>BTCM01000001.1:0-2400000 GCA_030805415.1 Cutaneotrichosporon spelunceum
TAACCCAACCCCTAACCCCTAACCCCCTAACCCCCTAACCCCCTAACCCCTAACCCCTAACCCCCTAACCCCCTAACCCCTAACCCCCTAACCCCTAACCCCCTAACCCCCTAACCCCCTAACCCCCTAACCCCCTAACCCCCTAGATGCACCCCCGTATATAGTAGCTAGAAGTACCATGCACCCCTAACCACTTCGTGCGCACTCCTAACGTCCGCATCTCAAACGCCCACACCCACAGGTCAAGCATCTGCATTTCTCAAATGTTTACATCTCCGCAAGCATCGGAATGTCCGCCATCGCCGCGCACGGCATCGTCCGGCCCGCTGCACACTTTCGCGTCTCAAATGCCCGCACCTCCGCCAACGTCGCGCATGGGCGATTTTGTCGCCATGGCGTGGCGCTTCGCGGCCGTTTGAGCGCATGTGCAGCTTGGCAGGATATCGGCCGGTTTCGCGACCGCGGCTGTCCTCTTGCGCTGCCCATCTCAGCGATTTCACTACTGGCAATCGGGACGCAGCACTTCCGATACTATCACTGTGTCTTAATGCTCGCTTTCTACCCTCCTGCGACTGCCTTTCCGAAACGGCACTGGGTCTGACAGAACGGGATGAGCGGAGATCCGAGAATGTCCGAACGGAAGTTCCGTGGATATCCGGGAAATCCGAAAAGTGGCACAAACGAACAAGGAAGCAGGGCGAGTGGCACCTGATGCCAACAAAGGAGAGCCGTGCTGACGTGAGGGTCGAACACCGACGCAGTCGGCGCCGGTGATGCTGAAATTCACGGAGTCATTCCGCAAGATGATACTGGGCAGCCAGGCTGTCGCATGAACATTGCTCATTTGCCCAGCCTGCCCGTAGCTTGATTCCTCGTGCATACTCCTGCTGCATGCTGTACCTGCCGAGGCCAGTTCCGGCCTTGTGCACTGGCGCGTGGTCCACGTCGTCCACATGATGACACGGCTATTCCTGTGCTTGATTCGGTCATGTCCGCGGGCCCTCGCGTGATAGGACCAAGTGCCGTGCCGAGTCACCGTGTGAGATTGACATGGCACAGCGCGACATATTACTTCTTACCGGTGCTCACATCATCTCTGCTGTTCACTTCACTCCTCCCTCCGTGACAGCACTAATGAGCGCCATGGTACGTCCCTCCCTCCGCACCGCGCGTGCACTAGCACCCCGCGCCGCGCTCGTCCGGACGCGGGCAGCGTCCTTTGTGCACGCCGGCCGCGTTCTTGCCTCCAACCCCGCTCCCTACCCACTGCTGCATCCCCTGCGTCCCCTGCGTGGCATGATGTCTTACACCACCCAGTCGTCGACCACCATCCCCATCGCTCCGACCCAGCTGTCGGCCACCACGCCGGGTCACGAGTCCGCCGACGCCCTTATCGTACCCGTGACCTCGGGCGAGAACGGCGTGCAGGTGCTCGACGCGAGCACGCTCAGGGCCGAGGGCGCGACCGCGCTCGCCTCGCAGCTCAGCAAGCTCGGGTACAAGGGCAAGGCGGGCTCCGTAATCTCGGTTCCGGGCGCGGACGACGCGCCCGTCCTCATCTTCGCCGGCCTAGGCAAGCGCGAACAGGACGGCTCCATCAAGCCCGAGACGCTCCGGCGCGCGGTCGGCGCGGCCGTCCGCGCAGCGTCGGGCATGGAGCTCGCGTCCGTCGCTGTCTCTGTTCCCGGCGGCGCCGGCCTCCTGACGGCCGCGGCGGAGGGTGCGTCGCTCGGCGCGTACGCGTGGAACGCATACAAGAGCAAGGACACGAGTGCGCCCGTCAGCGCGGTCCAGCTCATCTCCTCGGCCCCCGATGCCCCCGAGGTCGTTCGCCGCGCCGAGGTGGCCGCGCGGCACGCCAAGGGCGCGCGCGACCTCGTCAACACGCCCCCCTGTGACCTGTACCCGCAGACGTTTGCCGAGCGCGCCGTCGAGCTCGCAAACGGACTCGAGGGCGTCACAGTCGAGGTGTGGGACGAGAAGCGGCTCGCAGAGGAGAAGTGCGGTGGTCTCGTCGGCGTCGGACAGGGGTCCGCCAGGCCCCCCCGCCTCGTCAAGGTCGACTACACGCCCATCGGCGTGAGCAACCCCAAGCACCTCTCGATTGTGGGCAAGGGCGTGACGTTTGACTCGGGCGGCATCTCGCTCAAGCCCTCGGCCAAGATGCACGAGATGAAGGGCGACATGGGCGGCGCGGCGGCCACACTCCACGGCGTCCTCGCCGCCGCCGAGCTGCGCGTGCCGGCACGCGTCACGGGCTGGCTCTGCCTCGCGGAGAACATGCCGAGCGGTACGGCGCTCAAGAATGGCGACGTCATCCGCCAGCGGACCGGCACCACCGTCGAGATCCACAACACGGACGCCGAGGGCCGCCTCGTCCTTGCCGACGGCCTCGCCGTTGCCCAGTCCAAGGCCACCGGCTACGGCACCGAGGACGCCGACCCCGACCTCCTGCTCAACATCGCCACGCTCACCGGCGCCCAGCTTGTCGCCCTTGGCATGCGCACCGCCGGCCTGATGGGCGACGAGAAGGCCGTCAAGGCCGTCCAGGCAGCGGCAGCGGTCACGGGCGAGCAGTTCTGGGCCATGCCCTTCCCCGACGAGATGCTCGAGGACCTCAAGAGTACCACAGCCGACCTCAAGAACATCGGCGGCAGCCCCATGGGCGGCATGATCAAGGCCGGTGTCTTCGTGAGTACTGCAATGAAAGCGCTGACCCCAGCTCCAGCAGTTCGCCGGCGACAAGGGCAACTGGGCCCACCTCGATATTGCGGGCCCTGCCGCCAACTTTGGCACGCCGTGGGGCTACACCCCGACGGAGGGCACCGGTTTCGCAGTGCGCACCATGCTCAAGGTCGCCGAGCAGCTTGCTGCGTAAGCAAGAGCGCGGCTCGAGCATTAGAGGTCAGAAGTCGACGCATGCATATAGTCTCACAGCCGTCTCTCTGCTCTCTACATCTTGTTTTTCTCCACTGCGCCGTACTCCACACCTGTGACTGGCGTAACCACAAGAGAGCGCGGCGGGAGCACTCATAGAGGTCAGAAGTCCACATACACATAGTTCCACAGCCCTCCGCCCCTACATCTTGCTCTTCATTGTGCGGTACTCGAGGCCTGTGACGGGGTAGTCGAGGGGGTGGAGGGCGCACTCACGGGCCCGCTGGATGCGCGCGCCCGTGACCTCGAAAGAGCGGGGCACGCGCGCGTCCCACTCCCCCGTCTTGAGCTGGTGTGCGAGGCCGCGTGTGACGCTGTGGATGAGCGCCATGCCACGCCCGTTGTACCCGGCCGCGATCCACACACCAGGGCGGCCGGGCACGGCGCCAACGATGGGAAGGTAGTCCACGCTGTGGCAGATGACGCCTGACGTCAGCTCGTCAGCTCGCCACAGCCATACTCACCAGTCCAGCACTTGGTCAAGCCCTCGCCGTCCGTCTCCTGTCCCCAGCCCACGAAGCTGTCGCGGCAGTAGTCTGCGAGCCACTGCTTAGCGGCTGGCTGGACGAAACTGTCGTCGTCGATGCCGTACACCTGCTCAGGCTTCAGGAGGCGCCGCCCGAATAGCGCACTGGGGTAGGGGCCCAACACGACGCCGCTGTCAGGCGTCTGGATGAGGTACGGGCCTGCCTCTACGCCGAACGTCGTCTGTAGCGCACGCGGTCCTGCATACGTTGCGGGCGACGTGACAAGCGCTGAGTGAGACTGCACCGGCACCAAGCTGAGGTTAGCGACAGAAGGGGTTGCAGGACGGCATCGCTCACATGTCCTTGAGCTCGGGAAGCACATGCTGCGTGTATGCGTTCGTTGCGAAGATGACGTTGCGCGTACGCACATTCCCACGCGCGGCACAGTCAACAGTCACGGTACCGTCGGCATTGCTGCTGAAGCCAGCCACGGGAGCCCACGAGTAGAAGCGGACGTCAGCTGTCTCGGACGCGAGCGCGAGGCGCAGGAACGCCGTGACTCCCTTGTGCGGATGCCAAGACGCACCCGGGATGCGGTTGGCCTGCACCGCTCCCCGTGTGCGCGAGAGCTTCCGCACGGCAGCCGGGTCCGTGACGACCTCCCAGTCGAGCACACGCCCCTGGTGCTTGGGGTGCGTCTTGAGCAGCCTCTGCATGAGCTCGTAGTTGCGCAGGTTGCCAGCGGCGCCTTCGGGGGTCACGAGGACCTGGTATCAGCCAGGCTATGCGGAGGCGTACTTCGACGCGGCTCCCGCGCCAAAAGTCTGCATCGATGCGCTCAGACCGCACAAGGTTTTCCACCAGGTCCATGTTGCTCTGCTCGAACATGATGACGTCCAGCGCGTCCTCGGCACTTAGGCCGGCGCCACCCTCCTCAAGCGGCGCCATGAGCGGAGTGAGCAGCTGCCAGCTCTGCCCGACGACGTGGCCGCCATTCCGCCCAGCTGTTGTCAGACCCCTCGTCCGCCCACTCACAAGCGCCCGACGCCACGTCCTTGGCGTCGAGGATCACCACCTTCTTGCCCGCGGCTGCGCCGCCAGGCCGGGAGAGGTAGTACGCCAGCGCCGTGCCCGTCGCACCAGCACCAACGATCACGTAGTCGACAACCTCCATGGGCAGCGCTGCATCGCGCCCATGGTCCCACAGGGAGGTGGACCCGCGGTTCTGCTGTCAGCGAGATGGAGATGGGGTGAGACCGACCGTCTGCTGCCAGTGCGAGACTGTCGAGGTGTACGGCTGGGGAAAGCACGGCATGATGAGAGGGAGTGGTTGAGAGGCGGTTGTGCGTCAGCTCAATATACACCTCTGGCAGTGTGGGGGAGCATGGGGTTGAGGCTGTGAGCACACATATCTCGGCTTGCGGCACGAGTCGGATCTCGTCGCGGACATGGCCGTGTCAGCTGGACTCCGAACTGGATGCCGAGTGTTCTCGTGCCTCCCTCACATGACTTGAGGGAAGATCTGGACGATGGAAGCACGATGGTCACTGGGCTGAGACGAAGCAGTACGAGACGGGCACTGAAGCCGAACGGAGCAAATAGTTCTTGAGATGCAGTAAATCGGCGAAATGCAGTACATTAACGAAAGATACAATACACGGCTAGTTGTCCGGATGGAATGCCCCGCCGACGTCCGCCACAAGCGGGACCATGTCGCTGGCCTCAAAGTAAAAGCTGTCGATGACACTGGGGTCTAACAGCGGGAAGATGTCGCGGTAGCCTCCCACGAGGGAGAACAGCCCGCCGCCCAGCTCAAAGGGCAGCGCGGGGGGCTGGTCTGGCTCGGCTGGTGCGCCGACTGGGCCACTCGCGTTGGTGGTCATTGCGAACAAGTTTGCCTGCTCGGGTGTGCCGCATGCCATGCGTGCGGCCGCCAGGCGCCGGCTCGAGTTCATCATCCGCCGCCCAAGCACTTGGGTGATCCCGGTGATGTTCTCATGCTGGCGCAGGTCGATGAGGCGCCGTGCGAGCGTTGCCGTGAGGGAAAGGAGGAACATGTCGTGCTCTCCCGAGCGGGGCGACGTGGAGATGATGCGCAGTGTGAAGAACCCCGTGTAAGCCACGCGGAAGTACCTGGGATCAGTAGTGCTCAGGATGCACCTACCGGTACGAGTACATGTGGCTTGTGGAGATGAGGTCGTGGGTACCGCTTAAGATGGCGACGGCGCGCGGAATGATGACTTGCGCGGCGGCCAGACACAGGTCCCTGGCGGCGGCGACGGAGTCCTTCGGCCACTGTCTGAGTATGCTGTACTCGTACAGCGTGGTGATGAGGATGAAGCGGTACCCGTCCATGTCACTCTCGGCCATCGCCACATCGCTGGGCACGAGTTTCGGATACCACAAATCCTTCCAGCGCTGCAGCGACGCGTCGACGAACGCCATGTGGGCTGTGATATCGAACACGCGGCCGCGGGCTTGAAGCCTGGCCACGTCAAGCTGGAACTTGACAAACAGGCGGAGCAGAAACACACACGCACACGCCATGCTGTCGTAAGGCAGTGCGAGCGGGTGGGTGCTCCACTCGAGCAGGCGGCTCTCTTCCACGTGCGGGAGGTCTGGGAGCAGCGCGCGGCGGGAACGGAAGAATGCGCTTCCGCTCTCCCAGTCGACGAGCAGGATGACCATGCGCGTCACGCTGCGCGCGAGGCGTTCCTCACACGCATCGTGATGTGGCGATGGTGTCGTCGCCCATGTGGGCGGCGGCCATGTGTCGAGCCGAAGCTCGACGCAGAGGGTCACTGCGCGTGCAGCCAGGTGCCAGACGCGGTTGAGCTTGCGCCCGCCGAGCGATGTCACGAAGATGAGAAGCGCCTGGCAAATCTCGAGGCTCTGGAAGCAGTGTTTCTCCACCTGCGTGATGAGCCACTCGGCGTGGTTGTCGAGCCGGGTCACGAGCGCTGTCGTGTGTCCAGAAACCGGAAGACTCTGGGCGCTGACCAGGAAGACCACGGTGGTGAGCAGGGCCGAGCGAGACCGCAGAAACGCCAGGGTGGAGATGACCGGGTCGAGGGAACGGAACTTTGCCTCTGCCCAGTACACATCGTAGAGGTCGTTGGCTTGGCGTTCGCTGACGATGCCCGCGGTGACGGGGTCGTAGTCAAGCCCGAGGTCAAAGCGGGGCTGATCGATGCGCGCATACACAATCTCGTCGCCTGGCTTCGGGGCATACGTGTCTGGCTGTTTCTGCAACTCCCCCAGCCCCTCCTCGAGAAGGGTTATGCCTCGGTAGGGGTTGACATCAAGGCCCCGTGCGGCATCGTAAAAGTCGTCGAGGAAGCGTGCGCGGTCAAACGGCTCCCGCGCCACCGCCTCAGGACTCGCCTGGTCCAGGTGGTCGTCGGCAACGCGCGCAAGGACGCTCAGCATGTTGAGCGATGCGGAGTGGGGCGGCGAACCGCAGGGGGTCTGCATGCCGTCTTCCGGCACATCAGCAAGGTTCACGCTAGGAGGAACGCAGACGCCATGGCCGGAGGCCGAGATTGGGCGTGTTGCGACTGGCGATGATCCATTCGATGCTGTCAACGGGCCGCCTGAGCGCCTCGATGTCTCGCCACCCACAACACGCACGCGGCTACTATCAGCGTGGCTTCAGCTCTCTGTACTTCTTCGAACCCAGCTTGCGTCCGAGCTGGTGGGTCAGGGGTGACACTCCGGCCACTCACCTTGCGCGGCACGACTGTGCACGGAGCTCCTAGCTGCGTGCATCGCACACAGTTGGCCTCGCCGTCCTCGCGTCGACACTTGATCTCCTGTTAGCGGCGCTTCTCGGATTGTGCTCACTTTGTTCCGGCGGCATTCGATACATGCTGAGAATGGTGGCATGGCATGAGGTAGTTTGGAGATGGAGTTCAGGTCGGCATTCAGTGCAGGAACTCGGTTAACTTGGCTGGACACGGATGTTCGGAGACAAGCGCCAGTTGCCCACCTTGACCCGTCCAGTCTGTGATAGGCACTGACGACTCTATCATGGCGCCGCGCTGGTCTCCGACGCGACAGACCGCAAGAATGGGCTAATTCGGGGCCGTTCCTACTTCAAGGCCCGATGCCAAGTACCCTATTGCGCCGTCGCATTTCGTTTGGAGCTCACCCTCTGGCCCAGCTGCCAAGCGTGTGCAGTACTGGTAGCCCACCCTTGGACAAGCGCGCGGGTGCGTGTCGCAACACGCATCAGATAAATACAGAGACGTCATCTGCCCAACATGTCCCTCGTATCTCATCACAGGAATACTACCCTCCCCCCCAAACACACAGGCCATGTCGGAAAAGGACGTCGAGGTCGGTAGCAAGTCAGAGTACAGCGGGCAAGTCCAGGAAGTGCCAGATCACCATACCGGGAACGAAGGGACGCTGCGCGACGAGGGTGATGACACCGGTGTCGTTCGTGCACTCAAGTCGCGCCACATCCAGCTGATCGGTATCGGCTCGGCGGTCGGCATCGGCCTGTTCATCGGATCTGCGCGCAGTCTTATCTACGCGGGCCCACTCGGGTCGCTGCTGGGGTACACATTCTTCGGGTTGATTCTCTGGGGGGTCTGTCTCCCAGCGGGTGAGATGGCAGCCTTCCTGCCCATCCGCGGTGGCCACCTTGCCTGGGCCCACATGTATCTCGATCCCGCGGCCTCCTTTGCGATTGGGTGGAACTACATTTACGCATGCCTCATGTTCGCGTGTGCGGATATCATCGCCGTCTGCGGCCTGGTGAGCGACCATGAAGAGCAGGGCTGACCTGAAGATGCAGTACTGGCTGCCCGACGTCAATGTCGCGGCGTGGATTGTCATGACCCTCTTTATCGTCACGGTGCTAAACATCTTCCACGTCAAGTTCTTCGGCGAGGCCGAGTTTGTGAGCCGCCACACTGGCCATGCTAACCGCAGTACTTTGCGTCCCTCAAGGTTCTCCTCATTATCGGTCTGCTCATGATGACCTTCGTCGTCATGCTCGGTGGCAACCCGATCCACGACCGCATCGGCTTCCGCTACTGGAAGAATCCTGGCCTGTTTGCCGAATATCACAGCACAGGCTCCATGGGCCGGTTCTTGGGCTTCTTCCAGGTCTTCAAGATTGCAGCGTTCTCCATGGGCGGGCCGGACACCGTGGCCATGTGCGCAGCCGAGGCTGTTCAGCCCCGCAAGGTTCTTCCCCGCGCTGTCAAGGCGATAGTGTTCCGCCTCGCCATCTTCTTCGTCCTCGGCGCCGTAGCCATTGGTGTCCTCGTCCCGTACAACGACGAATTCCTCATCAAGTCGGTCGAGACCGGTGTTGGAGCGGACGCTTCGGCATACGTTGTTGGCATGTGAGAATACCTGGGCAACGCCCTCCTATGGGTCAATGCTGACTTTCAGGAAGCGCGTCGGCATCAAGGTCCTCCCGCATATTTTCAATGCGGTCTGCGTGACCTCTGCGGCCAGCTGCACGAACGGGTTCGTGTATCTCTCGATGCGTATCCTTCAGTCGATGGCGATCCGCGGTGAGGCGCCCAAGTTCTTCTCCAAGACGACCAAGCACGGCGTGCCCCTCAACGCGTTCTACCTCGTCTTTGCAGTCCTCTGCCTCAGCTTTATGCAGCTCAGCAACAACGGCGCCACTGTCTTTGGCTGGTTCATCGACCTCTCCTCCGTCGCGACGATGATCAACTACGCGGCCATGAGCCTTATGGGTATCCGCTTCCACGCCGGCCTCAGGAGGCAGGGCTTCAACCCAAAGACGTTCCTGCCGTGGAGCACGAGGTACACCGTTCCGTGGGCTTGCTGCTCCCTCTTCTTCCTCATCATCATCACCCTTTTCCAGGGCTGGGAGGTGTTCACCAAGGGCGGCTGGGACCTCAGGTCGTTCTTCACCTGCTACTTTGGATTGGCGTTTTTCGCCGTGTGCTTCGCCTACTGGAAGATCCGGTACAAGACCAAAGCTGTCCGCCTGGATGACATGGACTTTACGTCCCACCTCCAGGAGTTCGATGACCTTGATCAGTTCTACAAGGAGAACCCGCCGGTCTCGACGTCGTGGTGGAACAGGGTGCTCGACAAGATCTTCTAAGGCTCTTCCTGTTCGGAGAGAGGAGAAGAGGGTGCTGGAGGGCTCGAGTTGAAAATGAACGAACCAGCTGTCTGCTATCTAGTAGAGCTTTAAGTGTTGTCCGTCGTAGTTGTGCAGTATTGGAATGAATTGAGTTGTCCTCGTTCTGCAGCGGCCTCTGCCAGCCTGTTGTTCCATCCCTCGCCCCTCCCTCCGGGATTTAGCCCCCATATCCTGAATGCCGCCAGTGTTGGGGTCTGATCCATGATGCCATGCTACACGTTCCAGTGACGGTACCGCCTGCCGGTGAGCTGGTGGGACCGACCGGAGGGACGATATGTGGGAGAGCTACTTTTGTCAACATGGATGCATGCTTCCGTCCCTCGGGAGGGGCCGACCATTCCCGACGGCTATTGCTGGTACCGAGTCGCTGTCACTGGCAGAACCTCTCTCCCATTTACCACTACGCACGTCAGCATGAGCAACAAAGACAAGGTGCTAGCCTCAGCCGTGGAGGCGATCGGGAACACACCTCTTGTGCGCCTCGACCGCATCACGGCTGCCCTCGGGCTAGAGGGGACCATCCTCGCCAAACTCGATTACCTCAATCCGGGCGGGTCCAAGAAGGACCGTGCGGCCCGCGGCATCATCGAGGAGGCCGAGGCGGCCGGCCTCCTCAAGCCTGGGCAACCCGTCGTCGAGCTCACAAGTGGCAACATGGGTACGCCCACGCCTCTCCCATGCTGACGCTAGGCACGGGCCTAGCCATCATCTGCGGCATCCGCGGACACCCGTTCATCGCAGTCATGTCCCGTGGCAACTCGCCTGAGCGCGCGCGCATGATGGCCGCCCTCGGTGCAGAAGTGGTCCTCGTAGACCAGCTTCCGGGCTCGGTACCAGGCCAGGTGTCCGGGGGCGACCTCGCCCTGGTCGAGCAGCGGGCGCAGGAGGTCACGACGGCGCGCGCAGCATTCCGCGCCGACCAGTTTGCGCGCGACGGCAACTGGCGTGCGCACTACCGCGGCACCGCGCGCGAGCTGTGGGCACAGACAGACGGGCATCTTGATGGCTTCATCGACTTTGCCGGCTCGGGTGGGACGTTCGCGGGCGTCTCGCGCGCGCTGAAGGAGCTCAATCCAGAGGCCAAGTGCTTCGTTGTCGAACCGGAGGGTGCCGCTGTGCTTGCAGGGCAGGAGGCCTCCAATCCAGACCATCCTATCCAGGGGGGCGGGTACGCGATGCCGGACCTTGCGTTCCTCAAGGGCGTGGAGGCGGACGGATACGTCCAGGTCACGGGTGATGAGGCGCGCCAGGCTGCCCGGATGCTCACCACGAAGGAGGGTATCTTTGGCGGCTTCTCATCCGGTGCCAACCTGGCTGCAGCGGTCAAGGTGCTCCAGGGAGAGATGAGGGGCAAGACGGTCGCGATGGTTGTGTGTGACTCGGGACTAAAGTATCTCTCGACGGACCTGTGGGCGGAGCTCTGAGTGAGGCTCCCGCGTTTTGCGACACGGTACCAAGCTACGCCTGGACATACTCCACGCCCACTCCAATGCGGGCATGAGAATGAGGCAGAGGATTGGGTTGAACGAACGCGTCAGCCTTGGCGTGCTGTTGTCCCACGTTACGAGAATCCCAAACCACTGACTCGAGGTGTTAGGGTCAGCCCTCTTGCTTGCGCATGCACTTCGTTCTAGTTGCCCTATCAAGCCTGTATTTGGACTGGAAGCCACCTTAGCCCCCATCATGCTGATGGAGAGATTTCAGCCTGGTTGCCGATTGGCCGAGCCGCCAAAGCCCGAGATATGCGCTTGCCTGTCCCCAAGCTATCATGCGATCACGTCAACCAACTTCCAACTGCGACACTGCCCTGACTGTGCCCACCCGCGCGCTCTCACATCGACACAGTGCGGTGGTGTGCAGGACACCCCGGACACGTGTGAGCCATTTGTAGGGGGCGGAGAGGGAGAGGAGAGTCTAACGCCCAGACATGGTCGGGGGTGACTCGGCCACCGCAGCCTGTACGATCCCTGTCCCTCCGCCAGCTCCACCACTCGCCAGCCAGCGGGAATGTCTCGCCGGCCTCACACTTCGACGCTGGACACCTGGGCAGTGCTGGCGCACGAGGTGGTTGCGGGTGTGCACGAGCGAGTGGCTCAACGACTGAAAGGAGCGGGTTGGAAAGACAGGGCAGCGGCAGTACGTGGGAGTAGCGGGCGAGTCGCCGAGACGAATGCATAGTGTTCCAGCGTCATGCACCACAACTCGTCAGTACTTGAGACATCTTGCGCGATTGCGGAGGGTGGGGTCGGCCGTTGCTCCGCATCTACGGAGCGCATGCCATCAAACGCCCAGTTGCTGCGCGACGGCTTGCAGAGCCTCGGCATGGTCCGAAATTGCGTCATTCTCGCCAGAGTCGCCAGCGCTATTTAACTCGATGACACGCTGCCTAGCCCACATTCTCATCCACTCAATCATCCACAGCAACCATGTCCACCAGGCAGATCATCAAGGCCGCAGGCGGCTCCGCCGTCTTCTCCAACGTCGTCGTGACGGGCAACCTCGTCTACCTGGCGGGCGTGATCGGACAGAAGGACGGCAAGCTTGTCCCGGGCGGAATCGAGGCCGAGACCCCGCGCGCGTTCGACATTGCCAAGGAGCGCCTCGCAACGGTTGGGCTGGACCTGACTGATGGTGAGTAGCGCATGGCCATGCTGACTGCCAGTCGTCAACGTCACCATCTACGTGAACGACTACAAGAACAACCTCGCTGGCTTGAACAAGGTGCGTGTCACTTGTAGCCTTCAGCTGACGCCAGGTATACCCTGCCATCTTCGCTGAGGGCCTGCCGGCCCGCACGGCCATCGGTGTTGCTGAGCTCCCTATGGATGCTGCTGCCGAGTTCCAGATTGTGAGTGAGGTATCATCTTAGCTGACGGCAGGTGGCCGCCAAGCGTGCGTAAGCAAGAGTATGAGTAAAATGCCACACTTCCGGAAGCGACAGCTCTCTGGGTGGGCAATATGTATGCAGTCGTGATCACAAGAGCCGAGCTGCGCTGGCGGCCCTACATGTAGCCGCCTTGCGATCCCTTTATCGTGTTGTGCTGTCTGACGGCCTGCCGTGTCATCAAGATACAGGGGCTACTTGACTTCTAGCTCTGCCGAGCTATCAGGGTGTGGGGAATATCCAAGTCGTCTCACGCTCAACCGACGCCAACTGTTAGGGGCCTTGCGTCCGCCGGAGCTTGCTGTTGCCCCAGGGACCAGTCTCGGCCTGGCTGGCGCCGCCATCCACAGGTGCCACGCATGAGACTCGATCGAGTGCACGAAGAGGTCGTCCGCCAATGTCCCCCGGCAGCTGTTCGATTCTCAGCAGCAGAACGGCTTTTGGCCACTTGGTTGAGCATCGGTTCGACTGATACCCGGTCCGGTGACACAACGCCGCCTTGGTCGTCGAAGCGTCTGTACTTATTTCTCTCCTCGTTGCTCCCTCCTCTCCATCCCCCCACCTCGCATCAAACACCATGTCCAGTGCTGCTGAGCGCCTAGCTGCCGTCGCCCGCCACCTGAGCCAGGGACCCGGCGGCGGCATCAAGACCATTGTTGTGTTCGGGGCCGGCCTGATGGGCGCGGGTATCGTCCAGATCGCAGCCCAGGCTGGTTACACTGTGCACATGGTCGACGTCAATGACAAGGCCATCGAGTGAGCTGCAGACGCTGCACAACTGACGGCAAGCAACGGCCTGAGCATCATCCACAAGTCGGCCACCCGCATCGCCAAGCGGATCGCACCAGACAACATCGACGAGTTTGTCGCCTACGTCATGAGCAACATCAAGACGTTTACTGACCGGTAGGTGTGGTTCGGCAGTTACTGACCCCAGCAACAAGGCGGTCGAGGGCGCTGACCTCGTCATTGAGGCGATCATCGAGAACCTCAAGATCAAGCAGGAGCTCTTCGACTTCCTCGACAAGAACACCAAGCCAGAGTGCATCCTGGCCTCCAACACATCCTCTCTCCTCCTCTCGGACATCTACGAGCACCTGTCCGACAAGCGCAAGGGCGTGTGCTGCGGACTGCACTACTTCAACCCTGTTCCCGTTATGCGGCTGGTCGAGGTCATCCGCACCGACCAGACGACCGAGGAGACGATCAAGATTGTCTACGACGTCAACAAGAAGATGGGCAAGACTGCCGTGCTCGCCAAGGACAGGCCTGGGTTCATTGTCAACCGCCTGCTTGCGGCGTACAACCGCGAGGCGTTCAAGATGGTCGAGCGCGGCGACGCCACTGTCGAGGACGTCGACACGGCAATGAAGCTCGGCGCGGGATATCGTGCGTCTTCATCTATCACAGCGCTGACTCGCAGCCATGGGCCCCTTCGAGCTCGCCGACTACACCGGCCTCGATCTCAGCCTGTTCATCGCCAAGGGCTGGGTCGAGTACAACAAGCGCGGCCTCGTGCCCGACTACCTCGTGGGCGAGTCCAAGCTCGTGCGCGAAATGGTTGAGCAGGGCCGGACAGGCCGCAAGTCCGGGCGGGGCTTCTATGAGGTGAGCCGGCACCGCGCGCAGCGCTAATGGACAGTACAAGGACGGCAAGAAGGTCAAGAAGGGCAACTAGATGTAGCTGTATTGTAGTTTGGCATGGATTGAGATGGAGTGCCAGTGGGAAGCGTGTTGTGAGTGCCCCAGTGTCCCGGTGCGTATGTCAACTATCAACTTCCGAACAGCAAACTGCTTGCGCCACCCTCGCACGTCGGTCTCCCGCAAGTAGCAGACGCTCTTCGCGAGCACAAATCTGGCAAGTCCCAAGGTCAAAAACATGCGAGTTGGGACTGAACGCGCTCGAACCACCGTGTGATGGCGCCCGAGCGCACTTTGCTCGCCCCCCTCCAACCTCGACGCCGCATTGTACCTGCTCGCAAGCGCCACTCGACCGTGCGCCCTCACCTCCGCGCCTTGATGCCGTGAGCAGCCTCTACTGGGCATTCTACTCTCCGCGACCACAGCCCACTACCCGCAAGCACATCTGCGGCCTTCCCCTTCATTCCAAATCCTCTACTCTACATGGCACCCGTGCCCATAACAGCCATCATCGGGGGCGCCGTCGGCGGAGTGGTCGGCCTGGCCATGCTCGCCACACTGTGCACCGGCACCTACCTGCACCGTACACAAGACATGAAGTGGGTCCAGCCAGCTTTCCAGCTTGCTAACGACAGAGTGGACGTGGAGGCGCCCAGCCAAGTGGTACCGGTGCCCATGCCCGGCGCGTCGTACGCGCCTGCGCCCGCCCCAGTCACGCGGACGGGCTGGGTTCGGCAACAACAGCCACGCGCAAAGTCGCAACGCATACTGCGCTCGCCTGCGCGGCGCGCGAGCGAAAGCGCCCTCCCTGCCCTGCTCGAGCTCGGCGAAAGCGAGTTTGGGGACGGCCCTGAGGGTAGAGAGGAGAGGCCAGGCGCCGGCGAGCCGAACGGAACTGGTACGGACGCAGAGCTAGAGTCCACTGCCCTTTCGGAGGCAACGGCCGCCAGTTCAAGTGCAAGTGCAGGCGAGGAGGACGAATGGGAGGCCGAGGGCGAGATCGTGAACGGTTCCAGGATAAGAACGTCTGGGACCCACGGCTCGGAAGGAACTGAGCTTATTCCCATCCTGGGACCACCCGAAATCCCGGCGCCTGGTGGCTGTCCCGCGCCGACGACGCCTGTCGAGGATTTTGTCCTGGCTTTTGAGCGCCAGTCGGTAGGGAGCGCGTCTTCGGACTCTGGAGATTTGACGCCGGGGACGCCAGAGACCCTTGCAAGCTGCAGGCCGGAGTGTGTAGAACTCGAGCTGCGCCGCCACCGCTCGCTGGGCGCGTTCGTTCGTGGCCGCTACGTCTAGGGGAGTGACGAGGGAGGAAGCATGACCATGGACTGTACACGTATTGAAGCATCATATAGATCCGACGCCTGTCGGGGACAAGAAGCGGACCTCATGACACGCTGTGGCACATTTCCCAGATGCCTACAACTGCGAAGATCGTGTGGATCAGACTAGCACAAGTGGTGCAATGTCGTGAGCATGTCGTGGGTGCAGTGTCAGGCCTGCGCCACCTTGACCCACTGAGCTGCTTTCATCCTGTCCGCAAGCCCAGGGCCTTGCTGCCGCGACCAAACTGTACGTGCCCCCCCAATGTCTCCTTGAGCCACCCAAACAAGTTTACTGAGGGTGTCTCAGGAAGAGGCTGAGACGGCGTTTGCGCTCCTCCCAACCACTGAAACGCGCGTACGAGAAGACGGACAGGGAAGCCCGAAGCTCAGCAAGCCGATATCCGCTGGCAACGTAAACGCTAGACGCGCTCGACACAACGCGATACACAACGCGTTCGACGCGATGAGCGAGACGGCAGTCTGTGATCGAAAGCGGGAACCCCGCCAAGGTCCGATACAGCTGCGCATGCTCTTGTCGCCGCCTACTCGGTCCCCAGGCCCGCGCAAGCCTGCCAAGCCGCGATGCCACGAGCGTCGTTTACCACGAACATGCTTCTGGTTTGCCTGTTTGGGTTTCGGGGCCATCTGCAAGAGGAAACTCTTGCCGCGCTGCGCCAGCGCTGCCAGATTGGGCCAAGCGATAGGTCTGGGTGCAGAGCCAGGGTGGAGGCGCCATGCATGTCCAGAACGGGCGGGGCTAGCGTGCGGATGGCGCATCGTGTCCTGTAATGAGATGCGGGGGACTTGGCACCGATATTGATCGTGGTATTTCCGTAGGTATCGGTCGGCCGGGGCAGTAGGGCTGCACGTGCGGGGAGCGCCGTTGCCGGCATGGCTGCATGGCACCCAAAGAATGCTGCTGGGCCAGGCCAAGGCACTGGAAGAGGGGAGAAACAGGGCGCGATGATGCACGAGGGGCCGGAGTGGTGGTCGGCCCAGTAATTACGAGAGCACCTGGTCAGGTGGGCAGCCAAGCCGCGAGGCGGGAGTTGCAAGCCAGGCCATCTGAAACCAGACTCGACGCCGGGAGTGTGGGTACGTTTCATGGCTCAATGGCCGCCTCTGCTTGTCTGCAGTCTTGCCACTGCCTCGTTCATTCCTGGCCCAGCGATTTCTCCCTGTCCCTTCTTCTGATTCTCACCACACGAGGCTAGTGTTTGCCCCGTCGTCAAGAGATGCCGGCAGCCCTCAATTGACACCCAGTGCGCTGGGCTACATATGACTGCGATGGGGCTGCCCGCGGCCCCATCGGCAACACCACCCACCATCCATCATGGGCATGCTGCAGCGACGCAGCGTGTTCGTCAACGACGAGCCCAAGGGCGAGCCTAGCTTCAAGAAGTCCCGAGGCCGTAAAGTGTCGATGCCGAGTTCGAAACGGCCCGTGATCGACAAGGAGGAAAAGGAGCTCCGTGAGTTTGGAGAAGCATTAGCAGCCCCAACTCCCCAGCTCACATCAGCAAAACGCAAGAGCTTTGTCAACATCCTCCGGCCGTGGAAGAAGGACAACAACGCAGGTGCACCAGTGCCAGCCTTGCCACTCTCGGACACGCCATACGCGCACGGGCGTGGGTCAGTGGCTACGTCCCCCACCTCGCCCATCAGCCCATTCCCACCCCGGCCCGGGTCGCACTTTGGCTCGCAGGCAGGCATCTGCTCGACGTTCCCGCGCCCTGCCTACCCCAGCTCGGTGACGCTTCCAAACTTCCTTCCCGGGCGACGGGTTTACAACGGAGGCGGTGCAGCGGACAGCACGTCGAGTTTTGGCGCGTCGCGCTCAACCCTCTATCTCTCTGCGGGGTACCCCTCGTACGCGCACTACCCGCCGTCACCCGCGCTGCCAATGACCATCTCCAGCCCCATCCCCGGAATCGGCGATGTCCCTCCCACGCGCTACAACGACTTCCAGGCCCCACCGCCCGCGGCGGCACCGCTCGTGCCATCCGTGCCACCCACACCTGGCGAGATCGGGGTCGCACTCACGTCGCAGGAAGCCGCAAGCCTCGGCAAGCGCGAGTCGCGCCAGCGCATCCGCCTCAGCACGCAGACCACACATACAGTGACGACGAGCTCGACACACACGAGCCACACAAGCCACACAGTGCTTTCGTCAACATCACAGACCGCGCTTTCCAGCACCAGTCCATCGTCATCACAGCACTCAGATGGCCACAGCCCACTAGCAAGCAACCGGCAGAGCACGGTGACGATCAAGCCGCTCAAGCGGCAGAGTAAGGGGTCGAAGCGCGCGAGCGAGGCCGACTTCCTCCTCGACGCCGAGGTCGCAGCCGCATTCTCCGGTTCGGCCTTGGCTCTGTCTGACGAGATACCGCCTGTGCCCGGCATTCCTGCTGCTCTTGCAGCGCTCGAGGGCCGGAAACCCGACGATCGCTCACCCGAGCCCCGCTCACGGATACCAGAGCCCCGTGAACGCATCCTCGAACCACGCGAGACGGAAGCCGAGCGCGAGCAGCAGCACAAACGTTCTCCGCGCGCCGTAGTGTCGATGCGACCCGAGCCGCGCAAGTCCAAAATCCCCGTTCCGCAGCCGCGCATCCACTCGATGCTTCCTGTGCCACCAGCGCGCCGGTCTAGCGCGATGAGCGCCAAGTCTGAAAAGAGCCTACCACCGCCGCCACGACAGTCGTTTGCGTCGCTCCGACCACCCCCTCGCGCGGTGGATTCGTCAGGCTTGCGGGCCAACTCGACTAGCCCGCGGACAAGGAGCCCTGGCACATCAGCGGAGCGTTTCCCTGCTCCGGCATCGCCGCGGCCAGACTCACTCCTCTCCACAGCTAGCTGGGGTTCGTCGGCGAGCAACCTCCTTTCCGGCCGGCCCGGGCGAGTGGAGCGCGGTTCTCTGCCATGGCGCGAGAGCCCAGGTGGCACTCCAGACCTGTCCACCGGATCAGAGAGCGAGGGTGTCGAGGCCCTCGAGGACAAGAAGATCACGTGCGTTCGCATGGGCGACGACGAGAGCCTGCGTTCGAGCTCTTCACTCTCGCACTGCCCGACCGGGCTGCTCTCGCCCGTCTCGAGCGCTTGTGACCGTCCACTCTCTCCTCCAACGAACCGCGTTAGATTGCACTCGCCGTCGATATCTAGCGACTTTGGCCTTGGACTCGGCACGATCGTCCCAGGTCCTCGGAAGGCGTCGCCCACGCGCGAGATCGCCGGCCTCAAGAGTCGCAACTCGGTGCTCGAAGTGACCAATAGCCGGCTGGAAGCTGAGCTGCGGCAGGCACGGTCGAACCCCGGCCTGCGCTCGGCGCTCACGACGAGCATGTGCAGCATCTCGTCGATGGCGATCCGCGACGACCTGTCGGTCCGGTGGTCGAGCCACAACGGCAGCTGCCTGGACCTGGCGATGCCGGCGCTCGTTGCCGAGATTGACGAGCTCAAGCGCTCCAGTGTCGCCCTTCAGGCCCAGCTGACCGGGCTCAAGAGTCAGGTGTCGCTTCTCCTCCCGCCAACGCCGCACGAGCTGGCCGAAACCGAGGTGCGCGACGGCTACGTCCACGGCGAGATGTACATCCCGTCCGCGTCGTATGCGCCGCCAGCCTCCTCGCGCGTGGTGCCGGGTGCGCGTGGCTTTGTCTCGGATGCCGACGCCGACGACGAGCGCGAGACCCCCAACCCCCGCCGCCAGGACTGCGTAAGCAGCGACTTTGAGGCCTCTGTCTCGGCCACGAGCCACTCGAGCGCCTACTCGATCTCGAGCCTGGACAGCAGCTCGCCCCTCACGCCCGACACGTCTGCCAACTGGCCAGCGATGCTGAGCATGACCGAGCTCAAGCTCGACAGCAAGGCGGGCGACCGGTCGAGCGTCGTGAGCATGACGCGCGGCGGCGCGCCGCTCACAAAACTGCCGGCCCGCGGAGCTGTGCGGGCGCGCTCACGCATCGCGCCCGTCAACGTGACGATTGCAAATACGTGCGCGCCCGGCTCGGACCCGACTACGCCCAAGGCGCGCCGGGCGCAGCGGAACAGCCTCCAGCCCACGCCGCGGAGCGCTGTGACGCCGCGTTCGACCGTGTTCAACATGGGTACGGCCGTGCCGCCGCCTCGACCGCCGCGCCGGCGTCCGGTGAACGTGCCGCGGGAGATAGTCGACGTGGCGGCTGGGTAGTTTGTGTAGTTTGTACATGTCTGTAATTAGCACAATTGTATCGATGGCTGGTTACCTGGGCCATCTCAGACAGGTCAGACAATCAATGTATCGTTCTTGTCCCGAAGCCAATTCCAACCGAGTCGGGTCGAGTTGCACGTCCCATCGCGGCCTTTTCGTTTAAATTCTTGCTCACTTTCCCATCTTCACTTTTCTGTCCATCGTCTTCCTCGATCACCTTTGCCACAGTCTTCCTCATCGTCTTCTCACCGTCCTATAACTTTTCTTCCTCCTCAATTACTACTTGTACTCTCTCACGCAATCCCTCCTCTTCATAGACATAACACCATGTCCGAGACCAAGCGTCCCTCTACGCCGCCGGCTAAAGGCAAGTCAAAGGCCACCTACCCTACGTCACCTTCCTCGTCACCGACGGAGAGCCCTCCCCGCACGCAAAAGCAGTTTGACGAACTGCTCGAGGCGTACGCGGGCGCTTTCACAGACTTCTACGGCCTGCCCTCCAACCCAATCTGCTTATACAAGACGGGCCAACGCTTCCGCCATCTCTACGGGCATGGAGAATTCAAGATTCCGCGCATGCTCGCTCCAGTCGTCTCACACCCCATCGCGGATAATTGGGATGAAATTGTGTCTGAAATTGCCACCCATCTCGACGCTAACAAAGTCGACTGGACCTCGATTGATCCTGTCCGATTCAAGGAACAGGTCAACGCGCTCAATGGGCCTCCGCAGGCCCTGCCAGAGCTTTACATTTGGATCGGGGTTGAGCCACTGAGCTTGACCCCAGCCAAGGCAAAGGATGTCGCTCACAATGTCAAGGCGATCCTCGTGCGGTGGCAGCACGGCGATGTCGAGGTCGCCCTTCGTGAGTCGACGCTGCACCGCCACATGCTGCCGGTCGTGGACGACGTGCGCTACGCCAAGGAATGGCACCCCTTCACCTCCGCCATTGGCGTCTACATTGGGAATTCGCTAGGCCTCGAAGGGACCGGCGCGGTATACTACCACATGGGCAACAAGATGATGCTGCTCACAGCGGCCCACGTCATCCGGCCCCCAATCGAATCATCTTACGAGACTGTGTACCAGTACAAGAATCCGTCGCAGCCCAAGATGGCCGTTGTGGTCCCAGGCAAGGATTCGTACGAGTCGGCGACGGCGGCGGTGATGGATAAACTCGAACACGTTCAAGACGCCATCGAACACACGCAGTGGTCGTTGACCAGGTCGATTGAGGAGCAGGCGGCAAACCAACCCCTGGGGCAGGGCGGAACGCCCGATGTCTACGAGTCGCTGTTGAAGGTGCTGTCGGCCGACCTGGCGACTTACAAAGAACTGCACGCAGCGGTCTGTCGCCTCAAGCAAGACAATTTGCGCACTTTGGGTCACGTCTCCTTTGCGGACCAGATCATTTACGGGGACAAGCCGCATGGTTACACCCGAGACTGGGGTCTGGTTGAGATCGCGCCGGGCAACCTCGACTTGGTGTCGAGCAGCCCAAACAAGATCTACATCGGTAAGCGGCCTGTATCGGAGACACTGACGAAAGGGGACATTGACAAGGTCAAGTACATCGCTACGATGTTCCCTCGCGGTGATGATCGCGGCCATTTCGTATATCCCAAGAGCCGGTTCCTTCCGGTGCACGGCATCGTGCCCAAAGCCGAGCTGAGTTGCCCCACCCACCTCATTTTGCATGACGACAAGATCTTGTACGTCGTCAAGAACGGCCGCGCTACCGGAACGACGATGGGAGCCATGAACGGACTGGAATCGCGGACCCGAACCAAGCTTGGTCATGGCGCTTACCAGTCGATGGAGCTCATGGTAATGACCATCGTCGCCGACATCACCTTCTCTAAACGCGGTGACTCGGGAGCGGCGGTGGTGGACCGGAATGGCCGCCTGGTTGGGCTGCTCACGGCAGGCGGGGGAGCTAGAGCCAACACAGACGTGACGTACCTGACTCCATTCTGGTGGCTGAACAGCGTCATCAAGAACAAGTTTCCTGCCGCTCACCTCTGCAAGTAACGCGGCCGTGAGGCATTTACATTTCTCAACCATTCATACCGTTTCCCAACCGTGTAGAGCCCTGAACGTATTCTGTGATGCGACGCCGTACGTGTGTATGGTAGCCGTGGCAGCATCGGGTGTTGCTGACACCATCACGTGACACGCCAGGTACCCAACTCACCAACTACAAACACGGACACGGGCACCTCCCTGGCGCACGACCTCCCCGGCCGAGCGCTCCTCATCTCCTGACACGGCCTGGTTCTCGCGACAGCGTGGTAGAGTGGCCGATGCCCCGATCTGAGGCGGGACTGGCTAAGCGCACTGTCGTATACATGGGAGATTTCAGTTACAAACCCCAAACTCTTTATCCAAATGGCCGATTAGGCAGACAGAAAGTCGGAGATCGCGAGGTATACCGCGCTCGTGCGACCTGCGATAATGGAGGGCAGCGCCGACGGGTTCGTCGTCTCGTCCACGGCCTTTGCAACCCGACTGTCCGAGTATCTCCATATCCTCGAGTGAGGTTTTGACGAGGTTCACAATCCATGTCCTCAAGCGAGGTCTCTCACATCAACCTCGTCAACCTGGTACCCAGTGACCACTGTCAATAAACCCAACTCTGATTGTCGGCGCGGTCGGGGCGTGGTCGGTGGCGTGGGTGGCGTGGCCCGGGGACAGTGGCAGACGCCTGTTCCTCGTTGTGCCGACCAGGGACTCGACTTGGACGAGGACCGCTACCGGCGCCGTTCTGCTGACCAGGTATCTGCGACAGCCTTGAGGGGTATGCAGACTACATGCACCAAGAGAGGGCCGCCAGGGGCAGCATGAGCCGTCCCTTCTGCCAATAGGGTACAGCGACCTTGGTCAGTAGGTGTCACAGCGCCACTTGTCCCATCCGTTCCTGCCAACTTGGCACCGAGTCCCAACGCGAACGAGTACACTCCATAAGCCGAATACAACCTGTTCATTCCCTGCGCTTCTCGCCATCACTCGCTGGCATCAGCAACAGCAGCCCGGCAACTCACGCCGTTCCTCACGTCTTGCTCTCACGTCTTGCTCTCACGTCGCTCAAGCCACTCATGCCGCTCGTGCCTAAGCCACTCCCTCAGGCTTCCCCTTCTGCGATCGCGCCCCGGTTGTGCCGGCACCTCTCCACCTTGTTCTTCAACTTGAACACCTTGAACACCCTCAACACCTTCAGGCTGGCAAGGGAGTGGACTCTCCGGCGCACGCTTCGGGGACGCGGAGGCGCTACTCGCCGGCGCAGACAGGGACTGGCTGCGCTCGCGCTCTGGCACGTGCGCCGGCGCTGTCGCCGAACCAAAGTGGAGGGGGGAGCCCTGGCTCGCCCGCCTCAGCCCCCTGCGCGCTTTGCGGCCCACCTCGAGCGCCGTGCTCGCCGTGCTGTGCCGCCGCCCCGTCGGAGCGGGGGCCTCGTCCCATGGGCGCGTGCCGAGCGAGCGACGCCGGAAGCCGACCTGCACGCCGACGAGGTAGGGGTCACCGAAGGGGTCTGTCTCCTGCGTCGCAAAGCGCGGGCCGCCCGGGCGCTGCAAGAGGCATTCTGTCGATGGCGACGCGTACACGGCGTACGCGGCCACCATGTGCGGGACGTCCATGGAGAGCATTCGAGCTGATGTGAGATTGGGACGTGAGGTGAGCAAGTGGATGTGGGACGTGGGGACGTCAAGACGTGAATACATGAGGGAGATGCAGCAGCGGCGCGCTCCTGTCTGAGGGAGCAACATTGGCACAATGCCACAGGCACCGAACTGGTCATGTGCTGTGTCCACCATGTGCTGTGTCCACCCTTGTTCGAGCTGAGCGCTTGGTGGCGCTTGACGCGGCTCGCGCGCTTCAGCCACAGAGGTTGGAACGTGGCTAGAGTGGCGTCTGCGCGCTGCTCATGTGGACGGAGCTGGCTGTGACAGAGTCACATGGCTCTTAAGATGATGTCATGCACTACTCGCCATGATCTAATGATAGCGGCGGTTGAGCATGAGATCGGGTTCGTTTCGCGAGGCGGGTCCAGCGGCCGGCAAGTAATGCAACGGCGACTAATGCCAACAGGCAAGACGACATTGGGGTAAAGCGAGACCATGTTAAATATAGTGTACTCGGTTGATGTCTCGATACATCTTCTCACAGGATGCTATATCGGGCATCGGCTCTTCCAAGTGCCTGACTGCGATGCAGCAAGGAACTACAAGGTACAGTACAGTCCGCGTCCAGAACCGCCGCCGCGCCAGCCCCTACCCCTCTCCTGTCAGGCGGTGCGCGCACGCGCAAGCCGCACGAGCCAGTGTCGCGGACGGATACTGTACCCACGCCTGGTGAACCACAGCAGCACCGTCCCGTTCCACCACGCCCCGACCACCTACAGCGTCGAGGACCACTCCCACGTTGAACACGGCCGCTCGCAATTGGTATCAGGTCCTCCCGGGGCGATCCTCGAGAAAGGGCGGCGTCGACAGTGCGCTGCGAGCTGTAGCTCGTGACATGCACCGGCACAGAAGCGAGGCCCCCATATACACCGCCAAAACCGGGCGGAACAGCGATCCGAGGTCAAGTATACGACTTGGGA
Organism: Cutaneotrichosporon spelunceum; assembly: GCA_030805415.1. Taxonomy (NCBI): domain Eukaryota; kingdom Fungi; phylum Basidiomycota; class Tremellomycetes; order Trichosporonales; family Trichosporonaceae; genus Cutaneotrichosporon; species Cutaneotrichosporon spelunceum. The sequence goes on from BTCM01000001.1 coordinate 24,186, forward strand.
GGGCGGCATAGACGTGCGGACCGCGGTGCGCGCGCGACGGAACCCCACCTGGTCCACTCGCCTGATCGTGGCACGCGTATGAGGCCGAGGTACGGCGGGCAAGCTCCGTAGTCAGCCTGGGCCAGCCCACGCCAGCCCACGCCAGCCCACGCCAGCCCGCGAACACGCGTCAGACAACGCGTGGATGACTGGCGTGCATCCCTGACCGACCGTATCGGGAGACACACTGGCCCTCCGCACTGGCAGCCCTGATACAATGGGAGCCTCGACAGCCTCGGTGCCCGGAGCACGAGCGGATCATCCGTGCCGCCACTGGCCACTGGTGCGCGCAGCCCTGGGCAGAGCCAGCGATGCACAATGCCCGCGACGGGAGCACGCCCGGATGCACGATCCGCGACGCGCCGCTGCGGCTGGCGATCCCGGTGTATCGTAGCGGTTCCGCCGCGGGGACGTCGGCATGTGGCTGGATAGCATGCCCGTGTTCCGCACCAGACCGGGCGAGGCACGCTCGCCGCGACAAGGAGGGCAAGTTGGTGGGCTTGAAGGGCTGGGAGAGGGCTGTCCTTGGCCATGTGAGCGCGCGGCCGGAGGACCTGCACGTCCACGAGGGTGGGACCCTAGGGCATTCGCGCACGAGCTGGTGGACAAGGCGCTGGGCGACAGACGGTGGCTGGGAGCCGCATGTGCAGTATTCTGTGTAGAGCGAGGACCGCGTCGAGGGCGGCAGCCATGTCAGCGTGGAACGGGCGAGTATCTCGATGTTGGATAAACTCTGACACTCTGGCAGCCTCGTGACGGCGCTGACAAAGGTGAGCGGATGCCGGGCGGATGTTCCAGGCAGCAGCTTGCGATCCCCTCCGAAGTGCGGTAGCTCGTAGCAGTGGCTCCTTCCGGCGCGGCTCTTCCATGATTCCTAAGTTTATCTCGAGTATCTCGCGGCATCTCCCACCTGGGATCAGCTGACGGAGATACCGTCTGGGACAGAGGAAACTCCTAGGAACCGTCTCAGAAGCTTTGTTCTCGGCGTCATGCCCCGGGTGCACCCTCATTCCGCCCCCGCATGCCCACCGCCCACCGTCCTCCCACGCACCTCCCTGGCGTTTAAACCATCTCTTGTGGACGCCGAGACCGATGTGACGTAGCCGTGCCTACGCAGCCCGGCAGACAATGCATCCTGTACCCCAGAGTGTGCGCGGTGTATTGTCTTGTGGATCGTTGGATCCCGCCTTATCGTGGCTAAACGGCACATTCTGGTTGGCTGGGCCCACCTCAGACACGGTGATGCAGCTGACCCCAGACGCCAGATCCCGGGCGTCCACGACCGCTCGGCCAGATGAGATGTGCGACGACGAAACGAGCGCCGAAGTCAGACATGGCGGCGCCCCCTCGGCCTCGGGCTGCGAGACCGCACACACTCGCAGCTCGCGGCAGTTCCGTGACGGAAAGTGGCTTGTCCTAGCCTCATCGGGAGGACCTTGATGGCAGCCGCGATTCGCCTTTTAATCCGTGGCACCCGTTGCAAGAGCAGGGGTAACTCAAACCGAGGTTTCTCACGCGGCAGAACCACAACCAAAGACTCGACAGCTATAAGGCGCAATGTTCCGTCTCAAGGCCCCAGCTTCCACCCTCAACTCCACGCTCTACTGCACCCGCCTGCGCACCATGTCCACCGCCCCCCGTTTCCCCTTCCAGCGCGCCTCCGGCATGGAGCCGCCTGCCGAGTTTGCCAAGCTGCGCGCTACCGCGCCCGTCTCGCGCGTCAGCCTGTTCGACGACTCTGAGCCGTGGCTCGTCACAAAGTACCGCGACGTCGTCCAGGTCGCTACCGACCCGCGCCTGAGCAAGGTGCGCACGCACCCCGGCTTCCCGGAGTTGAACGCGAACGGCAAGATCGCGGCCAAGGCCAAGCCGACCTTTGTCGACATGGACGCGCCTGAGCACATGCAGCAGCGGTACGTGACAAATCGCAACAGAAACTGACGTGCAGCTCCATGGTCCACGCCAACTTTACGCCCGAGTACGTCAAGTCGCTCGGGCCGTACATCCAGGAGACGATTGACAACCTCCTCGAGTCGATGATCAAGAAGGGCGGCGAGCACGGCCCCGTCGACCTTGTGCAGGAGTTTGCGCTCCCGGTCCCGTCCTACGTCATCTACACCATCCTCGGTGTGCCGTTCAAGGACCTCGAGTTCCTCACGACCCAGAACTCGATCCGCACCAACGGCTCGTCGACGGCCCGTGAGGCCAGCGAGGCCGCCAAGGGCCTTCTCGACTACCTCGGCAACCTGGTCGACTTGCGGATGAAGGACCCCAAGACCGACGTCATCTCCCACCTCGCAAACGAGCAGGTCGCCAAGGGCAACCTCTCCAAGGAGGATGCGGTCCAGGTCGCCTTCCTCCTCTTGGTAGCGGGCAACGCGACCATGGTCAACATGATCGCGCTTGGCGTCGCCACGCTCGCTCAGCACCCCGACCAGCTTGCCGAGCTCAAGGCCAACCCCGACCTCGCGGCCAACTTTGTTGAGGAGCTCTGCCGGTACCACACCGCCAGTGCGATGGCCATCAAGCGTACCGCGCTCGAGGACCTCGAGATTGGCGGCGTGCCCATCAAGAAGGGCGAGGGCATCATTGCTTCCAACTACTCGGCGAACCGCGACTCGGACGTCTTCCCGGATGCGGACAAGTTTGACATCCACCGCAAGTGGGGCAAGGACGACCCGCTCGGCTTTGGCTTTGGGCCCCACCGGTGCATCGCCGAGTTGCTCGCCAAGGCCGAGCTTACGGCCGTGTTCCGTGAGTAGAGTGAGAGGGTGTTGCTGACCCCAGAAACGCTGTACAAGCGCCTCCCGAACCTCAAGCCGGCGGTCCCGATCGAGGACATCAACTACTCGCCGCTTGACCGCGATGTCGGCATTGTCGACCTCCCTGTCACCTACTAGGCGTGTCAGTGGCGGCGGTAGTGTGAGAGCGCCAAGAGGAAAGCGAGAAAATAGGCGGTAGGCGGTGGTGAGAGATCAGGACGAGCTGTGCAATAAATATGAGATGCAAAATACAACTGCTCCTACACCTGAATCGATACAGTGCAGTGCAGCCAGTTGTCTCGGTTTACAGACTTTTACAGCCACGTTGGCCCAGTGCCAGTGGGGCCCAGGTAGCTGTTCTCAGGGGTGTGTACGCCCCATACGAACTCGTCCCGTACGCCCAGCGCAGGCAGCCACGCAGCGCCCAACAGCGTCCAATGTGAGCCATCCAAGCAGTGCGGCAGTGGCAGCAGAAACAGCCACATGACGAGAAAAGCTTGGCGGGAAACGGCGGGAGCAAACGGGCGGTGACCCTGCCAGGCACGGGTCGACCCAGCAAGTATACTACGCCGCGAGCAGCATCACGCCAGAGCTCGGTCTCATTCTTCCCGTCTCTCTCTCGTTGTTTTCTTCCCCCCAGCCATGCTCGCCGCACTCGTCGTCGCGCCCGTTGCGCGCGCGCAGGACCCTACCACCACCACGGTCCCTACCGCCACTCCCCTCCCGTCCTACCACCCCAGCTCAAGCAACGGCTACTGGACCAACTCGCGCACGTCTGACATCCTGCTCTACATCTCGCTCCTCCTCCTCGCGGCCCTGCTCGTCTACTACTTCTACTACTACACCAAGAAGCAGAAGAAGAAACGCGCCGCCGCGCCCGCGCAGTGGGAGGCCGTCTACGGCAACGACACCCTCGGGTCCGGTCGTGCGGGCGGCCGCAACCGTGGCTCGGGCTACGTCGCCGTCAGCGCCCAGCACTACGGCCCCTACCCATACCCTCCCGGGCACGACTACACCCCCGCCTACGCAGAGTACGAGTACCCCCCGCCGCCCGTGTATGTGCAGTCGTACAGCGCCCCGCCGCACGTGCCCAAGGACGCGCCCAAGGATGGCCCTGCGCCACTGTCGCGCGCCTCGTCGCCCACATCTGCGTCGACGCTGATTGGCAGCGGGGACAAGAACGCCAGCCAGCTGGGTGAGGGCGAGGATGACACGCTCGAGCGGCCCCAGCCCGCGCACAAGTCGGCGTGGCGCGGCCGTTTTGCGCGCCTGGGCGACCGGTCGTGAGGCGGAAGCGGTGACTGGTGACTGGTAGCAGATGGCAGGTGGCAGGTGACAGGTGACGAGTGATGGAGACGGACACTGCACGTTGTATAGTGGGATTGTGGATGCAGCTCGGTGCTGGTACCGGCTGGCTGCCGGGCGGGCGGTCCGGTCGATGGCTGGGTGACCAGATGGCCCGTCGAGCGGTTTGGTGAGGCAGGTTGAGATAAGAGAGCAGGATGTGGCACCGATAAGCTCGCTTGGACGCCAACGCCCCATCTTTCACTCGAGCTCCGTTCGTTCTCCCTAATGCTCGTCGAGTTGCGCCTGATGGACGACGGCCGCATCGCCACCGCACTGGCCACTTCACGTGTGATACTAGCCGTGGTCTCACAGACAAGCCAGAGCCCGCCATCACCCTCATTTGCTCAACTCATTTCCAGCTCAGAGCCCAACTCGGTACATGGCGGCCTCACTGTCACCGAGGAGACTGGGCAAATTCCGCAACGCTACCATCGAGCGTGTTGGTCCGAGCGCCCGGTTGGGCATCCAGCCCGCTCGATGGCCTTCTAGATCGAATCAGTTGCGACGGACCAGAGTACAGAGGGGAGCAGAAGGTACAGAGGTACAGATGGTACAGATGGTACAGATGGCACCAGAAGGACCAGAGTACAGAGGACAACCAACAAGCCAGCGGGAGAAAAGAACCAAGCCGAGATTGGGGACGCAGCACCGTGTCCGACGGCGCCCTGTGGCGCGACGATGGACCGACCAACTCACCACGCTCACCACCTCGGCCGCACTCTCACCGCACGCGATACCCAAAGCCCAAAGCACACCCGGCGGCACGTGGCCGGCTGGGTGACTGGAATGCGTGCTGGAATGCGCCACCATCCGTGCTGTCCGGAGATCGGGTGCGGGGGGGTGTGTGGACTGAGTGTGTGGGGGGTGAGCACGACTCGGGTGTGTGTGGGGGGGGGGGGGCTTGGTATTGGGGGTGGTCACGGCTGGTATCGGGGCTGGGTAGTGAGACACTGCAGGCGGGAGGCTCGCAAGACTCGCGACGCTCGACCACGGGCGGTGTAGGCTGGCGCAAGAGTCTTACAAGAGCATGAACCTGTGCACGCAACGCGTCTGACGCTCTCACATCGGAAGCGCCAAGAATGCCTCACACTGTCCGAGCCCGTCGGGTCTGGGGTCTGCTGCTCAGATACACAAAGGCGACTGCTCTGCTCACCAATACACAAAGGCTAGCTCACCATACAGTGGCTGGCTTCCGGCTCACCAATACACAAAGGTGGGCTTCTCGGCAGATGCCAGAACACGCGCGACGGCATGCCGCACGCCACAAACACAACTCACTGCCTTGTGCACGCCACTGCTGCACGCCACTGCACAGACGCGATCAAACCACATCTCACCCATGTCTTGTCTCTCGTAGCAGTCGCGATCTCTGCGATCTCGCCACACACACACACACACACAGCCCAGCCATCCACGGTGGCGGGATGGGGGGACGCTTGCTCGTTGTGCTCGTTGTTTTTTGTCCGATGGTCAGTGCGAGACGGCCTTGATGGCGGGCATTCCGCTGCAGGTTCAAGGCCGCGGCAGACTAGGGATCCCGACTAACTCTGAGGAGCTGGAGGAGATAAATAGGCTGCGTTGGCCTCGTCTCATCCCCAGCTAGCTCTCTCTTGCTCACCTCCTCAACCCCTCGCCTCACCTCACCAAACAACCCAAGTGCCAACAAGAACAATGAAGGTCGCCGTCCTCGCTGCCCTTGCCAGTGAGCTTTCTCAACATGCTTCCACCTCCATCTCCCCCTTTCCTGCACTAACATCAGCCGCCACGGTCGCCATTGCGTCTCCTGTCGCCCTCGACATCAGCAAGCGCCAGGGCCCCGGCTTCCCCACCTCGTGCACCTCGGTCTGCGACATGTTCTTCCCGTACGTCCCCCCGTCCCCCCACCCTAACCCCAGCGTCTACAACAGCTGCAAGAACAGCTCGAGCCAGGCCGCCTTTGAGCTCTGCCTACAGCCCATCTGCTCCGAGGAGGCGTGGCCCAAGCTCGGCCCCTGCCTCACCTGCTGGGGTGCTGCCACGGGCGAGTCGACGATCCCCTTGTACGGTACCTTCATCAAGGCGTGCTCGTAAGCTGCTGGCCTGGTCACAAGGTTAGGTCGGAGGACTACACCAGCATACGCTGCCTCCTGCCGTGGGTGCTTGTAATCTGCCGTGCATGCATCTCTATAGTTAGTACTGAGAAGGGCCGCGGGAGCAAATGCTGTTGACTGACATTGCAATCCAATCGACGCCACATGCGGAGCATTTCCACTCCGCACAATCCTCCATCTCCATCGACTCCATTCACCGCTGCGTCCCCCTGCTATACAATACACAATGGCAGACCGCGCCTGCCACCGCTGTATCGCCAAAAAGAGACGAGTAGGTCTAACCCCTTGCTATCTGACGCCAGTGCGACCACCAGCGCCCCGTGTGCGGCACATGCAAGAAGCTCAACCTCGACGGCGAGTGCGCCTACCCCCCTCCCCAACTGCGCCGGTGAGTCGCCCCCCTCACCAACCCCCAATGGACTAATGGCAGAGGGCCCGTGGCTGGCATGTCGCGCCGCGCCGAACACCGCGCCCAGCAGTGTGAGAACGCGCTCTGGTTCCTCCTCAACCTCCCGGGCGTGCAGGACGCCATCGACCGTGTCGACCCCGACGTCGTGAGTCCACACATCCAGTTCCAACCTAACGAAAGCTCACCCGCCCGTTCGTTCCGGCCCCTACCGCCGACCTCGAACGGGGCGAACGCAACGAGTGGTGGGGCGAGCACACGATGCGCCAGCCCGCCGACATCCTAGGGTTCCGCGACGCATGCCGCCGCCTGCCCGGTGGCACTCGCGGCGGCCAGGGCGACCATGATTCCCACGACAGCGCGGAGACAGATGTGCGCGAGTCGCACGAGGGGCACGAACACGATGGCCACAAGGGACACCAAGGACGCAACGGCCACGAGCGACACGACGGACACGCAGGACACGACTCGCACACACGCGACTCACACAACTCGCACAACGCAGAACCCTACGACGAGTACTACCATGCCAGAACGCACTCTCCAGTGCCTCAACCACAGCCCGAACGGCGCCGCGACGAGATGCGCAACGCAATGGGCCCGAGTCTGTGGCAGCTCGTCACGGCGGCCATTCCCGACGACGACGAGCCGCGGCGGCCCAGCGGCGGCGAAGATGAGTGGGCGCGCCCGATGTGGAGCGCGCCCGTGCCGCGCGAGGACTATCCTGACGGGAAGCGCAAGCGGCGCGCCGACCTGTTCTGGTGATGGCGTTGGCTGTGCCAGGTGCCAGGACACCAATGTAATTTAGCTGTAGCATATGCACTGGACAGTGAGCTGATGGGTTGTGCCAGGGGTGGGTCGTAGTACGAGTTTTGTCCCGCTCACCCCAACGTGACACAAGCGCCGCAAGAGTCGCACTGATCATCACACATTCTTGTCGCGAGCACCGCCTGCATTCCAAAGCCTGGAGGCAGCATTGGCACACCAAAAAGACTCGGTTGAACTCCACGTGGGGATCGAACCCACGATCTTCCGCTCTGTGCGTAGGAAACGGACGCCTTACCTCTTGGCCAGTGGAGCAGACACAAATCGAGATCCCCAGGTTGAGTGGAATTACGGACGAGTCACGTGATCAACATCACGTGCGCATGACATATTGTCCGTACAATCACCCTGGCTGGGTGGCGGAAGCAAATGGAGAAGATGGCTAAAGGCGGCAGCGCACTGCCGGCAGTGAGCTGACGGCATGGCTGGCAGGGGGGAAGGCAGGGCTCTCCCTTGTCTTGTCACTCTTTCTCCTTCAGACATCCTACATCCTGCCCGAGCAGACGACGCAACACGACACTGCTGAATGCGGACTGGATGCGGCCAGCTGGGCAGACTGTGGGGCGATACTGACTGCTCACACGCATACAGCCGCGGCTGTATGCCTATTGCACACCTCGTTCCCACGCGCGGGAGTGCTTGAAGATTGGCGCCCCGACATGACTTGGCTACCGGCATGCCAATGTGCACTGACGGCATCCTAGCCTCCTAGTCCCTCCTAGCTCCATTTGGCTCCTCCCGACGCTCTGAGGAGCCGTGTCACGTCGGTGACCATGTCCAAACGCTGCAAGTCACTCGGCCCTGGGCCGTTGTCATGACACGAGACAACAGGGCCGAGGCACGCGTTTCAGCAATGCCAGACTGACAATTGCGCGATCTTTCTCTACATCTCCCGCAACCTTGTCCGACGTAGGCACTGCCAGCCTCCCCCCATCAAAGTTCCAGTTCCCAACACGACCGCCGCCCTGTACACAGTGGCCCAGAAACTCTGCTCGACTCTGCTCGACTCCACACACTCACTCTCGTGCCATCGTCGCCACAACAACTCACTCTCGTCAACATCGACCCAGTTTATGCTCACCGGTGCAGAGCTAATTCCGCTTCCCGACGAGCAGGTATTCCTCCGACCAGCCCGCCCAATTGAGACGTTGAACCGAACCCGAACGACGCCCGCCACCACGCAGCAACATGGCCGCCATCCCCATGGTGGCCGTAGCCACAGCACCCGTTCCCAAGACGGGCCCGGCATCCTCTTCCACCGAATGTCTCATCCCTCACCGCCTCGGCAGCCGGTGGACAACAAGCTGGACAGACCCGGCCGGCTTTGACCGCGACACCGACGAAAAAGAGAGCCTGAGCATGAGCAACGTGAGCGTCCGCGTCTGGGGCCGGGGCAAGAAACCCAAGCCAACCGCCCAGACGATCGACGATGGCCACTCAAGCGGCGAAGACACCCGCCGCTGGACATCTCCCGCTTCCGCGCCCTCCCCCTCAGACAAGCGCAACACGTTCGGCGAGGTTCAGACCCAGAAGAAGAAACGGTACAGTTTCATGCCAGCGCGCGTCGCACCTGCCCCGCCACCCGAGGCCCCAGACGCCGAAAGCGCCGAGGCAGCGCACGCCTCCGCCCTCGCCAAGCTGACCGGTTCGCCGCCCGCCGCCACAGAGAAGAACGAGAAGAAACACCTCTTCAGCCGCAAGAGCCTCCCCGCCCGCCTCCCCGCCCGACCCCCCTCGCCTGAAGCGCTCCCTCCCACCCCTCTCCTGAGCCTGAAAGACGTCGGCGGCATGTCCTTCGCCTCCGCGAACGCCCGCTGGGGCGAGGGCCAATACGACGCCTTCGGCGCCGTCATCCCCAAGCCGAGGGGGGACACAACACCTCCAAAGGCCAACCCCTTCGACGGCGGCTTCGCCCCCGTCTCGCCCCATCTCGGCGAGGAGCGCCGCGCCAAGCGGCTCAGCCGACACGCGACGGGCGAGCGCCCACAGCCCCCGCCCCTGCCTGCGCCGGCGGACATGCTTGCCGCGAGCCCAACTCCCAAGGCCGAGCGTGCGGCGCGCCATTACTCCGCACCCGTCGGACGGCCCGTCAAACGCACGCTCCGCCGCAAGCCGGCGCCCAAGGCCGACGAGGAGCTGTTGCAGAGCGAGAGTGGACACAGCGGACACACGACGCCGGATGGCCCTGGTGCCGCTCCCGCTGCCTCGGCCACTGCCGTCCGGCCCGGTGTCGGCCCTGCCACTGCGATTTCGGTTGTACACACTAGTGAGCCTGCCATTACTGTGAATGGGGCTGTCCCTCCCGCGGCACATGGTGCTGCTGGCCCCGCCCTTGCTGGCGCTGGTGCGGCGGCGGCCCTCGGTGCAGCGGCGTTCGCGAGGCCTGTCTCCAGCACGCCCTGGGCTGGGAACCTGTCCCCAGCGGCCCTGGGGGCAGCGGAACGTCGCTGCAGCGACCCTGCGCTCGCTGTGCTCACACCGAACCCTCCCCGCACCAGCAGCGCTGGCGAGGCAGCAGACGCTGGTGCGGCTGCTCCTGCAGTGGAAACGCCGCGCGAGGGGTCGGCTCCGACTGCAGCTCCAGCAATGCTGGCGCCAGCTGCGGAGGCTGCGACACCTCGTGACAGCGCGGCCACGGACGTGACTCCCACCACTGCCTTGCAGTCTACCCAGCCGACGCCTAACGTCTCGGCAGACATTGCGCGCACAGTGTCCAAGCCCCAGCCGCCAGCAGCCGAGACCGAAACTCCGAGCTCAGCCGCCACGTCCGAGTCCACACCGACCAAGGCCGAGACTCCGACCGCAACGGTCCAGGCTGGGACTCAGAGCCCAGCAAAGGCTCAGACGCCACAGTCTCACGCCCGCCACAGCTCAGGATCCACGACCGCGTCGATGCACACCTCACTCTCGGACTCGACGACCCCGGCAGTCACGGCACCGACCTCGCCTCTTGACGCCGAATTCCCCGCTCCATCTGCGGCCCAAGTCCCACGCACTCCTCAGGCTGCCGCGGCCACCGCCCAACCCGCTTTCCCCATCGTCCCCGTCGTCCCCGTGACAAGCATGCCGCCACGCTCGTCAACCGACTCTCTTGCTTCGCCCACAGTGCGCGCCTTCCAAACCGCCGATGACGTTGCGACCCCGCTCGCGGAAGTCCTCACCACTCCCCGCGTTGACGCCGGTATCACCACCCCCTGCGCTCCCCAGTCTCCCGCGGTGCAGGACAGTGAGCTGCTGCCCGCCAACACCCAGGCCATCACCCCCGCTCCAACGACCGTCGCGGCACACGTCGCCCTCGCCTCCGCCGTCGACGCGCCGCTGCGTAAGGCCCTGGCCATCAGTCCGCCGCGCCGCGCGCCCATCCCCGCCGCATGGCAATCGCAGCAGTCCCTCTTGGTTCCCGAAGACGAGCGGCCGAGCAGCACCACCCCACCTGCGACGGCTGAGAGTGGCATCTTCCCACAGCACCGGGAGGAGTTTGTCGATGCGCGTGAGGGTTTCGGTCCGCCCACCTCTACGCAAGTCCCCGCTGCGGCTGGCGCGGCTGCAGTCGGAATGGTCGCTGCAGTCGGCGCAGCCATTGCGCACTCGCACTCCGCGTCAAGCTCCATGTCCTCCATGGACTCGCGGCTTCGTATGCGACCAGCCGACATCGCTCACATCCCACCCTACTCCCCTCCACGCAGGGCAGTCGCCCCCGTCCCCTCAGAGTACGCGTACGACCGGCCAGCGGCGCACGCGGGCGCTGCAGAGAGCCTGCGCGCGCGCCACGGTCTCTCTCCAGAACCTCCCGAGGAGGCGCGCCACCTCCGCGTGAGCGCATACGGCGTCCCAGAGCTAGACTTTACGCGCACCCCGCCACCCGAGCGCGACGAAGAGGCCGAGACAGAGGCTGAAGCGCGCCGCAGCTCGAGCGAGCGCGAGATCCTCCGGACACCGGCTCTCAGCGACAACGCCCCCAGCGTGACCACCTACTCCGAGTCGCAGTACATCCAGGCGCCGTGGCCGCGGTCGCGTGGCGATTCGCGCGCGAGTTCCGGCTCGCGCTCTACGACGAGTGCGGCAACGAGCGCAGGCGCCGCCCCACCGTCCGTCAGCGCATTCACTGACCGCCTCCCCCGCCGTGGCTACGAAGACGACGACGGGGTCGAGGGCCTCATTTCGGCCCAGCACACGGGCACGACAAAGGGCCAGAACGACACGGCGGACAGCTCGCGCGCACCGAGCTGGATCGACCACGCCCGCCCGCCCAAGGTCCTCGAACTCGAGGCGGCCGTCGCTGCGACGATCCAATTCCCGAACTCGGGAGAGGAGCAGATGCAGAAGGAGGGCGAGCGCGAGCCCTATTACGGACACGCGGAGACCGCCTCGGGCAGCGGGAGCGTGCCTCGCACGCGCACCATCAGCAGGTTCTACGCGGGCGGCAGCCGCCCCCAACTCCCGCCCACGCTCCAGCCCGTCTTCCACGCCCCCCCACCGCCGCTATACTCACCCAGTGCGACAGCCCCGCCACCAAGGGACCACTTCGGGACGTACCCTGCGGGCCACACGTACGCCGCGCCTTTCTCAAACCACGCATCAGGCTCCATCGACCGCGCGTCGCGGCCCCACACGGCGGACACCATGGGCGCGTCCCGGCCCCATACGGTGGACACGATCCGCTCCTTCGGCTCGCTGGGCCGCTCGTCGCGCAGCGCCAACGGCGGCATCGCCTCCTCGCACCCGTTCAACGCCCTCCGCACCGCGCTCCCCAGTCCCGACGACACGGCGCCCCTCGCGTCCCGTCCGCACTCGCGCCCGGGAACGGCCGAGTCTGGGCGGCGTGCGCGTGCTTCCTCAACCTCGCCACCAGGCGAGCGCGCGACGTCCCCAACACCTCGCGCAACCTCACCCTTGAACGCGGCGCAGTTGGCCAAGCCGCAGCCCATCAGCGCCGCGCACGCCTCCGCCCTCTCGCGCCTCGAGGGCTCGGCTGAGACCTACTCCCTCGCACACGAGGCACACCCCCGACCCCCGCCCTCGTTCCCCGGAGCGCGGACGATGTCGCCCGAGCCGCGCAGACGCTTCTCCTTCCGGACCACCACGTCGGGCGGGAGCACGCGCGACAAGAAGAAGAAGCGCTTCTCGCTCCTCCCCGAGATCCTGCCTGAGAAGAATGGGCCCGCGCTCGAGATCTCGGCGCCCGTGCCCGCTTCCGAGGCGCCGCTGCCCGCCGACGCGTGGCCGACAGGTGGTGTCGACAGCCGGCTGAACGGAATTGCCCAGACGCCTCTGCCGCCCGCGCCGGCTGTCAGCGCCCTGGCTGTAGGCACGCCGGTCAAGCTGTCGATCCACCCGGATTCGGCGCGGAACTACCCCGACGTCGTGGAGATGGAGCGGCCGGCTAGCGTGGCGTCGCGCCGCTCGCGGCGCTGGAGCTTCAAGCCCGGCAAGAGGCGGCCGGACACGGACGTGCCGCCCGTGCCGCTCGTGCCACCCGTGCCGGCACTCCCGCCTGTCCTCCCGCTTCCGAACTTTGGGGAGGCCAAGGACGTGAGCCAGTCCGACTCACAGCCCCGGCCGACGGTGCCGCGGGCTACTTCGGCGCAGCTCTCGGCGGAGATGGACGACAAGAGGAGAAAGGGAGGCAAGTTTATGCGCACCCTGCGCGGACTGTTCGGCACGAAGCTATGACGGACACACACTCAGAACCGTACATGATAATGTATCCCATACGATAGACAATGTCCAGACCAGAGCCCACTGCTCACGCTACACCTCGTGCTCATCTTCGAGCGCCCTATGCCCTGCCGCGGCCCCGTCCACGCGACCGCTTCGCTGCCCCACGCCCGCTGGTAGTCTGCAGTTTGCGTTTGCGCTCCTCCTCGGCCTCCTCATCACGGGGGAGCATCGCCTCGACACCCGTCTCGTCTTCCCCTATCGGTGGCAGGTCGAATGGCGGTGGGGCGTAGTTGTCCATCTGGGGATATTGCGCGTCGCCTTCATCGGGACTCTTGGCCGGTTCTCCGGCCTCGGCTGCCCGCGCATGCACGCGATCTGCCAGTTCGTCGATGGCCGCAACGTCTGACGCTATGGCCTCGTGCGGTCGCAGCGCGGCCGTGTCGGGCGCAGCCGTTGGCTTGTGTCGCGGTCCGATGCGGCCCTCATTCACGCGCTATCGTCAGCTGATCCAACAGTAGACTCACGTCCAGAATAGTCTTGCCCTGCCCAATGTGTGTCCGGGCGGCCGAGACAAGTGGGTGGCTTGGTGGCAGGTCCTTGATGAGGTGCCTGATCAGGCTCGATGTCCCGGCAACGTAGTCGGCGACGAGGGGAATGTCGTTCTGCGCAACCATCCACGCGCCCGACGAGCTCTTGCTGCGCGGCTCAAACGAGCACATCCGCCGCCCGCAGGGGAGACAGCGGAGGAACCCGCCTTCGCGGAGACCGGCGTAGCAGGCCTTTGGTTTCTTGCTGTTGCTGCATCCATCACAGCCGGCTGTCGTCAATCCCGCCCTGCTCACGGTCCAAAAGCGTGGCAGGCAGACGACTCACGTTTCACGAGCGCCATCGGGACCTGCGGCTCGCCATTTTGGATATGATATTTGCTCAGAACACTCTGGAGAAAGCGTGGGTTTTCAACCTTGGCGATGCTCTGGTGCATCTGGTCGAGGAGGACCTGGTGTTAGTTGGGCCGAAGACGCGGGGATGACATCGCCGTCAAAGCCAAGGTAGAGAACGGCGCTAGCGACCCCACAGCCGAGGGCCGGACTGCATTTGGCTCTACTCTACGGTGACGGCCGGACTCGAGTCTCGACAGTGTGCACTTTGCGACGTTTGTTGTTGTTCAGAGTCGCGCATAGCGGCGTGCAAACAAGGAAACGACGTCATTTCGCTGACTCCAGGACCGAGAGCCAAATTAGCCACTCACCTGGACACCAGCGTCGTCAGCGGCAAGGACTTCGTAGTTTTGGTCTCCTATAGAAAGCGGCTCCGTGGTGCTGGACATGATACCGTTGTTGTTTCTGTCGTTGTTGTCGTGGATGATGAGGATGATGAGGAAGACGAGGGAGAGGGGGAGAGCAAGCCGAGGACAGTTGACGAACCAAGAATGGTACTCGATCAAAACCCAGTGGGTGAACGGGTCATTTGATCCCGTGTCCGGAGAGAACGAGAGCGTTTCTCCCCCTCCGTCTTCTTCTCCCCATCCATCCCGTCTGCTTCTCCTCTCTGTCTCTCTGGTTAGCAACCCCGGACGGGAACTCGGACGACATATACCCAGGTGAGACCGAGTCGTCATTGAGGGCCATTCAGACATGCGAGATCGGGAATGCAGCGCTCGATGCCGAGAACGGGATGGTTACATCCATCCCTCGTACTACTCGAGCAGCCAGGCTCCTACAACCCGTCCTGGCCAGCTCGGTGCCAGTCTCTCTCGTCTCACACGTGTCCCACGCCATCCGGCGACTTGGGCGGCCTGATGCAAATGAACCCCCGATCACCGATCACTTTGTGGCCCCGGATGCATGTCTCCGTCTCATCTCACAACTCGAGTCACCTGACGGCTCCACCCGATCTCTGTTCGACCACGCAGCCTCGCGACTCGATCTGTCTCCCTCTCTTTGCTCTGCTCACCACTACTCACACCCGCAACCTCACAATGTGTCTAGACGCGAGCGCTTTCCCCCACATCCTAGACGGCGTCATCGACGCGTGCCAACCCGACAGCCTCATCGCTCTCCGGCCCGTCTCCCAAGCTCTCTGCGCGCATGTGGACCGCCTCCTCTTCGCGCACATTGTCGTGGCCTACACACACTCTCGTGTCCGTTCGTCTCAGTCTGGTCCCGCCGAGATCGTGTTGACCACGCCGAGCGGCCATCGCCTTCCTACCCCACCCCTCCCCACTCTCGCGGGATCCTGCGCCTCGCTCAACGCAACCCTGCGCCCGATGCTGCGCCACACCCGCGTCGCTACCCTCCGCTCGATGAGTCTCATTGCTGCCACTACCCTCGCCCCGCTCCTGCCCCGCCTCGAGATCGTACACCGCTTCACGGCCCAGCCGTGGGACAGCCCCCTCCTCAAGGCAAAAAAGTACGTAGACCACGTCGACTTTGCCCGGCCCCCAATGCCCGGCGGTATGCCACTCGGCTACGTTCCTGACGACCTGGACGCGCTCGTGTTCCGCTTCTACATCGACACTGCGCAGTACCCCGCGCATGCCGAGCACCCGCCATTACCTGGCGGCGGTGCAGCTGAACACCTTCCGTTGGTGGAGGAGCTGAATCCCCCGCACATTCCCGCCATCACAGTCGTCGCGGACCCGACTGGCCCGATGCGGGTTAGTAGGGAATTCACCGGCACGGTTGCCGGACGTGTTGCACGTGCACATCCGCGGACGCTCACCCTCGTTGCGTTCGACGAACTTGGCCCCGCCGTCCCTACGGCCGACTTCGAGGTGGAAGGCTACGGCGACGGGATGGACGTCGCGACGCGCGCCGGGTTGATCGAACATGCGCAGTGGGGTCTCAGCCGGGCGCGAGTAGAGGTGGGCAAGCTGACCATTCTTAGCCGGCAAGAGTGGGAGGCCGGGTCAGATGTGCTCGAGCGATTGGAAGGTCCGGTCTTCTCGTACCTCCAAAGATAAGCCGTCGCCGCGGCGGCTCAAAGCAATCTGTCCATGCACGAGTGACGGACGATGAGCTGGCCGCAGACGGAAGATGAGGCAGAGGATAAGATAGGCCACAGGGTCTGAAGAATTGGTGGCGCAGGATAAGATAGGCCGCAGTGTCGTGGCGGATGTTTGTTTTCCATCGACCATCGAAGCCTTTCGGCCGTCGCGCTCGGCCAGTCGCTGTGGACCGTCGACTTTGGCAGTCGGCCGGTTGACCCGTAGACCCGTCGACCATCGACCTCGAGGAGCCGAATCAGAGAGGCGAAGGGTGGTCGCTCAACCTCGACCCCTGAGATGCGCACCCCACTACTTTCTCCAACTCTTTATGTGTTTATTTCTCTTGGCGCCGTGGTGATGGGCCAGGAACTGGCGCTGAGTTGTCTTCTACAAGGATATTCCCACGTCAAGCCTCCAAATAACGGGGTCCTACCGATACGTAACCGAGCAACACGACCACGTCCGTCGCCTGACCTGTACGTGAACTGGGGCTCTCACGCTGGCCCTTGTTCCTTAGATTAACTGATGAGGCGGGAGACGAGCGTTTCGGAAGATCGGGCAGCCACCGATATCTGCCTCACCCCCACACCTCTGCCCACTTCCGATGTCATGACGTCAAAGTAACCGACCGCAGACCGAGCATGCCGTCGTCGCCGTTGGGAGGACCGGCCGCGCTCTCCCTCTATTATATATGCCACAGCTGGACGTGGCGACTGTCTCTTCTCTTCCCCCATCACAACAAGAGTCCTCGTCAACATGTCCCGGAACGACCTCCAGCCCGTCTACCCTCCTCTCACCGTCTTCGGCAATGTCCGCTCGGCGGTCACTCAGCTGACCATTGTCGACCAGATGTTCCGCGCTGGTGTACGTTGTCGTCGATAGCGATCGGCTCAGCTGACAGACAGGACTCATACACCGTCCTTGACAGCGAGGGTAACGTCGTCGTTCGCGCCAAGGCCGAGGAGTGGTCGCGGAAGAACAAGAAGAGTGCGTTGATCACCACACCGCGCCCAAGCTAACCACCAGCGGTCTACGACGGAGCGAACCAGGAGCTCGGCGAGATCAAGGACAAGTCGCTGTCGATGCACAACGCTGTCGAGTTCACCACCGTCACTGGCAAGAAGCTGCTCAAAGCCAGCTTCCACACCGGCAGTAAGTTGCCGGATGGCATGCCACAGCGAGCTGACCAACAGCGGACGGCAAGCCCATGTTCCGCCTGAAGATCAACGACGACTTGGAGATCGGCGTCGTCGGTGACTGGAAGCTCCGCGCGGCCGACATCAAGACGGACAAGGACACCATCATTGCGCGCGCGTACCACGACAACGAGCGTGTGAGCAGCAATGAGAAGTGGAAGGGTGGCGACCCGGCCGTCCCAGAGAGGCAGTACAAGGTCGACGTCGCGCCCGGTGTCGACATTGGCCTCATGTCCGTCGCGTGCATCCTCTGGGACATGATCCACATGCACGTTTCCAAGTAATGGGGGTGTGAGTTGTGTGAATGAATGGAAGATGCTGCAGGTGCAAACTGGCGGCGCAATGTCATTTACCTTTCCAGAGGACATGACGCGATCCTCTATTCTCCCTCTCCCTTATTTTTATTACCTTGTGCCCTCGGATATGTTACTGCTTGCTGCTGGCCCGAGCCTCTGGAGCGACGGGTCGACCCCTCTGGAGGCATTACTGTTAGTTAATTGGGCATTGTTTAACTCGGCGTTGTGTTCCTCAACCTCACTCGCCGCGCCTCTCACATCTCACCACGCCGATAATGCAACACGACTGATTCACATGTCACAGCTTACTCGTAGCGCTGGCTCCGTCTCCATTCCTGTCGGTTAATTCGGCCTCGCCGCAACCTATGGCATACATCTCACATCTTACCACCATTCTCCTCGAGCACCAGCACGTTACGGAACATGGCCTTTCCCTCGTTCGAGTTGACGATGGCCTTGTTCATGTCCTCCCACTTCCACTTGGTGACCCAGGGCTCGATATTCTTCTCCCCCGCCAGCACCAGCAGCTCCCTCAGGTCTCCCGGCGAGGAGATGTTGGACCCGGCAATTGCGAACGTGCCTACCATCAGCCCACCTCTCCACCCCTCTCTTCTTGAGAACCCACCGGTGATGAGCTGGAGAGCACTAATCTGAAGGGGGTTGAGCACGATGCCCACAAGACAGAACGTGCCCTCTGGCTTGACGATGCTGGCATACGCCTCGATATCGAGCGTGGGCGGGTCTAGGTCAGCGCCGTCTGTTTGCACTCACTAATGGTGCAGATAACCAGGTCGACTGAGCGCGCGTGCGCCTTCAGGTCAGCCTTGAGGTCGGCTCCCGTGGCGACGTAGTGGTCCGCGCCGAGCTCCATCGCCTGTGTGCGCTTGGCCTCGCCGCGTGAGATGGCCGTCACTTCGGCACCCATCGCCTTGGCGACCTTGATCGCCATGTGCCCCACCCCGCCGATGCCGAGCACTCCGACCCTGGGAGCCTTGAGCGGCACACCGTACCGCTTCAGCGGCGCATACACCGTCATGCCGGCGCACATGAAGCTGGACGCCTGTGCTGGATCCACGGTCGGAGGAATCGGGATCACGAAGCGCGCCGGGCCGCGCCAGTGTGTCGCAAACCCGCCCCAGTTCCGGACGCCCTTGTTCAGCCCGCGCGTGTACTTGCCCATCCCGAACGTGTACAGATAGTCGGCGCAAAAGTTATCCTTGCCTGGCCGTCAGAAGGGCCCGGGTTGGACTCACCCGCGACACAGTACTCGCACTCGCGGCAGCAGTCGCACTGGGCGCCGATTCCGACGCGGTCGCCGACCTTGAACTCGGTGGCCTGGGGGCCGACGCGCACGACCTCGCCGACAATCTCGTGCCCGCACACCGCCGGGCCCTCGTACGGGCCCCAGTGGCCGGCGAGCTGCGACGTGTCCGTGCCGCAGATGCCCGTGTACTGGACCTTGACTGGGGTCAGCCGCGTCATCTGCGCCAGTCGCTACGCACCATCGACGTAGTCTTCGTCAAACCTGGGCGGCTCGAACTCGATCAGCTTCATGTTGCCTTGGACGCTGTCGGGGCCGTACCCCGCCCAGCCCTTGAACGTGTAGTCGGACATGTCTGTTGGCGTTGAGGTAGTGTGAGTAGTGAGTGGGGTCGAGTTGGCAAGTGCAGAACGCGAGCCTAACTATTTATACCATCATGTGTGATGAGCAATCTCACGCCGACGGCCTGCCGTGAGATCGATGCGAGAACTGCAGTGACGCGATTGTGGGAAACTACCACTTGCCGAGAGCAACGTTTCCTGCAGCACCCCGATGACGCCGAGCCGCTAGCCGAGGCGTCAGAGCTGCCTGGGAGATGGCGTGCGGAAAGAAACAGCCTCCTGGACGTCATCGTGGCCGGTGGAGGCCGGCCGAGGTGGAGGTCCCCAGGAGGCCGAGATATAAAGCCCAGCCGAATCGTGCCGAGCAACGCCCTCGGCGATGCATTACTGTGCTTGATACCGCTGTGGCCCGGCTTACGCTGCTGACCTCAAGCGCTTACAAAGGAGACCTCTCGAGACGGATACAATGGGCAAGGTGTGTATGCACAGCACACTGAGCACTGACGCTGACCGGGTCTGATTGGTGCCTCGTCACCTCGCGCACTAAACCTGTCGGCCCAGCTGGATGCTGCCACCTTGCCACCAGAGTGGCCTCACTGCGTGCATAGACGGCACGCGACTGCCATCTGACTCACCCCGACATGAGCAATCGACACTTGACCCGCACTCAAACATGTGACAGCTCAGCCACTCTCATGCGCATGTGGCCATGGCATTCCGTGACTAAATCGGTAACGACCTGCTGAGCCTGTAGCCCCCAAGCCCTCATCGCACGACCTTGTCACACCGCTAGAACTGGTAACCCTCTCCATCAATGTAGGCTTCGATCACGCTGCCACAGAACCAGGCAGCTACTACACAGCCGCAAGCCTATACGCCACAAGGCGCAGTTCACCACCCATGCACTTGGCTGGTGCCACACTGCCCCGAAGCGGTGCGTGACGAGTCCGGGAATGTATGACCGGGTGAGCGGATGCAGTCAGGTGGTCCATGCTGCCTCGCGATGCAACCTACTTGGTGGCAAATACAGTCGACGCTTAGGCTCAAGGTTGGTGGTGCCTGCGCCGGTTCACTCGCGAACAGTCGCGGGTGACTATGTATACCGCTACTGGCCACATATAACGTCATCAGACCTCTTGCCGCTCTGACGAGACATTGTCAACATCCTTCTACCATAGCCCACCTCTCCATACAACCCCGATGTCTACAGACGAACCCGGACGCCGCACGTCCGCCGAGCCCCTTCTCGGTGCGGCGCAAGAGCCGGCCAAGGCCGAGACGGACGCGGGCGTGCCGCCGCGCCGCGTGTCCGAAGAGCTGGAGGTCCTGCAAGGCCTGCAGGGCAAGCGCAAGCCGCGGAACATTGTCCTCCTCCTCGACGGGACGGGCAAGGAGTTTGGAGACATGAACTCAAACCTCATCAAGCTGCACACGGTGCTACAGGCCGACGAGGAGCAGCTCATCTACTACTCGAGCGGGCTGGGTGCGTAATCGGCTCGTGGGTTGGCAACATGCCAAGATGCTAACTGCAGGTACTGTGCTGCCATCGAGCTCGGGGTCGTGGGCGACGATTCGGCGCGAGGCCGCGATGGACATCGACCTCGCTCTGGCATGGTGAGTAGATGCTAGGCGTTGACCGGCGCTGACGGGCAGGAACTTTAACGACTTTGTGTGCGACGCGTACGCATACCTCATGGATTACTACAAGCCCGGCGACCACGTCTTCATCTTCGGCTACTCGCGCGGCGCGTACGTCGCCCGCGCCCTCGCCGGCATGATCCAAAAGGTACGGGCCCCTCGGCAGCTCTGACACCAGGTCGGCCTCTTGCCGCGCGGTAACCGGCGCTCCGTCCCGGCGTAGGTCGCGTGCCCCCCCCCCCCCTCCCCCCCCTGTAGTAGCTAACACCAGCGCCTACCGCGTGTACACGTCGCACAAGTCGGTGCGCGGCGAGCGGCGGGGTACCGACCCGGACAACCCGGGCGCGCTGTACCGGCGCATCTTCGGGCTGTCGCGGCCGGTCGTCATCGAGTTTCTCGGTGCGTGGGACACTGTCTCGAGCCTGGGCGGCTTCTCGCTCCCGCGCCTGCCCTTTGCCGGGGGCGTGCAAGCCGTCCGCTTCTTCCGGCAGGCGCTTGCACTCGACGAGCGCCGCATCCGCTTCACCCCCGAGTACCGTCACGAGGACGCGGCCGAGGTCGCGCACTGGCGGGCGGTGAAGAACGCGACGTCAGCCGCCGCCGCGGCGCAGGTCGCCGGCGATTCGAGAGCCATCACCGCGACAGAAGCAGCGCTCGCGGCCGCGCACGCAGCCGCAGAGGAAGAGTATCCCTGCCATTCGTGGACGTTTGACAACAGCCGCCTCAAACCGCGCCAGCTCGACTGCTGGTTCATGGGCGCACACTCGGACGTCGGCGGCGGCAGTACGCTCAACGGCGACCCGTCCCTGTCCAACATCCCCTTCCGGTGAGCACGATTACCAGCTCAGCTAACCCCCAGCTGGATTCTGCGCGAGGCCGTCGACTGTGGCCTCCTGATCAGCCCAGCCGGCACGAGCTATCTGGCTGCAACGGCCATGCCCGACTTTCCGGCTCCCGAGCACTGTATAATCGGTGCTCTGCCCGAGCCAGAAACGCTCCAGAACCTCGCGGAGATGGAAAAAATCGTCGCGGCCCAGCTCAAAGAGCCCCATATAGAACAGGACAAGCGTGACGAGCTCGACATCCTGCGCGCCCGCGTCCCGCAGAGCGAGCTGCGCAAGATCGTCAACCTCGCCGCCGAGCGCGACGTGTGCCCCACCCCCACCCCCGACCTGCTGTGCACACCGCGCGACAGCCTCCGCTGGCTGTGGTGGCTGCTCGAGATCCTCCCCCTCAAGACGCGACGGTACACGCCCGAGCCGGACGCGCACAACGGCCAGACAAAGTTGACGTGAGTGCTGTGCGTGTGCGCGCTGATGGCAGCGTAAACTGCGGGCGGCCGCGCCAGATGATCGACGGGCAGCGCGTGCACATGTCCGTGCTCCGGCGCATGAACGTACCCGAGGGCCTGGCGCCAAAGTACAGGCCGCGGGCGCGGCTGGGGAACGACCTCAAGTCGTGGGACGACGCGATCGCCAACCCCAACCACAGCATGTGGCTGACGTGAGTGGTACGTTGCAGCCTACGCCGCAGCTGCCACATCTGACGCCGAGCTCTACCAGCATTCCCGCTACAGACGCTCCGCGCACGCCCGCCAGACCACTCAGCAGCCGCACAATGCGAGCAGCCCAAGGCTGGCAACCAAGCCAGCGTTCACAGCACCCCCAGGTTCGCGTGCCATTTATACTGTCCGATCACTCCTGCGCCCTCGGCTCTGACACAAGCGGAAGCCGAACTGCTGCAGGGTTTTATGAATTACGTTTCTGTGTCGTAAAGAATTTCCACAAAAGTTTAAAAGATTCGACGAAGACATGATTCGAACATGCGCTCCCGAAGGAAGTTGATCGCTGGATAAACCATTCGAGTCAACCGCGTTAACCACTCCGCCACTTCGCCTTGCGTGGTATTACAGTGCTGAATATGCCTATTAATGGGAAGCGGCAAAGGTCCATGGCAGCGCCCCACTATAGATTACTTGCACCTCCAGTAGTTTACGCTTTGCATCACATCATCACTCATCTGCAACCCGTTGCACTAGCCCGTCTGCATCCTAGACTGCAAGACTGCAAGCCGGGCAACATCTGGTGTAGAGTAAGCCCCACGGCATCTACCCAGATCCAACAACAGGGAATTGCATCTATAAGTGTCGGCTACTGCTCTCCTGCATGTCAAGTCTTCGAACCGTAGCAGTCCATGCACATTATACAACGGGACACTCTTCCGATCAATAACAGTCCATGCACATGTTACAACAACAAGGCACTGCACGTAAGGGGCGCGGCGTCGTGTGGGGTCAACCACCAAGGTCATTAGGTCGTGGCGGACTCCTCGCGGAAGCCGTTGACAGATAGCGTGGGCAGTAGAGCGTGGCCGACAGCAGGCTCGGCAGGGCATGTGAGGGTGGTTCAGAGGAGGGCTAGATGGCGCACTCTCGTGATCCCATGCGTATCGCCAGCGCCTGCTCGTTGTACGACTCGAGCTCGCGGAGCGAGTACAGCACGAGCTTGGCCTCGGGCGGGCCCATGTCGAGCTGTCGTTAGCTCGTGGAGGGAGCCAAGGCGGGGTGCTTGGAGAGAGAGGGGCGGGGATTGGGATCGGGATGGGGCCCGCCCAGGAGGAGGAGGGGGTTGGGATGGGGGATCAGGGAGGACCTACCGCTCCACCACGCCGCTGCAGCCACTGGTTGGCATAGTACGTTATGCAGTGCACCTCGTCCGGCGACCTGGTGTCAGTTCACTAAAAAGCAGCCCAAGCTACTAGCCCAGACACTGGCCCCGGCCACCACCAGCGCCACTCACAACGCCATGCCCCACATCGAGATGCGCGCCTTGGTGCGCCCTATAAACTCCTGCACCAGGGAGAGGAAGAGGAGGAGCGGGTGCTCGATCTCGTTGAGGTGTGGGATGAAGCGCATCATCCTGAGGTTAGTGGAGTCTGGTAGACGTAAGGTGGAAGAGACGAGGAGGTGGTGTTGGGAAAAGTGTGGTCGGAGAGAAGAGGGAGGGGAGGGGAGGGGAGGAGAGGAGAGGAGAGGAGAGGAGAGGAGAGGAGAGGAGAGGAGAGGAGAGGAGAGGAGAGGAGAGGAGAGGAGAGGAGAGGAGAGGAGAGGAGAGGAGAGGAGAGGAGAGGAGAGGAGAGGAGAGGAGGGAGGGGCTGTTGAGGTGGGAGTGAGTATGACGGGGAGACAGGCGAGGTCCATTGACTGTGCGGTGCGGAGAGAGGACAACCGTGCCCCACTCACTGGTCCAGGATATCCAGATACCGCTCAACGGGGAACACATTGCACGCCTGCAGCTCGCCCAGGTCGCGCTCGAGGTCGTACTGATACCCGAGGAGCACCTTTTCGCGCTCGAGCGGTGTGTGGCCTAGCGGCCACGGTGAGTGGTATGATTGAAACATGGGAGCGTGAGCGAGTCTAGCGGTGACGAGTTGGGGAATCTAGCGTCGAGTGAGTCGTGGGCGAGTCTGGCGCTGGGCCGTCGTGGGCGGGTCTACACGGAGCGAGGCGTGAGCGAGTCTAGCGCCAGTCGTGAGCGAATGTAGCGCCCGTCGGAGGGAGCCTAGCGACAGTCGTGAGTAGCGTTACGATTGAGCAAGTGAGAGTCTCCTGGGTTCGGAGACGAGGTGATGGGCCGTGTATGCCGCGGTGTGGTATTGTAAACCGTGATGATGAGAGTGCGTGATGATGCGAGTGGAGAGGACGGGGGTTGTTCTTATGTTGAGACGCGAGATATACATGAGGGTGGCTGCGTTTCACGATTGCGTTCCTACTCGGCTGAGGCCTGCGGGGGCATGGAGCGAGGCTCTGCGGCTGGGCTCTGACGTGCTTGCCTGTGCTTGCGTCTGCTATCTCC
Organism: Cutaneotrichosporon spelunceum; assembly: GCA_030805415.1. NCBI lineage: Eukaryota > Fungi > Basidiomycota > Tremellomycetes > Trichosporonales > Trichosporonaceae > Cutaneotrichosporon > Cutaneotrichosporon spelunceum. Next base: position 48,888 of record BTCM01000001.1, read on the forward strand.
TTTGCCTCTGCCGTTGCCTGCTTATGCTGCCTTTCTAGCAGTTGTCCTTCAGAGGGAGGAGGGAGATCGGGCAGACAGGCGCCACGGCACGAATGAGGCGCTGTGTTTCGGTGCCGTTTCGTGTGTGGCGGTACACAGTTTTGGTGGGTGTGGTTGTGGAGTGGTAGCACCAACGGACGCAGGCGAGTGGAAGGCATGGAATGCTACACGGGCCCTGGAGAATGCATGCCCGGTCGGGAGACATGGTGACATGGGTGAGGGAGTGTCTCAGGTCTGTGTGAGTGTGTGAGAGTGGGGTTGGGTGAGAGGTGGTGGTGAGTGGCGATGACGCTGGTGGCGGCGCTCGCCTGGCGCGGAGCACGAGCACGAGCACGACCAGGAGCAGTTGAGTTGGTCAGGTCAGGTACGGCAAGACCAGAAGCAGGTGAGCAGGTGAGTTGGTCAGGTGGCGGTGGTCAGGTAGGCAGGCAGGTTAGCGCCCGGTATGGCATGCAAAGGAGGGCTTGGGAGGAAACAGGCTCGTACACAGTGTGGCACAAATAAAAGAGGCCTGCGGTCGACTGAGAGCGGAGCGGGGAATGGAGGCTGTTCCGTGGCGCTGGTACTGGTGCTGTTCCGTGGCGCTCCGCTGGTGTTGGTGCGTGCTGGTACTGGTCCTTGGGCGTGGCGTTGGGCTGTCGGCAGTGAGCTGGGGCTGGGCGTTGGCGTTGGGCTCGGGCTGGCGTTGGCCAGCGGCCGCGACTGCTCGGACGCGGAGGGCAGAAGGGGCCAGGCCGTAGGCGCGTGCGTGCTTCCGTGCCCGGGCCGTGTGTGTGGCGCTGTGTGGTGGCGCTGCTGGATGTAGACCCATGACCCTTGGCGACGGGACGCCACGGCCAAGAATTCAGACAGTTTGGGCTTTGATGGCGGCCGTGACTGTCTGTCTCGCTGTCTCGCTGCTGGCTGTCTGGAAGTCTCTGTCTGGGGCATCGGCAAGAGCAGTGTGAGTTCAGGTTGTTAGACATCTCTCAGTAACGGAAGCAGGCGCAGAGCTCAGGCTTAGAGCTCGCTCAATACGGCTCGCTCGAGCTGCTCGTCCACGCTCGGTTGCTCGTCGCGCTCGTCCTCACGCTGCCTGCGTCCCTCCTGCCCCCCCCCTACCGTTACCGCACAGACCTTGCAGAACTGTAATGCAACGGACTGGACTGATACTCTTAATACATGCAGGTTAGGTGCGTTGGCCGGACTAGAGGCTGAATCGTTTAGGTGATGGCTGCTGTCAGCGGTGTTTCTTGGAGCACACAAAAACTCACTGTACTTGGGGCCACCGCCGCCCTCGGGGACGGTCCAGGTAATGTCCTGGGTGGGCACCTTGATGGAGCAGGTCTTGCAGTGGATGCAGTTCTGCGAGTTGATGATAAACTTCTTGCCGGCTGCGTCGGCGTCATCGCCTTCGGCGTCCTGGTACTCGTACACGGCGGCGGGGCAGACGCGGCCGAGGAGGCCGTCGTACTCGGTCACGTTGATCTCGGTGTGGCGGCGGCGCGCGTCGGGGTCGGTCGGGAGGCGGAGGTGCACGGGCTGGTTCTCGGCGTGGTTGGTGCCCGTGCGCGCGACCGAGGTGAGGATGTCGAACGAGAGCTCGCCGTCGGGCTTGGGGTACTCGATCGGCTTGAAGTTGGCAGCAGCCCTGGTCGCCTCAAAGTCCTCCTCGGGGTGGTGGAAGGTCCAGGGGACGCGGCCCTTGAGGATCATCGAGTCGAGGCCAGAGTACGCCATACCGCCCCACAGCCCGAGCGGGTTGTGGAACGAGGGCCGGAGGTTGCGCACCTCCTTGAGCTCGTCGTACACCCACGACTTCTCCATCTTGTCGGCGTACCCGGACATGTCGACCGGCGCCTGGGACTCGTCGCCCTTGGTGAGCTGCTCGTACGCGGCCTCGGCGGCAAGCATGCCAGACTTCATCGCGTTGTGCGTGCCCTTGATCTTGGGCACGTTCAGGAAACCGGCAGAGCAGCCGATGAGTGCTCCGCCGGGGAAGAAGAGCTTGGGGATGGACTGCAAGCCACCCTCGTTGAGGGCACGGGCGCCGTACGCGATGCACTCGCCACCCTTGAGGACGTCGGCAAAGACGGGGTGGTGCTTGAGGCGCTGGAACTCGCGGAAAGGCGAAATGTACGGGTTCTTGTAGTCGAGGCCGACGACAAGACCCAGCGTCACCATGTTGTCCTCCATGTGGTACAGGAACGAGCCACCGTACGTGTGCATGTCGAGGGGCCAGCCCATGGTGTGGATAATCTTTCCGGGCTCGTGGACCTCATCGCGGACCTTCCAGACCTCCTTGATGCCGAGACCGTACGTCTGGGGGTCGACACCGTCACGCAGGTTGAACTTGTTCTGGAGAACCTTGGACAGCGAGCCGTGGGCGCCCTCGGCAATGAGGGTGACCTTGGCGTGGAACTCCATGCCAGGCTCAAACGAGTCCTTGGGCTGCATGTTCTTGTCCAGGCCAACGTCGCCAGTGCAGACACCCTTGACGCCCTTGCCGTCCTCGGTGTAGACGGGGCTGGCGCCGGCGAAGCCGGGGTACACCTCGACACCAAGCTCCTCGGCCTGCTCGGCGAGCCACGCGGTGAAGCGCGAGAGCGAGACGATGTAGTTGCCGTGGTTGCTCATCTGGGGCGGGTGGGGCATGGGAGCCGACATGTTGCCGTTGATGAGGAACTTCATCGAGTCCTTGAGCGCAGGCTGGTTGAGCGGCGCGCCCTTCTCCTCCCATTCGGGGAGGAGCTCGTTGAGTGCCCTGGGCTCGAGAACGGCACCGGACAGGATGTGGTTACCTGGGCGTCAGATCTCGTGTTGAGCTGGGCAACTCACCAGGCTCAGAGCCCTTCTCGAGGACGACGACACGGAGCTGGTCTTCCGTGTCGAGCTGCTTGAGGCGGATAGCGGCCGAGAGACCGGCGGGGCCGCCACCGACAATGCAGACGTCGACCTCGTCCGAGTCGCGCTCGATCGAGTTGAGATCGAACGGCTCCTCGGCCTCGGAGGCGAAGAAGCGGGCACGCGAGACGGTGCGGATGGCGGCAACGCGTGGCCGTGCAACGACGGCGGCGACGGCGGAGCGCGACGAGCCGATCCAGCGTGATGTGAGAGACATTTTTGAGCCCGTTGTCCAGCGGCGAGCGATGAGCAAGAGGGTAAGAAGGTGTCGAGTTGCTGAGAGGGCGATGAGAGAAAAGGCTCGAGGCGACTTGGACGCTGGCGGTAATCTGGGGGGCAATTGGGGCTCGCGTCATTGGTGGGGAGGACCCACCCAGGGGCCGACTTCGGCACGAGCTGCCAAGGTCCGAATACCCGTGGTGCTTGTGTCCACCAGCTCACTGTGTCCCGGCCCTCGTGCCCACTCTGTTCTACGTTTACCCTGGCTAGATGGCTCTGGTATGCGTGGGGCCGCTCTGTGCTTGTTTCCCTGTCGCCGCCAGAAGTGACAATACTGTTGGCAGAGTGAGATGAGAGATCCGGCTAAGTTGCGATTATGCGCGCGTGTTTTGGCAACCGAGGAATCGAGGAATTATTCTCGCCCAAGCTCAATCTCACCTCCAGGCTCAGCGTCCAGACTTCCCCCCCCCCCCATGCACACCATAAGCCTATCGGGATGCACCCAAGAGGTGGCTGGCCTGGTGCTTACAAGGCAAGGACAATGTGGGAATGCGTCTTGAGATGGCTCCATTGTGCCATGGCTCATCTGCTATCTCGGCCCGAGGCAGTCTCACTCTCTTGTCCACTTGATTTCATCACCGTCGACCTGTCTCACCTCATTGCACCAACTTTCCACCTCTCACCACTCCATGCTCCCTCGACACTTGTGTACTCTTGGGCGAAACACGTACTGGCTTGTGAACGGATAACATGCCGCTTGGCGTACGCGTTTGTGAGCTGCCGAAACCCGAGACGATGCAATTGCCGCACAAAACCCGGCAACTGGGCCCATGCGCCTAACCGTGCCGTTGCCCATTGTTGTGATGGCATGCCTATTGTAAGATAGCAGGCCTAATTTACGCGGATGCTCCCGGACACATAGCCGGGTAGAGCAGGCGCGGTGGGTGCGTGCAGAGAATCGAAGGGTGGGTGGAGAGATACCCGAGCACCAGACAAGACGAGCACTCGTCGTCCCAGTTTACGGCTTGCACATCAAATATCCAAAATATCAACCAGCACCGCCCAGAGTCCCCAATGTGGAGACATTGGGGCCCAATCGTTAGAGCCCACGGTGCAAAGTTGGGGCTGGTGTTGTGCTCACCAACTGTGGCCATCTTGGCGGAGATGCTCTGCAAGTCCGTGACTGACTTCTGGAGTCGGGCCACGCCAAGCAGGCCCGCAGTGCGGCCTGCTGATAGCCACGTGCCGCCATCCCCCGCGCCTAAACCTGGTAAACAAGATAGGCTCGCGTTCCACCTCCACCTGTCAACCTCCACTTGTTCCAGCTGGTCATCGGCGACATCCCGAACTCTCTCCGGTCTACTTGTTGTCCTCGTTACTGTACACCATGAAGGGCATTGCGCTCCTCGCCCTCCTCCCCGCCCTTGCGGCCGCCGAGCATGTCCGCGGCGTCGACCCCGCGTGTGAGTATCCTCTGGCGAGCGCCGCCGCCTTGCCTGTAGCCTTGGCAGCAATTGAGAGACTGAGATGGCGCTGCCACTGCCATCGCGCACCCCTTGCCGTGCACCTCCACCCCTCTGGCCACGCCCGCCACGCCGACCACGCCGCCGCTAACCCCAGTCGAGGACAAGTACGCCCCTTCCCTCACCCACTTCACGTGCCTGGACGGCACGCAGCGCATCCCCATGTCCGCCGTCAACGACGACTATTGCGACTGTGCGGACGGCTCCGACGAGCCGGGCACATCGGCGTGCGAAGGCCGCCCGCACGCCTACTTCTACTGCCGGAACGCGGGGCACATCCCGGCGCGCATCCTGAGCTCGCGCGTCAACGACGGCGTCTGTGGTGCGTGCAACCAGGGCAGCTGACAGCTGGCGGCTGACACCAGACGAGGCGTGCTGCGACGGCTCGGACGAGTGGGCGAGCGGCGCTTGCCCGAACCGTTGTGCCGATATCGCCAGGTCGCACAAGGAGCGCATCGAGCGCGACGCAAGGATCCGGCGGACGGTGAGTTCCTAGCTCCGAGCCTGGCCACGAGCCCGAGTCCGAGCCCCACCCCGCACCCCGCACCCGGACACGCTGACAGCAGGGCGCCAAGATCCGTGGGACATATGTCGCGTTCGCGCAAAAGGAGCGGACGCGGCTGCAGGACGAGATTGCGGCACAGCGCGCTGCGCTCGCAGACCGTGAGCGGCAGGTCGCGGACGCGAGGGTTGCACTCGAAAACGCCGAGACGCAGAGTAGGGACGACCTCGAGCGCAAGAAGGCCTCTCGTATGTTACGCGTGAGCGCGTGTGCATGCGCTGACACAAGCAATGTACAGGGCGCTCGAGGAGCATCGCGAGGCGGTGACGCGGCTGCGTGACCAGCTGCGTGCGACGCAGGACGACCTCGGCACCGTACTCGGCGTCCTTGACGGGCTCGCTAAGGGGTATAACCCCAACGGGCAGGATATGGCTGTCAAGGCTGCTGTTGTGGGGTACAGGGAGCTTATTGGGGATGGAGGGGAGGCCGCCGAGGCCGAGGGCGAGGACAAGCAGGATATCAAGGAGAACACGGCGCCCGAGACCAGGCTTAACACGGTGCGCGCGCCAGACGAGCACCTCGCGGGCTTTGATGTTGACCGCGTCGTCGGTGTCGACCTGGAGAGCCTGCTCGTCGACGACGTGAGCGATGACGACGACGACGGCCTGCTCTACAGACTCGAGGAGTACATTCCCGACTCGATGTTCGAATACTACTTTTCAGCGCGCGAGGCGCTCGTCAGCGCGCTGACCAACATGGGCGTGCTGAAGAAGAGTGTCGTCGTCAACGACGGGCCGCGTGAGTGCCCAGCTGGACAGGCTGACGCCAGTTGTCGCCGCCGCGCGCGACAAGTTCAATGCCGCGGAGCGCGAGCTCGGCAACGTGCGCAGCGCAATCAGCAGCGCCGAGGACACGCTTGGCCAGATCGAGACCAAGCTTTGGTTCGGCCCTGATGGCGAGTGGAAGAAGCTCGACGGCACGTGTGTCGACACGGTCGCTGGCGACTACACGTACGAGCTGTGCTTCTTTGGCCGCGCGACGCAGAAGAGCAACAAGGACCACTCGAGCAACAACCTTGGCCACTTTGTCGAGTGGAACCCGGCCGCCCAGCCAGGCGAACACGCGTACTACACCAGGATGGCGTACCGCAACGGGTGGGTTTGTGACTGAGAGAGCTGACGACAGGGCAAAGTGCTGGAACGGGCCGATGCGGAGCGTCAACGTCGAGCTCGAGTGCGGCAAGGAGAATGCGCTGCTGGCCATCACCGAGCCGGAGAAGTGCGAGTATCTCTTCAAGGCGACTAGCCCCGCGCTCTGCTGGCCGCTGGATGGGGCCAAGGCGCCCAAGGTCCAGGAGGAGGAGGTTGCCACGAACGAGGCGGCCAAGGACGAGCTGTAGATTATAGACAATGTTGCACCTTTTCAAACGCGCAGGAGGCTTGTGTGGTCTGGCAGAAGGAGAAACAAGCAGCCACCACCGGGTGAGAAAACCCCGGAATACCAAGCCCCGTACACCAAGCCGTACAACCCCCACCCCAACCCCGGGCCCACCCTCAGTCTGAGCTCGGTGCAATGCATGTCGTCGTGTCTACCAGGTCCCGGCCGAAGCGGTGCGCTTGGAGACCTTGTCCCAGTCGAGGGAGCGGAACCAGTCGCGCGCGTACTGGCTGCGGGAGAGCACACCATACTTGTCGCCGAGGTACGCGTGCTCGAAGAGGTTGAGGACGGCGAGCGGGGTGGCCTCGCCGCCGCTGCGGCGGCCGGCAGCCGGGTTCTGCCTGGGAGGCGGAGCGTCCGAGGCCTCCTCAGTCTCTGCGGCGGGGACGGGGCTCTCGTCGCCCGACGTCGCCGGCGTCCCATACACCGGGAGGGTGTCCTGCCGTCCGCGCTGCTGGCGCATGGTGACGAGCATCGTGCCGGACGCGTACGTCGGCACGACGTCGAGGTCGGCGAGCCCGTCGCCGGCCTTGACGATCCAGAGCCACCCCGAGCCGACGGTGCCGTCGGCGTACGCGGCGACACGGTCCTCAAGCGCCTGGAAGTGGTCGGGGACCGGCTTGGCCGCGTCTCCGTTCAGGCCCTCGAGGAAGTACGAGTTGTTGAGCAGCAGCGACGCGTAGTTGAACGCGAGCGCGAGCGAGGGCTCGCGCGCACTCAGCGCAAGCAGGTCCGTCATGTGCAGTCGGTCGTTGTCCCACTTGAGCTTGATGGGCGCGAGACCCGGGTTGTCTGCGTGAGCTGGGCTGCGGGGACTACGCACTCCGGACCTCGCCTTGCAACCGTTCCCACAGGCCGGCCTGCCACTCGTTCAGCCTGTCAAACTGCTCGGCACCGATGAAGCCGGGCATGCCGTTGAGGATGCGCGGGTCAACCCCGCCGATTGCGCCGCCCGTCGGCTTGTGCGAGCGCGGCGTCGCTGCCGTGAGGATCGTCCGGGCCGAGGAGAGGGGTGTGCGCGCAGCGCGGGCGAGGTTCGCGAGCGGGCGAGACATGGTGAGCTGATGGATGGAGTGTCCGGCGTCCACCGGAAAAAGTCAGCGAGCGATCAGAGGCTTTCAAGGAGAATGTGCACCGTGGGAAAGCGGGACACGTGGGACCTCGGCCTCTCGCGGACCTGCATTTTGGGCGAGGACGGACAAAGAACGAGCGAGACGGCTGGCGTTCTCCCACACCACCTCTTTCCACCTCCCGGCGTCGCCGGCTCTGTCCTAGCCATGATCGCCCGCGCAAGCTGGCGCATCACGGTTCCCCGCCTGCTCTTCGTCCGCGCCGTGCCCGGTGCGCGTGCGCGGTACAGCAAGACTGCTGCGAATCCCCAACCCGAGCCCGAACCCGACGAGCAACCCAGAGCCGTGGTCCGCGAGCCGTATGGCCAGGAGTATGGTGCGGGTCCGTCCCGCCTCCCGTACAAGCCGCCAATACCGGCGGTCAGGCAGGAGCCGACCGCAGCATCAGATGCCGCCGCCGCCGCCCGGCTGGCACGCACGACTACGCGGCAGTCGGCGCGGTGGCTGCGCAAGGCACTCAACGCCATGTCCGACGCCGACCGCATCGCGCTCAGACAGCCAATGGACCGCGCCACTGCCGACGCTCTGCTCGCGCGCGCCGGCATCCGTGTAGAGGCGCTCTCTAGGCTCGAACTGCACACATTTCTGCACGATCTCATCCGGCTCCAGGCCGCGTCGCTCGCGGTGTGGGTGTGCATCGACGTCCTCGAGCATCTCCACCCATCCTCTATACCCAGGAAAGTGTTTGCGCCCTCGACACTTGTTGCGCTCGGCACGTTGGGAGACGGCCAGGAGATCCTCCTGCCACCTTACTTTCGCCACCCTCTTGGCCGCCTAGAGCAGCCACCTATCGAGGAGCAGCAGCCGCTGCCGACATCCGACTATCTCGCCTCGCTCCTCAGCCTACTCGAGCTCCTCCAGCGCGTCCGCCACCGACGGCCCCAGGAGCTGTACCGTCTTGCCATGGTGCAGTGCATCAACGAGTTGCGACCAGACGAGGCGGCCAAGATCTACGTAGGCCTGGTCGAGGAATGGATCGTGGAGGGTCGCATCGCCGAGGGCGCCGACCCGAGCGACTTTTATGCTGGCGGTGGTCCTCCGCGTGAGCCGCTCAAGAGCGATTCGCCCTTGTTGGCCATGTGGTTCCGTGGCGTCCGTACTTGGCGCTTGCCCGGTGAGGCGCTCTCCCCTCACGACCGTCTCGACCTGTGGCACCCACATCACCACTCGCTCCACGAGCGTCTCAGTGGTTTCCCCATGCCCGTCCCAACATCCCCACCGTCCCTCGTCCCCAATCCATCCATGCAGCTCCTCTCCATCATCATCAACAACCTCGAACTCGACCCCAAGAAGCTAAGCCCAGCAGACTATGCCTCGAGTGTGCGTGCGCTCGCGATGCTCGCCAACACGGTCATCTCGCGGACACTGCCTGTTCCCGCCGTCCCTTCGATCCTCAAAGCCTTCTCAGACTCGCACATGGAGCCTCGCGTCTACCCCGAGTCGTTCACCGAGGTGCCCGAACCCAGTGGCTGGGCGTACACCGCCAACACGCAGGTACACGTCGCGCTCGTGTCGCTCATGTTCTCGCCGCCCAACTACGCGCGCGCGGCTGAGATCCACCGCCGTTTCTCGCCTGAAGACAAGATCCCTCACGAGGTCGGCGCGGCGCGGTACATGCTCCGCCCGCTCGGTTGGAAGTCATGCCTCGTTCTCATCAAGTATGCTGCCGAAACTCTCCATCAGCCACGTCTCTTGGGCCGTCTCTTCGACTACATGAAGGCGACCTTCCGGGAATGGGACATGCCGGCTCTCAACATCCTGTTCCGCGGATCATCCCAGACGCGCGACAACGCTTTGGCTACCGCTGTCGAGGAGAGGATCTTTGGCAATTCGCTTCTTGCGAATGCCAAGGGCAGCGAGACAGGCAAGGCGGGAAAGACGGAAAAGACAAAGAGTATAGAGGAGGAGAAGCCCCAGGACCAGCTGCGTGCGCTGCTTCCTGAGACACAGCACCCGCAGAGCAAACCACAACCTGCGTTCAACCACGACTCCGAGGTGGAGGCCCTCCTTAGCGGTATCGACATGGACGCGCTGCGTGCAGACTCGCATACCCTCGTCGCGCTCGTCAAGCACTTGACAGTGACGTCTCAGTTTGACCGGCTCGTCATGCTGGTCTACACCGTCCTGCCCTACCTCGCTGTCAACGTCGGAACGCCATTTGAGAATGTTCAAAAGCTCGCCCAACTCACTGGCGGAGAGATCTCGAGCCGCGGCCGTCTCCTGCCCGCAAGGCTTCCCACAGAGCTCTTTGCGACCCTCACTGCAGCTCTTGCGAAATCGGGCAACACCGGGCTTGGGCAGCGCGTGTTCAGCCTGGCTCGGTCATTTGAGAAGCAAGACGAGACGGCTGGCAAAGCCAGGCTGGCGATGCGAAAGCCGAAGCCGCAGGCCAAGCCCCGCGCTGGACTCGCTCCGGACAAACAGCCCGAACCAAGCTCCCCCCCATACATCAGCCCAGCGGCGTACTACTTCATCCCCATCCACATGTACACGTCCCTCATCCAGATGTACGGCAACGAGGCGCGACCCCGCCCGAACGCGATCGAGAGCACCCCTCGAGGCTGGAAGGCGCACGGCCCAAACAGGTTCATGAGCCGTCAGGAAGCCGGCCACCACATGGCATGGGAGACGTACCTGGAAGCGATGCGGCGGTGGCGCTCGTCGCGCGACCTCTACGAACAAAACCTCGACCACCAAGCGACCGGCATCGAAGTCGAGTTTCCCATCACGAGCCGGGAGCTCGCGGACCGCACGCCCGACGCGCGCTTCTTCGCGGCCATCACGCGCGTTTTCCACAACCGCTGGGGCCTCAGCAACGACGAGCAGTTTGACCGCCGCTCGCGCGACAGGGTCACCCGCATGCTCCGCGACATGCGCGATGCGGGCGTGCCCATCCCTCCAGGCCTTGCGACCAAGCTCGCTACCGGCATGGTCGAGGGCCCCATCTACCCCGAGCTGAACACCACCAAGAGCCTCAAGCGGCCGCGCAACCACGCCCGCGGCGTCGTCCGAGTAGAGCACAAGTATGGGCTGCGCGGCCGCTCATACGAGCATTATGGCTCGGCTCCGGAGGTGGACAGCGATCCAGCCAAGGAGGACTTTGCCGGGCACAGCCGCAGCCGTGCTGACCTGGCGTCCGCGGAGCCTGAGCTCTCTGTACCCAGCCAACCCAGCCAAACCAGCCAAGCGCTGCCGGAGCCAGACGTCACCCGCTCCGCGAATACGAAAGGCGTGCCAGAGGAGAGTACCAGCGAGGAGAGGCGCGCGACGTTCTCGCTCGGCGTGCAGTAGTGCATTAGAGCAGACGCACCACGTATCACACATTGCATAGCACGTATCATCATGCATCACAATCACTGCCAGTTGTCAACAAAGTGCATGTAAAATCTAATAGATGGCGCCTGCGCCTACGCCTACTCGTCGGCCTCCTCGTCGGCCTCCTCGAGCATGCCGACCTCCCACTCGCCCCCGACGTCCCAGCGCGACCCCGGAGCCGCGGCACTGAGGTACTTGACAAACCGCATGACGCCAGGGTCGCGGAGCACAAGCAGCAGGCGGTTGAACGACACGGGCTGGGTGAGCAGCGGGCCGTCGTCGTCGCCGTCCTCCGAGTCGGTGTCAAAGTCGCCATCCGAGAACTGGTCGGGGTCGAATTCGAGGTCGACGCCGCCCATTGTGATCCTCGGTCCGTCGGCGTGGTCGTCATTCTCGGCCTTGTCGTCATTCTCGGCCTTGTCGCCATTCACAGGCTTCTCGCCCTTGTCAGCCTGCTCCTGCCCTTCCTGCCCCTCCTGCTCCTCTTGGCTGCGCTCGGCGTCCGCCGCACGCTTCGCCAGCGCACTCTGGTACGTCTCGGGGTCCTCTGATGCGTCCGGCGCCGCGAGGTAGCACTCCCACCCGCCGTGCTCGAGGAGTGCGTCCTCCTCGTCGCTGCCGGCCGGTACGTCTGCCCACGGCGACAAGCCGAGGACGGCGTCGAGGCGCGCGTCGCCCGAGCGCTCCTCACCATGGGCGAGCGTGTAGTCGAGGCCGCGGCGGAAGCGGCGCGCTTCGGCGCGGTACGCCATTGGCGCAAGGGACGAGACGACGCCGAGCCACGCGCGCCACGCCTCGGACGGGAGGAGGCGGGCGAGTACCGAGCGCAGGGCCGGCGTCGCGTGCGAGTCGGACACGAGGGTCGCGAAGCGGTGCTTGGACGCCGGGCCTTGCAGGACCCAGCCGTCGCCCTCGCCCACGTCCTGGCTGGGGATGAGCTTTGAAGTGCCGTAGGCCGCCGTGTCGGCCGCCGTCGTCTCGGCCTTGATCTTGTCGGCTAGGTCGGACCGCAGGAAGTTGTGCAGGACTATCTCGGAGGCCTCGACAAACTGACCGGAGAGCTTCTCGAGCGTCTGCGGGGTGAGGTAGGATGGGGCGAGGAAGTCCTTCAAGAACGAGAGGTGGGCTGGCGTGAGGCCCGCGGGCGGGTCGGCCGTGTACGGCACCATAGGGATGGTGGGGGCGGCGGTCTGGCGTCAGTGGTATAGCGGAAGGGACTCACAATCTGCGCGAGCGAGCTAAGAGCCGCACGCTGCGCCTTCTCGTCGGCGTACGCGCCAAAGCCCTCCTCGCCCTCGATGGGGCGGTGGAACCAACCGCTGACGCCGAGGCGCCGCCTCCCGTCGCCGACAATCACCTCCTCAACCGAGTGGTAGCTGCGGCCCGGCTGGACCTGGAAGAAAATGATCTGGCCCCACTTGACAGGCAATGACGCGACCGCCTTGGTGCCGGGCAGGCCGCGCTCCTCGCCATTCTCGACGGGGAACAGCTCGAGCGAGCCGCCCCACTTGGGGTCCCACCCCTTGAGGAACTTGCCGTTGTCGGCTGGCCGCGTGAAGGTGGACTCGGGTGCATCGAGAGGCGAGTTGGGCAGGTACAGGATGTACGAGATGACCCGGGTCGAGATCGAGTCGTCGTGCAGAAGCAGATGCGAACCCTCTGTGTACAGGCCGACAGAGCAGTCCGTCTTCTTGCCAGACAGAGGGCCACAGCCCGTGACGTCGCGGACAAAGTTGCGGAACTCGTGCGAGTACAGCGACTCCTTCAACCGCGTGATGCACGGGAGCGCCTCGAGTGTCTCCTCTGGCAGGTGCTGCTCGTCGAGCGATGCGAGGTCCGGCGTCTGCTGGATCTGCGCGTTAGCCGGGGTCGTTCAAGCCTAGCATCGGGGCGCCGAGCTCGCGCATCCACGGGCCAGAACCGTAACGCCAAACTCGTGCGGGTTCCATTTGACGTACGTCTCCTCTCCCACAACCTGCTCACCTTGTAGATGTCGGTCTCCTTCTGCTCCCAGCCCCAGCCCGGGAGGCTGCCCTCCTCGCCGCGCACGCCGTACGTCTTGGTCTCCTCCACGACCGACTCGAGCTGATGTCAGAAAGGCCTCTCTGTCCCACTCACGAGCTCGTCTGTCAAGAGCCCGGGGACAACAATGTGTTTGTACGGTGTCGACTGCTCATACGTCTCATGGAGGGCATGGCGTGTGGTGCCCTCAGGGAGGGTGATGCTTGGTGCAACATCGGCCTTGGCCTTCTTTGCCTTGCGCTCGGTCTCTGGACCGGGGGAGCGGGGCCGTACGGTGCTGGGCATGCTGTAGTGGTGGATAGAGTGTTGCTCAAAGTCGGATCGAGAAATTGTCGGCCGTGGACTGCAGAGATGGAGGTGGAGGTCGATCCCTAATGGAACAATAGAAAACGACAAAGCATCCTTAACCAGGCACATTATCCTCGGCCGAGGGCATCTTGAAATCTCCAACTCGACAACAACCCGCCGCCCAGCCATGGCCCAGGCAGAGTCGTCCTCGACGCCCCTCAAGCGACGCTTGTCCGTCGGCGCCGACGACAGCGCCGAGGCTGGGCCGTCGTCGCGCGCTGTCGAGATCAAGCGGCGACTGGTGCGTGCCAAGAAGCTGCGGCGACCGGGTGACTCAAATGACGATCCACCTCAGCCGACTCCTCCAGAACCTGCACCCGTCTCAGCCTCCTCGCCACATCAAGCCGAGGAACGGCCACCAACACCGCCAAAGTGCTCTCCTTCGCCACGTCCCTCTTCCCCACCAAGGGGTTTTCCCAGGTCAGCGTTTGCTCCGCCAAGAAGCGCGCACCCAGGCCTCGCCGGCTGTCGCTCGGTGTACAGCTACTCGCGGTTGAACCACATCGAGGAGGGCACATACGGAGTCGTGTTCCGGGCGCGATGTAACGACACGGGCAAGATCTACGCGCTCAAGAAGCTCAAGCTCGACGAGGAGCGGCACGGCTTTCCCATCACCAGCTTGCGTGAGATCATGGCGCTCATGACCGCAGGCGAACACGAGAACGTCGTCGGCATCCGTGAGGTCGTCGTGGGAGATACCTTGAACCAGTACGTGTATTTGCAGCCTGGGCTAATGGCAGAATCTTCATCGTGATGCCCTTCATCGAGCACGACCTCAAAACGCTGCTCGCGGACATGCCACACGCGTTCCTGCAATCCGAGATCAAGACGATCATGCGCCAGCTGCTGTCCGCTGTCGGACATTGCCACTCGAACTGGATCGTGAGCTGACCATGAGACTCTGCTGACACAAGCTCCACCGCGACTTGAAGACGTCCAACCTCCTCATGAACAACCGCGGACAGATCAAGGTCGCAGACTTTGGCCTTGCCCGCAAGTTTGGTGACCCGCTTGGCGACATGACCCAGCTCGTCGTGACGCTGTGGTACCGCGCACCGGAGCTGCTCCTCGGCACCAAGGAGTACACGACCGCTATCGACATGTGGTCGACCGGGTGCATCTTTGCCGAGTTGATCCAGAACGACCCTCTGTTTCCGGGACGAGGCGAGATCGACCAGCTGAGCCGGGTGAGCCTCTTGGGTCCTTGCGAGCTCCAGCTGACAGCAGATCTTCAACTTGCTCGGCAAGCCCAACGACGACATGTGGCCAGGGTTCTCTCGCCTCCCGAACGCAAAGAGCATCAACCCCACGGGGCCAACGTGAGCTTCTGGGCGTTCTCGAGTTGACGGCAGCTTCTCAACGTTGAGACAAAAGTTCAAGCATCTCACATCAAACGGCCATGCGTTGATGGCTGCACTGTTGTGCTATGATCCGGAGCGGCGCATCTCTGCGTCTGAGGCGGTGGAACACCCTTACTTCTTGTGAGTGCGGGCGCCATCTGTGCTGACACACAGCGAAGACCCACTGCCCAAGCCACCGGACCAGTTCCCCTCCTTCCCCAGTGTCGCTTCTGGAGAGAGGCGAGCCCGGCTTCTGGCAAGTCCGCGAGCACCTGCACATGACGAGGAGGGCGACACCGAAGGCTTGGAGGGACCACGCACGCACGATCTCGAGAGGCTGGTGTAGATAGAATGCATGTATAGTAGCGACCCATTGAGCCGGTACTTTTGTAATACAGTGACGGACAGAGTGTCAGTAGCGTCGCGGAGACAAGCGGACGCAAATGGAGCGTGCTCAGAAACCTGCCGTTAGTTGGGAAAATACCAGCTGCTCACCATACTTCATCTTCGCATTCCGCATGCTCTTCTTGTTCTCCTGGATCCGTGCTTCAAGCTCGTCGCGCTGCGCGTACGCGCTCGACAGCAGGGACGAGAGCTGGTGCCGTTCCTGTGCGAGGCCCTTGGTTTGTCCGACAGCAGAGTACTCAAAGCTGTCCGTCTTCGGCCGTGCGAGGCGCTGTTGGCGCTCCGCCTCAGCACGCCCTGCAGCCAAGCCCTCATTTACATTGACGTCAAGCACGTCTGCGCGCCCGTCGTCCAGTGCCGCCCAGTCGCGCCCCATACGCGTCGCCTTGCGGCTGTCCTCTGCCGCCAACTCTGAAGACTGGAAGGATGCAGCGGCCTTGGCGTAGTACTCGGGGTCGTGAGCTGCCCAAGACCCAGATGGTAGCTGGTAGTATCCGGGGTACGGGTCGTCTGGTGTCGGCGCTGGCGGTACGAACTCTGACACGGCCGGCGCAGAGGAGATGTTTGTCGGTTTCGGTGTCGCTTTTGGGAGCGACGGCGTGGGTTTCGCAACGACATCAGCTGGTGTCAGCTTGAACAGAATAACGCAACCAATAGTCAGAGGCCACTCACATAGTCCAAACAGGTCGAGGTTCTCCTCTGCCTTGCGCTTCACGACCTGGGGCACAAATGCTGGCCCGTCGTCGTCGTCTGTTTGTGTGCGTGCCGATCCTAGCCCCAGACCCAATGGTACTCCAGGCCTACGTCCCGAGGAGGAGCCTGTCTTTGCCCCAATCCCGGCCGATGGCAGTTTCCGCTTCGGCGGCGGCAGCATGCCGAGAAGCGCCGAGCTGGAGTCAGCTTCCCAGAGCCCAAGCCAGCTGGTGCAGCCCACGAGTAACGTCACTCACGTCCCTGCTCCCCCGAGCTTCCTCTTCGGCGGAGGGGCTGACCTGTCTTGCTCGGCATCGGCTTCTGGCGACGTGCTCTTCCTCGAATCCTTGGAGGGGAGGTCGAGGACGATCTTGACCGGCTTCTTCTTCTTCGCTGTCGGCTTTGGTGCGGCTGGGACGGGTACCGGGGGAGGCGAAGAACGACCAGAGTCGTCAGAGTCGGAGCCGTAGTCTGCGAGAAGCATGTCGCGAACAGGTTGGAGCGTACGATGTCACAAACAGTTGGAGTGGTCAGTGGCAAATCGCTGTTGTGGGTGGAGGGGGTCGACGGAACCAATATGGTGAGGGATCACGTGGCTGTCACGTGGCGGTCGCATGTCAGAGCCCGTGCCCGGCCCGGCCGGTTGCGTAACGCCACTGAGTCATCTGGCGATCCTGCAATTGACATTACGCCAATTAACAGCAATTAACAGCAATTATCTCTCGGCCTGACTCGGCGCCACGAACAAAGACTCACATCAGCAGCGCCCAACTTGTACAAAGCTGCTCGGCGTTGCATTCCTGAAAGGTCACAAATCTGGCGCGTGCAGCGGCCCAAGTTCCCCGCGCTCTGGTTCCCCGCGCCGCCCGTGCACTGGCTAACTACTCATCCTCTACCCCGGAATCACAACCACGCCCTCTTCTCGCATCGCATCCCGTCTCATCTCATCCGCATCTCGCTTATCCGGCCGATACTCTGACATTCTCGCTCACGCTCCCTCCGTAACCTGCGCATCGCACCACGATCTTTGGCCCGGCCGCCACCGCCGACCGTAACATTGCGGCCCCTCCTTCCGATTGCTTCTCTGATTCATCTCCGATCACACGCGCCATGTCGCTAGCGACACTTCCCACCCTCGCCGAGGCGTTCACAGTCTCGGCGGACTGTCTCACGGCCGCCGCCCGCACCGCAACCGAGTGGCCGTACGGCTGGCTGAATGGGCTGCACTCACACATCATCGCCGACGCAGTGGGCTTCACGCCGCTCCGGGCAGCGCGCTACCTCGCCCCCATTGCGCTGCTGTACGCGCAGTGCTACCTCCTCTTCGAGCCAGGGACGCGGTACACGCGCATCGCGCTCGGCGCGGCGTGCCTCGCTGGCATGTGGACCGCGTGGACGAGCACGCGATTTACGAGTGAGTACTGCGCACCTAGCTCCTGCTTCTCCACCTAAGCGTGCTCACCCCAGACCCCTGGCACAACGGGTGGAACCACGTCGTGACGATGCCCTACATCCAGTTCATGCTCAAGTCGGTCGAGTTTTCGTTCCTCAAAGGTCCGCTCCGCGACCCCAGCGCCCCCCGCCGCAGCCGCGCAGCATGGGACCTGCTCGTGAATAGCCGCATGATCGGGCTCGGCAACGTCGGGCTGGACGTGGGCCCCGGCATTGCGAACGCAAAGGTGCCCGCAGACTACGTCGAGCGGCACCTCCAGCGTTGCCTGGGTCCGCGCCCGACCTCGCGTGCCGGCAGCGTCGCGCGGCACGCCGCCTACGCTGCAGCCATGTATGTGAGCCTAGACACATGCTTCGCCTTCATGCGCCATGCCGACGCCGTCTTCCGGCAGCCGTACGGCGGCGCCGACGTCCTTGGCGCCTTTATCCACGGCAACAGCTTCACCTTCCTGCCCACCCTGCTTGGCTGGAATGTGCCGCGCTATGCGGTGCAGGTGCTCGTGCAGCTCGCGATCCTCGCCGTTGTCTGGATCGTCTTCGAGGGCCTCTACCAGCTCTTTGCGGCCGTGCACGTCGCGCTCGGCGCGCCCGTGCGTGCGTGGGACCCAAACCTCTTCGGCGAGCCGTGGAACGCCGACTCCCTTATCGACCTGTGGGGCAAGCGCTGGCACCAAACCTTCCGGCACCTGTTTGTTGTCTGCGCCTCGGCCGTGTTGCGCGCAGCCCAGCTCCCCGTCAACGGGCACAGCCTCTTCTTCATGACCTTCTTCTTCAGCGGTGTACTGCACATGCTCTCAGAGATGTGCATGGATCCCGTCGGCTCGCCGGCCCGGCTTGTGCCGTTCTTCTTGCTCGCGGGCGCCGGCTGCGCGGCAGAGGTCAGCTTCAAAAATCTCACCGGGCGCAGGGTGCGCGGCGGATGGGGCCGCCTCTGGACGTGGGGATACATGGCCGCCATCGCGCCTGTCATCTCGGTGCCATGGCTCAACTCGGGGTACGGCGGGAACCGCGTCCTGCCGGCCGGCGGACCGGGGGATTACCTCGCCGCCCTCGTGCTCGAGTACGTCCTCAAGATTCAGAAGGTTTAGTTTTGGCTTTGGTCGCTCCTTGTAGAGCCAGTAGAACCAGTAGAACGATTATCATATAGACACTCGCATTCTCATCTGGTCTGAAGGGCCTTTCCGACTGCATGTGAGCGCTCCAAAGAGCCCCGCACCCCGCACGTCACCGCCATGACGCCCACCGGCCGGCGCTTGCCATTGGAACAATGTCGGGCAACATCAGGGAAGCGTTCGCCGCACGTCCACCGGAGTATCTGCTCCCCCGTCCGGCTATCGCTGCCAAAGTAGTCCGACGCAGCCACGTGCCGATGCGACCATACACGAGATGCAAAATATGCTATGCCAGCGAATGTACAGGATTATGAGAATAATCTACGAAACTCGAATGCAATGTCAATGAGCTATCCAACTACACCGAGTTGGAGTTGTCGGCGCACGACCACGGCGACCCGTTCTCCGGCTGGCGGATAATCGTCACCGCCGCGCCGTACGTGCCGGCAACCGTAATGAACACGCCGATAAAGATGATGAGGATGGCCCACACGGTCTGCGCCTGCTTCCACGTGCCGAGCGAGCGCCAGCTGCGGCCGCGCACGTTGTCGTGCAGCCACATGGCACCAAAGGGCGTGATGCACAGGGTGGGCGCGATGAGAGCGCCGACGAGCGAGATGATGCTGTTCAGGATGGGGATCGCGCTGCCGATAATGTACGCGACTGTCGTGCAGCAGAATGCGCAGAGGAGCCAGGTCAACCAGTGCGTCTTGGAGTTTTTGGTCAGGTGCTGCGAGCCGCGGAGGAGGCGGACAAAGATGAACTTGGCGGGGATGTGGACCCAGAGAATGACGGAGAAGAAGAGGCCGGGCTGGGCGTTAGGACTGGACGGAGAGAGGACTCACGATTGAGAGGCCGTAGCACACCTTCTTCATGACCTTGCCGGCCGAGCCGAGCGAGGGCTGCGAGACGTACTGCCCGCAGAACCAGTAGACAACCTTGGCGTCAGCACAGACAAACCGCGTACGGGATCTACTTACAGAGCCAATGACGATGTAAACGACAGTAACAAAGGTCTGGTTGATGAGCATCGCGCGGTGGTACAGGCGCGGCTCGCGCATCTCGGAAATGATGCCAAAGTAGGTCGGCGTGCCGGCAGCCGCGAAAAGAATAGTCGCGACGGCGCTGATGCCACCGACAAAGTCGGTCTTGTTGAAGATCTTAAAGTCCTTCTCCCACGGCGCCGGCGCCTGGGGAGCATCACTTGGGCGGTCCTGCACGCCAACAGCGATGGTCATGACGAGGACTGGGGTTAGTACGAGTGTCTGAGCTCCTGCCACTTTGGCCAGGATCGCCGAGGTATGAGGCGCGGCCGGATCCTTTGCAGATCACGTGCCCGCACCGGCCTCTGTGGCGTTTGGCAAATACTCACCAGCACTGAGAATGGAGAAGAACGCGGGCCACGCGAGCCACGTAACCTTGCCGAGGGTGCGGATGCTGGCGAACCCAAACGAGACGACAAACACAACGGCCATCCACACGGCGGTGCAGGTCGCGTGGGTCGTGACGGCGTTGAACGCGGTCGAGACGCCGACCATGCCAGAGGCGGAGAAGCAGAGCATGCAGACGCACACGGCGACGGTGAAGAACTCCTCGCCCCAGCGGCCGGCGAGAATGCGGCCAACGTCGGCCATAGAGTAGCATTCGCGGTGGTTGAGCTTGAACGTGCCGAGAACGAACGCGCTCCATGTCACGATGAGCTCGACGACAATGATCAGGATGATGCCGGGCACGATACCGACGGCCTGGAAGACGAAGGGGATCGAGAGTACGCCGAGGCCGAAGGCCGACTTGATCATGAGCACGGTCGCACCCATCCATCCAACCTGCTGTCAGCTGCTGCCCAAAAGCTCTGTCTCCAAAACTGCAAACCGCCTCGAGGATGGAAAGACGCGCAGCACTCACGTTGCGGAAGTTGGGGCCGCCATCCTCCATGTCACCGAAGACGGCGTCATGGCGCGTGTCCTCGACAGCGGGCCCGACGCCGATGCTGTCCTCGAGAGACCCGGGGCGTTTTTCTTCGTATCCCATGTTGGATAAAGTGAGGAGGGAGGTAGTGAGTGAGCAGAAGTGGGGGTGTTGATGACACCGAACTGTCAAGATGTAGTGAAGAGCGATGGGAGGGAGGGGGACTGGAAGCGTTTTCACTCGGACGACTCAGGCGACCTGTTGCCCGCACTCGCTGCCCGACGTCCATTGTGCTCCAGTGTGCCCCAGAGCCTGTCCTGGGGTTGCATGAACGCGACCGCCGGGCCACGAGCGCTCTCTTGCGGGGCAGTCGGACTTGCGTGCTGGGAGGCAAGATTGCAGTGGACATGGTGGTTGTGGACACATGTCAAGGGACCCGGGAGATCAGGGGTGGGTTTCAGACCCTGGATTTTATCCAAGGATCCGAAGGACCGAGGCCGAGATCCGATAAAGCGCTCGTTTCCGGGTTCGCTTCCATCGCCTGAGACTGGAGAAATTGGACCTGAGTCAGTCCTCAGCAGAGGCAGCACGGAGGCAGAGGCTGTAGGGTGGTGACCACGTTGGAGCGCCGAAAAGATACAAAAATAAAAATAAAAATAAAATAAAAATAAAAACTGACAGCCACGAGTTGGCAGCTGTTCATCCGCGGGTTTTGACGTCTGGTGGTGGCCGTGTTGCCCGCAGCAGAGCGCGACTTTGCCCGGGAGCAGTGGGGGGACATGCGGGGTTAGTGTGGGGCGGCGGGTTTCGCTCACTCCTTCACTCCGTTCCCCGTTGGGACGTTTGGTATGGGGCCGACTGGCAGAATACATGGCCGCAATCTACGAGTGCAATGGGTTAACAGGAGTGTGATGGTGCCGAGGATCAGCGGCAATGGGAGGGTCTTGAACAATCATTCGTTTGCCATCAAAACGCGAGATGATCCATTCACCGTTTCGAGCCGTTCTCCGAGAAATAAAGCCTTCGGCGCACCATCCGCAGCCCGTAATATGCTAGTTTATACATTATCAACCACGAGTGTTGGAACTCGTGGCCAGAGCCAGAACTACCAAGCCCAGAAAGTCGTTACTCATGCCCTCCCTCTACGCCGTGATCGCCCAGCGACGCTGCGGCTTTTACTATAGCCATCACTGTCTGGAATCGACACACACCATGGCGCGCTTAAGCAATGGCCTTGAGCGACTGCTCAAAGTCGGCAATGATGTCGTCAATGTGCTCAGTGCCGACCGAGACGCGGATGAGGTCCTCGGTGACACCCGACGCGACACGCTCCTCCTCGGAGAGCTGCTCGTGGGTGGTCGACCAGGGGTGGATGGCGAGCGAGCGCGAGTCACCGACGTTGGCGAGGTTGGAGAAGAGCTTGAGGCCATCGACAGTGGCCGCGACCTTCTCGGCACCGCCCTTGACACCGACCGAGAGGACACCGCCGAAGCCACGCTTGAGGTACTTGACGGCCGTCTCGTGCGAGGGGTGGCTGGCGAGGCCGGGGTACGAGACCCACGCGATCTGAGGGTGCTGCTCGAGGTGCTTGGCGAGGGCGAGGGCGTTGGACGCGTGGCGCTCGGCACGGAGTGCAAGGGTCTCAGTGCCGAGGAGCAGCTGCTGGGCACCGAAGGGGTTCAGGGAAGCACCGAGGTCACGGAGGAGCTCGACACGGGCACGGAGGATGAAGGTGATGGGGCCAAAGGTCTCCCAGAACTTGAGGCCGTGGTAACCCGGCGAGGGCTCAACCATCTCGGGGAAGCGCTTGCCGTTGGCTCCCCAGTCAAACTTGCCCGAGTCGACAATGACACCGGCAACGGTGGTGCCGTGGCCGCCGATCCACTTGGTAGCCGAGTGGACGACAATGTCGGCACCGTGCTCAATGGGGCGGCAGAAGTAGCCACCGGCACCGAAGGTGTTGTCGACAACGAGGGGGATACCGGCATCGTGAGCGACCTTGGCAATGGCTTCAAAGTCGGGGACGTTGAAACGGGGGTTGCCGATGGTCTCGATGTAGATGGCCTTGGTCTTCTCGTCGATCTGGGCGGCATAGTCCTCAGGCTTGTCAGTGGTAACAAACTTGGTGTTGATGCCGAGGCGGGGAAGGAGGACCTTGAGCTGGTTGTAGGTGCCGCCGTAGATGCTCGAGGAGGAGACAATGTTGTCGCCCGCGTTGGCGAGGGTGGTGAGGGTGATGAACTGAGCAGCCTGACCCGACGAGGTGGCGAGCGCGGCGACACCGCCCTCGAGGGCAGCAATGCGCTTCTCAAAAACGTCGACGGTGGGCTGGGGTTAGTTGTCAGTTCGAGCGAACTGGGGCGAGGGGAACGGCGAGGGGAACTGGGGATCCGCAACTAGACGAGACACCCATGGAAAACGATGAGAGCTGCAAAGTGCTCGACTGAATCGCTCCGAGAGCGTGAGAGCATTATTGTCCCTGTGCTCGTCGCTGTCACGCCTTGCAGCCGAATGACACGGCGCAAGTGGGTGCAGTGTCCAGCATGTTGTAACGCGCAACAGATGGCACGCCATAGCCGACGCCATGTTCAGGAACGATTCCGAACCTATCACGACTCGGCCGAGCTTGGCCCTCTCCGGCCCTCTGTCGTTTTGCCTCTTGCCTGACCTGGTCCGTCCAAGGGCCCCCGCAGCGCGTTCCACCAGCACCAGTTCGTCGGAGGCCCCGACTGAAGGCGACATCGCAGGCTGCCAGCGAGTGATAGAACCACGAGCCAACCCCGCCCACAGCTCGAACAAGGCGTACTCACGTTCATGATGCGCGAGTAGATGTTTCCAAACTCCTTGAGCGCGAAGAGACGGGCACCGTGGGCCGAGTCGAGGAAGGTGTACGACGACGTCGCGTAGATGGGCACGGCAGTCGCGCGGGTGGTTGGGTCGGGCTCCTGGCTGCGATGTCAGTGCGTTCCCGAGAGCCAACGGCGGAGCCTACTCACCCCGCGTGGAGCTGGAGGGTCTCGAAGTTGGTAGAGGTAGCCATTGTTGGTTTGAGTGTGATGTGGGAAGAGAAACGTGTGAGAAAAGGACGAGGGGATGGGAGATATATAGCTGCTGGGAGGACAAGAATGCCGTTAAGCCGGGGTTGGCCGAGTGGGATGGAATCATGGCGTGCTCTCGATTTCTACTTGGATCCCTTGGTGTCGTGCTCGAATCTCCACCCAATCAGCTCGCGACTCTGCTCTTGGCATTACACGCCTCACTCTTCAGTCTCGCACTCTGGACGCGCATCGCGTATGCAGAACGTGATCCCCCAACGCGCAGACGTGTCCCAATAGCGTCTCATAGCCCCGATCACAGTCATACTACTCGCAAATTGCTGTCACTCTGCATCACATTGTCCAGCGCCGATTCAGCCGTCGTCCCATCTCATTTACCGACGAGGCTGGGAACAAGGACATGGCAGGCTACCCAGCCTGTCGAACAGAATGAGATGGCGTGTTTAGCGCTGGAGCCCAGCGGTCCAAGCGTTTGCACATCACCACCTCGACAACACGCGATGAGGAATGAGTACCCGAGATCGTTCGGGTGGGAATGCATCGCAAACTGAGAGACGTGACCTCGGCGCGTCGATGACAATTGGTGGGCGCGTACTGCCCACAATAAAGGTGTGACTACGACACTGGCTTACGACGTCTCCAGCCACTTTTACCGATGGCTCTAAACAACTGGTGATTGCTCAGAGCCGTCGGAGAGCTGTACGGCAGTGTATGGGCCACCCGTGTCGGCGCCGAGACCGCAGCTGGCGTCGCATTCTTGCTCATCAGGTCTTTTCTCGGTCCTCGGCTTCCACCAACCGGTTACCATTTTTCCCGGTGATTTTCCCCATTGCCCAAATTGTCAACAAAAGATTTGTGTTATGGACGAGTTAGGAATCGAACCAAAGACCTTGTCAAGAGATCCTAATAGCAATGCTAGTGAATGCTAATGACACGCTCTACCAACTGAGCTACACGCCCTCACGTTTTGAAAGGATGTTGGATCTGAGTAGATGCCGTGGGGCTTACACTACGCCAGATGTTGCCCGGGCTTGCGGGCTGCCGTGCAGTCTGGGATGCAACGGGCTGGTGCAACGGGGTTGCAGATGAGTGATGATGTGAATGCAGAAAGTAGACTACTGGAGGTGCAAGTAATCTACAGCGGGGAGGCGACTGCCACGTGGCACAATGAGGTGCCACTTTGCGGTAGTAGTGCCACCTTGCAGTAATGGGCGTATTCAACAACGGAGAGCAGGTGTGCTAGGTTTGCCGACGAATCTGGCTTTATGCCGTCGAGTGCAGGATACATGGTGTAAACGAGACTATCTTTCGCACTGCTATCTTGGCCAGTCGAGAATGCATTATGGTCTGGGGCTTTCAGGGACCAGTAGCTACCATGTACGGTCTCACTTGTAAGCTAATAAATCGTGTTTATCCGAGTTAATCATAGTCATAAGATGTCCCTTGCCAGGGACCAGTCGCGGTCATTGTGAAACAAGATTTGGTGTTGTTGGGGTAGTCCAGCTGGCAAAGATATGGCTCCAGAAATGCGAACGCCAAGTTGGCACGTGGGAGTATTCTCGACGTTTGAGCATGAGGGACCTCTAGGTCGAAGGGTGGTGATGAAGGTACACAGACCTAGTGAACGAGATGCAGGGGTGCTGGGGGATGCTTTCCGGTCTGTAGCTGGGCCCGAGCCATTGCAGACACGTCCTTGGTCAGTCCTGACGGCACCTTGATGGTTGTCACCAACCTCACGGCGAGCGATGGCGAGTTTATGCCAAAGCGGCGCGTACTCGACACAGGGCGCGTTGGGTTCTCTATCATGGAACATAACGGTCAGCCCTGCGACCCCTGTTCTACGTCCGCGGGTCCTTCTTATAGTAGGAGGCCACAGAGAGCGTCTCGATCAAAAACTGGACGAGTTGGGAATTGAACCCAAGACCTCAGCAAGTCGCTGGCGCTATGCGAATGATGCGCTCTACCCCTGAGCTACACGCCCGAATGGTGTCATGTTTAGTGGAAAATGGCCTCCGAGGGTGCAGACATCAACCCACGGTCAACGTTCGGCGAAGGTAATGCAGTGTGCCGCAGACTGGGGCCGAGTTTTTGGGGAGGCGGCAGGTTGGTAGACATTCCGGCTGGCGGAGTGGCTGCTCTGATGTCTGTCAGTGGTGCGCGTGTGGCATTCCTTCTGTTTATCTCGTCGTTCGGGACGCTACTCCGCACGTCTACACACAGCCCCCGAATGTATACAGTGCTATAAACGCCTGCTCTCTCCGATCCGGGTAACCCTAACCATCTCTCGCACCTGGACAACGTCACTCCTCGTGCCTGCTAGTGCTGCGCTGCGACGTCATGGTAACGGACTCGCGAGATCATACATAAAGCGCGCCTACGGCCTCTCACGCACCCGATTATGCTGCCACTGTCACGCGCATCAATTATACGGTACCAATCCCACACCCACACACAATGTCCGCGTCTGAGCACCACCACTCGCACCCGAAGCACGAGGGACACGTCTCGCGCCACAGCGGTGACTCGGCGTCCAAGGGCCACGCTGACGGTGGCAGCCATAAGCACCACTCGGGCAGCGGGCACCACTACGGCTCCGACGATACCGAGCACAAGATTGCGCAGCGGGAGCGTGCGGACGGCGAGTTTAGCCAAGGTAAATAGGTGTGTAGGCGGCTTTCTCGGTGTTTTCTCGGCTGACGTCAGGACCGAGTGAGCGGCTCTCTGGACTGGTGTGAGTTGTAGTAGATAAACCCCTCAGCCCCGAACTCGGACTTCTGCATTGTACATTCTCTCTCAATCGCACGTGTCAACAGGCTATAAGCCTGCAACTGCACGACTGCACGATTGCACGACCACTCGCTTAGCCATCGCAACGGTGCGACCACCGAGCTCGTTTACATGACGCTTGGGCGCACTCCCATCCACTGCTTAATCCCATCTTCCCATCACCACCGACAGAACGCACGAACATCATGAACGACACCTGGAAGCCGAGCTCGTACCCAAGCTAAAGGGCAAGAAATTCGAGTTCGGGACTGGGCATTATGTACTACAACACTCCCACTGCTCAAACCACGGTGTCCCTGACCTACATGAGTATCTCAGAGGCTCCCTCGTGCATGTTGCGCTCATCCCCTCGCTCTAACAACTCAAGGAGCTGGAGGCGCACAACTATGTCTCTGTGGGGTTTAAGCAGGTCACGGAAACTGTCGGCATTGAGCAGTGGAGTGTTGTATCACTTAATGCCCAGCCGTACGAGTCCGGACAGGGCAAGTGTGACCTGCATCTTCTCTTTAGGCTTCTGAATTCTGTACATCTACATGGACCTAATACCAGCTGCACTCGTCAAAGGCGAGTGCAAGGACAGCGGCGAGGGCGATGTCGACGCCGGGCGCGATGGTCAGGCAGATCTGGTGTCAGGAAGGGCGTGCAATACTCACAGAGCCGCGCGGCGCGCCAAAGTCCTTGCAGTACGTTCTGAGGCGGGCGACAGGCGAGCCATCCTCGAGGATGAGCGTTGCGCTATCCATACAGCCCTGGAGCTGGATGCTGTGTGTGGTGCCGTTGTGCTCGACCGTAGCGGCGATGGCCTTGGCGTCTACGTCCAATCGGCGAGATGGAGATGAACGACGTGGTTGACAGGAGCGGGGAGTAGTGGTGTCCGTCGACAGGCCGGGGCCGTCAGTTCTGACCGAAGTGACCGCGCAGTGCTCACCGCCCCAGACGCGCCTGACGTACAGGCGCAGAGCGCGGGCGCGGTCGCTGCCGACAATGCCGCGGCCGAAGGTGAGGTGATTCTCGGTGAGGGAGTAGAGCACGGTGCCTGTGGCATCGGTGATGTCTGGCGTCGGCCCTGCGCTGAGTGGGGAGGACGCACGGTATCGGTCGTACAGCGCGCGCCGGCGGACGAGCAGGAGGCGCGGGATGCCAGCCGTGTCCATGATCATGGCATCGGACTGGCGTTAGTGCGTTAGTGCTCGGAGGGCTCACATCCGAGCTCAGCGCGCCGCGCTTCAGAACGAGCGTCGTCTCGTTTGCGGCGTAGGTGCCGCTGCCTAGAGGCCTGGGGAGCATGGGGAGCATCTGGAGGAGGGCGGTGAGAGTGTTCGGGAGCATGGCTGGCGGCGGGGGTGGTGGCGAGGAGTTGTCGAGCCGGGGTTTAAAGTACCCAAGAAGTGGAGAAGCTCGTCGCCTGCGGCATGCTTCTGATGTGCTGTACGTCGGTCAGGAGTCGTGTTGGGAGTGCCGGGGGCGCCGAAGAAGTGTTTATTCAAGGGGCATCAGCCGCCCCCGGCGCAGCGGATCTCGGTCACTACGACCCCGAAACTCGGTCCGATGCATGCCACTGATTGCACAAGAGTGTGACAACGAGGTGATGCACGCATGCACGGGCAATTAGGTGCATTAGGGATTATGAGGATAGTAATATTATGGGGCTGCAGTAATTCTAGGGATCGATTATGAGCAGTGTACAGTAGGCCTAAGCCTTGGCGTGGGGAATAAGCGAAGCCTCGCCCTCGGCAGCCTCGAGGCCGGCAAGAGGGGCGCGCCAGGTGTTCTGGTAGCGGCGAAGGGTACCGATCTCGACCACGAGTGACAGGACGAGCTGTGGTTAACCTTTGCCATTCTCGATCTCAAGACTCACAACAGCGATGGCGATCCACCCAATGATCCCTGCAGCGAGGGGCATCTGGCAGTTGGCGCGCCTCACAGCGGCTCCGAAATTGTTGCAACTGGAATTGCGCATGCAGTCGCGCGAGCCTGGGAACACGGAGACCGAGTAGTAAGCGAGGACGGCACTGCCTGCGAGGATGAGAAAGCCGCGCCACACCGAGGCAAAGCGGAGGCTGGTAGTTCTCGAGGCGGGCTTGGTTCCCGTCACGACGAGTCTGAGGTCAGCTGCCACTACTGCAGAGGAGGAGACTCACGATGCGAGGGAGCAGGCGGCGCCAACAAAGGCCGCGGATATCAGTGCGACGTACTCGTTACCGTAGGCGCTCATGTAGCACTCCAAGGACGTGGCGGTGCCCCAGGACACGATTGCCATGATGCCGGTAATGACCGTGAAGAAGAGGCCGAGGGCGTCTGTGGTGAAGCGGAGAGCGCGCGGAGACGGCATGGTAGGAGGTCGGTGGATGGCCAAGGGAGGGGGGGGCGCTGATACGCTGGGCCAGCTGCCACAGGGCCGACCGGGCTACAGTACAGTAGTAGCTTTGAGTTGTGGTGCTGGCCGCCAAGGCCTGGGAATGCTGGAGCGAGTTGCCAAGCCTAGGTGCTGCGGGTTGAGACAGTGAGACAACAAGTGAGATAACAGCAACGCCGTCGGAGGTGGCCACTGCGGAGTGGAGGGGCGGTGCACAGAAGGAATGAGAGATAATCGATCCGAGCGCGTCTGCGTTCAGGTGGTGTCCGCCGTCGTTTGGTCAGCGACACCTGGTGGACCATTTATCCCTTCCGTCTGCTTGTGCGTGCTGTGGATCCCCGCAGGCTGTGGCGTCGTCGCCATTTAGTGCCCACCGGACGACGGCGTTGGCGGGCAAGTTGGGTTACTGGCGGCGTGTTGCGGCGTGCGCTCATGGCCCCAGCTGCCGAGACTGAGCCTCTCCTCTGGCCTTGCGGAGGAACAAGAGAACGATCTGATGCAGCCTGTATCTGGCCACGATACCGCGCTAAACAGACCGCAGATAAGCTGCTGATCGCGGATCTACCACACACCAACATTAGCCACTGGGTCGATCCCGCTGCTCCATCCACTATCATGCCGCCACCATAGCCCCCAAGTGGTCGCCGTTCCAGTGCACCCACTGCATTGGAGCAGAGAAAGCTCCGTTGCCCAGGTCCCTGCTGGCGCGCCCGATCTGACTCGCAAGTGACCGCATTCCTTCACACGTACTCTTCCTCTCGTGGCGATCTCGGAGCCGACGCGACTCCACTGAGCGGAGCCCTGCAGGCCCGCTTACGGCCCTGGGTGCTCACGTCGTCATGCCTAACGGATGTAACTCTAAGCGCGGGGCCGCTGACGCGAGCAGGCTTCCGGCGGCGTAACCCCCCAGCTTGGCGAGGTGGTGGGGTCGTTGGGGGGTCGGCTGGAAACGGCCAAAACCTCGCTCCTGGTGCCTGGCTCGCGGTGGGAATCACAGTGGGGCCAGCCAAGAACGAGAACATGAGGCGGCCGATTCCTGCGTCTTGTCATTGCAAGGGGAAACCCCTCTGGCTCCCCTCGCTAGCCAGGCTGTGTGACTCACTCAGGTTTACCAGGTTGCGAGGAGACGCGCCTGTCCCCCCTCCTCGTCCTCGGCACAAGCAACCTCCTGCTCCCAAGCCACCTCGCATCTGGAGAACGCTTAGACTTGGCGAACCTTGTTCCTTGACGCTTCACCGGGTTAGGCAAGGCTCCCAGCCCCAGGCCGCTAGGTATGCTGGCATGCAAAGGGGATATTATGTACAGCTCGTCCATGGTGCCATTCGCCAGTCGTCTCCGCTCATATTCGGCAGACGACCAGGTACACTGTCGTAACAGTCGTACACTGTCCGCCTGATCCTTCTATGCTACGCACAAGCCGAGTTGTCTCTTCACCATTCAGTCACCGCTCCGCACAATGCTCGGCGTCCTCGCGACCGCGGTCCTTGTACCCCTCGTTGCGGCGTATGTGAGCCCGTTCGCCGACCGGGACCCCGACGTCTACTTCAACCTCACCATTCCAGCTGTCTCGCCCTTCTTCACCTACCGAGGCAACTGGAGCGATGGCGGCCCGGGCGGGCTGCCGACGATCAACGGCCCCTCGGCCAACATGTCCTTTTATGCCGCGGGCACCGCCGCGTGGGTGTGGGGCCACCTTGTCTCGAACACGAGCTCGAGCTTGAGCTCCGCAGACCTGCCTGTGTCCATGACCGCCCCAGGCGCCGGCACGCCAGTGGCGCTCGGTGACGGCCGCTGGGTCTTATACTACCGCTCGACCCAGATGGCATACGTTGGCGCGCTGATCGACGTCAACGGAAACGAAAGCGTGGAGCTCGAGGGCGTCACCCTCGAGACAGGCCTGTACACCCAGGCCAGTACGTGGGAGGACGTGCATTGCGTCACGGAGGAGTTTATGGAGAACGCGAGTATCCCACTCGACTTCCAGGGCGGGGCGTGGTTTGACGGCGGCGGAGAACGCACGACGTGGGGCGGAGCCGTCACGGCGACGTTGCCGCACAACACGACCTACGTGTGGGTGAACGCGAGCGCGGTGTCCGGCCCAATGAGCGCAAACACGATGAACATCTTCATGAATAAGGGTACGACGCCCCTCAACTTCCAGCAGATTGCGCTGAGCTCGCTGCGCTCGTACAGCGCCAAAAACATGATCGTGTACCAGGCCCCACTGGACCCGGTCGACATGTACCAGCTCACGCTCAGCGCGCCGGGCAACCACCAGATGGTGCTGAATTCGATCACGTACTGCTCGTACTACCTCGATGGCAAGATCCCAGCCGTGAAGAAGAGCAACGCGGCTCTGATCGGCGGCCTAGTTGGTGGCCTCGTCGGCGGCCTCGCCATCATCCTAGCGGTCTTCATGTGTTGGCACTGGCGGAGGCGCCAGAAACGCCAAAAGTGCGCAACCTAATGCCAGAGCTGACGCCAGGACGCCAGACGCGTTCCTCGTCGACGAGGGCGAGAGTGGGAGCGGGAGCGAGAGCCCGAACGAAAGCCCCCAGCCCCAGCCAGGGCTCGACAAGCGCATGCTCGGCTCGATGGCTGTGCCGCGTAGCACGTCGCCGAGTCAGCTGCACGACGACCTGAACGCAGAGTACGACGCCAAGCTCAACATCCTCGCGAACGGGGGCTCGCGCACCAACAGCCGCCTGCTGAGCGGGGACCGGTCGCTGAGCGGGGATACAGCCGGCAGAACGTTGAGCGGGGACACGACTGGCAGAATGTTGAGCGGGGACACGACCGGCAGAACGTTGAGCGGGGACACGAACGGCAGAACGTTGAGCTGGGACACGGCCGGCAGAACGTTGAGCGGGGACACGAACGGCAGAACGTTGAGCTGGGACACGGCCGGTAGAACGCTGAGCGGGGGCCGGACGCTGAGCGGCGACTCGTCGGGAAACGACGCAAAGTTCGAGGAGCGACGACCGCGGCGGCCGCGGCGGACGCGCCACGTCGTCGAGCACGCCGAGGACGGAGGCGAGGTGCCCGTCGAAGACGAGGTCGTTGTCGAGGTCCTGCCGCCCGTCTACAGGCCCGAGTGGGAGGAGCGGCGGCGCGCGCAAGGGGTGCCGTCGCAGGAGGTGCCGTCGCAGGCGGGGATGCATCAGCAGCCCCAGCCCCAACCCCAGCCCGACGCCCAGGCCGAGACCCAGACCGAGACCCAGATCTAGCTCTCGAGAACCAGTGTGTTTGTATAGTTCTCGGCGTGCGAGAATCGGTGTCTTTATAGATAAGTGCAAGAGCCGCTGTGTTTGTAGTGTAGCTCTCTGCATGCCTGCTCGAAGACGTCTTGGGCCTGTCTCTGATACGGGATGGGCCGATGTAGGCATTACTGTGGGAGAATCGCTACGTATTCTGTCGGGTCGCCACTCTGGTGCAGTTGAGCACGAAACACTAGCAGTACAGCCTTGCCACCGACACCAGGCTTGTCACCGACACTTGTGCCCAACCGGCATCCATTAGCACTCTCTTCATCCTTGAGATCAGCGTATCGTCGTCATGTTCCTGTTGTCGTTATACTGTACATTCTATTGTCGTTATGCCTCACATTCCTATTGTTGGTATATTCCCATTGTGGTTATATTATACATGCTGTCGCTATATCCATTCCAGGTTGTCCTTTACATTCACCGCCCTAGTCGCGCCACAACGGGTGCGTGGGCCCGGCAGCGATCGCGTCTTCCCAGGACCCGAAATCGTCCGTGAGCTTGGCGCGTGGGCGGTACATCGGCACATCGTACTTGCCGTGCGCGGTCATGCGGCGGTACACCGACTTGTGAACGCGCTGTCCCGGCACTATTTGCCTCGGAGCGCCAAAGTTGACACTGGCGGTCAGAACGACATCAGATATCAAAGGCCCCACCTCCACTTGGACTCGGTTTCGATGGTCCCGCCCACGGGCGCGTACCGCCTCGTCTTGAGGGGGAGGCACTCTAGGATCCACCAGACGCCTTTGAGGCTCTCCTGGACCGGGCGCGTGTTGTCAATCACCGGCGGGCCAGCGCACACATCTCGGTGAGCGGCGAGGCATGCCAGCTTTCGGAGCTCGTCCTGGGGTATGTTGTTGCGCAGAGTGTCAACCTCCGTGAGCAGGTCCTGTTCGTGCTCGGGGTTTGTAAGAGCTTCATCAACAATCTCACCCAGACGCCACAGGCGCTCCATAGTTTCCGGTCTCGGCCCGTGGACTTCATTGTGATTGAACCCTGTCGGCAGCATGGGCATGGCCATGGCGGAGAGATAACGCATGCCCGCGGCGCTGAGGAGAATGCCAGAGTCTATAGCCTCGCGCACCATCCACCTGGTGTCAACTCATGTGGCGGGGCAGTGACCCACCGAAAGGGGATGTTAGACAGCGAGTCGTCGCCGTTCAGATCCGACCCGCCACCAACGTCCGCGTGCGAGCCCATGAACCAACAATCAATCCTGCGCCTCTGGATCAGACCTAAAGTGGACAAAGCCATCGAGGGGAACCGCTCCTCGAGCTCACTTCTCGCACTGTCAAGAAGTACCTGCGCTTCGTCTCTGGCGGCCATGTCCCCGTCCTTTTCATGTTTCGCAACGAGTTTCTCCAGCGTTTTGATGTCAAACCAAATTCTGTTCTGCTCCTGGTCATAGTGTATGAACTCGGGGGTGAAGCGGATTCGGCGCTCGTCGAGTGCAAGCGCCTGTCGGAAAAACTTGACTCCACGTACGCCCTGCGCGAAGGGCAGGCGTGGAAGCCCAATACCACCCAGGCTCGAGACCGTGTCCCATGCGCCAAGGAACTCGATCACCACAGGTCGCGAGAGCGAGAAGATGCGCCGGTACAGTGCTCCGGCTTGGTTGGAGCCGTCGCCCGGCCACTCGCCCTTTACACCCCGTCTGTCCGTGTATACACGGTACGCACTGAGTTAGCTGGGTCGTGGCGCACTCACGTCTTGATAGAGCGGTGGTTTCCACGTGGGAGCAGGCCGACCTGGTGTCAGAGCTGCCGAGGGGCCCATACCTTCTGGATCATGCCGGCGAGGGCGCGGGCAACGTACGCGCCGCGCGAGTACCCGAAGATGTAGACATGGTCGCCTGACGTGTAGTAGTCCATTAGGTAAGCGTAGGCGTCGCAGACAAAGTCGTCAAAGTTCCTGCACGTCAGCGCCGGCTGTTAACGCCAAGAATGTGACTCGCCATGCTAGAGCCAGGTCGATCGCCATCGCCGCCTTACGGCGGATGTTGGCCCACGAGCCCGAGCTGGATGGTAGAATAGTTCCTGGTGTCAAAGTCCCGGTCGCCTGTCACTCCGGCAGCCTGGCTCACCGAGGCCACTGCTGTAGTAGATCAACTGGTCGTCGTCGGCCTTGAGCACCGTGTGGAGCTTGATGAGGTTCGAGTTCTTGTTGCAAAACTCCTTGCCTGTTCCGTCAAGGAGAAGCACGATATTGCGTCGCTTGCGCTGAGACGGATTCCCATCAGACGAGATGAGCGAGGATGGACGTGCCCGCACGTTGGTATTGATGATTGACCTGCAGGGCGGAGTGGACAGCGGAGTGCGCGTTCCATCCGTCACAGATGTCAGGTCTGATGTCAGCGGCCTCGGGCCCGCACATGTTTCTACCGAGGACACGTCTGCGTCCTGCAACTGGGGGTCTGCCTCCGGCGGGCGTAAGTTCACCGACGACGGGCCCGGGGCAGGGAGAATTGACGACATGGAGGTGGAAGACGACGGGGGAATGACACCAGGGGTATCTGGACACCAGCCTGGGGTTGGTGGGTATAGAGAGTCGACTGCCGGTTGGGAGGCAGAACTGGTGAGTGACGAGGAGCCCACCGGTGTCGGTGTGGGTTTCTCGGTGCAGTGCTGTGGCGTCTCCATCGTGGATGGAGGTAGGACGACAACGCGTTCGACGTGACAGATGACAAACTGGTGAAGGGGTATGAGAAGCGGATGGGGTGAGTGAGAACTGGGATAGAACAGCGGCGGCTCGGTCCATATATATATCCAGTTGAAGTAGAGCAACCGCCACTACCGCAGTATCAGGCACCAACCTTGGGATGCCAAGACATGCAACATAGTAAGCATCATTAGGTCCCACAGAGCGTCCAAGTGGTCATGTGCACGGAAGCGGCGAGAACTGACAGTCCCTGTGGGCAGAAAGAACACGGGACCACTGTGTGGACGGCGCAAGAGATCTGTTGAAGAGACCAGAGAGAGCAGGTCGAGTACTTGTACAGTGTGGCAGGCTGTGCGGACGCCAGCGGACATCGTGCCTGCATGGTTCCGGCTGTTTCGCCTGGCGGGGAAGTTACGTTGTCCAAGGGAATCCGTCGTGCGCGTTACACCAAATTGGGCAACAATAGGCGAATAACCTAGTTTTGGTTGCCTGTCGCCCGTGGTCGGTGGTGCCGGCGTAGAGGATGCTAGGGAGGTCGACCACTTTGAACTGGGCGATCCGGCCTTGACACGCCTTGTGTCGCCCTGGGGCACGGTCGCTGCAAATAACGATCGTGGAGAGGATGGACCACGGGGTCACGCGGGCAGACATGTGTCTCTACGGTAGTCACGCCACTTGCGCAAGTCCGAGTCACTGAGGCGAGGCCGAGGACGTCCAGGCCAGGACGTGGCTTATATCGAGGCGGAACGTGTGAGCTGCGACAAGTGAAAGTGGTGGCAAAACGGCCAGGGCAGGTGGCCGGGTGAGGTATGCTGTGGTGAAGGTGCTGTGGTGAAGGTGCTGAGGTGAAGGTGCTGTAGTGTAGGTACTGTGGTGTAGGTAGGCTGTGGAGAAGCTGTCAGGTTGCAGGTTGTGGGGTTGTAGCGGTGAAGTGTGGTGTAGCGGTGTGCTCTCAACAGGACCTGTTGGGCATGTACTACAGTGCCACATGCACCCATTCGACCATCCGACGAGGGCAGGCTCGAGCAAAAGAGTACGTTCCCCGTGAATTTGTTGTGCTGAGAGCAATGTAACAGGGCTCGCGATCCCGCCCGGCTTCAGCGTCTTGCGTGCGATAGCGGGTAGACAAAGGCAGAAGAGAGATGCGAGGGGGGAACATGTACACAGCATGGCCGTGAGCGGGATGGTCTTCCGGGTGTGTCCAGCTCCCGACTCCCAACTCTTCTGTCTCCAAAGCACCTATACTTGCCAAGACATCGAGACCTGTATGGAAGGTGAACCGACCAAAGTCATAGTGGGGACCAAAAGATGAGCCTCGTGTGGGGCTCGAACCCACGACCGAATGATCAACCGGAACCATAGAGTCCGCATTAAGAGTCATTTAATCTACCGACTGATATAACGAGGCATTGAATTTGATGATGTTTCAGATTTCACCTCGTGCAAATAGTCCCCTCCTGTCCCCACGCTTCGGCCCTCGGCCCTCTGCTCTGCACTTGTCTCGACAGTGATGCAAGCATGCACGGTATCCCAGCCTGCGTCACTAAGAGCCATCAGCTTGCCACAGCCCAGAACCTCAACAGTGGAGAAAGTGGAGAAAGTGGAGAGTGGAGAGTGGAGACCCCAGGCACCTGGACATGACCAGAAATTTATGAAATCTCGACGTAACACTCATCACTCATCCGCTCTCACCATCACCACCATGCCAGCTGAACGTCACCAGCGTAAGAAGGCGCGCACGAGCACAGGCACGAGCACGGGAAAGGGCGCGAATGCCGAGGCTGGCCCGTCGGGCTCGGGCACGGGGTTCAAGATCCCGTCGCTCGAGGAGCGGGGAGCGGACGCGCTGCCGGGCCTCAACAAGATCAAGGCGAGCTTGCGGCAGGCGAGGCGACTGCTGAACAAGGTGTGTGGTGGGAGAATGGGGAGGGATTATGAGGGGGGGCGGAGAGAGAGAAAGCGGGTTGGAATGGAGCGTAGCGGGCTGGCGCGTGGTGGATTGGAGTGTAGAGGACGAGGGGATCGGAGTGTGGAGGGGGTAGGAAGGTTGCTGACTGCAGGAAACGCTTGAACCGAGTCTGCGTATCGCGACGCAGCGCCGTGTGGCCGCGCTCGAGGCAGACCTCGCTGCTGCGGAGCGGCGCGACGTCGAGAAGAAGAACGGGGCCAAGTACCATGCTGTGAGTTGGCGGGGCAAGCGTGCTGGGGTGAAGAGTAGCGGTAGTGACCGGCGGATGGGTGGATGGGCATGGCGAACGGCAGACTAATGCTAGATCAAGTTCTTTGAGCGGCAGAAGCTCGGCCGCGTTATTCGACGCGCGCAGCGCAAGCTCAACGAGGCGGAGGAGAGCGGCCGGGATAAGAAGACGGCGAGGGCGGAGAAGGAGCTGCTGCATGCGCGCGTCATGCTCAACTACGTGCTGTACTATCCGTGAGTGCTGGGACTACGCCTCGGAAGGAGGTTACGGAGGGATGAGTGGGGCTGGGGGATTTGAGCAGGTGGTTCAGGGCTGACGACAGCAACTCGATCAAGTACATCTCGCTGTTCCCGAAGGACAAGGAGGATGACGGCGAGAAGGAGAAGCTCAGGGTGCCAAAGTACCTCGACGCCGAGCTGTCGGACGACATGGACAAGACTGAGCGGACACGGCTCGCCATGCTGCTCGAGACGCGCGGGCTCATGGACGAGGGCAAGCTGAGCGGCACTCCCGAGAAGGAGACGGAGCGACGGCAGGTGGAGCTCAGCTCTGTTGCCGGTGCAGGTGACGGCGCGAAGAAGCGCAAGACCAACGCCGAGGCCGAGACCAAGGAGGAGGACGACTTCTTCGACAGTGACTAGATTCATAGTCGCTAAGAGATTCCTACTGCATGCCAGCACGCATTGTATATAAGAGTAGCCCACCTCCACCACGTTAGATGTTGAGCACGCCCGAGTAGAAGTTGTAGTTGTAGATCTTGCCGAGGCGGCTCTCCCAGCACTGGTCCGAGATGGTAAGGTTGCTCTTGCCGCTTGTGCTGCCGCCAACGGTGCTGAGCTCGAACGACTGCGCACCCACGCCCATGGGCACCTCGAAGACCTCGACGCCGCCCTTGGCCTGGAAGGAGACGGGTGCGTTGCCGCCCGAAGTGACCTTGAGCGTGCCGCCGCTCTTGGTCATCGCCGCGACGAAGACCGAGTCCTTGACAAACTCCCATCCAAGGGGCTTGGTGCCGACGTTGTCCGTGCTGTCACAGTTGACGGCCTTGAGATGCGGGCGGTACCAGTACACGATGCCCTCTTTCTCGACCGACGGCTCGGAGGCGCCGACCTTGAACGCCGTGATGAACGGTGCAGCCAGGTCGAGCATGGCGTCGTGCGGCATGTCCTTGACCCACAGGTCTGAGCCGTCGCTCGTCCACGGCGTGTCGAGCGGCCCGACATAGTGCGACTCGCCGTAGTCGTTCCACGAGACAATCTCGAGCATGTTGACCTTGTCTCCCATGGCCAGGAGGTCCCTCCAGCGGTCGACCCACAGGGTCTCGCTCTTGAACAGCCAGTTCTTCGAGTACGACACCTCCTTGCCAAAGTGTGTGAAGACTACATGTCAGCATATCCTTCCTGGATGACTTACACCACGGCGACACGCCAGCCATGTATGTCCCGTTTCCGACGAAGGTGCGGTACTTGTCGTCCGCCGCAGTGCCAAGCGGCTCGTCGATAGCAGTGTTGCTCGTCTGGCCCGGCCAGACATGCCACGAGAAGAGGCCCTTCGCGCCGCGTTGGGCCATCTCCTCGCCACCCTGGCGCGCGACCTCTGCGGCTGGGCTGCCACTTCCGAGGCCAGGCGCTCCCTGGATGTTCTCCCCGCCGTCCTGGAGCCAGTTCGGGACGGCGTAGAGCTCGGTGCCGGCGGCGGCGCTTGCGGCCTTCCAGTTAAAATCGTGACCCGCGAACGAGCTGAGGAGCGGCTGACCGTTGACCATGTATTGCGCAGGCTTGCCGATGTAGCTCTTGAGTTGGGCAACAACTTGGTTGACATCGTTCACGCCCCACCAGTTGAAGTCAAACGAGAGGAAGACCTTGAAGCCGACGGCCTCAGCCGCGGCATAGGCCTTGTTGAGCTGCGGGTCGTTGTAAGGGTCCTTGCCGATGTTGAGCGCGAACCCATCGATGCCCTTGGACTTGGCGATCCTCATTTCCTTCTCCCAAGCGGCCTGGTCAAACTTGGACGTAAGGCCAACCATATAGTGAGCAAAGACGGGGCGACCAGGGGTGGCAACATTGGTGATTGTACCATTACCGCTTGGCACCGAGTTGCCAGATGGGGAGGGCACGGTCCCGTTCGTGCTGCCGCTAGGCGAGGTGTTGTCGGTGCCGGTACCAAGCCCGACGCGCGGCCCGCCAAAGGCTGGCGGTTTGTCCGACGCGACGTAGGCGTTGCCCGGTCCAGCGCTGCTGGGAGAAGCAGAGGCACCGGCACTAGAGGCGATCGAAGCCGAAGAACCCGATGGCGCGGCAGGTACCCAAGTCGCGGAGGCCGTTGGGAGGGGTGAGCCGGAGGCGGTCACAGAGGCAGACTTGGCAGCACAGCGACGCTTACCGTTGGCACGGTACCCCACACCAGGCGAGGCAACGGCTGACGACGCGGCGAGAAGAGCGGTAAGGAGCGAGAAGAGGTTGGTCATCTAGCCTGCTAGATGGTCTATCAAAAGAGTGTGAGGAGTGTCGGAGGGCTGTATTGGTCGGCAGAGACGCGCTTTTATGTTGAAGACGCGCATCAGTGCTCCGAGTGGCTAGTTGGGGTCAGTGGAGCCAGTGAAGAGACCATCAGTGGGCGCGTCAGTGCTGTGCCGTGATGACGGACAATGGAACATGGTCTGGTTGATGGACCGAGGTTAGTGTGCTGCTTGCGGGCCAAGGTTGAGGCACCGCGGCCGGCACGGCGAGAAGGAGAGTGTGTACGTGAGCATGATTGCCCTTGCACATCACCCTGTCAGAGTCAAGGTGTGCCCCTGTTCCAGTGTTTGCAGTTGGAACAGTTTGGGAAAGAGGTCAAGCCCGTGGGCTGCCGATACTGGGTCTGGTACTTTGGGTGGAGAGTATGCCCCTGCTGGGAACAACGCGTCGTATCCGAGGTGGTGATGCATGCGTGACAACCCCAGCCCGTCCAGCCTGGGTGGTAATCCTGACACGCGGGCCTTGTGCCTACTCAACTGGTTTGAGGTTGGAGCCTAGCTAGGCTCCCCCTCCTGTGCCTCGGTCGGCTTTGGCTCATCCTCCCCCTCGTCCTTTGCCCGCCGTTCCACGATACGGTCGACGATACCAAAGTCTACTGCCTCGGCTGCCGTCATGAAGTAATCACGCTCAAGAGCCTTCTCTGGCCGTCAGCGATACCTCCGGGACCAAACGGATCGGGCACGCGTCTCGGGACGCAGCCACATTCCAAACGTTGCTCCGCGCTGCCACGGTCGTCCGACACCATCGTCCGTCCAACGGTGTCGGACGACCCCACATCTGGTTGCCGGCACGGTATTGTTTCGACCAGCTCCCCAAACAACGCGGTAACGACACGATCCAGAATAAAGGTACCAAGCGACACAACAGTGCTCTCGTCACCTCACTGTCGGACGCGCGTCGCAACAGCCGGCCTGGGCTCAACTCACCGAAACGATCACGCGCCGCATCGTGCGTTTCATCCGCGCGCTGGCAATGGTCCGCATAGATGTCGGTAAGCACGGAGCGTATCCTCAAGATCTCCTTTGCGTGGAGCGCAATGTCAGACGCCTGGCCACTCGCCCCGCCAGACGGTTCTGTCGTTAGCAACTTGGGGCCATATCGGAGCCTTGTCAAACACGCATCTGTCGCCTCGGAGACATTGTGACTCACGGTGAATCATCACGCTCGAGTTCTTGAGCGCGTACCGCTTGCCTTTCTCTCCGCCCGCGAGGAGGAGCGAGCCCATGCTCGCCGCCTGCCCAAGACAGAAGGTGTGTACAGGGCTCGTGATGTACTGCATCGTGTCGTATATGGCGAGGCCGGCCGTCACACTCCCGCCAGGAGAGTTGATATACAGCCGAATAGGCCGCGAGGCTTCCTCAGCTTCAAGGAAGAGGAGCTGTGCCGTGACGAGCGACGACATCGAGTCTACAACCTGGGGTTAGCGATGCTTAGGTGGGGAGGCGGGGTTGAAGAGGAACTGGGGAGGCAGATGAGGAGAGGATGGGGTTGAGGAGGGAAGAGGGGGGGTTGAGGGGCGTAGGGAAGGTCGGTGACGAGAGGGGGGGAGTTCGAGGCAAACGGCACCTTGAGCAGTGCAACATGACGCTCAGGCAGAGGTTCGTTGCAGATACGAGCCGCGTGACGCTGACGCGAGCATGCTGCATCGACATGTGGGCGCGAAGAACCTGGAACCTGGAACCGTCTCTGACCAGACAGAGATGGTCGCAACAGCCGCTAGGCCACTCACCGGTCCACCGAGGAAGATGACACGCTCGCGGAGGAGACGCGAGAAGATGTCGTAGCTGCGCTCACCGCGTGCCTGTTGTCAGTAGATTTGGGAGGGTACATACGGTCTGTTCGACGACGATTGGGACGAGGGCGTCGCGCACGACGGGAAAGGCGTCGTCCCCGAACCCGCTGGATCCACTGGATCCGCCGGGTCGGCTCGAGAAACCGAAGCCGCGCCGGACGGGGATGGCTTGCCGCAGGCCCACGAGAGGTCGGAGAGTGGTAAGCGCGCGCATGGTGCAAGGTGTGTCGATGTCGAGTCTCTCCGTCATCGTCTGGATGCCTCCACCAACCACGCATAGTGGCAAATTGCTTCCGTGCGCTCGACCAAGGTCATCGCGAGCATCAAATGCCTTGTGGCGGCTGGGATTGCGGTAGCACCTGCTGCTGGAATACATGCTGGACGTGGCTGGCCAAGAGGCTACTCGAGGTGTGTACAACATGTGGTTAGCTCCAAGTCGAACTGGGTCTCTTCTTAATCTTTCTGTGCAACCTTGCCTGATAGACAGCTCCACGTGAACATGCGTTCATGCGTGTCATCTACAAAATACACTAAAGTGGTCACCGACAAAGCACAACAATACAGCACAAGTCGCTCGTAATAGATTCAGAGAGCGACAACCACAGGCGGAGCAGGCGGCGCAGTCGGTGTGTCGGTGCCGGACCCGAGGACCGCCAGTCCCAGTGCGGGGGTAGTCACCACCGATGTATGCGCCGTCCCAATAGCAGTGTTGGCAGTCGTGGGCGCAACCGTCGTCCCGTCGTCCTTCATCTCGCCATTCATCGTACCATTAAGAGCGGCCTGAGCCTGCGCCTTGGCGGCGGCCTCCTCTACCGCCTTGGCTGCCTCTTCTTTTTCGCGCCGCCACTGCGCCTTCGCGTCTGAGACAGCCTTGAGCTTCGTC
Source organism: Cutaneotrichosporon spelunceum (assembly GCA_030805415.1). Classification (NCBI taxonomy): domain Eukaryota; kingdom Fungi; phylum Basidiomycota; class Tremellomycetes; order Trichosporonales; family Trichosporonaceae; genus Cutaneotrichosporon; species Cutaneotrichosporon spelunceum. The sequence continues at coordinate 90,728 of BTCM01000001.1, forward strand.
TGGCGTTGCTGCAACGCAGGGCCCCGACGCGAGCTGCGCGCTTGGTCGAGGCGAATCGCATCCGACGAGAAGCCGGGCACCACGCGTCCAAACACGGTCTCGTACGCAAGCTGCGTATCTTTGCGGTCGACTGTCGACGACTTGCGATGCTTGGCGAATTGACACGCCGTCTGTGAGAGAAGGTCGACATACTCGTCCGCTAGCGCAAGGTACATCTTTGCGTCAGCAATGCTCCATGTCACAACTCACATCCTCTACTGGTTTGTCAATCTCGAGTGTTTTGTCGACGGTCTCTGCAAACTCTTGGATCTTCTGCTTCTTCGCACCGGGCATACCAGCTCCCTCCATGTCGTGCTTCTTGGCCTTGGTATCGAGTGCGTCATTCTTCGTCTCAACGTCGCCGTCCGCCAGCAGGCGCAAGTCAGCAGGGAGGCGCTCCCCAAGCACGTTGGCCAAGACCGGAACAGTGCTCATACCCTCGAGCAAAGTGGCACGGCTAGTCTGCCGGCCAGGCAGAGCGAACGAGTCATTGAGCCTGCTACGCAACGCCGCGTCGCTCTCGGCTGTCGGCGTCCACGACGTCTTGGACAACAGCGAGCCCGTGCGGTCCAGAGCGGATGTTGTCATCTCGTTGGTTGCTCTCCCTGGCGGGGGTTGGGCAGTTGGCATGGCCCCACGCTTATCCAACTCTGTCAGGATGTGCATGGGCGTGACTTGGGCGCCAGACGGAACGGCTAGCTGGCCTTGGGGCCGAACATTCGGAGGCACGGGAGAGGCGACGGGGATCCCCTGCTGGAACAGTCTTTGAGTAGCAGGCGATCCGTGCTGCGAGGCGACAGCGGCCACTGCGGCAGCAGCAATGGGCAGCTGATTACGGATCTGCGGCGACGGTGCCGACCCTGTCGCGGAACTTGGGGTGCCCGGTTGCTGACCTGCCGCGAAGCCGCGCTGCTTCCCCGGAGGTATCTGTAAGTTGGGGAGCGTGCTGCTGTTGATGACAGGGAAGCCCATCGGCATTCCCGGGCGGGCCTGCATCATGGCCGCGTTGGGCTGCATGGGCATGCCACCTGGTCCAGGCATCGGCGGTTGAGCGCCCTGCTGGGCGCCTTGAGGTTGGAGCTTGGGAGTGCCGGCTTGGGTCTGCATTTGCTGCACAGATGCAACACCCTGCGGTTGGGGAGCAACAGGCTGTTGGGCCTGCTGGAGTTGGGCTTGCTGAAGCGGCTGCTGGGGGATTTGCTGAACAGGTTGCTGCTGTTGTTGTTGTTGGTGTTGTTGCTTCTGCTGTTGATGCGCCTGCTGGGCAGCCTGTGCAGCCTGCTGCTGCTGCTGTTGGATGAGTTGCGGCGATTGAAGACTGATGTTGCTGAAGAACAGCTGCTTGAGCTTGGGGTTCTTTTCAAACGCCTTCAGTCTTTCCGGGTCGCTCATTGACGATAATCTCTGCCTGATCTCGTGGATTGTCTGCACATTCTGCGGCGGCTGTGGCGGTCGCGGAGGTCCAAAGTTATTGTTGATCTGGTTGGGCGCGTTTGCCTGGTTCTGCGCCTGAGCATGGGCTTGCGCCTGGGCAGCCTGAGCTTGCGCCTGCATCAGAGCTTGCTGGGCAAGCTGCTGGGCTTGGGCAGTAGTGAGAGGCATTCCAGTACCCGGCGCCTGCAGATACTGCTGCGCCAGGGCGGCCTGGAACATCTGCTGGGCCTGTTGCTGAGGAATATTCTGAATGAAGTTGCCGCCTTGGTTGGGCAACTGCGCTGCACCGAGGTTGGGCGTTCTGGCGTTCTGTTGTTGTTGTGCCATTGCCTGTTGCCGATTGAATAACAGTTGTTGCTGCTGGGGATTGTTCAGCACCTGTTGCTGCAAGTACTGCAGCAATTGCGGATTGTGGAAATTCTGGCCCTGCTGCTGTTGCACAACCTGAGCAAACTGCTGTGCGGTGAGATGCGCGAGCGCTTCAGGACCCAGGCCTGCGAAGCCCGCTTGCTGGGGAAGCTGCTGAGTCTGCTGTTGTGACTGCTGGCCCTGCTGCTGCTGCTGTTGTTGTTGTTGTTGTTGTTGTTGCTGTTGTGGCTGCTGCTGCAGTTGCTGCTGACGAGCGAGCGCCTGTTGCTGTTGTTGTAGCTGTTGCCGCTGTAAATGAGCCACTTGCTGCTGTGCTAGAATGGCAGTCTGCTGCTGAGATGCGGCTTGTCCGGCCACGTTCGCCCCGGCGTTGACCATGTTTTGGCGCAGGTTCTGTTGTGTTTGGTGGAAGTTCTGGAGGTAGGCCTTGACCTCTGGTTGGGCGATCAACTGGTCAAACTGAGCAATGAGCAGCTGGACAAGGCACAATGGTATAGCGGAGATGTCAGGTCAGCCAACAAGGGAGTTGGCCAGGAGGGGAGCATCACTCACAGTCTTCTGCATCTCTGGAGTCATTCCCCCTTCGTTTCGCAACTTGATCAAAGCCGGCATCCGTTGGATGAGCGTCTTTGGGTCGCTGCCAAAGATGCTCAGGTTTGGTGGTGCAGGAGGGTTGCTCGGACCAGGTGTTCCAGCACTGCCCATACCTGGTCCTGCACCTCCGCTGGGGCCAGGCTGCATGCGAGTGGCGACGGGTGACGCACTCGGCACCCCAGGGTTGGTCGCGGGGCTCTGATGCGCCTGAGGCGAGGGAGTCGCTATGCTTGCAGAACGCTGGTTTGCCATGGGCGTACCGACGCCGACTCCTGATTGCGATGGAAGACGCTGAATGGGCTGCTGGGGAGTGCCTTGCTGCTGCTGCTGCTGCATCGCTTGTTGCTGCTGCTGTTGCATGCGCTGTTGAGCAAGCATGTTCTGGTACTGCTGCTGCTGCCCTTGCTGTTGAGCTGCTGCCTGTTGCTGAGCCTGCTGTTGCAGCTGCGCCATGATCTAGGTGTTAGCAAGTGGTGGAAACTCGACTCACCTGGGGATTCATCTGGATCTGCTGCCCATTGATCTGGGCTTGGGCTGCCCTTTGAATAGGTTGGCTGGGACCAGCTTGTGCATTGGGCGGTCTCGCACCGGCACCGTTGGCGGCGGCGGCAGCAGCAGCAGCCGCTTGCTGCTGCGCCTGCTGCGCCTTTTGTTGCTGCTTTTGAACTAGTTGTTGCACACGCTTCCGCACGAGAATGGCCTTTTGATCATCTGGCAGGTTCTTCTCGTGAGCCTGCAGCAGCTGGGGGAACTTGTTGATGATCGAATCCAAGCTTTGAGCTTGCTGGGGCGGCGGAGCTGCCATGGCGCGAAGAGACCGCGCGGCGGCGTAGGGATTCACCCGAGCGGCAGACTGAAGCGCGGTCGGCGACTGGACGTGTTTGTGCTTGCGCGCACGATGGCCGGCGGCGATGGCTGGGGCAACAGGCGGAGGGTGATGTTCAGAGATGCCACAATTGAACTGAGAGAGTTTCGGCAAGCCCAAGAAAAGGACCTCGACGGGAAGGAGGACGGTTCGCGGTGATGGTCGAGAAGGGGTCTGAGCAAGCGGCGACGATGTGTAGCGAGATGGAGATGAAGAGGATGTGGATGGTGTGGATGCAAGATGAATCGATGAGAGTGAGACAGGTGAATGGGTCTGGCCAGGATCAAGGGGTGGTGGCCGAGATGGTGGAGGCACTGCTCCAGCCCATTGCATTGATTCCACCACTGCGCGACGCTGTCCTCTTCGATCTTGTCGATACTGCTCATGGTGTCCAACGTCGAATGCATCAAGTCTAAGAGCACATGTACATCTCCACACGCTCTACGCCACTCGGTCCAACGTGCTTGGCGTACGCAGTCGGGTCAACCCGCCCGCCCCATGCTCACCTAACTTCCCTGTCTCCTGTCCAAACTGCTTTCCCTCCCTGATTGACGACTGTCACTCGTCTCTCCAACCTCGGCACGCGCATAGAACAGGTCGGTCACGGACCCACTGCGTGTCAGCTGGCTTTGCTGTTTCCCTTCACGTTTGCTTCTCTTCGAGGCACCAGCAACCCAGGACAGAGCAATGGCGGCGGCTCATCACCCAACGCCACCACCACTGGACGCTTCTGCATACTGGCCACTGCAGCCAGATGATATGCGTTGAATGCACGCCAGAATTCTCGGCCAACTCACCCAAAGGCACGCCCCGGTGTGGGCGACTTCATCTTGCCGTTCTCGCTCTCGGCGTCGGTGCCAGCGTACTCGCTGTCAACACGACAAAGTTCAACAGAGTTGTCGTGTCGTGGTGTCCCGGTCGCTGACTCGCTCCCACCGCGCAAGCTTGCTTGCTTGCGTGCCTTCTTCGCCTGATGCCGGCGTGCAGTGACAGAGTTCGAGAACAAGGGCAAGAGATACCTCTCATCGAGGTTGGTGAACCATTGCCCGTCTCGGAACACCATGCTCTGCCGCGAGGTGCCGCCCGCATCGGCCTCGACGTCGCCGCGGTTACCATACCCAGACGGCAGTGGCTCTTCCTCGCTGTCGTCCGAAGACACCGAGTATCCTGCCCGCGGGCTGTCACGTGGGAGGGCTGCCCGGGCTGCACTGCGGCGTGTCGCCGAGAGATACGGAGAGTCGAACGGTGTCGTAAACCCACACGCGTCCTCGTCTTCGTACAGGCCTTGCCCGTTCGCGCCGGCGTAGCGTCGGCTGCCTGGACCCATCTCGAGCGCAAGCTGTCCGGAGTGGGTCATCCAGCCTTCGTCTTCGTCCGAGCTGGCATCCTCATCTTCGACGCCAACGCGAATGCCGAGAACCTCAAGCATGCGCGCAGTGGTTCCACCAAAGACGATGACGGTCAGCACGACGACGACCAGAACAGTCGTACGAAGCGCATCGGCGTTCTCGCCTTTGAGGCCGTTAGCGAGAGCGACGCCGACTGCGCCACGGAGACCAGCCCAGAAGAGCATCATCTGGTACGAGTGGGGCAATTCCTCGTGGCGCTGACCACGGGTGTGGAAAAACCAGTTGATGAGCTCGGACAAAGGGAAGACTGCAGCGTAACGCGAGGCCATGACGGCGATGGCCGAGACGAGGATGAACAGGGGTTTGAACACCTGGATCTCCTGCGTGAAGAGGTTGAGACCAAGGTAGATGAAGATAAAGTTCTCCGACAGCTGGGCGAGCACAGCAAACATGTACTTTGTCGTCCGCTGAGTGCGCTTGGACATGTTGTGATACGCGTAGTGCTTGAGCGTGATGCCACAGAAGAGGAGGGACACAATGCCGCTCATGTGGAGGCCGTTGGAGAAGAAATAAGAGGTGTAGGCGACAAGCGCCACGAGGCAGCTCTCGATTTGCGGGTAGCGCGAAAGATGAGAGTGCTTGAGACCAAGAGAGCATGCGAGGGCGAAGGAGACTCCCAAGAACACGGAGCCCAAAAACGAGAAGAGGAATATTCCAGTTCCGTGGAAGAGGGATGAGATGTAGATGTCCTTGCTGTGGAAATGCGAGAGCGTCTCGTACATGACGATTGAGACGGCATCGTTGAGGATACTCTCACCAAAGATGATCGAGTAGAGCTTTGGATCTACCTTTGCTGTGTTGAAGATGGCCAGAATGGTCACAGGATCAGTCGCCGAGAGGGTTGAACCAAAGATCAGGCAATCGATGAGACTCAACTTGAGATGCTCGATCCCGAGGAAGGACCAGATGTACACGATCACTCTTGGCCTGTCAGTGCCGTGGCGTCGACGGTGACTCACCCAATGCCCACAGCAGAAATGAAGGTCCCTAAGAACGCAAACGTTAGGATGACACCAAAGTTGCGGAAGAAGTTTTCCTGCAGTCAGTCGAGGAGGCTCTTTCGTCGGCTCACTTGCTTGAGCTCGTAGCCAGAGTTGAGGATGATGGGTGGAAGGAGGAGGTTGAAGAACAGAGTGTGCTTGAATGTCTGGTGTGTCAGCTGGCTCTCTGGCTCTTTGGCTTGTTGGTCTGCTCAGAGTCTGCAGAGGTGTGATCCCGTGGACTGCTGGAGATGGAGAGTTGACCAGGAGTCGTCCTCTACGAGTTGTGAGTGGCGCCAGAGTGCTCTCTGGTTGAATGGTGCCATCGCTCCATGGTGCCATGGTGCCAGCCAAGCCATGTCTGCGGCCCCAGCTTCCGCCGCCCACCACTCACCAACATGTCTCGAATAAGGTGCCCGGGCGCCATACGGATAATGAGCCCAACGACCATGCCTGCGAATATAGAGATGACGGTCTCATGGATAGCCCGAATGCGCTTCAACTGAAGATAATACGAGGTGCACAGCGCGCCAATGAGTAGCACGCAGAGGATACACAGGCCCCACCTTGGGTCAGCTGAGATGACAAGCAGACAGGACACTTACGACGCGTAGAACTCCTCGGTCGTCGGATCCACCTCGCTGTCGGGCGGCTTTGTGATGGGTGGTGCCATTTGGGGCAATGTTGGAATCGCCCAGAAGCCAATGTCGGCGGTCGGCAGTGGCTGTCAAGCGTTGACGGGCTTGATGTGATGTGAGTCGGAGATGCTGGGTTGTTGGAGACGTTGACGACGTGCCGGGTTCGGTTGCTGCCCCGCTGTAACGACCTGCCTGCCTCGTCGTCTGGGTGGCGCGCGTCTGTCTACCTGGAACGCTGTGTGTACATATGACGTCCTCCCCTTTTTGACCTCGCGGAGCTTTATTTGCATCCTGGAAATCCCGTCAAATATCATTACAATTACAGGTCTTGACTTTTTTAATGTGCCCGCCCTTCATCCGAGCCGACAGGGCAAGCGCACTTTGTACATGTATTATGCATTGTAGAAGATCTGATCGTATGACAACAGCAACCATGTGACAACTACCCCTCTCTCGAGGCTGTCATGGACCAGCTAGACAGCCCGCTCGGCGACAGTGCCCTGCCTGCTACTCGCCGCCTAGATCGTCCTCGAGTATCTGCTTAGGCGAGCGTACAAACGTCAGCTCGTCGTCCTCATCACCCTCGGGAAGACGCTCAATGACCGCCCTGCTGTCAGCGGCTAGTAGTGTGGGATCCCACAAGGTCCCCTAAAGATATTGAGACACAAGAGCAAGTGGCCGAGCGCTCACTCACTCGCACTCGCACAGCAGCTCGGTGCAGAACAGGTCAAGATTGAGGTCGGACGGGTCGGTGCCAAACGGCATCTCGATTTGTGCCGCGATGCCCTCAACGCCACATAGGGTGAACGCCGTGGTTGCGACAATGAAGATGGTCTTCCATCCGAGCACGTCGACAAGGACAAACGGCAGACACAGCAGGTAGATCGTGACGCACTGCTTGAGGTGCGAGGTGAAGACATAAGGCAGGGGAGTTTGGCAGACGTAAGAGGCACAATCTCACTGTCGACTTGGCGTTACTCACATACTGTCGTTAGCTGGCGTCAGCAGGCGATACGAGACTCACATACGCTCCATGGAGCCGAGCTGATCGACCATACTCTGGACGCTGTTGTTCATAGCGTTGAAACCCTGGGGTTGGCGGATTCTCGACGTTTACTTACGGCTGGCCCTATGCTCTCAAAGTTGCCGTTGCGGTGAAAACGGAAGAGCGTGCGGCTGATCTCGTGGGCGATAATGAGGGGGAGGCCGATGTCTACCATGCTGCCGAGGTTGTCGCGGGGGGCAGTACTGAGTGTCGAAGCCTGACTCTCGACGTCCTGCGGCGTGCGGCGGACGTCGGAGATGACACCCGACTTGATGAGCGGCGTGCGTTCGTTTGCACAACTGCCTGCTGACATAGTTGACTTGTTCTCTGTGAGTGTCGGGAGCACGCGTACTGCTGTGGGCCGACGGACAGGTTTGCGAAAAGGCTTGGAGCGAGAATCAAGAGCAGACGAGACCGAGTTCGACTTGGCCCTGTCAGGCGACGTGGTCGGCTTGAGGCCGAGCCCGACATGGAGCTCCTCGTAGTTGCCATCGATGGCGGCGGTGGTCGAGTACGAGTGAGGTGGCAGGGAAATTCCAGAAGAGGACGCATCCTCAAGGACCTCGCCCCAGTCCACAGGGGGCTCGTTCCAGACGGACTTGGAGAGGGACTGGGGAAGCAGGCCCTGCAAATCGACATGCTCGGTTCCCCCTTCCGAGCGAAGATAATGTTTGGTCGCAAAGACAAAGCCGAGGACCAGGCGGATCAGCTCCTTCTTCTTGTGGGTGAGCTCGAGACGCTGAGAGCGTGACAGGAGCTGGTCGGGAGGAGGGACAACATTGATCCACACAGCCTGGTGTGAGTTCACTGTGGGTGCAAGCAAATCTTAACATACACGCGAGAGGTTACGAGTGGAACAGATGAGAGCGGTAAAGTCCTTGCGACCCCTTATGTCAGCTTTGGCCAGGTCTAGCACACTATACGCACTCGGCATAGCGCTCATACGCGGAAGAATTGCGAAAGACTGCGTGAGCTGGGGCCCATGCTGGAGCTTACCGAGCAGAAGGCCAACGACAACAGAGAGCAGAGGCACTGTCGATCAGCACGGTTACTGCCGTCAACTAACGACAGCATAGCTACTCACCGACATTGTTTGTCAGCGCAATGTCCTTGGCCCACACAATCGATACTGCTGCGACGACTCCGCTCCACGCTGAGAAGAAGATAACGGGCCGCAGAACGACAGGCATGATGGACGACGAGTACACCATCACGTCGTCTAGCCACGAAATCTTGGAGATCTGTGCGTGAGCGGTGGTTGGTGGTGGTGACGGTGGTGACGGTGTTCAAGGTAGCCGTGGAGGCCGCAGTGTACTCACACGCGGCTTCGAGTCCTCCTGCGTCTGCATGCGCAACAGTGAGCTGAGCATGTGTCGAGGCTGCCCGTCCTTCTGTCAGCCATGTCAAGTAAAGCGAGCTCACCCAGGACGTGACCGGCTCGGTCTTGATTCTTGAGGGCGGGACGGGCCGTTTGCCCGTCGGCATCCCTGCGATTGATGTGTCGTCGCTAGTTATGGAAGGCATTGGTTCCAGTTAGGCTTTGGGATGAGAAGTAGAAGAGAGGAGGAGGAAAGGAGATATATCAGTCTGCCTCCTGGGGCTGGCGAGGCCCGTGTGTTGCGCTGGAACGTGACGACCAGAGTCGGGGGAGAGGCCGAGTGCAAGGGGGAGATGTTAGCTGTGCAGGTTGTTAGATGTGCAGGTGATTGTCGAGGTGGCAAGTTGAGCAGTGTGAGCGGGAGGGCAGCAGATGGATGAACAGAAGCACATGGTCTCCCATTCTGACTGTTGTTAATGGACTGTTCTGAGAGCTGTTCGGCTCTCTTCCGTTCCAACCAACCTCTTGCGCTCCCACTGTTCCCCTCCTTGAGTCACATTCCGCCTCTGGTCCCGGTTCTGGTTCTGGTTCCGGTTCCAGACGTCATTGTTATCAAACCCAATCCCAATTCAACCGTCATGCACACTCAGCAAACAGGTAGGTGTCCAACCATCCATACACGCAGGCAGAAAGCCGACTCGGCCGAGCTGCAATATCCGCAAAATAGGAAAGCAAGGGCGTGTAGCTCAGTTGGTAGAGCGTTCCATTCGCAATGTGATTTGGAAAGGTCTTTGGTTCGATTCCTAACTCGTCCATTTCTTGTCTTTTTCTCCTTGAACCCAGTCCAATTCTCGATCACGAGTCGACTCGACAAAAGTCCTGGGCTGGTCACGTCATGGCGGGCCAAATGGGATCAATTTGGGCAGGTACGCCGCTGTTTTCCGCAATTCAGGCGCTTGATATCCGACAAATATGTCCGCCAAGAGCAATTGCAGGTTGCCGCGGAGCTGACCGAATGACCGAGCGCCAACCAACAATCTCGCGATCCTCTGTCCTCTTCGTGGGCTCTGTGCTCCACTACTAGCCTTGGGTCCCCTCGCACTTGATCTTCTCACAATGCCATCATCCACTCCTTCTCAACCACTTGAACAAGACATGGGCAAGCCTACCGTCACCATTGCGGCTTCGTCAAAGTCGTCGAGGGCCCAGTCGAGGAGTCGTCCCAACACCCGCCCATCCTCTCCAGATAGCGGCCATGGCACCGAAAACCCCAAGTCCAAGGCTCCTTGCATGACCATTGTCATCAAGCTCGGTGCGCCTCGCTCCTCATAACTCTCTGACTCAAAGGCACTTCGTCCATCGTCGCAGCAAAGCCCCCATACCCCCCACGCCTGCAGCTGCTGTCGAGTGTCGTCGAGACCGTTGTCAAGCTGCGCCATCAGGGACACCGCGTCGTGCTCGTGTCGTCGGGTGCTATTGGTGTCGGCCTCCGTCACATGGGACTCAAGGACCGCGGCAAGGGCCTTCACCGCAAGCAGGCGTTAGCGGCCATTGGGCAAGGCCAGCTTATCGCATTATGGGACAACCTCTTTGCCCAGCTTGACCAACCTATCGCTCAGATCCTCCTCACACGGACGGACATCAGCGACGTGAGTCGCTGCATCGGCACTTCTTACCCCAGCGCACGCGTTACCTGAATGCGCAAAACACGTTTAGTGAGCTCCTCAACATGGGAGTTGTACCAATCGTCAACGAGAACGACACCGTTTCTGTCTCGGTGAATTGAGCCGCTGACTGCCCTCACTGACTGCCAGGAAATCAAGTTTGGTGACAACGACACGCTCTCGGCCATTTCGTCCAACATTGTCCACGCAGACTACCTCTTCCTCCTCACCGACGTGGACTGTATGTTCACGGACAACCCGCGTGTCAACCCGGATGCCAAGGCAGTCCGAGTGGTCAAGGACATTACCGAGGTCCGGAAGGAGGGTGAGTTGCGTGATTCTAACCCAACTGACTCCAGTATCGACAGCGACGCTTGGGACATCCTTGGGGACAGGCGGTATGTCGACCAAGATTATCGCAGCCGAGCTTGCTACGGCGGCAGGCGTCACAACTGTGATCATGAACAGCACAAAAGTGGAGGACATCTTTGGGATCATCGCTGGCGGACCGGGACCCAACCGCAATGCAGGCAGCACAGACCACTTGGAAACCGGCCCACTCTGCACGCGTTTCCTGCGGCACGCCAAGGCGTTGAAAGAGTGAGTTTGCAACAACGTGGGCAGAACTGATAGTAGCCGGAAATGGTGGATCGCGCACGGCCTGCACTCAGCAGGTACCGTGGTCATCGACGAGGGCGCGTATCGCGCTGTGGGCAGGCGCGAGTCGGGCGGCCGTCTTCTCCCGGCTGGTGTTGTCCGCGTCGAGGGTCCTTTTGCGAGTCACCAGGCAGTTCGCATTGTCGTACGCCGCAAGAAGCGCTTCCCGCCCGCTCCACTCCTCACATGTCCCGAGAGCGCGGCGGTAACTCCATCTAGAATGTCGCCCGATGGCGGTCCATCCTCGATGGACATGGACCTCATGACCTCGCCACTGGCCAAGACTGTGATCACGGCCGCTGCCGCGAGTGTCGGAAGCGCCGGCAGCGTCGGCAGTTCTCCAAGCAGCGCACCGGAGCCGTGCACGCCTCTCATCTACCCCACGCTGTCGCTGTCGTCCTCTGTCGCTTCGCTTGACCCACTCAGCCGCACGGCTCCCACATCGCCAGCCATGCGCGCGGTCACAGACCGCCTCGCAGTCACCAGCATCACGGGCGAGTTGCAGTCCAACAACGCTGATGTTGGCATGGCAGTTACGTCCGCCGCTGCCGCCGTCAACGCACATGCTGTCGATGAAGAGTGGGAGGAGGTAGAAGTGGGCAAGGGCCTTGCGCAGTACAACTCGCTCGAAATTGACCGCATCAAGGGCATGAAGAGCCGGCACATCGAACAGGTGCTCGGGTACTCTGAAAGCGAGCACGTCGTCGACTCGATTGCGCTTCTCTAGGCCAGGCAGAACACGGTCTTCTAAATGCCGACCTAGACTGTACATTGTTAGAAGATCTAAAATGCATGTGCAATGGGGTGCGGGTGCGTAGCCTTGGTGCGTTGGCTTGAAGGAGGCTAGGTCGCACCCAGCGGATTCTTGTCCTCGGCATCAAGAGTGGGGCAGCTTCTGATTAAGAGTGGGGCAGCTTCTTGGATCAGTTGATTCAGGCACAGCCCTCCCTCCACCACGCGTCTGCTTTGGTCAACTATCCATTCCGCATCGACAACATTAGCACCAATGCCGCGCGGCGCTCTCATCGTGTTGGAGGGCTTAGACCGGTCCGGCAAGTCGACACAGGTCGACCGCCTCGTTGCGCGCCTCAACGCTGAGGGATACCGTGCGCGTCTGCACAAGTTCCCAGGTGTGTCAAGCCTTCCGTCTCCGTCTCCGCTCATTACTCTCACTTTCGCCTCCGCCCTCCTTCATTAGCCATTTTCTGCTTATAGGCTCAGAAAGCCATACATGAGCTCACCGCAGACCGTACAACTGCCATCGGGCAGATGATCGATGCTTACCTCCGGTCCACTGCAGAGCTCGATGACCATGCGATCCATCTTCTCTTCTCCGCCAACCGGTGGGAGTGCCAGTGAGTGGGAACGTACACGCAGTTAAGCAGCCTTGACTGCCAATCTGACTGCAGTTCCGCCATAGAGAAGGACCTCGCAGACGGAATCACCGTCGTCGCCGACCGCTACGCGTTCTCCGGCATCGCGTTCTCCGCCGCCAAGGTGAGCTATAGCCATCACTTCCTCCAACTCACACCAGGGCCTCGACTTCACCTACTGCCTGTCGCCAGACACGGGTCTACCTCTCCCCGACGTCACGCTGTACCTCACACTCTCGCCCGAGACGGCAGCACAGCGCAGCGCTTACGGTGCTGAGCGGTACGAGAACGTCGATACGCAGACTGCTGTGCGTGCCCAGTTTGCGAAAGTCGCCGAGGAGGTCGCACGATGGCACGGGGATGGGCGATGGGTCGAGGTCAGCGCGGAAGGAAGCGTGGAGGAGGTGGAAAGGGATATCTGGGGGGCCGTCAAGGGCGTCATGGTGCGCGTGGGGGACGAGCCGGTGGGCCGGTTATGGGAGTAGAACATTGCATGAGACCGGGATTCGCTTCATCCTTCGTTCTTGAGCTTGGGTTTGGAGCTGGCCCATGCTGCCCAGCTCTCAACCAGGTCACTGCCCTGTTGAGCAAATGGGCAACGTTGATGCGACAGCTTGGCTGTCTCCCCTTGCCCCGTAGTCGGAACAGCAGCATTAGAGAACACCCAATCTGGGCCAGGCACCGGCACCTCCCCTCCACCCTCCACCTCACCTTGGCCTTGAAACGCGTCGTCGCGTTCACTTGTCCCACAACCCATGCCCTCCCTCGAACGCTTCTTCCACGCTGCCCAGCTCGACATCCACGTCCCCGCTGGGGGTGTTCCGCACCCACCCGAACGCGACCGCGCAGCATGGTGGGCCCGAGTCCGCGCACAGCCTGCACGCGACACGGTCTTCCTCGGTGCGTACCGCCCCCCGATATCGCGGCTAGTAGCACTAACTCCAGACGAGAAGGTATCCTACGCCGTGTCTCTGCACCTCCCGCCCGATGTGCTCCCCATCCCCACCCCCAACCCCGCTGCCAGTCCCGCCTCCAAGTCGGCCTCCAACCCTTCCACTCCTGGGACCCCCAGCTTCCCCTCCAGTCCAGAACTCGCCGCCCTCGTGAAACACCTGCACATGACAGCGACCGTGTCCTTCCTTCCTCCCCTCGCGCCACCTGTCGGCTTTGGGAGGCGGGTTGGCCTCGCTCCACCCCCACCTGCCGCCAAGGATAGAACGCCCGAGGGCACGCCGCTGTTGCCCATCTCCCCCCCACCTTTGGCCGTCCCGCCGACGGCAGCGGGGGCACCCACCGGTCCGCCGGCGGCTGGCCTCACTCTCAATCCTCCTCAGAACCCCAGCCACGTTCCTCAGAACCCCGTCTCTGCCACCCACCAACCTAGCCACCCGATCGTCCCCGAGAGCGGCGGGGACGGGCCTCCTCTCACGCCCCGGCCTGTGCCAGCCACGTCGCCAGGTACGGAGGAGTACGCGGACTTGGAAGGTGTGACGGTTTGGGAGGGCGACGTTGCCGCCGATGGCAACCGGCCTACGCTCGTACACACTGAAGAGGGCTGGGTTGCTATTTGGGTCGGCGAGATGACTGTCGGTACGTTCTGTCCTGAAACTGAAATTCAGCTGACTCAGTGTACGTCCGCACGCAGATCGCCAACCCCGTGCTGGGGATCACGGCGTCGGCGACGCTGCGTGCCAAGCCGCGTAAAGCGGCGGCGTCCGATGCAGCCAGCATCAGATCTGTTGGCACGACAGCCAGCGTACACACGGAAGACGTCGATGTTGAAGAGGAAGAGGAAGAGGATATCGATCTCGCCCACATGGAGCAAGTTGACCTCCTGGGCGGCTTGGCAGCTAGTGAGTCTGCTGACGCCTTGCCCTATTTTTCCAAACTGACGCCAGCTGCTGTGCCTTCGTCACGCCTTGGGCCCGCCGCCCTGGAAGACATGTCCATTTCGATTACGCCGAGCAGAACGCCCCAGCCACAGTCTATCCCCTCCGCGCCCGCGCCCATACAGCTGTCCCTCAGTGCGGGCACGACGATGCGCAAGTCGTTCCGTCGTGTGCTTGACCTCTCCCCTGGCCTGCGTGTGCGCATGCGCACCATCTTCCTGCCACAGCTCCTCCCACCAGGGGCGACCGACGAGTCAGAGGACAATACGGAGCGCAAGATCGTCGTCTGCGTTGAAGTGGAGAATGGGGCCGACTCTGGCCAGTACGGGTTTGAGCTGGAGCAGGTGGCGGTCGAGGTCGGGGGTAAGGGGCCCAAGGCGACGGCCGAGCTCGTCTGCCAGCCCGGCATGGCGCCGCGCAAGCCAAACGCCTCCTCGCCGCCACCCACACCTAGGCAGGACGCCGTGTTCCCGCTCCAGTTCGCTGCACGCGAGCAGTACAACCTGCTGTACCTGGTGTCGATCGCGTCATCGCCAGGCTCGATCGAGGTCCCACGGCACAAGGGCGAGGAGAGCCGCGTTGTCGCGATTGTCCTGACTGGCCGGCCGTACCGCCTCGAGTCTGGGGCAAACAAGTTCCCCACAGCCCCTTTCCAGAGCAGGTGGAACTGCAACCTAGACCTCGCGCCGTTCTACGCGACACTCCCTCCTGCTCCGCCTCCTCCCCCCGCGCTGCGGCCTAACCGGGCCACAGCCAAAGTCGCCGCCCCAGCGCCCAACGCCATTGCAGGAGACAGGAGGTACGCTCTGGCCAACCTCCTCCCTGATGACCGGCGGGTGATGACCAACCCTGCGCGCCCGAACGTGCATCTCCCCTCGCAAGTGCTCTCTGGGCGGGCCATGAGCGGGCGCTACGCGGGTGACGGCCACGGCCTCCTTGTCTCGGTACGCCTGCTTCCAACTGGAGAAGGGGGTGTGGCACCAGTCCCACTGGCGCAGGACACCTCCGGGACGATCTACCCGCTGGACACATTCAGCATCGAGGTGTTTGTGCACAACCGCACTGACGCTGTGCGGCGTTTCCGCCTCGCCGTCCCCGCGCGCGAGGCGGACACGCGCATCCGTGACGTGTGGTCGCGCCGTCGCAGACGGGGTGCGGACGAGGCGACGTACGGTGTGGATGACGCAGTGCTCGGTGCGCTGCTGGGCGAGTATGAGGCGGCTGCGCCTGCGCTGGTGCCACTCGAGACGGATGTGCGGTGCGGGCCCCTCCTACCGGGGGCGAGCCTTGCTGCACGCATCAGGTTCCTCGCGCTGCGCGATGGGGTGCACCGGATCGACCGGCTGAGGCTGACGGGCATGGACGGCGAGTTTGACTTTGACATTTCGCCTGTTCTCGAGGTGGTGGTTGCGCAGAAGGCGTAAGTGAGGGATGGGGTGTCGTCGACGCAGGGAGCGTGTGGTAACGCTGTGGCGGAGCGCTTTGTGAGATCGACATGGGGTTGGATGTATGCATTGCCCTGCACGGCACGGCACTAGACTGGCTACATACATTGCACCACGGCAGTGGAGTGCAGTGTGGGGCAGAGGGGCGGGTGCCAACTCCATTTCCCCACCATATACTGCCCTGGCAGTCGCACTCACACTCTGGAAGCGCACCGCCTCACCTTGCTACCGTCCATCTGGACATGTGCACTGTACCGCTGCGTGATTTATCGCTGCGTGAGTTACGGACGCTGCGTGATTTACAGATGCTGAGCGTCACACTCGTATAGAGTTTGGCTGAACATTGTGATCAGGCGACGGACAAACTGGATAACAACAGACAGGCTGACGACATCCAGGCTGACGACACGCATGTCCCGCTCAGAAGGCCGCAGCATAGCCACGATCTATCGCCGCAGACAGTGGGGCCAACTGCACCCGATGTGGGCCTACCGCCTCGCTCCCTGCAGTCGGCTATTAGGGCACTGCCGCCGGGCTCGGGCGCCGTTTGTGCGCTGCTTGTGTGCGTGCGGGTGTGCGGGTGTGTGAGGGGAGGGTGCAGAGAGTGCCTCGGTGGAAACCTTCCGAACCGCTGGCGCGCACGTGAGCTTGGGCAACCACGAACCCAACCGAGCCAGAGCTGCTGATGTTGGAGGTGCCCGGCCCACGTTGCCTGGATCCAGAGCGTTGTCCCCGACATTGCCTGGAGTCTGCGCCGTCGCTAGCCGCCGCCAAGCTCTGACAACGAGCTGGCGCTGGTCATCCTGGTGATCACTCGTGTCGCGCCGTCCCCGACGTACCTTGGGGTTGGACAACTCGGGCCAACGATGTGGGGTATTGTTATGCTCCTTGGCTCTCTGCTCCTGGGCATGCTCCTGGGTTGGCTCCTGGGCTCGTTCCTGGGCTCGTGACCCCGGGGCTCCTGGATTCGAGCGCATGTTTGCCCATGATGGACCACATGCACGCCGCCCTGCACTGCATGCCGTTGCGCCACTGATTGCCTGCGAATTAACAATTTACGAGCCCTTGGTGTACGTGTACAGGTTTACGGTACATTAATGGGAATGGAAACTGGCCCGGGGCCTGACTATCGCGTGCCATCAGCCGCATGCTGTCACCAGGGTGAATCGTCCGATGCCGTAGGTGCAGTGTACCAACGGCATCCCATGAGAGCATGGGCCGTGGTCGATGCTCCATGGCCCATGCTCCCATACCCCACGTTTGCATTGCGTTGCGTTGCGTGCGTTGCGCAGCGTGCGTTGCGTGGCTGCGTTGCAAATGCATGTGTTGCGTGGCTGCGTTGCAAATGCATGCGGGCGTCGCTTGTCATGTCGTGGCGTGTGGCGGTACGCTTGAGCGTACAGTGTCATCTGTCGCAGTACATGTCGTACTCGGTGCATTCCTCACTCCTCACTCCTCACTCTTCAGAGCTCGAGGACAAGCTTTGCGAGCGTCAGGAATGGGACCTGACAGCATGCATAGCCGTCCAGCAACTTTGGCTGGATGAAACCCGTTGTGGCGAAACCTTGTTCCCTAGGGTTGACGAGAGCGGGCGCTGGCCCGGCTGGCGAATGTAACGCTGGGTCTAGGTCGGCCGTGCGTTAAATTAATTTCCTCTCAGACTCCCTCGGTCGGCCACGGTCGTCAAGCTAGAGCAACGTCGACAGCAAACATTGGGCTGGTCGACATTGAGACAACTCACCCGGCGGATGAGGTATCCAGGTCGCCGACTTGTCAAACATGTCTCGTTCTGTCGTTCTCTCGGGCCGGCCCTATGGCTCAGCCGGATGTTCACGTCAGAGGGAGTCACTATGTGTCACCCAGCCGACCGGCGCATGTGGCGGCTCGCTTACATCCCTGGTCCACTGTGCCGACGATCAGCGGGTGATCAGCAGATCCATGTGGCGCTGTGGAGATGGGACGATGCAGCCAATGCTGGGACGTTACCGCCGACG
This sequence comes from Cutaneotrichosporon spelunceum, assembly GCA_030805415.1. Classification (NCBI taxonomy): domain Eukaryota; kingdom Fungi; phylum Basidiomycota; class Tremellomycetes; order Trichosporonales; family Trichosporonaceae; genus Cutaneotrichosporon; species Cutaneotrichosporon spelunceum. The sequence goes on from BTCM01000001.1 coordinate 108,441, forward strand.
TACTACTCGAAACCCTCCAAGAGTACGACGTCCAAGAACAATGGGAACCGATGCCGAGGCCAAACCAGGGAACAGGCACGCAGCAGAAGGCAAGCTGGAGGCGCACAGAGGAACTGAACCAGAACACGGGGCAGCATTGGTTTGAGGGATTAATGTTTTTTCCAACCAGGGGCCATGCTCCTTGCTCCGCGTTCCATGCCCCAGACGTACGCACTTGCGCAGGACCAAGCTTGAATTGTGGAATTGCTAACCATGCGCATGTTCCCAGGAGAGCAATTTCCAAGAATCAAGAGCCAAGCCCCAGCCCCAGCCCCTGTGGCGGCCCAACCTTGGTCGGCCCCCCTCTGCCGCCTGCCTAGAAGACACCATGCCGGCAGCCGAGGTGGGAAAAGAACAAAGGCACAGGGAAAGGGAAGCATGCATGCCTCCCAGGGCTCGAAGGGTGCGGGGAGACACCTGGACGAAACTTGGCTCCAATTCGTCCGTGCTCCTCGCGCTGTCACAGCTGACCGGCGCGGCTTTGTGTGCCTTCCAGTGTGGCGTCTAGCGTCGCTTCGGGCGGTGTGGGTGTGCTGCCGCGTCTTCTTCACCGGCCCCGAAACACTAGCCAAGGGTTCCCGCTGCCCAGCTCGGCCCCCCCTCCAGAGCCGCACGACCTCACTGGAAACCAGATTGCGTTGCCGATCACGTAGCGATACGTACAACGTGATTCTGAGACTCAATCCAGTCCTTACCGAGGCCGGGGCTTGCGTAGTTTTTAGTTTAGTTTTTTTTTTTTTTCAATGGCTGGCGTGCAGGAGCAAGAGCACGAGCCCAAGAGCACGAGCAGACCCTGCAAAGCACAAGCCCAAGCCCAAGACGACAGACCCAAGCAAAAGTCCGAGCTGCTCCAAGTCTTGGACAGGGTCGCCCGGAACGGTGGCGCACCATTCATACATAGGACCTGTGCTCCGGATTCTAAAGCAGCCCCACCCCACTTGACAACCCGGTTTGCTCTCGATATACCTTCCGAGAGCAGTATAAGACGACAAACAGCAGGCTCCTCTCACCCAGACTGAAACAACAATGTCGTACTCGAGCCCATCACAGACGACCCAACTGCGCTCCTTCACACCCCCACCTACGCAGACGCGCTTCTTCACACCCTCGAGCCCCACACCATCGGACGTGTCTGCGTCTTCACAGAGCCCATCCTCTCCCATCCCGGCGTTTGTGCGCATGGTGAGTGAACAGTTCCCCTGGCAAAACAGATTGCTGACCCCAGGCCGACGAAGAAGCGCTCGACGGCGTGACAGACGACGACATTGTCAAGTGGTGCTGCTACCGCGACGACGAGTTTATGGAGGTGGACGACGACGATGAGTGACGAGGACAGTGGGCGAACGAGGAGACGAGGACGAGGACGAATAGCATAGCACATCAAAAGGTCGCTGCCGATGCCGCTACATGGCAGAGACGGAGACGGCACAGACGGCACCCAGGACACCCAGATGGCACCACGCATGGCACACTAGACAGTTAGAGTTGTACGACATGTATGATTGGTACAAGTAATCAATGCACAAGGCACTGTGCGAACCTGCAAACCTGCTCGCTCTATGTTTGCCGCTGGCTGTCCATCATGACCATGGTCATGGACCATTCGTCATGGCACGCCATGGTTTACCGCCTCGGAGAGTGGTGTCTGTGCAGCCCGTGCGTGCTCTGGTCTGTGCGTGTTCAGCTCCAACTGCTCTGGCCCTGCTCTGCTCTCGGTTTGAGGTCTGTGCGTACTCTGTGCTAGTGCGGCGCTCGGAGACTTGAGCCCAGCGAGTACGAATTCCATTTGGAAGAGCGGCATACATTCCGAAGAGCCAGAAGCAAACGCTCCATGACGACAAATCATGTATTGGGACTGGGACACCGTTTTGACACCTGTGACACCAAGTGTATACTGGGGTCGCCGAGGTGGGGACACCAAGGTGTATTCACCGACCGGAGCACAATGTTTGCCAGGGCGTATGCTCGAGGCAGCCTGTTTGCTCCTTTGGGCCATCTCAATCTCGACATGCCCGAGCACGAAATGCGCAAGCACGAAACGGCCGAAACCCACAAAAAGCAAACGCCCGAAACGCAAACGCACAAAACTAGCACCAAACGTGCGAAACGGTACGACAATGTACCAGTCGGGGCTGTGCCTCGGCCAGCATCTAGCTCTAGGTCTCAATCTCGCCTCGCCTCGCCTAGCCTCACCGGAACATTTAGAGTTGGGCGGCGTCTGGAACGGGCTGGCCGTCACGCCCTGGACGTGACAATCCGCCGCATGAAACTACGGGACGTTTAGTGCACCGCCCCATCGTCCGCCAACCTCGCGTGCGTTCCGGTACCCAGAACGGGGGCGTGTGGGGACTGGACAGTGTCGAGAGGTGGACGCGTCAAGACATACCAGGCACAGGAACCGGAGGTCTTGGAACGGGTGGAACTGGAACGTCCGGAACGTGTCCGACCTGGATTCACCATCAGCACGGAATGTTCGCGGCCTGCGAGGCATGCCCGCTTCATCTCACAATGTGTACCCTGCTCGCGCTACGGTGCGCAAGGTCAAGCTTGGGCTCGCGAGCCGGGCTTTGTCGCCTGCGTAGGAGAGGGCGCGGGTGAGGGAGGTACGCGGCGGGGACCGGCTCCAACGAAACGTGTCAGCCCCAGCATGCGGCATGGATCCACGGATGCAATGACCTGCGGTTACGGCCTCGTCGGCGGTCAGGCCGAGCGGCGCCAGGTCAAGACGTTCACGCCTGTGGCCCAGAGACAGACACAGTAGCCCATACGCCGGCCGGGGTCGTTGTCGCGGTCCTCTAGGCAGGATCGGCAGAGGCCAGCAGTACTTGTCGATTCTCGTTGATGGAGCGGACAAGGCCAGGTGACAAGCAGTTGTTGTGATCCAGGCCTGATGATGTCGCCAGTTGTCGGACGCCAGCAGATCGGTTGTCCGCGAACCAGACGTGTCGGCAGTACAGCTCGTTGGTCGCTGCACTGCGTGGCCAGGCAAGAGCACACCGCGAGGGGCACGCGGTCGCTTCCCAAGTCGCACACTTGATGGGAATAAGCACCAACGCCCACATGACTGCAATACAAGCCACGGAGTGCGAGTGCCGACAATGCCGAGGTATCCGTACCGTACCTACTGCCGCTGAGTGTCGCTTGTGCCCGTGTGGAACAGGCTGCGCGAGGCTGCAACGGCGATTACTCGACATGACAAGGCGTCGGCTGGGAGGCTTTGTAAGTTACAGTAGGGCGCACCTCAAACACGACGTGGCCACATGCCGACAAGCCAGATGTACTTGTCAACATGCAGCCGACTGCGAGAGCGCGCTGCTCGAACAGACAAAGGCCAGCGCAAGCTACATGTATCGACCACCATCCCTCTCACTCGGCCATGGCCTCCGCCGCGCCTCTCCGCATCGGCGTCGGCGTCGGGGCACGAATACGTGAGTGCCAGCAATCTCAGCATATTGTCCCTGCACCTCGGCCAATTCCTCACCAACACCAGCGACGCAGCCTGCTGGACCTGGCGCACGCTCATCGCTACCGACATGACTGCTGCGGCTGCGCGGCGATAGCGGGGTCGACGTCGACAGCGCGACGGTGAAGGGCACGCTCGCGCGCATCAAGGCAATGATCGAGGGCGCGGTCGACTGCATGAAGACGAGCGCGGCTGATGCGCTCGTATACCTCGTGGGCGGGGGGACTGTGCTCGTGCCCGACGACCTGGCGGACGTGAGCAGCGTCCACCGCTTCCCGCACTCGGGCGCCGCGAACGCGGTCAGCGCAGCGTGTGCCCTGATCTCGGCCGTGCTGGAGCGCAACGAGGCGACGCGTGCTCTGCTCGACTTTGCCGGACTCGAGCGCGTCGGCGGCCTTGTAGCCCTCGAGATCGGCGGCGGGAATGGCATGCACCTCATGGCCGCCGGGTGTTCGAGCTTCCTCGACGTTCCCGTGATTGATGGCGGCTTTGTGGGGCGAGCATACCCGACTGGCTGGCAGACGATGGTGAATGTCTTTGACAAGAGCGACCGCGAAGAGATGACGCTCCCGAACGCCATGTGCTCCGGCAAGGGCAACAACTGAATAGAGCCGTAGGGATGTATGATTCATCACGGTAGTCGTGCCGCAGCGGCCAAGTCGGGAAGCGCCTGATTAGATTGTGCAGCCGTGCCCACGCGCAAGCTGTGCTCGTGCAGGACCATCAGCCTGGGCTGGCAGCGGCGGCACAGGCTCCGGCAGCGTGGGCGGCAGCTCAAGCCCAGCTGGCTCTGTGAAAGCAAAGAATGGGACCAGGCACGATCGCGGATAACCCGGCCCGGCGCAGGGCAATCGACGAGCCGTCGATCGATGACGGCAGTGCACCGCTTGCCAACTCATCGCTCACTCGACGCGTCGTTGCGCTCCCCAGCTATAAAGCGCTTGTCGTTGGATAACAAGCTCACTCTATCCCTCTCACCCACCCCCCGCGCCCACCTCTCCCCCACACACACAATGGGCCTCTTCACCGCTCCCGCGCCGGCGCAGCTCGCGCCAGCCAACCCCCCCATCGCCGTGTTTCCCAACCACGTCGCGCAGCAGCCGACCACGCTCGTCCTCAAAGAGAAAGTGTTCAGCCTCACCGGCGACTCTTTCAGCGTGAAGAACGCTGCGACCGGACAGACCGTCGTCAAGGTTGCCGGCAAGCTGCTGACCCTGCGTGACCGCAAGCGTGAGTGCGCGGTCAAGCCATCTAACAGCAGAGGTAACGGACGCGAGCGGACACCCGCTCTACTCACTGCGGTCCAAGGTGATCACGATCCACAACGTCCAGGTCGGCGAGAGCCCTGATGGCAAGGAACTCTTCCGCGTGCGCTCGCACCGTCTGGTGCGTGAGTCTGGGCACGTTGGACGGACTGACGACAGTGGGGGCCAAGCTCACCGCCACGTTCACCAATGCCAGTACGGGGCAGGAGTGCGAACTCAACATCAAGGGCGACATGTTTGGCATGGGCAGCGTCATCAGGTGTAATGGGCAGCCGGTCGCGCAGATCTCGCGCCAGTACTTGAACGCTGCCCAGGTGTTTGCCGACCAGCAGACGGCATGTCCATGGCGAGGAGCCGAGCTGACGGCAGTACTACGTGACCGTTGCACCGGGTGTCGACCTCGCATTGATCGCTGGTATCTGTATGGCGTTCGATGAGGCTGAGAACGAGAACAGGAAGACCGAGTAGCCAGGCAGGCCGAGCGCGTGATAGTGTCCACTGCGTACCCCGCTCCCCGGTCCGCTCCAGCGCCATAGACGCCTCACATACAAATTGCACGCATGTAACATACGTGATTCCGGTCGGCTGTGCATCGACCAATGGTGAGAGCCGCACTGACTGCTACTATTGGGCATCAACCTCGCCTGCAGGGCTCCGTGTGTCGAGCACGAGCGACCATGATCAAGTCCACCGCCCACTGTATAACTTTGTGATCAGTGGCGCGTGTGCCTCACCCTGCACTTGGTTACGAAGATACAATGACCAAGTGGCAACCAGGCATCCGCCACTCATCCACCTTTTCCCAATGTTTTCATCTGTTACCTCTATGATTAACATCTTCGCGGGCCAGCCACTCTACCACCACACGCGCTCGATCCGGCGCTCCTCGCCCTCCTTAATGCTCGGCAGGCCCAGGGACGCACTGCTCGATGCGCGCCGCCAGACCTCGGGCGCCGGGGGCAAGTCAGGCAGCTCAAAGTGCCTAGACATGATGTTGGATTTCGTGACGTTTGCGGGGTTTCTCAGGTTTCTCAGGTTTGTGACGTTTGTGAAGCTGTGCCCAAAATCCGTAAACGGATCGCAGTCGGCCCCCACACAGTCTACACGGTCTACATGGCCTATACGGTCCACATGCTCTGGCGGTGCCTGGGCGTGGTACGAGATCGGGTGGTACTGGCCCGAGCGGGAGGTCACGGGCGAGTGGCTGGGGCTCGAGCATGCCGAGTGGGTGAGACTCGAGAGCGAGGGAGTGAGACTTGAGATCGAGGTCGAGGTCGAGAGGCTCGAGCCTGATGGGAAGCTGGAGAGAGTCGACGAGGTCGAGCTGGAGACAGTCGGGGTCGAGCGGTAGGACATGTGTGTGCTCGCGGTGCTGGCTTCGAATGAGCCGAGTGGCATGGGAGCTGATATCCGGTACTTGAGGGCAGGGTTGCGTGGGTTAGCGCGCACAAGGGGCAGGCTGGACGAGCGGGGCGGGATGATCGGCCCACTCTGGGAGCTCGGTGGTGTTCGTGATGTGCGAATCGCCCGGCCAGAGGTCGAGGAGGTGAGTGCCGGGGTAGATATTGGAATTGGAATTGGGCCGTCTCTACCAGGTGAGCAAGATCGAGGGCGCCTGTGCCATCCGCGCAGGTTTTCGGCAACGAAAGAGACGTACGCGCTGTACACTGCGTCGTCGAGCTCGTCGGGGAGCTGGGGTCAGAGAGAGCGAGGGCATGGCACATCTGCTCATCTGCTCACTGGTGGAAACCGAGTTGTGGGTGCAGGGCTGTTCGGGAAGGACATTGAGAGCTCGGGAGGTACGGAACTGAGCTGGAGAGGCTGCGTATATGAGGTCGCCGCTGCAGACTGGGAGCATGGAGAAAAGCTACTACAGGCATGTCGGCGGGGTGCGAGCTCGTTCTGGGGTCGTCACCGCGGTCACCAGATGTGTGAGGATCGGAGAGCTGTAGCGAGTGTGTACAGCACGCCGGGTACATGTGAGGACTACCAATGTTCCCGGTTGACCCTCTGTTCCCGTCGCCCTGCGCAGCGTGGGCAGCGTAGGTAGCGTGGGGAGTGGGTGTGTGACGGCAGCGACCACACAAACGACAAGTGCGACAGCCTGTGCCTCTTCTCCAGCTCCATAAGCCCTGGAATGCCAGCACCGGCCGGCGGCGTCAGGCCTGCAATATCCGTCTGGCCTGGACTGTGGCGCCGCCTCTGTCTGTGCGGCGCCTCGGTTCTGTCTGACGGACCATGGCACCGAAGCAGGAACCAGAGGTCCGAACTGTTCCCGTTGGTCCCGCAGGTCCCGCATTCTCGGTCTGTGAAGGGGGGTTCAGTGCCCCGGCTCTCTTCTGGAACGGAGCGAAAGCTTGTGCAACGGTGCTAGATCGGATGGAACAATTTCCGGTTACAGCAATGTGGGTCGATGTCATCACGTCCTAGCGCTCCGACATCCGGTTGTTCTTCCGCGGCTCTCCATGGTCTCTGTGGTCTCTGTAGATGGACCTGCTGGTTCATGATAGAGGCTCTCGCAACCAGAGAGTTCATGTCCTCGTCCTTTTCCAACCTGTCCGCCCTCTCCACCCTTGATCTCAGCCTCACCCGCACTGCTTGTTGATGTAGCGAGGCTCCTGTCAGCTTGTCTGCTGACAGGTGGGAAAGCGTGTGAGGCATCATGTCCGAGCATGGTCGAGAGAGCGTTTGCAGCGTGTTATACAGTAAGCAGAGTGAGTCTCCCTAGTGCGAAAAGAGGAGCGCAGCTTCATCCCTGGAAGACTGTCCCCCCAACAGCATCACATCGCATTGTTCCCAACAGCACGTCACCAGATTTATTCACAAGGGTCGTCACTCTGCCGCGTTGCTGCCGTTGACGTGCGTGGTGAAACAGCGTGTCGAACAAGTACGGTATTTAATCTGCAATTTGGGGGTTTATCGGCGGGCGCCACCAGGTAATCTATCGTACTTTTCTCCTTGTCCTCCTTGTGCTTCCTATCCCTTCTGTCTCGCCTTGTCCTTGTTCCCATCATCGTCTCGTCGGAAGCTCCTTGATCATGTCCTTGGGCCCGTCCTTGCCCTCGCCTTGCTCCAGACACGTGCAGACTGGGAACCTCCCCCTGTCCCTCCTGGGCCGGAGCGACCGCTGTTAATCCCTTCCATAAATGTCTCCAAAAGGCGAATGGTGGTTGCATACTTTCTATGGGTATGGATGTTTCCCCAATCCCTCGCATCACTGCCTTTCCCATTCACCCGCTGGCCACCTTCACCGCGTGATTCCCCCCGCTTCGCAAGCTCTTTGACGATGCCTGAGCGGCTGCGCTCCTCCTGGTCTCGTGATCAGCCCTCATATTGGTCGGCACACAGTAGACTATGTATGGTATAGCTCGTTCACGCACATGTCGTCAGCAGCCGTTATCCTGGCTCAGATTGATCGGACGCTCGGCCAGAGTCTGCTTCATCGCATGGATAGACCAGCGTGGTGCGTCAAGGTGAAGGCTGGTGCGAGGAGGAAGAGTCCTTGGAAAAGGCAGGGAGATCAGAGGCAACAGCGAGTTTGTGGTTTACCTCGCCCAAATTGCCCGCGGGCGTGTATCACCCTCCCCGACCTCGCGCACCTTGAGCATCTCGCCCTTGTCCTCTCTCCCACAACTAACATATGACACCTGTGTGTGTGAGTGTGCGGGTGTGCGAGTCAGAGGTTGCTCCCACGAGCGCAAGATATAATGGAGCCTGGTAACCTGGCCTCACTACTTGCATCCACTCTGCCATGCCGCACTGTTCAACGACACGAGACGCCCTGCCGCCCGACTGGGAGCCTACGGTATGTTCTGTTCGGCAATGCTCATAGCAGTGGCTCGAGGAGATTAGCGAGGACGAGGACGAGACGTCAGATTGGTCTGAGGACGGCGATGAAGAGAGTGATGACGAGGATGGGGAGGAATCGGGAGGGGAGGGGGAAGAGGAGGGCAAGAGTGATGGCGAGGGGGAGGGGGAGAGAAAAAACAACAGCTAGGTGCGGATGGCACGCAATCCGAGCTGTTTGATGCATGCGAAACAGTTGCACCGTTTCTTCCTGAAGCCACTAGGAGTGATGGGTTGGCACCGATGGGCCGTCGTTGAGGGGTTCTGGTCTGTAGAATATGGGCGGCGGCGTGTACTAGTATCTCGACCGACACAACTTCCGCGGGTAGACGTTGACACCTGTGCATACCTCTGTGATCTAGCATCTCTACTCTCAAGGCCTCGCGCGGCCCATGTAGCGCGGGTACAGGCAGCACTCGCGGACAGTGTACCGGTCGAGGAACCACGCGAGAAGGCGCTCGACGCCGAGGCCGTAGCCGCCGTGCTCGCAGGTGCCGTACTTGCGCTGGTCGGTGAACCAGTAGTACGGCTCGGGCGGGATACCCTCGCGCTTGTACCCGGCCATGAGCTCGTCAAAGTCCGAGATACGCATCGAGCCGCCGACGACCTCACCAACGTTCGGCATGAGGACGTCGACCGACTCGGTGTAGTCCTCGTCACCCTCAATCTGCTTCATGTAGAACGACTTGAGGTGCTTGGGGAAGTTGATGAGCATGATGGGACGGTTGATCTGGTCCGTCATCTTGCGCTCAGCCGCCTCGGCAATGTCGTCTCCGACCTCGTGGTCAGACCCGTCCTCCTTCTTGATCCCGTGCTCGTTGAGGTACTTGATCGCGTCACGGTAGTCGAGGCGCATGAAGGGCTTCTGGGGCGGCACAAAGCCAGGGTTGAGCTGCTTCAGGATCTCTGATGCCACCGGGTCCTGGAGAAGCTTGTCCACGACAGTCGTGATGACGTGCTCAAGGTGGTCAAGGAGGTCCTTGAAGTCGATGAAAGGGAGCTCCGCCTCAAAGTGCGTGTATTCTGAGAGGTGGCGGCGTGTCAATGACTTCTCCGCGCGGAATGACTCCTGGATGCAGTACACGTTGCCGAGCGACGGGAGCACAGTCTCCAGGTAGAGCTGGGACGACTGAGTGAGGTAAGCCGGAGCGCCGTAGTAGTTGAACTCGAACAAGGTCGAGCCACCCTCGACAGAGGTCTGCACCATGCAGGGGGGCGTCACCTCTGTAAACTCGATCTCATCCAGCGCCTCACGGAACGCGCGGAGAAGACGAGCGCGGAAGCGCATCACAGCGGTGGCGGTCTCGCCACGGAGCTCGAGGTGGCGCAAGTCTGCGCGCGTGGCTGGGTCGGCGTCAGCCTGGATGCGGCCCTCAAACGCATCGTCACCGGCAGGTGCACGCCCAACAATCTTCCACCAGTCGACAACGACCTCGATACCCTGCGGCGCGTTCTGGCCCTCCTTGACCTTCTGGACGGTACCAGTGACCTCAATGGTCGACTCAATGGTGAGGTCCAGCGCGTCGACCGTCTTGATACAGTCGCCTGCGAGAACAAGCTGCACCAGAGGTCCAGAGGCGTCACGAAGGACAACGAAGAAGTTGGTCTTCTGCTTGCGCAGGCGGTGCACCCAGCCCTGCAAGCGGACACGCTTGTCAGTGTATTCGGGGAGGCCCTTGGCCCTAGCCTAAGTGTCAATGTGATACTCGACAATATCTCGAATGGAGTCGTGTGTATAGTAGGGGTCTTAGACACTTGGATGGATGCGGTCTCAACACGCGAGATCTGTTCGACTCGAGCATCAGACGACGCCGGAGCGCCGCCCAGCAAAACCCGCGTCCTCGATGCGCCGCATCTTCCTATCCATGCCGATTGATGCTATTCAGCAGCCCAATAGCCACTGGCACATTTGACACCACGGACCTCGCAGTGCTAGAGCCGCATCGCGGCGCACCCCTGCCCGTGCACCAAAAGTGCGATCGCGACGAAGCGCCGGGGATTGACTCACCTTGATGGCAGCAGGCTTGCTAGGGTCCTCCTCGAGCTTGATTTTGGCAGCCTCGGCGCGGAGTGCGTTGTGGCGGGCCTCAGTCTCGGCGGCCTCCTTGGCCAGGCGTTCGCCGTCCGCGGCAGCCTTCGCGGCCTTCTTGCGCTGCGCGTCGATACCCTTGACGAGCTTCTTCTTGCCGGCACCGGAGAGCTCGACCCACTCGGTCTTGCCGTCCTCGGTCACCTTCACGGTGAGGATCTGGCAGACGCTGAGGGGCTCCTTGTCGGCGGTTGCGTTGAGGGAGAGGTACGCGGCGACAGGGGTAGCGAACGGGCTGTCCTGAGTGCCCTTGGCACCGGTGTCGGAGCCCTTCTTTTCGTCCACGTAGAGCGTGGGGAGCGGGGATGCCATGGTTGAGGGCTGTAGTCGAGTTGAGGAATCAGATGCAGCCTTGTCTGCTGTTATTTTACAGAGCGGCGGAGCTCACCGATGCGACTCGGCGTGTTATCAATTTCGGCTCGACCCCACGGGGTACTCAGCCAACGTCCGCTGCCACGTCATTATGCCAACACGTGGCCGGGTATGACGCAGTGGCGGCAATTTGTTTGTCCTCGAGAGGGTTGTAATCCAAATTCATATTTCGGGTTGCATCTCTTCTACCTCGTACCGCCTTCGTCTCCTTCTCTCTACCTCTCCCGGCAGTACTTGCGCAATGCCAGCGTACGGAACGACTAGCGTAGCCTTCGCTGCAGGCCCCACCATCGTTTCCACGTTCCTCTCTCACGTCGTCACCTGGCCAACGAGGCGTAGACCCCGGAATGCTGAATCCTCCTCGGTCCCTCCAACAAGCCTCGAAACGCTCCCCGGCAACCAGCTGCGCTACGACGAAGGCCTCAATGTCGTCCGACGCTTCCTCGAGTTTGCGAGTCACCACGGCGTCGAGCAAGTGCAGGGCTATACGGCGCAGCCCGTGCCAGTGCCACGTGAGCCTTGTCGGGGCCCGCCACCGGGCGCCGGGATGTTTTCTTAGGCCGACTGACGCAACAGGATGGGTAAGGCGCAAGGAAGCCACTATCCCAGAAGCCCTGATTGCAGATGCGGCTGACATTCTTGCGCGTCACCTCGAGTCATACGGCCCCGATGGAAGCGGACTCAAGCTTGTCGGCGGCGGCAAGTGGTGGCAGGTCCGCGGGAGGGAGCTCGAGGGCGAGTGGGTTGAGGTACGCCTGGAGCTGTGCACGGGCTGACCAAAGATGCGCAAGGACTATGAGAGACGCAAGGAGGCGAAGCGTATGAAGCGCAGAAGCTGGATGGGTGCTTTGCGTGGGCGCTCGGGAGCCGTCAAGGATGACAGCGGAGGTGAGGTCGTGGGGGACCGAGTCATCCTTTACATCCACGGAGGTGCATTCTTCTTCTCGTCGCTGGACATGCACAGATACCAGATCCAGCGACATGCACGCAAAGCGGGTGCGCGGGCGTTTGTACCAAACTACCGCCTTAGCCCTCAATATCCTTTCGTGAGCAGATGCCAGGAACGATTGCTTATTCGTACAGCCATGCGGTCTCCACGACTCGATTGCAGCGTACCTATACCTCATCGACCCGCCCCCGGGGCATCACGCTCCCATCGCCCCAGAGAACATCATCTTCATGGGAGACTCGGCAGGCGGGGGCATGTTGTTGTCGCTGCTGGTCGTGATCCGCGAAATGGGCCTGCCAATGCCAGCCGCTGCCAGTCTCATGTCGCCGTGGGTTGATCTCACGCACTCCATGCCAAGCATCATGGAGTGGGATGGTGGAGACTATATTCCCACTGTCGGGTGAGGAGGTTTCAAAGGACGTGCTCACACAAGCTTCCATTATCAGCCCAGCGACGTTTGGCCACCGATTCCAGGAGACGGGATAAAGGTCGATTTGGACGGCAGGGAGGTCACTGTCGATGACCAGATCCAGCTCTACTGGTGAGCAGATGAGTCTGACCTTGAAAGCTGATCCTAGTCCGAATACTCTCCTTACACACCCCCTTGTCTCTCCCATTAACAACGGCTCTCTTGGTGGCCTGTGCCCTCTGTACATCTCAGCCGGCGGTGCCGAGGTCTTGCGCGACGAAATAATCTACGTCGCGCACAAGGCGTCCCATCCCACACAATACGCGCCGGCTGAGGCGACGCTTGCCGAGTATCCCAACGAGGCGGCTCTTGTAGACAAGTACCCGCCAACCTACGTCGAGCTGCAGGTCTTCGAGGGCGCATGTCACGTTGCGACGACGCTCGCGTGGACGCGCAGTGCCAAGCATATCTTCAGAGGGACAGCAAAGTGAGTTATGGTCAGTTCTCCTGAGCTAACATACAGCTTCAACATTTGGGCGTTCAAGGACGCAGCGCAGAGCCGCAGCGCGCCAGCTGCCCCGTCGAGGGCAAACAGCATGCCTTGTGCGCCACCGGGGATGGGATTGTCGATGGGCTCCCAGGGTACGACCACATCCCCACCAGAGCCGTCGCCACTGGATAGTACAGCGTCGGAGCCTATCTGGGCAGTTTGGAGGCGCAAGCGCTCCGTGGAAATCCCATCTAATGGTACCAGGACCCCACGGAAACCTTCGCCTTCGGAAGGATATCCAAGACCATTGGCGAGCGAGCCCACAGCGCTGTCAATGTCGAGAGGCAATTCGACCGACGGGGAGGAGGCAGCCCCGAGCTCGAGCGATGAAGAGCCAACGACACCGAGTGGTAGACACTTCAAGCACGTCGGGCACCTTGTCGTAGAGCACATCCTGGTCCGAGGATCCCGCCCAGCATGGTTTGACTCGCACATGGTAGCAGAGCGCGTGAGCATGCACGGCCGCATCACGCCGATGGAAAAAACCGGCATCCCAGCACTCGACCCGGCACTGCGCCCCCACATCGGCCGGGTCACGGGTGCCGGCCCGATCCGGACGTGGCTCAAGAAGCGCGCAGACTGGGACAAGCGGTACGCCAAGGAGCTGAAACACAACCGCGCCGTGCGCCTGGCGGACCGCGCCGAGGCCGAGAAGCAGGGCTTCCTGACCCGCGACCTCGGCGGCGACCGCCCGCCCCTAGGCGCGCTGGCGGGCCTCGCGAACCCCGAACTCGCAAAGCGGGTAGGCAAGAGCGTGGACGCGCCGACGCACCGCGAGTCCAAGGCTGTCGCGCTCTGGGCCCATCTCGCGGAGGGGCCCGACATCGACGCCGTCAAGCGCGAGCGGAAGAGCAGCGAGGACCGCGCATCCATGGAGAAGAAGAGCGAGGAGGGGCGCAGCCCAGCCCAGCGCGTGTCTGTCGCGCTCGCACGTAAGAGTGTGGACATGGGCCGTAAGAGTGTGGACATGGGCCGTAAGAGTGTGGACATGGGCCGTAAGAGTGTGGACATGGGCCGCAAGAGCGTCGACCACGGCCGCAAAAGCCCAGTCCCAAGCAGCCAGAGCGTCGATGAGCAGAGTGTCGGCGGGCGCAAGAGCAACAAAGTACTCCAGAACAGCCTGCCAGCCGAGCACGGCGAACCAACGGAGGGCAAGACCGAGGATGTGTCGGAGAAGCTTGAGGGGAGTGCGATAGGCGGTGTCGAAGCCAAGCTCGAGCGCTTAGACGCCTAGGATCAAACCAACGTCTTCCTCCGGAGATCGTGCGGTACTCGACAAACCCGTACAGCTCCAACTGGTTGTGTCGTGCTCTGGCCTTAGGAACGCATCTAGATACATCATGCCATGAGCCCGGGCCGCAGCAATGGCCCTATATTGATACATACAGTCAGACAATGCTCGGACAATGCAAATCTATCTTCTTGCCTGGTGGAGATGGATGACTCTTGGGCTAAGATTCTCGCGCGAGGTTTAGCAGCGAACCCTCGCGTCCTCGAGCCCGAGGAGACAATCTCAGAAGCCCTAAACGTACGCAGGCGGTGCGTCTGAGAAACCGGTCGCCCGAGAGATGCTTCCCGCTGGCGTGTTCGCTCCCGGTGTGCTTTCACTTGGTGTGCTAGCCCCCGATGTGCTTCCGCCCGGCGTGGTATCTCTCCCCATGTTCCCAGGCGGCGCCGCTGTCGAGCTCGAGGGCGTGTCTGTGCCAGACGCGCTGGCCGAACCGTTCCTCCCCGCCGGCATACTCATCCTAGACCAGTTGGAGCCACCGTCCATCGTCAGTCCACGCCCCCTCCGCTCCTCCTCCTTGTGCTCGTTGGTGGCTGGTTCCACACCCGCATCTTCGAGGTTGACACCACGCATACGCGCCTCCAAGGCCTGCAGACTGAGTCCGCAGGCACAGTCGGCCCACTTGTTCTTGACGTCGTCGGTGACGAAGCGGTACTCACAGTCGGGGCAGATTCCGTTCTCGTTTCCGACCTTCTTGGGAGGGTGGTCGTGCCTCACATGCGGCACGGACGAGGTGCAGAGTCGGCACAGCTGTTCGGCTGCGGGTGTGCCGCAGACTTTGCAGGCTTCAGAGGAGAAACTGTGCGACTCGTACGATGGCAGGTCAACCACATCGGGAATGAAAGCGCAGGAGGGGATCATCACGGGCTTGTCCACCTTTAAGAGGCGCAGGTGGCCGTGTGCCGGTGTGGGGAGCTTGTTGCCCAACACGTCCTCGCCGTATACAGAGTAGAAGACTTGCAGGATGATCGAGTGAGATGTCGACATCGGGGTTTGGACGCTGGAGTCAGCAGGTGTGTATTGGAGGATGAGAGGAGCGTGGAACCTGACAGTGGAGTAGGTGCAGTTGTGAGAGAATGCCATCAGTACTCACAGGGGCAGGGTCGACGGGCGGCCCGTCTCGTCAGTCGGTAACCGCGCGCTCCCGATGAATGTGAAACCGCTCACGTCCTTGCCGCCAGCCTCGACGCCACGCCAGACCGCAGGCGTGTGAGCCGTCGGGCGTTGTGGTGGTGGCTTGATACCCTTCTCCCACAGAGGGAACATGGTGTTTGAGATCCTGGGCTCGGTCGTAAATGGATCGTCTCGTGGCGACATTGTCTTCACCCGCTGGGCCATGGACACGCGCGCGTAGTAGATTGTCGTCTTTGGGTCTGGACAGGAAAAGTTGAGCATGATGTTCATCAAGGCGCAGACTGTCCACTGGACGTTAGCAATGTGTCGGCTGGATGCCGGCCGGGCTCTGTTCTCCACTGAAGACGGACTCACAACTTGGGACAAGTAGCGCACCTCGAACGGACCGAGACCCTCGACGTCGCCGCGCCGCCTCTCGTCCAGAGTCGAGACGCCATTGCTCGGGTTGGGGTTGTACAGCAGCGTGATGGAGCGACTCGTCTTGACTGTCCCGCTGAGCCACTTGACTTCAGGCTCGTCAGCAGCCGCACTCAGGGGGTCGCTCCACGACACAAGCATCTGTGAGAGGATCTCGTCAGTGCCAGGAGCATTGATCCCATCGCCAGAGCCCTCGGCCGGCGTTGCGCTGCCGCTCGACCCAGGGCCCTCGGACAAGACTGCAGAGCGCTGGCGCACGGGACTGCGTCCGCGCCTCGGCGTCCCCGAGGGTGTGTTAACCATCGACGAACCGGGCGAGGGCGTCTTGCGTGTCTTGCCCGCAAGCCCCTCCACCTCGGCGTGAATTGTCGTGTTGATCGACCCCATCGGGTGCACGTCATACGGAGCCAGCGACCAAGGCACCACGATGGTAAAGCTGAAGCTGGGGTTAGTTGGGCATTCGATTCAGGCAGACATACCGAGTGACACCTTCATCCAGAACAATCGCGCCCTTGACTTCGAGCGTCCGCTCAAACAGCACGTCTTCCTCCCACCCCCTCTCCTCGCCCATGTGGATTCGGCTGACGTTGCGGAGCGTAACGCGTACGGCGCGGCACCTCCGCCGCCCAGAGCCTCGGGGAAGGTCGATCTCGACCTCGCCATGCAACTCGCGGCCGCGGGTATCGATATCGGCTGGACAGGCAATGGCACCTTGGTCTGCGTCGGGCGCGGTGCGCGTCATGAACACGCCGCCGTAGCTGGGTACGTTGATGTAGATCCTCGGGCCACGGCGTGAGGGCGACGACGTGCGCGAGCCTGCGCGGCTCTGGTTGCGCAGGAAGCCGAACATGGCGTCGTATGGCTGATTACCTGGCCGTAGGTGGAGATGGAGAGATGTTGGGAAAAGTCGGAAGATGGTTACATCGTCGACTGGACATTGTCCGCTCACTGCTCGATTCGAGGCCCAATATGGATTACGGGATGGTGCGGTTCCAAGCGGCAATACGTTTTTGAATAATCTAAATCCTAATATCCCCCACGGGCTCTCGGCCGTCCATAATCAAACTGCTGGAATAGTCGGTCTGGGCCGTAACCAGGCTTCGGAGTTAGTGCTAGTCGAGCGCTCTTCTCACCCGGCACCGGACCATCGCCGAGGGATCCGGTCAGAGCGGGCGTGGGGGGATGGAAAGCCAAGATGTTTAGGCCGTCGACCAGGGTTATCGGCAGAACACGTGCTCCCATGACCTCAGGTCCTCACCGACGCTCGGGCCGAGCCGATGCATGCCGCCCATGGCTTGGTATCCCTCAAGCCACGTCGCAGACTATCGTTATCTGAGGATATTGCACCTGTACTCGAGCATCGGGCACAGTTTGGCACTGACGCTCCTCCTGTTAGCATTCACATACAAACGTACGTTACCTGTTGATATGGAATGTGGCACCGGATAACACTGCTATTTCCCAACCTTGAGCCAGCTGCGAGTGTGGCAGCTGTGGTTGACAAGCCCGTCGACCGCATGCACCGCTGTGCGTGCACCCTGCACCCTCCTCTCGCCTGTGGCGCGCCACAGAACCCACAGCCAACCTTCTCGCTTCTCATCTCGCATCCACCCCAAGCGCACACGCCGCTAGATCGACGACGCCCACCCATGTGCTCGACTCTGCCTTCTGTGAGGCTGTGGCGTGCCGCCAACATCTACACGCTATAAGCAGCTGGTGTGCAGATATGAGCCGTAGTCTCCTCTCACTGACCCTCTTCAATGTTCTGTACTGGGAGCACGGCCGCCTGCATCGTGCATGGCCTCAAGGCCCTGCGCGCACTGCTGCCAGAGCCGCGAGCTGTGACCGGGCCCGACTTTGGCCTCGGCCTGCTCCTCGTCTCCTTGCACATCCTCGCCCTCCTACCCGCGCCGACGCGGGGGTGGCGCCTTACCCGCGCCGCCCTCGGTCCCCTCATTGGGGCCGCCTGGGCCTATCTCGGCTATGTCCCCATCATGCGCACGCCGCAGGAGCGCTGGGGCGGAAACCTGCTCTTTTGTATGTGCTTTTCTCGCGGGGCTCAAACATTGTGTAACGCGGAATGACAGACATTACAAACCCGCTGACACCAGGGTTCTTTGCAGCGCGCGCCATCGAGCACCTCGTCGTCTTCACCCCAGAATTCGAGGTGTACCGTCTCCGTCCGGTTACCAGTCGAACGGAATCAAAGGGGCGCCGTGGGCTCGAGCCAGAGCCCATTCCCCAGCCATGGACATGGGCCAAACTGGGCTGGGCGGCGAGCCTGTGGTGGTCGTGGCGCGGGATTGGATGGAACTTTGCCGCTCCGTTGACCGAGTCGCAGGCCAGTGAGCCGTTCACGCGCGACACTCCCCGCTGGCACCACATCCGCTGCCGCTTGCTGCACTTGCTGGGAGTGTACGTGCTAGACAGCCTGGCCGCGATTTACATGCATGTCCGCATGCCGCAGTTCTTCATTGCCCACACTCTCAAGTATGCCGAGCTCACGACGGGACAACGCGCAGCGGTCAGCATTGCCACGGTTGCGCGTATCATCGCCTCGGTCAATCTTTCACATCTCCAGCTCGGTCTTGCGGCTGTTGCTGTTGGCGGGGTGTTTGGCCTCAAGGGCGAGGTGTGGGAGCCGTGGGGATGGCCGTCCATGTTCGGTTCCATCAAGGATATCTGGCGCAACCCGGGCGTGAACTATGTTTGGGCCAAGGTGAGCGGGCTGGCAGAAGACGAAAGCTGACACAAGGCGTGGAACCAGTACAACCGCCGAACGTACCATATCTGGGCCTGGGTCGGGCTGGGCGAAGGTGTCCTCGGCCTGCCATCCAGCGGGCTTCAGCTGAACCGGCATGCGGTTGCTCGGCCAAGCTCGGTTTCGGTGCCGGTGCTAAGTGGCGCCACCAAGCGACGCAGCCGTCCCGTCCTGTCCGGCAACATTTCCCCCAACGTTACCACGCCACCCGTATCCGGGTCCTCCTCCTCCACACTCGAGTTCGAGCTTAAGAGCGTGGGGATCTCGACGGCCCAGCTCGGGCCGCCCACGCCGCCGACGTCCCCACCTCCAACGCCAGGCCGGGCCGGCATGTGGGCCAACCTCGTCAAATCGGTGCTCGTGTTCACCTTGTCGGGCCTGTACCACGACATCTCGTCCGTCCTCGTGCTTCTCGATACGCTTGGCCGCGGCGAGAACATCAACCCGTGGCACGTGCTCACCCTGTCCCCGTTCTTCCTCGTCCAGCCATTGGCGATCGCCACTGAAGCCCTCCTCGTGCCCCGCTACCGCGTGATAAGGCGCAAGCGCGGTATCCCGCGGCACGGAAAGAGCCCGCTCCTCGCGCTTGTGGAACGCTCGGTGGGCTTTGCGTGTGTCTGGCTCTGGCTTGGGTGGTCCGCCGGCTTCTTTGTGGAGGGCATGGCGCGCCTCGGCGTGTGGCGCGTCTGGGAAGCAACGCCACTTGATTGGAACGTGTCACTGTTCGTTCCGATCTGGAACGCAGTCATGTAGAGCCTACACAGCGTCGTAGCGAGCAAGAGTGTAGAAACGAATGGATGGATTCAGACATGAACCAAACAGAGCCATCCAGTGCCACTCGATTGGAAACGCCGATATTCCGTCAGGCACCTCCACTCAGGTCCAGCTGTGGACATTTGTCTCCAGTCCAACTTTGCACCCAGCGAGCACCAGTTCAGCGGTAGCGAGCTCACTCCCCCCTACACCCTAAAACGGCATCCCGCCACCCTCGGCTCCCACGCCGACGACTCACGCACTTTACGACGGCACCGACTGTCCCTCGGAAACCCCCTCCCGTCTTCTTCCGTCTGCGTCCGAGAGATGTCCAACATGTCGACTTCATGTGTGCGCGCGCTCTCTGCCGCGCCCCGCGCAGCCCTTAGGACCAACAGGAGGCCACGATGCTGTGAGTATTCAGTGTCCCTGAGCTGGGCAACGTGCTGATGCCATCCTCCCCTCTCAACTGCTCGCTGTTGCGCGCCGAAATTTCCCGCGTCCCCATCTCATCTGCAGCTCGCGCGCTCGCGACCGAGGCTCCTACCCCGACGCCGGCCTCCCCTCCTCCATCTAAGCCGAAGGCGCCTCTCTACCCCGCCGTGCTGCCAGCCGAGCGCGGCAAGCCCAGCGGCGACGAGGCATCCGCCTACCTGTCCTCCATCCTCTCCCTGCCGACCGGAACGTTCCCTCCCGAACTGGCTCTCCAGATCTTGACCCACAAGTCGTACCGCTTCGCGCACCGCATGGCCCACCCCCCGCCCTACACCGAGGCCGAGATGGCGCAGTCGCAGGTGTCGCACAACGCCCGGCTGGGCTTTGTGGGCCGCCGTGCGCTCGCAGCGTACATGGCCATGTTTGTGCACTCGTCGATGCCTAGCACGAACGCAGTGTACGCCGCCGACTTTTTGCGCGGCAAGGACATTGCCGGGAAACTCGACGCGTTGCGGCACCAGAACAACCTCGGCCGTGTGGTTGGCGACCGGTGGCAGCTTGGCGAGGTGATGCGCTGGGACCAGAACGAGGTGAGTGCGCCCAAGCTGTTGGCGTGGTGCCGTGTTGCCGCTGCGTAGCGTGTATGAGTTTGCATCGGCCGCACGGGCACCCCATCGGGCATCTGAGTGCACAGCTGACTCGAGACTGGCCGTGAGGGCGGATACGCAAAGGTCAAGGGCTTGACAGTCGAGGCGGTGCTCGGCGGCGTGTTTACGCACCTCGGCTCGCCGGCTGCGCACCGCGCATACCACCTGCACATCCTGCCGCTGCTCCAGGAGCAGCTGCGCGACCCCGCACTCATTGAGGCTGCCGAGCGCGTGCGCGACAGCGCACAGGGGCTTGGAGGCGTCGTTTCGTAGACAACACCAGCATTGCATGTACGCCATTCTGCAGCGCGGGGGGGGGGGGAGAGAGGGTATTGTGAAATGCTGCCAAGGATGCGGGTCTTGGGGATGTCACTAGCTGAGGTCTGTGACCCAGCTATCATGTATCGCTAGCATCATGTATCGCTCGGTGTCAGTCACTCTTCAGTACTTAGGCACGCCTTGTTGGGATAGATAGAGCGAGCACCAGCGGGATCAAATATGCCCCTCCCTTGTACACGTCATTTGATGTTGTATATACAATAGTGGCCATTTACTAATACAAATGCATATCGTTTTCCTATTCACAGTACCTTGCTGGTTGAATCCCCACGTGGTGTACGCCACTTTTTCGGCGATTCGGGGAAAAAGAGCTGCACCAGTCCACAGCAGACCGCCCGTTTGCGCACCCTGGGCCGCCCGACTCTGCCCGGGGTGGGAGTGGCTCCGAGGCCCAATGGGGGCAATTGGATTCGGCTGCAGTGGCCTGCCCAGGCGCTCTGGGTGCATGTACTTGGTGCTCGGCTCTAACTCGTCGTGCTCTCCTGCTCATCGCCATCTCCCTCCTCACCACTCTATCCTCGCGGTGCCAAAATGGCCTCCCTCACCCGCATCAACCTCGCCCCCACCGCGCGCACCCTCGCGTCCGGCGTGCCCGCTGCCCGCGTCGCGCTCAACCTTCCCCCCCAGCCCGACCACCACGCCGGGCCCCGCGCCGACGCCCCCGCCAAGTTTGCGACGTACAATGCTAACGGCGTTTCTACGCTGCGCAACAATGGTGGGTATCTGCTCGTCCACAGTTGGAGGCAACGTTGCAGGCGATGGGGCACAGAAGAGGAGGGAGCAGTCGGAGATGAGGGAGCAGTCGGGATTGCCAAGCACAAGTGCATCTCCCTTAGTTACCTCTGCTCTGCCACTCCTAGAGGCGCGCCCGATACTGGCGCCAGCAGCCCAACGCTCACTAGACGCTCCGCTCTAGCTACCGCCGTGCTAACGCCAGCCAACCCAACAGGCATCTTTGGCCAGCGCCGCATGCACACCTCGGCGCGCGCGCTCGCGGGCCGCGACCACAACGGCGTCCCCGACCTGAGCGCGTACAAGACGCGCGACGAGTCGTCGAACCGCCTCGTCCAGTACTTTATGGTCGGCACTCTTGGCGCGCTCACGGCCTCGGGCGCCAAGTCGACGGTCTCGGACCTTCTCTCCAACATGGCTGCGTCGGCTGACGTTCTTGCGCTTGCCAAGATTGAGGTTGAGATGGCTTCCATCCCCGAGGGTGAGTTGTGGTTGAGATCTGGTTGGCTGTGTCGGGGAAAATCCCCTCCATCTGAGGCCTGTTGCTTGGTTTGAGGGCCACTTTACCCGGCCGCTTGCATTGCACCGGTGCAGAGTACACTACGCTCTAGAGCATGCTGTTCCATGCGCTGCTTTGTTCATTTTGCTCTCGCTGCGTGCGCGCAACTGTCTCTCCCCCCCCCGCACACACCCCTAACCCCAGGCAAGAACCTCATCGTCAAGTGGCGTGGAAAGCCCGTGTTCATCCGCCACCGCACCCCCGACGAGATTGAGGAGGCGCGTTCGGTCGACGTCAAGGTGCTCCGTGACCCCGAGACGGACGAGGAGCGCACCCAGCGCCCCGAGTGGCTCGTCATGCTTGGCGTCTGCACCCACCTCGGCTGTGTCCCCATCGGTGAGGCAGGCGAGTACGGAGGCTGGTTCTGCCCCTGCCACGGTTCGCACTACGACATCTCGGGCCGCATCCGCAAGGGCCCCGCGCCCCTCAACCTCGAGATCCCCGAGTACGGCTTCAACGACGCCGAGGAGAAGATTGTCGTCGGTTAGACAAACATGCACAACGTAGCCTGTGGATGCAAAATGCCCGGCAGGGCTTGGATAGCGGGGGGTCGATCGAGTATAAGGATGGTACAGCTGTCCGCGGTGGCGAGCAGCGCGTGATATGTGACGGGAAGGCCCGCCGAGGATCTCTGATGTGAGCATGCCCCGTCGTCGTCGTCGAGGGCCTTGATCTTGGGTCGAGAAAGTTGTCAGTCAACCTCGTGAGCCGTTGGGACGTGCCGCCGTCCAGAGGAAAGAGTAACGCGTAACAGCGTACAAGAAACGAGACGCAGACTGAACAGCAAGAATCACGACGCAAAACAAGAATCAAGACGCAAAACAAGAATCAAGACGCAAAACAAGAATCAAGACGCAAAACAAGAATCAAGACGCAAAACAAGAATCAAGACGCAAAACAAGAATCAAGACGCAAAACAAGAATCAAGACGCAAAACAAGAATCAAGACTAATGTTGATATAGTCAGTATCAGCTCGTTGAATTCGCCACCAGCCACCTCTCTACAGCCACCTCGTACATATACCCTCACCTATACAGCCTCACCTACAGCCTCACCTACAGCCTCACCGACACAGCGCCTACACAGCTATCGAAAACACCACACAGCCATCGTGTCCGACTCGGCGCCCGTGAGGCCGACAATCTTCTCCTCGTCAAACGCGAGGTGCCGTATTGCAGCTGCGTCGTCTGTGTGCACCCTTGTCGCTGCCGGAGGCAGTGTCGCGGGCGGTGTGGCGAGAAACAGGCCACGCGCTACGTGCGATATGGCTGTGGGGTGGTGTCGAGTCTCACCTCCACCGCCACCGTTTCGACTTGCATCACTTGCACCACTTGCACCTTGACTTGATCCCTGATGCTCCTCTCCCGTAGCAATGTGCGGACGCCGACCCCGGCCAGCCCGGGTCACCTCGACAGCATCGATGCGCCCTACGTGCGCCTCGCCCTCCTCGCCCGCGTGGGCGTCATCCAAGTCCCAGATGAGGACCCGGCCGTCGCGGCTACCACAGACGCACCGTCCGGCCAGGAGTGCGATGGACGCGACGCCAGCAGCGGGTGCGAGGAGAGTCTGCACGTGCGTAATTCCCCCCTCGCCAAGCGGGAGCGCGTACACGTAAACGACAGCGCCGTCGCCTGCGAGTACGCACCATCGCCCGTCTGACCCGACGCCTATAGGGTTGCGCACACCAGCGACAGGCGAGAGGTGACGCGGCCACTCGAGTTTGGGCTTGGGTGTCGTGAATGCCTCGGTGCGGGACACGTCGCGGCGCGCTATATCTACTTGCAGTTCCTGGACTGCGATCGTCCATGAGGACGGGTACAGGGGTGCGGTGTATGTCAGTGCTGCGCGGAAGAGCCCACTGCCTTCTTTACTGCGGTCCGGGAACACGGATAGCGAGCAGGGGTGGAAGCCTACGTCGCTCCGCAGGGTGCGGAGGAGCTCGGGTTCGGCCGCTAGGCTGTACACGCACAACTCGAAGGTGTAGGTGCACGTCACGAGGACTGGGTGGTGGAGGCTGGCGACGATGACGGGGTCGGCGGCCACCACGCCGCGGCGAGGGGGTCGGGAGCGGCGGGCCCACACGGCCTCGCGGGACCAGTGGAGGCGCCCGTCGGCGGCGCGTAGGGCCAGGATGGCAAAGCCCCCAGAGGCGTAGAGAATCGCCAGGCGAGCGGGGAGCACGGTGCCCTCGCGCGAGACCACGGCTTGGTCGGCTGCGAGGGCGGCTACGCAATCGGGGCGGTGCGGGGACGACCAGCCTGGCGGGGGCGGGATGATGCCGAGCGGTGCTCCGGGCAGGGGTGCGTAGACGTGTACGAGTGGCGAGGTGGGATTTGAGGCGCAGATGAAGCTCGGGAACAGAGCCAGGTGCTGCGCGTGCGCAGTTGGGTCCTCTCCTTGAGAGGCTGAAGGTGGCAGGGGCACGTGCGCTTCGGAGAGTGCTGTCCCGTTCGACCTGGCGTGAGCGATGCTCGTGGCGGCCGGCCGGGCGTTCCTTGGTCCGTTCTTAACACGCCTCAGATCGGCACTCACCAGTTGGTGCCCAGCCGCAGCATGAGCTTCCAGTCGACGCCGTCGTGTCGCGCTTCCGCATCCTCCCACTCGGGTGCTGGAGAGGGCGAGGGGCTGGGCGCCGGGAACGCGCGGCTCGGCAGGCGGGCGAGCGGGCGCAGTGGGGTGCTGCCGCCGCTGGAGTTTGACACCGACACGTGGTGATGCGGGTGCGGGTATCGCGCAAGATACAGGCGCTTCCAGAGCTGTGGGTCAAGGGCGATGGCCGCCCAGCGGCGCGAGACGCCCTGCACGCGGGCGAGGTCAGTCGGCTCCAGATGGCCCAGGACGCGCAGGAAGAGCTCGTCGAGCTCGAAGAGCGGGGCGAGTCCCGCTCCTGACTGACCAGAGCGCCGCGATCGTTTCGCTGGATGCGCATCGGGCGAACGGGGTCGTTTAGGCATCCGAGTGGGCGTACAAGATGACGGTCGACACCGACTGTGGTATGGACGACGCGCGGTAGTGGCGGCTATCGTCACGTGACCCGCCACTTGACAATCAGCGAGGGCTGGTTCGTCACTGCACATCCAGCTCCTACGTGATCTCTTCGTGCATCATCACGCAGCGCGCCCAGCATCCACAATGTCCCGCGGGCACTCGTAGTGTGCTTCCTGCGCCCTGCTTGTGCCGCTCTCACGGCTCAGGGCGAGAGGCGACGGCGGTGGGCGCGATGCAACACGAGCAGGCGAGTTGGGGTGCGACAGCTACTTATTCTGACGCCACCTGCTCGCTCACCCTCACACAGCGCCATGTCCGGTTCCCACGAACGCCACAGCACAATGCCTGGTTCCCGCCAACGCCACGAGGACGTGCAGTCTGCCAGCTCGGCGTCCGCCTCGTCTCTCGGCACGTCGGGGGAGCTCATCAGCCTCAGCGACGCCGAGAGTGCTGGTGTGCCCTACAAGTCCTCTAACCGCTCCCAAGCCAGTGACCTAGCCTCTGTCGACATGTTCAGCGTCGAGTCACCGCCCACCGCTCCTGATTTCTACCACAGATTCCCAGCTGCACCCACGTCGGCGCCCATGCCCGAAGAGGAGGAGGAGGAGGAGGAGGAGGAGGAGGAGACCGCGCCACATTCAGAGAAACACAGGCTCAGCGCTCCCACGCACCCAGGTCCGCGCACCTCCCCTCGGCTGGGTTCTCCCCTCGAACCGCCGGAGGAGATGGACGCCGAGACGCGCAGGTACATCGTCCAGCATGGCGCGCGCTCGGCCCTCCATCCCGGCACGCGCGCTCCGCCACCTACGCGTTCTTCGACACGTACTCCAGTCCCTGTGATTGTTGCTGTCGCAGGTGCCGAGTTCGACTTTCCTCACGACTCGGACGCCGTCACAGAGACAGAGTTACCGCCACTGCCGCACTCCACGCGCCTGCCCTCGATCCAGCTGGACGCAGAGGCGCTCGCACGCGAGCAGCGCGCCTGCATTATGGAGCAGGGGGTGCGCTCAGGATTCGACACCCCCGCCCCAGCCGCGCACACTGTGGCTTGGTCTGCGACACACGTCACGGCCCCCGGCGCCCCCGAGAGTGTGACGAGGGACGCACAGAGCGAGGACGCCCTTGGGTGCGATCAACCTCTTTTGGGTGACGTCGGTCCGCTCCACACCCGTAAGAAGAGTGCGCTGCGCTCAAAGCTGCACAGAACATCTTTGTCAGCTGTCAACACCAGCATGAATCACGACGCGCTCGGCCACCAGCACTTTGCGTTTACGAACGCCGAGCCTGACTCGACGGCAGACATTACCGAGCGCCTCGAGTCGGTCGAGGCCAAGGAGAGCGCTGTGCCCAGCCAGCGCGCTGTCCTCGCGGTCCACGATGACATGCCGCACCAGCACTTTGCGCTCACGAACATCGAGCCCGGTCCTACGGCAGACCTGACCCGCCGCCTCGAGTCGGTCGAGGCCAAGGTCGTCGAGGCCAAGGTGGACGGGACCGCGCCTCACACCACTGCGACTCGCACCGCCAGCCCTCCCCACCAGCACTTTGCGCTCACCAACGTCAAGCCTGGACCGACAGCGGACACGACATGCCGCCTCGAATCCGTAGAGGCCAAGCAGGGCGAGGGTACAAAGGACCAAAAGCCCCTCGACCAGCCTGAGCCCAAGGCTGATCTTCTCATGCCAGACGAGGCCGATACGGGACATGCTCAAAGCCTCACCGATCCGCTACACTCGCTCACGGGCGAGGAGACGCCCAAGGCCATCGTGGAGATAAAGGACCCGATGGACGCAACATCCCATAGCCTCAAGAGCGAGGGCCAGCGCGAGGGCCAGGGCACGACGGCGACCAAGATCGCTGAACGTAACGTGTGGTGGGACGGCAACCTCCCCCGCCGTACTGGTGAGTTGAATCTGCTGTAGTTGGGCCTGTATACGTCGAGTTGGATCTGCTGTAGTTGGGCCTGTATACGTCGAGTTGGGTTTGCTATAGTTGGACGTGTATACGCCGAGTTGGGTACACGCTGACGCAGCGCTCGCCACGCTCCTGGCCACAATCGCGTACGGGCTGTACAAGGCGTCTTTCTGGTGAGCCTACAAGGGACACGCTGACGCTAGTGCGGAGCGCGAGCCCATCGTCCTGGGTTGTGTGTGGTTTGCTGTCGCTGCTACCACATCTATGCAGCCTAGCAAGAGCCTTGTGACCGCGAAGCACTGGGTGGATCTCGTGCTTGACACGAGCGCTGTGGTCCTCGCTGCTGCGCTTCTGCGCTTCCTAGTTGACGGAGTGTGAGCGAGTTTAGCTACAGAGTGTGAGGGAGTGAGGGAGTGTGGTAGTGGAGGGAGTGTAGTGAGCGAGTGTGAGAGAGTATAGTGAGCGAGTGTACAGCGAGTGTGATATGAATGAGCAATGTCATGTGTAATCGCCCGGCCGTCGCACAAAGGTTCTCAATGACTCTCTAGTGGGTCCAGTGTATCCGCGCTGTTCTTTCTTTCCAGTATGTCGTCGCTCTTCTTTCTTTCCAGCATGTCGTCGCTCTTCTTTCTTTCCAGCATGTCGGCACAATCCTTCGTTTCAGTGTATCCGCGCTGTTCGCTCGATTTCCCCACCTTGGGCGCTACTTTGTTATTCTCGACGCTACCTGGACACTACCGCCCAGCCACAGGGGCGCTAAAGCCTCATGCCAGCCTCGAGAGGTTAGCACCACTGCGTGCCTGCTGGGAGTGGCAGAATGGTCATGTGATGCACTCGGCGCAAAACGTAAGATGATCACATACCCCCGTCAACGCCACCTGCGAGCTCACTGCGCCAGAGCACACTGATGCTTGGATACACTACACACTATGCGACAACGTGCAGCTCTCAGCCGACTCGGTCCCCACGACACTTGACAAGGCTTCATGTCTATCGCGCTACATACAACAGGTTGGCATATCTCAACAGTCCCTACTCGGCCCGTGGCTTCTCGAGCTCGGCGACGCGCTGCTTGGCCTCTGCGAGTTCGAATTGCGCCTGCGCGACGCGGTCCTCGGCGTCTCGCCATGCCGACTCCCACTTGACCGAGCCCGCGTCGGCCTTCTCGAGCATGATGCGCGTGCGGTCAAGTTCGTTCTGATATCAGTTGGGGTTCCTTATTACCCCGTAGCCGACTCACAACATATTCCTGCTTCTCGCGCTCCTTGGCGGCCAACTCGACATTGAACTGCTCGACCTTGGCCTTGAGGCTCATGAGATAATCGCTTGCACGCTTGAGCAAGATCCCCTTTCCGACTTTAGGATCCGAGCCCCCTGGAACCTGGGACACAATCTCCAGGATCCCCTCGTTGATGTTCTCGCGGCGTCGGCGCTCGACCTCTTTCTGCTGTCAGCTCGCCTCGTCCCAAACGCACATGGCTGTCCTTCTTCATCTTGATCGGGTCTATCGGCTCGCCGTTTTCCACAGGCCCAACCACGCCGTCCTCGTCGCGCCGGCGCTTGCGCCTGCTTGTCGCCTCGACGGCCGCCACGGCCGCCGCCGCGTCGTCCTGGAGCGCGTGGATCTCGTACTCGTCGCGCTTGTCGTCGAGCATGCCAAAGCGCGCCTCACCCGAGGCAGTGAAGAACGAGTTGTCGTGGTGAAACGTCGCCAAGGAAATGTCGTCGGTTGGGTCGACGGCGTCATGCAACTCGACGGCATGTTGGGCCAGGTTCTCGAGCGTGTTCTCCCGGCCGCCTTGGAGCAGGGTGGGGAAGAGGTCGGGCGCAGGCTCGGCCGAGGCACGCGCGCTGGCGGGACCGCTGCGTTCTCGTGAGCGGCGGTCGTCGGCGGACATTGGTGGATAGATCAGATGAGATGGAGAATGGATGTTTACGTGTGAGTTGAGAGCCGGCGAGGTCAGGTGATTCCACTGGAATCCACACCGGGGCCAGGGCGACACAAAATACAAACAAATGCGGAAAATATTACCCCACACTCCTCCCGCCAGCCTGCGTTGCATGCATCAGTCCCAGAGCCCAGAGAGCAAAACGCGCGGCCGTCACAGCAGTGCTGCATGAATGCCAAGTGCAGGGTATGCGGTACGAGGGGGTACGAGGTACAAAAGCCCGGTTCTATCGCGACACGGTGACGTCAAACAGCCGCGCCTCCCATTCCGGGAACAGGTCCGCCAGCCGCCGCCTCACCGCCTTGAAGTGCGCCGTTCCCCTTGCAAACGTCAGAGGCGTAGTGGCAATCTCAAAGTTGGGCTGCAGCTCGACCTTCATCTCGGCGACGGCGTCGACCGCCTCGTGCAGCCGCCCGGCGCGCGCGAGCATCTCA
Organism: Cutaneotrichosporon spelunceum; assembly: GCA_030805415.1. Lineage (NCBI taxonomy): Eukaryota > Fungi > Basidiomycota > Tremellomycetes > Trichosporonales > Trichosporonaceae > Cutaneotrichosporon > Cutaneotrichosporon spelunceum. The sequence continues at coordinate 137,774 of BTCM01000001.1, forward strand.
ATGTACGCCGCCCAGTCCTTCTCGCTCGTGACAAAGCCGCGGCGGCACGCCCAGGCCCATACTTTGAAGCCGCGGTCGATCCGGCCGGCGTGTCCGCATGCGTCGAGCATGACGGAGATGGCGGCGCCCATGTGCTCGGGCGGGAACGTTTTGTGCATGCGTACAATCTCGGCCCAGACGTCGAACGCGTCCTCGAACGCGCCGCATGCCTGGAGCGCGTTCATGAGCGCGGTGAGGAGGCGCACATCGACCTCGAGGCCGGCATCGAGGTTGAGCAGGGCCTGCACGTTTCGCGTAGCTGTGAGCAGCTCGTTGTGGACCGCCGCGGCTCCACGCGCCTCGTACTTGCTCGCCGCCTTGGCCATGTCCGCGTACGCCCAGAGGAGGCTGGTGAGCACACGCGAGCTGGGTGAAAAGCCGGCCGCTCGCATGTCGCTAATCATGTGCACAAGGAGCTCGGGTGTCGGTACAGTCGAGTTGGGAAAGGACAGTTTGACAAAGTCCACCAGGAGCTGTTCCCACTGCTGTCCATTAAGAGGATGGGCGACCGAGAGCACGGCGTCATACATTGCGCAAGCGTCCGGGTGGTCGACCGCAAAGCGGTCCCACATCCGACGGATCAGCTGGTGGGCTAACCGCGCTCCGAGACGCTGCCGGGTCTCACCCATGTCGATGAGGAGGTGGGACAGCACAGCCTCGCGAACCTCGTTCGTAGCCTCGACCCGGACCGCGGTATGGAGGAGGTTGTAGTACACTTCGTAGCGCATGATCGGCGCATTCTCGACCGTCGTCGCATCCGTGTACACCTGGAGTGCCTCGGTGAAGAGTGGTGGGTTCCTTGCCGTCAACTGCTGGATCAGTTCGGCAGCGAGCGCCTCGCCCGGCGGGCCGTACCGCTGGCCGTTGACGTTCCACACAACGTCGAGGGGCGTGCCGCGTTTGAGGAGAGTGAGAAGCACCTGGTCCCACCCTTCTGGGGGAACTAGGTACCCACACACGCCGGCAGCGCGGCTGAAGCCAGCGAGAACGTCGGCTGCCGAGGGGCCGACGGGGAGCTCCTCAAGCACGAGGAAGGCGAGGGCGTCTATGGGTACGTCGCCATGTGCGTTCTCCGGGCTAGAAAGCCTTTGCACGGTCGCGGCATCTCCACGATTCACGGCACAGGTGACTCGCACACGCCAACGGGCCTGCGCGAGTTCTTCACCAACGTCTTCTTCTGCTGGCCAGAACGCGACAATCGCCTCCGCCTTGCTGTCGAGGCCAGCTGCCAGGCATGCCTGCGCCAACCCAACCTCGGTCCACGGCCCGAGCTCGGCGCCGTGCTGGGTCATAAGAGCCTCGACTTTGTTGATGCGACCAGGCGAGTCTACACGCTCGAGGAGGACATGAAACGAGTGGTCGTCGGCCGGCACGACATCGAACAGGCGGTCGACATACTCGTCAAACCAGCGCATCCGGATGAGAGCGTCCCACTCGTCGCGCCCGATTGCGTCAGGGTTCCCACTTGCGATCCTGAAAGCGAGCTTCTCCGCCCGCTTGAACGGCCGGGCAGCGAGGACGCGCGTGGCAGTCCTGTCGAGCTCGCTCGTCCGCTCGTCCGCGGGGACAGCCATGTAACACTCGACCGCAACGTCGGTCAGGGCGAGGTGCAATGCGCCACGCCCGTGGCTGAGCTCCTCGACCGCCTGGAGCACGTCGATGCTCTCCTCAGCCGTGAGCTGGCGCGAGTACGCGAGTTCCTGCGTGTCAATGTACTCCTTCCACCTGGTCGGGAGGTCGGGTCTGCGCTTCGTGGCCGCCTCGACGACGTGGTCGGCCGGTGTCGGCTCCTTGAGTCCCAGAAAGGCGCGCAGGCTGGCGCGTGGAGACGTCGTGTGCAGGCTGCGGGCGAGGAGGGTCGCAGGCCCCGGGCCGCCCGCTGCTGGCGCCAGCGGGAGCGGGGCACGTCCCAATGGCACGCGTGGTGCGTGCGGAACTGCTGGGGCGCGGACACGGCGCCGCAAGGAAGCGGGGTTGACGCGTGCCCGGAAGGCCATTTTGGATGTGCGAGTGGGGGATTGAGAGCTGGCTGAGCCTCCAGAGCGGCTCTCGAAAGAGTGTGCCGACTTTTAAAAATTCCGTGTCATGCTCCACGTGGTGATAGCGGGTGGTGGTTGACGGACATGGACATGATCTCCTCGTGGTTGACCCGTCCAAGGCAACAACCATCTCGACTCGTCTGTTCTCGCTCTCCCCACTCGCTCACGATGGACTCGTCCCCACCCCCAGAGGGTGCGTCTGGCTCCCCGTTCGACTTTCTGAAGAACATTGTAGGCAAGAAGGTCAAGGTCCGCATCGCGAGCGGTATCGACTACCATGGTTTGTCCGGCTCGCTCTCCTCCCGCGGCTCTCTTGCTGCGGCTCTCCTCCCTCGGCTCTTCTCCCTCTCTGTCTCTCCTCCCTCACTGTCTCTGCTCTACCTCGTCTCTGGTCCACCTCGCCTCTGCCATCACCGCCTCTGCCCTTTCCCCCCTCCCCCTCCCCGCCTCTCCATCCCGCCTACCCTCCCCCCAGCCCACAACACCGCTGACTCCAGGCACCCTGTCCTGCCTCGACGGGTACATGAATGTAGCGCTCGAGGACACGGAAGAGTACGCGCACGGCCGCCTGACAGCAAAGTACGGCGACACGTTCCTGCGCGGCAACAACGGTGCGTTGAAACCGGGTCCAGCTGACCCCAGTGCTTTACATCTCGGCGATCGAAGACTTGTAATACATATGCTAGGCTTGATAGGGCTCAAAGTTGGGCTGACGGCACTGATTGATGCTAGATTTGTGACATGCAATGCAAAGCGGACGGCGGAGAGCCAGTACGCCGAGTAGAGAGTAGATGAGCAGACACCACAAGTACAACCCCGTGCATGAAGAATAGCATCACCCAAAACTACAGTAATCGTACATGGTCCACGAACAGGCAGCGAGGTCTAGTGCCGCCAGCCGTATCTGCCGCTCAGGACAACTCGTGGCTTGAACCGACATAGTCCTTGCCTAGCAGCTCTGGTGCCGCCAGCGTGCCCTTTTCAATAGCGTCGATAGCAGCAACGAGGTCGGCCTGCATGCCGTCCGAGACCATCGAGTCGCCCTTGTACTCTGGGTGGGCGGTGAAGAAGTTGCGGATCCACGTGGCTGGCGTGACGAGCTCACCCTTTGCACGCGTCTTAATCAGGTCGAGATACGTCCGGATGCGGCATTTGGTCGCAATGTCCGTGTTGATACTGTTCAGGTAGGCGTTCACGACGCCCATGAGGCCGGGGAAGCCCACGCGCCCGTTGATGATCTCGTCTAGGGTCATTTCAATGACTTCGGGCCCCTCCTCGGCCTCCTCCTCGAGTAAGGAAGCGCACGAGCTGAAGCTGCCAACGGTGCGGAGGTGCTTGGGCGTGCGGGCGCCGTGACCGTTCGCAAAGCCGTTCGCGGTCGAGTGGCCATTTCCCACATGGTTCTCGTGCATGTTGCCGTTCACGTGCTCGCTGGGCGGGCTGACTGGCCGCGAGTCGAGGTCGTACGTCGACAGCTCGTTTGGGAAGACGTGCCGCCGGAAGTAGAAGGACTGGGCACGGGCAGCGTTGCGCTCCTGCGCCCGCTGCATGTTCTCGTCGACCTGAGAGATGGGCATGTAAAAGTTGAGCTTGAAGCTGATGATCGCGCGTGTCAGGAGCACGATGAAAATGGAGAATGCCGCGTTCTCAAAGTCGGTCATCTGGATCTCCATCGGTCGGAACTCGACCCGCCATCCAATGTCCGAGTTGACCGGAGGCGGCTTGAAACGCACCGTCTGCCAGTTGGTCGACTGGATGTTCTCAAAGTGGTCCATGCTTTCCTCGTCGTTCTGGTCGATTGTCTCGGAAAACTGTACGAGCGGGTCGCGAATGAACAGGTGGCCAATGTGGGACGCCAGCTTGTCGTCCAGCCCGGCGTCTAGCAGCCGCTTCCGGACGCCCTCGTTGATCGGCGCAGAAATGTCAGAGTACTCGGGCTTGTTGCGCTCATCGTTGGCAATGTACAAGCTGACCGAGTCGTAGCGTGACTTGGGGACACGGTACTTGCTCTCCTTGAGCGGCTATCGTAAGCTGGTGTTAAAACCCGCGAGAACTCACCTTGAGCCCACGCTCCTCCTCTGTGCGGTCATCCACCGCCGCTGCGATGACGTTCCAACGCGCATCGACATCGGCCAGCCGGCCGCGGAATGCTGGAGCTCCAGCGGTGAGTGCAAGCTACGGTTAGGACACGAGTGTTTCAACTCACCATAATAGGCGCGACAGGGACGAGGGCGTCATACACGGTGCGCGCCTCTCCGACGTCCCATGCCTGGAACGTGATTTGCAGGCAGCAGCAGCCCATGCCAAAGCCCATGGCATCCATGTGGATGTACGGCGTGCCCGGCTCGGGTTTGGCAGGGTTCTCTTGGCCGTCAGCAGTGTTTGCGCGCACAGTCCACAGGCGACTTGTACTCACTCGGGTTATTCTTTGAGAGAGGAATCTTGGATCCCTCCGGCAGCTGCGTATGCTCGTCGATGAAGAGCGGCAGACGGAGATCGACGAGCGACCCTCGGCGCTGACGGATGTTGGCAGTGAGAGTGCTGCCGTCAGCTCACGCAAATCACAAGCACCGTTCAGAGTCACTCACGGGAAACGTGCGTGCGGGTTGGTAATCAGCTGGCCAACATACTGGCTCTTGCTCGAACTGTGTTCCGGGTCTGGGTACGAAGGGGGGTCAGTGAAGAGCGCGTTCTCAACACCGAGGCGGGGCCAGTTGGTGAGAGTGATCGGAAGCTCGTTCGGGAGGAGGTGCGAGCGGATAATCTTGCGCCTGAAGCGCATGTCGGCCTCGACATTGATGAGGTCGTCCAGCTGCCCGGTGTACGGGTATCCCGGGGTGGACTCGATCATAAAACGTCCATACTCTGGGTGGAAAGTTGGCATCTCTCGGCTGCGCATGATCAGCAAGTGGCGGCTTGCATCGTATCATCGCCCCGGCTGACGTACCACGACTCGGGTTTGACCTTTTCGAGCTCGGGGTCGACGGTCGCGTTCTGCAGCTTTTCAAGAATCTCAGACTGGCGCAGGCTCAGATACACCTTGTTATCGGCCTGGTCCATGGAGGCGACCAGGTACTCGATCTGGTGGGGTCAACTTTGTCTGGCGCAAAGGATTACCTCGTCACCCCACAGGAGGCCTTCGCCCGAGCGGTCCTTCCAGCGCTTCCAGGTGTTGAGGAACTGGGTGATGCCATGGTCGCGGATGTGGTCCGCGAGGGGCTTTGTCTCGGGCCAGTCGAGAGGAGTTCCGAGGGCGAGGAGGCCCATGTTGATGGGGTTGGGGAGGACGTGAGTGGATTAGAGAGCTCGAGATGTGCTGTGTGAGGCGACTAGCGGAGGGGCCAGTGTAGTTTGGACACAAGAATGGAAAGATGTTGACAACAAGACGGATGCAAGCACGCAGGGTGGTGGCGGCTGGGGTGGGCAGGGCGTCGAGCCAACTTTGCTTTGTCAGATTGTACTCGGGAATCCTGGGACATGACCGACGGCGGATTCCCATCAGTCCATTTGCTGCCCGCTCTTTGGTCTTGGCCCTCTCCGGCGACAAGCTGCGACGTTTCTCGCACGTCATGCTCCCGTCTCCAACCTCTGATGCAGCAGCCGCTCAACCGCTCATGCGAAAGCCCGGCCCGACTACCGAGCTCGGCTTGGCCACACGACAGACCTTTCAAGAGCGATTCCATCACTGCACCGTCTCTGCCTCTCTCTCTCGCTCTCGTCCATCTCATCTCTCGACCTGTCTCACAGTCCCCGACAAGTCACTCGCCACTAGCCGTTGTAGCTGCTGAGAAAAGCTTATCCCACTCGGGGTCTATTACAGTTTCCTGCTGATTCCGAACAGGACAGCCACCACCGATTTCTTATCGCTCACGTGATGCCCCCCTCGTCTCATCATCCAATCATGGCTACTCCCCCCACTCGGCTCTGGACCCAGGCGCATCTAGACGCCCACCTGGCATCTCGAGCAAGAGCAAGTCAAACAAGGTCGAATCCCATCTGCTCATGTACAACGTGGCATACAACCACTACGCAGAGGCCGCCGCCTCCAGCTCTATCCCCAGCGTCTTGGACAGCTCGACCAAGTCCAAGTGAGGCAGGTCCTGGAAACTCGCCATGAGGCTCGCAACGGCCTCGATCCCGTCCAGGCTTGTCGGCTCGGGAGCTGTAGGGGTTGTATTCTGTTCAGCCGAGGTCGACAGACCGAGGGTGTTGAGAATGTGCTCAATGATAAGCAGAGCCCGGCGCGCATTGGGCCGGTTGTATCGTTCGTAGATCTGGCGCACGGTTACGTGCACCGAGAGGAGTGCATGAACGATCGTTGCGGCAGGGGTACGAATGAACCAGGCCCACTGCGTCAAGTCCAAGAGGAATGCTGCGACGAGTGACATGAACGCATTCATCGCTACAGTTAGCAGCATCTTGGACGCACTCACAGTAGAATAGGAGGTACCACGGAGCCGAGAGCACTAGAGGCTCGTCAGTACGCCCTTCAAGGACTTGGGCAGTCTGGATGGCTGTCTCAATCACGAGAGCGAGACTCATCCCAAAGGCATGGTGCCTCTGTCGCGACTCGACATACTGGATCGAAGTCATCGCCGAGATCGGAGTCGATGAGCGTGAACGCGGCCCAATGTGTTCTCGCAATCCAGCAAGCATCACCCGCCGGTGTAGGAGGAGGCGTAGAGTGAGGCCGCGAAGAGCGAGCACGGTTGAGAGCGCCGAGGTGGGGGGGTGGTTTGTAAAGTTTAATTCCGGAGTTACAGCCTCGCTCCAAGCCGCATATTGCTTCTCCAACTGGTACATTTGCTCGGTGACAGACGACACAAACTCTGGCGACGCGTTGCGGAACGATATTGGAGGGTTCGAGATGACATCGGATAGTCCTTGGTAAAGTCGTCTGCTGTTAGCGACACCCAAAGTCGGCCATCCCACATAGAATCGCCCATGAAGCGCACGGCCATCTCCGGTTCGCCAGGAAGCATCGACGGCATCGGTGCAGAGAAGGCATCGAAAGATATCAACGAGGGCCGCCCGATCGAGACGGCGAGGAGACTAGGGTCAACAACATGGCTCATATTATCCGTACCGATCAAACGTGTAGCACGCCCACCACACACGGGACCGCATCTCGCGTTCCATAGGAGGGAATCGCTCGTTGGTGCCCTTGTCGTCTGCTGTCAACTACAAATCAAGACAGGACTCACGCAGTCCGACCGCATAAGCTGATCCAACCGCATCTGTCTGTCAGTCTCCGCACGCGCGACCTCGAGTAATATACTCACAACCGAGCAGATCCCAACTTGTTCCGGGGCGGTCCATGCCCTGCATGTGCAGCGCAGCGATAAGGAGCACCTGGACCTTGAACGTGCTGTGGGGCCAATCCAGATGCTTGCGGAGCATCCGCAAGGCGAGCTTGTGTACTATTGTCAGTTTCCACGTTGCGTAGCACTCACCGTCGATGCTCGTAAACGGCGTCCCCGAGAGCGATTGGCAGAACGCAAACACAATGAAATGTAGTGCGATGATGGGTTGATTGCGAGAGACGCGTAACGGGTCGGACATGTGGCCTGGGTTGCCGGCAAGAAGCTGGCGCGCGTACTCGGCCACATCGTCGTGCAACTGCTCATAAGTCTTGTGGAGGCTGGCAGCGTCAACGACGGGGTATATCTGCCACGTGTGGGCCTCAAAGTAGTCGATCATGGCATGCGCCTGCTCTCGCGGGGGCAGGTCGTCGGGGCGGATGTAGAACATGTCGTGCAGAGCGGGAACGCCCAGGAAGGCATCTTCGCCACCCGACCCGCCCCCGTGCTGGTCCGCGCCGGCCACTGCCATGTCGTCCATGGGTCCCATGCACCAATAACCGGGGAGCAGCGTGTCAAGGAGGAGGCGGTGGAAGGAGATGCCAGAGAGATCACCAAACACCTCGCCCTCGGGAGACCCGCCCCAGTCGAGGCCGCCTTGTTCGGAATTGCGCGGTATGCGCTCCGGACCGAGGAGCAGGCCCATGCCATCGATTGCAGGCCCATCGACAGTGGTGTTGGGCGAGAGTACCGCGGAGGATGCGGGTTCTGGTCGAGCGACGGCTGCGTGCATCTGGAATGCGGCACCTGACAAGCTAGTCGAGCGCTCCCTTGGTGCTGCCGGCTGGGTTACGTCGAATGGTCTGTAGGTGCGTGGACTAGACCCGATAGGCCGGTACGCGTCTCCTTCATGGCCAGAGTGGTCTCTATGCGGCAGGCCAGCGCCATTATTAGTGTAGTTGCGGCGCTGGTGTTCGTCGGTTGAGCTGGCAGTCCTCGGGGTGCTTGCTTGCCGAACATTACTGGGTGGCGACATGTATGTGTTGCTTGGCGCCGGCGCGCGTTCTTGCCCCGACTCTAAGCGGTGCAGGCGCCGTTCCAGCGCGGCGAGATAGCTCGGGTTAGCGGGTAGTGCTGACTCGGCTCACTCCTTGCTCACTACGACCGAGCCAGACGGCGGGGCACTCGAGTCGAGGGGGTACGAGCACTCATACCCCAGCGAGATGCATGGTGTGCATGCCGGGTGTATTCCGTCACACTGCGGTCAGCCTGACTGATGCAGGCGGGGACAAGGATGGGTGGACGGACCTTTGTCTTCTTGGTACGACACTGGCCACAGGCCTGAGCGGTGCGCTTGCGTTTCTTGACCGGAGGATCTGGGTTGGGACCGCTGCCGCCACCTTCAGGCCGCTGGTGTGATGGAGGAGCAGGGAGTGACATGAGTCACTGTACAGTGTCGAGTGGTGGTTGAGATGGATGAGATTGATTGAGATTGATAGATAGGGGATGCGTCGGGAGTGGGCTTCCGAACCTCTTCCCTCCCTCTTCCTGTCCATTCTTCATCGCTCCCATCCACTTGCTGTTTCACTTGATCACCTTGAGAACAGCTGCTCTGGGCACCGTGTTCGCTTGGTTTCTCCTCGCTTGGCCTTGTCCCTTCTGGCTGCCCGCTGCTTTGGCGCCCATCCAGCCAGAGACGACGTGGATCGGAAACACTGTTGCCGACGAAACAAACGTCACTGTTCCACCAGCTAATTGCGACATCTGCCTACCCGCCGCTCGGCCTGCTTCTCCGTGACCACGTCGCCGGCCAGGACGAGGCGTTTGCGTGGCTGGGAAGAGAGAAACCGTGCAGAGTAGCGCAGGCGGGGTCAGTAGAGTGACTGCCCAAGTCGATTTCTCGGCCGAATAGTTCGTCTGCCCAGGCTTCTCCCCGCGGATAGACCGGATGCCGTCTCCACCTCGTCCCCGTACCCAAGCCCCAGTCTCTACTCTGGACCGTCTGCGGCTTTGAAGCTACAGCCCACGAGCCTCCCTATAAATACGCAACATCGCGTCATGGCTCCAGCTGAACGCGGGCTGTACACTGCATGTTGCTCAGACGCGCTCGGTCTCTCGGCATTCCAGATGGACGTCAACCCAGACGCACACTCCTACGGCTCAAAGCTGGCCTCACACTCCTACGGCTCAAAGCTGACCTGTGTCTGCCATTCTCTCGCCATGACACCCAGCAATGGCGATTCACAACTCGAGCGGCTCCAACGGCGGTCGTGGCGGCTGCCACAGACCAAGAAATGGCTAGGGTTCATTGAAACGCCCAGAGGTCCCCTCTGGCAGTAACCGCCGAGCGAATGACTCTGGCATCTTGCAGTCCGACGCAAGAGAATAGTTAGCCAGGCGTGGCCATCCCCTTGGCAGAATCCGTGTCCCTCAGTGCAGCGAGCGCCTCGGCGCCGCCGTCGCCAAACAGGCGTGATTGGCTCGGAGTCGCCGTCAGACCGGTCAGTCGAGAATGCCGAAGTGGGCGGTTCGTTACCGCCCACTTCGGCTTGGGTTCATAAACCGATGCCACTCGTCGTAACAATACACAACCACCATGACCACCGCATCCTCTGCCGCCGCCGCCGCCGCCTTCCCGCAGCCCGCTTGGGTACGCAGCGACGACTGGCACACGGCGGGCGAGCCGTTCCGGATCGTCTCCGAGCTGCCGGCGCAGTGCACGACCACCGGCTCAACAGTCATGGAGCGCCGGCTCAACATCATGGCGACGCCGAACCACCCCGTCGACGTGCTCCGGCGTAGCCTGTGCCTGGAGCCGCGTGGCCATGCAGACATGTACGGCGGCTTCATCGTCCCACCCAACGACTCGGGGGCAGCGTTTGGCGTGCTGTTCTGGCACAAGGACGGCTTCTCGACTGCGTGCGGACACGGCACGATTGCGCTCGGCTGCTGGGCCATTGCGAGCGGGCGTGTCAAGCCGGCGCAGGCGGACGGCGTGACAGACGTCGTCATCGACGTCCCGTCCGGCCGTGTCGTGGCCGCCGTGCGCACCGCTGGCGGCCAGCCTGTAAGCGTCGACTTTATCAACGTGCCGTCCTACCTCGTCGCGACGGACATCACCGTGCCCGTCGCGAGCCGCGGGATCAATGTCGCCGCAGAGCTCGCGTACGGTGGTGCGCTGTACGGCTATGTCGACGTCGCCGCCCTGGGCATGAGCATTAGCGCGGCGGCGCACGACGAGTTTGTCTCGCTCGGCCGCGAGATCAAGGCGGCGCTCAAGGACACGGCGGCCAAGCACGGTCACGAATACCTGTACGGCGTGTGCTTCTACGAGCCGCTGCGTGAGGACGGCGGCGAGGTCTATCAGCGCAATGTGGTCGTCTATGCCGAAGGCGCTGTCGACCGCTCGCCCTGTGGGTCGGGTACGAGTGCGCGCACGGCGATGCTCTTTGCGCAAGGCAAACTCGGCGTCAAGAAGGGCCACCTGCACCACTCGTCGATCATCAACACCCTGTTCGTGGCTTCGGTCGACGCCGAGGCGCCTAGCCCCACGCAGTTCCCTGGCTGCGTGCCCCGCATCACGGGCATGGCGCACCTCATGGGCCGTAGCGAGTTCTACATTGACAACGCGGACCCCACGTTCCCCGGGTTTGTGTTCCGCCCAGAGTAGAATATTGTACATGCGGTTATTATATAATACAGCTCACAGCACCCACGCAAACCACCGCTGCAGCTTGCCCTTGAGGCCGGCCGTTTCTTGTTCCTCGTCCTCGGCCAAGTAGACGTCGGTGACGAGGTCCATGTCGGCGAGGCGCACGAAGCGGGTGCGCTTGATCAGTTTCCATGCCAAGAACATGACAAGCATGACCGGCAGCTCAATGTAGAATGAGACAAAGTCGACGGCGTTGAACGTCGGACTGAAACAGCTCCAGCCTTGCACGAGCACGAGCACCGAGCCGAGCACGACACTGATCCACGGCCCGTACGGATACGTCCAGTTGCGCCAGGGCAGGAGGTGCGTCTTGCCTTGCACCTCGAGCGCTCGGCGGAAGCGGATGCTGGCGATACCGATGCTGATCCAGCTCAGCTGGTTGCTGACGCCGACGAGGTTCTGCAGCCAGTTCCACAGTTTCCCGGCGCCGATGAACGAACTGCCAAAGCACAGCGCGGCCACGAGAGCAGTAGCAATCGTCGCGACCCAGGGTACACGTTGCCCGTTGAGGCGGGCGAAGAAGCGGGGCGCATGGCCCTCACACCCCATCGTGTACAGCAAGCGTGTGCCCGCGAACAGGGCGTGGTTGCCGGCAGAGATGACCGAGGTCATGATGACCGCGTTGATGACACTGCCCGCGGCCTTGGCGCCCGTCATTTGGAAGACGATTGTGAACGGCGACGTCGCCGACGTCTTCGTGTTCAGGTTCGGGTAGTCGTACGGGACATTGAGTCCGATGAGGAGAATCGAGATGAGGCTACGGTTAGTGATGCAAGGATGACAACCGACTAGAAGAGGAGGATGCGCCAGAAGACATTCTTGACCACGCGGGGCATCGTCTTTCTTGGGTTCTTGGTCTCGCCTGCGGTGATTGCGATGCTTTCTGTGCCGCCGTACGCAAACGACGCGGTGACGAATACAGACGCGAACCCGCCGATGCCGCCGACAAAGGGAGCATCGCCCTTGTTCCAGATACTACTCCCGATGTAGCGGTGCTCGGTGTTGGCGCCACAATTGACGGCAATGCCCATGACGATGAACACAATGATCGTGATCACCTTGAGCAAGCTGAGCCAGTACTCGATCTCGCCGTAGACCTTGACGGCCATAAGGTTGAGCCCCACGAGCACAAACCAGAAGATGAGGCTGAGCGCCCAGCCGGGAAAGTTGTCGGTCCAGTATTCAAGCAGGAGCTGTAGTGCGACAAGGTCCGACGCGGTCGACACGGCGTCGTTGAACCAGTAGTTCCAGGTAAGTGCCATCCCGTACGCGTCGTCTACGAAGCGTCCAACATATGTGCAGAACGAGCCTGCGACAGGGATGAACGCCGCCATCTCGCCGAGGCAGAGCATGGTGACAAAGACGATGGCGCCGACAATCGCGTACGCGATCAACATACTCGCCGGTCCGCCCGTTGCGAGACTCTTGCCTGTGCCGAGGAAGAGCCCTGTGCCGATGGTCCCACCGATTGCGATCTGGCTGTCAGCAGCGCCAAGGCGGAAACTGACCATCTGGACCTGCCGGGCACTGAGGCCGCGGCGGAGGTTGTCTGATTTCCGAAAGTGGTCCGCCTCCTCGGGGAGGATGGCGGACGGGGCGCCCTTCTCCTCGGCGTCGAGCGACGCCTGCTTCTCCACTGGTGGCTGTGTGTCCATCGTGAGGTTGGTGAGCGTTGGCAGATGGAAGGAGGTATGACGCTGTGCATATAACCGCTGCTGCAGCGGCAGCGGCTGACTGTTGGGCTACTGTGGAGAGGTAAATTGCGAGCGATTGCGATGGTGTGCTCGAAGAGATTTGTCCAGCTGCCTCCCATGTGCTGCTGACACAGGCGCGGAACCAGGGCCGTGCCTCGCACATGTCTTGCCACCAGTCCAGTCCGGATTGTGGCCACCGTCAGTCTTCATCAGTACGCTTCTGAATGACGTCGCAGTGTTCCAAGTATTCTGAGACAACAGCCACGGCCGCATCGATACGGTCACGTCGTTGTTCATTTCGGAATAGCTGGAAAATAGAGCCATCTATGGTCATTCTCGTCCCAGTCGAGGTCGAGCAGGGTGAGGTCAGCTTCAGGGTGGGTTCGCCTTGTCAACTAACCGCCGCTGGCCCCTTCGGCCCGGAGCTCGCCACAGAGCTCGGCGGGCAGAGGCGAGCAAATGTAATGGACCGTTATGAACCGGGTCAAATGGATAAGAATGGCGTCAGCAATACCGCTATGCTGCCACCGCTCCATCAGAGCGCCTGGGATATTTCCGGTATACTGCAGAAATGATTCTTCAGTACCATGTCGATCACTTTCCAGGCACCAGAAGCTAGGCCACGTGACCGTGTTGGCTGTCACCCAGCCTACGTGGTGAAGACTGCTGCCACTTGCACCTGCCAGCTGCTGGATGAAGGGGACTCGCTCCCATCGGGGCGTGGATAGACCAAAGACGATTGATCCGTGGCAATACAACTCTGGGGCTGGGATGGCCGGAGAACGCTCGGCCGCCACAAGTGGCGGTGAGGCATCGTGTTCACAGCCGACGATGGTTGGGAAAACATAAAGAGAATCCGGCGCAGGGTAATGAAAGGCTCCTCCTGGAGCGAGATTCCTCTCCAAGTCGTACCCGAGGGCTCTCTCGCACACATGGGACACTGCCGATTTGTGAGCAGTTGTCGCCCTTTCTGCCCACCGCCCCGCTCTATGACTTGCTGGTTTCTCAGCATCCCTCATCTCGTGCTCGGCTTCTAACCCATCCGACACCCATACACTCCTCAAGCCAAGCACAGTCGAATTCCATGCACTGAGCGCCTGTACTGAGAACAAGGCTGATCCCATCAACCCACTGCGGGCCCCTCGCACCGGTGTTTAAGACACATCGTACTCTTTCTCAACTGCAGAATGACGATGGCATACTCCGTTATGGATGATTCTGTACTTGTTACTTCCTACGGCTACGATACACTGTGCCCAAGTCGTCTCTGGGTTAGCTGCGAACCTGCTTGATAGGCACCGACGAGGCAGACGACGCGTCGTCGCGGATAGCCACCGCCTCCTTGCGGCCGAAGCGCAAGAAACCAGTGGCCCAGAGGGCTCCCGCAGCGAGGAGGACGACACCAACGGCGACACCAGCGCCAATACCGCCCGCCTTGGTGGGCTCCATTTGCGAGCTCGAGGCCCTCCCACCGTGACCGGCGTTGGGCTGGGACGAGGGCGAGATGGTAAACTCCATAGCCTTGTCCGAGGTGGTGACACGCGTCTCGTTGGTGGCATAGTAGTTGCCGCACATAAAGTCCTCGGGCTCGGTCCAGTTGTCGACTAGCTTGACGTCGGCACACTGAAAGTTCCAGCGCTTGTTGAAACCCTTGCCGGGCGGCCCGTCGGCCTGGTACACGACCATGAGCGTCGCCTTGTCGCCAGCCTTGAAGCCCTGGGCGACAAAGTCGGGGCCGTTCGCGCAGTAGTGCCCGGCAGACAGGTCGGCAACGGTGTACTCGCCGTACGTCTTGAATTCGTAATTGTCACCACCGTCCCCGTCAATGTACTTGCCCCACAGGAAGTTGACGTTGTCGGTCGACTCGTGCTGGCCAAACGAAAGCTTGCCGCCAGTGAGGGGGAAGTCAGTCAGGGGGCCATTGACTGCTCCACCGCACGGCTGCTTGTGTGTCGAACCCTCAACCGCCTCACGGCCATCGGGGAAGATGAAGCTGATGGCCGCAGGGGCCTGGGGTTAGCTATGGTGTCATTACTATGTAATGAGGCTGAACAAATGTACCGTACTCACGTTGGCGTTGACGCTGGAGGCGTAGCGAGGGTCAATGGCGACCATTGTGGATGTGGTTTAGTATGTGGTGTAGGGTAACAGAGGTGAAGACTGAGGGCAATGAGCACATGAGAATGGTTCTTATCCTATGCAGTACCTTGCCAGCGTCGGAAGCGGTCGCGGCCGATGTGGTCCTTGGCAAGTTTCTCGGGCCCGTCGCGAGGAGATGAGTCGTAAGAGGCGCCGTTCCATGTCTTTGAGCGTTCGCTGGTAAATGGACCAAGGTGGGGACATTAGCAGTGTGCCCGTCTGTGATCGTTGGCGCTTCGGGTTGTGGCAGCATTGCGGCTATCAACACCACAGGCAGGTCACGGGGGGTCTTTTCTTCCTGCACCCATGGCCGAAGAGAGAACGGGAGTGGCCGACGAAAGAACCGGACGAACGGCGCCAAGCGTTCCCAGAGTCTCAACCGGCCGAAGATTGCGGGACCCAAGTCCGAGATGTGCCACTGTAGTTTCGAGTTACCGATATCGGAGCATCTATAATCACCTGGGAAAGCTTGTCAGCCGTGCTGTTCAGAGTCTCACGTCAGGGCACGCCTAGACATGTTGCTGAGCAAGTGGGCCGGTGAGAACGGTGTGTTTTAGGCGACCAATCACCTGTTATCAGATAAGGTCGGCCGATGCCAGCCATATAGGCACTGCCAGCCCATCTAGACGCACACCTTGCCCGCAGACCGGGAATGAGGTCATGCACTGAGGTGAATACAATCCGGTGTCCATTCGAGTCTGGCATCTCGAGCAAGACGACGGTGATACGTCTCGATATGCCTGGAGCTGAAGCAAGCGGGAACAGATCGACTTGGCTGTCTAGTCGGCTCGTGAGATACTAGTCAGCCCAGGACAATGCCGCTTGCATCGTTGACGCCGGATGGCCTGGTTGATGTTGAGAATAATGCATGCAGAAATCTATGGCTACTCGTCGTCGTCCTCGTCGTCTTCCTCGTCCTCGTCGCTCTCCTCCTCACTCCCACTCTCACTCTCGCTTCCTGACTCGGGCCTTGCGTTCTCCGCGACCCACTCCCGCGCACGCGCCTTGGCGCGCTCCATGCCGGCCTTGTCACCTGCCCTAGACTCGAGCGCCAGCCACTTCTTGAACACAAACTTTGCCCTCTTTGCGTTCATCCTGCTCCCCAATGCGCGCTCGACCAACGCCCTCACAGTGGCCATGTCGCCTGCACGGCCCGCCGCGTCGACATAGACGTTCCACACGTCCAGGCGACGTGGGTGGCGGTCGAGGATGCCCTCAAAGAGCGTCTTGCCGCGCTCAGCAGAGCCGAGCTTGTACTCGAGCAGGGCGAAGCGCTTTGTCGCGTCCACGTGCTCGCTCTTGGGGAGGGACTGGAGCGCGCGGGGGAGGAGGGCGCGCGCCTTCTCGGCGTCGTTGTGGAAATAGAACTCGGCGAAGCGCGCCCACGTTTCGGGGAACGCAGAGTACTTCTTGAGCATTTTGGTAAATGTCTCCTCGATCACGGACGCGTCCTTGCCCGCCGCGATCAGGGCGTCAACGTAGCGCGTATAGACTGCGCGGCCGTCGTTGAACTGCACAGCCTCGCGGAAGACCTTGTCCGCGCTCTCGGGGGTGCCGAACCCGAGCTCGAGGTTGACAAGCGCCATCCACACGTTGAGCTTCTCGCCCTCCTCGCGGAAAGCGATGCGGTCGAGCGCGCGACGGCCAAGCGAGCGTGCGCGGTCGACCTCGTGCAGTGAGAGGAGGAAGGACATGTACTGGATCCAGACGTACGAGCTGTTAGGAGAGGCGAGTAGGGCACGCTCAAACTCGGACTCGGACTGGGGGCGCGCAGACGCCGCGTCAGCCGTCAGGTCGACCTTGCCCTTGCCCTTCTTCTTGGGCGCTGCGGCCTCCGCATCAGACGACGACTCGGAGTCAGAGTCAGACTCCGAGGCGTCAGCCTTGCCAGTCCAGTCGAAGCCGCCGACGGTCATGGGCCCAGAGGTGGAGACCTTCTTCTGCGCCTTGGACGAGCGTGGGGGGGCCGTGTCGATCTGCAGTCAGCTGTTGTCCTCGGGCAAATTAGTTAGATAGGGTACTCACGTCCTCCTCGTCCTCGTCTTCCTCGTCATCGTCAGACTCGTCGTCGTCCTCGAGACGCACAACGTCCTCATCGTCGCTGTCCATGAGGCCGAGCTCGGCGTCAGAGTCGGCGTCCTCGTCCTCGTCGGAACCGTCCTCGTCCTCGCCCTCGTCCTCATCCTCGTCCTCGCCCTCGTCCTCATCCTCGTCCATCACCTCATCTCCATCCCCATCCTCCTCATCCCCCTCCTTCTCCCCAAACTCGTCCGCAAAATGGCTCGCCTTGATGCTAAAGTTGACGCGTCCCTTCTCCTTGTCAAGCGAAACAATGACAGCGCGCACAGCATCTCCTTCGCGGAAGCCCTTGAGCGCGGCCGCCACGTCAGTCTTCTTGTTATCCGCAATCTCGCTCTTGTGGCAGAGGCCACTGACGTCCGACCCGTCAATGCGCAGGAAGAGGCCATACGTCTCGACCTTCTTGACAGCCGCGGTGACCTTCTGGCCCTCTGCAAAGTCGGCGATGCGGAGCCTGCCTCCCTTCTCAGCCTTGCGGGGCTTGGTGCGGAGTGTCATCTCAGCCCGGTCCTCAGTGACGGACAGGATCTTGCCAGCGACAAGCTGGTTGATCGCAAAGCGCGGCTTCCAGTCCTTGACAAAGTCGTCGAAGAGCTCCTTGATCATGACACGCGCGGTGACGTTGCGACCCAGGCTGACGAAGAGACCGGCTGGCGTGATGGCGCGCACGAGACCGCGCACCGCCTGCCCCTCCTGCAAGTCGGCGAGGGAGGCGATCTCGGGGTCGGCGACCTTTGCCTTCAAGTCGGGGTTGACGCGGCTCTTGCGCGTCGAGAGGTCGACAGTGCGCGCTGCGGCGTCGACGCCGAGGATCGCGCACAGCACATTGTCGTCCAGGCGCAGCGCGCCAGCGCCGGCCGCGTTGGACAAGTCGTCCGCCTCGTCGCACGGGTGCACGCGGCCGCGGATGTGCTTGCCGATGCGGAGCATTGCGCCGGCGGCCGTCTTGCCAACCACGCGGCCGGGGACGACGTCGCCGACCTGCAGGTCGTCAAAGGAGCGGGCGGCGGCTGAGACACCCGAGGCCACCTTCTGCTCACGCTTGTTGGCGACGATCAGGAGGCCGCTCTTCTCGTTCTTCGAGACGACGACGAGGTCATCCAGCTTTTCCCCCGTCTTGAGAGTGCGGCGGAGCTCGTCGACGCCCATGCCCCTGTGATTGGAGAGGTTGGCGAGCGAGAGAAGTGCGGTGAGCTGCGACGGGACGAGCGAGACGACAACCTGCTCAGCGTGGATCTGGGCGACGATACCCTTGACTGCCGCGCCGACCTCGAGCTTCTCGGCCGCCACGGCGGTCGGGAGCGCCTGGCGCACGGACGCGACAAGCTTGCCAGCGCCGGTGTCGACGTCGGTGATGCGCACTGTGACGGGCTTACCGACGTAGAAGATGTCGGCGAGGTTGGTGACGAAGCCCTGCGCCGCCTCAGACTGGGGCACGAACGCGCGCAGCCCGCCAAACAGGTCAACGATGCAGCCCTTGTCAAGAAGCTTGGAGACGACTGCGGGCGTGATCTCTCCGGCGGTGACGTCGTCAAAGCCCTTTGGCACAGGCAGGTCGGACTCGACAAGGCTCTTCTTGAGGGTGAGAACGACGCGGTTGCGCGCGGGCTCGAGCGACCACACACGCGCCTTGACGCTTGCGCCAGGCTTGAAGCGCTTCTCGGGGTGCTTGAGGCGAATGTCGGCGTAGTGGAGCGGCCAGACGACGCCGTCGACGCTCCCCTGCACATTGACAAACAGGCCCTTGTCGCTCAGCCGCTTGACGGTGCCCTTGAGCACCTGGCCGACCTCAAGCTCGCCAACGGCCATGAACACCTGCGAGAGGACGCGCGGCTCAAAGCTCAGGAGCAGCACGCCGTCGAGCGCCGAGTGCCCAATCACGCGCGCGCGGTGGTACGTCCCAGCCTTGAACTGGACTGTGCTGAAGGAGAGTGAGGCGAGGCGCTCGTCGGTAAGGTGGGAGATGTGGCAGAAGCCCTCGACGCCGTCGTCGGTGCGAGCAACGACGCCCCAGTCGGGGATGACACGAGTGATCTTGACGCTTGCCAGCGTCTTGCCGATCGGCACCGCCTCCTCGAGCGGCTCCTTGGCGGCCGTGAGGGGCGACGAGAGGTTGAAGATGTGCGGCAGCACAGAGAGCGCAAAGCGCCGCTCTCCGGCAGCGACCGTGTCGTACAGGATGCGCGCCTTGAGTTTCTTGCCAATCTTGAAGCGGCTGTCGATCTCATCCTCCCCCAAGCCGAGGTGGGCGAGGTCGATGGTCCCGTCGTAGAACCCGCACAGCTTGACGTTGAGACCTGATGGCACAACCGCCGTGATGAGCGCGCTGACGAGCGAACCTGGCAGCAGTGAGCCGATGTTGGACACCTCAGTGAGACACGAGTGGATGAGTGTTTGCTCGTCGGTGCTGAGCTGGAGCACGCGACCGCCCGCAGCCACCTTCTTCACGACCGCGCGCAGGAGCTGTCCCGGAATGAGCTCGCCTGTTGTCAGCGCATCCGGGTCGGGTCGCTCACCCTCCACCTCGTCGTTGCTGAGGAACCCCTCGACGCCCGGCGCGCCCTCCCCCAGCCCCAGGCCGACCCGGTATCCCTTGTCCTCCTTGCTGAGGACCTCTCCCGTGATGCAGAACCCTTCCGTGAGGTCAGCCTTCGCGACGTCACCGTTGATCTTCTCCGGGATAAGCGTGAGTTCGATGCGCGCCGCCAGCCTCGTCGTCTCGGACACAGGGTACTGCGCGACAAACGCCTGGCTCGCAGTCGGGAACGCGTTCAACACCCTCGCAGCAACATACTGGCCAGGCGCAAACAGCTCCTGGAGCTCGGGCGCGCCGCCCTCCTCGTCATCCTCCATCTCGACATCCTCGTCGTCCTCGTTCATCTCCCTGTTGAGCGCGGCGGTAAGAGTGCTTGACACCTCGGTGATCGGCACGTGTGCGAGAAGGTTGTTGGGCAGGCTCACGACAAGATGCAGCGGCAGCACACTGTGCACGCGCCCGAGTACGATGGTGCCCGGCACGAGGCGCTTGTAGCTGAGCTCCTCGACGCGGATCGTGTCCTTGTCGCGGTCGATGCGGGCCGCGTCGCCGGCCCCACTGGCCTTCTTGAGGCGCTTGGCGTGCCGTTCCGAGATCTTGCGCGGGGGCGGCTTGCTTCCACTCTCTGCGTCCGCCTCGGCCCGCCCCTCCTCGCGCACCTGCTTGACCTCGAGGGGCGTGAGTGTCGTGCCGCCGCCGCGCGGAAAGTCGACCTCCTCAGCCTGGAGCGCGGACGTGAAGGACGGGGCGGCGCGCGGTGTCGGCGCCGACGGCTCCGTGCGCTCCGTGCGCGTCTTCTTCGCCTTTCGGGCCGGGCTGTCGCCCGCCCGCTTCTTGCTTGTTTTTGGTGGTGCCATTGGCGTCTGGTTGTTGGTGAGATGCTCGATTGACATTTAGAAATTCTAAATTCTCAATCAGCCGTCACTGCCACGTGGGGTCACGTGAATGGAGACGCGCTGCTCTCCGCTAGGCCGAGGGCCAGAGAGATGTGGTGATGTGCCGAGTTGCCATCGACAACAGTAGAGGAGGCGAGACGACCTCTCCTCCTCAGCATCTCACACCTATCATGCCGGGCGACCCAGAGATACGCAGGATGGTAAGTCGCGGGAGGATGGGCTGATGCAAGGCCGAGGCTATCTTTGCCGACCTCCTCGCGGACCAGGTCCTGACTACGACGATCGCCGCGCACCGCGAAGTGAAGCGCGGCCAGACTGTGTGTGCGACGTGTGGGACGCGGTGAGTGGGGAGCGGAGGGAAAAAAAGGGGAGGCGAAGGATCGTGGGTGGTGATTGAGTGTAGGCGAGGAAAGGACGGGGGTGGGGTGGAGGTCGGCGCGGAGGAGGAGAGAATGGATAGGAATGGGTTGCTCCGACCGCTACTCGGCGTCGGAGCTTGTGTGGCTCCCGCTGACACCAGATGCCGGGCACACGTCCCAATCACATTGGCAAGTGGCGCGTCCTCAGCCGTCGGCTCGCGCGAGGGCAGTCCCGCGCGGGGCATCACAGTCCGTCCTGCCGGCTACGCCGTCGGGCCCGAGAAAGGGACGGGCGGCGGCACGGGCATCGGGAGTGGGAGCGGGCGCATCGATGCATCCGGGAACGCGTTCTTCGACTGCCTGGTGTGCGGGAGAAGTGTGAGTGGGCCAGTGGGCCCGATGGCCCAGCTAGAGACGAGCGCTCTGACACCAGGTCACGTCGAACCGATACGCACCGCATCTCGCCTCCTGCCTCGGCTACTCGGGGAGCACGCGGCGCGGTGCGAGCCGCATGGCGGCCGCCAAGGCGAGACTGGGCGCGGACGGGCGCGCAAGCCCGTCCCCGTACCTCACCGGCGACGACAGCGACACAGAGAGCCTGAGCGGCAGGCGCAAAAGTACGTTCATGCCTGGCGTGGCTGATGCAGAACTCCTCAACGGCAAACGCGCGTCGTCGCCCTCCAAGGCCGCGCTCAAGAAGGCTCGCCTCGCGCAGGGCCACAGCGGGTCCGCGCCGCCGTCGACGCGCGCGCCACACCCCCCGTCCCGGCTTGGCCGGCCGCCGACGAGCGCCAAGAGCGCGTCACCGTACTCGCCGGAGAAGAGTGGGGCCGCGAGCGCACCCTCCTGGCGCGAGGGCAGTGCGGCCAGCTCGAGCGGGAAGAGTGCAGGGAAGAAGACGGTGCCGACGCCGGCGCCACCCCCGCCACCGGCGGCGGGAGACGGGGACGACTCGAGCGAGGCCGACGACGACTACTGATGTACATGTTGTGTCATGTATCTGTATGTGTGTGGAGGGAAGTGGCCGCCAAGTTCAGACTCATGGATTCCGCGGCTGGACAGCTCTTCCCAGACTTGTGGTGTACTTTAGAACCTGGCGTTCTGGAAAAACATGTGACTAAAATGCATGATACTGAATGCTATGCTAATGCTACAAGAAACGGCGTGCTAGCCTAAGAACTTCTGACTTGTCACTTCACCTACGCATCACCCAACTCACGCCGAATGCGCTCCCGCACCTCCCGTAACCCGCCTGTACGGCGCACGCGCCCCGGGCTCGCAGGCCCAGCCAGTCCGGGACTAGAAAGAATCGAGGGTGAAGGCTGCACCTCCGCCTTGAGCTCGAGCCAGTCGTTCCGTCCCACCCGCTTCGAGCCCAGGAAGAACGGGCAGAGGTCGACGAGGAGCTGGAGTGACGCCTCGGCCTCGGCGGTCGAAATGGGAGTCTTAGAGCTCTGCACGATGGTCTCGGCCACCTCGGATAGAGGGAGGGCGCGGCGTCGCGCTCGCGGAGTCCCGCTTCCAGATCCGGGAGGCGGAGCAGCGAACATCATCCACACTCCCTCCGCGATGCTCTCGAGGCGGGAGAGAGTTGCACGTCGCTTCAGCTCCTCCATGCCCGGGCGGTGGAGGACGCTTGAGCCGGCGACCAGAGACTCGCTGAGTGTCGGCTTCGCAGAGCGCGCCTTGATCTGGATGTCAGCAGAGGTGCGAGCGACACGAGCCGAACAACATACCCGTGCGAAGAGCGCCTTTTTCCGTTCTTGTGGTGTACCTGTGGTCGTCTTCTCTTTGATCTCAAAGGGGTCTGAGAGCAGGGTCGGCTTCTTGGGTGATGTCGTCAGCCCCGGCTCGGATAGGGTCGATGGCGAAGCGAAGAGGTTGCCTGGCGTCGCTGCGACGGGGAGCTTGGGAAGAGGCAGCAGAGGGATTGGGGGGATGGATGAGCGGCCAGAGTTACGCGTCGACGGCGTCGGGAGGTGCACAGACTCGAGAGGTTCCACCTGACGTCAGTTTGAAACAGAGTTGACCACGACTCACCTCTCCGCCGTTGAGCTCGACCCAGCGCTCAAGCCGCCGCTGCACCTCGTCTTGACGCAGATCGGCGCCGGCGTTCCAGCGGCCCATCAGCCGCACGCCGCCTCCCTGCCCCTGTGTACCAAGCCCACCCACTGCACCGCCGATGAGGAGCTGTCGCGTCTCGCCAGCCTGGAGCTCGAGCTCTAGACCAATCCCGTGCGCGTGCACCCGACGCCCAGAAGTGTCCAGCGTGCGTGTCACGGTGATCAGGTAGCTCAACCCACACACGGACTCGACGGTCGGCTTGACGAGGAAAGGGTTATCATCATCCTTGTCCTCAGCAGGCAGTGACTCTCCGTCCCATGTCCACAGCCACGCGAGGCGAGCAAGCTCCTCCTTTCCGAAGCGTCGGCCAGCCGTGCGTTCCACGACGTCACGCAGCGCGAGAAAGGTTGTCACGTTCGGCACCTCTACACGCGTAGCACTCGCAGAGTGCGGAGGCAGGACAGGGGGATGCTGGGCGAGGTGGAGCGAGAGAGCAATGTTGAAGGCGTGGTGCAGTGCGAGTAGAGCCTGCAGGTGCTCTGGTAGGTTTGAGCGGGGTACGACGTGTCGACGTTTCGCAAGCGGCTGGGGCGTGTCATCGTCGTCGTCGTCATCAACGCGTCTCCGGCGCCCTGTCCGCGGTGTGGGAGGTAAGGAAGCTGGGGAGTTGGGAGGCCTGATGTCAGCGGAAGATGGACGAGTTCTCACAGAATGGGCTTGGAGCCTCGCTTGCCAGGAGTGGCCAGCACACGCGACATGGTAAGGTTTGTATGTGAATCCGGCCAGCCGGATACAAGTAAACGACAGGCAACGTGTTTACTCTCACAGTAGAGAGTGATGAGGAGGGAGGGGGGGGGAGGGAAGGAGGGAGTAAGAGAGGGGAGGAGGATGGAGATGATGGTTGGGACAAGGAGTGTTTGTTGGAGGGGGGGGGGGGGGTTCTCGTGCGGCAAAAGCAAAGTAAATGGCAGGGCCAGGGATGGCTGGTCACTGTAAAGGGCCAAAGCCACGCGACTGCTCATGAACTTTAGCCAATCACAGATGGCCAGGTGAGACGCGCCTTTACCGGAGATTCCATATCCGACAGGACTGTGATACACAAATGGGAATGACACGAATAACCCACGTGGTTATCCAAGTTGCAAGTCTGGAATCGGATTTTGGTGAGGAGTGATTGCGTGCGGCGATGAGCGGAGGGCGGGAAGGAATCGTCCGCTCTTTTGGGTGGTCACTCGGATTTCGGGCCGCCTGAGCCGGCGGCAAATGGAAGATGGATGCTTGCTGGAGGAATCGAGGCTGGCTGGACAGAGTCTGGACCCATCCGACCGATCCCCACTCGCCGCGCTGTCCGGCTCTCCGGGCCTTCAGTCTCCAGTCCACCAAATGCTCCCAACATGCCACCTTGCCTCCTCCTGCCACTAACCTGTCTTCCGCCCTGCCAGAGTCACCAAGACGGCCCTCCTCGTACTCGTCATTCCTCGTTGATTCTCATTCACACTTCTCTCCACACACCTCTTCACTACTCACCCTCTTCCCCCCCGAAACACGCTCCATCCTCCTTACTTTCCTCACCCATCAAACAGTGTGAGTCGTACGTCCCCAACCTACTAGGGACTCCAGCCGTTGCGCAACATGCAAGTGGCCGACTGGTCCAGTGTGTGTCCTGTGTCCCGGAACAGCCTTCCTTGACGACCACGACCAGATGTGGAGCTAGCAGATGGCACGGACCGCGCACATGCATCCCGGCGGCTGACTTGTGTTGTTCTTTCCAGTCTATTGCCACGAGTGCTGACGTAGCTTGATTTGTCACAACGCCCACCCTCGGCCCCGATCATCCTTATTCCGACGCCTATCTTGTGCATTCACAAACCACACTTGCAACCCTCGGTCTCCCATTCTCGACTCTTACTCCTTCCGCTCTATTCCAACTCTTCTCTGTCTCACGCCGACTTCGCCGTTGTGATTACCTTGCAATCGTTCAGTTCGAGGTACGTCACTCTCGAGTCCTGCATCGTCCAGGCGGCTGCTTCCCTCCGCCCTTGTAGCCAGCCACAGTTTAACCGTCCACCCCTTTAAGCGCACCGGGGCTTGCATCATTCTTCAACGGACCCGGTCCGGCTACACCCCGCTCACATCCGCAGCCCCGCAGGCGACTCTCACACCACCCCGCCCCTGCCTCCCTACATCATCCTCCCCTCCCCCCTCGCTTGTTGAATCGCCCAGGCCGCTGACTCTGGCCTTGCAGTGAACTGCTCATCATCATGTCCACCTCTCCTCGACCTTCGCGCGCCAAGCGCGGCTCCATCCCCTCGCTCGAGGCCCTCGGCGAGGCCTTCAAGAACGAGACCATCGTCGTCGTCTTTGGTGCATCGGGCGACCTGGCTAAGAAGAAGACGTTCCCGGCCCTCTTCACCCTCTACCGCCAGGGCCACCTCCCCAAGGACGTGCACATTGTGGGCTACGCTCGCACCAAGATGACCGAGGAGGAGTTTCACAAGCGCGTGACGAGCTACATCAAGAAGGACGACAGTGTCGACGACTTTGACGAGCGGCTCGAGGGCTTCAAGAAGGCCCTTACCTACATCTCGGGTCCCTACGACAATGACGCCGGCTACCAGGAGCTGGAGAAGCACCTCGTGGACCTCGAGGGCAGACGCGGGCCCAGCGAGAAGGCCAACCGTGTCTTCTACATGGCGCTGCCTCCCTCGGCATTCACCGATGTTGCTGCTGGTGTCCGTAAGAACAACTACTCGAAGAACGGCGGCAACCGCATCATTGTCGAGAAGCCATTCGGCATGGACCTCGAGTCGTGCCGCGAGATGATGTCGGCGCTCAAGGCCGAGTGGAACGAGGACGAGACCTACCGTATTGACCACTACCTTGGCAAGGAGATGGTCAAAAACTTACTCGTTCTTCGCTTCGGCAACATTGTTCTTGACGCTGTGCTGAACAAGTTCTCAGTGTCCAACGTCCAGATCACGTTCAAGGAGACGATCGGCACCCAGGGTCGTGGAGGCTACTTTGACGAGTTCGGTATCATCCGCGATGTCTGCCAGAACCGTGAGTTGTGTCCGTGAATGGGAGGCAGGTGTCTCATGTGGTATCAATGGAGAGGTGAAAGGGTGGCACCGGAAACGGTGCCGAGGGATGCTCCACCCTGTCCTGTGTGTACACCTCGTCCTGACCAACTCGCTTGCCTAAGCCGACCATGGCTAACCACCAGACCTGATGCAGGTTCTGTCGATCCTTGCCATGGAGCGCCCAGTTTCGTTCGCAGCCGAGGACCTCCGCGACGAAAAGGTCAAGGTCCTCCGGTCGATTCCTCCCATCAAAAAGGAGGACATGTACCTGGGCCAGTACGTGGCAGGCAACGGCGAGCCTGGCTACCTCGACGACCCGACTGTTCCCAAGGGCTCCAACTGCCCTACATACGCTGCTCTATGCCTCTACATCAACAACCCCCGCTGGGAGGGCGTGCCATTCATCATGAAGGCCGGCAAGGCGCTTAACGAGAGCAAGGTCGAGGTCCGTGTCCAATTCAAGGACGTTACCTCGGGCATCTTCACCGACATTGCGCGCAATGAGCTCGTCTTCCGCATCCAGCCCGACGAGGCCGTGTACATCAAGCTCAACTCGAAGCTGCCCGGCCTCATTACCAAGGCTATCCCCACCGAGCTCGACTTGACGTACAAGGACCGCTTCACTGACGTCGAGGTGCCCCAGGCGTACGAGTCGCTCATCCTCGACGCTTTCAAGGGCGACCGTTCCAACTTTGTCCGTGACGATGAGCTCGAGCAGTCGTGGAAGATCTTCACCCCGATCCTCCACTACATCGACCAGGAGAAGCCGACACCAGAGCCATACGCCTTTGGCGCGCGTGGGCCCAAGGACTCGCTCGCGTTCTCGATGAAGTACGGCTACAAGCGCACGGACGAGGGCACCTAGTGAGTACAGGCAGTGTATGGGTTGGCAGCCGGGGCCGCGCGCGTTGGCCCCACGGTTGGTGACCTCTTGATCTTGCAGGAATCGCATTGACAGACAGCACGTGGCCCGTCACGAGTGTAACGGCCAACCTGTAAACTGGATACCGAGCAGCAACATCAAATAGTCCGCGACTCGTTATATGGAACGCAGTCCTGTAGAGTGTGACATGAGATAGTGGATCAGTGTCTGTGGCGCGAGCGAGCTGACATGGTGATGTTGACTGTCCTTGAGGAGCGTCAGGTGAGTCGACTCGCCCAGTGAAAGCGAACTAACAGGTAGGTGGATGGAGATCAGGACAGCACCAAGTTCCTTTGCAGCCGCAATCCCCGGCGGCCCACGCGCTGACATGCGTTTTGGTTCAGAGGTCGCCACTCTGGGCGGCAGCCATGGAGCGTTTCGCTTGGCGCAGGCGCCCTCAAGTGGGTCACTTGTTCTGATTCCTCTGCGGCCGCCCTCGAGCGCAATCTCATGCTCAACAGTTGACCCACCCATATTCACTGCATTCATCTGCGATATTCTACCCAAGTTCACACATACACTCGACGATATCCGTGTTGATATCCATGACAATGGGCAACGGGCTTGTATTAACGTTGAACGAGAGGCCAGCTTGTGTGTGTCGAGTGTGGAGCGGACATGGTGACCGCGCAGTGATGAGTGGCTCGGACTCGACACCTAGTTCTTTCGACACAGAGGCAACATGGGCAACTGAGGGCTGCGCTCGGACACTTGACGCTGAGCACAGGCCATGACAAGGTCAATCCCATTCCTGTTCTGCGCACCTCCTTCCTCTCCGCCCCGCTTCCGTCTGCGTTCTCTTTCCCACACCCCACACCTCTCCTCTTCCCTCTCCCATCCTCACTCTGCACTCCTCATCCACTACCCTACTCGAGGTCAGCATCCTAATATTTCATTAGACATCGACCTGGCTCTCTCCAGATTACGTGAGCCAGCAGCGAGCAGTTCATCCTTTCCCAGGCCACCTCGAATCTCTCCTGACCCACGCACTCGGAGGGACCTCTCCCCGTCAGACAATCCCCGCCCGGCATGTCACTCAATGACCAATTTGAACAATTCCTTTCCTTGGAGGGCGGTATTGAAGACCAGGAACTACTGGACGAGATCGAGCTCCTCCTCGGCCGCGCAAAGCGCAAGCCGAACACTCGCGATGTCGAACTATGGCTCATCGAGCCCAAACATATGATGATAGGGTCGCTGACTGGTGACACTTTTACGCCCGTGAGTCACTTGTCAACTTTGGAAATGTCACCTGGAATGCGACCTACATGTACTGTAACATACTACCTTGCGAATGTCAACAGAACTCACTTTCGATCATTGTACCAGCTAACGCGCAGTTGCTCAGCAGCCCATGTCTCCAGGCAGCGCCGCCTCACCCACAGAGGAAGAACACGAACGGACGGAAACGGCTTCCCCTATCCTTTGTCTCGTTCGACTTCAAGCGTAAGCTCCTGGTGGCCAAGACAAAGTTGGACGTCGACTGTGACCTTCCTCGGGCGCTCGACCCGGTTGATATAGAGATGCCCCTCGCGAATATCACTACCGGTGGCCTGCACATCTGGTCCCGGCAGAAGGACTCAAACACCCGCGAGGTCCGCCTGATGGTGTCCTTTCGCCACCCACCACGCTACTTTTGCCGCTTCGAGTTGGAGGTGGAGACCCCTAGGGGCACCAAGCTATACCGCCGGCGAGCAACCCAGCTCGACTTCTCCAATAGCGGCGTCGTGAGTTTGGAAGGAGGAGGGCGGTGCCAGTTGGAAGGGCAGCTAACATACAGCAAGAGGCGGATGCTTACCCGATCAATCCCATCAACAAAGGAAGCGCGGCCTATGTGCATGCCCACTCGCAGCGACGCTGACGGCAGCCCTTGAACTGGAATGCTTACCAGTGGGTGTTCGATATGAATGAGAGCGAGTTCAACCTCATCAAGGCTGCCCAGCTCATGATCCACCGCATCCCTGACCTCTACGTTATCTCCAAAGACCGTTACCCTACCACCATTGCCAAGCCCAACTGCGTAAATGGGTGGAACCCACCAGATCTGTCGCGCCTGGACTTTGATGTCCGCACTCTTGCTGAGGGACTGCTGGGTGCGGGTATTCTACGTCCTATGGACTGGCCTAGGCTTCTTGAGGCACTCGAAAGCGCCACCCTTGAGCGCTCGGGGGACATCAAGCTACGCGTCCTCGAGAGCCTGTTCACCGAGGAACGCATTCACGACATCAAGACTGCTCTGGGTAGGCGTCTCAGGACGTTCATGTCCTTCGCCGACACGTCCGTCCCCTATACGTCCATCCCCGACACCAAGGTGACCAAAAGGCACGTCGTGTCCATCCGTACCATCCAGGTCACGCCTACGCGCATGCTCATCAGTCCTCCTCAGCTTGAGGCGAGCAACACAGTCACTCGCAAATATGCGGACAATCTGGACGACATCATCCGCGTTCAGTTCGCAGACGAAAGTGACCGCATCCATGTAGGCTCCAGCCTAGACTTGGCGCTGACGAAGATCCTCGATTACGCCAAACGGGCGGATCAGCTCATGCCAGGAGTTGGTCTAATGGCTCGTGTCCGGCGTGCCCTCAACAAGGGTCTCCGGGTCGGCGGCAAGCTATTCCTCCCCCTCGCCTCGTCTGGCTCTCAGCAGAAGTAGCCAATGCGCAAAGAGCTTCCTGACCACAGGGACCATTCAATCTGGTTCTTCAATCCGGCTGCGATCGACCGTGCCGAGCTCTTTCGCTGGATCGGCACGGTCAAGGAGACTGTCGTAGCCAAGTATGCAGCACGCATGGGTCTTGTGAGCCTTTCCACTTCGCTACCGCCGCGCGCATCAGAAGCGTTGGCGTTGACGCGCGCCCTAACTGCCAGCCTTTCAGCACAAGTCGCGAGGTCGATCTCGAAATCCAGATCAGGAAGAACGAGGACGTCCACAGTGACGGCCACTGTTTCACCGACGGCTGCTCCATTGCAGGCACCGAGGTCATGTGGAAAGCCGTCGAGGCACTCATACCGAACAAGAAAGCCCGGTCGCGTCCATCTGCAATCCAATTCCGCTTAGGGTGAAGGACTGGAGTGTGAACTGATGGGCTAACGGCAGCGGTGCTAAGGGCATGCTTGCTTGCTGGCCAGAGCTTGCTGAATCAAACGAGGTGCTGTTACGCGGATCTCAGGTCAAGTTTCACAGTGACCAAGTCAAACTAAATGTCATCCGAGTGAGCCATCATGATTAATGAAAGCTAACAGCAGGCGACTCACTACCAGGCTGCCTTCCTGAACCGCCAGTTTATCATGATCATGGAGTCGAATGGGGTACCCCAAGAACTCTTCCTCAATCTTTTCGATCAAGCTCTGGAGAAGCTGGAAGACTTCGATACCCGCGTCAAGGCAGGCGCGCTCACCCTCAACGACCAGGCCTTGTTATCGAGCCGAACCCGGTTTCCAGTCTCCAAACTCATCCACTGCGGTTTCAACACGAACCCTTTCGTCGTTGATCTCTGCCACCTCATCAAGGGCCGCGTGCTACAGGATCTCAAGTGGCGCAACCGCCTTCAGCTGGATGATGGCGCTTTTCTGATGGGTGCGTCTCACGGCTTGCTTTACTAAGACATAGGCATCTGTGACGAGGTTGATTGCCTGAAGGAGGGCGAGGTGTTCTGCCAGTACCAGGTTGATAATGACAGCAAGCCCAACATCGTGACGGGAGAGGTCCTGGTCTGCCGTGCGCCGGCTCTGCACCCAGGGGACGTCCGGCGCGCCATGGCAGTTGATCGGCCCCAACTCCGCCACTTGACCAACGTTCTCGTCTTCAGCACTCAGGGAGTACGACCGCTTCCTAACATGCTCGGAGGTGGCGATCTGGATGGCGATGGTGAGCCATCGCAATCATCTACAGTGACTGATCACCAGACTACACTCTCATTTGGGACCAGCGATTCGTACAGCCGCTCAAAGAGTTCGACCCAATGAACTACACAGCACCAACTCCGGTCCACGTCTCCCAAGTCACCCAGGAGCATGTCAACGAGGTACAATTTGTTGTCGGATATCTTCAGCTCACACCAGAACTTCATCAATTACATTCTGGTGAGCTTAGAGAGGACATTTGCAAGCTCACCTTGCAGAACGACATCCTGGGCCAGGTCGACAACGCCCACCTCGCCAACTCGGACTTGTGCACACCGTTCGATCCTTCCTGCATCGCGCTTTCAGAGGTCCACAGTGTGGGCTGTTAAGTGGATACGAGCTGACGTCAGATTGCGTGAGTCTGAGACAAGCTCGTGTCCAGCTGTTGTTGTTAACACACACAGAGTGGACTTTGCTAAGAGTGAGTATTCCTCGTGGACTGGGAGAACTACTGGTGCGCAGAGCCCTCGAATTGGTTGAGTAGCTCTGCCTGTCCAGGGTTGCAAATTGTTTCAACAACTGGGTGATGGCTACTGGCACCGTTGGGCAAGGGCCGATGGTGAAGGGCTGCACCAGACGCAGCTGCGTGTGCCTGCGGAGCTAACCAGCAGCTGGCCAGCCTGCCGAACTGGACCCCAAACTGATTCCGGAGAGGTGGCCAGATTTCATGGGCAAGGTGTGTCCTTTCTCAACACTCCATGGACCGATGCTCATATACAAGGACGAGTCCAGGACATACCTGAGCGGCAAAATTCTGGGTCTTCTGTTCCGGAAGGTGAAGAGGGTCGCGAGTCAATCTGGCAGTTGCTGACAGTTAGGTCCTCCCCGAGCGTGGGTTCGAGCCAACCCACCTCGCCAGGGCAGGGTACGAACTCCATCCCTGCCTCGTTGACATGTTCGAACCCAACCTGGAATTGTTTGTACGCCTACGATTCGTCAAGAGCCGGTACGAGCATGACCTTCAGTACACCATGCGCCGTTTCAACGTTGAAGAGGCAGAGATTGTGACAAGTGTTCCCGCTCACAACGGGGAGCGCAGGCGCTCGCGTCAGCAGTCGCGCCTCCAGGTAAAATGAAAGAGGAACATGGAGAGCTGACTTTTAGGATGCGCTCGACGTCGCGTACCAAGTACTTGTGGAGACCACTCGAGAGAATGCCCTGAAGGTCGCTCTGGAGCTAGAGGACGTTCCTACTGGAGTCCGGCACGAGGAATACATTGCGTGGCACGCATATATGCCGGTGTTCGAGGCGAGAAACGTCATGGAGGCAGACGAACAGATCAACGAGACCCTTGGTGTGCTGAGATCTGTGTCCGAAAATGGAGGAAAGATGTGTATTTTGTGAGCTTCCATGGTTGGGCACCGCTGACGACAGGCAATTAATGAGTTTCCCCTTCGTGTGGTGGACCGAGCTGGTCGCGCTCGTGGCCAAGGCTCGGTGAGTGGAATCCTGTAATAAATGTGTTGCATGTTGTTTGAAATAGTGCAACCTATCCGCCATGTATCTCTGGCATCATCTCGGGTGGACGACCTCCACCGTGGCTCACGTGACGTGTAGACGGAGGCAAAATGTTGATCGCCTGAGCCAGTTGCCATGTTTCGAAGGATTTGAGTGGTGAGATAGACCACTCGACCAATACCCACAACAACAATGACAACAGTAGCAGAGGTCAAGCTACTTACTCTACTCAACGTCAGCGCCGTCAAGCGTCCCCGTGAGCTCGATCTCCCGGGCGGCTTCCGCTCTCCCGCAACGAGTCGGGCACAAAGCACCACTGGATCTCCAGCGCCCGAGCCCAAAGCGAAGCGGAGGCGGAGCGTCGTTTTCGGTGGTGAAGTCGGGCCGAGTGGCAGCACGTATGGGAAGAAGCCCTCCAAGAGGGTGTCAATGTTGGCCTTGGCCGAGGCACACGAGAACGGCGATACGAACGGCGACGTCCAGGTGGATGCCGAAGAAGAGGCGGTTGAGGCCGAGGTCGACAGCGATGACGAGGAAGAGGACACTTTCCTGACACACTTTGGACCCGAGCCAAAGCTGCTGTATGGCGACGTTGATCTCGTCGGCGCAGCAGAGGAAGATCGGTGGGAGACGTCGCGCGCGAGCGTGAGCGGGTTGGGGAGGGTGGTGGAGCAGCGTCCGCAGGGCGGCTCGCGGGCGGAGGGCAAGGCAAGGGTAAGTACGCGGTACTGCTGCGCTGACAAAAGCTCGTGCCGACAATCGCAAAGGCGATGAAGGCCTCGCCTGCACTTGCCTCGACGCTCCTCTCGCACCTGGGTGCTTACTCGGACCTGTACGCGCACAGCATGGACGGCGAGGCGGATGGGAGTGAGACTGGCCCCTTTGCTTCAGGGACACACGACGCGCTGCGGGTGGCCGCTGCAGCGCACGCAATGAACCACGTGCTCAAGAACCGCCGGCGCATTGTGCGCGGGAACGAGCGTCTCGCGCACGCAGCTGCTGAGGGCAAGGTTATTGAGGAGCCGCGTGATGGGTCCTTTACCCGGCCCAAGGTGCTGCTCCTCCTCCCGACG
Source organism: Cutaneotrichosporon spelunceum (assembly GCA_030805415.1). Taxonomy (NCBI): domain Eukaryota; kingdom Fungi; phylum Basidiomycota; class Tremellomycetes; order Trichosporonales; family Trichosporonaceae; genus Cutaneotrichosporon; species Cutaneotrichosporon spelunceum. The sequence goes on from BTCM01000001.1 coordinate 171,070, forward strand.
CGTGCCGCAGCGCTCCAGTGGCTTACACAGTACCTGTTCCCGCTGGCCGGGGAGGGGACGCAGATCGAGAACCGGCGCCCGTTCCTAGACTCGTTCGGACTGCCCGAGGGCGTCGAGGACCCTCTCACGGCGGGCGACTGGCCAGCAGACCACGTCGAGAACTTCCGTGGTAACACAGACGACAACTTCCGCTTCGCACTCAAGATTACGCGCAAAGCGTGGCGCGTTGTCATGCCGCCCACCAACGAGGCCAAACTCAATGACTCGGATATCATCATTGCATCCCCGCTGGCAATCAAGATGGGTGCTGAGCGCGAGCGCACCACCGACTACCTCTCTTCTATCGAGGTGTGCATCGTCGATGGTGCGGACGTCATGGCGATGCAGAACTGGGACCACGTCCAGTTCGTGTTCAAGCATCTGAGCGAGGTGGCTGCTCAATCGCACAACACGGACATCACCCGCCTCAAGCTCTGGTACGCTGAGGAGAAGGCAAAGTACCTCCGCCAGACGGTGCTGTTGTCGCGGTACGACATGCCTGAAGCTCGCGGGTTGTTCAACCACGCGTGCCACAACGTTGCGGGCAAGGTGCGGGTCGACGCTGCGGCCGGCCTCAATGGCGTGCTGGACCGGGTGCGGCCGGGCGTGCGGCAGGTGTTTGAGCGGTTTGACACGGATGACAAGGCGCTCGGTGCCGAGGCTGCCGTTGAGGAGGTCGACAAGAGGCTGGACTGGTTCACCAAGAAGGTAAGCAATCTCGTGGAAGAAAGCTCAACGTGAGACCATCCCCACCCTTCTGCGCGCCGCGGGCAGCCGGACACAAACGCTCGTCGTCGTGCCCTCGTACTTTGACTTTGTGCGTGTGACCAACCGCCTCCGGAAGAGCGGGGCGGTGAGCTATGCCGCGCTGAGCGAGTACTCGTCCAACTCTGAGATCTCGCGTGCGCGCACCCAGTTCTTCAAAGGCAAGCGCGCGTTCCTGATCGTCACCGAGCGCTTCCACTTCTACAGGCGCTACCGGCTGCGCGGTGCACGCACGGTCGTCTTTTACTCGCTCCCCGAGCATGCTGCATTCTACGCCGAGTTCCTTGCCATGCCGTTTGTCGGGGCGCGCGGCGCGGGCGAGGTCGACGAGGACGTTGACCCGGCCGACGTGCGGGCGCACACGCTCTTTAGCCGGTTTGATGTGCTCCGCCTTGAGCGGGTTGTGGGGCACGGGGACGCACGCAAGATGCTGGGCAGCGGGGAGGGGCGGTTTGAGTTTATCTAGTGCTATGGATAGGTTGGTGTACAGATGGAGAATTCGAGTGTTTCCGAGGATGGAACGGGGTGGAGGGTGGAGGAGGGTAGGAAATAGCCCCGTGGGTGGGGTGGGCGGCGCGGGCCAATGCGCCAGCCAGGTGGTGGGAGGCAGCCAGCCAGCCAGCCACTGGACGCTCACAGTCATCATCGTTCCCGTCCATCATCAACTCTTTCTCCTCGTCTTGATATCAACTCGACATTTCTCGATTCATTCTCCCCTCTTCCCCCCACCCTCGCCTTGCCACGATCGATTCAGCATACATCAGCATATATTCATATCATAACCAACCCCCCCCACTTGCTCCCACGACCACATCCTTCCTCCCCGCCTCCGGGCCTCCCAGTCCTCCCGCATACCGATTCCCCCCTCGCTGCAGCGTAGCGCGCCGCGATGCGCGAATCAAACTACACGCAACCACCGTCGAACCGGGCCGTGATCAGCATTACCCAGATGATGTATGACCGACGAGGTGAGTTGTCCGCTTACCGCCGCCTTCCCCGCCTCCGCCGTTACATCGAGCGGCATTCGCCGCATCTCTCGCACTGGCGAGGCCGGCAGGGCTCATCGAGCTTCGTCGTACTCCCCAACCCTGCCAGATTGGTCGTGCTGGTCGTGCTCGTTGCATACGACCACCGGCGTTGCGATTGTTACGATCAGCGCCCGTCGCGGTCGCGTGCCCACATGAGGAACGGTGGGGAATGACGCTCACGCCAGCTCTCGACACCAACTCGACCTTGGCGCTGCTCAACAACCTGTGCCAGCTGACATTCCTAACGTCTACGTCGCCAAGGATACGAGAAGTGCTCACCATGGACGGCGGCTTGGAGCGCATGCTGGACATCTTACGCGAATCCTGCCTTCCGCGCGAACCAACACTGTCAGACATGTGGGGCTTGAATGGGCCGTGCACGGCAAGAACCATCAACGTTGACCGAGCCATCTCGTTACGCCACTCGCTCGCGTTCCAGTGCGTGGTCAACATCGGCATCCGCGGCAATGAGACGATTCGCACTCGAGTCGTCCAGGCCGGAGCTCTTGACGTCGTGGCGCAGATCCTCGAGTCTTGGCTCAAGAAGAACGGCATTGCAGTTTTCTCATCCTCGGTCGGTAGCCAGGCCTCGGTCGATGCGTTGGCCTCTGGTGCACCATTGCCTGGCGTCGAAGCGCGCTCTCGCCGCCGCCAGGGATCGTCACGGCACAGTGGGGCCAGCAACTCAAATAACACTTCGGCTATCGCGCGAGAGTCGACTGCTCAGTCATCTCACAATGTACCGCCACCACCATCTCAGCCCACAGCAGCCACTCCAAGCGCAGCTTCCCACCCACCAACATCACATACAGCTGCAGCTGCAGCTCCCGCATCACAGCCCCAGGTCACTGCTCCCGCCCCTTCTCAACCTGTTGCCATTCCTCCCCCTGCCTTTGGGACCGGGCCTCCTTCGCGAGGGCTAGGACAGATGATGGTCAACTTGCTCGCCAACCGTTTGCAAAACCGCCAGCCGCAGCAGGACGCGCAGACGCCCCAAGCCCCAACGCGCGTGCAGACGGGGTCGTCGATTGACACGGACGTGGACATGGCCGATGCTGAGACAGAGGAAGGTGGCGAGACTGACACTGCTGGTGGCGACACAGACACTGGTGCAGACACAGCCATGGATGTCGAGCCGGACAACGTCGCAGGGCCCAGCGTGACGACCACAACCCCCCGCGCGCTCATGACTGTCCTGCCCATGCAGATCCCACGGAGGTCACCCGAGCCGGTGAGTGAAGCGGCTAGCGCGGCAACCAGCAATGCAGCGTCGCTCTCGGGCGACGAGCCGCCAGCTATCCCTCGTGCGCGGTCAGACAACAGCCTCAACACCAACGCTGCAGCGCAGGCCGCAGCAGAATCGGTTCGCCCGGCATCCGGAATGGCACGGCCTGCGCCGCTTGGTGCGGACGCTGGACAGTCGTTGATGCACGGGGTCGAACATGTCGAGGGCATGCGGGGACGCCGCGGGACTGTGGTCGGACGACCACTGCTCACCACCCGGGAACAACAGAGCGCTGCGGACGAGAGCGAGGTCTCTGACCACCTGCCAGAGACGGACATGGCACAAGTCAACATCCTCACAGCCGCTGCGAACGCCGCCATGGAGGCGGCTGCCGCTGTTCCCAACCAGGAGACTGGACCGCAGCCGGCCATCGTTGATGGCCTCGTAGATTTGGCAAACGACGAGCCTGACCCGGAAGTGCTGGCAGCTGAGCAAGCGCGGTTCGACATGGAGGCAGGCGCACCGCCGGGTCAGCCGGGCGCTGCTCAGACTCCCCGTATGACGAACACCGACATGCAGCAGCCCACGGAGCTCGCTGCGCAGGTACCGCCAGTTCAGCCTGCGCAGATCATCATTGCGAATCACGCACCCCGCGGGTTCCAGGACCTCGCGTCGTACGTTGGTGTCTCTCTTCTGCTCAATCCCGAGGGCACCAACTACTCGGAGGATAACATCTTGTTAGCCCTGCAGCTGTTGGCGTACCTGTCCAAGTACCCTCACGTACGGGCGACGTTTCACCACCCCCGGCGGCCAATGCACCGCACGTTTGACCTCGGTTTCGACGAGGAGAACCCCCTTCCGGAGCGCCCCAACTATTCTGAAACACCCAACATCTTCTCTCTCGTGGAGAGATTCACGTTCCGGCCTTCGCCATCGGACCCGCTCATGTTCCGCATCCCGAGTGAGATCCAGTACTGGGCAGGCGTGATCATGCGCAACGCGTGCCGCAAGGACGACGCGCAGGGCGGCATCCGTCAGTGCGCGTACATGTCCTGCGGCCGCTGGGAGAAGTTTCCTCGCGAGTTTGCCAAGTGTCGTCGCTGTCGCAAGGCCAAGTACTGCAGCAAGGAGTGCCAGAGCAAGGCGTGGAGCGAGGGGCACCGTTTCTGGTAAGTCTTTACGTGAAGGAGTGTGCTGACGGCCAGGTGTAGCTTACGCTCTGAGCCAGAGCCTTCGGCAGACGCGAATGGCGCGGCGAGAGGCGCTGGTGGCGGTGGAGCCGGTGGAGGCGGAAACGGCCGCCGTGACCCTGCTCCTCGGCGCGACAACGCGGGCAACAACGACGTGGACATGGCCGACGGGAACGCGGTGCATCAGACGCCTCGAGCTGCGCCACGGCATAACACACGCTCGGCTGCGCCACCAGCTGTTTCGGTTGCAGCCACACGGCCTCCAGCTGGCGCCAGCGTCCCAACGTTGCGGCGCGTGACTCCGATGCGCCGCCCGTTCGAGTCGCTTTCCATGTCTGACGAACGCGAGCGCGCGCGCTTGGCGATGGCGAGCCCGACCTCGGGCTCTCCGACATCGCGGACCGAGCGGACTCGGCGTCCGCTGCCTGCGTTCCTCAAACTGGGCCAGGGGGGACCGAGTAGCACGGCGGAGATGAACGCGGAGATGGCGCGCCCGAGCCGTGCGCGCTCGACGACGCCACAGATGGGCAATGCTTGGTAGGGGCTTGTCTCGGCACCAAGCAAACCAAATTCTTGGTGGTTTTCTCGGCACCAAGCAAACCAAATTCTTGGTGGTTATCTCGGAACCAAGCAAACCAAATCACGGGTTCACTGTTGGTCACATTTGCCGTCGCATTGCGCATTGCACTGCGCGTTCATTCCAGTTGCATGGCCTCTAGGCGGCCCGCGTCGGGGGGAGCTTGGGCTGGGTCTGGGATGGTAGCCTGGAGCGCAGTTGTTGTCATGGTCTATTTAGCATCGTCTTGTCATGTAGCTGTGCCTTGCGGTGTCCCGGTGTGTTTGTGTTTGGGCTGTGTGCGCCACGGCAGCGTGAGCGTGACGAGTGGGTGCCTGCGTCGCGACAACGTCCTCGATCCGAGACAAAAGAGATCCAAAACCGCCTATGGCATCGCCCGTATTCCAGGTCCAACGTCAGCAAGCTCGACTGCGACCATGTTTGATTAATCTAACGTAGAGACGGGGCCATGGGCGCACCTGCGCCGGTGACATATAGACGACGCAACAGTCTCAGTCTCGATCCAGATCTGGATCAGAGGTACTGGGTGCGGTATGCGATGCGGTCGGGTATACGGGTATGTGGGCGGAGGAGGGGGAGGAGGGATATGACCTGCACAGCAGTGCTGGGCGCCGTGTACCTTGTATGTTGGCTCGCTGCCCGGGCACCGTGGTCACAGTGGCCAGCGGATCCAGGCCAGTGTACAGTGTCCCAGTGTACAGTGTCCCAGTGTACAGTGTCCCAGTGTACAGTGTCCCAGTGTACAGTGTCCCAGTGTACAGTGTCCCAGTGTACAGTGTCCCAGTGTACAGTGTCCCAGTGTACAGTGTCCCAGTGGCCAGTGTACCGTGCCAGTGTCCCAGTGGCTAGTCGTATCAGTGCCAGTATCTGCCATTGCCAGTGTACTCCCAACGGCCAAGTACTGCCCCATGGGACACTGCATGTCGTCCGAGATGGAGCGGGACAAGAGAGAATGACTGAGAGTGACACGGTATGAGTGCCACTTGGAGCACTTGGAGTGGCCAAGTGAGAGTGCTCTTGGGTGGCCAAGGGAGTAAGTACTCTTGGGTGGCCAAGTGGGAATACTCTATGGCTGGCCTGGGAGTGTACTGGGGTACCAATGGGATGGTCAGGAGTGTACTGGGGTACCAGTCGAGTGGCGATGCCATGGAGTACATCAAGCACCGGCTACATGACATGCATCAGCCGGTGACCAGCGATGTATCCCGGGTGGTGTGGTGTGGTGTGGGACCGGGGTCAGTGACGGCGGTGGTGAACGTGGGCAGTTGTCGTGGCGATAGCGGGTAGTGACAGTGCTTCAATGACAGTGCATAATACCAGGCCAGTGCGTCAGTGCCAGTGGGCCCATTGCAGCCAGTGACAGAGCAGACGACAGTGGGCTCTGGTGCTCGAGCCTGCACAGCTCTAGGTATCGGTCGGTGGGTAGGTGACAAACCACTGGGACAGTGACTGCGTCTGCCACTACCATTACGACGGCGACTGCCACTGCGTCGGTGACTGCACACGCCTGCGACGGCAACCTGACGGCGACATGGTGCATACCGGGCACTAGGACATTGTACAACAGCGGTGACAACGAGGCCAGATTATGGACAGAGCATTAGATTTGCGCAGGCCAGGACGCAAGGTAGGCTGTAGGAACAGCACGCATTAGGACGGAGCTATAGGACACAGCAGGAATAGGGCCTCACGTCAGCGCGCACGGCAGCGCGCACATCTGGCCTCACGGCCGCGACAGAGTACGGTGGCGGCGGGTCGTCGTAGTCGTAGTCGCCGCCGACTACGACACGCGTGTGCCCACTCCCTATCGAGCGTGCGGACAGCTCGGAGATGGCGGACACGGTCGACCTCCTCGCGGACCGACTTGCGATTGCAGATGCTGCCACGGCCACGGCCGCCGTTGGGATGGACGGCATGCTGTACCGCGCTGCCGTCCGACCGGAGCGGGCCGCATGGGCTGGTTCTAAGCCCTCTCGCTTCTTGCCGCAACGCACGCACTCGCAGTCGGGGTACGAGGCCGCGAGTTGGCGCCGCTTCGGGACCTCAAAGGGTGGGAGGTTGTAGATGCGTTTCGTGGTGAAGACCTCGTGCGCCCAGCGCGGGAACCGGCGCCCAATTTGGTCCAAGTCTGCCGAAAGGGAGGGGCCGAGGAGGGTTGTAACTCTCGCCTCGATGTAGTGGCGCATCATGGCTTGCGCCGTGCTGATGTTAGAGGTGGAATCGGGACCACTTACAGTGCATCAGAGGCCTGGTTCAGGTACCTCGTCAGGTCGGTCAGATTTGCCGCTATTGGCACCGAGGGCTGGTGTTAGGGCAAGGTACATGGAACATAAACATGGAAACAGTAAAGGAACATACAAGTAGAGCCAGGGGGAGGGCGATGGGCCGTCCCGCAGCGTCACGTATCATGGTCAAGAAGAATGGGTGAAGAACCAAGAAGCAAGAAGAGGAGAGCGTGGAGAGTACCAAGTAAGGGTAACAAGTTTCGACAGGTAGATGGCGAGGGGTGGCAAGACTGACTGGTCCCCACCATAGCGTATTTATGTGCCCCGTCGCTGAGACCTCGGCAGCACCGAGAGGCAGTACAGTATCCAGAGGCAGCGCAGCAGTGAGCGGTGACGTCTGGGGTGGCGTGCCTGGCTGGGCGTGGCGTCTGGTGCACATTTACCGGCCTGAATAGCATACGCCATGGCGACACCCACGAACAAGGCCGAGGCAACGCAACGCAAGGCCGGCCGAGTGCCACGGGGACAGGGAGCAGGGGGGGTAGCAAGGCTGCAATGCCAAGGCCAAGGCCATGGGACCAAGGCGACATGCCACATCGCGATGCCGATGCCATCACCATGCGCTCACAGGCTCGAGTGTGGGATCCTGCATGCCGCCGGACACTCGTTGGCCATTTCTCCGCCCGGACGCCTCACCGACGCCCCGAAGCCCCGGCCGTAGTGCCAGCCGCGCCGACGTCAGCGACTGGTAAGCCAGGATCTCGTTCACACGGGTGAGCGGTGCTGACACTATGACACAATGACACAAGGGACGCAAGGGGCTCAGCCAAAGATCGACAGGGCATGGTGACAGGCTGGGCACAAGACGCCAGCGGGCGATTGGACAGCCGACTGTGGGTACCACTGTGCCTGTTCACATGAGCAGGCAGAGTAGGGTAAGCATCGTTGGGGCCTGAGCCAGGCCGCTCAGGATGCCAGGATGTGTAAGCAGTGAGCAGTACGAGTGGGAGCACGCCGACGGGGCGCTGGGTGAGAGGCGACGGGTGGGTTCCGGTTGAGGGTTGGGCATGGGAGCAGAGCTGGAGTAGAGCGGGGCAAGAGCTGGACCCAAAAAGTTGGAGCAGAGCTGGTAGAGTTGGCAGCTGAGCCAGAGTCGGAACAGAGCTGAGCCGTTGGAGCAGCTCGGCGCAGGGCAGGAGCAGAGCAAGCACAAAGAATGTAAAATTCCGGAGCACAGTCCGAGCTGGGCAGCTGACCACTGCTGGGGAAATGCCAACCGGCACTGCCTCTGTGGAATCTGGGGGCGTCTCGGGCTCTCAATCTCCAATAGCATGCCCAGCTCTCGGTCGCCCAGCTCTCGTACGCCCAGCTCGCGCTCGCCCAGCTCTCAGTCGTCGTCCAGCTATACGTGGGTGGGGCCTGGTGACACCCGAGACGCCCGAGACGCACGCGAGGAGGCGATACACCAGGGGTCGGAGAAGCTCCCGGCTAAATCCAGCCGGGAGCCAGGGCCTCAGGGCGCGGCATGCGTGGCAGCCGGACGACGCCGAGTGCGTCATCGACGACTGCCGCCACGTGCCGACCACGTGTGCTCCACGCGACGGATATACGGAGTATCGGCTCTCTCGGCTGCCAGGCGACTAGCTGTGCTTGGAATCTCGTACCCATCTTGGCATCCTGCATCGTACGTCGTGCGTCGTGCGCCGTGCTCGTGGAGGTGCATCGTCTCTCGCCACCCAGAGTCCATGCATGATTATAGTCGTGTCGAATGTCCTGTCGCTCTCATCCTAAACGACGAGTGGCGGCCCATGAGATGGTGCGTCCCCTTGCGTCCGCCCTCTTCCCCTAGCTCCCGCAGGCACGCCCACCACACCCGCGTCCAAGGCGTCCAGCGCCTCCTCGGCATCGCGCCCGGCCGCGTAGAGGCAAGACGGCGGGCCCGCCTCGGCCGCGAGGCGGTGAGCGAGCCAGCGCGCGAGGTCGGCGTCCGCGTCAGGCGCGTACGGCGGCGGTGGCGCTGCGCTTGCCTCACGAGCGTCCAGCTCAGCCACCGCGGCCGCGTGCAAGGTACATGCACACGTCGAGCGAGCGCTTTTAGTCTCGTCGCGCGCCAGCCACGCCAGCCCATAGCTCTTGTGGACGGCGCGGAACTCGGCTGCAAACTCTGGAAACTCGGCCTCGAGCCTGTGCAACGTCGCCTCGAGCGCGGGGCGCGTGCGCTTCGATACGCCCCGCCATCGGATGTAGGCGGACAGCACGGACAGCACGTACGGCGGGTACGCGCGGGCCCGGCGCGTGTGCAGCTGCCGCCTGACCTCGTCCAGTTCCTCAAACGCCGAGGTCTTGGGTGTCTGGGTTGCGTTAGCGCGTCCGAAGTCGACGTACATGTACTTTGTCGCGGCCCGTGGGCAGCGCAATTGCGCGTGCAATATCCGACAGGCTTAGCTTGGGCATACTGACAGGAGGGGCAGCGAGGGAAAGCGAACACGCCCGCCTTTAAGCTGCTCACAGCCAGAGCTCAGCCCAGCTCGATCTCGACAGAGAACGCGAGGACACTGCCGCGGAGATGGGTTCACAGGTGACGGATGGCGCAGTGGCGTAGATGGCGTTGTTCGCGTCGACGCGGGGTAGCCATGGGGTGCCCAAGTTTTATTCTGCCCCCCAGTCGAGGGTGTCGACGCTACTGGGCTGTACATGAGCGGGACAGGAACCCCCTTGCCCTTGCCCCTCATCCGCTAGCCCACCCCTTGCCCAGTGCCCAGCAATCAGCCCCGATCAACCACCCTGTGCATGTGCAATGCAAATAGGCAATGCTAACAGATCCGATGCAATCGCAGCTACCATGCTCCATAATCGGGGACTGCCCGTTAATGAACGGTCTGAATGGCGCCGAGGTGTCCCGCCAAGTCTTCCCATTGCGCCGACTAACGGCAGATGTGCCGTGCGGGGTGCATTCATGTTACTAGGATCGGAATTTGGTCCAGAAGTCTGAGGTAGGTCACACAGCGTGGCGTGATGGGCCGCGTGCGGTCGCGGTGGGCATGCTAGGCGTGGTGGGGGTCATCGTGTTCAATGCACTTCGGATTGAAACCGTTCCTGCTGCACGTCAGCGCTCCTTGGCATCTTTGGCATTGAAACCGTTCCTGCACCATCAGAACTTGATTTCCTGCAACTTCACTCAAGAATGGCAGTATAGACAAGGCCCGGCAAGCCCGCTGTCCAGCCAGGCCCCAGTTGCCAGGCCCCAGTCGCCAGGCCCCGGGCCCAGCCACCAGTTACCCAGGCCAGCCGCGGACAAGCCATGCATCTGCAACTGGAATAGACGCGGCGCAACGCCGAATGTGCGGCAAACGTGACGAACAGTCGACCAGGGATTGGATTGTCTTGGTTCCGAGAATAAAGTAACAGGGCGGGAATGGTGGCGTTTTTCTCGGGACACGCGGGTCGGAGACCAAAGTTGGAACAATGCATCGCGTGTTGTCTCACGTTATCTCACGTTTTCCACGTTTTCCACACGTTCCGTGCTCTGTGCTCCACGCTCCACGCTTTGCAGCCGGCACGCACACTCCCACATCGCTCAGGTCCTGTGGCATGTGGAGATTATTCCTATGACTAACCACTCCAGTGTCACTGCCCTTGTCGTTTCCTTGTCCCTGCCTTTCCTTGTCCCTCCTTGTCTCTCCTTGTCCTTCCTTGTCCGTCCTTACTCGTCCTTGTCCGTCCTCGTCCCTCCTTGTCCGCACAGAAATCTACGGCCTCGTATGCGGCAGCACGGCGTGGCGGCGCGGGGAACCTCCCCGCGTGGGACGCTTGTTACCCAGCCCGCGGCGCATTACCGTCGTCTCCTGCTGCTCGCAAGTCCTGACCGCCTCATATACCGTAGCGTTGGGACAATTCCCTCCGAGACACGCGGCGACAGCGTCAGCAGCAAGCACGCCCTGCTCCCACGCGCCCTGGACGTATCCGAATGCCTCGACCGACGTCGCCTCGCCCGAGAAGTGGAGCCAGCTCTGGCCGCCACCAATCGACTGCCCGAGGTTCCCGTGGTGCTGGTCGAACGCGCCGAGTGGCCAGTTCGAGTACGTGCCGCGGTAGAGCGGATCGATCGACCAGCGGGGCACGACAATGTCGATCGGGTCTGGCACGTCGTCGTACATCTCACGCAGGACGGCAACGACCTCGTCCGTGATCTCGGCATCTGAGAGGTGCTCGTTGCGCCGCGCAAAGTCGCCAGTCGTCGTGACCATGATGACGTTCTGCTCCGTCCCTTGAGGCAGGTAGCCGGGCGCATTCATGTTCTGCCACACCGTGTACCGCCCGCGCTTGTCGGGGTCGGCGTACATGATGAACTCGCGTTAGCGCCTGCGGGGTGGACTCGACCCACCTCGGAATCACCCCAGAACTGCTTGTCGAACAGGATAAAAATCTCGCGTTAACGATGCCAGCCAACAACTTACCTTTTGGTACGTCGCCATGGCAAAGGTGAAGATGGCCTCCTTCTTCCAGTCCGGCAGGCGCGGCTCCCACACCACGTCCTGGTGCTGCAGCACGCCAACACTAAAGGTAGTCACGACGTGGGGTGCAGCAAAGCTCCCCTTGTCCGTGTGCACGACGATCTCTGGCGCCCCCTTACGCGTACGCTTGGGGTCCACAATCGCAGAGTAGTCGATTGTCCGTACAGTCGTGCCGAGGCGGAGGCGGTCGTCGTCCAGCCCGTGGCCAAAGATCTCGCGCGCCTCTTGCACAAAAATGTACTTGTAGCCCCTGGCGTCAGCCTCGGCGTCTCCCCCAGCCCAACTCTCAACTCACCGGGGGTCAATGACAAACTCGTCGAGCTCGTTCTCGATCCCGGCCTCCTGCGAGAACGCATTGGCAAAGCTGCTCTCCTCGGGCGTCTGCGCAAACGTGTAATCAATGTTCCAGTACTCGTACGCCCACTGCAGCGCATTCACCGGTATCCAGTCCATGATAGACGTCGCGACGCGCACCGAGATGTCCACCAGCGAGTTGTTGGTCCGCCAGTCTGGCATCAGCAGTGGTGGGCATGAAGGCTACGTGCTGCGTGCCTGTGTTGCGTGTGGCACAAAACCCAACAAACTCACCAGAATACCCTGGCGCACCCTCAAGAAAAGTATTGTAACCCGCCATAAACTCCTCCGTCTCCTGATCGTTGAGGAAGCGACCGCGCTGCCCGTCGGCCTCAATTCCGAGCCCCTCAAACCAAACCGAGTCCGAGTAGTTTGTCGGCGTCGTCTTAAGACCCCACTTGGCGGCTAGGGCTTGGATCGGCTCCTTGCCCGGCCCTTGGATCCAGTTGCAGCCCTTTTCAATGACGACGTCGCCAGCAGGCGAACGCAGCGTCTCGGTGTACGCTCGCCCACCGAGCTCGGGCCGCGCCTCGATGAGGAGGATGTCGGTGATGTTCTGCGCCGCGAGCGCGCGCGCCGCGCTGATGCCCGCGATGCCGCCACCGAGGATTATCACTTGCGCGTGCCGGAGGTCGTCAGAAGGGGAGGAGGAGCGGTCGTCGGAGGTGGCGGCGGCGGTGGCGGTAGTCGGGACGGTGAGTACCAGCGAGGCCAGTGCGGCTGTGATGAGGCGCATGGTGGGTGGGGAGGGGAGATGAGGGAGTGGGGAGTGGTGATGAGCTACGCCGCCGTCCCCCGCCTTCAAGTACGCTTCGTCGTACCCACCGGCTATGGACTCAACCTTGTTGGTGACTGTCAGAATAGGACTCTGTCACTGTCCTTCTGATGACGGCACAACTGTTCCGCCTAATCGGTGTTTTTATTTTCGCACCGCATGGTGTACCGCATGGTGCAGCGTACGACGCCGCGTACGGTGTGGCGGGGAGCTCACTGCAACAGCGTGCCATTTCGGGCATCTGGGACTGAATCCATTCGTCCAACTCTGAAGTTTAATCCGGGAGCGATCCAACCGATATCGGGTCACGCCGCTCTTGGTTTGCTTCTTACGAGCTCGTACACCACTTGCATTGCTACATGTGTCTCGCCACCCCGTTCCCTCAGCCCCCGCTCACGCCCACAACTTGATCAAGCCGTCCCACGATGCGGTGATCACCTTGGACTGACAGGTCAGCTCTCGCGTAGCACATAACAACTCACATGCTCGTTTGGCAGCCAGCAGTGGTCGATCACGACCTGCTTGTGCGCACGCAGCCGCTTCTCGATCCGGCCCGTCTTCCAATCCCAGAACACGACATCACCTCCGCCCGTGCCCGACGAAATGTACTTGCCGTCTGGCGAAAAGTTGATCGCGCACGCGTAACCCGCAATCGTGTGTCCGGCAAAGCGCTTCTTCTTGTTCTGCCGGAACGCGCCGTCCGCCGAGTACACGAGAATCTGGTTGTCAAGCGACTGTGCCGCCAGCCATTTGTCTGATGATCAGTAATAGTCTTGCACACGACTCACTCCCTGGGTGCTTGGCAACCGACGGCATCGAGTGCATGTACGGCTCGGCAATGTACTTGATGACGACGGGGATGTCAAAGTCCCAGCCGCGAATCGTCTTGTCGTCCGACGTCGTCATGAAGCGACGGTTGTTGTCGACAAATGTGATCGTGTTGACAGGCCCAAGGTGTTGGTCGTATGTCTGTACAATCTCGTGCGAGCGGATGTCCCACTGCAAAATCTTCTTGTCCTGCATACCGGCGAGGAAGATGTTTTGTCGCTCAGCGTCCGGGTGGAACTTGATGACGTTGGCAACCTTGCCCGTCGAGAAGCGCGAGATGACCTTGCCCGTCTCCGTGTCCCACAGTTTGACCGAGCGGTCAAACGACGACGAGAGAAAGCGCTCGCCCTTGCGGTCGAATGCGACGTCCTTGACCGCTTGCGAATGGCCCATGAACGTCCGCAGGCAGTTGCCCTCGTGGTAGACGTCCCACAGCTTGATCTTTGTATCCATACTCCCCGAGAGCAGTAGGTGGCCACTGCGCGGAAAGAGGCGGATGGCTGACACTCCCTTGGTGTGGCCCGTCCAGGTGTGGATGCAATTCCCATCTGGCACGTACGAGTTGGGTGGCGGTGTCCCTTCTGTTGGGTTGAGCTTGACGTCGACGTCGGTCGGGATGTGCAGGTACGACCGGCCGGCATAGTCGTACAGCTCCTTGCCGTGGAACGTCGACGACTCCTCTGCCGACTGCTTCATCTTCTCCTGCGCGGCCGCCTTGGCGTCCTCGCGTCTCTTCTTCTCAGCCCGCCACTCCTCGTCCTCGTCCTCTTCTTCTTCGGCCACCACCACCTCGTCTTTGGGCGCCTCGTACCCCGCCCATGGCCCCAGATAAGCGTCAACGCCGTCGACAACGCTCGCGTCGCCCTTGCCGGCGCGTTTCCTCTTGACCGCCTTACGCTGCGCCTTTGATGGCCTCAGTGTGTCGATCAAATTGAAGCCGTTTGCCGCCGCCGTCTCTGCCGACCCGATCAACGCGCCGTTGCCCGCAACAGAGGGGTCATACGCGTAGCCGTGCACTTCGAATGTCCGCTTCTGGCGTTCAAACTCGTACGTGTCCATCACCTGTTCCTCGACGTGTCCTGTATATTAGCACATAACCTCGCCTTATCATTCTTACCTGCTGCCGAGTTCATGCCCTTGTTCTTGGACTGGTTGAACGGGTCTTCTGGTCCTTGGACGGGCTTGGTCATGTCCTCATAGCGCAGATTGATGTTTACGACTTGGTCTGTTGGGCGTGCCACAATGGCACTCGAGACAGCGTTGGGGTCCTCTGCAAGTACATCTGGTGCCGATGTCACGTCGAGCTTGGTCGCAACCTTGGATGCTTTGGCTTGCCCCACAAAAGATAGTCCAAACGCATCCTCGCGCGCCTGAGCCTCGAGCTCGTCGTCGTTTTCGTCCACGTCATCAACAGGGTTGACTGTCGCCTTGAGAGTAGAGGGTCCCGGGGTGTCCTCGTCATCGGATGAGGCGTACCCAGCGAGGAGGGCAGACATGGCAGGTGGAGTGCTGTAAAGGAGCGTTAGGTGGCCAATTGATGTTGGTTGCAGCAGGTCAAGAAGCCCAAGTCTTGCAGGCCTAAGGACTCCCACGTGAGGAGCACGTGTATATTAGGCCTCTGAAGGGGATTTAAGAGTTTTTTTCAGATTTGGAAGCCTAGCGTTGAAAGCCACAACATTCCAGATGCCGATCGACGGACATGGCCGAATACGGACAAGTAATACCGGTTCCTAATGACCGATTAGGACCTTTTCAACTGGACGGCATTGCTGTAACCGGCCGGATGCCATTGCCGCTTGTCGCTCTTCTTGCCGGGCACTCTGTCGCCGTGTCTCCCTCAACATCCCTCCCCACCGTTCTCAATCACAGCGTGTATAAACCTCTTCTTCTCCTTGCTCGCGCCGACCAAGTCTCGTCTTCTCCCTCCCCAGCCAACTCATACAACTTGGCCACAATGGTCCTCAACACACAGCTTACCCGCATGCTTGGCATCAAGGTCAGTCGGCCCCCGGCAGGCTGAGCTGCCAAGCCCCACTGGCACAGCTCGCGATACCTTGCCTCATCGCCGCCTTGCGCTAACTGTGCAGCACCCCATCGTCCAGGGTGGTATGCAGTGGGTCGGATGTGAGTGACCTCGCCTGTTTCTCTGGCACAAACTGATCCCAGATCCCGCCCTCGCCGCAGCAGTCGCCAAGGCCGGTGGTGTCGGTATCCTCACTGCCCTCTCCCAGCCCAGCCCTGATGCTCTCCGCGAGGCCATCCGTGAGACGCGCAGGATCATCGGCGATGGCCCTTGCTCTGGCAAGTTTGTGAGTACAGCGCTCTGCGTCTGGCGCAGCTGACCACAGGGTGTCAACATTACTCTCCTTCCCTCGATCACTCCTCCCGACTACGCCGGTTACGTCCGTGCTGCCATGGAGGAGGGCATTGACATCTTCGAGACGGCTGGCAACAACCGTGAGCACGTCACTGGGACAGCCTTCTAACAACAGCCGGACCCATCATCAAGCTCATCAAGACGTACAAGGCGCCCGGCCAGTCTACAGTCCCCAAGCGTATTGTAATCCACAAGTGTGTCGCCATCCGCCACGCCCTTTCGGCCCAGAAGATGGGCGTCGACATTCTCTCGATCGACGGTTTCGAGTGTGCCGGCCACCCCGGTGAGGAGGACATTGGTGGGCTTGTGCTTCTCGCGCGTGCCGCCAAGGAGCTCAAAATCCCCTACATCTCGTCTGGTGGTATCGCCGACGGGCGTGGTCTTGCCGCCTCCCTTGCTCTCGGCGCCCAGGGCTGCAACATGGGCACCCGGTTCATGTGCACCGTTGAGGCTCCCATTCACCACAACATCAAGGAGAAGATTGTGGCTTCGACTGAGCGCGACACTGTCCACATGTTCCGGTAAGCTTATCCACACTGTTGCTGCAGCTAACATGCTAGCACCCTCAAGAACACGGCGCGTGTGTTCAAGAACCAGGTGTCGACAGAGGTCGTCCGCCTCGAGAAACGACCTGAGGGTGCCAAGTTCGAGGAGCTCCGCGAGCTGGTCGCTGGTGCACGTGGCAAGCTCGTCTACGAGAACGGAGACCCCGAGTACGGCATCTGGTCGTGAGTATCGTGTGCGCGCAGCGCTGGTTGCGGCCGGAAACCACCGGCTACATGGGTTAGCGGGCAGCAACATGCTGACGGACAGAGCGGGTATCTCCATGGGTTTGATCGATGACATTCCGACGTGCCAGGAGCTCTGCGACCGGATGGTTGCGGATGCCGAGAAGATTATCGGCGAGATGGCATCCATGTCGAGCAAGGCCAAGCTCTAGATTGTGGTAGATTGCGGCTAGAGAGTCATGGGAGATGACACGTAGAACGAGTAGCAGCCTTGACACACCCAGAGATATGAGACGTTCCTCGTCCACCTTGTCCAGCTAGACTGAGTCGACTCTTTTGGCGATGACCTTGGGAAAGGGCGCCGAGTTGTGATCTTGTGCAACCGTCGAGCCAAAGCCAAGCATCTTGGGCTGGACGCGTTGTGCGATGGACAAGGGGGGTCAGAAGAAAGGGTGTGTGTGTGGGGTCAAGTTGAGCAAATGTACGTGAGTGACAACAGGAACCACGTGGCTCTGCCATTGGTCGAGAGGGTGAGAACAAGCAAGCATGCTCATGGAGCGTCATGAGATGGCACAGAGATGGCACAGAGATGGCACAGAGATGGAGGCAAGCGAGGGGATGGAGGATGAAGAAATGGAGCGAGGTTGAACGGCTTGGGCTTTGTCCGCAACCCCTTTCTCAAACCGTCCCTGGGCATCCAACGCATCATCCCAGACACATTGCCATCTCACAACTCTTCTTCTCTTTCTCTCTCTCTCTCTCTCTCTCTTTCTCTCTCTCTCTCACCTCTCTTCTCTCCCCTCTCCATCACTCATACCCTCTATTCAACTCTGCCCTCACCTCTTTCCATCCACTTGTCATCCTAGCCAAACCCTTCCGTTTGCCACCCCTTTTCTCCCAGACCGCCGCCCACTAACCATGAGCGCTCCTCATGGTCAGGGCGGCGTCCTGCCTCTAGCAGGTCTACCACGCGCCAACGGCTGGGCCCATGGCCCTATCCCTCCAGCAACCCCAACGGTCTCAACAGAATACGACTATGGCGATGAGTCGGACGACCCGGACGGTCTAACCGATGATGCGGCCGAGCTCGACGATCTGACGCCCGGGACCAAGAAGCGCAAGGGGCCTGTCCCTGTCGTGCCCGGAAGCGAGGCTGACCTCGATTCCGGCCGAGACGGGCTTGACCGCAACCCGCCCCGTTCTGCCCGCGAGGACAACGAGGGCACGCTGCGCGTCCCTGTGCGGCGCCTTGCCCGGTCGAGCGGCGCAACGCTCGCAGCCCAGCGTCGCGCGCTTTTCCAGAAGCGCAAAGGCGTACTCGTCGCGCTCTATTGCGATGCTCAGGCCGCGTATGACGCGGCGAACCCGCGTCCCCTGACGCCGACATCTGCCACCTCGACGGGCAAAAAGGATGCCAAGGCATCGTCGAAATCTCGACTAAAGGACAACAAGGACACGTCGGCCACCACATCGCCGACCAAGAGCGGTACGGCGTCGCCTGTGACTGCAACCCCTGTGGCCACCAAGTCTAGCCTGCCCGACGTGGCTGCGTTCGAGCGCCTGCTTCCTGCACTCGAGGATGTGGTTGTGTGGCCGCCTGACGCCCCAGGCTGGCGCGAGGGCGACGACGCCGCACGCCCTGTTCCTCGTCGTACCCTCGAACGATGGCGCGCTGGCTTTGCGCGTCGCAAACGGCAGCGCACGGACCGCGTCCCGGTCCACCGTGGAGGCTGGATTCCAGAAGGCAGCTTTGAGCTCGACATTGGTTGCGAGGGTGAGTGGAACCAGGCTGTACCGAAATGTCTGGGATGCCGGACGAGATCTGGGCCGTATGGCGTGCTCACGTGCTGCGCGATGCAGCTCGAGCAGGTCATCGCACTGGGCCATTGGGCTCCCTCTCCACTGTCAGTGGCTGACACGAAGCGTCAACGCGTGCTCGTAACCGCGCTCGCGAGCGTGTCGCGCTACTACGGCTTGCGGAGCAGCTACGTGCACTGGTTCTCGCTTGCAACAAGATGCCGTCAGTGCCTGAATCCGTAAGCCCGCGTCCGACTCGTCCGGCTACCGAGTCAATCGGTCAGAAGCCAACCCCGTCGCCCAAGAAGAATGCGAAAAAGAAGAAGAAGAAGCGGACAACATTGGCCAACGAGGGCAACCCCCACCATGTAGACAAGTGTGAGTACTGTTACTGCTGCTCTACCTTGCCCCTGTTATCCTCTACCTTGCCCTATATCGAGATGCCTTGCCCGGTTGAACACTGTGCCGACTCTAGGGCGCATTGCTCTCTCGACCGAGCACAGGCACAGGTTGACAACCTCAACCAAAGCTTACACCAGACCGCCCGTCACGTCCGATTCCGACCTCGAATCCGTATGAGCCATGGCCTGGCCACTCGGCCGTGCTGTTTCCACCGTCTATGCGGATACTTGCTGCCCGTGCAGGCGGCAAAGATGAGAGGCCTGGCGAAGACGAATACATCTGTTGGTCGTGTCAATATTCGCTCTTCTACGGATCCGAGGCACTGCGAAAGCACGCTGTGCGTCAACGCCGTGCAGAGATCAAGAGGCGCGAGAAACTCAAGGCGCGCGCTCGGGAGGTGGCAACAGGCACGCGGCCGTACCGCGCTGGCAGCGACGATGACGACGATGACTACGACGATGAGGAGGATGAAGAGGAGGATGAGGATGACGTGTGCGAGGGACGCTGCAGCTGCGGTCGGACGCTGCCCAAATGCGAAGAGGACAAGCCACCGGACAAGGATGCTGGAGGCTAGGTACGGCTTGAGGCCTGATAGCGTGGTACAACAACTTTGCCAGCTTGGGGCCTCGTTCGGCTAGCCGACCCACAAGGGTGGGAAGAGGTGGTGGAGGAGCGGGGAGTGCGTGGCGCGCAACGGCGCGGTGTCGGGTGTGGAGGTTTAGATGTTGGTATCAGGCGACGACTTTGTGTTGCGTACAAGGTGTGCGGAGAGCCGAGGATGTGGGCTGTGTCGGCGCGGCCGGGGGAAGAGCGTAGACCCAACAGAGCAATTCCAGCAGTATTCCTGTCCTGTTCACATTTGATAAAATGCATCGGCGTAGTGGCGAGCGTGTGGCACTTGGTCGACATTGGCTCCATTCAAGAATCCGGCGGTGAGACTATGAGACTAGATTGAATTGACGTAGTGGCGAGCGTGTGGCACTTGGTCGACATTGGCTCCATTCACATGCCTGCAGCACCTTGCACAGCACAGCTATGAGGGAGACTATGAGACTAGATTGAATGGAGAGGCAGAAACTAGTGCAAAGTGGCAATGACCCAGTATTCCTGACCTGTTCACGTTTGATAAGATGCATCGACGTAGTGGCGAGCGTGTGACACTTGGTCGACATTGGCTCCATTCAAGAATCCGGCGGTGAGACTATGAGACTAGATTGAATTGACGTAGTGGCGAGCGTGTGGCACTTGGTCGACATTGGCTCCATTCACATGCCTGCAGCACCTTGCACAGCACAGCTATGAGGGAGACTATGAGACTAGATTGAATGGAGAGGCAGAGACTAGTGCAACGTGGCAATGACCGAGTGGCAATGAACAGCGACTAGTGAGTCGATGTCAGATTTCCATTCAGCAATCAGCCCAAGTGCGCTAAATCACGTGCACAGCGTCGCTTGATATATATACTCGCGTCGGGTCACAACACTGTTGCTCACTCCCCATCTCACCTTCCTTAGAGAAATATGTCCGACACTCCAGCCACCCCTCCCAGCCCCGACGCGACCGCGCAGGATTTATACCCAAGTCCTCCCTCATCTCCGGTCCAGTACCGGAGCCGAGACGTCCTGGAGGAGCTTGGACTTCGAGCCGCCTACCCTGGCGCCCTCACCGACTTTTACGGTCTCCCCTCAAACCCGGTCTCCCTTTACAAGACGGGCATACCGTTCCCCAGTGAAGGCCTGATACGCCGCAGGCTCATCCCGGTGACATCTCACCCTATCGTCGGAGTCTGGCATTTAATCGGAAACGAAATTGCGACGGCGCTCAACACGATGCAGGTCCAGTGGACCTCTATCGACCCCGTCCGCTTTGCGAACGAACAAGACCACGGATCGAACATTTCTGTGCAACCGTTGCCAGAGCTGTACGTCTGGATTGGGGTAGAGCCGTTGAGCTTGACCCCCGCCAAGGCGAAAGACGTGGCGCTTTCCATCAAGGAGCTGTTGGCGAGCCATGACCAACACGAGGTCGAGGTCGCCATCAGGGAATCGATAGTAAGGTCCCAAATGATACCTTGGGTCGACGACTTCTACGTGACGGAACGACACCCGTTTACGCCAGCGCTTGGGGTCGCCCTGGGCAGTCGCCATGGTGAGGGCACCGGTGGATTGTACTTCCGGTCCGGGGGTAATATCATGCTTCTCACCGCTGCTCACGTCCTGCGGGATCCCACCGGCGACGCCTACAGAAAAGCCTACAAACATAAGAATATGTCCCAACCAAAGGTGATGATTCTTGCTCCAGGCGATGAGGCACGGGAAGCCGCGTTAGCGGCAGTGGAATCGAAGATTGATTTAATCGCGTCTTTGATAGACAAGGTCAAGCGCCTCTCAGAGGACGATCACCCCGACGGGCCCCCTCCGCCTGAAGTGCAGGCTAGCACCACGCAGTCGGTTGCTGGTGTCAACCGGCTAGCCAACAAGTACAAGGAATTCCTGGTCAAGATGAAGCCTTCTGAGAGCACCAAGGTGCGCACTATTGGCCACATCAAGTTCATAGACCGCATCGCCCATGGCGTCGCACCACATGGCTATACACTCGACTGGGGCTGCGTACAAATCGCGCAAGACAAGGTCGACTCGGTGGTCGGAATCGGCAACCAGATATACATCGGTAAGCCTTTTTCTACTTGGACACTGACCCAAGGGGACACAAGCCCTCACCGGTATCTGCCCGTGATGTACGGGGAAAATGGGCGACGGAGCCCATACCCGGTCAACGGGCTCCTGCCGATCCGTGGCATGGTCTCGGCGGGGGGCTTCAAGATCGAGGACGGTGAGGGGATCAAGGTCCTCAAGAATGGTCGGACTACCCAGACCACTATGGGTGTCGTCACTGGCCTCTTATCTATCGTCCGCAAGGACGTAGATGGACAGGAATCGCGGTCGTTTGAGTTGTCTGTCGTCTCGGCGGTATCCCGGGAACCGTTCTCGTCGGTGGGAGACTCTGGGGCGGCCATTGTTGATCCGAGTGGCCGCTTGGTCGGCCTCCTCCACGGCGGGGCTGGGGACGCCTTCAGCGCGAAGAGTGACGTGACTTACTGCACGCCGTTCTGGTGGTTGTATTCACAGATCAAAAACCAATTCCCGGACGCTGTGCTCTTGTGAGTTGTGCCGGCCACGACTGTAGTGACTTGGAACGTGTGCCGCCGCGCCGGCCTCGGGTGTATACATGTACTGTGTGTTTCTTGGCCACGAGTGTGAGAGGGGTGCTTTTACCGCGACGAGAAACGCCACCCACTCTGGCAGTCAGTCGTTTCCGGCCAGTGAACCAAGTGTGCCGCCATTGTTGATGCTGCACCACAGCGAGAGCGAGTACGATCACACAGCGAGCAAGTGCGGTCACACGTTTGCTCCTTGTCCCCCCCTCCCACCTCGCATCAGCTTGTACTCGGGCAGGAGGATACATATGCCCGTGGCAGACTGGTGCATTCCCCATCCCCCTCGGTCCACTCCAACCACGTATCGTCGTACTAGACGAATCCACCCAAAGCCCAAGCTCTCAAACACCATCAGCCTATGCCGATCGAGCGTACCTGCGATGGCGGGCAGAAGGGGGACAATGCTCGGAGTGAGCTTGGTTTCCATACTCTGGTGCACACCTCTCCAGTCGAATGCTGAGCTCGGCTCTTGGGCCCGACCTCTTACCGCGGCTTTCCCAGCGTCCTCAAGTGGTCTCCTAGCCGTTCCCCAGTTTGGCGCACACGATATCATTCTCGCGTCCGTAGACGTGCCCAAGCTCCTGTCCCACATTCCTACCTCTTTCCACAAGAGACCAGAGACGGCGTAGTCTTTTGCTCAACTAGGCAGAGACCTCGTACTATTTTGCTCGAGCCAGCCATCACCGCGCGCCAACTTGACGTTTTGTTCGCTCACACCAGACCCCTGCTACCCGCAGCTGTGCGGAGACCTGGTCCACTGGTCGTGCTGGTTCTGCGGCGCCGACCTGACAATCTACGTGCCCAAGGAGGCGGAGGAGGGAGAGCAGCGCAAGCGCAAGCGTCGGCACTAGCAATCGCAGCACGCTACAAAGGCAAGGACAAGCGCGGAAAGGCAAAGACGAGTAGAGAGTGGAATGATAACAGTGTGCGCTCGATTCCGGCCGTAATCGGACCCTGGCCCAGGATTCCGGTATCGCCAGGGTCAGCTGGGACATCCAGGGCTGCTTTCGCTCGGCGTTCAACTCGGACGGGGGCCACGCCGCTCGGACTGCGGACTGCGGACTGCGCGCGGCCATGAGCCGTGGCCGCAAAGGGTGCACAACTCCGCTGCCCCGTATCCTCCTCAATGTCCACGTACGACGCCGAGGCACTGGCGCAGGGTCCTCGCGCGCCGGTACCGGCTGGCACCGGCCACCCAGGCACCTGGGCCGTGTCGACGCGTCTCGTCGTTTCATCGACCAAGTGGCGCCTGTGCCGTCGGCAGTTGCCTCAGGGCCTTGCAGGTTTTGTTGACAGCCACAGCGCTACCCTGCCAGCAGCCGGAGAGAAAAGCAGCAGCGCTCGGACACGTTCGGCGCCGTGTCGACACTGACTGATGCTGTTGTTGTTAATGTCCATCTAATCCACCATGGCGCGCGGCTCGAACTGGTTCTCGCTCGCGCGGTCCGTCGCGGACGCGTTCCCCTCCGCGCTCCCCTTCGTCCCGTCCCCGTCCTCCCTGTCCTCGTCCTCGCCGTTGACCTTGCCCTCCCCCCCCTCCAGACGGAGACGAAGTCGTTCGCCCGTCAGCCCACTGCGGCGGCGTGGGTTCCTCGTCCTGCTCGCCGTCCTGCTCGCCATCCTCGCCGTCCTCGTCGTAGACGAGTGGCATTCACAGCGCACCCAGCTAGCCCGATGGGCCGCAGAGCTAGGTGCGCGCGAGGCCGCCGGATATCCCGACGCAAACGGTCGTCTCGACCTGCACAGCTGGCGGGAACGCACCGCGTCCCGACCAGGCTGGCTTGGCCGGCTTGAACGGCGCAATGTCGAGGATACATGGCCCGTGTGGTGGGGCAATGCGGACGACGTCGGGCCTAGCCCGTTCGACCACGTACCAAACCCACCAAATCCCGGACAGAGGCGGAGAGTGCTCTTCCTGACCGACTATAATGATTACCTCGAGCGGATGAACTCGCACACGTACGAGATTGTTGATGGTTAGTTTGTGCCAGAATGATTCTGACCCAAGCCGCGCTGCGACACCCACAAGTTATTGTTGATGTTTGGGGGCCTGGTTGGGCTGGGTACGACTGGGATGTGCCACTCAGCGTGAACGTTAAGAGGCGGGCGAACCGGGTCGCCCACCTCGAGGGCGTGCGCGCAGAGTACGATGCGGCGGTCGAGCGGGCTGGCGAAGAGGGCGGGCGCGAGTGGCCGAGCATGTTTCCGCGCTCCCTAGTGTCCCCTCCGAGTGATGACGGGGCGGAAGCGGGGACAGCGCCCGCGTGGGACGAGTACGTCGACTCGTGCAACGACCGTGTGCGGTACGATATTGTGTGGACCATCTCGTGAGTGCCATCCCATCCAGCCTGACACCAGGGACATCTACAAGGCGCATCACATGGGGCACGTCGACGCACTCGACTGCGGCGCCCTACTTGTCCAGCAGCTCGGCGACTGCCATGAGCACAGGTGCCTCAAGGAATGGTACCCGCACGCCAACAACATCACGGTGACAAAGTACGGCTTTGAGCTGCCCGAGCTCTTCGGCCTCGCGGGTGTGCGCAAGGTCTACCCCGGCTTTGAGATGGGCCTGTTCGGCCACTCGCCAGACACGGGCAACGAATGGGATTTTTATCCCCTCCCTTGGTCCGAGCGCACCGCCCAGGCCGTCATCTTCGGCTTTGACGGTTCGTTCTACCCCGTACGCACGACGGTGACCGACCACCTGCGCCGGCTCGAGGAGGACGACTCACTCCCGCCCTCTCCGATCTCGCGCCACCCTCACCCCGGCTACGAGGTCGACGCAGCCGCCGAGTACCGCCAAACGCCGCTAGAAACTTACGAGCTAGGCCATGCATCCTACGCTCGCCACCGGCACATCCGCGCGGATTTTGCGCGCGGCATGCGCACAGCCCAAATCTGCGTCTTTGACTCGAGTCTCGAACGCAAGCTGATTCGCAAGTACGCCCAGGCGCTCCTCAGCGGCTGTGTCATTGCCGCAGACCTACCGACCGAACACGAAGAGGCGATGAGCAGTTTTGTCATCCCCCTCGAGCCGGCGTGGGGTATCGAGCGCATCGAGGCCGAGATCAACAGTTTCCTCGCCCAGCCTGAACGTTTGCAGCAGATGGCAATGGACGGCTTCGCCTACGCCCGAGGACACCTCACGACCACCCACAAGGTCTCGGATATGCTCCGCCTCGCGGACAGGCACCGCGCCGGCGCTCGGGGGTACGATCGTGAGTTGCATCTCAAAGGCAGACAAGAGAAGAGAGAAGAGATACTGATCCAGACGCACACAGCTTCTCGTCCCGTTGCCGCTCGTATGCCGGCGACGCACCGCCTCCGTGAGTTGTCCCAGTTTTCGCACGCTGACGCCAGACCCTGGTGCGTGGGCGAGGGGGGACACCGTGGACTCGAGGACCGGGACTAGTGTTGTATGTATCGTATCCTGTCAGAGTATCCGGAGCCTGCGTCCCGAGCCTGCGTATCCTCTCTCTTTTGCGTGCCGCCTCTCATCCATGTCTGACTCAAGTGAGACTGAGCGGAAGCGCCATACTATACTCTCTGGGTCAGCGCCACATCAGCGTACTACTCTCTCTGGGTCAACGCCCCGCTCGGGTGTGGCACATCCTGATGGCCTGGCCTCTGCGTGGTGCCCAGACGAGGTGCCAACATGACTCACCTGGTCGCCACCATCAGTCGACTATGGACACTGGGATAGATGGACGCACTGCTTGAGGCACCGCTCTGTCGCCCAGTTTGCCTGGCTTTCATTCCACCCCCCTCTCGTCTGTCTCCCATCATCATGACCCCGGCCGCCCTCTCTTCCCCGCACAACCGACAAGCACACCAGATGCAGACTCCCGCACGCTATCCCCAACCCCGACCCCATCCCGCAACCATTAACCCATCCATCCATCCTAATAAAAATCGCCTAAAGCTCGAGCGGGAAGCCGCTCAAGTCGTGGTGGTTCGCAAGCGTCACCAGATCCGGCCGCTGCAGGTGCAGGCACGCCATGCGCAGCGTCGTCCACAGCGCCTCGGACGTCACGCCCTTGGTGTAGTCGCCAGCAGAGTCCGCGCCGTAGCCCTCGGTCACGTCCGAGTGCTGCAGGCGGATCGCGTCCAGGATGCACTGAGCCGCAAGGCGATACTGCGCCAGGTTGACGTACGAGATCCCAAGGTTGAACTGCGCCCGCACAAAGTTGGGGTGCAGGCCGAGCGCACGGTGGTAGTACTTGATCGCCTCATGCGACCGACCAGAGTTGGCCAGCGTCGCACCGAGGCGGTTGTACAGCACCCAGTCGTCAGGGCGGGCCTCGAGCGCCGCCGTGAAGCAGTCCTCGGCCTTGGTGTAGTCCTCGCTCGCGTTGAAGAGCACACCCAGGGCGACCTGGACATCGACGTCGAGGTCGTCCGGCCGCTGGCGCGCAATGTCGATCAGACGGTTGACGATGCGCGTCGCCCGCTCATCGTGCAGCTCACCCATCGTCTCTGGGGTTGCACTGCCTGGCTGCGTGAGATCGAGCCAGCGCTCCAGAGCGTCGTGGGCACGGCCGTCCTTGCCCTCGTTGGTGTACGAAACCGCCAACGCAAGCCATGCAGCGCGCGTCTCGGGCTGCAGCTCGACGGCGCGCTGAAGCGCCCGGATAGCCGCGTCCTCTCTCTCGTTCTCCTGCTGCTTCAGGCCGAGAGCCAGCCATGCTGATGCGTCGCGTGGTTCTTGCTGCACTGCGGCCTCGAGCTCCAACACACCCTGTACGTCAGCAATATGTTGGGGACGTGAGTGGCAGGGGCCCCGATAGCGGCATTGCAGATGGATTCGGTACTCACCATTGTAGTCGGAGACAGCTCGCGGATAATTGGCGCGCCCATCGCGTACGGGTTCGCCTGGTTGAAGAGGTACGGCTGCGGCGCAGTGTCCTGTCCGTACCATGCGGTGAGCTCGTCCCAGCCCTCGCGGTCCGATACCGTTTGCCCCGTCTGCTCGGCGATCTGCGGCATCCGCCCGTTGTACTGCATGAACGCTTCGTCATTGAAGTCGTCAGTCAAGTCCTCCTCCCACGATGTCGACGCCCCAGGCACGGCCGTCGCCGTCATGTTTTGCGCCTCCTCCAGCGTGGATGGCACGCCGCTCACGATGGCAGGCTCGTCAAAGTGCACGTTCACACTCTTGCGCTGCTGCCTCATCCCGCCGTCGTTCATGGTGAGAGCAGTCTGCAAGTCAGCGAACGGCTCTACAGTGTCCCCTGCGCTGGTACGCACCTGGAATTCGCCAGTCGCCGTCTCTCGCTCCTGCGTCGTCTGTGACGTGGAGCCACTGTCAAGGAATGCGCTCGCCCAGTCGCCACCACCGTTTGCGTCCACAAACTTGGCACCCTCGCCCACCTCTGCGCCCTCCTTTGCAGCGCTCGAACCCTCTTGCACAACCACGGAGCCGTCACCCAGCCCACGGAGGAGTCGTACAAACTGGCTTTCAGCCAGCTTCTGGTTCTGGCCGAGCTCCTCCTTGTCCAGTTGGTCGACGAGGGCCTGTGCTGTACGTGCAAGCTCGTCCTGTGGCCGCTCGCCCGGTCCTGGCTGTTCCTGCTGCTGCGCGGGTTCCTGTGTCGTCTGCGTTGGTGGGAGGGGCACAGCCTTTTGCGGTGCAGGGTGCATGAGCGGTGGTTGATGCTGCTGGAACACTGGCTGTGGCTGGTACATCGGCATCTGAGGCATCATAGGCATTCCCATATTCCCCATGTATCGGGGTTCGGCAAACCCCGGTCCGCGCTGCCAGGGTGCCGATTGTGGTTGTTGCTGCTGTGCCGGCGACGCAGACTGTTGCTGCCCAAACTCGTTGCCCCATGTGCCGTCGACCGTGCGTGATTTTCCCTTGGCATCGAAGCCTTCAGCCCAGCGCGCGGGCGCCTGTGCCTGTGCTGGCTGCATCTGTGATGGTTGCATCTGTATAGCCGGGCTCGCCTGCACTGGCCCAGCCTGGGCTGGTAGGTGCGAGCGAAGCTGCGAGAGGTCGAACGAGGGCTGCGCCTGCGCAGCTGGTCCTGCTGGTGCACCTGGACGCGTGCGGAACTGTCTCGTCAGCATGGCGTCAACTCGTCCGATCAGAATGGAGTTGGCCAGGTGGGCACGGATAGTGTGGAATGCATTTAGAACTCACTGCACTGGGGCCGGCGCTGGGTCCAGCTTGGGGCTGCGCGGCGTAGCGGTCCTGTGTGGGTCAGATGTGATTCTAGCGATCAGAAGCTGGACGTACACGTTGGATGCCATAGTCGCGGTCGACAAGTGATGAAACATCCTTGAGGGCGCTCGTGGGACCGCACTCGACTCCACCGGAGATGAAGTTGGACATGGTGTGGAGCGAAGAGGAGGATGGGGGGGGGAATTTTGTGTCCGCAGAGCGTGTGCTTGCTGGCTTTGGGAGGGGAGCGGAGAGAGAGAGAGGGGGAGAGAGGAAGAGAGGAAGAGAGAAAGAGAAAGATGACTAATTGGAGAAGGCCCGGTCAGAGTGGACGCGGGAATGAGAGTGCGCTCGAGATGGCCCTGTTGCGCGTTTGCCACTCTTTGCCGGTCCACGTGGGAAACACCGTAGCCGCCGGCCACCGAACATTCCCTGTCGGCTGACCCCAAACAACACTCCACCCTAATCAACCATTAGCTCCCAACAGGTCTCAATAGCCCTCAATAGCCCTTAATAGTCCTCAAACACTACTGTCCACTCCACCTTGGTTGAAATTCAACCTAATATAACACGTGGTAATCATTACCCTTGCAATCCTAATTCCCGTCTTATCTTGCCAGGTGCGGATGACGAAAGACGACGACGCGAGCTCGGCCACCGTTTTCCGTCAGGCTCATGTCGACCTCGATTCGACCTCGTCGACGTTCCTCCACAAACATCATCCATCATGAACCCGTACGCGCCGCACGCGTCCTCGTCAATCACACAAGATGCACCCATCACCCGCTCTCGTACGCTCTTCTACCTCTCGGTCCGGGACAGCAGCAGCTTCGGCTCGGCCCGCGCGCCGCGCCGCGCCGCTGCTCAATATGGTGACACAATCGACGTGGAGGATGACGAACTCGGCGGGCTTCTCGGCTCCCATTCACGGATAGACATGCAGGGACTGCCGCCCAAATGGTGAGTCGGCCTCGGTGTTGGCTCCCCGATGTCGACCTCCCGAACGAGCGAGGACTGACGTGGCGCGGAATGCTCACGGCAGGGTCGACAAGAGCGAGGAGGTGGAGGACATTCTTGAGCGCATCAAGGTCAAATGTGCAGCCTTTCTGTTGGCACGCTGACACCAGCCACGGCGCTAGACAAGTTGCACGCCAAGCATGTTCTCCCGGCGTTTACCGACCGGAGCGCCGAGGAGCGCGAGATTGAGCGGCAGACGAGCGACATTACGCGCGTGCGTACCGCTGGTGGATCTTAACAGACAGCTAACCAAAGGACTTTCGCCGCGCGTCGAATCTTGTTACCTCAATCGCGACGGGCCAGGGCGCGACACGTGCCGAGAAAGTCACAGCCAAGAATGTGCAGCGAGGACTTGCGCAGAAAATTCAGGAGGCAAGCGGACACTTTCGCGCCAAGCAGCGCGTGTATATGCAAAGTACGTCGAGCGCCAGAGACGCCGGGAGAGGTCTGGTGCTGTGGCTGTTATGAATTTCGTTGACGACAGAACTGCAAGGACATTCGATCAAAAACAAAGACTTGCTCGTTGCGAGTGGCGCGATCACGCTGCGCGGGACAGACTCGTACGACGCACTGGCCGAGGACGAAGAGGTGGTGAGTGTGGATGTCGCTGCGTCTGCGATCGCAAACGTGCTAGGACATCTGTGAGCTGACAGGCAGTCGCGGACACAGCTGCAATCCCAAACACAGTCTGGCGTTGCGCTCGACATCGAACAGCGCACGCACGAGATCACGCAGATTGCATCGAGCATCAGCGAGCTTGCCGATCTCTTCCGTGACCTTGGAAACCTCGTCGTCGAACAGGGCACCGTCCTCGACTCGGTCGAGTACAACGTCCAGCAGACTGCCAAGCAGATGGAGGACGCTGTGCACGAGTTGCACATTGCGCAGCGGTACCAGAGCAACACGGGCAAGCGAAAGTGTATCCTGCTGCTCATCCTGCTGATTATCGGCCTGATCATTATCCTGATATACAAGCCGCGCCGAGGCTCGTCGTCGCCACCACTCCAGTCGGGGTCCGTGGGCGCGCCGCCCCCTCCACCACCGAGCAAGAGACAAAGTGGCTGGGAACGACCACATCTGTATCCCACCGCCTTCTAGATTGCACCGTACTGTAGCTCTATACCCTGCATTTACTACATATCTACATATACTATTCCATGCCATGTCACGAGAGCGGCTTGCGGCGAAGGCGGAGACTGGGTCTGGCAGTCGTCGATGAGGCCGCTTCCCCCTGTCCCTCCTCCATGACGTCGATGGTCTTGGGCTCGTCTTCTTTCTCAGCCTCGAGAGAGAGCACTTTCTCGCTTCCGGGTATCGCTGCGCTTCCTTTATTCATCCGCACCCGGCGGTGGGCCGTATCGCGCCGGTCCTTTTTCAGGCGAACCTTGAAGATCCACAGGAGCGCGCTATCGGCGATTCCGACAACAACACCGCCAAGGATACCGAGTAGAATAGCAGCTTCCCGGGTCCACCCTACACTCCGCGCAGCATAGAACACGCCACCGCCAACGCCAAACACGGAGAAGAGCACATTGAGCACTGTAGCGACCTGCCGCGTCATCTGGCGGTACTCGGACCCAAGCGACGGCAGCGTCGGCGACATGTAGATGGGCAGGAACGGGTTGGCCTCGAGTCAGCTTGGTCAACCTCAACGCACCTTGTCCTTATCCGCAAGCGCCTTGTCAGCCGCTGCCGCGAGCGCGCGCTGTCGAGGAGCAAGGTACACCTCTGTACCGGCCAGCAGGCCTATAAAACTATAGTCTGCGGGATCTGGGTCAGCCTCCCCTTCACTAGACATACCCAGCTTGGCGGCAGCTAGCCCATCTCCTGCACAGGACGCCCACGCTGCGACGCGGTCGAGGATCTCGCCCTCGATCGTTGGCGGTTTTCGCCGTGGCGTGACCACAGGCTTCTCATCCTCGGGGCCTTGGTCGTTCCCTTGCCCATTGCCAGGTGGTTCGGCATCGCTCTCTTCCATCTCGTCAATGTCGGCGGCTGCGAGCGCCGCACGCAGGTCGTCTTGCAGACTGGTCGGGGCGATCTCCGCCCCCAGCAAGGCGGTAATGTTCGCTCGCAGGTGCGGGGGGAGGGTGAAGAGCGTGGGCGCCGTGGTCGTCATTGCAGGAGACGCTGGCGAGAAAGTTGGCGACGGTGAGCTGTATCCTAATGCAGGTATCCTAATGCCAGCTTAATCTGACGCACGTGGACGGTGACGCGTATTTGTCTACCACTGCAGGGACAGCCTTGGCTGCGGAATGGCCACCGACTGAGACAGGACTAGTTTGCTTGTTCACTGCTCATTCCCACCTCGATCCCATTCTCACTCTCACACTCACTCTCTCACAGCCTGCCAACAGGCCGTATTCACGCTGGACCGCTTTCTCTCCAAGTTTGGGGTTGGCAAGCGCGAGAAATCGCGCGTGCCCGAGACAGAGCCCGAACCTCCTCGTGCGCCGCGCCGCTCGCACCCACAGCCGCCTTCCTCGCGCACGCAGACTCCGCAGACTGCTCTCCCCCCTCAACCCGCCGCCCCCAGGTCCGACTTTGCCTCTTCCGCATTCGCCGCCGCCACAGCCGGGATGCAGTACGAGCGCCAGATCGACGAGACGACGGACCTGTCCACCCTGACGGACCAGGAGATCATGCGTCTCATGGAGGGCATGGATGCGAGCGTCATGAACAAGGTGCGCGCTGGCGTGCGTCGCGACTGCGGTGCTGTGCAATTCTGGCACTGTACTGGGGCTGTGGATTGAGCACTGTGGCCGAACCTGCGGATGCGGAGCCCAGACTGCGCACTCAGCGCTAACACTAGCCGTTAATCACTGGGCCCGT
This sequence comes from Cutaneotrichosporon spelunceum, assembly GCA_030805415.1. Classification (NCBI taxonomy): domain Eukaryota; kingdom Fungi; phylum Basidiomycota; class Tremellomycetes; order Trichosporonales; family Trichosporonaceae; genus Cutaneotrichosporon; species Cutaneotrichosporon spelunceum. The sequence goes on from BTCM01000001.1 coordinate 203,126, forward strand.
CCACCTTCTCGCCATCAAGGGTGAGTATCTGAACGGCTCGGCCGAGGTGCTCCGCAAGCTCGAGTGGCTCCATGACAACGGGTGGGACCAGGTGTGGCGTGCCCGCGGCGATGGCGACTGCTTCTACCGCTGTACGTTTGCAAGCACTCTCAAGCCCTGACCCCAGCCTTCACCCTCGCCTACATCCTCGGCATCCTGTACTCGCCGACACGTAGCGACGACGCATCCAAGGCCCTCAAGGCGGTTTACGACACAATGTCGTCAATGCACGCCGTCGGTTTCCAGCAGGACTTGGTCGACGAGTTCGTCGAGCCCCTCGTCACCGTCATCTCGACGCTCGTCGACCCGCCGCCCGGCCACGAGCCAACCGAGTTCTCCCTCCTCGAGGTCCTGCAGGACCCCGAGAAGAGCAACTCGATCGTCGTCGCCCTGCGCCTCATGACGGCCGCATACATCCGCACGCACCCCGAGGACTTTGCGCCCTTCCTCTTCTCGCCGACGACGCTCGAGCCTGTCACACCCGAGCAGTTCTGCCGCGAAGAGGTCGAGCCGTGCGGCAAGGAGGCCGACCACGCACAGATAATGGCCCTCGCGGCTGCGCTTGCTGTGCCCATCCGCGTCGCGTACCTCGACCGCTCCGAGGTCGGGACGGGCGACGTCATCAACTGGGTTGAGTTTGGGAGTGATGCTGCCACGGACGAGAGTCGGGCCCTCACGCTCCTGTACCGGTAAGTTGGTGTGTAGCATGGCTGACGGCAGCCCGGGCCATTTCGACGTCGTCACCAAGGACCAGATCGTCGTCGCGTTGGCGAGAGACAACGGCCATCAGGCTCAGCCGGTGCACGGGACGACTGGCTCCGCCGCCCCGGGTTCGGCGCCCTCGGCCTCTGCACCTGAATCGATGCCCTCCGGGTCGGCGCGCGAGCCTGAGAGCTCGTCGACTGCCACTGAACCCGCCTCGAGTTCAGATCAGCCCGAGGACGTGCCATCCGAGCCGGTCGCCCCGGTCCAGGCCGCGCCCACGCATTCGTCTGACGAGGCTCCTCCACCCGTTCCAGAGCCCGTATCTGGGGCGGGCCGGAGCGGCACCTGATCAGTCCGTTGGTCAGTATAAGGTTTTGCGTGTGGTGGATCAGAACAGGCAGTTGTGGGTAGATGTCACTCGAGACAGGTAGAAGCCGTGTGCAGATAAGTACAAGTACCGTCCATTACTGTAGATGTGAACCAATATTCTATACGTCACGTGGGCACTGTATACGTCGGCCAGTGTAAGCACGCATAAGCTCGCTCTGGTCAGACTGCACGTTCAACCTCCAGAGACAGCACATCTCTGTACACCAAGCTCTCTAGACGGTCACGCTGCGCATGGCCAGCGCCTCCATGAACCCTTGCAGGTCGACATCAGGAATCTCGATGACACTGGTATCAAACAGCTCGTTGCACGTGACTTGGCTCTCGTGCGCTGCCTGCTGGAACGCAAGGCCAAACTTGCTAGCCGTCAGTGCGGACCACGTCTGACTCACTTCTTGCGCACGTCCCCAAACTCGGGCGCACCGGTGACCCCAACAACAAGATAGGTCCGCTTCTCCTCGTTCAGCACGGCGATGACGAACGGCAGCGAGGTGACCTTGTTGCCCTTGCGCGTTTCTCGCTCTGTCCACTTGTCCCGGGTTGCGTCCATGAGCCAGACGGCCAGACGTGCCAGGGCGGGTGGCTTGGAGAAGATGCGCAGGTCCGGACCTTCCTTTACGGCCGTGAAACGGAACTTGTGCAGTGGCCGGATCGTGCCCTTGTCCAGGATGGCTGTCCCCTGTCGGATGATGGCACAGTGTAGTGCCTTGGCGAGAGGAAGCGATTTCTTGAGCAGAGCGATACTGTCATCAGATGTCGGCAACCGATCAGACTCACTCGCCACATGCGTCGTACGTGATCCAGAAGTTGGCGGAGAGGCACTGCTTCGATTTGTCTTCCTTGCCGAGCTCGACATCTCCCTCCTCCGTTGGGGCGTTGTCGCGCTCAATTACGCTGTAGTCACCGCCAACGGACCATGTACGCATGGCGCCAAACCACTCGCCGCCGCCATGACCGCCTTCGACCTCTACCTCAATACGTAGCCCCGTCGCTGCTTCGAGCAGTGCTGTGAGGCCCTCAACAGCGTCTGCCGCAGACATGGCAGCCACCTCGAAGCCGAATGCGCGGACAAAGGATGGGTACTCGAGCTCGACAAGGCCGTACTCTGGAGCAATCGAGTCGAGTTTGTCGGGGAGCTCCTTCTTCAACTTCAAGTCCATGTGAGCGTAGGCTTGTTTACACTGCTGCATAGAGTATCTGGAGTCAGCCACCGTCAGAACTCGATTGCTTACCCCATCTTGGCAAGCAGCCCTTGGATGCGCTTCTGACCGCGTTCCCTCCATATTCCCATTCGTCCAGCCACGTAGCTGGAGTGGAGCATGGAGTCGTACAGGTTCCAGTGACGGAACAGGACGAAGCGCAGCTCGTCGCTTCTGGATATCCGCCGGTTGTCCGCATCTGGTTCTCGGCTCGTAACAGGCGGGTTGAGGCGGACCACTTCGTCGGACAACAAGTCGTGGAACATGCCGTACCGCTTGCGGTCGATCTGTGAGGAGACATACTGGTACGTCACAGCGAGGATCGCCAACCACAAGAGGTCGTTGTCCGCTCGTTCCAATTCGGTGGCCAAGAGGTAGACGGTCTGAGCGACGCTCATTCCGTACGATGTTCCCGCTTCGTAGTACCTGCTGACACGTTCAACATGTGCTTCACGAACCGCGCGTGGCATCTTCCGGGGCTGTAGTTAGTTCCGATACCATCGGTTAATGGGTGCAAGTGGTGAAAGCACTCACCCGATCTCCTTCACGCCGCCGCTTCTTTGGCTTGGATGATGACTCGCGCGAGCGTTTGCCAAGATGGACTCGGTTCCCGTTCTCGTCTCCAGAACCCCCCACATCGTCATCGTCATTCCCGTTCTCCGTTCCGCCGTCCTCCTCATCTTCCTCGCTTTCCTCCTCGTCTTCCTCTTCAGAGTCAGAGTCAGAATCAGAGTCTGGTTCATACTACGAATCAGCTTTGTATTGCCACATCTGAGCCGATGTTAGACTTACCTCGAGCGTCTCCCAACTCTTCTTGACGCTGTCGAGCTTGATCTCGTCGCCGTCGCCCCAGGTCCAGATCTTGCCTTGGCTCGCGTCGTCCCAGTCCTCGTCCGCATCGACTGCGATGCCGAAGAGATTAGACAGGTTCCAGGGGCGACGTGAATCCAAGACATGGAGGTGAACTCCCAGTGGCAGCTCGAAGAAGTTTGCGAGAGGAAGGATTGATCCGAGGGAGAGCAAGATGAGTGTATGAAGCTTGAGGTCAGTTATCCCAAGCCATTGCCGAGCTCACATCTTCAGACTTTAGCGCCTCTTTGCTCTTGGCTTCGAGGTCTGTGTAGCCTCCTACGGGAATGAGTTGGTAGGGGATATTATCCTGCTTGAAGAGAGACGTCAAGATGCGCGCGGCGAGTAGGCCATCCTGGTGTCAGTGGGACGAGGCAAGGTGATACTTACGAGGTCGATTCCACAAATGATGACGATGCCGCCGGAGCCTGTTCCACGGCGTCTTCGCACGCGTGAAATGATCGAGTTGTATCCATCCGTGTAGGTGAGCTCTGAGGGGCGGAGATGGGGACCTGGAGGAAGGAGGAGAGGCATTTGAGCGTGTCGTGGGGCCGAGGGTGTGTAGCAAGGGTGGGTGGTGATGATGGTGATTACGTCTTGTTGGGATGTCAACATTACTTTGGCAAACGGCCGTGTGGACCTTGGACGCGTCTCTAATGTTAGACGCGCGCTCTGTGATTAGAAAGGACACGACGGAAGCATATCTAGTCACGAGTCCAAAACGCTGCTTGGTTTCGATCACATCACCAACTGGTTTCACTTTCAGTGCCGCTCACAGGGCACCCCGGCCCCCGACGACTCTTCCGGATCCAGCAGACCAACACCTGACCTGACTTTAGCAGCAGGCAGCAGGATGATGAGCATAATCCCCTTGACGCGCACTGCAGTGTATACTTCAAGCCTGCTTGGTGTATGTGGCATCACTTGACATGCCAACACGTGTATTTACGCACTTGGAGGAGCTGGCGAAAAGACATGGAGGGTGGGCAGATTGACGTCGGAAGCGGCGCCCGCCAGGGTGACTGTGACAGAATGACATCGTGGCGTCATAGATGGCGATACAGTGAGTGCCTTTGCCTTTACAACACCTTCCTCGAGTTCCCGTCCTTCTTCTTCTCCCTCCTTCTCCTCCTCCTCCTCCTCCTCTTTCTCCTCCTCTTCCTCCTCCTCCATCCATTCTACACCATGGCCGCTCCAATCGACGACGGCTCAAACAACACCGGCCGCTACCGTCGCATCAACAAGATTCGTGAAAAGGTCGACCTCCTCTCCAGTGGCCTGTCCCGAGTCGGTGTGTCCATCACAACCACCTGGAACCCCAACCATCGCCACGACGAGCCCCACGAGAAAGAGCGTGATGCTCAGATCGAGAAGATCCGCGATGGCCACCGCTTCCGCTCGTTTGCTCCAGAGACGGCAAATAACCTCGTCAAATGGCACATTGATGGCCACGGTGCGTCCGGCTTCCTTGCGCATACAAACAAGTTGACGTCCAGACTACTTCTGGGCCATGTCCGAGATGATTGACAAGGCTCAGCACGTGCGTCTCGGCTCATCTTACAGGCTGACATTCAGACCATCATGATCCTCGACTGGTGGCTGTCGCCCGAGCTGCAAGTGAGCTAGTTGATCGGACGTTGTTTGTTGACATGTTCAGCTCCGTCGACCGGGAGCGTACTACCCCGAATGGCGTCTGGACAAACTCCTGAAGCGAAAGGCCGAGGCGGGTGTCCTGATCTATATCCAGGTTTACAAGGAGGTACGTTGTTTACACCACGGCTTGAGCTAACATCCCAGGTCGCCGCTTCCATGTCCCTGGGCTCCAAGCACACCAAGGTATGTTTCTGGACCCCGCAAGTGTCTCACACGCGCAGCACGCTCTCGAAGATCTCCATGACAACATCTCCGTGATGCGCCACCCAGACCACACTGGCGGTGAACTGGTGTACTACTTCTCTCACCACGAGAAGCTCTGCGTCGTTGACGGCACGTGGGCAGCGATGGGTGGCCTTGACGCCTGTTGGGGCCGCTGGGACACTCCTAACCACCCCATTGCGGACGTGCACCCGACGCAGTTCCAGAACGCGCTGTTCCCTGGACAAGGTTAGTAGCTCCAGTTATCTGCGGCTGACAATACCAGACTACAACAACTCGCGTATCATGGACTTCCAAACAGTTGACAGGTACGCCTCAAACGAGCTCTGCACCCGTGAGGCTGGGCGCATGCGTGAGTTGGCATTTGTAAAGCTTGCTAAAGTTTACAGCGTGGCATGACACCTCCCTCACACTTTCTGGCCCAGCCGTCAACGACCTAGTGTCCCACTTCAGCCAGCGGTGGAACTTCGTCAAGAAGATCAAGTACACCTTACAGGAGAATGCCGCTGACTGTCAGATACAAGCACGACAGCCGCATGGACTGGCTCACGCTCCCTGAGCCATGGAACAGCTTCTACAACCCGGATGCTGCAAAGGACGCTGCAGAGGATGCCGAGTTCCGCCAGGAGCACCCCCATCTTTCCGACTTGAAGAACGTGCGTTCTTGCTTGACCGGGTCGACTGACAGCCAGATTGGTAACGAGTTCTTGAACCCCGGGACTGCGTTCAAGGCCGGCGTCCTTAACCAGCAAGGGCAATCGGAAGCGGAGGAGGGTGGTGTCCGAGTCCAAGTGGTCCGTTCCGCTGCGGACTGGAGCCACGGTGTCCTCCTCGAGGACAGCATCCAACGTACGTTGTCGTGAAAGTATGGGAAACTGACTATGCAGAGGCATATATTTCGATGATCCGTGAAGCCAACCACTGTATCTACATTGAGAATCAGTTCTGTGAGTGGCATCTCCCAAGTGGAAAGACCGGGCTGACAGAACAGTGTGAGCTTGTCGCGGCTCCCTCAGGATAAGGGGTAGTAATCTCTAACATTCAGCATCACTACTACTACTACCGGCAACCCCGTCGAAAACCAGATTGGCGCGGCCATTGTGGAGAGGATTGTGTCAGCTGCCAAGGCTGGACGTCCGTTCAAGGTCTTTGTGTTCATGCCGGAGATCCCTGCCTTCGTGAGTCAATGGTACTTCACATACTGACTCCGCAGCCAGGTGACATCCAAGGACAGTCTGGTCTCAAGGCTATCATGGAGGCTCAATACCGCTCGATCAACCGTGGAGGCAACTCGATCTTTGAGAAGGTCCGCGCGGCCGGTTTCGACCCGTGTGTCCCACTGTAACGCGCCGTGTGCTGACTGTTAGTAACAATTACATCTCGTTCTGGAACCTCCGCAGCTATGACCGCATCAACGCGCCCCAGGGATTTATCAAACAGATGGAGGAGAACTCTGGGGTTACATTCCACGAAGCCCAGGTTGCCAATGCCCGTCTGTTTGTCGGGGAACCTGGCGAGGAACCTGACAACGCGGTTGTCTATATTGAGAAGACGCACGACGAGCTCACCCCCGTCGCGGGAACCAACAAGAAGAAGAAGACCGCAGAGGACGCAGTGCCGCTGCCCAAGACTGTGGAGGAAGTGCGTTTTCTCACCCCGCAACGTAGTTTCTGACACACAGGCAACCGCTATCATTGAGAAGTTTGAGAGTGGCGCGCCTCGAAGCGATGTGCCAGTTAGTGATAACAGTAGGTGTCGGTTTGAGGCGCTGCTCACATCTAGTCGGCCAAAACGCTCTCGAGTCAGGTATGTCTGTCAACCAGGAGGCCTGGTTGGGTACCGAGGAGGAGGAGCGCGACTGCATCGTCACCGAGGTTGGTTCACTGCATTGGATCAACTGACAGCAGCTCCTTTACATTCACAGCAAGATCATGATTGTGGACGACCGCCGTGTTATCATCGGAAGTGCCAACATCAACGACCGCAGCCAGAACGGCGACCACGATTCCGAGATTGCGATCGTCATCGAGGACACTGACATGATCGAGGCCACGATGGGTGGCAAGAAGTTCATGGCAGCCAAGCTGGCGGCATCATGGCGCCGTGCACTCATGCGCGGTGAGTCTTTGTGCACTAGCACCGCTGACTTGCAGAACATCTGGGGCTGCAACCTCCTCTCCCTCCTCTGGGACGGGACAACCAGCCGACGGCAAACATGACAATGGTCGGCACACCGAACGCGTACGACTGGGGTTCGCCCTCGGACCAGCTCGTTGCAGACCCGCTGTCGATTGAGTTTGAGCGCCTTATGGTGGAGACGGGCAAGCAGAATCGTGCAGTGTTCGATCGCGTGTTCCGCAGCGTGCCCAACGACATGATCCTCAGCTGGGCTGCGTACAAGGATTATGTTGGCAAGAACTCTGGCATCAAGGTCGGCCACGTCGCCAACCCCGAGCTGTCACTGCACGAGATCAAGGAGCTGCTCTCAACGGTCAAGGGCCACATTGTGCCAATGCCCACCAACTTCCTCATCCAAGAGAAGTGGCTCACTGAAGGCGACTTTCTCTCCGTCAACCCCATCACTCTCGCCATCTACATCTAACACGGCGGGGTCAGGGGTACGAAACCATCTTCGGGCTAGAGGCTATATAAAGGCAGCAGTAGAAACACGAACAATTCGATACATTGCTGAGCATGAACGATTACTGCGGGTCCATTCTCTCCAGTAGTTGCAGCAATGTCATACATACACGAGCTGGTGTACACTATACTTTGCATGTAGTGCAAGTTCCAGTATAAAATAAGTGTTCAGGGGACGGTAGTGTTCGCAGGCGGCAGAGAGGAGATGGAGGGGACCCGCTCGATGTCGCTGCCGTGCGCGCTGTTGCAAGTCTCATTGTCCTCGGCGGAGGGAACCGGCTTCCGGCGCACATGATGCAGCGAGCCTGGCGAGTTGAGCGAGTCGGCCTGCTCGTTGAGGGACGAGACAGACGGCGTGGGCGTGGCCCCGACGGTCGGGATGGCGGCAGTGAGGATGGATGGCGGCGCCTGAGCGATGAGCTCGGCTGGAGTGATGTGCTTATGGGTCGCGGCGATCGGGCCTGAGATGTGGCTGATGGTACGTTCCTCTGCGCTCTCGCGCTTCCGCCGTCCAGCAAAGCTGAGCAACCGGGAGCGCAATGAGCTGTCGTCGCCATCGGTGCTTGCGGCACTTGGCTCGCGACCATGGAACGCGTCGTTGCGCATGGACGCGAACGAGGACGGAGGCGGTTGGTCGCCAGTCTGACGCGGAAACAGGCCCACAGGATCTTGTGTACCCGATCCTGTCTTCTGCGGTCGCAGCACCGACTTGCTGACTTGCCGCTTGATGCCGCGCAGCGAGATCGAGTTCGGCCGCTGCGTGCGAGAAGTCGGCTCCCGAGGAGATGAGCCCTTCTCCACCCGCATGGCCATGCTCGGCGGAAGGTGGTGCGGGGCAATGTCAATGCCAGTGAGGTCGGGCGTTGGTGGGCGGGCCGGTCGCGGGGGGGCAGGAGAAGCGGATCGCGTCGTTGGTAACCCGGCACCGGGGAAGCGGCTGAGGGGGTCGAGTGTCGTGGAGCTGACGACGGGCGATTCGCCCGCTGAGAGTGCGGCGGATGGACGCTGAGCATGCCCTGGCCGAGTGGCGGATTCACGGTAGGGGATCGGAGGCGGGGACAAGACTGGGGCCGTGCTCTTGGTGGGCTCCGAAACTGAACGCGGGTTAAGGACAGCTTTACGGTCCTCCTCTGGCTGTAAATACGGCAGTCGGGACGAACCGCGTGGCGGGAGGTCGGTCACCCAGGTTGGTGGGCTCTTTGGGGGTACAGTTGGTGGTGGAGATGTTGTTGGGGACGAGGTCCATTGCTGGCTATACTGCATGTCTCTAGGCGAAAGGTCGCGCACCACTGTTGTCAGCTCAAGCAATTGGCGTGAAGCTTACTTCTTTCCAGGTTGTTCAGCTGGTCCTCCATCACCTGTCCTGAGCCACGCTGGTCCTTGTTCGTGGCCGTGCCACGGAGGTGGGATAGCGCAGGAGAGTTGATAACAGGTGTTGACGGTGCGGGTGAGGCTCCCATTGACGAGTCGTGTGGGCTGACCGGGAAATCGGCTAGAGCACGCGACGAACCTCGCGTGGGAAGGTTGTCGGATGAGGTGAGACGCGACTCCTTGTCCTCAACGAAGGGGCTCGCTAAGAGGCTCTTGGATGTTAGGAGCGATGAACTGGGCTCCTCGGGGCTGGCAAGCAACTCAGCAGACGGCTCAGTCGAACGAGGCTTTGGCGAGAAGAGCGAGGGGTCCGAGAGGACCTCGGGGTTGGCGTCGACGACGTTGAGCATCGCGGCCACCTCCCGCAAGCTATCCTCCGAAGACGACTGTGGCAGCTTGTCGAGTGGGAGCGGCTTGTTCAGGGCACGATCGGTGCCAATGTCGAGCTCAGTCAGCGGGCCGTCGCGTGGTGCACGGTCGGCACGCAACGCCGCGAGATCGTCCATTGGGTCATCTAGTTGGTCGTCACTTGGAAGAGAGAGCATTGCAGCTTGAGGAGACAACATGCTCGCGTGGTTCTGGCTCGTGGAGCGGCTGTAGAGTGAATCGTCGTCGGTGTCATCGTCGTCATTGTCGAGCTGTGCGTACTCGGGTTCTGGTGAGACGTATGGTGTCGAGTGCTCTTGCTCGCGATGGCGCTCCTCCTCTTGTTCACGGAGACGCTCTTCCTCCTCGTGAAGACGCTCCTTCTCAAGCTTGCGAATGCGCTCCTCCTCGTGGAGACGCTCCTCCTCGAGCTTGCAAAGGCGCTCCTCCTCGCGAAGACGCTCCTCCTCGCGAAGACGCTCCTCCTCGAGCTTGCGAATGCGCTCCTCCTCCTCGCGGAGGCGTTCCTCTTCGAGCTTGCAAAGGCGCTCCTCTTCAGCCGCTGCCTCTACCTCCTCGCGTCGGCGCTGTTCCTCAGCCGCGGCGGCCTCGGCCTCGGCCTCCTCTTGGCGGCGGTGTTCCTCGGCAGCAGCGGCGGAGGCCTCTGCCTCGGCACGATGGAGTTCGCCCGCAGCGGCCGCCTCGGCTTCTCCCCGTCGCCGGTGTTCCTCGGCGGCAGCGGCAGCCGCTTCGGCCTCGGCGCGCCGTCGTTGTTCTTCCGCCAGGGCGGCGGAAGCGTCGGCCTCGGCTCGGCGGCGTTGTTCCTCTGCTGCTGCTGCTGCAGCCTCGGCCTCTTCGCGCCGTCGTATTTCCGCAGCAACGGCGGCGGCAGCAACAGCAGCAGCTGCAGTAGCGGCGGCTGCGGCGATGGCGGCCGCTTCCGCAGCCTGCTTCCGCTCAACCTCCACGGCTTGCTCGACCGCTAATCGGCGCCGCTCCTCCTCGGCAGCCTGGTCTGCTGCTCTCCTATCGCGCTCCTCCTCTGCCGCCTTTTCCTCTGCGGCGCGCCTTGACTCTGCGTAGACGGCAAGCTCCTCTGCCAACCTGCGCTGTACCTTGTCCTCAACAAGGCGTTGGCGCTCTTCCTCTGCGGCTACCTGAACCTCTGCTTCAGCACGCCTTCGTTCTTCCTCAGCGGCCGCCTGCGCCTCCATGTCGGCGCGTCGCCTTTCTTCCTCTGCCTCTGCTTCTGCTTCCATCTCGGCGCGGAGTCTTGCCTCCTCAGCCGCTCGTGCCTCTTCCGCTTGTCGTCGCAAGGCTTCCATCTCGGCAGCGCGTCGCGCAGCAAGCACGGCAAGTTCCTTGGCCTCACTCTCGGCCTCGCGCGCTCGTTCAAGAGCTCGCTCATGCTCTTCCATGTCGCGGAGAAACTTTGGTCGCTCGTCCTTCAATCTCTCAACGAGGTGCAGGTTGCGTATCCCGATCGAGCTTGCTTGTGAGCTGCTTTGAGAGGCGGTTGAGTCGAGTCGTCGTTCGAGCGTGGGTGGGTCTGCAACCGTGTCGGACGAGGAACGTCTGTGGATGGGCCCGCCAGCTTTGAGCCAAGCGGTTAGCCAGCGAGCCTCGTTCGGGTCGACGTCAAACTCGATCGTGCCAAACACAGGCATTACTGACACAGTGGAGAGGGTCGAGCCGGGCGTGCGTGGAGAGAAGGATGATGCGGATGATGACCCCTGCGACGAGCGAAAGGGAGAGGGCTCGTCGATCATTGTTCCTTGCCTCTTCTCAGAGCTTGGTGAATCACCTCGGGCGATGCTGTCGCCGACCGTGTTTAACGGAGACGTAGTGACCAGAGTCGACGCGCCAAACGACCGCTTGAGCTTGCGCGGCGTCGCCAAAGGCGCCGTCCCGGGGGATGCGGGCCTGGACGCGTGCGCAAACAGGCTGGGCCAGGTGGCTGTTGTGACGAGGGGCCCAGGGTCATCGTCGTCGCTGGTTTCCGAGCTTGTTGAGCCCAAGAGTTGTTCCCTCCCCCTTCCACAGTTTGGGCCGAGGTAGATGTACATTCCCAAGGTGGATGGCAGGCCAAACTCGCGAGCAATGACAGCGAGCATGGCTCCAAGAGTTGGCTGCAACGGCAGTAGCCTTCCTCGGCGGAACCGCCTCTGGCGCTCACGCAGTTCGGTGGGACTCAAGGTGTCATCTGGCGGGAGAAGGCTCGGGGGTGGCATGACGACAACGAGGTTGTGCGTGCGGACTGACAGGAGCGAGGGGTTGGGAGATCGTGGTCGGGCGATGCGTGGTGGCGCCGCGTCTGCTACACTGAGGCTGTTGGGTGCAATGATGCCAAATGACTGGGCAATGCGGCCGAGCTGGGCGGGGGTCAATGGCCGATGCGGCGCGCCATATTCGAGTGCCCGGGGCTGGTCGTCATAGTCTTCCTCGAGGTCGATGCTGAGAGCGCGTCCTTTGCCCTTTGGGCTGGGATGGGCGTCATCTTGTTCATCATAGGCTGGAAGTGGGATGCTGGAAAAGGTTGGGAACGAGCTCGAGGGGGGTGATGCCAAGGTGAATCGAGAATTGCGAGCCGTCTGTGGTGGGGAATTTGACGACGCGAAGCGAGATTTGGAAGGAGGAGGGGGCCAAGCGACGAGGGCGTCACTTATGATGGGCGCGTTCGAGCCGGACGCAGCGGCCATGGGGGAGTGATGTTGGGGGAGGGCCGGGTTGAGAAGGGTTTGTTGTTGTTGTTGTTGTTGTTGTTGTTGTTGTGACAAGAAGAGTGGGTCGTGGGATGATGATGGGAGGAGGAGAAAGGGAAGGCAAGGAAGAAGAGTGAATGTGCGCTCGGTGGCAGAGACTTGGACAGGGAGAATGAGGGATTGATCGGGCTATTCGAGCACGGCCAAAGTAACAGGGCGGGATGGCGTTTCTGTGGCGCTGGATGCTAACGGAGACTGGCCGAGGGTGACGAAAGCAAAGTCGAGTCGAGAATGTCGATGTGGATGACAAGACAGTGCCCAAGATGACGGCCAAAGTCCATCACGAGCCATTAGGATTACCATTCTACGAGTTCTATTAATCCTATTAACTCTAGTAATTCTACTCATCCCGAGTTCACAGCCAGAGCAGACGCGGCTGCCATCCAGGCTCGTCTTTGTCCCTTAGCGACGCAGCCTGCACCCTGACTAGGTACCTCCCCCCCTGTTAATCTGACACAAGCCGCACGCTCTCGCTTGGAAACGCGCCCTCGTACCCTGACACTTCCTCCTTACAATCCTCTACAATCCTCGGGGCTAATAGCAAACCGAATATTCTCTAATCTTTAATCCAAATAGCGAGTTCAAACCCCGGGCCAAGGTCCGACCGCCCTGATTTCAACCTACGTCTGCTCGGTCATCCCCTCCAAATGACGACGACGCGTCGTCCGAGACGGGTAGCTCTCCTCGGCCCACGATCGATACCCATCTCTCTCTTGCTCTCATTACTTGCCTGGGCAGCTTATTACATCACTACTGCTTCGTATTCTACGCGACCAGACAGCTGCCCATCGCCATCCCTTGTGCCTACATCAGATGCACTCTATTCTATGACCCAAAGCTCTTGAGCTCAATCCCAGCTCCCACACGCTGCTGCAACACCGGGCCCGAGTGCGCACTAACCGCGTCACGGACAGCCCGCTCCAGCTGCGCACGCTCCCCCTCCGGCATGGCCTGCGTCGCGTCCTTGAACGCCTTGGGCGCACTCTGCGCAAGACCCAACATCGTCGCCGTAGCAAGCGAGTGAAGTGCACTGGGTGGCTGCTGCTCTCCCGGGTCCAGTAATAGTGCCAGCGTCGGGAGGAGCACACCGTATCCCCGCGGCTTGGCTGCCTCTGCCAGACCAGCGCACCAGGCCACCAGGCCGCGGACCACCTCACGCACACCATCAAGGGACACGCTGGCCGGTTCATCTGCAGCCGCGATCACCACGGTGACTTCAGCGAGGTAGGACACGAGCGCAGCGACGACACACAGCGCCGCATGTTGCAGCGCGGGCGATGGCCGTGGAGGAGAACCCGGCAGCTGACGGAGAGATGCCTGGAGGAGAGTCGTTGCGCAGTGCACAGGCGTTAGGCCCAGTTCTGGGCGTTCCGCCATCGCAGCAGGGGTCATATACCGTGCAATGTCGGACACAGCCTGCTCAATCACCGGCTTGGAAACTGGTACGCCCAGCGGAAGTGCTGTCAGGATGAGCACAAGCGCCAACATGTTGTTCTTGATCTTGATGCTGGCCACAGGGTTCACGCGCGAGCGCATGTCGTCAATGTGCGACAGACAGGCGCCAAGCAGGCCGTGAACGACACGCTCGCTCGTCGCACCAATGGTCGGAACTTGCGACGCAAATGTCTGGTCAAGCAGCAGCTTGAGCGACGGCAGGCACTGGCCTGCCAGATCCATGTTGGGCGTCTCGTCCCGGAGGAGGTCAGAGAAGAGGTGGATGGCGACGGCCGACAGGTCGGCACGTTGCACCAGGTCCATAACGTCCACGATGCGCGAGAATGCAGCAAACCCGGAGCGGATAAACGCGACGCGGTCAGCAGCAGCCTCGGATTGGGACGAGTTGGATACAATGCCTGCTGCAGGGATGCTCTGGCGGAGGACGTATGTGACGACGGCAAGCGCGCGCCGGACCTGCGCTGCGTCAAAGCCCGTGCTGCCCTGGCGGCTGGTGGCAAACGTCACGATAAGCTCAACCATGTCAGCCTTGACGGTGGCACTCTCGCTCATCGCAATGCGGTAGCAGATTGTGCACAGCTCGTCAAAGAACGCGCCCTCAAATACGGTCGTGCCCGACAGCTGGGGCCTGACGAGACTGGTCATGGCGCGCAGCGCGACGCTCGCCATGGCGGGGTCAGACCCCATTGCGCGCGTGAGGCACTCAAACGCCAGCCCGTACAGGACATAAAAGTTGGTCGCTGGCTCGGGGCGGATGGTTGGTGCTGTAGACGCAAGTGGCTCAGCAGCGGAGGTGAACGTCTGCCCATCCACAGCACCGACGACGAACGGATCGTTAGCCGCGAGGCTGATGGCGACAGCGTGCAACAGCTTTGGTACCGCCTTCTCGTAGTACGGAAGAAGGACATCGCGGCCCATGCCCGTACCAAGGTCCATCCCAGCAGCAGCTCCCACCCCCATCTCGGGGTCGGTGCGGAGGTACGCATAGTCGCGCAGCGCGCCTACCCAGAACGGGCCCAAGAGCCAGCGGTACGGCTTGATAACTTCAACAAGGTACGCTTGCTTGGGCGACGCGACTTGCAGTTCCGCCCATGCGGCTAGGATGGAGATCTTGAGCATGACGGATGCCGAGCTCGACAGGTCCTTGACGTCGCCCAGCGACACCATCTCGCCCTCCTTACACTGCTCAAGGGCGCTAGTTAGGAGCTTGAGGATACGACCCATGCGCGAGACCTCCTTGATTACGCCCGAGCCGACAAAGACAGCGCACACTTGCACCGCGCGGGCGAGGACTTCGGGCGTCGAGTCCGAGCCGAAGGACGGTGTAAGCGCTGCCGCAATCGGGGCCTGGTGCTGTTCGAGAAGCAGCGCTCCTTCAAAGTCTGGGTCCGGCGCAGTAGCAAAGTAACTGATGACGTCTCTCAGGACCCGGAGACCCTCAAGGCGGACCTCCTCGACGATCGCCGCCGAAGCTGAGAATGCCATCCGGATGAGGTCTACGACGCGGGAGAAAAGGAGGTGGCGCGCGTTCAGGCCAGCTTGGCGGGCAAGCACTGGGTTGAAGTTCTCCGGGCGACCATGCTCAGCCACAGCAACGATGATGTTATGCAAGCATTCGAGGGCAAATTTCTGTGTGCGCCAACGCGAGCTGAGCGTAGACCCGCGGTCAGCCGAATCACCGCCGAGCGACGCGCCCTCGTCATCAATGAACATCGGCACCGCAGATTTGGAAGCTACTGGTGCAGCGGCCTTGGCACCTGGAGTGCGGGTCATGATGCGCTGACACAAGTCGATCCAACCCGATGGCAGCGTCGCCGCTGTCTGTTGCAGCCAGCTCGTAATAACGGCCTTGACGCCTTCAATGGTTGGGTCCCGATCCAGCAAGCCGAAGAGCTCTTCTACGAGCTGATTCCCGCCAACCTTGGACATGAGCATGGCGTCACGCTGCACGATCTGGTACAGCGCAGTGATGGCCGCGACCTTGAGTGGCCGCCGTGTCGAGGCGAGGTACTGCCGGAACGATGAGACCAGCTTGGGCACATCGACCTCGCCAGGGGCAAACATGAGGATCTGTTGGATGCACTTGATCGCCTCAACAGCAAGACCTTCGTCCGTCTCCTCGCGGAACTCGTGCACGAGGAGGAAGACGAGCGAGCGCACCTTGCCGGGCTCCTGAAGTTCAGGACCAAGTACACCAATGAGCGCGTGCAGCAGGCGGCAGATGACCTGGTAAGCTGGGAGATCACCGCGCAGATTGACGCTACCAAGGGAGCCGCCATCTGGCTCATGCGTCTCGAGGAGGTAGATGTTCGCGATCATCCCCAAGGTCGTGTGTACGTACGGCGAATACGAGAGGCTGGCCGCGTTGACAATCTGCGCGAGCGCCGCGAGTGCATAAAAGTGGACGACTGGGTGCGGGTCGGTCGCGAGGGACATGAGGATGTTGACGATGGTCTTGAGGATCGGGCCACCCGACATGCCACCGACGCTGCTGTAGATCGCACCAAAAGCCATGGCGCAGCCTGCGCGGCTGTCCGGCATGCGGTTGTTGACGACCTGATCGACGAGCCACTGGACCTGGGAGGAGAGGTAGTTGCTGCCAGCGAGGCTCGAGATGTGACCCATGGCACGAGCAGCCGCCCCGCGGATGCTGGGGTTCGATTCAAGCACAGCATCCTGGAGAAGCGTCTTGATAACGTCACTAACCTGTGGGCTACCAAGCGACCTCCGCGCCCGCGCGCCGGCCGAGTCCGCGAGTACAAGCGAACGACAAAGCGCCTCCATCGTGTTCCCGACAATGGCCTGCTTGCGTCCGGGGTTACGCTCGAGTTTGGATGATCGCACATGGCTACTGAGTGTCGCGAGGCTCTGCACCTGGCCCTCGAGGTTCTGGTGGGCAAAGAGAGTGGCGAACAGTTCGACGCCCGCGTCGATGACCCCAGTCTGCGCTGGGGCAGGCTTGGGCGAGTCGGTTTTGAGGTCACGCGCGAACAGTGTAACGTAGTCGTGCTCCAGCGACCCGATAATCGGATGGGAGAGCTGAGATTCGATGGACATCTCGACGCGATCACGGTTCAGGAACGTGTCCTCGTCAGAGGACCCGCCTTCACGCTCGCGTGCAGGCAACAAGCTCGTTACACCAAACGCATACTCATCGGCCGATTGCCATACGTTCGTAAACTGGCCAGCCTGCGCCGCAATCGCTGCCTGAGCCGCAGAGCCCGAGTAATTCTCTGGGTCGGCAAAAACAGTGATGGCCGCCTGCATAAGGGCGGGCTGCATCGATTCCGTGGCAGAAGAAGGACCGAGGCCGGTAAAGCACTGGAGAACTCGTCGACGCAGTTTCGCCTCTCGATCGACAAGGGAAGGACGCATCGTGAAGGCATGCGACGTCCCGCCCTGTGGGTTGGCAGCCTGCTCACGCAGGAGCTCGGAGTATGCCATCGCAAAGCCGTTGACGAAGTTGAGCGTGTTGGTGAACAGGGTGGCAAGGCGGCGCGCAACGTCAATGTTGACGAGTGACATGTTATGCTGGAGGAAGTTGTGGATGGCTCCGAGCGCGCTCTCGCGCACAACGAGGAGGAAGTTCCAGTCCGCCTCGCCGCGGTCGCCGACCGACGTGTCCTTACTCGTAGGCTTTGGGAGCGCATTACGCCATAGAACAAGTAACTGCGGAAGATGGAGCTTGACGAAGCCAGGGCCGAGCGACATGAGTGACGCGATCAGGTGCCACGCCACCTGCACCTCGACGGTTGCTGGTCCAACGTCGTGGTCGCCAGCGCGCTTGAGGAGCGAGAAGGACATATCGAACACCTTCGAGGGCAGATCGCTGGACACGTACAATGGACGTGATGGGCTGATTGCGACGAGAGCGCCGAGTGCAAACGCCTTACCGAGAACACGCACAGGAACCTCCTTCGGTGCCGTGGGGTTCCCAAGTAGACCCAGGTCCTTGTTGACATCGGCAAGCAGGCCGCCAAGAAGATGAGGGAGCTGGTTGGGGTTCGTCGTGCAGAAACGACGGAGCGTAGCGGCAGCCTGGAGGCGCACAGAGTACGACTCGTGCGAGAGTAGGCGGACGAGAGGTTCCGCCAAGAGCTCGATAATTGACGGCGTCGCGTTACCAAGCTGTTCGAGCAGACCCGCAACCTCACGCAGCGCAATAATGAGCGTCTGTTTGCGGGGATTGCGCTGCCCTGCGAGCGGCGTCGCGTTCCACTTGCGCAGATAGTTGTTGCCCCATTCCCGCAGCGCCATTACTTGTCCGGCCTCGGACAGCATGTTTAGTCCCACGAGGTCACGAAGGAGGATCCCAGCTGCCTCCCGCGTCGAGAGGATCTCGTACCGGGTGCTGAGGCCCTTCTGAGACAGTACGATCTCGTCGACAATGTGCCGGACGATCTCGCCGTAGTGTGTCTCGACGTACTCAGAGCCAAGCTGTGTAAGGAGGGTAGCGTATATGTCGATAATGGCATTTCGCAGTTTGCGTGCCGTGTTGGGACGGTTGTACGGGACGGACAGGTGCTTGAGCATCTGCTCGGGAGTGAACATGGCCTTGGCCTTGTCCTCGGGTGCCGACGTGATGATCTGCGGGCCTGAGTCGTCCAACTCCTCGGCGTCGACCGTCCCCTTCTTCACTGGTGGTTTCCTGGGCTCAGGCGGCGCCGCCCCTGATCCAAGTACTTGCGTCGCGGCGAGGAAATGGGCGAGCATGCTGGACAACGAGCGTCTTGTAAGGTAATCGGCGTTCTCGAGGCCCCGCAGCGCAAGCGGCGTGATCATCTCGAGCGTCGGTTGCAGTTGTAGGACAGGCGAGTAGAGATGCAGGTTGATGAAGGTCCCCGCGCATACTCTCTGAACGGGCAGCGCCTTGTCCTGCAACCCCGAACGGAGCTGCTTCAGCAGGTCCTTGACGAGAGCATCAGGAAGTGCGCGACCGGCCGACACGAGTGACTTGTTGAATGCGGAGACAGCATGGGTTCTGAGGATGACAGAAAAGTTGGAGTTACGGAGGACCTTGAGTGAGAGCGTACAGATCTCGGCCATGAACGACATCATCTGGCAAGGTCAGCACAGCGTTTTTAGTCCAGCGTGCGCCGCGCCGCCCTGCGATTGCTCGGCCCATCGCTACTCACATTCCCACCATGCTCCTTGATTATCTCGCCGATAGTGTACCAGCTCGCAACGCGCTGCACATTCTCGAGAGCGGACATGGACTTGTTTCCACCGTCCACGCCACGTAGGAGCGCCTGTACGAGGTCGAAGAGTGAATGGCTCTCGACGCGCTTATGTAGTTTGACGAGCACGCGCGCAGCGAGGTGCCGGATCGGCCGCCCAGGCTTGGGAAGAGCTGTCGCGGTAGTGGTCTGAGGGTTTGGGACGAGGAGGCGGGTGAAGAGGGCGTGGAGGGCGGCGACGTGCGGCAGGATCGCATCAGGCGGCAACGTGTCCAGCGCGCCATCGACCTGCCGCAAGTAATGGAGGAGAGAGAGGTCGGCGCCCTCGCCCGTGAAGCGGCTCACGTCGACCGCGAGGATGGCGGCGTCGTCTGCCATGGCGAGGGTTATGGATGATGAGTGAGTTGAGAGAAGCGGGCCGAGGTGCCGTGGAAGTCGTGTATGCCCTGAGAGGATATCTGAGGCACCTCCACCCGCCCTCTAAGAAACCCTATCCGGACAGTGAGCACGACAACAACAACAGTGACGACGGCAGCAGCAGTTCAAGCAGAAAGACGGCTAAGATGATTTACATTATATGCCATTGATACAACAACGTACGCCGTCCCAATACATACACGCCTGCAGGGGTGTTGGGAAACGAGCTGCGGAAAGACGAGTCGGAAGCTTCCCTTCCGCACATCGCTGTGGTCACCACTCAGTGCCCACAGCACAGATGTATCACGCCGAGGCCTCCCTGAGTGCGCTGACGCGCTCCTCGCCGTTGTCCTTGTGCTCTTGGTCGAGCTTCTTCAGCCGCATGTGGTTCCGCTTGACCATGAGCCGCAAAGCGCGGTTGCGCTCAATCTCGCTCATCTCGGCCCAGGTCGTAATGCGAGAAATCGTCTGGGATAAGTGTCTAGCAAGCCCAAGAGCCGCGCAGACGCCAGCTGCCTCGTGCTACTCACACCATCAGAGTTGATGATCATCGGCCCAAGCTTGTCCAGCTTGACTGGTGTGCCGTCGACATCGATCGTCACTACGCCATCCTCCGTGTCGACCGTGTCCTTTGATGCGTCCTCGATGGCAAGTTGGTGCTTGTCCGAGCTGCTAGTGCTGGCCATGGTGGGACAATGGTGAGTAATTGAAGACAGACATCTCGGTGACCTTCCTCCACCTCTGTCATCTTCCACCTCCAAACGTTATCATCTCCTCCCCTTTAGTCACGTGGCTGGAAGGTGGTTTTTGTAACCTCGTTTGACCACCACTTGGACGTCGTCGCGCTCGACGCTCATTGTTCTCCACACCAGCCCAAAATGTCGCTCGACGCTCCTACGTCCGCGATCCATCTCACCCAGCCCCCCAGCGGCTCGTCGCACCTGTGAGTCTTCCCCGCTTTCCGTTCTCAAGGAGGCTGCTGACAACAGGCGGCCCCCCGCGCTCATCACGGTCCACCCGTCCGTGATCGCGTCCATCCTCACCCACCACCAGCGCCGGCCAGCCGACAGCACCGCACCCCGCGTCATCGGTACCCTCCTCGGTGTGCGCAGTGAGAATGGGCAGGAGATCGATGTGCGCTCGAGCTTTGCCGTGCCGCACTCGGAGGGCGAGGAGCAGGTTGCGCTCGACATGCCGTTCCAGCAGGGCATGATGGAGCTGCTCTCCAAGAACGGCATCAAGGAGTCGATCGTTGGATGGTACGCGACTCACCCCGAGCTCAACGGCTACTCGGCCCTCATCCAGAACTACTTCTCCCAGGAGACTGGCGCGTCCCAGGCCATCCACCTCACCGTTGACACCGACCTGGACGCCAGCGGCAAGAAGGGCCTCGGCATCAAGGGATGGGTTTCGTCGTCGCTTGGCCTTAACCCCAAGCCCGAGAACTGCGTCTTCCTCCCGGTCCCCGTCGTCATCAAGTACGCCGACTCTGAGCGTGCTGGCCGTGAGTATCATTCGAGCAGTCCAGCTGCTGCATAATGACGTCGGAAGCTAACCCAAGTCGATCTCCTCACCTCGGGCAACCCTACCCCGTCGCCCTCGCTCCCGCCCCTCCCTTCGCTCTCGTCGTCGCTGTCGCAGCTCTCGGCTCTGATTGACAACGCGCTCGAGTATGTCCAGGCCGTCAACGCTGGCAAGAACGCCGGTGACGCCGAGGTCGGGCGTTACCTTCTCGAGGGTGTTGGTCGCTGGTCGGCCGGTGCCGGCTCGAACGACGAAGAGGGCGGTATCAAGGAGGGCCTGCAGGACACCCTCACCGTGTCGTACCTGTCCAACCTGGTGCGCGCTCAGGTCGAGCTTGCCGGCCGCCTCGCCCTGCTTCCCCAGTCGCAGCAGTAGGTTGTAGTAGGACGAGGTATACCCGGTTAGATACATGTACTTGCATCGGAACTCTGCAATCTAGATGCTAGCAACTAGTTAGAGAAACTTGCCTGGATGACGGGACGCAATCGCTTCACATACATTAGACTGACAAGAACTACAACCCGATGGGCATCATCACGCTCCGTGCGACTCTCCGCCCACCTCGTTCCACCGCCTTTGCTTGCCCCGCGTCTTCCAGTTACCTCCTGCACCATCGCCGGGATCTGCGACCTGACCTCGCGCGCCGAGCCCCACGCGATCATTCCGCAGAACGGCAACGACAGGTTCGGCGCGGCCTCCGGCGTCTCGCCCGAGACCAGACCCTGGTGTCCAGCCCTGCCGCGCAAGCATGCCTCGGGACGCGGCCGACGGGCCGGCTGGCTGTGGCGGTGCGCAAATCGCGGGGCTGGGGCTAGCGCTCGCACGCGGCGGGGATGGCGGATGCAGGCGCCGGCGCTGGGCCGAGCGGTCGACATACTCGCCCCGAGATGGAGCGTTGCGCGCGTCGTCGCCCAGCAATGTGTCGCGCAGCGCATCCATCGCGAGTTTACGCTTGAACTGACGCTGGCCGCGGCGCGCAGCTGCGCCGACCGGAGGGTCGAAGGGTGCGGGTGAGCCTGCGTCGAGTGTAGGCACATCGGCACCATCCTCGAGCCGGATTTCTTCGGCGCCCGCTAGCGCACAGTCACCGCACGGCCAGTCGGCGTGGATGTGCGCATCGAATGTCGTTGTACCAACCGTCACACGGCTGAGATGTCGAATACAGTAGGGCGTACTGGCGTGCTTGGACTCGCTTAGGCGCGTCGCCTCGCTCTCGCCGCGGTGTGCGACGTACGTGCCGAGCGTCGAACCTAGGTCCACGATCCACCACCCTTCCGCATTGGTAGGTTCTACACCAGCACTGGAACTCGCCTTTTTGTCCTTTTGGTCGCGACTCCGCTCCCACGGGTCCTCAGATCCGCCGCAACCGGCTGACCTGACCTGCGCGGCGCGGACTGCGGCATCCACACGGCCCTCGCGGCCCCAGTAGACGAGTGCGTGCGTCTTGCTGACCTCCATCTCGCGCACACGCAAGCGTGCGAGGTCGCCTGTACCAGGTCTGTCTCGCCCGATCTGGACTCCTCCTGGCCGCGCATCAAGGAGAACCACGCCACCATGTGGAAGAGCCTTGGAGCGGCGCACAACGAGGCGTAGGATGTGCTCCAGGGCTGGGGCTTCGGGCTCTTGCTCATCGCTTCGCCCATATGGGTCATGGCCGTTGCCGTACCTCTCTCGTTCGTTCTCATGGTCGCGGTCGCGGCCGTGCCTTCCTCCGTCTGGTGTGCTGGTGGTGCATGTACTCGCGTCCGCTACGACACGCGCAAGCTTCTCCGGATCCATGAGGCCACCCCAGCCAACATCGTCCTCCACTTCTCCTTCCTCCGTCTCCCACGCCGCGGAGGACGTGGACGCGCTTGCAGCGCCACGCGCAGCGAGCTCAGCGGGTGTGAGGTACGTCCACTCGCCGGCGGTCGGAAGCGCGTAGGTCTTGCTTGCGATGTGGTAGTACACGCCCAGAGTAGGGTTCCACACCCACGCTTGGGAGTCCGAGTCCGAAGCCACCGGTGTGGACACTGAGGACGGCATGCCGGGCGCGATAGAGTGTTGTGGGTGATGCCAATGTCTTGATTCTGTTTGCGGACTTCTTGGGTGGAGGCGCCATCTTGGTCACGTGCACCCTAGGTACTAAACAGAAAACGAAGTCGTTTTCCTAATGCCGGAACCGTCCCGATTGAGTTTCTTGACGGAATCAGAACCACGTGGGCTTAAGACGCGTCAACTGACGCGACTGCAATGTTGATCTTGGACGCGCAGGCGAGACCATTCCTCCGTCTTGATTTCTCTTCACACACCAACAACAATGCCACCACGAGCGGGACATTCTGATCGCCTTGCTGCTCTACGCGAAGCTCGTGAGAAGGGAGGGCGTCTCTCGCAATGGAAGGTGCGTGACACTTCCGTTGTTTGTCTGTGAGCTGACGTTCAGGCCGGGGACTCTGAACTCTACGACGAGGTCACGGACGAACAGTACCGCTCGATCGTGGGCTCCCGCTTGGAGCAGGACGACTTTATCATCGACGACGACGGGAGTGGCTACGTCGACAACGGAATGGACGATTGGGGCGGTGGTGATAACGAAGAGGATAGTGACGATGAGGACGCGTTCGAGGGCGAGGACGAGGAATACCGCAATGGTGAGCACATTCCGCGACAAAATTGACACTAGCGCGCAAGCAGAAGCGCCAGAAGGCACGTACCAAGGCAGAGAAGGGTGGAGCGGGGAAAGCTGCGCCAAAGCCCAAGGCCAAGTCTGCCTTCTCGGACTACGCTCGCCCCGCGGCGTCAGCTGCCGCGTACCGCCCTGCTAAGCCGAGCGTGAACGAGGACGACTTCATGGCATCTCTCCTCTCCACTGTCACTGCCGAACCCTCACGTAGGCGCCGCTCCTCGCCCGACTACCCCTCCAGTTCGCCAGCCGTCCCCAGCTCGGACTTGAGCTTCTTCTCCTCCAGCAGTGTGCGCAAGCGCTATGGTGACAGCAGCGACGACGAGGCGTGGGACCCAGTGCGCGGCAAGATGAGCAAGAGGCCGCGCGTGTCGGACATGACCATCAAGCCCGAACCGCTGTCAGACGAGGAGGGCGTCGACTTCGGCGACGACTCGATGGCCGTAGACGACGACATTGTTATCAAGCCGGAGCCTGTTGGCGAGGAGGATGAGGACGAGGAGATGGCCATCAAGCCTGCAGCACGGCGGCGATCTGGAGCGGCACCAACCGCCGCCCGCCGCCGCATGGTCAACTCCACCGCTGTGAAACACGTCAAGAGGGAGCCCACGCCCGAACCCGAGGTAGAGGTGAAGAAGCCCATGTTCGTTCGCAAGCCCGCTCCGGAGCGGGCGAACTGGCAGAGCGTCCAAGCAGCTCTGGCGGACAACGCGGACCTCGACGCAGTGCGTGTCCCTCAAGGCTCTACCAAGGCCGGGAACGTCCTGGAGGAGGACGGCTCGCTCAACATCTTCTGGCTCGACTTCCAGGAGCACGACGGAGTCGTCCACCTGATTGGAAAGGTGCTCGACCGCCAGTCCGGGAAATACGTCAGCGCATGTGTAAGCGTGCAGGGTATCCAGCGCAACCTCTTCGTAAAGCCTCGTGCCAAACGCTTCGGTGAGTACCGCGTCTGACATCGCTGACGACAGCGGGAGGGCGCGAGACACACTTGGAGGTCTCCCAGGACGATGTGTACCAAGAGTTCGACACCCTGCGCAACAAGCACGGTATCGAGGAGTGGCGCGCCAAGTTTGTCGACCGCAAGTACGCGTTCGAGGATCACACCGTCGAGCATGGCGAGAGCGAGTGGATGAAGGTTGTCTATCCTTACAACCAGCCCGAAATCCCCCTTGGGACCACCGGTGCGACCTTCTCGCACGTCTTTGGTGCCAACACGAGTGCTTTCGAGCTACTCGTGCTCAAACGCCGGATCATGGGACCGTGCTGGCTCAAGATTACCGACCCCAAGGTCTCCGATAAGTCGGCAACATGGACTAAGATCGAGTTCACGGTCCAGGACCCGAAGAACGTCAACCCTGTCGACGAAGATGACCCGTCAGCGCCCAAGGACACGCCTCCTCTCACGATGATGAGCATCGCGCTACGCACGATCGTCAATCACCGTGAGAACAAGACCGAGATCCTCATCGCGACAACGAGGACGTGGGAGGGCGTCAATATCGAGGATGCCACACCACCCGACCGCCAGCCCTCGTCTCTCACGACCATTGTACGCCCAATCGAGAAGTTTCCTCCCGGCCTCGAGGCTCGTTCCAAGAGCGAACGCTCTCAGTTCCAGGCTGTTAAGGCAGAGCGCGCACTCCTGAACTCCCTCCTTGCAACAATTCAACGCCACGACCCAGATGTCATCGTCGGCCACAACTTCCTCGGCAATACGTTCGAGGCACTCCTCTATCGCCTGAAGGAGCTCAAGGCGGACCACTGGAGCCGCATTGGTCGCTTCCGCCGAAAGGGCTTCCAGATTAGCAAGGCCGGGTCCAATGTGCGCCTGTTGGCAGGCCGCCTTGTTGCCGACTTGTCCAGCGATGCTGCGAAGGGCATGATCTCATCGACCACCTGGTCCCTTACCGAGATGGTGTCCACGCACCTCAAGGTTGCGCGAGAGGATGTCGACCCGGAAGACATCCACACATACTTTGACCACACTCTCAGCCACCCCGACAAGCTTATCGAGTATATTCGTCTGGCTGAAGTCGACGCGTTTTTCCAAATGGCGATCGCATCGCGCGTCCAACTGCTTCCCCTTACCAAGCAGCTCACCAGCCTTGCCGGCAACTCTTGGAACCTCACGCTCAATGGTGGCCGTGCAGTGCGCAACGAGTTCATCCTGCTACATGAGTTTCATCGGCTCAAGTATGTCTGCCCAGACAAGACGTTCAAGCAGAACAAGGTCAAGATCATCAATGATGACGGCGACGAGGAGGAGATCAACGCAGGGCACAAGCGCGGCAAGGCCAAGTATGCAGGAGGCCTGGTCTTCGAGCCAAAGCGCGGCCTATGGGACACGTATATCCTTGTGATGGACTTCAACTCTCTGTACCCCTCCATCATCCAGGAGTACAACATCGACTTTACGACAGTCGATCGTGCAGACGTCGAGGAGGGTGAAGAGGAGAAGATCCCAGACGTGCCGCCCAGCGACACTACCCAGGGAGTGCTCCCGCGCATTATTGCCACACTCGTCCAGCGCCGTCGCCAGGTCAAGGGCCTCATGAAGGACAAAGCCGCCGGACCGTCCAAGCTCAAACAGTGGGACATCAAGCAACAGGCGCTGAAGCTCACCGCCAACTCAATGTACGGCTGTCTCGGCTTTGCCGGTTCACGCTTCTCGTCTCGTCCGCTCGCCGCGCTCACAACCTTTAAGGGCCGTGAGATTCTTACACACACGCGCGAGCTGGCGGAGTCGTTGTCGCTCGATGTTGTGTACGGCGACACTGACTCAGTCTTCGTCAACTCCAATGTCACGACGTACGCTGAGGCGCTGAAGATTGCCAACGAGCTCAAGGGTCTTGTTAACGAGCGGTACAAGCTTCTCGAGATTGACCTGGACGCGATGTTTGAGCGTGTGCTTCTTCTGAACAAGAAGAAGTATGCGGCTGTCAAGATTGACGAGGCGGGCGAGCGCTCTACCGAGGTCAAGGGCCTTGACATGAAGCGCCGCGAGTTCTCCAAGTTGTCCAAGGACGCATCGGCCGCTGTGCTTAAGGAGGTTCTGAGTGGGGAGGCGACCGAGAACGTCATTGCCAACATCCACGAGTACCTCACGCAGCTGGGTGAAACAGTGCGCTCCGGCGCTGTGCCGATCGAGGACTTTATCATCTTCAAGCGACTCGGCAAGAACCCCGAGGACTACCCCGACAAGAAGAGCCAGCCGCACGTGCAGGTTGCGCTACGCATGAAGGCTAAGGGCGCAGCAGTCCGCGCACACGACGTCATCCCATACATTCTCTGTGTTGGACCGGACGGCAAGGCGGCGCGGAGTGCGCAGGCTGACCGCGCGTTCCATCCAGACGATTTGCGGCGACAGGGCAGTGAGCTCAAGATCGACTACGACCTGTACCTCGACGGGCAAGTCCTGCAGCCCGTACTGCGTCTGTGCGAGAACATTGAGGGGACAGAGCGCGCGCGACTGGCCGAGTGTCTCGGCCTCGACCCTGCGCGTTACACCAGTTCGTCTCACGAAGTGGCCGAGCGCACCTTCCATCGTTTCGAGAGCCAGATCCCCGACAAGGAACGGTTCAAGGATGCGGCGCCGTTCGCTCTGCGCTGCGGCTCGTGCGAGGCGACGTTCTCCTTTGAGGGCATTGGGTCGGACGTGGAGGATCCAGAAGGTGCCACCCTGCGCAGGCAAGGTATCGTGTGCCTGTCGTGCTCAGCGTCTGTGCCCTTCCCCAGCGTAGCATTGCAGCTCGAGAACGCAGTCCGAGGCTTCATCTCGAAATATTACCTCGGGTGGACGGTGTGTGATGCGGACGACTGCGGTGCGCGCACCCGCGCGATGAGTGTGTACGGCCGCCGGTGTCTGGGTTTCAACAAGCCGGGGTGCAAGGGCGTGGTGCATCTCGAGTACTCTGACCTCGCGCTGCACAACCAGTTGCTGTATCTGCGCCACCTGTTTGACAGCGACAAGGCGCTTGCAGCAGCGCGGGGTGGTGGCCGGTTCGACGACGTGCGTGCGCTCGTCGCGGCCAACTCGGCGGGGCTCATGTCGGCGCTTGGGGTGGTGGACAAGTACCTCGACTGCAATGGGCGGCGGTTTGTCAACATGGGAAGCCTGTTTGGGTTCATGGAGCGCGTGAAGCTTGGGCTGTAGTAGATGGTGTAGATATTTGAATGCATGTAGGCTTTCTAAGAGGCAGAAGAAACGACGAGTTGGGGGATGGAGTGCTCTCGGCAAAGTGCGGAAATGACGGTGGGAAGAGGATATGTCAGCGGCTGTCTTATCCACGGCAATGTGAGCGCTTGAGCTTGACGCCCAAAGTCGAGTCGACCGATTGCGCTCGACTTGCGCTCTCCTGTCAAGGTCCAGAACACGTGTCCGCAGCATCTTGCGCGTTGCCCGCCGACCCCTGCCATTATGCAAACCGCGACGGGTACAGGGATGTAGCAGTGTTGGAATAATTTGGCTGCTTGGCACAAACCGCTTGGCTGGGCCCGGCATCGGCATCCGTCCGATCCGCCCAAGTCGCGCCGCCTTTTGCGTGCTCTGTCCATAATCTATTGAGCCGTCTCTTAACACCTCGTCTCGTCCACTTGATCCATTCTTCTCCCCCATCATACTCTGCCTCAGCAACATACTTGCCAACGTCTCCGTCTCAAGAACCGGCTAGACACCACTGCGACCTCGATCGGCCCAAGTACCTGTTCCGCGCGTGTTCCGGTGATCATTACATTACACCGCACCTCCACCAGCGTCCTCCATCATGTCAATGCTCCGTTTCCTTGCCGGAGGAGGGGCCAAGGGCAAGATGCCAGCGCGTAGCTCGGCGGCGACAGCGACGAGCTACGACTCCCAGATCAAACTCAAGCTCGTCGTGCCCAACTGGGGCGTCATGTACCTGCCTGCCCCCGAGCAGCCACTGGCCGACACCGAGGCCCCACCCCGGAATGATTTCCAGCTCAACGGCGAGCTCGAGGTGACCCTCCCGCCAGGCGGGGCGAAGCGGTGCAAGAGCATCCGCGTCGGTCTCAAGACGGTCATGACGCTCGACCTGGGCCCAAAACGGCGGTTCCAGGAGGACGTCCTGTTCGAGCGCAAGGTGGAGATTGTCAGCGGCACTGCTGACGGTGTGTGGCTCGAGGAAGGGCTCCAGCGGTATGTCTTGTGTTCTTCTCCATTGACCCAAGGTTCGACTTTACAATCATCGTACCGGCCGGCCTGGCGAGTCATGATTGGCACACGAACGGCGTGATCAGTCATGTGCTGTATGCCCAAGTTGAGGGGCTGCCAAACCCGGCTGGGATGGCGCGAGCGGCGTCGGCAAACTCGTTGTTTGGGCTGCGGAAAGGAAGCCGGAGCTCGTCGCGCGCACACACGCCGTCGCGAGGATCCTCGCCTGCGTCGCCGTCGCGCTCCCCAGGGCCCCGCGGCCGGTCGAGCCTCAGCGGTCCAAGTCGGCATGGGCCGATCGAGTGCGGCGCCAACATTGAGGCTGCGCTCAACAACCTGGGTGCACCTACGCCTGGCTTCGTGTTCCGCTCGCCCGGCTCGTCGCCGATCCCGAGCCGTTCGTCGTCGCCTGTGCGCTCGGCATCCCCCCTCCCGAACCCGGTACATATCAGCGGCGCGCACAGCTTATCCATCACGCGCGAGGAGGATGTCGTGCTCCCCCGCGTCCCGAGCTATGACGATAGCATGGCCCAGCTCTCGCTGCAGGAGAGCGCGGCGAACGTGAGCACGAGCCCAACTTGGATCATGGGCACGCACATGGCCAAGCGCAACTGCCTGATCGTGTACAACCCGAACCCGCTCGGTGGGGTGAACGAGCTCACAGACCATGCGAATGGTTACATCCCCGGCCTGGGATTCTGGACGTGGCGCATGCACTCGGACGTGTGGTGCATCGGCGCACTCCTCGACTTCAACTTCCACCTGGCGGACATTGCGCCAACGACGACCATCTTCTCCGTCCGGCTCCTGCTCAACCAGACACACAGCATCGTCTCGCCCCGCGACCCCGACGGCACGCCGCACGAGTTTGTGCGCACATTCACAATCCTGTCCGAGGGCAAACAGCCGCCCGAGGGCTACTACAACCCCGACACGCGTCATCCCGCCATTTGGCGGGGTAAGGATGCCAAGGGCAAGCGTGACACAGGCGACCTAACAATCGACACCAAGGCTCGTATGCCAAACGACAACGTCGCCCGGCCAAGCACGGTTCCTGGCGTAGTAACCCCGATTACCGTCAGCCACACCATGACGCTCGAAGTGGCGTTCAGTGTGTGGGGAGAGGACGACACTGGCCAAAAGATACACCAGACGTTTGGGGGACTGCGCGTGCTCCGCGTCTCGCGCCCGCTCTCAGTCCCATCGTGCTGCCTCGTCCCCGCCGTCCTTGATTTGCCGACGTATGGCGCACATGAAAAGGACCGGATTCCAGGACATGCCGAGGCCCCAGCGGGATTGCCGGGGTGGGAGTGGTGTGCTTGTGGATGGCAGATCTCGGAGCTCGAGGCGCGTATGCGCCAGAGCATCTTCGCACAAGCTGAGTCCGAGTGGACTGTGGGCGATAACGGGGGCGGCAAGCTTGAGCGCGAGCGCGGACGGCAGAGTAGCCGATAACGTCCTCGCGGGCTCATGATATACGGCTGGGTTGCCTTGCCCCCGAGTTGTCGTGGGGGGATTTCCCCCGAGTTGTCGACGGGATGGCTGGTGTCAAGGACGCTCGGACTGAGCACTTACGGACTCTGACTCTATAGATACGGTGAGACATGTATAATCGTCTTAATATCCTGGCGCGCACTTGCGCTTGACCAAGGGATAGTTGGTCCCAATCGATGGAGGGTATACATACAGCAGAGTTGCCGCGGTTACAGAACAAAAACTTGTCACTCGATTGTAGCAGAGCAGCCTGCTCCGACTTGAAACTTGGTTGTGCATACTGCGATATACCGCTCCGTCGTGTGAGAGTTCAAAGAGCACATGCCACAACAGAGCGCCAGACGCCTTGGAAAACTGCGTCATCTCGCCAAGGGACGAAATATATACATCACTCATCTATTCAAGTGTGGGCAACTGTACGCAGGGCACTATGGACCGCCGCCTCTACTCTGCGGGGAGGGACCGGCGCTTGTTGCTCGAGCGGCCGCTGGGCTTGCGCGTCGCCTCCTTCTTCGACGGCTTGGACATTTCTTTGGCAGAGCGCTTGGCCCTGCGCACCATCTTGACTTCCGGGCCCGGAGAGCCAGAACTAGAGCGAGGTGCAGTGGGCCCCTTGGCAGCACGGCCAGGCTCAGAGTCCGCGCCGTCAGAGTCATCGCGAGTCGGCTCCTGCTCCGACTCTACCTCCTCCTCGCCCGACGAGTCCTTGGTCTCGACCGCCGGGGCGTCCCAGTCCATCTCGGTGTCATCGTGCCCGTTCTCGACATTGTTGAACTCATCAAGCTCGGTCTCGCCCTCTTCAACATTCTGAGCATCGTCGTCTCTACCTTCGTCGTCGGCGTCAGTCGCGACGTCGAAGTCGCTGTCCTCAGCAACCGCGAGGCCATCAACAGCGACGCCCTTGTCGTCCTCCTCCGACTCGTCAGCAGCCTCCGCCTCCGCTGCCTTCTTGCTCCCCTGGACTACGACGTTGATGGTAATCTGAAGATCAGGGGTAAATGTCTGAGAAACACACCATAACATCCTTGCCGTTGATCTTGGCATGCTTGCTCCCAGACCACCCGTGCGAGCAGAGGTCAGTGATGTCTCAAGCATAGGACCTACCGCGTGTTGAACACCTTGGGCTCGGCCGCAAGCTGGACGTCCTCGACCGCGACCTGGATAGCCTGTGCGGTAGCGATAAAGTCGGCACCAGCAGCCTTGGCGGATGTAGGCTTGACTACCTTGGGCGAGGTCTTGGTCGCTGCCTTCTCCTTCGGCGCCTTGGTGGTCTTCGCCTTGCTCCTGGCCTGAGTCTTGCTGTCAGCTGCTTTGGAGGAGCCAGCCTTGTCCTTGGAGGCCTTGGTGGGTTTGTCCTTGGCAGCCTTGTTCTCCTTAGTCGGCTTGCTCTCCTTGGCCACCTTGGTCGGCTTGCTCGCCTTGGCCTCGGCATCCTTCTCTGCCTTGCCTGCCTTCTTGGCGGCAGCGGCAGCCTTCTTGGCCTCGGCAGCAACCTTGCTTGCCTTGACTGCAGCGTCCGCCTGGCGAGACGACTTGGGACGGGTGGACTCCTGGCTGTAAGTTGAGTGGGGGAGGGTGGCCGCCGGTCAGAGGGCTGATGAGGATGAGCGTACCTTGACTTTCTTCTCGCTGGGTGCCATGGTGAGTATGCTGTTGTAGAGAGGGTGTAAACAGTGGATGAGTGAGGGTGTGGAAGACGGTTAGAAATGGAGAAAGAGTGATGAAGAGTGAGGAGAATGTGGTTAGGAGGAAGGCATTGTTGTTGTCAGTTTGGGTGATGCCCCCCCTTGCGACTCGTGGCCTGTGCGTGCCCGTCGTCACATCCACCTAGCCCACAAACAACAGTCTCTGTGACCGCCGACAACTCGTTCGGCGCGTCCTGCCAATGCAAGCTTGATACATGCTCCCCATGGGACATCACCGCGTGCGCCCGCGCGCGCGGCCCTTGTTATAGAACGTCTAGCGTTTCGTGAATGCCCGACAGGCCGGCATTCCCACAGTCGTCATGGTACTCGTCTGTAGTCATATCGTTACAGTCGTGTCGGCGTGCGCACGCCGACTATTCTAATGCATCAGTCCGCCGCCACCAGACCGGCGAGTAACGCGGTTCTTAGGGAGCAGGAGTGCGCAGAAAGCGGTTATGCCGTAGACAATGGCAGTCACGATTAGTGGCAACGTGGGCTGGATCGCGAGGAGCACGCCAGCAAAGACAGGCGCAATCACGCCCGCCAGCCGTGAGAGTGCCGCGCTCGTGCCACATGCTGTCCCGCGGATGCTCGTGCCGAACGTCTCGGGGGTCATGCCGTCTGGAGGGTCAGAACTGCGGTTGCAGTACTACAGCGTGCCAACTCACAGAGCACAGCGTACATGGCTGTACCAGCCAGCGAGATCAACATGGAGCTGATCGTGCTCGCAATCTTGGAGCGTACGCGGATGAACGCGAGCATGGCCAGACCAGTCGCCAACGTGCACATTGCAAGGCTCTTGCGGCGGCCGAGCTTGGTCTGAACCATCCATGACCCCAGCTGGGCATGAGTCAGCATAGTTGATCATGCATCAGGTTAATGCGATGACACTTACCACAGAACCTGGGCAGCCAGCAGCAGCGTACAGGACGTATTCCTTGAGAGCTCCCGCAATCGCGTTGTCGTCATCACCTTGGCGGCTCTCAAGCACGCTCGGAAGCCACACATTGAACATTGTATACGCTAGTGTCAGCGGCAACGTCGAATCAATGAGCTTACCGAACGCCATCAGAGCCCAGATGATCCACATGAGGATAACTGTCCGGCGCCACCGGGGCGAGAACAGTTTGGCCATCTGCTTGTTCCAGTCATGCAGCCAGTCGACTTTGCGTTTTGAACTATCGCGACGGCTAACCCGCGATGGCGGGGTGAGCGGGGAGCGCTGAGTGAGCGGGCTCGTAGGTGCCATAGGAGACGTCGGAGGCGACCTGACTGTGTCTTCTGAGGCTGAGATGAGCACCTGCGACTCCTCGTACCCAGTCCCGAGAGCCGACACCCCAGATTCTCCAGCGGCCTGCGACTGTCGCACGTCATTGTGGTCAATGTCCATCGAGTGCCGGTTGAAGTCGGCGATGGCTTGGAGAACAACAACAGCCTCCTTGTCGCGTCCAGATGAGACGAGAAAACGGGGCGACTCGTGCAGTCGGAAGAGGACGCTGCGAGCAATGGCACATGTCAGGTTCTACTGTCAGCTCGATGTTTCCATGGGCGCACTCACAATAGCGCCCAGTGTAAAGAGAACATGGCGCCACCCGTCGTTTGCTCCGCTCTCAAAGTCGCACGTATCGTGATCGCGGCAACTTGCCGACGGTAACAGGGCATATCCGACGGCCGACGCGAGGACTGCCCCGAAAGAGAAGAACACTGACAGGAGCGTCAAGAGGTACTGCTTGGAGTGGGGAAGGTTCTCAAGGAACAGAGTTCCGTCCGTCGGCATGGAGCCACTGCAGGTCAGCCTGGTTGAGATGCTGGTTCCACTCACCCAACAGCCGTACCCAAGAAGAACATGCAAATACACAGCACCCAGAAGTTTGGTGCAAAGCTGGCTGCAATCCCAAAGACTGCTGTGAGGAGAAGCGTAGAGTGGAAGGGAAGAGCGCGGCCGAGCATGTCAGAGATGACTCCCCATCCGACGGCGCCAAACATCATCTGCCAGTCAGCAAAGCGATCACACAGCACCGTTGCTAAACACGCGACGCGACGCGTCTCACTCACTCCGGCCATCATGCTTGCGCTGAGAAGACCGGCGATTTCGCTTCCAAGGTTGAAGTGGATGCGGACGCGGGGAAGCACAACTGCGATACACTGGAGGGCGCTGTTATCGCTCATCCATCCACAGCCGCAGAGCGCAAAGAGAACCCATTGGTAACGGCCTGCAGATCAGCATGTCACGGGCGTGGGGAAGATGAAGCTAGAGAACCGGTGAAGATGAACGATGCAAGAGAATGGACAGAGTACGGCGGCAATGCAGATGTGGATGCAAGGACGCATCGACGCTTGGACTCATGTCGGCCGGCAAGTACGGCTCACCGGCCCGGGCCGGCCTGACACACCAGACCAAGCCACCGGCTGTACTCGAATGAGAGACCATTGGGGAACTCACCAAACCCAAGGCGCTCAAGGGTCTCCTCGATGCCACGGTCGTCGTCGTCTCGAATGGCGTCACGCACGGCGTCTTCGGATTCGCTGTCGGAATCGTAAGAGGCAGGGAGGGCATTGTCGAGGCGGGTGTGGTTGGAGTCATGTGGAGCAAGGTCAAGGTGGGGTGTGGGTGTAGAGGAGTGTGAGGCGGAGAGAGGACGCGAGCGAGATAGGGATCGTCGCTCCATTGTCGTTGGGGTTGTTGTTGTCGAGTCGAGGGCAGACGAGCGAGTGAAAGAGTTAAAAGGCGACAAGCACACGAGTGGTGCCTCTCTGGTGCTTTGCTGGGAAGGCACCGTTGGCTGGGGTGGCTGGGGGTGGCTGGGGGTGACCCGGGGCGGCATCGCTCCGGCAAACACGTGAGGGCGACAGACCCCAATTCGGCCGCGACAACTCGTTACATCCTCCAAAGTTGGACTAAATCTCATCTACGTGCACTTGGGGTACGCCTGCTTGCTACTCGGCTTTTTGCACAGAGCAATCTCCGCATCGCGTCGGCGCACCAGGCCCGAGAACTTTTGGCCGCCGGCATACACCCACTTGGGGAACTCCTGCTCCACCACTGTCGTCGGGTTCTCGCCCGCATTGATCCGTCTGATGGCCGTGCTCGATTTGGTCTGCCCACAACCCAGGTTGTACACCCAACTCGTGAGCGCGGCCCACTGGTTGTCGTTGAGCGTCACGCCACTGCCCAGCATCTCGCCTAGGCAGGTCGTGTACCGAGGCAGGTCGTCGTTGAGCAGCTGCGACGCTGTCGCCTGGGTGAGCGGAAACTTGTACCGCACCTCGCCGCAGCCCTTGGTCTCGCAGAGGTGACCGTAGCCGACTGTCGGGAGGCCGATCGGGTCAGGCGCGGGCGAGGGGACGAAGCCCTCAAACTCCTTTACGAGAGCGATGCCCGCTGCGTTGAGCAGTGCGCACGGCTTGCCGCTCGGCGGGTTGGGGGAGCTGTTGCAGCGGGGCGCGACGTAATCGTTCGTGCCGGTCTTGACCAGGTAGTCGGAGACGAAGCAGCCTAGTGTGAGTATGGGGTTCGGGTGGCCAGTGGGTTGTCATGAGAGACAGATGTGGATGGGGTGTGAAACCGCCACACTTACCCTCGGTCGTCTTGTCCCATATGGTGTTGCCGTTGATGTTCTCCCCTTCGGTCTGGCATACAAGAGTCACCATGCGTCCCAAGGCGTACTGCTTGACCACAGAGAACGAGGTGCCTGGCCCAGTGCGGCACCTGGAACCAGCCTCCTTGATGGGGTACGGACCTGCCGCGAGTGCGGGCAAGGCGACAACGAGAGCGAGGAGAGCGCGGATCATAGCTGTGAGTATGAGTGTAGAGTGGTAGAGTGGACCAGTGCCGACAGCGGTCAGTGGAGCGATGGAGCAGCCTCATTATATATCGCATGGTCGCTCTGGTGCAATAGGCACTAGACGTGCCGCCTAGCAATAACCTAGCCCCGGCGACATTGTCGTCTGGTTCCATCGCCCTGGAGCGTAACGAGAAGAGCTCCTCACGAAACCCGAGTTTAAACCCAAACGATGTTCTCGTCATCTTGTCCTGTGAATGTTTTGGAGCTATGTTTGCAGTTGGAAGGTGACGTCGGAACATTGCAATGTGCCAAACACTACGAGACGCCTGTACGTCCTTGCCGACGCCCGAGCACAGCCTTGCGACGTGAAACGAGAGCGCAAACGCCACTGGAGCCTGTGGAGCTGCTGGAGCCACTAGAGCTGCTAGAGATGCTAGAGACGTTACAAGTGCTAGAGCCACTAAAGTTGCTGGAGCCGCTGGAATCATAAACTGTGGTGCCGAATAATCAACAAGTTTGTTAACGAACAATAACAACTAATGTAGGTTGATTCTTTGAATTGCCTGTTGGAAACGGACAATAGTATATACACGTCATTGTTAGCGCTTATGCCTGCCAGGATACAGCCCGAGCGGGTTCAAATATGCCCCCCCCCTTGTACACGTCATTCCATGTTTCATATAAAATAGTGTTCAAATCATTATTTACGAATACAAATCGTTTCCTATACACCATTAACGGTCTTGCCATTCTCAACAGCCAGATGGAAACCACGTTTTATGAATAAATCAGGCACGCCTCATGCCACAGAGACGCGACAGAGGTCACAACAAATCAATCCTCTCCTCATCCATGACGCGCCTTGCCTACAGGGTCGACCACTCTTGCTCAATCTCCACGCCAGCCTGTCCTGCTCTGATGGACAGCCTCGACACGGCCGACCTCGACGCCCAGATTGCCCAGCTCGAGGCGCTCAAGCAAGCGCGACTCGCAAAGGCAGAGGCCGACGCGCGCCAGCGCAGCAGCGAGGCAGCCAAGGTTCTCGTGCACGACACTCCTACCAAGGCCAAGCGTACGTGCTGTGGACGCTGTAGTGAGCTGATGTCAGCGGTACCTTTCGCTCTTCCTCCTCCACCCTCGCAGCCCAAGTTCGCATCCTCTGCCTCGGCCGCTGGGCCTTCTCAACCAAGCACGGCTGTGCTTCCCACCCTCCCCTCGTCCCGAAGTAGCTTTGCCGCTGCGCTAGCGCAACGACGAGCGGATGATGGCCAAGGACTCACCGAGAGTGCAGCGCCATCAGCTGATCTCCCGCTGGGGCCTGGCGCGTTCGGTCCCGATCCCGAAGGCGGGGACGAATGGCGCTCCTTCGAGCCTAACTCTGGTATCCGCCTGTCGTGAGTGTGAGTGCGACCTGCTCACATCCTAACAGCAGGAAACGCGCCATGTCCCACATCGAGGTGCAAGAGCACCTGCGTGGTCGGTACTTTTTCCCCCCGGCGCGTATCTACGCACTCGCACGCCTCAACCGTGACGGTGCGACGTACAGTGTGCCGGTCGACGGCGAATGGGTAACAATCGCGGTCGTCGCTGAGCGGAGCGGTGTACGCATCAGTGGAGCCAAAGGGGCCGAAGATTCCGACGATGGTGACTACTTGGACGGCGACTCCTTGGGTCCATCCAAGCAGGATCGCAAGGGCGAGGGGAAGCGGAGAGAAAAGGCCCCAGGTACGCGACGCAAGTACATTAGCCTCAAACTCGTCTCCCTTCCGGCTTCTCGTCATAGCGGCGGACCTAGCGATGACGCACACCTTCAGCTCCTTCTCTTCGAAGCCGACGCCGGCTGTCGCAAAGGCGCAAAGGCATCCTTCCGCCGGAGTGCGTACGAGAAATGGTCCAACCTGGCTGTCGGCAGCGTGGTCGCTATTGTTAGTCCACGCATCCTCCGTCCGTTGAAGGTGAGTCCTCAACCACGGGGTTGTTGACAGCAGTCTGGAGCCACCCCTCACCCTCTCGCTCTCCCTCTGGCTCTCAACCCAACGTCCGCCACCTCCATCACTGTTATCGGGCACGCGACCGACCTGGGTCGGTGTCGCAGACGCAAGCGGGATGGGACCGTGTGCAACTCTTGGATCGACGCCCGGCAAGGCGATCTGTGCGAGCATCATCAACTGGAGGAGCTCAAGCAGACGCGCGCCGGGCGTGGCGAATTCGCTTCGGCGACAACAGCACTAGAGGGCATGTACCGTGCCGAGAACAAGGCAGGCGTCCGACGCACCCCACAGGGTGAGGGCGAGGGCGCGACCTACGTACTAGGAGCAGGCAAGGTTGTACACACGGGGCAGCGCGGCGCACCAGAACCAGCCCGGCCAAACAAGCGACACCGCGAGGATCGGACCGCGGTCGACGCGTCGCTGGCACGTCTTCTCGAGCGCAAGGATGACAACTCGCCGGGCGCAATGTACCTGCGCGCTGCTGAGGCGGCGCGCGAGGGTACTAGCGTTACAGCGAAAGCGACGCCGACGGCGCGGCGGCACGTCTTCTCACCCGCCGCTATCAATGCCATTGGTTTCGACCCAAACCGCAGTCTGGAGAACTCGGGTCAGCGGGCCGCGCTGATTGCGTCGCTGAAGCAGCCTGTCGACCGTAGGAAGCTGGTGCGCAAACCCAGAGAGCCCAGCCCCGAAATGATTGACCTCGACTAGCTTGTCGCGTGCGCTCAGCTTTGGCACATCCGCTACACGTTGTAGACTGCATAGGTGCATGGCATCCAAATCATGTATTGCTGTCAAGCTGGTTCTGTCTAGCAGGGCTATGTGCGAACAACCGGGTGGGGAGGCCTATTTCTGACAAGCCCATGGTCCAACAGACCATGCATTGCCGAGTTTAGAGGGTGCACAGATCACGGCGCCATCGCCGACGACGATACCCAACGACAACAGTGCAGTTGCTCGAGTTGAAGAGAGTGCGAGTGGAGATGGCACCAACTCGGTTATGTGTGATCGACCGGGATCAGGCAGAGGCACATGTTGGTCACCTCCAGGGGCTCCAGCAACCCCACATGGACTGCTCGCCTTGCCGCCACCCAACCCCCAAGCGCATCTCGACATCCTTCCTCTCCAATCCATCCACATCCTGCTTCTTACGCCCTCCTTGCGCCAGTCCCCTCTCACCACTAGGCGTGAACCGCTCCACATCGCTTCTGCATGCGGCTCCTGCTTCCCGCGCTCCTCGGAGCAGCATCGGCCACAGCCGAATCTGCACGGCACGGATTCCGCGCTGCCGCGTCGCGGCCCAACCCGCCCAGCAGCGAGCTGGCCGACCTCCGCGGCGCTGGCGTGTCACCGCAACCCCACTGGGCTGCCAATGCGTCATTGGTGAGTGTCGTTGGTCCCAGCAGACTCGACGCTTGTGCTAGTGATGGATGGAACACCGCCACCGAATACGCTGGGATTGCGCACGTTGATGGCTGCAGCTAACTAACCCTAGGTTCCACCTCGGCGGCGGCCAGGTAGCCCGCCAAAGGACGACTGCCCGCCTTGTTTCAACTGTCTCCTACCGGCGTTCAACTGCGGGCAGTTCGGCGAGTGTAACCAGTTCGATGGCCTGTGTCGCTGTCCCGCCGGCTTTGGTGGCCAAGATTGCCTGACTCCACGTGAGTGGCGAGGATGCTCTGGGGGTTTATGCTGATCTGCCTAGTGTGTGGCTCGCTAGCCGACGGCGATGAGCGATACCCTCGACCTGACAAGGAGCTCTGCAAGTGTAACGACGGGTGGGGCGGTATTAACTGCAATGGTGGGTGCTTGGTCTCAACTTCCTGACATGCCAGTATGCAAGGACGACAGCGCATGTAAGAAGTTCAAGATGCGTGACCCCCTCACCGGGTTCCACGACGCCTCGGGAGACGGGGACGAGGATGACAGTGACGACGACGAGGATGACATGCGCATGACCTGCTACAAGGGTGGCCTCACCGTTGACCGCGGTTTCCAGATGTGCGACGTCACGAACCGCAAGATCATCGACACCATCCCGGACAACAAGCCGCCCCAGGTCACATTCAGTTGCACAGCGGGAGGTCCCCAAAGTAACTCGTCGCTGAGCAACGGTCGATACGGACTTGTTGGGGACGACGGGCTTCAACCTTTGGTAGAGAAGGGGACCTGTGGATTCCAGTTCTGGGTCGACCGCATCGAGTCATTCTACTGCAAGCTCGAGGATTGCGAGTGGACTGCAGAGGAGGGCTTTGGTGAGGAGGCCTAGTAGTCCGGGTACGCTGACCACAGACGGGAGCAACGAAACCCACTACCGCTGCGACAAGGTCGAGTGCGCGTGCATCCCTGATCGCTTCCTCTGTGGACAGGACGGCAGTGTCAGTAAGTCGAGAATCATCTTCGGGACACGTTTCTGACACCCAGACATCGATGACTTCCTCGCTGAGGAAATCAAAGGGCCTGGCAGCTTCAACTGCATCTCTGGAAAGGGCTGCACATTTGAGGAGCCCGCGATGAACCAACTCATCAACGACATCTTTGGTGACCGCTCCATCACTCTTGACTGCGAGTCTGGGGAGTGCGTCCACTACACTCAGGTGCCAGGTTACAACCCGCCGCACAAGCCAGACAATTCTGTTCTTGTGGCCCTCAGTGCGGCTCTTGCGGCTACCATCTTCATCATCGCGTGTGTCTGTGAGTCCCAGGATATCGTCTCCAGCTGACTCGGAAGTGTTGTGGTACGCGGGCCGCACCCAGCGTCTCCCAGGTGGCACGTCCGGCATCAAGCTTCCCGAGGAGGAAGCCGCAAAGCTGATGTCGGACCATGTCCCTGCCACTCTCCACTTCTCCAACATCTCGTACACGCTCCCATCAGGCCGAGAGCTTCTTTCGCATGTCTCGGGTGCCACCCGCCCCGGTGAGATCATGGCGATCATGGGTGCGTCTGGTGCTGGCAAATCGACACTGCTCGACATCCTCGGCCGACGCGCAAAGACTGGAACGGTCACTGGCGAGGTGTACGTCAACGGGCGCGTTCTCCACTCGTCTACGTTTAGGCGTGTGGCCGGCTTCGTCGACCAGGAGGACACCCTCCTCCCGACGCTCACCGTGTACGAGACAGTCCTGTACTCGGCGCTACTTCGCCTCCCACGTGAGATGAGCTACGAGGCCAAGGTGTACCGCACCCTCGAGACAATGGAGGAGCTCGGTATCCTCGGTATCAAGGACTCGCGCATCGGCCAGTCGGGAAAGCGATCGATCTCTGGCGGCGAGAAGCGCCGCGTGTCTATTGCGTGTGAGCTTGTCACTGGCCCATCCATCCTGTTCCTTGACGAGCCCACCTCTGGGCTTGACTCGTACAACGCGTACAACGTCGTCGACTCACTCAAGACGCTTGCCAAAGAGTACAACCGCACGGTCATCTTCACTATTCATCAACCCCAGTCTAACATTGTTGCACTCTTCGACCGCCTCCTCCTCCTGGCGCGCGGACAGATGGTGTACTCGGGCGACGCGAGCAAGGCGCAGGAACACTTTGAGGGTATCGGACACCCCTGCCCGCCCGGTTTCAACATCTCCGATTTCCTCATCGACCTGACTGTCGAGGCGGCCGGTGACCATCGAAAGAGCGGGGCACCGAGTGCGTTCCCTAGCGCCATTCCAAGCGGCATTGCCAGTGGAATCGACACGCCAGCGCATGTCAACGAATCTTCAGTTGCCGAGGCCGGGTTCTCTTCACACTCACGGCATGACCTCCTGCAGCCCATGGAGGAGGAGCACCCAGTCGAGACTGTAGCTGTTGGGATCAAGAAGAAGGCAGTCAAGGTGCTCGGGCTCTTCTCCTCGAGTTCCTCGACTTCACAAGACGCCGACTATGCTGTCCCCGAGCAGCTCGCGACCTTGGTCATCGCCTGTCGCGGAAGCGACGGTGCGAAGATCACCGAAGCGGAGATCACGCGCATCGAGGCTGGCGAGTCGGCTGACGGCGTCCCTAACGACCAGCGGGATGTTAGTGAGGAGATTGCGCTTTTGCGTGGTTACGACAAGGCCACGTTCTGGACCCAGTTCCGCCTGCTCAGCGGCCGCGCATTCAAGAACCTGTACCGCAACCCGATGCTCATGTTTGCTCACTATGCTGTCGCGGTCGTTATGGCGCTGCTGTGCGGCTTCTTCTTCTACCAGGTCACCAACGACATCCCGGGCTTCCAGTGGGTTTAGCCTGGAGCATGCTGACATTGCAGGAACCGCCTCGGCCTCTTCCTCTTCATCCTGTCACTCTTTGGCTTCTCGACTTTGTCATCGATGGGTGTGTTTGCGAGCGAGCGCATGCTGTTCATGCGAGAACGGTGAGTGGGGCACAAGGGGCTCACCCGGCGGATTCCATCGGCACAGCTAACGTCAGCGCCAACGGGTATTACAAGCCGGGGGCCTACTTCCTCTCCAAGGTGCTGTTTGACATTCTTCCGCTGCGCGTCATCCCGCCCTTTGTGCTTGGCTCAATTGTCTATGGCCTGGCTGGCCTCAACGCCGATGTGTCCAGCTTCTGGAAGTTTATCATGACCCTTGTGCTGTTCAACCTCGCCGCGGCGTCGATTGTGCTCTTCATCTCGGTCTCGGTCGAGGACCAGGGCGTGGCGAACCTGATCGGCTCACTCGTCATGCTGTACAAGTGGGTGTGGGGTTGGGTCAGACTGACGCCAGCCTGCTCTTCGCAGGACTGCTGATGAACTACGACAGAGTCGCCAAGGGCCTCCGCTGGATGCTGACGCTGTCGTTTTTCCACGCCGCATATGAGGCACTGCTCGTCAACGAGCTGAGATACCTGCAGCTCATCGAGCACAAGTTTGGCCTCGACATCCAGGTGCCGAGCGCGACCAGTGAGTTGGGGAATGGGCTTGCTGACGCCAGTTCTGTCGTCGTTTGGCTTCCATGCCCAGGCGTTCTGGTGGCCGGACACTGCGCTGCTGTGCGTCGTGTTTTGCGTGTTCACGCTTGCGAGCTATGTCGTGCTCGAGCTCTTTGTCAAGGAGCGGAGGTGATGTGTTGCGGCTGTAGCTTGATGCCTGAGACTGGCGTCTGGCCTCTAGGGCTGTCCAGATGTCAGTCTTGATAGAGAGCATGTAATCGGATAGAGTGGCTAAACAGACACGTGGCTCTATGAAATGTGTCCAGTCCAGAATGTACCAAACGACATTCCACCACCACACACTCCCCACTCGACCGCACTCCTTACCATGCTCTCCATCCCCCGGTTCGCCCGTATCTTCCTCGTCGCCCTCATCCTCGTCACAGTCCCCACCGCGTTCCTCTTCTACCCCTCTTCCTCCAACGAAGCCAGTGCCGACAGCAACAGCCTCGAGCAGGGCGGCATCGACTCGGACCACTGGCGCGCGCCCGTGCCGCCCCAGGGCGAGTTTGCCATCGATGCGCCGGACACGAACACCAAGGCTAGTGATCGAGATTACAAATCCGCCACCGATCCAGATTACGACGTCAAGGCGGGCAAGGCCGGGGCGGACGACGGCGCTGGGCACGCTGGATTGTACAGCGTCCCGCAGGATGTCATCTCGGGCGCGGTCATCATGCCGCATCTGGGGAATGCTACTGCCAAGTACGTTTGAGGGGGGAATGGAGAGGATAGGGGGGATGGAGAGGAGATGGAGATGGAGATGGAGATAGAGAGAGAGAGATGAAGATGGAGAGAGAGAGAGAGAGATGAATATGGAGGGAGACCGAGGGAGATGGCTGACCACAGGGCCGAGCTAGGCCGCGCAGCCTGGCGCGTCCTGCACCTCATGACGCTGCGGTATCCAGAGGTGAGTACGCCCTACGCCCCAACCCCCAATGGTCACCTGGTCACCTGGTCCAGCTGGTCCACCTGACCCAGCTGTCCCAGTCAAGCTGACAGCAGCACCCGACCCCCGACGACCGAGCGGCGCTCAAATCCTTCTTCTACCTTTTCTCGCGGCTGTATCCGTGCGGCGAATGTGCGGAGCACTTTCAGAAGGTGCTCAAGAAGTATCCTCCGCAGGTGGGTTCCACGCGGGCTGGCTGACGCAGACGTCGTCGCGCAAGGCTGCGTCCATGTGGCTTTGTTCTGTGCACAACATTGTGAATGAGCGGCTGCACAAGCCTGAGTTTGACTGTTTGACGCTCAATGACGTGTATGACTGCGGGTGTAATGGGACGAGCAGCGCGAGTGTGCCATTACAGACTGGGGCGGGCGCGGCGAGCTCGACGACCTGGCTTGGCTCGGCGACTGATTAACGGGCCTGTACTGTTGTACGCATGTATATACATCTACTCTAATGCGCTGGTGTTGATTTGAGCTACTCTGCTGGCCTTGACTTGAACTATTCTCTACTAAAGTACAGACAAGAGGTACCGAGTACAAGGCGGGATAGCCGATAACAGCCTAGGCGATAGGCGGGACGGGGGCGCCGGCGGCAATCTCCTCCTTGGAGAGAATCTCCTTGCCCGTCTTGGCAATCTTCTCGGTGACCGTGTCAAAGGGGGGGGGAGCGCAGGGCCGTACACGACCACGCGCTGGGTGGGGAGCGAGACCGTGTAGCCGTTGGCTGTGGGGGAGAGAGGGAATGGGCGAGGTGTGGGTGAGCAGGTGGGGTGCATGCGGATGTGGTAGGGGAGGGTAGGGCCGGGGGGGAGGGGGAGAGCGGAGAGTGGAGGGGGAAGAGGGAGATGGAAACGGAGAGTGGAGAGCCGAAGGAGAGGGGTTGGAGGGCGGAGAGTGGGAGGAGGAGAGCGGGAGAGGGTGACAGGGGTTGGAGTGCATGACGTGAGCCAGTGTACCAGTGGGATACCAGTGGCGGGTCGCAAAGACAGGCCGGCGCATGACAATGGCAGAGGAGGAGTCGAACCGAAAAGGCGGGCAAGGAGACCGTCGGCACAACGGGCAACACGCGACGGAGTAACGGCGCGGTAGAGTAATGAGGAACCGCGCACCGGCCAACGGGACGAACAAGGGGAACGAGGGATGGAACCAGCGCCCATGCGCGAGAGTGCCAGGGCGGGATCACAGAAGGAGTTGGAGGTGGGTTTGGGTTCGAAGCGAGAGGCGCAGAAGGCAGTCGCAGAGTAGTCACGGAAGTCACAGAAGACAGCACAGAGCAGTCACGAAGCAGTCGCAGAGCAGTCACACAAGTTAGGCGTCACAGGCGGGTCAAGTGTGAGCGTGAGAATCAGCGTCAGCACAAGCTCCAGCGCACAGTGAAGCCGACTCACGGGCCTCAATGTTCTTCTTGAGGACACGC
Organism: Cutaneotrichosporon spelunceum; assembly: GCA_030805415.1. Classification (NCBI taxonomy): domain Eukaryota; kingdom Fungi; phylum Basidiomycota; class Tremellomycetes; order Trichosporonales; family Trichosporonaceae; genus Cutaneotrichosporon; species Cutaneotrichosporon spelunceum. Next base: position 247,956 of record BTCM01000001.1, read on the forward strand.
TCGATCGCGCCCGAGCACCCCCCGCACGTCATCTTGACCGAGTAGTTGTATGCGGGGCCTGTGGTCTGGTGTGAGTGGGGAGGGGGAGGTGGGGGTGGGATCCGGGGTGAGGGGTAGGGGGTGAAGGGTGCGGGGTTTGGACGAGTGAGCGAGGGGAGCGACCTGGGAATGAAACATGGGCGTTGTGCGTTTGTGCTTTTGTGCGTTGGTGCGGAACGACAACAGGCAACAGACAGAGACACAGACCATACCCAGACAACAGGCCCAGCCATACCTCAGCCCAGGCGCCATACCCTAGACACAGAGAAGCAGACACTCACAGCCATGATTGATCTCGGGTGGGGATTGGAATGAGGCAAGAGGCAGATGCGAGGCAGATGCAAGGCAAGTCAAGAAGGGTTGCTGACAAGGCTTGTAGCCGATGGCGTCAGGACGGAGTTGCGGACATGTCCGTTGCGGAATACATGACTATAGAGTCGCACGTGGCATGGGTATGTACACGCTTGCACGTGGCACGGATATTACAGACAAGCGTGCGCGACTGGAGTAAACAGCGCCCGAAAACAGCGCTTGTGTCAAAAACAAAGCACGCCACACCAACGCAACGCAAGGCGTGCCCTAGGTCAGCTGACGTTGTTTTCGTGGGGAGAGAACAAGGTTGGATTAAGAGAGAACAAGGAAATAGACGCGACGCGTTACGCTTGCATCAGTTCATGGTGGTGGCTTTTCGCCTTTGACTCGTTGGGCATATGGAACACGGGTGGCGAGACGAGATTGGATGGCGGCAAGCAAGTAATAGCGGAAGCCGAGTTGCCCGCTGTCCGTGCCCGCCATCTGCCCGTTGTGAATGCCGGCCATGCCGGCCATCTGCACGCCACATGTCAGACACAGTCACACGACACGGCGTTCTCCGTGTGAGCGGGGTCTGCCTCTGGCTCTGGCTCTGTTCTGGATCGGGGCGGCTGATGTCTGATGCCTTTGACGAGTTGTCAAAATGTTTGGGTTGGAGGTTGGAGGTCGCGAACATCAGCGGCGGCCGTGTAAACTCTGCGGTGCAGTTGCGGTGCGCGGTTTGCGGTGCGCCACCCGTGAGCTCTTGACTGCCGGGATCCGAGTGGTCAGATCCATACCGGGCTGAGTTGGGTGAGAGCAGTATCGGAACAGCAGTGGTTGCGGCAGTGGTCACAGCCCACCACCGATGCTATCTCGTACCACCTTGCACACGGTACTTGGATCACTGCGCCACTCGAACCAGTGTATCCGATAGAGCAGTGGCATCCGAGGATGATCGCCACCTGGCCGTTCCTGCCCACAGTTTTGCGCCACCGACCCCACCCTCTCCGGATCTGTGGGGCGCCAGGCGTCGGTGGTGAGAGTGCTGTGAGATAGCACTCACGTGCGTTATTGGTGTGATGTCAGAGGTTACCAGAGGCACCATTCCGAGCGCAGGGCCGGACATGACATGCACCACAAGGCTTGGCGGCGTCACGGTGTGAAGCCGAGGCCCCGGATGCGGTGGGAAGACGTGATCGGAGGCACACCTAAGCTTGGACAAGAATAACGAGACAACTGACGAGCAGTCCAGGTCGCATGGCTATGACGCATGCCTCGGGACGGCCAATCGGGTGAATCGGGTGCTCGGAATCGCGGTCATCGCTGTCCCGCGGCAAGCCCGCTTGGCCGTTGACCGGGCATCCCGAGTGATTTGGTATGAGTCGGGTGGCTGCGGAGCGGAGACGGTGTATGCTCCGTGGATGCATGGTGTGCCGGCCAGCGGGCAGGAGCTAGCAGCGAGCAGAGCTAGCGCCGGGCTCTGTGCGGTTGGTGAACAGGAATAGCGCGGCTGGTAGAGGTGAAGGACTGTCAGCCGCCGAGCTCGCCCGGGTGTGATTTGGTTTACCCTACCCACCTCGGCAAGTGGCGAATCAAACTTGGTGGCTTATCTCTCAAGCGCTTTCAATTACCCCTCTGGTGTGGTGCCCTGGGCTCCGTTGGGTGCGCACTTGACCCGAGGCCTGCCCACGGGTTTGCCTCTGCCCTCGCCCTGGACGGATGCATCAAGCAAGAGCCCCAAATGCGAATAGCCGACTGTGGGGGGGGGCTCTTGGGCGGGCGACGGAGGCAAATCCGAGTCGAAAGCAAAAGAGATGTAACCGCGCCCGAGGGAGGCTCGAGAGCCAAGGCACAGCCATCTCCCTCCAAGCGAGTCACTACGACACGCACTGTGCACTAAGATAAGGACACCCCAGCAAGCTCGTTCCCTTCCTTCCTCACCCACTCCCTCTACTCCCCCCCTCTCATCCTCATCCCCCCCGACACCCCCCTTCTTTGTTCTACTCAGAACGACCTCTCTTCCTCTCTCCTCTTTTCAATAAAACCACAAGCCCTTACCGGCTCTTGTCTCTCTCGCTTTCTCAAGCACCTTCCTTCCTTTTCTCCACCCCCAACCGTGAGTCATCCGCCCCCCGCCTGGATCACCGAGAACCCCGTAGCTGTAGTCTAGCTACTTCTCACGCGACTCGGTTGCCCAGGGCCTTGTTACCGGCCTCGCCCGCTCCACCGAACTACACAACCCCGCAACGTAGCCTATGCTGACACTATTTGCGTTCATCTCGTCGTCATTTCCTTCACACGCCACTTGTTTCTTTTCTCGTACGCCATTGCAATCCCTCTACCGCTTTATGACGGAACCTCTCTCCCCCCACACACCAAATCCCCCGCCATCCACCGCCTTGCATCTCTCTAACCGGATTCGCCATGCCATAAAACCCTCAACCCTCAACCGACCCTGTCCTCTGATCTTGTGCCCACACGCTATTGTCCGCCACTCGTTGTCTGCCTCCGTCCCTCATACTATATACACTCGCAAACTGCCAACAACTTGTTCACTGCACTTGCACTCTCCAGCCCCCCCAAACACCCCAGCCATCATGTCGGCTCTCATCCCCACCAAGCGCGTCGACCTCCTCGCGCCTTACATGGCGCTCGACCAGGGCTCGTCGGTCCAGGCCGAGTGTGAGTGCCCGCGCGCACATTTTTTCCTTGTTCTTGTAGCTGACCCCATCCAGACATCTGGATTGACGGTGACAATGGTGTCCGCTCCAAGACCATGACCCTCGACAAGTCGCCCGACTCGGTTGCCGACCTCCGCGAGTGGAACTTTGACGGCTCGTCCACCAACCAGGCCCCCGGTGACAACTCAGATGTGTTCCTTGTAAGTTTGCTTCGCTTTTTTTTTTTTCTCTACTAACCCCTCTAGCGCCCCGTTGCCATTTTCAAGGACCCCTTCCGTGGCGGTGCCAACATCCTCGTCCTCTGCGAGTGCTACGACAACGACGGCACTGCCAACAAGTCCAACCACCGCGCTCACTGCAAAAAGGTCATGGACGCCGCAAAGGCCGAGGAGCCCTGGTTTGGTCTCGAGCAGGAGTACACCCTCTTTGACGCCGACGGCCAGGTCTTTGGCTGGCCCAAGAACGGTTTCCCCGGTCCCCAGGGCCCATACTACTGCGGTGTCGGCGCCGGCAAGGTTTTTGCCCGTGACTTTATCGAGGCCCACTACCGTGCGTGCCTCTACGCCGGTGTCAAGATCTCGGGTATCAACGCCGAGGTCATGCCCTCGCAGTGGGAGTTCCAGGTTGGCCCATGTGAGGGCATCGACCTCGGTGACCACCTCTGGATGGCTCGTTTCCTCCTTCTCCGCATCGGTGAGGAGTGGGGCATCAAGCCCTCGTTCCACCCCAAGCCCCTCAAGGGCGACTGGAACGGTGCCGGCTGCCACTCAAATTACTCGACCAAGGCCATGCGCACGCCCGGCAAGGGTATGGCCGCGATCGAGGCTGCCATCCAGAAGCTCGAGGCCCGCCACCTCGACCACATGGCCGTCTACGGCGAGGACAACGACCAGCGCCTGACCGGCCTCCACGAGACTGCGTCCATGCACACGTTCTCTGCCGGTGTTGCCAACCGTGGTGCGTCTATCCGTATCCCCCGCCACGTCGGTGCCGCCGGCCACGGGTATCTTGAGGACCGCCGCCCGGCCTCGAACATCGATCCGTACCGCGTCACCAGTATTATGGTTGAGACTACTGTTCTTAACGTGTAATAGGTAGGATCGACGTGACGATTTGTGTATGTACATTGGTTTGGAACGCGGTGGTAGGCGTCAGGCGTCTGTACATGGAGGAGTATGCAGCGTCTGTGAACGAGACAGCGAGCAAATACTGACAGAATCAGCAAGTGAGGAGATGTAGCCAAGGGGGACATGTGATAGTGGCAGTGTACAGTAGTGATAGCGACAGTGTAATGATAACGATAGGATACCGTAGCGACGGTGAGCTCGGCCTCCTCGTCGTTGGAGCCGTTGGCAGCCGGATGAGCCGACCCAGCGCAATCGTTATCTCCTATCTCCCAAGCTGGCAGAACAGCCAGCCTGCCAGGTCCGGCGTGGGAACCAGAGGGCACCGCGTGGACCTTGCATCAGGGCCAAGCGTCAAGCATCGGGCTACGCGGCGAGGAGCCATCAAGTACGCACGCTGTATCTTATCACGGCAGTAGCTCTGCCCACTCTTCTCGACCGTCGCGTCGCGTCGCGGCCCGTTGCCATCTCCATCTCTTCATCGTCCTGCCACATGCCCATCTCCATCGCCCTGCCACATCACCATGTCACCACGTCACCACACGCGCCCCAGTTTCGACTCAGAGTCGCCACGCCAGTTTCCCCCGACAAATCCCGGCGGAAGCAATGGCGGAAGCATCGAGGATTGGGGTATGTCACGTGATGTGACCTCGACCTCTGCTTCTCGCGTCAACTCGTTTACTCTCTATGCAGCCAGGAACGGCATGTGCGCCTAGCCAAGGCTACACACTCGTTGACTGTCCGCTGACGATACGACGCGGTCGCTGTCTGCCGATATGACGCGGTTGCTGGGACGGTGTGAAATGTGGAGATGTGGAGATGTGGAAATTGGTCAGGCTGTGGTGTGTGTGGTCAGGCTGCTGTGGTGTGTTGTGAATGTCTGGCCGGCAGGACTTTACTGGTCTACACTTGCTACTCTCCTTACTCACTGGCCCTCGGTTGGCATCCCAGAAGCGTTCATCCGCTGGCTACGTTTGGTAATTCCAGTTTCCAGCCTCTTGTCATTTGCAGCACTCCCTTATACTTGACGCACTTATTCAAGCGTCGTCCTCTTTGAGCAGATCATCCGTTGGTGCCACTTGTTCGTAATTTGCCGATCCTGAATGACCACGCCCCGTCGCGTCTCAACGTGTCCGTTTCATCAACCGCCACCGAACCACCTACCCATCTTGACCTGACCAATGCAGAGCATCACGCATGGTTCCCGGTGCAGCCTACATGACAGCATACCTTCTCCACCGCATCCATTCCCAGACACCACGCTGGCAGTGGATATCCACGCGCAGTCGCCCCGAGCCCAACGCTTGCACTACCTGTCTCATCATACTGGGTCAGTGCCAGGCTACCTGCCCTGCAAATCTAGTTGACCGCCGAGAACAAACTCCATCCAATGGCAAAGCCATGTACAGGGCACAAGCCTAGTCTGGTGAGGTAGGCTTCGTGACCGAGCAGCTTGCATCCTTACAATATAATCATGCCCGCACGTGCCGGGCGGGCTAGGGCGCGTAGAACATGTCGACGCCAAGCAATATTGGACTGGGATCGAAACAAGCCAAGCGATCTAGGCACGACATACCGTTCCACGTCATGTCGATCATTATCGACTCTGCTGCCCACCATCGGCCGCTTCGGCACTGAACAGAACAGGAAAATCAAGTGCCACGCCCAAGGTGACCCACGGGATGCATTAAACAGTCGAATACCTAAGAAAAAACAGAGAACCTAGACACAGCCTCAGAGAAAATTGTTAGTCCGAGCAAACCCAACCGGAAGCGTGGCGCGCTCGAATGCACGCACTGACGCACACACCTGCGCACGCACCAGCACCCAGGCGCACATACCTGCACGCAGGCTCCACTACCTCCCCCACTCCGAGGGATCCCACTCGTCATCCGACGTCACAGAGCCGTCGCTGAACATGACGTCGTCAATGTCCCCGCTGTCATCGTCCATGCCAGCATCCGGGTCGAGAACACCCTCCCGGCCGGCAGACCGCGCCACCCGCTGGGCAAACCGGAGCAATGCGTACCGTTCAGGGCGCAGTTCAGAGGTATACCAGCTCAACGTCAGATCTTGCCACGCTCTGCTCTGCTCACTAGTTGACAGCCACAGCCAGACCACCACTGCCTTCCTCCTGCTCAACTTTGTGCCACCAGTCTGCTGGAAGATAGAGCGTGTCGCCCTCCTCGAGCTCCACAATGATGGGCCGCACTTCGCGGGGCGGTACGAGGCTCTGCACCCAAGGGACAGGATGCGCGGGTTCGGGGTCGCGCTCAGGTTGCAGCTCGCCATCTACGCCACGGACGAGGGTAGATGGCGGCTGAAAGTGTTCTACCGTCAGCCTCGACGTTGGCACAGGCACCCACGCTCCAAGCACAGGCCCTCGACTGGGGATAGGAGTGTGAAGCGCTTGACTCCACTCAAAACGTGGTAGACGTTCTCGTATCTTACCGCGGTTAGCGGAATGCCGGCAAGGCAACGGTCATCCAAGGCAGGCCGTGAATTTGGACTCACGGGTCGTGATGGAAGGATGTTGTGCTGCGACTGTTTCCAATCCACAAATTGACAGCCACCGCTGTGCTCCCTGGTTATCGTCAGCCACGCAGGCACCTCTGGTGCTACCGAGTAACTCTCCGGTCGAGCAGGGACTCACCCATCGCATCTCGCATCCATGCCACGTCGCGCTCAACCACCTGTTGGAACGAGGCGAGCTCGGGCTCGCCGCGCATGCCAGGTTGAGAGCGGTAAATGTTTCCGTCCTGAGATTGGAGGTAGAGGGCCTCTCCCCCATTTGCGGTGAGCTTGGAGAGAAAGGTGGTCATCGACATGCGCTCCTCCAAGGGTTTGACAAAGGTTGTCTCCCCTGATCCAAGGGTCCTCACAGAGTCTGCCAGGCTCACGGTAAGCATTTATTCCTGATGAGGGCAACGGCGGCCGGCCATTCTTCCACCTCGTTCCCTCCGTCAAGAGGCGCTCGGCGCATGGTAGATGCTCACCCGTCGTCCGTGACAGCAATGGCAACCTCGGTCCCATTGCCGTGCAACTCGATGTATGTCGCGGGCACGCGCCATTCGCGGCTCACTCCCTCACGCAGTGGGCTGTAGCCTGTCGGATGTTAGTCATGGATATGACTGCAGATGTGGGGAATGTGGAATCTGCCAGCCTCGTCTTATTGGCAGGGCATGCAAGCACAGTCAAGCCACTTGCCCAAACCTACCTCGGATAACCGTGGGATGAGACTTGGAGATCATTCGCAATGCTTCCAAAGGCGACGGAGGCTCATTGAGCTTGAAGGCGCTCGGGAATTGTAGGTCTAGTTGTGTCAGTGGGTGTGCAACCGGGCATGACTCGCGAGGCGACGTCAGTTCTGTACGCGGTACATGTACATGGCGGTCGCCTGCCGAAGCAGTTCAGGAGTGATGAACAGAGCATGAGCGCACCATAATAGTCCGTTATGAGATCCTCAAGGTGAGCCTCAAGAGTGCTCTTGTTGAGGGCCATTAGCGAGAGAAGAGAAAGAGAGGGAGTGGATGAGGGAGGTAGAGATGCAAAGAGAAAGAGAAAGAGAAGCAAGTTGAGATGAACAGAGTTGATGCAGGGGCTTTGGAATCCGCTTGGTTCAGATTGCCTTGCTGGCGGAAGCTTGAGAGTTTGAGAGCGATTTGTTTTGTTATGCCCAAGTTGACCAGGGGGAGCACGGTCGCAGGGAACAAGGTACCAGGTACTGTGACTGCTAATCGAATCCCTAATATATTTCCGGTCCAGTCTTGCGGACTTGGGCTGTAACGTGGGAATTGGGGAAATAATGGCCAGGCGGCGGCTCCCCCAAGCCACGTGGTGATATTACTGTACTGTACCTTGCTAGTTAGACTGACGTAATAAGAATACAGCGTGGTGTTGCCAGAATCATTCTCGTACACAACTCGGTCACTCGGTCATCCGCTTGATCGTCTGGCCCCCCTTGTCTTTCCGCTTTTTCTCTCAGCTCCACTCACTCTTCCACTCCCACCTTCCTCACCTCTCCTGACCCGTCCAGTCTATTCCCAACATGTTGGTCCTCCTCGTGGTCCTCACGGCCACGCTCAGGACCTCCATTGCGCTCGACATTGACCCCAAATCCCGTCCACCACCACCACAGGTTGCCGATGGCAACTTCTTCGCTACAGTCGCCAGCGCTCTCATCGCTGTGATCCTCTACATCTTACAGACCCTGCAGTTCATCATCACCCTCATCACCATTGACATACCAACGTGAGTGCTCGACTAGCACGTGTGACTTGACTGACACGTGCAGCTCGGTAGTGCGCATGCTGCACTATACAGCCACCATCTCTCTCGGCTTCCCTCACTTTGCAGCACTATTCATCTTACTTGCTGGAGTGGTATTCTTCTTTGTCCGCTACAGGGTAAGCAATCAAGACGGGTATCCAGACTAACCCATCAGTACCTCACCAAGTACACCGAACTCAAGGAAGCCGCGTGAGTCATCCGCTCTCTGACACGCGCTGATCCTATACAGTCTCCCTCCCCCTTCTCCTCCCAAACTTAGAGAAAACCTTCCTCTCCTTCAAGATTCCCTCCTCACCAATCCGGCAGGTCGCCCCACCAACCCCCTCCACGCTTACCTGGAGGAATTCCTGTCCGCTATCCGCATCTTTGGCTATCTCGAGAAGCCAGTGTTTCACGAGCTCAGCCGGCACATTCAAACTCGCCGCCTCGCTGCAGGCGAGACGATCGATATTGGTGGTGGCGAGTTCTGGTGTGTCGTCGATGGCCATGTCCAGGTGGTATGTCGAGCAGCCGTCTTCAGTGGCAACGCTAAAGGTAGTACGCGCCCACAGGACAGGACGATCCTCCCTCCCCAGACCCATTCAACCCATCCTCCTTCAACGGATACAGCCTCCTCAACGAGGTCTCGACAGGTGGGACCCTTTCGTCTCTGTTCTCGATTCTGTCGCTGTTCACCGAGGACATCAAGCTTCCTTGGGATTCAGTTGGCAGGGAAAGAGAGGGTGGCTCGCGCCAGCTGTCTCGTGCCAATTCCGACGTCAGCCAGTTAGATGGCAGGACTATGGGGCTAAGCATGGCCCAGGACACCTCGTCACCTGGCAGCGAGGCTCGCGCCCGCGAGTCTCTGGAGGTAGAGGAGTCCAGACGATCCTTGTGGGATGACCCAGTTCGTGTCCATTTGGACTCGACTAAACCGGCCAACGCGACAGCAAGGGGATCATCACTGCCTTCCGAGTTGTCTTCGGTTGACGGGTTCAACGCCAATGGGGGCTGCCAATCGCAGCCGAGCACAACTCCTCAATCACCACCTGTGCCTCTCAACGGCAAACGCGCTGCATCCAAGCAACAGTACCAACAAGAGGCGCGGGCCAGCGGATCCCAGACACCGGACTGCAACCATCCTCGTACTCAGTTCAGTGGCGCAACCGTTGAGGGTACTGTTGCGCGGGCGACTGTGGACAGTACGCTCGCTGTTATCCCCATCGAGGCCTTCAAAAAGCTTACACGCAAGTTCCCCAAGGCCACGGGGTCTATTGTCCAGGTCGTATTGGAGCGCTTCAGCCGCGTGACGTTCATGACGGCTCACAAGTTCTTGGGTTTGACTAAAGAGATCCTGCGTTCAGAGGCGACTCTAAATTCTCTCGTATCGTACCCCCTTCCTCGCGACTTCTACACCGGTGGAGGAATGCAGGCGTTGCGCGAGAAATTCCTACCAGAGAGCGTGCCCTCCCGCAACTTCTCGATAACAAGTCCTGACGACTACTTCTCAGAGCAGCCCAGTCCCACAGTTAAGGCGCCGTCGCTTCCCTCGTCAACGCCTTTCAAGTCCAATACCCCGCCCGCGGACGGGTGCCTAATCATCAAGCCCGAATACTTGTCCCCGTCGCTGGCCTCAGTTCAAAGCCCAATCACTGTCACTCGACAGGCATCTGCCATGCGCAAGGAAGTCACGCCAGGTGACTTGGCTACAATGCACGGTCATGACGCGGATGTTGGTGATACATACTACAGGCCTCTCAAAACTCCTGGGCTTCCGCGCATGGATACATGGCGTGGGCGCGCATCTGTCTCATCCGGTTCCTTTGCGGGATCGAGACTGGATTCGGCCATCGATGACGAGGATGACCTCCGTGAGGCGCTCGTTCACTGCATCGCCAAGTCGATTGGCCTCTTTCAGCCAGCGAACATTCAGACCGGCTCTAGTCAAGGCCAGTCCTCGGCTGCTCCGTCCAGGATCATGTCTGCTCATGGTTCTCCCATGTTTCACCCAGTGCAAAGCGCGGCATCCAACGGCCGTACCCCTTTCGGGAATGTCCTTGACATGATGAAAGCCCCGGGCTCGGAAAACAACAACGTCAGCGACCTCCTACGGGAGAAGTTCCTTAACGCCCGCGCGGAGGAAGATGAGGCCAGCAGCGTGTCGGCCAGTTTCCGCGGGGAAAGCTCCCAAGGTACTGGGATGGATAACGAAGTCAACGAGAAGATCTTGAGGGACATGGGTGAGCGCATCGAGGTGCTCTACTTCAAAAAGGGTTCCACTCTGGTCAAGCAGGGAGAGCGTTCATCCGGTCTCTACTATGTCATCGACGGTTTCCTTGACGTGAGTTGTTTCTTGGGGTGGCCTAACGACTACCAGGTTTCGATCAAGGCGGCTGGCGATCCATGGACAGAGGCTGCCACTGTCAACGCTCAGATGTCCCAACGCCCCTTTGGTACCGCCATGGGCCATCTTGATCCCCAATCGCCGACAGGTTGGCAGCAGCCAATTAACAAGCAAGAGGAGCAACTTTTTACTGTCAAAGTGAGCTTGTGTTGAGTGCTGATGAACTCACTTCAGCCCGGAGGACTTGCTGGGTACCTGGCATCACTGTGCGGAACCGAGTCCTACGTTAACATTACGTGAGCTGCCGTGTTGTTGGCTGCCGAGCTAACGGGTACAGTGCAAAAACGGACTGTTTTGTCGGTTTCCTCCCCCAGAGTGCCCTAGAGCATATCATGGAGCGCCGTCCTCTTGTTCTCTTAACCCTGGCGAAACGGCTTCTGTCGCTCCTCTCCCCTCTTGTCCTACATATCGATGCGGGGTTGGACTGGATTCAGCTGGACGCTGGGGAGCTCTTGGTGAGCACCAGAGATGAGACCCTGCTGACCACCAGTATGAGAAAGGGGACCAAGCTACTGACTTTTACATCGTCATCAATGGTCGCCTCCGTTCGGTCGTCAGAAAGCCAGAGAGCGAGAGTGTGGACGTGATTCAAGAGTACTCCCAGAATGATTCGATTGGAGAGCTAGACGTAATGACTGGTCATCCCCGCTCCAACACAGTCCAGGCTATCCGTGAGAGTGAGCTCGTTCGTATCCCGGCTGCACTCTTCGACGCCCTCAGTATGCGCCACCCCGCGACGACTATCCAGTTCATGCGCCTTATTGCAGGAGAAGTGCGCAAGCATACAGCCGAGCAACACGCCGCAATCCACCACGCCAGCAACTTGTCGCACGAACTGCGCGCTGACATGAACCTGAGTGAGCTAATCATCTGCTCCATCCCGGTATAAACTGACAGGATCAGAGACTGTCTGCATCCTGGGCAATAGTCGCAACGTGCCTGTTGCCCAGTTTGCGGCCAAACTAAAGTTATCACTCGAGGAGATGGGTGCTCCTGCGTCTTACCTGGACCAGGCCACGGTGATGAGACACTTGGGGCGCCGCGCCTTCACGCGCATGGGGTGGGTTGAGCGACTTGGGAATTGTTGAAGCTGACCCCAACAGTGCGCTCAAGATCGCTGGCTGGTTGTCGGACCAAGAGCAACGCCATCGCATTGTTTTGTACGTTGCCGACTCAACCCCGTCCAGCCAATGGACGGTCACGTGCATTCGACAGGCCGATCTGGTGCTGGTCCTTGGAATGGGCGATGACCCCTCTCTCGGAGAGTACGGTATGTTGTGTTGTTGTGCAGCCTTCCGAGCTAACGTTTCCAGAGAAGTTACTATTGGCAGTAAAATCGTATGCTCGCAAGGAGCTTATCCTCCTCCACGGTGATCGTACCGTCCCACCTGGCTCAACCCGTCTCTGGCTCAAGGTTGGCTTACTCTCGATATCAGCTGACGTTTCAGCACCGTCCATGGTTGCAGGCACATTACCATGTCGAGATGCCCGGTGTCGTCACAACCTCAAAGCTTGGCAAGGTCCATGACCCAGCTGGCGTGGCCGCATTCAAGCACCTCCGCGAACGGGTTGAGACGAGCATCAAAAAGTATCGTGGACTGCGGCCACTTAATCGTCCTCGCCGACCACCCCACATGAACGACTTTGCACGCATCGCCCGTCGTCTATGCGGCAAACAGGTTGGCTTGTGTCTTAGTGGGGGTGGCGCTCGCGGGATTTCACACATCGGCATGCTCCAGGCACTGGAGGAGTATGGCGTCCCGGTGGATGCGATCGCTGGCTGTTCCATCGGTGCCATGGTGGGCGGTCTCTACTCGCGTGAGACCGACCTCCTCCAGGTCGTCGGGCGCCTCAAGCAGTTCGCCGGCCGTGTGGGCTCTGTGTTCCGTATCCTCAGTGATCTGACGTACCCATATGTTGCTTACACCACGGGACACGAGTTCAACCGGGGCATCTGTGAGTACAGGAATCGCGACCGTAGTCGTGCTGACCACCTCAGACAAAGCGTTCTACGACACCCACATTGAAGACTTCTGGATCCCCTTCTACTGCAACTCGACCAACATCACTCACTCCCGTATGGAGATTCATCGCTCAGGTTATGCCTGGTGAGCTACCGACTGTTTCTGTGTGCTAACAACTGGCGCTTTGTTCGTGCGTCCATGACTCTGGCTGGCTTATTGCCTCCTCTGTCTGAGAATGGCATGGGTAAGTGCCATTGGTGAAACGTCGTTGACGTCCAGTTCTTGTCGACGGTGGTTATATGGACAACACCCCAATCGGTCCTCTGCGTTCAAGCGGCATCCGCGACGTTATTGTGGTCGACGTCGGGTCGGTCGACGACACTTCACCCCGCGTGTATGGTGATTCAGTGTCCGGTTGGTGGCTGTTCATTCAAAGGTAAGGTGGCATACCTTGGATTGGGCTGACTATAGATTCAACCCATTCTCCAAAACAACGGTTCCCTCGATGACTGAGATTTCCTCTCGTCTCACATAGTGAGGAAGTGGCGTTCTCAAGCTAACGCACAGTGTGTCGAGTGTCAAGCAACTCGATGACGTGAAGAATGACCCTAACTGCCTGTACATGGTGATGCCCGTGCAACAGTTTGAGACGCTTAGCGGGTTCAAGCACTTTCCGGAGGTTCGCCAGATCGGGTACAATGCTGCGCGAACGAAACTTCAGGAGTGGTCGCTGGCGGACAAGCTCCCCAGAGGCATCGTGGACGGGTACAAGCCACCGCAGCTGACACGGCGCGGTACGCGTGTTCGCCGCATGTCAATTTAGACGCACAAGCTGTATAGACGCATATATAGACACCGCGTTAGTCAAACAGGGGCCACGCGAATGTACAACACTGCATAAACTGGACAACGAGTATAGACGGTGATAAGTTATGCTCCACCCAGGAGGCCAGATGGCACTGGCGAGATGCTCATGTGCTCGAGGCTTGTGCTCAACCCCCCGTCGTGGAGGATGTTACGTCGTCGGTGCTCACCGAAGCTGCTACCGCCCCTGGCCATGGGAAGGGGCCGTTTACCAGTGTTGGTGGCGACAGGGATTCTTCCCGGGCCGAGCTCCACTGCACTCAAGCTCTCGTCACTCTCCTCAGCCTCATCATCCGAGTCGTCCGTGTCCGTGTCCCCCCCAACGTCAACCGCGACCTCGTCCCACGTGCGGTATAGCGCCTCGACAAACTCGCCGGAACGCGCGAGGTCGAACGGGTCGAACGGAAAGTAACTGTCCAGCCCAGCATCGATGTTGGCCTGTCGTGCGGCACGGGGTGCAGCGATAGAGGGCGCACTGCGCTTGGTGTGCACGTGAGTGTTCGCCTCGATGATACTGAAGCAGTACGCGAACCCTGTCGTGTGCGCGACCTTGGCAAACATGTTCACAACGCTGGGGTTGCATCCCAGCAGGGGGTTGAGTTCAGACGTGAGGGCGCGTTGCAGTACGTCGAGGTCGCGCATCCATTCGCGCCCACTGGGAATGTCCATCTCCAGCTCGCCGGCGACTTCGTCATCAGCCGTGAGCGCGCGCCATCGGAAGCAGAAGATGAGCATCGCTGCCTGGCAGACGGCATAGAAGAGTGGCAGCTCATCGGATGCGACGCGGCGGTTCTTGGTCTGGGTCTGCGCCAGCTTGCCGTCGACGTACGCGAGGAGGTACTGAAGCACGGTGCGCGTCTGCTCATCGCTCACGAAGCGCGCGCGGGTAACAAGAGAGCCAATGTACACTGCGGCGGCGGTCCGGTGAGTGAGGGGTACAGGTTGCGTAGGGGTAGGCGTAGGCGTGTCGCTCGCATACAGAGCAAGCGAGACCAGGCGGTGGAGGAAGAGGTCGGCATGGGCGGGGCTGAAGCTCGAGCAGAGGAACAGAGTGAACGGAAGATGCTGGGTGGCACTCGTCGGCAGAATCTGGCGGCAGAAGAGGTTAAGCAGCGTCTGGAAGTGGGCGAGGCTCTGCGCAGGAGTCGGTGGCGTTCGTGCCATTCCCGTAATGCCTGTTGGGGTGGCCGGCGTCTGGGGGAGTGGGGTGGCCGAGGCACTGGGCGTCTCCGAGGACACGGCCGAAATGTCACGTGCAGCAAGCTCGGCAGCGCCGACTTGTCGGCCGCCGCGCATGCTCTCCTGGAGGTGCGTGAGGAAGTGCACGAGCATGCCGTCGAGCTTCTGGCGCATCGAGCGCAACATCTCGCGGCGCTTCTTGCGGTGCTCCGCCGTGTGCTCCTCGTCGTCGCTGTCGCGCTCCTCTTCTGAGCTGATTTCATCGGGATCGAGGTCCTCCCCATCATCGCTCTCGTCATCACTGTCCTCATCGTCGCCAGCGATGTTCTGGTCGATCATAAGATCGAACGGGTCGCCGCGGTCGCGCACGCCTCCCTCGTCGTCGTCATCATCCTCATCATCATCGTCAGCGCGGTTCGTGATCTCAACATCGATGCGCAGCATGCGGTCGACAAGCGAGCTCCACACTCTTGCGCCGAGCTCAGGACAGTACTCGATGAGCTCGCAGCAGTTGCGCACCCATGTCGTCTGTACAACTTCCGGCTCGCGCTTGTTGGGGGCGGATCGGTTCAGGATCGGCTGGAGCAGGTTGGGTAGGGTTGGGATGAGGGCGAGCATATGGGAGATGAGAAGGTGATGCCTGGCGTGGAATGCGCGCCGAGTGATGGGTGTGTTGGACGAAGAGGATTGTGGTGGTTCTACTGTCAGCTTGGTCCACGATCTCACACCAGATGAACACTTACGCCATGTGAGACCGCGCACTGCCATGGTGACGATGTCACGCGCCCAGCCAGGGTGAGCAGAGACAAGGACGCCGCAGAAGCCGATGTAGCATTTGACGAAACGATCGTCGGCAGTTGCCCAGGGAAGGTTGAGAATCGCACCAACAAGGGCATGGTGCACGCCGCTGTCAATGAGGGACACGTGTGCAGTGAGGGCACGCAGAAGCGGGAGGAGGGGTGGGAGCTGCGGCGTTGATGCGCCGGGGGGAGGGAGGAAGTGGGAGAGAAGGTCCGAGTAGTTGTGCGTGTTGCCCTCGACCGATTCTTTGAGAGCGCGAGGAACGAAGACGCCGATGAGTTGGCGCTGGAATGCCTCTCTCTCTTTGGCCTCGAGGCGGTCCAACGACGATGAGCGAAGATCACGGCTGTCTCCACCGACGCTCTGTGTCCTCCTCGATTTCTCGGGGGCTTCAGTGTCAATGCGCCGCCGCTTGCCCTGCATGCTCGTTGCGCGAGGAGCGATGACGTCGCGGGACATGTTGTCGAGAATTGGTTGGAAGGGAGGTGGGCGCTTGAGCTTGGGGTGCGGGCGCGGTGTCCTGGAAGTGTGCGATGACAACCAGGACGGCGAGGAGAGGGCTTGAGGCATGCCGCCGACTCCCCGAGTAGACGTAGTGGGAGCGGGGGAGTTGGGCGCTGGAGTGCTCGAGTGCTGGGGAGTGTGGATGATTAGAAGGAAGGGCGGCGGGAAAGGAGACGAGCGTGATGCGAGTGCGAGTGCGACCAAAGTCTTGTTGGAGTGTCCAAGTGAAGTCGTGTGAGTGAGATGCTGCTCCCTTCCTCGCATCTCGGTGCCGACCAGGCCCTGGCCCATCCCGGAAATCTGAATCGGTTGATATCGAGTGGCAAAAATTACACGTCTTGCAGTCTGATGCAAACCACGTGGCAACCAGATTCCACAACCTTCACCCAGCCCAATCGGTTCCGGATGGTTTCCGTGTGGCAATCTGCGGCGAACATGCTCTGAAGAATTGTACATAGTCAACGGATCATAGAGGTATCTCTCAGGCAGGCGGCCATCTGTCCTGTGTATCGCAGTGACGGTCCTTACTCCTTTTCGACAATGAAAACCTCCATTGCCATCTCTGTGAGCAGCTGTCCGATGCTTTCAAGTCCATCGAGGAAAGTCCTCCATAAGTAGCAGTCGCACAAGTCTTGGGGAAGTAGCGCAACACAGACGCATCTTTCGATGGCCCGTCCATGCAAACCGCTCATTTTCCCAATTGCCATAGGTAGCGCGTCTAGTAGGAACATCAGAGAGAGGCCGTGGACGTGATAACGGCGCGACGACAGAGGGACTGCCTGGAGAGAGCGGATCAGATACCCGAGTGCGGACAAGAGTTCGGGTCGGGGGTTTGGGAAGTGAGCAGGAAGCTCCACTAGCAATCGGGAGGACCGGAAGATCACCCAGATCAACGCCCGTAGGATGTCGATGGAACAACTTGCGTCGATATATGCCAATTGGGTCGGTAGAGGACCTCCAGGCATGGTGGAGCGGGCAATAGAGGCAGCCAAATTGTTCCCGGTCGTGGCTGTGAGTTGGGTCTTGTTTGAATGTTGAATCTCTGGGAGCTGATGACCGTCCACAAGGACAGCTCTGGAGTTTCGCGAAGGAAGGCTAGGGCAGCTCATGTCGGGTGTGGTCTCTGCTGTTAGCAGGGTTGGGCGGGAGAGTGGGACACTCACGCACTACGCGCGTAAGAGGAACAGGTTGCAACCCCATTGCCCGCTCAGCTTGCCGAATTAGGTGGTAGACGTTACTCTCATCGTCAGACTCCATTGTCCGCTCGGCTTGGAGAGTAAGGCCGTAGAGGTCGCGCCCATTGTCGGGCATGGCTGACGTGGGCATGGTTCAGAGGTTGTGGACAGTCTGTGTACTATAGCTGTGAAAAGGGAGGTACAGGAAGATGGAACGTGAACAGGAACAGTAGCTGTAAGGAGGAGGATGCAGAGAGATGGTGAGAAGGAAGGATGGATGGGCGAAGAAATAGACTACATATATGTGCGCGGGGGAGGTGGAAGCTTACAGTAAGGAGGGAAGGTGGGTGGGCCAAGAAGTCACCAGGCCAAGTCATCCCTTCCTCGCTCGTTGCACGTCTCGCCTTTATCCCTGTACCTCCATCCCACATTGGAACAATACATCCTGCATCTCTTCCCGGATGGTTGACAAAATCAGGCCTGTACTGTAGCTGGACCCGGGTTATACTGTTCCTGTGCAATAGCCGTCTGTTATACAGTACAATGGACCCCTCCAAGCTACGTGTAACTAAACAAACTCATCTCCCAGCCAAGACCAAGCCCCTACGCGATGTCGATGCAAGCTTGCAAGTCGGCCATCCCCATCGCGTCAATAGTGAGGCGATCGCGTGCGATCTCCGTCGTGCCCCGATTCGCATCACCACCTCGCCTGATAGTGTCGTGATCTGTGAGGCACTCGTTGCCTAGTATTAGCCCCTCACACCATTGCTCCGCGCTGAAAAGATGCTCATCCACAACCAGAACCGCCGCAAAGTTGGCCATGCACGCGTCTGCGGGTGTGGAGTCGGAGTAGACCAGAGCCCCGTCGTAGGAGAGGGCAGTAGGACACCTGTCTGTGGTGCGGGTGTAGACTGTGACGAGCGTGCTGATGGGGGTGGTGACTTTGATCTTAAAGTAGAGGGGCTTGGGCCCGGAGCTGTGAATAATGATACTGATTCGAGGGGTGGTGGCCATTGTGTATGAGGTAGTAGTGGAGGGGTTGTCAAGAGACTGAGGTAGTGGGAGACTTCGATAACGAATTGTTTGCGAGCGGTTCTATTGAAAGGTTCGCCTCTGATTGATTCATCACCACCAGCCACCTCGGAGGTCTCGCACCTCCACCCGGATCATGCACTTCACGACATCACAACATCACACGTACCATATGCATGCACACTCGAGGGCGCCTGTTCAAAACTCTGGTGGATTGTATGTGTGACTGCGTAGCCTCGTGGGTGCAGCCATTCAGTTTAAACCATTTCGACAGATTTAACGGATACTGGTTGCTACCGAACTCAATTTGCCAACCCCGACTACATGCATACTATACAGGTCCTTTCGTTTCAGAAAACTATAACTACCTCGTGTACTCTAGTTGAGAGTCATGCTCTTGCGGAAGAGGCAGCTGAGGCCGGGTGATTCGTTGCTCGTGGTAAGACCATCTCCGTTCTTGTCGGTGTCACTGCCCTGGCTGGAACTTTCGTCGCTGCTCAGGCTGAAATTGCTACATGGCTTGGACCGTAAGTGGGAAGTTTCACGCAACTGAAGGACCTGGCCATCGGGCTGGGGGGCGCGAGGCTCGGGAGTGTCGTTGACATCAGAGGTGGCGGATCCGGTTGGGCCGTATGAAGAAGAAGCGGCTTGCTCCTCGGCTACCAAGAAAGGTGGGTCAGTAAACCCTACCATGCCCGAAATCACACGCAGACGGTGTGCAGTACTGTCAGCTAACGTTAGCTGACCCGAAAGAGACTCACTCTGGGTGGGAATCTCGTCGAACACGATGATCACGTCGCCGTGCTTGAGTCCCAGTTCGGCAGGGCAGGCGTGTGGATCGATCTCGGCGTCGTCATGCCACAGCGCTATAGGACGATTGCCGGACCACTTGTTGACCCACCCCTTAAACGGGGTGATGGACCATCCCTTGGTGGTGAAAGGTTCCTCGTGTCGGATGAAGGTGAGGGTGATGTCACCGCGTGAGGGGATTGGGGGTGTGGGTGGAGTAGGGTTGTGACATGTCCTCCCACCTCGAGCCAGTTGCGGCTTGGCAGAGATGGTCATTGTAGGAATGGGGAGGAGGGAAAGGGGCGGTGGTGTTACGAGGTTGGGAGGTTGATGGAACAGTGGCTACTGTACAGTTATTATACAGTAAAAACATCTAGACTGTGATGGACTGCGGTCACCTAGTTGGGGACCTAGTACAGCAGGTGCGTTTCAATCGCATCCTCATCGCATGCCAGGGGTGAGAGGGGCTGCAAAGTGGTCCCACCATCGCAATTACCCGTGCATGCGTGGTCGATGACTGAAAGGGCCGTGCGGTGATGAGATCGCAAAACATCCCCCCTGGGCTACCAATGGCCTTGACCTAGGATCCAGATCCTCAAGTGATGGCTGTGTAGAGCAACCAGAGCCCTCGACCCGTCATACAGTCGTTGGCCAGAGACAGGCGCTTTCAGAGTACGTGAGGGCAATCAGCTGAGAACCAGTGCTGCCTTGAACCAGTGCCGCGCTCGTCGATGTTTCCCTCCCATTTGAGTAAGGTCCGGGTGAGTCGCCATAATGCCCAGTGATCCATACAAGGTGATGCTAAATGCCGGTAAGAAGTGTCTATGTGTGCCGACCAACACCCAGTCGCCAGCCTACCTAGACTTGCGCTTCTTGCTATCCTCGCTGTCCTCATCTCCGCGCTTCCGCTTCTTCTCCTTGCCCTCCTTCCTGGCCTCCTTATCCGCCTTCTTCGCCGCCTTCTCCTCCTTCCTCAACCGCTTCTCCTCCTTCTCGCGCTTCTTAGCCTCCTTGTCAGCCTTCCGTGCCTCCTTGTCAGACAAGGCTGGTGTAGATTCAGAGCTTGCCGGTGTCGATTCAGAGGGTGCGGAGGCTGATGGTGTTGACTCGGCCGTAGCCTCCGATTCTGCCGCCCGCTTGGCCTCCTTCCGCGCCTTCCTCGCCTCTTTCTTCATCTTCTCAGCGTTTACGGCCGGCGCGTCCGCACCCAGGTCACCAAGAGCGACCTCCTCGGTGTTCGCCCCAAACGACATCTTGCTCCCCTCCCATGCGACGCCGCCGACATCGACCTTGACCTCTTCCTTGGGGACCGCAAGGCTGCCTTCGCTCATTGTGGGCGTGACAGACCCACTCCCCTGCCGCTGCAGCATCTTCTCGCGCAGCTTCTGGCGGAAGTAGTCGGAGACTGACACGGTGGACGTGGTGATGGTCTCGAGCGCGTTCCGCTGCGGGTCGCCGTTCTCGTCGCGGCTCGCGGGCTCAGACGTCTGTTCGCTTACGGGCGTCGAGGCGCCAGAAGCCGGTGTTGAAGCAGACGGAGTGGGAAGTGAGGAAACAGGGACACCGAGAATGGCTGCCATGGCGACGGGGTCCTGCGACGCCATCCTCTTGCTGGCGAGATGGCGCTGGCGCGATCTGCTGTCAGCCACATCCAATCGAAGCACTCACGAAATCTTGTTCCGCACGACCGACGGACCCGGGCTCGACACAGGAGATGGCACGAGGGAAGGCTGAGCGCTTGGTGTCGCGCTCGCACTGGCACTAGCGGACCGCGCCGCGAGACGCTTGAGCACATCCTCCAAACCGGCGCCAGCCTGGCCAGCACCAGCGCTCAGCTCCTTGCCTTCCTTCTGCATCCGCAACATTCCGATACCACCGTTGTCCGCCTTACGAACGACCGCGATGTGGTTGGCGTTGCCGGATGCATCCTTGCCCAGGCCCGTGTCTTCCTTCCAGCCTAGGTTGGACATGTGTTGGACGCCGAAGCGCGACTTGTCCTCGGACCAGGTCAAGTTGCGGGGATCATACCCGATGCGTTCTGTTGTTAGGTACATTTACCTCGTGAACCCACGCTTAACCTTGCGCTCAGCGAGTCCCATGGTTGCTTTTTTTTGTGTCGATGGAGAATGAAGTGGTCGCGAGACTGTCAACAAGTGTAGGGTGGTGGCCCGGAATCAGAAATTTTGTCCCATGCCGCTCTTTCGCCACCCAACCTCCGGTTCCGCAACAACCTTCCCAGCTTCCTCTTCATCCATCCGCCATCTCGGCACCCCTAGACCTCTATAGACGACTCCAAGCACAAGTTTAAACGCAATGGTGAGCAACCTGATAGCATGTATGCTGGAGCGCACGCTAACATTCACAGCCGCAGGTCAGTTTTCGGTCGCGGATCGCCGCCAGGGATGGACGGACACTAATGCCAGAACGACTACATGGACGAGCACCGTCGCCGGCACGGTCGGCGTATGGACCACGAGGAGAAGAAGCGCAAGCGTGAGGCGCGTGAGGTGCACAAGAACTCGCAGGTGACGCAGAAGATGGTCGGTCACAAGGCCAAGATGCTGCACAAGCGCCGCCATGCCGAGAAGGTGCAGATGCGCAAGAAGCTCAAGGCGCACGACGAGCGCAATGTCAAGCAGAAAGACGACGGGGCTGTGCAGGAGGGCGCGCTTCCGACGTATCTGCTCGACCGCGAGGGCCAGAAGGACGCCAAGGCGCTGTCGTCGGCGGTCAAGGACCGGAGGAAGGACCGCGCGGCAAAGTACTCGGTGCCGCTGCCCAAGGTTCGCGGTATCGCAGAGGAGGAGATGTTCAAGGTCATCAAGACGGGCAAGAGCAAGCAGAAGAGCTGGAAGCGTATGGTCAACAAGGCGACATTTGTCGGCGAGAACTTTACCCGCAAGCCGGTCAAGCTGGAGCGGTTCATCCGTCCGATGGGTCTGGTAAGTGGGAAAAGGAGCAGGAGGATGCCATGGGCGGGGCGGGTCGGCCCCCACTCCGGGATGGGTTGCTGCCAGCTGACGATGTCTGTATCGCAACTGACCCCAGCGTATGACCAAGGCCAACGTCACCCACCCCGAGCTCAAGACGACGTTCCAGCTCCCCATCCTCGGCGTGAAGAAGAACCCCCAGTCGCCACTGTACACCTCGCTGGGCGTGCTCACAAAGGGCACGATCATCGAGGTGAACGTCTCCGAGCTGGGTATGGTGACGACGGGCGGCAAGGTCGTGTGGTCGAGTGAGTCACAGTGCCATCATCGGGTGCTACCAACGCTGACAGCCAGAGTACGCCCAGATCACCAACAACCCAGAAAACGATGGGTGCATCAACTCGGTCCTCCTCGTCTAGACTTGTACTGTATCATTCTACTTTTATTCCCATGCATCGATCGGCAGAAGAACGCTGATCGCGGTCGCGTGGCAATCTCTGGCGATAAAACACGTCGACCAGTCTCTTCTATCACTCTCACTCTAACCCACTCACATCCACGCACAATGACGAGTGAGCCCGTCCCAGCCCCACACGCCAGCACCTCCCTCGAGGAGCAGTTGCGCGTCCTCGCCCGCCAGAGCATGCAAGACGACGAGCGTATGCCCTCTCCTCTTCCTCATCTGACACAAGTTGCGACGCTGAACGCCCAGCTCTCAGACCTGCAGACTAAGCTGCTCCGCATGCCACCCGCGCCCGCAGACCTGGCGGACCACAACACCGCCCTCGCTCGCCTCGAAGCGCGCATGGGCAGGCAGGACGCGCAGAGTAAGCCTCACACGGCAGAGCTGACCAGTGCGCACCCTCGCTCTCGCGGTGGACAACCTCGCGACCAAGGTATCCGAGCAGAACTCTCAGCGTGAGTCCATCAGCGCCAGGCACTGAGGCAGGGTGTAAGTCGGGGCGGGGCCGATTACGCAGGGGGGATGAAGAGAATGGGGGGGTTGGGTGAAGGGGATGAGAGGAGGGGAGTGAGGGGGAGGGGGAGTGAGGGGGAGGGGGAGTGAGGGGGAGGGAGAGAATGCTGAACGCAGTCGCGCTCATCATCGCCTCACGGCCCGATAGCCAGATTGCGGCCCTGCGCGCCGAGCTAGGCGACATGGGCCGCTGGTGCGAGCGCTTCAACTCGGCGCACCACCGTACCCTCGCGCGGTGTGCCGAGCTCGAGGTCAAGCTCAAGACGGCGAATGAGGAGGTGGCGCGGTTGCGGGACGCGGGGCGGGTGTCGGTGACAACACGCGAACCTGACGAGGAGAAGGTGGTGGGTATACGACGCGGACGTCGGCTGAGGCAGGGCGTGCAAGCTCCTGTGCAACGTCAGGTCGCGGTCGTACAAGAAAGTACTGGTAGGCGTAATTGTATGACGGGACTAAACTCCGCTTACGGTAGCTGGCCGCAAGCCGCCATCGACGCCGGTGCCGGCCAACTCGCCAATCGCGTATGCGACACGCAGCTGAATAGCGAGAGTCGCTCCCGTCGGCCCTCTCCTCCCGCCCAGCATGTGGGCCTCGGCATGTGGCTTACGCCCACCCGTCGTGTGCTCCTATTCTATACACGTACACATCCATGCTATGAATTGTCGAACAGTGCTACATGATGACACAGTCTTTGTCCTTCTTCGACCCACTCGCGCTCGCACGCCCGCTCGCTGCACCGCTTCCTCGCCGTCTCCACGACTCCTGCTTGCCCACAAGCTCGGCATATCGAACCTAGAGGTCAACCGGGGTCGGAGAGAGTGTCGTCACCCTCTCACCTCCTCGGTCGGGGTCAGTAGTCCTTTGTCGTGCCGGGTCTTGAGCGACTTGATGGTCGATTGCATCTCGTCATTGGCGCGCCTGCTGTCAGCTGGGCTCGCTGTACAGAGCAGAGTGACTCACTTCTCATCCTTGCTCTTGATGAAGGGGACCTTGACGTCCTGTCCTGCACGCTTCATGGCGGCAGCGGCAGCCGCCGCGCGCGCCTCGACTTGGGCCGTGGCTGGCTGTGGCTTGGCTGCTGGGGGGTCGGCAAGCTTAGGCGACGGCTTAGTCTGGTTCCCTAGCAGGCGGGACATGGCGCTCTTCCCTGCAGGAGTGGACGTCGGCTTGGCGACGGGTGTGCCGGATCGCGAACTCGCCGGCGTGGCGGTACACGAGTGCGCTGGTGCGTGCCGATGTGGTGGACAGAAGGAGTGCGCGCATGCGTCGCACCTCATGGGTACGACGAGCACCTTGGTGCATCCGCGGCGGTAGCAGACCTCGCCTTTGTCCTTGCGTTGACGCAGGAGGGCCTTTTTGCGGGCCTGTCCGCCCTCGACGCCAGTACAGGTGCCGGAGAGGATGTGTCGCTCGACAGCGACATTCGGGTCCATGCTTCCCTGGGCGTAGTTGACGACGTGGTCACACATCGGACACTGCGGCGCAATGCGGTCGACCATCGATGGTGGGAGCGGCGCCGTGCATTCGTGCGAGGAGGGAAGGAAGTGGGGCTGACAGAATGCCTTCTTGCATGCGGGACACTGGGGTTAGCGATTCCGAGATTGGAGTGCCGACAAAACCGCAAACAACTCACGTAGAAGGGGAGGAAGTCGTGCAGATTACACGCGCGGTGGTGGCACGCTGTACCGAGGAACATGAGCTCGTCGCGGGTCGACGGCGTCGGCGATGGTGATGCGCTCATGGTGGTGGTAGATGGAGAAGGTCTTGGTGCTGCTGCGGAGGTAAGATGAGGTATCTAGGTGGCCACAAGAGTTGGGGCTGGAATGAGCAGAAGAGAGGAAGAGAGGAGGAGATGGCGAGGACCTGCTGTTAAATGGTTACTGGACAAATCTGTGTCAGCAAAGCAAAGGACGCGCGGTTGGATGGAAAGTGTTGATAGAATCATCCAGCACTGGGCATTCAAACGGTGACGCGTTGTGCATGTTGCCACTCTTATCTCATCAGTTGGTTAGCCATTAGCGGAATCAAACCTATATTGCCCGCCGGCTGTTCGGGCTTAGTCAGCGGATTGTGAGGATTCCTGGTGGGGATAGGTACAGCTTGGATACGTAGCAGTTCTCGCAGCGGATGCAACACCGCACCTTCGTAAGAAATAGAGGGAGGAGGCTTCGCGATCATAACCTCGCAGCCTGACAGAGATGTTATTGAAATTAAGGAGGGAGAGGCAACGAAGCAGACATTCGAATGGGTGACAAACCCTATACGTGGCAGATGCAGTTCTGGCACCAAATAAAATTTCTCCTACTCGCCAACGCTCCATGACACTCAACTACAGCCGCAAGGTCAAGGTCAGCAGCGCCATAAGATGAATGATTTGAGCCGTCAACGGTGCATAGCCGAGACGTAATCTGAGAAAGCTAATGAAATGAGGGATACAAAAGACTAAGCAAACGGGTAGTTTACTTCTTCTTGTTGGCCTTCTCGGCAGACTTGGTGGTCTTGCCGCCCTTGCCGTCCGTCTTCTCCACGGACTTGATGACACCAACGGCGACAGTCTGGCGCATGTCACGGACAGCGAAACGGCCAAGAGGGGGGTACTCCTGGTAGGTCTCGACACAGATGGGCTTCTGCGAGACGAGCTTGACAATGGCGGCGTCACCCGACTTGATGAACTTGGGCGAGGCCTCCATCACCTTACCGGTACGGCGGTCGATCTTCTCAATGAGCTCCTCGAACTTGCACGCAATGTGGGCGGTGTGGCAGTCAAGAACGGGGGTGTAGCCGGCACCGATCTGGCCGGGGTGGTTGAGGACGATAACCTGGGCGTTGAACGAAGCGGCCTCCTTGGCGGGGTCGTTCTTCGAGTCCGAGCAGACGTTGCCACGGCGGATGTCCTTGATCGAGACGTTCTTGACGTTGAAGCCAACGTTGTCTCCCGGGAGACCCTCGGGGATCTGCTCGTGGTGCATCTCAACCGACTTGACCTCAGTGGTGACGTTCGAGGGAGCGAAGGTGACAACCATGCCGGCCTTGATGATACCAGTCTCGACACGGCCAACGGGAACTGTGCCGATACCGCCGATCTTGTACACGTCCTGGAGGGGGAGACGGAGGGGCTTGTCGGTGGGGCGGGTGGGGGGGTCGATGGCGTCGATGGCCTCGAGAAGGGTCTTGCCCTTGGCCGAGCCGGCCTTGGTCTCCTTCTCCCATCCCTTGTACCAGGGCATGTTGGTGGTGGCCTCGATCATGTTGTCACCGTGCCAGCCCGAGATGGGGACGAAGGGAACCGACTTGGGGTTGTAGCCGACCTTCTTGATGAAGCCCGAGGCCTCCTTGACAATCTCGTTGAAGCGGGCCTCCGACCACTTGCAGGTGTCCATCTTGTTGCAAGCAACGATGAGCTGGCGGACACCGAGGGTGAAAGCGAGGAGAGCGTGCTCGCGGGTCTGGCCCTCCTTGGAGATACCAGCCTCGAACTCGCCGACACCGGTGGCGATGATGAGAATGGCGCAGTCAGCCTGCGAGGTACCCTGCATGTTAGCCAAATCTGTGAACAGAGTGGCAATTGGGCATGAATGTACTGAATGGAGGCGGAGAACAGACACCTCCTCTATTCACAATCCTGGCCAACAATTTCTCCCATACGCCGTTGAGCGCTGTGAAACTCACGGTGATCATGTTCTTGATGAAGTCACGGTGACCAGGGGCGTCAATAACGGTGACCTGGTAGCGAGGAGTCTCGAACTTCCAGAGAGCAATGTCGATGGTGATACCACGCTCACGCTCGGCCTTGAGCTTGTCAAGAACCCAGGCGTACTTGAACGAACCCTTGCCGAGCTCAGCAGCCTCCTTCTCGAACTTCTCGACGGTACGCTGGATGTCAGTGGAAATTCCAAAAATATGAATTGAAACGATCTCCTTGTTGGAGATTGCCAAGTCTATTCACCTTGTCGATACCACCGCACTTGTAGATGAGGTGACCGGTGGTGGTCGACTTGCCGGAGTCGACGTGGCCGATAACGACAACGTTGATGTGAAGCTTGTCCTAGATGTTAGCATGTAGCATCTTGATAGGTAGTGATTCGTGAAAATTTTCACTTACCTTGCCCATTTTAAAGGTTCTTTTTGTTTTAGGTCTGAAAGCGTCAGTACGACTTCGGGCAACGTTGTGGCAAGACGGTTGAGGATAGAGCAAGGTTATTGGTTATATGACCAATGAGGCGTTGGTGGTGAATGCTGGCGGTGCGCGGTCAAGCGTGGAGCTCCCGGCCGCAGTAAAACACCAGGTGGCGACGAGATCTGCTGTGTGCAGTCCCGGTGCGGCAGCTGCGGAGATGTGGTGTGGTGCAGATGTGGAAGTCGTGGATGGGTTTGGTGGCGGCAGCACTTACGAGGGGGGGAAAGAGGAGAGTGGTGAAGAAAGAAGAAAGCTGCCAACACATCGCTTGAAAAGGGCTGGGGGAGCAATGGCCATTTGGCATTCTCAGGGTCCTCAGATGGTTATAATGCCGGAAACACCGCTGTGGCGCGTTGACGGTAAACGATCCCAGGCTGGCCCAAGCTCCGGGCCGCTCTCTGCCAATCACAGTGCGGTTGACTTGCGCTTCTCGATCGTTGCTCTGACCTCCTAGAGGATCGAGTCACCAGCCAGGCACCGATATCCAGAAACAGTGGACCTCTATCGCCAGATGCGCGGATGAAGGACGATCCTGCGGCAATTCGGGTGTCATATGTGCCAGCAGGTGTCGGTGCGTAGCCCGTTTGGCGCCTCTCGGTCGAATGGTATCAGAATGGGCTTCGCTTCATCCTTGTCTTACGCCCACCCCCTATGGCCCAAGCCATCACCACTATGCTAACTGGCCTCATGCCCCTTTACCCACTAACAACTGTCGGCAGCATGTGCCACCGTGGAAGGGGCGTGCGGGAGAGATGTGCTCAGCTAGTCCAAGCGCGGCCTTGTAACGGATGGCATTGCTGTGCTTGAGCGCATGGTGCGGGTTGTTGATGCGCTGGCGCAGACGGAGAGGTGGTGAGCCACTCGGACGTAAGTGGCCACTGCTCTCGCCACCCAGACGTAAGTGATCACCGCTCTGTGGGACAGGCACCTTGCTCGACCCATCTCCTGCATGATTGTGCACGGACCTCGAATCCCCCAGGGCATCTTATCAGAGCTAGCAAGAGATTCTCCCGAACTCTAGATCCTACTCGCTCTCCCAAGAGCCAGCTGATACAACCGCTACTCCAAGGGTAAGCGGATCTCACCTTCCTCACGCCTCAGTGTCGTTTTGAGGGCAGTCTCCTCCTCCAGGTGAGGGTTTTCTTGACCATTTTGGGACATTTCGCCCCTCTGCTCTGTTCTGGCCATACGGAGCTGGGTACAATCTCCGCATTTCCGCCGTGTTGGAATTACGGCGTTAGGGAAGATGGCAAATTCTTGAAATATTTACTTCCTTAGACCTATTGATCATCTGAACCTGCATTTAAACCACGAGGAGCACGTGAACAGCCCGAAATTGGCGCCAGGTGCACAGGTGGGTGACAACGGTTCCTCCAGCAGGCGAACTTGCTACGGGTGGCAATGGAAAATGCATATTGAGATACAAGGTTGCGAGGTGTCATCGACCATTTTCCACTTAGTGCGTCGTAAGGCAATGGCATCACAAGCAATCAATGAGTGTTGTCTAACAACTGAGGTCGAAGCCCGGACAAATGCGAGGGCGATGGTAAGCTCGATAGCCGTGGATATAAGCAGGTTCTCGTGTGCATAGTAGTCGGTTGAACGGCGGACTGGGGCGTAAGCCGGATCACCAAACCCGAGGCTCCGATCCATTCGCACATTCCTGGGTCAGTACCCGTCCGGTGCCTTCAGCTGCGCGCCCCGGCCCCTCACGCGAGTTCAAGTCATAATGGGCACAAGCGTACCGATTCGGATCGTCAGTCCTGGGAGCAATCTAAGCCGACTGATTTTGTGTCGTGTAACTCTATTAAACAAAGTCTGTCTCTGCCTAACGGCTTCTAACTTCTCATATGCACCTTCCACTACTGGTATTCCATACCTGTCGGCGGCGCCGGTTTACTTGGCTCTGTACCCGCGACCCTCACCTATCCTATACTCTTGACAACTCGTGGAGGAGTGCCGCGGCAGTCATCACTTGCCTGCCGCACACGAGCCCATCCACAACTACAGCACCTTCCGTCAGCAATTTTGGCTCCCAAGGTACTAAGACATGCACCAACGTAGCCGTATCCCAGCGGGAGACGAACTCTGCCCCAAAAAGACCATATGATTCAGCAGCAACACAGCTGCAATGAAGCTAGGCCGTGGTCTGCACGTGAGTGGGAGAATCCCCCTTGTCACAACACCGACAATTCACATTCCACAGGGTGACTGCCCAAGGTTAGGATTAGGTTGTCACGGGCCCAAACTCATACCACCCCCAGAATTCCGACGGCACAGCAGACATGCAAACTCAACAACCTTGTTCGACGCGTGCTTTCATTCCACTGAGATAGCTCAGGAGGTCCCTAGGAGGAGAGGAGAAGTCTCGGCCCAAGACTGGTGGTACATAGAGAGGAGTCGGTCATCAAGTCGACATTGGGGGCAAAGTACAAGGTCGTGCATGCCCCACATTCCGGTCATCAAAGGTGGTGGCAAGCAAGATACCAGCAGAGTGCCATTGCGAATAACGAACGGCCTCCCAGACCAGAGCATGAGCTTTTCATTGTCTCCTCTACGCGTTGCGTTCTGGCACGTTTCTATGAGGTGGAGTTGCTTTGGTCAGCATGACAAGCAAGTGCCAGCCCGCTCCTTTCACCGAGCACCAGCTCTCTGCCATTTACAGCCATGACTTGGGTATGGGAAGTGTCCCAGCAGATGACACGCAGACAGTGTCGTATCATAGGAACCGATTTTCAGAGCGGCACCCCAGTGCTGCCTCCTCGATCTCCCAGAACTGGAGGCAGTCGGGAACTTACGCCTTGCTGCACAGAACGGTGAACGGCGTTGGCGCACGGTTCGCCACATTCAACTGAAACCAATCCCACTATGCATTCAGTTAAGCTGGCTGAACGGTTCGCATGGTGAATGACTGCCGGCACGCACGCATCCCCAACCGGACTGAGATTGAGTTCCACGTGACTGCGAGTTGTCCACCTTCCTTCCCACAGCAAGCCGGCATACTTAAACCGCTGGTTGCTCGTTCTCCATCTCTTTCGCCCATCTCTCGGTATTCTTCCCTTGTTCATTCATTTCCCATTCTCATTCCCCCTTCATTCCCCCTTCCCTTCATCTCCTGCTCTCCTTCTATCTTCGCCTCTGCTCGTTCCAATGTTGTCGTCTCGCCTTCTTACCCATCTTTACCAACCTATTCGTAAACGAGTCTCATTCCCTGAACCCCCATCCTCAGAGCTTCTCCTCTAAGCCCTCAATTCCTCAAGTTTGCCGTGTCACCTTCTTTCTCACTTACTAGTTACCTGGAGCCTCCGCAGACAGGTCGCCTCTCGTTCCCCTCGCCTTCTGGGAACTGGAAAGTGCAATCATCCAGGCACCTTGCCGTCTCTAGCCTCTGGGCTTATCAATTTTGGCGCGTACGTCTCTTTCTTAGTAGCCTTCCTCCCTTCTGAGCAGCTGACCTCTGTTGCTTCATGTCTAAACCGTTGGCGCGATACAGTGAAATGGCGGATAAGACTCAACTGCAAAATGCTACTGACTTGAGTCTGGAACCGAGAGACTGTCCAGGAATGGCTTGAGCAGCATGGTCAGCGCTGCTCTCTTACGTGCCTCAGCGTCTCTCCACAGCAGCGACTGACACCCCGCGTCTGCATTACATTACCTGCGACCAGAGTGGAGGCCACAACAACTGCCTGGACTGACTGCGCAATTGCGGACTGGGTTAAGTATCATGTTAGGATCACATGGAAGCCGGCAGTCCAGCGAATTAAGGATCGTTTTCGGAACCGATCTCAACGTCACAACGCCTCTCTCGTATATAGCACTGGTAAAACAGAGCAACATGAGAAGGAAGTTGTACGTGGCTCCGTGGAATGCAGAGAAGCGAGCTGTGTTGTCGGTAGCTAGCGGTGCCTAAGGTTCGACAGCATTGCCACTTCCGTCCACCCAGTTTGAGTGTCCCGCCCAAGCGTCCACCACCAGACTTTGCTGCAGATGCTGCATGCAGCACCTGTAAGATGCTATCTCGGGTCATCTGTACCCTAACCACCAGTGTACTTTGTCAGATGAATGTCGCCCAAAGCCGGGCAGACAGGTCGGTCTGCGCAAATGTTGGTTCCGACAATATCACGCCGTATACTGGCTGCTCCTTCTCTACCTAGGCGCGTCTCCTTTTCATCTCCTCTTCAGAACTCTCCTGACTCAACCTTCAACTGCCTCAACATTATCACACAAACAAAATCATATTGCAACCGTTGTTGCGGCTCCTCCCGTAGAGCCTGCAGCCACCTCAGGGCTTATCAAAGTTGATTTGTTAGCGTGGGGCAGAGGTACGGTGGACAATGGAATGTGCCGGTCTAAGCCAGCAAGTGTGTCCACGTGGTCCGGATCCGAGGGTTATCACTCCACAATGATTTCAATTCGACATCAACCCACTTGTCCCTCTGTCGTCTTTACACATTCTACTTAATCACTTACACATCGACTCTCCTCTTCAGCTGCTCACACCGTCTTTGGTCCCCATACCCGGGCCCTGCCCCTCCCCTCTCTTTACCTACACATCGTTTCGTATCTCTGAGGAAAAGAGAAGCCAACTCGTCTTCGCCACCTTCCTCCAATCCCCCGCTCTGTCCACCAAATCCACAGCGTCCATCGCCACTCAAAACATGGCCGATACTGCTCCGGTGACAGCAGCTTCATCTATTCCTCAACCAGGTGACGGTGCATATCTTGCGCGTCCCAACCCGCAGCCAGGCGACGGCGCATATCTTGCGCAACGTCCCAACGGCGGTCCTTCCCGCGGCCCCAGAAACAACGGCCGTGGACGCGGACGTAGGCCTGGAAACGCTGGGCCAGGCGTGGCTTCTACGTCTGAGCTTCCGGCACCGCAAATCGACAGGCTCACCCTCGACCCATCACCTAACGACGGCCAGCGAGGGACTGCCCGAGGTAAGGGTCGCAGCAATGGCTCGCGCCCCAACGGAGCGTCCGACGCCCCGCATCGTGGCCACAATAGGCCACCAAGGCAGCGGAACGAATCTGCGAATGGGGATGCTACCCCATCTGGCAGCGGCCTTAACACTCCCTTGAACCCCGCAGCGAGCGTGTTCACCCCCGACGAAGGACGGCCCAGCAGCCCCGGCTCGCGCGGTTCGCAGTCCAGGAGCCGGCAGCGCAAGCCGAAGACGGAGACGGACGGTGCTGTGGCGCCGAAGCCCGTCTCTAGCCGCCGCGCGGCCTTTGAGCGCGGCGCCAAGCTCACCACTGGTGACGCGGCCCCAAAGAAGAAGGCAGCGCGGAAGCCGGACGAACACCGGGAGCCACTCGGCCCCGAGCCCGACGGCCTCAACGCCCGACTCACTCGCGGTCTACGTGGTAAGCCGTTCATTGAGTGCCCTATCTGCTTCAACCCCATCTTCTCGCAGCAGCAGACCTGGTCGTGCCTGCCACCTCACTCGCCACCCGAGTACCCCAAGACTCTTGAGGAGAATGAGCGACCGGCATTTTCCACCGCGCACTACGCCGCGTGTTACACGCCCTTCCATATCAATTGCATCCGCGACTGGGCATCGCGCAGTCTACACGACGACGCCGAGCGGATACGCATGTCAGAGAGCAAGGATGAGCCGTCGTGGCGCTGCCCAGGATGCCAGAAGCACCGTCACCCCAAGATTGGGGGATACAGGTGCTTCTGCGGTCGCCTTGCCAACCCGCCTACGATTCCAAGCGCGCCGCACTCGTGCAATGACGCATGCGCGCGCTCTCGCCCCAACTGCAGCCACCCATGCCCTCTAAACTGCCACCCTGGGCCTTGCCCACCATGCCATGTCGCTTTGGTTGTTCACTGCCCATCTCACGCGTCTCCTCTCACTGTCAAGTGCTCAACCGCGAGCACGAACGACGCAGCACTCACGCCGGTCTGCGATGAGATTTGCGACCGCGAGCTCGGTTGTGGCAAACATAGGTGCGACAAACTCTGTCACTTTGGCCCGTGCGGCGACTGTGGCGAAGTCGAGACAGTTCGCTGCTATTGCGGTGAGGATGAGAAGGTCGTACCATGCGGCTGGAACAAGAAAGAGGGCAAGGTGTGCAGCGACGTCAACGAGACATGGGACGGTCGCTTTGCGTGCGACCGCGTGTGTCGCAAGAAGTACGAGTGTGGCATTCATGAGTGCTTGGAGAAGTGCCACCCGCATCCAGTCAGCCACGTTCCCTGCCCAACTTCTCCAAGCATCATCACCACCTGCCCTTGCGGTGCAACACCCCTCAGCCTGCTCCCCGGTTACCCGCGATCCGACTGTACTGCAACCATCCCCACATGCGGAGAGGCGTGCCCCAAGTCCCGCCCCTGTGGCCACGCGTGCCCGCTCAAGTGCCACAGTGGAGAGTGTCCTCCCTGCCATGAGCAGGTGTACCGCCCGTGCCGATGTGGCGAGAACACACTCCTCCTCGATTGTGACGAAGTGAGAGAACGGCAGCTGGCCGGCGAGACCGAATTCCTCTGCGATCGAGTGTGCAAGGCACTCCGAAACTGTGGTCGCCACGAGTGTGGCCGCATCTGCTGCCCCTTGTCATACAAGGCGAAGCGTAAGGGCCGCCGTGCGCTTGACCTTGACTATGACAACGACGACCTCCATCAATGTCCTCTTGTATGTGGCAAGCTCCTCAGTTGCGGCATTCACACTTGTCCGAAGCCGGACCACAAGGGCGCCTGTGGCCGCTGCCTCCAGGCGTCGTACGACGAGCTTATCTGCAA
This sequence comes from Cutaneotrichosporon spelunceum, assembly GCA_030805415.1. Lineage (NCBI taxonomy): Eukaryota > Fungi > Basidiomycota > Tremellomycetes > Trichosporonales > Trichosporonaceae > Cutaneotrichosporon > Cutaneotrichosporon spelunceum. The sequence continues at coordinate 281,906 of BTCM01000001.1, forward strand.
CTGCGGCCACACAGTGGTATACCCACCCGTTGCGTGCGGGACCAAGGTCAACTGCGTGTTTCCCTGTGCGCGTCCGGACCCGCCTTGCGGCCACCCGAAGACTCCTCACACCTGCCATGAGGAGCCAGACTGTCCGCCGTGTCCATTCCTTACCGCCAAGCCGTGCGCCTGCGGCAAGGACCTTGCAGTCAAGAACATCCGCTGCTCTCAGTCGCAGGACCGCGTTTCCTGTGGCCAGGTGTGCGGCAAGCTCCTTGGCTGCGGCTACCACCGCTGCGAGAAGACGTGCCATCCTGGGGACTGTGAGTCGTGCACGCAGACTTGCAACAAGCCCAAGCGCATCTGCAAGCATGCATGCACGCACACCTGCCACGCCCCTGCCAAGTGTCCCGAGAACGAGGCGTGTCCGACGATTGTTATCCAGACCTGCTCGTGTGGCAACCTGCAGACGCGCACGACCTGTGGCGCCAGCACGTCGAACCCTTCAACCCGCGAGGCCATCCAGCTGAAATGCAACGCCGACTGCATGATGCGCCAGCGCAACGCGCGTTTGGCTGACGCATTAGGCATCAAGCAGCCTGTTGACCGGACACTTACCGAGTGGCCTCCGGAGCTGCGCTCATTTGCTTCGGCGAACCTCGCGTTTGTCAAGACTGTAGAGAACTCGTTCCGCGACTTTATCAACGGCACACGGCAGACTGTTATCCTCCCACACATGCCACCGGCCAAGCGCACGTTCGTCATGTCCATGGCGGACGTGTACCGCCTGGGCCGCGAGCTGATCGACGCTGAGCCGAATCGCTCCGTTCAGATACGCCGGCGCGTCGACACGCGCCTGCCGAACCCGCTACTCTCGACCGCGGTCCAGCCCCCGCCCTCAAAACTCGGTGGCCTAGGCAATCTCCGCTCCCCTCCCGCTGGAGTGTGGGGTGCCTCGAGGAGCGGAGCAGCGACCCCGTCCACAGCCGCGTCCGCCGCCAAGGCAAACACCCCCACTGCGAGCGGACCGTCCTCTCGTGTCGCATCGCCAGGCATCGAACACTCGCGCCCCACCCCACCCGAGGCCCCACGTGCACATGTCCCTGTGACGCACGCGCCTGTACCTGTCCAAACTGTCGGCGTGGTGGGCGACACCGACTGGGATCACAGCGGCGATGAGGCGGACTAGGCTGAACCCCCCATAAGGCGGGGTCAGCCATTCCTCATCAATCATTCACCACGCTCTACCACGTGGATAGAGAGCGCCATAGCAACAAGTAAACCATGCCCCATTACATGTCATATGCTGCATATATCGTACAGTCCAGTCCAAATGAGGAGATGGATCCAGTCTAGTCATCGTAGCGCCCGCCCTCGTCTGTCTGTCAGCTTGCAGCATGCTATACGGGTAGCCAGTACTCACCATCTCCTCCCTCGCCGCCCGAGTCGTCGTCTCCTTCTCCGTTGTCGAAATAGTTGTGGTCATAGTCCTGGTGGTCCTCCTCGTCCTCATCGTCAAAGTCAAAGTCGTCTTCATCCTCCTCGCCTTCGCTCGGCTCCCCGTCGCCCTCATCGTCATCATCATCTAACGCACGCCTGCGGCGGTTCGCACGTGCTATAGCGCGCGCCTTCTTCTCGGCCCCCGTGTTCCCCTCAAAGTACTCGGTCCACAACGAAGGCGGAAACAGGTCGCGGTTGAGATGCAGCACGCCGGCGTCAAGCTGGGAGTTACCAACCGCAGCATTCGTGTTGGCGCGCCGATACCGATCGGAATATGACTCGATTTCTGGTCTCAGCACTCGTCTCTTCGCTCCCTCCAGCTTGACAACACGAGCACGTACCAATGCCAACGACCTTGCGCTCACTCTCGAGGCGCCAGGGCGCGCCGTGGCGTCCCCCCTCGGCGTCCTCGAGTCCCTCCGCGAGGTCGCGCAGCAGAGTATTCGTGTGGAAGATGACACGGTCCTCGAGACCCGTTGGGCCTGGCAGCTCGGCCGCCTTGTCAAGTGGCTGGCGTCAGTGTTGGTAGTCGAGGGGCTCACGGGATACAGCATGCCGCTGCCCTTTACGGGTTTGCTGAAGGACTCGAGGACTGCGCGCGAGTCCTCCTTGCTCATACCCGCAAACGCTGCATTGAACTGGTCGCGGCCGGCTGTCGAGCCGCCGCGCCCGCGGCCTCGTCCGCGTCCGCGCGACATGGTGGAGGGGGATCAAGGCCTGGGAGGGGGAGGGGATCAAGACCTGACGCGTGGATCAAGTGATGGGGCTTGTACACGACACACGCGTTGCCGATGATAAAGACGCCGGTTTCGGGCTCAGAGTGGGATGCACAGGTCGAGGACCAGGTTGGTTGGCGTCGTTGTGAGCCTGCAGAGTCGCAGAATTCTTGCCCGCTTCTTCTACTGTGGTGGAGGTGCCACGTGACTTCCACGTGTAGGCACGGGCCGGTTTAGTCCCGCTGTAATGTTCGCGTCGAAGTGCACGCTGAAGTGCTGACACGACAACAACTGACGAGTTTGCATTCAACCCCGACTTTTCTCTCACCGCCCTCTTCCGACGCTCGTTCAACTATGTTCCTGCGTCCGCTGCAGCTGGTATTGGCGCTCATCCTGCTTGGGCAGGTCCTCGCCGCGTCCAACTACTACTCCATTCTTGGCTGTGAGTTGTCGGCGGAGGTGGTAGTGGCAGTGGCAGTGGCAGTGGCAGTGACGGGAGGTGGCGAGCTGACGCGCAGTGAAGAAGGACGCGAGTGATGCAGACGTTAAACGTGCATACAGAGTGGGTGTTGACTGGCAGCTGTGTGGCATCCTGCAGCTGTTTGCGCCGAGCTGACCGCAGAAACTTTCCAAGAAGTACCACCCAGATGTGAACCCGGACGAGAGCGCGCATGAGAAGTTCATTGAGGTGTCGAAAGGTAAGCACATGCAATGTAGTGGAGCTGACGGTAGCGTACGAGGTGTTGTCTGAAACTGAGGTTAGTATCTGGCTTGGTCGTCGGCCTGTGGTGGCAAGCACATCTGCCGACGTGGCAGCGACGGCAGCGACGCGTCACCTGCGCAGTCCCCCGAGACTCCGCGAGGCGCTTGGGTCGCGACAACCGGGGATATCATGGCGCCACCAGATACTCTACATGGGTTAGAGCTAACTTCAGACGAGGCAGATCTATGACCGGGGTGGCGAGGCTGCACTGAAGCGGCACGAGGAGCACAAGGCGGCGGGCCAGAACGACCCGTTCGCGCAGTTCTTCGGAGGTGGTCGCAACGAGCCGCCACGGGGTCCAAGCGTCCAGTTCAACCTCGAGGTGTCGCTTGCGGACATGTACTCGGGGCGGACAATCGAGTTCGACATGACTCGCCGGTTCATCTGTTCCGATTGCAGTGGCAGCGGGGCCAACTCTCCAGCAGACGTCCGTCGCTGCGGCACATGTAATGGACAGGGTGTGGTGGTGCAGAAGCACCAGGTGTTCCCCGGCATGTTCACGAATGTGCAGATGACGTGAGTCGTGACGAACGAGGCGAGGGGATGACCTCGGCTGCGTTCGCTTGCTGTACATGTACTGAGCTGACCCCAGATGCCCGCATTGTGGCGGCAAGGGCGAGCAGATTACGAAGCACTGCGGTGGCTGTGGCGGCGCACGCACAGTCGAGAGGCAGCACACGCTGGCGGTCCACGTCCCCGCGGGCGCGCCAGAGGGGTACGAGGAGCGGTTCCAGGGCGAGGCGGACGAGAGCCCAGACTTTGAGCCCGGAGACGTGATCGTGCGTGTGAGCTCGACGCCACAATCGAACAAGGGCTGGACACGCAAGGAGTCGGGCCTGGTGGGGCGGATCACGCTGAGCGTGGTGGAGGTGGGTTGAGCACAAGAAGTGACTAACCGTAGGCACTGCTTGGATTCGAGCGGAACCTTACGAGCCTGGACGGACGGACGATCCCGGTCGGGCGTGCTGGCACGACGCAGCCGGGCGAGGTCGAGGTCATCGAGGGCGAGGGCATGCCGTCGTACCACGACATTCCGCAGGGCGACATGTACATTGAGTACAGCGTGGTGCTGCCGACGGCCGTGTCGGATGGGACGCGGAAGAGTGAGTGGGCGCAAGAGAGTGAACTGACGGCAGAACTGGCGGACGCGTTTTCGTGGAGCGGGCGGCGCGACGAGTTGTAGCATGTATGCATCTATGACTAACTCTGTGGTGATCTCTGTATGGCCAACCGCGCTCTGGGATAGACTGGCCGAAGCGTGATGTAGCGGAGGTGCGGAATCCACGCAGCCAGTGCATAGCTAGCGCGCGTTGCAACCGGTAGATCATTGGCGCTCATGCTTACCATATGCTGGCCCTCATGCTGGACAGCATGCCGTCCGGTCCCACAAGTCACAACAGGCTACTCGTCATAAATCCATACCACGCGGTGCCCACGCGTCCACCCGAGCCCGGTCCACATTGCTTCGCTCGCGTTATTCCCCACCTCGACATGGCAGAACCCCTGGAACCCCGGGACTGCCTGGGGGTCCGCGCCCATCCGTGCAAGCCGGTGCGCGAGGACAGCCTTGGCGAGCCCGCGCCGCCGGAACGAGGGGAGGGTGTACAGCGCGCCAACGCTGCCGTCGGCGACTGTGAGCACCCACGCGACTGGTCCCCCGCGCGCGCGCGCGACGCTCGCCTGTGCCAAATGTGCAGCGTACCATGCTCGTGTGCGGTATCCGCTCATCTCGTGGATCTGAGTGAGCGTGGGCGGACGACATAAACACGTGGACACGTACGAGGTCCTCGTCGCCGGGCCTTCCGTGGTCGAGGACGAGGCCGTCGAGGTCGAGGTCGAGGTCGAGGTCAGGCGCAGACGCAGGCGGAGGAGGGGCAAGTGGAGCAAGTGGGGCAAGTGGGGCAGGCGGGGATAGGAACGTTGTGCACGGCGTGTGTGCCGGTCCGCCTACGACTGCGCGCAGGGACTCGGCCCAGGTGACGTGCACTGCGCCGAGCTTGTATCCGGCCCTCTGGGGCAGCACGGCCAGCACGACGGCGGCGACTGTTGCCTGGGCCTGCTTTATTGCTGCGGGAGTTGGTGTAGGCTCGTTGCCCGTGCGCTCGTGGTCGGTGGGTTCGCTAGTGGACTCGTCAGTGGACTTGCCGGTGGACTCGTTGGTTGGCCAGTTGAGAGAGGCCTCGAGGGAGTGGAAGAGTCGGAGCTGGCGTGCAGAGGGGACGACGGCGACGACCATCCACTCTTCTGGGGAGGAGAGGTTGGGGGAGGAGGCGGGGGGGGAAAACGTCGCAAAGACTTCGGCTTCGGGATTGTTGCGGATCGCGCCGACCACTGCTATCGAGGCGGGGAGGCGGGACTCGAGGAGCGGCAGGAGGGACGTGGGGTCGTGTGCGTATACTTTCATCGTGGGGGTGGTAGGAGGTGGTGAGTGGTGAGTGAGGTGAGTGTGAGTAGCAGGGAGTAAGTCGTAGTGGTGGGTGGCGGTGGTGGTGGGTAGTAGCAGCAGGGGTGAATAGCAGGATGAATAACATGCCGGGTCGGGTTGCTAGCAGGGCCGAGCTGTTCCAAAAATGAATGCCGAGGGTATTTTAAGACGCCGACGGAGATCGGGCCGTGTCCTTGCTCCAACATCAAACGTCAGCAACAACGTACGGCCGAGTGATGGAGACTGTCATTGCAGGAGCGAGAGTTCAAGATCCACTCCATGGCCAGGAGTCTGCACTGCAATGGACCTTCGTCAGCTGCTCGTCAGCATTGCAATGGACCTTTGTCAGCCGCCTCATCAGCCGCGCGTCAAGGATGTGTCTACATGCCAGCGGACAACCACCACGGAGATGCTAGCAATACATGATGCTTGCGCCACGCCTACGTCACCATGCGCGTAGCTATACTGCCTACGCCGCCGCGCGCCCAGCTTGCTGGGCCCCCTGCTGGCCCCATCGCTGGCGGAGCCAGAGGAGAAACATGATAAGCGCCGTCACGCCCAGGATGACCAGGTTCTCCGCCAGGTCGTCGATGTCGTCGACGTCGCCGTGCCCGTCGTTCCCCTCCCACCCGGCGGCCGAGTAGTCGTCGTACTCGTCGTCGTTGTGTTCGTGCTCGTCCCCGTGCTCGCGCCCGCGTCTGTGGTCTTGCCGCTCGGCTGCGGGCGCCCCAGTGAAGAGTCGCTTGGCGCCCTCCCACAGCCCTGGCTTGTGCTCGGCGTCGTCGAAGAGCGAGAGGCCCGGTACGTCGCCGTTGGTCACGACGTCTGTCCACCAGCTAGTGTGAGTTGCGACAGCAAAGGCCTCACCTCCGTAGATAGAGCTTGGTCATGCTCAGTACCCAGGGGAGGTACGCGTCAGTCGGCGACACGCCCACCGCCATGTCGTAGTTGCGCTTCGCCATGTGCCAGTCGCGCTTGACGCCGAGGCCGTTCTCGTACATGTACCCCAAATTCCAATAGGCCATGGGGTTGCGTTTCTCCGACGCGGTCTGATAGTACCCGAATGCGCGGGGGTAGTCAGGCGACGACTCGGTCACGTTGGCGTCAGTCGAGTTAGGCTGGCCCTGGTCTGCTGTCAGGGGGATACTCGGCTCAAGCTCACAATACGAGTCGCCGACCATGACCATGGCGTCGGCGTTGCCCTGCGCGGCACTGCGCGTCCAGAGCATGAGCTCGGTGTCGGCGGGGATTGGGTGCCCAAAGTGCGTGGAACCCCGGTTGAGCATGAATGCGACATTGTTCTGTCCGATCTCGTAGCCCATCTCGGCGGCGATCCACCAGCCCAGCAGCGCGTTGTCCTCCTCGCCGCGGCCCCAGGCGCGGTTTGCTTCGCCGATGTAGTCGTCGTCCCATGCGCCAACCTCGCTTACGAGCTTGTAGTATCCCACAGCGACACCACAGGCGCCCGGGGAACGCTTCTCAGGTGGCGCATGGGCGCTCTCTTCGTGCAGCACCGCGAGGTGATAGAACGCCTCGAACGGAGAACCGTGCTGCACCGCATGGACAAAGTACTGGGCTGCACGCCGCGAGTCGCCCTTGTCGAGCAGCATCTTGCCGACGTTGATCTCAGCGTCGGGCAGGTCGAGCCCTGCCGATGCCTCAAAGTACTTGAGCGCCTTCTCTCTGTCCTTTTTCACGCCTAGTCCATCGCGGTAGATGATACCAAGGCCATTGTGTGCCTCGCGGTCGCCGAGGGTCGCGGCGCGCTCGTACCACAGCCGCGCGAGCTTGAAGTCCTGCTTGGCGCCCTCGCCACGCATGCACATGCGCCCGAGGAAGGACGCCGCGAGCATCGCCGGTTCGTTCAGCTCCTTGCGCCTTTCCTCGTTCATCTGCTTCCTCAGTCCGACCTTGCCGTTGGCGTCAAAGTCTACAGGCCACATCTGGCGCGCGACAGTGAGGAAGTACTTGCGCGCCTCGTCAAAGCTCTGCGGGATCTCGCCAATCTCCTCGGCACCGGATGAAATGCCACCAGCAGCGTGTGGGAACATTGAGCCGCAGTAGTAGTTGTGCCCGAGTCGCCACGTGTAGTGCAATTGCCCATGGTCAGAGTTGTACTTCAAGTACTCGAGGATGTCAGGCTCGGACTCGCCGCGTGCGAGCGCTTTGATTGCCTTGACGGTCATGTAATGGACGTTGAAACCGGTGAGCGACCACGTCGCATGCGGCCCGAACACACCCCCGAGACGGTCCGATATCCTCGACGGTGAGAGTAGGAGTGTCTCGCCGCCTGGCGGCCCAGCGACGTACGTGTCGTACGCCTTCTTGCCGGCGTTCTCGTAAAAGTCTAGTGCTGCGAGGCAGTCCTGTATATCAGCATTTGTCACGATGCATGGAACTGACCTCCTTGACGCCAACTCCGGCCCAGTAGCGGTACCCCATGGCCATCTGTGCGGGCTGGTAGCCCTGCAGCGCGGCAAAGGTGTAGTAGAGCGTAGCGAGGCCCTGATCGCGCTCGACGCCACCAACACCAGTGGCGTGGAAGAAGCCGACGATGAATTGCGCATGGGAGTCAGATGTCAGGTCGAGGTAACGCTTGTACAAGTCGTACGCTGCTGGCAGGTCCTGCTTAATACCGCGAGAGGGTGGGAAGAGGAGGATGTCGGCCCGCAGCGCCAGAGCCTGAGGACATCCCTTGTCCTCGGCGTCGTCGAGCGCCGCGAACACTCGTTCGATGCGGTCACGCGTTGACGCTGAGATGCGTTGCCGCCCTTTTGGGCGCCGGCTCTGGATTTTGGTGATGAGGTTTAGGGGGTTGAGCTGGGCGGCGAGGCGGGACGAAATGCGGAGAGCGGAGGAGATAGGGCCCTACGTGTCAGCAATGTTGTTGTGCAACTCACATGGCTGCTCCACCCCAACTGGTCCGGCAACCGCCTCGTGTGCGCCGCCCCGCCAAGTTTCTTAGACAGATGCGCATACCGACTGGGATGTAGGGACTTCAAAATCTCGTACGCTGTGAACACGCTCGCGCAAGCTGGAGTCAGTACCTCTTGTACAGCGCTCTCGACTCACGATCTGGTTTTTCCGGCACGTCGACGTCGTCATGTTCCGCGGCCTGGGTACCCTCAGCGGGCTTGGGCTCAGTGGTGAGCTCAGTAGGCTCGGCGAGGACGACGGCGAACGCAAACACAAGCGCAAGGAGCAGGATGAGCTTCCTCGTGATCATGCTGGCATTATGTGGGTGGGTTGGTACTGGGCTTTGGGGAAGGTGGTGAGTGATGGGTCACGACACGCAAACGCAACACGTAACAACACACCGCCGCCGGGCATGACGTGTTGGGTCGCGTGGTCGCGTCGTGGAGGAGTAGTCACGTGCTCAAGTATTAACGTGGGGTCCACGTGCCAAGGGTGGTAGTCTCGGATGCATGACTCCGAGTGTTTCGGATGGTGCACGCTCGCTCAGCCCATAGTATCTTGGGACGAAATGCAGAGTCATGATACAACTGTGGTACAGAGGATACAGGAAAAATTGGGGAGCTTTGTGCTTGTCGACTATAACATGGTCCTGGCGCGCGAACTGGGTTGGGACGCTGGAACCGGCTTGGCGGCTGATCGAGCTCTCGTCACTCTAGGTGACTACCGTTTGTGTCGGTTGTTCATGAGATATTCATTCCTCATTGTCACTAAGTACCGGCTCGAATGGCTGTTCTAGGCCCACGACGGGAAAGCTGTGGGGATTTGATGAAGCCTGTGACTGTCGGGCAGTAACCGTAGATCAGCAATCGATGGGAGGAAGCGGCAGTAGAGCTTATTCGTCGTCTCGGGTGCGGGAATACGGAAGAGCGGTGCAATTGGGGTCCCGACAGAGGGACTGAGGGGCGGGTGCTGTGAACGGGCGGACGTGGAGGGAGGAGGAGGGAGGTGGGGGACGCCTAGTGTGGCACTTTGTTTGGCTGCCCACATCAAACGAACAATATCAACCGAACAACATCAACTGCAACAACAAAGACAACGTCACACACTCCCTTCCCGCCTCGTTACCATGTCCTTGGCATTTGCTACTCTTTACCTGTTTTCTGGTAAGCCCATCGGAAGCGGAGCGGGTGACATGCCCTCTCTCCCCTTCCCCCCCCGTCTCCTCTTCCAATACCTCGTCTCCACCCTTCCCCTTTCCGCGCATGAATGCGAACAATCCCATCCGAGGTGGCACACATCCGCAGCGGTACGTAACCACATACCCGGGTGACAGGCCAGAGGCAGCCCGGTTCCGGGATCGGGACATGGAAACAATAAACGCAACAATAGTCTCCAGGTCGGCAGTGGATGGGTTGTGGGTGGGTGGACAAAAAGCATAAGAGGGAGAACAAAAGAACATCCGCACGCCTCAGGGTCCGAACAAAAGAGCAGGGAAGAGCTAGGGCATAGGAACGCCATCTAGGGCAGAGTTGACGAAGGGTTGTCACCGCCGTGCCTTAGGATCCTGGGATTTGTGTCTGCCGTGATTGATCCAAGATTTGTAGAACAAATGGGCACCTGAGGCCGAGATTTGTACTAATTTGGCCGGATTTGTAGAGACGACTCCATCATTTGTAGACACGGGAGCAAAAGCCGGAATGTTGGTGCACAAGTCGCTAGAGGTACCGTCTAGTCTGGGTTTGGGAGGAAGGGGGGGAATGGCGGGAATGCACGATCAAGTGGTTGCGTATCCTGGCGAGGACATGGAACTTTCCGGCGCATTGGTGACAAACCGGTCTGTCACAAGCTTGGTGCGATCGCTCGAGACGATTAGACAATAGACGATAGGGGGCCCCTTATCGGCCTCTCTTGGGCTCACATCTCCCAGGGCGCCCTGGGTTTCCGATCTACACGGAATCCCATTGTCTACCGGGTAAACGTCTTACGAGAGCCTGCCAAGGGCTATACATCGTTTTTTCCAGCTTCTTTTCTAGTACAACCTCTACAATACACAAAATTGGGTAGGTGTGGATGTGGATAGGTGTGGATAGATGGCGTTTGGAGACGTTGTTGGAGGACGAGGCGTAGCGAAGCGTAACCGGACGGATCGTAGCGACGAGACCATAAACCCAGAATGACGATGACAAAAACGAGTCGCAGATCGATCCAGTCCATTTTTTGTGTCGTGACTATAAACAACATGGGATGATTCAGCCTAAAGGCGGATCTCGAACGACTGCACGGGCGACGACCATGTGCGTGCCGTGTTGTTGCTCGAAGACGACAGCGGGCGGCGGTCAGAGGGCGGGACATTGCGTGCATCCGTCTTGATCCTCGGCTTGTCCTCGTAGCCTGCAAAGCCCTGGTCGATTGTGGGCAAGTGTGACGACGGCCAGCCCTGGTACGGGTGGGGCTGGTGGAGGACAGGGGCCGAGCCGGTCGGCCGTGGGAGTGGGAGGACGAGGTCGGCAATGCGCATGCGGCTGGGCGAAGCAAGGCGGTCGCCACGGTTGTTGCCCGCACTGTATTCGTAGTCGTCGTCGCGACGGCGTTTACGCGAGGCGAGGTCGTCGTCGTGGTCATGCGCCCGCATGGGGTAGGGGTGCACTGCGCCACTCCGGGGGTTCTGGAACGTCGAGGCGGCGGATGCAAGGGTGGCAAGAGGATCGGCGCGAGAAGCGACGCTTTCGGGGATGCCAGGGTGGGCGTGGTGGTGGGGCGCGGGCATCATGCCAGCAGACTGGCCCCACACGCGACGGAGGGTATCGGCCTGCTCACGGTGGCCTTGAGCGATCATGGCGTTCTCGAGCTCGCGGACCCAAGCTTGGAGGCTAGCCTCGCGTGCTTCGAGCATGCTGAGGCGGTCTTCGAGGTCGTGTGCCTTGCTACGCATGGTGTTGACCGTGGTCTCGAGGTCTGCCATCTGGGTAGCGCGGCGCTCTGCGTGTGTAAGCGTGTAGCCATGGTGGGTGGGGAGTGGGTGAAGAAAGGGCTTTGCAGTCCAGAGGTGGGTGACAGAAGACGAGGTGGGGTTGGTCTGTGTGCATAGGGTACCAGAGGTCCAAGCGTCGGGCAAACTTGGGAATGGGAGCCGACATGTAGGAGCGATGAATGACCACGAGCGCTCTCTCTCTCTCTATTGTCTAGACAATAGGCGAGGGGTACGTGCGCGTGGGTAGGAGAAGGCAAGCAAGGCATTTAGGGGATGAGGCATGACAGGCAAGCAAGCAAGGGGGTGATGGGACAAGAGCGAATCGGTGACTCACGACGGAGGTTGCGCTGCTTGACGCGATTCTTTTCGCGGCGAATCTCGAGAGCGGAGCGAGCGGCCTCGTGGTCGTCCTCGCTGCTGTTGCAGCTCGAGTGGCGTGCCATGGCGTGGGAAGAGGTCTGGCGAGGGGAGAGGGAGACGGTAGATGAGGGCGAAGGGAGGTGGTGAGCTGGGGCCATTGTGGGGTTGGGGTTGGGTCCAAGGGTGCTTGGGCAACTGTGGGTTGTCTGTCTGTCGAGAGAGTTGTCGACGGACGATGGACAAGACCAGAGCAAGCGGATGTGGTTGTTGTGGTGGTGGTGGCGAGGGGGGCTCACGGAGGAATGGCTAGTCGTCTGGTATGGTACAGATGACGGATGTGTGAAAGAGCAAGTTGACGAGGGAGCTTTGGCAAGATGTCTTGTCTTTTAGGTGGACCAAGAGGCCGAGGAGAGGGTGAGGGTGAGTGAGAACGCAGGGGCAGTCACTCTGTCGATTGTCATTGTTGGCCGTTTGGATCGTTCAACTAGGGACACTGGGACCGAGGGACACTGAGAGGGACCAGGCGTCGTCGGACATTCTTCTCATTCTCTTGGCAAGCAACCACAAAGCATTCCCAGGAACAAGCCCTCGTTCAACCCAATCCAATCCTCCTTCAGGCTCCCCTCAGGGCACTCCTCAGGGACAATCCCTAGGGTCCCAGACACACTCTACTGTCCTGTGAATTTGGATTTTGTTTATTCAAATCCGCCCCGAGCCAGCCCGGGCACGTGGGGTCGTCCGTAACTGTCCCTCCCTTTTCGATCCCGTGCGTCATCTCGCTATTTTTCTTCATTGTTCTCACAAAACTCCTCAACCCCTCCGCTGTATCTCCCGCACCCGGTCCGCCAACCACGTTCCAGTCCCCGCACCCTATTGTTGTCACCGGAAAAATACCGCGAGCGATCCGGGCCTTATCCCACCAACAAGTCTTGCGCACTCCTGACTGCGCAGCAACAACGTCACGTCGGTGACTCGGCCACCACAAAGTAACTGGGGTGCCCCGGATCTCGCGTCACCAGGCGGTCACTCTGCCAAGCATAAACTCTGGTATCGATAGATTCTGCGTCTATCCCAAGTATTAGAAAGTGTCTGTCGCAGTGCATCTGGCAGTATCAGGCATGTGGCATTTGAGAAACGTGAGAAACCGGAGGTGACAATCTCGACTTGTGGTCTGGCAGCGTACACCATTAACAATACTCGCTGCCACCATCCGCAGGTGTGTGCAGCGTGAGTGAATGTACACCACGGCCCGTGTACGCAACGGGCCTCTGAAGCTTCTCACCACCGAGCGTCCCCTCAATACCGTAATCGAGCACAGACTCACCGGGGTCGATTCTGTGGTTGGCATCAGACAAGGCATCCTCGAGTAGGAGCAGACTGTTTCAGCGGACAAAAGAAACCCCCGGGGTCAGGGCACAAGGTGTGGCTTCTGCTCCTCTTCCTGCCCCTGTCGAGGCACGCCGGCACACCCGGCACATTGGCAAATCTCCGCGACTAACTGCGGTCCAACTCTAATCGCCGTCCGTCGTCCGCCCGGCCAGAGAGTCAACAGTGACTACAACACGGATGGACACAAGGCAAGGCACAGCCTGGATCACTCCATCTCCCTCCGGCCAAACCCAACAAGTCACCGATCCATGTTGACCGGTATGCGAGGAACAGAGGCACTGGTGGCCGACCTCTCTCTCGTCTGCTGCTGTTACCGCTCTTACCACTGTTACCGCTCGTGCCGAGGCTACTGCCGCCCTCTCCAGACTAGACTCGGCGGAATCTCAGCAGAACAAGCCAGCCTCCATAGGGAGTGTCTGTAGTCGCGTCACCTCCAGCCACAGACTAGGACGCACGACGCACAAGCTACGATGAACATGCTACGACGCTACGACGAATGCATGCACGACGCTCGCGCTACAACTTTGGTATTTTGAGAGTATCAATGGGCTCGCACGGGCCCAGATCATGCTTCCCCTCCTTGTTTCTTGTCTCTCTTTCCTGTGTCTCCGCAGTCACCAGTCCGCTCTCCGCACTCGCCTCTCTCCTGTCTCCTGTCTCCTGTCCCCTGTCTCTAGCCTCCAGTCTCCATCCACTCTCCTGTCTCCGCACTCTCTTGTCTCCTATCCCCACCCTCCAGCCTCCACAGCCCCTCATCAGTCATAGCGCGTGCGTGCGGCACTGCATAGCTTCTCCATCGCCTCGCTCCACTCGCCCATGCCTCCACCCACGCCCCCACCCACGGCCCCACCCCCGCACAGGCGCGCTCGAGCCTCCAGTACAGCCATTCAGACAACGCATTCAACCAGATAGCATGTGATTTGTCCCATTCCATTCGCATGATTCGTCTTACAAGCTCAAGAGAACAAATTCCGGATGAGAACCCCTCGCTCGGTTCGCGACATGCACCAGGGCTGGCACTGGCGCTTCCAGTCGTGTGACACTAGGGCTTCAAGGGGTCCGCGTGCACACTCACCGGGTGGTCGTCGTGCATGTGCTCAGAATTGTAGTCGTCGTCTGGGCCGTGGGGGTGCTCCTCGTACCCGCCCCCCGTTTCCAAGTCAGTCACAATCACGACCGGCTCAGCCTCGTCGTCCGAGGGCAGAGTCGCACCCCATCTGGGCAGCGCGCCATACACGTATACCGCCAACACAGCCCATGTCAGGCCGACCGCGAGGCCAAGCATCTCGATTGAATCCATCGATTTGGCATACAGCGGGAAGGTGGCGAGCAGGATTGCGCCAACACAGGCGAATGCGAAGCGCAGGATCTGGCATTAGCATGCGCACGGGTCAGTGGGATGCACAACCCCGCGCCAGACTCGAGCGGACGCCAAGCGCGGGATGGCGGATCTCAGCGTCACTCGTGGCTGTGACGGGTCAACCGGTGACACGACAGGCGTCGACGCCGCTCCTTCCCAATGTTCTCACCCCACCTGCCCAACCATCGCTCATAACGCCACTGATTGAGATGGTCCGGACAGACTTCTCCTCGGTGGGGTCCTGTCACGCCCGTCCGTTCCTTAACCGGCGCGTCGTAACAGCGCCCACGCCAAGTGCCATCCCCGAACTCGACCCAACCACGTCCCACGCCGAGTGAGGTGGCGTCGGACAACAAGGCTGAATGCCTCACAACCAGAACAATGGAGACTGGGCACCAGGGCGCCGGGGACAACCAGGTGACGGTTCCATGTGAGTTTCGATAGTGCCACACCCCGATGCCCGGTGACACCCGGGTCCAGTGCCCCGCTACCACCCACAGGTCACCTTAGCATGGCCACAGTAATAGATTGTAACTGGTGCCCAGCCACTTTAAGCTCGCCGAATTCGCCGGGATCGACGTCGTACGTCACGTACAGAACAAGGATGCGGAACGGTGCGGCCCGGGTCCGGCCGGTTCCGCAAGTGACTCACCCTCGGGATACGGGCCAGGTTCCATTTGTCCTGCTCGCCATGCAACAGGTCGATGAGGCCGAGAAAGAGGACCGCACAGCCAAGGCCACCGGCCCAGAACCTTGCGTCAGTCAAAATCAAAGGTTAGGCAGATTGTAGTGGGGTTCACTGCCAGCCTCGGCGACGAAGGTACGGCCACAGACGCCGGCGCTAACTATTAAGATTGTTGGTGTGGGTAGTGTGCGCCTAACGTAACCGGGACATATATCAAGGGCTGACCGCAACGCACAACTGGTGCCTTTCAACAACACAACGCTCCGAGGTCCAAGTAAACCACAGCGCATGGAATCGCGGAGGAGTCTCCGACATTATGCACGGCAACAACCCACCACTTCACGCCTGGCTCGATGATGTCGTAGCTGTTAACCATCTTGTTGCTCGCGGCCGCCGCAAGCACAATGCTGGCGCACAGAGGCCAATGGAAACTGGCGTTAGTGCGGGAAGCGTGCCGGCGGCTGGTGGTCACGGGGCAACGACCGGTCCTAGCAACAGCTAGATGACGACGCTTGTGGGGTTCCACAGCTTCCGAAAGGCCCGGATTGCCCAGTGTGGCGATATTATTAAGAGCTTTATTTTTGTTGGCGTGGTCGCCATTGCCAGCCATTGGTCATCCCGCTGGTCACATGGACTGGTGATTTCCAAGAAACACTCACAAGTTGAACAGGATGCCAGTTAGCCACGAGCGTCGCAGCGCGTGCGTGTATCTGCGTGAGTTGAAACCTGATATCCTCGTACCTGATAATGTGTGTGTCAGACGGGAGTGTGTACCTGGGGTGTGAGTGTGTTGTCAGAAGCTGTTGCGTTCGGCGTTGTGCTTGTTGTGATTGAGAGGAGTGTCATTGTTCCCCGGTGACCTCCAAAGCACACGGATGTCGCTTCTCTCGCCTCTTCCGGAAACGGCTTTGGTTTTCTAACATTGACAGTCCACGACAGCCGTGCCGCCGCGTCGCAGTCACCCCAGTGCGCGGACAGTCCATGGGTTTCTTCAGCCGACCCGCAAGACATTATCTGCCAGTGCCCTGACGTCCGTCCAGAGCATCTGTTCCCTTCCCCCATCACCCTTCTCTTTCCCTCTAATTCAATCTCTCTCACTCCCACCATGGAATCTCCCCTCCTCACCTCACTCAGCCAACTCACAGGTAATTGAGCGCCCATGCGACCATGAACCCCAGCGACGCCTTCCCAAACTTGTTTCCTGCACCGAACTCCCCGGGCGCCGCAATGTAGAGGAGGTTAGCGACCAATTCGCCGAGCTGGCTTCAGTACAGCCTCAACCACCAAAGCTTACAACAAGGACGGTGAACGCGCCGCTCCGATCGATCGAATGCTCGATGTTGATGGCTGGAGTCAGACCCATCCCAACTCCTCTTGGCGTTCCAAGCGCCTCACCAGCAATCCGGAGGTTGTCTGGCAGCTTGACCATGCGAAGAATGCTGAGGCTCATATCAGGAGCATCGGCCGGGTCGAGCTCGCCCGCCTCAATTTGACGGCGCACCTCGCGCCGGCGCTTGACCATCATGTACCGGCCGTAGACGTTGTACAGGATCATGTCGACGCGCATCAGGTCCAGCAAGATACCAGCTATCGCGCAGCCGACTTGAGCGCGCCTGGACCTCACCCAGATGAGCGGGAGGTAGGCCAGCATTGGGATAACCACTGCAACGCCGGAGAGGAACTGGCTGATGCGGAATTTGGGTAGCCAATATGCGTAGAGGAAGAGCACAATTGCGCGCGTCGCTTTAATGATGAGGAAGAAGGCCGCAGCGGCACGCACTGGTGCGCGCAGGTCCTCGGGCACCACTCCCCCGATACCCTCAGTTCCTTGCACACCCTCAGCGCGCATCACTAGGCCCACCGCTTCTGCTACTGCCGATGCCGCATCGCTCTCGTGCGACAACGGGATGGCGCTCGCGTTCGCCGTGTATCCCAGAATACACAGCATCCCGAGGAGCACCCACAAACGGTGCACCAACTGCCATCAGCCTCCTCCTGTCTATTGGGCTTACATCATCAGTACCTGAGACGTTGGAATACCGCCGCGCCTCCTCCCACACGCTCCAGCTCGGCCAGAACGTCAGGACAAAACGAGCTATGCCTGCCGCGGTCGGTGCCTCTACAGCCGCCTCAGCGAGTTGGTGCACCACCCCCACGTAGAGAAGGTCGAGGAAGAGTTCGATGCGTGGAGAGGAGCGCTCCTCCTGCTCGCGGTATAATTTGCCTCCTGATATCCACTGTGGTCAGTGAGGCTGAGGAAAGGGAGGCGTGAACAAGGGCGGGGGAAGGAGAAGGGGAGGGAAGGAGCGCACCTGCCGGATGACGGGGGGGTTGATGAGGTCGCGGAAACGGGTGGCACGGGCTTTCGCGCCCGTGCCCTCAGAGTGCAGCACGATGTTGCTCATCGCTGAAGGGCTGAGATGGATGGAGCGATTCCGAAATGTGTAGGGTGGGACCGACTGGCGGCTTTGTTTTGAGCGGATGATGCCATGCCGAGATGAGTGGGCTAGTCTAGACTTGGTCGCTGGGTGACAACCAATGTCGTCAGGTGATCGCCCAATCGACCGTTAGTCTTCAATCTCTATTTCGGTGTGGCTGCTCGTTGTAACTTGTTGGGTCGTGAGGCATGCATGCCACCAAGGATGCATAGCGCCGGAACCTGCCAAGCCGAGCCTGTTGGCTCCAGTACCGTTACCGCCCAACTTGAGCCAACAGAGTCTCACTAGTACGTATTGGCCCCTTTCCATGAGGGGACAACACTTACGAGTCACCAGCCCTCACATCCGCTCAGACCCCTGGACTCTGTACAACTCAGTTGGTTGCGTGTAGCACTCCAAGGAGCAGTGGTCTATGTACACTTCTAGCCGTCACGCATTCATCCAGACATATCTACAGTACACGTTTCTAAGCTATATCAGTTCGCCCTGTCCTGCAATCCAGCTTGCAGCCCTGTGCCTCAGCCGACGAGCTTGGTCCCCCTGTCGCCCCACACTTTCTCGCTAATGTCGATCTCTGTGGGTGTCTTGCGACGCGCGAAGATGTGGAAGTGCGCGTAGCCAGGTACGCTCTGTAGACGAGGGGGGTTGACGAAGAAAATCGTCTCCCATCCGCGCGGGTCAAATAGCCCGCGAACCATATTCGCGACCTCGTGTCCGCCAGCAGCCTCGTACTCGACGCCCGACCAGCGCTTGACCTCCGGCCCAGCATACCCGACATCGACGGCGTACCATCCCCCCTCACCGGCTTCTGATGGGCCGGAGCGGCCCACGGGCTTCTCCTCGTCGTCTGGACTAGGGCTGGGCGTGGGCAGCTGCTTCCTCGTCGGCGGGAAAGCTGGAATCACGCCTGTGAACCCGCCCAATCCTTCAGCCTCGATCTTCTCCCACGCTCCTCGGTCATAGTTCACCAACACTGGGTGCGCAATCGGTACCCGGGACCAGACGCAGTAGTGCCGCACCCCATAAGGGACGCAGTACGGCCAGTCGTTGGGAAGCAGCGCGTACTTTGTCCCGTCCAGCCCGGCCGAGGGGTCGTACTTGAGGTAGATGTCGAGATCGTCCTCCTCCTCGGCTTCTTCTGGAGAAGGCGTGCCGTCGTCGCTCATGAGACCCTGTTCGCGACGCCGGGCCTTCTCAAGACGCTTGTTGACCTTGGGCAGCACGCTGTCCAGGTCCACGTACGCGACAGAGTTAGGCGTGCTTACCCCACTTCCAGCGTGGGACACACCCGAGCTCGCTGCCGTGGCGACGCGCGAGCACCCCGCCGCGGCCGCCGCGAAGCCGCCTGGCATCTCGGTGGTTGTGCGCGGACTAACTCCCCCGAATCCGGGAGCAATTCGCAGAGCACGCTGCACCACGGCAACACCCCCGGCCCCAGACTCAGAGGAGATGACCCGGCGATGTTTTAGCGCAGCCCCATCGTCACGGGGCCGCGTCGAGGGAACGAGATCCACTTCAGGATGCGACAGGACCGTGCGCTGGTCATATGTCGGCTCGGGCCCGGTTTCTGCGCCGAGTCGGTTCCGGTTCGCTTCGCCCCATGGCAGACGCGCATTGATGAGATAGTTCTCGGTCGTCCCCCACGTGTCCTGCTGCTTCTTCATCCATCCTTCGTAGACGAACTGCAGCTGCTTGTTGCGAGTAAGGCGATCAAGTTTGCCGGATTCTGCGATCAGCATTAGTTCATCTAGGGATCGGGCGTACTGATCACATCCTTGAGCTCGCCCCAGGTGTAGAGACGGGGTTGGGCGTCGAACTCTGCTTGAGTGGGCACACCTTCGATGAAGGAGGGTAGCTCAAACGCTTCGGGGGCGGGATAACGGGTGTCGCTGTCCCAGATTGGCATTATAGTTGGGGATGAGATAGAGCGAGAGAGTTAGATGGCGATGAAGAGTGAGGCACGTTTTATCGGTACGTTGAGTACATTGACCCAGTAGTTCGGCGGCTGCGCCGCCCCCCACGCAAGAGTATGGCGTTGGACTGGATAGAGTGTGTGGGGGTGGCAACCGGCTCTGTCGCCGAAAGTGCACTATCAGGAACCTATTCTGCCGACGTCACTTCGCCGTTCTTGGCCGTTCTCAAGTTGAGCGGAAGCAGATTCTTGTACCACGATTTTCGAGTGGGAATTGTGATAAACACGACTGTGGCACCGAAATTCCAGAGTGACACTGTGACGCCCTTGAACACGCAGGCAAGCTGGCGAGAGGTCATCAATGGCCATCCTCACCCTCACGCCCTGCTCAAGCTCATATGTATAGGTCCGGAAGCCATTCTTGTCCAAGCTCCTCCATTGCTCTTCACGTGGCCTCCACCTCCTCTTCCACCTCCACCTCCACCTCCACCTCCATTAACCTCCACCTGCCCTCAACCACTAGAAAGTATTCGGGCCGAGAAGCCGAGGACGCAACCACAAGTGAGGACCTCCAAAGCGCGTCCACACGCTCCCAATTTAGCACGCTACGAACCACCTGCTTGCTGGTTTGCTTTACCTTTGTTGTGCGGACCCGATCTTCCGACATGGTTGCTGCCGATGACCGACGGTGAGGTGATGTACAGACACCATGACGTCATGCCCAGCTTCCACTAACTGGACGCTTTATCAGCCCGCAGCGCGTTGGACCTGAGCTACCTTGTCTGTAGCAACCGGTCCGCTCTCATTCCCAGGTCCTATTTAGCCGCACGTTCACTTCCACCTCACAACATCTTCCTCTTCTTCCACATCTCACCGCAACGAGACAAAATCACACCATGGCTCACATCAAGGAGACCGTCGCTTTCGAGCCCAAGAACATGATCGTGAGCAATACAACCTTACGAGCTCAGCTTACTCAGTACCGTAACCTCGGAGACACTGGTCTCGTACGTGTCACTAATTCTGCTTTGGCCTGCATCACTTACACCAGCGTGTCCCGGTGTTCTCGTATGGTGGCTGGCTCACGTAAGTTGCAGGCAGTGTTCTCAGCACAGTCCCTCACCATGATTCGCCTCAGGTGTCATGGCCTGGAGCAGCTTGGCCTGCCGATCCCTGCACCCTCTTGCACTGCTGTCTCTTCTCCCCCTTCCCCCTGGGCTCCCTCTACCCTACTAACCACAGCGTCGGCGGCACGCAGAAGGGCGATGTCGTCAAGGACCTCATGCAGAAGGCCTTCGACCTCGGCATCAACATGTTCGACGTGAGTGAATCGGGCATGGCCGCCGGTTATCCCCAATTGCATGCTATCCGATATCGACTGACTACAGAATGCCGAAATTTATTCCGACGGCCAGAGCGAGATTGAGATGGGCCGTGTGATCAAGGAGCTCAACTGGGACCGGCGGGACATTATCATCACCACCAAGGTCTTCTTTGGCACCTCGCGCAAGGAAAAGCAGAACACCCGTGGCCTGAGCCGCAAGCACATCATCGAGGGCACGCTCAGCAGCCTTGAGCGCCTGCAGCTCGACTATGTTGATGTCATCTTTGCGCACCGCCCAGACATCACCACGCCCATGGAGGAGACGGTGCGCGCGTTCAACTGGCTCATCGAACAGAACAAGGCGTTCTACTGGGGCACGTCCGAATGGACTGCTGCCCAGATTCTCCAGGCCAAGGAGATTGCTGCGCGCCTCAACATGGTCGGGCCCGCATGCGAGCAACCCCACTACTCGATGCTGCACCGTGAGCGCTTCGAGGTTGAGTACAAGGAGGTGTTCAAGCGCGGCCACGGCTCTACCATCTGGTCGCCCCTCGACTCGGGCATCCTCACTGGCAAGTACAACAACGGTGTGCCCGAGGGCTCGCGCTTCGCGACCAACTCGGCCTTCTTCTCCAACACGGTTAAAGAGCTGGAGACACCCGAGGGCAAGGCCAAGATTGAAAAGGTCAAGGCCCTCACACAGGTCGCCGTGGGGATTGGCGCAAGCATGACAAACATGGCGCTTGCTTGGACACTTCTCAACCCCAACGTCTCGACGTGTATTGTGCGTAGAGAAGCGCGAACAGACTAACACCAGCTCGGCGCCACCAAGCCTGAGCAGCTCGAGGAGAACGTCAAGGCGCTCGACGTGTACAAGACATTGCTTGAGAAGCCAGAAGTTGTTGCTGAGATCGAGAAGATCCTCGACAACAAGCCAAAGTCCGTTGAGAGCTTCAGCCGCCTGGGCCATGGCGGTGAGCTCATCTAGTGGAAAAGGCAAGCGAGGGTTGTACGTGGCTGTGGAGGTTAGTGGTGTAATGGGCGGCATCAACGTTCTAGACGTCCGGGTGGACTATCTCGCATCACGAGGCGCGTGACGGTAGACAGCCTGTAGCGATCGATGAACTTGTATCTAGTGGCCTGTGTTTTGCTTCTCGCATGACCTCGTTGACTGCGGGTATTGCCTCAGTTGTGGCGCGTTTGCCTTGGCCTCGCGCTGTGTGGCTGGGCGGGTGATGTTGTTGACTTCTGTGTCGTCTGCAGGGTGACTGGTTGGACAATGTGATGTGGATAGGGACTGGAGGCCTGTGGGCCGGGTTGTTCACAACTTGGACGTCGCATGGGTAACGGTGTGAGTCAGACTCTGTAGCGAGAATATGGCACTAACGAAGCGCGAGACTGCCGCTCCATCTCAGCCATCCCATTGGCATGCATCTATGTCATCAGCACTGCCACCCATGCCGACCTGGGCGGAGAGCGGATTTAAGAACGATTGTAATGGACTCTAATCACAGGTTCAAATAGGACGCGTCGCGTGCTGCGTGTGCCAGTCCCGCCAGCCAGGGCCGGCCACCTGCCCGGACCTGAACACCACCTCATGTCTCATTCATACATTTCACCACCCACCATGGCTGACGAGCTGTCCGCGCCCATCGCCCGGCGCCTAAGCCAGCAGCCCCCTTCCACTCCCTCCCCAAATCCCGACGGCCGTTTGAAACGCCTCTCGCTAGTTGCTGCTCGTGACGGCGCATCGCCTGTACGCATGCAGGATGAGGGCCGATCGAGCGTCGACAGCCTGCGCACCCAGATCCCTGCGTCGCCTTCCCCCCGTCCTCTGATTGCCACGTCCCCATCGCCAAGGCCACGACATGGTGGACGGCAGAGCTCGATATCATATTCGCCTAGCGTGCGGATTGGGCATGTCGCCCAGGGTAGCATATCTCTGCGGAGAGACCACCCGAGTTTGGAGATGGAGGAAGAGGAAGGCAGGAGGAGCACAGACACGCTTACGCTCAGCGAGAAGTATGTTGTTTGAGATGGGGGAGAGGCTGACGGCAGACACTCGGACCTACTCCGCATGATTGCTATGCGTGAGCGGCGGGTGAATGAGCTCAAGCAGGGTGAGTGGGTCGGGAACGCGGGGAGATGCAGCACAAGGGCAAGATGAGGTTCTCACGGAGCGGGTTACCAAGGCCTTCTACCGCTCGCTGACACCAGAACTCGCTATACAGGAGGAAGCACTCTCATCGCTACGCGCCCGCTGGACGGCCGTCGCGCGCTCCGATGCCGTCATCCCCACCAGCATACAGCCGCCCCGGAAACGAGACTCGGCATCACACACCTCCACACCATCAACCTCCCTCCCGTCCCTTGTCCGCACCCACCCAAACAGCGTTAGCACAAGCAGTACCGCTTCCTCACTCCCGACTGTTCCCGACGACGAACCAGCCGAAATCGATACCGAGAATCCGAGTACCTCTGCCGCACTCGGAGGGCTATGGAATGCCATCACGGCCGACGCAGACGAGACGATCCAGGAGGGCAAGCGGTTCTGGGGTCAGCTGTTGCGGACTGTCGGCGCAGCGGCGGGCGGTAACGTTCCAGAAGAGGCTGCGCGGCCAATGGAATATGTACGCAGCACCGACAGTGCAACAGGCGATGAGGCAAAGCCTGAAATGTATGTCGGCGCACGGCGGCACTGACGGAAGACCGAACCTGCGCAGCATGGCATCGTCATTTGGTTTCCTCCCGGCCAGGCCACACACGTCACCATCATCCGAGCGGCGCACTTCGCGTGCCTCGACCAAATCGCCAGCATCTGTGGCGTCGACAGCTAGCCGCGAGCGGAGCCCTGTCAAGAGTACAGCGAGCAACGGCTCTCAGAGCCCCACACGAAGCGTGCGGAGGAGTGGAGAGAGGCGGCCCATTGACAAGGGGACGCCCCAGGCCCTGCCGCTGCTCGCGCCGACGCCTGTTCCCCCAGAGCGCCGGCTCAGCGCGCGCCTGAAGCAGGCAGCGCAGAACCCGCGGCCGCGGCAACTGACAGGTGAGGGGGAGAAGGCGGCGGGGAAGGAGGAAGAAAGGGAAGCGGAGAATGGCAAGGGAGGAGACAATCCGCAGCTGGTGACTGCGGCGCTTGAGAGCGTGGGGTGGTAGTTGTACACATTATTGCATGGGTCTTGTGAATCGGATTGGGCCGCATGATGCGGTCGGGATCCCAAGAGTGGCGCAGGATCGTGGTGAGTCGCGGTGGTGACAGCCCGTGCTCAAGTCTCCGATCGCTGCCGATGCCGTTGTGGGTCGCTGCCACCGAGGCGGCTGTACTCCTTCGTATGGGCGCTGTACTCGGCCTAGCGAAACCCACTCCGGCTGTAACGGCCGGTTTGAGGGAGGTGGCAGACGCACAGTGGTGCAGGGCATTGGTGAAACCGAGTGGTGCGGGCATGGTCGTGTTTGAGGGATTGAACGGGTGCGCTGGAATGAAGCTACTGTACAGGCAGAGACTCCGTTCATTACGAGGTATACACGGTTTGGATATTGACAGGACTGGCTACACTGACAATGCACCGCGCGCTGATCAGACGGACAGAGGTGATGGCAGCATTTTTTGTCCCTGATGTGATCTACAGTACTTGACATTGCAGTGCCTCAAATTCATCTAAAACCTCTGATTTCTGGGCCTCGTAACTCTACAGTGGCCGTGGAGCAATGGCAGTATACATGTAGGTGGAAAATATCCACCCGGCGGTGCGAGTGATTATTGTCAACACAACTCTACGTCACAGCTGCAACAAGTGACCGCCAAGCCGTCGCTCTGGACTGCCGTTCATCCGTCCCAGTTCAACAGGCGCTGCACAGCTATACATTTCAGAGCCCTTATCTAATCCGTTGAATATCGGGTGCCCAACTAGGCTCCACGAGGGCGCGCACGGCTCTGCATGGCCACCGCAGTCGCACTCGCAACGCGAATAGTCGAAACGACCGCCTGCGCCGCATCGCGAATCTCCTCCCACAGCTCCCGGCCTCTGGCCCCATACCAGCCCCAACTACCGCTCTGGAGGGCAAGCTCGAGCTCCACGATCGCGACAAACCCCTGATACCCCTCAATCGCGCACTGGTTCCACGTCTGCTGCCCGAAGCCGAAGCAGCGCGCGCGCTCGCCGTGCATCAGCGCATCCTCGTAGCACGTCCATAGCGGCTGGTACGGGTGTCCTAGGCCGCGCACTTCGAGGATGTGGAGGAGACGCTCAAGGACCTGGAGGATGTCGTCGAGGCGGTTGGTGGCGTCGCGGAAAGCCTGGGTGTGGCGCGTCAGGCGGTTGGGGGAGGTGCGCCGGAGCGCGGCCCGGCGTTCTACAAGGCGTGCGGAGCGGGCCGCGAGGGCGGCGGGGCTCAAGTGGCTATGGGGAGGCATCTGGTGTTAGGTCGTCCGAGTCTCACTTACCGCGGGTTTTGCGTTGGGTGTACAGGAGATTGGAGTGCTGTCAGCGGAGAGTAGGCGTTGAGAGGAGGGTGCGCACGCAGTCGAGTTATAGACCGGCTCTCTATCCTTCGCCCCAATGTGCGCTCCGATGTGCACGCCACAAGGGTGTGTGCTGCTTTCCCACCTGGTTCAGATACAGCCTTGAATCGAGTTGTGGGAGGTATGCCACACTCGCATCGGAAATAATCGAGTACCAATCTAGCTTGCGTGCGAAGTAGGTAGACGGAGGTACAGTATGCTCAATATGTCGCTTCAACACACAGCACTTGGACGACATTACTTGGCAGGGCATGGGGCGGTTCGGCTGCAGTGGCGAGTTGTCGGTTGCACACGATGTCGTCGGCAGGTTTCTCAAGCTTATCAAAGTAACAAAAACGGGGCAGCCTCAATGTCTCCTGTGCTGGCCACATCGTAGACTCTATACGGTGGTTTCTCTCAACAGGACACTGTGGCGTCAGCTGAATGACTAGACTTCATGACCACGGCGCGAGGAGTTTATGTACCTGTTCAACCAAAAATTCTGAGCAGATGAATCAGCGCCATCCACGATCCCTCGCCGCACGTTGTCCAGTCCCAACAGTCATTGCACTACTCGTCGCCATTTTATTGAGGGTTACAAATGCCAGAGATGCATATATACGGCTCGTAGTCCCTAGCTATCTCCGACCTTGTAGAACCGAGCGCTGACTTGTGTCGAGGCAACCCACGCGTCCATCTCGCATCGCGCAAGGTCCTCCGCACACCGCTCGACATTCTCGAGGTCGGCCGTCACCTCGCGGTTCCACGATTTGTATGCCGCGCAGGTAGCGCGCGCCTCCGCCGCCAGGCAGCTGTATCCCTTGACGGCTTGCGCGCTGAGCGCCGAGTTGAAGGTGGCGTTAGCAGCCGCGACGCCCTGCGCATGCGCCCACCCACTGCACGTGGCCAGCGATTCGGCCGCGTGGACCGGGGCCGACGCGAGGGTTTTGGAGGCCTGTCCCTGGGCCTTGCACAGCGCATCGGCGGCTGCCGCCGCTGACTTGGTCGTGGTGACCTGGTTGTTCTCGAGGTAGAACTTGGCCGGCGGCGAGAACGTCGGTTGGGGGTCGAGGAGCGTCGCGGTGAGCGGCTGGAAGTAGACAGGGAATGGGTTGGGGCTGCGGTCCGCGACAAGGTCCAGGACGTTGCGGGTGGGCCCGCGGTAGGAATTAGCGCGCGAGGGCGTTCTGGTTGAGGTTGGCGTGTTGGACAGCGAGGTGTGCTGGGTGGGGCTCATTGCGGAATTGTATTGTTTGTTGGATAGGAAACAATGTAGTGGGTGGTGAGGCGGATGATGGGGTAAATGCCGTTGGCGATGAAGAAGGGAGGGTGCCGGGTGCGTTGTATTTGTGGCTGCTGCAGTCAAGGACGTGCCGGAGGCCTTGGGTGACATGTTCCCCATAAGACCCACTGCGGCGAGCTCTGTGACTATGGGAATGCACTCGAAGAGTGCGTGCACTCTTCGAGATGGGGAACAACCGGGGCGAGAGGAGGAGACGGGGCAGGAGGTGTGAGCGCTATCCGCAGTGGCCGGTGGGCAGCCGAGGTTCTTATGCAGCCAGTTCAGAGAAGCATAACAGAAAAACAAGATCTCCAGCCAAGATGCATGAGTCTGGTATGTGTTGGGACGGATGGGAATGGGAACGGGTGGCGGCAGCTTGGTTCGGGCTGTCTTAAAGCGGTCTAACTCGAGCCGGCCGTGGAGATTTTTCCTAGGACCTTGGATCCGAGTTCGCATGGAGGGATGGAGCAACACTGCTGAGCCCTGTCCATGACGGTTTCCTGTGTTTGTATTCGGAGCTGTCGTAGCTGTCTGCTATTAGAACAGAGCTAAGGCTATTTTGTGAATTTCAATACATTTCTTAAGCCAGCCCTTCCCACCCATTTGAAGACGATTGCCAGTGAAGAGCGAAGGCCTGTAGTTCTTGGGTATCGCTGCTATTAAGTGGCAACAATCGTCTCCTCCAATTAGCTCCCCAGATGACAGTACCGTGGCCTCGCGGGTGTGAGCAAATCGTCAGGAATGAGCTACAGACCTGTAATAAACAACAACTGCTGTTCGCCCTTGGGGCCACACGTGACACTCCTTTGATCCAGTGTTTGATTTGATCGGTTCTCACAGGTACGGTGACGCATTCACACTGTCCATGGTGATGAGGAAAGGGCGATATTCTCTGAGGGATGATGCTAGAGAGTGTGTCAATGCATTCTCTGTGGGATGGTGCTAAAGAGTGGGTCGAAAATCGAAACATGTCGCGCAATGTCGCGCCAACTGAAATTGGCGTATGTACACGGCGCAGTGTCCCGGAGAGGCAAGGTGTGAGCAGACTGCGTTGGTAGCGGTCAATCCAAACATCGAGGGAACGAGCGAGAGATACATGTATATCAGTGGCTGTTGAACTCGGAGTTCGTGTGGACCAGCCGGGGCTGAGGCGAGCAGTCGAGGTAGACGGTAATCCGGATGGGTGGGAGAGGTGGTGTGCTAGGTGCGGCGATGAGGAGTGGTGTAGGGATACTGCGTGGTGCAGAGATGAGGACTGGTTAACAGATGAAGAGTGGTGTAGAGACGAGGAGTGGTGTAGAGGCGAAGAGTGCTGGAGAGGAGTGGTGAGGAGGGCGGAGCGCAATCCCAGTCGCAAACCCGCAGTGACAACGCCGATCTTCTCATTCGATCCACCTCCTCTCGTGTCAAGACAACTGTCATGAACTGGACACGGCGGGCCAAGTTGGGGCACCTCCACCGGCCAGACACGAAGACAATCAGCCGTGTCAATCGTGCCGTTATTTGATTCCAGAGACGGCCGGACGGGTTTGGGTTCGGCGGCCAGGTGGCATGGAATGGCAAGTCAAGGCCTCAACTCGATGCTGTGGTTGGGTTTGCTCAGAGCCACGTGACGTTTCCACAGTGCGAGGATATGTACAGGAGTCTCTATTTGGAATCTATGGCATCACCATCCTGGCATTGTGCGATGTCCGAGGCCCTGGATGTACTGTAGCTGAGGGTGTAAGAGTGGGCTCAGCACAGGAATGAGGAGAGCGAGACCGAGGAAGAGAGGTGAGCGGAAGTGAGTGCAGGTGTACGCTGGAAGAGTCACCCAGAACATGCTGGAGACTAGGACTAATGAGAGCGGAGGCCCGATGGCACTACGAGTGAGTGGTGACAGTCCTAGCGCCACGCATGACGATGTGGACCCACTGACGTCCACTGACCGCCCAGCCTTGCCAGTGCAAACATTATCAGTGCAACATTGTCAGTGTGACATTCCCAGTGCAAACATTGTGAACATTGACAGTGCAAACATTGTGGCCAACCAACATCCGCACCCTCTCTCTTCCACTCGCAAAGTGAGGCAACGGGCATTAGACAACGACAAACGTACCGTTCGGCGATACGGCCGCGCTGATCCCCGCGTCGGTCCACCCCTCAACGGCGCCCTGGCGCTCAAGCACAGCGGGTCCGCGCACCCACACGCGGCCGGCCACCTCGCCCTCCTCAGCCAGTGGCTCGTGCACGCCGCGCAGCACGACCTCGACATTGCTCGCGGGCGGGCCGGTGTGCGCCTTGTTCCCGCCGGTGGGCTTGTAGACGTCCGGCACGACGGGGCTCTGCAGGTCGTAGAAGTGGGACGCGAAGAGCGGGCCCGCCGAGACGGGGGAGACGGTAAGCCGGGTAAGCGGGAGGGAGAGGACGGCGTGGGAGCGCGACACGGCGCCGTAATTCACGTCGCCGACTACGAGGACGGCGCGCAGGCTCTCGACCAGGCCGCCGAGGACGCCCTTGCGCGCACCGGCGACGAGGGCGTCGGCCCACCCTTCCCGGCCCACCCAGCCCTTGCGGATGCCGTGCAGCTTGTGGGTGGATGCGAGGCGGCCGAGCGGGAAGCGCAGTGCGTGCGCCGTGTGCGCGACGAGCACAGCGTGGTACGGCGGCGTGGCGAAGAGGACGGTCGGGAGGGGTTGGTCGTCCGCGGCGAGGAGGGCGAGCTCGGCGTTCGGGTCCGCCTCAGTGTCCCATCCCGACGGGCCGATGAGGCGCAGGCCAGAGCCGCACCACACGGCCGCGAGGGCGAGGGCGAGCCCGAACGGCGTGTTGAGGCTCATCGTCGAGGCGACAATGTCACGCGGCCCAGGCCGCTTGTCGGCGGGGAAGAGGGCCATGATGCCCGCAATGCCGGCCGTCATCGTCTGCCGTCAGCCCTGGCACCGCAGAACTCACCATGTGCGTGGCGAGGAGGACCTCGCCGTCCGAGTGGAACCACCCGAAAGTGTCTGACCACGTGTTCATCGGCTGCTCAGCGGGCGCGGACTCGGCCGCGTCCCAGATCTCCTCCCACCGCCGCGCCTTGAGCTCGACCTTGCCCTCGGGGTCGCCGACGAGCAACACATCCACGCCGGCGGGGAGGTTTGTGAGGTCGCCAGCGGCAGCCGCGTGCGCGACAATCAGCGCCGGCACGGGGTGCTCCTTCCCGTTCAAGGCGGAGGGGAGGTGGCGCGGATGGTCTAGAACGACGAGCGGGTGGCGGGGCTCGCTGGCTAGAGCGAGCAGCAGGGTCGGGAGCGACGTCGACGGCGACGGGGGCAGCAGCACCGCGACCGGCGTGACTTCCTCGCTTGCGAGCCTCGGGAATAGCGCGCGCAGGCCGAGTGGCACGAGGCGCGCAACTTCCGCCAGCGCCTCAGGCGTGAGCTGCGGTCAGCTGGGATAAACTCGTACGCACCGGCGTGTCAAGGATGTAGCGCTGCCTGATAGGTGGGAGGGGCTTGCCGGGCAGCACGCTGGGCGGGGGCGCGTGCGCGGCCTGGTCGACAGTCTTGACGGCGCTCGCTGGGCGGACCTGGAGAGGCGTGCCCTGTCCCGTCGCCCAGGCGCGGTAGACGGCGCTCTCGCCCGGCTGGCGGACTGCGGCGGGCGCCGCCTGCCCACCGAGCTGGAGAGAGTGGACGAGGGATTGCGGCGCCGAGAGGCGCTGGTACAGCAGCAGCACGACCAGCACCGCGAGCAGCAGGAGCGTGAGGTTGTCCACTTCGATGACCATGGTGAATGGGTGAAACGGAGGGCGGGTGTCGGGTCGGGATGTAGGATGGCTGGCTGTGAATGAGACTGGCAGCAGAGATTCCACGGTGGAGGTCGAGTAGCTCATAGTGGAGGGCACGTCATCCACACACTCCACCATGAGCGACGACGTCTACACCGACCACCCTTCACACACCGTCCCAGGCGGTACGTGCTTCCTCGACACGCTGACGCAGTGCGTGAGCGCTCGCGGCCCGGCACGGGCGGCGAGCCCGTCTACGAGTCCGTGAAGGATATGTGAGTCCCATCCTCACTCTGTACTGACAGCAGCAACGGAAGACGCGTCTCGGGCAAGCCCACGAACCGCGCCATACTCGCAGACCAGCGTGCGCGTGCCGAGCGCGCCCGCAAACGCGCCGAGCGCGAGCGCATGGGCCCGGCACCACCTTCCTCATGGTCCAGCGTGCTCGGGAGGCTGCTCCTTTTCGCCCTCTTCCTACCCGCCCTCTCCCACTTCCTGACGGGCACGTACCACTTCGGCCTCGAGGACAGCGTGCGGCTCCATGTCCGCAGGGTGTGGCGGCATCCCGCGAACCCGTTCAGAGGGGAGGGGCGCGAGTTCACGCTCCGCCAGCTCGCCGAGTTTGATGGCGCCGACGACAGGAAGCCCGTATACCTATCTATTGGGGGGACGGTGTATGATGTCTCGTCGAATCGACGGATCTACGGGCGGGGCGGGTCGTATAATATGATGTGAGGGGATAGCTGGCCTGTCGTGGCCGAGCTGACGGCAGGGCGGGGCGGGATGCGTCGCGCGCTTTCGTTACGGGGTGCTTTGAGACGCATCTTACGCACGATTTGCGCGGGCTGAGTCAGGACGAGCTCAAGGTTTGCTCGGACTTGAGCGGTAGCTGACACCAGGCTCTCCAGGGGTGGAAGGACTTCTTTGAGAACCATGCCCGATACTGGCCTGTCGGGCGGACCATCCTCCCGCCCATCAGCGCCAACACGCCTATTCCCCCGCCGTGTCGCGAGCACGTAGACAACGCGCCCGGCGCGTCGCACCGCGGGAGGCCGCGGCCCGACCCGGTTGCCAAAGCGGGCAAGTGAGCTGAGGGACGGAGGAGCCGGAGCTGATAACAAAGGAGAAAAGACACCCACACCCACTGATGTATGTATGCATGATGTGTCTAACGATACAGGGAGCATGCGGCTCCCCCCAGCAACCCACTCAGTTGCGACTCCTGGCCTTTCCCTTGCGCCCGAACAGCTTGCGCCGTTCGCTCTCGGGCGTCTGGGACGCCGAGTCCGCCGCTGCCGTCTCGACAGACTGTGCGTCCCACCGATCGATGCCCGCCTGTGCGACGTCCGCTGTACTGGTGCTCGCAAAGCTCCCGTCTGTCTCCCATCTCAATTTCGGCCGGCTAAGTCTTGGGTCAAAAGCGGAAAGGCCGCTCGGTTCGCCAGTTGCTGTCGTTATGTCGGTGTCTAGAGAGCTAGCGGCAGCAAACGCGCTCATCTTGCCGTCTTTGGAGAATCCAACAGCAGGGGAAGCAGGTCGAGAACCTGACACAGACGAAACCGACGACGCCGAGCCCCGCCGCTTATTCCTCCGGAGTAGGCTGTTGCTCCGGAGCAGACCCTTGCTCAGCTTGGACTTGAGCGGTGTCTTGGTCATGGGTGGCACCTGGGGATCGCTACTCAGGAGGCGCCTCTCGTTTGCGATGCGGCGTGTCTCGTGTTCGGCTCGCCGTGCCTCTGTCGCGGATGGGGAACAGAGGCGCGCCCACGCCGTAATGATCTCAGTACGTTCGCGCTTACTCACGTCCTGTGCGGCCTTGTTACTCACAGCCTGCCGGGGGCTGTACATCACGCTCTGCTCTAGCAATCCGGCCAGGCCCAGGCGTGTGCGCAGGCCACGGAACGCGCCTGTTGTAGGGTGCACAACGAGACCGAGGCCGGCACCTGCGAGGCGTGGGCCGAGCGAGAGGACTGCCGTCAGCTTGCTTGAGGGAACAGCCAAGTTATGCTGGGGATGCAAGCCTCACCTCCGTTCCACGCCCCTTTCACAAACCCGTTGGCGCCGTCACTCTTCGCGCCGCGGTACGGCTCAGTCACGAGTCCGGTGATGCCGTCGAAAATGCCATACGCAAGGCCCTTCGCTCCCTCCTGCACGCCGGTTGTGAACGAGTCAACGTTGCCGCGGCGGCGTGTTTGTCCGCCCATAATGCCTGGCACGTTCTCCAGACCCTCCTGGAAGGACGAGACAACGTCGAAGGAGGCTGGTCTCAGCTCTCTCTTCAAGTCCGCAGCTTACCCTTAGGGACACCCCATACCAGCCCTCCCAGGCCGCGTGCCGGGGCGTAGAGTAGCTCACTGGCGCTTCCCATGCTTACCGCGCCCAGGTTGAGCACGCTCTGCCCAAAGCTCGCGAACGGGTCCGTGTAGTGTCGCAAGGAGTTGTAGTCGACGGGGCCTGATGTCAGCTCGCGTGGGGAAATTGGCAACTGTGAAAGATTCACGGTGTGGTTGTAGGTCTCGCCAGGCAAGGATGCGCTCCTCGACGAGCACACCAGCCACGCGCGCGCTGAGTCGCGCTTGCAACGCCTCAGACCACCACACGGCAACCTCTGAGTCGTCGACGTTGCACCTGTTGTCAGCTATCTATACAATGGGTTGGCAGCTCACCGCATGTTCAGCAGCGGGAGATGGCGGTGGAAGCTGCGCACGCCGTCGGCCACACCGTCCTCCAGGCTTATCTGCTCGCCGATTCTACGGGCTGCCTCTAATGTCCTGGGTGCCAACGCGACCTCAAGACCAGCGACGAGTTTCTCAACAGTGAGCTCAGTGTATGGGATCGGTGCGGGCCCTGCGCCGGCGTGGTGTACCGCGTTGCCCCAGAACCTGGAGTCAGCTTTGACATCTGCGGTGGTAATGAACAAGCGGCTATGCCACACAGCACCGTCAACTCACCATTGATCGCCGAAGAACGGGACGACAATGGTCGGCACACCGAGGCGCAACCCAGCAGCCGTCGTCCCCGCTCCGCCGTGGTGGCACACGGCCGCAACGCGCCCCTCCGCGAACAACCACTCGTGAGGCACATTGCCTTTGATGACGAAGACCGAGTCGGGGATATCAGCTCCCACGCCGATGTCTGCCCAGCCGGCGCTCACCAGCGCGCGGATCCCTTTGCGCTCCACGGCGTTCAGTATGGTGTCTGCGTCAGCATTATCGCAGGATAACATACTGGTCAGCTGGTCAGGTTTGTCAATGACAACAGAACCAAAACTGAAGTTAGTAGGTTTTCTACCTGCAAGGCTCACCCAAAGTACACAGGCGGTTCGCCAGCCGCCAGAAACTTGGCCAATGCGGCATCGGGCGTGAATCGTGTATCGCTGTCCATCGTGTAGAACCCGACCACGTCTGCCGTTAGGTCCATATGTTGGTCGTTCTCCGCCTACCCATGTTGTCCTTCCATTCGGCAGGCTTGGGAAGTAGGTGCTCGCTCCACGCGTACGTGAATGGGATTTGGAGGCGGCGGAGAGTGAGTGGGCCGGCCATGTGTGAGAGCGGGCGCAGCCCGAGGATCGAGTTGCGGAAGTGGTTGATGAGATCCCCGAGGCCCTGCCACATGAGAGCGTCGGCGAGGAGGAAGGACGTGTAGTTGTTGAGCGTGCGGTCGGAGGAGCTGCTCTTGGCGGCTACGAGAGGGTGAGGAAAGTCGGTCGTCGGCGTCCATGGCATAGCTGAGGTTAGCGCGCGAACAGATAAGAGCTCACTGAAAGACATGATGAGTGGGATGCCCAGCGCCTCCGAGACGTGAATGTGTGCAAATGCAGGCGGATTACTGATGATCGCGTCCGCCGCAAACTCAACCCCTCTATCGTTGGGGGTGAAGCAGGAGAGGTAGCAACCCACGAGCATCTCCTTGACCATGAGGCGCTTGCGGCGGATATCGCCGTTTGCCAGCGCGTGGATCCCCGGCACGAGCCCTGGGTTGCGCACCATGTAGCTCATGAGCTCCTCGGGGCTCCCACCGATGTCAAAGTGCTCGAGCTTGCTGGTTAGGGGTGTGCCATCCTCGTCCGTGAGGCCAGCCAGCCGAACCGAGGTTTGCTGGACAAGGTCGGCGAAGACGGCGTGTGTGGCTAGGCGCACACGATGTCCTCGAGTGCGGATCAGTTCCAACGCGAGTGCGAGGTACGGCTGTACGTCACCGCGCGAGCCGACGATGAAGATGACAATGTTGAGCGGGGGGCACTCGTCCGCGCGCAGCGTGTCGATGTCTAGGCCGCCGCTGTACTTGCTCGGAGGGATGGACGACACTGAAGTGAGGTCTACATCGACATCAATACGCCCCTCGGCGTTGATACGAGTCGTCCAGTGCGTGTCTCGTGCCGGATCATAGGCTGGTGTCAGGGGATGTTGACGGAAAGGGGTGGAAGGAGGGAATGAGTGGGGAGTGAGGAAGGGGAGGAAGGGGAGGAGGAGGAGGAGGAGGAGGAGGAGACAAGGCAGGTGTGCAGAGAGGGAAGCGGTGAGGGAAGCGGTGAGGGAAGGTGGCTGGATGAAGGCAGATCAAGCCCGGCACTCACGGACAAGGTCCTCCTCAGCCTCGTGCTCAGACGTTACTGCCGCATAGCTTGGGGGCGCTGCCCCAGAGTCGACGAGCACAGCCGTGCTTACACATCTTGGCGGTGGGGTGGGGAACTCGAGAGCGCTGGTTTGGAGGGAAGGCTGGGACTGGCTTTGAGCCAACTTGGATCCAGGCATTGGAGGAGAGGGCTGCAAGTTGTCAGGCTCTGTGGCCTCGGAGGTTGCAGTGGAGGGAGACCGAGTCAAGTCGGTGGCGGAGGAGGTGTGGAGCGCGGTCGTTCTGTTGTTTCTGGGAGGTGGGGTCGGAAATACAGAGACGAGAGTGGGTGATGCGAGCGGAGATGGGTCTAGGCGTGGCTCGGATGTGGGAAAGAGTGAGGGGGAAGGGATGCTGGTGGCAAGGGCAGGTGTGGCGCTCGAAGAGAGTTCAAGGGCGTCGGAACTGGGCTCGGGCTTGTCTGTCTGCATGATGAATGATGGTGAAAGAGGAATGGGGGTCGCTGGCTTGTGCTCAAGGTGAGGAAGAGATGGATACATGAGGATGCACGCTGATGCCTTGTGCGTGCCGTGTTGGACAAGTTGGAGCTTCATCATCCGCGCGTCATTGTATTGCACTGTACGCCGGACACCAGAAGGTATGCTATTTAGTCCAGGCACAGCCACAGTGACCAGTGTGTACCCGTCCTCAGGGCTATCACCTGTCCGGGCCGACCCCGCAGCACCGCCCCGCCGGCTGGCGTCTCCGAGATGCTGTACATTTCTAGCAACCAAAGGCATACAACGACACGGGTCTACGTCGGGCGGCTGAACCGGATCACCATGACACTCAAGTTGTCGGTCGAGTAGTTGCCCAGCGCATGCTCAAGCAACTTCTTGGACGCCTCTTGTGGGTCCTCGACATCGCGCACCAAGTCGACGGCATCCTGGTCCTCACATACATCCCAGAGCTAGCTGTCAGCGGGCACAACGACATTGAGATTTGGACATTGCAAGCAGAGGGGGACCAGCCCACCAAAAGCCACTCACCCCGTCGCAGGCAACAATTAAGAACTCGTCATCGTCGTCAAGAACAGTCTCAGTCGTGTATGGAGAGCCGACAACAAACTCCTTCATCGATGCGTCACCAAGAGACCGGGTCACAGCGAGGACGCCTATCTGTCAGCTGACAATCACACGTCCGTCAAACGCACCATTGACGCGGTTGTTCATTACAAAGCCGCCAGCATCCGTGATGCGTTTGGCTTCTTGAGGGTCGCTGCCCTTGTGGTCATACGTCAATCGGACTGCCTTGCCGCCACGGCTGCGTCTAAGTACAAGTCAGCGCAGGCTACTCACGAGATGACTGCACGCGCGTCGCCGACATTGCCAAGATACAGGACACGGCGAGTACCTGTCTCGCAAACTGGGTCCATTGTCTCAAAGTCGCGGCCGACATCAGAAGCTTCGTCGTCGTCGACGGCCGAGTCGTCGGCCTTGTGGGACCCTGTCAAACCGCGAACAAACTCGCGGATGCGGCGCCCTGACATCTTTCTACGCAGGCTCTGCTCGTAGGATGGCGATGCCGCACCACCAATGCCGCCCGAGGAGCCCGCGCCCATGGATGAACGGCGCGACGGCGAGTGGCCGCTTGTCTCTGCTTCCAACTCGTCCTCGCCGCGACCCTCCATTAGCCCGCGGGGTGAGAGCGTCGGGTTCGTGAAGCCACTCTGTCCCGTCGGCGTGTCGTGCTCCATGCGGAGGAAAGCAACGACGGCGGTGCAGCCAGAGTGGGTCTTGCTGCGGTACGCCAGGTGAGTGAGCCGGCTGTCGACAACGAGGAATGTCTTGTTGAGCAGCTCGGGGATAGGCTCGTCGGGGTACGTCAGAAGGGCGTCCAAGAGGTACTCGTGGAAGTTTTGTCCAGACCACTCGGCAGCGTGCTTGCCAGCGTGACCACTGAGCGTCAATCTTGTCGCACGCAGCACACTTACTCAAAGACGGCAAAGTAGCCCTGGCCGCGGATGCCAGCGAAATCGTAAATAAAGCTGTGTGCGTCCTCCATCGTGCGACGGCACCGCTTGTTACGGTCCTCGCTCACGCCAACACGGAACGCCGGGAGCTTGGCGACCTTTTCTTCGACAGACACTGGTGCGCCATCCTTGACGGCAGGGTGACGGTTGAGGACCTGTCAAGCGTCAGAAACGAGTTGCTGTAAGGCGGTGACATGCGTAAGAGGTAAAGCAGGGGAAAGTAGCACACTCACGCCGTAGGTTTCCTGCCCGTCGGCGACAGTCACGCTCTTTGAGCGCGCGTTGGGGCTGTCGATGATGGCACTGGCGCTGGGGCGCTTGAAGTCTGGAAGAGGTGAGTCTTCTGACGCGATGGAGGAGGGGGTGGTCACCGTAAGCGGTGGAGACGCGATGGCACTTGTTGGTGGAGGCCGAGTTGATTTGTGCGGAGGCGAGGTGCGCATATTGTAGGGGAAGTCAAAGTACCGGGCCGAGCAGCAGAGAGCCAAGGCCAACGGTGACATGCAGGTGAGAGGATGACACGAGATGTAGAGGTGTTATCGGAGAGGGATAGCCTGTGTCAGTTGTGTGGACGAGCAATGTGGAGATGGAGATAAGTGTTGGGGAAAGAAGACGATGCGTGGAGAAAGGCGATGAGAAATCACAGGATGGTGATCAGAGGGCAAGGGGGAGCACAGAAGAGACGAAAGCGAAACCAAGTGGTCTGTGCCGCCATGGGTTGGGCATTCATGCCACTAGAACCCCGAGCGACGCAGCCCCGAGGCTGGAGGGCTATCCCAGTATCATAAAGCTGTAAACCGGGGGGAACCGATCAGATGCCGCTGGCTAGATGATGCTTCCATGGTCCAGAACAACTTTCGAGTTTGCACTTACGAACTGGGCATGGCCGGTGACGAGAGTGCTGGGTGGTGTCAGCGCTGTGTATACGCTACTGGGTGATGGCACGTCAGGATGGGTCGTGGTCAATACGACAACCCCACAGTCGAGGAAAGGGGGTTGCACGGGTGTAGGGTTGGGGGAGACGAGCGCATACAGGGGGAGGGCCGTAATGTGTTGGGCGATGCGAGGAAGGAGATGGAGGAGGGCGACTTACTCTGGGGAGAAGTATTGAGTCGAGAGAGGATTGAATCGCCGTGACGGGATCGGGGCAAGGAGCTCTGATCGGACATTGCTTGGGTACCTTTGGGGTAGGAGAATGTCGGTCGTTGGCGGCCCAGCTACCAAAGACGAAAAGCTGAAACTACCGAGCCGAGGATGAGGGAAATTAATTGGAGGGTCGTGCACGAGCCCGGGTTGATGTTTCGGCGTGGCGAGAGCAGGCCGGGGGGAATGGTGTTGGCGTGTTGGGGTTGTTGTTGAGTGATGAGAGAGAGAGAGAAGGGTTGTGCGATAAGGACAGACCAGGTGAGGTCGAGGGGGATATAGGTGGGGGGTATCTGATGAGAGAGGAGATGAGGATGAAAGGGGTAGAGAGGATGACGAGTTGTCAAGACTGAAAGACTTGGATGATTGCGGATGGGATCCAACGTCCAAGGAACGGTCCAGTGGATGGAGCAGAGTGTGTCGTGCGGTGCGTCCAGGGTGTGATACCGGCCCAGCCGCGCAGCCGCCCCGCCTCCCTACCTGGGCGACTTGCGGTTAGAAGCTGCCCAAGGGGATAGTGAGGCATTACCGTTCAAATTCAAATCGCTGGCCCGATCCGCAGTGGTCCACCCTGGTTGGTCAATAGTGGCCGATCGCCCAAGGGGTATTGATTCCGGTTGGCCGTTTGATTTCATCATAATGACACGCATAGCCTTGATACTGAATGACAAGATGTACGCTGTTCAAGTCTTTTTGTTCGGCATAGTGCCGGCGTACAGCCTGTGTCTCTGTTGCCCCACTGGAATTAAAAGTCTCCATTTCTAAAGCATGGCGTGGCTACGTCATTGGGACTGTGAGCACGTGTTTCAGACTGTGGAGTGGAATGTACCTGGGGCCAGGACGTCACAAAGGACATTGGCAGCCACATGGTTTTGTGGAGTCATTCCTGCAAGTGGAGTCGCAGTCAATCTCCGATGATGTCACCAGAGCACCAGACCCTGTCCCTCACGTGGCAGGCCGGTGAGTAACCTTAAACGCGTCCAGCCGGACATTATGCGCTGAACCGCGAGCTAGCCTGTCCTGCAAGCACCAGGGCATCAAGGGACAGCTCCAAGTCTAGTCGCAATCGCAGTCGCAGTCGCAGTCCAAAGTACAACCTCTGCCATCTTGTATTCGTTTCATGGATATGACCTTGCATTGCAAGAGCGCAGTGCTACAGTGGGGGAGAAAGCAGCTACCGGGTGTTTCTCCTGGCTCAGTCGACATTGCCGCATGAATCTGTTGCGTGCTGCTTAACCTAGGTATTTTCTGCATCTAAGCATGTCTTGATGACGTGACGATGATGAGCTCGCGGTTGATCGCGGGAGATTGCTGTTGCATGCAAAGTCTTGTCACGTCCAGGAAAACCTTTCAATCAGATGATTCATTATAAATAGACGTCCATCCATGAAAATACCGTTTGAAATAGCACTGCGCAATGTAATGGGCACCGCTTTCGCGATAGCATCTAGTGCGTTGGATGGATGGCATTGTCTTGTTCCCGCCCCCCACTCGTTTGCAGTTGTTGTCTGAAAGGTTTTTTTTCTCCTCGCGCGCGCAAGTGGTCGAACACGTCGATCCACCTGGATGGACACCCGAGGCTGGGAAGAGTAGGAAGCAGCTGACGTGTGCGGGCTTCCGGAGATGAGGTACACCTGAGTGCAGGGAGGGGTATGCGTGGTCATTTTAGCTCGATTCAGGATGGCGGTGACTTGTTCAAGTCATGTTGCTTTACCGACGTGCAACCACGTCATGCTCAACGCCAAGGCCACTCCCGCTTATGTTAGGTCGTGGGTACAAGTTGTGCACGTGTGCTGTACCATGCTCAACTGCGCTGTACGCAATTCTGCACGGGTCTGTGCCGCCTTGACAGGCCTCCGCAGCCATCGTCTGATTGCGAGTTGAAGAGATGCCTCCAACCCTCATCCTCTACCCCACATCTCACCAAGGCAAGGGAGGGCGCGAGGCGTTCGGGCTCTGATGCCTTGGGCCATGTTGGCTGCTGGCTAGACTGGCTGTCTAGCCTTCCGAGACACTGTACGGTCTACGAGGTCCATCACCAGGACCCCGACTGTGCCCGAGCGACTGATGAGCTGCCAAAGTGTTCATACCTTAGTTTACCCGTCATGTCGTGGTGAGCGTAATCGATTTAGTCACGCAAAGGCAAGGCGTGGTGAATTGATCCGACGGTGGGTGGGACGAAAGCGATGGTGCAGGACAATGGTGTGGGAACGGTTGAGGCAGGGTGGGGCAGGAGACCCTGCGCTGTATCCCAGTTGTAATCTGAATCCAAAGCCACGAATGCATATTCCATGGGACGCGACAGGGTCAAACACAGTTAGGTACGGCCAGTCTCCCTCCCTCCCCAATGGCCAAGAGCTGCAAAATGGTCCAACTCAATCGCGACTGCAATGGACCGCGCGCTCAACCGCCGTCAGTGACTCCACTCGTTCTCGACATCTCCCATCCTCCTCGACTGTGCAATCTCGGCATTTACATCTAGCACACACACCATCTCTCTCCCTCTTAACTCTCACTCTCACTCAATCCCCCGGCCAAGCTTGCCTCCTTCCCCAGCCCATAACGCACTGGCCACCCAACGACCTCAAGGTCGCACATCATGTCGCTCTTTGAGCTCTGTGCGCTTCCACCCTCACCAACCTCGGACCCAGTCACCCCTCCGACCATGCCACAATCTGTCGTACCAGGAATCACCCTTCCCTCCCCACCCTCCTCCATACAAAATTACCGCGATGCTCTCCGCCGCGACTTGAGGGCACGATATGAGGCTGCTGCCCGTGCCGGTGTCGGCGCGACAGCTCCTCCAGATGCAAAGGAGGACCCCGACTACGGCTACGACGAGGACCCGTTCGACACACGCGCACGCCTGCTCCTCTCCGTCGCTACTCCCATCACGCCGCCAGAAACATCACCTACTTGCGAACGGCTCGCCGAGGAAGCCGAGGACGTCGTCCTCGACTCGCCTGCCCCATCCCGCCGGCGGTGGAGCTTTGTGCCGCAGTTGGAGCCTGCCCCGCCTTCAGGACTGGCCTCGGCAGCGATGAGCCGCTCGTCGTCCTTTTCTTGCTGCGACACACCTGGGTCAGAGATGAGCTTTGAGATTGGCCGCACAGCCGACTACGTCGGCCTGTATGGCCGCCTGCCGCTGCGAGTGCACGCGAGCGGTATTTCACCAGCACGCACGCCCCCACCCCCACCCGTCATCTCGTCCACCTCGCCCTACGCAACGTTTAACCCGTCACCACTCGGCGCCGCCCCAAAGGAGAAGGACAGGCGCCAGGCACTGCTCGCCCGCCTGACGCCTCTCAAGATGCTCAGCCCGCTAACCCCACTCGCACCATCGCCCAGGACGGTGACGGCTGGCACCCCGGCCGACGTCCAACCGCAACCGCAAGCGCCGCCCAGGCGGTGCCAGAGGCCGCGCCGACCGGTGCCAGACCTGGACTGGGATGGGGTCGTCCTCTCGCGCTCCGAGAGTGAGACGATGCTGCTCGCAGCAGCCGGCTTTGCGTCGCAGCGTTCCCGGGGTGCGTGAGGGGTGCCGCCAGAGGAGCGGCGCCTGAGGGGCACGGGGCGCTGGGGGCCCACAAGCGCGCCAAGATTGCCATGGCTGGAGCGACCAATGCGTTTGCTTCCGACAGCTTCTCATCACGCCAACCTCAATCGTGCCTCCGGGCTGCAGGCCAGCCGGCTGTTGGCAGCTTGTCTTTGTTGTACTGTATCATCTTGGGCATTTGGGATGCATCATCGTTGTCATGCAATGTAACGCTTGGCGCCGTATATGGCTTTGACTCATGTCCTGGGATTGGTTCATGTCTTGGCTCTAGAAGCGTGATCATGGTTCAGTGGCGCACGGGACGCGTCGGTAGGAATGCCAGCCACACTCGAGG
The DNA here is from genome assembly GCA_030805415.1 of Cutaneotrichosporon spelunceum. Taxonomy (NCBI): domain Eukaryota; kingdom Fungi; phylum Basidiomycota; class Tremellomycetes; order Trichosporonales; family Trichosporonaceae; genus Cutaneotrichosporon; species Cutaneotrichosporon spelunceum. The sequence continues at coordinate 323,800 of BTCM01000001.1, forward strand.
GTGGGCTGGGAAGATTCGGCGGGAGATGGTCTGGGGCTAGAACACGGCGACGCAATCTGCTACGCGTCGACGCCTGTCGGTCAGCATTGGTTAGTCGTGGCATGTCGTGGCTCAAGTGGCCCATGTCGTATGTCGTGGCCCAAGTGGCCCATGTCGTGGCTCATGACTCTGGCCGTAACTCTCCTCTCGTCACCGGCCTGCTGTATCTGCAGCCAAGTCGTGCCTATGTTCCTCCTCGCTTCTCGCTTATCTCGTCTCTGTCCCTTGCTCGTGTGATCTTTGCCTTGTCTTGTCACTGTCTCTTCTCATGTCTCCTGTCTCCTGTCTCCTGTCCCCCGTCGCGTCTCTCGGTCGCGCGTGTCTCCAGTCATCCTCATTCCATTATCCTCGTCTCACGTCTACCTGACGCCATGTGGCGCTCATCTACCTCTCCCTGCTCCTGCCCTGCTCCTGCGGTCAGGTCCCAGTGGCAAACTCAGGTGCGTTGGATTCGAGACCCAGACCCAGCCGAGACTGGCCAGTCTGTGAGGCTGGCGGCTTGGGTCCGGGCTGGGTCCGGTTGGGATTGTCTGGGGATTGTCTGGGGATTGTCTGGGGTTGTCTGGGGTTGTCTGGAGTTGCCTGGGCCTATCTGGGGTTGTCTGTCCGAGTTGGCTCTCTGAGGGATGGGCATGGGGCATGAACATGGGCATGGGCCCCCGGAGCTTGGTCCTAGATCCCCGGACATTGTCCCCGGACTTGATGCAGCCGGGACTTGAATCCGAGCCTGGACAGGGCACGGCACGGGGCGCATGGCGGCGCATAGGGCGGTACTTGCGGCGCAGCGTGGCGTGGGCGCGTGGGGGCTGGAGCACGGCACGCGGCATGCTGGACCACGGCACGCGGCATGCGGCGTGCGCAGGATCATGCACCAGGGCTACGGACAGGTACGGCCGGCGCGTACGCGCCTAGCGCGTAAAGTGGGCATGTGGTCGTGCGATGTGTGCATCATGTGAGGGTGTGTGTGCCGGTGAGGTGTGTGGGTCCATGTGCGGGCTGTATGTGCGGCTGTGTGCGGTGCGTCCGAGGTGCGATGACAACGGACCACGCTCGTGCCTTTCAGGCGGAGCCGAAGCCAGAAACAGAAGGCGAAGCCGAAGCGAGCAGGACCCGAAGCCAGCAAGAGCCGAACACAGCCAGCCAGCCGATGGCCCGATGCCAACCGCAGCCAAGCCCCTATGGCACCGACGCCAGCTAACATGTACAGGAACAATAGGCGGGGGGCTGGCGTGGCGCGTTGTGCGCAGGTGCAGCAATGTGCCGCACGGTGCCCCATGGCATCGCCGGTATCAGATATGATAAAGCTGAAGACCGAGATGAGGCTACGTGTGCCGACAAAGTCCGTCCGTGACGAGTGAGCGAGGCCCCCAGCCTCCGGGCCGAGTCTCTTCTTTGTTCTCTGTCCTGTCCTCTGTCACTCGGGAGTCTCGGGCGAGTCTCGACTCTCGCTCTTCAGATGGTGACGCGTCACGCCGTCATTCTGCTCTGACGACTAAGGGCCAAGGACGGGACGCGCCGTGTACTGATGCCTATCTGATCATCTGGAAAACCCATGAGATCAAGCTTAAGCTGCAACCCCTAATCGAGTCAAGTCTGACGCTGAAGCGCATATTACGCTCAAGCCTCGAACAGTACTCGCATATGAGCTTAAGCTTGGCCCGCAGAGCCCGCGCGTCCTACGAGCTCTAACGCCGCTCACGCACTCGCACGCGCCTCGAGCACGGCCCGCACCGCGTCCGACATAACGCCCTTCTTCAGCTTGTCAAAGTCGTAGATCGTGCAGGTGCTGGGTGAGCTACAACGAAACAGCGTACTCACGACTCGCACGTCAGCGCAAGGCGGTTCGCCTTGAGCGACCACATCGCACAGTGGATCTTGAACTCGGCGCGCTCGGGTTTGATTCCGTGCGGCTTGCTTGCAATGATCAGCTGCCGGTTAGCCTTGTGCATCGGCGTTGTGTGTCGGCGTCCGAACACGCGAGTCCACGCGAGCTCAGAGCAGGATAAAGCACAACTCACAGAGTCGGGATACGTCACGGGGTAGCGGTACCGCACCGCCTGCTCCTTGAGGATGAAGCCAGTGCGCCGGCCGTACTCTTGTCAGCCTGCTTGGGGGGGGGACTCACGAGATAATCCTCCCCCACCTCGCCGAGGTCGGGAACGAGCGACTCGATCCACTTCATGCGCGCAGACTCGACATAGCGGCAGTATGAGACGTTGTTGATGTGTCTGGTGTGAACTGTGAACGGGATTGGTGTGGTCTCTGCTAGGAGCTGTGCTGCTCGCCGTGCGTTCATCGACGCTGATGCCGCTCCTGATGCTCATGCCTCCTCTCCCTCCTCTCCATCTCGTGTCTCTCTCCCCATCTCGTGGGCCCCCTCCCTATCTCGTGGCTCCGAGCCCATGCTCTCCTCCGCCTCCCCCCTCCCCCCCCCTGAACCCACCTGTACATGTCGCTATCCCCCCACGCAACCGGCCACTCAACCCGCCCCTCAGTGTCGAACCCATTCGAGTCAAACCACTCATGCGCTGTGGCCCGCTCACGATCATACCCCCGGTCCATGTGGGGCAGCTTTGGCGCGCGGTCCGACGTCGCAAACGCTGGCGCGTCCCACTCCACAGAATCCCCCGGCAGTGGGCGCGAGACGGTGTGGTCGTCCGGCGACGCGGGCCCAACCTCCCCCGGTGCCAGGTAATATGGCGACGCCGGGTTCTTGAACTTGGCCATCAGGTCGTTTACCTCGCGCACAGCGCCTGTCGTGTGCAGCGCGCGCGTGCGGAGGTGCACGAGGGGGCGGAGGGCGCGCAGTGACATTGTGGTTGGAAAAGTGTTGTCAAACGGTTACTGACAACAGGTTACTACCGACCGATATCCTAGCCGAGATTCGGCGAGGTTTCCCACGGTGTGTGGAGAGCTGGTAATGTTCCATTAATGTTCCATTTGAACCGGGTACAAGTAAGCGCGATATTTGGTTCCATCTCTGCCCGCGACGCCCCCCGCCCTCCTGTTCGCCATGTCCACCAGCTTCCCCGTCCCTTCATCTCTCCATTCATCAATCGCAAGGCCATGCGGATTCTACTGCTTCTGCTGGCTGTTGGAGTGGCAGGAACCTCTAAACACAACAGTGAGCGCGAGCTGCCCGGCACATTCGTGCGCTTCACCGACTTGCGGCAGTGTCCGCCACTGAAGCCTCGCGCCATCCCGGCACACGTGGACGACGTGTACGTGATCCTCCCAGCGGATTTCTTCCGTATTTAACTGACACCAGACGCCCCGATGACTTCTCCGTCATTATGGCCCTCGGCGACTCAATCAGCGCCGCCCTACTTGCTCGGGACGGGTTGGATCCACAGGCGGAGGAGGCGCCTCCCTCGCCACCCTCGGAACCGGGTCAGGCCGTGTTACAATCTCCATCTACTGATACGCTCGCCCCGCCTTTTGTTGTCCCCGACATTCTCGAGTGGCGTGGGCTGTCCTATGCCGCTGGTGGCGACGACGGCGCCCTCACCCTCCCCAACCTTCTCTCGCACTACACCTCCCTGGTCGGGATGAGTTACGGCCGCCACCCGGTGCTGTGTGTTGGGTTTGGGGAAGGGTGCCATCCTCCTAGTGACGGGCTGAACGGAGCCGTGAGCGGTGGCATGGCTGCCAGCCTCCATGGCCAGGCGAAGGGTAGGTGTGTCCATGGCGACTGCTCACCCAGACCTCGTGCCACGGTACAGGGCCCTCAATTCTAGCGCACGGGCCGGGTGGACGTATATCAACCTCGCCATCGGAGCCAACGACATTGTAAGTTGGACTCCAAGTTCAGAGCTCACAGCAGTGCGCGTTCTGTCTCTCCTGTGAGCTGCGTTCGCAAGTACGGGACTCACCCAAGCCAACCTTCCACTAGGCGCTGGGACGCCACAGGAATTTGCAGACGGCATCTCTGCCGCCGTGGAGGTCCTCCGCAGACATGTCCGTGAGCTGGTCCCTGGTGTGTAAAGCTGACACCAGCACGTCTGATCGTCAACATCGGTGAGCTGCAGAATGCGGACATTCGCTCACCGCAGTCGGCCTCTTCCGCGTAAGCGCCGTGTACAAGCTTACGTTCGACGATCCATACTGGTACGCCCTGTCGCGACCGCGCTGAACCCAGCCAAGGGCCATACCATCCCCCTGTCCCACACCTCCCACTCGAGTGCTCATGCGCAACCCTTCCGGGACCCGTAGGCGACTACACGCGTCGGCAGATGGATGAGCTGGGCAAGGCGTACGATGCGGCTGTACGCGACCTGGTGCGGAAATGGGACGCAGAGCGGAACAGCACGTTCGCGGCTATCTGGTGATCTTTGGCTGAGCCATAGCAGAATGAGCTAACGCGCAGGCAACCTGGAACCGCGCTCGATCTCGAGCACTACCCCATTGAAGCAGTGTCTCCTATCGACTGCTTTCACCCGTCCGAGGAGGCACACAGACGCCTCGCAGCAGGAGTGTGGAACCGTCTCGTCCTTCCCCAGGTGCGTCGACTTCCAAACTAGCCGTTGATCTAACAACAGGCCTACAAGTCGTTCCCATTCGCATGGGAGGACGACGTATGGGTGCGGTGCTTGGAGGACGACGACCGTGTACAGGTCAGACAAGTGTTGTAAATTACATTTGGATTGAGGTCCATCATGCATACCGTACCAGAAATACAACACACTACACAAACGCCGTGTCCAGCCCCTCAGCCAAGTCGACAATCACAATCTTAGCGTCGATGCCAGAGCTGACGACACGCGAGTGGTCGCCAGTAATAGCAAACACGCTACCTTTATGGTACCCCGAGAAGTCGAAAATGAGCCTCCCAGAAGAGCGCTCCCACATCTTGATCGTCTTGTCGTAGCTTGCAGAAAGCGTGACCTCGTCACCGAGGTAGAGGGAGCGCACAAGCTCCGTGTGCCCACGGTTAAAGCATCGCATGCAGCCGCCAGTACTGGGCCGCGCAGGCACAGGGCAGGCGCAGACAGCATAGTACTCGACGCCTGGCTGGATCGCGTACCGCACACGAGGCTCATCAGCGTCCAGGTCGAGCATGTCGCGGAACGTGACCTCGTCGAGGTCGGCCGAGGGTGGCAGCTGCACCACATGGAACGTCTTGATCGACGCGTCCGACGAGCCCGTCACGAGCGTCGCACAGAGCACGCTGCCGGGCACCTCGGGCTTCCACCCCGCCAGGCTGGAGGGGTACGGCTCGAGCGCCATCGACGTGATGCCGCGCACGTGCGCGTCGAGGCTCGCGCGCAGGCGCCCGTCGTTGATGTCCCACACCTTGATCGTACGGTCGCCCGACGCCGAGACGCTGGTGTAAGCTTGGAACAGAGGTAAAGTTACATGAACTCCTTGGTGATATCTACCGCGTTGATGGCGCCGCGGTGTCCATCCGACGGGTCCTCGATCACGACGAGCTCCTCGAGCGTGCGGATGTCAAAGACACGGATGGTACGGTCTGGCGTCAGCTTGTCCAATCGAGGCTTACCCTTTGAGCAGCTGACGACCTTCTCGTTGTCGCCACGGAGGAAGAAGACCGAGTCGGAGTGCGCCTGGACGACCTTCTCCGGGGTCCCGTCGCCGTGCTCGATGTCCCAGAGACAGATCTTGCCGTCGCCCCCGCCGCTAATGGCGACGAGGCGTGTCTTGGGGCCGTCTCGCATCGGCGATGGGCATTTAGGTGGGGAACGCGCTCCGGAGTACGAGCCCAGTGGAGAGCGGCTCGATGAGTCTTCGACGGGGATCTCAGCGACAAAATGCGTCAGGATCGATCCTGTATGCCCGCCAGCAAATACCTTGACGACGCGTGGAGTAGGCGACAGCTGCCAGAGACGCATCGTCTTGTCACGCGACGCGGAGAGAAGCCAGTCGCGCCCACTGACATGGAAGGACGAGGGCGTGGACGACCGTGCGGGGCTGGCTCCCAAGGCGGAACGACTGGACGACACTACCGTGCCGAAGATGTCGTTGGACACTGGGGCTAAGAGACTGTAGAGAGCGTCGTCAACCTCTCCGATCCTGCACGAGATGTTCATGTGGTTCTTGATGAGATGGAGGGAGTAGATGCTCTCCGTGTGTCCTGGCAAGCCACCGTATTCCTGCGACGAAGTCTGGTTGAGAATCACGACACGCGGGTCCCACGAAGGCGCAGAACGGCGGGCGCTGGCTTCGAGGTCGGCCGGGCGGAGGTACGTCATGCGGCGACTAAGGATGCGTCGCACGAGGAAGAGGTGCTTGTAACTCACGCGGGGATGCACAGTTGGGAGGCCGAGATGGGAAGGTATCACGGGATCTGGACCAGACTCGACTGGCGCCGCGGGCGGCGCGGAGAACGCGACCGCGCGCTGGTAGGTCGGGAGACCAGATGAGTTGCGCTCCCAGACGGTGCGGCGGGCGCTTGGCGACAGGCTCATGGCCATGGCGTGAGAGTCGTCATCCTCAGCATACTCGAAGCTTTCATCACCGTACACGCGCGACGCATTTGGACTTGCAGAGCGCGCGCGCTGCCGGTGTTGCTCGAGGTCGTTCCAGGTAGTGTGACGGGGCACAATAGCCGGGGTGTGGAGCGCACACAACCCCATCCAGATTGCTGATGTCAGTCGAGAAGAAGGAGGACAAACATTGATCATCGCACAGCTTGGACCACGTGCGGGAAACGGCCTTGCAGCGAAGAAGGTCGTCGGCCGAAAGGTGCGTTAGGATTCGGGTGCTGATCTCGGGTGGGAGAAGCTGGGGTTAGCCCGACAACAGCGCTGGCCCACCCCAACGATATCCTTCTGCATCATGTCTGCGATGCGGGCGTGGACGCGGAGTACCTCTGCACGTCAGCACGTCCCATCCTGCACATACCCTCGCGCGGAAGCGACCATAGCAGCCCAGTCACGAGTTCTGGCGTTAGCGCTGCCAGGATGGCTACCCACCTATCTTGTCGTCCGGCGATAGGCGTACGAACTCTCTTCGGAGCTTGGAAACGGACATGGTTGTGACGTTGCTAGATGTAGGATGGTCGACGGCCACAATGCACGGTACCGCGGTGCGTGCGGAACAGAGAGAACAATGCCGACTGGACACTCCAGTCTGGGCCAGAGATTCGCCACCCAACCTGAGACAGCGATCCCACGTGGGTTGTGCCTCACGTTTAACTCCGAAATGCCGGGTGCGAAGGCAGGTTACTTGTCAACGCGCTTGTTCTCTCTCAGCTGTCTGTGACCAACCGCATCCACTGCTGCTCTTCTTCATCTCTCTTCGTTCCCCATCCTCAAACCCGTACCGTCTCAACGTCGTGCTCTGCGGGCGCCGCGATCCAGCACCAGCGACTCTGGTAAGTCTCTCCACCTCTACCCACAAAGGATTATCAACAAGAATCGCTACTCGTGACGCCTCCGGGCAAAGACGACTCAATTATCTATACCCAAATTTATGATGTTCTCTCCTTATCCTCTGTTTGGCGAGCAGTTGCTGACTGTTTAGCTATCGGCGTGTGGTGTAGCTTCGACGCGGCCTGACTTGGAAGCTCTGACAAGGTATGTCATGTCATCGCTAAGCGTGACCTTCCCTTCCCCTTCTCTCCCACCTTCATGATTAGACCATTAAATTTTGACAAGCATATGTAGGATTCTCCTCGGAGAGCGTGACTACATCCTAGGCGTATGATCCTCCCTCTCTCCAACTTGTTCCTCTCTGGACCAGACGCTGACGGCAGATTGCGCTGCCCATGGCCCGTTTCCCACCTGTCGCCTAAACAATCCTCCTCCATTGTCCCAGTGAGTTACGGTTTCCATCACGTTCTCTAGATGATGTCACAACTGTGAACAATATCTGCATGCCTACGGGCGGTGACGATAAAACCATCAACGCTTAAAACCTTCTGAAACCCCTCTTAACCTCTTCATAACCTTTGGAGACCAGAGAGCTGACGCCAGGGCCACAATGCCACCCGGCTACGCCCGGCATACTACCCATTCGGCCGCGCACTCGACCCGGCGGCCTAACCCCCAGGACCTCGCAGTTCTCCCCTCCCATGACCTCTTGACGTACTACGACCCACCATCTCCGTCGACTACCTCGTCTTCGCGTGATGACGTCTACAGCACGTTCGTGACCAACCAGGGCAACAAGCTCGAGCCTAATGCGCGCTGGCAGCGTGTGGGCAAGATGTGCGCATGGGGTCCGACGTTGGACGAGACGCAGCGCGATAGACGTGCCCGGAAGAGGATGCGATTGTGTCTCGAGCAGCTGCTCCCAGAATCTGCTGCCGAACTAGGTGTTTCTGCTCCACAGAACATCGTCGACGCGGAGGAGCGTCGCCGCACACGGAAGAAGCTCAAGCAAGAAGACGAACAATATCTTCTCCCGCACCTCCGCAGTCCCTCTCCCCCTCTCTCCACCGAGGACCTCGCCCCTATGCTCGCCTTGCCCCGTAGCTACCTCGACATTGTCACCAGCCCCGCGTTCCGGTACTCTTTGGGCGATGACACGATGGAGCGGGGCTTGCAGCACACGGCTGCCGATCTGCTTGAGGGCGAGAAGGGCCTGATGCAAGCCCTCGGACGGATGCGCGAGGTGCTGCGCCTGCGTGAGCGGGACGTGCCCCCATTCCCAAGGCCAGCTGTCAACGGGGAAGTGTCAAGCATTGTGGACGGAGCTGCGAATGGCACTGCCAATGGCCATGCCAAATCCAACGAGGAACGCATCCCACCACTTCCTCATGTCTCTGACACGGACAACCTCTGGAGAGTCACTCAGGAACTGTTGAACACCCAGCCTGCCCCAGAGATCTCGTTCAGCGCGACTAAGCCGGGCACGGCAGCCGAGCCGCAGCAGCCGACCTCACCCTCAGCCAAGGCTGCACCCAAGCTCACGCCGGTCCACCGCCTCTTCACTTGCCCTGACGGCCTGACGCTAGAGGCGAAGCCGGTCGCCGACGACCCGCGCTGGGCAGCCATGGGCCCCAACCACCACTTCGCGCAGCGCCACATCAAGTACAACCTTGACCTGCCTACCCAGCAGCACGCCGTGGACGACGCGCTCGAGCGCATCTGGGAGTTGCTTGCCGACTGTAACGAGTACAAGGAGCGCCTCGAGGAGGCACGCGAGCGGGTCTCAGACGTCGCGCGAGTGCGCAAGTCGGTGTGGAAGGTGATTAAGAGGCGAGCAGGACGTGAGCTCGACCGTATGGAGGACAAGAACGTGTAGTAGTTGTCATAATTATAGTGTCTGTGTCAGGCGAATTAACGTTGTCTTTGTTACGCCATGTATCTGTGTATGCTCAGTGTTTGACATCGGTGTCCTGAGGATGGCCTGCATGCCCCCTGTGCGCCAAACAAAGCCTGTGTCGGTCGTACCATGGAGGAAGAACGCGTGGGCAGTGGGGCCAGTTGTGCGGTTGCAGCAGTTTATATACCCTCAGCTGCGGCGAGCAAGCACTGTAACGGTTTCGAGAAGATGTTCGTTTTCACAACGGGACTCCTCGTCTCAGTGCGCTCCTTGTACAGCTCTTGTCTCCTCTAGCCCGAGTGTTCGAGCCCCACCAAGTCCTCATGGATTTGTGTTGGTTCAGTCTCGGCAATCACGCCAGTAGCCTCAGGGTTCAGACAGGCCGGCAACGGATCAGTCTGGCTGGTGTGGCATTCGTGCTCCAAGAGGTTAGGACAGCTGTAAGCGCGCAGGGCGAGCCGGGCGGGCATCAACTTTTTGCCTCTTGTATTACTTCCATTATTACTTGTTCTTTATCACTCGCCGTTTGGGCGTGTACCGCGACGTGATGCGCTTCCGGGGTACAAACATCCAGATGACTGTGAATGCCGTGATCATGGCTACCGCGATTGGCTGGATCGTCCAGATCCCATGCTGATGTCAGCTCCTCCAGAATGTGCAGCGCACCTTGTCCGCGATACCGCCCGTCATGAAGGGGATCGCAGCCGCACCAGCCCCGCCCAGGCTGCCCATGATGCCCATCACGCCGCCGCGCAGGTCGTCGTCCAGCACCTGGCTGACCACCATGAGCGCGTTCGGGTAGATCGGGCCGAGGAAGAAACCCACGAACGCATAGCACACGCCGTTCCCGACCAGGCTGTGCGTGAACCAGATCGTGAGCTCGAGCGCGAGCGCAATGGCGGCGTAGAGGTAGATCGAGAACTGGTACCCGATCTTCTTGGTGACGGGGATGAGCACGATGCGGCCGACAGACATGCCGCCCCAGAAGCCCGTGACGGCATAGCCAGCCGCCGCAGTCGCACCACGCTCGTTGATGAGGAACGACGTGAGCCAGCCAGAGATGCTGACCTCGACACCGACGTAGAGGAACGCCCAGAAGATGAGCGCGTATACACTTGGCGTCGAGAAGATACGCAGCATCTTGGTTCCGCTCGAGTCGGGCGCGTAGAGGACTTCTGCGTCGGCTGGGGGCAGCGGCGCGGCCTCATTGGGGACGATGGAATGCACGCGCCCCAAGGGCTCTTCTTTGACCTCTGCTTTGCCCTCCGCCTCGCCCGCCTCTCCGACTTTGCCCTCCGCCTCCTGCTTCTCCCGCTCCTTGCGCTCCTTCTTCTCCCTCCGCACGTCCGCATCCTTCGGGAGCAGGGCGGTGAGCTGCTCCTCCGTCTTGCCCTCGAATGCCCACAGCATGACGGCTGCTGTGATAATCGCGACGCCCATCGCGACGAAGAAGTACCTGTACGCAGCCTTGACGTGCTGCGCAAACGCGGTCGAGATGAACGGCGAGACGGTGCCGCCGAGGCTGAAACATGCCTGCACGATCGACATCTTGGTATCGGCGTTCGGCAGGCGCGTGACGAGATTATTGACCTGTGCGTCCTTTTGTCAGTTCCTGCATCAGTGAGGCCCACCTGGATACCCATCCCGAAGCCGTTGAAGATGTACCCCAGCAGGAAGACGGGGTATGGCGCGCCAGTGCCGGCGATGAGGTAGGCGATGGCCGTTGAGAGAGCGGCGAGCGGCGTCACGAGCCCGAAGCCGATGCGATCGGTGAGCCAGACGTTTGTCAGACCCGAGATTAGCGAGCCGATGAACACCATGATGAAGAGAATCGACATCTTGAGGTAGTTGATCTGGTGTCAGTTGCAGCGTCTTGGCAGGGAGCCGCGAAGCCAGCTTGACTGCCCGACCCCACTCACGTTGTAGTACCGCTGCAGACTCGGGATCAGGGGGCCGACACTGCCGTCGTTCCATCCACACAGGATCATGGAGGCACACAGGGCGCCCGTGATGATCCTCAGCCGCCGCGGGCTCGGTGGAGGACATGCACGCCGCAACCGCTTAAAGATATAGTGATGGTGGGCGTAGAGGTCGGGCTCTTCGTCAGCCGGCGCCTCGCCGTGTGCCCATCTGTCGTCGTCGGGCGTTGTTGACCTGGGCATCGGTGTCTCTGGCGGAGTCATGAAGGGGTGAGAGTGTGTCGAAGATGCCGCGGAGGGTGGTCTGACTTGGAGAGGGGATACCGCGCCCTCACGCGCCGTGCTGCTGTCCATGTCAGCGCCAATGTGGAGGAGAGAGTGCAACGGGACATGAGTATGGTGGTGTGATGGACAAGTGTGGAGTGCTCGGCGACCTCGGCGCGAGACCGGGATGGGCTCCACTGCCAAGACCAGTCGAATTCCTAATCTGCGCTGAAATACATGTATCCCGGAAGCTCTGGGAGCTCTCACGAGGACAAGTCAGAACCCCAGCGGTGAGCGCAGACGGGAAAGAGTTGTACAGGCGGTAAATCTACTGCTACGACGTCGGCCCGAGGCCGAGGCGTAAATTCGACCGGGCCGATCCTTCACGTATATCGGATCTAGAATCCTATGCATCTATATCAACCCTGATCAGGCTTGGACACTATCCCTTCTTGGGCTTGGACGGGTCCGAGTAGTCGTAGAAGCCGGCGCCAGACTTGCGGCCAAGCTTGCCCTCGGCAACCATCTTCGTGAGCATTGGGACCGGCGCGACAAGCTCCTTGGGCAGCAGGCCCTTCTCGGCATATGGCACCCAGGCCTGCGACACAAACTCTGTCACGTCGTTCCCGACGTAGTCGAAGAGCTCGAACGGGCCCATGGCTGGGGTCAGCATGTTCTTGCAAAAGCTCACGATATCCAGCTCCTAGCTTCATGGCGATGTCGATGTCCTCGGCGCTCGCGTCGCCGCGCTCGAGCATGCGTGCCGCCTCGACTGCTGTCAGATTACTCGTCACCTGACCTACGCTTGTACGGCACGAGGAGGCGGTTCACAATAAAGCCCGGGACGTCCTTGGCCTTGACGGAGACCTTGCCGATCTGATCGACGAAGTGCAGGAGGAGGTTGTAGGCCTCGTCGCTGGTCTGTGGGGTGCGCACGACCTCGACGAGCTTCATGACCACCGCGGGGTTGAAGAAGTGCAACCCGCCGAAGAGCGCCCGACGCTCTGGGCTGACGGACTGGGCGATGTCTTGTACGAGGAGAGACGAGGTGTTGGACGCGAAGACGGTGTCAGGTCTGACGTAAGTTTAAGGAGCAAGGCGTTGAGCGGCGTGGAGTGATAGGCATCTCTGTGCTTTCTGGGGCCCTCGTAGGAATGGGATCGTTGGTTGGCCCTTCACACAGCAGCCCCAGAATGCAAACTGACTGGCGAGAAGAACCGGGAGTTGGACATCGCTACTCACCTTGCCGCCTTGTCCAAGCGCGCAAACAGCTCCTGCTTCAACGGGAGGTGCTCGATGACGGCCTCAATCACGAGGTCGACGTCCGCGACCGCCTGCTCGCTTGCGTCAGCTCCTCTTTGGGGCAGACATACCCATTGGTAGTGGTCTCGATGTTGGCGAGCACGCGCTTCACGAAGCCGTCGATGTCGTCCGGGCTCTGCTTCTTCGCCACGCGCATAAGCGACTTCTTGATACCGTCCATGCCACGTCTGCGATCAGCCATCTCCTCTGTGCTGGAGAACCCACTCCAATGCCTCCTCCTTCACATCCGCCATGGTGACTTTGATCCCCCCGGTCGCGGCGATCTGGGCGATGCCGCTGCCCATGCTTCCGGCGCCAAAGACGGCGAGGCGGCGCACATCACGCGGCACAGTCGTCGAGCTGAGGTGACGCGAGAAAGTAGACACGCGCGCAGCGGCTGCGACAGCGGGGAGACGAGTTGTGGGCGCGATCATCGTCAGTAGTGTGGTAGAGCTAACAATGCACAATTCACAACAATATCAGTCGGGGAGAGAGGTACGCGTAGGAGGGCCTACTGGGAGGCCAGAGTTCGGTTACTTTTCCTGGGCAGCCGGTGGGCATCGGCCAGCTCCGCCAGGCCTTGCTTCAATTTCCGAGCAGTGAGCAGACAGACGATGGTAATGAACAGCATGCATAGACTTTGGCATTAACAGTGACAGCAGACAACCCGGCCTACATTCAGAGCTTGGACTTGACGGCAGCGGCTTGGTCCTCTCGCGCCATGCGTGCCCAGAAGAGCTCGTCGACCTCGAGACTCCTCGGTCCGCGAGGCAGCGCGCAAGCGTCAATGACGGTACGGTACATGCCCTGCTTGATGACGCCCCAGACGCCCCATGACGCTTTCGGGCCTTCGCTGACGCCGATCTCGACCGCGCGCTCAAGCAGCCCGTTCGGGCCGCGGGAGACGTCCACAATCTCGTGGATGATGCCCGCGGCGAGCGCTTGCTTCTGGTTGAAACGGTCGCCGAGCGCCACAGGCGTCAGGTAGTTGGCGGATAGCTTCATCTTGCAGAGCTCGACGCCGGCGGGTGCGAGCGGGATACCGATGACATTCTCGTTCAGGCTCAGCAGCCCTCGGCCGCCCGTCATGATCCGGATGTCGCAGCAGAGCGCCGTCATGAACCCGCCCGCGAAGCCTGCATCAGCGCACATGGAGCAACACACTTACAGTGTCCATTGATGGCGGCGACTGTAATGAGGGGGAACGTGAGGAGGCGGTTCTTGAACGGCTCAAAGAGGCCTGTGGTCAGCGCAGCGGGGCGGGCAGGGGCGGGTGAGACGCACCGTTCGTAAAGTCGGGGTTTTTGGTAGTCTCAGGGTCGAGGCCGTTGCTGAAGAACTTGGGGCCACCGCCCGTGATGATGAGAGCACCGCCCTGCCACTCGACTGGAGGCTTGCCGGCGTTGGTGCGCCGCCAGTCAGCCTCGATCTGGTCGAAGCGCCCGAGCATCTCATGCAGCGCCGCGGGCGTTAAGCGGTTGTCCGGAGGCTGAGACAGCGTGAGCTGCCACACGAGCGGGTGCGGACGGGTGACGATGGTGAGGCCCATGACGCGAATGATGTGGTGAGAGGGTGAACAAGTCGAGTTGGGTTCTTATTGAACCGCTCGGCCACTCGGTCACTTATCAGCCGGCATTCCAGAACACATTCGTGATGTTCAGATACTCGAGCTGGACTTTGATATGAACTTGAGAGCCTCGTCAAGTGGGCACGTGAGCTTTGCAAACAGCTTCCCATGATGCGAGATGCATGACGGGTGTACATGCGGAGGGAGGAAAGTGCGATTTAAGTGGGAGAGAGAGGCCATTCCGCATCGGCATCGGCTTCATCCGACAGAGACTCGAGAACTTGTTCATCGCCATTCGTCCATGCACGGCCGTCCTCAAGGTCAAAAGCAACATGCGCAAGTCCCAAAAGAGAACGCTGACCACTGACAGGATCGAACTGCCGACCTTTGCATTACTGATACGCGCTGCGTATTAGTACAATGCTCTAACCAGCTGAGCTAAGCGGCCGATTGCGTACAATGTTGGAGCTTGTTGGATCTGGGTAGATGCCGTGGGGCTTACACTACTCCAGATGGTGCGGGCTTGCGGGCTGCCGTGCAGCCTGGGATGCAGCGGGCTAGTGCAACGGGGTTGCAGATGAGTGATGATGTGAATGCAGAAAGTAAACTACTGGAGGTGCAAGTAATCTACGGTGAGAGGGGTGTTGCCACGTGGCAAGGCAGGGTTGCCGCCTGGGCTAGTAGGCGTATTCAACAGAGCTTTCCTCCGCGATTTTGTCGCCTGGGGAATTGCGGCTCAGGCCGACGCTCCTCCCCCGCCGATGATGAGGCATCCAATTCTGCGGTAGCTGGAGTGAAGGCGTGGAGAGCCGCGATTGAGCTCCATTGGCAAGACCACGAGCACCAGGGCCTCGGCACCGCACAACTCTAGAACGTCGCACCTGCGCGGGAAGCTGTTCAAGTGGAGCATGGCAGGGAGAGGGTTAGGGGTGTCACGTGACCTGAGTTTGCGCGACTGACTGTGCTGCTCCTGAAGACTTGGCGGACTTTGAAGAAGCTATGGGTCTCCGTGTTTCCCTTTGGGCGCTGCAGCAAGAATCCACCACAAACGGCTGCCAGTCATGAAAGTGGCTAACCACAGCTGTCTACAGTGGCAGTTACAGCACACAACCAACGCTCAAGGTCCCCCCCCTTCCCCCGCATGCCGACACGGGTGCCCACCTATGCAAAAGTTCAGGAGACAGTCACGAGATTTGGAATGCAGCGGCCAAGTACAGATTGGATGATGCTGAGAATATGCACCTGTGTACCTTGGCTGTGAGGAAGAGACCATAGCCTTGCTCGAGTCTCCGCCGTGGCCTGAACGGGAGAGCGAAAGACGGCTGTTCCCAGAGGCAAGCAAGTCACCGTCAGCCGCACAGTGGTCGAGTATATCCGACAGTGCATTTCAGAATCGTGGCCGGAGGCTCAGGTTGTAGATGTTGATGCCAGCGCCAGACGGAATTCCGTCCAGACGCGTGAAACTGGCCTAGTTTCATCTGGGTCCGGGGTCGATCGTCGGCCCTTGTCCCAAGGCATATGAAACTCGCCGATCGCAATGCAACATGCGCCCTCCTGCTTCGTTCTCCGGCACATCTTGGGTCTAGCCTTCTTCCACAACTTGCAACGTCCACACATGTATACAGCAGACGGCTACTGGATTTTCCATCTGCATCTTGCTTGGCTGGCTGAACGAGCTTCTCGTTTCTGGGCAGGGTGGTGCGCGGAATCTGACGCATTGCGTCCCTTGCGGTCCCTTCCGCCCTCTTGACGTCACTGGGTGGGTCTGGATGTGCCAAGTCAAGCCCGTCACACAACGGACTCATTCCGTTCACTCCGGCCCCGATCATCGTACCTGCGCTCCTCCACGCACACATATCTCTCTCTCTCTCCATCTCTCTCTCTCTCTCTCTCTCTTTCACTTCTCCTGATCACTACCCCTGCCATGTCCTCCGCCGCAGCCGCCCCCTCCGGCGCAATCGTCGCCGCCCTCACTGCCTCTGGCGGCACTGAGAGTGCCGGTGAGTAGTCTCCCCCTTGAGAATGCACTGTCTCTGACCACAGGCTTCCTCAACGACATCATCGCCAACCTCTGGCCCAACATCAGCATTGTTGGCCGCGACATGACCAAGTCGATCGTCGAGCCCATGTTTGCCAGCATGCTCCCCTCGCCGCTCAACTCGCTGCACTTTGCCAAGATCGACCTCGGCAAGGTGCCCATCAGATTCGGAAACATCGACACGCATAAGATGGCCAGCGGCGCGATAAAGATGGACCTCGACATCGACTGGGATGGCCAGTGTGACATTGAGCTCGACGGCAAGATGATCCCCAAGATTGGCATTGAGAACATCATCCTCCACGGCCGCATGAGCATGCTCCTCGGCCCTGTTATCAACCAGATTCCTCTCGTACGTGCCTCCGATGCCACTTCTAACCCGTCAGGTCGGTGCGGCACAGGTCGCGTTCATCAACCCCCCCACCATCAAGCTCAAGTACACGGACGTCGCGGCGGTTGCCAACATTGGCTTCATCGACCGCGCGATCAACAATGTCATCCAGAGCATCCTCGCCGGCATGATGGTGCTGCCCAACCGCTTCATGGTCAAGCTAGACGCCAAGAACGACTGGTTCAGCACGTTCCAGTTCCCTCTCGGCGTTATCAAGGTGTGTTACCCACCTGTTCGCGCACTGACATGCAGGTGACAGTCGAGGCCGGTTCTAACCTCGGCGCGGCCAAGGACAGCAAGGGTTTCCTTGGCAAGTTGACACACGACGAGGTCGACTGCTACGTCGACGTCACGCTCGGTGCCGAGAAGTGGCGCACCAAGACGATCAACAACAATCGCCACCCGGAATGGAACGAGACGCACGACTACCTCCTCTCCGACCACGACCAGGTCGTCACCGTCGAGGTCGTGGACGACGACCCGGCTGGGGACGACCCGATCGGCAAGGCGACTGTTACTATCAAGGACCTTCTCCTGAGCGGCGCGAGCCACGAGGTTAGCCTCACGCTCGACGAGAAGCCGACCGATTCCAAGGTCCGCCTCAAGGGCCACTTTATGGCCCTTGTCGCTGACCCTACCTCCCTCAGCAGCCAGGAGGAGGGCACTCACGGTGTGCTCTCTGTACTGATCGCTTCGGCCTTCCACATCAGCGGCAACAGAGAGGAGCTCAAGCCCAGTGTCAAGGTCGTGTGGGGCGAGTCTAACTTCCGTACGGGCATCAAGTCGGACGCGCCCGGCTCGGACGTCCAGAACCCCAGCTTTGACGTTGCCTACAACATCCCCCTCTCGAGCAAGGTCACTGTGCAGGGCGCTGCACCTGTGAGCCTCATCCTCATGGACGGCGAGAAGGAGCGTGGCTCGGTCGAGATCCCCCTCGACAAGGTGCTTGCTGCTCCTGGTATGGCCCTCGCTGAGGACCACAAGCTCGCGGACGGCTCTATCATCCGCGCGGCGGTTGTCATCCGCGGCACCAAGTCGGCGCACTAGGCGACAAAAACAGGCTCACACACGAGAGCGTCAGAGGGACTGTTAGAGATAATCATTCAGAGGAAGAGTTAGCAGCATGGTACTATTGTGATTACCTGTGGGATGGGAGTAGGTGGGTGTTGGGCGCTCCTGACCTAGCCCCGCGTTTGTTCTGAGCAACCATCCCTCGCAGCAACCGCACCTGCGGAGGACACTGAGCACAAACACAAACAACTATCTGATACATTCCTTTGTTGTCTACTTGCGCTGCCACACACGTTCGCCACCGATCCACGTCTCATCGACGCCCTCCTGCGCTTCGCGCAAAGTCTTGATACCATCACGGAACGGATCAATGTTCACAACCGAAAAGTCGGCGCTCTTCCCCTTCTCCAGACTGCCAAACACGTCCTCCTGGTAGGTGCTGTACGCCGTACCGGCCGTGTAGTGTCGGATACTGACAGCGAGTGGGAAGGAGAACTTCTCGAGTGCAATAAGCCTCGGGTCCGTCGGGTCCGGCAACGTGGGATTAACGCCCGACCTGCGCGTAGTGGCAGTGTACAGGTTCGGGAAGGGGTGATGTGGGGAGACGGGGGCGTCTGTGCCGAAACTGATGCGGCTACCTGCCTCCTGGAACTCGTTCCACGGAAACGCGCGGTCCGTACGCTCGTCGTAGCCCAGCATCTTGCGCCAATTGGCCATGTACACCGGGTCCGCGTGGAGGGGTTGCAGGCTCGCGACAATACCGTGCTTGGTGAGCCGCTTGATGCCTGCCGACGTGATTGCCTCCAGGTGTTCCATGCGGTGCCGCCTGTCTCTGGGTCCGTTCGCATCGTACGCTGCCTCGAAGGCGTCCAAGGCCTGCTCGCACGCCGCGTCGCCGATTGCGTGGCACGCAATCTGGAGGCCGAGCGCGTCGGCCAGGATGAAGACCTTGGCCAGCTGGTCCTTGGGCCAGATGGGGCCCGACGTCGAACCGTCGTAGTACGGCTCCTTCATGTATGCCGTCTGGTATTAGCCAAAGGACGAGGGAAACGTACGCAGGAGTCAACAACACCGTCCGAGATGGTCTTGATGCCAAGGACCTGGATCCACGGCGCCTTGTCCTTGAGGCGGTCGCGATGCTCGGCCGCCCGGCGCACCTGCTTGGCGTGGTCGTCGGGTGTGCCGATGCAGCTGATTAGCCAGTGCGCGTTGATGCGGATCGGCAGGCGGCCCCCTGCCTCGTCGTACATCTCCTCCAAGGCCGCGAGGCTGTCCTCCTGCATCGCCATGTCGACACCGCCCGTGACGCCTGTAGAGACGAATGACTCAAAAGCAAGCTTGAGTGCCGCTTTGCGCTCTTCCGTGGTCGTGTTCTCCGAGAGGAACGGCCACACAATGTAATGGAATGCGTTTTCCTGCCGTCAGCCTTGATTCCGAGCCCTTTACCCACCTTCAGGAGACCGGTTGCCTCACCGTTGGCATCGCGCTCAATCTCGCCGCCGGTGGGATTCGGCGTGTCCTTGTCGATTCCCAGGGCCTTGAGGCCCGCAGAGTTGACCCAGCAGCTGTGCAGGTCCATGCTGTCGATGAAGACGGGCGTGTCGGCCTCGGCCTCGTCCAGAATCTCCTTGGTGGGCGGCACGCCGAGGCTGTCGAACAGGAAACTCGCGCCGAGGAGGAACTTTGCGTCTGGCTGCTCGCGCTTGCGCTGTCGAACCAGCTCCTGCACCTCGGCGGCCGTCTTCTCGAGGCACAGGAAGCGGGTCAGGAAACCACCAAACTGGAGCGTGTGGATGTGCCCGTCCAGAATGCCGGGAAGGACGACGCGCCCACCGAGATCGACTGTCTCGGCGCCAGACTGCGGTTAGGTTTTGGCAAGAAAGGAGACTCACGCCAGCGACCGCCTCGGCCTCGGCATTGGTGCCTACAAACGTGACCTTGTCGCCGTCGACGACGAGCGCATCGTGCAGCTTGTCATCGTCCTTGGCGGAGGTGAAGACCCGGGCGTTCTTGAAGATACGCATGGTGTAACAGGAGCAACAGGAGCAACAGAAAATCGGATCGGGAACATGGTCGGGCGTACGTCAGTATATACGACGGTCCGTGCAAGTCGGCCGAGTCAGTCGCAAGGAGTAAGGTGAAGCTCAGCCGATACGCGCCCTATGCGACTGCGATTATCCGTTTAATGCGGTGTTCAAGCTTCAGCTCGGCCTGAGGGGCCTCAGACGGCCCCACGTTCGCGACTCGTGCCCACCCTCATAATTTCGTGCCTCGGCAATTGCGAGGAACGGTCGGATGCCTGGAACGTCAGCCAGACGGCAGGCACTATTGGTGGCAAGTTCACTGAACATGCTGTCGTGGGAAGTTGAAGCATGGCAGGTAGATCTTGGCTTGGATGGCAAACTCGATGCTAATCTGTGTATTTTGTGGGTTTGCACATCGGCGTTTCGTGGCACTGCCATGAAGCATCCGATTTTTAGCACTGAGCGCCATGATCATCACCATGGCGCTCGCTATCTTTCAAGAAGTGCAATATCGGGCAAACGGCTTTCAAAAATGCGTCTGGAGCACGACACTGGCAGTTGAATGCCGGCCCAACCGGCCCTCGCTTGCTGGGCGAATCAGCAAGCCAGCTAGGCAACCGAGACAATCTACCGTGATATGGGGCCGGTTCACATTCCAGGCGTCGCGCGCCTAGGAACGCGAGCGCAGGCCCCAAACGTGGCCTCATGCGACCACATGCGACTCGGTATCGGCCTATCGTTGCCCCCACCTCACCATGCGATGCTGTTTAAGAGACGGCTGATTTGGAACTGGCGCCCCACATCCACCATGACAGACCTCGACGTCCCAGGTACTACGCGAATCCTCGACGCGTCGGGCGAGATCGTTGACGCCAACAACTTTACGCTCGTCCCAGAGCCGAGTTCCGACCCTGAAGACCCGCTCAACTGGTCGGCAGGTCGTAAGCGCATCCAACTCACATGTGTCGTGTTATACACAATCGCCTGGTGCTTTTGCACTGGCTGCCTTGCGGCCATCTACGAGCCTGTGAGCGCGGAGACGGGGCTCAGCCTCGCCGACCTCAACTCGGGTGTCGGATACGTGTATCTCTGTCTCGGCATTTTCCAGCTCTTCACACAGCCGCGTAAGTATGCGCCGTCTACGCTCAACCCCAACCCACGCTTTGACCCAAGGCTCCGCTGACGTGCAGTGGCGCTTAGTATTGGCAAGCGGCCGGTGTACATCATGGGGATGCTTGGAAGTGCCGTCTTTCCGTTCTGGGTAACCCGCGTAAAGTCCCTTGGAGAGTGGTACGGCGCTTGCGTTTACCTCGGCTTTGTTGGAAGCCCACTCTTCGTGCTTCCAGAGCTGTCGCTCACCGACACGTTCTTTTACCATGAGCGTGGCCTGCCGCTCGGCATTTATGTCGCCGGTACCTACGGCGGCGCACTCGGCTCTCCCATCCTCTCCGGCTTCATCTACAGCGGTCTGGGATGGAAGGGGCCTCCCTACTTTGCTGGTGGTGCTATTCTCGTGGTCGCTCTCATCCTCATCGTCTTCCTCGAGGAGACCAACTTCCGCCGCGTCTCTGCACCCGTCGTCACCATGGATCAGGTTCACAACCAGGTCGGCGACGACAAGAACGTCACCCTCCACACCGTCACTGCTGTGGACGAGAAGACGAACGAGAAGGCGACCGATATTGTCGTCGAGGAGCAGAAACACAACGAGTACCTGGTCCACTCGCGCGACCGCCTCATCACCCCATGGCCCGGACCGCGCCCTTGGAAAATGTTCACGATCTCGCCCAACGCTCGCGGCCTCATGTGGCGCGGCATCCTGTACCCGCTCTGCATGCTGCGCCTGCCCATCATCCTGTGGTGTGGCGTCATATTTGCGCTCTACCAGGTCTTTTACAACGGCATGGTCGCGCTATCGTCCGGCGTCCTCGGTGCTGAGCCGTACAACATGGCGCCGAACATGGTCGGCCTTAGCTTCGTCTCGCCCCTGATTGCCATTATCCCAGGCGCTGTTGCGGGCGGATACATCGTGGACAGGTTTACGATTCGGCAGGCGCGCAGGAACCACGGCATCTCCGAGGCCGAGCACAAGCTCAAGCTGATGATCTTCCCGACTG
Source organism: Cutaneotrichosporon spelunceum (assembly GCA_030805415.1). Lineage (NCBI taxonomy): Eukaryota > Fungi > Basidiomycota > Tremellomycetes > Trichosporonales > Trichosporonaceae > Cutaneotrichosporon > Cutaneotrichosporon spelunceum. The sequence continues at coordinate 345,700 of BTCM01000001.1, forward strand.
TCCTCGCGCCGCTGGGCCTGCTCATGATCGGCCTCGGGCCGTACTACCGGGCGCACTGGATCGTCTTCGTGCTCGGCGAATTTGTCCTCACCATCTCGGGTCCGCTTGCCACCCTGCTCAGTCTCACGTATGCGTTTGACAGTTTCCACGACCTCGAGCCCGAGGAGGATAAGCGCAATGGGCCGCAGGCGGAGACACAGCACTGCGGACCATACGTCCAGGCTGTTATTCTTATCGCGCTCACCATCACGTTTGCGTTCAACTATGTCATCACGCCATGGGCGTTCGGCGGTGGCTTCCTCGTTTATGGCACAACTGCGGCCGCGATGGCCACCGTCATCAACCTCACGTACCTTCTTATGCTCAAGTACGGCAAGAGGCTGCGTCAGAGCGGGGCGCCATACTACCGCAAGATCATCAACTGGTAGTGAAGGGGTTTGTTTGTCTGGTAATTGTGCAAGTGTTGTCTGGAAGTTGAAGTTGGCAGTCGTATAGTGTAGGGAAATTCAATGCAGTGTTTGGGATGCAGCCAAAGTCGAAGTCGTCTGATAAGATGGGGAATGAACGATATCGAGGCGTAACAGGCGGACACAGATACAGTGCATTTGCAGCAACAGTCGTATCGAACACGACAAACATATTACAGGTTAGCCTTGACACCGAGCTTCTGGACAGTCCAGTCCCACAAGTCGTCCTGTGCCCCGACGTCGTGGCTCTGCTTGCTGCTCTCAATCTTGTTCTCGACCTTGTAGTACGCCATCCTCTCACCCTTGTGTCCCGCGCCCAGAGCGAGGTCGGCCAGCTGCTTACCGCTACGCTCCACAGTCGACGTAGTGATACCAGACAGCATGGTGACCAGGCCGGGGATGTAGCTCATGACAAACAAACCGGCGGCCATGATCGCGCCGCTCTCGCGGAAGATCTTGGACCCGCCGGCCGGCACGAACGCGGGGTCCATCGCGATCACCGACCACGCCTTGCCCTTCTCCTCGGCATGCCGCGATAGCGCATAAGACCAGAGCACGTTGGCGAGCTTGGTGTTGCTGTACCGCACGCCGGGATCTTGTTCCTCCTTGGTCTTGGCGGCGGCAGCGTCGGCCGCCGTCGTCCAGTGCGGCTTGGCTGGGCTGCCGACCATCTCGGGATCATGCATAGCACTGGTGGTGAGGATAACACGTCCCTCGGGTGTGATCAGGTCCTTCTCGTAGAGGCCATGGAAGAGGGCCGCTCCGCCTAGGTGGTTCACGGCGAGTGTGCGCTCCACGCCGTCAACGAAGTTTGGCTCGCCCTTGCCCTCCGCGAGGCCTGCGTTCAGGAGCAGCGCCGAGACGGGATGCTCCCAGCTGTCGACGAAGGCTTTGACCTGTGCAAGATCCCCGAGATCAAAGCAGCGGAGCTCGATGTTGGACGGGAGCTCCACCTGTGGCTCGGACTGGGATCAGCTCCGCTCCCCGAGATTGCTAGAGCTAGATAAGCACTCACCCGCCCGGTGATGATGACCTTGTCGTTTGGATTCGCTGACGCGATCGCCTTGGCGGCCTCGAGGCCAATGCCAGACGTACCCCCGGTCACGATATAGTAAGCTGGCGAAGACATTGTGGCGAGAGCAGATAGAGGTGGGCGGGATTCAACCCTGGCTGGGCTTATAGGCTAGTTGAAACTGGATGACATGGGTTTGGCCGAAATGCCGGCTGGTATTGCGCTTACGAGTACCCGGCATTGAAACCAACGGAACCATTCCACTCTAGAGCACAATAGCATCCCGTCAGCTCCGCCGCCACGGCTCGCTCACGACCGCACAAGTCGCCACCGTCAGCGAATTGAATGCGCTCCGATAGTGTTTGCCTCAGACAGCCAGTAATACATGCATCGTAGTACCCGGGACTACACCGCCATCACCAGCCTAGACCGTACCATCGACGCCGAGCTCGCGCACAGTCCAATCCCACAGGTCGTCCTGCAGCGCGACGTTGTGGCTCTGCGCGCTCGACTCCCCCTTATTCTCGATCTGGTAGTACACGCCCTTCTCGCCCTTGTGTTCTGGCTCGGTCACGAGGTCTGCGAGCGCCTTGCCGCTGCGCTGTACTGTGGAGAGCGACGCCGATGTACGGCCCAGCATGTTCAAGATGCCCAACACGGCACCGAGGATGGGCATGCCCACCGTAGCCAACAGGCCGCGGTCACGGGCCAGCTTGCTCCCGCCCGCGGGCACGAAGCCTGGTGTCCACGCGATCACTGCCCAGCCCTCGGGTGCCCGTCGCGATAGAGCATTCGAGAAGAACATGTTGGCGAGCTTCGAGTTGGCGTACCGCACCATGCCTCCTTCCATCTCGGGGTCTTTAGCCGCTGCGACCTCGGCCGCCGTGGTCCAGTGTGGGCCGGCGCGTACCTCTGAGCTGTGCAACTCAGAGCTCACGATGATGACACGCGCGTCGGGTAGGAGGTGCTCCTTGATCCCGAAGAAGAGGGCCGTGTTGCCGACATGGTTGATCGCAAAGGTTGTCTCGACCTCACCGACGTGGGTGAGGTCGACCTTCATCACGCCCGCGTTCAGGACGAGCGCGCTCAAAGGCCGTGTCCAGGATGCACAAAAGGCGAGTACTGCCTCTAGGTCTGCGAGATCGCATGCTACGAACTCTACATTCTCGGGGAGCGAGCCAGGATCAGTCTGGGATCAGCTGCGGACGCGACCCGAGGCAACCCCGACCTACGCGGCCGGTCACGGTGATGTGCAGCTCTGGGTCGAAGGAGAGAGTGCGTGCAGCCTCCAGCCCGATGCCGCTCGTCCCGCCCGTGATTATCATGTACTTGGAGTAGGACATGGCGGAGTGTGTGGTTGTGAGCGGGGGAGGCTGAGCGGAGGCTAACACTGGGGCCGCCGCCACCCACAGAGGATGACGTCATCACCTCATCCGAACGCATTCTGCAGAGCTGTGTTCGAATCGACGACGGAGAGCGCAGTTTCCAAGCAGACAGAGAATGCGATGCATCACATGCGATACTGTTCGAGCGACTACAAACGTCACGAGGACCGGAATCAAAGGCTTAAGACGGATGATGTGCATGGGGAGCAAACCCGGTCCTGAGAAGGACGACAACCGTCAAGCGACACCGCAATCACTGCGCCACACACTCTCTCCATCACCCAGTCTCCAACTCTTCCCTGGATAACCGACATTTCTAGCATCCACGACCGCGCATTCGGGGCCGTACTGGTCTCCGCAACCGGCGACGCGCTCTGTGCGCCTTACGAGACGCAAGAGCTTCTGCAGAGCGCGTTAGGCGGTGGCGCTGCTGTGCAGCTCACTTCGTCTGGGGCCTGGGAGTGGGGCGAATGGACCGACGATACGGCCATGGCGGTCCCGCTACTCGAAGCGTGTGCCCGAGGTCTGGACGTGGGAGCTGAGGCTGGTCTCGACTACGTCGGCAACCAGTGGCTGAACTGGGCCATGACTGGCGCCGCTCCGGGCCGGGGCATGGGAACGACGACGGGGACCGTCTTCGCACACGTGCTAAACGCCCAGAGCCAGGGTCGGCAGGCGCGACCTCTCAGTGCAATCATGACCGAAAAGGCCGCTGTCGTCAACAATGCTTCCGGGCACAGGCTGGGTAATGGGTGTCTCATGCGCGTGGTGCCACTCGCTCTCGGATACCTTGGGCCAGCGGATGCGGGCAGGCTCGCGGTCGCTGCGAGGCGACAGGCGCTGTTCACGCATCACGGGGAAGATGCCGGTGACGCCGCTACCCTCTGGGCCCTTGCTATCAGACACGCTATCCTCACGGGCGAAGCAGACCTCCGTACCCAGTTGAAATACCTGAACGCTGGCAGAAGGGAGCTGTGGGCCGGACGCATAGACGCCGCGGAAAGTGGTGCAGCCAGCGACTTTATGCACGTCAACGTCTTGGTGGTCCCAGGGCTGCAGTGTGCATGGATCGCCGTACGGGCCGGCAGCGACGTACGCACGACCCTCGTCGCGGCTGTTAGGGGGCTCGGTGACACCGGCACCGTCGCTGCGATCGCTGACGCGCTCGCAGGGGCGAAATACGGTGCCGACAGTATGCCACCCGAATGGCGGGAGAACCTGTACGGGTGGCTGGGGCTCACAGCATCGGGCCTGGAACGCCTCGTACAACAAACCCTCGCCCGGTACCGCTCGAACCCTTCTGCGTACAGCCGTGAGCCTCCCCTCCCGGGAACTAGGTAACTTGTAACAGCGGATAAAGAACCGTTTAATTTTGTAGATGTATAAACATTGTACAAACTAGGATGTACACCTCTTTGTAGGAATAGACCGAGGCTCAGAAGACAAAGCGAGTGTGAGCGCGGAGGTGAGGTGAGCAGGCTGCATTGACCAACTGATCACATGGTACTGCAGCAAGGGCAATGATGACCAGTGCATTCACATTCGCGTCTTGCACGAGGTACAAGCGCGAGCGACGCAGTGCGACTGGGATACGGCATTACCCGGGAGGGGAGCGCGAAGCGTGCAGAGACCAAACGCCCAAGCCACAGCATACCGACTGCCGTGCACGCGGCCTGCTGTTACCGCGATTACCGCGGAGGCCATCTCGCCATGGCGAAACTTGGATCCCCAGTATGCGGTCAACGGTCCATTAGCAGAACGCGGGATATCAAATGGTATCGTGGGGTGGTGTAACCAAACGGTGGGCACCGGCAACTCAACCCGCCCGGCGCGGTCGCCCTGGCGGCGCAGGTGGTCATGTTTACAAAGTCCATTGTTCTCAAGCCATTTCAGATGGCCAAGCCCCCCCTACATCACACATATAAGACGTCAGGTGTGGACGTACAGGTCATGTATCCCTCTACTCCTCCTAAACAGAAACAATGCTCCTCGCTCCCATGAACGGTGTCGCGCTCGTCACCGGTGCCGCCTCCGGCGTGAGTTCCGACCGTCTCAGCTGACATCAGATCGGTCAGGCGACAGCTCGCGCCTTCATCCGCGCCGGTGTGAAGCGGCTCACCTGCTCCGATGTGCAGGCGGACAAGCTCGACGCCCTCAAGGCCGAGTACGCGAACAACGACGTCGACATCCTCGCCGTGACGTGCAACGTTGCCGACTCGGGCGCAGTCAAGTCCATGGTGAACGCGACGGTCGAGCGGTTCGGGCGCCTCGACTATGCCGTCAACTGCGCCGGCATTGCGGGTGTGCCAGGCCGCATGGCGGCGATAGAGGACAAGGACTGGGACAAGGTCATCGGCGTCAACCAGAGCGGCGTTTTTTACAGCATGCGCGAGCAGCTGGCTGTCATGAGCGCGCAGGAACCGCTTGATGGGTAAATCTGGAGGTGGCTCGGCTCATGGCAGTGCCTCGGATGAGCGGCGCGCGCAGCGCGGTGCGATTGTCAACATTGCCTCGATTGCGGGGCTGGTGGGCGTCGGCGGTCTGCCAGGCTACGTGGCCAGCAAACATGCTGTGGTCGGCTTGGCTAAGGCGGCAGCGGCCGAGTACAGCGGCGCTGGTATTCGCATCAACAACATTGCACCCGGGTACATTGACACGCCGGTGAGTTGGGCCCGTGGGTGGGTGGGGAAGAGGTTGGAGTGCAGTGGCTCGGGTCCAGAGCCTGCTGACACCAGATGACGCAGATGGCAGAGGTTGATGCCGACCTCGCACACCTGCCTCCTGTGCCCATTCAGCGCCCTGGCCGGCCTGAGGAGATCGCCGACGTCGCTGTCTTCCTGTGCAGCGAGGGCGCCTCGTTCGTCACCGGCGCCACATGGCCTGTCGATGGTGGGTACACGTCCCTCTGAGAAGGATGATAATGAATAATGAGGTCGGAGCGTCACTTGGAGCCTGCTGTCAGTTGCTTCTTCACTGCGTCATGATCCCATTAACGGGGACCCCTAGAATGAGCGTAACAGGCGGACAGAGTTGGCCCACTGACCAGCGGTGCTTCACCTCACTCTCGTACTACTGGCAAGCTAGTAGCAACAGTTCACACCTGACCACCATAGAGCAGCAATGCCATACAAGGTGGCTTCTTGAGGAACAACACGGGCAGTGCATGGTGTGAAGTGGAAGAGGCACCCGCATCATCAAGAGGAGTACATAACGTCTGCGGAGATGGCTGTTAACTCTTGCACTTGTCCACTGTCCCGCTGCCAGTAGTCTGTATCCGATGTACCAGTAACTCTTGGAGAGTATGCTTAGGGCGAGGCTCACCGATGCAGTTACCCATTATGCAGGGCAACAGGTCAGCTATAGCGCTGGCACGATGACCGCGCCGGATACAGTGACCTACAGAAAACCTTGGTACCTTTAGGCAGACGTCCGGGCACCCGCTAGGGAGTAATGTCGGCACGAGCCTCGACGCGCCTGAGATGCATCACATGGTGAGAAGGAGAGGTGAAGAGCAAGTAGAGCAAAAATATCTCAGCGCGTGCACAAGCCTCGACACGGAAACATTGGCGGACAAGCTGACCGCTGGTGCATCGGCTAGTCCCATGCCATCACATACTTTGAACCGCAGGGAAGTATCAGAATATTCGACCGCTTCCCATGCTATACTAGTGGGATGGGATTTTGATGTGGCGAGAAGATTGGAACTGGTCATCCCGCGGGCACGAAGAGCAAGACGGCTGAAGAGCAAGACGGCTGAAGAGCAAGACGACTGGTCGAGGTCAGTTCGAGTGTTCGCCACAAGGGTGGCAAACCAAGGTAGACCAGGGGGAAAGAGAAGCCTGGGGCATTGTGAGCGCGGGGTAGTTGCAGAACAAGGCGGTCGCCGGACTCGGCAGCACCCGGTTTTCTGGCCTGACCGGCCAATACCCGAGCAATCCGGTGTCATCAGGTCCGGTGATTACAATAGAACATGCGTCGCCGCGCCTTGTTCCGTAGCTCGGAGCATGCGCCGCGTCGGGCCCTCTCTTCAAGGCCGCCGAGACTTTCAGAGCGCCGGCGGGCATGGAATGCGGAGAACGGGCCCCGGACAGGCAAAGGGCCCCAAACAGGCACAGCCTGGTCGGTTTGGGGCAGGATCTCTCAGAACAACTCGTGCCGGTTACAGATTCGATTTTCGGCAACTAGAACGAACCGGAGCCGTGACCGGCGGCCTCGAACAGCTATAACAGTCAGGCCAGCACCATCTTTGCACTCATCGACCCACACCATGACTGTCCAAGCTATCCCCGTTCCTCAGGCCGTGCCAGAGCAGACCAAGCCCGTCGACGTCGTCACCGACGAGGAGCGTGCCGCCCTCCGGGCCAAGTACCTGGCCGAGCGCGACAAGCGTATCCGCGCCGACGGCGTCTCGCAGTACAAGCAGCTCAAGGGTATCCTCAAGCTGTCGGATGACAAGGACCCGTACACCGAGGTCAAACCTCGCGAGCCGCTTTCCGACCACGTCGACTTCCTGTTCTTGGGCGGTGGCTTTGCCGCGCTCAGCGTGTGTGCGCGCCTCAAGGAGGCCGGGTTCAACGACTCGTTGCGCATCCTCGAGTCGGGCGGCGACTTTGGAGGAGTCTGGTGCGTATAGAACCCTGCTGGGCTGACTCCAGGTACTGGAACCGTTTCCCCGGCGCAATGTGCGACACGGCTGCCATGGTCTACCTCCCTCTTCTCGAGGAGGTGGGCAACCGCCCCAGCGCAAAGTATGTTCGCGGGCCGGAGATCCTCGCACACGCCCAGCGTATTGCCAGGCACTATGGGCTGTACGAGCATGCTCTGTTCAGCACCCATCTCGAGACTCTCACTTGGGAGGAGGAGAACCAGCAGTGGCGCGTCAAGACCAAGGAGGGCGACAACTTCACCGCTACCCACGTCGCGATGGGTACCGGCCCACTCAACAAGCCTCACCTCCCAGGTGTGGAGGGGCTCGAGAAGTTTGAACGCCCCGCGATGCACACCGCACGCTGGGACTTTGAGGTTACCGGCGGAGGATGGGACGGTGAGGTCATGGAGAAGCTCAAGGACAAGCGCGTGGGCATCATCGGTACAGGTGCCACTGCTGTTCAGTGCATCCCGCAGCTTGGGCGCGACTCGGGCGAGCTCTTCGTGTTCCAGCGCACTGCGAGTGCCGTCGCTGTCCGCGGTAACCATGAGATCGACCCCGAGTGGTTCGCCACGCTCGACAAGGGATGGCAGCGCAAGTGGATCGCCAACTTTGTCCAGCTCATGTCGACGGGTATCGACGACGTCGACCACGTCCAAGACGGCTGGACCGACAGTGTCAAGCGCATCACTGGGCGCATGATCGAGGAGGCCATTAAGAATGGCCAGGACCCCGCCGAGTTGGGTTTCACCGACTACGTCAAGGCTTACCACCTCACGGACGACGAGTATACAAGTGCCGTTCGTGCCCGCACAGACGAGGTCGTCAATGACAAGGAGACGGCCGACGGGCTCAAGGCCTGGTACCGCCAGTACTGCAAGCGCCCATGCTTCCACGACGAGTACCTCGAGACCTTCAACATTCCTACAGTCCACCTGGTGGACACGGACGGCAAGGGTGTCGAGCGCATCGACGAGACCGGCGTCTGGGCCAACGGCAAGCACTACGAGCTCGATGTTCTCGTCTACGCGACTGGGTTCGAGTTCTCGTCGTCGTACACGAAGCGCTCGGATCTCGAAGTGTACGGCCGCAACGGCCTCGCCCTCTCCGACGCGTGGGGCGAGGGCATGAGGTCGTACCAGGGCATGCACGTGCGCGACTTCCCCAACCTCTTCATCGTCGGTGTCTTCCAGGGCGCATCGCTCATCAGCAACATTACGACCAACTTTACCGACGCTGGACAGACAATTGCCGCCATGCTCAAAAAGGAGAAGGAACTTGGCGCCAAGGTCATCGAGACCTCGCAGCAGGCGCAGGACGACTGGGTCAAGCTCATCCTCGACAACTACACCAATTTCATCGGCGGACCAGAGTGCACGCCTGGCTACTACAACAACGAGGGCCACGAAGAGGGTGAGAAAGAGCGCCTCAACGGCGGACGTTACCCTCACGGATCTCACAAGTTCTTCGAATACATCGCCGACTGGCGCAACAGCGGCGAGTTCGAGGGTATCGAGTTCGACGGCAAGCCCGTGGCTGTGACCGCTTAGGCCTTAGGAGGGGAGAGGCGGTTGAGGCAGCTCTATGCCAGAGATGAGTTGTCAGTAGTAGCAATGTGAGAACGATAATGGTTCATATGGGAAGGGATGATGCGTTGCTGAGGGGTTGGGATCTCTGTGATGACGCCAAGCAACATCTAGCGGCCGGAACACCCATCAAAACAGCTGAATATCGCCTTCTCAAGCAACCGGAACTGGGAGACATGTAGTACTGAGGTTTCCGAGAAGAGGTACTGGTGAGGCCGTGTAGTGCTTGAGTGTGCAGCCGTCAGCCATCTTTAAAGAGTTTTTCAGTGGCCGTAGTTGCCTACAGTTTCCTTCTGTACACAGCCTCCTTGCCTCTGCGCCCTCCACTCTACAAAGACCTACCACGGATACTGCTGCCGCCACCACCCATGTTCCAACAGCTCGTTGCTATACGGTGTGCTTTCCCAGGCAACAACTGCGAAATGCAGTCGTACACTTTCCAGAATGGGCGCAAGATCTACATTTGCCATGTTTGTGGCCTGGCGTGTGATGGCGGACCTCACTGAGGCAGACAGCGTGGCGGCGCTTCAGCTTGCCAAATCTACTGCCGGGCTCGTAGCAATATTCTGCAGTATGGACAGGACATGTACCCACCATTGCTTCGTTTTTGTCGTATGAAACAAGTCACCGAGTCTGTGTCTTCGATGGCTGACAACAAACGCTACCAGCTCCTGGATGTGCATCAGTTTCTGGATTTACTTGCCGCCGAGGCATTCGGCCACTTGGCAACTTACCAAATCACTGACTTGTTTTCCAGTTTTCCAGCCCCAGGATGCTCCGTTTAAAGCCATTGGGTTCTGAAGGAGGAGCACAGAAGCATATGACGATGGAAAGATACACACCATCTTACCTACCACGCGTTCTGGAGCAAGGGCGCCGGCTGACAATCGACCTACGAGACATCTCAGTCTTGCTTCGACACTCATCTCACCATGTTCTACCACGCCTGCATCCTCATCATGCACGTCCTCAGCCCCGCACCACCCCATCCCAAGATGCGGCAACACGGCAAGTGCTTGACAGCCCACTACTGCCCGACTGACGGTGAGCGTGACTGGGAAGGTTCTGACAATAGGCAAGCTCTGTGCGATGCACCCTTACATCAACCTCTCCAACACCGTCAATTACTATTGCCACCGCTGTGCACGAGTTTGTGAGGGAGATTGGGGTCCCGCCGGGCTCAAGGCGCTGCTGTAGACCTATGAATGACAGGACTATACGTGGGCTGGACAGGTTTACACTGCCTCCTAAAGCTCTCCAAGTCCGGCAAGTGGGCCTGAGAAGTAACCAGTGTTGGCAACATTCTGACGATTGAATCCTTCTGATCGACTCGACCCATGCCCTCAAGCTCAGAATACTGTACCCTCCTCCCCAATGACCTCACGATCTGACACGCCCCCCGTGATGAACAGAAACACTCATCAGGGCGCACTTCTCGCCACCTCCTCGGCCAATGTCATGAGCTGCCCTCTCCTCCACCCCAATACCATGCGCATCGCTCGCCGCCCCATGTACATCCTTCACGGAAGCTGCGACGTGCGACACCGCTGCCTCAACCGTGAGTCCTTTTATGCGAGCCTTACACCAGAAATTCCCTGCCGGATGCTGCCGCGTACTGGACCGTCTGGTGTCGTGGTGTGGCGTTGCGCCCGCTGCAATGCTGTGTGCTTTGGCCTCTGCCCAATTAAGAACAGAACCAACAGTTGATAGTTGGTGTGACGAGTCTTCTGGACAAAGGTACAGTGGAGGGCTACAGCAACTGATGGTGCCACCGGTACTGAAATAGTCAGTTCTCGCACCGCAACTGTGGTTGCCAGGTACTGTACATGTACAGTAACCAGGAAACAAGTCGTGGACAGTGAGCAGTGGCAAGAATCAACCTGATATGTGGCGGCGCCAGTTGTTGGTAATTATAAATATTACCGTTAATCGTTCGTTTCATGAAAGTGCGTGGTGGCCTTCGAATCACCATTCTCACCAACCTATATCAGCGGTCATTCTTCAAGTTCATAATGGGATGTCACTCCCATGCGAAGGTTCTCAGAAGGTTGCAGTCGCCTGCTGGAATGTTCGCCTCCGCCTCTCGCCACTGACGCTGTATTCGCAGTTTATGGCCTTCGCTTCGGGGCGAGCGTTGATGGCACCAGTGACCACTTTGATTCGCACCTCGTGGTCCTGTTGTCTTGTGTTTCGCCTCGCGTTGTGTATCGACCCTGTGAAACCTCATTGTTCACCGACTTGTTGTTGGTCCACAGCCTGGAGGCGTATAAAGTCCAGAGTCGAGCGTTCTCACAATTCCACACCTCTCAAACATTCCTCAGCCATGCCGAACCGCATTCGCTACTGTCCCAACCGCCCAGGCAATCGTGAGTGTCGAATCCTCCGGTCTAACATAGTGGCCTGCGAGTACATACCCTCGCCATGGTCGGGAACGGCGTATTGCATGTTCTGCAACGGGGCATGGAGGTGAGGGGTTGTTGATCGGAAGGGTTGTGCGATGTGATGTATCACCCAGCATTCACACTGCTTTAGCTGTGGCGCGAGCCTGCACCTCTGTACTGCAAAAACCATCAGTGGCGTCCAGCGGCACCTGTCAGCCCCGTTCGCTCTTCCGGCCTTAGGGGATACGATCCGGTGCACAGACTCCATGACGCGCACAATGACGATATCAGTAATAGAGCCTCGCGCCAGAGGACCAACCCATCTTTGTTCTCCAGAATCACCATTCTGATGGCATCCGAACCCGAGGCAACGAACCCCGCAAAGAGGCTTCGCAAGTCACATGGAGTCATCCATGCTTCCCTCGCCATCAGAACAGCTTCCACGCCGGATTTATACCCTCGAGACGGGCCTCCATTCAGCCTACTCTCCACAGCACCTGCGTCTATCTTATCAATGGCCATTACGTACTGTCCCAACCGGGAGGGTGACTGTGAGTGAGGCTGGGCGAAGCTCACACTAGCGTTCTGCGTGTTCGTCCAATCGGCATACACATCGCAGTGGCACTGCGTGTACTGTAACAGGCAGAGGCAGTTCTAGGCAGACGTCTGGTGGCAAGTGTGTTTGAGTTTTGTACTGTACTAAGAGTGCGTTGCAAGAGTGAGCAAGCGGGCGTTGTCGCGCCAACAACTGACCCATCATCCGTCTGTCCCCAACACTGACATAGAACATATCCCTGGTGACAACTGATACATGCTTCGTCCTGTTCCCTAGAGCTTTGCCTTCTCGCTGCCGACAACCTTCATGATAGCACGGCCGTTCGAGAGCACGACCTTGCCGTTCTGGTTCTTGACCTCGAAGACGACCTCCTCGAACCCGTCCGAGTCCGGCTTGCCAGTCCGCCACACCGACGTGGTCAACTTGTCGCCTGGGATGACAGGCGACGCAAAGCGGCACTGGTACTCCTTGAGGTTGGCCGGGTCGCTGCCACCCAGTGCCTTGAGGAGGCCGTGCGCAGTCGCGTTCCACGAGTACAGTCCGTGGATGATGACGCCGCCAAAGTTCTGCCATCAGCTCAGCCACACCGCCATACTACGCACCATCTTGACGCCCATGGCAGGGTCGATGTGGAGGGGGTTGTAGTCGCCGTTGAGACGGTAGAGGATGGGGGTCATGGCGTCTGTCTGGTCGGAGAACGTCGCGTCCGGCGCCCGGTCCTTGGGCGCGGGGTAGTTGACGGACGCGGGACCCTTGGAGCCGCCCCAACCGCCTTGGCCGACGTAAAAGGCGGACCCGTGAATCTCGACGTGCACTTCGCCCGTCTCGGCGTCGACGATGTTGGACTGCGTGTCCATGACCGTGCCAGGCTTGCCCTTGTCCCACACGCCCGTGATCTTGGTGCGCAGCTCAAACTTGCGGCCCTCAGAGGTGGGCGGGAGCGGCTTGAGGAATTTGAGGTGGCGCTGGCCGTCGAGCACGCGCCGCACGTCGAGGGGGGGGAGGCCGGGCACCGGAACCGCCTCCTTGGCTGCGTAGAAGTCGATGACCTCGGGCGTGGTCTTTTTGAACGCTGTCGTTAGGTGGTGCAGAGCATGTGCCAGGCTACTCACGGAGGATAGTGGCGTACGTCGGGAACAGCTGGAACTTGGGGTGCAGCTCCTGGCCTGTCAGCGTGCCCACAGCTGACTCACATAGAGGAAGTGGAGCTCGTCGGCAGTCGCGCCAATCGAGTTGGCGAAGAGGAGCGCGTCGCGCTTCAGCCACTCAAGAGGCTGAGGGGGGTACTCGAAGCCGGCGCCGCCAGTGTTGGTCATTGTGTCTAGATGCTGCGGAAAGGACAAGTGCACGTCTTTCCACTGCTGGCAGCAATATAAGATATGCTCGGCATCTCGGCATCGTGTACCCCGCAAGGTTACCGGCGGCCGGCAACTAGGTGCGGAGATAACCGCGATGCGCGGAACCAGATCTGTCGGAGGTCGCCGACTGGCGACGATCCACCAATGCACAGTTAGCTGCCATCCTGATCACTGCGTGGACCTCTGAACGTAACTCTGTGAGTCTGCAGCTCCGGTGATGAGAATGTACATGTACGTCAAGAGGGGCTGGCAGTGACGCATCTATAGATGATCGGGTGAAGAACGCGGACACGCCGTGGCTATCGCGGCCATTGCGCTCGCGATCTTGGTGTTGCTGCCGCCAGGGCAGGCCGAGCATCGGTGCGCACACCGGCCGTGAGCGTAGCAGCAGTTCCAACCCCGCGACACGGAGCTCGCTCGTACGATGCGTTGCGCGTAGCTTACGCCGCCAAGCTTCTGAAGAGCATCGGCGCCCCGGCACGCTCAGCTGGATTGATAGGCAGCTGGGCGTGGACAGAGTCCTGCGCCTCGGCCTCACGCCTCAAGTGCATGCTCGCCTCTTTCGGCAGATAGTGCAGTCGAGGAGGATCGATAGTGTTCGACACCAGTCTCCCTGGTCGATTAGTGTGCGCATGAACCGTCGTCCGGCCTCCCCCTCCCGCCCAGCTCTGCTCTCACGCCTCGGCACGGTGCCCACAGTGCGAGGTGAACAGGCAGCGTACAGGCCTGAGATAATCTGCATCCATGGCCACTGCTCCATAATCAACTATGCCGCTCTCATAATCAGCATACCCCCATAATCAGCTGGCCTTCAATCCCCACCACCAACCATGCCTCTCGTCGGGCCCCCAAGCGGCCCCGCACCTGTGCTTCCGCCCCCGCGTCAGGTAACGCAGGCTGGCGCGATTGTCCAAGCCGCGTCACTGCCGTGCGCGTCCTGCAAGACGTGGTCTCGCCGCATGGCTTCGGCCAGATCTGCTAACGCATACCTTCTCGTCCCAACTTCACTATGCCTCCATACACTCCAATACAGCAACAATGCATACCCTAAAGAATAGCCTGTGCGTTTGGCGGCGACGCCACGCCCCCGTCGAGATTCAGCACCATGCTCGCGAAAAAGAACGTCCACTGCCCCTTCTCGGCACAGAGTGCGGCGAGGCGGCGGAGGTCGAAGAGTTCTCCAATCGGCATGCCCCAGCCGGCGAGGAAGACTTCGTGGCAACTAAGCCCGGGGCCAGGGAGGGGGTATGCCTCGTACGCGAACGTGTCGGTTGCGACGGCCGCCAGGCCGTTCTCCCAGTGCCAGCGCCAGAGGTCCTCTGTCGCCTCGACGCCAATCCAGCCGCGTGCGGCGGCCAGTGTCGCGCGGTACTCGGGCTCGGAGAGGGATGTCATGGCCTCGGTTAGGCCTGTGCGCACGAGCAGGATGTCGCCTTCGGCAAAGGTGCAGCCCTGTGCTGCGGCAGTCTCCTGGAGCATCGCGAGGGTTATTACGCTGCGCTGCAGGGGAGGGAGGGGGGCCTGTCCGGTTGCGGCGAGGTGGCGCGGGATGTCGAGCAGGTGTGCACGGCCCGTGATCGGGTGCTCGGCGTAGTCTGCGTGAGCGAGCGCGGGAACCGAGGGCTTGGACTTATGGCCCTAACCCAAGCAACGCTCGGCTGCTTGGGCAGCCTGGACAGCCAGGCTCCGACTCACTCTGGATCCCGTACTTCTTGATGCTCTTGTCCATCGCGACCGCAGTCGGCTGCCCGCCGTAGTAGGTGTACTCACCCTCCGTCGGGTAGTTCCTGTACGGGTAGTGGTTGAAGCCATCCCACTGCGTCGAGCACTGCGTGTTGAAACTAACTCGGTCGTCCAGGCAGTGTCCGCGGAACACGCTGGTGTCAGATGGCGAGTGCGAACTCACACCTCATGCTCGACCATGGGCCGCACGGCGGGGCTCAGCGACGGGAACGTCGACAGCGGCAGGCTGCGGTCAATCTCGGCCTAAAGGAGTTGGGAAGCTGGGGCGAGGTGAGCGGGTGACGTACTTGAGGTTCACCGCGATGCCGTGCTTGATGGCGTCGCGACCGCGCTTGATGCTCTCGGGGGTGATGAGGTTGAGCCGGCCCAGCTCCTCGTTCGGGTACGCGTGCCATGCGTTGAACTTGGGGTCGCGGGCCTTGAGCTCGTCAAAGGTCGGCAGGGAGATGGTCATGGTGTGGGAGTTGCGAGTGGAGTTGGGGAGGCGGAGATGGTGCTAGGTACAAGTAAGCCCTCCAGCAATGTGGGCTGGGTTGGTCGCTCGGTAACTGCCGGTGGGTTCGGGGGTAGCCGATTGCGTAATCTCATCCGCACGGGCGGCCCGGTATCTGTATGTGTTTCAATAATCCATGCGCGCTGATCGGTGGCACTTCGCTTGTGCGAGATGGTGAGACGTGAGATGTGCATGTCTGAGAACAGTCACAGCATTTACCCGTGTATTGGGCCGCTGTCGTCGGTGGTGCGCAAGCCGGCGCAAGGCTTGGAAACTGGGCCGAGATGGTTCATACAGAATTTGATCATCTTCTGCTTGGTACCTTTCAAGGCGACATCGTGCCACAGAACGCGCTGCCACCCTCAGACAGAGGCCCATGGTCAAGCCTCCGTGGCCAATGCCTACCACAAACACTGCCTCATCCTAGCTACAGACATCCATACCTAAGCCTTGCATTTCCCGTCATTCGCCTTGCCTTCGGGTCGCGTCGCTGCAGAAGAGCAGCATTGCCACCAAGCGGTTGCTCGCTGTAGTCATCTCCACCTCGCTGAGTGTGAATTTTTTATTGGTTCCACTCGACGACATGCCTGTCTTCCTCATGGTGACAGTGGGCAGTGTAATAGCCGGGCACCTGCTCCTCGAGTTCTCCGGGTTCCCCCTCCTGCGCGTACTCTTCCAGGCTCACGAAGCGAAGCGTTTCGCTACTCTCGGGGTCGTACAACCTACAGACCTGCTGACTGCGAATCGCAGCACGCAGTCGGTCCTCCATCTATCCACGCTCCAGCGCAACCTCAGGGAATCCGAAATCGAGGGGACTAACCTTGTGTGCGTCGACGAAGGCGTAGCGCCGGGCAATTCCTCGCCATGTACTGTTCGTCATCTGAAGGGCGACAAAGGCCAAGAGGCCGGGCAGTCCGGATTCATTGTTGCTCACCCATCAGTCGGGCTGTCGTGAAGCGTGGAAGACGATCACGACCTCGCATCGAAGGGGGAACGTGTCAGGCAGGACCAGGTTTATCCCCCAGTGCAATGTATTTGTGGGAAGGTGAATCACCAGTCGGAGTGTAGTAAGGGTTGGTGTTTTGGGGAAGAGGCATGATGCTGATGACGATGTGATACGCTAGCTGTTTGTCGACTGGGGCACAGACGGCATGCGAGGTGGGACGGAGAGCGAGGAGAGCGGAGCGCGAGAAAGTGGCGAGGATACTCTCGAAGATATGTGGATAGTGGATGTCGTCGAGCGTTGGCGGCATGGTCAAGTGTTGAGACGCAGAATGGACGATGGTTGGAAATGGTGACGTGGATGAGGCCAGTCAAGTGCCCCTCTATGTCTCATGACGATCATGGTGAACATGGTGCAAAGTTCTCGGTTGCGTGATTCCTGTGCACGCCAACACATGTCAACCACGTCGTGCTCACCATTCATACAGTCAGCCACCAGACAGTGGCAGGCAGGGCGCTGAGCGGCTTCATTTTGTCGTGTGGCTCATGGACCGCGCCTGCTGGCTACAGAATGAGCCTCGAGCTGTTGATGCGTCCATCTGCCGTTGCTGGCGTTACAACAGTTCCTTGTTTGATGGTGGACAGGCGGGATAATCAAGGCTGGGATAGCGAGAGTTAAAGCCTCTAGACTCGAACGAGGAACAGAGTGAATGCGGTCAACGAGAAGTGGAGGAATGCGACAAGTCGACAAAATCAAAGATGAGGATGAAAGAGGATGCGAGATTGAGAAGAGTCTACCGTAGCCCCGTCAACTAGTGTGCCAAGATGACCAACCTAAGCAAGACAAGCAAGTGGGCGGGGACCTTTGCGGGCGTCCCTGCGGGCAGCTGCACGGCCGATGCACAGACGTGCCCATGCTCACGGCCCATGACCCGTGGCCGATGGACCAGGTGGCCTGTCCGTCGTCGTACTGTGAGTATCGGCAGCGGGGCGCGGTGTTGTCAGGCACTTTGTACGTGCCACTCTGGAGTGAATCTGCCTCGTCTGCCTGATAGCTCGCGCACCTCATCTACTGTGCATTCTGAGACGCGTACAGGTCTTAGCAACCAACCTCGCAGTCAGCAAATGTGATCCGACTGTGATGCCACATGTACCCCACGTTTCATGAGCGAGAACGCTTGTGGGGATGATGCATGCATCCATGATTCCGGCACATGGTACCAGTGCCGGGGTGTTTCAATACAATGAATTTGGCTAATGACCAAGCGACGTCGGTCCGGCGGCAAGTCGAAAGGGTTTGCTCCCAGTCCAGACTCGGCCTGGGGCTTTGGCCCTTTGCCAGGTCAGGCTGCGCGGTCTCGTCTGGGTGGGCGGTTTGTTAAAGGGGCAGGAGGGCAATCACCCCAGAAACATGCCTCCGAGTCGTACCTGGCCTGGGCACCGTACGGTGCCCTACGTACACAAGCCAAGCGCAAGCCAAACTCGAACGCTCCTGTCGGATGTTCTCAATCTGGCTGCCATCCGTCTGCCCTGCCGCGGGCCAGGCTGTCTGGCAAACGTTCACTCCTCCAATGTGCGCGTTCGTTTCCAATTCACCATTGTCATCCACAGTCTAGCTCTTTACTCTTCTCCTCCTCCACCACCACCACCACCACCTCCTTCACCCTCCTCTTCTTCTCCTCCTTCTTGTTCTCCTCGTCCCTATCCTCTATTCCTCCTCTTATTCCTTCCCCCCTTCCCAACTCTTGCCTCTTCCCTATCACTACGTCCCCCACCTCGCCATCAGTCTCATCGTCACCCACACTCCCCATGTTACTGAGTCACCTAACAATCGTCCCGGCGACGCGCGAACAACAACGTCAGGCAACCGCAAACTGCTATCCACAATGGTACGTAACACTGGCTGGGGCAATACCATCACGCCTTCCCCCACACTATGCACCATCACCATGCGCCATCACCTGCCCCACCTGCCTCGTTTCATTCTAACGCCCAGGGGCGTCCCCCGCGGAGTTGCAACGCTCGAAGCGTACGAGCGTATCGACGACGAGCTCAATTCGCCTGAAAACTTATGGTCCCAGCCAGGCCGCTTTACCGCCTGGGTCCTCGTCCCCCGAGCCGACCCCGGGACGACTGACATTCTCTCATCGTGTGAGACGTACCGTCGCGTCGGCCTTGTCCAGCGCCCCTGCGGACGTGTTGAGGAAGTCGCAACCTACGCTATCGCGTCGGTATTCACCCCTCCCAACCAGCGCCGCAAGGGCTACGCACAGCACATGCTCCGACTGCTACACTACGTCCTCTCACCGCGCGAACACCTGCCCCCCTTTCCGCCAAAGTGGGGCGTCCCGCCACCTGCCTTCTTTGGCGACGCTGCCTTCTCCGTGCTCTACTCTGACGTCGGGCCTGACTTTTACGCCACGTGTACCAAGGGCGAGGAGCAGCCGGGCTGGGTTTCTACCCGCCGACCGCACAAGATCTTCACTGTCCCATCCCCCGGCCCAGGCCCCTCCAGCCTTCCCTCAGATACACTGCTGTTGAACCTCGAAGACGCAGGCGAGCTCGAGGCCCACGCCACCGATGTCCTCCATGAGGAAATGATGGCGCTCCCACCCATTGACAGGCCACGAGCAGCGATCCTTCCCCAGGCCGGCTGGTTCCGACAGTACCCTACCCGGCTCGAGGCCTTTGCGCGCAACAAAGGCGAGGACGGGAGCCGGCATCTTGAGCGCTGCGGCATGCGCTTCGGGAAAAGCAAAGATGGCCCGTTTATTCTGTACACAGTCGAGCCGAAGGAGAGGGGTTCAAGCACTCTTCGTTTGCTTGTCGCGCATATCCAACAACCAGTCTCGTTTGAGCAGCTTGTCGCGGCTGCGCACGCGGAAGGTGCCGAGGAGATTGAGATTTGGGGTACGGGCTCGGATTATGACTCACACGAGCACACGCTCAACAGCGAGGACCACATTCCAGCTTTGGCACAGTACGGGATGGGAGGTGACGACGTCGAATGGCTTTGGAATGAGCAGTGAGTAGACGTCACGGCACGCGCTGACAACAAGCTGTTTCTGGTGCTAGGACTTTATGAACAGCGATGAATGTAGGCATGACTGGATACACACGTAACATGTCTCTCTGGTGGCTGTACGCAGGTGCGGCGCGGTCGTGCGAGCAAGTGCACCGCGAGCGCTGCTGAAACAGACATCTACCATCTACCCTGACTGACTCGCCCTAACATTGCCCGATCTCTGTTACCCCCCCTGCTTCGCTATTTGGGACTTGCCTTGACGAACACGCGTCGGCGGCAGTATATACAGTGCCCGGCAGCGTCACCCGCACACACGCCTGGAATCAATGCAGCCCGTCACCCGCCGCGCACTCGTCGACTCACGACCCATGTTCATGTGGGGACCCGGCACGCCGGCTGCGAGGCAGTTTGCCCAGGGTTCGTGTGTGTGTGGCGATGCGAGGGGAGTGAGTACGGTGGGGGATCTTGTGGTGTTGTGTATGCGCCGGATGGGGAGATGGGAGATGGTGTGCGGGACGTAAATGGGCGGGGGAGCGTGGGCGCTGTATGCGTGCACGGGGGCGTGTGGAGGGTGGGGATACGGCGAGGTGTTGAGCCCGTGGACCGGGTTGGCGTCGGCGCGCGTCTCGGGTCGTCTCCAGCCCAGTGACATGGTGGTCATGAGGTGGGGGAGGAGCAGCAGAGGAGAGGACGGGAGGAGGGGGGGAACGGGAGAGAGAGAGCAAGGGATAGGCAAAGGGGATCGGGGGTTGAGCGAGATGGAGATGGTACTGAATATACGTGCTGCGTGCCGCGTACTGCGCTTGGTGTTGGGGCGGAGTTGGCCGGACGGATAAGCCGCGCGATCCTACTGTATGGCATGAATGGAATGCGAGATGGGAATCTGAATCTGAATCGAATCTGGATGCGAGGAAGCAACTGGACGGAATAGTGGGCGAGCGGCAACGTGGAGTGTGAGTGGTGTGAGCGTGCAGCACTGCAGCAGTGCGAGGAGGGACCACATGCATCTGACGCACAGAAGACACGCAAAGTGGACACTGGACGAACTTGCTCAGGGGGTGGGTGAGGGGTGTGCGACGGATGGGGAGGACTGAGGTGGTGAGGATGCGGAATGGTGCAGAGGGTGGATAGGGAATAGAGGATGAGGTGGAGCACGCGTACACGGACAAGGTATCTCCTTGGTGTCTGTCTTCCAGCCCCCTCGAACCTTTCCCCTCGTACCCACGGGCTTGGGGTTGCAGGACCAGTATGAATACCCTCTTGAGGACCCCGTCACCGTCACCCTTCACCCACTACCCACTACCCACTACCCACTCCACCCATTCCATCGCCCACCACCCATCCCTCATCACTACCCTCCTTCCTCACTACCTTCCGTTGTCCACTATACCCGTCTCTACCCACGTGAGCAGGGCTGTACTCACAGCTTGTCCACGCCGATATTTCTTGCTCTCGCCCTCTCCCATGTCCCTGACCATGTGTCCGCCCATATCTCTCGCTCGCGCCCTCGCTTTCTCCCTCTCCCTCGCAGCGGGCCTCCACGACAGCAGGGGCCTGGTACGTCGGAGCAGAGGCGGCGTGAGGGTCCAGGATGTCAGATGTATGTGGTGGGACGTGAGGACGCGGTGGGGCGTGTCGACGCGGTGGGACGTAACAGGACGCGGTGAGGATGGTCAAGAGAGGATACTGGGCAGTCAGCACGCGACGCGACGTGCCGAGACACAGATCGCCAAGTGACTTGCTTACCGATACTTGTCTAGTCAGTGGCAGAGAGCACCCGCAAAATGAGTGCCAAAGACTCAAGATGACCCCCAGTTGGCTAGTCTTGCCTAGGAGCTCGCGGACCACGGCCGCACCCACCACTCCACTCGCAAGAGGCCACGTTTTGACCATCGAGTTAAGGAGACTACGTCTTGACCATCGAGAGCATGGCATCCACGAGGCGAGCGATGGTATGGCCCAGGAAATGTCGCTGGCGGAGGATGGCCGCCCAAGTTATAACCCGATGGAATGAATTGCGGTAACCAGCCGCTCCAACAGATCCTAGAATAACAACATGACGCCGGCTTGCAAACAGCCGTGGCAATAGGGACCAACAGGGAGGCGGAGACACTCCGCCATCGTGCCGATGCATGAAGCTTGCACGCTGCCTAGGTCCAACTAGGACCTGATCGACCAGGTCATACGAGCAGGAAACAAACTCGACCGGCAACCTTGAAGCCATCTTGATTACCGGGATCTTGGTAAATGGTGGGGACGAGTGGGGCTCTATCGGCCAAAGCCTGCCGGTTGGAATGTGATGCCGGTGGACAGCCCACCTTGCTGACGGAAGTGCGGGTTTCGGTTGCGCATCACATGACGCTGCCTAGACGTGCTTGTGGCGCCACTCGCACTGGCCCGTGTGAGACATATATTAGGCTACAAGCGGGGCGTCACACACACCCCCAACATCACAACAATGGTTTCAGAGCCCCAAACTACCCGCGAGGGCCACCCGATCCGCGAGTGCCGCCCGTACAAGGTCATCTTCATCGGCGCAGGCCTTCTTGGCATTGTGAGCTCCACGGACCTGGCATAGCTGACGAAAGCACTTCGCTGCTCGCATTCAGCAGTACGGCCCCGGCATCGAGGCCGTCGTGTACGAGCGCAACCCCGAAGTTGGTGGGACATGGTACAACAACACGTACCCCGGTGTGGCGTGTGACGTCCCCAGCCACGGCTACACGCTCAGCTGGTGCCCCTGGGGCGGGTGGCGCCGCTTCCAGGCGCCAGGCGAGGATTGTCAGCGGTATGCGCTGTTTGCGGCGTCCAAGACCAACATCCGCGACATTACGCGCTTCAACACGCGCGTCCTCAGTGCCAAGTGGGACGAGAATGCGGCCGAGTGGACGGTCGAGCTCGAGGACGTCAACACGGGCGACAAGTGGACTGACTCGGCCCCGGTGCTCATCAACGGCTCGGGCGTGCTGTCCAAGCCCAAGCTGCCGGACCTTCCGGGCATGGACAAGTTCAAGGGCCGCCAGTTCCACAGCGCGGTGTGGAACAAGACCCCGACGTCCGATTTCAAGGGCAAGCGGGTCGCGCTCGTCGGCGCCGGCAGCACGTCACTCCAGATCCTTCCCGAGATCCAAAGCGAGGCCGGCCATGTGGACCAGTACATCCGTTCCGAGACCTGGGTCGTCACGCCGTTCGGCGCCGACGTGCGCGCGCAGTTCTGGGACCTCGACCCAGTGCAGGCGTTCACGTCGGACGACCCCGCCTTCTCCAACCCCGAGTACTCGGTGGAACACAAGGACAAGTTCGCCAACGACCCGGCGTTCATCCACAAACACCGCAAGGACATTCTCAACTCAACAAACAAGATGTTCGCTGACGGCCTCACTGAGATCTCGTCCGATATGCGCAAGCAGGCCGAGGCAATGTACACGGACATGACCAAGGCCAAGCTTAGTAACCGGCCTGACCTGCTCGACCTCTTCCTTCCCAAGTGGAGCATTGGATGCCGCCGCCTCACCCCCGCCGTCGGCTACTTCAACGCCATCACGTCTGACAATGTCGAAGCGGTACGCACGAGCGTCGTCAGCGTCGACGAGACGGGCCTCACAGGCGCAGACGGCAAGCACAGGGAGTACGACGCGATCATCTGGTCGACGGGCTTCGACACGACCTTTTACCCCTCCTTCAGCGTGACGGGGCGCAACAACACCTCGATCTACCCAGTCGAGGCGCGCGCGTACCTCACCGCACACGCTGAGGAGATGCCCAACTACTTCACGGTCGGCGGGCCGGGCTTAATGTCCTTCAACGGCGACTACCTCGGCGGCCTCGAGAAGATCCTCGACCACATCCTCCGCTTCGTCTTCAAGCTCCAGCGCGAGCGTTACCAGAGCGTGTGCGTCAAGACGGACAACGTCGTCGACTTCACAGCCTACGCCGACGAGTACCTCACCCGGACCGTGCACGGCCAGAGCTGCTCGAGCTGGTACAAGAACGGCTCGCGCGACGGCAAGGTGCGCGCGATCTGGTGCGGCACCAGCCTGCACCTGTACGACGCCCTCCAGCAGCCGCGCTGGGAGGACTTTGACTGGGAGCGGTACCCGCACGAGCGCGCCGGTGCCGCCCGCTTCAACTGGCTCGGGAACGGGCGCACACGTTCCGAGCTCGCCGGCGGCGACTTTACCTGGTACATCCCCGAAGTGAACGCGGGCCAGGTCAACGTGCCAACGGCTGAGGACAAGACGCCCCTGCACAGCCTGTACGATTTCTAGAGGGAAGATTCAGAAGTTTACGTGTACTAGTGAAGAAGGCTGTTGTTTTCTGGGTGTGATGCGAGGCTTGTCTGCGGCGTATGTTGAGATGGCTTTGTTCCTATGTGGTGGGTGAGATGGCTGTTGTGCGCTCCCATGGGGTGGCCGCTTAGGACTGACTTGGCTGCGGCTAATAATGGTATTGCGTTAGCGCACGCAGTGGACCTCGGTTGAGGCGCAAGGGATGCAAGATGCCATGCGTGAGTAATTAGGCCTCGGGCATCTCGTCCACGCAGGCCCACACAGGCCTTGGCTTGCTGACGACCAAAGCACCGCTTGCCTAGCAGGCTCTTCAAAATGGACGTGCACACGTCCAAAACATATGTGTTCTCCACCAGGGAGTTGAACCCTGCTCTTTCGCGGTCATGCCTGCCGTCCGAGGACGGCTTCAGGCAGCTCTCGACTGAGAGGCGAATATACTAACCGATATACTAGTGAAGAGGCTTGAGTTGGAACTGGGAAGCTTCCAGGTGTCGGGGAAGGGCGAGGACGTCGCAAGCTTAGCTAGAGCTGCAGCTCCCGAGATTCATGGTGATTGGAATGCAGAGAACGATAGATGCGAGTTATATTTATTTATAGAGCATGCGCGCCAGCTCGTGCGATGTAGACGTCGGCCCGAGCTGATGGAGTCAGCCGGAAGCTAATCCACCATGTGCTAGCGCCACTTTCCAACAGCTTGTCCTGGTGTTCTCAATGCGGTCCATGCCGGCGAGCGCAACCTTCAGCTGTAAGACTACTTGCTTGATGCTCGGCTCCCCGGAATCCAGCTCCTGCCTCTGTATGGGGAGAGCAGAGCTGGTACTTGGGGAGTAGTATGTCAGAGAATCTGCATACACAACATGCCGCCGCCACCAGCCCAGAACGGACGCGCGCACGTCCAAAACATACGTGTTCTCCACCAGGGAGTTGAACCCTGCTCTTTCGCGGTCATGCTGTTCTGTGTCGACGACGTCGACGGATCTCCAGCGGATCTCAACTGAGAGGCGAATATACTAACCGATATACTAGTGAAGACGCTTGTCCAGTGCCTGTTGAAACGGTCCGTGTCAGTGAACGCCACGTTCAACCGCAGACTGTGGCAGATTGAGCGCGCCTTCAGCCACCGTACATGCTGTTGCACGACTGCCTCGTAGTCGTATAGGTAAACCAGTGGAGGACGCCTGACAGAGGCATTGCGGGAGCATAGTTGAGGACTACAGGAGCTGTGAGCCTCATCGTGTTGGTTTCCTCTGACCACTCAGGCTGCTGCTGGCATAGCAATGGCCGTTTTTGCTGAATTACATCCCGCCCAGAAAGCTGCCTGTGAGGGATGGTGGGATAAATAAGGGTAGTTTCCCGAATTCTGCTGCCACATTCCGCCCCTCATACACACTAGCAAGCCCTGGGTACTGTACTTCTGGATCTGTCCCCCTTTTGCTTTGCTCACAAACCGCTTGACACGTCCTGTTAACCTCGCACTTGTTGTACTTCATGTCCTAAGCCCCGAACGAATTTCTGCATTGCACGTTCTCTCGCAATCGCAGGTGTCAACAGCCCTCGCTCAAGTGCCGTCAAGACAACCAGAGCAGATGATCAACTGACGAGGCTTGCCCGCGTTTATGAATCGCCCACGCTCTTCCGCCTCCTCAATGCTCAGCTCATATCCTGGAACGTGGGACCTTACACGCTATTGACTTCATGTACAGCCCTCTCTAGATCTTGCTCTTGAGCAAAAACCTGTTCGGCAGATCCACATGCCGAGCGCGTAAGAACTCGGCCACGCTCTTGGCCAGGCTGTCCATGCGCACTGTCGAGCTGACGCCGCGCCCCAGATAGTCATGTACGACGAAATGCACGGCCATCATGCCTGGGAACTCGACACGTTCAACCCGGTTACCCTTGAACTCGTCGCCGAGCAATTCCACCATCTTCTTCCGGCTGAGCAGGGTGCGCAGCCACTCGTACTCGCTCTTGTGCCGGACGAAGAAGCCGACATTTGCATTGCCCCCCTTGTCGCCACTGCGGGCGTGCACAACCCATCCCAGTGGCCCTGGGGTTGTGGGACCCCACTTGACTGCGTCGAACGCTGGCGGGTCGTAGTCGCTCTGTTTGACCACGGGCTGTGTTTCGGCCGGCGAGACGGGGCCGACTGGGATCTTCATCAGGCTACCCACGAAGCGCACTGTCAGCGGGAGATGCTTGACGTGCACGCGCGCAGGCCAGTATTCCATAAAGGGGACGGGGACGCAGGTCCGGCTGTCCATCTGCCACTGGAAGCCCGGGAAGTGGCCCAGTCCGTCAGGGTTGACGAGCGGCAGGAGGTGCCGCGCCGGGCCAAAGGCCTTGATATCCTTCGCCTGTGCCATGACACGGAGCATGGCCGTCCCTTGGGCTTCGGTACGCGCATTCTCCATTGGCACACCGTACTGCGTCATGTCGAATACGTCAAACTCGTTCATCTTGTCTCCCAGGTTCTCGCGGACCTGCCGGCGGAGCACGTCGAACTTGTCCTGGACATCCAAGCCTGTTGCTGCGACCCAGCACTCGGCTTGGTAGCCGGCAACACCGCAGATGCCGACCTTTGTCGTCTCGGGCGGCGCGACGCCCCGCACACCGTCGACGCGCACACGGTCACGGCCCAAGTCCGTTACCTGTATGTCGTCGATGAGGGCCTGGACATCGGGGTTGAGATAGACGTTGCCCTGGATTTCGTAGAGGATTTGCGAGCGGACCGTGACGTCGGTGACGACGCCATTCATCCCCGGTTCTGAGTTGAGCGGGTCTCTGATAACCCCTAACACTTACGCTTTGTGACGACAAACGTGCCGTCCTTGTTGATCTCAGCGATCCCCATCGAGAAGTTGAAGTACTGGTCCTTGAGGGCGCGGAACCCACTCGAGTTGCCGCCGGTGACATACGCGCCGCACTCGATACAGTGTCCCGCGAGCAGCGCTCCGGCAAGCTGGTCGTACTGGTCCCATTCCCAGCCATGGAACCACGCCGCACCAGCAATAACGGGCGAGGCATCGGTGCACCTGCCCGAAATGACAATGTCCGCGCCAGCCTTAAGGGCGGCGACGATTCCGCGCGCGCCGACGTAGGCGTTCGCGGACGCCGGCTTTAGCCGCCACGAGCTGAGGGGGCGTGCGTCCTCCAAGTGCGGGAAGGTCTCGCCTGCGGCCGCGAGTTCATCGAGACGGGGCATGAGGTCGTCCCCCTCGACGTATGCGACCTGGACATCCTCGATCCCCTCGTCGGCTAGGAGGGCCACGACTGCCTCCGCCAGACCGCGGGGGTTGAGGGCACCCGCGTTCGTGATGATCTTGGGCCGCTTCTCGGCGATCACGGGCGCAGCGAGCTTCAGGTGGTGCAGGAAGGGACGCTCGTAGCCTAGGTCGGGGAAGTTGCGCATCTCGAGGGCGCGGGTCGCAAGGTTCTTCTGTCAGCGTGCGGTGCGGTTTATGAATGTCGGCGAAAACCAGAGCTGGCGGCTACGGCTGCTCACTCACCATCTCGGCCAGGTAGTCGCCGAAGAGGACGTCGCTGCCCGAGTTTGCAGCCTGGTCCCTCAGCGCATCGGCGCGATCACCAGAATATCCGCTGAACGCGGCGATGCGGAAGACACCATCTGCTGTCATGGCGACTCTGTGGGGTTGGGAGGGTGGTGAAGAGCAGATGTGAGGAGGGCTGGGTGGGCGGGAAGACTAGACCTATGTAGCAGAAGAGGAAGAGGGCTAATGTGAGGCGTCGTGAACCCAAGCGTGGTGAACCCAACCCCGTGGGCCACCGGCAGTGCCGGGGAACACCGACCCGGAGGTGAATGCCGAGATGCCGATCAGTCATAATCTCAGGAGTTGGGAAACAGAATAAAACGAAAAAAAGATGAAGCGATGGACGAGTTAGGAATCGAACCAAAGACCTTGTCAAGATTAGAGTCTGGACCCTTGCTAATGACACGCTCTACCAACTGAGCTACACGCCCTTCGTTATTTTCAAGACTTCGGGAATCTATAAGTAACTCGAAATGCGCTGTGGACCACAGTGTATTCGAAGAGGTTCATCACGCCGCAAGCGATGTGGGCAACGGCTTGTCAATGGCAGTGAGAAGTGTGGTGATGAATAAGTATCTAGGCAAACACAAATGGCACCAAACGTCGAAAGGGTCATGTACCGTACTGTACAGCTGAGTTAGGCGCCACGAAACCTAATATAAATTCAACCAGGCGTTTTTGCTGCACTGTTGCTTTGGCACTGTATTGAAGTTTAGCTCAGGTCTGTCAGACTAACGTCCTCCCTTCATCGGGACATGGCTGATCCTGGACTGCGTCGTCGTCCTCCCTTCGACCCACCTGCCTCAAAACGAGTGCCGTCCTGACGACGTTTGGCTACGCGGCAGGACCCCTGTAGAGGCGGATCGGGTCGTGATCCGGCTTATCATGTTTGGTTCGCTGCCGTCAGTACGCGGATGATAGCAAGGCAGACGTAGGCAACTCTACAAGCCCAGCCAAGAGTCTTGGCTCAGGTCATGGGGGTTGAGGTCCTGGTGCCTCTGCCCTCGACCGGCCTACCACTGGCCAGGTAGGACGATGCCGTTAGGGTGCCTGGATGAGGCCCGTTCCGATACCTCTCGCTTCTGTGACTTGGCAAGCACCGGCCAGTTGATCTGTATGCTGCCCACTAGAGAAGCGGGGATCAAGAGTACCGACGTAAGCCACAGGATGACGGGCGAGGGCGGGTGGGCGGCCTTGGCAAGGCGATGGCGTGGCCGAGGAGGGGCTGAGTGAATAGCATTTGCTGCCCTGTTGTAATTATGCAGTGTACCATTGGATGGACGGTTGTATTGACAATAAGAATACAGCAGAGTGCAAGTAATCATTGCCCGCGTATGCACACCCTGTCCAAATGCACCGTGTTTGGGCCTCTGACTGGGTCGGCCTGGGCGGGATCCCACTAGATTAATCAAATTCGTTTGGAATGCCAAGTGGACTGCGCCGTGGCCAAGGCTACTCTAGTGCCTCTTTCATCCCCCCAAACTCATTGTCTCTTGCTCAATCCTCACTTGCATTTGCATTCATCTCTCAAGTCTCTACTTGTCTCTCCACACCACATCAGCATCGGTCGATCATCCCATCGTTCCCCTGCTAACCCCACCACTTCATCACCATGCTCGCCTTACGCCCCGCTTCCGTCCTCGCCTTCCTCGTCCTCGCCCTCGGTGTCGCCGCCCAGGACCCAAACGCCGACTCTACCGACACGGGTAGCACCGACACAGGCTCCACTGGCGGCGACACGGGCAACACTAGTGGGGACACTACAACAGACGGCTCGGGCATGGAGCCGTCCGCCTCGCCTGGCGCCACGGCAACTGACACGGCGCCCCTCCCTTCCGCTGCCGTCCCCTCTGGCAGTGCGACGACAAACGGAACCACGACGGGTAACGGCACAGTGTCGTCTGGCGACCCCAACTGGAACTCGACTTATTTCTACATGCCCGACCGCAGGAGAGATGGTTACTGTGAGTGTTTCTGAGGGAACCGCGAGAGCGTCACCGGGCGCGGGTCGTCGGGCGTCGCATCGAAGCATTCGTCGTGTATGCTCTCAGCACACAATCACTAGATGTCAATCGAGGATTCCTTAGCTGCAGGCTCCGGAATTGCGCACGCTGACCCCCACTGTGCGGCTCCCATTCCGTGACTGCTGCGCCTGCTTGTTCTCTGGCTGGCGCCCAGCTGCTTCCTGTCTTTGAACAACGCTCGGGCATCTCACGCTGACCTTGCACAGGGGTCAATGGCATCGCAAACGTTGCGGCTTGGAGACCAGTTCCCGATCCAGCCGACATCATCCTCGTCCACTCTACCAACCCCAACTTTGGCCAGAAGGTCGTATACCAGAACAGTGAGTGAATTGTTGTGTGCGCCCCCGGATTGCGTCGCTTGTGTTATGGACACACCCTGCTCACAGGAACTGCTGCTACTTCACTGCCCGCTCAATGCAGCACAGCCTCTGGCTAATTCTTCATGTTCCGTTCGTTGCCACCCAATACTGACCCTAGTCCCGGGTGGTGTCCAGAACGTCAACGTCACAATTAACGACATCCCTGTCGGCTCGGGCTACGTGGTCTGGCTCGTCGAGGCTGGTACCAACAGTGAGTTCACATGCTTTGTCGACGACAACAACGACCCTGGAGTGAACTATGGAGAAATTGTGACGGGCTGCCTGAGCGGGATGGCTGAGTGGACAACCGACATGACGGACGTGCCTTGGCGTTTCTGATTCGTGGCAAAGGCATGTGCCGTTGGCACCGCCATCTTTCTGCAAGCTAGGCACTCTTGGTCCTGCTCGGCCGTCGTCAGGCATGGGAGACTTTCCGCAACTGTCGCTAACGTTACAGTCAAGCTTGGCCAGTCGTATGGCTTCACCATCAAGCCCGCAGGTACAGAGCAGGGTAGCACTGCGACGACGCCTTTCGCCGTGCCGTCCTTCAACCCTAACCCCAACGGCGAGGCGAACGGTGCTGGCGGCTCGGCAGCCACCAACGGCGCCATTGTGGCTGCGGCAAAGATGATCGCACCGAGCGCAGTTGGCATTGGCGCCGGTGCGCTCCTCGGCTTTGTGGCCGCCATGTCGGCCATGTAATTGTCCCGTCCTCGTCCATCGCATCCCAGCACTTTGCATTCTTCTTGCCTCTGGCTTAATATGCGTGCCGGCCCAGCGTGACATTGGTCGGCCGCTTCACACGCATGCACGCTCCCGCTATATGGTTTTGTCTTACAGGCAGCTTTCTTTCTCGGATATGGACTCTCCGCAAACTCGTCTGGTCATTGTAGTAGTGTAGTATCGATGGGAGGACTTGGCGTGGGCGAAGAGCGAGGAGCGGAGTGGATAGCATTGGTGTTGGGTAGCTCGGGCTGAATGCGTCTGGTAGACACGTGTGCCGGCAAGTCGCCAAGTCGTGTTTCAAGTTTGAGTGTGCCTGTATGCAAGTGTAGGTAGTCTAGTCTAGGCCAGCATGGATTAGGGCCAAGTGTTTGGAATTTGCGACATGTAAGAATGTGTGACAATACGACGACTGAGAGTTGTGCCCGCGACCTGGAATCGACTTTAGACGGGCCTGTTCAAAGGGACTTGTGCTGACATCGGGAGCCTGGCCACGAGTTCCAGTTACTGGCCGAGGGGTGATGGGTTGGTGGGGTGGTGGGTCTCAGCTGAGGTGAGTGAGCCCGAGTGAGCCTGAGAGAGCCCGGGAGAGCCTGAGTGAGCCTGAATGAGCCTGAGTGAGCTGGGGTTGGAGACGCTCGATCGCGTGGCGACGCGTGCACAGAGCTTGGACTTGTGGTACGACGATCACCATCACGACGCACGACGCGACATGCAAGATGCGACAGTCAGCATCCATTCCATCTCCATCTCAGCCTTCCCAAGTCTATCCTTGTGAGACAGCCGGAAACCAGTCCAAGACGCGTCTACTTTGGGTAGACAGGTGCAGTGGGTAGACTACCCTCGAGGTTAGGTTCCAACTGGCGTTACACCCACCCGTACCCTCCGGCACGCTCTTGTACCTGTCACCCGTTTCCGATTCACTCAGGCCGTCTGGTACGTACTTGGCTACCGTCAGTAGTACCACAACGAATCCATCGTCTCTCCTCTCATCTGTTCTCTTCACATGTCATAATCCTTCTCCAACTTGAGTCACTCCTTCGATACCGCCCTCTATCTGATCCTGATCCGGCACCATGGCCTTCAAGTGGCTCAAACGCCGGCGTAACACGCTGGCAGCAGACACGCCCCCACCTTCGTTCGCGCCTCCGCTTCCCAGTCCAAGACACTCGCACTTTGCAACCCAGCAGCGGTCAGCCAGTGCTGTCTACGTCAACTCGTCGAGCCCAGTCACGTCAAGCGCCGAGGCTCCGAAGATCCGTGCGTTTTCCATCTCCCCTTCCCTCCCCTCCGCTTCTCCACATCTCCGTCTTCTCTGACTGACACGTAGGCCGCCGCAAATCGTTCTTCCAGACAATCGGCCTGGCAAGAGACAAGGACAAGGCACGCAAGCGTGCAAGCTCCTTGTCAATTTCCCCAATGCATTTCGATAGAGACAATGCGCCCCCTGTGCCCTCGCTTCCGAACGGCGCGTCCAACCCACCGACGAAGCTTGAGCCCGCCCCACGCAAGCGCAAGAGCCTCATCTCCCGCAAGGCGCCACCCAGCGCATGGGCGGGCGATGCCACCGCCGGCGGCGCAGCCGCGCCCGTGGCCCCCATCCCTCCCGTCCCACCGGTCCCGGCAAAGGTCAACCCACCAGCATCGAGGTTGCCACGCACAGGTCCTCTCGGTACCGTCCAGTTGGACGATCTCCGAGGCGGTGAGCTGCCTGACAGCCCACCAGATCTCGGTCTGGGCGCGTTCACGGCACTCGGCGCGTTAGACCGCTTGGACGCGATTGGCACGCTCGATCTCGGGTCGAGCGTCACCCAGAGCGCTCCTTCCCAGCCAAGCTCGCGAGTCCCACCTCCTGCGTCCCCGGTCTTGACGGAAACCAAAGGAGGCAGCCTTCTTGCGGTCGACAAGCCGTTACCTTCCCCCGGCCTCCCTTCGCCTGCCACGAACAAGAGCACATCTTTGGACGCTCGTACTGCCAGCGCAGGCATGCCCGAGATCGATCACTCCTTCATATCACCAGGCGGCAAGATGTCTCTTGGCGCGGAGCTTCCCCAACTGTCAAAGGGCTCGTGCAGGAGATTGACTCCCGAGGCGTTCTCCCTGTCGAGCGGCGTTAGTACACGTACCGCATCATCCAGCTCGGCGGACTCGCGGCCCGTCTCTGCTACCCAGTCCAGCAGTTACCGCAAGCCGCCACCGATGATTGTTGAGGTGGTGCCGCTGCCCGACATCCTCAACCGCCCAACGGCAGGGCGGATTGCACAGGCTGGGGTTGCGAGTGCTGTTTCCTCCACTCCGTCTGAGAATGTGAAGACGAAGCCGACGGAGGATTCCAAGTCACGGGCGAAGGAGGGGCTCAGCGAGCCTGTCAGTCAACTCGAGCCCACCGTCGCGTCCCATGTACCCGCGTCAGACCTTCCTCCCATCATGGGAGGGCCGGCAAAGATCCAGGCCGTGTTAGACAGCTCGGAGAACAAGCAACCTTCTGAGAGCACGCTGGAGGACAAGCCGGAATCCACGCGCAAGGCCTCTCATGTGGCACGCGTTTCTGAGCCTGGGCAGCTGGGGCAGGCACCTGCGCTTGTTGCGTCTACCGCTCCTGAACTGCCACCCATAATGGGCGGCCCGGCCAAGATCCAGGGCGTGTGGGAGAGCAGCCACACCTATCAGGAGGAGAAGGCGAAGGAGAGAGCAGACGAGGTCAAGCAAAAGACTGACGCTAAAACCGAAGACAAGCAGGACCAGGGCGTGGCTACGGAGGGCAAGACGGACAATCCTGAGGAGAATGCTGACCACGGGAAGGAGGAGAGGGCCGGCGACCCCAAGACCGCAGCTACTGGCGAGGCCGAAGAGATCGTCGACGACGCGTCCGAGGCATCGGATGCGCAACCCATCTCGACTGACCTTATCAGTCCCTCGCGTCGCACCTCGACACCTACTTGGGGCACGTCGACAGAGGGGCTTGTCGATCGCCCGTGGTCGGACGTGCGAATTAGCGTCGACGCTTATAGTCCGACCAGCTCGTTCGTGGACCGCCCGTTGTCGGGCTACGATGCCCAGTTCCTTGGGACACCGACTCGACTGCCGAGCACGCAGACGTTTGGAAGCTTGCCAGGAACGAGCACGTTTGGCGCACTCCCGCGCCCAACCAGCCTCATCGCAGCGGTTGAGGAGGATCAGGAGCATGAACGCGAACTCCTATATGAGCTCGACCCCGTTGCTGAAAGCGAGACGGCGCCGGATTCGGCGCGGGCCCGCATCCCGGGCGATGACGTTGCACCCAAAGCAGCCCCATTGCCTCAGACGCCGCCGCATCTACCAGTGATGATGCTTGGAACTACAACAGGAGTTCCTGATCTGTATACGCCCGACGCCACGCCGCCGAGTCAGCAGATCCACACGCCCGCGCAGTCTGAGCCATTCAAGCCCTTACGCTCTGTCTCGACGCCGAGCAAGCCTCCTCTCACGTGCTCGCTCACCCGCCCCGACTCACCTCCGAAGGTCAAGGAGTTGCCGAGAATGCGCTCGGTCGGCAACCTGCGTCCCGCGCAGCACCGATCCGTCACGGCGCCTATGCCCTCGTCACCGAAGGACGGCGACGACGAGCCGACTCTTGACGACTTTATGACCCTCTTCCGCCAGGTCCAGAAGCGTGGCCAGGGCGTGGGGATCCGTGCGGCGGCCGCTACTGCCGAGGGCCGCGAGTTAAAGGAGCGACGGCCGTATGGCATCGGGCTCGGGCAGCCGACGAACTAGCAGGTGTGAAGGGCCACCTAGTGGTGTGTAGGACGGAGCGGGACGGGGTTGGGGGCAATTAGCATGAGGCCGAGCATGAGGTCGAGCATGAGGAGTGTCGCATTGTTGGAATATTTTTTTTATTGTAGCGCTGTGCGCTTGTATACTTTGCATCAGTTATCGCCAAGGACTGGGGTTGCGCGCTGAGCATGATCGCTGGCTCTCGTGCTTGGGAACTCGGACTCGTTTCAATACCCTCTGATTAGTATGGGATCTGGTTTGCCAGAGTGTCCAAGCTGCAATTGAATGCCAGTCCAGCTGCGCATACTGAGCGTACATCTCTCACCTCGGTACGCCAGCCACTATCCCATATAAGGTCTCGCATAGCCCAACACACCGATCTAATCTTCCAACCTCTCCCTCTGCCTCCTCTGTCACATCGCAACCCGAGCTGATATCCCCAGCTGATATGTGGATATGGATATTGAGACGGATCTTATAGTCGACTTTTGCCTGAGGAAAGATGATCAGCCTCAATAATGACGCCATCTCTGTTCGTATAGTGGCTAGTATGCTCGCTTGTCATTAGTTGTGACCGCGGGAGACCGGAGTTTAATTCTCCGACAGAGAGCAACCAATTATTTGAGTTTTATTTTTGCACTCATTCTGCTCCCCTCACTATGCTTTGTGCAGTGTGCACTGTTGGCACCCGAAGCATGCCTGCTGCGGATCCCGCATAGCCCCAGCTGCCCCGCTCTTCATGTGCGCTTCTTTCAGCCTTCGTGCTGCCCTCACCGCAACGGACGCGCCATTCCGGCGGCCGGATGCATGGCCTGTGCAACATTCAACTGTGGCTGCTCGGCATCTTTCACACTTGTGCTCACTGCTTTCCAGTCGTACTGTCATCCGTGACAACAAAGCTCTCGGCATGCATCCCATTCCTCAACCAATGCGCTCGAGTGCTAGTGCTTGTTGCATCCCGCCCCGTGGCGCGTCCGCAACTTGGGGAGACGCACGCGTCGGTGCACTGCCCCACGAACAAGGAACGCCCAGTGGCGCACCGAGCGCGCCTCTCCCTGAAACTCACACCGGGCTCCAACACCCTACCCATTCTTCATCCTCCATCCTTGACTTTGCATCTTCCCTCTTCCCTTTAAGCCACAACCGTCTCCTTCCTCTCAGCACCGTCTGGACCCACTCTCGTTCACACTCGTTCACATTCACACAATGTTCCCTTTCCTCCTCCTCGCCACCGCCGCCTCGGCCGCGACCACAACCGACCTCGCCTACGTGGCTGCCAACTTTGAGAGTGCGTTCCCCGCTCGCAGCCATGCTGGGGCTCGTTGACTGACACCAGACGCCGGCCTCAGCACCGTGTTCCCCTCGTTCGCGCCTCAGGCTGTGCTTGACGCGTCGTTTGGCTCTTTCAAAGTTGAGATCGGCCAGCCAGTGACCCAGGAGACGGCGGGCACGCGCCCCGAGCTTGCCGTTGACGGCGGTGATGCCTTTAACGCTACTGTCAGTCTTCCTCTTCTCCTTCCTGCTCTTTCCCCCCTCTCTTTACCTCCCGCCTCCTTCCTGTCCCACCCCCACTAATCCCTAGGGCAAGTACTCCCTCCTCCTCGTCGACGCCAACACGGTCGGCACGAGCGAGGGCCAGAACCTCCACTGGCTCACCAACGGTGTGACCCTCAACGGCGACGGCACCTCGACGCCCGACTACACTGGTGCCTCGGATGTCCGCAGCTACGCTGGCCCCGGTCCTGCCGCCGGCTCGGGCGCCCACCGCTACGTCCTTATCATGTACCGCGAGCCTGCCGAGTTCAAGGCTCCCGAAGGCTTCGCCGCCCCCATCAACGACGTTATCTCCTTCAAGCTCTCCGACTACGTCACGGCCGCCAACCTCGACCTCGTCGCGGCCAACTACTTCACCGTCGAGAACGGCGTCGCGTCTGTCTCGGTGTCGCAGACCCAGTCGGTCGACCGTGCCACTCTTCCCGTGGCCAGCTCGAGCGTCTCCGCTCCTTCGTCGGCGGCCTCATCGGACTCGGCCGCCGCCTCGGGCTCGCTGAGCCAGAGCGCCTCCAAGTCGGGCTCCGCCAGCGCTGGCGCGTCGGCCCCCGCCCCGACTCCCACTTCCTCGGGCGCTGGCAAGACCGTGCCCTCGCTGTTCGCGCTTGTCGCCGGTGCCTTCCTTGCCCTCTTCTAAGCATAGCCTCGCCTTGTTAGTCGTACTGGACACTGATATGCGGTGCTTCTGTATTTTCTCCAATGCGCCATGGGGCCAGGTTGACACGCACACAGGGAGGTGTCCTGGCCTTTCCTGACACAACCTGTTCTTTCCTCAGGACGTGGCGTGTTTTTCACCTAGCAGGTTGAGCGAGTCGCGACCGAGATTACGACTACATGTGGCCGGAGCTGTTGATATGCTCAGCCTGGTTTGGACCCGGCTCGCGGACCGGGTGCGGACAAAAAAACAAAACAGTCGGGGTCTAACCTCAACCAGTGCTCGGCAATACCGCCTCGGCCTACAAACAAGTCAAATTGGCGTCAAGACTAACCAAAACATGCATGGTCGTCGATTATCCCTTATCGTCTCCCCAGATCCGGGCCAAATTAGAACGTGGCGCGCATTAACCCCAGACCACCATGGTCGGCCACCGCATTCAATCGGAGCGCGGGTCAAGTGCGAATGGGTTGTGGTCCCTGCCATCTTTGTGCGGCTCGCTCCTCTGCTCTTCTCCTCTGCGCCTCTGCTCCTCTACTCCTCAGCCCTCTGCACCTCTCTGCACACGCTCACACACTCACAGCTCCAACTCACCCCAACCCTCCCAATCGCCCAGCCAACCCAGGCAACCCCACGGCCAAGGAATCAGATCTCTGTAAGTGAACGAGCACCGCGAACAATGGAAGCAACATAGGGAGCGGCTAACCAGATCATACTGGAGAGTCTGTTCGGTCCCGCAGGATCCGGAGCAGGCACGAACCGGAGTGGCACTTATCAGTCTGCTGTAGAGTTGAGAACGGCTACAGCATCATCTGGCTACGCCCGTGTGACACCGTTGTGATGGACGCCGTCGCGATGGGCGCGGTTGTGATGGGACGCCGTGTTGTGCCTGTGCCCAAAAGGAGGGGGTAGTGTCAGGATCGGTCCTGGCATATTCCGATACCTCTACATCCGTCATCGACGGCAAGTCCAGTATCGTTAACCTCAGTTGGACCGCGCCAAAGTACGACACGTTCGTGTCACGGCCGGAGTGCTCAGTGTCTGCAACCCCAAGTCTCCAAAAGCGCAAGTGTTGAGCGCCACCCACGAGCGTCCGTCTGGTTCCTAGATACGTGGCTTGCTTGCTCTACGCCTGTCTCCCTCCACCAGCCACCTGAACAGCACTCCAGGTCCCATGTCTCAGGATGCCGGGAGTGCTTGAGGCGGGTAGAGATGAAGAGAACTTCGCTCACCCCCTATCGAAGCGAAAATACGCAAAATGACCACTGCTCAATTATATCGTGCAGCTGGACTCGGCTCTGCTTGGCCATCCATCAGCTGTAGGACGGCCGACAGCCTGCAGAGCCGCCTGACTCGACCAGCTCTCAAGGCCGAGGCGACGTGCATGCTCTGCACAGCACACCGACCACCGCCACCGCGGCCTTCTCACGAATTGGAGCGACGGTGCGAGGAGGGGGTTCCCAGCTCGCGGCGCTGAGCACTTGGAGGGAGGATGGGAGGCTTCCTCCTCGAACTTGGGAGACGCGAGATTCAGTCAACGTAAGGTTGTTCAAGCATGCGGCAGTGAGCCAGATAATGTAATTGTCTCCAAGTCTATCGACAGTCGAAAACCCGATTGGAGGCCATCAACCATTCGAAACGCGGAAAGGCACCTTTCCCGCAATGCTAACTCTGTGTCGCTGTCCCAAACAGCACCATCCCCGGGCCTGCTCGTTGTTCTGGAAGCGAGGCACTAGTCCGCGCCAACCCACAGCAGCAACACCAACCCTAATGAACCTGACGTAATTTCTCATGTGCCCAAGTGACGGTGTTTGGTTGGCTGCTCGCTCCGACGCTCGCTGCTCGACCATGTACAAGTACTCGCCAGCCTCTCCCTGTGGCCTTCCCGCCTCCCCGCCTCCCCACCTCACGCGTCCAACTCACCATGCTCCACCTCATCCACCTAGCGCTCCTCCTCGTCTCCTTCGCCACCGCGCGCCGCATCCACCCCGCCAACAACACGGCGTGGTGCATCCACGCTCTCGCGGTCAGGCCGGTGAGCGGCACGCAGCTCGGCGTCGAGCCCTGCTCCGGCTCGTTCCGGCAGGAGTGGAACTTCTTCGGCTCGAGCTCCATCCTCCAGCTCAAGAACATGAACCTGTGCGCCGCGCCGAGCGCGGAGCGCAACGGCGCGCGCGTGTATCTCCGCCACTGTCCCGAGAATCGGCACGAGTGGGGCGCGATCACGTGGCATCCCGACGGCGGGCTGCGGCTCAGTTATGCCAACACGAGTGAGCTTGATGAGCTTGGCCACAGTGATGGACTGACGCCAGATTTCTGCCTCGACAATGAGAATGGGCGGCTGGGGTTGCATAATCCGGTACAGGTGCGTTGTGGCGTGAGATGGGATGGAGCTGATACAGATCTGGAACTGTTACGAAGGAGACGTACAGAACTGGGGATTCACCGGCGTGAATGGGCTGCTGCCCGATTGGCAGCCATAGTCAAGCCTAGCTTAGCTGGTCTAG
The DNA here is from genome assembly GCA_030805415.1 of Cutaneotrichosporon spelunceum. NCBI lineage: Eukaryota > Fungi > Basidiomycota > Tremellomycetes > Trichosporonales > Trichosporonaceae > Cutaneotrichosporon > Cutaneotrichosporon spelunceum. Next base: position 384,708 of record BTCM01000001.1, read on the forward strand.
CTGTTGTGAATTGATGTGTAACAAGTCGTGGACAGTGTCCAATCTCAGCTCCAGGCTGGTACAACTTGCGCCTACAACTACTGTACGCCGTTGTATGCGTGACTAACAGAGCCAGCATTTTAACCAGTCTGCAACGTTCCAATTCCACCGCTGGAATCACCGTGGCGCCATCCGATGACCTGTCCAGTGTCGTAACAGGCACCCGCTACTGATGTAATGACACTACACTCTCGATGCCTCTCTGACGACAGGATACTACTCTGTGAGGCTGTACCCATGGCAACTGGGCTCAACCACACCTGGTATGGAGGCTCTGGAACTGGAATTCCCACCCATATCGATTACGGCATTGTGGCAAGGTGTAGGTACAGAACGCTCAAGTCTTGCATTCTGCTTTCCGATAACGGAGTTGGTATTCCTTATCGCACGCTCTCCGATTTTGATGATGGCAGCCCTCATTGTTTCGTAGTGGATTTCCGGGCGCCAGGCCTCGTGAGAAACCCAAATGGCCTGGACGAGGTCTCCCCATTCGCAACGGGCAGGCGCTGCGAATGTCTAGTCTGCTGTACAGCTGCCTGAACACCAGTGTGCGATTGGGAGTGCTCGAGATTTCGCTGTGTTTCTATGATACAAGCTAGAGGCCCCGCTGATCACACCACCGTACTTGAACACGTCTCTCTTCCTCGCTTGACTTTGCTCCGCTCACCACCATCCGTCATGGCCTTCGTCCTCGACCCCTTGGCGTATCCCCTCATCTGGAACATCATCATGTTGTCCTCATCCACCAAGACTGTCCTCGCTCTCCGTGCGACGTCCATTGCCCTTCAAAAAGCTGTCAATAGCATCCTCCCCTCTTCTTACCTGAGAGCCACCGGAGCGTACCAGCTCCCTACTGACATACCTTCCAGCAGCAGCCATAACTACAATTATCCTGGAGATCTTCCGTATGTCGCTACCTTCCGTAGTTCAATCGCGCAGGGGTTCCTCCTAGCCCCCCTTCGTGGCAGCAACCTTTCGCATTCGCTTGCCGGCCGTGGGTTCACTCGCCGAGGAGGAAATGCGCAACCGCTGCAGCCATCTCTCCCTTGTCAGCCACTTCCGCTGTGATGACCTCACTCGGCTAGCTCGAGCTGTACGCCCCAAGGATCTCTGTCCTACACAACACAACGACACCGGTTGATGATGTTGTCACGACACTGGATATCTTCCGCCCTAGTCTGGCCATCCTTTTCCTTAAGGCAGCAAGGGGGACCAGGACGATTACAAGCCGATTGTCCTGCGAGACAGTGTCCAACGCCTGGTCCTGAGCTATGACCACTACTCCCCACCCGTCCGCGACTTGTTCCTCGCGTTTGGTAGCACTTCTCTTTGTGAACTCGTCGTGGTCCTCCGCAACCCCATCCACAAGTTCTTCAAGTACCTCCGGAATTCCCAAAGGTCGCTATCATTGTTGTCGGCCTCGAGACCTTGTCTATCAACTACCATATCTCCGAGCTCCGAGGCGCTCAAGTCGAGTTTCGCACCTTGGCGGACCACAGGCAGACCCTCGGGCAGGCGCAGTGGGACTTTGAATGGGGTGAAGTTGTCGGCAGAGACGAACGAGGACGGTTACGTGAGAAATGATGATAGAGACCACTGTCAAGCTGATAGTGTCCGCGAGGCGGTTTCATATACACGTGCGCCGTCAAGTTGTGTTGCGGTCGTACATGTAGCATGTATATAGCGTCACCCGCAACTACACCGCGAACACATTTGCGTCCGTCTCGAGTCGGCCGGCCTCTGCGGCATACTGTTTGGCGGTAAGAAAGCGCACGCTCCCTGTCGTCGACCAGGACCTAACCATCGTGAACAGGTCGGGCATCCGCAACCCGTTAGCGAGCCAGAAACTCGGTTTGTGCGCAACCCTCAGACCTCGAAGTGTCGCCTTGAGGTCGCTCAAGATCGCGCTAGAATATGCAGTAGGCGGCACGTTGATCAGGTCGTCCAGACGGTCCGCGGTGAACGTGGAGTCGTTGGACGCCCCGTCGTCATCGGCGAGGCTACGACGCCCGAGTTCAACATGGACTGGGACAGACACCGGGTCAGGGTTCGAGGCGTCGGCGTCGGCGGCCGGGGTAGCAAAGCTCGGATCGAGCCAGGCCGGATCCACCCGCTCAAGGTCGACAACAGTCACCCTCGCACCAGACCCCACACCGAGGGCAACGAGGTACGCAAGCTCCTGCCACCGGAGGTTGTCGTTGACGCGCGGCTCTGTTTCGATCCACGGCAGAGTGTCTTGCTCTTCCTCTCTCTCTTCGTCTTGCGGCATCCCAGTGCACGGCTCAAGTTGCACTGGGCTATCCATGTTCCACTCCATGCCGACGGATGACACCGTCCCTCTCCTCCTGCTCCCCATCCCCTTGCCGGCCTCCCATCCGACAAACGAAATCACGAGCTCGCGCACGTTCCAAGCCTCCTGCCCGCTCTCGTCAAACCGTACCCGCGCGAGACCGGGCGCATCATGCCATCCAACATTAACCACCACTTTGCGATACCGAGTACCAATGATTGAAACATGGCCCGAGGCGATACTCTCTGGATCCGGGAACAGGGCGAGCGTGCGACTGTGCGGTGGGCGTTCCTGCATCTCCCCGCTCTGTCCGGCAATCAGGCGAGTGAGCGGCACCTCGTGCGTGAACGCGAGCGTATCGTCCAACACGCCGATATCTCCGCGTAGGTCCAGAACGCGTACGAGCGGCAGATACTCTCCGGGACCGCGGACGAATGGTGCGCGCGCGCGCAGGAATTGCGTCCAGTTGTAGTGCGTGTCGGTCGGAGGGGCGCCGAGGGCGCGTAGGCGGCGAACGTGCATGGAGACAGAGTACGTGTTGAACGTCGACGATACAGGCCGGGCGAGAAGGGACAGGTTGAGGGACGCGTGCCAGGCGGCGAACCAGCGCCCGCCCATGCCCCGGTCTTCTAGGAGGAGGTGGGCGGCGAGGCGGGCATCGGCGCGCGACTTGCAATGGCGCGAGGTCGCGCGGAGCTTGAGTAGGACCGAGGGGGAGGCTCGCGCAATCACCGCATCGAGTAGGTGCGGGTAGGCTGTTGCGTCGAGCGTCGAGGGCATGGTTCGTTGAGAAGAGTGCAGTGGGGAGGTGACACTGTGGCTGGCGATGCCGCCGGCGCGATAACGATGACGCACATTCCGATCCGACCGGCAGCTCGGCCGAATCCGTGCACAGTTGTGGACAACGACTCGGAAATCTCTAGTGTGCATTATACTGGCCAAACAGCTACAGGCGCTGGACACATCATCTCGCTGCTCTTGCGCCGCTCACTTGTTCTTGCGGAACATGCGCGCAAACATCCCCTTCTTCTTCTTCTTCTCTCCTTTGTCATTCCCACCCTCCGCCTCCGCCTCCTGCTCACTAGCCACTTCTCGCCCTGCTTGCCCGTTGGATACGCCTACGCCTTGCTGGCCCTGTGGCCCGGCATCCCCTCGCGGTGGATTGACAGGGTCGTACGCTGGCCCGTGCGTGTCGACCTGGTTCGTGTGTTGTTGCATGAGCGCCGTGGCGTTGCTCACGCTATCCCCCGTCACCGTGTTCCCGCCCTCCTCGACCGGTTTGAACAGGTCCACGACCTTGCCGGGCCCCAGAAGGGTCTGGTACACGCTGAGCGTTGTGGGAAAGTGCGACGCGCCCTGGCTGATGGCGTCGAGGAGGCGGAGGGCGTAAGTCTGGCAGTTGTTCGTGATCAGGTTGTACGCCGCCTGCTTCTTGCGCACCTGTGCAATGATTGCCTCGCCTGACGTCAGCGCGCCCTCCAGCCGGCCCACCTGTCCGCCGGATCGCGTCGTCGTTGAACCGCGTATCTCCCACCGGGAACAGCTGCCACTCGTCTGGATCCACGCACGCATTCGTGTAGATGACGTCAAAGTTCTCGTCCTAGCGTCAGCTCTGCTGCTGCTGCGCCACTCACCATCCACAGCTGGTGCACATAGTCCCCGACGAGGACGCCCCAGTGCTGCGTGGGGTCTGGGTAGCTGTTCGTCTTCTCGGTGATGAGCTTGCCGAGCCCCGTCTGCTCGGCGAACCACTTGCCCGCAAACCCGCCGACGGGGTGCCAACCCACGAAGACGGGGCGGGGGTGCGCGTCGACCACGGGCGTCGCGACGGGCACGACGTTTGGCGAGGACCCGAGGCCAGCCGCAGCCTTGAGGCGCTTCTCGCCTTCCGTGAGGCCCTGCTGGAGCCATCGGGCGGCGACGTCGCGTTTCCGTTCCCGTGGTTCTGTTGTTTTGTCTGTCATGGGTGGGAGAGTGGAAAGCGTGGCAAGAGTGAAATGAAAACAAGACGAGACGCGTCGGGAAGCAGATTCGGCATCACGTAGGGCGCCGTGTCTCAAGCCGCAGACACCCGCTCCGTCTGTTTGGTCCCGGCATAACACGTGACCGTGAGGACACGTGATTCAATCCATCTATGAAAACTGTGTCGTACAGCATCTGTACCAACTCTGCTTTTCCTCCTCGCCTCACTCCCCGGCTCTTGTTTCGGCCAACAAGTACATACAGCGATGCGCAGTAGCTAGCATTACATACAGACTCGGTTCCAGCACCCTACACTCCGCCACCACGGCATCTTCTCGCGACCTGGCATCCCGCCAACACGGCAACCGGCTCCAGCCTGGTCACCATCGCGTTTCCAGGTCATACTGCGTCCGGCCGACGCTGGAGCAGTACTCGGCGACCGTCACGAAACGCAACCCCTTCTCGACACACTGCGCCGTCTCCTCAACGCCCCAGTCGTGCAGTGCGCGAGCGAGGCGTGTGATCTCAGCGACGAACCGGAGGCGCAGATTGCACACCGCGTCTTTGCCCTCCACAGGGCCGTGCCCTGCGGCAAGCCAGAGCGGGTGCCAACCCTCTGACCCGACGAGCGTGAACACGCGCCCTGGGAGGTTTCGCGCAATGGCACGTGCCCAGTCGTCGAGCAGCTTGGGCTGGCCGTCGTAAACCGGATCATCGCGGAGAACAGTGGAGACGGTGCCACTCTGCAGCTGGGGCCGGGCGCTGCTACTCGAGAGGCGGAGGATGTGTCGTGGCCCGCGTCGCGGGCCCTGCACGACGAGGATAGGCGGTGTATCGGTCGTTGGATTGGTGCGGTCGGAGCGGGCTCGCCGTGAGCTGTGCTGGGATGACCGGCAGATGTGCAGCACAACATCGGAGACGTGTGGGGGGGAGAAGGGCGTGAGGCGCGTGCTCGCTCCCAATAAGCGACGTGTGGACGTAGAGCAGGGTGGTGACGAGCTTGCGCACGCCGTCTCCAAGGTCGGGCCACTCGTAACGAGGTGCCAGCGCCCATTCTGCTCCCGCGACGACGGGGGGGCGCCATGACGATAGTCGTCGGCGCGGGGTGTGTGACGTGCTGCACCGGCCCGACACGCAGAACGTCGAGGCCGCGGAGGACGCGAAGCGGCGCGGTTCCATTCACGATGTGCAACGCGCGTACGGGCGACGGTTGGGAGAGGGAGCGAGGTAGGTTGAGGCGGGGAATGATCCGGCCCCACGTCCGCGGTGCGAGTGATCTTCCGCGAGCGCGCGACCCGACGTGCGCCAGTTGCAGTGCGCGGTGCAAGTGTGCATCGACGACAACACGGTATTCCCTGCTCACAGCGCGGAGGGCGAGGAGGTCGGCGTAGTCGAGGTAGGGAACGACGGACTCGAGGTCGAGGGTGGGCAGTGGGCGGGGGACTGTTAGGGCGCGCCGTACGCGCGTATATGGCTGTGGAGTGACTGTCGGGCGCCATGGCGAGATGGGTCTGGTCGGTGTCGCCGGTGGGCGGCGGCGCGGAGTCTTAGGGCTGGTGGGCGTAAGGGGTGGTGTGTCAGGGGTTACGATACGCGGTTTGCGCGGTGTCGAGGGGGCCGGCGGGGGGCCCTTCCTCACCCGCTTGGGTTGAGGTGGTGGATCATCAATCGGTGGCAGCAAACCGGGACTCAATAGCACGGCGAGAAGCGCGTGCGTTGGAACGAGGGCTAGTTGTGCGGACGAGGGCGCGGGCTGTGTGAGCACGAACGAGGCGTGGACCGCGACCATGGCGACCTGGGCAATGTTCCAGGTGACGAGGGCGCTGTGGACGCTCATAGGTGGATATGGCGGAGCATGGGTGGGGTTTGTGAATGCAGCGAGGAGGAGATGGAACGAATGACAACGGCAAGATGGAAGAAGACGGCACGACAGTTACGTGGTCCATGTTGTTCCAGGGTCCTGTCACGCGCCTGATTTCCGCGACTGGGTGTGAGGTCCAAGTCACCACAGCACGCTCCCATGTACGATTAATCATTGCAGGCGTGACTGTGGCAGACTCGAAACGCTGGACAGGTTGTCATACATGGCTCAGTGGTCGTCCTCCTGGTTTCATTCATGGGTGACAGCATCAACAAACAAACAGCGGGCCAAGGGAATGGAGGGCACGTGCCAGGCGCGTCTCGCGACGCGGCCAAAGAAAACAGCATCTCCCAAACAGCGCGACCCAGCTTGCACCAAACGTTCGTTCGGCAACGCCCTGCGCAGAGTGGCGACACGGTCCAGCGCGTGGGCCCACTCCATCTCTCTCGGGTCTGTAGCTGGGGCATATCCGATGAGTGCGATGACCACCTCTGCCCGGTTGGCGATATTGGCTGTTGTAGCTGTGACGCTAGAGCCAGAGCAGCAAAAGCAATGGATCCCACCTCGTACAGGCGGAGAGAGCAGCGAGCGTCGTTCAAGAGGTCATTGTACTCGTGTTCCACCTTTCGTCACCACGTGATATCGGTATTTCCGGCCCGATACGATCCGGCCACATCACGATGACGCGCATCCCCACGCCAACCTCTCGCCACATCGCCCAACTCACCATGGGCACAGTCTTCCACCCCGCCGAGCACGAGAGCCTGGTGCCGCAGCGTGGGACGGAGCGCCCGCGCACATACCACCAGCCCGGTGCGCATGCCTCACCCTCGGACGCGGCCGCGCTCACCCTCAACGGCAACTGGAAGTTCCGCTTCTCGCCCACCGTCGAGGCGTCAGGCGATGAAGCCTTCGCAGCCCCAAAATACGATGACGGAAAGTGGGGTACGCTCACCGTTCCGAGCACCTGGGTACTGCACGGGCACGGCAAGCCATGGTACACGAACATCCAGTTCCCGTTCCCGCTCGACCCACCACGTGTGCCGGACGACAACCCGACTGGCGACTACCGTGTCACCTTCGACACCGACAAGGCAAAGTGGCCGGAAGGCGGGCGCACGCTGCTGCGGTTTGACGGTGTCGAGAGCTGGTACAAGGTCTGGCTGAATGGACACGAGCTCGGGTTCGCTACCGGATCTCGCCTTGCCTCTGAATTTGACGTCACCGACCACCTCAAGGATGGCAAGAACGTGCTTGCCGTCCGCGTGAGGCAGTGGAGCAGCGCCAGCTACATCGAGGATCAAGATATGTGGTGGATGCCTGGCATCTTCCGAGACGTTACCCTGCTGCACCGTCCCGAGGGGTCCGTCGAGGATTACTTCGTCTATGCGGACTATGATGCCGTAAGCGGCGAGGGCATCTTCAAGGTTGACTGTTCTCCGGATGGACGTGTCAAGGTACCCGAGCTGGATATCGACATGGCGACGGGCGAGGAGGCAAAGATTCCCGTCGAGCCGTGGACGGCCGAGACGCCCCGCCTCTACTCGGGCACTCTGAGCACGGGCAGCGAGACCATTCCGCTGCGTATCGGCTTCCGGCACGTCGAGATCATCGATGGTCTACTCAAGGTCAATGGGCGACGTGTTCTCTTCCGTGGTGTAAACCGTCACGAGTTCCACCCCAAGGCCGGCCGCGCCCTCGACAGAGACACCATGCTCCAGGACGTACTCCTCATGAAGCGGCTGAATGTCAACGCGGTGCGGACGAGCCATTACCCGCCACATCCACACTTCCTGAGCCTGTGCGATGAGTATGGACTGTGGGTGATCTTGGAGTGCGACTACGAGACGCACGGGTTTGACTTTGTGGGCTGGCGTGGGAACCCGTCAGGTGAAGAGGATTGGAGGGACATGCTCATGCACCGCATCGAGAGGACGGTGGAGCGCGACAAGAACCATCCCGCCATCGTGATTTGGAGCCTGGGGAACGAGGCGAGCGTCGGCGCCAATACGGGCCACATGGCACGCTGGGTGCGCGACCGAGACCCGACTAGGCCACTGCATTACGAGGGTGACTGGGAGGTGAGCCTGTCTAGATTTGTGGGATCGAGCGTAGAAGCGTTCAAGTTGTGGTCAAGCAGCGGACCCCTCTGGATAAACCTTCACTATACCCATAGATGCTCGATGCCGTCCTTGGCGCTCGCTCACACCAGGTCCGCTACACCGACATTTACTCGCGCATGTACCCGTGGCTGCATGAGGTGGACTCGATTGGGCGCCGCGATGAGTGGCACCTTGACGATGAAGAGCTGGACAAGCATCGCCGTGCCGCACCTTTCATTATCTGCGAGTACGCACACGCGATGGGAAACGGGCCTGGCGGGTTCAAGGAGTACTACGCCATGTTTGAGCGATACGAACGCTGCCAGGTGTGTAGAATTGAACACTGAAACGCTGTCTCCATGTTGACGCCAGGGTGGCTTCGTGTGGGAGTGGATCGATCACGGGATCCCCCAGAAGGGCCCGAACGGCACGCACTACGCGTACGGCGGAGACTTTGGGGAGGAGGTGCATGACGGTAACTTCATCACGGACGGGCTCATGTTCCCGAACCGTGACCCGAGCCCGGGCGCGATCGAGATGGGTAAGACGTACGAGCCGCTCGGTATCTCGGGCGAGGGACGGGACGTGTGCATCAAGAACAAGTTTGACTTTGCCACAACCGAGCGCTACGCGTTCGAGTGGAAGCTCGAGGCGGATGGTGTAGTCGTCGACCACGGCGAGCTGAACGTAAATCCGATTGGGTCCTGGGAGCGTGGGGCGGCGCGCCTGCCCGCTCCCAAGGAGGTGGATGGGGAGAAGATTTGGACCGTATGCGCCGTGCTAAAGGACAAGGCGAGCTGGGCCGAGAAAGGTCACGAGGTGGCGTGGGGCCAGTGGCCGTGCGGCGACAGCACCAGTATTCCGCCCAACGGCGAAGCTCTGGCTTCTGAGGGTGACGAATGGGAGCTCTTCCCATCGCGCATTTCCGTTCCGGCGCCACCTCCTGGCCCCGAAATCCAGCCCGATGGTAACATCAAGCTGGGACCGGCGACATTCAGTTCCCGCGGCCAGCTCCTCAAGGTCGGACACATGCGTGTCTCGGCAGCCCTCGACGTTTCCCGCGCAACGACGGATAATGACCGCGGATGGGACGGCACCATCAACCGCAACCAGGCCGATGCATGGCATACAGCCGGCCTGCACAGGATGCACACACGCGTTGATTCAGTCACCGTGACCGATAAGTCTCTGCACGTGCATACCTGGGAAGCAGCGGCGGTGCGCGATCGCGGCCTGCGCTGCACCTACAACTGGACGGCGAGCAAGTCTGCTGTCTCGGTCGAGGTTGAGGTCGAGCCTGTGGGCGAGTGGGGCGAGCTGCCGCTGCCGCGCCTTGGCATGCGCCTCGTTCTTCCCAAGAGCATCACCGACATCGAGTACTTTGGCCTTGGGCCGGGCGAGGCCTACCCCGACTCGTGCGAGGCGGTGCGCCTGGGGCTGTGGAAGAACACTGTCGATGGATGGCAGACGCCGTACGTCATGCCCCAGGAGAATGGTGCGCGGCGGGGAGTGCGCTGGGCCACTTTGACTGGGAGCGAGGGCGGCTTACGCATCGCCGCGACGTCGGCGCCTGAAAGCCACGTGGAGGAGGCGGAGGTGCCGAAAGACCCTATCGCGGAGGGCAAGAATAAGGGCAAGAGCAAGAAGGCCAAGAGCCAGGCCGAGCGACAGGGAGATAAACAACCCGTCCGGCCCGTCATCCTCGCCGCACGGCGGTGGACGACCGCCGACCTCGAAGCTGCCAAGCACACGAGCGATCTCAAGGCACGCGATAATGTGTTCGTAAACGTCGACACGAGCCACCACGGCATCGGGACAGCTGCTTGTGGACCGGGCCCAATAGAGGAGTATCGCAACACCACGGTGCGAACGAGCTTTGGGTTTGCGCTGGCGCCAGTGGATGCGGATGGGAAGGGGTGTGTTGTGCAGTGACGTGCCGAGAGTGTCAGAGGTATACAGCAACAGAGTAGCAGAGTAGCAGGGCAAAGGAGAAGAACTATGCAATATCCATGTACGCAACAACAACAAGACGGCTACTGAGACATTCTTCTATGATCCTCGAATGAACGACTGGCGGTACCAACTCCTCGAACCAGAATACGTCGTCGACCAGTCGAAGCGCGTACTCGTGGTCGCTACGTTTTCGTCGGTTTCGGCCAGTTCTTTATCGTCTTCGTCTTTGGTTCTGTTCGTCCTGTTAGGAATGTTGATGTTCATCTCGCTGGGCATGTTGATGTTCATCCCGTTGGGCATGTTCAACTTGATCGAGGTAGCGGTCACATCGTTTACAACATGTTCCGGGAGGCCACGGGTGCTATTCCCAAACCTGTGTTCAGTCATACCTGCGAGCTCCATCCCCAGCTCCCAACAGGTTTTGCCAAGGGCCTGGCGGTGCTTCTCGCGGGAGCGGATCTCGAGGCGGTTTGGTTGCTTACATGTAAAATACAGCCAACGGGTAACATCTGCGCCGGTGCTTTCGAGGTGATGTACAGCCTCAGCGGGAGCAACCACGACGACAAAGGCTTGAGGCAAGCTCGAGACAAGACTGTAGAGGAACTTGAACGAGTGAGCCTCCTCATAGGCCACAGATGGCAGCACGAGGGTCAGGTGCTTGAGTTGACCGCCTCCGAACGGAAAGATTGGGAGAGCTGAAAGGCTTGTGTGTATAACCACCTCCTTGACGGAAGGAGGCAGACAGAGAGACCTGGTATTGGCAGCAACGGTCATGGGCATGATCACAGCAATTGTTGGGCCCAAGATCGCCAAAGCACACTCTATACCAATTACCGATTGACCCATGAAGCGTACTGCCTTGGGTCTCTTTGCCGATAGCTGGTCAAAGTCTTTTGTACAGAAATGATCCACCACGTCCAGAACGTCACAGCTGTATTTCTCAGAGAGTGGAACCCGATCCCCCACAGGGGTGAGAAGCATGCCTTTGTGGAACGCGCCATCGGCGGCCATAAGGCCTGACCGGCGGCCGAAAGCAATCAGGTGGCGATGGCGGTTGAGACCACGAGCAATACGGTGCTCACCTAATTTGCGGGCGGTGGTGATGACACCGGCACCCTCACGCCCCCCACTAAGGAGGAGGAGGGCCTCGGCGGCGTCCTCAAGATTGAAGCGGTCTTCACTAGACATGGTGGGAAGTTTAAGATGAGGCAGATTGGCGAGTAGTGAGGGTCGGCTGGTTCAAGTCGAAAGAAGTGGTAAATGGGTGGTGAACGGGAAAAAGAAAAAGTCTGTGTTGCGAGCGAGGTGTTTATACAGGACGGCGACTCGATGTCTCACAAACATTGAGTCTCACAAACATCGAGTCGTCAACGGCGTTAGCCACGTTAGACAAAGTGGCTGCTGGTTCAGAGCTTGTGCACTGTAGATTGACCCATCCACTGGTCTTAGGCTTATGCAGGAGGCAGTCGTCTGCCTACACTGGCGAACGCAAGGTCACCCCTCCTGGTCATCCTGCCCTGCCTTGAATGCTTGAGTGGGTCCCGTCCATGGCTAGAAGGCAGATTGGGCTTTGGTTGGGCCTGCTCCTTCACTCTTCTACCCTATGCATCAGTTCAGCATCCTCCAAACCCAGCCAAGATGCGCTCAGAACTCATCAACATCCGCCCAGTCTCCCAGTTCCTTCACGTCTCCTCATTCTCGCCATCCCCCAATCTACCACCACCACCGTGAGCACCACTGTCAGCACCAGCGTCAACAAAAACTTCGACAGCCGCGTCGACATCGCCATTGACACCAGCGTCCAGAACAGCGTCAACGCCAACATCGACACCAGCGTCAGTACGAGAGTCAACATAACCTCAACATCAACATCAAAACCGCGGACCAACACCAACGTCAACAAAACATCAACAGGTGTGAGTATAGGTAAACCACCACTCACTCGCATTGTAAGCTACACATATCAGTTCGTTTGACAGTACACTTGTATGAAGTCCTCCTCCGTGGTGGTGGGTTGGGGGGATAACGCGTTTGGCCTACTCGCTGTTCAAGCTCCCGACAGCCCGACCATGTCAAGCGCGAACATATCGTCACCAACCTCCTCGCGGTACTCGTCCTTGGACAGTAGCCGGATGGTGGGCCAGCCGTCGTGTTCAAGTAGGAGGGGGTCTCTGGATCCTGTCGCTCTCCTCTCCCTCATCGCCTCCTCCTCCAACGCCGCCACAATCTCCGACTTGGCTCCCAAGACAGGAGATGCGTCGACCAACGTAATCTCGCCGTGAATGAGGAACGCGACGAGCGCAGCTGTCGCACTGAGCCACGGGTTGCGCCCTAAACTCAGCTCGCTTGCTAACGCGCCCTCGCCGCCCAGGTCTTTGGCCCCTCCACCGACATCGGAGAAGATGAGCACAATCCTCACAGCAGGTATCGTTCGTCCGTCTACGTGAGCAGGTGTCGGTAACCCTGGTGGTATCACTGAGATACCGGTGAGATGGATGACGATGTCCGTCTTCACCCGCTCCAATCTCGGCATGCCGCCTGTCGGAACGAACCACCTCCCAAGTGTACCCTCCCTCATCAGTGGCACAAACAATATGCGCCGTTGAGCAGTTGGGAAGGGATTCCTGCTATAGGCTCTAACAGCCCACGCCGAGTGGAACCGTACGATCTGGGGCTTGAGGGCCGCGAGGAGGTCCAAGGCGCCGAATCCCGTCCCGCGCTCCAGATGCGCTGCCTCGAGTGCCGGTACCTCGACGACACGCACCCCCTCAATCGCGCGGTGGCAGCGCTCGAGCACTATCTTGCGAGCTCGTCGGTGAGAGTCCAACACGGACACGTTCATGACTAGGCCGGTGCGAAGGCCTCGTTCTGCCTGCATCTCTCGACCTGGGATGGCCACGTCGCGCCACCTCATGAGCCCAGGTAGACGGCCAACCGGAGGTAACAGTGGGGGCGGGAAGTGCGTAGTGTAGAAGCGCTCAGCGTGCTCCTCTTCGGCAGACCCGGAAGCCATCACGGACGACTGATAGATGCTGGATGACCGGGCAATTCTAGATGGTCTTGGACTCGCCCCGGGTGTACACGACAGCACCGTTAAGCTGCATACACGTTCGAAGCAGTGCACAGGGTCATACTCGAGCAGATGGCGCACGTTGTTCGACACTGGTGGGCCGAAATCAGGCATGTGTAGGATCACATGGGCAGCGAGACGAGCGTCGGCTTTGCGCTTCGTGGACCATGACACACGTCGAAGAAGGAGGAGTGCAGGGTACTCTGCATGAGCGATGACACTGTCCAGGATGTGAGGATACGCTGCAGCGTCGAGGCGAGCTGCTGTCGGCATGATGTCGGATGGTCGATAACGAGATGACGCCGAGTCAGATGGGGCTGAGCAAGACTGCCTGATCCTCGGAGTTCGCCGAATCTGCCCTGTCTCTCGTGATGCCTGTACATGTGCATTATGGACTCAATCTATGCCATCGCCTCGAGCGCGTACTGCTCGTCCCCAATCTCAGCCCTATATTCTTCAAGCGTACGCATAGCAATACGCTCCGGAAGCGTCTCGATAGCCTCGGCATTCCAGTAGTTTGGGTACCAGCTCCGGAGGCGATTCACGACGGTGACAATAACGCCGCGCAGCTCGTCCGGATCCTGGCCGTCTGCGCACACATGTCCAAAGACGACAGGATCAACAGCCTCTGCACTAACGAGCATAAACCGCGCCGTAGGGTTCCGGAACACAACCCGAGCAGTAGGAAACACGAGTCCGAGGTGCCCCGGCGACGTGTCCTGCCTACTCGCCAGCGCGGCAAAATTGATAACGACCTCTGCGGCCGCCGAGACGACATTGACCGCATCAGCCGTCGGCGGGAAGACAGCATCCGCCGGATCGAGCACCCGGAAGCCGGTGAGGTTGATGGTCAGCCGCGGTCCGCGGAACGTGGTGTACGGGCAGGGGATGACCCACTCTCCCCGCCCGAGGAGGAGGGGCGTGAAGACGACGCCGGTGGCCGCATCCATCGGCCGGCTCCACGCGCACCACGGCCCGTGAAAGCGGTAGACGTCGGCCCCGAGGGCCTTGAGGAGGTCGGCCGCGCCGTCTCGTACCCATGCGGCGGGGAAGGACGTCACGTCCACAACTCTGGCGGTAGATAGTGCAGCCGCGCAGCGCACACGTACAGCCCGCCGAGCGGCACGGCGCGCAGCAACCTCGTGTGCGTCCTCCTCAGCCGGGGTGGAGGCGATGGTTGCGTCCGAGTCGGGATCGCATGGGGGATGGTAGGTGGAGCGGTGACGGACGGGGGCGACAGACCCTGCCCAGTGCATGAACACGGGGAGTTTACCTCCCGGAGAGATTAGGGAGCTGACTTCCAGGCGGCGCATGCGCTCGCGGAGCAAGCGCACGTCGAGCTTGACGTCCATTAGGGGCCCGGGAGAGTGGACGTGCACTCCACACGGGATGTGGAGGCGGACATGGGTGGCGAGGCGAGCGTCGACCGCGTCGCGGAGGGCATGGGAGACAGTGCGGAGCGCCAGGAGGGCAGCGTAATCGGCGTGCGCAAGGATGGTCTCGAGAATGTGCGGGTAGGCTGAGGCGTCGAGGATGTGTGCGGATGTTGGGGCATCGGGCATTGTGAAGTGTAGGAGGTGATGACGTCGGATCAAGGGATGTTATGCGGTCGGGGACGGGGGGGGCAACAAGTGTTCAGCGAACAGCGTGGTACGAGTGCCGCCGAGGACGAAAGGACGAGACGAGGAGGGGACATGCTATCTGATGCTCGAACAGTCTGTTGTGCATCCTGGTCATTGTAGACAGCAAAAGAGAAGCAAAAAAGAAGCCTCGTGTGGGGCTCGAACCCACGACCGAATGATCAACCGGAACTATAGAGTCCGCATTAAGAGTCATTTAATCTACCGACTGATATAACGAGGCATTTGAGTTGTTGGAAAACGGACTTCCACGTGGTATATGAATCTCCAGATATCCAGGCAAGTTGGTACAGATCAACTTTGCCCACTCCTGTCGGCGCGAGGACCATCGGAGATCGATAGTGCTCATTCCCGTTTCATTCAACAGGCTTTCGAATATCTGGCGCGGCCGCCAGAGTCGATCCCATGGACATGAGAAAATGACGGGGCTCGGTTGAACTGTACTGGGACCCGCTGGGATCGTGTTCCTGCTGAGGCCCAACGGCAAGCGCAGCTTTCAATGCTCAACCTGTACCAGGATATGGACAGTATTCCTGTAGGAATCCGGGCTCAGGTTGCCTGGAGGATGAGTCGAGGTTCGGTCATCTCCTCGATGGCGCCTGTAATTGACCAAGTCAGCCAATATACCGGTACGATGGGTCCGTTTCTATCGCCCACGCCTCGCCGCCGATGCGTGCAGCGTAATCGGCGCGTGACACGAGAACAATAGGACACGTGCCGTCAAACTCGACCCGGTCGTCCTCGAATTCATCGAGCTGCTCGCGCATGGAACTGACAGTTCGCTCCAGCCACCCCGGATCATCCATGTCGCCAACGATCGTGACCCGCGTCTCGGCACTGTGAGGGCGGCATGCGTTGGCGACAATCTTTGCGAGCGCCGGGACAAGGGCGGCCATACGCACACCCTCCAGGTAGTCGAAGATGAGCACGATTTCGCGCTCCTTGATCCACGGCAGGCGCGGTATTGCAAAAACTGGATTCTGGCGGTATCCGGCACACCAGGCGCGCGAAAAGTGGATGACGAGGGTGGAGACCGGGGCGTCGAAGCGCCACTCGCGCATGGGCAGCCAGACGTCACGCCCGAGCAGGACGATGAGGCGCACTTTGTGGTTGACGGGACTGTGGAGACGCATAAAGTGGCCGGAAGGACGGGCGTGGGTAAACATCTCGGCCAGGTGGAGGCGGACCATGGCCGGCTTGACCAAGAGAAGCACACCGGGTGGGAGGTACGGGCAGTTCCGGCCTGGATGGAGGTCGAGGACGCGGGTGCGGCCAGGCAGGACGGGCAGGTCGAGTTCGTTCCACACTGATTCTGGGCGGTGGGTATGTCCGGAGAGCGTGGTGCCTGCCGCACTGCGAAGGGTGTACGTGCCGCCGCGAGAGGTCAGGAGGGACACATGCGCGTACAGCTTCGGAAGGAGTCGGGCGCGTAGAGCGCGCGAGGTACTTGCGACTGCGAAGATGGTTGGCGGTGGGGCAAAGTGTGCGATGCGGTCGATCAAGTGCGGAAAGGCATTATGGTCAAGTGTCGGTGTCGGTTTCTGAGATGCCGAATTCCCCGCAATGGAACTCGTCAGACTCAGTGCAGCGAGGCGGCCGATCTCGACCTCCAGCTGTACGCGTGAGCGCTCGGTGTCAGTGGCAGAGGTAATGTGCGGCGAGGACGGCGTCATGCTGGCATCGTGTTGGGTGGTTGCTGTTGATCGGGAGCGTCTGGAGATGTGGGTGGTGGGAAGAGAATTGCCCCAGTCACATTCTTGACGTCAGCAAACTGCTGTCGCAACCGCCACTCGACTTGGAATACTTCCGCTGACTTCAAGTCCACTTAAACGGGCCTTGGGGCCGAGAGGCGAAACAAGTGATGGCCAGCATGGCTATTATTATTCGTGAGCACCGCCTGTCGTCCTCGATGTACGCAAGCCAGTGATGGCGCTTTGTTGAATGGATTTCTGAGAATGGGGGATATGGAGTCCCCGCAGCGACAAGCCGGCTCAATCTATCCGTCGGCCCCTCATCGTCCAAGAGCGGTTGAGATCATTGTTCTATATAGGCAAGCAAGCGATGAAGCTGCTGGCACGGGCCTACTGGTCCATTCATCGAGAGTCGGCCCTTCCCAACAACACGCATCATTGGAGCTCGTGGCAGGCTGTCAGGGCTATCCGTAGGGGATTAGCCGGAGTGAACCGATGACAGGATATCCAGATGGCCAAGAGTGGCGAATTATCCAGTCCATGTCCAGGACAGCTGTAAGATCCGCTTGCCACCCTGGGTGACGGTACAAGTGGAGCTAAATTACAGGCGGCCAAGTATGGCGAGTAATCGGAGGTTGCTTGTTTCAGGCTCGAGAGATGATGAAGAACTGCCACTGGATATTATTAATGTGCCACCAGTGTCTCACCACTAGACAGGCGATCCAGATGATCTACATGCATGCGCTCTGTCGATCGGTGTGACCGCTTGCAAGCAGCGAGCACGCCCTTCTGCAAGAAATGGGGTCAGCATCATGAGGCATGAAATCAACCCACCGACGCGGTCATGTCCGCTTGTCCGCAAACATGTGCCCACCCGGGTATAACTGGGCTGCGATCCGGTAGGCCCGGTTGCGAGTTGGGCGTGGCGGCCGGGCGTGCGGCTTCGCTGGCCAGTGTTGGGCCTATTCGGCCCTTGTGGAGCGCAAGTGGGGATATCCAGAGAAAGTAGCTCGACCAGGCAGGACGTACTTAATCTCCAGCTGGACACTCGAGTTGCCCTATTCCTTCCACGCCCTCTTTCCACATCACATCATGGCGCCCCCTCCTCCCGCTTGGGTTCAGAAGCTCGTCCCATCGTCGCCCCGCGGCCAGGACCTCCTCGCTGCCGAGCGTGCCGGCTCGCAGGTCGACGCTGACCGCCTCGCCGAGCTCCTCCACACAAAGGAGGAGCTTGAGCTCAAGGAGCGCATCGAGAAGATCGTCTCGGCAGAGAAGGTGTTTGACAAGAACGAGCTCCTCTCTATGGGCCGTGTCGACCGCATTCAGCGCTCGCTCGCCCGCGGCAAGACTCTCAAGCGCCTGAGCGAGAAGCACAACTGGTCCAAGGAAGAGTACAAGGCGGCCGCCAACATCTCGGGCGAACCCAACGTCTACGGCCTCCACGACAGCATGTTCCTCGTTACCCTCCGCGAGCAGGGCACCCCCGAGCAGCACAAGCTTTTCCTCGAGAAGGCTGAGCGCGCCGAGTACATTGGCTGCTACGCCCAGACCGAGCTCGGTCACGGCTCAAACGTGCGGGGCCTCGAGACCACCGCTACTTGGGACCCCAAGGACAAGACCTTTGTCATGAACTCGCCCACGCTCACTGCGTCCAAGTGGTGGATTGGCTCACTCGGCAAGGTTGCCAACCACGCCGTCGTCATGGCCCAGCTCTACGTCAACGGCAAGAACTACGGCCCCCACCCCTTCGTCGTCCACATTCGTGACCTCAAGACCCACGAGCCCCTTGAGAACATCTACGTCGGTGACATCGGGCCCAAGTTTGGCTACAAGTGAGTGACAGACTCGTCTGGTCTGGTTGTCACCTACCCCGTTCGTGTCCAAAAGCGCGAGGACCCAAGTAGACATGTGTCCACATGTCAGCATTCGCTTGGGCTAGGCAGTGTGACACCGACGTTCCGCAGACCAAGCAACAGTCGCTGACAGCAGCTCGATGGACAACGGTTTCCTCCTGTTCAACCACGTCAAGATCCCCCACGCCAACATGCTTGCGCGCTTCAACGTTGTTGACCCCAACACCTCGGAGTACCGCCGCGTCGGCTCGCCCTCGCTCATCTACGGCACTCTCACCTGGGTCCGCGCGAACATTGTCCTCGACTCGGGTTCGTCGCTCGCCCGCGGTGTCGCCATTGCGACCCGCTACGCGGCGGTCCGTCGCCAGTTCCAGGACCGCGACGCCGAGGAGGCCGGCATCGGCGGCGAGACCGCCGTCCTCAACTACAAGATGGTGCAGGCTCGCCTCCTCCCTCTCCTCGCTGCCTCGTACGGCCTCCACTTCACCGGCCGCGGCATGATGGAGCTCTACAACGCCAACCAGGAGGCGATGAAGAAGAACCTCGCCGGCGGAACCTCGACGCGCTCCGCTGGCCCCGAGGAACTGAACCCGGGAGCCGACCTCCTTGCCGACCTCCACTCGACCTCGTGTGGTCTCAAGGCCCTGGGCTCGACCATTGCCGTCGACGGCCTCGAGATGTGCCGCCGCGCTTGCGGTGGTCACGGCTACTCGTCGTACTCGGGCATCGGTCCCTGGTACTCGGACTACCTCCCGACCGCGACCTGGGAGGGCGACAACTACATGCTTACCCAACAGGTCGCGCGCTACATGCTCAAGACTGCCCGTGGCGTCTTGAAGGGCACTGCGCCCGACAACGAGACGGCACGCATCCTCAAGCACTACATTGCGCGCAAGGACACGGGCGCCGCCTTCGACGTCCTCAACTGTGACGAGGACATTGTCTCGGCCTTCGCCTGGCGCACCGCCTACCTCACGATGGAGGCGCTCCGTCTCCGCGACAAGGAGAAGCAGTCGTGGAACTCGCTCCTCGTCCACTTCTGGCGCCTCTCGACCGCACACTCGCAGTACCTCGTCGTCCGCAACTTCTACGACGCCGTTGTCCGTGACCACAAGGCCGTCGTTGCCCAGGTCGGCGAGCCCACCGCCAACGCTCTCATCGACCTCTACCGCCTCTACGCGCTCACCACGTTCGAGGCCAACGGTGCCGAGTTCTTCACCTCGGGCGCCGTCACCACCGCCCAGATCTCACTTTCTCGCACCAAGGGCATCAGCGCGCTCCTCGACGCGATCCGCCCGCACGCGATCAAGCTCGTCGACGCCTGGGCATTCAGCGACTACCTCCTCAACTCGTCGCTCGGCCGCAAGGACGGTGCTGTCTACGAGGACCTGTTCGCTCGCGCACGGACCAACCCGGTCAACGACCTCGTCTTCGACCCGTACCCGAACTCGGAGACGCTTATCAAGCGTGTGGACCGCCAGGCCAAGCTCTAAGCGGCGCTGTGTACAGGGTGTAGGGCTGGGCCGGCAGATGTAATTATAGTCATTGGTAGCAGTCAGGGCGGCAACGCGCTCATCGCTCGTAGCTTGGGAATGGATCTTGCAATGGTATCTAACTGAGCTAGCTTAGCAATGAGTCGGCTTCGCTTCAACGGCACCTGCCACGCTCTTGTCACTCACGGTGCCTCAGGTAGGCAGGTAGACAGGGAGGCAGGGGGCTTACCAGGGTCCGGGAACGGGATGTCACGCTCCCGAGACGATGGTGTCATCAGCTGGGCCGGTGATTTTGAAAGGCAGCTGGGATCACGTCCTCAGTGCACAGCACCTTTGACTCAAGATGTAGCAAACCCCGACTGCCTGGGGTCTTGTAGGATCGCAATCACTGGCATCTTACTACAAAGCAATGTGGTACAGCGTACATAAGTCATAGTCATGTGTTCTAGATGGTGGTGCCACTCGGAGCTTTACAAACGTTTTACTGCTGTCGCCACTTGTGCTGGTAAACAGGAAAT
The DNA here is from genome assembly GCA_030805415.1 of Cutaneotrichosporon spelunceum. NCBI lineage: Eukaryota > Fungi > Basidiomycota > Tremellomycetes > Trichosporonales > Trichosporonaceae > Cutaneotrichosporon > Cutaneotrichosporon spelunceum. The sequence goes on from BTCM01000001.1 coordinate 405,180, forward strand.
GGTGAGGGGCATATTCGGGGTTGCTTGCGTCGGGGATCGTCGTGGAGGCTCACCAGAGTGCTAGTTGTCCGTACTGTTGATACGAAGAACGTTCCGTATGTTCGATGGGGTAGCAGGCTGGTCTGCCAATCGGGGAGGCGTCGGCGTTGACGGGCGCTCGCGGTACTGGCGACTATACCGCGTCGACGAGCGTTTGGTGAACAACGGAGGCCCAAGTCCGGGCGAGGTCCATCGACTGAGTCCACGCGGGGTGCTGCGCCACCGCCCGCGCAAGTCTGTTGTACACCCTGCGCGCGGGGCTAGTGTCGGCGACCATACACAAGCGTACCTCGCCCTGCTCCGGGGCGTCGCCTGCCAGGGCTGCGAGGCCCGCGACTGTAATGCAGAGGCTTACGTCGGTGTCGTCGGCGTCTGGTTCGGTCGCGTTCTCTGTGTACACCAGGTCGGGCGACCGAGGTCGATCCGGCTCAGCATACTCGGCCGAGAGGCGCTGCTTGGTCGGCAGCCGGAGCTCAGGTGGGAGGCGGTATGCTGACGATGCCGGCGGAGGCGGTGGAGGCGGTGGCTGGACATGTAAAGGGGGGGGAGGGGAGGGAACGTGGGGAGCGTGGATGTACTTGATCGCAAGGAGCCCGGCGTCGGGCTTGCTATGCAGAACCAGCTGCACAGGCGGCTGTCCACCAGGGGCAGCTAGTGGGAGGGCGAGCGCCGCGGCGACCCATATGAGAGCGAAGACGCGCATGGGACCGAGGCTGCAGCCGCCGCGGTATCAGAATGGAGTGGACTGAAGAGGGTAGAGGTGGACAATGAAGTGGGTGATATGAAGAGTTGGATGTGCCCGTGGAACGGGTTCAGCCTCGGCGCATCGTGGGGCTTGGGTTGCTCTGGGCAATGGGGATATGACGTTTTATAGATCAATTTCCACGCTCTAGCGACGACGCTCACTCAGAGGAAGCGGACATACATCCGGGCCTTGTCTTAGCTCTGGTGCAGTGTCTCATTTTAGCTGATGGACCTGAAAGCACGTATATCACACCCAGGATTCTAGAGAAGAGGATGGCTGGCACAACAGAGCCAACCTAACTTCTGAAAAGGGCAGGCACCCGCTTAAAGTATAAGCCCGTCGTTACTCGGAGAACACGAGCGTCTGAAATTACTCTCACTCTGCCCGTACCATGATTCTCGTGAGTTTTGCACGTAGAGTGACGCGGTGAGTCATCGGCCCAGGGAGGCCCCCAGATCATCCACGCCAGATAAGCCCCAAGGACGTAAACTTGCCCAGCGAGGAACGCACTAGCCCTGGCTCCCGGAATGGCCCTGATTAATTGACCATGCTTCCCATGAGCCGCCTGCGTGCACGTGGCCCAAACCATCGAAACCGACGACCAGGGAGGTTGCTGAGACTGGTCACCGCTGTTAACAAAGAGAGGAACCGAGGCCGTCCCGTTCCGCAGCTCTCGGAGGCACCGAGATGCGTTGGTCGCGTCGTGGATACACCAAGTGCTGTTCTCAATTGATTCGGATCTGGCGGGAATGACTTCGACTTCCGATGGCATGCACATACCCCGGGTGGCTTGAGCCGATACTTTCAGTGGCGGTCGACTACGTGGTGAACTTTTAATTGTGCATACTCTGGCCCCTAATTGATGCCAGCCCAGGATTAGTTGCGGTCCATTGAAGAGGCAGAACTGAGGCAGACAGTCACCGAAAGTCAAGCATGTTGGTCTGCAACTGCTTATAAAATGCATGATTCCTGCTTCAGGTGCACCGGTACAGCTGTAGGGAACACGATGCTTCAGACTGGCGCCACAATGCCATTTCTGGTGAATTTGGGCTTGGCAGTGATGCCTCGAACCTCGGGTGATCGTCGCTCAGTTTATTCCATAATGTACTGTACCCTCGCTGTGATGATTCCCTGTCGGTGTTGCGGGTGGTGATGGCAAGCACTCTCGAGCGTGGAACAGATGCGGATAGGGGACGTCGAGACGCTAATGCTGCAGTGCCCAGCTCAAATTGCAAGTGAAGTGTGAGAAACGGATATTGTGTAGAAATAATCTTCAACCAAGCCATTGTTGTCGTTCGAGGCGCCACCAACTCTTGGAACGCCACAGCGGACTCCCCGGCTCCTGTAGTCACGGAGATCGCCACATGCCGCGCATCTCCCTCTCACACACTCCTCATTTCCCGTCCGCCTGGCGCTGTCCGATTGCCCTCCTGTTAAACGAACCCGTTCAGTGAGGTTGATAGACTCTGCCTCTGTACATCAAGGCATGCCAGTATCTAGGGAAGTGGGGGGTGGTTCACCCGAGTGAGCCTGACGCCATCCTCACCCCAGAACATCAGCTGAACGGGTGCCCCGGAAAGCCAACCCAGTTGGCATACGATTCCCGATCTCATCGGCATTCGGAGGCAGAGGAAGTTGTACCGGGCATACTCACTCGCAACCTCACAGGTTGCGATTACCTCATTGTCTGATACACTCACTCGCAATCTGACAGGTTATGATGACAGGTGCAGACGAGCAGGGAACACCGGTAACGTGAGAAACGGGAACTCCGCCCTGATCCGCCTGCCCGCCTGCCCGCTGAGACTGACCTTCACAACGTTTGATATGCCCACCCACACCTGGGCCTCCGAGATTCCGAGCACTTGCCGAGCTGCGGATGAACGCTGGGTCATCCGCATGGCCCTGCTGCCTTGGTTGTGACCAACCACGATAGGCGCTTTACCCTTACGCTCTCTCCAGATCTGGTCAGGTGCCCTCCTGTGGCTGCTATGGTTGGCCTCAAGCCGCCAGAAACAGTGCCAGATTAGGAGCACGCCCTGTCCCACTCGCTTGGCATCAGCCACATCGTGTCCAGTTTCCAGCCTACATGCCGAACAGGCTGCGCTCAATGCTAATCCAAATTCCCGGACTTCGGTTTTGGAAGGGTGATTGGTCTGCGTGTTCCCTAGTGGAGCAGCGCACTGATATCTCTTCTCCACATACCCTGGGGCCCACTCACAACTCCACGAGCACCCCAGACTTCCCCACGTCGGCCCTTCTTGCATTCCAAAAGACAAGGTTGGCACGCAGCAAAGGTCGGAGGCGACGGTAACGGCCGGAGGCGATGATTCTGAACCCCACTCTGTGGTCATGTTCATGACAAGTGTCAGCTTGACATTCCCTGCTGTGAGTTTCTTGGCCAAGCTGATCGATTACCCCATCGTGTTCGAAACCAGAGATGCAGAGATACTTAAGACTTCTTGGCCGGCACCGAGGGCCCTCAACCAAACAACATGACCGCCCAGCAGTCGATCCGCAAAGATTCTGTCGACAAGTTCACGGTCGTCGCCAAGCACATCGACTCGCTTGAGGATGCCCGCGACACCGACTTGGAGGTGAACGACTGTGCCGTCCGTACCTACGGAGACGTCGATGAAGGGTTCGACCCCAAGGTCATCAAGGCACTTGTCCGCAAGATTGACCTCCGCGTCATCCCCATCCTTGCCCTTATGTACTGCATCTCCCTCATTGACCGCACCAACCTGTCGATGGCGCGTGCCGCCAACAACAAGGCCATGAACAAGGAGCTTGGCCTCTACGTCGGCAACCGTTACTCGCTCGCGACAATGATTTTCTTCGTGCCGTACATCATCCTAGAGATACCTGTGAGTGCCACAAACCCCAGAAAGTCGCAAACCCTGTTGGTGTTGCAGCTTTTTTTTTTTCATATTCCGCCACACTCCGCAGATCACATTCGCCAGGCCTCTTGGACAGACAGACTGATATCCAGTCCCAGATCGGTCTGCGGTACTTCGGCCCCAAGATTTGGCTCTCGCTCTCATGCTTCCTGTGGGGGCTTGTGATGGTGAGCAGGGAGTTCTACAGCCCTGACAAACAGATGTGCTTTGGTTTCATCAACAGCTGGCAGGCACTGGTGGGCCTTCGTGCTCTCCTCGGCGCGTTCGAGTCGACCCTCTTCCCAGGTGCCGCCTACCTCATCGCCTGCTGGTACCCCCGCAAGCAGATGGCTACTCGCAACACTGCCTTCTACTTCGGCTCAACGGCCATCGGCGGTCTTTCCTCCATCCTCGCTTGGGGCATTTCGCAGATGCACGGCACCGCGGGCAAGTCAGGCTGGCGCTGGATCTTCATCCTCGAAGGTGTCATGACAATGTGCATTGGCATCCTCGGCTTTATCTTCCTGCACGAGTTCCCTGACCGTGCCAAGTTCCTAACTGTTGAGGAGAAAGAAATTGTGCGCACTCGTATTGAGCGTGACCGTGGCGACGCCCAGCCCGACCCGCTCACGCTGGCCAAGCTCGGCCAGTATGCGATTGAGCCCCAGCCCTGGATCTTCGGCATCATGTTTGCGGCCACGACTCTCTCCGCCTACTCGATGGCCTTCTTCCTCCCCACCATTCTCCAGGGCATGGGCTTCAGCAACATGCTCTCGCAGCTCCTGTACGCACCGCCAAAGGTCTGGGCCATTTTCCCCGGCATGTTCCTCGCCTACTGGTGTGACAAGTCGCGCCAACGCGCCGCCTTTGTCATCTTCAACGCAACCCTCCTTGTCGTCGGCACCCTCATGTTTTCGCAGCTTGAAAACGACCAGAAGGAGGCTCGCTACGCCGGTGTCTTCCTTGCCTTTGGCGGTGCCACCATGAATGTTCCTCTTATCATTTCGTGGACCCAGACTTCGATCCGCTCCCAGTCCAAGCGAGCGTTCACCGCCGCCCTGATGGTGGCTTGGGGAGGTATCGGTGGTATTCTCGCCGGCCTCCTCTTCCTTGAAAAGGAGGCCAAGCGCGGTTACCCCACCGGTATCTGGACGACTGTGGGTCTTAACATCTTCGTCATCGTCGCAGCAGGAGGCTTTAAGCTCTGGTTCACACGCCAGAACCGCCGCGCGGATGCGGGGGAGATCATCCTCCAGGACCACCCGGCCTTCCGCTACCAGGCCTAAGCTGAGTGCAGTAGACGAAGGGATTGGGATATCGACGGGACTAGAAAGACGCTTGAGAGGTGCCTAGAGGCGTGGCTTCAGTGGCTCTTGCACTGCAGGGGTATCAAGGTATTAGTGGTTAAAGGACGTTCAAGGCCGAGGGATTGTAGTAGTCGAAGTAGTTGTATCAACCTGTGGATGAACAAGATGCAGCCTTTCAAATCGCTTCAGGCTGACCTCGAATTTACAGTTTACAATCTGCTTGTTCTGCGGAATGCGTGAACCCATGCCATAAGTCATGCTCCTGTTAGTCTCATCCTGTCAACGCGGGTATCGAGGCACACGCGCAACCTATTCTTAGAGGACAGCTGCCACCTCGGTGCTTTCAACACCGAGACAATCAATGTACGACGCTGTTCTAGCGATCCCTTTCGTCAAGCCATGTCGTTAGTCCGGACGTTGCCTCGGAGACAACATCGGCTTGGAGATTCTCAGCCTTTGGGTATCGAAGGGTCCCACACGACCATGCTCATTCATGCGGCTGTCGCCAGCGGGATCCGGTAGATCTCCCTGTGCCTCAGCACCAATCAACCCTACTGTGTCCCGGCAACAAATGTACTCAGAGGGGCATCTCAGGAACCGGCCTCATAGTCAGATATCAACTTGTCAGACCTCATGAACATTACCTTGTCGACGCGTGGATATGAATCTAGGCGAGGTGAGAATAAACGACTATAGGCAATGTCCAGGTGTAACTCGGAGATTTACTCTCACAATGCTCCTTGCCTTCTTCCTCTTCATCGCCGCCCCCCCCCCCCCAGGTCGTGCGCCCTCACCACCCTCGGGGGTTGTCTTAGTGGTGCCTCACCTCCTGGAGCCCGAACAGGAACATCACATTGTTAGTCACCCCCCCCCTACCCAGGTAATTCTTGCGAACTCTTGTGGCCAGCTGGTCGGGCCGCAGGACTGGACTTATAGCGAAGGCCGGCGGGGAGCGTCGTACATCACCGATGAGTGCGTGAACATCTCCGCCGGATGACGACGTGAACACGTCACCCACGTCACCCGCGCCACACCCGCCTGCCCTCCCAAACGGCAGCGACGTAGAGGCACGGAGCACGTACCACCAGAACAGATACAAGCTCCATGGAATCCGAACGTAGACCGGCACAAGTGTCATGGGCGAACCCTCCAGCGGCGCCACCATCCAGGTGTGGAATTGCTCCGAATAGTTCAACCCCACCGGGGTGGGCGTGGAGCGTGATTGTGCTGACATCAGGTCTGGATGTAGGGGAAATAGGCCACATAGCTTTATACAAAGCTTTAGGGGTGTCGTTGTGGCTGCAGAACTGTACACCCCTGCTGCAACATCATGCGCAGATGGCTACACTACCCCGCCAAGTCAGAACAAGCGAGGGGAAATTCACCGTACGCTAAGGTACCATTCCCCCACCCACCTAACCGCAATCAAGTACAGCCCAGCCCTTCTCCCATTGACTCATGCACAAGTCGTCGGCTGACCTAATCTCCCGTTGGCTCCTTGCATAGAGCGAAATGTCAATGGCTAAAGCCAGCAATACATGCCACTTGCCCTAGATTTCACTCTGGAACTGCCATTTGGCCGAGCGGAGACCTGGGCTCAACGAACATGGTTGTCGCTTTGCCGGATTCTTCATCCTATACCCCTTAATACGTTGACAACAAGGTGGTTGAGTGGACGGCTTCGTTGAGCATTATTGAATACACATCTGAAGAGATATCAAGTCTCCGAGGCAACCCGCTTGCACCCAGTCCCAGCTTGGCGTGCGTTGCGACTCGGGCATCTGGCATCTTAGGCTGTGCCTTCCAAGGTCGTGGAAAGGATAGGGCTCAGGGTAGACGAGGCTCGCTGATGGGCAGGCAACCGTTGTGGATGGAGCGTAAACGCAAGCACTCCGCGCGACATTTAGGGTCACGTGTCATTCGAAGGAGTCAGAAACCGTGTTGACCAGGTGACATCGGATAGTGGTTATTCCGCGACCTTGCTATAGTTTCATCAACTGAGGTCGTGCCTTCGGGCTCGAGAGTTCGAATCTCTCTGTCATCGGAACTGATTTCTTTTTGCTTTTGCGTCAAGCTGGAAACCAACATTTTGAATGACATCACCGCTTGTAAGGATGCCCCCTGGAGCGGCCCAGAGGAACTGGAAAGTAATGTGATGTGCTTGTATCCAAACGCTTGAACTGAGCGCGCCGCAGCGCGACTGACACTGAGGCGCAATGCTGCCACACACTCACTCCTATCGCAGTCCAACAACGCGTGCCAGCTCTATCCAATCTCTACCGCCCGCCGCTCCTGCCTTTCCCCTTGCCTTTGGCTTTCCCTCCCCCTTCTTTGCCAGGGTTCACTTCTGCCTCGTTCCTCTCTTCTCGCCGCTTCCCGCCACGGCCTTTCTCGCGGGGATCTCGCTCCTCCCACTCCTCCTCTCCTTTCCGGCGCGGCTTGCGGCGTACCATGCCGACGTCCTTTCCGATGTCGCTACGCCATCCGAGTGCCTTTTCGAACCCGTTCCGCCCATTCTGGTAGTCATGAAGTGCTTGTGCAGCCCCGTCGCGTGTCGTGGAAACGAAGGGGCCCTGTAGGACCATTGGCTGGTCCAGCGGCTCGCCAGCGACGAGGACTAAGCGGGTCCCTGAGCGCGGACGAGAACGCAACCACACGCCCTCCTCCCCAGCCGCGGCTGAGAGGACGCAGCAGTTCTGCTTGGCCACCTCCTTTCCTGGTCGGCCGACGGTAACACCGCCGTCGAGGACGTAGACGAACGCAGTCCAACCTTCAGGGATGGGCTGCCACACCTCGCCGCCGGCTTCCAGTGTAAAGTCGAGGAACCAGCAGCCAGCGATGGGTCTGATCGGCCCGATGGCGCCATGGCTCTCGCCGCTCACGACCACCACGCTCCCGCCCTGGAACGTTGCGCGTGCGAGCGCGTCAGCTTTCTTCTCCTTGTAGCTCGGCTTGACCATCTTTTTTGCTGCAGGCAAGTCGAGCCAGAGCTGCAAGGCGACGGCATCGACGGGATGCGCAGGGTCCACGAAGGGCATCTCGGCGTGCACGACGCCGCGCCCAGCAGTCATCCACTGAACGTCGCCGCGCGACAGACGGCCGTAGTTGCCCATGAAGTCCTCGTGCTGCATCGTGCTGCGTGTCAGCGTGAAGACGAGTTCACTTACCCCTCGAGCACGTAGGTGACCGTTGCCATGCCCCGGTGAGGGTGGTCCGGGAAGCCCGCACCTTGGCCGACGCTTGCGTGGTCGAGGATGAGGAACGGTGAGAGATTCCACAACGCAGGCGTGCCGATCGAGCGCAGGACGCGGGCACCCACACCTTCGGCAGTGTTGAAGGCCTCGACGGTCTTGCCCGCGGACCGTCCGTTGGATGTCGCGGCTGATGACGACTGCGTGTCGTCGTCCGACTCGATGCACGGGGACAGGACGGCGTCAGCCATGGCGTCACCGAGGCTGTCGACGTCGCCTTCGCTGCTGCTGCCGTTGTCTGGCGCGGTCATGTTTCTCAACCGGATGTGACAGTGCAAGGATGGATGGCATCTGGATACTATCAAGTGTCAAAATGTGGTGAGATTGAGGCCGTAAGGCTGGTCGGGAACGATGACACACTCAGGCACAATTTGCAGCTTTTGCCGACACTCCAGATCTCGACCACGGGCCGTGAGAGGAGGACGTCAAGTTGTGCAGTGTTGGTCAAGGTGAGGGATCACTGGCTGCATGACGGTCTGGCTACCTGTGGGGCTGGCGTACGGCCTGCCGTTGCAGGTTAAGCCCGTCACAGTGTCACTGGACGTCATGGGAGGTTTGTGCGAACTAAGGATGGCAGACTACCTGGTGGCGCTCCATACACTACCAGTTCACAACTTCACACTCTGTATTCGGACGGGGACCCGAACGAATCACCAGCGAGGCTAGTCTGACTGTCCAGCCGAGTCCGCCGCCTCTCAACCTGGGAAAACACGCCTTAGACCGCCCATGATGACAGCTACACTCAGGCCAGACACGTATCAGCCATGTGAGCGTGGGTGCGTGTGACAGTGTCCACCGCTTGGCTTGAGATCTGATACCATCGCCTCCCGGCTCACTTCGCACGGCATGCCTACCTCGAAGCGGTGCTCAGAGGGCTATATAGACAGCGACCTAATACCCCGTCTCAGCATCAACAGCCTCACCAGCTCTCTCCAACCAGCACACTCTCCCACCAACACAACACATCAACCAACAGCAATGCTCGCCATCTTCTTCACCATCCTTCTCAGCCTCGTGGTCGCCTCCCCCGTCCCCGGCCCCTGCGATGTGGTCAAGCGCGACGACGAGTACAAGGGCCGCGGCAGCGGTGGCAGTGGTGGTCAAGGCGGCCACGGCGGCCATGATGGTGGTCACGACCACGGCGGCCAGGGTGGTGGTCATGACCATGGCAACCACGGTGGCCACGGTCACGACCACGGCTCCAAGCCCTGCAAGGGCGGCTCCTGCCCTCCGTCTAACGACCAGAACCTCGTCTTTATCCACCCCAACGGCAACAGGCGCAAGTGTGTCGACATCGCTGGTGGCGTGCTCAAGCCCGGCACCCAGGTCCAGATGTGAGTTCCCAGCTGCGACACAGCTGACAACAGCTTTGACTGCAACGGCACGCCGGCGCAGCGTTTCCTTCTCTCGCGCGGCAACGGCCAGATCATGGTCCCGAACACTGAGCTGTGCCTCGAAGCTATTGACGGTGAGTCACTGGTCACGAGGAATTGGCTGATGGCAGAGTGGAATGGCGGCCGCGTTACCGTTGGCCGCTGCAACCGCAGCCTCCGCCAGTTCTGGTGGTACACTGACGACAACCGCATTGCTATGACCGTGAGTGATGGAGGGCAGTGAGAGCTGACGCCAGGACCGCGGTCTCTGCCTCGACCTTCCCGGCGGCCAGACCTGGAACCGCAACCCGCTCCAGGTTTGGCAGTGTGGCACGGGCAACACCAACCAGGTCTGGACGACCTCATTCGTCGGCGTCCCCTTCTAGAGGACTCCGTGCTTCGCTACCTGTGCTCGACCGATACTGGGGACAGTTAAATAGGTCTGAATAGTGTGAATTAATGCACAGATGTTCGGAAGGCATTGCAGGGGAATAAGCTGCCATACAGTATTTCCGGCAGTGAAAACAATTCATAACCCTGCGATGTGGTGGTCCTTGAGGCTGATGGGGAACAGAAGTGATCTGGGAACAGCTGCCACAAGGTGTTGCCCAAAAATCCACCACAACTGGAAATAGCGCCTGGGCTACCAAGCGATTAGGTCAGTCACGTGATCAGTCTCGGTCATACAGATGTCATTGCGATCGCTGACAATCAACGTCGCACATCCTGCCATGACAGATGACGAACCAGTCTTCACCTCGCTCAAGGATCGCATCGCTGCGCTCAACCTAAAGCAAGTCAGCACACCTGCTCCCATCAAGGCGCCGCCACCCAAGCCCAAGAAGTCGGTGCCGATCCCAGCTCGCGACCCCTCACCCGTCTCCACCGTCCCCTCCACCTCCTCTCATGCGCCAACGCCGCCTCGTCCTCCGCTACCTGCCAAACCACCACTGCCGAGTAAGGTGACCAAACCACCTCACCCGCTTCCTGCCCACCATCTTCCCGCCCAAAAGTGAGTGCCCATCCCCAATTTCGGTGCTGACACCAGCGCCGACAAGTCCACTCCGTCTCCCCAACTTCCGGAACGCTCGGCACGGCCACCACTACCTTTACGCAAGGCGTCAACAGACCCAGCACTTCTCCCGGGCGCACCACTAGTAGAAGCAAATAGGGCAGCCAGGCCGCCTCCGACGCCTGCTAGGCGGCCAAGCACCCACTGTAATGGCAACCAATCTCCGCAATCAGCGGTGCGACCCACCCCTTCGCCACCTGGGCAAAGGCCCGAGCTGCCACCGCGTCTTCCGTCCCGCCTCGGCGATGCCAAGGATGAGGATCACGCTGCATCAACTTCGTCGCAAATGGTTACCGCCAAGCCAGCGCCAGGGCTTCCCCGCCGTACTCTACCACCTAATGTGACAAGGAATCCCTCTCCAACCCCCGGGCCCACATCGCTACCCTCCAGCGACCCGCCGTCCATCCCTATCCAGTCACGCCCTCCACCCGTGCCTCTCGCCTCTAAGCCGAAGCCGAAGCTCGCGGCCGTTGCCGCTTCACCATCCATGGAGGGACCTATCCCTATGCCCCCCGTCCACTGTCTGGTGTGCCGCGACTATACCCATCCTGACGCTGTGGCAGCGCGATACCCGCGCCAGTCTTTACCAAGCGCTCCAATCCCCTACCTTGCAGACGTCCTTTGTTCGCCGTTTGAGCACTTGACGGACAAGGCGCGTGCCATCTTCACCTGGTGCCATCACAACATCGAGTATGACGTGGCCAACTTCCTCGCCAACACCATCCCCCGTGGCCACACTGCAGATGACACGATTCGTCTCGGCAAGGGTGTGTGTGAAGGCTTCTCCGACGTCTTTGAAGCGATCGCACTGGCTGCAGGGATGCGGTGCATGAGGGTCAGCGGGCACGGAAAGGGGTTCGGCTACAAGTCCCCTGGTGCAGGTGTAACCCCGCCTTACAGCAGTAACCACGCGTGGAACGCCATAGTCCTCGACGACAAGCGTTGGAAGCTGGTTGATGCATGCTGGGGCGCGGGGAACATCAAAAACGGTGTGTGGGAGCAGAAATTCAAACCACACGAGTTCACGAAGAGTAACGACGCGTTCGGCCTCAGCCATTACCCTGAGAACCCAGGCGAGCAGTTCCGGGAGGACGGGCGCAAGATGTCGTGGGAGGAGTACATCATCGACAAAGGAGGCCAACTGGCAACAATCTACGAGAACGCGTATGCCGAGGGACTAGACCCGATAGGACTGGAACCAGCGATGCTCCACCTAGAGCCTCGTGAGCTCCAGCAGGCCGGCCTGGTCCGCTTCCAGATTCCATGGGTCTGCGACCACTGGGAAGCTAACGTCGTCACACCCAAGGGCGGGCCCCAACTCGTCATGGTGCACACTAACGGCGATTACATTCCCATGGAGTACAATGGCGAGTGGTGGTATGTCGACATCCCGACGGACAAAATCCGCGGGGACACGATGATTGTCGGGCTCGACACGGTCAACGGCGTCTCCGCGCGCGGCATGACCAAGGACGAGTATCTCCGTACGAAGGGCCGGACCTCATTTAGCGTGGTCGGCTATGTGCAGTACGAGGTGGTGTAATTTTATGCATGCTGTTGTAGATTCCTTCTGTGCAAGCTGGAGACTCCAACCGGCCTCTGCAGGAGCCGGATACCTTGGCTCTATGGCGTGTCCAGCCACGACGGCAGCCAGCGAGCGAGCTTGGCCGAATGCCCCAGCAACGGTCCGCCGAGGGAGTGAGGCCGACTCGACGCGCCTGGGAATGGCGTCGCCGCAGTATCGCGTACTCGTACTGAACCTGCAGAGACAAGTCGAGGCGAGCCGTTAACGTGCGGGTGTTGGCACTTGAGGGGGCTGTGGCAAGGTGGGCGACGAAGGCGACTCCTGCCTGGCTGTGACGGTGGGTGAGCTTCACAACATGCGAGGCACGATGATCTAGGTGGAAACACACTCGACGTGTGACGTGGTCGATGCAAACGATAATAGACGATGTACATGTACGCGACCTGGACTCGTGACATTGTCCGCCTGCCTATTCGCTCTATGTGCAGACATTGCAAGCGTCTACAAGTGCCCTCCGACTGCAAGTATTTACAAGTGCCCCTCGGACTCGGCGTTGTCCATCGCCCAGAAACCGATCGGTGTCCGGCCCAGTGTAGCCTCGGCCGTCTGGACGACCTTGAAACCGAGTTTCTCGTACATTGGGAGCTGGCGTCAGCTGTGACCACTGCCTCGTATGCAGACGCCACTCAGCCTCACATTCTCCTCCGTCGTCGTGGTGAGCGTCACCAGGCGGCCGTCCGCACGCGCGCGGGTCATCACATGCCGCATGATCGCGCCCCCCAAGCCCTTGCCTCGAGCCCAGGGCGCGACGCCCAGGAAGGAGATGTAGTGCGTCTCATCGCCAAAGGCCTCGGCCTCAAGCTCGTCCACGACCTCGTGGTACTGCGGTTAGCACACGTTATACACGCAACTCGGCCAAGCAGACTCACATGCTTCATCTTGGCCGCAGAAGCAGCTGGCGTCAAGCGTTGCAGCTCGTCCGAGTAGGGTGTCTCCTCGCGCTTTCTGCCGTTAGCTCCACTAACTCTCGGCTGTCATTCAGGCCGGAGCTCACTGCTTAGGCCCAGGCGACACGACTACTGCCGCGGCCACTACTAGTCCAGCGGCCTCGATGACATAGACTGTGTCGTCCCGCACGCTCTCGTAGCTCCGCGTGCGGAAGTAGAGGTTGAGGAGCGCGCTCGCGTCCGGCGCGTCGCCGTATATTGCGTCGTAGGCCGGGTCACTGAGGTCGAAGCAAGAGGCGAGGAGCTTGGCGACACCCTCGATCGCAGGAGGCTCGAGAGAGGTGAGCTGCTTGACGACCTCCATTGTGAGGCGAAGCAGTGGATGGAGGTGGAGTTGGGTGAAGGCTTCGCGCCAATGTGGTTAGTCTGGAATGAAGATCGAGAATGAAGAGCGAGAAGCTGCCGACTAGCCGCAAGTGAGATGGGAGTGTTTACGGAGGGAGGGTGAGACGAGAAAGTACTTAGTCGCTGTTGTCGACATGACGTAGTTGGGGACTCCAATTGGCCGGGTCTGAAACGCCAATCCTTTGCGCGACGACCGGCAATGTGGACCATCTCAACCGCCTCTGCGTCTGCCAAGCAGCAAGTAGAGATGTGAGCGGTGTGGGTGACTGACCAACCGTCGCCGGTAGTTTGAACCCCGGTGTCGTGCTCGTCGACCGATTTTGTTATGTCCTCCAATCACCTAGCCCAGGCCTCTTCACTAGTATATCGGTTAGTATATTCGCCTCTCAGTCGAGAGCTGCTTGAAGTCGTCCTCGGACGGCAGGCATGACCGCGAAAGAGCAGGGTTCAACTCCCTGGTGGAGAATCTTTTTGCATTATCTGGGATGCTGGAGACTTGTGCGCGATGGGCGCGCTCTCCGAAGCGTTAGCGAAAACTAGCTTGGTATGATTAGCTCCTGTCGTACAGTGAAACTGGAGTAAAGAGAGTTCTCTCACATTCCGCATCCCGTCCACATCCCGCTCAACAGCACCAACAGCCTCCATCCATTCCCTCTCACTCCCATCCCATCCTCCATCCATGCTCCTCGACAGCACCATCTTCCCCAACCTCGTGGATACGATCGTGCGCGCCTCCGACTTTGACGGCCTATGCACCTGGCGCCGTGTGTCAAGCTACCACCGGACAGTCGCAGACAGGATCCTCTTCGCCCATGTGCACCTGTACGAGCGGGCGGCGTACACAACCGACGGCACCGCCTCAGGCGGGTGGGCAGTGTGCGCATGCGGCGTGCGCTGGCCTGCCTGGTCGTGGTCGCAACACGGCGCGCCTTCCTCCTCCGATCCCTCTCCGTCATTCAAACAGACGCGCACGCTCGACATATCGTGGCAAGGCACCTCGTCCTCCGAGCCCGTTCACAGTGCCATACTCTCCCTCTTCGATCCAGACACGGTACGTCTTGTTGCCTTCCGCGGCGTCTACCCTGCTCTCGAATGGCGCTGGCCAAGAGCGCGCCTCATCTCCTTCGCAGACGTGAGCACGACCAAACAACGCGGAGGACGGGACACACGCGTGGCCGGGCCCAAGAAGAGTACCGTGCTGCACCTGAAGTACGACGCGCGCCGGAACGAGTTCTTCCGCCTCCTCGCGCTCAGCTACGTCTTCCCCCTCTTCAAACCCACGCCCGAGATCACAATCATCATCTCACCCGACCGGCCAGGACCAGAGTCAGAGGCCGACCGACGCAAGATGACCGCGCAGGTCCTAAAGCGAGCCGGGTACTGGATCCTTTACGGAGACGGGAACGGAGTCGGGGACGGAGTCGAGTACCGCATCACGGTCGTCGTGGACGGTCTGGAGGACACTGACGAGCTCGCGGAGGAGCCGCACGCCAGCGCTGCCCGGGCGGGAGAAGAGGACGCCAGAGTGCCCGCAATGGCGGTCACGTTCGTCACGCACGACGAGTACCACGCCCAGCTTGGGCGCGACGCGCCGCTCCTGTACGACTGGCCGCGACAGCCGGGCGAGCGCATCGCGCGCCGTGGATCGGGGACACTGTGGGTTCTCTGAGGCGGCTACAGCTCCACGGTGCGCTGGTGCGTGTCCATGGATCCCTCTGCCCCTTCCAGCGAGACCGAAGGTCCCGTTCGACCTGTTGATCGAGCCTCGTATCGTACTCACTGGACCCATAGGATTGGCATGGGCTTGGGTAGTCTCCTTGCTGTAGGTCTCGGGCTGAGGCCCGCCAAGCGGTCTCTGCATCGAGTTGCATCTCTCACTTGCAACGCTGGATGATGTGTGTCTCAAAATCACCTTGCCAGGCCTCTTCACTAGTATATCGGTTAGTATATTCGCCTCTCAGTCGAGAGCTGCCTGAAGCCGTCCTCGGACGGCAGGCATGACCGCGAAAGAGCAGGGTTCAACTCCCTGGTGGAGAACACATATGTTTTGGCCGTGTGCACGTCTATTTTGGAGCGGAACCTGTGCTGCCACTGGTTTTCCACTCATAGATAGGACTACGAGGCAGCCGTGCAACCAGGCAGCATGCAAATGGTGGTGGACGTACTGCAGGAGCCTTCCCTCCCTGCACATCTACGCCAGTCTTACGGGGGGCACTCGGCGCCATGAACTGTGTCCAGATCAGATCACCTGGTGAATACGTCCATTACCGCAAGGTGGCAAACCTCCACTTTGCCAAGTGGCAGCCAGCGCCCCCGTCTCCTTTGGTAGTCTACTTTTTGCATCTCATCATCACTCATCTGCAACCCGTTGCACTAGCCCGTCTGCATCCTAGACCGCAAGGCTGCAAGCCCGGACAACATCTGGTGTAGAGTAAGCCCCACGCCACCTACCCAGATCCGACATGACCTTGACAAGCTCTTCACTAGTATATCGGTTAGTATATTCGCCTCTCAGTTGAGAGCTGTCTAAAGCTGTTCCTCCGGACGGTAGGCATGACCGCGAAAGAGCAGGGTTCAACTCCCTGGTGGAGAATCGTTTTACATATTGGGATGCTGGGGGCTTGTGCGATGGGTGAACGGCGTCTCTCGGGAGCGTTCCGGCAAGTCCAGCGTGGTGGGGGGTGTGTTGGGACTCGGGGTGCCCAACTCCGGCCACTCTATGGCGTCCATGTCACAGTTGCTCACGGAGCACCATCAGGCTTGACAGCGTTCCGCAGTCGCCATCCTGTGCAAGCGGGATGGCGCTGCTGTCCTAACTGCCAGTCATCTGAACGCCAGTTGCTGAAACCGCCAGCCAGCGATGGCATCGACAGCCATGGGCTCGCGAGCCGCGCAGATCGTGAACAATGGATATTGTGAGCCGTGCAGGTCCTGAGCCCGGAGTAAGTCGTCAGTGACACCTTGAATTTGCCTGCATGCCCACTCCGTCGACCGTCCCAGTACTTTGTGGTTAGTGGATCCGAAAAGATTACATCTATACATCTATAATCGAACGAGTAGCCGGACGCGCCTACGCTGTCGTGCTAGTCGACAAGCTTGAGCTCGCTCTTGCGGTCCTTGGCATACTCATCCTTGTACTTGTCCCACAGGGCCATCAGTCCCTCAATGTACTGCTTGTGCACAGCCTGCACCTCCTCGTCCGTCGGTTTGTCCGACTGCTTGACGGCAATCGGTGCACCAACAACAACAGTCACCGGCCGGCGGTGGGGCATCAGCCCGTAGTTGTACGTGAACACACCGCGGCCGTGGAAGAGGGGCACCGTAAACCCAAATGTGGCCTGGAACCACTTCTGGAAACGGTAGGTCATTGTGCCCTTCTCGTTTGGCAGGAGCTCGTAGATGTCGTTCTCGCCGAAGCCGTACACGGGCACGAGGCTGGCGCCCTCGCGGATCGCAATCTTGATGAAGCCCAGGCGGCGCTTGAGCGTCAGGTCGTTCGTGCCCGGGTACGCGTAGAGGGACTCGGACGCGCCGCCGATGACGATGCAGATACTGTGGCCCATCTTGAGGATTGTGCGGCAGCTGCGCTTGCTCACGGACGCGATACCCAGGCCCATCAGGATGTCACGGTAGAACGGAATCCAAAAGTTGGCGTCTGGTGTTAACTGGCTGCATGTTCGCGTGACCGCGACGGGCAACAGGCGCATTCCGTGGCGTGGGAAACAACCCTGTACGCTGACGACTCACCGAGTGTAAGGAGGTGGCAGACGACGTCTGGGAACAGCTTTGAGAAGCCAGTCGACTCGGTGGCGAACGTGCACGCCGCACCCATGCTGATGATGCCGTGCGGGTGGTATCCAAACACATACTTGTTGTCCGCCGGCAGGTCAGCGTCCTTGACCGTCGTGATGGGGTAGTACGCTGCTGTCAGCTTTGTATGCCACCCGCCACTCGAGCTCACCAGCAAAGTTGCGCCAGAACGCCGAGCTGCGGAGCCACTGCTTCCTCCGTCCGCCGCGGTGGAGCCACGCGCGGTCGAGCACCACGAACCAGATCGCGTACGCGATCGCGAGCGGTCGCAGCCACTTGGAGAAAAACAAGCTCCCGTAGAACACTGTCAGACAGATGGGGATCATGAACGCCCAAGTCGCAACCGCGGCTGTCTGCAGCCGCCGGTGCCGAGGTACGATGAGCGGCGCGAATCTGGGTCAGCGGGGATGAGACGGTGACTCACTTGGGCGCGGGAGGGGTGGGGATGTGCATGTCCTTGAGGCTGAGCACGTCGAGGAGGCTCGCGGATCGGCTGAGCGGCTTGTCCTTCTTGAGTAGCTTGACTGCGCCGCCCGGGCTGTCCGCGGGCGAGGTGGGCAAGGAAGAGAACTGGTTGGTGGGAGACGCTGCGCCGTCCTCCACTGGAGAGACGGAGGCGACTGGATCGACAGCGTCGATAGACTTTGACACGGCGACTGGGTCGACAGCGTCGATAGACTTTGACATGGTGGCGTTGAGGAATTGGCAAGTGAGAGATGCCCAAGCACTGGGCCTTGGCCTGATAAAGGCTGGCCAGAGGAGCGCAAGATGCGACCGCCCCGCCAGGCCTCCAAAAGTCGGCGAGATGGGCCGCCCAATGCCGGATCTGGATTCATGACTTGATTACTGGCACCGACATGCAGCGGGCACGGGCACGGGCGCGTGCGCCCGGTCAATTGGAACCTAAGTCACCGGCGGCCGCATGACGCACGCGGCGTACCGAGGCCAGGCCTCTTCAGCGCCAGCCGACCACGTGCATTCAAGACGGCCAAGGGTCATGCGATCTTGCGCAGATGTGGCGCATGTATGTGGTGAGAAAGCGTGAACTGCCCAAGATGCTGCAAACTCGGATCCGGAAAATTTGAAAGACCGAGCCTTTCCAGGCACCATGCATCCGCTGGGAATCCCCTCCGGAGGCTCCGGGTGGTGCTGGGCGTGCAGCACGCGACCTCCTTCACGCTCCGAGGCAGCGCGCAGAGGCGGGGACAGAGCTGGGCGCTCCGCAGGTCAGAACGATCGCGTCGCAGCTCGAGCAGGGCGAGTTGCTCACAGTGCGGGAACGGCCACGCATGCAGCCTTCAGGGCGTCCATTGACGCCCGGGGCTGGAGTATGCGGCCGCGAATGTGCGCACGATGGTGGGCGTCGTCTCAATGCGTCGTGTGCGCTCCAGCCGAGCTCCGGGCAATCTAGAGGTCCGATAGGGTTGTGGCGTCCGGAGGGGTGGGGTAGGGCTCAGGACGTGCGGTCAGGTCCAGGATCGACACTCGGCCGGAGAGGGGGCCCACAGTCCTGACGACTTGATGGTGAGGCAGCGGACCATGATGGCCTCCAGGGTATGACGGAGGGATGTGTACGTCCACCGCCCGTGCTGTGAGGAAGGTACGTGATGATCACCTCGGCAATGTGTCGGTAGCACGAGGAGAGGAGACGGCCGGGGTGTGTTGCGTATTGGACGGCTGAGCAGCCAGGGCGTGGTAACAGGCATGCGCTGCTGGCTGGCGAGAAGCTGGTTGGGCTGCGGCCAGTGGGCTCACGGAGAGCTCACTCGTTACTGAGGCATCCTTGAGCGCGACCTGACGCTCGATCCAGCGGCTGAAGAGGGCTTCAACCATGACCATTGAGTTGATGAGAACACGTCGTTGTGGAGATCGTTGGATAATAGAAAGGAAGGGAGGATGCTGTTGTGATGTGGACGAGCTTGCGATGAGGCCTGTACGGAATGCTGTGGCATCGTCACTGTAAGCCTGGGCCTGGGTGATGCTTGCTCGTGAAACGCGGCAACCCTGATTCCGCCAACAGATACATGGCTGTGAACAGGTTACAAGCAGTGTTCGCGCAGCAAGACAATGGAAGCAGGTACAGTAGAAGGTAGAGGCCTCAGTGAAGGAGCATCTTGGCACACCACGCCCCAAGCACACCGCACAACAGCGCGACCGGGGCAGCAGTAGTGGCGCCCGAGCCCTTACCGGTGGGCGACGGCATGGCAGACGTCGAGCAGTTGGCGCCGCTACACGCGTTCGACTCCGTCGCTAGGGCGTACACGCTCGGCACAGTGTACTCGATATAGTCAAGGTCTGGCGTCAGGCCTCAGTCCACTGCGCTGTGTACTCGCCGAAGAATGTCTTGTTGCCCTCAGCCGGGCCGCCATTCTCAATCACCAGCTCATGCGTGCCGGCCGGTAGACTTCCAGCAAAGTACATGAGTCCGTGTAGCTTCTCACACGCCTTGGCATAGCCACCGCCGCATCCTGAACGGCCATTGTACTGTCCCACGACCGAGCCGTTCAGCGTGACCGTATAGACGCCGTGGTCATTCACCTGGTCGCCATACACGTAGACTGCGGATCCTGAAGTCAGAGTCCTGGAACGAGAGGGAGAGAGGCGCACCGGAGAAGTTGAGCGACATGGAGTTGCCCGGGCCAGAGGTGTACGTGCTTGTTCCCGAGTAAAAGTTGGGCCCTGTCTGCTGTGTCCATGAGCCCCGGTACACAATGTTGGGATCGCGATCGTCGAGCGTCTTGTTGGACAGAGTAGCACTGGTGTCAACGCGGTTCCTTGCCTGTGGAATGACTGACAGCCCTCTACCCTAGCACTCACCCCTCGCCACCAACGATGAACTCCACAGTAAAGAGGTCGAGAAGCAGACCACTGCCATGATTGACGATGGATAACTGGTGTCCTCCATCAGCAACTCTGGCACTGTACAGCAGCGTCCGGTCCGTTCCGTTGGCCGTTTGGTGGGTGGTCGCATTACCGTCAAGTGTGACGGTGTAGTTGCCACCTGTGGGTCCGGTTGCACCGTACACATCCACCGAGGAGCCTGCGATGAGTGCGGGTGCGAAGAGAGCAGCGCTGGCATAGGCACATCCAGCGGGCTCCCCGTCTGAAGGACCTTGCATGCTCAAGCGCCTCCACGTCTCAAGGACGGACCCTCAACACCGACGTACCAGTGAAGTTGAACGAAGCCTGTGCACCGGCGACCTCTGTGTAGTGGTACGTTGCTGCCGTCAGGTCTGCTCCCTTGACCACTCACCCTGATGCCAAACGCTGTTGGTTACGTTGCGGTCAGCGTCCCACCACGTCGGGTTATCCTGTGGGTTCGGGGTAGACCAGTCGTCATAGTTGCTGTACACGACGAGGGGGTCAAAATCGTCGACGGCGAGACTGGTCTCCATGATGAAGAATTGCGTGTTGTCTCTTCCCAGAGATCGAAGACTGTCCCTCTCCCTTGGTAACCGACCAAGACGTCATAGGGAAGGGAAGGCGGAATCAAGCATCCGCTAGAACCAAATATTGTCTCAGACAGGATTCCTGAAAATCACTTAGATGAAACATGCTGAAACAGTGAAGGGCGTGTAGCTCAGTTGGTAGAGCGTGTCATTAGCATTCATTAAGAGTCTCTTGACAAGGTCTTTGGTTCGATTCCTAACTCGTCCACACTTCTCTTTTTCGGCCTCCACCAGCTTGAACTTGACAGTGGGTGACGTAGCATATGCACAGCTCGTCTTGGAGGTTGCAGGTAGCGCCCACGGCATATTGTAACCGAAAGATTGCTTCAAGATGACAATCCATTACACCTACTTTACAGCACTGGAACAAACGCTACGCTTTCTTGTTACACATACGGCATGCCATTGCTGTCCCGCAGTTGGCTCGTATCAGTAATATTGAAGATTGGTCCGTCTTGTGTCAGCTGGCTTCGAAACTCCTGGCTCACTGCACGCCTTGTGGTAGTCGATCTCGGCCACGCGCGTTTGCAGAGCAGCGACTACGTTTTGGAGCGGACAGAGACCGTCCTCGTCCCCTTGGCATCCGGCGTACGTCTCGTGTAGCGGGATGACAGCATCATTGCTGCTGTCAGCGTTTCTCCACGTTGATACCAGAGGCATGTCCCCTGTTCCCAACCTACAGGATGAACCGGATCTGCTCCTCTTCCCTCCCATCACAACGCATTACCTGCGCGACAAAGTTGGTGTTGAACGGCACAATCTTGGAGGAGTAGAATGGGCGCTCGTTGTGACCCCTGTCCACGTTGGTGGGGAGGCGCCCGAACGAGTTGAGCGCAGTCAGATTGAGAGCGACGAACGTGCTCATGATGTACGAATCGTGTGAAGCATCCGCGTAGATGCTCTGGTTGAGCGGGAACGTCTCCGGGTTGCCGTCCAGCGTCGAGTTTGTGCTGCTGTCGTATACTTCGATCGGGGTGTGCGTGAGCCGCGCGAGGAACTCCTGCACCCAACCCTTGCCCTGTGCCGCGGTCGTCTGGCCTCCGAACCCGTTGCCATACTGCGTGAGCTCTACCACCAGTCAACCATATCAGCTCACGTAGAACATGATGTCGTAGGCGTATGCCATGTTCCGGACTGTTGTGAGCTACCGCTCGGCGCAAACGGCTTACAGTCCTCCTCCGTGAATAAGGGACAGAACGCGCTGTACCCCAGCGAAAGGGTCTCGTATGCGCAGAGGCTCAACATTGTCTGCACGTCCGTCGGCGTGATCGTATATCCCTTCACGTGAGCCTGGAGGCGGGCGGCCGTGCCCGCCATCGCACGATTGACGAACTCCGCCATGCCGAGTTTGGAGGCGTCGACGTCAAGGGCCGAGTTTGGGCATGTCCCGCCGCCAGGGTCTGCCTTAGCTCACTCTGGCTGGTGACTCACACACAGTTGCGTTGACACCCTTGTTCTCGATCGCGATCGTCATGCTGAACTGCTTGTCGGAGTCGCGTCCAAAGAAGCCCTGTCCGAATGCCTCCATCGTCTCGACCATCCGGTCGATGCTGCCCGTGCGGAACTGGCTCAGCTTCGTCGTCGGAATACTCACCACAGGAAGTGTACCCTTCTCGGTGAAGTCGTTAAGGAGCTGGCCGTACGCGACTCGGTTTCGCACCCCAAGCTCCATGCACTGCAGTCGGCCGAAGGGAACGAGGATGTCGCTACCGAGCTTGTACGTCCAGTCGTTAAGGAACGCGAGATTCCCGCTGGCCTCAAACTCACCCGCGGTGGACGCGTTCAGGAGGCGGGTAGCAAAGAGCTCCGCGGCGTCACCCGAGGTGGGGTAGCGTGCACCATGCCGCATGAGCTGGGTGAGCTTCCCATCGCTTCCCAACTCACAGTGTGAACAGAGCTGAGTGTACACTGTTCTGGTACGATGGGCGACGCGTCGCATGCACCCCAAGTGCACGGGTCGAGCGAGTGACGCGGTGTGAGGAAACCCCACGAGTAAATGGGCTCAAACTTGCCCTCGCCCTTGCCCTTGCCCTTCTTGGGCCTCTGTATGTCAGCACAGCCTTGCTCCACCCAGATGCTCACCTTGGGTGCCTTTCCGCCGTTGGGACGAGACAGCACGACGGGTCCAAACGGCTGCTGCACAAGCGGGAACTGGTCCGCTGGTGCGGTGGCGAACGCGCCGGCTTCGGCGCCGGTACGCGTCACGTGCGGGAACCCGACGACCGTGCGGTCGGGGAAGAGGCCTCTGTCGACCTCAGTGTTGGGTGGCGGGAAGACATCGGCGGTCGTTTCTCCTACCGGTGCCGCGGCAGCAGCGAGGGTTTGAACCAGCAAAGCAATTGCTGTGAGCATGGCGATGGGGTGATGGAACGAATGCAAGATTGATCGAGGGAGGAAGTCACGCTTGATATACGCGGGTCAGTCAGTGCGTCCCTTGCTTCACCCTGTTACTGTCAACGGGGTCCAGTGCGCCAGAGCAACGCGGCGCCATGTAGTGGCTGGCTGTTGAGGGGGACAGGATGAGGACGAGAGGGCGGAGATGATGAGACGATGCATGCTCACCCAGGATGCCGGTTGCCAGAGTCTGGGTGATGGCAAACTGGAGCTTATCTGGTCGTTTGTTCGCTTATCACATTCCTTACCCAACTAGGCAATCGCCCTTCGTCACTCGACCCAAACCACCCAGCTCATTCACGGCAAGACGGATCACGCGCACTACCTAAGCTTCGGCATCAGCTCGTCCGACTTCTACAGCAGGTCCCAGGAGGAGCAGAATAACGGTACTTGAGCTATCCAAGAATCTTTGACTACAGATCATTGCTTGAGGTATTGCCTTATCCCGCAGACCACAGTCCCCCACTCTGCTCCTTCGTCCATTGTCCCCATCTTACGGGCCCGCACGAACAGCTACGGCCCGCAATCCCACAACCCTTCATCTGGACCTCTTCTCCGGTCTCAACCCTCGGCCGTTGATTGAGGCAGCCCAAAAGGACGGACCGGCTATCTACTGACCCAGCCCGATGGCTGGTTTACAACATCCGATGTTAGGTGATAACCTGCCGGCCCGTACGACTTCACGGTCAGCTTTCCGCAAGCTTGAGCAGAGACAGCCTGGTCGTCTAGCAGCTGGTGTAGAGCCACACGTCACCCTGCGGTGTCCAGTATTCCACTAATCAATTGGCCAGTCACTCGGCCGGTCAGTACAGTAGCCAGCATCCGATCCGATACATCCCGTTCTACCCTCATGTTTCTCCAGTACAGTACTGCTCTGCCAAGCGATGCACGTACTCATGACATCCGAAGCCCATGATTACTGGCGCCTGATTGGCGTCGGCGGCGTTCGCGTCTGCCACCTGGGCAACACGCTTCGGTTCCCCGCCTCAGCAGGTTGTGATCAACACCGACCACGCTGCGCTCTCGTCTTCTCGACTTCCATCACCGCCATCAACGGGATGGTTGCGGGACCCACGCCTCACAGCAACAATTGACAACTGGGACGATGCAGGGCCACTCAGGCACACTGGCGCACGTTTGCAACGAGACGAGCATCTATCGCACGTGCTACGCTCGCTCTTCCCGCCTCTACGGTTCACTCAACGCGCACCCCTGTATGACCATGGTTGGACTGGGCCTCGATGATCCGGAGCGCCTAAAGTTGACAAAGCGCGAGGACATTGTGCTGACCTACCACGCCGCTGTGGGGAAGTGGGACGCAGTCGACATCGACCGCGTCGCCAACGACGCCCAAGCACCCCAGCACCATCTGCTACTCCTTGATGAGTTCAAGGCCCTTCCAGCTGTTCAAGCCATGGTCGATGCTTGAAGCTCTTTCCAGGCGCCGCGTGGTGTTGACACGGCAATTTGAGAGAGAATGTACAATGCAGAAGCCGAGTTGACTCAGGGCGGCATTATGTCCGTCCTTAGACCATGCCGCAGCACAGCTGTGAGATGACCACCATTCTGCACGCCATCATCCTGAAGCTGCGTTCCCGCGCCCAGTTACAGCGAGGGCAGTGTGGCACGTGCTGCGTGCCCTGTGGTCAAGCTACAAGAGGGGTTTACGATTGGGGTTGGACGTGGGCCAGTGCAGAACGGATATGACGCAGCAGAGTGGCCAGCAAGTAACTGTGCATGTATGGATACATACCTATTGTACGGATGGTATAACAACGCTCTTACTGTTGCTATGACACATCCTCCCCGGTGAAGGGGTGTGGTGCGGTGGGAACAATATGAGAAATTGGTAAACTGTGACGTTAGTGACGAGGTAGTAGGCGTTGAAAATGACAGGAACCTTGACATCATTCATCCCTCTCATTCTTCTCTGGAGACTACGTGACCTCTTCTAACCAGTACCGCTGAAAACACTTGGGAAATTGTGAAGAGAGGCGGAAAGCGCCTCGAGGGGCGACACACCGTGTCGAGGGACAGAATTCGCATATGTGCAAGGGATGAAAGCTGTGTTCGTTGTCACAAGCGCCAGCAGAGTAGCAACGAAATCCCCACTCCTCCCATCTCCAGGAGGCAACGTTGAAACAGATCTGGAACAGACGGCGAAAGTCTCAGGCCAGCGGTACATCTGTACGCATCTTGGATGTGAACAGTGGCGCTCGCCCCATTCCCAGTTCCCTACGCTTTGGTCGAATATCGCCTACCACTGTCCTCCCGTTCGCCTTCGAATCAGCGCCTACCATCGCGATGCCTCCGAAAGGCCAACAAGTCTGATGGAGGTTTAAGATGTCATTGTTTATAGTTGTGAAATCGCGCGGGCATCACATTGGTAGATCGCGTTCGTACACCTGAGGTACTGCACCGATTCTGCAAATAAAAAAACAATCTCCCGTGCCCTCCCTACCTCTTCACCTGCGGGATGCCGTGTCACCAGCTACTATGACGGACTCCGCTTTGACCCTTCACGGGTAAGTGCAACCTCGCTCCATGTACTTCCCAAGTCTCATTGAGAATAGGGTTGTTCATGGACCGCTACAGTGCTGTAAATTTGACATGTCAGTGACGACCGTCCGCAACGACCCACTTCCCACGCCTCTCGGTTCTCACACACCCATTCAGAGATTTTGTGAGGGCTGCTTTTCCTCTCCACGGCTGCTTCAGACGAAAGCGGGAGCATTTGGGTAGCTTCAGAGCCAAACAGAACTGTCAGGACCAGGACGACGAAGCATGAAACGAATTCGTAAAGATTTTCATGTAGTGGTTACCGACGAGAACAATAGCTATCTGGGGATTGGAGGAGTACATATGCTACGGCAACAACCGACTAAATTAAAATTGTTTCGTGGGAAATCTACAGTGCTTAGCCCGGGCTCGTCCAGGCGTCGGGAAGGAGGGAACGAATCTCGCGATGGATCTGCATATCGTCAGGATGCGTGACGACAATGTTGCTGCAAATAGTGTGTCAGTTAATGGGCCGGCGGCCGTCAAGCACAGTGTCAAACAGGCGGCGCTTGTAGAGGTGGATAAACTTGTCCATGAACGAGACGGGAGCGCCGTCGTTGATAATCCATGCGCCATCCTAGTCCCCCACGCTGGCAAGCTCGATAATGGGTCGATGATGCGCATCGGCAGAGACAAGTGCGAGCCGTCCCAGGAGGGAGAGGCCTCCGTGAGGCTCGGGGCCGCGCATGTGGGCGGGGGGTATGAGATGCCCGACCAGAGCATTGGGTACGGCAGTGTGACGGGGACGGGCCGGAAAACTCCCATCGTCCTGAGCGTTAGCCGGGATTAACTCCACGCTTACCTTGGCGGTGGGGGCTATGGTGATGGCAATGGCGAGGTGTTGGATGGTAGGCGGTATAACCACACCATGTAGGAGGCGCGCGTTCAGAAGATCATCATCGTGCTCGATTTCAAGGATCCACGTAACGTTGGGGATTTCCGCTCCCCACAGGCCTGGATTGATGGAAATTGCCTGGGGACCGCACTGCTGTACCCACTTGGGATAGAGATAGGAGCGTTAGAGGGCAAACGGAGCTGCGAAGACGAGGCTCGTGTCGCTGATGTGCACGATACGTAGGTTTGAGGGAGTCTTGATGTGCGTGTACACCCGCTGAACGGTTTCAGGCAGAGTGGGCCTCGCCGTGTCTAGCAGTAAGACGTAAAGGGAGAGAACGCTGTCGTTGAGAATGAAAAAAGGGGTGTGGAGCCGATCGCCCAAGGAAACTGGTGAGCTTCAGCTGTCTGTGGCGGTCGTCCTAAAACCAAAGGCAAGTCCAGGCGGTGGATTTGAGGCGCTGGCAGAAGACACTGGACGTCGCTCGGAGCGCGCAAAGACTGTCCTTGGGCAAGTGGTAGGCGATGCTGTGGATGATGGCTCCGTGCTGGGTATTGAAGACTAAGTGGGTCCTGGGTCTGATCGGCTGCTTGACTAGGGGTGCAAGCTTGACGTCCTCAACTGCATGGGCAGCTGGAGGGACTCACCGAGAGGAGAGAGACGGAAACCGTTCATGATACTGTGGTTAGCGGTTGGGATGTGGGAAAACAGGCCAGTGATTCTTGGAGTAATGAGTTGCAATGGGGCTCTGTTGAAGTTGAGCTGACACCTATTTATGTGTACGCAGCTTTGAAGGTGGGAGATGGGGCAGTGAGTTGTGAGACCCCTGAGGGATTCTGTTGTAATGTGCGAGGTGAGGCGCTGCGAGGTGAGGCGCTCTTTGTGTGGGAGAGGTAGTGTATCCACCAGTCCCATCGCCGCTGCACAGCGTGAGAGTGACACAATGCACGCACATCGGCCCGGCAGTTCCCTTCACCACCAAAACTCACTTACCATCTCAGACAATGGCTACCAATTGCATTGGCAGCTGCTATTCAATTAATTGAATATCACAGCTGCAATCAATCACAGACATGTTTATCTGACTTTGAGCTGTCCATGGGCCCACCCTCAAAACAATACGGGTGCTTGGGAGCCTAGGCCTCTTCCCAGCACGGGATTTCGACAAGTTTCAGTGCCACCAGTAATTAGCCGCATTGTGGCTACCTGTGGGATAGTGTTTTTCCGGATGATTCTTGTGAACAACAATAGGCAGGACACGGGAGGTTTTGCATTTTTAGGACATTAGCTGGCGGATTGATGCTTGAATGAAGCAGGCTGCCGAGTTTGACGTAGATACTCATCAGATGATTTCCATGGTTCTGTGAGGGTGCTGTAAGCTACTGTACAAGTACAAGCTGGCTGTCCTTCTGCTCAGACTGTCCTAGCCTATACAATATACAGGCGCACAATTTTACAATATTGAGCTGCCTCTTGTTCGCAGTGATGGATTCATGCATTCTCTAGTTCTTAACAACAACTACTGACGACTGTCCTCAAACTCCCAGATGCCATCGCGGCGAGCTAAGCATTCATACTCCCCAAGTGGGAGGGGTTTAAGGTGGCTCTGAAGAGCCCGATTGATCCACACGTCGTGGCCAACGTCAACAAACATCATGTCCCAGCTCTGCGATTTGGTGAACCCGACCATGGTCGTGATCCCATGGTATGCAGCGAAGTAGCTGCCCTGTTGAGCAAAGTAGTTATAACCGAGCCAGTTCAGGTCCCATTGCTCAGGGCCATCGAGGAGGAGCTCAAGATCGGGAAGGTCACTGCCGATGATGGTTCCGAGTTGGGCAAGTGCCGAGTAGGAATGGTTCAAGTTTGGAGGCGCAGGCGTAGGGGAAGGAGAGGCAACAATGATGCGGAGGGCGAGCTGGAGCATGCGCTTCTCCTCTTTCTTGTCGCAGGGCATGGTGCCTTTGGCCACCGTCTTCTTGCTCAGCTCGCTGATCATGTCGTTCCATTCATGAAGGTCGAGGGTGGAACCTTCCAGATCCGTACCCGATTCTGCCCTAACAATGAACACGACGCGTTTGATGCACTCGTGGGGACGGAGATTGTAGTAGTTGGGGATGAGGGCACGCTTGATCCCCCATTCAGTCCCCGCAACGGCATTAACCCTGTGGATGACGATGGGAGCAGGCACAAAGTCGCTGTCCTGGCCGATGTACACGGCACGAAGGTTGGGAAAGACTGGCAGGGGAGCCCTCGCCGGGACGGCGGTGAGGTCAAGGAAATAAATGGTGGCCGTGTCGATTGGGGTGGATTGCGCCAAAGGATACTCGGGCCCATGAGGGAGGGCGATGAGCGTGTTGTTCCGTAGCGTGTCATCGCCGCTGTTGCCGTTAGAAAGCATGTAGGCGTCGCTGTCTATGAGGTCTGGCCTGGTAATGATTTGGGCTGGGCGGGCGAGGTAGGTCCCGAAGTAGACTGGATCAATGAGGGCCATAGCTGTTCAAACGTGAGAGCAGAGAGTGATAGTACATAGTGAGTTTGGGATACCAGTTAAGTACAGTAGCTGGGCTATCGCCGCCAGAGAGGTTCGGACAGTGACGGGCCTCACATCGGCTGCCGTTCCTCACTTGCTACACATCCGACCAACAGCAGCCAGCGCGATTTCAATCTGAATAGAATCCTCGCCCCTCAGTTGTTGCAGGTACAGTGCATGTAATCTCAGGCTGTTGGTCAACAAAGAAAGCGGGGAGGGCGAGGCATTGACTAAGGCGCTCCATGGCACCCGGTGGTCCGCATCAGGCGGGAGGTGAGTGTACATCGGTGCTACTCACATATAGCTGCAGCCTCAGCTGGCAGATCCCGTTTCACATCTTGTTTCGGATGTTATGCTTCGGATCCCTGCACAGTATTCCAGGCAAGCAATGTTGCACTCGTCAAGGAGGTGGTTGAATCAGCCTTGTTCCAGCTCGACTAAGTGCGCTCAACCACAGGTGAGAATATCAGCATCCATCTTTGTTGTCCGGGTGCAGGGTGAAATCTCGGTAGACAATCATCCACCTGAGGGCATGCACTTGGGCCTCTCTTGCAACTGTATAGCTTCGAGTCATCGGTGGGCCAGCTTTGTGGTGAGGAGGCGGAGAGCTGTCGAGGTGAGTTCTTATGCCGCATGTGTAAAGCGTGATGTACAGTACAGTATACAACCTAGTTTGGGGTCGCTGGACTATCCGCAAGTAAGCTGTGAGTAGGAAGCTGCGAGGCTGTATTTATCTCAGTTGGCACGCTTCGGACCAGCGTAGTGGCACCTCGGATACGCATTTCGCCCCCGATGAAGCGCAGGTATTCGGGATGACTGATATTTGGGGTCAGTATGGACAACGAAGGGCTTTAGTTAATCGGTGCAGTTGGTATGAGCCGCTTGAGCGATCATCACATCAGCTAGCATAGCGCCAGATTGTGTCCTCAGCCTTGAGCACTTGACTGACTCTGCGTGGCGACTGGATAGGGACGCAGGCATTCAACAAGGTTGTCAGACGCGGTCAGCGCAGCGGTTGCGGAAACACAGCGCTCGCATTACCAACGTACACAGAAGGGGATTGATCACGTTCCGAATCGCATGCCATCTCGACTTGAACCCTGCACAGCTTGTCCCCGGCTCTTCACAGCTTCGCACCGCCTGCCGGCCCAGCCCGTCGGATGCACCCTCGATTAATCTCCCCCAGGTTCTTGACACCCGCGAGCGCCATGGTGATGTCAAGCTCAGCAATGATGCGCTCCATGACCACCTTGGCACCATCGGCGCCGTCAAGGGCGAGGCCGTAGAGCCAGGGCCTGCCGACAAAGACAGCATCCGCGCCAAGCGCCAGAGCCTTGAACACGTCCGAACCTGATCGAATGCCGCTGTCGAAGATGATGGGGATGCGGCCCTCGAGCTCGCGTGCGACGACCTCGAGCGCGTCAATCGACGCAATCGCACCGTCCACCTGCCGCCCGCCGTGGTTCGACACAACGATGCCGTCGACGCCGTAACGGAGGGCGAGCTCTGCATCACTCGATGTCTGGATACCCTTGAGGACGATGGGAAGCTTGGTGATGCTCTTGAGGAGGTCGAGGTCCTTCCAATTGATACCCGGGCAGGGGAAGACGTCAAGGAATGTCTCCACTGCGGCACGGGGATAGCCAGAGACGAGATTGCTGAGAGTGTTGCCAGGGTAGTGCGAAGCCTGGGACCACAATGTGCCAAGTGCTGCAAGGGTCGGACGGGGAGTCGGGGCAGACGAGTCCTTGGGCGGCGGGTTCTCGACGCGGTTCTTGACGAGGTCCAGGAAGACGGGGTCAGAGAAGTACTGGGCCAGTCCCATGCCCTTGGCGAAGGGAAGGAAGCCCAGGTCGAGATCGCGCGTGCGCCATCCGAGGGTGTGCGTGTCGAGCGTCACCACAATGGCCTTGGCGCCGGCCTTCTCGGCACGCGTGACGAGCGAGCGCATCAAGTCGTTGTTGTTGCTCCAGTACAGTTGGTACCACATCGGTGCGGGCCCAAGACTGGCCGCTGTCTCCTCCATCGGGCGGCTTCCTTGTGTCGAGAGGACCATGGGCACGCCGAGAGAGGCAGCTGCCTTGGCGACGGCGACCTCAGCTTGGCTGTGGGCCATCTCGAGAACGCCAATCGGAGCGAACATGACTGGGGCCGGGACTTTGGTCCCAAGCACTGTAGTGGCTGTCGACCGCTCACGTACGTCACGCAGCATGTGCGGCACGATCTGGTACCGCTCGAAACCGGCCACGTTGGCCTCGGCGGTGCGCTGCATGCCCGCGCTCCCAGCGACGTACCAGTACCCTTCGGGGGCCATCTTGGAGGACGCGGCAAAGGCGAGCGCGAGCGGGTCGGTGGGTACCTTGGGCTTGTGGCCCACTGCGCCATCCGTGTAGATCTTCCCTTGGATAGCGCGACCGGTACCACCGTAGTCCTTCGGGGGCTGCATCGCGAATGAGTAAGTGGATGGAAGATCGGTTTAGATTGTGGGTTCGGGCTGACATCATCGGCTATGACCGCATGGTGGGAGCCGGTTGGTGTGGTTTTAGGTTGCCCAGCTTCGGAATTGGCCGAGACAGGCATATCATGTAGTGCACTGTTGGCAATGGCAAGACTCAACGGACATCAGCGTAGAGCAAACATACATGTGTGATATTTTCTGTGAGAAGCACGGCTTTGGCGCGATGGTAAGCTTGGGAGCTAGCATTGTTCTCTCCATCACAGCATCATTGTAGGGATTTGGTGGCCAAGGTAGCCCTCCTCGAGCCTCAAGGACCACACTCTCTGGGGACAACCTCTTCCAGCCCAACTCCGTGTTCACTTCCAATCCTCAAGCCCTCACCCAATGGTGCAAGGCCTGGGTCGACGAGGTGGAACTTCCGTGGAGCTGCATTGGACCTAGCGACTGACTGGCGTCCAGTAGCTGAAGCAGACTGGTGGGGCACAGAGGATATACCTTCCCAGCAGCCTCCATAGAATACTTTGAGGAATCGTGCTAGAGCAAGCGGGTAGAGCTCAATGCCAACACCCTGTTTCCCACAGCTTGCTTCCCTTGTTGCGGTATAAATACTTACTCAAAACTGGCTTTCCAAGACAATTCCACTGCCTCGTTATATCAGTCGGTAGATTAAATGACTCTTAATGCGGTTCAGTCCGGTTGATCATTCGGTCGTGGGTTCGAGCCCCACACGAGGCTTCTCTTTTGCCTTCGTCTCCCGCGCTCCATCATTGCTGTCGGAAGCTTCGCCTGACCATCGCCCTGAAGCGCGGGAAGCAGAGCGTAGCCGTCCGGTCTTGAATGACGACTCCGGACCGACGACGGCCCGCTCGACTTGCCGTCATTTCACGCGACAATCTCGTGCCGCCCACCGCCCACTCGCTGCGTCATGGTCTAGAAGCGGCGCACCCCACGCCCACCTACGCATCATCTTGAGAGCCTGGCCTCGCAAGCATCTCTACTCCCTTGAATGCACTGAATCTGCCATCTTCACACCTCCACATCCAGCAAGCATGCCCTACACCCCGTCTCCGGCGCGCATCGACCCTCTTCTCCCCAAGGGCTCGTGGGACACCCACTTCCACATCTTCCCACCCTCGGCGCATCTCGCGGCAAACGCGCCATTTGCGCCTCCGAGAATTCCGCTGTCAGAGGACGAGCGCTTCCACTCGCAGCTGGGCACGCCGAACCGCGTGCTCGCCCACAGCTTTGCGCTTGCTGACATGTCGTCGCTCGAGCACTGGGTTGGTGGGAGCGGGGCGGGCGAGCGGCGTGCCCTCATCCGCTTCACAGATGATATGGGGCCCGAGGATATCCTGCACCGCCAGAGGGCGGGGGTGCGGGGTATTCGCGCCGTCACCACGGCCCAGGATGCGGGCGGCAAGGCGGAAGAGATCAAGGCCATGATGGAGCGGCTGCAGGTGGCGGGGGTGCGGTGGACCGTCGCTGTGCAGGAGGCGGCGACGCCGGCCGTGTGGGACCATGTGAGATAGAGGAAGGGTGGGCTGACTCGAGCTCCTGGCCATCGTCGACACCATGCCGGACCAGATCCTCATGATCGACCACCTCGGGTTCCTACCCGGGCCGTGGGCGCGGGATCCGCCCCAAACCCCCACTGCGGACGAGTGCCGCTCGCTGCCGCACGTCGACGCTGTCCTCGCCCTGCTGGGCCGAAAGAACACGTACGTCAAGCTCAGCGCGCCGTACCGCCTCACCTCGCGGTACGAGACGCTCGAGGGGCTCGTCAAGGCGTTCGCCAAGGTTGCGCCCGACCGCATTGTGTGGGCGTCCGACTGGCCATTTGTTCCCACGCCTGCCGAGATCAAGGCAAGCAAGGGCCGAGGGGAAGCGGAGGTCACATTCCATCCCGAGGATATGCCGAGGTGGATCGAACTGCTGCGAGAATGGTTGGGTGAGGATCTTTTCAACAACATGATGGTCGCCAACGCGGCCAACATTTACACATGAGTGAGGGGTGAGCCACCCAGGCCCGTCCAGCGCTATACATTACACATAAATGAGGATGAGCATCAGAAAGCCGGTTCAGCGGCATTCATTTACGCATGAGCGAATGGGGTTAGTATTAAAGGAGACGTCCAGCGCTATACACGATGACCACGTAGCATACAATGCCAATGTCAACTTGCGCAGGTGTCTAGAGGTACAGGCTCGCCGCAAACACAACTGGGATGTCAGCCTTGTCACACAATCGTACTCGCTGTCACGCTTGATCAGCGCCTGCGCTTCCTCCATCTTCTGGAACAAGTCCGCGTCACCAATGACACGCGCTGCGTCGCGCACCTCGCGGCAGGTCTCGTCCAAGCGCGTGATTATGCGCACGATACTGCCCTCGGGCACATCCGTCAGGTTTGTGATCTCTGAGAATGGCTGTCGTTAGTTGCTATTAGAGTCACGCTTGCTCACCATTCCACGGGCCCATTCATACACGACCTCAACTAGACCAGGCTTGAACTTCTCACGGAAGTCATCGAATGCGACATGCTGTCGCAATTGCGTGTTCTCCACCTTGTCTGCGATCGTGTAGATAATATCCAGACCCTGCGCAATCTTGGCGGGGATCTGGGGCTGCGAGTCGGTCTTCTCCACGAACACGAAAACGGATAGCAATGCAACGGCCTCTTCCGGCGAATAGTCTGCGAGGACATTGTCAAGAATTAGCTCCGTCAGGATGAGCTCGTGTGCAGAGTTGATCTCGCACGCAACGCGGCCCTTGAGCAGCACGGTCGCGTTCTCGTCAATGAACTGCAGCTCCTTGAGTACTTCGATGCGCGAGTTGTACTCGGGCAGGAGCTCGAGGTTCTGATCTGAGAGCGCCAACTGCAACGCCTTGAGACTGTTCTCGACCTGCTTACGTTCGTGGATGATTTCGTACTGAAGTCAGTTACAAGACCTAGGAGTACGAGCTCACGTGGTCCTCAAAGTCCTTGCACAGTTGGCAGCTCAGCTTCGAGATACGGTCCGACAGCGCAATGCGCTGCCTAAGCAGCTCCTGGAACTCCAGCATCGACAGGCGCGACCAGTCAAACTCCTCGAATGAGTTTCCTGATGCAAGATCGGCTTGAATGTCGACTAACTCATTCATCGTCTTGAGCGAAGCCTCCTTCGAACGGTTGTCGAGAATCGAGGTCACGTCGATCTTGAGCATACGACTGGTCACAAAGGCAACCGACGTCGAGTCAACCGCCACGACCTCCCGTTGCGGGTTATTAATGCTCTTCGGCAGGGTTGGGGGCCAGCGTGGCATCACGTCCGAGTCCTTGATGTCCTCACGTTTGCTCTTCTGGCCCTTGGTCACAAGCGCAAGAACCCAGAACGCGCGGGTATCACGCTTGACACCGTCCTGCATAAACGATGGTGCTTTCCTCAAGATGACGGCGAGGTTGCCTGGGTAATGCCCATCTCGAAGGAGGACGATGCGACCGGGTGAAAACTGCTTCCCAGGCGCCCACGCAGCCTGACGCACGATCTGCGCATTCACGCGCACAACCTCGGAAGACAGGTCATAGAAAGCGCTGATGTCCGCGCTACACACATCACACTCAACATTCGGCAGCTTCGCAAGGATCTTCTCCGTCTGCCATCAGCTTTCAGTACCATTAAAAAATCTCACCTGCTCGACCTGCTTCTGCTGCTCCGGCGCGAGCTTCTGCGCCGCATTCTCGGAAAACGAACGCTTAATCATCTCCTCGACCTTGAGGGCCTCCACACGGAGAAGATTGAGGATCATGTTGTATGTCAGGCGGAACTGCGATGTGAGGCGGTTGGGCACCCCAAGCATCATCTCCTGCAGCTCCTTCATCTAGACAAATCAGCCACAGAACAAGCGAAGTGCCTCTAAGTACTCACACCCGGAAGCTCATCACCGCCGCTGAGGATAATGACAGTGCCAGTGGTGTCGAGACCGCGTCGACCAGCACGCCCAGCCATCTGTGTGTACTCTCCTGGGAGCAAATTGCGGAAGCCCGTACCGTCGTGCTTCCGGATACCAGAGAAGACTACACTCTTGGCCGGCATGTTGACACCCATGGCGAACGTCTCCGTCGCGAAGAGTACCTTGACGAGACCGCGCGCAAAAAGAATCTCAACAACCTCTGTGCGTCAGCATCAAGCACTCGACGGCGACCTGCCTTTGACGAGAGGGAGTAAACCACTGTGATGCACCCCAATGCCACGGCTAAGGAGCTCACGCATGCGTAAGATCTGAGGCAGTGTCCGGTCCGACCCTGTGATGTCAGCAAGGATTGGGAGGCTGATAACATACCCTTCAGGCGCTGTAGCGCGCGGTCCCACACAATGTGAACTTCGCTCTTCTCCTTCGCGTCACACAGGTCTGTGCTCGATAATGTCTGGGCGTACTCCTCGCAGCGCTTCTTGCTGAAGACGAAGTTGACGACAGGAAGAAGTTTGTTCTTGCGCAGGTGGGCGATCAAGTGCGTCCAGATATTCTGGTCAAGTTGCCCACGGCCAGGCCGGCGTCCACCGCCACCTCCCCCTCCACCGCCTCGTTGAGCTGGAGCAGCTGCGCCCTGGCCACCCCCGCGATTAGCGTGCGTCCGACCGCCGCCGGTTCGCGTGAATGGAGCCGACTTGCCTGTGGGCAAGTCGCGCGCCTTAATCGGGGCACCACCTCGTCCACCGGTGCGGGTGAGAGGAGGAAGGCCGGCTGCCTCGCGCTCTTTATCCTGCTTCCGCCGCAGCGCCTCCCCTGCGCTCTTGTATCTGTACGTTAAGTGATGAAGGTACTGGCATCTCACCCGTTGCCCAAGAACTGTCCCTTTGAGTCGACAATCTTGTGCAGCTCCTTGCCCGCCCAAAGGAAGTGCTCGAGAGGGACCGGACGCATGGGGGTCGAGATGACGTAAATGTTTTTCCTTTTCGTCCGCCTGGACAGTCAGCGACATGGCAGGCCAGCAGAGAGCGTACCCAACCCAGTCCGCAAACTCCTTGGTATTTGGGACAGTGGCCGACAGGAGGATGATATTTACGTGCTCAGGCAGCATGATGATAACTTCCTCCCACACAACACCACGCTGTCGTCAGTTGGAACCATGCTGTTCAATTCACCTCTGCGTCGTTGACGTAGTGCACCTCGTCGAAGATGACGAACTCGACGTCGCGAATCAGGTCTGCACCCTTATAGAGCATACTTCGCAGAATCTCGGTCGTCATCTGTCGTCAGCTTTTCGAAACTAGCGGCCTCACGATTAAACAGCTTCCCTCCGAGTTGATCTGAACGTCGCCTGTGAGAATCCCCACGGTCGATGGGTCAAACGTCGTCTTGAAGTCGCGGAACTTCTGGTTTGACAGTGCCTTGATGGGCGATGTGTAGATGGCGCTGAAGGTTAGCAGACTAACAATGGTGCTAGCTCACCGAGTCATGTGCTTTGCGGCAAGGGCGATGGCATATTCAGCCACGACAGTCTTACCGGCAGAGGTGTGCGCGGCGACAAAAACAGAGTCACCCATCTCAAGGCGGTACACGGCCTCCTTCTGGAAATTGTCAAGCTCGAACGGGTACTAATGTCAGTTGCGGGATGACTCGGAAGAGCTCACCTCTCGAGCCATCTCAGGGACCAGCTCGCGGAACTAGTGTCAGTTCGGCAGAAGCACATCGCTCACGTTGACGAGCTCCTGGTTGACGTCAACAACGTGAGCCCATTCCTTCTTCTCGGCCGCTTTGATAAGATTTTTGCGAGGTGGTGGTGGGGCTGGTAAGCGCTGTCACTGTTAGCACAACCCACACGGAGCAACATACGCCGACGGGCAGTAGGTCGTCCACGTTCTTGCGGGAGGAAGGTGCGCCCAGCCCCTCGTCGCTGTCTGGCGCGGGGATATCGTCGTCGCCCAGGCGCGAGACCTAGGAGTCAGCTCGCGAGGAACAAAATAGGAGCTCACCTCGAGAGTCGGAGACTCGTCGCCACCACGCTTTCGCCTCCGTGCCTTGGGGGTCATCGATTGTTGCCCCAGCATCTCAGCAAGGAACTCGTCAGCTGGAGAGTTAGCAATGTCTACTAGTCAAACTCACCTCCGTCGAGCTGAATGCCACGTTTCAAACCCGGAGCCCGTGTCTTCCATCCCTCTTCCTCAGGCAGGTCCTCAACTGGCTCCTCAGAAGCCGCAACCGGGTCAAGTCCACCAGGGAGGAAAGGGGCGTTCGTGCTCTTGCCGCGGACAAAGTTCTTGAGCGCGCCGGGCTGGCGCTGCATTGAAGAGGAGACGTTGGGGTGCAACGGCTGCTTTGGAGCGAGGGCATCACGCCAGTGCGTGAACGTGCCATCGATGCCCCGAAAGGTCGGGGCGACGGTATGAGTTGCCGGGAGAGTGGTGAGGGTCAGCGGCGGGAGGGGAACCTGGGTTGGCAGAGGGACCTGCCAGCGCCACAAGTCTTCAGAGAGGCTTGTTGGAGGAGACAAGACGTCGGACTCGAGCTGCTTGACCGCATCAGTGGGCGTAGGGAGCCCCTGGATACCAAGGGACTGGGCGAGATCTTCAGACGCAAGTTTGGAGCTTGTGGGGTTCGCGGCGGCTGCGAGGAGCTCGAGGAAACGCTCGAGGTTAGGAAGGGCGCCGCCGTTGGGCGTTTTGTTGTCTCCCATTCCTTGGAGGGAGCAGTCAGGCCGAGGCTTGACGAGAGACGAGGGAAGGATGATGATGGGTTGGTGGACGTGTGCGCGATCGTCATGGATGGAAAGAAATCTGATACGTAATACCACGTGATCATATGGATGGTGGAGGACAGTTCAAAGTGCCTTCCTTGCCGCTTCTCCGACCTTCGCGCTCATTCAGATTGATCTGTTACTCACTTCCCCCGGTCTCGTCATCCAGTATCACCAACCAACACCATGAGCGATACAACACCCCTCAGGCTCCCAGAAGATCTCCCCTACCCCATCACTATTACCCGCATCTCAGTCGACAAGGGCACAAACGTCCGCCGCGGCGATAGAATGCTCGAGTACTCATTCATGTCAGCGACACGGCGCAAAGAGCTCGACAAGATGGCCAAGGAGGGCAAAGAACCGCCCTCCAGGATACGCGGCAACGACATGGTCGGCAGCTGGGAGAGCCCCATCGACGGCGAGGTCAAGCGATGGGATTCCTCCGTCAAGCCAGGAGCCATATTCGAGCGACGCAACGCGAGGTGCCTTTAGTTGAGGAAGTGCGCTGACAGAAGCAAGCCCGTCGTGAGAATAGAGCAGCCTTGCACTCATCCTGTGCAGTTCAACGGCATGTGCGGCGTTTGTGGGGCCGACCTCACCAAGTGGGTTGATGAGAGACAGTTCTTACACCAGCGACGACTACCTCTCAAGACCGAACAACGAGGCAGGGCCGTCACGCTACCCTGGCAGTTTTGAGATGGCCCATGACTCGTCGGGCGTCACTGTGTCCGCGACTGTGAGTCGCTATGGCTGAATGTATCTGACGGCAGGAAGCGAAGCGGCTTGAGACGCAAACCCGGGACGAGTTGCTCAAGGAAAAGAAGCTCTCGCTCATTGTCGATCTGGACCAGACAATCATCCACACAACTGTCGACCCGACTGTTGGAGAATGGTTGGATGAGTGCGCCGAGGATGCCAAAGCTGAGGCCAAGGCCAAGGAAGAAGAGGAGGCCAGGAGCGAGGAATTGGATGGTACCAACGTGAAGGAAGGCGACAACGATGGGGCAGGCACGGACTGCACGGCAAAGGAAGACGGCGGCGACGGTGACGTCGACATGGCAATGAAGGATGATAGCGGCGGTCAGACAGGAGCGTCCACAACTCCTCCAACATCGCCCAAACCCAAGCGGCAGCCCAACCCCAACGCCGCGGCGCTGAAGGACGTCGCTCGATTCCAGCTGGCAGAGGACCTTCCCCCAGGCAAGGTTCGCGGAAAGGGACAACAGCCCTCTCGATGGTACTACACCAAGCCTCGGTAAGCTGCCATGTGCGGACGTATCTGACATCAGCCCCGGCTTGACAGAGTTCCTCGCGGACATGTCCAAGATGTACGAGATGCATGTGTACACGATGGGCACCCGAACTTATGCCGATGCTATCTGCAAAATCATCGACCCAGATGGAAAGATATTCGGCGGGCGTATCCTCAGCCGTGATGAGAGTGGCAGTAAGTGGCTCACCAAAGTGCGCTGACAACAGGTATGAGCTCGAAGAGTCTGGTGCGTCTGTTCCCAACGGACCAAAGCATGGTTGTCATCATCGATGACCGCGCCGACGTCTGGGCGGACAGCCCCAACCTTGTCAAGGTCATACCCTGTGAGCTCTCGAATGATAGCCGACTGGACTGACAGCAGACGACTTCTTCGTTGGCATCGGTGACATTAACGGGTCCTTCCTACCCCCACAGCAGTCCACCATGACCATGCCAGTGAAGTCCCAGACGTCGGGCTCAGAGTCTTCGGCTGCCTCAACACCACAACCCACCACCCCGAGCGACATCCCCAGCACGGAAGATGGCTTAATAAGACAATCTAAGCTTCTTGACGAAATGACCGCGGCACGCCCTCTCGCCAAGCTTGAACGTGAGAACGAGGAGAATGACGAGGACACAGATAGCGAGGAGGCAGATAGTGAACCTTCTAAAGGCAAGGAGTCGCCGAAGTCTGACGTCTCGGCGGAAGATGGCAAAGGGCCCGATGACGATAACGACAAGGCTGCCCCGCACGTAGTGCATCTCCGGCACCAGCACAATCGCAAGGCAGTACTCAATGACGAGGACTCCGAGCTCGAGCGCGTCGGCGGCATCCTTCACGTCATTCACTCACAATACTACCAGGCCTACGACCGGCGCGATCCGACGTCTGACACGCTGCCAATGCTGTGCGACACGACGCTGATCATCCAGGAGCTCAAAGACCAAGTCCTCCAGGGATGCGTCATTGGGTTCACCGGTGTGATCCCAATCCACACCGCTCCCGAGCAGTCTGAGACCTGGAAGTCGGCCGAGTCCTTCGGCGCGCAATGCGTGAAGGATCTGACGCCGTCCATGACTCACCTGGTGACGGCGAACCTCCAGACCAAGAAGATGCACGATGCCGGAAGGATGCCAGGGTTGAAGATCGTCTGGCTTGCATGGCTGCAGAGCTGTATTGCGTTGTGGAAGCGCGAATCAGAAGCGCCATTCCTAGTATCACATCCGGCGTGGGAAAGGGAACGCAAGGCGGACGAACACGCGCCATCTCTGGCCAAGGAGGAGAAGGAGGTGGAGGCGGAAGAAGACCAGGACTCGGACGAGGAGTTCCGGCGAGGCGCGCTGATGTGGGATGAAGCGGCGGACGCCGAGTTTGAGGAGTTCTTGAACGCGACCGACGACGAGGATCTGGACGAGGACAACGCCATCGATGCCGAGGGCGGCGCCAAGTCTCCTGTCTCTGTTATCGACAACGACGAGTGAGTGGGCGAGAACAGGACGGGTGACTGCGGGATCTGTTTGGCTGACAGCAGACGGCACACGTGGTTGCGCGAGTCAACCCCCAGTCGGTCAATATTGTCCCGAGCGCCATCGCCGTCGCCGGGGCGCGAGACACCCAAGGCCGTCGCGTGGGCGGACGACGAGAACCAGCCGTTAGAACGGATCAGAGAGCCACAGCCTGGCGAGATCGTGTCTTACCCGCCGCGCAAGAAGCGCAAGATCCTCATGCTCACTGCGCCGAGCGACGACGACGAGGTGCCGGAGGCCAACAAACTTGAGTTTAGCGGCAAGATGGACTGGTCCAACGGCGAGTCCTCTAAGACGGAGGAGTCCCCGCGCTCCGGGTCGGACCATGTCACCGATACCGATGATGAAGAGTTCGCCAGGATGCTCGAGGACAGCCTCGCTGACGACCAGTAGTTCTGCCTCGATGGCGCGCCTGGCGATCGCATGAGGATGTGTAAATGTAGCTGTATGCATGTATAGGACATGGCGAGCCATCGAGTGGTCGGCGAATACAAGCTAAGCGTCTCTCCTCACACTTTCCATACTCCACCTCCACTGTGACTATGATCTGCTCCCTCTCCCTCCCAACACCATCTATGCCGCACGCCCCGGGACGTTAAAGTTGCGACGGTTGAGCAACAGGCCCTTGATAGCGCGCACTTCACGGCGGACATTGTCCCACTCCTCACTGCGAGCAGGCGGGATGCCGAGTGCCGACGGCTCGGGCTGAGTAGCGACCTTGCCGCCCGCGCTGGCGAGGTTGGCACTGAGTGTGCCCAAGCCGACACGGCCACTGTTGTTCGTGCCCGGCACCGGACCCCAGGGTGCACTCGGCCCGCCCGAGCGTGCGAGGAAGAGCTCGCGATGCAGGCCGCTAGTGTATCCCTCCAGCGTGCTCACGAGCGACGTGCGCGTCGTAGCCGTAGCATCAATGTTGGAGGCGAGGTCCTTGAGCGCGGCGGTGAGGTCGCTCACATCAGCGTGAATGGGGACAGAGGGCGGCTTGGTGGATGGGGGATAATCGTCCTCGAGGCTGATTGTCGCCGTCTTGGGGCTCTCTGGCTCCTGGCCTGGCACGGCGAGCTGCTTGTCTTTCTCCTGCTCCTTGACTGCGGCCTTCTCCTCGTGCTCCGCGTCGATTTTCGCAATCTTCTCGTCGCGCTCAGCTGTCTCCTCCGCATTCAGGGCACGGGGGTAGATTCCCAAGCCCCGAATGTACTGCAGCTTCTCACGGATTGCGCTCCAGCGGTCCGTCTGTGCGCCGCTGATCGCGTTGCGGGCCGAATAGGTCGCATGCAGCAGGGGCAGGAGGAAAACACTCCAGACGCCCGCGAGAATGGCTGAGCCACCGACAAGGAGAGAGACGACGTAGGCCAGGCGCTTGAGCTGCTGCGGCAGCGTGCTCAGCGGGCGGGGAGCCTGCTTCAGGTGCGTGACAGTGGGAGGGTAGGGCGCCGCGGTCGCGGGAATCACGGGGTACGCTGGAGGGATGCGCGCGGGTGCCGCGGGCTGTTGGGCCGTGGCTGGTGCCGTCGTGGGGTCGGAGGCTGGTGCTGTGACAGACGTAGTGAATGTAGAGCCGTTAGACGTTGCTGCGGTCTCAACCGAAGTGGGCGCGGCCGGTGGTGGGTTTGAGAACCTTGCCTCCGTTGTCAGAGGAACGGGAGCCGCTGCCGGTACAGGAGCTGCTGCGGGCACGGGAGCTGCTGCTGGCACAGCCGCGGGTACCAGTACAGGAGTCACCACTGGCACAGGAGGGGCTACAGGAGCCACCACGGATACAGGAACTGGAACGGGTACGGGAGTTGCCACCGGCACGGGTACCGGCTGGGCAGCGGCGGGTGGTGGTGTCGAAGTTGGTGGGTCGTCTGGCATGGCGATCGCGACAGAAATGGAGAAGATGCGAGATGGAGATGTCGGTGCTTCGGCAACGCTGTTCCCGGTGGCCACAAGGTAGGCCCGTTTGGCGGTGGAGGTATTTAAGGGGTAGCTATTATGATTGCCTCTGACTCTGTAATGCTGCCAATTCAGCAGAGGTAATGCATTTACAAATAGAATCTATTCAAGCTCTAATATTTATGTTGAAGCACCTATCATGGAGTGAAATGCAACTCGGTCACATCACGTGACTTTGGCCTTACTCCCATCCATCTTCTATCGTTGACTCGCGTCTTTCAGTCTCCATAAACAATTATGCCTGTCGAACTCGGATCCCCATCCCCCGAGCCGTTTGAGCGCTCCCCATCCCCAGATTTTGGATCGCGTGGGGGCGCATCCGGCGACGGGCCAAAGATCCGCGGTCGCCGCTTCACCGAACACGATATTCAGAAGCGTCGAGTGCGTCTCCCCTTTAATTACGCTCATGGCAGCTCGACAAACTTCTAGCCAACCCGGACAAGGAAGTTGTGCTCCCAGAGGGTATGGGGATGAAGATGGGCCGGATGCCCAAGGACACGCTCAAGAACATCTCAGGCTCGTCGGCGGCGGCAGGTTCCGGCGAGTTCCACATCTACAAACAATCGCGGCGACGGGAGTACGAGCGTGTCAAGGCGATGGAGCGGCAAACACGGGATGTAAGTCTGCGGTTGTAGATGGGGCGGCTCAGGTGTAGAGATGGGAAGGAGGAGAGATGGAGTGACGCTGACGCCAGCTTGAGCAACAAGCGGCCTTCATGGCGAGGCAGGCCGAGCGCGATCGTGTAACCGATGAGAAGACGGCGAAGAACCGTGCCAAACGTCAGAAGCGCAAGAACCGCGGCGGTGAGCCCAAGGGAGCTAAGGGCTCCAACGGCCACGAGCCAGACACCAAGCGGAGCAAGTTCGCTGGCGGAGACGCGATGGGCGACCGCAATGCGGTAGAGGAGCGCGAGGAGGTCAGCACTGTAGCTGAGGTGCAGGCTGCACAGGCGGCAGCAGCAGCTGGAGACGCGACGGAGCGCCGTGCAGAGGTGTCAATCACAGTGGTAGACGACGAATAGTTGTATGGCATATGTTACCTGTATCATTGCAAGTCGGAAGAGCTGAGTGATAAGATTGGGAGGAACCCCCCTCGGCTTGATGACAAGGCTTGGTTGAAGCGCCAGCTGCTGATGATAAGAAACATGGCTTGCAACTACAGTCCCCCTAAGTAGTCTCCCGACCAGTCCGCACAGAAGGACTTTGTCGAGAAACGTAATTTGGTCATGTCGCGTCCACGCATCTGGGCCACCACCCGTACCCATCTATGCCGAAGGCTCGTGCAAC
Source organism: Cutaneotrichosporon spelunceum (assembly GCA_030805415.1). Lineage (NCBI taxonomy): Eukaryota > Fungi > Basidiomycota > Tremellomycetes > Trichosporonales > Trichosporonaceae > Cutaneotrichosporon > Cutaneotrichosporon spelunceum. The sequence goes on from BTCM01000001.1 coordinate 449,474, forward strand.
AGCCACAGCGCGTTTTGTACGGAGTCCTTCTCAGCGCAGGCCCTTGAGACCTCCCACTACCTTTCCCAAGCTTGAGCGTGTGCACACAGTCAACGAGCGAGCCTTTAAGGTCCGTGACGCACACCCTACATCGCAGCGGGACGCAACAGCTTCTAAGTGTATCTCCCACAGTACCAATTACAACAAGGAGAAACTCGACATCCACGCTACCCTCAAAACTAGGTTTGTGAAGCGCAAGTTTATACATCGGCTTCGGAGATACAGTACATATCCCTTATGGTTGATACAAGTCTCTTCGGGACATCCTGGGGCACTTCCTTCCTCTCGGAGCTGAAGCGCGACTGCCACTACCATCTTGACCTCCTCTTTGAGCGCTACAATCCCACGGGGAAGTTGAAAGAGGCGGTCATGACAGAGGGGTTGAGACGTAAGATGTGATAGAACATACGCCTTGAAGTAGAGGCTAGTGAATGCGATGCCAGCTATATCAGTACTAGGAAATGCGCCCCATAGTCTGCCATGCCGGGTGGCCTTGGTGAGCAACATTTCAGTAAGGGATCCTAAGAATAGTGCATCTTTCAAGTCTTCCACTCGGGCTTGCGCTTGCCGAAGAATGCCGCAATGCCCTCCTTGGCATCCTCGGCGCGCGCATGCAGCGCCATAACACGCCCAGCCCACGCTGCCGCGTCTTCGTACCCGTCGCCACCACTCCCCTGAATGCCCAGTTGGGTCCAGTACGCCCACTTGCCGAGAGCGAGGGGCTGGCCGGCCGTGTCGTCCGCAAACTTTGCAACAACATCGGCGACGCGCTTTTCAAAGGCTTTACCGTTGACGTCTGTGCTCTCCTCCCACTGGCTGACGGGGACGATGTCGATTGCCCCATTACCCACCTCGCCGGCGGTGATCGTGTCCGCCGTTGCGAGCATGCGGTATGTGAGGCCTGCACCGAGACGGCGTGAGATTGCTGTAGAAGGAGAGGTGCAGGGTAGCCCGATGGTCGCGCCTGGGAGTCTGAAGGGCGTGTTGGCTAGAGTGATCGGGTAGTCGGTGGACATGGCGAGCTGGAACCCAGCGGCCGTCGCCAGCCCCTGGATTGGACAGACCACTGGAGCAGGTGAGTGGCGGATGAGGCGCATGACATCGGCGCACAGCGCAAATGTCTCCTTGACCTCTTCATGCGAGAGGCCCGCTAGCTCCTTGAGATCGTGGCCGGACGAAAATACAGGCCCTTCCGACCGCAGCACCAGCACGTTTGGGAGGTGCGCGCGTTCCGCCCGCCATGCGGCGCCATCGAGGAGCCACGCGTACTCCTCGTCACCGGCCTCCATCTTATCGAGGATTGCGGGGTCGAATGGCGGCAAGGTGAGCAGCCGCCCGCTGGTACCAGTCAGGCTGGACTCGATCTGCGCCTTGAGGTCGCGCAGGACGCTGAGCGCCAGCGCATTACGCTTGGCAGGGTTGTTGATGAGCACGTATGCTGCCTTCTTCGGAAGCTGTGGGAACGACACTGCTGTCAGCGCCGCCTCATGTGTACGTACTTGTCGAGAAGAGTGCAGTGGCCAGGTATGCAATCCGCCACTGTCGTCGGCTAACTGGTTGGCGAGTGCGGGGTATCCGCCAATTTCGGTGGGCGGGCCGGGCCAGCTAATATCGGCGTCGCCCGTTCGGCTGGAACGGCCGGGGTCCATGCGCTTTGGGTGCTTGCTCACATCAGCAAGAGCAATAGTGAGCTATCTTGGACGTTTGGGCATGCATGTCCCATCTATCTCTCTACTCTTCCCTTGCATCTCCTCCATCTGGTTCATCTATTCGCCTCATCTCTAACCACTTCCAAAATGCCTGCTATTCCACCCGGATCCCTCGTGCTTGTCACCGGCGCCTCTGGCTTCATCGCTGTGTGAGTCACCATGGCCTCCTTTCTTTCTTTCTTTCTTTCTTTCCTTCCTTCCCTGGTGGTCAACAATTACCCGGACAGTCGTGCACGAGGCCTAACCCTCTCTTGAAATAGTTCAGCGGCCGGTACAGCCCACTAACCCTAGACACACCATTAAAACCTTGCTTGACAGCGGCTACGCCGTCCGCGGCACGGTTCGTTCACAAGCCAAAGGGGACTACCTCGCCGATCTTTTCAAGGCGAGCAAAGCGCCATTCGAATACGTCATCGTCGAGGACATTGTTCAGGTAATTCCCATCGTGATGGGCCTGATGGTAGCCGGGAGCGTTCGACGAGGCCGTTACAGGCGTGGCTGGTGTCGCACACACCGCAAGGTGAGTCAGCGACACTGGGATCACAGCTCATGCTAGCCCATTCCACTTCAGGGTCAACGATCCACAGCAGCTTATTGAGCCAGCTGTTAAGGGGACCCTGGGTGTACTCGAGAGTATCCAGAAGAACAAGTGAGGCGCGAGTTGCCGACTCGTGTTGACGGGCAGCCCGAATGTGAAGCGTGTCGTCATCACCAGGTTAGCTCCACTGTGACGTACCGTTACTGACTGCAGCTCTTGTGCCTCCATCATGGATGACAATGCGCCAAAGCCCCATGTGTGAGCCGCACCCAAGGTTCCATTGCTCGCTAACACGTCAGCCGTACGGAGAAGGGTACGCCGACCTACCTCGACGGATCTGACACCAGATTGGAACGAGACGTCAATCAAGAATGTTGAAGAGCAGGGCTGTGATGCCCGGCCCATTGACATGTACCGCGGTGAGCTCAACCTTGACTTGCTCCAACTGACAACAGCTAGCAAGACGCTCGCAGAGCGTGCTTTCTGGAAGTTTATCGACGACAAGAAGCCGAACTGGGACGGCGCCACAATCTGTCCCCCAATGGTGTGTCATGCCATGGCCCGATCCCACTGATACCAGGTGTACGGCCCTATCCTGCAACAGGTCTCGAGCACCTCGGAGCTGAACACTTCAAATGGTGAGTTTGAGCTGTGCTTTGTGAGCTGACTACAGCGAACGTCCTCGACTGGCTAACGGGCAACAAGGCTGAGAGCGACATCCCGGATGTCGCGACCTTCAATTGGGTTGATGTGCGCGACGGTATGTAACCTCTTGGAGGAATAGGATCTGACAGCAGTTGCCCTTGCACACGTTCGTGCACTCACGGTTCCAGAGGCCGGCGGGGAGCGGTTCATAGTGGGCGCCGGTCCTGGCTCGCCCAACGATCTGGTGCTGGTGAGCAGAGTATCGGTGTCAAGATCTGACGGACAGAGCTTTGAGCGCCACTTTCCAGAGCGCAAGACGTACCCCAAGGGCAACCAGTCCAAGGTCGAGGCGATCAACGCCAAGAGCAACCGCTACGACGGGTCCAAAGCGGAACGGATCCTTGGTATCAAGTACCACGACATTGACACCACGGCCAGGGACACTGCTGAGAGCCTGATCAAGCGTCTGGGCGTGTAGTGGATGACGAGTGACGGAGATAGAACGATGCATGGGGTTAAAGTCCCAGTTGGACCTTGGTGTGTGCGTTTTGTGTCGGGTAACACTTCGGTCTTGGGCAGGTCTGGAAATCTTGGCGATCGGGAGATAGGCCGGAACGTGCTTTGGAGCCGCACCGGTGGGGTGGAGGGAGCGAGCGCCCTGTGCTGTGGTGGGCGGCTCTCGAGCAGGGAGTGGACGGGGTCAATCTCGGGAACAAGTTCACTTGGGATTTGCCGTGAACGTGTTCCAACGTCACACTTTACTTCTTTCCCTCTTGGACTTGTCCTCTTCAACTCCCAACCCGCCTACGACTCTTGTTGCAGCGCCCCCTACGTCGCTCTGACTTGACTGTCAGCGCCCATCGCCTGTCACTCTTTGAACACGGATGGCCTAGTCAACGGCCTGGTCTCCAACCCCAACCTCTTTCCCTCGCCGCAAACTGCCTTCCCTCACATCCTCTCTCGCCAGCCTCGGCTCTTCCTTGCAACGTGCGCTCGCCCCGCGGCCACCTCACCTCGCCGACGACACCGAGCAGCAAGAAATCCCCCCTCCAACTCATTGGGACCCACCGTCGCCAGCCCTCGTACCAGTACACCCACCTTCCCTCGTGGTCGTGGCTCGCCGATCGCATCGCCCGTTCTGGTGACAATATGAAGTTTGGGTATGTCTCAAAGTTCAAAGCCGTAGCTGACTGCAGAACATTACTGGAGCTCAACTCGAACATCGAGTGGTGGGACCACTATGTTGAGTAGGTCGGCGTCGCACCACCCCACCCCTTCCCCGTACTACATGGAGGTCTTCCCCCCCCCCATGGGCCCCCTCCCCGTCCCCCAGTCTCCGTCGTCGCTGACAATAGCTATGAATCTTTGAAAAAGCTGTTCCCGTCGGTCCCCCTCGACCCAACCTACCTCGCGACGCAGCAGCATGCCGAGTCAGGTAGCCTGCTTCCCACCGGCCGCAGCGCTTCCAAATGGGCATCGCCCGACGAGTTCAAGGAGGCTCTCGACCATGAGCGGACCAAGGTCGACAAATTCTACGAGATCAAATTCGCCGAGCTGCGCAAGGCGTCCGAAGTCTTGGAGGACGAGGTCGACTCGATCGAGCAACGCGAGCTTCTTGCCGAGAACGCCGAGGCCATCCTCGAGGAGGATGAGTGGGACCTGGAGAATGCCGACGAACGCGCCAACCTCCTGTCCGACCTGCCGCTGCCTGGCACGATGGGGCCCCCACGCAAACGCGGCTCGATCTTTGGCAAGCTTCCTTCCTTCTCTCGACGGCGGTCAAGCGTCACAAACGACTCGGCCGATATCATACAGTCATCCCTTCCGCCGGACGTGCGCTCCAGCTCTGGACGGCGGCGTTCGCGCTCCCTCATTATCGCTGGCAGCGCCATCGAGGACGATCTGTCGCACCCGCAGCATCCGCAGAGCCCACGAGACTCTAAGATCCGCACCCGCGCACTGAGTGACTTCTCCAGTGCAGATGACCACTTTGAGCGCCGCGGCTCTGTGAGCTCATTCTCCTCGGGGGGTGGGTTGTGGCGTTCATCGTCGCGCCGCGCCCACAAGCTCGGCCTTGAGCCCATGGACCCCTCGGCGTACCCCGATTGGCTCAAGGATGAGCTGTCCAAGGCGTCCGACGTAGAGTCGGCCAACGTCAAGCATGTCTACTATGTGTGGAGGGGCAACACCGACTACGCGATTGTGCTGCGTATTGGCATGAAGAAGCGTATCTCTGCGCTCTGGTTGGACCTGTACGCCCTCAAGCAGTACGTCGACCTCAACTACACCGCATTCCAGAAGATTCTCAAAAAGTATGACAAGAACACGAACAGCAAGCTCAAGAAGCCGTACACGTCTGACGAGGTACTCAAGACATATCCCTGGACGGACGAGGCCAAGGCCGAGCTCGATCTATTTCTTAACAAGGTTCTTTTCTTGTACCGTCGCGTCGTGGCGGGCGGGGACGAGGAGGTCGCCAAGGAGCAGCTGCGCGCTCAGTTGCGCGAGCGTGTTGTCGTCGACCGCGAGACGGTATGGTCACAGATGGTTGGCGACCACCGCAAGGGCATCTTCCGCTCCGTCGAGCCGGAAACGGAGTTACCAGCGTTCCAGGAGACCAAGCGAGTCCTCCGTACGCCGTGCGGCCCCATACCGCTGCCCAAGTGGTTCAAGAAGAAGTTGATCATCTTCCTCATTGCCACACTCATCATGGTTGCCATTATCCTCATTCAGCCCATGGGCCGCGTCGAGGAGAGCAACTGCCTCGCGCTCCTCGTGTTCTGCACAATTCTCTGGGCTACCGAGGCAATCCCGCTGTTTGTCACGTCGTTCTTCGTGCCATTCCTTGTCGTCATCCTCGGTGTCCTGCGCAGCGACAAGGACGGCTCGCGCCTCCCTGCCAACGACGCGACTAAGTTTATCTTCTCCGTCATGTTTTCGCCCACCATCATGCTCCTTATCGGTGGCTTTACGATTGCTGCAGGTCTGTCACGTACCCGCATTGACCACATGGCCGCGAGCCGCATCCTGAATTCGGCCGGCTCGAACCCGAGCGTGGTGCTCCTAGTGCTCATGTTCGTGGCCACGTTTGCGAGCATGTGGATCTCAAACGTCGCTGCGCCCACGCTGTGTTACGCGCTTGTCCGTCCAATTCTCGACGAGCTCCCACCTAAGAGCATCTTTTCCAAATGCCTTATCCTTGCAATCGCCCTCGCATCCAACATTGGAGGTATGGCATCGCCGATCTCGTCACCTCAGAACCTGATCGCGCTCGGCAGCATGGTCCCCGAGCTCACGTGGCTCGAGTGGTTTGCCATTTCACTCCCTGTCGGTATCACCTCGGTTGTGGCGATCTGGGCCTTCCTGCACTACAACTACCGGTGGGAGACTGACCTGCGCATCCCCAAGATGCGCAAGAACACGGACACTCTGAATCGCAAGCACTACTTCGTCCTGTTCTTCGCTGCCTTGACTATCGCGCTGTGGTGCATCGAAAAGAATATCGAGGGGTTCATCGGCGACATGGGCATCATTGCCATTATCCCTCTCATTGCCTTCTTCGGGGCCGGTATTCTGCGCAAAGAGGACTTCCACGACTTCCAGTGGCCCATCGTTTTCCTCGCCATGGGCGGTATTGCACTCGGGAAGGCTGTCCTCAGCTCCGGCCTGCTCGAGTCACTGGACAAGGTCCTCGTCAAGCTCGTCCAGGGCATGGACTTGTACTCAGTCCTCATCGTCTTCTGCTCCATCTCCTTAGTCGTGGCGACGTTCATCTCGCACACAATCGCTGCCGTCCTCCTTGTTCCCATCGCCGACCGCATTGGCAACTCGATGGACGACCCTCACCCGCGACTCCTCATCATGGCCACAGCACTCATCTGCTCGGCTGGCATGGGTCTCCCCGTCTCGGGCTTCCCGAACATGACTGCGTTCGTCTTCCCCGTATCACCGCTAACAACAGGATCACGCAGGAGAACAAGCTGGGCCATCGCTACATCAACGCCAGCGACTTCCTCCAAAATGGTATTCCCGCCTCCATCCTGGCGACGTTTGTCATCTGCACGCTTGGCTACGCCATTATGCGTGCTCTGAAGTAAGTCAATATTTCTACGCTAGCTGACAGCAGTCTCTAATCTTTCCATCTCGGCCATAGAACAATGCATACGAATGTCTCCCAGCAATCCATTATAGAGTTAGATCAACCACTGAGTCCGAGAGCATCAACCATGCCTCTAGCCAGCGGAGCCCATCCCCCCCCCCTCCTTCAGCTGCAACGATCTCCTGAACAGCATTTCGCACCTCACACGGATGTACGCTCCACACTGTACTGCCCGTGACAGGGTGCTCGCTTGCCTGGATGAGCGGGAACGGCGCAGCAGGGAGGAGCAGGGCGTCAGTGCGAGAGCTAGGCTCCGTGTCTGTCGGTATAGACGCGCGGAGGAGGTGCGCCGCGACAGTGGCAAGGGGCGCGGGCGTGCCGCCTCGTTGTCAGCGTTTCATTCCCCTTCAACCTGTACGACGGGCCACTCACTCTCGTCCCATGCCCGGAAACACAACATGGGCACGCGGTAGCTGGCGCTCCACACGACGCTGTACTCGACCTCCAGGCGGCGCGGGGGGGGTGCGGTGACGGCGGCGTCCTCTTCCTCCAACATCTCCTCTTCTTCTCCCCCACGTGATCCCTCTTCTTCCCTCTGAACCTCTGCGGGAAGCCACAGCGTCGTCCTGCGCGCGAGATAGCCCTGCTCGCCCCGGAACTGAAATCAGCCTACTCCACCCAACGGCGACAACGACACGCACCTTGTCCGCCCTGGTACGCCATTCCCACCCTGCGTTCGTGCGCTCTGGACCTAGTGCACCGCCTCGCTCGCGGGGATACTTGGCCACCAAAGATTGTGTAGCCTCGGCGAACGACACGGCCGTTGGATACGGTTCCGGCATGCTCGAATCTTCAGCGTCTACCGTAAGCCGTAATACAGAATGCATGCGGATAGACTCAAGGCTAGCGATCGGAGGGATGATGGGCCAACTACTGACCGCCCTTCTTCTTGTTCTTCTTCTTCTTCTTCTTCTTGTTGGGCCCCGTCGATGTAGACGTGGACGCCGGCGTGGGGGCGGCTGGTACGACGGGCACGATGGGCACGGGAGACGCCAGCGCAGAAGTCGAAGCAGCCAGGTCTTCGGGGCCCTTAGTAGTCGAGTCACTCGCGTCGGTGGTTGTGCTGCCGTCGACGCTCTCTACGGCTTCGCTCGAAGTCTTGTCTCTGTTAGTCACGTTGACGTCGATGAAGTTGCCCTGCTCTTGCCCGTCTAGCTGCTCAGTAATCTGCTCAGCAGCCTTTGTGGCCGAGTCGTCGGCCTTGGTGTCCCCTGCCGGGGTCGCGATGATGGTTTCCCCTGCGGTGTCGGGGGTCTCCACGCTGACGGGGACGTATACCTCAACGTGGTGAACGTTCGGCTGAGATGCCTCGCCAGTCTGTTCGGGGTACGCAGGCTGCGACTCGTCAATGTCGATGAGCCGGATCTCGGGAGAGGAGGAGATCACGTTGCTCGGCCCGTTGGTACCCAGATAGTCGTGACTGTCAGACTCGTGGACGCTGGACGGGGTTTCAATAATGTCGACAAGAAGAGCTTCTGGAGGGGGAGGAGGGATGGGGCCCGTTTCCCCGGAGCCGGCAGAACCCTACGCGTTAGTCGGCTTAAGCAACACAGCAGCGCGTGGCTGCACGAGCCACATACACCTACCGAAGGCTGTCCGCTGAGAGCCTTGATCACACGGTTACGTTCAATGATGCCGCCTGTGGTCAGCTAGCGCTCGACGAGAACAAATTGGACGCACGCATAATGGTAGCCGTCGCCTTGCGCTGCGCCTTTCTCTTAGAGTGGTTGTCCTGGAAGAGATCCGTCTCGTCGATGATCTCCTCGCCAATGATCCTGAACGTCAGCCCTACTCTTCACCGACCAGTCGCAGTCACGCTTGTGCTCACTCTTCGATGAGATCTTCCAGAGACAGGACACCGACGGCGCCGCCTCTCTGGCCAGGCGTATCACTGATGAGTAGCAGGTGCGCACGGCCAGTCTGGAAGTAGTCCAGTGCCTGGAAGCAGTTTAGGCTGGGCTTGGCCTCTGGGAGTGGAAGGAGCGGGAACTTGGAAATAGGAAGCCCTTCTTCAGGGTTGTACGAGATGAGCCTCTTGACAAGCAGCATGCCGATGAAGTTGTCAGGCTGCCCAGCCTCGTGCACAGGGATACGGGAGAAGCCCGAGACGAGGATCTGGTCGATAGCATCGCGGTCGAGAACCTTGTCGGCAGAAAGGGTGAGGCAGTCATCGATCGGTGTCATGATTTCATTGACCTTGCGGTCGTTTAGCGACAGCACCCCATTGAGAATGGTGATCTCATCATCCCGGAGAGGCTCCTCGCCCTCGCGGTGGAACTGGAGGAAACTCTTGAGTTCGGCCTTCTTGTACGTGTTGCCAGAGTCGTGACCAAGAATCCAGTCGAGAAACTTGGCGATGGGCCAAGCAATGGGAGCAAAAGCCAGCATGATGGCGTACACGACCGGCGCGCAAGCGCCGCCAATCTGAAGACCATAGCGGACGCAAACCTAAGCCATTAGCGCGTCGCCACCCCGGTGCTCACAGCTTGAGGAATGATCTCACCAAAGATGAGAATCATGATGGTGGACAAAATAACGGCCTTGACACCTCCCCCAACAACCGGATCCAGGAAAACAGGAAGCGACACGTTGACGATCTGGTCTCGTTAACTATGCTGGACCACGTGTACTAAGCGTTGGACTCACCACATTGAGGAGGAGCAGGACGACAAGGACCCAATGGCGGCCCTTGCTGAGAAGGCGGAGGACCTTGGAAGCGTTCCGGCGTTCTACTGGATCAGAAGACGAGGTTGCGAGGACGCGTAGGTTGAGGTCGTCGGTACCCATGAGGGCGAGGGTCAGACTGGAGTCAACTCGCGCTTGAGAGCCGGCAGCAGAGGCGTGTGCGCTCGGACGGTTACTCACCCAGCAAAGATACCGCCAAGGATGACAAAAACCAGGGCCATGCCGAGCCTGGCCCAGAACTTGGGAGAGTCCGAGCCCCGGTCGTCCTCGTCCTGTTGAGCCAAGACGAACTCTGCGCCGCGCTTGACATGGCTGCTGGTGAGAAGGGCGGGAACGAGGTGGAGGAGCTTGGAGAAGGAGACAGCCGTAGCTGTCGACGACACTGGGGAGCGTCGTATGATGACGGGAGCCATTTAGCGTGAAGTCGTCGATATGAACTCGATGATGAATGCGGTTGGGAGTTGGAGTTGGGGGGTCAAGATGTTTTGGCCTGTGGCGCATGGCCGTAACAGGATCGCCAGGGTGGGTGCTCTGTTAGCTTCGAAAGTTGCCTTAAAGCCAAATACCCAATTCTCAGGCCAGATTGTCCAGCCAGGGCAGGGGTGGTGTGGATGACGTACTAATCGGGGGGTCTCAAGTCCCACCGTACAGTACTCTCTCACCATCCACATGTCCTTCCTCATCCACTTTCTCCAATCACTTTGACACTCTCTCATCTGCTCATCCCTCACTGCAACCTGTTCCCATTGCCTTGCAGCTTGCAGTCTACTCCTCATCCACCATCTCACGTCTTACATTTCACCTCTCACCTCTCATCTCCCACGTCTCACAGCGGATCACAAGACGTCTATCTACCAAGACCCTCTTTGCTTTGTTTCACTCTTCTCCCTTCCATCTGACCTCACACTTGTCCTTACCCGCTCATCTCATCTCTCCCTTCCTTTCCGCTCAAGTTTAACTGCCTAGCACCTCGGTGATGACGCAAGATACGTTTCCCCTTCCCAACTCCATTCACACCTCGCCGCCTTGTACAGGAAGCCCTGGGCCGACCTTCCCCCGCCTCAAAGCCAGGTGCACGCCACGAGTGATTCTTCCCACTCACATTGTCCCCGACAAACCAAAACCTAGGCCTCTGGAGGAGACGATCAAGGTTGTTGCCCAACTAGGAGGCAAGATCTCCATCTCTTGGTCAGTTGACGCTACCTCGCTCACAGAGACCGACAGCCTTCCTGAGGGAGCTCAGCTTGCCATGGAAGATAGAATCGGAGGTTGGATCCTCAATGTATGTTACGCATCGTCCATTTGCTTACCTCTGAACCAAGTCCCTCTAGGGATCGAGGACGCAGCGTGGGCAACTGATAATCACGGCACAAGGAGTGCAACGTCGCTCCTCCTCACGCCTATATCTGCCTCTCCTTCTCATTCCCCCTTGACCACCCATCTCATCCCGTCGAGTGAGCCAACCGCGGCGCTGGTGAGAGTGGAACTCGCTTTCTGGTGGCAGTCCCAAGGCAAGCGTAAAGCAGACGAGCTGAGCAGCGAGGACAACGACGATCCAGCCATTGACGGCTACAGTGGCGCCTCAGAGATCCGTAGTCGGGCCAACTTGTCTCAGGAAAGCTCTTCCAGTCAACACACCGTCAAGAGTATTGCACTGGACCAGATTGGTGTAATGATGTCGGAGATCTTGCGACGGCAGATGATACGGCGCGAACGTCACTGGACATTGCTGACCGCCAGCCGTTTCCCTTACGTGTTTGACGGCTCCTTCCTCAATGTGAGTTGCGCACAATCGTGAGGAACTAACATGGAGTATCGGAGGCATCTGCAGCTGCCACCAGCCTTCCTCACAGCCATGAGCAGCTTTGCCTTGAATGCCGCCCGCTATAGGCCAGAATTCCTTGTCAAGTGCGGTAGTATCATCAACAAGATGGAAGAGTCTCGCCGCCATCAGGTGGAGAGGCAGATTAAGGCTGTAGCCCTTCTCCCGGTGAGGAAGCAGCCAAGGAAGCGAAAGGTGGACCTTCAGCCGTCACAGGGGGACAGTCAAACGACTCTAAATCAAGTTCAAGATGACGCCAGCTGCACCCGGGCAGCAAACGCGATCGAGGCCGCCACAAGGGCTGATGACTATCTGGTCGCTCGCCAACGCCTCTACCGATTGATGGCGGAGAAGGTCGCAGCGGTCGGAACGGCCAAGTGGATGTATGTTCGGCGCAAAGGAGGGCGGATGGGCGCCTCCCGGGAAGCTGTGAGCTTGGCCGATTTACCTACAATGTTGACCAATAGGTTGACGCCCCAGACGTCGATTATTTGCAAGGTCTGCCATTTGAGACGGGCTCACTGTTACCCGAGTGGCAGTTTACTTCGTCACTTGACAAATCTCACATCCAGCACGGCTTCGGTCACAATCCCTTACCCGGTACTGATCACCAGCATGCCGACGTTCCTCAGCCAGCCCTGGACAACGACAACGAAAACCTAAACTACGAAGAAGGCTACGTCGAAGATGACTACCTCGACCGTGACCATAGCGAAGGAGACCGTGATGGCGACTGCGGTGGTTACCTAGGATACCGCAACAGTGGCGCCTACGACGACCTCGAGAACGACTTCGAGGACGACTATGGGGAGCATCTCGAGACCCAACCTCTGTTACCGCCCAGTCTCTCTTCTCGTCGCGAGCTGCAAATACCTCACTACAGCCCGTGGCATAAGAGAGAGCCCGCACCAACATCCCTCGCCGGCTTCAGTTCTCTCCAGCTCTCAGATGTCCCAACATCCGCCCCTGGCGCCCATGGTATGCTCCACCCTGTGCGCTCGGATGAAGACCTGGACGATGGCCTCGATCAACCTGAGATGGAAGTTTTCTACACTGCGGACGCTGTTCTGCCAGGCGATCAAGAGGAAGCTACCGAAAGCCACCCTGCAGATGACGTCAACGCGGGGTTTGCCAAAGCTCTCGAGAGATCGATCACCTGCCTCGGCAATGACCTTGAGGGTACCATGGCTGACGCCTGTCATTCTGGTTATCGGGACGACTGCGGCACAGGATACAGCAGGGATCTGCACGAAGATACCTCCTGTCATCCCCAAAGTGACCTCAGTCTCCCTTTCAATGAAAGTGTTGGAATTGCCGAGAACTTCCCCGGCTCTTCCCACGAAGAGTCTGTTAATGGTCTGGGCGGCGGATCTGATCAAGATGCTGGCGAGGCACTCGACTGTGGACGGCGAGACAGCTTCGACTCGGAGACCTCTGGATTTCTCAGTGACCGTCTACACCTGGACTCGAGCGAGATCGACGACCTCGATGACATCGAGGATCCGCATGGTGATGACTATTACCAACATGCAGTTGGTCCGGAGCAATCGTGGGCCGGCGTTGCGACGCATCCTCTAGAAAGCTCGTCCAAGTCCCCACCCGCCAGGTCGCCGGATGATGAGAATCAGGAGGGCAGGCCGACATATGACGGCGACAGTCTGGCATCCGCGGGCTCCCTCAAGGCCATCGACTACCAACCTTCCCTTACTGGCTTCGATGGCGATGCGGAGGCCGCGTTCAATGATGACGACTCTCTCGACGACGATGGCGTAGAAGATGTTCCCGAGACTAAGTCTTGTTCGAGCTCACCCATACCCACGCATGACCACCTCGTAATGGACGGCCTCGATCACAATAACGAGATGATTCTCTGCCAGAGTGTGCGACCCGGCCTGCCCATCTCCGCCACTAAGCCCATGTCTATTTGCCAGCGTCACTCTCTCCACCAGCGGATGGCGTTGAACGAGATCGAGTACTTCGATCTTGACCTGTCAGATGGCCTCGATATTGGACGCCGGGAGGAAGTGGACATCGACAACTGGAGCGACGCCCTCAAGCATGTCCGCCCTTGCCAAGAGATGCTCATCGTGTATGATGACCTCGACGAGTGAGTCTGCCACCTCGACAATCATGGCTCAAGCGTCGACCACTTCAGAGCGCGAGGTCAGGTCGAGAATCACCATGAGGGCTGTCAGTCGCCCATGCGCTAACAACTTGGGCGAATACATACAAGACCATACCGGAAAATGAGCAATGGAACGACTAGTACGCGCATGAATATGGTTATGGTTACAAGCAAGATGGGTACGTTAGTGTGTTACAAGCGATTGGCATAGCAAGGTGTTTGAGACAGCTGTAGAGGACGACTGTCGTCAAGAGCTTGGCTCGGCCCTGAGTGTGGCACAGTTCGTTACCTAACGCTGTGAGAGTATCATGGGGCACTCCTGCCGCACCTTACTCACACATCACACGGCGAATGTGATAGTGAGACGAGGGCGAGGGTGAGGGCGACGGCGACGGCGACGGTAAGGGCGAGGAAGAACACGATAATCTGGATGATCTAGACAAATGTAGGCGTTCTGTTTCTGTGGTGGCCACTCAAGTGCCGAAACTGCAGGGGTAATCACTGCCCAGTTAGCGTCGCAATCTTCAGAGCTGGCCAGAGACAAGCTTTCGATCGCGTCGATACCCGGGTTAGGATGGGCTACAGTGTGCCTGGTTCTCATTGTTCGATCGCTCAAGCAATCACATGACGGGGACACGAATAATGTTGCAGATGATCGAGACGAGATAGCGTACACAGCTTTACTGTTGACTCGGGGAATGTATACCAACGCCATGACGACCACGGCCTTCCGATCGAGGACAGTGGCCCGGCGCAGGGGAATACTTGGCCCTCCGAACATGGGAAGAACATGATGCACAGGGAATCTCTATGTACTGCATCTCTACAACTTGTCATCCAGCCTTGTCTTGTTACCGAATGCGTTTCTTGGTTTTGTTCAAAAAATGCGCCCAACGCCCCGGCACCGATGGCATGGACCATCGTCAAACAGGAACAGCGACAACTCCCGCCCGGTCCCTCCACATTGGTAGCAGAGCCTGGGTGTCAGTGCGTTCCCGACCCTTGCCTCTCTCTTTGCTGCAACTCACTGTCCACCAATCCTTGGATCACCAGGCTGCACAACAAGCGCACCTGGTGGCGGCGCATACGTATGGCGCATCTGCGGCGGGGGCGGCCGCATCTGTGGCCGGGGCGGCGGAGGACGATAGGCGTGCTGTCCAGGGTACCCTCCCCCTCCGTGGTGGCTGAGCAGAGGCATGTTGTTCTGCTGTCCGCCTGCTGGCAGGGGCTGCTGGAAGTTGTTGGCCCCGACCACACTCATGTTACCCCCCGCTGGTGGAGCCGCATAGCTTGCCGCCAAAGCGCCGCTGAACGGCCTGCCGTACTTGCGCCAGTCGGAGCTACAGGGTGAGCGGGGATTGGCACCCTTGTACCCCGTGTTATGGCACTTGTGGCACCAGTAACCCTTGGGATACACTAGAAGGTTGCCGTTGTGCAGAAGTGCGTGGCCTGGGACGGGGGACTCGGTGGGCTTAAAGGCTGCCTGAGACGAAGGGTTGGAGGTGTTGGGATGACGCGGGGGAATGGGCGGTGGTGGGGCACCGGGTGGCGGTGTGTGCCGTGTTGGCGAGGAGTAGCCTGGCGTCAGATTGCTAGCATACTTGAGAGCCGGCCAGACGGTAAACAGTCCGCCATTGCACAGTTGGCCACCTAACGGTTGCCTCGCCATTGCGGATCGGCGAGACACGGCTGCACAGCACCAAGAACGAACGCCCAACTCACTTTGTCCTACAGGACTGCTGTGGCTGGGATTATACCCAACCCCCACACCCGGAATGCTGTATCCCCCTGTCGAGTGAGGGTTTAGTCTTTCAGAGCGATCAGGGAGGGGCGGTGGTCCAGAGAAGTCCATCCTCCTAGGACCTGCGGCGACAGTCGAGTCGCCCGAGATGGCCTCGTATGCGGGCGGCGGGTCGTCGGGAACATCATCATTGAAAGGGTCCTGACTCGGTCTCGGAGGTGGACCTGGAGGGGGTGCGTGCGACATGGTGGATGGAGATATGGAGAAGTAGAGAAAGGAGAGGGTGACAGTGTTGGCGCGAGGATGCTGCGGTGCGATGACGATGAGGGAAGGATCCCCACTACAAGCCGGAGGGTCAGTGCGGCAAGGGAGCCCCACATGGCCCATTGTATGCCACGTGGTAATGATTGAACCGGTTATAACATTCACACAGGCACCGTACCCTGAAGTGATCCCTGTTACACGTTTGCGCCACCTGTCTGTTAACAAAGTTGTAAATGCATACATGGAGCATGCGTTGTGGATCGTGTCAAAGTACATTTGGCCGACGTTTGATTCAAGTGATTGAAATGGTCTAGTGTTGAACAAGAGCAAGTCTGTGTATTCTCCTTTGGTAGTACGAAGAGGGAGAGGACAAAACGGCAAGAATGGATGGCATGAATGGCTTGGTATTAAATGGTGTTGCCCTCCCCCATCTACCATCGTCCGACATGATCAGGCGGAGAAAACGAGACGGAGACAAGGTCTCGTTTCACATCCTGCAATCCCTTTAGTCTGTCAGCCCAGGCGCGCGCGCCTTGGCCTTCCTTCCCTCCTTACTCAGCCTCCCTCCACGGGTTTCCATCGCCATTCACACGTTCACACTCACACTCGTTCTCCTTCCTTCGTCTCCTTGGTTCTCGGCTCTGAATCGAATCAGCTCTCAGCACCTCTGGACATCGCCATCCTGTCACCATTGCCACTCTTGTATCTCTCGTTTCCATCTCACTCGTCTTGACCCTTCAAATCGCTTGTCTCTCCGTTAGCATTGTCATTCCTCAACCCTTGCATTTCGCAGCACACCTCTGTTCTTGTGCTTCTCTACGCCACAAACGACGTGCCGTACAACGGCCTGGTGGGGACACTCTGTTGTGCATCCAGTTCTCATCCGCCAGCCGCCTAACAGCCACGCTGTGACAAGACCCCTTATCACGGTTGTGCACCTTGGCATAGAGTCTACGTGCAAGGCTTAACAAAGCTAGTCGAGATCCGTTGCCGCCACCAGGAAATGGATTTCCCTACCGATTAGACCCTCTACACGGTACCTCACTCTCACTCCTTCACCCTTCCCTTCCCTCTGCTCTCTTGCCCTTCTCTGCCCCGGTCCTTCCCCCTCCCGCCGGCCACCGTAGCTCGCCGTCCCTGTCCACCACGACGGACGTCCATCACTTTCTCTACCACTCGCATCCTCTCCATCCACCATCACTTCACAAGTCCAACAGGCTGCATCGCCGTCAATAACCCATCACCATGGGCTTCTTTAAGCGCTTGCGTGCTGCATCTGGCTCGCGCAAGCCGCCAGAGAACGCCTCACACTCCTCGACGTCGGGCGATAGTCCGGCCGCGAGCCCGCGCATACCTGGGCGCTCACCGCCCACAAACTTGTTGGCCGTCCCCACAACAAGCTACGCCCCGCCAGTACGAGTAACGACGTCGTCAACCGTCGGATCCGCTTCATCGTTATCCAACACGGCCCGCAACTCCATTCTGCCCTGGAAGAAGGACAAGCGCCGTAACACTGACGAGTTGCAGTCGATCCCGTACGAATCGACCACACCTTCCCCCTTGAGAAGCTTTGGCGGCGCTCAGCGCCCCACATCCCCCTCCCACGCCGCCAACATCCCATCGATCTCAACACGGCCTCCATCGACCCCCGCAAGACAGCTTCGGCCAACCCCAAACTCGTATTCCCAGCCCAACGGAGCTTCATCTTCTTTCGCGGCTCGGTCCCCTTCCGCTTCGCATGAGCACCAGCGCACTCGCAAACCGAGTCATGAATCGCAGCACACCGTCATCTCGCTCAGCAGCACGTTTACTGGCCGCTCGCGTCGCACTTCGGGCTCGGCGGACTGGAAGCAGGAAGGCGGAGTCTTAGGCAAGTTTGCGTTTGAATCCAACGACTGGGGACACAGTGGCGCTACGACGATTCCATTCCAGTCACCGCCTCCAACCGCCGGTCCCTCCAAACAGACCACGCCTGGCACATCACCGTCCAAGCTCACATCGCACTCTCCTGCGCTCGCCGTGTCGCGCACTCCCAAGCCCAAGGCAAAAGAGTCCAATGAGAGCGGAATCTCTTCGATGCGCAAACTGGGTGCCGCGCACACATCCCCATCGCTCCCGTCCGTGTCGACATTTGGCGACAATCCCTGGGGACCAGACTCGCCTGAATACCGCCCGTCAGCACGTGACTGGCCGCCAAGCAAAGCGCAACAACAGGAGAGGGCTGACGTGACAACGGCCAAGGGTAAGGGGACGAACGAGGGCGAGCGTCTATCCCCCATTAAATCCCCCGTCAATGACCAGAAGGACGAGACTGCAGAGACCAAAGCGCGGGGGCCACCCAGGCACTTGGTTAAGAACGGCACTCTCACTGAAGAACTGGAAGAGATCTTTACGTCGACATCGGAGCCTGACCTTGACGAGAAAAAGCGGTTCTGGAAGCCAGGAATGCGCACGCGTCGTACATCCAAATCGCGCACCTCTGATGACCGCGTGAGTGCTCAGCCCGCAACACACACTGATGCCTAGCCCGTGTCCATGTCGCATGTGGAGCAGCGCCCACCACTGCGGCGCCCCCAGTCGTCATTGTTCCACAATCCTTTTGGCCGTACTCAGTCGCGCGTATCCTTAACTTTCGAGCTCGATCAACCGTCACCTGTAGATGACGGCTCGTTCCAGCTCAAGTCGTTTCGGCACATCTCCGGCGCTTCGGACGCCGAGGGCGGGTTTAGCCAATACCGCGGCATCAAGAAAAGCGATGGGGAGCACCTCAACTCGAAGGAGAGGTCCGCAGCGAGCACCATTGTTCCCCAACACGCTGGAAGCAGTGCAAACAGTGGTCTTAGCAGCGGTGCTACCTCTCCTATCCCGCCTCCCTCGCCCTCTGTGCCTTCGAGACCCCGTCCACCAAGTGTCGCAGGCTCCGAGTCATCGCAACGCGTTAGTGTCGCGGCGTTCCGCAAGAACATTCGCCGACCAAGCTCGTCAATGCTCATCGATGACGACGACGACGTTCCGCTGTCGCTGAGCCGCACTCAGCTGTTCGAGAGCAGTGGGCTGCAGCGTGACTCTGGTTCGGCGTTGTCTCTCACCGACCAACCCTCACCACCGGCGCCACCCAGGCGTTCGTTACCTCTGACACCCAGCGATGACTCGAGAGATCCTAGTCCTAGTCCCATTGGTCTTGGTGTGCCACCGCCTGTGCGCAATTCCGCATCGCCATCTCCTGGATTCGTGGTCAAGGGGACGTGGCGCGCTGTTGATACCAAGGATACCAAGAAGACGGACCCCATTTCGGAACGTGTCCCTTCCCCTCTACCGGCTCACGCGTCTATCGTGACAGGGTCACCCAAGGTTGTGCGTCCACCGCGTGCATCGTCACTCTCAGACGAGGCGAAGGACGTATCCATGTCTCCCATTATGATGACACCTCGCGATGGCGTGGCAGCACGTGCGGACGGACGTTCCGCCTCACGCTCACCTCCCGCGCCGGCTCCAGCACCTCTCAACATTCCGGGGCCGCAGGCGAGTCCACAAGATCTCTTGATCAAACTTCCTCCGCGACCTGACGAGCTCCCGGATGGACCAACAAGCCGGGAAACTCCCACTCGTGGCGCGACCCTGTCGCCCACGTTTGCGATGTCATTCGACGAGCCGCTGCGCCGCATCTCTGGTCTCTGGAGCGGCACACCGGACCAGACCCACAGTGACAACGACGATTCTTTCGACCCGTCAACGGCGGAGACTACTCTTCGCGACAGTCAGCGTGGGAGCGGTGGTCTTGAGGTGCCCGCCAACCAGGAGCACCGCCAGAGCTTTTACGACAGGTTGGCGGCTGCAACGTCGTCTGCTATTACAACGGCCTCAAATGCGTTGCCTACGTCAACGTCGTCTGATGAGCGGCTTTACATCCCACCCGTTCGGACACCGTCGCCGCCTCCCATCCTGGCATCGTCTCCCACGAGCGAACATACGGCATCACCAGTTCCTGCTCCCCCGGTCATGGCTGAGGCGCCAGCAGCCGTGCCCTCCATTCCGCATTCATCATTCGGTCGTGCCCTTAGGCTCCCTGTCGACAAACCTCGGGGAGCACGTACGAACAAACAGGGATGGGCGAGTAGCTCAGACGAGGAAGATGACGATAGGACGCGACCCCGGCCTGTGACGTCAGCGTCGATTAACACGACTCGGACAATGGTTGTGGGCCCAAGGCCGAAGTCTACAGCCACACGCCCACACTCGTCTGCCACCATGCTGCACGGTGTGGAGCTTATCTCGGGCTCGTCGGATGAGGACGAACCACTACAGGCGCTTAAGACTTCGCGCTCGCGCAATGACCTCCGCGAATTACAACCTGGAAACTCACGCTTGTCCAACTCGGGATCGTCAGTACCCATGATCAAAACCCCTGAGTCTCTGCGCCCGACCAGTATCCTCAAACCTTCGATGACTGGCAACGGCTATGCAAACGGACATGCCAACGCTCCTGCTCCACGCTCGCGCACTGGTAGTATGCCAAACGGGCAGAGGGCTACCGTCATGTCGAGCGCATCAAAGTGGTCACTGTCATCTGCGCATGACTCCGATGAAGAGGAGCTGCACCCACCCGTCAGGCCAGGGTCGCGCCCGGCGTCTCGCAACTCTGCGCACTCTGTGCGTCCTTCGTCTCGCACCGCGGCTCGTCCGGCGTCCCATGTCAGCACTACTCGGGACTCAAGTGCGGACCACGGCCGTCCCGTACCCCGAACTGGCAGCTCGGACTACATGCCCAAGCTGCGCAATAGGAGCTCTGATGTGCTCCCTCGCAACAAGAGCTCCGACTTGCTTCCTAGTGCTACAGGTACCGACCGCCTCCGCGCCATGCCGTCGGCGCCCAATGTGCGTCACCCTGCACCGCGGCATCCAATGTCGATGGTGGTTGGTGTGGACGGCCGACCTACCGCTTCTCCAGCGTCGTCCCAATCCGGCCTGACGGGTGACAGCTCTGGACAGCAGCCCATGACACCACGCTCTGGTGCGGAGACGGTTCGGCGCTCGTGGGCGGATGGCCGACTGCGTCCAGATGTCGAGGCGGCCACTACACGTAGACCCGCTTCGCAGTTCGACTGGGCCTCAAGTGCAAGCGCAACCCCCGGCGCGCCAGTGCCGATGGGGTACCCGGCCGGTATGGACCCTTACGGCGGCATGAACAAGCAGCACATGTACGCGCAGTTCAAAGCAATGGCCGACGCGCATTTCGAGGACATGTGGGAGCGGGCGTCGAGTGTCGGCACTGCCAATACGGCGCCCCAGGCCAACATGTTCCAGCAGACGTACGGCTACTCGTACAACCAGCCGCCGATGCCCATGATGCCGCCGATGCCGTACGGCGGATACGGGCAGTACCCTTACGGCGCTTTTGGCAGCCCACAGGTCGCCTTCCCTAGCGGTATGCCAATGGGCGGCATGATGCCGCCCATGGGGGGAATACCGATGCAGGGCATGCCAATGGGCGGCGGCGGTTACGCGTATGGGCCTGGCGCGCAATCCGTGTATGGAGGCGAGTTCGGTCCGCCAGTTGCACCAGGCATGCGCGAGACTGCTCCTGGGTCTGGAGGTGGCTCCCCGTCACGTCGCGCACGCCGCATCTCGGGCCTGGCTGACATTCCTGCTGGCCGAGTTCCGGGCCGCCCTTCTAGCTTGGCGCAGGGTTCGTCTGCCGCGTCCGTGACAGGTGTGTCGACCAGTGGGCCCACCACGCACTATGGCCAGCAGCGCGTTACGCCGCCCCGCCGGCAGGCCCGGCGTGTCTCGGGACTAACGTCGAGTGAGGCTGGGCCCCCGAGCTCGTGGAGAACCTCGATGGGCGATGACCTCGAGACACCGCGCCCCAAGCGTGTTACCAACGCATCGTAACCCCTTTCCCTAATCATTTACTGGATATTACATTATCGTTTACCTAGCACAGATACCTGGACCTCGTTCAGTCCGTAGTCATGACCAGCACGACTTAACGCTCGCGCATGTGTTCATTAGCTCCCCAACCTATGCACCGCATAAACATGTCTCTCGGGAGCTTTTGGAGTGGAGCGCAACGCTGAGCCGAAGTGAGAGGCAAAGAGAAGTAGAGCAACGAGGAGGGGTATTACTGTACAAGCGCAGGTTGCGGAGGCATGATGCAAATGCAATAATGTAGGTAGATGTACAAACTAACAATACATGCAAGTCACTTCTTGGGGGGGAAGAACGCCTTGATCCCCGTCGGTTTCGCCGCCTTCTTCTTCCGCCCGCCGTTGCCGCCGCCATTTGCTTGTGGTGCTTGTGGTGCGCCCCCCCCAACCCCATATTCCGCCTGCAGGTCCGCGGCAAAGTGCCAGTCCTCATGCTCGGCTCGCTGTCGTGAGGCCCACTCTTCGTCGGGAAATACAAATGCCTCTCTGCAGCGTAGGCATGTCCAACCAGCCCCGTCCAAGGTCTCTCCCTCGCTCTGGGCGCCTGCCATTGCCTTCGTTTCCACGGGCTCGACTGAGAGGTCAGCCTCCTCGGCCCTTTCTTCGGGGTCCACTTTCGGCTGAGCTTGCCCCTTGCCCAAGAACTCCTCAAGCAGCGTCGGCTTCGGCTGAGTGTAGAGGGTCGGCAACCGCCGCTTTGCTGGGGCCTCGCTGACACCCGACGACACTGAGGCTTCCCGCTCCCCCGGTTCTTCACGCGACCGTTTCAGAAACCCCTCGATCCCGTGTTGCCCCTCCTCGAGCTTCTCGAGGGAATGGAACGCGAGAGAAATCTGCCATCAGCCCCTCCCTGATCGTCATGTACGTTGCAGAACTTGAACCCGTTCGAGGGTACATGCTCCTCCCACAGTCGCCGCGCATGCTTGACAATGTGTGCGGCGTCAAGAGCGCGCGTATACGGAAACGCCATTTGTCGGGAACGGCCATCTCTCCACCCGACCCGGGTTGTCAGCACCAGCGTCTTGGGCCACAACCCTGGTGATGCGTCGCGCGCCTCGCGCAGCCGCACGGCTAGGTCGCCCGCCAGCACGGTCAGCCAGTGGTGGCCCTCCCTGTGGGTCGTAACGTTCGGAATGGTGTTCTTGGAGGCCAGCATCGACTTCGTCGCCAGCTTTTCCTTGACTTCCGTGTGGTCGATGCCCTGTCGTCAGCTCGAGCTGTGGTTCAGAGCTCACCCGGAGGACGTTGTAGACCCAGATACTGTCTACGCCGAACTTGGCTTGCATGTCGTCGAGCGTGACCGACCTGGTGTCAGACTGTCCAACATGGATGCTCACAACATGTCACCGACCGTCTTGGCGCCGTATTCTTCCGCAATGGCACTGCCTAGCTTGCCGCCAAGAAAGCGGATCTGTCATCAGCCCCGCGTGCTGAGGATTGTCAACGCACATCCGTGAAATCCATGTCGCGCATAAAACTCGGCGTTGCGGCTAACCGTAGAACAGTCTGTTGGTTCGGCTTCTTCCACCCGCTGCAGATCTGCGGTCAGCTTGTACCGGCTTCTTCCAGCAGACCTTTGCAAGCGTCTTGTTATGCGCAATGCCCTGCGGTCAGCTTCCAGGAAGTTGTGTCAACTCACAGCAGAGCACGTATAGTGCAATCGGCGCCATACCTCGGCGCGCACGCCAGCCATGACTTCGGCACCGATACACAGTGCCCAATCGCCCCACGTTGACCCCTCTTGACCATCCTCACCTCCTGCCTCCCCCTCCCCCTCCCCTTCCCGCACAACATGCCCTGCCTTGCCCCAATCTAATGGCGGCGGCGTGGGGAGCGGAGAGTCGAGTCCATCTGGCGCGTCTGGTGGCACTGTCCGAAGATAGCTGTGCTGTTCAAGCAGGCGCTCAATCACAATCGGCGTGAGATCCATGAACGCCTCGTCAATCGACGCCTTCTCCAGCTCTCCTTTTGGCACCATCTCCCGAAAGATCGCGAGGATTTTGAGGCTCTCACGCCGGTACGGGTCGAGACTAACCTGGCGTCAGCATTTCCTCAGCTCAAGCTCACCTTGTGCGTCCGCCGGTCCACGTCGTCCCAGTATCCCGCCTCCGTGTCGCCCTCGCGATATGTCGCGACGTGCTGCACCACGAGGGTGGGACAGAGCCTCTTCGCGTCTCGAGCGTTGTGCATCCTTTCGTCAGCTCAGCATTAGGAGCACGCACCGCTTGATCCCGTAGGCACGGGCGGGGTAGTTGACTGCGATGATCGCACCCCACTGGCTGCAGATGAGGGGCACGTCGTCAGGCAGCCCCAACCGCACCTGCTCGAACTCTGTCGTCAGCCCACAACAAATTTCAGACCTCACGCGCAAATGCTCCGTCAATGTCCCAATGCACAATCGTACGGAGCGGGTTGCTACCGTCAGCTTAATCACCACAAAGGGCGCACAAGACCGTCATGGCCTGCGGACTCAACAGGTGGCTGCCGTCAGCTTTTCTCCACATTCAAACCAACCGATAGGTCACCAACGTCGGATTCTTACATTGCGGGGGGGCCGCGAGCGGTGGCATGGCAATCGCAATGGATCACAGGAATGGCTGGAGTAATGACATGAACGTGAACATCTGGACGCGAAATGGCAGGGTGCCTGGACCTGTGCCTGAACATAACAGTGCGGAGATCTACCATGTATCCGCACCTTGTGTACCTGGGTTGAGATGTTGGCGACGAGGGCCATCACAACAACCACACGGCGTTCTACTTCACCAACATCATTCTCTACCTCTAAACTACTTGCCATGCTGCAAGCAACGGTCCTGGGGACCGGAGCGACCGCAGCTTCTACTCTCTATGCGCAGTCCAACTCGCCCACACATTCCTTCCTCGCACAACCACGCTCGCTCGACCCGTCCTCCAAGCCCTCGAAACGCTACGACGGCACAAGTTACGGCGACGAGCGCCTAACCTGGTCTGGACATGAGGTAACATGGACGCGTGGCGTCGAGCTTATCCGCCGCTTCAGCTACTCCTACTTGGGCCAGGAAGTGTCGTGCGCCGCCTTCGCGTGGTTCCATACGCCCGAGGAGGCGTGGGTCGCCTCCAACCCTGGTGGTGGGGAGGCGCGACCAACAGCCAAGTCCCGTCCGGCTGAAGGGACGTTTGGTCCATTCCACACGAGCGCGGACGCCCGTTGGATGGCGCGCACCAAGCGGCCCCACCGCCCACCGGTCGGGCTCCAGAGGGGGGTCGTGGTGGTGTTGCAGCACCAGATGGTCGTGCATCTCGCCACGGGCGAAAAGCACTTCCGATTCCTATCGTTTCCCGTAGATAGTATTTGGCCCCTCTCTACTGGTGGAGTACTCCTCCAGCGCCGCGTTGAGCGGATACGTCACGCTCCGCGTCTCAGCCTGGACGGCGACACGTCGCTCGACAGCCTCAGCCTCAAGCTCGAAGCAAACAAGGATCGCGACGCCGACAGCCCCCGTCTCTTCTCCGTGACGGACATGTGGGATGATCCGCTCAAGGTCGGCGAAGCTGACCTCGATGGCCAACGACTCGTTAGCCAGCCGAGCTATCTCAAGGCCTCCGTGACCGTCTTGCTCGTGACACCCGAACCATATCCGTTCGTCGTGGTGTGGGACGCGGGCGAGAATAAGGTTGTTGTGTTCCGTTATACCACGGTGGTAACGGAAGGGGAGGACGACACGGTGCACAGGTGCGCCTCCACCACAGCCCGTCTCCGGCCCCACGAGCTCATGAGGCAGGCAAACGCGCGTCGTGGGCGCTCATCAGGAGCGGGAAGACGCAGCTCAGCTGCGACGGACCTATTTGAACGCCCTCGCCGTCGCTCGCGCCTCTCAGAAGAGTCTTTTCAACTGCATGATGGGCCCGGGGCGTTCTCCACGCGCCTCAGCGTCGGTGGGGGACCCGAGTCCAATCTCCGTCGCGTTAGCAACGTCGCATCAATGATGCGCGAGGACATAAACCCTTTGGCCGATCGCGACCGCGTCCTGGATATTGTTGCGGAGGATCTCTTCGACACGACGATGGTACATGGTATCGACGGGGAAAAGCAAATCAAGAGCCGGCACAGTGACATCGTCCTGGTCCGCATATGGGGCTGGCGGCCACCTACCAGGTGAGCTTGGAATCCCTCTTTGGCAGCTGACAAGCAGAAAACTGGAACCCCGCACTATCCGTGTCTTCCTCTCCGAGAATCGCTCTTCCGCGAGCGTGTCTCTCAACGTCCTCATCCCCACTGCCCGCGGGCAAAACGGCCTGTTCACCTTTCACATCGAGCAGGCCCGACCAGACCACTACGTCTTCTCAGAGGTGCGCATGGTCGAGTGCCTCGCTGCAGCGCCGGTCCTTGCGACTCGCGCTCACGTGTACGACACACTCACCGTCGACCTCGAGGGCGCCGCGTGGGTTCTCACTCCCTTCGGTGGAAGACTGCCCGTCGCCATCCCCCAAGTCCCCGCCGACCTAGACGTCGCGAACCAGTTTGCCTCGCGTTTAGGCCTGGCAGTCGGTCCTCGGCGCCTTGTGGATCTCGTCGAGGCCAGCGGACCGAACGTCACGGCAGTGTACAATGATGGCGAGCGTGTGCGCATCTCTACCAAGATCACTCTGCCCGAGGGACTGTGCCGCCGCGCGATGGAGGCACTTTCATATGCCCTGACGCCCGAGGTGTATGGCGAGCTGTTCGAAGCGTACCTTGGCCGTGCGCTCGGTGTAAGGTCGCCGTTGGAGCAGTGGCGCATTCTAGCGGACGTCATCTTGTCCAAGTGTGGAATCGGAGCTGCAGTGCCAGCTCCCGTCACGACGGACCCCACACTGCTTCGCCTTGTCCGCCGGTTGGGCCGCACGACACCAGCCGTGGCCGCATCACAATCTGTGGGCCCCGCTGCATGCACGCCCGTGATTTTGCTCGCCCTTCATCTCGTGGCGCAGGACTGCCGCCTCGCATCCACAACCGAGCCAGACCTGCTCCTCATCGCACCTGTCCTCACACAACTTGCGGCAGCTGTGGAGCGCCATGACTGGGTCGACTACTGGGCCCGTCTGATGCCCTCCTCCGTCGAAGGTACTACTTTCTCGTCTCGTAAGCTAGGAATCATTGTCCGCGCTAATGTCAGCCTCCACCATGATTGACACATCACTGCTTGACCTCTTCCCGGAGCCACCAGACGTAATCTCGTACCTCTTGCGAGCGACGGTTGTGAAGACGCGCCCATTCCCCACTCCCCAATCTGTCTTCACCCGCTCATCCCACCTCGGGCCTGTCCAACCTTGTCGCCAGACGGAGTGGATCACCGAGATCTACGCCCGCCTCAGCCCTGGCGCGGGTTCTTCAATTGGGTCGACCAGCCAGCAACGAGGCCTTGCTGTGATTCATTACATGCTGGAGAACGGTCTTGACGAGAGATGGTTTGCGGACGTGCCGTTCGGCATTGCCATGCCGGCGGCCGAGCTCTTCCGCGTCGTGCAACAGCACCTGCCAGTCGACGCGTCGCCAGCTGTCTACTCTTTTATCGGGCGCACGGACCTCACCATGCTGTCCAGTACGAAGAGATTCTCCATCCTCGAGCTTCCTATGGGCGCCGAGGGCGATGACGAGAAGAAGACCATCGGTGACATGATGAAATCTGTCCACCAGCCTGGTGCAAAGCACGCGCATTTCTCGGCCTTGCCGCACGTTCGCTTCGGCTCGGACAAGCGCAAAGAGGAGGTCGAGCGGATCATGCAGACGACACAGACGCGGACGGTGTCCATAGATGATCCCAAGGGCATGAGGTAGGCGGTTGCACACTTAAGGTTGCTGACCTCAGTGAGCAGGACATACAGACCAGCTACCAAAATTACGTGAACATGCTCGCGCAGCGCACGTTTGCGGTCACTGTTGGACAAGGCATGTGGCAGTTTGCGTCGCGCTCCGCACCGATGGGCGACACTTGGCACATCCCTCCATTCGACCTCAGCGTCAAGGTGTTGCCTGCCAACCAGGTGTTGCATCCACAGACTACCGATGGCGTCGAGTGGCCGCACTTCCACCACGCCGTCGCTGCGGCTCTGTCGATCTCGCCAGAATCGAAGGGCATCGACGCGTCATGGGTGCTGTACAACCGCCCAAGCACTATCAACGCGGAACACGGTGGCTTCCTGCTCGGCCTAGGCTTGACGGGCCACTTGCGAAAGTTTGGCTCAAAAGAGACATTCGCGTATCTCCATCTCCGGCACGAGAAGACGACGGTCGGCACACTTCTCGGCATGGCAGCGTCCTTCGCCGGCAGCCAGGACCCTATGGTGACCAGCCAGATCTCTCTGCATTCCAATGCGCTCTTGCCGCCGGGCGCAATGGAACTCAACGGGTCGCCGTTAGTGCAATCAACGGCGCTGCTGTCAATTGGCTTGGTGTACGCTGGCACAAAGCACCTCCACATGGCCGACACGACGCTCCGCGAGATCTCGCGGGTGGAGATGCCAGGCGTCGACTCGTTCACCGAGAACCGTGAGGCGTACTCGTTCTCAGCATCGATGGGCTTTGCTCTCGTCATGCTGGGACGGGGAGGCAAAACGCCGAGTGCGGTCGAGAACGGGATGCTCCAGGAGCTCATGCGGTGCATCTACGGCAACGCCCCGGACGTCAAGGGCAACGCTGCGAGCCGCAAAGGCCCACATATCGATCCCACTGAGACCTCACCCGGCGCCACGCTCGCCCTCGGCCTCATGTACCTCCGCACGGGTCGTAAGGACGTCGCTGACATGCTGGAAATTCCTCAGAATGAGCTTGCACTTGAGAGTGTCCGTCCAGACCAGCTCCTGATCCGGACATACGCACGCGCATTGATCATGTGGGACGACATCCGAGGGACAGTCGACTGGGTCAACGCGCAGTTGCCATCATTCATCCACCACAACGACCACAAGCCCACATACGGCCTGCACGACCTCAATACCGAGCTGGCATACCTCAACATCGTGGCTGGCGCGTGCTTGGCTATTGGCGTGCGTTTCGCGGGCCGCCCACCAGAAACGGCGCACGCGGTGCTCATGAACTTCTTCTCTGTTCTCGGCAAGGCAGCCGCCGACCAGTCCATGAAGTATGAGGCTCGCATCCGGAGAAACGCAGCTCGACAGGCACTCAACACAGTCACCCTCGCGCTCGCAGCCCTCATGTCCGGCACTGGCGAGCTGAACGTTATGCGCCGCCTGCGCGTGTCGCACGGGCAAGAGGGCTCCGGTGTGACGTACGGCAGCCACATGGCAATGCACATGGCGCTGGGCCTCCTCTTCCTTGGCAAGGGGTATTACTCGCTAGGTAACTCCAACATTGCCATCGCGGCGCTCAGCATCGCCTTCTTCCCGCGCTTCCTCTCCGGCGTCAACGACAACCGTGCCTACCCCCAGTTATTCCGGCACCTGTGGGCGCTGGCAGTTGAGCCACGCTGCCTGATCTGCCGCGACGTTGACACGCGCGAGACGATCACGTTACCTATCAAGATCAAGCTCAAGGGCCGCCGCGAGCCGCAGGGCCACATCAGCCCGACGCCCGTTGCGCCGTTCTCGTCCCTCGACACGATCTATGTTGACTCAGTCCGCTACTGGCCTGTCCGGTACGACCTGAGCAACCCGCGGTACCGCGACCACCTGGTGCGCACACGCACGATTTGGGTCAAGCGCCGCGCCGCGTTCCTCGACTACGCGGACGATCCGAAGGGGTATCGCAGCCTGCTTGTCCGCACAGGTGTGACGAGCAGCTACGACATGCACCACGACTTGCTCTCGGCCGCCTCGCCACTGTACCCGGAGCCCGAGGCGTTGTCCGAGCTCTTCACCGCGCACTCCAATGACGTGGCAGTTCACGCCGTCGGGCGCTGGTTCACAGGACCAAGCGCGCTCGAAACGTTCATCCGCAACGTCATGTTCGAGTGTGTCGCGCTCGACAAGAGTGCCCTCTTCTCGGTCTACGTTGGCATCCATCTCGCCCTGTCGAGGGACGACGGACTGCGCCTCGCGCGCGCAGCCCAAGTGGCTTTCCTCGCCCGCTTCTACCGACCCACGGTCTTTGACAGGGAGTACGCGAACCATACACCAGGCGAGCGCCGCCACCCCATTCTCCGCCAGACGTTCCTTCATGCTCTCAAGCGCCGCCTCACCGTCCCCCGGCCGGACGAGGCGTGGGCATACTTTGAGTCTGGCGAGTGGCCAAGCTCACAGGCCGAGACGCTCGCGCTCTACCTCGCGGGCCATTATGTGCCGCCAGTGCGCATGCTGCAGGCACTGCGCGAGCTGGTGGGGCGCAGCTGCGGCGCTGAGCGCGACATTCTCGAGTTCAAGGCGCGCGCCGTCGCGGACAAGTATGCGGCACTCGTGGTATCTCAGTACGACGAGGGTGAAGGGGCCATAGATGTGCCCCAGTGGAAGCTTGACAGTGTGCAGGATGTCGTGGGGATGTACACAACCTAGCGCGGGACCTGTATATCTAGTATCATGCATGTACACTATCATACAACGAATAAGAAGGCTCAAGCAGCGGCTGTGACGGGGCGCGCCTCGCCGGCGTCGTTGACGCGCAGTACCTTGGCCCACTCGATATAGTTGAAGCGGCCCTGGCGGTCGGTGAATGGTCCGTTGAACAGGCGCTCAATCTGCGTGAGCTCTGACCATACTCTAACACAGGCTCACCTCTTCCTGGCTCATGCGGTCGCCCATCTCAGCGAGGAACTTGCGAACCTCTGCGACCTTCACCCATCCCTTGTCACCCTCGTCGAAACACGCGAAGGCCTCGAGCAGATCATGCTCCCGGTCGAGGTGGAGCAGGCGTTCGCCCATCATAGCGAGGAACTGGGTGAAGTTGATGCCGTCGGCCGAACCCGTCGCTCGCCCAGGCCGAGCGGTGAGGAGTGCGTTTAGGAGGTCGGGCTTGGCGGTTTGGCCTGAGGTCAGTTGGGGCGAAAGGGTGGTTGGTGCCAGGGTACGGGGCGGACAGCGGAGACGAGGCTCGGGTGGATGGGAAAGGGGTAGAGAGAAGGCAAGCTCACCAAGCTCGGTTAACATTGTGCGCAGGTCGGCCTCGGATATGCGCCCGTCACCATCCTGGTCCATCATGTTGAACGCCTCCTTGAACTGCTTGACCTGTTGTGCTGAGAACATGGTGTATGCTGCGCCGGACGTTTCGCGAGCGCGCGGAGCCTGTGGGAGGGACGAGGGAAGGCCCTGGCCAAGGCCGAGAGACTTTGGGGCAGCTTTGGTCTGCTGTCAGCTAGATGAAGGGGATGTAACTGGGGAAGGTGAGGGGGAGGAAGTGGGAGGTGATGGAGGATTGGAAGGTGAGCCGGACCTGGGTGTGGGCTGGTGCCCCGTGTGAGTTGCGGGATGTGGTCGTCACAGCATGGTGTGAGGCTTAGATGTCATTGGGTTATGTGACGACTGGGCAACTGAGGAGAATGGTACCCACCATGGTGTTGAGGAGTGGTAGAGTGAGTGGTCGTTCGGCGTTGTTGTTACCTCTCAGGGATAAACATCAGTCGCGCCTGGAACTGAATTTGGTCGACCGTGGGAATGTGTACCCTATCCCTTATCAAACACCAGCATCCAGTCCCTCCCTCCCTCCCTCCTCCTCCCCACGTCCCTTTCCTCCACAACAGCTTAGTCTATGCAATCCATCTGTAGCAAAATAAGACATGTACAACATCGCCAACGCACCCGCACTCAGCACAAAGGTCCATTACCCAGAGCACATGACGCAGGCGTCCTTGTTGTCGATGCTGCACTGAAGGGCCGCCGCAGCGCGCTCCTCAGCGCGGCGCTTGGCCTCCTCGTACGAAATCTCCTCCGAGTCACTGGGGGCAGGTGTCTCGGACGAGCGACGAGCCTGCGAAGCGGCCGTTACGGACGGGTGAACGGCCTTCGGTGCGGTTGTGTTGATCTGGACCTTGCGCATGGGCTCGACCAGGTCGGCCTGCTGTGCGACAGGCTTCTTGGGCGACGGCGCAGCGGGCGTGGATCCGAGCGCCTTGGCCTGCTTGAGCGTGCTGGCGTCGATGGTGAACTGGATGGCGTTGGCCGACGGCTGCGTGCGCAGGTAGTAGGCGCCAGTCTTGAGACCGCGCTTCCAGCCGAAGAAGTGCATCGACGTGAGCTGCGAGAATGATGGGTTCGACAAGTGGATGTTAAGAGACTGGCTCTGGTCGATGAACGCGCCACGGTCGGCGGCAAGCTCAATGACGGCCTTCTGCGAGATCTCCCACACCGTCTTGTAAATGGCCTTGATGTCATCCGGGATGTTGGGGATGTTCTGGATCGAACCACGGTTGGCAATAATCAGGTTCTTCATGTTGTCGTCCCAGATACCGAGGTTGATGAGGTCGCGCAAGAGCCAGGGGCACACGACCTGGAAGTCGCCTGAGAGCACACGACGGGCGTACAGCATCGAAGTGTACGGCTCGAAGCACTCATTCCAGCCAAGAATTTGTGAGGTCGAGGCAGTAGGCATGGGTGCAACGAGGAGCGAGTTGCGAACACCATGCTGGGCAATTTCCTTACGCAGCGGGTTCCAGTCCCAGAGATCCGTGGGGGTGCGGCCCCAGAGGTCGAACTGGAGCTTGCCCTGCGAGATGGGTGAGCCCTCATATGAGGGGTACTTGCCCATGCTCTGCGCCATCTCGCACGACGAGGTGAGAGCGGCGTGGTAAATAGTCTCGAAGATCTTCAGGTTGAGCTCACGAGCCTCGGGCGAGTCAAAGGGCATGCGGAGAGCCATGAAAGTGTCGGCAAGGCCCTGAACACCGAGGCCGACGGGACGGTGGCGCATGTTCGAGTTGCGCGCCTCAACAACGGGGTAGTAGTTGCGGGAAATGACTTGGTCAAGGTTCTTGGTGACGACCCTGGCGATGTCGTGCAGCTTCTGGAAGTCGTAGGTCTGCGTCTCGAGGTCGACAAAGGCTGGGAGAGCGATCGAGGCAAGGTTGCACACGGCAACCTCGTCGGGCGACGAGTACTCGATGATCTCGGTGCAGAGGTTGGACGACTTGATAGTGCCGAGGTGCTGTTGGTTCGATTTGGAGTTGGCCGCGTCCTTGTAGAGCATGAAGGGCCCGCCAGTCTCGGTCTGGGCCTCGAGGATGGCGAACCAGAGCTTCTGGGCCTTGATGGTCTTGCGGCCCTTGCCCTCACGCTCGTACTTCTCGTAGAGTTGCTCGAACTCCTCCGAGTGGACATCGGCGAGGCCAGGGCACTCAGCGGGGCACATAAGAGTCCAGTCGCCGTCCGACTCGACACGCTTCATGAAGAGGTCCGGAATCCAGAGGGCGTAAAAGAGGTCACGGGCACGCATCTCCTCCTTACCGTGGTTCTTGCGGAGGTCAAGGAAGTCGAAGACGTCGGCGTGCCACGGCTCGAGGTAGATGGCGAACGCACCCGGGCGCTTGTTGCCGCCCTGGTCGACGTATCGCGCAGTCGCGTCATAAGCGCGGAGCATCGGGACGATACCGTTCGAGTAGCCGTTGGTGCCGGCGATGTACGAGCCCTTAGCACGGATGTTGTGAATGTGGAGACCGATACCACCGGCAGTCTTAGAGATCTGTGCGCACGTCTTCAGCGTATCGTAGATGCCCTCAATCGAGTCATCCTTCATGGCGACGAGGAAGCACGACGACATCTGCGCGTGAGGGGTGCCGGCGTTGAAGAGGGTCGGCGACGCGTGAGTGAAGTAACGCTCGGACATGAGGTTGTAGGTCTCGATCACGCGGTCAAGGTTCTCGCCATGGATACCGACAGCGACACGCATGAGCATGTGCTGCGGTCGTTCAGCGACCTTGCCGTCAATGCGGAGCAGGTACGAGCGCTCGAGCGTCTTGAAGCCGAAGAAGTTGTACGAGAAGTCGCGGTCGTAGATGATCGCAGAGTCAAGCATGTCCTTGTGCTTCATGGTCACGTCATACACTTCCTGCGAGACCATGGGCGACTGCTTGCCGGTCTTGGGGTTGACCCAGTTGTACAGGTCCGTGATGACCTGCGAGAAGACCTTCTTGGTCTCCTTATGCAGGTTGGACACGGCCAGACGCGCGGCAAGGATAGCATAGTCGGCGTGACTGGAGTCAATTGACGCCACATTGCCTGGAACAGGGTCTACTCACGTGGTGGTCAGGTAGGCGGCCGTCTCAGCCGCAAGGTTGTCGAGCTCGGTGGTGGTGATGCCGGGGTAGACGCCAGCAACGACCTTTTGAGTGATCTGGACGGGGTCGACAAAGTTGCGGTCGAGGCCATACGATAGTTTGTGGATCTGGCAACGTCAGTCATCTCCTTCATGTTTGGTGGCTGGGGCGAGGCGACGCGTGTAGCCTCGTTCGCAATGTTTGAGACTTACACGGGCAGTGATCTTGTCGAACGCCACCGGCTCCTTACGACCATCACGCTTGTAAACCCACATGCTAGACGTGGACCAGAGGGGAAGAGTGTGTGGAAGAGGAGTTTTGCCGGGCAATGGAGAGATACGCGTCTGACGCGTCAGCAATTACCACGGCAACACGAGACGAGCCTCGACTAGCTCACGGCTGGATACTCACGAAGAAGGGACTGGAGGAGCAAGAGCCGTGGCAAGATATGGACCAGCAGACGGTTCGCTGGGTATGTGTGAGAGGAGTGTTGTGTTGGAAGGAGGAAAAGTGAGGGCTTAGGGAAGATGGCTGGGGGAGGGGCGAGGGTCTTGGTGGTGGTTATAAATCACGACGCGTCCTGTCAGTCCAGTCATGTCCTTCCTTGCACGGGGCGGGCCTCTACGGTGAGGGCGGGACCAAATATTGGTCTAACAATGACGTGTGGCAGCGAATATTGTGTTTGTTTGGCTGTATTTTGTGATAATGGCAGGGTTCGCGTGTTTTTTTCATTTATCCTGACGCGTTACAGTGCAATGTTGGGGACAAGGCTTGGGCCACATTGACCCATCTTTGGCCAGACGCGACGTACCCAAGGCTCAAGTCAGCAAGCCGTCCCCCAAGTCATCCTCCCGGCCACCTCGGCCGACAGACGACATTGACGCCATCCCTGATTCCACCTTCCGTACGCCGCGGACGTCACACCGTTCCAGCTCCTTGTTTACATGGAGTGGTAGGAGCCGATCGCCGTTGGCCACCGGGCCCCAGAGCACAGCCAACCTCAGGTCTTTGTCGGTCGACAACCCCTTTTCACATCGTATGACCCAAGTTTGCGCTCTAACAAAACGCGTCGTAACACGATCCATTATCATTATCGTGTGGTCATGACCACATTTGACCCGCCTCCAACATTACTCTGGAGACATGTGACGATGGCGTCTCCATACACAACTGACGGATGTTGGATGAGTGGCCAATGTCACTCAAATATGAGAATCCACCAACTACCGCAACTCGGCGGTCCTATGCGAATGCATGAGATAAAGAAGCCAGTAGTACAGCAGTGGACAAGCAGCGCGCATGCGCAGCCCGAGCGCCTCCACTCGGGCGGTCTATTCCCCCTCCCCCCTCCCACCAGGAGACCAGTCGAACATCGGAATCAGGCAAAGAGGAGGAATTAGTCCTTGGACTTTTTCTTGTCCTTCTTCTCCTTCTTGTCCTTCTTGTCGGACTTGTCCTTCTTGTCCTTCTTCTCCTTCTTGGACTCGGACTTTTCCTTCTTCTCCTTCTTCTCCTTTTTCCTCCGGCTCTCGTCCTCGTCATCATCGTCGCGCTTGCGCTTCTCCTTCTTGTCCTTCTTCTCCTTCTTGGACGGGGTTGCGGCAGCGCTCGATGCGAGATGGGCAAGCTCGGGGTCCATTGGCCCACGGTTCTTGGCAGCAGAGATCTGGTCCTTCTCGACCTGCTTGGCGGCCGCCTCGATGTCGGCATCCGAGACGTCACCCTCCTCGTGGTCGTCGTCATCTTCGTCATCGCCAAGGTCGGCGGCAATCGCCTTCAATGCCTTCTGGATGGCGTCGGCGTTCTTGGAAGGGGCAACGCCAGTCTCGAAGAAGGCAAGGCGCTCCTCGACCTGGGCGCGCAGGGCCTCACCGAACTTGTTGGTAGGGACGTCCGAGAAGCAGTCGATGCGGCACGCAATCGAGCACTTGTTCGCCAGGAAACGCGAGATGCGGCCCTTGTACTTGGAGCCAGCGCGGGAGATGAAGCTCGAGTGGTAGATGAGACCGTACTTGGGAGTGTTACCCTTGGTCTTGAGCGCGCGGAAGAGCGCCTTCTCAGCGCCGAGAATCTGCACAGTCGACGCGGGGTACTTGGCGAGGTTGGTGAGCGAACCAGCGTGGCTGATGAGGCGGGCAGCAATGGTCTCGCCAAGGAGAGCCGACAGGTTGGGCGCGACAATGCTCATCTTCTCGACGAGGTAGCGACGCAGGCTCTTGCGGTACTCTGCAAGCTTGACAACGCGCTCAGCAAAGTTGGAGATGTTGAGGAGGTCAACCTCGTTAATGTCCGAGCCCATGGATGCGCGTGCGGCGTCAAGAACGTTGCGTGCGCGGGTCTCGTCATCGTCGAGGATCTCCTGCATCTCGGGGAGCTTGTCCTCGTTGAGCTGAGTGCGGTCGCCGATGAGGACGGCGAGCTGAGCGTACTGGTGCGCATCGGGGACGAGCTTGTAGAGCTCGGGGAAGTGCCAGCCGTACCACTCGCGGCAGCGCATCGAGAAGGTGTTGAGGTCCTTGTCAAGCTGGTCCGAGAGCGAGATAGCCTGGATGATCATGTTGTCCGAGCGGTTGACGTTGAACTTGTGGGTGAGTCACTAGCTCCATATGGGGTTCTCACCTTGACCTTGCCGCGCGAGTACGAGTGGCCGAGGCCAAGCTGGGCCTGAGTAACGTCACCCTTCTCAAGGCCCTCCTTGGCAAGGAACTTGTCCTGGTAGAGACGCACGCCACGGATGAGCTCGAGAGCGCGCTCCGAAGTGTCGCAGAGAATGCCGGTCTCGCCCTGGATGGCACCAGCAAGTCCACGCTCCGAGACGCCGAGGAGCACGCCGGCCTGAGATTTGTTGCCCTTGGATCCGGAGCTTGGGATGACCATGGTGAGCAGGCTCTTCAGGTGGGGGTTGAGCACACCCTCCGAAACGTCGTTGGCATTCTCAAGAGCCTGCGCGGCGCTGGTGAAGGGGAAGAACGAGGCGAGCTCGACCATGCGGTTGAAGGTGTTCCAGTCGTTGATCGAGTCCTGGAGCTGCTTGGACCGCGCAGCAATCTCCTCCTGGAGTTTGACGTTGAAGAGGGCGTAGCCAGAGGCGCCCTCAAGGAGGACATGGGTGAGCGAGCCGGACATCGCGCGAGTGTCGTGTCAAAGTAGTCGGCTAGGAAAGTAGGGGGTGCTGTGGGTTCGAGTCGTCTCCGAGTCGTTCGCTGGTTTTAGGGTCAAGAGTCCTGCAGCGCCGTTGATGGACGATGGATGTTGCAGGTTACCGCCGAGGCCGACGAGAGCGAGCAGCTTGGGATCGAGAATTCTTGGATGTCGGACACTGGGAGAAATTACATCGAAATAATTCATTAAAAAGCCTCAATATTGTCACGCGACTACCACGTGGACCAGTTATAGCAAGATACTGTGATTGGTGAATAGGAAAATGAAGTGCATTCGTATATAGTGAGTGGCAACTTTTTTATATACAACATCAAATGACGTGTACAAGGGAAGGGCATATTTGAACCCGCTAGGGCTGCCTCCAAACAGTCTCCTCGGAGACCCCACATGTCGTTTTGACAGTTGACCGAGGGCCGTTGGTCAGCCCGAGTTGGAGTTAAGTCGGCTAATCCGAAACCCCGCGTTTCATCGTTTATTGTGACCCCACTGGCCCAGCTTGCAGCTTCTGGTGGCAGGGCCGCACATTGTCAGCATCTCAACATTTGCCACTTCTCGTCTGATTGTCTCGACCATGTCTGGGATAGTAGAGAACGGCGGTCGGTGTACACCGCCATGCGTTGCGACCAAGAAGGCACCACACCCAGTCTCCGTCCACTTCGTGAGTCAAACTCGGGCACTCGATTGTGGAGGAAGGTAGCTGACAGCAGCTGGGAACATGTAGCGGTGCGCTTGCCACTGCCTGTGAAAGCTGACATCAGGCGGTGGCCCTGTCTCCTCAAGGCAATGCTCTTCCCTCGCGGTCGACTTCGGGAACAACATCTGGCGTGCGCCCTCTGGAAATCCTCGCTGACGCCAGTCTTCGACGCCGCTGATGGGACCAACAATCGCCTGCACCAGAGCGCGCTACGTATGGTCAACATCTCGCGTATCTTTGTGACACACATGCACGCGGACCATATCCTGGGCATTGTGGCGATCATGTCGGTCATTATGAGCGGAGTGGGGCAGTCCGAGGCGGGTCTCGAGCGCCTGCGGGCGGCAGGCACATCAAAGAAAGTGAGATAGCCATGGATGGAGCGTCACCTGACAGCAGGCGGACATCAACATCTACGGACCAGTCGGAGTGCGCGAGCTCATTCGCACAACGCTACGCCTCACGCAGGTCACTCTCACCGGCACATACGCAGTGCACGAGCTCGTTCCCCCGGGCTCGGAGAAGGGCGTCCGGTGCTCCGAGGCCGAGCTGCACGTTAACGAGGCGGTGGGACGTGACGTCCTCGCCAATGAGGAGGGCGTGTGGGAGATGATCGTGGACGAGCGACCCACAAAGGGCAGCAAGGGCTGGATGGTCAGCGCCGGGCCCCTCGTGCATCGAGGTGAGTGTGGCCCAACGTCGGCCTTGCACGGCTGACGTCAGTACCTTCCATTGGCTACGTTCTGCAGGAGCCAGCACCTCGCAAGCCACTAGACACGGCGCGCTTGATTCCTCTACTGCAAGCTAACGCAAAGGAGCTGGCGGCTCAGGACCCGCCTGTGCGACACCCGCTGTCACTTCTGAGCCATCTCTCCTCGGTCCCGCCACCGCAACCGCTGACGCTGCCGTCAGGTGAGGTGCTCCATGCACCCGAACCAACAGGCGAGCCGGGGCGCAAGCTGGTCATTTTCGGAGACTGCGCGGGCGGCACACCCAACGAGGCGCTGCAGCGCATGTGCCATAACGCATCGCTGCTCGTACATGAGTGCACGAACGCTGCCATTCCCGAGAGCGTGGGAAAGGGTGATCGAGGGCGAGCGGTTCGCGCGAGTGGACTCGAGCAGAGCCTGGAGGCGAAGCGTAGCAAGGAGTTTGACCAAGCAGCCAAGGATCGAGGCGTGGTGCGCGAGCCATGGATCTTCCTTGGCAAGCACGGGACGACTAGCTCGGCCGTGAAGGCGGTCGAGGCGTTTGCGGACAAGCGTGATGCGATCCGTATCAAGGCGCGCTCACGGGGCCACGCCACACCCGACGAGGTCGGCGAGTTTGCGTACGCAATCAACGCGCGCCGCGTGGCAGTCAACCACTTCTCGGCAATGTTTCCATCGCCGCGGTTTGCGACCAACGAGCCCCTCCCCGCACTGCTGGGTCCAAAGAGCCCTTTCCCCTATCCCGTACCTGCGGCCGAATTTGTGGGTGTCAAGCCGTTGCCACTGAACGCCTCGGAGTTGCACCTGCGCATGATCATGCAGAGCCTCGTCAACCAGATCAGCGCGATCTGGAACGGCCCAAGCTGCCACGACCACGCGCTGCAGGGGCCAGAACCGCACCTCGTCAAACTTGCTGTTGCTACCCGCGACTTTATGGTTCTCCGTGTGCCAAGTCACGAACTGAGCGAGAGCGAGGTCGAGGTGATGCGTGCGGCACGCGAGGACGCCGTCCGCGTCATGAAGAGTTGGTCGTGTGACGGGGGTGCCTGGGTTAGTGAGGGCGGTGAGTGGCGCTGGATCGGTGTCGACGCCCCGCCAGCGATAGAGGGTGATGCGCCTGAGAATGTCAGGCTAGACGGCACGGGATAGAATTATGATCCGATTAGAACAAGTAGTAGACGCATATACGTAGTAGACGCATACACCGGCATCTTTTCATCTTGACTGGTGTCTTCTCATTGTTTGAGCTGACATAGTTGGGTAGAGCTTGGGCGACGCCTCGACGAAGTGCGCCTCGCGATAACAATCGTGCTGGAGGTCGCTGTTCCACAACAAGCCTTCTGTAACTTCTCACATCGCCGAGCTTTTAGAAGCTCTTATGCTCTTTCTCCCAGATCTTTCCCCCCTTCCCCCCTCCCCTTCTGCGAACCCCCTACAGTGCTTCATTCGCTGCCCCCCCTCGTCTCTGCGTCCCGTGGGATCAACTAACTCGTGGTGGTTCCCAGTGCTAGAAATAGTTGCCCTTGCCCGCATAGTCAGCCTCGCGGAGGGAGGATGGATCGTCGCGCGGCTCGGGTTCGCCACCGTCGCGCACAACGGGCGTAAGCTTTGCGTCTGGTGGTGAGAAAGCCTTGGCAGAGAAGATGGGCCGGCCGGGAGGTGCAACGAGGCTCGCAGCCGGCGGGACTGCCTGGAACGCGACCTGCTGTCAGTTGTCTTCTCTTCTGTAGGAAGACAACAGGGTCGTCGTGGTACGACTACGCTGTTCAACCCACCGTATCGTTCATCTTCTTGTACGAGCTAATCCACGCGTCCGCGTCTGCAATCTCGCGCTCGATCCTTCCCTGTCGCACCTTGCGAGCCTCCTTCCTGCGTTCGGCCCCACGCCCGATACCCAGGCCCTTCATCTTGGCCTCGACTTTGCTGTCCTCGAGCTGGGCGAGGCGTCCCCGTGCCTCAGAAATCCAAGCGATCGCCTCGCCTACGTTATTTCCTTTCCCGTTCTCTCCGACATCGACGCCCAGCCACTTGTATGCCAGCGCGGAGGACACAAGCGCTTCCTTGCGGAGATATCGCTTGAAGTCAGGGATGACGTCGCTCTCCGCCGCATCTGGGTCTGCTGGGAGACGATCACGCGCAAAGAGCTTGGCCTTTGCAGTCGGCCCGTCGTGTACTGCAAATAGAGCCGAGGCTTGCGAGTACAGGTTTGCAACGTGAAGATAGAGCTTGCCGAGGAGGCTGGGGGAGGGGTGGTTGGATGGGAGGGGTGGGCCTGGAGGGGCGAAGAGGGCGTGTCCCAGTACAGGGAGAAGGAGCTTGCGGATCGCGGTAACATGCGCATCAGCAAGGAGGATCCTGTTGTCAGCTCTCAAGTGGAGAGACGTACATGGAGAGGCCGCGGAAACCCTCGGGCCCCGTCTCAACTGGCCACTTGGTGCCCTTGCCCACGCGGCCACCTGTGGCTTTTCGGCCCTCCTCTAGCTGAGGAGCTACGTTGGTGGCGGCCCACTCCGCTACACCGGAGGCTTGTGAGAGGAGGTCGACAGCGCGGGTCAGCGCGGCGGTCGTCTTCTTCTCGTCTTCGGTACTGAGGGCTGGCACGCCACGCCCAGTCGACTCGAAGGTCGGAAGAGAGGAGAGGATGCTGGCAGCATAGTTGCACAGCGCGATGGTGTACACTAAGAGCACGAAATGGTGTTCGGCATGGATGGATGGGAAGGGGAGGAGAGGCGACGAGACGGTATATCGCGTCAAGCTCGATGCCCAGAGGAAGACGGGATCGCCCTTGAATAAGAGGTCGTCGGTGTCGAGGCATGCAATGATACCCCGCAGGTAGGGAAGGTAGACCTGTACTGCCTCGAGG
The DNA here is from genome assembly GCA_030805415.1 of Cutaneotrichosporon spelunceum. NCBI lineage: Eukaryota > Fungi > Basidiomycota > Tremellomycetes > Trichosporonales > Trichosporonaceae > Cutaneotrichosporon > Cutaneotrichosporon spelunceum. The sequence continues at coordinate 490,715 of BTCM01000001.1, forward strand.
ACAGCGAGAGCGGATGTGCCTTGATCCCCGGCGGCGGCCGCCTTGAGGACGAGCTGGAGCTTGGTGCGCGCGACCGTTGCGTCAGCCAACTGGAAGGTGTATGCTGAGCCTCTGTCCAACAGGACATTGGCGAAGGTCACGGAACCCGTCGTTGGATATGGGAAGAGAAAGGGAGCCATGGCGAATGGAGAGTGGACGAGTGCAAGTTGCGAGTCGCCAGCTTGTGCCAGAGGGCAATGCATTTGTGGGCTCAGGCACACCACTGGAATGATACAAGGACCCAAATCTGTGCGGAAATTCCACTCGACATTGGCAAGGTTGTGCGATTCTACATGCATGTGGTGCTCAACAGATGACCATGTGGGCCATATGCAGGACGACTAGATACAGAGCTACTTCTTTTTAGCAAACTCCTTGCGCGTGTCGTCAAACCGGCGCACGATGACCGAGCATTGGGTGACGGCACAAAGCTGGCGCGACTTCTCCTTGAGGTCGTCGTTGAAGAGCTGAACACCGGCTGCCCGCTCAACAGTCTCAACTAGCAAAGTTAGCAGCGACAACACTTCAACTCACTGGGAGCGATAAAGGTACGAAGGTCGGCCTGGTCCGGGATCTCCTTGTTCGGGAGGATGAACGCGCCCATAGCAAGCTCCTTGATAGTGCTAGGCGAAGTGACCTCCTTGTTCGACGTGTTCGGCTTCTGGGGAAACGCAAAGTCAGGGCGCGACGCGAGAACAACCTTGGCAAAGTGCGTTGGGACGGAAACCGATTGAGTTTCACCAATCACCTCGTAAGTCTGAGTGAGCTGAGGGCCCGGCAAAGAAACTCACCACACGCCACTTGCCGTCGGCACCGCGGGTTGGAAGGTAAAGGGGGATGCTGTCGTCAGCTGGTGGAGCACGCACAACAGCTCACGTAAACACGTAGACGTCCTCAAAGTTGGTGGTCAGGCGGCGGCAGAAGTCCTCGACATAGGCCCAGTCTGTGGTCAGCGGTGCTGTGGGCCGCACCCACAGTGGCGGTTGAAACCCTCCCCAACCTGCGGGGCAATGTTTGTTAAGTAGAACGTCTCGTCCATGGCCTGCTGCGAGATCTTGGCATCCGCCGCGGGCACCCTGTTGTCAGCTTAGTCCTCACACACGCCAGCTGAACACACATGTGGCCGCGATCGTAGCCGCTACGGAAGTCTGTCTGTCAGCTAACCTAAAAGACATCCCATCTCACAGTCAGAGAGCTTGGAACGGAAGAGCTCGGGAATGCTCTCGTCCTCCCGGAAAGTGCTCTTGGAGCGGTCAACCTTTTCCGGAACAGTGTCGGCGGCGCGAGCCTTGTCCAAGGGGACTGGCTTGATGCCGCTGGAAGACGGAGTGCGACGGAGCGACTCGGCGGTGAGATGCTCGGCAGTCTGGCATTAGCATCTCCATTGATCGGGTGGAGGGAGCGAAGGGCTCACCCATGCCGGGTGTCGCATACGGCGGTCGTACGCAGTAATGTACGCCTGCCGGCGGATGATATCGAATGTAGGGCCTTGTGTCAGATTCACCAGATTCAGAACATACCAGGGTATCCGCCTGCCACTACAACCGGCCCAGAGGATGTCGGGAGCGGCAGGCGCTGCAGCTCTTGTCCGCCCTCGGGGGGAGCGGGGAGCGGCGTGCCTGCCGGGTAGGCAGGCGCGACCTTCTTGTCGCGACTGCCAAAGTACCCGCCGGCAATGCCGAGGGAGAGGCCGGCTGCGAAGAGCAGCGAAGGGCCGAGCGTGGGCATGGTTGTTGTCGATGAGGAAAGTTCGGCTCGCGGCCGCGAAATGTTCGACAGAGGGCACGGAGATTGACGAGCTCCGCCCACGTGGTGGAGCTGGCCAGCTGGGGTATTGCAATTTCACTAATAAGACTGCCCTGGTTATAATTGTGAATTGTCTTGGATTGACACGAGGCTGCGCTGGGTGTTCTGATGCATGGTGAAACTGGGGTTTGCTGCATGCCCATCGCTGAAGGGCCAGTGGAGGAAGTGAGATTGTTTGACGAACATGGGAACATGCATATTATTGCTGGGCTGAGACCCCATCTAGGCACAGCCAATGCGATTTGCCACTGGGCGCTGACATGACGCAGAGTGACGGGCGGTTCCCAAGTTGCCCTTCTGACTTGGCGCGGTTCCTGTACGGATACAAGTATCTGCACATAATTGCCACCGTCTGCCGGCAGTGCTCTCACGCTCTGGAGTGTGCATGAGCACCCAGCTTAGTCCTAAGCTGCTGATTGCTCTGTTCCGCACGAGCGCCAACTTGGGGGCTCATGCGGAAAAACGGAACTCACCTCGGTGATGTAACAGGGCCGAGTGGCGATCATCCGATGCCAAGGACCACGCATTTCCCTCCACCGCTGTCTACATGAGTATGGTCAACAGCACAATCCGCATCTACACATCGCCCAGTATCCAGTGTCCAGCTTGTGCTGCAAACCCACAGCCCCAGGCCAGAGGCCAGTTAACCCTTCCAGGCCCTCACGGCAAGCCCAGCCAAGCCCTTCCTCTGGCGCCGGCCCCGCGCGCCTCCACTGTCACCAACCAACTCATCTAACCCTGGCCACCGCTTCTCCTGGAGCACCATCTACATCCTCCCATCACACTCCCATCTCTCGCACATCACTCTCGACGCTCTACATCGCTGGGTCGCACTCGCAACGATGAGCTCCGCGACCGTTAGCCTGGCGGACGCACCGACGTCGTCACCCATAGAGTCAGGCTTCATCAGCATCACGAGCACACGGCCAGTCACGACCGGCGCGCCCTTCACTGGTGGCGGTGGGCCACCAACTCCCAACCTGAACAGCGGTTCATCGTGAGTCACCCACCTCGTCACCTCGTCATGCTCGGTGTCGGCCCATGCGGGGCCGCTGGATGTACCGCTAACCCCAGAACTCAGATGTACCTGTTCACCTTCCTCGCGACGGTGTGCGCTCTCAGCATTGTCGCCATCGTCCTCCTCTGGCGAGCCATCTACGTTCGCCGCCGCTTCCACCGCCAGGTTGTCGAGGCGATTGCGCGCGGCGAGCCGCCGCCCCCGAACTTGCGCAGTCCGTTCATCGCACGCTACCCACAGGCATCGAAAAAGAAGGTTGAGCTCGGCCCCATGCCGCGCATGTGGGAGTGTGAGATGCGTCGCACAGATTGGGACGTTGAAAAGGGCGAGGAAGTGGAGGACGATTGGGATGGGGATGAGTGGCAAGACGTCGTCGTGAGTGCTACGCAGGGCCCCATCTGACGCTAGCCGGTGTCTGTCGTCTCGGTGCCAGGGCCCGAACCCGAACCCGAACCCGAGCCGGCATCTCAGACAACACCGCCTGTCGAGGTCCCCCGGATACCGACAATGACCGAGGAGCTACGTGACACACTCCGGGACATGCTGCCGCTGCGTAGCCGCGAGGGTCCCCGTTCACATGTGCCACCTAGTGGGGATGCCATCGAGAAGGCGGTCGTTGGCGAGGTCCCAGAACCGGGGACGGCGCTGCGCGTTGGTGTGCTCATCGCCATGCCGTGCAGCTCGGATGCGCGGTGGAAAGCAGTGGATCCGGAGAAGTGTGATGTACCAGAGGTCAAGCTGGGGGTTATGGAGTGTATTGTGGGGGAGGGGCATTCGGCTGGGGTATAGCGTGTTGTAATACATGTACAGTATAGTTGATCCCGTGAGCTGGGTTATGCAGCGGGAAGGCTTGGAGCGAGGTGTAAGAGTGGAGTGTATGTCCGAGCGGATCGGCCGGCCCGCCCCCGCAGAGGGAAGGCTTGGAGCCTGGCGTCGTGATCGAGCGAACGAGGGCGCAGGTGACAGTGTGCTGTACGTTGGCGATCAGCCGCGACAGCCATCACCCCCATCCACCTTGCTCTACACGCCCATCTCTTCACTTCACGCTGACATCCGTTCGCATCTCTCACAGCCGGGATATCACATACACCGTAAGCATCTCTCACCCATCGTCAGTGCACAAGTGTTCTACGCCTCCAATCTTCGCAACCGCTGACCCAGCCTAAAGAACAGGAACAAGTTCTTGATTACTCTATTTCTTCGTTCGTTGAGCAAAGATCGAACGGACGGCACCTGTTTCCTGACACGCGCCGTTGCGAACTGCACACCCACACAGCAGCCCAAGAAGCGCCCAGTCGCCCTGCAGGAATTCGGCGCCCAGTGCTCTGGCGTGCACAGGCCTCTATCATGATCGGCCGACGAGATCGGCCAAAAGATCGTCCGGAGATCGACCCGAGGAACGAGAAGAACGCACACAGAGTGCCACAGTGCCGGAGGGTCCAGATGGCGATGGGAGGGGGCGCAAACTTGGCGGTGGCTGCGGGGAATTTGTCGAAGCCCTGCGCCACGTTTCCTGTTTGAGGCTGTGCCACTGTTGCGACTGCGACTGCGCGACTGCGGATCATGATAACGATCCCTGTCTGTCGTTTGTCATGTACTCATGTTCCCAACAGCGACCAATAAGACACAGGTAATCGCTCACCTCATCTCATCTCACCAGACCCCAGACGCCATACAGGCCAGGCTCAAGGCATGCCCGAGCCTCCCTCGCCCATTCATCTTCAATCCCGACCAGCACCCCAACATGAACAAAAGTACCGACTGCATTCAATGGAGGGAATTAACGTTACGAGTCGTATGCGTGTATAGAACGCGAAAGAAATGTAGTGGGTGGGTGAACAGTATTAGCACCATTCTATGCTACAGTGTGACGCGCTTAGAAGAGGAGAGCAGCGCCCGCAGCGGCCACGGCGACGGCGAGGCCGGCTGGAGAGGCGTTGGCCAGAGCACCACCTACAGGGGAGGAGGTGGCGGCAGGGGCCGAGGCTACGGCCGACGAGGCCCCCGCGACGACGGAGCTGGCGGCGGAAGCGGCAGCCGAGGCGACCGACGAGACACCAGAGACAGCAGCCGAGGCGGCCGAGGTGGCAGCAGCCGCCGCGCCCGAAGCAGCGGAAGCGGCGCCTGAAACGGCGCCCGAGGCAGCAGAAGCAGCACCCGAGGCAGCACCCGAGGCAGCGGCCGAAGCCTCAGCAGCGCCGCTAGCACCGGCGGCGGTGGCAGCGGCACCAGCGCCAGCAGCGTCACCCGAGGCAGCAGCGCCGCTGGCCGAGGCAGCACCCGTGGGAGCGGCGCCCTCAGCCGAAGCACCACCGGAACCAGCGGCACCGGCAGCACCAGCGCCAGCAGCGTCACCCGAGGCAGCAGCGCCACCGGCCGAGGCACCACCCGTGGGAGCGGCGCCGCCAGCCGAAGCACCACCGGCAGCAGAGGAGTCACCGGCGTTGTTGCCGGCAGGGGGAGCAGGGGCCTGGTTGGATGTGTTGCCCTGGGGAGCGCCCGAACCCTGGTGGCCACCGGCGCCGACACCGCACTTGGAGTCGGCGACCTTGACGATTTCCTCCCAGTGGGCACCCTACCAGTCAGCGCTGTTTGGAGATGGGTGATGGTGATGGAGCGATGGTGAAAACAAAGCGAGTCAGGGAGACCCGACAGCCGGGGCTGAATGCCTCTGCTGTATGCACGTCTCTATGGTTGACCCACAGCTTGGACGTGACGGAAGTGAGGAATGGTTGCAATGTGACGAGAGAAAAAAGTGTCATCAAGAGGCACTCACGTCCGAGCAGTTCCAGATGCACGAGTAGATCTCGCCACAGTCCTTGCTCTCGCACGACGAGAGGCAGTCCGACTGGCGCTTGGTGAGGCCGTTCTGGTGTCAGTGCTGGGTGACAAAAGGAAGGTATGAAAAGCAAACGTGCTGGTGGTACGTACGGGGAGGGCCGCGATGGCGGGAAGGAGGGCGAGGAGGTAGGCAGCCTTCATTGTGATGGATGGTTTACGTGTGTGTGTGTGAGGATGGGTGTGTGGTGATGAGGAAGAGTTACGAAGGAAAAACGATAAAACCGTTCAAGTGGATGATTTATGGGAAACAGCTGGGGTGGGACGGGGGTTGAGGGAAGGCGAAGGGTTTAGAGGCTGATGGGCAGCTTGACGATTGCGGTCGCTGTGGAGACGACAGCGGAGTGTGGCGGGGGGGGGAGCCGGAGGGAGGAATCAAGGTGTCTTGGCACTGGCGTTATCCTCTTGTCTCAGGGCGATGTGGTCACCCCCGAGGGACGGCGTAGGGACTCCAAGGAGAGACGCAGGGATGACATGCGAGGTGTCATCAAGGTTGTGAGCGAGTCTTGGCCAGGCCTTGGTTGTATTCCACTTGCTCGACTGGGCAACTGGCCTTGAATAGCACAAGATGTAACGCGCCGTCGGTCCGAGCCTCAATCAACTCAAGACCCTCGAGCCGGCGAGTGCATGGCAGCCTGACCTAGTCTCACCCATCATGTCATGTCATATGCTCAGGGCCTTCTCTCAAAGACAATCCTCGGTAAACAAGTCAGTGGACGGCACTTGGACAATGATTAAGGGAGGCACTGGCCACAGGCCACCGTTTGTGTCTTTGGTCCTGGAGGGTGTGACGCTGTGACGACCTGCTGCCTCCCAATGTCCGCCTGCTGTCCCTTGGTTTTCGGATTACCCCTTTGGTATCGCTCAACGTCCAAAACCATGTTCCAAATCCAACGGCACGAGGCCGCCGCTTGTGCTCGAAAACTGGGGGAAAGGGCCAAATATGGCTCGATTGGCTTTTTTTTATGGACGGTAGTAAGTTTCTCTCGAAACGAGGTGTATCCTCCTTGAAAGCGCACATGGCTGTAGGGCCGAGACCACAAAGAGCATGATGGCAAGCTGCACAGATCGCTCACACCCGTGCGTTCGCCCGCCGATCCCGCCGCACAAGGCGGAATGACATTGGCGGGGTCTTTGAATACCCTTTGCCCTCTGGAATCTGGCAGGTCAATTAACTCGCGTCGAAATCTAGCATCCCTTGCGCCCTCGCATCCTCACTCCCGCGCCGCCGCCTGCAATCTCGCCACCCTCAGGAACTCGTACCGGTACTGGCATTCATTCAGGTCCAGACGCGTCTCATGAATGGCTCGCCCTCGATGTCGCGTCTCGACGCGTCCTGGTCTCTGGCCTGGCCCTGTCGTCGGCAACTCGGGATCGGCGAGGGCGTGATTGGAAAGATCTAGACATCAGCTTGTCGCCCCTCCCAGCCGAGTTAACCTTGGCCCATTCCCCCCGGTTCCTCATCGTCCATCTGTTAGACAACCGCGTTCCACGGCGCACAGCTGTGCGTTCCTCAAACGCGACGCGGACGCGACTGTTTGGCTCCAACCTGCGTCATGTTGCTTGCCTGCCTGTGTGAGGTGTCCGTCGGTCGACCGTCGGCGATCGATGCACAATCTGTCGATGGGCTTGAAACCAAGTAAACAAGAAAGTAAATAACTCGAAACACATGACCGTCTCCAGCCTGAGCCGCCGTTTCGCACACACCACACACTGTTCCTGTGCTGTCCAACATGCCAGGGGACGAGCTCACAACTCGACATCAGCACCATGCGTCTTGGACGCGTCGCGAGCGGCTCAACACTATGCGTCTTGCATCTTGCATCTCGACGCGTCGTGCCACGTGCGTTACATCTGATAGGAGATCGGAGTATTCATGTGCCCCGGGCCTATTCCATGTCCTCGGTGTCCTCCGGTGTCCGTCCTCCCGCCTGGGTCGGCCATTCAATGTTAGGCAGGATCAGCCACAACCCAGGGTGCAAATCCATGCATTCCATCCGTCGACGAGGAGCCAGAGGCTAGAATGGATGCGGAAAGACAGCCACGTGGCAGGATAAACCGGCCCGCGCGGAAGCGGCTCGCAGGGGATCCGACCTGCCGTGAGTGGGAGCGGATTCCGAGGCCCGCCAAGCCTCGCTCAGACTTGCCCGCGCCACGTGCCTCTGCACCGCCCCCTCGCCTACGACATGCGTCATGCCGATGCCGTCACGCCGAACTGATCGGCACTAGCCTGCTGCACGTTACTGCGCAGCCAATTAGGTTGCGGGTGGAGCCGGAGCCATTTGTAATCGGAGCAATTTCGTCGGAGCCATTTGGACGAGAACGTCAGTCGAGCAGGGCCGAGCACGAGCAGGGCCGTCCTGATCGTCAACCAGTCCTGGCCTGGCTGGGTCTGGCACAGTTGGGCAGGTGGAATGCGGCGGCCTCGGCCGACTGCGCCTGAGTAACGCTAATGTTGGTGTCATCATTCCACCCGCCCTGTCCTGCAGATCATGGCAGCCTTCTGCCGAGAGCGGCTTTGTCCATCTCCCTCTGCCATGTGTCCACGCCCTGTTCCCATGTGCACAGGCCGATAACAACGACTTTTCAAGACATGACACCGCAGTCAAATTGATCCACTGGCCGCTGGCGAGAAAGGCGGGATGACGTACAGCGTTGGACCATGGAGACTTGCGAGGGCTTTGGCAGGTTCTATCGGCCATTGTTGGTCGCTGATCTGCGGTGGAAAACGGACTGTGCTCGACTCCACGTCCGACTGAGGCTTGGCGGTGAGTGGCGGCGTTGGAGTGCAGAGTTGGGTCGTGGCCGCTTGATCGGCCTCGCCACCATCTCAACACGTTCCTGCCACACTCCTGGTGCTCCCCATCCTCGCCCCGCCATCTCTTGTTCCCCCATCCTTCTGGCTGACCATGTCGTCTCTGGCCTCCCTTGGCCTCTGTCGTCTAGTATGAGCCACATCCTCGGCCCACACACCCCACCCCACGCACACGCTCATGCAAGCGATACATACGATACGTCTAGATCTCATCTATCGCGATCGATTAGGCGAAACGCTATCCTACTGCGTCTTTTTCTCCCCGACAACGTCCTTGAGGTCCGGCAGCGCGTCGGCCTCCTCCTTCTCCCGCTCCGCCTTCGCCTTCTCCTCCAGCTCACGGCGGGCCTCCCGGCGCTCGCGGCCGCGCGTGACCAGCTCCGGAGGCTCAATGTCGGCAAACAGCGCCTTGCACATCGTCTCAATGAGCCAGCACCCGGCAAAGTCGCCGACCATGACGGCGGCCAGCACCACGCGGAAGCTCCACTTCATGTCGACAAGCTGCAACCACGAGTTGAACTCGGGGAGCAGGTCGAGCGCGCCGCTGTATGCCACAAACGACGCGCCGAGCAGACCAAGGTAGAGCGGACGGTTCTCCTTGATGCCCTCGCGGAAGGGGCGGCCCTGGAAATTGAGGACAAATGTCGAGACCTGCTGCGAAAGACCGAGCAGGTAGATGGCCGTGTTGAGTAGCGAAGGCTCAAACTTCTTGTCCAGGTCGATCACGCCCACGTCCTCGAGCGAGCGCGACAGTGACGTAATGTACAGCAGCGCAGCGCAGTGCACCGCAAACTGCAGCAGGACCGAGAGGAGGACATACCAGTTGAAGATGTTGCCGAGCGGACGCTCGCGACTCAGCTTGTCGACCGGCTTGGCGCGCGAGATACACAGGAAGCACACGCTCATGAGCATGCCCGTAATCGTCACCTGGTAGTCACCAAACTTGATGCCGTCGAGGTACTGCACACTGAGCGAGTACGCAGTGATGAGGCAGTTGAGCGCGAGGATCTTGTACATCTGGATAGTCGCCACAAGCGTGCAGCGGCCCTGGCGGATAATGTTGGAGATGGCGGCGACGTTGGACAGTTTCGAGGTGAAGGGCGCCGCGCACGACGCGTCACCGAGCTTGATCTGGGGAACCTCCTGCCCGTCATCCATGTCGGCGAGCTTGGAAGTAATAGTCGTGAGATCAAACTTCTCCATGGGGTTCTGGCGCTTGGCCGCGTTGTGGTCCGCCGCAACCTTCTCCTGAGTCTCAACGAGCTCGGGGTACTGCTCACGAAGAGCCGGCGGAACGGGAGGCGGAGGCTGGCCGAAGCGGGCCGAGATCTTGCACTGCTGCTCGTACACCTTCTTGAGGCGCTCATTACGCTGGTGGTCGCCAATCTTTTGCAGGTCCTCCTCAGTGCCGTCCAGTAGAGCGACGCCAATGTGCGCCTGCTTGAGTGCGCCCACGTCGTTGGTGCCATCACCCGCCATGAGCGTTGTGTAGCCGAGATCACGCAGCGTCGAGACAATGTTCTCCTTCTGCGAAGGCGAGACACGCGCATAAACCCAGGTGTGCGACACGAGGTCCTTCCAAGACTCCTGGTTCTCAAACTCCTTAACAGCCGCGCCAGTCACGCAGATGTCGTAGTCGCGGAGGATCTCAGGGTCGAGTGGCTGCGACGGGTCCACGGTTACAACCTTGGTCTCGTCAACGTTGCGCCACACGATCTCGTCCGAAGAGCCCTCCTTGGTGTCCAAGATCATGACGTCGCGGTCGACAATCTCGACGTCGCGCGCAACATGAACAGCCGTGAGCGGGTTGTCACCAGTGATCATGATGCAGCGGTGAGACGAGTCGGCGAGCATCTTGAGCGTCTCAATCGCGTCGGGCTTGAGAGGGCAGTGGAACACGAGGAAGCCAGCAAACTCGAGGTCGCACTCGACAGCGTCGCGGGCAATGTGGTTGATCTGGTCAGGCGAGGTCTTCATCTGCTTAATGCCAAGGGCGAGGACACGCGAGCCACGACGGGTGTAGTAGCGATAGGTCTCTTCGTAGAAATCCGGGATCTTGGTGTACATGGTCTTGAGAGTCTCAGGTGCACCTTTAACAGCAGCAATCCACTTGCGGCCCGACGAGTCAGTAACAGACGAGATGGTGGACATGCGCTTGAGCGCAGACGAGAACTGGAAGCGGCGACGGATGTGGATGACAGCGCCGTGTGGTGCCGTCTTCGAGTTTGGTGAAACGGTGTCGCCCTTCGACACATTCCAGTCGAGGGCCTGGAGCGTCGTCTTCTCCATCGGGTCGCCGACGATGGTGCCATCATCGAGGAGGACGAGAGCGTGCGCGGACGCGAGTGAGTGGGTCGTCTCCTTGCTGGTCTCAGTGACCGGAACGAGGCGCTTGGGGTCCTCAGTGTCGACGCCGCAAACGCCCTCAACAACGAGGTCCTCGCCGGTGATGGTGCCCGTCTTGTCAAAGCAGCACACGTCTACGCGGCCCGCAAAGGGGATGCGGAACGGCTCGGTGCAGAAGATGGCGTACTTCTGGAGCGCGATGAGGGACGTGTTGACAGCAAGTGACAGCTCCATGGGAAGCTCTGGGGGGACAACCGAGGTAATGATGAGGATGCAGTCCAGGAGCAGCTTGCCCTTGGCGAGGCCGCGCTCCAGGCCCTTGATCCAGACGTACGCCGAGGCGGCGATGGCGAAGATGAGGAGGAAGAGAATGAACAGGAACGACTCAAAGTTGTTTGCAGATACGCGCTCGGTCGAGAAGATCATGGTGCGCACGAGCTGGCCCTGAGTCGTACCGAAGCCGGTGCGGAGGACGACCGCAAGGCATCCACCATCTGGCGTCTTGATACCAGAGCCAACGACGTCTTCGCCCTGCGAGACCTGGAGAGCCTTGGTGCCGGAGAAGAGAACAGAGTTGCGGTCGGCACCGTTGATGTCCAAGCGGTCGGTGGGGTCGCGGAGGTCGACAGACTCCTTGAGGAGTGGGGTCGACTCTCCAGAGAGCATGGCCTCGTTGACGATACAGGTGCCGCGGAGCAGAAGAAGATCGCATGGGATGCCGGAGTCGGGCTTGGTTCTAAGAATGCTCACAAGGTCGTCGGGCACAAGCTCGTTGCTCATGACCTCGACCCACTTGCCATCACGGTATGCCTGGACGGGGTACGGCGTGATGGACATGGTGCGGAACTCGGTAAGGGTGCGCACACGCTGGAACACTACGGTGCACTCGAAGACGATGAGCATGAACGCGGTGAACAGCGAGTAGTACCAGTACTCGTCGAGCATCCAGAGCGCAACGCAGAACATCTGGAACACGAAGAACGGCGCGACGGCGTGCTCGGCGAAGAGTTCCATGAACTTCGGGATCGGGATGTTGCACTCATTCGGGCCGTACATGGCCGTGAGCACGTCGAGGGACGGGCGCGACTGAGGCGCAACCACGACCTTGTTCTCCTTCTTAGCGGACTTGGACGCAGCCTCGTCCCTGTTGCTCTTCTTTGCAGACTTAGTCGCAACCGCGTCCTTGTCCTCCTTCTTCGTGACACCATGGGTGACGATCCCGCGAGCCTGTTGGAAGTCGCCGATGGGCGGCATCTCGTCGCAGGGGTAGGGAATGGGAGTGAAGCTCTCCTGGTCCTCCTGGTAGACATACGTGTCGCGCTGGTAGATGAACGAGTAACTGGGCTTGTCCGCACCAGGAGCGACCTTGGATTCGAGGCGCACAAACTCGCCGTGGCCACGGCCCTTCTTGGGCTCGACGCGGACGGTGGATGCCGAGTCCAAGGAGAACGCCTAGAGTCAGTGCGAGTTGCAGTGAGGATCACAGGGAGCCGCTGCCTACATGGTCCGCGTAGCTGCTATCGCCTTCCCCCCAACAGACAGTACTTACAGTGGTGTAGCAGAGCTTTGCGCGGATCGCATTGCTCCACCGCGTGGCGAGGAAGCTCAGAGCATGACCGCCGAACACGAGGACACAGTAGATGAACGTCCACTCTTCAGACTTGATCCAGTCATCGTAACGATAGTGGTAGGCATAGTAAAGAACGGGGTACAGGGCTTTGGTCAGGTGGCGCTGGCATGCGATACTCACAGAGCCAGAAGAGGCCGTAGATGCGATTATGGATGGGTATGGGGTTGGCGAGCGAGATGCGGTCGATCTCGCCGGACACAATGCCAGGCCGAGACGCCCTTGTGGTCAGCTCAGCTTGAGAGAACACTCACTTCCAGTCCGGTTTGGGCATGGCGGGCGATGGGCGATGGGTGGCAATGGGCGGTGAACTTTTTGGGTTAAGTGGACGATGGCACTCAGATAGAGATTTCTGAACTGCCTTGGTGTCAATCTCGGCTTGCCCTGACCCGCAGAGTGGAGGTGTGACCGGTGTGGATCCTTCCAGTGGCAACTTTGGCGCCGCGCCAGCGTCTTCTCGACCCAAGCTCAGAACACCGTTCGCCATGTGTTTGACATCCGGCCTTCGGTCCTCGGTCAGGATCGAGGAGGTCTTCCTGCTTTCGTCGTTCACAACCGCGAGGGGCTCAAAGCTCGGGCTGAATTGTGCATGTGCCGCGTCAGCCGCCGAAGGGAACCGATGGAACCCCAAATAGTCGAAAGCCATGCCACAAGACACGTACAGTCCCCAATTACCGCCACGTTGAGATCACGTGAGCGGAATCATTTCCACTTTATGGTCAGCGCGATGACCCTTCCACGCGGCGCCGTCGCGCCGGCCACCTCGAGCTCGGAGCTGCAATCTCATCACTCGACATCAAACGTCAACGGTCGCCATGAACGTCTTCCGCTTCTTGGGTGCGTAACAAACCCCTCATTTCACTGGCAGGACACCAGGCACGCAGAGCCGGACGTCCTTCGAGTCGGTGCGGGGCCCTGAACTGGCGGGACCCGGATCCGACAATGTTGACGCTCCGCGCATTGCGGCGTCGATTGGGCGTGAGAACTGAGCAGACGCTGTGCGCGATGTACTGGGTTTACTTGCTGGCGCACTCCACTTCGCGGCGTACATCATGGCGTGCTCATATGCTGCTCCATGTTCAATCTGCAATGCCAGATCCTTGTCTTCTGGCAACATTGCTGATGGCAGGCGACTTGTCCCACCTCGCGTCAATCTTCATCCTCCTGCACAAGATCCATACATCGCGGTCATGCCGTGGCATTAGCTTCAAGTCACAGGCTCTGTATCTGCTTGTGTTTGTCCTCCGGTACCTCGACCTGTTCACAAACTTCGTGTCGCTGTACAACACGCTCATGAAGCTCTTCTTCATCGGCTCAAGCGCCTACGTGCTGTACCTCATGAAGGTGCGCTTCCGGCCGACGCAGGACCCTGCGCTCGACACATTCAACGTGGTCTACCTCCTCGGTCCTTGCGCGCTCCTCGCTCTCATCTTCAACTACGCCTACACGTTCATGGAGATTACATGGAGCTACAGCATCTGGCTTGAGAGCGTAGCTATCATGCCCCAGTTGTTCATGATGCAGCGCACGGGTGCGGCTGAGACGATCACCACGCACTACATTGCTGCGCTTGGGCTGTACCGTGCTTTCTACATTCTCAACTGGATCTACCGGTGAGTACTGATCAGCGTCAGGTGGAGACAAGGGAGGCGAGATATCGAAGATCGAGGCCAACGAGAGGCGGGGAAACGAGGTAGAGACGACGAGCTGGGAACATTAAAGACGACACAGCGAGGAGACGGTGTTTCCCGTTGTCGTTTGGAGCAGGACAACCACAACACAGCCGCTGACCTCCAGCTACTTTAAGGATGGGTCCCTCGACCCAATCGCCATCACGGCCGGTATCATCCAGACCGCAATCTACGCCGACTTTGGATACATCGTGAGTCCAATGCAGGTGCTGTGCAAGCGTGCGACGCTTGAAAGCGGCGTGAGACTCTGAACTTTGCGCATTCGAACACGCCGGGTCTCTACAGGCGTTGTTGGTCGCATGAGAAACAAGCTGTGACTATGTTGCTGTATTGGCACCGCCTCGCATCACGACAGCTTAAATCCCCAGAAGCCCCCGAACCTGAACTAACCGCAGTACGTCACCAAGGTCCTCCGCGGAGAAAAGTTCGAGCTTCCCGCTTAAGCACGGACACTCGTCCATCTGGAGTAGAGGGGCAGTCGTTTTGGCGGACGTGGCGGAGCTGGCCCCGCACCACGATGAGCAGCGTGTGAGCTGTTCTGGCCATACCATAGAATCACATGCATGCGCGACATGTATGATGATGCAACATGAACCATGCGACACGAAGGATGAAGATGCAAAGGAAGAGATAATGAATGTCAGGAGTGTGGCAACGTCGCAAGTAGAATATAACTAGAGTGGCAAGTACTGAGCGTTCCTGGTGGTGTGAGAGGGTGATGTGATGATGGTGGTGCAGAGATGGATGGTGACGATGAGGAAGATGGGTGATGGGTTGGAGATTCATTAGGCGGCAGGGAGGTCGTCAAAGAGCGCCATTATGTCGGCATTGCCCAGCTTGTCGAGGATATCTTGGATCTGGATGTTACTGCCTGACTTGTCGTCGATCGTCACCTCGTTTCTCAGGCCTGAGAGCGCGCCCGGCGAAAGCTTGTGGTCACGCGGGGACGGGTCCATGGGCGAGACAGACGACGGGTCAGGGCTTGAGAAGAGGAGGGCTGAGTGTGACAAGTTGCTCGGGAGGGCCGGAGGAGAGCTAGGAGGAAGCTGCGAGAAGTCGAACTTCTGGTGATGTTGCGGCGACGAGTCGTATACACCGATAGACGAGGAGCGGTCAAAGGATGAGGTACGGTCCCCGACAGACGAGGAGTGCCCGAAGGACGAGGTACGGTTGAAGAGCTCCGACCAGGCGGCGTCGTCTGAATGCTCGGCGGCGTCACTGGTCGGCACGACCACCTGATTGCGGAGCGCCGACGAGACGTTGCGGGCGTCAATCGACGACCTGGCGCGATAGCGGGAGTGGATCGGACTGGTGGCGGTACTAGCATCGCTATCTGGTGCCGCAGCGCTGAAGCCTTCAACGTCGAAGAACGCAGACAAGTCCTCCCCCCAGGAGAGGCCTTCGGACTCGTTATTCCCCGAGCCGTCGTCGCTGAGCGGCATGTCGAGGCTCTGCATGGGCTGGTGTCCGATCACGGCAGGGCCCGGGGTGACATCTCCATGCCACGCGCTTGAACCTGCCGGAGAGCTACCGGCAACGCAAGTCGTCACCGCCGCACGCGCGGGGTGCGTAAGAGGAACTGAACAACGGCTTAGCGATGTTTGAGGAACGTCCTTGAGAACCGCAGGAGTGTTGCTGCGCGGCACAGACTTGCGACGATTCGCGGCAATGCGGGCCGCCTCCGTCTCCTCAGCCCGAGTCATTGTGCGCTTGAGCTCGCGCTCCCCCTTGCCCTTGCGGTCAGATGCCTTCGTGCGACCGCGACCGCGCACGACCCCGTGTTGGTCCCGTGTCCACATCGATGCCGGTCGAGGCGCAGCCTTCTTCTGGTAGTACAGACCACACGCGTTGCAGACGCGGCACGTCTCACCGTTGGGCATCTGCTGCTGCCGCCAGACCGAACTTCTGGTTGCCCCACAGTTCGAGCACTCGGATGCCGGTGGCTTGTAATTTGAAGAGCTCGACATTTGGGATCTGGGTCTAGAGTTTGAGTTCCGGGGACGTTTGGCCATCGAGTCATCGCTCTTGGCCACCTCCTCCTCACGCATGCGCTTCTCGCTCGCAACAACTTGGGCGCCGTGGTTGCCAGCAAGCTTCTCGAGAAAGGAGAGCACGTCGGGAGTGAGGACGTTCTTCTGTTCCTCTGTAAGCTTGCTGAAGATCTGGGCGGCCTGGACAGGAGAGGATGACACCGTGTTCATGTCCAGATTCGAGAGCTTGGAACGCTCGTCGACCTTCTTGCGGGTGACTGGGGCCCTTCCTCGTGATGGTCCGGCAGGGGATGATGAGGGGTGATGGCGGGGAATGGCACGCGGAGGAAGGTGGGATGACGACACGGTGCGCGGGGCAGGGAAGGTGGGGATGCGGGCAACGGTTGAAGGGCGGGGAGTGTGTGCGGGTGAGTCAGGAATCTCCTCTTCCAGTGGCTCGGCGATGCCAGCGACATAGCCACTCTCGACAGTGTGGTGCAGTGGCCCAGGGAACGCTGATGATGACGAGAGACCAGACTTGAGGCCGACAAAGATCTCGATGCCCCACGCTTCGACTTGGGTGGTGGACCGGGAGGCGTTGGCAGCAGCTAATGCCTCCAATGCCGACATCCCCGCCGGTGGAGGCGGTGCCACATTGAGAAACTGGGCCCGGCGAACGAGCCGGCCGGTAATCAGGCTCTTGCCCTTGTCGACCTCTGTGAGCGCCTTGCTGACAAGCCCTTTGCCGGACCACACCTCGTAGCCGGTGACAGTACGAGAGCGTGTGTGAGGGCCTGCACGCAACTTTTTGAAGAAGGTTTCCCGGGGGTCGAGGAGGTAGAGCGAAAGATCGGGTGTGTAGGGGTGGGCTGGATGCAATTCAGGGCTGGAGGAGGTCAGCTGCACTTCATCGAACATGGATGGGTGCGAATGGTGATGAAATTTGTAGGGCTTGTGACTCGTCAAGCCAAGCGCAGGGGAAGACGGATGTGAGAGAACAGATGGACCAAAGATACTCGCGAGGCGGCAGCCAGCACCGAGCACTCACCTTGACATGACAATGCCCTGGACGACCGCTTTAAGATAGATGGCGCCCCAGACCTCGTCTTCCCCATCTCGACTCTTGCCCGCAGTGGGGTGGAGATAGACGTCTTGGGGCTCGGGGAAGAGGGTGGAGAAGCACTGAGAGCTGGACGAGAGGTGGTAGGTAACTTGGACTGGGTATGTCAGAACAAGCGCGATTGGACATGGGCAGGGGACATACCTGGCAGCGAATGGATGCGACCAGTCTCAAGAGGAGCCACCATGGCGCGCGTCTTTTGTGGCCGGGGGATGATCGTCGTGAGGAAGGATGTAGTCGAGATACAAGAAGCGCGTAGTGGTGAGTGTAGAGGCGAGAGGGGATGAGAGGATGAGGGGATGAGGGAATGGGGGAGGGAAGGGAATGCGGCGCTTTGTCACTTTCGGTGGCTGAGCGGGCTCTAACCTGTCTAAGAGCAGGGTCGTGTGGGGAGGGGAGGTACGTCGACAAAGCGGGGAGCAGAGAAGAGATGAGAGAGCTGGCCGAGGAAGATGATACAGTTACCGGGTGACGCGATGAAGGGAAGGGATGATTAGTCGCGAGTGTGCTGAGAGTGCAATGTTGCAATGTTGGACGCGTCCAAGTGATCCAAGAGATGGGTGCGAGCAAGGGGTCCGGGAGGGAGGGAGCCGTGGGTTGCGTGTGTATGACGGTGCGCCTTAGGATGTATCCTTGTGTTGTAGTGAGTAGAAAAGGGAAAGTAATACAAAGGGAAATGAGAATTGAATACTGGCTCAAGCCACCAACCATATGCGCTAATGTGACTTGTATAGAGTGAGACTAATGTCACACCGCACTGCCCCTCGGCCAGGGTGCGGTAGCCAGGCGAGTGTTTGGGCCGTCGCGTATGCCTCCGCTTTCAGCCAGACCCTTGTTGCTTCTAAAATCAATCGCGTCCTCCCCCGCTCGTTCCTAAAAACGTCACCAAAACCTCCACCAAACACTCGACATCTAAGCAGCGGACCCAAACCTACGCCCTGGGTGTGTAGTCTCCTGCAGGAATCGTCGGTTCGACATGGAGCAATGGCTGACAACGCCGACAAGCCTCGAGCCGAGTTCAAGGCCCAAGTTGCACATTGTTGCTCTCCCACGGCCCAGACGGAATTTACTACAGTACGCACACAGAGCAAGAACATTTTCAGAGGTAACAGGCCTAGGCGAATGCAACGAGCTTGTGTGAGATGCATGCACTGTACAGGTGGAGATCTGCTGAATGGGGAGGCGGGCAGGTGGGCTATGGTGGAGTCGCATCCTGCAAGGAGACATGACGCCTTCAGGACCGAGAGCGGGTCACGCCCAAGGTTCATCTCGCCCCATTACAGCCGAGATGGGCAACAAGATTGGTGGAACTAGCTCCGTTCATTCTAAGCCCAGGATTGAGGCGAGGTTCAAGCTAAATCTAGGAAAGACCGCGTATCTGGGCCCGAGGAGCGGCGTCATTGAGGCGAGGTGAGCTCAATCCAGGAGAGACAAGAGCTGAGAGCTTGAACGGCTCAAGTATCTGGGCCTGAGGAGCACCGGCCATTGAGGAGAGCATGCTCAGAGCTCACTAGAGGCAGAGACATGTCATAAGGACAATGGCTGTTAATGTCTCGCATAGGTGGCACACCACACACCGGACACCTCTTTGTGCTCAGAGATGTTGGCAAAAGACAGTTGGTTAACGGCCGTCGAGTCTATTCCAGTTGTACAGCAATCTCATATGGATAGTGACATGACGCCTGTACTCATGTACGCATGACCGACATGCACGACAACGCAGTGTACAGGTAATGTCTATCCATGGAGAGCTACTGGTACATGCTGGTTGGTGCGTGGCATCGATGCGCGCGCAATGAAACACTTTCGACGAAGCGAAGAGTGAGTGGAGCCAATATCTTCTACTTCTTCCGCTCAAGCTTCCACTTCCACATCTTCTCCTGCCACTTCTTGCGGTCGCCGTTGCGGTCCTCTGGCGCATTCGCGTCCTCGATGTAACCCGCATCGCGAACGCGCCGTGCCGAGCCCTTGCCCATGAGCCCTTTCTGTTTCGCGATGCGCGTCTCGACGTCGCGCAGTGTTCGCACACGGCCCAGCAGCGCCGACAGCTCAGCGAGCATTTCGAGGCGGTGTATCTGATGTCAGCTGACGCAGAGACGTCCCAACAGCAGACGTACCCTGGCATCCTCCTCGGTCACCTCCTCCACGGCCTCCACCAGAGTTTCCTTCACCAACTTCTTCTGGGGCGGTTCGGGCTCAAGCCACCCAAGGTCAACGGTGTCGTCCTCCTCCACAACAGCGTGCTCGGTCTGGTCCATCTCTGCGCCGTATCCCTCGACTGAGGTCAGTGTGGCTTCTGGGGCAATCAATCAGCTCACACTCTGTCCTGTCTTCGGTGAAGACGATGTGTCCAGCGGGGAGCATGTCACGGGCCTTGCCCTTGCCCTTCGACGTGGTCATCGTGTTGGGGTTGAGAACGACGCCCATCTCCGCGAGCTTCTCGACCTCGGCGAGTTCCTGCGCCGCTCCCCACTCCTCTGATCCACCTGCCGACGCAGTCACTTCGAGCCGGGCACGAAGCCGCATGATTTTCTATCGTCAGATCCGATTCTTAATAATGCACACTTTCTCGTCCTGGGCGATCTGCATTTTGATGTACCCCATATCCTGGGTCTTGAGGAGCTTGACCACATCGACGGAGAGCGCCTCATTCCCGCGGTCCTGGATGTGCACTCCGCCCTCAGTCCGCCCCTTGACCATGCCAAAGTAGAACTCGTCCTTGTTGCGGAATGCGGCCTTCTCGCGGAGCTTCTTGATACGCGCCTTCTTCGAGTTGTAGTCGCGCGCGCGGTGGACGTAGTCCTTGTGCTTCTCGAGGATGCCGAGCTTGGCGCGGTGCAGCGGCTGCGCGCGCTCCCGGTGGTTGCGCCGCGACATGATGTCTGGTGTGTAAGTTGCTTTCAGAGCAACAACAACTTGGCTTACTCTTTCGTGCCGAGTTGACCATCTTGGCTAACTGGATGTGTAGATGAGTGTCGAGGAGAGGACGATGAGCCCGAGATTGTGCTGTTCGCAGTGAGCTTGGAGGTGGTGTGGGTGGCGATTGTCAACTTTTGTTGTCACGTGGTATTGCTTCCGCTGAGGCAGCGAGCTGCCAAAGTGGAGGCCAGGGAGCGGGGATCGGATGGGTGTCCGAATGACTGGTTGGCCCGAATGGCCGCGAGCGACTGAGACCGACCGTGACCGGGGCCTGAGTCTTTGTGGACTCTTTTGCGGGCTCTGCGCCAAAGTCCACTTTCCGCACATCTGACTCTTTCTTCCACTTCGCTCGCCGACCCACGCCATCCCCCTGCCGTCAGCCCATTCGGCTCCCCCCGCCCTTCGTCCCGACTCTCCTTCATTCTTGCCGCGCCATGGCCTCCAGAGGCGCGGCCGCGCTCTTGCCATCGCGCCTGGCTGTGGTGGCACAACGCGCGGGCCATGTCCATGTCGGCGTCAGGTTAGCTGCCAAGGCTAGCTTTGCGACCTTGAGACATCCACGGTTGGGCTCTCCGAGCCCTTTTTCCCCTCGCTCTTTCTCCTCCGCTCTCGGAAGGTCTCGCCCACTTTTGCCGACGCCGCAGACTCTGCAGTTCGTGCGCCTCGAATCGACGTCGACCACACCCAAGAACCCCGCCGTCAAGGAGGAGGGCAAGGATGACAAGGAGAACGAGACCAAGGTATCGACTCCTGTCAAGGTGCACCCTGGCATGCTGCCCGTAAAGCCCATGGCGGACTCGGCGACAGTCATGAAGCTCCTCTCCCTCGCCAAGCCGCAGTGGAGGTTGCTCACCGTGGGAGTCACATGTCTTGTCATTTCGACCGGTGTCTCGCTCACTGTTCCCTACGTTATCGGCAAAATTATCGATTTCTTCGCGCCCGGCTCTGAGCAACAGCTTCTGTTCGGCCTCCCGCTCGAGAAGGCCGCTGGAGTTCTCGCCATTGTGCTCCTGATCGGCGCTGTTGCCAACTCGGGCCGCAGCATCTGTCTTCGCCTCGCCGGTCAGCGCACCGTCGCCCAGATCCGCAACAAGACGTACCGCCAGTACCTCGCTCTTCCACCCTCGCACATTGAGACTGCTGGCGTAGGTGACGCGCTCTCCCGCCTTGGCCAGGATTCGTCGATTGTCGGCCAGTCCCTCTCCGAAAACCTCGGTGAGGGTCTCAAAGCTGTCATGGGTGCCGGTGTCGGTGTCGGTGCAATGTACCTCATCTCGCCAAAGCTGTGCATGGTCATGCTCCTGCTTTTCCCGCCCATCTCTGTTGGCTCGTATTTTTACGGCCGATACATTCGCAAGCTATCGCTCAAGACCCAGGAGGCGCTCGGCAACATGTCCAAGCTCGCCGAGGAACGTCTGTCTGCACACCGCACCGTGACGGCTTCCAACACCCAGCCGGCTGAGCGGGCGCTGTTTGCAGGCAAGGTCTCGGATGTGTTCAACCTGCAGCAGAAGGAGACGTACGCCAACGGCATCTTCCAGGGCTCTAACGAGGTCGCGGGCGACTTTGCCATGATCGGCCTCCTGATCTACGGCGGCATTCTTGTCCAGCGTGGCGAGGTGACTGTCGGTGACATGACCACCTCGCTCATCTACGTCAACTGGATTGAATGGAGTCTCAACAGTTAGTTATCATGAAGGGTTTCGGCTGACATCAGCTCTTGCTGGCTTCTTTACCGGTCTTATGCGCGGTGTGGGGGCGTCGCAGCGCATCACCTCACTGCACGCTCTCCCGTCGCCCGTTCCCCTGTCTGTTGGCTCCAAGGTCGCGTCTGCCGATGCTGGTCCTATCGAACTGCGTGACGTCGCTTTCGCATACCCCTCGCGCCCCGACGTCAAGGTGCTTGACGGCGTAAACCTTCGCATCGACCAGGGCGAGCAGGTTGCTCTCGTTGGTGGCAGTGGCAGTGGCAAGTCATCCATTCAGCTGCTTCTTCTCCGCTTCTACGACCCTACCGGTGGACAGGTCCTCTTTGGCGACAAGGACATTCGCGACTTTGAGCCCGAGTCGTGGCGCAAGCGCATCGGCTACGTCCCCCAAGACCCGATCCTTTTTGGTGGCACCATTGAAGACAACATCAAGTATGGACACCCGGAGGCGACCCGCCAGGACGTTGTGGCAGCCGCTGCCATTGCGCACTGCGACTTCATCGCGCGAATGCCGGAGGGGTTCAACACGATCATCACCAAGGCGTCGCTGTCCGGTGGGCAGCGCCAGCGCATTGCGATCGCGCGTGCACTTGTCGGTCAACCCTCTGTCCTTCTCATGGACGAGGCTACGAGTGCTCTTGACTCGGAGTCGGAGCGCGCAGTTAACGCTGCCCTCGACAAACTCTTCAATGACACGGACATTACTGTTATCCTCATCGCGCATCGCCTCTCCTCGATCGCGCAGGCTGACCGCGTAGTCTACCTCGAGGGAGGCACCATCATGGAGGACAGCTCGTACGATGACCTCATCACGCGGCCGCACGGCCGCTTCCGCAAGATGGTCAAGGGCCAGATGTCAAAGATCAAGGACCCCGTCGATGACGAGAAGATCGATGAGGAGCCGTTCTCGGGGTCGTCGCAGCCCAGAAACCCCGACGGCCCTCCGGCCATAACTGTGAAGACTCCTGTCTCAGCGTCAGCCCTTAACCAGCGTCGCGGACTGCACACTAGTGCGCGCCGCTTCTCGTCCGAGTCTGAGGTCCCTAAGCCGCGCAAGGACGACTTCCGCACGGTGTACTCGGCTGCGAACGACCCGGCTGAGCCGCTCTCGGATCTCCACATGCCAGTCCCGCAGGCTCCTGCGGCTCCGCCTAGCGCTTACAAGCCGCTCCCGCCGATGACACCCTCGCGCCTGATCAAGGTCTATGCACAGCTCTCGAAGCGCAACCTCTCGATCCTCATGACTCTCACGGCCACCACGGGCTTTGCGCTCTCGCCGCTTCCGCTCTCGCTTCCCACACTGGCCTGCCTCACCGTCGGCACTTTCCTCACCTCGGCCGCAGCCAACACATTCAACCAGATCACGGAGGTGCCACTAGATGCGCAGACGCCGCGCACGCGTGTGCGCCCGCTCGTCGCTCGCCGTGTCACGCCCTTCCATGCCGCCTCCTTCGGTGTTGTTTGCACCGCGCTCGGCGGTACAATCCTCTGGTTCGGCTGCAACCCCACCACCGCGCTCCTTGGTATTGGCAACCTCCTCCTCTATGCTGGCGTGTACACGCCGATGAAGCGCTTCAGTGTCGCCAACACATGGGTTGGTGCTGTCGTCGGCGCCATCACCCCGCTGATGGGGTGGACCGCGACCGGGGGCTCCCTCTGGCCTACCACCGAGCAGCCGCTACTCATGCACTGGCTGTTTGCCGAGGGTATTCCCGACCTCCCGAATCCCATGACGGCGTGGATGCTTGCCGTTCTCCTCTTCTCATGGCAGTTCCCCCACTTCAACGCGCTTTCCTACATGATCCGCCCTTTCTACGCCCTCTCGGGCTACCCGATGCTGAGCGTCCTCAGTCCGCGCCTCAACGCGCTCGTCTCGCTCCGACATGCGCTGATTCTCGTCCCTGTCTGTGCCATCATGGCGCCGCTCACCGGCTGCGTCGACTGGAGCTTTGCTCTCACGTCGGCTGTGCCCAACGCCTACTTTGTCAAGACCGCATGGGACTTTTACCGGCGCACAAACGAGACTACCGCCAAACGTGTCTTCTTCGTGTCGCTGTGGTACCTGCCTGCCGTGCTCGGCCTCATGCTCCTGCACAAAAACTTTGGCAAGTGGTTGAAGGCTGAACACAAGTGGGAGAACAGTGAGGAGGGGCAGGCGCAGATCCTCGCCATCGAGACTGCGCGCGGACGCGTACTGGCCGACCATGGGACCGTTTTTTCACCTCCCAAGGAAAAAGAAAAGTAGGAGAATATAGACAACTGTACAACTAGCATCATAGCATTACATCCCCGGCTGCTACAGAGAGGGCGCTCGTACAGACACTTGACGCGGTAGCCTGTCGATTCTCGACTCGCACAACAGTCTCCATGCTTTGGGCGTTGACACTCACGGGAGGCATGCTTCTTGCCTGCAATCGAACAGGTTTGCATGTTTTGCATGCATGGGCCCAGCGTGCCCCGTATCTGGTCATTCGAGTGGCGGGTGACGCCAATCCGCCTGTCATGTTTTGCCACCGGCCCTGAAAGCTGCGACAAAAACATCACTCACGCGTCACAGCCGACTAACCTCAACAACATCACAACATCCATCCACCCGGTCAATGCCACAACGCCCATCCTGCGCCATCCTGTGAGATCAATACCTCCAGCCCTGCGGCTCTCCGCGGGGCACCTAACACCAAGACAACATGGCCTCCAATCCCACATCCCTCCCTCTTCACCAATGTGGACGCGACGCCGAGTCCACGCGTCGCCTGCAATCTCAACCACGCGTACAGAGGTGGTGAGCGCCGCCGTGTCACCCCAGTTCATCGAGGAAGACCCCTCCCTCTTTAATCACGCCTATGCGTCCCTGCGTGTCCCCACACAAGCGTCAACATCTGCCCCGACAACCGGACCGCCGTCAGTGGAGGAGTGGATGCCCGTGCGCGACTCCGACTTTGAGCACGAGGACTACGAGCCACCAGACGTGGCGTCCTTCCCCTCCCGTCCCCTACCCAATCCCCCAATCCCCACATCGTTCGACGTGGCGTTGAAGAAACCGCGCCGCCGTCGACGGACCGCTGCTGAGCTCGCAGCCCTCGAGGCTGCCACTCCGCCTCTGGCCCCTGGTACTGTGCCGAGTGCGGACGAGACCCGCTTCGACTGGCGCCAGCAATCGTTGTCCGCCACACCACGCGCCAAAGGTCGACACTGGTTCCCCGACGCTTGGCGCTCACGCGTACCCCCACCCATGACTAAGGTGTCTGAGGTGCAGCCGCTATGGGCCGAGATCCGGCGGTACGCCGAGCACTTTGTGCCTCTCCTGCAGGCGGAGCAGGAGGAGGCTGAGCGGCAGTTTGCAGTGCGTCTGCGAGAGTGGCCGAACGAGCAGCTGCAGCGCGAGGGATACATGTTCGCCGAGATGAGTGCGAGCACAGCATGGCAACCAAAGTTCAAAGTCGAGGGCACCGTCATCTCGTTCTATTCCACGGGTCGTGCCGCCACCCGGCCACTGCCACCGCATCAGTTTGAGCCGGGCCAGACGGTCATATTGAGCCGGACGGATCCGCTCACTGACGCCGTGCCCGATCCCAAGGGCCCGGAGGACACGCCGCTGCGTGGTAATGTGCTCAGCCACGGCCGGGGCCACGTGCGGGTCATTTTCCCTCATGCGCCGCAAGATATTGGCGAGGGAAAATGGCGCATCGACATTGGGTGCTCCGACCTCGCGTTCAAGAAGCAGACGGAGGCGCTCACGCGGCTCCATCTCGATCCTGTGGCGCAGGACATGTCCGAATTTGCTGACAAGCCCGTCAAGCTTGTGCCCAAGTCGATGGAGGACGAGGTACTGGCCGCCGCCGATGCGGCGCGGCAGAAGACGCCTGAGCAGCGGATTCTGTTCGGGACCGCGCTGCGTGACCTGCTTCTCCGCCGCTTCCAGGCCGATTACACTCCGAAGCTTGACATCGAGGACAGCGTCGCTGCCACGACGCACAACATGGCACCCTGTGACATGGAGGCCGGTCTAAGCCCGACGCCACACGATGCCGACTCGCCCCGCGGCATTCTGACTCAGAACAAGCTCATTGACTCGTGGACGCGGCGGTACCGCACACCGGCCGGAGTCGCACCTCTCGTAGTCGAAGGAGATCCTGAAATTTCCCTCAACGACAGCCAGACGCGCGCAATCGCAATGATGCTCAGCGAACGCCTGAGTTTGGTTCAAGGCCCACCGGGAACTGGCAAGACGCGCGTCATCGTTGAGGCGATCAAGCTGCTCAAGCGGCACTGGCAGGTGCCGCACCCGATTCTAGTATGCGCGCACACGAACGTGGCTGTTGACAATGTGCTCGCCAGTTTGCGGGAGCATGGCCTCAAAGTCGTTCGCTTCGGGACGGCAAGCCGCGTCCCCGAGTCACTGCAGGACGTGACTTTCGAGGCACTGCTCGAGAAGCATCCTTTGTGGGGGTACCTTGACAAACTGCGGCGCGAGCGTGAGGATATCCAGAGCGAGATAGCAAATGGTGGGATGAGCCAGCAGGCCGCCGAGGGCAAGCAGAAGCAGAGCACTGCATTGAGCCGCCGCATCTTCATGATGCGGCGGCGCATCCAGTTCGAGGTGCTCGCTGACGCCGACGTGGTGTGTACAACCTGTCTCTCAGCCACGAGTAGATGGCTCGACGCGGTCGATTTCCCCTTCGTCTTCCTCGACGAGGCGAGCATGGCAACCGAGCCTCTTTCGCTTGTACCGCTCACCAAGGGGAGCGCGCAGGTTGCCATCATTGGGGACCACAAGCAACTCCCGCCTGTGATTGTGAGCGAGGCAGCACAGGCCGGCGGGCTCGCCACGTCGCTCTTTGAGCGTCTCATCCACGAGCACCACATCCCCTCCATTATGCTCGACACGCAGTACCGCATGCACCCGAGCATCTCGGCATTCAGCGCCGGGGCATTCTATGACGGCGCGCTCCGCGACGGCACACGCCTCTCAGACGGGTGCGTGCGCCCTGGCCTCGAGCCGCCTGCTACCGCTTTCCTCCTTCCCAACGAGCGCGGCGAGACAATGAACATGACTTTCCTGAATCACGACTTTCCAGAGAGCCCTCAGAACCGCTCTATCGCCAACCACCACGAGGCCGGACGGATATGCGACATTGTTGCGGACCTGCTACACAACAATCCCACGCTGCGAGGCAGCGACATTGGCGTGATTGCGCCGTATGCAGCCCAGATTCGCACCGTCTCCGAGTACCTCACAGCGGACGCGGCCCGCGGCGCGGCGTTCCAAGCGTGGCTCGGCTCGGAACGAGCAGCGGAAGTGGCGGACATTGAAGTCAAGACTGTGGACGGATTCGAGGGGCGTGAGAAGGACGTGATCCTTTTCAGCACGACGCGGTGCAACCCAGCAGGATACATTGGGTTCTTGGCCGACTGGAGACGGTTGAATGTCGGCCTCACCCGCGCCAAGCGAGGGTTGATCATCCTCGGCTCGGCGGCGACGTTGAGTTCTGCGCGGATTGGGGACCACCACGCCGATTCGCTTCCGCGGGACGGCGTCAAGGTCTGGCGCCAGTTCATCAAGTACCTGAAGGAGGGCGGAATGGTCATGGATGACCCGGCGTAGAGAAGAGAAAGGGAGGGACGAGAGGAAGCAGCCGCATCTACAGCACATCACATACCTTCATCATCACACCACTATGCATCCAGAACAGCAACACAATACATTAGCAGACGAGACTGGAGGTCAGTGGAACAGTCAATAGTCTCTACGCCGTTGTGGCCACGATCAGACAATAGAATACAGTGCATGAGGGTATACCAATGCTGGAGTGTGTGGGGTCTACGTCACCTCTAATCTACATCGCGCTGTCTGTCTGGCCTCCAAACGCGCCGCTCCTTGTATCATGTCGAACCACAGCGGTACCACGCGTGCTTGCCGACCGCCGTTCGCCACATCTAGTACGACGACTTGGCCACAGCCTTCTCGTCGCGGAACAGATGCTTGCAGTGGATGCAGTAGTAGAAGAGAGTCATGTTGGTCGTGTGCCGCTTCGCCTGGTCCTGGTAGAAGACGGCGCCGTGCTTGTGACACTGGGGACACTCGACGGGCGAGCGCTGCAGCGTTGGGTCTGTCTCGAGATCCTGCGTCTGGCCTGCCTGTTCGCTGGGGTCAGCTAATGCTCAAGTAAGCTGGAACAGGAGGAGGTTTGCCAACACCCAGATCGATGTGGTTCAAGCAGATACCCTCCCTCACACCACGGCACTGCGATGTGTCCTGCAGATGGTACCTTCGTCCCGTCCGCACTCACCGTGCAACAGTCAACAGGTCGTTCTTGTACACACACGGTGCCCAGCCTGGCTCCGAGGTCGCGTTCTCGGCATACTGGCAGTTGCGGCATTGGTACAGCAGCACCTTGTTCAGATTATCGCTCTGCGGTCAGCTTGGCACAGCATCTCCTACTCACACGCGGGTACAGCAGGTTGTTGCACTCGCCGCAGAATTTCAACGTCGGCATGGTGGAGTGTTGGTTTGATGATGAGCAAGATGCTCGGGGGTGCTAGATGAGTCAATTGATCATGCATGGCAATTGAGGTCGAACCCAACATCTGTGCGCCTAATGGCCCACCTTTCGGTGCGTCATGATCCTCGGGCCTATTTGTCACGTGGCTATCACGTGCTGTTGACGACGGCGTTCGAATCTTCTGCACAGACTGTCATGTCGCGTTTGTCACGCATCTTGTCATCACAGATTGGATTCTTTGGCGAGGAAATCAAGTCCCGTCTGCTCTGCTACTTGTTTTGGAATAACGCTGGGCACCTGGGGAGGTCCGAGCGCACGTGCTGCCGCCATCGCGTGCCAGGACGCAGGTGCATCGCAGTGCTTGGCAACCACCCCGGTTCCACCCCCATGTCTCCTGTTACCGACGTGTAAGATCGCAAACCTAAACCGAGAATGAGAACCTAATCTTTGGTTGTTGATAGCGGTGGCCGGAGGTGACAGAGTAGCCGTCGCCTGACACGCGAGTGGCAGTTGCATCGCGTCAGCATGGACTGGCAACCCGAGCGCTTGGGTCCAATCTAATGCTGCGACGCCACCAATTCAGTTGGGTCCTATTAATATTTTAACAAAAGACAACACCACCGCACACCAGGGTGTACTTTTGTCCAAGTCGTATTGCAGCCTGTGTGGCCCCTGACCGAGCCGGCGGGAGTGCCTGCCTCCTGCCAGTGACTGGTCGACTTGGTGACGATGGAGCGGGAAGATTGAGTGTAGGGCCTGGCCGGACCAAAGGAGAAGGGGTTTTGAAAAGCGGATGCAAGCCGGAGCATGTGCAGGCGGGGGGAGCCCAGGGACCATTAACAACCAGTTGTTGCTCCATTACCCCGAGCCCTATACTCTGATAATCTATACAGGTGGTGCACGATAACAGAAAGCTAGATCCTACATTCTATTACGGTATATCTCGAGCTGGTACCTAGAATTCTAGAATCCTATTTTCAAGGTTAGTCCACGCGTTACCATCATGCTCCCTGTCCTTGCCTCTTGCCTCCTCATCTTGGATCCCATCACACCTGTCATTCTCTACGCACTCTCGTTCTTCTCATCTTCCTTCGACACATATCATTTGCCGCTATCATTACCGCAACTGAATCAATCCAGTGCTCAATCGCTCTCTCGGCTTAAGACTTGGATCTGCAAGGTCGCTCCTAAACCAGTCTGACGTTCTCGTCCCGAGGCCTGGCGACCTGGCAGCCACCTCCTGTGGCTTCCACTTCAAAACCCTCCCTCCTTCATTGTTCCTCCACTCGTGACTTTTTATCATTTCTCTACATCTCTACACGGCACTAGACTGCCCACTACACGCAACGTCCCGACGCCCACACATACGCCGCTCCCTGCCAACAGCCCTTCCTCCACCTCTATCTCAACCCCGGTCAACCCAAGTGCCTCCCGCTACCCTTTCCACTTCCCCGCTCACCTGACCTCTTCCTGGCCCCATCTACCCTCGGTACCATGGGCTTGCCTCTTGTGCGGCTACAGCTGCCACGCCGGTTGCTCATGATCGGGGGTGTGTTCGCAGCCATCTTCCTCATGCTGCACACATTCGCCCCGTCGGCACTCCCACCCATCTTGGCCCCGAGCTATACTCATCGTGAACCCGATGCGCCAGTGTGGTCGTCCTCGAAGTGGCTCCCACCACTTATCAACGGTGGCCTGCCCGAAATGCCAGAAGAGTATGGGTCAGATGGGACATGCCGGTTCCTCTCGGTCGTCGAGGCACTGTCACCAAAGGAGCGCGCGTTCGCCGAGGCCATGAAGCTCACCGAAGTCTCCCCTGGTACGGTGCAGGTCAACAACGCCAGTGTTCAAGGGGGCCATCCCATCATTGGCCTCCTTGCGGCTGGAGAACGACACTGGGGCGACCTCATGAACCGACAGAGCAAGTCGCTCGAGGAGGCGTACCACGTCTACTTGACAAGGTATGGCCGCCCACCTCCCCGGGGCTTCGACGACTGGTGGACCTATGCGGCTGCACGAAACGTCCTCCTGATTGACGAATTTGACATGTGCGTCTGGACTGCAGATTTGCGGAATCTGGCTAACGGCAGCATCATGGAGTCACTCAAGCCCTTTTACGGCCTCCCTGTCCATGAGTTGCAGGCCCGCAATGCTGGGATGGAGAAGATGCCCGAGACATTCACACTCATTGTCGCCCAGGGTAAGGTCGAAGTGCAGTGGAACGACAACTATGCGCGCGACCGGTGGTGGTCAACGCGCCCGCGTGCAGACGCCCAGGTCAACGTCATGGAGAAGTTCCTCCATCATCTGCCCAACCTCCGCGCCACCTTCTCCATCCACGACCAGCCGATGGTGATGGTCAACCAGGACATCTTGGAGCGGCTCAACAAAGCTGCATCTGAGCACAAGGTTGTCGCGGACCCCGGCGATGTCGACACGGCGAAGTTTGACTGGAACCTAGCGTGTCCTGCCGATTCACCTCTGAAGAACAACGTCAAGGAGCAAGGTGAGTAGCGCACATCTAGCGGTGGGTAACTGATGCCAGGTGCCACGGACACGTTTGTCTTGGATCACCTCAAGGCTATGAGCCCCTGTGACCACCCGTCGCTGCTTGATAACCACGGCATGTTCCTCGAGGAGCATGTTGAGACGGCAAGCCCTAAGCCGCACACCAAGCTGCTTCCTATCTTCTCGTTGTCCAAGACGTCGCTCCACCAGGACATCCCTGTAACACCTGTCGGCAAGGACGGAGAATTTGAGACACCGGGCAGGGAACCTCTGTGGAACAAGAAGAGCGGCAAGTTGTACTGGCGGGGCCTAGCAACCGGCATGTTCCACAACAAGAAGGCAGGACGGAAGTGGCGTCAGAGCCACCGCGAGCGGCTTCACGTCCTCGCCAACGACCGCACCGGCAGCGAGGAAGAGGTCATGATCCCTGTTTCCAGCACTGGGCAAGCGAAGTACGAGCGGCATTCGCGCAAGGCACTCGGCGAGTACTACACGAACGTCAAGCTCGCACAGGGCCCGTGGCAGTGCGACGAGGGTGACGGGACCTGCGCGGAAATGCAGAGCGAAATCGATTTCGCTCAAAAAGACCCCAAGGAGGAGAGCAACAAGTACAAGTACCTCCTTGACGTCGATGGCAACGCGTGGAGCAGCCGCTTCCCACGTCTCATGCAGGCCCTCAACGTCAAGATCAGGGCGACCGTCTTTCCCGAATGGAACTCGCTCATCCTTCCCGCATGGTTCGCCTACGTGCCCATCAAGATGGACTACTCGGACCTGTATTCGGTTCTCGCATTCTTTCGTGGCTCCCCGTCTGGTCGGGGATCACATGACGAGGTGGCGCGCCGCATTGCCAGAAACGGCCAGTGCTGGGTCGCAAGGAGTGAGTCTCCCGGTAGTCTGGCGCTAACGAACAGCATGGAGGAGAGAGGACGTCGAAGTGTACATGTTCCGTCTGTACCTTGAATGGGCGCGTCTGGTCTCGGACGACCGCGACAACGGCAAGATGGTGAGTGTCCAACACCTGGGACCAGAACTGACAAGCAGGACTTTGAGCTCCAGTCATGGCACAAGGGGAAGCCAGACGTTGTGGCCGACCTGGTCAAGCCCGGCATTGACTCATAGTGGTCAAGCGACCTCTCTCCCATGCCTCCCATGACAAGACCATCTGTATCATAGTTTCCATCTCATTGTGGGCCACTACTACACGACGTATGCATATCGTGATTGTGACATCGGCACTGGCGGTGGACGCGCAGATCAGAGGATGTGGCAAGTCGCTGACTGGCGAACCTCGCCACGTATTGATCTTTGCAGCTTGCGCGCCTCTTTGCCGATTGAGCACCGCCGACGTGAGCGTAGGTCATGTTTGCAGGTTTGCAACATTTCCACCAACGAAGACTAAACTCCATACGTCCCCACTGGCTCATCTCGAAGTCGGCCGATGAGCCACCTCCCACTCTGCTATTCGGCAGCCATCTCTTCCAACCATCTAGGCGAAACTTTACATGACATGGGGCCGCAAAAGGAATACACTGCTATGAAAGAGATGAAACTGATGATGAGCCACGGCGAGTCCGTGCCCAAATAGGGTATCACATGCACAAAGGGTCCGGTGAATGAGAGGGGATAATGAGTGGCGCCGACAGGAGCGACATGCTGTCTATTCTGTAATGCCCATCATCTCGACGAGGCCGAACGCGCACGCAGCTGCAAAGCCACCGACGAGGGTCATGCTGACGGCGCCCCAGAGGTAGCCGCGGTATCCCCCAGTCGCGCCAGTGAAGTAGGTCTTGGCACCACCAAAGAGGAAGAGAACAATGCCGGTAACGATCACGCTCCAGAGGAGGCCCTGCTCGGCCGACTCGGTGAACATGTAAGGAAGGAGAGGGACGAGGCCGCCGAAGAAGTACGAGAGACCGATGGTGAGAGCCGAACTCCAGAGACGCGAGCGGGGGACCTCCTCCATGCCCTCACCAAACTTGAGGAGGAACGCAGTGAGGCCGACGTTGCGGTCAGGTTTCTGTTCCTTGGTGACCCCGTACTCTACGTCGGGGTTGTCGACGCCCTCAATGGCAAGGCACGCGCTGTCCTCGACCTCGAGGAGCTCCTCAGCGACGAGGCGCGATAGGCCCTCCTTAACACCGAGAGGGCCCAGAATAGCGTGAACTTCGCGCTCCATCTCGCCATCGCACGAACGCTGGACGCGCTCGTGCGTCTGCTTGCGGAGGTAGTCGAAGTGGTCGAGCTCGGCTTGGGACGCGAGGAAGCCCCCGAGGCCCATAGAGATGGCACCAGCGCAGAGCTCGGCAAAGCCACCAGTGACGACGAGGGTAGAGTTGCCGAGAGACGAAAGGCCGGCCGTGAGGGCGAATGGGACGGTGAGGCCGTCGGCGAGGCCGATAATGCAGTCGCGCACAAACTCGGGAGCGATCAGGTGACGCTCGTCGTCGCCCTTGAGCTCCTTGCCTGCTTCGTCAGCAAAAGGAATGCAACCAAACAAGGCTGAGGAGATGTGACGAGTCGCGACCGGAGCCCGTAGGACGCGTAGGTGGTCGCTGACCGAGCAGACCATCCGCTCTCGCGACTCGTCGCTTTCCTCCATAGACAGACTCACAGCACTGGCCACCCGACGCGGCACACTTGGACTGGAGCGGCTCCTCGTTCTCGAGCAGCTCCTCGACGCGAAGTCGGCGGTTCGAGCGGAGCGATGAGCCGGATCCGCGGCGCTCAATCGTCCACACGCCCTCGCTGTTGGTGGTGTTGCCGCTGCGCTTGAGGGGGACCAAGGCGCCACTGGTGGTGGGGTTGAGGGAGCTTGACGCGCCCTTGCCACCACAGCAGGCGGCGCCGCCCTTGCCGCCGCAGCAGCCATCTGGCTTGGAAATGAGGGGGGTACGCTCGTTGTCTTGGCCCATGATAGATGAGAGAGAGGGTAGTAAGTGGTAAGAAGAGGTCAAGGTTGGGAGTAGGCAAGGAAGAGAAGAAGATGGATATGATGATAGCCTGCGATAGGTTTTACAGGATTCGACGTGATGGGGGTTGGGACGGCGGCAGGCGCAGGCGGCAGTTGGACGGGGGTAGGGTGATGTACCGCAGGCGCACTGTGGCCAGTCACCACCAAACATTCTCACTGACACCCACCGGCTTACGGCTGAGTCACCAGGGTAAACAGGCTGATCGGATTGAAAAAAAACACGTGGCAGTCCTTAATCATGTTGCCATTTCAAGGAATGTGCCGGTCCACCCGGGGTTCCTTGGGGTCAAATAGGAAACTCAGCTATTATACTGATTAGGAAAGGAGACGATGTTATTGGCTCTTGAATGAAATTCCTCGAGTTCCAGCTCTGTGCGCAATTTCCGACAGGCGTTCGCGATGGATGCCAAGCACGTGCCCAGGTGTGGTATCCGGTAGAGACGTGTAATACACTCTATCCGATTGGACAGTCGACGCGTAACACTCTTGTCATGTGCCTCCCTCTCTCTCTCCGTCTTGGCCCGGCCTCACGAGCCGCGCGCGGTGCATAACATCGGCCATGTCGGCACGACGGCAGACACGAGGAACCCGAAGTGGACAAGGAACGCAACAACGCGAGGCAGAGAATGACACAAACACCAAGCTACAAAGCTGGCTGCAATCTCACTACGCTCTCATCCACCATAGTGGACACGCACACTACTCACTTCCTTCCTCAAACCAGAGCCAGGCGAGACCTTGCCTCCTTCCATTACGCGCACCTTCCTCGCACTCGTGTCATATGTCCCGCCCCCTGTCCTCTTTCTTACTGCTTCTTACCTGACCACTCAACTACAGCTCCCTGCCAGTTTACAATGTCAACTGTGTCCATGGTGCCCGAGACAAGTGGGACAAGGTTCTGCGTCCCACGCTCACCACGCGCAGCCGCGCGGATATCTCCCGGAATGCAGTATACTAACTTCTCAGCGGCAGCAGAAAAGCTCGGCGCAAATAACCTTCCCCGACGCACAGGCAGCTGACGCCTTTTTTACTTGTCCTGTTGAACCGGTCAGGCAGCCAGGCAGGTGCCCAGTTCCCCGATCAGGCGGAGCGTGCGCCCGCCCACCTTGCTCTACCACCAACGCAAGCCAATTTGAGCTGGCAAGCCCCAACCCTCACCATCACCCTCCTGATGCGAAGACCCACGCCGCGTCCAGTCCGAGACCACGCTCGTGACATGGCCAACATTGCTTTCCAGCCCCACCGCCGCAACCATCCGCCAGACAGGGACGCACCTGTCGCCGCCACTCCGCCGGCCCAACTGCCCCTTCTGCGTGCCCGTGTCACACCCACAGACAAAGCGGTGTTGCTCAGACCTCTTCACGGCTTTCTCAACAGCCGTCCCTCACAATCGCGATGCTACTTAACTTACATTTGCTCAACCCCTCACCCACATACACACAATTACAATGGTCCGCTCCAAAGTCACCACGCCCGCTGCGGCTCTTCGCGCCCCCTGGCGTGCCCAGGTCGAGGAAGCCCTCAAGACTGGCCCTCTTGCCCGCGGTGAGCTCGATACGTGTGTGATAGCTGACGTTAGAGATGTCTCTCGCGACCACTGCTGGTGGCCACGCTCGCGTCCGCCACGTCACTTTCCAGGGCTGTAAGTAGCTCCGACTCAGCATGGCCACAAAGCTTGCCCTGACACCAGTCTCGCCCTCGGGCTTCCTCGAGATCGCAACCGACCGTAGCAGTGGCAAGGTCCTCGACGTCGAGTACGACCCCATCGTCGAGATCGCATGGTTTGTCCCACCCGCAGGCTACCAGTTCCGCATCCGCGGCCGCGCCGCTGTGATCGGCGAGCAGCACGAGTTCTTCCACGCCCGTGGTACCCTGCGCATTCCGCCCGACGCCGAGGAGTGCTCGTATTCGTACTGGGCCGACCACCGCACGTCTGTGTTCGACTCGCTCGGGCCCATGACCAAAAAGTACGACCACGCGCCGCCACGCGGAAGCCGTGTCCCACCCAACACAGACTATGCGCACTTCAACTTTGTCATTGTGGCGATTGTGCCAGAGCGAGTCGAGGTGCTCGACCTCAGCAAGAAGGGCTACTCGACGTGGATCATCGAGAAGGGCGAGTGGGTCGAGGAGGCGCAACCCCCGGTCCTCATGGAGCGCGCGCACATCTAGACGGCGCACGGAGGGCACGGATCACACGTCGCACAAAGGTGCACGGATCCTAGAGAAGCAACGACTGAAACAAGAGCAAAGGGGTGTGGCAGGGCACTGATTGCAATGATCTACTGATCCTTCGTGTCGCTGACTGCTTGGCGTGGTGGGAAAGGCTGGTCAAGATTATAGATGACGCGTGCGACGGGCTGAGGGACTGTGTCCACCTGCACCGGCTGCAGGTTGTGACCGCCCTCACGCCCATGCGGTGGGGTGGGTCACTTGAGTCCGCTGCCTGGCAAGAGATCCGCGAAAGACGGTGACAGGAGAGTGGTGAGTGTCGAGGAGGATGTGACAGGGGTGCGTTCGCTCGGAGGGGACAACAGGGGCGGAGCACAGGGATGATGCCGGGGCAGGGGAGGTGCAGGTAGGCGTGGGCTTGGGCGTGGTTTTGGGCGCGGGCGCTAGCGTGCTCGACACCTTGCCAAGCTGGCCATCACCAACGTGGAAGTACTTGCGCCGCTTACTTCGCCGAAGGGTCGGACCGGCTTCGGGACTTGATCCCCTCTCACTCCCGTCCTTGCCACCTTCGCCTTGGCCTTCTCGTCCTCGGAGCCGCTCACGCTGCTACAGCACTCCTCACACGCGCACACGCGGCGGTATAGTTCCGACGCGCCAGCGGCGCGCTGCACGACAACAACCGAGAGCGAGGTGTGTTTCTCGACCTCCAGTGGCTTGACGATGGCCAGCACGTTGCCGACGCGGTACCGGATCAGCCGACGGAGCGTGTCGGCGATATTGGCGCACACGCCTGGTACGAGGGCCGGCGAGCGCGGCGCGGTCACGTGAAACTCGATGATGCGGGGGAAGAGCGTGCCGACCTCGACGTGTGCGCCGGCTGGCGTTAGTACGGGCAATGGCTGGGACTCACGGTGGTGGTGGTAACAGTACTGCTGGGCGTGGTGGAAGGCGTCGGCGTCCCACTCGCAGCCCGGCATCGTGAACGTCGTCCGCACCGTGTGGGGCGGGAGGATGAGGTCTTCAGGGACGGCGGGGGGCTTGGCGGCCTTGCGGGAGCCGGTGGCTGTGGCTTTGCGCGGGCGTGCGGGCATGATAGGTGAGGGAATGAGCGGGGGTGAGGGAATGAGCGTGGGTGAGGGAATGAGCATGGGTGAGGCGGGGTTAATGCCAGTGAGGCGTGGGTGATATGAGTAGAGGTCAGTGGAACAGAGTTGGCGTATGTCCCTGCCTTATGGTTCGGCAGGTGATGGCGCGAGGCCCGATGCAGAAGCGCACACGGCCTAATGAACCGCTGCGTGCGAGTGTCACAACTCATCAACCAGTGATGACGGCGCCAGTGATCGCAGCGCGAGACGGGTTTCAGCGTGGCCACTATGACCCCCACGAGCCATCACAACTCTACGGCAAGTCTATCAAACCGTCTACAACATGCGTCTATCAAAACCCTCTACGGTACAGTCTACAAAACCCCGCCTACGAGCCCAGCCTCTGGACACTCGACACCACACAACACTAGAATATCGAGCAAGCACGCCCGGATGTGGGAATACGCCACGCGCGCGTCGGCATGCACTCTGATGTCCGTCCACACCGTGTCGTATCCAAGTACGTGACGCCTGACATGGGCGCGCAGGACGACTACCTGCGCACCAACGCCGGCGGGGACCTTGCGCGCGACGCAGCTCGCTACCTCGCACCGGAACAGGGCCCACTGCTTGCTCGTCAACACGCCCGCGAGGAAGAAGACGTGCTGCAGTCAGCATGAGGTTCGTTGATTTAATGTACCTGCACAATGGGCGGGGGTGCCAGCTGCGTCGGGAACCAGCTCGGCAGGCCCGCTTGTGGGGACTGCCTTCCCACCCTGTCCTTCTTGAGTCTGCTGGATTGCAGCTGCAGGACGTGGCGCGGGCCGGGCCAGGTATCCAGCATCTGCAGAGGGAGCTCGACAGTCGGCCGCGGAGCAGCAGTGGTGCGATTCCCTGTGGCGAAGGCTCTGGAGGACAGCGGCGGGGTCCGTGTATACAGCCCTCGCTTGCGTTTGTGTTCGGCGCGCTGAGGCGAACGCAGGCCCGCCTCCGAAAGATTGGGTGCCATCTGGACGGCGCCGATGGGAATCGAGCGCTCAAAGTCGAGCAGGCCCCACTCATACATAACGCCCAGTTGGTGTACAGTCTGAGACAGGCGTGGTGAGATCCAGCAGGGGATGACTGCGTCTCGTCTTTTGGCTGACAAGTCTTATCTCCCGTTGTCTAAGGGAAGATAGGCGTAAACCCCATCGCAGTGCTGTAGAGGCTGTTATCTGTTATCGTCCAGGCTAATTCAGGACCATTGTGGAATCGCTCCGCTCCATTCTCCAGGCCACAGACTACACACTCACTTGCTTGCGGCTCAAGAATAGCCATGAAACTCTCCGAAGGGGTCCTCAAGTGCCTATATCCTTATCGCCAGGACCGTAATCGGGGACCCTTGTGGGACTAGATATGCCATTCTGAGCTACTGTACGCCCCACCACAAGTCGCCACAGCCCTCGATTCCAGGCTCCGGGAACCTCGTGAGAACCTCGTGACATCCTCCGCGTCGGGGACAAGACAGCCGGTAATGACGAGGGTGTCGCTTTGCAAGCCAACATGAGGCTGGAGACAGTCGTCAGAACGCGACAGGTGCCTGAACTTGACGTGGTCATGAGTCATGTCAGCGCTGGTGTGTCGCGCACACTCACGAACCATCCATTGATGACCCCAGCATTGGGGACCTACTGGATGGACAGGATCTCTCCCAATGTGTCTGAAACTACATGAAACCGTACATCCTGGAACTGAACACACTCGACACGGGATCAAACATCGTGTCCAAATAATACAGTACAAGGCGCGCGACTGCCAGCTACTTCTCGCTCGTACTGCCGTTCTCTATGCCGTCGAGAGACGTGTCGTCCACGGACTGGCTCGAGCTCACCGACTCGTCCGCGTCGAGCTTGAGTTGGTTCGCAGTCGTGGGTTCGCTGCCCTCGAAGCGACGCTCGGGCGAGATAAACTTGCCGTAATAGCGTGGCATGACAAAGCCTCCGATCATCACGGCCAGGGTAAGGATGGAGAGGATGAAGCCGGCAACCATCATCGGGTCGTACCGGAGCGTGTGAAATTCGGGGAACGCAAAGCTGAAGATGATGGCGAGGACCGGGCCGGAGACGTATCGCCACAGGAACGGCACAAAGACCGGGATCTTCCAGTTGCGGCCTTGGCCCACGACCTCGTTGAGATCGCGCCGGAGCTGGTTGCCGGTGTAGAAGGCGAGGTACCAGAAGCGGTCGAGGAAGGGGCGGTTCCACTTGCGGGGAGCGGGGGAACTGGGTTTCTGGGCGATTGCAGTCGCGATCACCGACATGACGACCCAGAAGCCGATGCCTGCCCCGGCGCCAGCGCCAGCGTTGCCGATCCCGTGGGCAAGGGCGATGCCAAACACTTGTCCACCAAAGAAACCGATGTTGTATACAGCAAAGGCAGGGAGGCCCACCTGGTCCCGCACGTCGGTCCAGCGGTACACGGTGGTGGACATGACGACTTCAGACCACACGACGCCAACAAGGGCGATATTGTTGATCCACCGGTCGATTCCGTCGAGCAGGTAGTATCCAAACTGGGTGCAGTACGGAAGGCACATGAGGAAGGAGACGAGGGTGAGGACGGTGACGATGGTGGGCCGGGAGAGCTTGGACCCCGAGTCCACCCACATCGTCGCGACGACGTCGAGCATCACAAAGGCACTCGAGAAGCCAAGCACAATGAGCGTGAAGGAGAGGAGTACCGCCCAGAAGTTGGAGCCTGGCATGTGCAGTACTGCCTCGGGGAGGGTGAGGAAGCCGAGCACAAAGGCACCAAGGCGGACACCATCTTGCGGCCACCTGCGAAGGTAGCCGACGACGCCCAAGGCAGCGAAAGCGGCAAAGTTCTCAAAGAGCACGTTGGAGCCACAGATGAGGAGGGCGTCCATCACCGCGTTGCTGTGCTTCTGGTTGTAGCTGGCGTACGAGGTAAAGTACCCGAAGCCAATGCCGGTCGAGAAGAACACCTGGCCGACAGCCGTCTGCCACACGGTGCCGCTGCGGAGCTGGTCGGAGCGCCATGTGGCCCACATCAAGCGTACGCCTGCACTGGCATTCTCGAGCGAGAGCGACCGACCGACGAAGATGATGGTGCTAACCTGTGACGTCAGCTGTCTGGAAGAGCAAAATGTCCACACCAATCTCTACCCCTGGCTTGCAGTCCCACTCGTTACTCACAATCGGCAAGCCCATTGTAAACCAAACGACGCGGCCTGTGAGGCCCACACCACGCCAGATACTCAGCCAGATGAGCAACCACACAAATGCCGACCACCCAACGGTCTCGCCGATGACGTCGATATAGGGGTACTTTGTGTAGGCGAGAACACTCTTGCCGTCCGCAGAAAGCGAACCCAGCACGGGTTCCGGGTTGGCAATGACGTTCTTGTTGTAAAACTCTTCGATGCGGCCAGTCCACGGGAGAGGCGACGTGAAGCTGTGGCGGAAGTAGACCATAATCCATGCCAGGTTGACGGTAAAGTATTGTGTCACGATGAAGCTCACGATCACCGGCCCGAGGCCAATACCTCGGAGCCGGGGGCTGATGTTGTTGAACGCGATAACTGTGCCGCCACGGTACGCCTGGCCGACACTGATCTCAAGGATGAGGGCGGGGATGGCGATCATCGTGACCGCCAGCAGGTACGGGATGAACCACTGCAACCCATAGTTGTTGTATATCACGGATGGGTAGCGGAGGAGGTTGCCTTGTCCCGCACAACCCCCCATGGCGGCGAGGAGGAACGCGGCGCGTGATGGCCACTGGTCACGTCCATCCTTGGACTTTTGCGGCGGCGGCGCGATATGGTTGACGACTTTGCGCAGGAAATTGAGAATCGGCATCGTGGCGAGCCGTAGAGATGGGCAGAAAGAGCTTGCATCCTGTTTGCTTAAGAGGGTCGCAAGTCAGAGGACGATGGACAGACGTTGCAGGTGGACTGGCAGTGGCAGCAGGGTCGGTCGCCACGAAAGAAGTGGTGCGGTGTGCGGCCCAAGGCCAAAACCGATGCTGTACATCGCAACGGGTGTGAGCTGCGGTGAATTTCTGCCAACTATCTCCAAACGGCGCAGCACGCCTTGAATGGATTACGACGTATCCCCACAAGCGCGACGCGGGGGGTTCCCAGTTGCCGCAGGCACCCTGGTCAATGTCTTGGCACACGTCAAGTCGCAGACAGGGGTTCTGATAACATTGGGGCCCTGGATCACTACAGTCTCTTACAGCCGTGTACCCCTCACTGCCACATGCACTGTGGTTGCAAAACTGTGTCGCTAGGCTGTCATCCATGCCCGCCAGACTACAGGCGCAGTCTTATAGTTGTTGCAGCACCAAGATTCCAACGTAGAGTGATCGGCATTCACGTGCCATTTTCGAGTGGTAGCACGTGATTGGTCCCCCTGAAACCAAGCCCACCGTTCCAGGAACTATCAAGGGCACTCACCCTGCCGCATTCACATCAGCTCGGCATCTCGTTCTCCTCGTCATCACGCTCCGAGCCGTTCCAAGGTAGAAGAGCTGTCGAGCGCAGTTGTGGCGCACAGCATAGCCTAGGTGCCATGGTGACGGATACAGGCACTCGGCCCGTCAATCGCACCACTCTCCACTCCACACTGAGCCTAACCCCTTTTCCTCCCATGCCATACCGTTCCCGGTCTCCGTCTGGCAGTTAGAGCGCTGGAGGGCTGATCAAGGAACAATCGTGGGTGGCAACAGTGTGCACGGGCCAAATCGGAGGATGTTGTTTGGACATTTCTGGCATGGATTGTGCGGTGGCTACGCCACTTTCATTTATGAATCCACCAGCCACTCTGTGGTGGTCACGGCGGTGGCAGCAGGAGGATCATCTAACGAGGGCTCATAACTGTGAGCGAGGCGGTTTGACACATGGACTCGCTCAAGACTACGCACACTCTAACATACAGTACATGTACATGTACATACATCTGTTACTCACGCACACCCAGATCCCTCCACGCAAAGCAGCCTACAGCGACATGAAGTAGTCCCAGTCCCACTCCACAAAGCGGAGCATGTACTCGTCCACTCCGCCGACATCGTCGTCGTCATACTCGTCTTCCTCCTCCATCGCAGATATCGGCGTGCCAACCGAGCTGGCAAGGTGTGATGGGACAGCGCTCACCGATGCACGCGACACGCCGCCAGACGGGGCTGGCTCGCCCTCATCACGGCGTTTGACTTGGCTCTTCTTGCCCTCGTCAAACTCGGCAAAGTCCATCTCGCCCTCGCCGAGCGCGACTCGCGCTGCAGCAGCATCCTCCTCGTCTTCGACCTCTGCGAGGGCCGCGGCGAACTCGCGCCCCTCGCCAGCGTGCGCAGCGTGCTGTGCTACGTCCTCGGTCTCGGGCTCGGGCTCGAGCTCGACGTCCTCGACGCCGTCCTTTTCCCGAGCCTCACGTACGTCGTCGTCGAGCATGTCACGCCAGTCCATGCGCCCAAAGAATTCGGTTGTGAAGTCACCGTCCTGGATCACGACACGGTCTAGGAGCCGCTTCTGGTTGGCCTTCTTGAGCATGTTTTCCTCGACGGTGTGGCTCGAGACGAAGCGGTAGATGTGCACCTCTCGTGTCTGCCCGATACGATGCGCACGGTCCATGCATTGCCGGTCCATGGAGGGGTTCCAGTCCGAGTCATAGAAGAAGACCGTGTCCGCGCCGGTCAGGTTGATGCCCACTCCGCCGGAGCGCGAGGACGCGATGAAGCAGAAGATCCGAGAGTCCGAATTGAAGCGTTCAGTGATGATCTGACGGTCCTCGATCTTTGTGCTTCCGTCCAGGCGCAGGTACCGGTGACCATTGTACGAGAGGAAGATCTCGAGGATGTCGAGCACACGCGTCATCTGTGTGAAGATGAGCACGCGGTGTCCGCCAGCCTTGAGGTCGCGCAGCATCTCGTACAGCTTCTGCAGTTTGCCGCAGTCGTACTGTAACAGTGACGCGTCAGGGAAAGCGATCTGCAGCTTGACGCTTGGGCCGTGAAGCGAGTCGAAGGCGGGGTCGACGAGCGACGGGTGTGTGGGGTCGACACCTGGGAGCGCGTATGTCGCAACATCGCGGGCAACAGCGTTGGGCGGGATCACGGCGAAGCGGTCAATGACTGGCGAAACTGCAGCAAGACGCTCGACGTGCGAGCGCACGAGCCCAGTTGCCGGTGGGAGGTGTACGCCGTACAGGTCCGCTGGGCGGTGCTCGCTCGTGTCCGGGAGTAGCAGACGTGGAAGGTCGTTGAGCATTTCGATGGTTGTCGTGCCGTAAATCGGTCCGCTCTGGCAGCGGCGGCGGTTGATTTCACGGATGGCTTGCCAGCGCGCCTTGAGCTTTTCGAGCTCGACAGCCTCACGGTACTTGAGCCACCCTGCCGGAGTGCGAGCGTCCAC
Source organism: Cutaneotrichosporon spelunceum (assembly GCA_030805415.1). Taxonomy (NCBI): domain Eukaryota; kingdom Fungi; phylum Basidiomycota; class Tremellomycetes; order Trichosporonales; family Trichosporonaceae; genus Cutaneotrichosporon; species Cutaneotrichosporon spelunceum. The sequence goes on from BTCM01000001.1 coordinate 534,267, forward strand.
CTTAGGCTTGCGAATGCGTCCCTTGTCCTCCCCCGCGTAAGGAAGCTCGTTGCTCGCGTCCAGCCGTGCACGATGCCCCGCCACCCACCCCGACTCGCCCTCGCGCCCCGTGACGATGAGGTTCATCGATGCGAGGTCGAGATCATCTACCGAATCGAGCAAGCGCTTGCGCACGAGCAAGTCCGTCGGCTCGAACTCACTCGCTACGCCCTTGTCGACAGCAAACGACGTGCGCACAGGGCGCACCTCAAACAGGTCCGGGTGATTGCAGACCTTGCGTAGCTGCATGAGGACGTTGACGACGCCGATATACCCGCCACTCATGAGTGTCTCACGCGTGTCCGCGCGTGACATGAACTCGTCGTACAGGAATCGCTGCCGTTTCGAGAGACGACAGTAGACGACGTGCTCGAACTTGCCAGGCAGCTGTGTTTCGACCTCCGACTTGAGGCGCCGCAGAATGAACGGCCGCAGCAGCGTATGCAGCTTGTTGACTGTGTCGATCATATCCTCGTCCATCGTCTCGCCCGACTCGACCGCCTTGTCCATGGGATCTACCGTCAGATCGCGTCCACATCGACTGACTTACTGGAAAACCACTCCATGAAGTCCTTGTGGTTCGCAAATCCGACGACAGCCGTCGCATCCGCGGTAATGCCATTCGGCATGAGGAAGTACAGCAGACTCCACAACTCCATGAGGTTGTTCTGCAGCGGCGTGCCGGTGAGCAGCAGACGGCGCTGCGTTTTGAAGCCGAGGAGCGTCTGCCAGCGCTGCGAACGGAAGTTCTTGATGTTGTGTGCTTCGTCGAGAATCATGTACACCCAGTTCTTGCGACGGAAGATGTGCTGGTCCGCGAGAACGATCTGGTAGCTTGTGATGCATACCTGCCACGCGTTCTCCGTGTTCCAACCCACACGCTTCTCCTTGCGCTCCTTCTGGTTGCCATAATACGTGAGTACTTTCATACCAGGGAGGAAGCGCTTGAACTCCATTTCCCAATTAAGGATGACCGACGTGGGAACGATGATGAGATGCGGGCCCCACACGCCGAGGTCACATGCAAGGTGGCCGAGGAGCGCAATGGTCTGGATCGTCTTGCCGAGACCCATTTCGTCCGCAAGGATGCCGTTCATGTTGTTGGCGTACAGACTTGCAAGCCATTCAAGCCCCGCCTGCTGGTAGGGACGAAGAGTACCGCGGAGGAGGAAAGGTGGTTTGAGGCGAGGAGCGTTGGGGTCCTCCTCAACATCGTCCACATTCTCCACGGCCTCTTCTTCCTCTTCGGTCTCTTCTTCCTCGCTCGAGAGCTCGAGTGTCGACTCCATCTCAATGTCTGACGACGACTCAGGCTCGATGATATGCACCTTGCCCTTCTTGCCCTTCGACGCGAGCTGCTGGGGAAGGTGGTCGGGAGGGGTCCACACCGTGCGGGCCCTTCGCTGGCGCTTGCCCTCCACAACAAGGACTGGCGAGGAGTCGCGTTTCGCGACCTCGAGGGCAATGTCGGTGAGGGACTGGTCGTTGTGCAAAGTGGGCTTCGGCTCCAGGTCGGCTGGCGTCGACTTAGATTCTGTCTCGCCTGCAGCCTCGTCTGCGGCCTCTTCTTCCATGGCAGGAGTAGCCCCGGCCTCGGAATTGGCCGCCTCGGCGTTGACGTTGTATCCATAGCGCTTCAGGAGCTCCTCGATGGGGAGGTCCGCGTCAGCGAGCAGGCCTGCGTCCTCAGAGTCGTCGTCGGCGGCCTCTGCATCGCCCATAGCCTCGTCCAGCTGCGCATCCTCATCATCGACGTCCGCGCTGTCTGCGAATTCGACGTCGTTGGCATCTGGGTCTGGGGCGTCGGCAACCTCCAGCTTGCGTTTTTGGGCAAGGCGGCGGGAGCGGGGCCGAGGCGCTGCTGGTGAGGACGGTTGCGAGGTGGTGGAAGAAGGAGCAAGCGGGGATGCAGCGACGGGCTGAGGCGGCTTTTCAGCGACAGCGACAGGCGCCTCTGTCAAACACTCCTCTTGAATGGACTCGCCTGCTGGAGAAGCTGCACCGTTCCGCACTTCTGTGTTCACGGCCGCGGGCTTGGGGTCGTCTGCGAGGCCCTCCTCCACGCCAGTGTCGTCCGCTTCACTGTCCCCGCCGGCGTCGTCCACTTCCATACCGACGAGCGTGCGGAGATCAACAGCATCCTCTCCTTCGTCGCTGTCCTCTTCGTCATCCTCTCCCGCTTCTTCTTTGTCTTCGTCCTCCGTGGCACCTGCGTCGTCGGCAACATCTTCAGCCTCGGGCGTGGCAGGGACATCTTCCACGATTTGGGTCTGCAAGACGGAGGCGTCCCCGTCCTCTTCATGCTCCGGCCGCCCTCTCTCCTCATCGCCCTCTACGGCCTCTTCTCTCCCCTGCCTCTCAGCTTCCTCCCCTTCCTCTTCGTCTTCGCTCCCACTCTCCTCAGCGGCTGACACCTCGTCCTTGGCGTCCGAGTCAGCGTCGTCGTCCCCACTGTCCTGCCGTCCGCCTACAATATCTTCGCGTTGCGCCTCGAGTAGCCCAGTACTCCGCTGCAGCATGTTCTGGAGGTGCTCCTTCCCCAGGCGGTCCTGCTCGAGCTTCTGCTGCGCGAGGACCTTGGCGCGTACGATCTTTGTCGCTAGCGCCCAGCGCTTCCGGAGGGTCTTGACGACCTCGCGGCCTTTACGCTTGAGATCGCGTTCGGCCGCGACGCGCTCCCGCTCGTCTTTGTTCGCAAGGTGTTCCCAATGCGCCGCGACCATACGTGCAATGCGTCGACAGTACACGGGCTTGGCTTTGGCCTCGGACATCATCGCGCCGCGGACCTGGACCACGTGCGACATGAGAGAATCGTGAAAGTCGGTCTTGCGCGGGGGTGGACCAGTGGGCGCCTGTCGCCGGTGGCTGCGGTCGCGCTCCTTTTTCTGCGGCTCATCGTCCTCGTCCAATAGCCGCATGAGGCGGCCCTGGTGCTGCAACCAGTTGACGCGGTTGCGGAGATACCCCTCGCGCTGCGCCGTAGCTTCCAGCGTGGCAATATCGGCAGCCGCGCCATCGTCGATCTGGACATACGAGTTGAGGTAAGCGGAGAGGTCGCCACCGAAGAGCGCAGGCGGCGGGTGCTGACCAGGGTCAGTGTATACGACCCGGCTCGGTCCAGAGCGCTTCCATGTTGGCCTGCGTGGGGGTGGAGGAAACGGGAGGTGTGCGAGAGAGGGTAGTGCTGGGGCAAGCGTTGGAGACGGTGAGCGAGCTGGTGGAGTCGGGGCCGGCGATGAAGCAGGAGAAGCTGACGCCTCCTCGAAGGCGCGCGCCTTCTTGGAGCGCACAGGTAACGACTGTCGCCCTCGCGGCCGCTTCTTGCTGCGCCGCTCCTCTTCTTCTGGCTCCTCTAGCACTTCCGATTCGGCAATCGTAGCGCGACGCGTCTTCTTTCCCTTCGGCACGGGTGGAGGAGGCATCTCCGCCGCTGCCGATCGACGCGCTCTCTTGGAAGCCGGTAGATCCGGCTCGGGCCCGGGCTCGGACTCGGCGGCCTTGCCTCTTCGGGGAGTGTCTCGCTTGGATGGTGTCTCCTCCACTTCGGCTGCGCGACCTTTTCCCTTAGGCGCCTCTTCCTTCACCTTGCCTTTGCCCTTCCCGCCATTGGCAATGCCAAGCGCCTCGCTCTTGAAGTGCAGCTGGCGCCTCGTCGTTCTCGACGGCCCGAGACTCGCACGCGACTCGATAGCCAGCGATCCAATCGAGTTGGCCGCGACGAGGTCGAGCAGGTTGTACTGCGCGTTCTTGTACTGCTATTAGCTTCACCTAGACCCGCTATCTCACGTCCATGAACACCGGCGAGTTGTCGACGCGAGCCTCCTCTGGGTCCCAGCCTTCGAGGATGCTAACGTAGCGCTCGAGATGGAACATCTCCTTGACAGCCATGTCGTGCGCGTCCATGACGACGCGCAGTTCATTTTCGCGCTCAAGCACAAGCTCGTCGCGCTGCGCCTTCGCACCGTCAGGCCCAAGCTTGAACCGGATACGCTCCATCTCATGCTCGGTGATGTGCCGTTTCTTGCGATTGGTCGCGCTCTCACGTGGTGTGCGGCGCGTCCGCAGCGGGGTCGTAGTGGTAGAAGGGCCTGCCTCGGCATTGAGCACATCCGTTTGGACAGAGGATGGTGGGGCGGGCACGGCGTCGACCGCCGACGTGCGGGTAGTGGATGAACGGCGGGGCGGCATGGTGCGGTCGACCTCCACTTGGTGGAGTCAGTGGCTCAGCACCACATACCGGGTCGCCCCGGATCCGACGAAGACAGGTAAAACAGGACAGTCGTTTAGGCAGCGTTAATCTACGCTGACTGATAGACAGAGCTCGCGCAGAGATGTATTGGAAGATGTCAACGATGGTGGTGGATGCTGGGGATCGAGTTGAAGTGTCGAAGAGCGGCGACGCGGCCAGATCCAGCGCTTGGAGATATTCGCATAAATCCCAAAAGAATAATGGGAGAGTGATGACGCGCCGCCGACCTCCACTTCGAGGTGCCACCTAGTTCGAGGAGAGGCCTCTGTGTTGACAACTCGCATACTCACGATGCCAGCAACAGCGGCGACCGTTCCGACCCTCAGCCTCCTTTCGATGAATGCGAGTCCGGCTGTGACCTCGTCGGCCCGTGCGGCAGCTGGAGGCCGGCACGGGCTGATCAACGCGACACGGCTGGTCCACTCGCTCGCGCAGGGCTGCGAGGAAGACACATGGCTGCAGGTGCAGAAAACGTGGGAGGTCAGTATCTGTAATAGCGGGGCTAATGGAAGACTGTGCTGTACGCGCGCGCACTACTCGACGCCCTGCGTGGCGGCAACGAAGGGTGAGCTTGGTTCTGTTTGGAAGCTGACAACAGGGCGTCGACGACGGCGGACACGCTAGACGACCTTGAACACATGCTTGCACACGCCGAGGCCGCGGTACAGGGCTCCGCAAAGAAGACAAAGGCGCCAGCGCCTACGGTCGCGCTCCCGCTGATAGACCTTCCGTCTGCTCCAGCGGAGGTCGCGCTGCTCGACGAGGCGGTGCCCGCAAAGCTTGATGAGGCCGACGTCGAGGACATTGTGTCACCGCCTGTCCTCCCGCCGCCACCTCCCAAGGTGCGGGAGCCGAGCCGCTCACCCTCCATCCTCGTCTCCCCTTCAGGTGGCGAGCTCGACACTGCGAGCTACTTTGCGAAGCGACGGCGCGTTGACGAGGCAGGTGGCGAGGAGGGACTGCTGCCTCTCAAGACGGCCAAGGTGGACGAGAGCATGAGTGCTGAGGGTATGCGGCGCCGTCTTATGGGCACGAGGGGTGCACAGAGCGCTGTTGGGAGCGCAGCGTTGCATGAGGAGCTGGGTGGCCAGCTGGCCGATGTGAGTGGAATGGACGTTGTTGAGGACGAGAGCTCATACCAGATGTCACATAGACTCAAGCTCAACGCGATCCACTTCTCAAAATCGCTCGAAGAGGAGAAGGGCATGCTCCAGCATGCCGAGGACACACTGGACACTAACCTTGAGGCGACCAAGAAGAACAAGGGCACCCTGTCCAATGTCTCGACAAAGGGGCGGAGCACAACGTGTATGACTATCGGTGTGGTTATCTTTGTCATCCTCGTGTTCATGTGGACGCTCATGCTCATCCGGTTCACGTAGCGACGTGTTGTTAGCTTGTACATAATGCAGCTGGTACCATGCCGACCTCCACTTTTGCCACTGAGCATGTTGAATTTTGCTTCCGTTCCATCCAACGACATGCATTGCACGCTACCTAATCTCAATCAACTTGTGTCAACATCCACACCGCAATGCAAAACAAACCGGAGCAGGACAGGAACCAGGAGGCGACGGTGTATCTGGTGAGTAATTTGTGCTTGCCAGCTGACAACAGGGCAACCTCGACGAGCGCTGCACCGACGCGTTGATATGGGAGCTCATGCTGCAGGCTGGGCCAGTGTGTGAGTTGTCGCTCCCATCCTTACTGACACCAGCGAATGTGTTTCTGCCAAAGGACCGCGTGAGCATGGCGCACCAGGGCTTCGGGTTCTGCGAGTTCATCTCGGAAGACGACGCCGACTACGCCGTCAAGATCATGAACCAGATCAAGATGTTCGGCAAGCCGATCCGCGTCAACAAGGCCTCGTACGACAAGAAGCAGATTGACGTCGGTGCCAACCTGTTCATCGGAAACCTTGGCAAGGGTGTGAGCGAGCAGGAGCTGTACGACACGTTCTCGCGCTTTGGAGGCATTGCGGAGACACCAAAGGTGAGCAAGGGGTAGCGTAAGAGGCTGACGCCAGGTCGCGCGCGACCCGTCATCGGGCGAGTCCAAGGGCTACGGCTTTGTCAGCTTCCACGACTTTGAGGCTGCCGATCAGGCGATCGAGAATCTCAACGGCCAGTTCCTCGGCGGCAAGCAGGTGTCGGTGCAGTACGCGTTCAAGAAGGATGGCAAGGGCGAGCGGCATGGTACGCAGGCTGAGCGTGTGCTCGCCTCGCAGGCCAAGAAGCACTCGATGTTGCCTGGAGGCGGGGCATTCGGGATTGGAGGTGAGTGGCAGAGGATGGCAGATATCCCACCAAGACTCGGCTGACTCCAGCCGCCCCAGCATACGTTCCCCCCGCGGCCCCTGCATCCGCTGCTGCGCCAGCCGCGCCACCCGTCCCCGCGGGCTTTGCGCCGTCGCAGGTCACCGGCGCACCCTCACCGCCACCAGGCGTGCCTGTGTATGGCGAGCAGCAGTACGCGCAGCAGCAGTACGCCGGCTACGAGGGGTACCAGGGCTACGACTACAGCCAGTACGCCAACGGGGGATACTACTATGGTGGCGAGCAGCAGCAGCAGCAGCCTCAGGGCGGCGCGCCGCCCCCACCACCACCGCCAATCCGCATGGGCTTCAACCAGTAGACTGTATATCGTATCGGGCGTCATGCAAGAGTGTATCGTACCAAAAGGTCCAGGATAGGACAGTGGCGCTCAGCGCGTAGATGAGGACATTGACGATGACGTAGAGTTGGATAGCTCTACGTTGAACTGGTAAGGCAACGCGAGAGATTATCGCATCGCGCATGCACGAGTATAGAGATATCAGTAATGCAGTGCATGAGATGGGATGTCTAAGTCTATGAGTGGTGTATGTGATGTTATGCGGCGTACTTCATAGAGATGAGTGGCAGTGGCCATATCTCCGTCTTGTCGAACACGACCCTGATCGTGTCCCCGATGCGTGCAGCGCGCTCAGCCTCGGCGAGAGTGCGGAAGCCAACACTCGACACGAGTCCGAGCCTGCCAACGCTAATATTGACAAAGTATGGCCCGGCCCCCGCGAGGCCATAGTACGGGGCGCTCGTGACAGTCGCGTCCATTGGCGCGTGTAGGTCGACGGCCTCGGCTGGGTCGACCTCGTACCCTTCTGGCAGGGGACCTGACGCACGCTGCTCGAACAGCAGACTGGCAAAGTACCTGTTATCTGTACGCTGGGCCGTGCGCCCCCGCTGCTGGCCGTAGTGTGTGCGCATGACGAGCGGCCAGATGGCCTCGGTGGACAGCACGCCTCCGCCACTGCCGGCACGGAGACCGGCAGCGGCCGCCAGCGCACCCTTGATCTGCCAGTGCGCGAGCATGTCGTCGTACCGCCGCAGCGGGGATGTCGCCCACACGTACCCCGCGCCACCAGCCAGGCCCATCAACCAGTGCGGGATGGGCGTGGGGCTCAGCTGGGTAGTCGGGAAGAGGAGCGCGCCGATCTTGGCCTGGTCCATGCCTACAAAGCCCGTGCCAGGCACGCGTGCGGCCAGCAGCCGCTCCACTGTCAGGTGCGCCGGTGTCGCCTGCGTGTTCGTCACGGGGCCCGAACCGCGGAAGGCCGCGGGCAGGTTGTGCTCGGAACAGAACCACGCCGCGACCTGGTTGGCGAGCACCATGAACTCGGTGACCATCGTTGTCGCGCTTGTGGTCAGCGGGCGCTCGACGACGTCGTAGCTGAACTGCAGCTGCGAGAGGGGGGAGCTCGGGTGCGGCGCGGCAGGGAAGCTCGCGCGATCGTGTAGGTTACGCGGCACGGGGCCCATGTTGTGCACGCCCACGCTGGGGATCGGGCCGGTCCACTCAAACCCGGCGTCCTTGTAGCGCGCAGCGCGCAGCGCAAGCGAGAGCTGCATGAGCGTCTCGAGCTCGCTTTTGTGCTCTACCGCGAGCGTGTCAAGCGCACGCAAAGTCGGGCGCACAAGCAGGTCGTCCCGCAGCTTGCCGAAGGGGCGCGTCTGCTTGACGGATGCAATGCCGAGCACGGTGTTGACCGCATCGTACGTCGTCACGACCGTGTTCTTCGTGAACCCCATCCCCACCTTCCAATCATGCACTGCGCCTTGCGTGTCGACCTTGGCGGAGAACACGAGCGTCGGCTGTCCAGCGGCCGCGCCGAGCGACAGCTTGCCGCCTGCCAAGGACGGCGGGAGCATCGGTACCGTGCCTTCGTTGAGGTAGTGCGAGGTGCCCATGACGCTCGCTGCTTGCGAGAGCGTACCCTCCAGCTCGATGAAGCGCGTCGGGTCCGCGACGTACATGTGAACCCAATACTGGTCTCCGCCGGCAGGCTCGAGCGCGATTCCGTCATCAAGCTCGAGCGCACTGGGGTCGTCGATCACGTACACGCGGTGCGAAAAGTCCTGACGGAGCGAGTCGAGCGCAGCATCCGCTGCCACAGGCTCTGTCACCGTCTCACCAAACTCGGTCGGCATGACGAAGCCCGACATGCTGGCGGAACGAGACGCGCTCTCGACCAACTTGCTCGGCATGGACGAGTCGTAGATCGGCAGCACGCCGAGGTCGTTCAGGAGCGGCCCCATGAACTCGAGGTAGATCTTGGCGTCGGTGCTGGACGAGAACCACTTGGCAATACTGCATGCCAGGGTGAGGTTGTGCGGTTGCTGTGTCCCACGCCGTTCAAACAGCGCCAGAGTGAGCGTGTACAGTATGTCGCGCTCCTCCTCGGTCCATTCCGGCAGCGCGCCACCCGTCTTGGTCGAGGCGCGCACTGCCTGCGCCTTGTCAACAAAGTTGAGGAAGATGGGATCGCGCGTCGCGACCCACCGCTCAACACGGTTGTGGAGCTCGACGTCGGCACGCGAGCGCACAAGGAACGTCTGCTCCTCCCACATGCTAATGTCCGCCGCGAGGAACAGGTCTGGGCGGTCCATGAGCATCCTGTGGGCCGCGTACGCCGGCAGGGTTCCCGGTCGGACGGTGATGCGCTTCTCGCCCTCCTGCGCCTCGTCTGAACGGTTGAGGAGGAATTCGGCAGCAGCTGCCGCGTTGGTCGAGCCGCGAACGCTGGAGTCGGCAGGCACAAGCGCCTCCCAGAGTGCGTCGACGCCGCCGCCGCGGCCCGAGTCGACCGAGCCGCCGAGCAGGCGACCCTGCATCCTCTCCGTCTCGCGCAGGACGCGGCGGAGGAGCGTCGCAATCTTGCGCCGAACCGTCAGCATCACGCGCGCCTGCCGTGGGCCGATGATGCTCCCCTCGTCCAGGTCACCGACGCCAATGTCGTCCCCAGACTTCCACAGCTGCAGGAGGTCGGGATGCCATGCGTTGGCACTGAGGTCCTCAGGAACGAGCGAGCGGGGCATGACAAACTGCACGTCGTTGACGCTCACGGGCCAGATCTCGCCTGTGCTCCGCAGCAGCAGCAGGCGCTCCTTGAGCGCGACGGTGATCGGGGCGAGGATGACGCCGACATAGTTGCCAGTCTCACTGCCGTTAGCATATCTCGCAAGGAAACTCACCGCCGGATCTCGACGACACGTCCAGGCTCAAGGCCTGGTGTGACTTCACCCGGGCTGATCTCGCCCGAGTCGTACCCGTCCTCGCCTGGGATGGCGAAGAACTCTTTGCGCTCGACACTCGCACCGGCGTCCTCGGCCCTGAACGCGATCTGGGGCCGGGGGAGCTTGGCGGTATTCTCCATGTTCGCGGCTGCATCTTCTTCGTGCGTCAGTGTGTGTTCACGGTACGCATGTACCATGCAACGTACGGGTCTTGGTCTCGGCCTTGTGGCTGCCGCCGTAGAGCGCGCCATCGTTTACAGGTTCGCGTTTCCTGCGCACAGGATGAGTCGCATTGAACCGCCGCGGGGCGAGAGCCGCCAGCCGACGCCTCACCTCTACGTGTGGCCTCATGATGACATGTCGCCTCATGATGGCGTGTGGCGTGGTGGAGGAGGTGTGGCGGGGGTGGTGGGGTGGATGTAGGTGGTGGCCAAGATCGAGAAATTCAGGTGGAGGTCAGAGCCACGTGCTGTGTCAGGTCCACTTTCCCACGCTGCATCTGTTTGAGGAACGTGGCCAAGTCTCCCACGATGTGCTGCCAAGCGCCCTCCCCCGGCCCGCACTTGACCCGCGTCGCAAAACCGGGCACGCCGTCCTTGCCTCACATCCGCTCTGCTCAACACGGTTCCATCTTGCCCGTGGCCCGTGGCGTTCGGATGCCACTCCCGAAAAGGTAATGGGCCATTCCGGGCCGTATTCGGCTCCGGCCTGTTCGCTTCCTTCCTCATTGGGAGCTAAGAGCGCGGAGAAGGGAGGGGGTCGCGCTGGGCGGCGGAAGATGACGACCTGCGCCTTGGGCGGTGATTTTTGCAGCCGTAAGAGCGACGAGTTGTCGCATTGTGGAATGTGGACGCGTCTGGCGTCGCGGTGCGGCTCCGTGATGAACTGATGTCAGGGATGAGGCGGAACTCTGTGCCCTGCACCCAATTCAGCTGGGGGTCGGGTTGTCACTGCCGACATGAAACAGATGCATTGGCACGCAGGATTGCCGGATCGCCTGATCGTCAACGTGCCCAGTCTCAAGTGTCATGTGCGCACAGTGAATTAGGCGATCATAGGGTGACCCATATCTAAGGGGCTCATCACGAGCCCAGCCTCGCACGACAGCTCACTCTTTCGCAGCTATCTTACATGGCTACCATATTATAATAGACAAAAGATGCAATCATCTGCAAGCGGCACGAGGTGGCACCAACAGGCATCCCGGCACGAGGTTATGGCTAACTATACAATGCGAGTCGTACACAAAAGGTCTAGGTTGAGGTCTATGCTTGGCGGGAACATGTAAGCCGCGAGCCGAAAGCTTAATGTTGTTCCATGATGTTTCGTGAAAGGAGTGGGCAAGATCCATCCAAGGTAGGGAATGCGGGTTCAAGCTCGACATCGGCCGATCAGGTAGGTGTGTGAGAATCCAACGAGTCGTATGGCGTACCCGCCGCGCAGAGCTCGTCGCCAAGCCGGTGCCGCGCAGTTCGTTATGCCGTCTTACAACACTGCAAATCCACTCGTAAGAAGCACAACGATCACCGCGAGCATGACGCCTGGTAACGTGGTCGCCGAGGCTGGGCTAGACGCGGTGGTTGGGGCATCAGGGTTGGCGTCCTGTCCCGTCTTGTATCCCAGAGGGGCAAAGGACGAAGCATTGGCCGCGGACCCATTCGACGCCTGAATGTTACACAGTCCGAGAAAGTTCTGACAGGTTAGGGGCTGACTCCTGTGACAAATGATCGCGAGCGTGAGAGAGAGGGAGAGTGTGAGAGCGAGCGCGAGAGCGAGGCGACTGTGGAACGATGGATAGCCGACCTCGTTCTCACGCACCCGCCAGCACAGCACTCGACACACTCCGCTCTCTCAGCTCGACTCACCGACAAGTCAGTCTTGATGGTATTAGGCGTCGTGGAGCACGACTGGCATACGCTTGCGACCTGGTTCATGGTCGCGTTGCCGTACTCTTCGCCCCTCAAGTTGCGTCCAGTACAAAGGCAGGCGAGAAAGCCTTGTGAGAGGAAGTCGCCTCTGGTGTGCGCTGGTGTGAGTTCCGTTTCGGCGGTGAGCTTCACGTGATAGAGTGAATACCTGGTAGCATGTTGCGACAACCTCGGACCATTTGCCACAGGCCGAAAGACAAGGGGTGTCCTCGTTGGAGGTTGCTGGAGCCGCCAGACTAGACGCGGCCAAGATAAATGGAACGACAAGGTAGGTAAAGACAAACATGGCGCAGTGGATGGAGAGGGGGATGAGAGAGGAGGGAAGGAAGGTAGTCGCTGTCGCGCTGGCACGGACAGCAATGCGGACGGACAGACGGACAGGCAGGTGCACTCAGACGAAGGCAATGGCGAGGTGGTTGTTGATGACAAGGATGACAGTGGTAATGCGGAACAGAGACAAAAGGAGTTGACAAGAATGGGAGTGTGACACTTTAAAGCGTAGTGCAGTGCGTGTCGACAGTCGTGGGCGGGGACGGTGGGATCCGCAGGAGCGAGGAAGCAAAGGTACGAGCCGGGAACGACCGAGGAAGGAGGTTGTGTAACAGGGTCGAGGTTTGTAAACCTAAGGAGAAATATCTAAGCAAGTTGCGGGACGTGCGGCAGGAATCGTAAAGGAATCTGATCCGTCGTGGCGTTTATAATGAGCAAAGGATCGTTGACCAAGTAATGTCTGTCCTGACAGACATTGACAGGCGAGTGTCGACGCGATCAGGTTGCAACGCAGCGCTAACGACAAGACGGAGACCCCGATCGGGGGCTATGTACTTGAACTTGGACCGCTGCATCGAGTCCACTGTTGGTGGAGCCTGGGGGCGGCAGAAACGTGTGTGGGTAGAGGAGAGGAGAGAAATAGACGAGAGGGGCGGACCTGATGGGAGGATGGCACGACAAGAAAGGAATGACCAGGCTCTGGTGTCGGCCGAGCGAGAGAGGTATAAGCTCTCCAAGCAGCAGTGCACAAGTGCATAAACGGGAGGGTAGGAACGTGTAACCAAGTCTTGACGGTGTCTGGGCAACAATCGTGACAACCAACTAGTTGGTCCATGGGCGATTTGGCCCAGGCCCCCTGGCTGGCTACAGTTACAAGGTATAATACAGGGTCCACATGGCATGAGCCAAATGCAGAGTCACAGTCAGAGCCACGGTCAGAGCCACGGTTTGCGCATTCCCGTCTTCAGACGACTGTATCTGCTCTCCCTGGATCCCTAACACGGATGCACCAGGTAAGGGTCAACGGTCACATTTAGACCCTGCAAGCCGACTGCAGCAAACTTGCTTTGCCTCGTTTGGCTGCGGTGTTGCTTTGATACTGTAACCTTTTGAACGCCCCATGCCGTTTCACCACCGTGCCTAGCACATGACATAACACCCCGCGTACAGTGGCTTGGCTTGAGCTGATCAGCTAATTAGCCAATTAGCCAATTGATCCTGCTATATTTAACCCCAAGTTTCCTTTAGGGATATAGTTACATTGCACAATAAGCCTTATAAATGATCAGTAGTACACGTGGGGGGCAGGTTACTTTGCAATCCCGCCAAACACGATCGTTCGACCCATCCGGCCTACCGGCGCCACCGGGTAACCCGGGATAGAGATCAAACCCTGTACAGCAAGTCATTGAGTCATCGTCAACCTGTTCGCGGTGGCAGATTACTTGACGCTGTCGTTATTCGTGACCGAGATGGAGCTGGTCTCTGCAGTAGCATTCTACCGAGAACCCGGTCCCGCCAAGGTAATGCTCAAGTTCACCGCTGACGAGTTCAGGGACCCTGCGGAAAGCTTGACCCGCACTGACCCGCGCGCTTGGTCCCGCGCTACTCTTCCCTTGCCCGCGTCTTCCCTCTGTTCTGGTTCGCGCTCTCCTCGGAAGCTTTGAAGCTATAGAGCAACGCTGCTTCCATACCGCACCAGTTCTGTCGGGCACAAAGTGACACTGTTGTGTTCAAGCTCGTGGTGAGAGCTTGACAAGGTGTTTTCCGGTTTTAGCGGGGACCCCAAGAGAGGACGACCACAGTCTGCCTTTCGCTCGCGATATGCTCAGTGGCAATAGCTCGAGGCCAGCTCCCCTTTGCTCTGCACTGCTGTTCGCACTTTACAAGGTGCGACCGGGACTCGACACTCGACGTCCGCCCCTCACGCCATGACCCGTCCCGAAGCGACAGGCAGATGGGATCGGCAGATGGGATTGAAAGCCCCCCAAGGTTCTGCCGAATGTTCCACCCCGCGTCCCGTGATCGATACAGTCTGTTGGGTTCTGGCTGCCACAGGGGTTATCACCGAGACCCCCGGCCAAGTCGAGTAGGGTATCCTCATATGCTTCTTTTGCCTCTTATGGCACCGCCACCACTGCAAGTGCAGCTAAGCGGCGCGTGCGCATCCTACGATGCTTCTTTGTCACAGACAGACGCGTACAAAAGCGCATTGTCTTAGTATTCTTTCATGCATACGCTCTTTCCTACTGCAACCAAGTTTGAGCCCACGGCACGACGTTTGCAGATTAGAGCTGAGGTGAGCAACTGCGCAAGCGCCCCTCGCCACTATCTAGGATCGCCACACCCACTCAGCCAAGGGGTGGTCCGGCTATCTCCGACACAGTCCAGGCCAGTAATGAGGTTGGGCGCTTAACTTTGCATGCTAACACACTGCTGGCATCAGACCAGTGCGTAGAGCACATGATTAGCCTCCGTCCCTTACATTTCCAAGACAGCCCCAGCACGCCAACATGGGCATTACTGATAACGCCGCCAGATTTAGTTGGCCACGGATAAATCAGGTGTCGAGTTCAAAAGCAATCCCAAAGGCCGAGTTCAAGAACAAAGATCAAAGCTGCAACTGGCGAAAGGAGTGTGTGCCTTTGAGCATGCATGAATAACAGCGGCAATGTGGGAAGGCATGCAGGGACTCGTGGGCGAACAAGTTAGTGGGAGACCATGCAGTAAAAACGCATCAATGCCCACGTGGATCAGTGAGGCATTTGTTTGGATACAGCCCCAGCGGGGTCAAACATGCCCCTCCCCTGTACACGTCATTTACAGTTGACCATTCATTATATACAAATGTATATCATTGTTCTACAAATCACGGTATCAGACCATACTCAAAGAACCATTGCGTCATCAGAGGATTTGTTGGGCTGGCCATGTCGTCATAGGTGGTGTAATACTCAGGGTCAATTGTGGCCCCAACACTGACCCCCATCTTCCATCAGCTTTCCACTGATTGGCAGCTTGACAATGCTAGGTTTTGTCTCAAGACCACCTCTTCTTGAGACACTGATGACATAGCTGGAGTAACCAGAGTGACTTTTGTACCGCGTCAAGTCTTCAAACCCTCTCTTCCTGTGGCTGGCTTGCTATCTTGCCTTGCCTTCAGTCACGGGATGTTCCTAGCCGACCCGCGTGTCTCGGAACATTCGTGCTCAAAACTGTGCCGAATTCGGCTGCCATCCAACCCAGGGTCCTCATGGCTGCGTACTCAAATCCAAGGCCCACATCGACAGGTGCTCAGGCATGACGCGTTTTTCTCAGAGCTGCAATCTGTGTACGCAGTGGCAACTTGCAGCCAGAGTCATCATGGCCTGCGTGGCCTTATGTAGCTCTATCATAGTGAAACCTTGACCACATCAGCACAATCCAAAACGGGCGACGAGACCTTGGGGCTCTGGTATTGGAACACTTGCCTTCGTGTACAGGCAGGAGGTGCATGGGTCCGGCTGGAAGGGAGTTAATGTACTGTAATGTGTGGTAGGCCTAAAACGATGACAAGTCCCTATTACTCATCATCACGCAAATGATTCTCTGACCAGTCACCCCACACCTTGCCCTTGCCTCTTCCCTCCCTGTCGTCTTGATCCCTTAGCATAATCGTCACCCCCATCTCTCCCTCCCCCCCAAGCAAATACTCATCTTCCACAGTCCCAGCTCTTGCATTCAAACATACCTTCGCACAACACACATCCATATCCACACTCGACAGTTTGCAGCTGAGTCTGGTCGTTTGTCGCTTGGCGTCTTAGGGTTTCACCCAAGCCCAGTTGGTTGCGGCCTAGCTGGGCCTAGATCTGACGAGCTGCAATCGAGTGGGCGCGTGCACGGGCCTCTTACGCCACCGCGTCACCATTCTAGGATAGCACAGGCCAGCGTCCCCTTTAGACGACCCCGAGCCCGAAGTCGCCCAGTTGCCTCCTCGCCCAGTCGCCCAGTCGCCCAGTCCTCGCGCGTTCAACGAGAGACAAGGCGCCACTCAAACCTTGTCCGACTCTCCCAGTCACCCAAACCCCCATTTCCCTCGGCGGCTACACCACTCTGGATTCCTTTTGCCATCTTCCTTCCTCCCAACTCTACCAACCCACCATTGTCAACCACCTCGGACTCTGACCTTACTTCCACTGCTCTTTCCCCCTCCAGCCCCTTCTTCCGAGCTCCACCCACTCTCGGTTCAGCCATCCGCATCCCCGAACTCATCCCTTGCGACGCAACCGAGCCCACCCAAGCCCGCAGCCTCACCGACCAAACCCCCTGGTGGTACATACACACGCGCTCCAACCATCCAAGGTCAAGTGATTACGGCACCTCAAAAAGGTAGATACAGTGCTTGCAGATCAATTCGACCCTCAAAGTTCGAGCTTGACCGGCAAGCGGCGCTTTGGAACCACATCAAGCAGATTCAACTAGACATTGGTTTCATTGCGTCTCCATCGTTACCCCCCTCGGCGACTATTCGGACGCTTCACTCGTCTTCTCCTGTTCCCGTTTCCCTGGCATCATCTCCTCTCCTCTCGGCTTTGTAAACGTCGGCGCACATGAGCACCACGCTCGACCCGTCGCCGTCGCCGTCGCTCGTTTGTGCGTCCCACCTACCGCATCGCCGTAAACAGGACGGCCTGCGTAGTGGTGGCCAACATATGGGTGACGGGCTTTTCTTGTTTGGAGCAGCAGGCAACATCCCAGATACGCCCCTGACGGTCGCCTTGGCCCCGAACGCGGATGAGGCCCACATGAGGAGACCGCCTTCGTCATCAACCAATTTTCCTTCCAACAGTCAGTTGCGATCACCACCGCCCCCAATAGGCGGTACACCATCTCCAGCAGACACTCCTCCCCTCGTCGCCGCAGCCACGCTGCCAAAGGCACCATCCTGTGCGACACCGCAGGGCCTCCCACTACAGTCGCCCTGGCACGCGCTTGCCGCCTCTGGTGGCGTAATGACCCCTTCCCTCGAGTGTCCTCCCTTGGCTTGTGGGGGAAGTCCCCAGCTTAGAAATCCTTTCGAAAAGCTGAATCTGGACGGCCGAGAAGGTGCATGGAGTGCTTCAAACCTGCGCCAAGAGACCACAGAGTCCACCACCAAGTCGCCACCTCGAGCGGCCGGAGCAATAGCTGTTCCCAGTGGTGCCATCTCTGGTGGAGGTAGGCGAACCTCTCTGGGAACACCCATCTCCTTGGGGTCCTCTTTGGCCCAGAGGCGAGCGATTGGCCCGTCAATGAGCCTTGGCTTTATGTGTGGGCAGCCGGCGCCACCAAGACTGCTTTCTGGCATCACTTCGGGGCCGTCTACGGATCCAACCTCGTCCAGTTCAGTGGCAGCAACGTCATCGGCAGGAGCTTCGACTTCGAGGTTGAAACCTCTCGCAGCTTCGGCGCTTCCCTCGCTTCTCGCGATGGACTCGACACTCGTCCTCGATGTTCGGCCACCTTCTTGCTACCACGCGTCACATCTCCGGGCTGCTCACTTAATCACGGTCCCGTCCATGCTGATGCTACGTCCGGCCTTTGGCATATCAAAGTTGTTACCCATGCTTTCCAAGACAGCCAGGGAAGCGGTGTCAGAATGGCGTAACAAATCGGACATTGTCATTGTCGACCAGGACTCGATAGTCGCTCTTGAAGGTGGCTTGCTTCTGGGCGTCTCTGGCAAGTTTGAGCGTGAGGGCTTTACTGGCAGGCTGTGGTACGTCTCGGGCGGGCAAGCTGCCCTGGGTCATCTGGAGGACATCGAATGCGTTGCCACCAGTGTTTCCGAAGAGAGTAACGCTGCCACGCTGGACAGCAGTGGGCCACTGGGCATCGGGCGCTTGCCGAAACTTGCTTTCCAGCAATGTGAGTTCAACTACAAGTGGAATTTACCGCTGACTACGCAGCTTCGACTGGCGGTGGTTCAGGAGGCGTCACAACAACTGCCGCTGCGCACAAGGTTGACCCGTTCCAGGAGGTCAATGTACCATCAGGTTCTGCCCCAGCAATCGATCGGACGCTCGAGAAGAGCAAGTTGCAGCCGGCGAACCCGTTCTTTGACAACATCCGGCAAAACCTTGAGCTTTCGCACAGTGGGATATCAGAGCGAATCCCTCTCGCGCTTCCAGACTCGATCAAACGTCGTTGCGAGGAGCTGCCTAAATTTCTGCGCAACCTGGTGTGCATGAAGGACGACTACTCGCAAGATGTCCTTGCGAACCAGTTCTACCGCCTTGAGAGAGGCGAGCAAGAGCGCCTCCAGCGTGTCATGAACGTTCTCAGCAAAGATTGCCGTGCGCATACATTACCGCAGTCACCATCGACAGATTGCAAGACTCTGTGTGCGGACGAGGTCGAGCGGCTGATGACGGATGGTGCCGACAAGGGCAGCTATTTCCCGTTCTCGATTACGGCAGGCGTTGAACGTGGTACCAAGAACCGTTACAAGAACATTTGGCCGTTCGACTACTCGCGGGTCCGGCTAGTCACTCCAGCCGATGACGACTCGGACTACATCAATGCTTCGTTCGTCCAGCCTCGTGGCACAGCTCGTCGTTACATTGCGACCCAGGGGCCCCTCGCGTCAACGTACCGTGATTTTTGGTCCCTTGTTTGGGAGCAGAACGTCCGCGTCATTGTCATGCTCACGCGGCAATTCGAGGGCGGCCTTCTCAAGTGTGGCAACTATTGGCAGGAACAGCAGTACGGTGACCTCCACCTCCGCCAGGTGTCACAGTCTGGCGGCGAGGACGAAGCACAACAGCCGCAGTCCTCAGGGTTCGACTTCCGCACCGGCCCGGCAGCACCAACCAAGCCGAGTGGCAACATACATCGCAAGTTCGAGCTGTGGCACGATCGATTCCCTGACAGGCCACGGCGCGTTGTCGAGCAAATACAATGTGTCGACTGGCCCGATTTGGACGTGCCCGAGTCACCGGAGGTCTTGCTCAAGCTCATGAAGGAAGTCGACGCTGCCGTTGCCAAGACCGGCATCAATGGGTGCGGCGCGGACAGGTGCGAGTTTCCCCCTGTGCTGGTGCATTGCTCCGCTGGGGTTGGCCGCACGGGGAGCTACATCCTCGTCGACGCCATCACGGATGGCCTGCGGCGCGAGCTGCTCTGCAACGAGGCAGGAGGGTCACAAGTGTCACATGCGGACGCTCAGACTAGTGCGAACGCAGCGGACAAGATGGATGTCGACAGCAAGGGGCCCGTGATCTCAAGGAACCCCGAGCATGAGAAGCCGCGACCCATCACGCAGAGCCACAAGCGCCACCGCGTCACGACACCGCTCAGCTCGTTGAAGGAGCCGATCCTGGAAGTCCTGCAGGGTATGCGCGCTCAACGTATGAGCCTGGTGCAGAGCTTGCGTCAATACTTGTTCGTCCATCGTGCGATCATTGCTCGCTACCTCGAGATTGTGGACGAGGAAAAGCGTCGGCGGTCGTCAGGATCGGACACCCAGTCTGTATTGTCGCGTAGTTCGGTCGTGACAGCCGCGACATCTGTCTCAGCAACCGACGACGATTCGCACATCAAGAGGAAGCCGTCGTCTGCTGACTTGCAACCAGAGGTCGACATGCGACTACACAGCGTGGCCGATCTGGGGCTCTCTGACGGCATGACGAGCCTCGCCAAGAGAGTGAGCTTTAAGAAGCGGCGTGGACCAAACTCGAGCAGTGTACCGGGAACGCCGCATAGCGCCAGGTCGGTGGCGTCTGGGACAGTGTCAATGGTAGCGTCTCCGTTATTATCCTCGGCGCGCCTCGACTCGACCACTGTCAAGTCACAGCCGTCCATGCCGCTTGAACTACAAAGAGTATGGCGCGAGTAGAGCGATTGTGGCCATTATGTAGCTATCACTATTGAGGCCAAGCATTAGCACCTGTTTGACATTATCAATTATATGTAATTACAGAGTAGCTTGTACTGCAGCTGTTACCACCCGGTTTTGCTTCCGTCTGCGTCATCTGCCCGCTGGAGTCTACTCAACCCTAAAGCTCGGATGTATCTCTCGACCATCCATCCTCCAGTCGATGTCGAGCGACACGTTGAAGTTTGAAGCCTCGTTCAAAAAGGTGGCCGGTAGTCTATCGGTCACCCAGACGCTGATTGCGTGGAACGCGACAGCGACGGGGACGATGGACAGGCAGCAGCAGGCGCTGAATCGAGTGACGAGTGGGTCGGCCATGAGGGAGAGGTGCTCAAACAAGACATGCTCGCAAGCAAAGCCGGTTCGGCGCGCACCTCGCTCAAGCTCGTGTTCAAGGACGACGTGCCCGCAGGCGGACTGTTATTCACCTTTACCGGGCCTAACAGGGACGCCGACCGACAGGCTGTACAGGACCGTCTCATCCCGTTCGTGAGCGCGCACCGCGCACCAGCGGCACCAACCCCCGCGCCCGCTCTCAATCCTGCTGTAGCAGCGGTTGCGGCGGTGTCTACCCCTGCGAGCACGCCCGGCTCTCCAGCCCCGGGGACACCAGGCACACCAGCGAGCGTCGCACGCAAACGTAAGGCGGACGACATGTCGCCGGCAGACGCTGAGGCGCGCCGGCGCATGAACAAGGTCCGCGAGCGCGTACTCCGCAGCAACCCCACATTGCAGGTGCTGCATCGCGAGCTCGTTCAGGCTCGACAGATCACAGAGGAAGAGTTCTGGGACGGCAAGCAGCGCCAGGCGCTCCTCAAGTCTGAGGAACTTGCGTACGCACAGCGGCCTGGTCGGCCATCGCGTCTCTTAGACGACCGTTTCGACTTGAGTGGGGACAAGCGTAACGAAAAGTTTCGTGGCGGCACTGGTGTGGGCATCAAGAAAGTCAGCAGCGGCCCAATTGTGCTTAATATCACCAAGGAACTCACGCGCGAGATCTTTGAAGAGTTCCCTGTAGTGCAGGACGCGTACGCCAAGAATGTGCCGCGAATCAGCGAGAGTGACTTTTGGACCCGCTACTTTACAAGTACGCTCTGGGAGCGGCACCGTGCCAGTGTGCGCAAAACGGCGCTCGACGAGGGCGCGCGTCGCAAGGATGACATCTTCGACGCGTACCTTGAGGACCCGGACTGGGGTGAGTTAATGCAATTCGCCGACTAGCCGGCGAAAACTAAATTCTGGTGACCGAGCTGACAGGCAGAGATCCAGCCGCGCAAACAGATGCCCGACTCGGTAGAGACGTACCTCGACCTCGCTGCGACCGAGGAGGACCACGGCGACGCGACTACGGTCCGCGATGTGACCATGCAGGCCGGTAAGGAGCGCTCGAGCCTGCCCCTCATCCGCCGCTTCAACCAGCACAGCGAGAAGTTGCTGCGCGCCGGGCAGAAGGAGACTTCGGCCCTTACAACCTCGGCGGAGCTCATGGAGCAAATCGACATGGAGGATCTGCATGCGCCCGCCGCGCCAGCCGTCATCCCGCTCGAGGTCGCCAACGCCGTGTCAAACGACAAGGGAGGCCCGCGCGGCATTCTCCCCGGGCGCTCAGACGCCGACCTGCTCGCGATGGCCGAGGCCGAGGCGGACCGCATCGCGTCCTGGCACGCGGACTTTGCGTCCGTCTGCCTCCCCAACCCGAATCCAGCGGAAGGCGGCCCCGGTCCCGGAACGAGCGAGTACGACGCCTACGCGTACCAGCGGGACGCCCAATTCGTTGCCCAGCGCGTTGTGCGCGACATGCACAACGCCAGCAACGCCGAGGACGCCGAGTATCGTGAGTCGCTCCCCGTCCTTTCTGACACTAGCGCATCTCCCCCAGAGGATCGTGGACGACATGCGCTCCTGCCACAACGCGGCGTGCGAATTCCTGCGGCAGTACTGGGCCGCTGTCCTCCCCCCGGCCGCTGGGACGCTCGCAACTACCCAGTCGCCCGCTGTGCGTTCTGCGCGCGCAGCCAAGATGGCAGAGTACCTCCTCGGGACGGAGGGCAAGGTCGAGGCGATCGTCATGACGGCGCAGATGGAGAAGGCTGATCCGATGCGCGTACGCGCCGCCATGGCGCCTACACTCGGAGCTGTCGCCGTCGCGCTCAAGCGCGAGAAGGCACGCATTGCAAAGGCGTGAGAGGAGTGAGAGCTCAATGTACCGTCCCAGGATATCACGGGACTATTGAAACGCGACTGTTGAATGCAAACTGTATGACTAGTGAATGGACCCGCTCGCCACTGTCATCTCAGCTTTCAGCTCGTCTCTAGCCCTTTCTGACTGGCTCCAGCGCCAAGGTCCACCTCCGCTCCTACTCCTCAGAGCCCTTGAACCCTCGAGTCCCGCTCCTTCCCAGTCCGAAAAAGATAACGTCTACGCGCAAAATACACTGTAAGGGAGTCGAACCCCTGCCGCGTCGATGGCAACGACGCATGATACCGTTTCACCAACAGTGTTGGAAGCGTTGTTTGGACCCATTTGGCTGCTGCAAAGAAGGAAGGATCAGGTATCAGCAGCTTGAAGCTTGGTGCGCGGAAGGATGGGAAGGGGTAGAGGAGAGATGGGGCAGGGGATGGGCGAGAGATGACGATGCGGACGGAAGTGACGAGGACGGGCATCTGGGATTTCAGAGATGGATTCACGCCTTCACCATCACTAAAGGAATCTGGACCAGATGAAGCGGAGTGACTGACGCTGATGCCGACCTTTCAGCTTCCGTGGATACCCTTTACCAACCTTGCGTGATTTCTGGGTACGCGCCGACTCTTCGTTGCAATGCAAACTATACACATGCGATGTACACTGGCGCCATGACACTGACCTCCTACTGGTGTCATGCCTTGATCCGCGCTCTCATAAATGGATACTGTGGGCTGAGATGTGGGGTACAGGTGGGTTCAAGGCAGGTACTTCTTCTGGTCCTGCCGTTAGCCGGATCTGATGGCACCAGCCCACCCATGGCTCATCATGCTTGCTGTATGGGCGTGGAGGCCGCTTGTGGGCAGCAATGCAGTTTGCCACGGTCTCGGCCCTGTCGCGAGCTGAGGTCAGCGTGGTTCGAAAAAGCACGAACGAAGCGGGAAGATAATGCCGAGCTCGTAGTTGTTGATCTATTGTCAGCTTCAACGTCTACTTGACAGCATGGTAACAACCGATGGCAATTCGGCTGTCGTCGACGCACGTTTAGAGTTGGCGGAGAGTTCTTGAAGTTGACGGTACCCTGCTTGTCAACTGAAGTGGCGGGTTGTTGAGCTCACCCAAGCGGACGGCGAGAAGTTATGACTCCCAACATAGACCCAGCCGCCGACGCCCTCGTTCTCAGTGGTCATCTCGTCGGCCTTGCGCTTTCCTTGCTTCTGGGGCGAGCTGAACCCTACGTTCGACGAGTTAGCCTCAAAAAGGGCAATGAGCATCTACGCAAGTCAGTCTCGTCTCAATTTGAACTTGCCTTGGTATGCATCAGCACCCCACCGCGCTTGGAGTTGGCGTCGTGGAAAAGACTCTTTGTGCGGTCCGTGTATGCTGAGCCGCAGAACATTGTGCCTCCACCCTGATCGTCAGTCAGTTCGACGGTGTCCACGCACCGACCGCCCGTTGATACTGGCGTCCACCGTTGCTAGGCTTGGAAAGATGATCTTGAGAGGCGGCCACGCAAGTGCTTTGCCCGCACGGGAGATGCTCGACAAGTCCTTCCCGCAGCAAAGCTGATAGAAGCAGTTGTACCAATCAAGGCTGTACCTCCCAAGGGACGAGCCCTGGCGTCAATTGGGTTGTGACCAGAAAGCTCACCTGATACTCAGCAACAACCTTCTCGTCCTTTCGAGGTTGCCAGCCTTCCTCAGCCAGGATCTTGCCCAAGCGGCTAATACCGTACTCGGACATCTCCGTGAAGCCCTTGTACGTGCCTGCTACGCTCATCACAAGTCGCACCTGCACGCGGCTCCAGTTGTACTTCTTGAAGTCGCTAAACGCTGCGTCGTCCGAAATGGGTACACTCTGACCCCGGGGATGGTTCTTGATGTGCCAAGTTAGTGCCTTGTTCACCTTGAGGTGAGCGAAGAGGCGGCGGAACTGGTCGGGGAAGTCGGGGAGGGCGGTGTCTGGAGCTGGAGCTGACTCCAGCGCCTGACCCTTCGGCAGGAAGTCCTGTACGAAGACGGTCTGAACATTAGCATGACACCAAAGAACGCATACATTTTCGATCTGCTCCCAATCATAGTCGACCATGTTGGCGGTCATGACTGATACCCGAAGCCGGCCTGTCTTGTACCAGATCTGCGATCAGTTCCTGTGGAATGGACGGGAACTGTCTCCTCACCCATGCAAACTTCATGTGTTCAGAGCCAGTCTTGCCATCCATTCTCGGGTACACCTGAATTTCGCCGTTCCCAAGAGGCTTCAACTTGCCCTCCATTCGCCGCCGTTCGAACAGATCATTGACGGGAGGGCGAAGGATCCGGATCGTCGGGCAGGACTCGGGCGGAGGCATGAAGGACTCAATCCAGTCGGGATCCCAGCAGTACGCCGATACGATGACGAGTGCGATTTGATCTCGCTGACTACGTCAGTTCCATCATCGTCGCTCAACTGACCTGGCCAAAGACGGACTGGGGACTAAAGGTGCTGTCGGTAGTGGAACTTCCAATCTGGAGGCGCACATGGCGCAGCTCGCCGTCGAGATAATACTCACCCGCAGCGTCCGTAGGGAAGGTGCCCCGCGACTGCAGAGGGTGGTTGGAGAGACGCATGGAAGCAGTCCGCTGGGTTTGGCTTCGCTGGGGAACAACAGATCGGCCAGCCTGAGGCTGACCACTGCTGCTCCCCGAACGCATCGCCTGACGCGCCAGGCGCTCACGCTCGAGTTGGGCGCGGTCTATTACTAGGGCGCTCAGGCCGATGGGAACGCGTTCGGGGCCCTTTACATTCTGTGGAGGACTTGGGCCCGTCGACGACACCACGGATAGGGCCTTGGAAGACAGTCCCACCGTTGCACCGCGTCTCGCCTCCCGCTCACGAACCTGTCTCTCGCGTGAAGCTTCACGAGATGCTTGGTACGCCGCGTTGGCTCTTTCGATCCCGGCATCTGAATCCTCGTCGTCCTCCTTGGACTCCTGAAGCGACGCCGCGATAGCACTGGGGTTAGTCACCTGTCGGCCTCGACCCACTCTGCAAGCGCCTGCCTCTCCTCATCTGGGGTTTCTTCGCGACGTTGTTTAACAGGATTCTCCTCTTCCGCCGACGCAGCTATCGCCAGCTGTACATCGCCGTCGTCGTCGTCATCGTCACTGTCAATCACGATGGGCTGGTTTCTGCTCCCCTGACTCTTCTTGAAGTCTTCCGCGGATAATGCCAAGGCCCTGAAGTGTAAGCAGCCATAGAGGGCGTTCAGCTCACCTGGCAAGCTCGTCGTCTTCCTCCGGCTCCGACGGCCGACTGGGCCCAGCTGAGCCTGGCCCGGCTGTACGCCAAGTACGCCATGCTGCCCTGTTGTAAGAGGCCGTTTCCTCGCCACCTCACCTCCGTAGCTCCTTTAGGTCTACACCCGAGTTGGGATCAAATACTCCAAAGGTCTTGAGGACGTACTCGTCGAAGCTGTCGTTGCGGCCAGGGTGTGGCACTGGGCCTTGGTCGCGGCTATCGTACGAATGTTGGTCGCTGCACGGTCACCACCACCGGTAACCTCATCCAGTCATGTATCACTTACCGCGCTAGAAGCCCCATCGCCTGCCTTTCTGCATCGTCAGTCATTGTGTTGCACAAGATGGAAGGGTGCCAAGTTGAGAAAGAAGGAGCATTTCAATGACGCCGCTGGGTGAACCTCTCGAGTGGAGGTGGAGGTCCTCGGTAGAGCGGGATCAAATTGTGTTTATGGAGGTTGACGCGACTGGGGGTGGACGGCGCGTCTGGTGCCTGAATGTATCTGGGACCGGTCTGTCGCGCGTCGCTCATGTGGCTCATCATCCCCCACTCCCTCCATCCATTTCGTATATTCAAGACACGACCCACTTCGCTCGCAACTAGCTCCGGTTGACAGCCCCAAACTCCACCGTTGTCGCGAGCATCTGCGGCCATGGTAGGTTCTGGGGGACGCGCCGGCTGACGCGTAGCACATCAAAACAATCACCATCCAAGGCTTCAAGTCATACCGCGACCAGGTTGCCGTTGATCCCTTTTCGTACGCATGTGGCTGACGCCATCTGACTCCAGACCCCGGCATAATGTCGTCGTCGGCCGTAACGGGAGTGGAAAGTCCAATTTCTTTGCTGGTGGGTTGGTGAGGCCGTTCCAGAGCTGACATGCAGCGATCCGCTTCGTGCTCTCTGACGCGTACACCACTTTGTCCCGTGAGGAACGCCAGCGCCTGCTTCACGAGGGTACCAGCACCACGACCACTCTCTCGGCCTACGTGGAGATCGTCTTCGACAGTGAGCTAACCTCTCCGTGTGATGGCCGCTAATGAAAGATGCGGACGGGCGCTTCCCCACTGGACAGCCTGAGTTGTACCTCCGTCGCACTATTGGCCTCAAAAAGGATGAGTACTCGCTGGACCGCAAAAGTGTCACGAAAGCGGAAGTCATGAACCTCCTTGAGAGCGCAGGCTTCTCCAGGAGTAACCCTTACTACATTGTACCGCAAGGACGAGTGAGTCACAGCCATTGACGACCAACTGACGTTCAGATCACGCACCTGACCAACATCTCGGACAAGGACCGCCTAAACCTCCTTAAGGAGGTGGCTGGTACCAAAGTGTACGAGCAGAAGCGTGCTGAGTCGACGCGCATCATGGAGGACACAGACAGCAAACGTGAAAAGATCGCCGAGCTCCTATCGAACATCGAGACACGCTTGGACGAGCTTGAAACGGAGAAGGACGAGCTCAAAGAGTTTCAGGGGCTCGACCGTGACCGCCGTTGCCTCGAGTACTCGCTACAGCAGCGCGAACTGGACGACATCACCACCACCCTGGACCAACTTGAAGAGGACCGCTTGAACGGCTATCACGAGATCAACGAGCAGGAGCGTTCGCTCCATGAGCTCGAATCTCGTATCCAGGTTGGTTCCTTTGCTGGCCTTGTACTGACAACAGGAAATGGAGGACAAGCTCACCCGAAACAAGCACTCGCACTCGACCTCGAGCATTGCTCTTCAACACTACGAATCGGAGATGGAGGACCTCGTCCGCACCAAGACTGAGGTGGAATGTATCATCGCCGACTTCCAACAGGCCGGTGAGAACAATGAGACGCGTCGACGGGAAACAATCGAACAGCTCGAGTCGTTGGACAGGCGCGTGAAGCGCACGGCCGACAAGCTCGTCGAGTTGAACGCCGCCCTGGAGCAGCGCACTGCCGAGGAACGGCAAGCCAAGGATCTGCAAGTTTTCCGATTGTGCTCGCTAACCCTCCCAGTCTGGACACCACCCAATCTCGGCTGCAGGTTCTGTACGCCAAGCAAGGTCGCACTCGCCAATTCCGATCCAAAGCAGAGCGCGACGCGTATTTGACGAGTGAGGTCAACAGTCTCGACTCGTACGCGAAGCTGCAGCAGAAGACCATCGCCGACAAGCAGAAGGATGTACAGACCGCAAAGAGCCATCTCGAGGAAGTTTCGGCACGGTCTGCTGAGCAACAAGACGGTGAGGAGGGACAGCGTGAAACCTTAAAGAAGATGGGCGAGGAGCAGGCCAAGCTCAAGATCGATCTTGACAGCATGAAGGAGAAGCGCAAGTGAGTAGGCCAACTCCTGCGGGACTAACATTCAGGGAGTTGTGGCGCGAGGATGGCAAGCTTTCCCAGTCTGCCACGAACGCCAAGAGCGAGCTGGATAATGCGCAGCGCGTTCTGCAGGGCATGATGGACAAGGACACCAGCAACGGTCTGCGCTCCGTCCGTAACATCGCCAGGCGCCTCAACCTGAATGGCGTCTACGGCCCCGTGTACGAACTGTTCGAGGTGTCGGACAAGTACAAGACGGCCGTGGAGACTGTCGCTGGGACCAGGTGAGCCCCAGGTTTGCAGCCTCCTACTGATACAAGCCTTTTCCACGTAGTGGTTGATAGTGACGACACCGCGTCCAAGCTCATCGATGCCATGAACAAGGAGAGGAGTGGTCGCGTCACCTTTATGCCTCTGAACCGCCTCAAGAGTGTCAACGTTCAGTATCCCAAGGCGAACGACGCTGTGCCTCTAATGTCCAAGTTGACGTACGACCGCGCATACCAGATGGCGTTTGAGCAGATCTTTGGTCGTACAGTCGTCTGCTCAGACTTGGCAACTGCCGCCCAGTACACGCGCAGCCACGGCCTGAACGGTGTCACTGATTCCGGAGACAGGGTGGACCGGAAGGGGGCCCTCACCGGCGGTTACCACGACAACCGTCGTTCACGCCTGGATGCCATCAAGCAGGTCAAGCGGTGGAGTGAAGATTACGAGCGCGACGCTACACGACACACAGAGGTCAAAGATGGCCTTGCCAAGCTTGAGCAGCAGATCTCCCAGGCGATGGGAGAGATCCAACGGATCGATGCCAAGCGCAAGGCTATGGTTGAAGACCGCGGGCATCAGGCGCGTCAAGGCAACTGGATGATGCGCGAGGTGGAGCAAGCGCGGCAACGTCTCGCGCGCCTCGAGGGGTCTCTTGCCGATGACGAGGCGAGCGCCAAGGCTGCAATGGCCAAGAAGGCGGCCTTGGAAGAGGAACTGCAGACCCCGTTACAGCAGCAGCTGTCGCCGGCTGAGGTGCAGGAGCTGGAGACCCTGTCTAAGGACGCGGAACAGCAGAAGAAGACGCTTCTGCAAGCTTCCCAGAACCGCCAACAGGTGAGTCTCAGGTGGATTAGCGCTGATCAACGCAGGTTGCTTCTGAACGCAGCGAGCTCGAGATCGAGCTTACTGAAAATCTCCGCCGCCGGCGAAACCAACTCCGTGCCAAGCTCGACGACCTGGACGGTGCCTCTGGATCTGGTGTCATCAACGCTGGGGAGGTCGAGCAGCGCAAGGCGGAGCTCAACAGCGTCGGGCGATCCATTGACACGCTCTCTGGGCAGATCCAGACCGCCGAGGAGGAGATCGAGGCGCTCGCGATGGCCATCTCGGAGCAGCAGACCAAGATCGAGGAGTTGCACACCGAGGCCAACGACCTCACCCGTGCGATGCTCCGCATCCAGAAGAGTCAGGAACGCTATCTCAGTAAGAAACAAACCCTCGACAATCGGAAGGAGGAGTGCGAGGTGGCCATCCGTGACCTCGGCGTGCTCCCAGACGAGGCGTTCACCAAGTACACTGGCGACAAGTATAAGTCGGCCAGCGGCATGGAGAAGCTCGTCAAGCTCTTGCACAAGGTCAACGACGGTCTCAGGAAGTTTGCACACGTCAACAAGAAGGCATTTGAACAGTACAACAACTTCACAAAACAGCGCGACGAGCTACTCGCCCGCCGCGAGGAGCTCGACCAGTCAGCGGAATCAATCCAGGACCTGATCCAGACGCTTGACCAGCGCAAGGACGAGGCGATTGAGCGTACATTCAAGCAGGTATCCAAATACTTCGAGGAGGTGTTTGAGCAGCTTGTGCCAGCAGGGCGAGGGAGGCTCATCATGCAGAAGCGCAATGGCTCGTACCTGGACGAGGACAGCGAGCCACCGCAATCCAGGGAGGGAGAGCAGAGCGAAATCGACAGTTACACTGGCGTCTCGATCAAGGTGTCGTTCAACTCGAAGGAGGATGAGGGACAGCGCATCTCACAGCTCTCAGGAGGGCAGAAATCGCTCGTCGCACTCGCAACCGTGTTTGCGATCCAAAAGTGCGACCCTGCGCCTTTCTACCTCTTCGACGAGATCGACGCCAACCTCGACACGCAGTACCGCACGTCGGTAGCCAACATGATTCATGCGTTGAGCGACTCGGCCCAGTTCATCACCACCACGTTCCGCAGCGAGATGCTCGTCAATGCTGACAAGTTTTACGGCGTCTACTTTGACAAGCAAAAGGTGTCGACCATCCAGACGATTACGCAGGACGAGGCGCAGAAGTTCATCGACACGGCCGCTGGCATGACCTAGGTTGTGTCTCTGTTTGTGGTTGTCCGTCAACCATTCCTTGGGCTGACGCGTGTACAGTACATGTTGTAATAGATGCAACCTTGCGCTTGATCGTACTATATACATCGCGGCCACAGGCCGGGGCCCACGAGCTCGGCAACACCACCCTCCTCAAGTGCGCCGCGCATCCAGTCCCGCACGTCTTCAACCTCGAGGCCTGCCACGCGGATGATCCCGCAGGCCTCGGTAAGGGGCGAATAGGACCACAGCAGCCCTGGTGGGCGGGGAACCTGGAACTGGCTCGTGGCGTCGGCGAGTCCTTCAAGATGCTCGCGCACGCGTGCGAACTGGGGCCCGTAAACGAGCATAGTCGCGTAGACGTGGTACGGTGCCAGCCGGTGGGCTGTGGGTGACAGGTTCTCGCCTGTGTGCCCAGCGTTGTCGAGGACCATGCGTTCGCGCGCAAGGATGTGGTCCCCCACAACGAGCTCGTTCGTGGACGCATAGTACCCCATTGCCCAGTACTCTTCCTCAGTTTTGCCCCAATCTGATCCAGCTTGCGCGGCATCTTGAGCGGCGGCCTCAGTCCAGCGAGATTTGGGCTTTTCGCCGTTAGGGAAGCGCTCAGCCCACGGCCGGAGCTGTGGGCGGCCCGCTGGTCGGTCTCCACGACCCGAGTTGAGCCAGTCGAGGAGGAGTACGCTCCCACTCCCGTCAGGCGGCAGGCGCACCCGCTGGGCTTGGACGTACCTACTCCCGCGGAACGGGCTCAGCGAATCGGGAAGGAGAACAAACGTCGCACCACTCCCCAGAGTGACGTGCAAGCGCTGCCGTACTGCTGGTGCCTCATCGCCCCTCCTCACGACAGCCGCGAGAGCGTGTGAGATGCCGTGCGCCGCAGGCCGAACGCCAGGCCTGTGCTTGTACACTTTTGTGCTGCCTTGCGTGCGCATCACCAGTACCTGGCCCGCGTCAACTGTGCACGAGAGCTGCACACAGTCGCCCGCCACGAGCCCGCCGCCATAGGCGAGGGTGTAGAGGAGAGCAACGTTGGACGGTTGCGAGGGCAGTGGGCGGGGAGCAAGGAGCTTGAGAGGGTATGATGCGTGGTTGGAGATGAAATGGGCGCAAGGAGAGCGTGGTGGTCCGGAGAGGTGGACGTGTCCAGTACCGGGGGGAAGGCTGGGCGCTTTCGAGGCAAGGGAGGGTGGGCCAGAGGAAGGTCGCGTTGCTGCGCCCCACCAATCACTAGTGCACACACCCTGCGAAGCGGTGGTATTCTTGTCGGCATCCGGTATGCCTTTGTTCGGTGTCCGCTCGCCATTGTCATTGCTTGGTGCGATAGAGGTCGGGGCCCGTTCCGGGGTCCTGCGCGTCCCGTGGGAGCGAGCACGAGGTGTAGAGCACCCAACGGCCGGCTGGGCGTCGAGGTCGTTAATGGACAGCACTGATGTCTTGGCCTGGGCCAAGGCGTTGTTGATATCTCCCGTTACGCTCGCGGTCGCAATCGCACTGGGTCCCGTAGACTGGTCACGACTCTGCCCGAGAAACATGTGGCCGCTGGGACCGTTGGATGGTTTGGATGATGTCGATTCGCCCGAGGGACCCGCGGCCGCCTCGAGCGCCATGTTGGTATGAGAGAGAGTCTGAAAGGTGGAAGAAGACGATGGTGGGCATCTGGGGGGTGGAGGAGCCGGCGGCGAATTGTGATGGTTATCTATAGCCTATGGGGTTTGAGCCCGCGTAACTTGGCTGACCCTAATGTGACTAGTTGACGTTTGGATTCCAAAATGAAATCACAACAGAGTGGGGCAGGAGCTGGCGGCATACTGTATTTCTTGTCAATAGCTGTTGTCGCTAGACTACTCATGAGACCTGACCCTCTCTGGCCATCTTGTATCACCCGCCTAGTTTCATGATCATGTTTTAGATTTTGGAGACGGCTCTGGTCTCCGCGCCCGCCCTGGGCGGGGCAGGACCGATGGCCACGTGGGCCGTTTCGACAGTGCCACTCGCGGTACTGCTGGCCGATTCATTTACAGTGCCCTAATAAACCCTGAGTAGTTGACTTGTGTCTTACAGTATTTTGCCGACAAATCGGTCGCGCGGCGGGCTATTAGGATATTAGGAACCCGGCACAACCTGCATTCCCTTCCTCAGCCTCTTTACAAAATCCTATCCGACATCCTACATTGGGTCAAATGGCCATTACTAGGCACCCGAGCCACTCTCCATCTACACTCCAACCCCCACTCCCACTCCCACATCAACAAGCAGACGTCGTACACTTGGGCATTCTCAGGATTCTACCCCACAGACTGCAGACTGGCCCCGAGCGTCCGAGCCAGGCGACAAGCCGCATTCGCAAGCCTTCCCCCTAGTGCCCTGAGCAACAGCACTCTGTCCCAGCCGTGTCGAGTCCGTTCACAAGACAGGCCTCATAAACGCCTTGTCTTCCTTCCTCAAAACACCTTGTCGCAGCCATGGTCAGCAACAAGGACATCCCAGTTATTATTCATAACCGCAAGCGTGGCCTCCTCTCACTAGAAGATGGATACCTGGACGTTCTTCAACTGAGCGCAGATGGCCGGCGTAAGCTCTCTCCTGCGATCGAACTGACACCAGGACCCAAGCCTCTTCTGTCATGCCCTGTTCGCCTCCTCTTGCGCGCAACGCTTAGCCCGGAGCCGCCGTCGGCAGCAGCTGACGGCCCGAAGCGCATGCTCGACATTGAAGCACTCGTTCAGAAGGGCGCAAAGAGTGACCACCACCTTCGCCGCACAAAGATCCGCGTGCTAGTCGAGCCAGTGCATTCTGCCGATGCTGAAAAGTGGGTTGATAAGCTGATGTCTGCAGCCTACCCTGGTAAGTCGGTCACGACGTCACTCAACGGTCGAGTAACCGGTCATCAGGTTAGGCCATGATGCCTTCCCGTCGCCGAGACACCAACGGCGTAAGCGCTCCGTGCGCTGCAGCCCGTGACGTCTCCAGTCGCCCCGCTTCTGCCCCTGCTGACATCAGTCACCAAGCCATACCGCAATGTGCTGCTGCTCGTCAACCCCGTGAGCGGCAAGGGCAAGGGTGTAACCATTGCCAAGCACACGATCATCCCAACCCTCGAGGCGGCAGGATGCAAGGTGGATGTGCGCGAGACAGAGTATAGGAAGCATGCAGAAGATATCTGCATGAATGCCGACCTTTCAGATGTCGAGTAAGTGGCGTCGCACTCGGCGATGGACGCGATTGGCAGCCTCCATTCAAACTGACACCAGTGTGATCGCCGTGGCGTCAGGTGACGGGGGATGCTTCGAGGCGTTTAATGGTCTGGCGATGCGTCCTGATGGTCGCAAGGCGCTGCGGACGCCCCTTGCTCCCCTCCCGACCGGCTCGGCCTGCGCGGCATGCACAAATCTGTTTGGTCCCAAGAACACCTACAATGTCCTGCTGGCGACCCTCAACGTCATCAAGGGCCAACGAATGCCCATAGACCTCCAGTCAGTGGTACTTCTTCCCTCGCTCGAGCGCCGCGTGTCATTCCTCAGCGTAGCGGTGGGCCTCATGGTTGACCTCGATATTGGCACGGAAAACCTCCGTTGGATCGGCGACTCGAGGTTCGTCTACGGCTACTTGCGCGGGGTGATGCAAAGCAAGTCCTGCAAGGCACGCATCAAGCTCGACATCGTCGATTCCGACAAGGAGAGAATGGCGCGGGAGGCGAAAGAGGCAGCGTTAGCGGACCGCGGCACAACAACAATCGGTGGTGGTACCGATCCACTGCAGTTAATTCGCGGCGTGCAGACGATGTCAGTTGCGAGTCAGGCCGTTGCCAATGGTGGCGGATACGGCAACGGTCTCACGCCGAGCAGTAGCCGTAACAATTCCGGGTCAACAATGAAGCCCAGTGGTGTCGTCGGCCAGGATTCAGCAAAGGATACTGTAACCGACGAGGAGGGACTGCCTCCTGTCGACCTACTGGAGCCCACTGAATCGTGGGTTACGGTCGACTCGAGTGGAAATGGGCGATTTGATGACAAATCTGGCACCCCGAATATGTGGTCGGAAGGGGAAGCGATGCTGTACCTCTAGTGAGCTTGTCTTCTTCATTACACTAATGCCAGCTCGGGCCTCATGCCCTACGTGGCCCGTGACCTGAACCAATGGCCAGTTGTCCGCGCTGGATCAGGAGTCATCGACATTGTCCTACAGCGGTGCGCGGCTCGCCGTGTGATGCTGAGCCATGCTACAGAAGGTGCGTCGGGCCTTCTGTACTGGCTGGAGAGCCAGTGTTATTACAAGGTGCTCGGTTACACGGTGGAGAACCTCGATAAGGAGGGGCAGCCTAAACTCACCATCGACGGTGAGGGGTACGACTGGCACAGCTTCCACGTCGAGGTGCTCCCACGCGCAGCCACTCTACTGGCGCTCGATGGGCACTACTACCAGGCTGAGTTTCTGTCGCAGGCTCCAGGTGCGGACGTCGGGAAGCCAAACAAGTAGAGAGGGTGGGCATGGCAGGGGTCAACAGGTTACAAGCACTATCATCTACGCCTCATGGATGCATATGTTCCTAATATCGGCCACTACGCACCCTTTAGAGGGTACTTGAGCCTCTCCAGTTTGTCTAGCGCAGCGTCGTTGGCACGCTCTGCCCGACGCTGGGTTTCCGCGCTAAACGCCAGCAACCCAGGCATCGCTGCGCGCAGCAGCTCAGTGAACGGCACGCGGTCTACCTGAAGCAAGCAGCTGCCACCAAATAGGACAAACTGAACGAGCACAATCAAATAGTGGTACTTCGCCAAGTGAGCGCCACCGACAGGCAGACGCTCAGGAGTGACCGAAAATGGGAGGAGGATCGTCTGGGCAAGTGTGACAAGTGCGAGTGCAGTGGACGCACCGGAATCGCTGCTGATGTACGTGTATAGCAGGCGGGCGAAACTGATGTCAGCGATGTGATCGCAGTCGGACGCGATTATTAGAGGGCTGGAGTCCCGCCTCGGCGCCCGGCATAACCCCGAGCGGAGGGGGGGTCGAACGCCTCGGATACAGACACCAGAGACAATGTGATGGAGCCCTGCCAAGATATCGAGCCACATTCCGACAATATCGAAGGGTAATACTGGGTCACACCACTCACACAAACAAGCAGAATGCGAGCAGTGCATCGAGATACATCCGCTCGGTCGCCTTGTCCTGCTGGGCCTTCTTGCGCAGGGCGGCGATCTCGGCTTCTTGTTCTGCTGGTCAGCTTCTGTACTGATGCTCCAACTGCTCGTGTGGGGTACACCTCCTCTCCCCTCCTCGCACCTCCCACCATTCTGTTCTGGTTCTCTTTCCCCTCCGCTGGTACAGCGGCAATCGCTGAGGCGGCCTGCGATCCCAACACGTCATCACACCACTCGCACCCACCTTCTTCGGTGATTGGTTTCACTGCTATCAGTTCACAGGACGAACGTTGGTAGTTCAACATACCATCCTCTTTCTTCTGCTCCTTGTTGACCTGCTTTGCGGCGCGCCTTCGTGGTGGCATGGCGAGTATCTTGAAGTAGCAGCCACCGTGTGCTTCGATACCACCTCCACCGGTGTGGGATAACGGACATGGACTAATCTCCGTGACGTCGCGGAAGCAAATGGTCGACCCTGACGCTCCCTCCCCTCTGTGGTTGTCGCGTCGCAAGCGTCATCGAACTCGAACAACATCCTCTGGCAACACCGCGTCGCGACTCGTCGTTTCCTTAACCTCATTGCTTGAACTCCCACGGACGACGTCTTCACATCCTATCCAGGCGGAGTAGAGAACCATGTCGCGCTCCTACGACCGTGGTGAGTGCCCTTCACATGAAGGCAAGCGCAATCTTCCGCTGCCTTCACCTTCCCCGACATTCTGGTCTCGAACCTTTGCGACAGATGTCTGCGTCAAGAATAAGCTAACACCAGCCCTCACGGTCTTCTCTCCCGATGGACATGTATGTCGGCTTGCAGATCACGCCTCTAAGTAGCATAACTGACGACCAGCTGTTCCAGGTCGAGTACGCACTTGAGGCCGTGCGTCGCGGTACTGCTGCGGTGAGTGTCGTAGCAAGCTGATGGCGTTCCAGGTGTGACTGACCTCAGGTCGGTGTGCGCGGCAAGTCTTGTGTTGTGCTCGGCGTTGAGAAGAAGTCGACGCTCCAGCTTCAGGACCCTCGGACGGTGCGCAAGGTTGCCATGCTTGATGACCACATCTGCACTGCGTTTGCTGGTGAGTAGTGATGTGCGGATATAGTGACTTGCGAGGCGGAGACCCCTGTGCAGTTGCGTCACGTGTGCCCGAAGCAATTGGCATCGTAGGGTGTCTGTAATCTCAGACTCCCTCCGTCCCCGCTTAGTCCTAGCATGAATCGCATGAACTGGCGCTCACCCCAGGCCTCACCGCCGATGGCCGCATCCTGATTGACAAGGCGCGCGTTGAGTGCCAGTCACACCGTTTGACCGTTGAGGACCCCGTCACTGTTGAGTACATCACCAAGTACGTCGCTGGTATTCAACAGCGGTATACCCAGTCCGGTGGTGTGCGTCCGTTCGGCATCTCGACCCTCATCGTCGGCTTTGACCCCAACGACAGCAAGCCCCACCTCTTCATGACTGAGCCCAGTGGTATCTACTCTGCGTGGAAGGTGCGTGCTTAGGGAGAGCTTTAGCTGATGGCAGGCCTGCGCTATTGGACGCGCATCCAAGACTGTGCGCGAGTTCCTCGAGAAGAACTACATCGAGAACCTTGACCGCGCGGACACGATCAAACTGGCTGTCAAGTCCTTGCTGGAGGTTGTGCAGACGGGTGCCAAGAACATTGAGATCTCGGTGATGGAGCGCTACGGCGTTGTGCGGGTGAGTTGGAACCTTATGGTTTTGGATCCGATTGTTGGGTGCCGGAGGTTGGGGCCAGTGCAGCAAGTCAAGAATGCGTGGTCATGTTGACCCCTGACCGGAAGTGAAGGCACAACATTGCAGTCACTGCGCGTCATCAGGCGTCGTTGCACTTGCGTCACTGCCGCCGAAATGTGGAGCGCAACGGATATACATGTCTCCAAAGGCACGACCACGCCAACCCCACTCCGACGATGGCGCTGACGTCCAGAGCCTGGAACAGTCAGAGATCGAGGCGATCGTCGCTGGCATCGAGTCCGAGAAGGAGGCTGAGGCTGAGCGCAAGCGTGCGCGCCTTGCGGCGACGCAAGCTGGCCAGGCGTCCATGTTCGCTAGCGCGCTCTCTGGTGCCGAAACCGGTACGAGCACCCCTGCTGGCCAAGGAGGGCCGGGTGGTGCGACGGCTCCGGGCGAGGAGAGCGGTGTGCAGTAGTCAGGGGTTGGCCAATGGAGCTGCAGTAGCGATAGACTTCAAGATGTGACGATTAGCAGAGCGTTGCCCAGCCAGGACACTGGACACGAGATGAGGTGCGTTATGTCATGGGAGGCCGAGGGTGGTGTAGGTGGGTGCCCGAATCTGTCCCAACTGTGGGTGACGTCGCCGGTTCGGCCCAGTTTCTGTTCCATCCCCTCCCCTGGCAGGTGTCAACTTACCCTCGGCCGAGCCGCCACCTTTGTCCTCCGCATCTGCGCCTCGTTGCTGTTTCTTGCATTCTCACTCCACACCGTACTGACATGGGCGAAGCAGCGGCCGCATGCACGCTTTAAATGGGGACGATAGACTAACTGGCGCCTCTTGCCACCTCTTCGTGCTTACCGGCGCTCACTACCAGCCACACCCAGCACACCCCAACTCTTGCATACTCGCCACCTACCTCACAGCTCGCGCCTAACACGCAATGAATGACTGGGTGCGTCATTTCCTACCTCCATATATAGCCCACCCTTCCCAGTGGTACCTTGCAACTCGTCACTTCTGTCCTAATTCAGGCCGACTTCGACCATGACCTGCCCACACAATCCCCCCTGTCCCTTCTACCCAGCGTATCCAATATGCTGCCAGCCTCCTGTTATCCCATATCCCACTCTCCCCTGGTCCCGTCCGGTATCAGTTCCGGCACCGCTATGGCCTGGACCAGCGTACATGGCTCCGCAGGTAGACTGGACCCAGCCGTATCCTATCGACTCCGGCCCCATCCTTGTCCCGAACCCAACCAACATCCTCATCGCTGATATCAAGTACTACCACCTGCGGCGCACCCTGCCGATATTTCTGGGCGTGACCCTCCTCTTTGCCCTCATCGAG
Organism: Cutaneotrichosporon spelunceum; assembly: GCA_030805415.1. NCBI lineage: Eukaryota > Fungi > Basidiomycota > Tremellomycetes > Trichosporonales > Trichosporonaceae > Cutaneotrichosporon > Cutaneotrichosporon spelunceum. Next base: position 572,496 of record BTCM01000001.1, read on the forward strand.
GGCTGCATCACTGCCTTCCTCGTTTCACGCAACGACAGGTGTGTCTCCTTCCCTCTCGGCTGACCTCTCGACTGACTCCAGGGACAACTCGTGGCAGAGCAACGCGCTCTGCGATAGCACAAAGTTCCTGCTGTTCACGTCGTGGTGGACATTCGTGTTCAACATCGCATACCTTATGTTCAACTACGCGGCCATGAATTCTTGGTTCTCGAGTGTGCTCTCCAACCTCATCTACGTCTCTCTCACGTGGGTACTCGCGTCGCCAAGTGTTGACCTCAGGTGGATCTTCTGGCTCTGCGGTGCAGCGGCGTTCACACAGGCCGTTGGCAGCGGCGAGCGTTGTGGGAGTGACACGACGCTGCTTCACTGCAACCATAACCTTGCCGCTGAGGCATTTGCGTGGATCCAGTTCATCCTCTTCACCCTCCTTCTCATCGCCGTGGGTGTCTTAGCCTTCGCGACCACGCGCCGTGGCGACAGACTCTCTACGCCCGCTTCAATGGCCTAGTGAAGGCAAGACGATATCTGAACCCCAACTAGACTTCTCAACTGCTGTAGCGACAATCTCTGGACCCCAACTAGACGTCTCCAATTTCTGTACCACCCCCGCTGCATAGCATAAAACGTGGCTCGTATGAACCCAGTAGACCATCATGGCCATGCCTTCAAACGTGGCCGCGTCGTGTAGTCTCTCTTCAGGCCGCGAGCCTCAATAACCTCCGCCGGCATGCAATACAGCGGGTCGACATCCCGCAGACCAGGGTATCCGAGCAGTGACAGCCCCGCGAGCCCAAAAACGGTGTGGAATACGTCGACCCAGTCGCCCGGCCTGTCGGCAATACCTCCGTCCTCCGTGTCCTGCAGTCAGCTCAACCCAGGCATCTCAGAGCGTACCTGAGCGGCGAGGATGAACGCAATCAGCTTGTCGCGGTTAATCCAGTGCAATTTCCCAATGATGCTCAACGCAGCCAAGTTCCACCACGAGTAGCACACGTCCTCGAGTTTCTCCGGCCGTCCGTTCAAGCCGCCGTTAGGGAGCTGGCGTTCGCTCAGCCACCAGCCCAGCAGGTCGCGGTCGACTCGGTCCAGCTCGCCCAGAATTGCTAGTGCGGCAACACACACCCAGACTGACGTCAGCAACCCACCTAAACATAGACTCACCCTGAGCGCCATGGCTCTCGGCACCCGGCTCGGCGCCAAACGCGCCGTCAAAGTTCATGCTGTGCACAATGTTGTTCAGTACAATCTCTCGCCCCTTCCCCTCACGAGCAGCTTCGAGCATATCAAGCCGCCCGAGCAAAGACAGCGCCGACACGAGGATGTACGAGAAACGCGTGTCGCGCTCGCCGAACTCGTCGCCCGCGACGCGGCCGTCGTCCCCAATAAGTGAGATGAGGACTGGCGTCAACACCACGCATACCTAGCCAAGTACAGGTACTCACACTCGGCGACGCGCGGGGCGTCAACCTGTTCCAGCGCGTCCTGCATGACCAGTACCTGCAGCGCGCTGAGCGTGGCGTGGATGTGCGCGTCGTGGCCGGGATGCGCGCCGAAGGCGCCGGCCCGTTCGTCCCAGCACTCCATGACGTAGCCGACCATCGCGGCGCCCGGGAGCGCGTCCTTCTCGCCCATGATGCAGAGGGCCGTCAGGCCCCAGTAGACTCCGTTCAGGCGCAGGTGCTCCGTCAGGTGGTATGTCAGGTCCTTCTTCTGCCTGTTAGCTGGGCCAGGAGGGGAGGGGCGCACCTCGTCGAGCTTCTGGATGTACTTGACGTGCAGTGAAACGTCGAGGGGTGGCGAGGCTGCCATGGCTGGAGGGTGGAGGGTGGAGGGTGGAGGGTGGCGATTGAAGATATCGATCGACTTGGAACTTGTGACGATGACGGTGCAGGTCGAGGTCGATTTGGTTCCGTGAGTGGCACTCAACTGCCACTGCCATATTGTGCTCTTCTTTCAGCCGTGTCTTTTGGAGTTGGTGGGATTCTACAGCCCTGCGATCCACTGTGCTTCCAAACAGCCCAGCCGCTCGATACACCTGGGTACTGTTAGACCTCGTTCCTTCTCAAGACGATTAAAAGCTTTGACTTTCAGACGAAAAACTAACGTCTTTTCCTCCTAGCCGACTCGAACGACTGACCTCGACATGAAACATTACTAGTGTCGCGCTCTACCAACTGAGCTAAGGAGGAGTTGATGTCGAGAATGTTGGATCTGGGTAGATGCCGTTGGGCTTACACTAGGCCAGATGGTGCCCGGGCTTGCGGGCCGCCGTGCAGTCTGGGATGCAACGGGCTGGTGCAACGGGGTTGCAGATGAGTGATGATGTGAATGCAGAAAGTAAGCTACTGGAGGTGCGAGTAATCTACGGTGAGAGGGGCGTTGCCACGTGGCAAGGCAGAGTTGCCGCCTAGACAGTTGGCGTATTCAACAGAGAACAGGAGAAGAGACTAAGGATCGCTCTTGTTGAAATTGAGCCACGGTCTGTTTTAGAGGAGCCTACGAAGGCAGCATTCGAGTCTCAAGTGGCACGAAGGTTCGACCCTAGCGGGCCTCTCCTGACCACTGAACGATCCTACGTATCCTGTATTGCCACCAAGATGACTCAGTATCCTTGTCCTAGCTCCTTGCACACGTCCCACGGAGCAGGGAAGTGAGGGTTGTCAGTAATTGAATGGGTTCTGTGCTGTGGGGAGGGGCGATTGTTCCCAGCCATGTCGGAGCGACACACGCCGGCCCCCTTCCAGAATATTGATAGGGACCTGTACCCTCTTAGCCCAGATAATCACAGCGGGCTCCGCTCCTCCAGAGGCATCGTTATATCGTATGCACATATACAGCCCGTAGATACAATACTGCATGAACACTGGGCCAACCCAGTCCTCAACCAGACTTGCGCACCCAACCGCACTCGAGGCAACTCCAGAATCCCATCTCGCGCGGGCCCGCGCCGCAGAACTCGCAGAACCATGCGTCGTCGGTATTCTGCACCGGACGTGGGGACTCGCAGGCGTCACACCGGCGTGCCGAGATGGGGTTGATCAAGGTGCAGGTGCCACAGGTCCAGGTTGTGAGAGTCTTGCCAGGCGCCTTGGTGCGAGAGACAAAAACCGCGTTAGACGCTGTAGGCCTGCCACCCCGGCCGCCACTAAAAACCGGCTTGGTAACGACTGGCGCGGACGGCTTTGGATCAGTGGGCACAGAGGGAGGACGGGATGTCGGTGGCGTGCTGGCCGCCGAGACGGTCCTTGATGACGATGCTGACTCCGTGGAAGACCCTCCCACAGTCAAGGTCGTGCGCGGGGACGGTGGTTGTGAAACATCCACCGGATCGTCATCGATCACGATCGGGGCATCCTCAGTTCCGGCCTCGCTCAGTGAACGCTTGCGACTGGACGCAGCCTCCGCATGGACCGTCTCATCCAGGACCGTCATGTCCGTCGCGTCCATCACCACACTCTCCTCCTGTGCCTTGCGCGCCTCCTCCTCTGCCTCCTTCGTGTCGACTTTGCAGGTCTTGTCGTCCTTAAGCCGGCGCTCAGCTGCCTCCGCCACGATCTCACGCATACTCTTCCCCCCAACTTCAGACCCCCCAAGCACGCCGCCGCGGCCCATGACCCTCTGCTGCTGAAGGCGCTTTTCTGCAGCTGCTAGCCCGCGCTGCCGGCCTTGGTATTCGTTCAGCCGGGTACCCTGCAGCCGGTTTCCGTCACTGTGGAAGCCCTCGCCCGAATACCCCTTGCGCTTGAGATCGTAGTACTCCTCCTCGAGCTCAGCTAGAAGCTTGTAGAACGATGTATCATGAGGCCCATGCGCGATGTGCGTGAGCTGCTGTCAGCTGACTCTGGGTGCACCGACTGACCTCATGCAGCATGACAAGAACAAGCTGCTCCAAGTCGTAGAACACCGCTGAGTTGTTGGGTGGCCGCAGGCGCAAGTTGATACGCTGGCCATGATTGATGTTTATCCCGAGGAGCGCAGGATTGGCGGGAAAGAACTGTTGTCAGGCTCAGCCATTGAAGCTATTGACAGATGCTCACCTCGCCGAGTACCCCAACCTTCCACCCGCGCTTCTTCATGATGGGCTTGACCAGGCTGGCAATCTTTTCAAGCATAGGCCTATAGTAAGCTCAGAGCATTAGGGCAAGAGCTTCTCACATTGCCTCGGATGCCTTGGGCCGCCCAGGGAGATGTGCGAACTTGCCAATGAGGGACATGGTTCCAGCGCTGCCTGCTACGTTCAATGAGTAAGGTAAGGTTGTAGTTATGATTCGGAAAGATGCGAGATAGCAGGATACGGGTGTGTGGACATGATGTGGCGAGAGAAGAGCAGACGCTTTGTCAGCGTCGAGATGAGGATGATGGTGTGCCCTACGGTCTCAGGTGATTCACCTCCACCGGGGTGGTGTGCTTGGAGCAGGGAGTGTACGGAACTAAATTTGTGGAATTGTTAAAATGGAAGCCGAGGTGGAGAGGAAGGTGGAGGGATGACGACAAGGGTACGGTACCGCGGCGCGGGCGCGAGAAGATGGTTCACCTTGACATGCCAGCCACCCACCACCCCCAAGCAGCAACACCGAGCACCGAGCCCCAGAGGCTCAATCTACGCCAACGTCGATAGAGTCTGTCACTTTCGGCTCACCCACATTCATTCAATCATCATCAATCCCACTCCTCGCTGTATGGACGCCGTCTCACACTCTCTTCTTCCCCCCTCAACACCGACACCAGACTCCATTATAGCCCCAAGCTTTTGTTGTGAATGGTAAATGGTAAGTGACCTGAAAGATCCGGAGGAGGCGGCAAAGGGGACGCGCCTGCCTCTGGCATTTGTTACTGGCTTCAGCTTCTCTCAGACTAACCCGCTGTTTGCATACAAATCTCAACCCCCGTGTCATTCAAGAATACACCGCGCTCACGCTCACAGGAAACCCGTCCTTGGTGACTGCTCTTCGTCATTCCTCTTCCCACCTCATCTACTCCACCACAGCAATCTCATCCGCATTCTTCCATTGCAATCCGACTTCGACGCCATGCGGTGGCTCACGCTGCTCATATGGCTCGTAGTCGTCGGGTTCATCGCCACACGCATCGTCCTCCCAATCCTCGTCCGCCTCGTTTCCAAGTTCCGCATCACAGCGTCAGAACTTTCGTTATTCCGGGTCCGCGATTTAGGATGGTACATGAAGGGCCAGGACAGGTCAACTCAACCCAACTTAAGCGTCGAGTTGATAAACTGGTCATTTGGAGGCGCAACGCCTGGGAAACTCACTTTCAAAGTCCAGGGTGTCATGATTCGCATTCCCAAGAAGCGGTCTGACGCCGATGCCGACGACAGTGACAAGCCGTCGCCAATAAAGGCAAGCGCAGCCGTGGGATATGCTGACATTGCAGCGGAAATGGCAAGTTCCATCCTGGCTCAAGCCCGTCGTCGACTACCTCCTGCACCTCCTCCTTCACCATTGGATCACCGTCTTGGACTTCCTCTCGGTCCACATTACCGACATTCACATCATTATCGAGGAGCTCGACGACATCGAGGTTCGCGTCAGCGACGTCCGACTTGCGTTCGGGGAGGATGTCTCGGTGCCCCCCACCTATCGGGCTCCTCTCCAGCCTGACGAGTACAATGCGCAGAAGTCAGCGATCCCAGGCGATGCGCCAGGGATGCGCCGCGCTCGCCGTCATGCGCCATCGCCATCTATCACACAGATGTCCAAGGCTGTGTGGTCGCACGCTATTGGCAATGCCATCGGCCGAATGGCTTTCTCCCTCTCCGTGCACGACGCTAAGGTCCTGCTTCTGAACACATTGGCAGCGCCGGCAGAGAAGCAGCCTCAAACCGAGGAAAGCTCTCCAGCTCTCACCTCTCTCAGCTCCGTCCTCAGGAACCGGAAGAGGGGAAGTAAGGTCGACGCCTCCTCAAGGCCCTCGCCTTCGGAGTACCAGCGGATTGCGTCTCTGGACACCCCTTCCATCCTAATGTTGTCGCTGGGCATTGGACCTGCCACCAAGGTCTTTGACAAGGACAACCTCCGCGTCGACGTACGACTTGGAAACCTGCAGCTTGGGCTAGAGGGCGTGGAGAAACTTGTCGCTATCAGTAAGGCCCGCACCAAGTTGAAACGCTCCTCGACCAACACACGCTCACGAGTCTGGGCTCAAGGCTCCTTAGCCAGGGTAAATGATTACGGCTTTGGTAGGTGCTGACAATCAGCGAGTTTTTCGCGCACTTGAGTATGTCACCACTTCCTGCGCAAGGATCTCTGTGTACCATGTCCTTTCCTTGCAATCGTCCGACATTCCTTCTACTTCTTCTTCGGCCTCTGAAGCAAGCGAAGTGAACTCGCCTGGTCACGCCTTGTCGCTGGAGGTGTCTTCTCTGTCCATGCGTCTCGGAGCAACTCACTCAGGTATTGATCCGCGCCTGGGCAAGATCTTTGGTACCAGCCAGAAGAAGAGCTCGCGCGTCCACGGTCTGACAGCTGCGCTTTCGTGGTTGGCGATCGAGCTACAGTGCATCGCACCTGGAGAACCAGCCACCGACAAGTCCCAGCTGGCTACAATTCGCCAAGCTGACTTCGACGTACTCACCACCTGGGCGCCCGAAGGGTTCGAGCGCCGCGAGGCACTATTCAGCGATGACCCCGAGCTCTCTATCATCATAGCTCGTGGCTGTGTAGCGTCGCTGGGGGTATCGAGTGACCTGAAGCTCATCAGCCAGCTCGGTCGCTCCTGGAAGGATGTCCACCCTGTCGTTTCCAAGGCAGCGCTTCCACCTTCTGCTCCAAGGACCCATTGGCCCAAACCACCCCGCGTCCGATTTTTCATGGACGTCGGGCACATGTCGGTGATTGTTGCGAACAACGCAGCTGAGGGCTCGGCCGCGATCAGTCTGACGTCGAACGGCGTCTCCCTAGGCGCGACCGGAAATTTGGATGACCATGGTGTTCATTCGCCCTCCGCCGAAACACCACCGCCGGTGTCCATTGAAGACGACACCTCGTCGTCCATGGACAATGAGAGCGCTACTTTCGGCATGATTGGAGACGGCTTCGCTGTCATTGAGCCAATCCATCTTAGCATCTCGTTTGGCTTACAGAACAAGAAAGCGTACGAGCTCGCCAAGATTGGACGCATCCAGACCAAGGTCATGGGTCACATTTCTGGCTCGTTTAAGACGTTGGAATCGGGCATAGATGACTACCGTCTTCTATCCAATACGCTTGCAACTGACGTCGAGATCCTCGTCGACGACGGTGTCAAGATGCAGCTTTGGCATCCAGACGTGATTAAGGCACTTATTCATCTGCTGCACCTGAAGCAACCTGCCGCAGTCTCCAAAGCTCGCCAGCAACGTAAAGATCCACTAGACATCCTCCCCAGTGGACTGTCTGTTCGACTTGCACTCGGCTCGGCAAGCATCTTCATTGGCCATCCAGATCTCCACCCTGTCTGCAAATCTCTGCTTGCGCGTGGTATCTGGCTCCAGACCACAGTTGTGTTCGATTACGCTCGCTTTAGGACGATGAAGGCCAGTGGTAGCGCCCGGCACTTACGGAATTTGAAGATGCGCGACCGTCTCAAGCTCTTCAAGGACGTGACGACGTCGGCGTTCGACCACACGCACAAGCTCGAGCATCGCGGGTCACAGGCGGCGCTGTTCTCACTTCTGCTCCGTGAAACCGCCATCAAGACCGTCTTCAATGGTGAAGCCTTCGTGGAGAACGGCAGCACCGACCGGGTCATGCCAGCACCCACATCCAGCGCTCCAACTCCTCAGCCTGCGGATCCCGAGTTCGTGGCTTGGGGTCGGCGGGGAGGACGGCACCGCCGCGAGAAGGTTCCACCCAAGCCTGATGACAGCCATGTCTCGAATGAGTACATATCGTCCTCTCATCTTCTCTATGTCCCGCATCTCCACTTCACTGCCAAGGTACATCAACCTGTGCCTCAAGGGCCGTCGCAGGTCCAGGTTTACGGCCGAGTCGAGTTGATACACGTGGTGGCCCAAATCGCCGACTTGTACTGCGCGTTACTTGCGGTACACTCTGTGCTGGAGATCGTGAGGGCGCTCAAACGTTCACAGCCGGCCAGGGATACGAAGGCAACCGCGGACAGATCCGTACACACGCCTGCTTATAAGCACAGTATTCCGTTGACAATGGGACTGGCCGTTCACAAAGTGTGGTTGCACATCCACTTCCCATTACAGGAGCAAGGCTTCATCGCCATGGAGAACGTCGGCGTGGAGCGTAACCTTGGCAAGCGGACAATCGCCAAATCCGATTACGTCGTGCTGCATATTCAAAGTGAGACACAGCCCGGCATGTGGGACGAGCTTGGTCGTATCAAGCGCCTCACTCTGGCCGTCGACCCCTCACACAAAGTGAATATCAGTGCGATTGCGTTCCGAATCCGCATCCCGTACGCGTTTCTTCTCTCGCAGCTCATCTTCAACATCAACATAACGATCAAGACGATCAAGCTCATCATTAGCAATCTGCGTACAGGCAACTTCTCACTCTACAAGAAGCCTGGGCCTGAGCTTCCGAAGAAGCTGCCTCACATCAATATCCAGGTCGACTTGGTCCACTTCGAGGCCCGAGATCATCCTGTTGAAAACAAGCTCAACCTCAACAACCGTGTGGGCCTCCACGAGCAGAGGACACGCCTCGAGTTAGATGATCTTTTCGAGCAGAAATTGGCTGTAATGGCGGAGGACGAGGGCTCTCGCTCCCAGTCTAATCTCTCGTCCTCGCAATCAGTGACTGACGACGAAGCGCGGTATCGACTGGACTGGCATTTCTCGCGTAACTGGGTTCGCCGCATCCGCCGAGCGAAGGCGGAGCAGAAGCGCCGTGAAGAGCTAGCGCAGAAGCGCTTACACATCGTGCCCAGCAAGCTGCCCATTCCGGTTCTCGAGCTCGAGCAGACGGTGCCCCTCTTCCGCTTTACGTTTGTCGGCGTCAACGTCACCTTGGCCCCTCCCAACAAGTCGCGAGCCCAGCTGATCAAGTACATGGGCGACGTATCTGCACCATTCGAGGACGACGTCCAGTTCTCCCTCATGATTCCTTTCAATTTGACATGGACGATGCACGAGGCCAAGGTCCAGCTTCGTGACTACCCTCTACCCCTGCTACGGATCCTGCCTGGGTCAGACAAGACCCCAGGGTGGCATGTCACTACACTCTTCATCATCGCCGAGGAGCTGTCGGATGACGACTCAACGAAGTTCTTCCAGATAGAGATTGTCCCAGGGCAGTGTGGCCACCACACCGCTGAGCCCCTTATCGTCAACATCGGCAAGGCCATCATGCCAACCAAAACCTACGCGCGTCCGATGATCAAGGTCCTATCTCCTGAGGCCACGAGACTCACATGGTGCAACTCTTATAAACCTGGCATGTCGGATTTGAGCCGTATCTTCGAAACGCTCAGCAACGGTCCACTGGATCCGTCGCCGAAGCTTGGTTTTTGGGACAAGCTCCGTCTGGCATTCCACTGGCGAGTTATTCTGGACTTTGCCGGCACTGTGCGCTGGTACATCAAGGGCGGTCAGAGCCCGTATTCCGTCACGGGTTTCGGAGCCGGCTTCGCTCTCGTCTGGCGCAGGAACGTGTGCATCGAGATTGGGCAGCCCAACGCAGAGAGAGAGCTCGTACAAGTTATGGCGGATGAGTTACTAGTCAGCATACCAGAGTACGTTGCGAATAGCTGTCTGCAGCTGACACCAGCCTCAACGGGCTACAAGACCAAGCTGCGGTTGGCGTATCAGACGACCATTCAGAGATGGATCGAGATGAAGCTGATAAAAGACTCATCGAAAGACGAAGCACTAAGCCGTGTGCCAGATTCCTGAACGGCGTTCGCTTCGGTCTCGGCTTTGTTTTCGAACGCACCTGCCGGCCTTGGTCTTGTGACAAATGCGGCCGCACCCAGAAGCTTCTCCATCGCCAGTGTCGGATCTTCGAATTCAGGCCCCACAACACGGTGGTTCTCAAGCACCCAAAGGTCGCGGAACGCCTCAAGAGGGAGCTTGGTCACGACTACGACTCATATGAAGGCTTCCGGTCTGACTACATCCACTTCTCCGTCTCTCTCGTGGCTCCGCGCGAGGCAGGAGGAGATGATGCTATGGCAACGGGATCTGCCAACCCGAAGCACAGCAGCATTCACATGAACCCGAAGGCTTTCGCGCACTTCTTCAACTGGTGGAAGTACGTGTTCAACACTCGCGCATGTTTGCTAACTGGAGCCTGTTCCGGAGCAAGATTCCAGCACCAATTCGACAGGGTAAGGCGTTCCCAAATACCGGGCCGCCGTCTCAGCAGTTCGGCACATCGTTGGCAACCATCAAGTACAGATGTGACATCGCACCGATCTACGTGTCGCACATGTACAGTGTCTCCTCGCAGGAGATGTGGTCCAAGGGCCAAGCCCAGAGCTTGGGTCTCAAGCTCCGGGCCGCGCGGTTCCGACTCGACGGCCATCAGCGTCAGCAAGAACAGCGGCAATACAGCGAGGCCCTCAAGGGAGTGAAGATAGTCACTCACAAGCCCTTCTACGCGGCTGACCTCCTCCTGGACGAGATCACCTTCAAGGGCATGGTCGCCGACTTCAACGAGGCACATGTCTCATCCGACGACTCTACTTCGGAGACCACTTACCCACACGCGCCCGACCTTTCAAAGGAGGATAAGGTCTGGTACAACTACTTTGATTTCATCGACGCCGACCATAAGCCGTTTGACCGTAACCCTCGCGTGCAGATTGTGCACATGGGCGACTGCCCTCATGTCTTCCTCTCGCGCCGTGTAAAGGCGTTGCCGACGACGCCCAACGACGAGTTGCTCAACCTTCCGGCGGGCATGGAGGCGTCGAAGTTTGGACACGAAAAGACCCACATTTGCTATCTTGGCGCTGCTCTAGGAGTCGGTCCGATGCAGTCGCAGATCGCTCAGGAGCGGGTTGTCTCCTTGCAGGAGATCCTGAACAGCCTCACCGAAGAGGAGAAGGAGACTGTGAGAACCGCGAAGCTTTCGATGCTGATGTGAAGGATCCTCAGGACGTTGCCTCTATCAAGCACCGCATCAGCATCCTGGAACACCACATTGACGATCTGGCGCAGACTGAAACACGCCACATGGACAACTCGACACTCGGGGTTCCCGTTGAACAATCTGGCGAGGATGACGATGACGGCGAGACTATGTTTGACAACACGCTCCATGTTCACAACCCTCGTCTCTTCTTCAACAATCAGAGTCGCAACGTGCTTTACAAGTACCTCTACGCCAGGAAGAATCGCAGGCGTGAGGAGTACACCAGTTCTTATGCGTGAGTTTGGTTGAGATGAGCGCCACTCACTACAGTGCGTTAAGAGCTATCCGGGACGGTGTGAACCAGCGGCGGCTACGGGCCGCGAACGGCTTGAACCGGGACGACGTAGTCGACAATGTCACCGGGGACGAGGTCGCTGAGCTCCTCAGGACACTGGAAAAGCGGGCCGAACAAGGGCCTGCCGCCCACTTCAGGATCGAAGACAGCTTCTTGGCACATCAAGGCAACTCGAAGTTGGCTGAGCAAGGTCTTCCATCCGACTGTGCCGTTCATCCCAAGTGGCGCGTCCTGGTCCTCAAACCGCAGATCGCACTTCGCTCCACAGCTGACCCTGCGGCTGTTGTCCTGGTCACGTTGGAAGAGGTGGCCATGAAAGGCTACGTCATCATGGATACGAAGGCGGCCGACTCGGTGGTGAGCGAGGTTCTCTCCCGTTCGTTTGCAGTTTGCAAAGGACTTCAAACATTCTATCCGACGACAGAGTCGAAGTCTATCATGGGAACGCCAAACTACAAGGAGATGGATTTCGTCCCCCTCGAAATCTTCCTCGACGCCAAGAGTGAAGCGATCGACTACGACCGCATCATCCTTAGATCCGACATGGCTCTCGCCTGGGACCAGTTCAACCAACTCCGCGCCCCACGCGGCCTGGAGTGGCCCGAAACGGTGAACGATCTTGGCGATCCCATCGAGCACCTCCGTCTTCACCAGAACATGACAGCAATCTGCATGCCAATGCTCACGGCCTCAGCTAACGCCACGAACTGGACGGCACTGTACTATATTGTGACCGACCTGATGATGTACGCGCTTCCCGAGGAGCGACAGAGAAAGCAGAAGGTCGATGGCTTCCTCCTCAAATTGGATCGCCGCGACCGTGACCCACAGCAGCTGCTGTGGAGCTTATTCCTTCTCCAGCAGCACATGCGCGGCTTGGCAGAGTTGCAACGTGGATACCAGGCGAACCTCCAGAAACTCACCGCCGAGGGCAAGCGCGAACTTTTCAACATCCGCGCTGATCTTCTTCAAGAGTATGAGGCTCTCAACACGGTCTTCGACGTCATCAACCTCAACAGATCGTATGAGGAAGCACGCGATGCACTGCAGACCCAGAGTCAGATCAACGTCAGCGTTGGCAACATTGCGTGGCACATGTTCAAGGACGACGGCAAGCCCCTCCTCAAGCTCAATATGAAGCGCGCAGTGTTCGCTATGGACCACAACCAGGACGGCTCGACGGACTGGGCGATCGCCGTAGCGGACCTCGAGGCGCTCAACAGCAATTCTGATGCGGTATTCACAGAGGTGCTCACCAAGAGCTCGAAGGAGCTCAGCAAGAACAAGATGGTACGTAAAGTCGTGGTAATGGACTGACATGGCCAGCACTCCAATTGCTTCATTTCAGCTTCGTTTTCTACCCTCCCACAAGTGGGAGGCATCAGCATCATCAAGGAATTGCAGGCGTTCCTCTACCCAGTGAGGTTCCGCCTCGAGGAGAAAGTCGGATCATCTGTCATCGACTACATCTTCAACGACAAGACGAAGTCTCACATGGGTGTGAGTGGTGGCGCCACAGACAAGGATAAGCAGCCGGACAAAGGGAAGCAGCAGCCCGGCAAGGGCAAGCACACAGACAGGGGCAAGCACACAGACAGGGGCAAGCATTCAGACAAGGGTCACCCGAACAACGCTGCCACTGCTCCCAGCTCGTCGGACAGCCTGGCGTCATTGCGCAACCAGCCGCAGATGGCTGCGGGGTGTACCAGTTCGGGTGGAAGCGCTGACCCGCCTTTAAATGACCAGGACGAGCCGGACGCGGACGTGGACGCGGAGGAGATGCGTCGCCGTGCGTCCCAGAATCGAACCTTCATGAATATTGTGATTGGGTCGACCTTCATCGCCTTGGATTACAAGGTGAGCAAATTGTAACTAGGCCAACTGACATTAGCGCGACGATGTGAGAAAGAAGCACGGCTTCGTCCCTGAGATGGCCGACTTCAAACTCTCCGTCCCCGAGCTCAACTACAAGGATGAGGTGTGGAGCGGCAAGGACTTCCTCAAGGCAGTTACACGCGACCTCATCCGTTCGGTGTGGTCCCAGAGAGGTGACCTGGTGTCACAGGTGATGAAGAAGACATCGGTGTTCCGTTCCAGGAAGCATCTTCGTCACATTGCTGGTATCAACCCAGATGTAGAGAAGCACAACTCGCCCAAGTCGCCTTTACGGTTCAGTGTTCAGCCGTCGTCGACACAATTAGACATGGACGATTATGAGCCTGCGCCTGAAGAAGGTTCCAATCCAACAGAGGCGACTGTTGGCTCAAGCTCTGGAACCACGACGGAAGGCAGCATCACCTCGGGAACAGTGCAAAACGCTACGGACGGAACGGCAACTCACCGCGCCACGAGTAGACGACAGTCGGTTGGCACCCTGAACAGCAGTAGTGGCAACGGCAATGCCGATGGCGGAGACGGGGACGACGAGGGCGATGTACCAAAGAAGCGCCCTCGGTTGTTTAGCCGGTTACGCAAGCCCGGGAAGGACGAGAAAGTGAGATCTGGTTTCCTTGATGGCACGCTAATGACAGGCGGCACCCACGACCCAACGACACGCAGCACTCGGATCTGTGAATGAGGAGGCCGATGCCTCGCAGATGTCGCAGACGTCGCGATCGCAGCGTACTGCATCGACGGGCTACAGTGTCGGGGCCAGTCCGCATTCATCACCGTCAACGCAGTCATCCGCGTCGCACCAGGCGTCCGAGTGGCGGCAACAGGTCAGCAACGAAGGTTAGTATGTAGCACGTTGTAGCTCTACTTTGCATCTATTTTCCTATCAACAAGCGGCTATACTACAAAGAACTAGAGGCGCGAAGGGGTGGCGACGGATCCTCCGTCAATAGGGACGATGGTGCCAGTGACCCACTCGCCGCCACGGCCCGAGAGCCAGAGGCAGGCGGCACCGACATCCTCTGGCGTGCCAATTCGCCGCGACGGGAGAGCGCCTGCAATGTGCTGCTCGGCGGCGTCGAGGGTAGCCTTCATCATCTTGGAGCGGAAGGGTCCGAGGGCGAGGGCGTTGACGGTCACGTTGCCCGGCACCTGCATGGCGAGGTGACGGGTGAGCTGGTGGAGGGCCGCCTTGGAAGACGAGTAAGCGTAGGTCTCCATGGCAGGAACGGTGAGACCGTTGACTGAGCCGATCTGCCGTCAGCCGGGTTCGAGGAGATGGGAAGGAAGGTCAAGCGATGTGATGCAAGCTAGCCACCGGCCCAGGGCTCGTCCTTATCGGCGCAATGTGATTGCAGATTGACTTTGGGAATGAACACGTTTGATCTCCCCCCTTCCACTCTCACATCAAGATGTGAGGCTTTGACCAAATATTCTGCTACCTCCATAGCCTAGCCAGCAACCACCCAGGACTCACGTTAATAACACGCCCAACGCCGTCGCGGTCCGCGCCCTTCTGAATCATGGGCAGGAGCGCCTGGGTGAGCGTAAACACACGCTGGACGTTGAGGGTGAACAGCTTGGTGAACGCGGCGTCGGGGTACTCGGCGAGGGGAGCGCCCCAGGTCGCACCCGAGTTGTTGACAAGGACGTTGAGGACCTCCTCGCGATTGCCAATCTCCTTGGCCAGACGTAGGCACTCGTCGTACTTGCTCAGGTCGCCAGCGATGGCGAAGCACTTGCCCGGCCCAAGGGCAGTGAGCGCAGCAGCAGTCTCTTCGCACGCCTTGGCGTCGCGGGAGGAAATGTAGACCTTTGCGCCGTTGGCGACGTACGTCTCGGCGATCTGGGGTTAGGCAATGGGACAGCGGATGAAGAGGAAAAGATGTTGGAAAGAGCAACACGCCCGCTCCCCTTGCATCACCACAGCCTTCCTCTGGCGCTTTAGGAAGGGCACCCGAGCTCCACGACGTCCAACGCTCAATCTGCACTGTCCACTCACCATCTCGCCCACACCGCGGCCACCGCCGGTGACGAGGACAACCTTGTCCTTGACGTTGAAGAGAGAGGAAGCGTCCATGATTAATCTGTTAGAGGGTGAGAGTGAGGGATGTCAACGGCGGCAACATAGCTTGTTACTTATGAGGTAGGTCGAGGCTCCAAAGTCCAGTCCAGTGTGCGACCGGGTATGCTGCCGGTGCGGAGCCGGATGTGGAAGGGAACCGTGTGTGTCCGGGGTAAGGACGGGATAGCCGGCAACGGCCCTTCTCTGTACCCCTGTCATGCTGATAAATTTGACAACGTAACACCTCGTGGATATCATGGCGTTCTCACGTGATATTTCAACAACGTGGGAGCCACCTGGCTGTGTGAAGCGTTCCTTGGACCTCACACTTGGGCCAACCAGGTCCCTGAGTGGAGTGGCATGACATTACAAAGGTACAGGACAGACAATGAGGTCACGGCGATTGAACTTGGCTTTGGGCGTTTTTGGAACCCAAGACCGGCCGCCACGACACACGGCCGGGCACCTGTGGGTGGGACTCTCTGATCCAAAGCCACTCGCATTCGCTTGACAACCCCCCACCATAGCATGCACAGCATACGTTGACCACCCGACAAGCAAAAATCAACGCGCGGCTATAAGAAAGTGGCTGGATACGATCATATTCGGCCCATTTTCTCCATCTCTACCTCTATCATCCATTGCGACCACACTCTCCTATTTCGGTAACCAGACGTTGGTCACTCAACTCTATTCTCGCTTTCCGCCAACTCGTCCCCCTCCACATCGCATCATCAAACAATGTGCCGCCGCGCCGTGTGCCCCAATGACGGAAAGCCCACTTGGTGGGGCTGTGGTGCGTTTCATCTTATCCTCTTGAACGTAGGGTTGGGTCGAGACTGACGGCAGGTAACCACATCGACCAGGCGCTTGCGGGCGTCCCCGAGGCCGACCGCTGCACCTGCCCTCACGAGCCTGTCGAGGGCAACCCCACGATGAAGGAGGTCAAGAAGCGCCCCGCCACCGAGGCCAGGGCATAATCCAATCCTGCCCACTTGAATCGCTTCGCGCGGATAACTCTTATCTTCCTCTCGCATTGTATGCCATGTCATTGATCATCACACAGCAGGCCCATCGAGACTCTTGTCGGTTTATATGCTCACCACCCGAGCCAACTCTTCACCTACTCATGTCTCGTTTGTGCTAAAGCAGGAATATTGGAGATACTGAAACAGACCCTGTTCGGCCTTGGGTGTGCTTGGGCTCCAGGTTTGCATGTCGCACGGCTATTGAGTGCTCGACTTAATCTTGGGCCATCATTCTGATACTTAGTAGAGGAGGACCTAGTAGAGGAGGATAGCGAACCGGGTTCCTTGAACAAAGGCACATCGCACAAGCGTATGGCCGCAGAATCTGTCACGTGTGTACCACGTGCCATCATTCCCCAATCACCGTGGCATGGCATGGATTGACATATCCTACGTGCCGCGTCTCTCGTTTAGACTCTGGACGTTATCCGCTATCGGGCAGACCCACCTCCCGCCGTCGGCGTCCCTTCCTTCCTTCCTTCGACAAACCCTCGCCTCCGACGCGGCAGTTCTCGCCATGAGCTCGCCGGCGTCCCTATCTGCCCTCGCCGACCCAATGGCGCTGGCGCGCCTTCAGGTCCTCCTCGTTCCAGTGCACCGCGATGGCACTGAACCCCTACTCGAGCCCGTGTTCGAACACTGGTCCCAACTCTTCCGGAACCATCATACACTGCGTGGTGATGAGATCGTGCACAGCGGCACCCAGGGATCTCCCGCGCATCGCCGTGGGGCGCCAGAGTCACCGCGCAGCCGCTTCCTCCCAAGCGCGCCGGGCACGTCGATATCCCGAGCCGCTGGTGCGAGCACTGTCCAGCTGGCATTCCCTTCCCAGCCACCTGCAAAACACCTCTATGCACTTAACCTGCTGCGCATGTCGGCATTCCCCCTCGTCGTAATCGGCATTGCCGTCGACGATGTAGAAGGCTACTCTGTCGGCAAGGAGACGCCCACTCAGGACAAGGCGGCCGCGGCGCAAGTATGGATCCAGACGTTCACCCAAGTACTTTCAGGTATCATGCCTCCGTCGTCGGCGTTCCCACTTGTCAAGCGCCTCGTTCTCGTGCCTTCCCAGCTACCTGTGGCTGACCCTCGCGGTACGCCCGGGTCGTCGTCCGTGGGTACACCACGCGCGTCAGTTGCCGGTAGCAGATCGCCCACGTCCAGTTTCATCCGACACGCACCGTCTGAAGGCGGCGACAGCTGGGTCACGAAGCTTTTGGGAGAAGCCATCGGCGAAGTCTACGGCGAGCTCGGCGAGCTGGTGAGGTAGACCACTACGCCCGGCGGCTGACCCCAGGTTGCATCTCTCGAGTCTCAAATTGGCATGAAGACGTTGTCGAGCACCCTCCTCCCGTCGCTTTGCGCCCTCCCGGAACAGGGGAACACAACTCCTCGTTCCTCCGTCCCGTCTCAGGCGTCCGGGTCAGCGAGTCCGCGCCACAGTCGCCAATCGTCCGGCATGGTCAGGACCAACTCCATGCCGGCCGTCCCGACGATTACTAGACACCCTACCCGGACACTGACACCTGGAGGCCGACCCACTTCTGTCCAGGGACCATCTGCCCCTCCAATCCAGTCGAGCACAATCTCACCGGCAGCACCCTCCCCGTCGACTTTGGTGTCATCGAACCCCTTCAAGCGCTCATCGATGCTCTCCTCACCGTTCAATCGCGCGTCCTCTGCGGG
The DNA here is from genome assembly GCA_030805415.1 of Cutaneotrichosporon spelunceum. Classification (NCBI taxonomy): domain Eukaryota; kingdom Fungi; phylum Basidiomycota; class Tremellomycetes; order Trichosporonales; family Trichosporonaceae; genus Cutaneotrichosporon; species Cutaneotrichosporon spelunceum. The sequence goes on from BTCM01000001.1 coordinate 590,568, forward strand.
CACTCCTGTTGCCAGCAAAGAGAGCAAGGATTCGATGGGCGTCACGCGTTTCACATCGGCTCCGCTGACTGGCATCGGCGGCGGCCGTCTGCTCAAGCTTCTCGGCGACATGTACCTCCTAACGGGCAGATACAACGACGCCGTCAAGTGCTATGACGAAGCTGCGGAGAAGTCGCGTGCCGTCGGGGACGTGCTCTGGGAAGCTTTGGCCCGCGAAGGACGGGCAGTCGCTGGTATCGGCGAGGCTTGGGAAGCGAGGGACGGCTCTGTGAGTTGAGCTAGTGGTCTGCAATCTCCGCTAACCCCCAGACGCACTCCACTCCATTCCCCTCTTCTCCGGTGCCTGTCGAGATCTTGTCCCATTACCTCTCCGCGCTAGCATGTCTGTCGCGCGCTCCTCTGCCATTCCCACCCAACTCGACAATCCTGTCTCCATCGCCAAAACGCGCCTCGCTGTCACTTCTGCCCACTATCACGCCTTCTCCAACCCAAGTTGGCACTGGAGAAGGTCTCCTCGCATATCTCTACAGCACGCTGTGCATCCGGATTAGCCACTTTGTCCTTACCATATTTGCTGCTGGTGGCTGGGGCTCCATCGCTGTTTCGTCCCTCATCTCCCAGACCCTCCCGCACTCCTTCCCCCCTTTGATCGAGGATGGCAACGCCGGGGGCATTCGCACGCGCAACCTGGCATTATCTCAGCTCGCATCTGAATCGCAACTGACGCGCCATTCCATCCTAGGACACGCGGAGGCTGGCGTCGCATCCTTTCGAAAAGCGATGACCAAGCCCGAGCAGCTCGCGGTCTACGTCGAGGTCGTACGCATCGCGCGGTGGCTCGACATCAAGCGCAAGGAGGCTTTAGCCACAAGAGAGGTCCTCAAACTTATCGGGGCGATCATTGTTGAGGGCCGGGAAGAATATCACCGATTATTTTCGCAGGCTGCTGCGAGAGCACAGGGTACCGACTCGTCCGGGACCGAAGGTGCAACGGTGTACGGCTTGGGCACGCAAGTCCCAAATGCGGTGGCGCGCCGGAAGGAGACAACCGACGGCAACTTCGGGATCGTGGAACTAGTGGAGCGCATCTGCGCCGTACTCGGCGTCGACCTCCTGTCATTGGGCGACCCTAACAAGGGGTACGAGGCCTCCAAGCCGATGCAAGACCAGGGCGAGCCTCACTTTGGGTGGCCAGACCTCCAAGTTGAGGTCATCAAGGAGGCTATCACCATTGCCGAGTCGCTGCCAGGTAAGCAAATGTACAATGGCCCGCTTACACCATCAGATCCGCTTAGCGTCGTCCGCCTCTGCCTCTCAGCACTGCACTCGTTGCACCCGTACCTCAGCCAGGCAAACCAGGCGCAGCTGTGTAAGCTATACGTACAGGCCATTTCGATCTTGCGAAGGCGCGCCATGGAAATTGGGACACTTCCATGGTGGATTCCAGGTCGCATGGTCCTTTGCGTTGAGATTGCCAGCTTGACACCCAACAAGGCGCCATTTGAGCACGCGCGTGTAGAGATTGTACAGGCGCAAAAGGCACAGGGTGCCAAGGACCCGTTCCTTTACAACCCTCGGCTCAAAGCCGTTGAGCAGGGCAAGACAGTGCTGGTCGCCAACGAGCAGGTCGACGTCTTCGTCACGCTCGCGAACCCGCTCGCTGTCGACCTTGAAATCCAGGATCTGTCTCTTCTGTGGGTTGGGTTGAGGCTCTGCTTGCTAACACACACAGGACTTCGGGATCCCCTTTCGTCACCAACCCCTTGCCTCTTGTTCTGCCAGCTTCTTCCGTCCAGACGGTCCGGGTCACAGGCAATGCGCCTGCGACCGGTTCACTACAGATCCGCGGTGTCAACATCCGCCTTAGTGACGGTTCGTCAGCCGAATTCCTCGTTCCGATTATGGACGTCTCTGGCCCGAAGGGTAGTAGCAAACGCCGCAGCGCTGCGCTCGCAGATCTTGCCAAGGTCAAGAGGCAAGGACTTGAGGCTCGCGACTCGGTTGTCCTGGGCACAGATGCCCTTCCTGTCACCGAGGACGACGGCCAGTGGATAGAGTGCAACGTGGTCGAGGAGCAACCCCTTCTGTGGATCAAGAAGACATCGCTCAACCACGGTACCGTTATGCTCTACGACGGCGAGATGTCGGTGATCCGCATCACAGTCGAGAACAGCTCACCTGTGCCTGTCGATTTCGTCAAGCTCTCCTTTGAGGACTCGGTTACCCGGGAGGCCCAGTACCTCTTAGCGGACGGGGAGCAGACGCCGCAGAAGGCATACGAACTCGACTATGACATCTCCAAGCAGCCCATCTTCACATGGGACAACAAGGCGCCCCTTTCCATCCCTCCCGGCGGTAGAACAACGTTATCCGTGCAGGTGCTGGGCAAGGTTGGATGGTGAGATTGCTACCCTGGCGAAGCTGACTTGAAGCACCGACGGCACGATCTACATCGACTACGGCTTCGTGAACCGAGCGGAGTCGACGAGCTCGTTCTACACGCGTCGACTGACATACCCTGTATTATTTACCGTGTACCGCACCCTTGAATGTTTCGCTCTTGACCTCGTCAGCATGCGGAGCGACTCGCAGGCTGAGGCTCGCCAACGCCTGGCAAACGGGACCACGCCGAGATCAACAACCTTCGCAACCTCCAGCGACGAGGAGCTCAAGCGTGCCCTCGCGCGTGGCGACGACCGAAGTGTGCTCTTCTGTATCAACGTGCGCAACGTCTTCAGCGTTCCATTCGAGGTCGCGCTAGCCACGACCGAAGGAGAGAGCGGATCGGTGGTGACGCGACTCGTTCCCCCAGGCGCGACGGAGCGCCTCGTCCTCCCGATCCAGCGACAGTCGCTGAGCGCCGAGCTCCGTGCGCAACCCATCCCCTCAGCAGGGCGGCAGTACGTCGTCGACAAGCAAAAGAAGACGGCCGCCGAGATCGCCCTCGAGCGCGAGGCGTTCTGGTACCGCGAGCGCCTGTTTGAGATGGTCAACGTCAGCTGGCGCGAGCCCGGATCGCTCCGTGCCGGCCACCTGTCACTCCGCGGGCAGCCACTCACAGCAGCCCATGTGGACTCGCTCAGACTCAATGAGGTCGTCGTCAGCCTCTCGGTCACGCCGCGTGACGCTGACGGTCCAAAGGCCATGGACTTTGTCGACCTCCGCATCACTGTCACGAACCACCTAGGTGAGCCGGCGATTTAACTGGAACTTAACTGACGACAGAACGCAAGCTGAGCCCGTACGTCCGCCTGGAGGCACTGCCGACCTCGTCGACAGACACGTCGTGGTCTGTCCCAGCGCCACCACCCGCACCGCGGCGCTTCAGCAGCTTGCCGGCGACGCCCATGCCTCTGCCCAAGACGGTCGCATTCGATGGCGTGCTTGCGGCCACGTTGCCCTCGCTCGGACCAGGCGACAGCGCGAGCCACGTCGTGGGCGCCATCCTCCTCGCGTCGGGCTCATACACCTTCCGTGCTGCTGCCGAAGAAGTCTCCCAGGCAGTCGCAACAGCGCCCCCAAGTGTGTGCTTCTCCCCTTCCGTCACAGTGCGCGTCCCCTAGGTTATTCATGGCCGTAATCTTCATACCCTGCATGCACAATTTATTGTATCAAGACATCATCATGCATCGTAACTGGGCTAACGAGCCATAATCTACCTGGCCGCCACCAGGTTGTGCTTGTAGGTGGCCAGGCGGGCAGAGAGCGCGCCAAAGTTGATCTCCGCCCCATCGGGCAAGTACGACCCATTGCTGACAGTGAGGACGCGCATGTTCTCGTGGTAGTCGAGGTCGGTAAGGAGCTTGGGTGTGATCAGGAAATACTGGCCGACATTGTCGCCGCCAGCGCACGTCACCTTGACCATCTGGTTGTGTACGCTGCGCTCGGCGCGGGCGTCCATTCCCTGATTGATCTCGTCCACAAGAGAGAACGGCGTGCGAGCCATCTCAGAGAGACTCATGAGGTATGTGACAGTGGCCAGGGAGCGTTCCTGGGAGGTTAGATTCGCAATCCGCGTCGTCACTCACACCTCCAGACTGGCGGCTGGCCGTCAGCACCTCGAGGTCCTGTCCGTCGCGATAGCTAACGAGAATCTCGATCCCCCACTCGGCGTAGTTGCCCTGTACGCGACTGACGCGCACCTCGCCCGTGCACCCGATGCGCTCGAAGGCCGCCGAAAATTTGGCACTCGTGTCCTGCACCAGACTGTCGAGCGCAGGGTTGAAACGGGACAGGATGGACGCAACCTCGTCACGGAGCTGTTCAAACTGCCCCTCGGCTCTAGCAACGTCATGCTCCTTGGCTTCCAACTGGGTTGTCAGCAATCTGAACCGGGTTTGGTGGAACCCACCTCGTGCTTGAGACGGCTATATCGCTCGATGGTATTCCCGTCCACATTGAGGGACAATTCGAGCTGCCCTTGGATGTCTTGGACAGCAGCCCTGGCCTCGTCCACAGATTTGGTTGAGTTCTTTCCATCAACAAGTGCAATTCGTGGTCGCTTACGCTGCCGGTTGCCTTCGCTTCTCTCCTGTATTCGGCCGGAGTCTGGTCAATCTTATCCTGCACAACCTCGAGTTGCTGCGCAGACCGGTCCTTGGCGCGTTTTTGCGCTTGCAAGTCTGGGTGTCAGAGCCAGCCCCCACCGTTTGCTTACGCTGGCCATGCTCGTCGCCCAGCTCTGTAATCCTCCCTTCGCGCTTGCTGGAGACCTCCTCGATAGCTACCACATTGCTTTCAGCCTGACATTGCAGCAAAACGCTCTTGTCGAGAGTGCCGCAGATCTCGACCATGGTATTCGCAGACGACTAGAAGAATCAGCTCAGCTCATCAGGCCACGCACCATGTAGTCTTTCCACGCCTCGAATGCGCTCTTGGCATGTGTTTCGATACGGCTGCGCAGGTCTTTGCGCTGGGCTTCCGCAGTTGGTTTACTGTGAAGGTCGTTCAGGCGGTTCTTGTAACGCTCTGAAGAATCAACGACATTGGTCTCGGAGTGCTCACCCAGATTTTCTCGAGCCAGGTCAGACTTATTGAGCTCCTCTCGCAGCTTTCCGATGTCCACTTCAGCTCGAGACTGGCTGTTAACATCTACCGCGAAGAATCGACGCACCTGGGCATCCTTGAATGCCTGAATCTTCGTGTTGGATTGCTCAATGTCCAGCTTGACCTTAGCTTGAGGTTGTTCCAGAGCACGCTGACGCCGTCGAAGGTCGGCCATTTCATCAGCAATTCGCTTGACGGCGTCCTGGTCCACTAGCCATGAGCACGAAGAAAGCTTCGATACGCACCAGTCATGCCGAGGAAGGAGTGCGGTCCGCCCGGCAGTGCGTTTGTTGTGATCTGCATGTCGCGTTTGCCGTATCGCGACTGGACAGCGCGGCTGAAATGTGTTGACGAGAACCAAGTCAAAATGTTTGCCCGGAGCAGGCGCTCGGGGCTGAGTTGGCTGTGAGGACGCAGTGTGATACCCTGCTATTAGATCGATCAGACGCCTCGACACACGATGCGATCGAGCTGGCCGACTTGGCACAGGAAAGTGCGCATGGCGGGTTCGGCCTCGATAAAGTCGACAGCAAACCCATCCAGTCCCAGATCAGCCACCTGCAGACGAGTCAGACACAAGTGCACAGAGGATGATACAGACGTACCTGATCATGCGTGAGATGGGGTGGGCCGGGGTTTGCTGCCTCGATGGTGGCCAGGTTTAGTCGGACAACACCGCCGTTCGGAAGGCGCATCCTGTTGAGTTTGAGCAGAGTTGAATAGTCTTCCTGGTTTTGGCAGACAAAGGTCTGTGTAAACACAAGGCAAAGAGATGTCATTCATACCTTGCGACTTGGACCAAGAATGCTATTCTCGATGAGTCTGGCATATCGCTTATCTGGGACGTTAAGTGACATAAGTGGAGGGTAGACTACGCGGTCCCGGAGTTTGTCTTGGTTGCTCTCGATCCACCTCACGGCGAACTCGATGGATGAGTCGTTGCCGAATACAGCTCGCCGACGGTGAGCCTCAACGTTAGAGTTCTCGGCCTCACTTGCTGGTCAGAAAACTTCCAACTGACGGGCTCACTCCTGGCTGAGACGGTTCATGCTGATTGTGATGTCACTCAATTCGCTGCGAATGCGCTCCAGCTCTGCTTGTTGATTCTGCCTCTGTGCGTCTGCCGCTCGCTTGTCACCACCAGCTTTTTGCTAACAAGTCAGCTGGTGATTCCTGCTGATAGTCACTTGGGCCTTGAGCTTGACATCGAGCTGTGCTCGAAGCGCCTCCTTGTCCGAATCGGGGCTGGCGAGGATCTCTTGCTGTCTACGAATGAGGCTCTCCGTGTTCTTGATCTGGTCGCGGATTTTCCTGGCATTCTCATTGACGGCCTCAAGTTCGCCAGCTAGTCCGTCTGCTTGACGGATCTGTGTTCTGTCAGTGCGGTTGCGACTCTGCACCTACTGCGCTGCGATGGGACCGATCAGCGTTTTCGAGATCTAATATCTCTCTTCTCAGCTTGGCCTCGCGCCCTTCGCGGCCCCGCTTAGCCTTCTTTTCCTTGAACTCTTGTGCCCTGTGGTGAGCACTTTAAAGTCTTCTACACTCACACCTGAAGCTCACGAAGAGGAGCCTGCTTCTGGTGCAAACGCTTTAGCATGTCCTTTACCTTGCTCGCTGCCTTCTTGTGTTCTGTGGCCTGTGCCATGTAGTCCTTCCACACCACCGATGCCGCCTCTACCTCTGCAATGTGGAGCTTGATTATCAGTGCCGTCTGCGCCACGGATCTCACCTGCTTCTTCAAGTCCTGCTGCCGCTCATAGTTACGCACTTCCGGCTCCAGCTCGTCCACCTGCCGGCGCAGGGTGTCACGCTTCTGTGTCATGGTAGTGAGGGACTGCAGGTTAACCAGAGCAGAGAAATGCAACCCACAGTCTCAACTTCCCGTGCCGCCTTGCCGTTTGCAACCAGGTCCTCGTGCCACTGTGACAGATTCGGATCTCCCGCTGCGCGCATCGTTTCTTTGAGCACCGTAACGGGATTCATCTTCGCAAAGTCCGCGACCTTGTCCTGTGGAAGGAAGGAACTGTGGATAAGTGAGAGTCTTCGCCACTAGCACGTACCAGAGGTTGTCAGCCTGGACACCAAAGCTCTGGATGAGGTTCTGAATAGCCTTGCGCGTGGACCCCTTGTCGTTGAGCCTCCACTCGGACTTGTCCGAGTCACGTCCAAACCTGCGCCAGATGACGGGGTTTGCCTTGCGGCGGTGACCCTTGAGCTCAATTTCAATCTCGGCAACCTCTGTGCCCTGCTTGACGTATGATCGCACGTCATGCGCGCGGCCCATCACCTGTTGTCAGCTGCGCCCAAGGAAGGAAGGAAAGTGTGCGCCCTATCCGCCATAGGAAGGTGAGCCTTACCTTAGGATGGAAGCCAAGGCCAATGGCAATGGCAGCTGCAATTGAGCTCTTGCCGGTGCCGTTAGGCCCGAGGATCATGTTGAGATGGGGCCCGGGGCGGAACTCGACGTGGTCGTAGGTCATGAAGCCTACGATCTTGACGCGCACGATCGAGCCAGCGATGTAGCTGATGTCAACATTGATGCTGGTGGAAGCCTCTCACCCATCCTCTCCGCGCTCCAGCTCTGGGCGGTAGACATGTTGCACAGCAAGCTCATCATTGTCACTCTCCATCTCCTCGTCGCTGTCCGGTACGATGGCCCTGCCCTTGCCCTTTATTGGTGACTGGGACTGGGTCGTGCCAACCGGACCGCTATGCGCGCGGCGCCGCAGCTGCGACCGCTTCTCAACCTCATCATCATCTGATACCTCTTGAACACGCCGCTTAGGCCGCCGCTGAGACATGTTGTCCCAGTCCGCAAAGGAGAGGCGATGGAAATGACTGAATGGGAGATGTGGATGGATGTCTTGGAGAGGTAACCTGGTCCAGTAAGCCCCTTCCTCCCTGAAACTCCCACAATAACAATCCGCGACGCGAATCAGGCACATCATGCCACGTGGGTTATCACCAAAATGAGTAATAATGAGGTGTCAAGTTCCGAAATCATCGCTAAACTTTTTCGTTAACCCCGATGCCATGGACTTGCCTGATTGGGAAGTAGCTGGCTTGCCACCTGGCAGTGGGCCGAGGGTCGTTGGATGGTCAACGAGACTCGGCAGCCCTTCCCTTCAACCAGCAACAACAAAATGGTGAGCGCCCCAACAGCAGCAGCGAGAGCGTCACTAACGTCAACAGGAGTCCAGCAAGACCCCCGTCAAGCTCGCTCGTGTCCTCAAGGTGCGTCGCGTCGCGGGTGATCGCGCTTCTCGCGTGTTTGTGGAAGGAGAGGAAGGACGGATGGCAGGGCATGAGGCTGGCTGTGCGCGGAGATGGGGATGGGGGTGCTAGGAGCGCGCGCGAACTGAGGCCACCCGTCGTTGTGGATGGGTGTGCGCTAGTGTCGCGTGCGGAGAGGCGGGATTGGGATGGAGTGCGGCCAGCTGGGCCAGGGCCGGCCCCCGTTTACCAGCTTGCGCGCTCTGTGCATCCCAGAAAGCCGCCGGCTGTGTGAAAGATGTGCTCAGAGGAAGAGTGGAAGATGCGCGCAGGCGGCGGGATTGCGTTTCATTGCACAGAGTGAATGCTGACCTTGTGCTTTCTTTGACCTCGAATGTCTTTGCGCGCTTCCACGACCCGTTTACCACACTTCCCCCTTCCTTCTCCCTCGCCTCCCGACTTGTTCCCGGTTACGCACACTGCATGTTCGCGATTCTCCGTTCAACTCTTTACGTTTGCCCTACAGGTCCTCGGCCGCACCGGCTCGCGTGGTGGTGTCACCCAGGTCCGCGTCGAGTTCATGGACGACACTTCGCGCTCCATTATCCGCAACGTCAAGGGCCCTGTCCGCGTCAATGACATCCTCGCTCTCCTCGAGTCGGAGCGTGAGGCCCGGTGAGTACCTTCCGCGTTGGCAAACGAGAATTAAAGCTGATGTTCAGCCGCCTCCGTTAAACACCCAGGATGGTTGTAGAGGAGTGTACAGCGTGGTAGTGTCTCTTGCCCCACGGGCTATGCGATCCGGCATTCATATCATTGCTGCGCGTACGTCGGTACGTGCGGTGGCGCGGGTCATGAGATCGAGCGTTCCAAGACTTGAACATGACAGTTGCTTCCGCCTCTGTGTCAGGACCTGTATTCAGTGCTCGCAAGTGCACTTACGGTTTACCCAACCACTATGTCCGGCGATGTGCAGATGGCGTCCACAGAGACGTCAGCACCTAAGGCATGGGCACCTCCGCCAGAGCTCCCACGTCAGCAGGTACTCCCTGACCGTGAGAATCAGCGCCCCTTGAAGCTGATGTTAACAGGCGTCTCGACTCGTGAGGACATTGCCAACGCTTTGGGCAAAGAGTCAGATTCCACACGGTAGGCGTTCAAGCTTGCAAGCGGCGGAACTGACAGGGAGAATGGGCATCTTTCTTTGCCTTCTGGACGGTGCGGAGCGGCACTCTAGGATAGACTGACATCAGAGCGTCCCCATCTCCACCCGTCGCTCCAAGCTCTCCATGCACATCGCGCGCGCGTACACGGGCGCCCTGTGTCAGACCCTACGCGAGAACCACCAGGGCTGGGATCAGAGTGGACAGCGTGGAAGCTCACGCCGGAGGAGGAGGCGCGGCCCTCAACGTGGCTAACTCATCCATGAAGCCGGTCCAAGTCGTTGACCAATCCACACTGGCTCGACTCGACCCCACCGTAATGTTCCTCGACGAGTCGACTCTAAACAAAACCCCTTGTATCTAGCTTTTGTATTTAGTCATAGTGTACATGCATCTCTCGAGCCAGGTTGCAGGTTGCACGGTGGCCCGCGCGAGCCACCAGCCTGTTGTCCGGGGTGGGTGGGATCGAACACCCACCGTCATAGGGCGAAATGAGTCGCAAATGCTTTTCCTGACATGCAAAGTGGAGGACTCTGAAACTACTTTCGCATCATCCACAATGTCCGAACAGCCTCAGACCCCCGCCCAGCCTCCCGCTGCCGCTCCTGCTGAGGGCGTCCCCGCGGGCCCCTCCAAGTCTGAGCTCAATAAGCGTGCCAAGGAGGCCGAGAAGGCCAAGAAGGCCGCTGAGAGAGCCGCCCGCGAGGAGGAGGAGCGCAAGAAGCGCGAGGCTGCTGCGGCCGTCGACAACGCCTCGCAGAACTACGGCAAGCTGCCCCTGCACCAGTCGCAGGAGCGCCTAGGTAAGCCCTGGGAATGGGTTGCGGCGTGTCTGACAACCAGGGCGCCAGTACCTCCAGTTTGACAAGATTTCGGACGCCGATGTCGGCAAGCAGGCCGTGTTCCGTGCGCGCATGCACAACACCCGCGCTCAGGGTGAGTCCCCAACGCTGTACCCGCTGACTACAGGCGCCAAGATGGTCTTCCTCGCGTTCCGCCAGCAGACCGAGACGCTCCAGGGCGTGCTGGTCCAGTCCAAGGAGACCGACGAGCACCAGGTCTCCAAGCAGATGCTCAAGTACGCGACCACCATTCCTGTAAGCTTTATGGGTAGTCAGTGTAGCTGACAGCAGGCCGAGTCGATTGTTATTGTTGAGGGTGTGATCAAGGCGGCCGAGGTCAAGTCGTGCACGATCCAGAATTACGAGATCTCCGTGCAGAAGCTTTACACAGCCGTTGAGGCCCAGGCCCTCCCTTTCTCGATGGCCGATGCGTCGCGCGACGAGGCCGACTTCCAGAAGGTGCGCAAGGCCAATGACCTGGCTAACAGCAGGCCGAACATGACGAGAACCTCCAGTACTCTCGTGTCAACCTCACGACCCGCCTTGACAACCGTGTGATGGACCTGCGCACGCCTGCGAACCAGGCCATCTTCCGCATGCAGTCGGGCATCTGCCAGCTCTTCCGTGACCACCTCAACGGCCTCGGCTTTATTGAGATTCACACGCCCAAGCTGCAGGGCGCTGCGACCGAGTCGGGCGCTTCCGTCTTTAAGGTCAAGTACTTTGACAGCGAGGCGTTCCTCGCGCAGTCGCCTCAGCTCGCCAAGCAGATGTGCATCGCTGCTGACATGGAGCGCGTGTACGAGATCGCGCCAGTGTTCCGCGCCGAGAACTCGAACACCCACCGCCACATGACCGAGTTCATGGGTCTCGATCTCGAGATGGCCATCACCGAGCACTACCACGAGGCGCTCGAGGTCATCGACTCGATGCTCAAGACCATCTTCCAGGGCCTCAAGAGCAAGTTTGATAAGGAGATCGAGGTCATCCGCCGCCAGTTCCCCAGCGAGGACTTTGTCGTGCTCGACAAGACTCCCATCATCGAGTTCAAGGACGCTGTCAAGATGCTCCAGGAGGCCGGTGCGACCGAGTCGGACGGGTCGGCCCTCAAGGACGACGCCGACCTGAGCACCGAGAACGAGAAGTTCCTCGGTAAGCTCGTCAAGGAGAAGTACGACGGCGCCGACTACTACATCGTCGACAAGTTCCCCTCCGACTTCCGCCCGGTAAGCTCGCTCAGGCCTTGCAAGCTGATACCAGTTCTACTCCATGCCCACCCCCGGTAACCCTGCCACTGTCAACTCGTACGACTTCTACATGCGTGGAGAAGGTCCGTATCCTACTTGTGACCCGCTTGCTAACGGTCAGAGATCCTTAGTGGCGCCCAGCGTATCCACGACCCCGAGTTCCTCACCCAGCGCATCAAGGACCTTGGCATGAACCCGGACGAGCTCAAGGACTACATCGATGCGTTCCGCCTTGGCTGCTCACCCCACGCTGGTGGTGGTATCGGTCTCGAGCGTGTGCTCATGTTCTACCTCGGCCTCGGCAACATCCGCCGCGCGTCGCTCTTCCCCCGCGACCCCAAGCGCCTTAAGCCTTGATCTGCCTAATGCGAACTTTATATCAGCTTAGAACGCTATGTTCCGATATGCATGGCCTGGTCGTTTACGCTGCTTGGAAATTGAGTTGTGGCGGCGGGATGTTCTGGCGCTGGTGGCGAAGAGGCGAGCAGCCATCCCTATCATTGCTCATCTGTCCAGACGCACCTGCTAACGCATTCATTCAACCCCTGCCGACAGATAGGCCACCACAATGTTTTCCACCTGCCGCGCTTGACCCCAACGGCTGGAGATTCTCACCTTGAGTGCAATTGTTTGGAAGGTTTCGTTGCGGCTCTCGGATGGTGTTGACCGGCAACGCACCTCCAGCTTCTGGGTCAACTTTACTGGTTATAGCCGTCCCAGCCCCGTCGGGACGGTGCAAGCATTCCGGGCGGACCAACTGCCACCATACCGCTGTTGCTGTAGGGCGACGCGGACATCTTCGTCACAGGAACACGTCGGCGAAGAGTTTCTTTGCAGTTGTTCATCCAAGAGGTTTCATCGATCTCCAGTCTTAGGGCTTCAACAGCGTTCGTCAGGAAAGGATGACCGTTCTATTTCGTAAGCGGTACAACTTCGGCAGACATGGCCTTTGCTTTGGAGGTACTGAATGAAGCGCATCCGACACTGCCTTACAGTCGTGTGAGGAGCTTGGTACGCCTGGGCGAACGCCTGGGCGGTATGTCACGATGTGGTAACGAGCTGATTAGAGCAAATACATGTCAGATACACGGCTCGGACGCCAGTGAGCCTATCTCAATGGAGTAGTGGCACACTTGTGCTAATGCCGAAGACTGGATGAGGGGGCTATCAGGCAAGATGAGGGCCGTGAAGCCGGAACGAGTGAATCAGGACCAGGCAAGGAGGCCGCCTAGTGCTTGGAGCAGCACCGGACTGGCTGCGCCCTCTCCAGTTCTTGTGTCCAGATGGGCACGACGTCCACCTACTGCCAGATGACTCGCTCTTGTTACAGTGGGTGTCCACTCACTGGAGATGACTCGCTCTCGTTTCTATGCACTCAACGCGCAGAATGCGCGCGAGTGATGACGCCGTTGTCCGTTGCCACGAAAAGTCCAAGGCGACCTGCGGCAATGATTGGAGGGGGTCAAGGATCTAAACGTCAAGAACACCGTGGATAGCTCAAGGCCCTCGCCGATGATGGCCTTGTGCTATCCACGGTGTTCTTGACATCCTAGATCGAATGACGAATCGAGGAACATTCCCTCGTGCGAAGGAGCCTCAAGCCATCGAGAGCAAGTGTGGGTGAAGGGTGGTCAAGGACCTGACGGTCGACCTCAGACCTCAGCTCACGATTACTACCAGTCTCGACCAGCTTCGGCCTCACCAATGCATTGTCATCGACAGTGGCATACCCACGTGGCCGTAGAGAACCGACATGGTACTCGTGATGGAATGCCAAGCATATGTTGCAGCGCAATATTCGTCAAGGAGACTCTTCCTACCAATGGAGGCTGCTCGTCCCCGGATCTGGCGTGCTCGTCCGTTACCAAGCGGACCCAGGCTCGTCAACAGTGCTGTTTTCAGGAGGTATCCGGACAGACAGTACGCGTGGGTCGTCTGGAGCGCGATGATCGAGTATCAGCGCGGTCTGTGGGTTAGATTCAGTGCAGCGCACTTGCCTTGGGAGAGAGGTTGGCGAGGGACTACTGGTCTCTGGCCTGCGTTTCTCGTCGATTATGGGTTAAATAGCATCACTTCGCCGATACGCGAGGACGTACGGGCTTTCGGCGCATCGAGAATGGAGGAGGGGCTCTTCCCCGGGAACAATACGGGGTGAGGGTGGGGTGTGGCGCTCCCGGATGAGAATAGAATGGGCTGGTAACAGTGAATGCGGAGCGACTGGCCTGGTTCCGATGCGCTTGCAAGCTAACGAGGACGAGTTTAACGAGTGTGGCACTCGCGGAGTGGCATTTCTTGACCCTCCATCCAAGGCACGGGGCGCACCAGGCACCACTGACAAACGCAGCACCGACCACGTTTTGACCAGCGTCAGTTCAAACAAGCATTTTTGGCCATCGTCAGTTCCCAACTTGGATTACATTGTAAACAGAGTCAGTTCATGGACAAGTGGCGCTTGTAAAGAGAGTCAGTTCATAGGGAGCGACTAATTATCACAAATGACGGTCCCCATAGGTCTACCGGTCTAAGAGTACAGAAAGAAAGCCAAGGAATCCACTACACGACGACTAGTTCTATATGAGCTTAGAACTCGTCCTCGTCAGTGAAGACCTCCTCGCCGCGCTTGCGGCGCGCCATCCTCTCCTTCTTCTTCTTGCGGAGCTCGGCAGCGCTGAGCTTCTTAGCCTTCTTGGCCTTGACGATAGGGTTGCCGAGAGCGTCGTACTCGATCTCCTCCTCGTCACCGTCCTTCTTGTCGATGCGAGCGCCAGAGCCCTGGCCCTCGACCCAGTTGTGACCGGACGCGACGAGGTAACCGTTGCTCATGGCCCAGACCTCAGAGCAGACACCCTCCGAGAACTCCTTGTTGTGGGTAATGACAAGGACACCACCCTCGAAGTTCTTGAGGGCAGCGGTGAGCGCAGCGAGCGACTCGCGGTCGAGGTAGTTGGTGGGCTCGTCAAGGCAGATGATGTGGGGCCGGCGCCAGGTGGCAGCACCGAGAACGACCTTGACCTTCTGGCCACCCGAGAGACCGCGCATCGAGTTGTGGGTAACGAACTCGGACTCGAGGCCAAAGTCCTCAAAGTGCTTCTCAATCTCGCGACGGACGAGAGGGCGCATGAGACCAAGGCGCTGGGCCTCACGGGTGTCGAGCTCGAGAACCTTCTTCTCGAAGCCACGCGAGATAAGCTCGTCACGGGAGATCCACATGTTCTCGGCCGACGAGAGGCCCTTGAACGAGACCTCGTACTCGTACGACTGCTTGAGCTTCTTACGGGCAACAAGCTCGTCAATGGTGCGCTTGACACCCTCCTTGACGACGACGGCACCCTCGGCCATCTTCTTCTTCTCCTCGTCGGTGAGGACACGGGAAGCCTTGCTAAGCTCCTCGAGGTCCTCGCCGGTCTGGTAGCGCCAGAGCATGTACTCGAGGGGAGTCTTGTCGAGGTGGTGGTCAATGTGGTGGAAGGCGTGCTGAGCAACGTAACCAATGACAAGGTTAGGGTGCTTCCAGACAGTGCCGCCGAGGTTGGGCTCGGTCTCGCCGGTAAGGAGCTTGACGAGAGTCGACTTGCCCGAACCGTTGGGACCGAGAACGGCGACACGCGACGAGAGCGAGACCTGGAGGTTGATGTTGTACAGCTGCTGGACCTTGGAGCCAGGGTACTGGAACGAGACGTCCTTCATCTTGAGCAGCGACTTCTCCTTGGTCTTGACACCGTCAAGAAGAGGGGGGTTGGGGAGCTTGAACTGGTAGTCCTCGGCCACGTCGAGCTGGAAGTACGAGCGGGCCTCGGGGACGTGCTCAACAAACTTCTCAAGGTTGCCGGGGTAACGCTTGAGCTTGAAGTTGTTGAGGTGAAGGGTGTCGGTGATGGTGCGGTTAAGGAAGTCCGAGTCGTGCGAGACCATGATCGACGTGCACTGGGTGAGCGACGTGAGGTAGTCGACCAGCCAGGTGATGTTGACGACGTCGAGGTGGTTGGTGGGCTCGTCAAGGAGAAGAATGTCCGCCTTGAAGATGATGGCACGAGCAAGGGCGAGCTTCATCTTCCAACCGCCCGAGAGCGAGCCAATAGTCTCAGTCTGGCGCTTCTCATCAAAGCCAACAGACTCGAGGGTCTTGGACATCTCCTCGACCGTCGCGACGGCGGCGAGGCGGGGGTCGGCCTTGACCCAGTCGATGATCGAGATGGTCTCCTCCGAGCCGTCAATGTCGTGGGCGACGTACCAGGTGCGGACAACGGACGGGTCGGGGAAGCCCTCAACCTGGTTGTTGACAATGGCGTTCATGAGAGTCGACTTGCCCGAACCGTTACGGCCGAGGAGACCGTAACGGTGGCCACGCTTGAGGCGCATGGAGGCGTGGTGAAGAAGAATCTTGGCACCGTAGGCAAGGTTGAACTGCTCAATGTTGCAAAGGTCCTCACCCTCCTCCTCATCGTCGAACTTGATGTCGTCGGTAGACTCCTCGTCGGCCTTCTTCTGGAGGAGCTCACGGACGGCCGGGAGGACGTCGTAGTCACCAACAGAGAGCTTGGCCTGAGTAGGAAGAGCAGCCTCCCAGGTCTTCTGGTCGTAGATGTGGGCGTTGCAGATGGCAGCGGCGTAGACACCAGCCTGCGCGATACCGCTGTGGGCGGGGTCGACCTCGGGGCCGCCGAGCTTCTTAATGAAGCCGGCGAGCTCGGAAGCGAGAGCAGGGCCCTCGGCAACACGGAGCGGAGGGAGGTCGGTGCCGTCAGAGTCGGCAGGGACCTTGCCGATGCGGCGGAGGGTGGCGATAGCACGGCCGGCAACGGCACGGGCCTCCGGGTCACCAATGGTGTCCTGGACCTTGATGAGGCGGGGGAGGAGCTGGGGAAGGAAGGGGCGGACGGTGTACTCCGAGTCGACAAGCTTGGACATGTTGTCGGCAATGAGCGAGACCTTGCGCTTGATGGCGGTCTGACGCTCGTCGAGGCCACGAACAAGAAGGGGAGCGAGGAGGGAGATGGTGGGGGCAGTGACCTCAGCGACGAAGGTGGTGGCACCGAGAGCCTTGACGGCGTTGGGGACCTCCTCGACAGGGTTGATAAGAGCCTTCTTGAGCTCGGGGATGAAGCGAATAATGTCGGGGTTCTCGCAGAGCTTGCACACCTTGTCAAGAGCCTTGGTAGCGGCCTTGGCAACCTTGTCCTTGGTGTCGTGGACACCGTTGGCGAGGACAGGAACAAGGATGGGGGTGGCGAGGGCCATCTGAGTGGGGGCCGCGGTAGTGAGGGTGGAGATGAGGCTGAAGCCCATCTTCTTCTCCTGCCACTTGCCCGACTTCTCGACACGGTCGGTGATGAGGGGGAGAATGACCTGGGTACCCCAAGGGTTCATGTTCTGAACAGTCGACTTGAGCGCAGACTCGCAAGCCTCGGCGACGGGCTTCTCCTTGTCGGCGACACCGGCGAGGAGCGCGGCGAGGAGACCCTCCTGCGAGCCGTTGATAAGGTAAGGCTCGAGGAACTGCATCGCACCGTCCTCGATGAGGGTGGAGATGGCAGCGGCAGCACCCTCACGTGCGGCGGCGTTCTTCTTGTTGCCGAGGGCCTAATGCGGTGTTAGTCACCAGGGTTCAAAATTTAACGCCACCGCATGACATACCTTGAGAGCAGCATCGGGGAAGCCAATCTGGCCAAGAGCCTCAACACCGTTAGCCTTGACGAAGGCAGAGAGACCGAGCGCCGACTCGTCACGGGCGGCCTTGTCGGCAGCGAAGAGCGACTGAACGTCGAACTTGCCCTTGGCGGGAGCGGACGCGGACTGAGCAGCGGGCGCCATCATTGGATAACTGGTTTGTCAGTAGTGAAAATTGGGGATCGACTCGCGATTGCCCGAGAGATGACTACTCACTTAGATTGAACGGGGGGGATGGAAGTGAGATGGGGGGGACAGATTTTTTTGCGCTCGAAAGCTTTTCAACGTCCAGTGCTTGTAGTGAACAAGCAGAAGGAAGTTTAAGTGTAGGGTGTGTTGTTGGTGTGAAGCAGTAAACTGCCTTTTGGAAGAATGGGCGGAGTTGAGAGTAGTAGAGGAGGTGGGAGAAGGGAGATGGATGGAGAGAGAGAGGGGAGAGGGATGGGTGGTTGAAGAAAGAAAGGGGCGAGTGGTGCAACTGTCCCCGCTTTAAGTACAGCTCCCCTCTTTGGTCACCCCATTCCCCCTTGACCCTTGGTCACCCTCCTTTGGCGGCCGCTGGTTGGCTGACGGACGATTGAGACCATGGGCGGGGGCAAATTTTTTACAATCCCCTTTAGGAGGACTAGTGTTTTACCCTGAATTGGCCCAATCGCAATGCAATGGTTAGCCCCCATGACGCCGCAACTGGCTGGGTGGCAAAGTTGGCTCCGCGCAGACGGGCAGAGGCATTGAGCGATTGCGAGTCATACCGGTACGGGTCGTCTCGGGCTTGCGCCAGCTTGTGCCAGCCTGTGCCCGCCGGACATTCCAGTCCCAGTCACGGCCGACCGAGCGGGTGGACAGCTTTGTATTATAGCTAGCCATTAGGCCCTTTGCTAATACATGTACTAGCCATAACCAGTCTCGTACCAGGTCGGCAACCCCACACAGCCACACAGCCACTGACATCTGATACATTATGTTCTGATTGCAAGTGTGGATAGTCGTTGAATCATTTGCCCTGGATCCAACTTGGAGATTGCTTCGTTCCAACCGCATCCATCGGCACAAATCTCATGACATCTCTACTCTTCGCCCACACACAAACAGTCACTGACACAAGTACCACGGGCATTCGAGCATTCGAGACACCCCGATCCAGAACATTCTTCACCGCTGTCGCACACGGACCACGACGTGCCATCGCGCCTGTCTGTGAACACGGACGGTTGATCCGAGGATGGAGGATCTGTTGCTAAGGGAGCAAGATAGCTAGCTCATCTCAGTGTGCCTATTCACGGGTTTAGACGGTCTAACGCGTTTCAGGGTTGAATCCAACATCATGGTAGACTTGAAAAATTCCCTGAGCTAATGCACAACCCCCGAGGGGTGAATGATCGCCACAGTGGTGGCAAGTGCACATTCCCCCTTCCCCCTCCTTCCTCCGCCGTCCCCGCACACAAGCCATGCATTGTATTGCATTCTACGCGCACTCTCATTCCCGTGGCCCCATGCCATGACGGTTGCATTCATGGGGCACATGGAGGGTGAACCTGGGGCCAGACACCCGCGTCTTTGGCGATAGAGGGGCTCTTGTGACCTCGGGCACATTCGTCTCATTCTCTAGCCAGCTGCCCCGACGGTATGACAATCTGTCAAGTCGTTGAAGCCGCCCATGTTGGCACAAGCCCAGAGGCCACAATCTCGGCCCGCGGACTGTTATCTGTAGCCCGCATCCGCTGTTCCGGGCGGGTCATACAATACGGTACGGAGCAGTATGACCACTCTCCTCTCCTGCCCACCTCTATGACGTCTCTCAACCCGCATCGACGTCATGCCAATTGCTCTGGGCCGTCTTGTCATGCCACACATGACCTCGCGCGAGCCATAGATCTTCCGAGATCGGTGGGCCTAGTGGTTCCGTGCAAGTGGGTCCAGAGGCTGAGCACATGGGTCCATCGGTCCAGTTATTTAGACTATGCACTGTGCTGAGGAGGCCCAGCATCCACGACCCGAAAGATAATGGAACACTGACTGGTCAAGAGCGCCGTCGCACTACTAATCTCGCGCATGATCAAGGTCGACCAAGGGCCTCTTCACTTCAGTCCTTGCAAGGCCTGTGCAGAACAAGGCGTCACCCGTTGCATACTGTGTCTGGCCAGCTTGTCTAGCAGCTCGAAAGGGCGGCAATTTCGGGCATCTGCGCCCTCTGCTCATCCCATCATTGCCATCAAAGCGGCCTCCTCAGATAAGTCATGTTTGTTCGTGGCTGCCAACTAAGCCTGGGATGTGGCTTGCCTCTCCATCGGTCCCTCGCGTCACTGCCGCACTCACTGCTCATCCAAGTGCCCGGGATGTCAGGAAGCTGGAAGCTGGATGTCAGATGGGATGCTTCTTCAGATGGTAATCATGCCCGCCGAGCGCCCGAGTTCAAGCCGACCCTGATGCCGATCCTCTCGGTCATGACGGTTCGACTTGCACACCGAGGCGCGATTGTGACACCTGCAAAGAACACTGCACACAGCTGGCATCACATCGCTGTCTATGTGATCCATGTCTCACTTGCACTGGATACCCATATATGCTTGATACGCGTCTGCGCTGCATCGCCAGAGGGTGCGCGATGGAATTCTTACTAGAGTTTGTCGGCTAGCTCCGTGGTTGAGCGGAGTTGATGCACGTGGCGTGGTACCTTCCTTCCCTGGTTGGTGGCGTGGTGAATGACGGACGACCTGATCGAGAGAGGGCTGTCGTCTCCAACTCCCCGCCAACTGGCAACCAACAACCCTTTGATTCAAACTCGCATCCCCCACCCCACCTTCACTCTTCCACTCTCACGTTCATCTTGGTCTTCTCGACAACCTCTCACCTCTCACCATGTCTGGTGACCGACCCGTTCCCCTTGAGGCTGGCTCGTCACCCAGTTCCAATAGAGCCGTCCCGTCAGTCACTTCTGGGACCCCTCGACTCTCCCAGATTCCCCCTCGTGGTGGAGCCAGTTCCTTCCAGGCTGCCCGCTCCGTGGGTCGTGACACCGCGATCCAGCGCACTGTTACCCCGCCTCCTGGTTCCGACACCGATCTCGGTGCCAAGGCTGCAGTCGCATCTACGTCTCAGTCAAAGTCGGCCCTCACTGCCGCCTTGGGCAAGGCGGACGCTAGCAAAGACGCCGCAGCGACCACTGAACAAGCAAGTGGCACTGCAACTCCTGCACACCCAGACGAGTCTGCGTTCTCCAATCTAGCGGAGGTCACTGACGAGGAGAAGGCCCGTGTGCTTCGCCGCCATTTGGTCTCCGCTGAAGAACGTGGTTCTGGGTCCAAGGCTCCGACGCCTGCTAACGATACCACATCCATAGAAGGCAGCAGCCAGGCTGGCGACAGCTCCGTGGCGCAGATGCCTGAGGAACCCTTCCCCATCCCGTACGACGCGCCAGGCGGCGATGTAACGTACGTTGGCAGGAACATTCGCAGCTGACTGTTAGCCACAGCTTGTACAAGTGGCAGCAGGGTGCTAGACCACGCCGACCCAGCCGGGCTGCGTCGTTCTCGCACGCGGACCGCTCAGGGATTATCGACCCCGCTGTTACACAGATGAAGGAACCTGGAGGCTTCCGACGCAACTTCCTGTCAGCCCGGGCACAGGAGCGCGGCGATGACGTGCCCCCCATGATCCGCAACGTTGTCGACTTCCTCTTCCTCTACGGCCACTTTGTGAGTTTGCACGTCCGCCTTGAATACTGATGACCAGGCTGGTGAAGATCTTGACGAGGATGAAGACGTTGAAGACGATGACGAGCAGGCGGAGGCGGAGGAAGGCATGGGTCCATCTTCCCGTGCGGGTCCTGTTACCGAACGCACCCCTCTCCTCCAGAGGACTTTGAGCAAGACCCGCAAGCGCTCCAAGACTGTCCACAATCAGGGAACAGCCAGCGTCACCCAGGCCGTGCTCATGGTCGGTCACAAGTGTCAGTGCGTCAGCTGATCTAGCAGCTGCTCAAGGGCTTTATCGGAACCGGAGTCCTCTTTATGGGCAAGGCCTTCTACAACGGCGGTGAATAGGTTTCTCCGTCTGCTCTAACAACAGGTATCCTTTTCTCGACCGTTGTCCTCCTTGCCGTTGGTGCAATCTCGCTATGGTCCTTCCTTCTTCTCGTCCAGACGTGGATGAAGGTACCCGGTTCTTTTGGAGGTAGGCGTTCCTCGGGTGTAAGCTGACATCACAGACATCGGAGGAAAGCTGTATGGCAACTGGATGCGTATCACCATCCTATTCTCGATCACCGTGTCCCAGATTGG
Organism: Cutaneotrichosporon spelunceum; assembly: GCA_030805415.1. NCBI lineage: Eukaryota > Fungi > Basidiomycota > Tremellomycetes > Trichosporonales > Trichosporonaceae > Cutaneotrichosporon > Cutaneotrichosporon spelunceum. The sequence goes on from BTCM01000001.1 coordinate 612,029, forward strand.
GTTTGTGGCTGGTTAGTAACAACCCTCAGGTCCAAACTCATCCCAGCGTACACCATCTTCATTGCAGAGAACCTCAAGGCCCTCATTGTTGCGGTGACAAACCGCACGGTCCCCACTTCAGTGCTCATCTTCGGCCAACTTCTGCTCTTCCTCCCTCTCGCCATGATCCGCAACCTGGCCAAGCTCTCTGGTACCGCCCTTGTCGCCGACGCGTTCATCTTGGTCGGCCTCGTCTACATCGCCTCCTGCGAGGTTGGAACCATTATGGAGAAGGGTGTTGCATCTGATGTTGCCCTGTTCAACCGTGACAATTTCCCGCTCCTCATTGGTACGGCCGTGTTCGCTTTCGAGGGAATTGGACTGTCCGTGTAGTGCAAGAAGGCCACTGACGCGCAGGGTGATCCCAATCACGGAGACGATGAGGGAGCCGCACAAGTTTCCCCGCGCTCTTTCTGGCGTCTTACTCTTCGTCGCTTTGCTGTTCTCGACTTTTGGCGTCCTCGGGTATGCTGCGTACGGCAGCGAGATCCAGACCGTGGTTCTCGTCAATCTGCCGCAGGACGACAAGTTTGTGCAGGGGTCTCAGTTTCTGTGTACGTCCTAGGCTGCTGTCGCTCGCTGATACCCTAGATTCCATCGCCATTCTTCTCTCGATCCCTCTCCAGCTCTTCCCAGCTGTGCGCATTATGGAGACGGGTCTCTTCTCCCGCAGTGGAAAAAACAATCGCCGCGTCAAGTGGCAGAAGAATATCTTCCGCGCCTGTACCGTGGTCTTCTGCTCACTCCTCTCGTGGGTAGGATCGGCTGAGCTCGACAAGTTTGTGTCTCTGGTTGGCGCTTTTGCATGGTGAGTGGGACCCGCCCGTGCAAAATACGAATCCCATGCTGACTTCACCTTAGTCTCCCGCTATGTTTCATTTACCCTCCTCTACTGCATTTGCGCGGATGTGCCACGACACGTACTGCCAAGGCCCTTGATTACCTGTTACTGGCGTTTGGCATCGTGGTCGGCGTCTACTCGACAGTTCAGACTCTTCGGAGTCTGTTCGCGCCAAGCTCTGGTAACTGACCAACGTTAGGCAATGTTAGATGCAATGCCTTCAAGATGGAGTCGGCAGCTATGGCACGAAACGAGATATACAGAGATTCATTCATGCCTGTTCAATTGGAGGATGGTGTATTTCGGGGTCTGAGATCATCTCGGCGGCAGATGGAGAAGCGTTAATGACCAGCCAGTCGAGGAGGCCTGGGTTGCAAATGGGCTTGACTACTCACCCATTGACGAACTTCGAAGCTCTACGCAAGGTCTGGAGGATGCGCCGCAGATTGACTTGCAGTACGACGCTTGCGTGTTCGCCGGTGGCGCTCACAGCGCTCTAGAGCCGAGGGATATGACGTGGTACCGCGGTTGAGGCGGGGAGCTGTTGCCACAGCCTGACGACGTGGATTACAGGTGTGATTACAGGTGTCCGCGCTGGGCCTCACCCGGTGATTGTGGACAACGACGATTTCTTTAAGCACAGCTGTTGAAGGGTCGTCCGAAGAAGAGCGACGGCGCTTGCGGGATGATGGGAGTTCGCGAGGAGGAATCTCGGCTGGCAGCGTTGGGGTTGAATCCAAGGAATCAGGTTCCCTCACGTTGTTCCAGATTGTCAAGCATTGAGTAGCGCGACCAGGGGACTCAGGTGACGGAGATCGAGACGAGGAATGTTGAGTTGACAGTTGACCGGAAGCTTGTGAAAGGCTGGACGACCTGCTGGAACAAGGGGAGGAGTCCGTTGAGAAGATCTGCGTCAGCAGCGAGAGGTCACACGGAGCTCACTTTAGTAACCCATGGCCTGGCTGTATCCTCTTCAAGGTAACGGGTCATGCGTCTAATGGCCGCACACACCTCTAGGCGAGATTCCTCCCCAGACGCGTATTGCGCCAGGAGTGCTGACATGCCCTCCTTGGTGTCCCCCCCCCATGCCTTCTTGATGTGGGACCAGCCCGTCCGACGCCGCCAGTTGGTGAATTGAGTATCAACGTTGCGGACTGGAACACCGAGTTTGGCAGCAAAATGGCGTCGCAGTGATTGAGAGGGGTAGGGATTGGCAAGGTTGGTCACGAACCACGTCTTCAAGTGGCGAGGCGCGTCATCGTCGTCGGTGTCGGCAACATCACCGTCGTCGGCGAGGGCAGATTCGGAAGAGCCTGTTGTTAGCAGGGCTGTCCGAGGTCCTGAGCAAACAACGCATGACTCACTCTCAATATGGGCGTCAAGGATTGTCTGGAGGCGATGGATGGTGTCCGTGAAAGCTTTGGCCATAACGGTCGCTACTACGGCGTCTGCGCCCACTGCCGATGCCATGCTCGGATGGCAAAGGTGAAAATAGATATGGCACCTGGGAGGAGTGCTGACGGCTTTAATAGATCGGCAACCAGTTATGGGAGCAGGCAGGTTTTGGTTGGAACAATGGATGGTAGGTGATGAATGCTCAGCGTGAGCTTCCCAGACAATGGCCAACGACAATGATCGTGTGCATTAGGAAGGGAAGTGAGTGAGTGAGTGACATGACGACTCCTCGTAGGACCGCACCAGGCACGGCTGAGGTATGACTGTACCTTGTCCATGGAACGTTTTGCCATATCAAACTGAACACGTGTCAAACACCGATATTCAGTATTCCAGGCAACAAGCCAAACGAAATGGGAGCAACAAGTGCATATGAACCTGGGCAAGGTGGTCGCATCATCGGGGAATGATGCAGTACTACTCCTCGTCGTCGGCCTCGTCCTGGTCGACCTTGAAGTAGCGCAGCGAGTAAGTGTCCTTCGAGGTAGCCACAACACTAGTATGTCAGCTCGCGCGAAAAAGTTAACACACCGGAGGAAGTTCTCGAACGAGTTCTTCTTCAGGTGCTTCTTCGTGAGGTACTGCATGATTAGTGGTGTTTCAGTGCGCACTTGCCTTCAGGTAGCGCTTCGAGAAAGGAATCTGCGACGTGAGGACGAGTCTGTTCGCTGTATCCTGTCAGCCGCGGTCGGTGTGCAAATTGATAGGAAACCAATCTTGGATTACCGACACTCACCCTCCTTCGAGATCTGGATGGAGTCACCAAGCTGGCCGGGCTTGCCATCGACCTTGATGCGATCGTGAAGGAACTTCTCAAAAGCCGCGGGGTCGAAGACGTTGTCGTTGACGGGGACCGAGTAGTCAACGTAGAACTTGTGCAGGGCCTTGCCCGTGTTCTTGCTGGAGGAAGTGGCCTTAGGCTGTAGAGAAAGCGTCAGGAACAACGATGGAGAGAACGCCGCAGAGGACGAGAGTGGCCATGCAGACGCAGGCGCTGTTAGATCGGAGACGTACCATGTCTACAGGTGATTTCTGCAAAACGATGGTGACTGTGAAGAAGAAACGAAAACACGGGGCTGCATAAAACTTAAACACCACCAGGACCGGCGTTTCGGGATTTATCTAGTGGCACTTTATCCCTGGCGTTAGGAACATCCCTTCCTGACTTACCTGTGCCTGACGGAAACGCAGCAGTGGCGCGAGATCCTTCACAGGACACGCGAGTCGTAAGAAGTCATGCTGTCCGTCAACGAATGCTAGTCGCTGGATCTTACCTTGAGCAGCTCAGTCGACGTTGCACGGAAGTTGACGTCCACACACAAACAGACACTCAAGAAGTGCTTCAAATCCTGGCTCAGCTTGTCGGGCTGTTTGAGGGTGGGTGTGCCGTTGGTCGCAATCAGATAGAGAGCCTTGAGGGGTTCCTCGTCGAGGTATGGCGGTTCGTTCTCGATCATCTCAATTGCCATGATGCCCAACGACCAAATGTCAACCTTCGGGCCGTACTCCTTCTGCTTCACCACTTCGGGTGCCATCCAGTACGGCGTGCCGACCATTGTCGCTCGCTTCGACTTCTGGTCAGTGAGTTTGGCGCAGAAGCCGAAATCAGCTGAAATGTTAGTTCAGGTTTCCAGTGAAGTCAGGCTCACTGATTTTAACCTCGCCGAAAGCATTCATTAGCAGGTTGTCAGATTTGATGTCGCGATGAATGATAGATCGCGAATGCAGATGCTGAAGGCCGCGACATGTCTGAATCAGTTAGCGATTCCATCGCGCTTATCAGGTCGTCAAGTCTCACCTCAAGACAAATTGAAGCAATCTGATCCTCGGCCAACTTGTTGTTCTCGATGACGTCTGTGAGAGCGCCACCCTCCATATACTCCATGACAACCCAGAGTTCCGAGTTCTTAACGAGGAACGCTTCCAGGAAGTTGACCACGTTGGGATGCTGAGATTCTTTCATTACGATAATCTCGTTGACAATCAGCTCCTTGCGAGGCTGCTGGGCAAGGTCCATTTGCTTGATGGCCACCTTCTTGCCAGTAGCAAGCGTCTTGGCGACAAAGACCATCCCAGAGGCGCTGTTGCTCAGCGCCAGTAACAGGTACGTGACTCACCCTTGGCCCACTTTCTTGATCTTTGCATACATCGATGATGGGTCATCGGAGCTTACCACAGATCGCAGCTTGTCCATGATCTGCGCCTCGTTCATCGTGCTGATCCTTCGCTCAACTGGCCGAGAAGCAGCAGGGGTAGCCGTTGCTGGGGTCGTAGGTCCACTAGTCTCAGCGGGCTTTGTCCTCTGTTGGGTTGGTGTCGGGTTGGCCGCCACGGCCGGCAATGCTGTCGGCTCAGATGGCCTGCCAGGAGGAATGACAGGTGGACGAGGTGGAGGAGGAGCCTTGCGTTCCGCAGCAAGCTGAGGCTTTGGATGGTGCTTGGACTGCTCGTCAGGATGCGTTTCAAGAGTACCTCACCTCGTCACGTGCGACTTCGTTTTGCCTTGAAGGCGTAGGTGGCGCAGGACGGGCCTCTGCTGATGGTGCTTGCTGTGGAGAAGACTGCTGCATGCGATACCCAGTGCCGTCAACGAATCGTGGCGCTGAAGAGGGCAGTCGCTCTGGTGTTGACGCGGCTGGTGGAGGATAGTCGGACTGCATCATTTGCTGGTTAGTGTAGAACTGCAGGACGTCGAGGACTGCCTCTGGATGACGAGCTGCTTCCTCCTTTGTGATCGCAGACGAGGTGAGAAGCTTTGACCATTGCGGTGGCAGACCCTGCGACATATCAGCCAGGTTCCAGTCCCCAGCAGCAATTGAGTCACGTACGGTAAAGCCTCCAGACACAGGATCAAACCCGACATGTACTTGATGGACGAAGTTGGTGGGTTGGCTGACGCCCATGAGCGGTGAGCGCGAGTAGACGTCTTCCATCCAGCCGTAAACCTCTTCGTCAGAGCGGAAGGCGAAGAATATCAGCTTATCCTTGATTTCGACTTCGATGCAGTACGGCTTAATGTCTACTCGTTGAACGTCGACGACGTCAACAAGCTGGAGAACCAAGGAAGGGGACGATGATTGCTTGCGTCAGGCCACAAGAACCTCCACAGCCAGACGAGACCTCCACAGCCAGACATACCTCGTTCTTGAAGATCTGCAGCTCGTTCATGGTGAGGACAAGCCATTTCTTGCTCCACAGGAAGCTCCTGATGCCTTCCTCCTTCACACTCGCAGCGCCTGTCCGGACAATGGCGCTGACTGCCTCATTGGAAGGCACCGCGCCCGTGTTGTGTAGGACGGGGTAAGAGCTCGCATACGTGCGAGATGAATAAGCGGCACCGCCCTGCTGCCTGGGTGGGCCTCGAGAAGATGGTGGCAAACTGGATGGAGATCCCCGCGCTCCCGGCGGGGGAGGAGCAGGCCGGGATGGAGTTAGGGAGGCTTGGGGCCATTGTGACATTATCGTCGTCCTGGTTTTGGAAGCCAGGAAGACAAATGGTGAATGGGTTGGATAGGCTGACGAGGGTGTTAATCCGGCCCTGGATGGCAGAGTCAGACTTGAAAGCCGTTGACACAAGTGGTGGCGGCTGGAGTGTTGGGGCTGGGTGTCGCCTAAGTGAACCGAGCGAGGGAAGTGGGAGAACGCGGCGGGGTGACGAGGCGACGCAACGGGGCAACGGGCCTGAATGGGCAAGTAAGAGGTTGATGGATGTTGTGTAGCGGAGAGTTGGGTTCAAGGGATCAAGGGAGGACGGATGAGGGGGGATGGAGTGGATGGGATTGTTGGATGGATGGTGGTTGGACGATTGCGTTGTTGAAAGAAATGGTAGCGTTGCGATGGTTAATGGTAGCGGTGGTAATCGCCTCGGGTGGCTGCCATGGTCGTGGAGGAAGGTGATGGCGCGTGAAGCGTGAGGCACTTTGGGCTTACCTGAAGCTCCTCCTGGAAAGGTGATCCGAGCGCCACGAGGCCACCAGCCTGCCAGCCAGGTGTGCGGGTGCCATCCAAAGGGGTTAACGGGGTCAAAAGGGTCAAAAGGGTCCAAAGCGGCAAAAGCGGCAAAAGATAATCAACAGGATCCAAAGGTCCAAGGCTGTCCGTCGTGTTGTCAATGACGCGCAATCAACAGAGTGCTGAGGCAAACCGAGTCCGATCAAACCACATGGGCTCCAGTAACCCAGAAAACCGCAATTTGACAACAACAGATGAATATTGGAACCTGTCATCCCACCATGCATCTCCTAGTTATAAATCCAAGTTGCTTGCGGAAGTTGCTGATGAAGATCTCCTGCAGAGAGAACCGGAGCAACAAACAGCCTGATGGGTTATCGGGTTTCAACAGTATCCCACCGTCCTCAGACCTATCAGCCGGTACCCTCAACGACCTACATGTGGTACTATTACTGCGGTACCACTACTTGTACTGTACCGCAGAGTCGCCAATGTAGATCCACACCGGCAGGCAAGCACCCACGGTCGTCCTTAACCTCTCAGTACACAGTGGATCATTACGGCACATGATATTGCTACAGCGACTATGCGCGCATCCCAACCCCGCGACGGCTCTTCTTCTTTGCATGGCCAGAGTCCTCTAGTTTGACAGCATTCAGAGTCTGAATCTGTTGTGCCAAAAACTCGTGCGTGCCTTCCCTGCTTGTCAGCTTGACGTCCGCTCTCTGCAACGTTGACTGACCTCATTCGCAGAATCTTCATCATCAGCTCGGTATGGTTGCCAGCTTGAGGAACGGAACGCTTAGCAGTCTTGCGGGCCCGGATGGTGCCCAGGTTCCGCTGCCCGAGGATTGATTTACTGGGTTTCATCGCCTTGTTCTTGAGAGTGCTTTGGAAGCCGCGAATGCATTCCTGGCGGTCAGCCAGCCCGAAAATGAAACGTACCTCCATGAGATCATCTGTTCTCCAGTCGTAGTATATAGGCACGCTCATGATCTCATTGAACTTCGCGTTTTGAAGCGTGGACAGAGGAACCCCGCTGTCGTCGCCCCCTGCATAAAAGAAGTCACGCAAGAACTTCAGCCAACGAAGAGCAACATCCAACTCGCTGCCCGACAGTGCCCTCATGGTGCTCGGTTTGTCGCTCAAGGGTGGCACGATGAGTGCCTCGATAGTTGTGAGAATCTGCTTCCAGAGCTTGGCCATGACCATCTGCATGGCGTCTGGTGACAGAGTCGACGCGAGAGTATGGTTGTTCGTGTCCAAGTAGTCAAACAACGGGTGGATTGCGGCCTCGATTTCAGCGTCGGAAGGCCCACGCTTGACGGGCTGGGAGCTTGGCTTCGTTTGCTCGGATGGGGGCAGCGGGATGGCGTAGTCAACCTGGCCAGTACCAACAGCGTTTCGATAGGCGGCAGAGATGCGCCCAATGGCATCGTTCGAAATGCGAAGGGCATCGTTGTAATCAATGCCTCCCACGCCCGGCTTCAGCACTGACTTGATGGCGCCCCGGGACAGAGTGTGACGAAGAACAGGAGTCATCTTCGAGTCAGCCCAGGAACATACGGGGCTCATGCTGCGATTTACCTTGTCAACGAAGAGGCGCACCATGTCGGACTCGGTGCGCTTCAACCATCGGAACGCGCGTCCAAAGTGGAACTGAATGTCGTCCCGCTCGCCTTCCATGCTGACTCGCAAGAGCACATGTCCTTTGGTGGTCAATGGGAGTAAGACGTCCTTGCTAATGAAGTCGACATATTGAGAGGGGTCGAGTTGCAGGTACGCTCGCCCGATGAGGTCGTGCTTGCCAGCAAGGTTGCGATGCCGAACCGTGACCATGAACCAAGCCGGACGCCGAACAGCAATGTCAAAGGTCTCGTCCCAACGAGGGTCATGATCGTCGTAGATTGTGCGCGTCTTGGCGTACCGGTTGCCATGCTCATCAGACAGGACAACGAAAGCATCTGGGGCTCGAGACGATCCCTCGGCCACCAGACCCTCCCCAAGAACGATCTTGATGGTGAATAGGGAGGCCTCTTGAGTGGGGACTGCGACAGGTTTGTTCACGTCCAGAGAAGCGAACTCGTCAACACGCATTTCTTGATAAAGCTGGTCTAGTTCTTGTCGAGCGGCATCGATGTTATTGAGCTTGACACACGACTTCAATTAGCAAGGAAAACATCATGAAGATGGCATACTGCAGGGGTGAAGTTGAAGAATGCCTGGATCTTGCGGTCGCCTTGAAGATGCGCGATGGTGCTTCGCGCTTTCTCGATCCAAGCCTTCTGTTTCGCCGTAGACTGGTGGCTCTCTGTTTGGTTCATCTCCGCGCTGAACAGCCGTTCAAGCTTTGTGCAATAGTCGTCTACGGATAGGCTGATGATCTGACGTTAGAGGAAGAATAGGTTTTGCGATATACCTTGGAAAGACGGGTGGCGAATGCAGCCATCTGTTCTGGATCATCCCAGTCCAAGTCCAGAAGAAAAGACATGGCACTGTGGAACGACGCAAAGAGATCGGTCACAGACGACGAATGTCCATTGGCGGTTAGAGGGGAGAACTGGATGTCAGAACGTTCTAACAACGGTCCTCACATCATCGATGCGAAGAGCGTTGTCGGCCCATTGCCGCATCTTAACAGCGGTCTCATCTAGCCAAGCCGAGATGACTGGCTCAAAAATGGAGGATAGAGAAAACTGTGACGGATCCCTTTACGTCAACGCGTTGAATACGAGGAGGGCATCCCTTACATTCCAAATGCCACACCCATGCTCTGGAGCTTCTTTGCGCGGTGGTACATGGCGAGAGATTCTTCGAAGCCGTCACCCGGGGTTGACGGTGGATCGTTGGGTGAGGCCATCGCTTCCTCAAGGTCTCGAACCCAGAGCGACAGCTGCTGCTGGAGTACCAGCGCTACGACGTCGACTTGCCTTACGCGTCAGGACGTTATGGAGTACCGACTTACGGTAGCAGAGGCTCTGGGATCCACTTGTTGAGGCGCTTGCCATTCGACTCGATCCAAGACGCGAGGGCCGTGGCGAAGCGCTTGTTCTTGCCACCTTCCTGGGCATACTTTTCACTGGCCTCCTCGATGTATTTGGCGTAGGCTTGTTGCCGTAGGCGATCGCAAATGGCTCGCTGGGTCCGTAGGAATGCCGGGTGGTCGTCGCCGTCAGCTCCAAGGCTGCACCAATGGTCGACTGCAGTGCGAAACTCAGGTGCCATGTAACCCGCAGGATTGCTGAGAGATATCTCGATGTCATTGAGGAAGAAGAGATCGCGACGAAGAAGGACTGCCTGTAACCCTGCTCGGTCCGAAGCCGCCCAATCCGATACTGGAAACTCCTGTGATGCACGCCCCACCCCACCAACCGCTTCAAACACGCAGTCCGGAGGGACATCGCCTTGCTCATAATGGTCTTCAATCGCCTCCAAGAAGACCCACGCACGAAAGGATTGTGGGATCCTCCAACGCAGGGCACATTCTCCCAAGAGGGCTGTGTGTTCTGGCGCCAAAATGCCCAGGGACACATCCTGATCCTCTGGGAGAGTTCGAAGAACCTGGAGGTCGTAGTCCAGGCTCACTCGCAAGAGCTGACGATAGACCTCACGGGGATCAGGCGGAACAAAAGTGAAGTTGCGGTCGTCGAGTTTCAGGCCGTCGACTGACTGTACCAGGTCGATCTGGTCCGACCGCTCGCTAGCCATAAGCGGATCCGCTTTCAGCATGGAGACCGTCAGGTCTGACAGCGCCGTAATCTCCTTGCCGCGGTAGGCAGTCCATTGACCTTCATCCACGAAGTCCTTCGCACCATAAGGCGTTGAGCGATCTGTGCTGAGACGCTGCAGGAAGATCTATCCGTCAGCCGGTTGGCCCATGACTCGAGGTGAATGCGTACGCACCTTGAGATCTTCGAGTGCTGCATCGACAGTGCAGATCTGGCGGATTGCTTGCAGACGTTCAGTGAGTGTCGTATTGTCGAGATGGAACAGCCCGCCAACCACATTTGTGGAGATGATGGACTCCGACTGAGGCACGCCGGGGCCATTATCTTCCTTCGAAGCTGTCGGAGCCGGAGACGCACTTTTCCGGTTGTCAGCTTGGAGACGCGTTCGATATGTGCTGAGGCGGCTCCTAAGCTCGGCAGCTGCTGATCCTATCGAGGAGAGGTTGTCGTTCAAAAGGGTGAGGAACGCCAGGATTTGAGAGTTGAGCTCGCCCTTCCAACCGCCGTCAACGAGATCTAGCTCCTTCTTCAACGCACGTGTCGCAGCGGAAACGAACGCTAGGATAATATCCTCCATCTTGCGCGACTCCTTTAGTTGTCGCTGAAACGTCTTATCGGCCCAGCTCGACGACCAGAACAATGCAATCGATCGTCGAAATCGTTGGTCTGTGTGCCTTGAATGTTAGCGATTGCGACACTGAGACTCACTTGGGGTCCTGTCCCATAGCAATGCGCTGCAGTGAAGTGTCCATGATCTTGATGAACTTTTCTGGGTAGCGAGGCGCCTTGACATTGTCTCGACCAAGCAAGGATCCCAAGTCTAGCGAGAAAACCGAAGCAGAGTCTTGAGATTTACTGGCAGGTGCAGACGGTCCAGGATCGGATGGAGGCGCAGGAACCGTCATGCGCCGTCGCCGCTCGATCTCCTCGTGGAGACATCTGGATTGTGGTCAGTTATGTCTAGAGATGCTAAAACGCAGCAACTTACGCAACGCGAAGAGCATATCTGAAGAGCTCGTCAGCGTATGGTAAGGGTTATAGGTGTTCCAGCACCTACTCTAGTACAATGTCAGCTGTGTCTGACATTACTGTGTTGACTCGGATGCCGGAGGGTGACGACGTCTGGTGGTGGCAAAGGTGTTGTTTGGGGTTTGATCGCACAGGGAGTGTGAGTGACAGTGACGATGACAATAAGGGGGCCAGAAGGGGAAGCGCGCAAAGAGCCAGCTGCCAGGGGGTCGGGGTGTGATGTTAGAAGGGGAGGATGACAGAGGTAGCTGTAGAGGTAGAGGGAGAGATGGGTTTGGATGTGCAAGTTGCAAGGTTGCAAGGTTGCAAGAAGCCGATGATGATGATGATGACGAGGAAGGGTTGGGGGCCACTGAGCAAAGAGTGGAGGACACTGCTATACAGCGTAAACTGGTGCTCTGGACAAACACGCTTGACAGCCGTGCCCGCCTGGCTGGCCCTTAGGGGCCCTTGACACCTAATGGGGAGCTCTAAATCCCACAGCCTTGGCTTGTCTTCCGCGTGCCCACATATATCTGGTTAACACAAATCATTACGTAAACGGATGCCACTCCAACTCATTCCTCTCCCCGCGATTGTCCAGTCGCTAGAACGCCAGACATGACAGTCTCAGCGACACCAGTCTCTACAATATCTACTACTGTACAATCCACCCGGCTGGTTGCGTATCTACGCACAACGAGCCTCTAATGCCCTGCCAGAAATGCCACCGGACGCTCCACCAGATATCTCAGTTCTCGCTGAAGCGTCAGCTTTTTCAATACCTCAACAACAAAACTCACGGAATACGGTAGACGGTAAATTCTTGCTGCTTGAAATAACGTCGGTTCTCCTCGTCTATCAGAACAAGGTTCAGGTAGTACCGGACCGAGAACTTCTTGTTCACGTCGCGGAATGTGGGTGTAAGTTCAAACCCGCCAAGGAATAGGCGGATGGGGATCGTTTCCCCCCGGACGGGAGCCCCATCCATAATCTCAAACTTGGTAATCGTCTCCGACTCGTTGTAAGGGTTAGGGGCGGCTCCCGTTGTCTCGCGTCGAATGATGGCAAGCTCCATGTGCTTGATCTTGATCCGGACAAGAAGGAAGTAGATCTTGCCAACAATCACATCCTTGAGGTGGTACCTAAGCGTCAGCAGCAGTTGCGCCCGATCACGTACTTGGCCTTCTTGTACTCAAACTCGATATGAAGGCAGTCCGCAATGCCCACTTCCATCTTGATGCTCGTGTTACTGTCCGGTGGCATGCGGTACGAATGTACCCAGAACTCGCGCTCCTTGCTAATCTCGCCGGTGCGTCTCATCAGAGTCACGCGAAGAAAGTAACTGAAGAGGTTAGCTCCGCGCTTCCCGCTATGATCTGTATCAACTGCTGGCGACTCACCGCAGTTTAACGTTGATACCCGAGTAGCTCTCATACTGCTTCTCCACATTCTTGAAGGTGAAGTCGAATGACTGCGCCTGGCGCATCTCTCCTGGGCCCGCTAGCTCCTGGCTGAGAGATACAAACTCGTAGTGGTTTCCACGATCGTAAAAGAGTTCTAAGGCGTGAGTGATGCTGGCGCTGTCACTGACCAATCGAGCCCACTAGTTCGATGCGGATGCCGTCATGCTGGAACTTCTTGCCGTCCTTGACGCGCACAAGAACCTATGGCGGTCAGAAATGTGGTACCATGGGAATGAGAACAAAAAACTGGACAGGGGAGGTTACCTACCTGGCCGTCGACGCTTTCCCCATCGTAATAGACTGGGCAGACTTCCCTGTGATCCTTTTCGCCTTTGAGTTCGATCTGTTTCCGCTCTTCCTCGCCTTTGAGTCGAATTTCAACGTCGACAGGGGCTGTTGCAAAGCCGAAGAAAGAGGACATGCGGCTTAGGATCAAGTGGAAAGAAAGGTAGTGGAGCAAGGGTAGGATGAGAGATGAACAGTCATCACGAACCGGGTGGCCAGCGCGGCCCACTTGGCCAAGCGCCAGAAGTGTCATGACGCGGTGGTAAGGAAGGAAACGAGCGTGGGAAAATGAGCCACGCGAGCCAGGCTTGCAGGCAGAGAGGCCGTTTGAAGCTGTTGAATCACATATATGAATGACGCAGACCCCTTTAGCACTGTGACCGAGGTGCTAAGAGGTCATAGCCGTTCACCTACGCTTCAGCATTGACATATCCGCGCACAATCATCACCACCAATCATTCTCGATAGCTCTCTCTTTCTGTCATCCACCGCACCTGCTTTGCGGATACGATACTCCACTCCCTTCTACACATCGATTTGGATCGCTTACCATCCTCCTTTACGCTAGTCCCAAACACAAGTCACGTCCTCCGGTTCATGTCGACTTCAGCTAACGCCGACTGCGATGCAACCTGAAATCGATCCCGATTCTTCTTTCAGTCGCTCCTGGACACCCATTGGGTACGCATGCTGTTACTTGGTCGCCGTGATGGCCCCGTTGACATTGGCTGACTTTCTCTTCAGTGAAACTTCGAATCAACTCATTGTCTATCATCCTCCATCCCATGCAATTCAGGTTGTCCCCCACCCCCGCCATGCATCATCTCGACCTTCATCCTCGAACCAGCTTCGCGTCTTACCATCTCAAGCAACCAACGCCAAAACCCCCTTCCTGAATCCTCAATCCGAATCCGACAAGTGCCCGTTGTGTGGACACGAACGCCCTGTCTTTCCCCAGTCCTCCAACGATATTCCGTTCAGTTCCGATCGCGATGGGGCTCCTGAAGGACACTACTTTCGTGTCCTCGAACGTGCTCACGAATCCAGTCGTCCAGGGACACCAGTCTCAGAAAGACTGGACCGTTCCACCAACTCGCCCTCTGTCACCCCCACAGGGTGTAGCGAGCACCTGCCCAACGAAGATGCATCAGATCTACCCGCCATGGGATATTATCGCCGCTTCTTCAAGGAAGAGAGGCGTCTAGGAATCGGTGCCGAGGGCAGCGTTTTCCTCGCTACACACGTCATCGGTGGCAATGTGTTGGGTATGTAGGAAAGACTCCGTATTTCGCTAATCCTGACAGGCCAGTATGCTGTGAAGAAGATTGCAGTTGGTACCTCCAAAGAATATCTCGTGCGCATCCTGCGCGAAGTGCGCTTGCTCGAAACACTGCGACACCCCAACGTCATTCCTTATTATCACTCATGGGTGGATGAAACGCAGTTTTCAGCGTTTGGTCCACCCATTCTTGCGCTCCACGTGCTAATGATGTACGCAACTGCTGGTAATCTGGACGCTTTCCTTCTTAACAGGAGCTATGCCGACCCCGCTCAGCCTCCGCAAAGCGCGGCCGATGTCGGGAACACCGAAAGCTTCGGCCTGTTATCCAAAGAGGAACGAATCAAAGCATTTAAGCGCAGGCGCCAGAGTGGCAACCACGGCCGTCGGGGGGAGAACCGAGGTGTTCTCTTGCTAGGCCTCGATGAGATCCTGAAGCTCTTTGGCGATGTTGTGTCCGGCCTTGCATTCTTGGTACGATTTGCTGTTCTTCAGTGCTGACGTCTTCCAGCATTCCAACTCCATCCTGCATCTCGACCTAAAGTGCTCTAATGTTCTCCTCCACTGGGAGGAAGGGGAGGTTGTGTACGTTTATCGTCCTCCGTCTGCTTATGCCATAGCCCAAAGGCACTCCTTTCCGACTTTGGTACATCAGAGGAGATGCTTCGGGGCCGCCGGGAGCGAACAGGTCACACGGGCACTTTGGAGTACATGGTACATTGCGTGCTGTTTGGAACCCGGCACTGACTTAAGGCACCCGAGACGATTGTAACTGATAAGCATGGCAACTGGAGGCCGTCTGACTCTCACGCTGACATGTGGTCGCTGGGTTGGTGCTTCCTGGTCCTGGTAGTGCTGACTGGTAGGAATGGTTCTGCACAAACTACTTTTCCTTCGGCTTCCATACGAGTATACAGAAGACTTGCAACAGCTACATGAGGCAATTGTCGCCTATCCAGGCTTTGAGACAACACCCAGCTTGGTGGAGACATGCGAGAGGCGTCACATCCCTCGCAATGTACTCCTCCTCCTCGAGAAGCTTCTCCACCTCTCTCCCCATCAACGTCCCAGTGCTGAGCGTGTTCGGTTGGCTATCGAGAGCCTCCGAACCGGGTCGATGCGTCGAAATGCCAGCAGCCCTTGGCGAAAGAAAGCCACAGGCACGGGGCCAAGCGCCAGTGACAGCTATCGAGACGTGAGTGCTCTGGTGATGCCAACTAACCGCAACAGTACCAAAGCCGCAGTCCTGAATCAAGCTCACCGATACGCAGTATTCTTGCACTGCCTCCACCGTCGGATGCTTTTAGTGGCATTCCCTTGCAGGAGCCAACCGCCGAAATCAATACCAGGTCCACAGGCCACTCTTTCCAACTGGCTCGCAGCGTGATATTCGTCATCAAGGTGAGTGGTGATGTTTGGCGGTCTTGAAAGTTTGTTGAACTGACGAGGGTGTAGGTTCTCAGTGTGCAGCCGGGTCTAGTCGGAGTGAGTCTGGCGCCGGCGGTGGTGTTGCTGTTGATGGGTCTGGCTTTGTGTGACGTGATGTCTGACGTCGGGATAGGATGGAGTGCGGGGTTACTGGTTGTACATGTAGGTGTGATAGTGGCTTGCATGTTGAGGGGCTAGGTAGCAAGTGGGTATGCTACATGCAAAAGGGTTGTGTACCAGTTGATTTCCGAGTTTAGATGCGCTTTGGAGCCGGTTACAACTGCTAAATCATATTGTGTACAGCGTACATCAGACATGGTACACGTACCTGGGCGTGCCTGCGACCTGAGGCAGGGCAATTGCGGGTACAAGGGAAATTAGGCATTAGGCAACCGAGGCTGGACCCTGGGATACTTGTAGTACCCGTCGCTGGTCCCATGTACAACTAAGACACCTTTGGCGTCCCGTCACACTTATTCCACCACTTTGACTTCACATCCCATCCCATCCCACCTTCTCACTCCTCACCTCACCTCATGCTCTGATCCTCTGCACGACAATCGACCTTGACTCGATTCTTGTCTCATCGCCCGTCTCCCGTCATCGCATCGCTTGTCCCAACTCCTTGCACATCTCATACATCGGCCTCCCCAGACAATCCTCAACGTTGCCTCGCCATGTCACCCACCCCCAATCGCTATCAGCCACGTCAAAACTAGTGTATTGCCTTCAGCTTCCCGTTATCGCATCCAGGCCGTCTAAAGCCAACGTGTTGCAGACTCCGTCAACTGTTGCACGTCTGCATCTCCTGTCAGTGCCAAGCCTTCCCCCATTCCGCTATTGTGTTCCTCCAGCGCTGGCCACATCAATGTCATTCATTCGCTGACCATTCACTATCCCAGGCTCTTTCTCAATCTTGAGTCGTACTGACAGTAGCTCCTTTTCACCTCTGATCGTGGCCAGCAGGTCGCGTGTTTGACAGCCTGGCCCACTACCCCGCATCCCAGGACCACCATGTCGCTCGCCCTTTCAGAGGAATCGTCCAACACCACTCCCACTTCGGCAGGGTTCTCCTCCAAGCACGGCAGTACTGTAGAGGGCCCTCTGCACAGGCATGGTGACTCGACAGCCTCTCCAGCGTCAGATGTACCTGGTCGTCGACCTTCGACTCCTCCCCTCTTGCGCCCTCCAAATGGCCAAACTTTCGTTGGTCACGTCAAGTCCTGGGGAGACTCTGAGATTGCAGGCTTCCTGAGCCTTTACCGATGTGACCAATACACCCCTTTGTTCCATCGCAACGACATCGACGGCAAAGTCCTCCTTGATCTTGACATGTCTAGCCTCAAAGAGATCGGCATCACCAAGATCGGCGATCGTGTCAAGCTGCTCAGCGGCGTGCGCGAACTCCGGAAGCGAGCAGCGCGTGTGCCGCTACCTCCTCCACCCTTGAGTAGGAGTGTATACGCCATGAGCGCGTCGGCGGAGGGCAGGCCCATCTCTCTCCAGCAAGACACCAAGGGTTCACAAGTTCCGAAAAGACTGGCAACCGCTCTCGTCTCAAAACGGCTTCAGCTTTCCCGACCGCCCCCATTAAATCTCCAACGGCCGGGACTAGCGACGTCGCCTGATGGCGCGCTGTCAATTGCATCCCCCTCATCTCGAGTTGTCACGCCCAAGTCCCATCATCCACCGAACGCCTTCAAGACACCAGGGCCAGCGGACTCGGCAACAGCCAAGTCAGCCCAAGATCCCGCTACGTCACTTCACCCTCCTCTCTCGCGCGACTATCGACGGTCACCCAGTCCAAACCTGGATGAAAGTGGGCCTTCAAGCTTTGGGCGACCAGACGCGCAGAAACATCGGGCAGCAATGCCGAGGCTCTCTGACTCTCCACACCAAATTGACCCCAAGGCCATGTCCCCGACCCAACGGTCCATCCGCGATGGTAACGCGCCACATCCCTTCGCGTCCGCGCTGCGAGCGGATGGCAACAAGGCTGGCTCAGACGCATTGCGAAGGCCATTCTCCCGGCCAAACCATCCTGGAGCTCATGGAGTGTTGGCTGAACCCACACCACGTCCTGGGCAACCGTCCTTAGAGGATCTTCGCCGACACGTTGTCAAGTTTGTCAATTCTGAGGATGGCCGCACGACCAAGCTCGACGTGTCCACATGCGCGAGCGGAGTAGAGGTTCTCGAGCGGGTTCTTAAAAAATTTGGTAAAGGGAACACGGGCATGAGCAGCTTTGGAGCAGACAATGACAGCGAGAACGATCGCCTGGAAGTAGATGGCTGGGGCGTCTTCATCCAGTCTGAAGGTTCAGAGGAAGGTACGTGTGAGAACCCTTTACCATCGCTGATCAAACGCAGAAGTTCCCCTCTCAGAGTCTGCGTTGCTGGATATTTGTCAAGGTCACCGATCAGTTCGCATTGGCATGCACAATGACCCAGCAGTTCTTAGAGAAAACGGCCTCGTGTTGAGGCGCGTATCTCACTCCGTCAATCGCAAGAACATGGAGATCTTCTTTGGTGATCCTCCGCCTCCTCCGCGCTCTCCTCACTCGCCTCTGTATAGCACAGCGGGAGTGCCCCGGCTCGGCGAGACTCGGGACCCGGAGTCGCCGGCAAAGATGGTCGCGAGTAAAAACACGAATAGGGCCAGCACGGTGTCGATCATGTCCAGCCTCGGAGTCCCTGGGACCATTGATGCAGTACCACCTACGGACTCGGCGAGGTCGTCAACGATTGGAGCCGCGTCTCGCAAGAAAATGTACAATTTCTTCGGACACCGCCCTCCCAGCGAGCTCATTTCCAACCACCTTGCGGACTACTTCCCCTCCGCTCGCAAGCGTGACCTCGAAAAAACTGTCCGGCAAAGCATGATGCGTCTGTCTCAAGGCCAAGCTCAAGGTCTTGCCGTCGGTGCTGTCCACCCTGCTGCGACTTCCAGCACCTCATCCCTCCACTCTGGGCCCTCTGGATTGCATGATGCGGCTAGCCCGAGCCGGAAGGCGCGACCCCCGTCAACGCGTACCGTCTCATCCTCCACGACACATGCCGCGATTCCAGAAGAGGTCGAAATGTCCAACAAGGCAGGCGATGCGATGGCATCCGCAGCTGCTCCACACGCTACTCCTGTCGACACTCACCCACCGCTTCTACCGCCTTTCGAGTCGACTGGCGAAAGTCTGGTAGATTCTCTGCAGCAGTACTCACCTGCACCGTCAACAGTTCGCCCGGCATTGCGTCAAGGGAGGCGCGGTTCCTCTGGATCCAATCTCAGTCGCATCAGCGTCATCTCCTCCATTCGCAAAAGCAAAGACAAGAGTGATACGGCGAGCCTTCTCACAGTTGACGAGATTACCGCTGAGGTCGAGAACCGTCGAGCCAGCATGTCCACCCTTAATGACTCCCAAGAACAGGACCGACCGTTGACGCCTGCCGCCTCGGACGTTTTCCCTAGTGAAGACGACACATCCGATTCTTGTCCCACCGACACCGAGTCTGAAGAGTCCGACACCTCCACAGATAGCGAGGATCATGGTCAAGGGCGTGCAATTTCCTCTACAGGCTGTGAGTCATTCGTCAACTTCATGCATCGTCACGCCCCGCTGATCTCTCAGCGAGACAAATCATCAAATGGATCAAGGGAGCGTTGATTGGGGCCGGATCTTTTGGCTCTGTCTTTTTGGGCATGGATGCCCATTCGGGACTGCTCATGGCAGTCAAGCAGGTTGACTTGCCGTCAGGAGATGCAAGGAACGAGGAGAAGAAACGCAGCACCGTACAAGCCCTGGAGAGAGAAATAGAGCTGCTGAGGGAGTTGCAGCACGAGAACATTGTCCAGTACCTCGGTAAGCTATCCGACCGTCGTCTCCACACCATGTTGTGATCCCGCTGATGCCATAGACTCTGCCACCGACGGCAACAATCTCTACATTTTCTTGGAGTATGTCCCAGGCGGCTCTGTCGCCGCTCTGCTCAGTAGCTATGGAGCGTTTGAGGAGGCTCTCGTTCGCAACTTCTCCCGACAGATTCTCACCGGCCTCAATTATCTCCACGAGCGCAACATCATACACCGCGATATCAAAGGTGCGAACATATTGGTCGACAACAAGGGAGGAATCAAGATTTCAGACTTTGGCATCTCAAAGAAGATGGAGAGCAGTGAGCGCCCAAGCGGATCAACCAACTAACCAAAGGCTTGATGGAGCGGCCCAATCGACCATCTCTCCAAGGCTCGGTGTTCTGGATGGCTCCTGAGGTGGTCAAGCAGACTAGCTATACCTCCAAAGCAGACATCTGGAGCGTCGGCTGTCTTGTGGTGGAGATGTTGACCGGCACTCATCCTTGGGCTGATCTGACGCAGATGCAAGCCATCTTTCGTGTACGTCCGGACTCAATAGACATTGCTCCATGCTGACTCTTCCAGATCGGGTCACTTGCTCGACCAGCAACGCCCAGTGATATTTCACCAGACGCCACTGACTTCCTCCGCCTTACCTTTGAAATCAATCACAATGCCCGGCCCACTGCCTCCACGTTGCTCAACCACTCGTTCATCGCCGCACAACAGGCCTCTACACGAACACCTATTTCGTTGGAACAAGCGAACGCGACTTTGGATGCAGTCGCCGCTAGCCGGAGGCAGCCGATGCCGCCTGGTCTGGGTGCCAAGGACACGATGCGATGAAACGCTGCCAAAGACCAACACGAACATACACATACAAGGGCGCAGCCCTTACGTGACGTCACTCGAACTCCATGCTAGTGCTGTCGTCCTGCTTGATTTCAGTCACAGTTTGCGACTGGAACGTGGTCGACCACTGCTGTGTCAGGAACTGGTGCGACAAAGATGCAAAGATCCCACATACCTTCGGGAACTGGCGCTTGTAAAGGCTCATGCACACAGCGTCCATCTGCTGGATGGGGCCGTCAAAGTGCGCTTTGAAATAGCCGTGGGTTCCGAGAGCTTCCGTGATGTGCCCAGTGCGTCCATACTTAGTGTGAAGCTCGACAGACTGGAAGTAGTGCACGTCCTCGCGGTTGAAGAACATGTAACGAATGGTGGCAGTCTTTTTGTGAACCTTGAATGGATGGCCTGTGAGAACGATGCGCTTCGCGATGATCCGCGTGGGGTCAGACGAAAGGAACGAGCCCATCGCTACTAGATCAGGAAGGCCTGCGGGTATCAATTGAGAACAGTTCAGGATGACGTACCACCTTGAGAGCCTTGTTTGAGCAGGAGACAAGGGAGCTTGCCAAAGCACGCTGGGCCATACGTAGTTACCACAGTCGTCGATCCGGGCTTGAGATAGCGCTCCGACTTGTGGACATTGTTGACACCCTTACCACCCCCGCGAACATGCTGGGAGAAGAGAGGATTGATATTGTAGCGCCGCGGCCCAGCGCAAAGCACCAGTGGGTCCTTTGAGGTAAGTTTACACAGCTTTTTGAACCTACTTTGGCGCGCACGGGTTGTGTGTACTCGGTGTTCCTCTGCACAGCGAAATGAAGTACAGTTTGCTTGTGCTCGTGACGAAGGAGGCCGTGGACAACAAATGGCGTACCGCGGCCTCTGGCTGCAACAGTCTCGCGCGGAACATTGTTAATTACCAAGGTAACACGGGTGCCAAGCTTATCGTTAGCGCAAGCCCGATTGAAAGGCATACCTGAACTCCTTCTTCACGAGCTTCTCGCTCCACCCTCTTCTGGGTCGCTGAAAAGTTCTCGAATTGGAAGATCTCGCCGTAATCCAAAGGTAGATTCTCGTACGGATCCCACGGGCTTGTGCGGAAGCTTCGCAATCCACGATATCGCTGAAAGCGCACACTAGCAGCGATGTGCCTTGGCGTATCGATCTCATCTGGAAAGTTGATGTCGTCGCGCTGCGCACGCTCGCGTTCACGGAGATATGCTTCGTACCTTAAGTGTAAGCATCATTAATCAAGCGGGTACTCACTGAGCCTCCTCTTCCTCAGCTGTCATCTCTTGGTGATCCTCGCTGCGTGCATCAAGCTCAACCTCTTCCAGCTCCTCTGTCTCGTTATGGATTTGGGCGTCCAGGTCTGAAAAAAAGTCAGCACGCCACACGAGCAGACGTCATACCTGATTCCATAGCTTCAGTGTCCATCATGTCGCTGGCAGATTCGGCTTCGCTGTCCACACCACTGCAATCGTCCTCATCGTCATCGTCGAAGATCCAAGCCGCCTGATAGGCACTGGTACCTTTAGGCACGCGCTTCACGCGCTTAGGCAGATCGTCTGTCTCAGCACCTTGAGCTCCCATCATCTCTTCCTCGGTTGGCCAAGTCTGCTCGTTGGCAAGCAGATCTGGCACATTGTTGGCGGTCAAGTCATCAGCTTCATCGCCAGGCGAAGAAAGACAGACAGCCGAAGCGCATCCATCGCTGTCGCGGGTGGACAGAGACCGGGCAGCCGAGATCTGTTCTAGTCAGCCCATAAATATACCACCACCACCTCACCTCCGAGATCTGGAAGTCCCCAAAACCAGGCAGATGCACAAGGCGGTTCGCACTGAGGCGCCCGCCCCGCACTGTGCCAGTCACCCTGAGTGAACCAGGTTCCGCGACTTGCTGCTCAATGTCGTTTGCGGTGCCTGCCGCAGCAGTCCAGACAGGTTCCTCCTCCGCCACCAGCCATGCCCGTCCGTCTGGGTGTTGAATGGAAGCAGGCGACGTTTCGCACAATGCACGGGCCAAGAGAATCGCCTCGTTGGCAGTATCCGCAGAGAAGACCTTGTTCACGGACGGGAAGAAGTAGCGCGAGAAGGATAAGAGTGACTTATTCACCAGCGACTTTGCTGCACCTGTCAACGGGTTCGACTCTGGGGCCTGCGATATTAGAGTTCATCAAGGGAGAGGAACATACTTGAACACAAGCCAAAGCGGTCACGCCACCGGCCTGTCCTTGGAGACACCTCAAGACAGCTTCACCCTCGAGCTGTACTTCATCCACGCTGCTAAGAAGGAGGATGACAATGTCACTGGCAAGAGCGGCGTCGAGAGCCGAGAAGACCTGGAGCGGGGGCAAGAGGTTGAAGTGAATGGACGACTTGAATCGCGGAGCCATGGTAACGAAGGACGAGTGGCCATCCCAGTTAAGTCCGGCAATGTCGCCGTCGGAGAGGCCGAGCGCTGGCAGTAGGTCGTGAATCAAACGCTCACAGGAGAGTGACGGCAGGAGTGGGACAATTGAGACAATGCGAGGGACCTTGCCTGTTCTTGTAAACCCTATACAACTTCGTAACTCACCTCCATTGGAGCTCATTGAGAAGAACTTGGCATCCTCACGGCCAGCGCGCTGCTTGGCGTCTCGCTTTTGAGACTGTTGGTTCAAACGCATCCTCTTTGCGCCAGCATCGACCGCTTTGTGAGAGGACACACTGGGCGCAGCAATTGCAGCAGGCTTGCCTGGGATGTGGTTAACGAACGGGTTTCCATATGAGGGCCAATGGCGCAACTCACCCTTGGCAGCGGCCTTTCTGGCACCTTTGGAGGCATGCTTGGATTTGAATGACTTGTTGGACTTGGAGAGAATGAGTAAACGAGGTTGACCCCATGCGTAACTGATGCCAAAATAGACTTACCTGCTTAAGAGTCGGTCGATGATGATGGGCTTGAGGCGCCATTGTGATCAATGGCTATGTGTCGAGGTGTCGATCGTGTCGAGGAGCGAGTGTGGGAGGGAGATGATCCAACTTTTGCACTGCGGCAACAAACCCGTTAATCACGTGATCCCACGTGGTTCTCATCTGCTGTTGTCATTACGACCTTATCTCGACAAACTCGATCCAACTCTAGATCCAACTCCAACACCTCCACTACTAACAACCGAAGCACAAGACCCAGAAATGGACGACTCTCTATTCGCATTCTCTGTAGCTGTCTTCTTCATATGGTTCGTCCACTTCACCGGTCCCCACGTGATGAGCCAAGCTAACCACTAGCATAATGGCTCTCATCTACTGCTTCCTCTCCACATGCATTGGGCAACACATCCGTCGTTCCGAGGTATGGGATGCCCTTTTCCCCAGTCACGCTCCCCGGTCTTCTAGTCCCCAAAGCTTGCAACGCAACCAGTACCACTACAACATCGACCGCGGCCTCGTCTGGGATCACGACCATCGGTCGCCCAGTGAGAACATCGAGATGATGCCCACTCCAAGCAGCCGATACCACTTGTAATTCATGTTCTTGGGCTTACGCCGATGCTCCGATGACCTTTCATGTTTCGTTTCAGCTGTACATGGGAACATGGTACTCTCGTTTCTATGGCATTACGCAACAAACGTCGCCAGGCGGCGAATGAGGGGAACGTTGAGCCAGGCGGGGACATCTAGGAGAAGTGTTAGCAAGTGCGTCTCCAAAACACGTACAGGTCTCTAAGCCAGCAATGTCACGCGGCGGAGGGATCTGGTACGGCCCAACCTCATCCTGCTCTGTCTGCAAAAGCAGCTGGTCGTTCTTGTCCTCTGGACGAACGCGAGCAGCCACGGCCTTGAGGATATCGGGGGAGATAGGGGCTTCGTAGTCGGCATTGTGGTATTGTGAGATGAGCTTCTGGATCTGAGAAGGCGAGAGAATCCAGCAGACGTCGAACAGGATCTCAATGTCCCCGAGCGTTGCCTAATGAGTGAGTACTCGTCCGGTGAAGTCCCTATGTACACTCACCTTCTTCAGCTGCAGCAACTTGGTGGCCTGCATGAGATGCTCCAGTTGAAGTAGGCCTTCGGGCATGTCGTGGGCTTTGCACCACTCTGCGATTGGTGAGCAGGAGGTGACAACTGTTGCTTACCTTCAATGCGCGTAATGTTGTACTGGATCTGCATGGCTGTACAAGTCAGTTCCATCGCGACCAAGGACATACCTCGTTTCCATGAGCAGAAGTTGCGCCGCATGATGAGGTCGTTGAAAGCGATGGTGCCGATCAACTTCAGCAGCTCGGTGACGACTTGCTGCATGACGCTCTCCTCCATGTAGTAGCTCTTGAGGCACTTCCAGACCTTGTTGAGGAGGTTGAGGATGTCGTCCATGCTCGCCGCCGGCTGGTTGTTCCCTCCACCCATGCCGATCATGCGCGAGAACATCCTACCACTGCCATCAGAGGTAATGAAACCTGGCAAAGACTGAGACTCGATCAACGCGGGGATCACCATCTTGCCAAGCTTTTTCTTGACCTCGAGCATCCACGTGTGGTAAATGTTGTACTCAAGGCTGTCCAGATCATGCTTGACGATGCCAACCAGGCGCTCGTACGCCTCCCAGTCCAGTTCTCGCGCGCCCGGTTCGTCCATGCCAGGAGCAACACCTTGCTGAGCGTCCGACTCAGCGACGCAGATGAAAGAGAGGATTTCCTGGACATTCGAGAGCCAGAAGATACCTGGCACTATCACGTCCTCGCCTTTGAATTGCTGAAAGTCAGCTCCGACAACAGGGTTAAGCTAGAAACTTACCATGACGTAGCTCTGGATGCTCTGCATGACGTTTGCTAGGAAGCGTTCGCTCTCGGGGATCATTCCAAGTTTCCACATCTCGTTGGAGACAAGGGAGATAAGGTGCGCGGGGAAAATGACCTCCTTCGCCAATGGCGGGTTGTGGAGGCTGGCTGCTGGGATCTTGAGGTTGGCAATGAGGCCATGCAGTACGTCTTCGTCCAATCCCTCCTCGTCCTCGAGAAGACGAAGAACCTCATCTGGTGTCGAGTCGGTTAACGTGGGCAAACCGTTGGAGTCTCGGCCACGGAGAGCCGTGCCCTGTGGATACATCACAGACACAGCTCGAGGGTTGTTGGACGTTGCTTTCTTGAAGTCGAACCCATCGTCGTCAGAGTGGACAACAGCTGACGTGCCGTGCCCAGTGGTGCTGTGTCGCCGTTGGCGTCGACGTGCGGAACCATTTCCTCGTTCGGCACTGTGAAGGCCGTTCGCAAAGTCGCGGAGACCACGGTCAAACGTCGGCGACGTGGGAGGTTCGCGCGATCCCTTTGTGAGAGCGTGAAGTGCGCTGGCCCTGCTGATTTGCTCCTTCAGCGACGCTACCTCCTGCCGCAGAGCCGACATCGTTGCCGCGTCTTCGTTGTGTCTCGCCACTGCACTGTCGATCGATGCCTGTCGCTCGTGGAACTCCGCCGTCGCACGCTCCAGCTGACTGGTGAGTCGGGCAACGTCTTCCTCCTGGTCAGTAACACGCTTCATGGCGGCGCGCAGACGAGACTCGGCATCGTTCCTTGCACCCAGCATGTCGTTGAACTTGGACTGCGGCACTGTGGGTAAAGCAAGCTTGGCTTCCAAGTCAAGAGCACGGCTGTGGCTCTCATCATGCTTGGAGTGCCAAACTGCAAGTTCCTTCTCCAAGTCGGCGATCCGCACATTGAGACCCTTGTTCTCAACAGTGCGCTTCTGCAAGGCCTTGGTGAGCTCCACGACCTTGTTCTCCAGCTGATATGAAATCTCCTTGAGCTTGGATGCCGACTTGGCCTCCGCCCGCAAGGCGTGGAGCTCACGAACAGCCAGCTTCCTACGCCAGAGCGTCTGGAGAATAATGATACGCTTCGTTTCCTCTTCAGCGCGCTTCCTCGACGCACTTGAGTCAGTGGCAAGTTGAACTGGCAGACATACCTTCCGCGGAACAGCCTTTGCAGGGTCTCCGCCGCTGCCACAATGCGGCCTTCATGGTAACGTTTGCGGGCTTGGTAGCCACGCACAGCTGGGAAATCAGCAAGGAAGCAGACCCATCACAAACCAGACTGGATAAGAACGACGGCCTGCCTCGTCTGTTGGTAAGAACGGCGCTGCAGGTACGCCCGAGACCCGCGTTGAATGAGCACAGCTGCGGCATGTTTCCTTGTCTCCTCTGCAAGTCGGCGGCCAAGGACGCCACGCCACCAGGCCTGAATGGTGATTGTCCTTTTCCGCAGATCTTGGTACTGCTTGTACGCGATGCGGCGACGAACGTTCTTCTGGACCAGTGTCACGAGGGCATTCAGCCTGGCTGTGCGTAAGGCCTCGAGTTGGGCGACCATACCGGCGCGGAAGAAGATCTTGGAAAGGCCAATCTGATACTTGTCTTCGTCACGCAACGTCCGCTGCAGCAGCAGTTGGCAGAACGCCTTCACATCCGAGTTGCCTTCCCATTCCTTCGAGTTAACGAGGACGTAGTATCTGTGAGGGTCAGAGGTAACACAAGTCGGCAACATACCGATTGGCGAATTCCCCGAAGGTCCAACGACTGGGATAGCCAGCGCAGCTGATCCGAATAGTCTCTAGGACACCACAAGCTCGCAGTTGAGACAGCACCTGCTGGGGCTCGAACGTCCAGGCCCTCTTCGACTCGTTCGGTTTGATGCAGCGAATGTAATGGACGTTTGTATTGTTGATCGTGTCCATTAGGCTGATGAGAGAGTGCTTGAAGATGGAGCCCAAAGAAGGCTTCCGCGTTGCTGGCCCGCTACGCTTCGCTCCGGGCTTCGCAGCAGGAGCTGTGGATGCCGTGCTCGCAACGGCCAAAGACCGTTCGACTGCCTCCCGCAGGAAGTCGTTGGAGGCGTTCTGCAACAGTGACAGATGCTCATCGGGGACAGTGTCCCGATTCTTCTCCAGGAAGCCATCCACCTCGTACGTTACGTCGTGAGCGTAGTGGGCGATTGTGAAGGCATTCTGGTTGAAACGAGGTTTCTTGAAAACACCCTTGTACGCTGGCTTGCCGAGCTGTTGATGGAGCTTGTTGGCGAAGGACGCGTCCGCCCCCGAGGGAAGACGAGACTCTTCATCAAGCAGTGCCAGGACGCCCATCTTGCCCTCGATGACATCGATGCAAGCTTGGTTGTCCGTGAAGTCGATAAAGGTCCAGTTAATCTGTTCTCGCATGTATTCCTCTTGCTCTAGCTAATGTCAGCCTAGAATCCCTCCGGCCAGTACCTTGAAAACGTGAGCATTGAACTGTTGCTGAAGTTTCTCGTTCGCCCAGTTAATGCAAAACTGCTCAAACGAGTTCTTCTTGAAATGCTCAAAGCCATACTGTACATCAGCACGAAGAATTTCAAGAACGCTCACGATATCCAAGACACCAATGAACTTGCTCGACTTCTGCGCACCAGCCCCATCCTCCCCGGCAAGACTCTCATTAATGACGCTCACGAGCCACTGCAGTGTTAGACAACAACCATGACCGACAAGGCGACGTACGTCAAAGAGGCATGAGTAGATAAACTTTGCAACCGAGTCACGCACGACTGTCGCTTGGGCCGCAGTCAGATTTGTTGTGACAGACTCGGTTCGTGTCGCAAGCTGTTTCTTGATGGTCCACTTCTTGAAGTCGGTGACTGGCAATCCCAGCAGGTTGCTGGCCAAAATCAGCGACTCGTCGTCATCGGAGAGAACAGCATCAGTCCGCGCTTGGGTGATGTTGACATTGCCCAAGTGAAGAAGAGCTGCCAGCACCTTGAAGATGCTCCACTGCCGTTCGACGGAGATGCCGACTGTGCTGAGGGCCTCTTGAGTATCACGGAACTCTTTGCTGTCATCGACACCAGGGATGGTCGATGAAGAGGAACCTCCTCCCGCAAGATAGGCAAACTGTTGAGGGTCCGTTGGGAGCGATAGGTCTTTGCGCTCCTTGGATGGGGCACCAGAGAGCAGCTGATAGAAGATGTGATAGTTGCGTTCCGTCTCCGGCTGATATACGAGACGCGAGCGCTCCAGAAGATATGTCCGGATACGCGCTCCAACGATCTCGTTCTCTTTGTCAAACAACACCTGTGTCGTAGTCAGCCGCGTTCATGTTGATATGTCACCTCAATGTACTTCCCGAACCGTGAACTGTTGTCATTGCGAGTGGTCTTGGCGTTACCAAATGCTTCCATAATGGGGTTGCTCGCGAGGATCTGCCGTTCAATCTCGCTCATCCCTTCCTCGTCGTTGCCTGCGCCATCGGTGCGGCGACGATCACCGTTCGATTCGTTGCGCGAGGGGTTGTACACCGATGCAAAGTAACGGAGAATGTATTTAGCCGACACTGTCTTGCCCGCTCCGCTGGCCGGTCAGCCAACCGTGCATTACACAGTAAAGCTTACCTTTCTCCACTGACAACAATCGTTTGATCACCCGCACCTGTGGGATCAACGCCGCCTCCCCCGCTTCCCCTGCGCATATCGTCCAGCGCCTCTTCAGCGATAGCGAACAGGTGAGGCTCAAGTTCGCCCTTCTTCTTTCCTGCGTATGCGTGAAGAATATCGTTGCCGTCTGCAAGTCAGGGGAGGCGCCGGCTGTGGAGACTCACAGAGTGGGACCGGGCTGAATGGATTGAGAGCAACCTGCACGTCAGTGCCCAACACCACCTTGCGGACTCACAAGAACAATACCGGAATATGTGTATGGTTGATGCGCCTCGTAGCGGGTCGCGATGGCATGTAGCACTAAGACGTTAGCATTTATTGTGCGAGAGGTAGAGCATGTCAGATGCAATAACAACGTACCGCTGGGCTCATTGAGGTTGCTCAAGCTGGCCAGGTCTTCCGAGCTCTCTAGGAGAGGAGGATTGCGCAGGGGAGGGGGCACATCTTGGGAAGAGTTGGTGGGAGACGCAGAGAGCGCACTCGAGTTGGGCTCCGAGGCCGCCTGGAGGGCCGCCAAGGTACACTTGATGTCTTTAGTGGCTCCGACATGGTCGGCTGCGACTCCGTCGACGGCCACAGTGATGGTGGCAACAGAGGACGGCTCCTTGTCAGCTGGCAGGGAGATAGCAGTAACAGTTCCTGGTATCCAGCCTGCGGTCGAGTCGGGGAGCCATACCCGCGTGCCCTTAGCGTACACCAACGCCGCCATTGGGACGAGTGATGGAAACTGGTCGCAGGAGCGAGAGGTGGGTGAAGGTTGGCACTCGGAAAAAGGTCGATCAAAGGGCACGAGAGGAGAAGGGTGATAGTACCCAATGCCAGGATACTAGGTTGTTGTTATGCGATGGGCGAGTGCTCAAGCTGGCAATAAAGCCACCAAGTGGGATCGAGAGGTTGACGCGCGGGCGCGGCTTGTTGGGCACTTGGGGAATCGTGCAGAGTCGGAATAGTCTGGGCTGGGAGGGAGAAGAGAATGAAGAGAAGAAAGTTAAGGGGGAAGGGGAGGGGTTAGGGAATGAGGTAGATGGAGTAAGTAGGAAGGAAAGAGAGGGAAAGGCTGGCGAGTTGTGAGAAGCGAGAAAGAGAGAAGTGATGGAGAAGTGGACAGAGCGGACAAGAGTTGCGTGAGTGCGCGGGTGCGCGGGTGTGAGGGTGCGCGTGTGCAGGCGCGTGTCATCGTGTCTCGATCTAGCTGGTCTAACTGGTCTAACTGGTCAAAAGGCCTGAAGGCCTGGGCGTGTCAAGCGTCAGGTATTGGCCAGGCATCCACCGACCCCAGGCACCCAAGCCGCGCACCTATCCGACCAGAGGTATCCCAAGCGTGCCACGCGGGAGTAACAAGGCAATAGGGTAATAGGGAGTAATAGGGTAACCAGGGAAGGAACCGCCAACTGAACCAAGGGTCATTTATTCATGGTTTGAATGTTGGTTACAACTCCCTTCTCCCTCGCCCATCACTCGTAAGACTCGCAACCGTACATGTACAGCGTCAACCCAACGTGTTTCTAGAATTACCTGCAGATTGCTGCTGACGCATCATCCAAGCTTGACCACAAGCCCATTGTGGCGTCATGGTCAGGAGCGAGTGAGAATCTGGGTCAGAACTACAGAGCAACTGAGCGTATGCACAATACGTGTTCAAGCCCAGTGCGCTGCTCGCGGTGTGGCCGTGGGTATGGAATGACTCGAGAGCAATCAGGTGCGTAGGTACGACTGTACAGCTGCCCCGCTTCTCTCGCTGTCTCTGACACACTCTCTCTAAAGCCATGCTAACGGCCACCGACACTGGTAAGAAACCTCATCGTATCTGGAATACAGCCAAGAGCCACCAAGTGTTAATCTCATTACAAAGTAACATAACGTCCTGCATATAAGGGTCAAGAGTGAGGTCGATATCGCTCCATTACACTCTACGGTGAGATTACTCTGCATCTGGTGGGTTGAATAATTACTGGGTTCATGGGTACTGGCTAACAGCACACACATAATCTACGAGCAACATGTCCGTTCACATCGTCGCTCATAAGTCATCGTCAATCGTCCACAACGTTGTCCAGTCACTCAGTCCTGCCGCTCAGCAAAGCGCATGACCGACTCGACGCTCTCTTCAGTGCGGCTTTTGCACGAGGAAATGGCCTCCACGTGACCGAGGAGTTCGTTGAGGGCTTGTACCTGGAATTGCCGGGTCTTCTGCAGCAAGCTGTCGAACCTACACACTGTGTCAACCGAAATACTGTTGCTGTACAGCTGGGGCAACTTACACCAACTTCGACCTGTCCAGGCGAGCCTTGGCCTGCACGACTCCCCCGTGGGCCAATCCATTACCCCTGACTTCTGATTCGAGGTTGGACAAGGCCGTTCCGTGCGCACTCTTCTCCTCCTTGAGTGTCTGGATCATAAGCTTCCGCACTGCTGCTATGCATCGCAACTTACCTCCCTCTGTTCGTCAACCTGCTTGCGCTCCTTGTCGTACCGAATCTGCCGCCGAACTATCTCTTCGCGCTTGCTGTCGACGCTCTCTATCAAGTCTTGGTGCCTCCGCTCGAGAGTCGTCTCCTCTTCACAAAGCCTGTCGACCTGGTCACGCGACCCCTGAGCATAGCAGTCCAAAGCAGGGTGAATGGTCTCCAGCTTTGAACGCGCGCTCTGCAGAATCGCCTGAGCATCCTCGGCACCCAGATGCACGTTGAGTGAATAATCGATGCGGACAAAATTGGATGGCAAAGGATCGGCCGCTACCCCCAATGTGCCAATTCGGCCCCCGAGAGTGTCGTAGGTATCGAGGTGTTTCTCACACTCGTCCATGCAACACGCTGCGCGGATCTCCTGATCGTTGCATAGGCGCTTGGCCTCGGCAATCTTGTTGTATATGTCCTGGAGTTGCTGCCCGAGCGCCACCTTGTCGTGTTGCATGCGGCTGATCTCATCCGGTGACAAATTCTGCGCAGCGACCTCGGCCTCGATATTGGCAAGCTGCTGGCGTGTGGTAACCGTCCGCTGGGCTTGGGTGTTAACACTGCAGAAACGAAAGCGACGTCACTCACCAAGGTCCACTATAGCCCCGCGCACTCCTTCGATCCGGTGGTTGAGGTTGTCGACCTTCTCGCGATGCTTCTCAATAAAATTGTCGAATTTGAGCTTATCGCTCATGAACCGCTCGTACTCGCCGTCAATCGCCTTGATAGGTGACTAGAGTTCATCAGCAAGGACAGCATGGCAACCTCACATCGTCGCTTTGGAGGTGTCGGAGTTCCGTTTCCCTCTCCCCGATTTCACGCTCCAGTCGGTCACATTCCTCAACCGACGACATCGCAATCTTGTCTACACGATCAGAACGAGCTATTCATTGACACTCACCATACGCTTCCTCCAACTGTCGCTGAGCGGGTCCAAATTGCTCGACGTCACTCTCGAACCACTCTGTGTATGTTTCTGAAACAAAGTCCCAGAACAGTCGCTCTTCAAGCTGAGGATGCTGGAGCGACAATTCACTCGCCCGGCAGAGAAGTGGATCAGATACTGATGTAGAATCGTGCCAACGCTGTTGCGCCTGTTAAATGCGTTAGCAACTGCAGGTGGCGTCGGAAACCCACTTTGCACAATCCTACCATCCAGTCGAGCATGGCGAGGATGAGAGGCCAAGACTGGTGACTGCCGGGCGCTGTGACAGCCGTCTTGCTGATTGTGTCGAGAACGGGATAGTGAAGGTCGCGCAATATGGACAAGCAGTCTTTCTCGAAACTCTTTCCCCATGGATAGTTAGGTCCAACAAGTCCGGTAGCCAAGTAACGAAAGAGGTCTTGAAATTCGCGAGCCGTGGGAGAGGATTGCCAGTTTGCACTCAACGACAGCTGCGCTCGACAAGATGCTAGGTATCCTGTGATGTTCTCTTTGCACTGGCTGGTAAAAGCGGCAGCTTTGACTGGGCGTGGATCCTTGAATGGGTGAGATCCGTATGCTGGCGCTAGAGTTGATTGACGCCCACCGGTGGGACCAAAAACGGATGATCGACGAGTGCTTTACGTCAACTGGATTCTAATACCATCGCTTACCTGGTGAGGGCGCGTCCGGACAGGGGTGTTTTGCCATTAGAAGCTCCGTCACTGCGGTTGGCGCTCGCCGAAAGAAAGCCGTCCGCAGGACGGCTAGGGGGCATCATGCTCCGCCGCCTTTGATTGAGACCGTCGCTGACAACGTTCGAGGGGCGTGAGAGAGGAGCATATGGGTGCGATGCTATGGATACGCGCGGCAGTCCGCTGCTTCGGACAGGAGGTTTCCTTATTGACGTTGGCGGGACAGCAGGGTTGACAGGCATGGCAGCGTTACCAGCCGGGCCAGTTGAAGTCAATGTTCGTCTGCGTGAATACATGGGCGCGATCGTACGGCTTTGAATCGTAGAATGATCGATGAGCGACGAGAATATGATGGTGGTGACGAGGAGGACGTGAGATGAGGGGTCGATGGCCATGTAGGTGTAGTGACGCACAGGCTACTACAGTTGTTTACATGAAAGAGTGGGACGGGATCAAACTACATAATGTATTACGTAATGCAGCAACATCTCCCAAAAGCCCAACAACTTGCCATTCGTACGTGTTTCTACAGGGAGGTCGAAGTGTCACTGGCTTCCTCCCAATCGACACTGTCCAGTGCTGCCTCTGCCTCCTCATACAATTTGTCAAGTCCAGTTACCTTCTCCAGCAAGCCTTGCTCGTTAAATACTCGATGGAGGAAGTCAACTCCACCGTCCCGATACGCGTGAACTACCTAGATTGCCTCAGTGTACAGCTTCAGGATTACTCACCTTCTCGCTGCAAGCTGTACAGCGCTCATAGGCATATCCTTCCACAATGGATGTATTCCATTGGCGGAGAGTACCCCGGAGCTGATGGGGCACGAACCCCAGAGGAGAGCCCGGATGAGCTTCCGAGATATGGCCCGGCCGCTCAGCAGGGGCCCTTCGCCTGAACATCAGCGACATCCAAGCGCACGATGGCAGATGAACCGCATCAGTGCTGCTCACCCAAGAGGATGTTGAATGACCGTCGCAAGCAATTCGACAGCCGA
The DNA here is from genome assembly GCA_030805415.1 of Cutaneotrichosporon spelunceum. Lineage (NCBI taxonomy): Eukaryota > Fungi > Basidiomycota > Tremellomycetes > Trichosporonales > Trichosporonaceae > Cutaneotrichosporon > Cutaneotrichosporon spelunceum. Next base: position 645,709 of record BTCM01000001.1, read on the forward strand.
AGCCGCAGCGATAGGGGCGATGCCCGGGCGAGCGACTGTGCACATTTGATCCAGAGTACGGTCCGTCAAAGACTGGGTATAGTCAGTGTCGGTGCTGCTCTTGGCCCTTACATCCGTTGGAGCCACAATGTCGTTGCAAAAATAGCAGCCCAAGCGTTTCGACTGGCTCTCGAACGCCCCAACGCCGTGACGCATGACCAGGTAGCTGTCGAAGCCGAGGGCTGCATTGATGACGAGTTTGTCTTGGCTTGCGGCAATCAGCGTCGGCAGCCAGCGCGACTCCCGAGAGTCCATCAGGAGGAAGACAACGTCATGCTCCGAGATGAGACGTTCCAGGAGCTCAATACTGTCCTTGGCACCATGTGTAGCCTCACGGTCACTAACGGGGTGGCCAGGCATAGGAATCATGAACGAGTGGCCTGCAGCATTCTGGCGTTAACAGGAGCAAATGGCTGAATGGTAGAAACCCACAATTGAAGGGAAGATCTCACTTAGCCGCTCCGCCGCGCATGCCGCCTTGGGTTTGCCCCCATTGAGACAGTCTTCAAATCGAAATAGGGGCTGCCGCACAGGATTGGAGAACGACACTCGAGCAGAGTCTACAAAGGTGATCGTCCGAATGCCCCATCCCTGCACATGAGCGACCAACATACACAGGTGATGCGATGACGCCTACCATCAGAGCGCGGGCAACGTAACACCCCAGTGTACCCGCCCCCAAGAGTAGACACCGAGTTGATGCCACCCTGTCCAGATCGAGCTCCGGCATAATCCGCCAGCGCATGAGCTTCAAGTTTAAATCGACGGCTTGCTCCGCGAGACTGCAATCAGCTGGTGGGGCTATTGGATGATCTCACCGAGTTGGGTCAAGAGAAGCTCCAAGATCCGCTCTTTTGCTCGCCAGAGCCCCGTTGTGATCACGTTCCCATCCAACCGCCTGCGGCTTGGGATAAGGATCGCCTGAACCGGTCGTGAACACGCGCACCATGCAACTTGCTTCACCCTGGCGGAGACAGAGGACATTGATAGCGGAAATGCCCTGGTACACCTGCAGGTAGTAGAGCGCATTACGCAGCGGCCACCCAGGGTTATTGGGAAGAGCTGATGGATCATGGAATACAACCATTCTCTGGCCAGTCAACGATACGGTAGAACGCGATCTTTACCTCGTTCTCCGGGACACCATGAAAGAATGCCTTCGCTTGCGTGATGGGGCCAAGCTGCCGCTGCCCTGGAGTGCCCTTGACGACAAACGCATCCAGATTCTTGACAGATAAGTTGGAATCGTGAGCGGCAAGTGCGCGAACTTCATCGACATTCTGAATATTAGTCTGGAGTTCGTTCAGCAGGAAATACCATTCGCTCCGCTGGTAAAAATCCGCCCTCGACTTGCCACGCAGGTTTGGATACCAGCGCCGGGAATGCAAAACGATAATGATAGCTGTACTTCTTGAGGTCCGCAAACGCAAACATGAGGAAGCTGTTCAAGATTGGGCTGTTGGTTTCGAACGATTCAATCATCTAGAGGTCAGTAGTCCAGCAGTGTCCCCTTCAAATGCAACACCCACTCGAGTTACCATCGAGTCAAACAGCTCCTTCTTGGCCTGCGGAGAACGAAACTCTTCGAGAGTATTGAAGTTCTTGAACTCGCCTTTGAAAACCATAGAATGCTGGTTGGCCCTGGCGAGTCAGTGAGCGACAGGATGATGGCCAGCCTATCTCACGCAGTCGCATTTGGCTCCTCGAAAGCTGTTGCCGGCAACAAAACGCCACCATGAACATAGTGCTGCAGGTTATGATCTTGGGTGTTCTTCGACTGTGGTTGGGATCCAGGAGTGGAGATTTGACGACCCTCGTCGACAATAGCGTGGATGGACAGAACGGAGTCGTCTAGACCGAGCTTGTCAAGCTTGAGGGCAGTCAGAGATGCCCAGAACTCTGGGGTAGGCTGGGACTGCAGTGGCTGGAATTGTAGCGTTGTCATGGTGTATGGATATTGGAAAATGGAGAGTAAGAGCGAAGTGTTGAAGAGCAGTATCTATCGACGAGGCTGCGACGATAAGAGTAGTTGAAGGAGCTTTCGGGTTACTGTTGTCAGCTGCTCAACGGGTTGGAGGGGCAGAGGAATGCCCACACACGCGTCAGCATAATCATGGAGCCCCAACTCGGCCTCGGAACCAAATACACGTGACTGCATCCTAGTACTAATCCTCTCACCAGTGTACAGCCAGATCGGTGCTTTACACGCTGATGCAACGAATCCATCTCTGGCAGAATAGACCACATCTTCAGTCATGTACTGGGCAACCCCACTCGTTGCCGCTTAGGATAAGCTCGTCGCCTGAACATTAGCATGCCGCATGCGAGACAAAAGCCTGAAAACCTTGCCTTCTCATAAAGCGCTTGGATAACGCTCCCCATCTGCTTCATTGTGTCGTACGCTCCACTGAGCAGACCCTGCTCGTTAGCACATGGACGTCCACAAAGCAGATGGACTGACCTCCGACTGCATTTCCCCAAAGACTTCAAGAGTTCCTGCCTTCTCGTTCAAGACGCCAAAGAACACCTGGTCGAGGATCATTTGGCTCAACCTGGCAGTCAGCTTGCCATGGACGGAAATCAGACTTACTTCTCCTCAACAATATCGCGCCCTTGACCAACTTCATGGGCGATCCACGACAGCTCGACTGACGAGTATGGCTCGATGACACGAAGGAGATTCTGCTCCAAGAGTGTATCATACAGCGCTGAAAGATGGGAACGGATGAGGGGATCCTTGTGCAGTTCTGGAACACGTTAGTCTGAACCGACAAGGTTTTTGTGCTCACGATCTTGATAGTCCTGGAGAGTCGTCTTGAACATCTCCAGACTTCGCTCAGTTTGAGCATGAGCCACTGCCTTCATAGCATCCAGGTCCTTGCCAGCAAAGCGCACTGACGACTTCATGCTTAGAAGCGCCGTGACGTCGTCAGGCTGAACCGGTCAGGCGAATGTGCGATGAATAACTCACGAGACCCATCATGATCTTGCAGAGCAACATGTACTTGAGAGAGCTGAGCGCCCTAGGGTCGTTCTCGTCAACCTGGATGAAACCCTCGAACGCTTCAAAGAAGTAGGAGTACCCAGTCTTGTAGTCTTTATCGTCCGCATTAAGAGCGCCCGCCTGTAGGTCAAGTTGAGCCTGCAGGATGGGGGGGCAGTAGATCGAGTTGGCGGTTGTGCGCGCCGAAGTCAGTGCGGTCTGGCCATGTCAATAAGACGCCACGGTGTCCATTACATGTGTCCATTACATACCTTTGAGCGAGGAAGGTTCTGGATGGCGTGGGCGGCACGCGACTCCAGAAGATAGACCTCTGTAAGAATGATCTTGTCGTCCAGCTGCTTGAGCTCCTTGAGCAACTCCTCCGTCATGGTAAGAGCCTGGCGATAGTTCTGCGCATCGATGTGGCTGGGAGGGATCAGAGACCACATATTTCAAAACTCACAGAGCAACGAGCTTAATCTCCAGGCTCTGACGAAGGAAGACACGCTTCTCCTTCCTGGCCCACTCAATGTTCTCACTCGTGACTTGCATTTGGAGTTCACGCGAGGAGGCGGGAAAGAGGTCGATCAAAGCCCGGACTGCAAGGTAAGCGTCAGCGAGATGAAACATCCATTACGATGGCCAACTTACTGAGCTTGGCCGTTTTAGCCTTGGCCACTGTGGACATGTATCCACGAGAGTCGACAACCAGTTGGGCCAGTTCGTTCATCTTCCTGGCGGTCAGCAGACAACAGGGCGTACCGCTTGCTTCTCGTCGCGATATAACGATCCAAGCTTGAGGAGAGCTGTCTCTTGGTCCTTGAGCTCTTGCTCATCGGCTGTGGAGGTGAGCCATGCAAGGTCTCTCTGTCCTCACTGGTTTGCTTGGACAGCACTGCGCGATAACTCATCTCTGCGGCAGCTGGATCGGACTGTCGGAGCCCATCGGCTTGCTCCAGCTGACGCGTCGTGCTCAAGACTTGAGTTTGGGCGGTCATGATGCAGGCCTGGTGGTTGAATTGATGAACGAGATGGTGGTACACTTGTAACTGGCTGGGGCAGCTGGGCTAAGCTAACAATAATGACGACGTACAATCACTGCAGAACAGGACGACGCGTGTTGACCCCACGTGGTATCGGGATTAATCACATTATAATGCGGCAAAACAAATATTATAAGCATAATTGTTTGATTCTGCCGGTTGCACTTCGACAGCTGGACAGTCTTGGTGGTAATCCAGCTGAGACCGACCTCAGGGCCATCCAACGGAGAGAGATATTCAGTCCGGACACAGCCGCAATACTCTCTGGCCGTCGTCGTGTTGATGACCAAACCGTCACTCGCCTGCGCCTGCCTCATCGCACCGCTTCCTGCCTGATGACTGCGTTACCGTAAAGTCTGTCTGGAGTCTGTCTGGAGTCTGTCTGGAGGTCTAGAGACGAGGTTTGGGTCCTATCGAGAGACCATGTGAACAAAACTCTCAAGTCTTCGAGCCAGCTACCTCTGTCAGGCTGCATGCAGCGTGGTTTCTCGTTTCATCGACACACCGTCGTGATGAGATACCACTACTCTGGCGTCATGCATGCAAGCCGTGTAGACCAGGTTTAGGGTTAATTGTCGCGTTGTTTATACGTGTTGCCTAGTCAACGCTGGGCAGGAAGAGTTTGACGACTCTGAGGTACAGTGCAGTGCATATAAACATAGTCGTCTGAGTCAGCAACCATGTAATCCCTTGAGAGCCCTCAATCCTGAACCCTGAACATCCCCCGCCTTCACTCGCACTCCCCTTCCCCCCGCTCTTCTTTGCTTGCACCCAACGCCCCTCTCACACAACCGGAAAGTCTTGTCATCGCCATTTTTACCTACTCGGTGATGCTGTGTAGTTCGGAAGCTGCCATCCTGACATTGGCCAACAGCAAAAAGTCAAACAGCATTAATACAATAGACTGTACACCGTATACGAGCCGAGAAATAGTGGGACCACATAAACCAGCAGCATGCACCCACACCAGGCTAGGGGCGGCGAAGATGGACTCTGCCTGAGGGAGAGGGGATTAACTGGGTGGTGTGACATGTGCCTGTATGCCACCCCAGCCGAAACAAAAGTCTGGGCGTACCAGTCAGCAAGCCCGACAATTTGAGCCGCTCGATTTGGGAAGCCCTGGAGATGCTACTGTTAGCCTGTACAGGGGCTGATTGAGGGGGATACGAGGGCACTGATTAGGACAGCAACAATAGACTCTGGAAAATGAACTTGGACGGATCAGGGAGGGATACAGGGGGAAAGGAGGGGCAAGGGCGGGGGATACGGTGCATAGCCCCGAGTACGAATCCCATCCTGTTCACCCAACACACACACTGCCCTTGCTTGCCCTCATTCCCTCCCTCCTCCCCCCCCTCTTGGCCTCCCTTCCCCACCTCCTTGGCCTCCCTCCTTCTGCCTTGCTTTGCTGACACCATGAACGATTCTCCCCCTTTCCTCCTTCTCTCACCGTCACGCATGCTCTCTTGAGCAGAGCATCAACTCTACACAACCCAACAACCCAACAACCCGACCAGACCCTACCCACTATCAACTAATCAAACTATCAACTATCACTCTCATCTCCTCTCAACCCTCGACTTTGCAACATCGTCTCTTAGATTCTCTTCCTCTCATCCCCTCGGATCCTCTATATTCTATCTACTTCAGAACCCATCTCCTTCCATCCAAACATCACCTTGCCCATTGCGACCCCACCCCTTCCCACTTCCTTCTCTCACCTCCCCTCCCCTCTCATCCTTGCCGCTACGCGAACTCGCCATCGCCATATCCTATCCGCCGACTTGTCTTGCCACGCACAGCTTCGTGTAACTAATAAACGCCACTGCATCACATTGCATTGACCAACTTCTCCCAGCGTCGTTCCCAGCACACTCCGCTGTTTGAACCACAGTCAAACCTCTGTGCGCTTCACACCCTCGCACAGCATTTCATTGGCGTCCAATACGAGTCCTCGTCAGCTCGCCACACTGCTCCTCTCCAATCGCCTTCCCTTTTTGAGCATCTGAGACGTCGCTTTCGAGCTTCGTGTTCGCTCAACTCTGCAACCGGACCTTCCACCGTTTTCGGCACCCATGTCGGCATCTGGAGACCAAAGCGCGCTCTTGCCATCCGGCACTCGCAGCCCCAACCTCGACTACAGTCAGGTATGTAACATCAGTATCGATGGCGAATGGAGGCCGTACTAACTATAACAGCGATCGTCGAGACGCTACGGACCAGCGGCCTCGACAGACCCTGTCCCCTCAACTGCCTCTTTGCTTGGGGCCTCTGCAGGTTCGCGTATATCGTCTGGTTCACGATTGTCGGCTCCCAGGTCGGCGTCTACCCACGGTACCCGCGGTGGAGCAGCCTCAAGTGCCAGCGATGGATGGGGGTGGAACGACCCCGAGGCCGACGACTATCTCCACAACCCAGACCCTAAGCGTGACCGCAAGGTGTGTCCAACAAGTGAAAGCGTGAACTTGGTTGACACGGTAACAGAATGACCGCGGTGGTTCAATCTTCACTCTGCGTGGCATTGTGAACATTGGCTGTCTTGTTCTCCTTCTACTTTGTCTTATCACTCTCTTCGCTGGTTACCCGATTATCACCAATTTCACAAATGTCCACCAGACTAACAATGGCGCGTTCAATCTCGGGGGCACAAATGCCACTGGCCAAGTCCCATTGATCCCCGGGTTTCCGAGCCTCATTGACCCAGACACGCCTTTATCAGCTCATAACCGCGTGGGGTACGACGGAAAGGGTTACGATCTCGTATTCTCGGACGAATTTAATAAGGATGGTCGGACATTCTACCCTGGCGATGATCCGTTCTGGACTGGAGTGTAAGCTTCCCCGTTGGCTGTTCAAAGACTGACTGGAAGCGATCTGCATTACTGGCCCACTGTGTAAATATTCAGCCATGAGCTGCCGGAAGATGTTACTGACTGACAAGGGACCTGGAATGGTACCACCCTTCTGCCATTACTACGGAAGGAGGAAACCTCAAGATCACCATGACGCAGGAGCCCATTAACGACCTCCAGTTCAAGTCGGGCATGCTTCAGTCGTGGAATCAGATGTGCTTCCAGTGGAGCTACTATTTCGAAATCCGTGTGTCCCTCCCTGGCAACAATCGCATTGGTGGCTTCTGGCCCGGTGTCTGGACTCTGGGCAACCTCGGTCGGGCTGGTTACGGTGGCACTACAGACGGTCTTTGGCCGTACACGTACACCGCTTGCGACGTAGGCACCTTGCCAAACCAGACTTGGCCTGCTGGCTCTGGACAGACTACCCCTCCTGGTGGTATGGAAACGAGCGACGGCGACCCCTTGTCCTTGTGAGTCCGTGGCCTGTGTCCAGTTCGCTAACCATGACAGCCTTCCGGGTCAGCGTCTCTCCTCGTGTACATGTAAGGGCGAGGACCACCCCGGCCCCAATGTTGGTGTCGGGCGAGGAGCTCCTGAGGTTGACGTTATTGAGGTGCGTCAAGACAACCGTGTACTTGCTGATCTCAGGGTCAAATCGACACGTCACAGAGAAAGGGCCAGATGTCACAATCTGCACAAGTAGCCCCGTTTGACGCCGACTACCAGTTCGACAACTCGTCCGCGGGTGCGACTATTTGGGCCACAGATATCACTATGTGGAACTCCTACTTGGGTGGTGTCTACCAGCAGGCAGTCTCAGGCTTGGTGTACGTGGACAATAGCGTTTACACTGGCACCAGTGGCGCATTCAACATCTACGGTGGGTAGTTTGTTGACGCAGCGCTCTGACCTTGCAGGTGTTGAGGTATTTGCGGACAAGAGTGACGAGAGCAAGGGATACGTTACTTGGGTGTCTGGCAACGAGAAGAGCTGGACGATGGAGGCTAAGGCCACGGGCCCCAACCCACTCTCGGGTGTTGCCCAGCGCCCCATCACCCAAGAGCCCATGTACTTGGTGAGCATCCGAAGGCAACAGGCTACGCCTGAGCAAATGAGCTAATGTTCAGATTATTAACTTCGGCATGTCGAACGGCTTCCAGCAGGTCGACTTCCAGAGCCTCCAGTGGCCAGCATACATGCTCATCGATTACGTCCGTGTGTACCAGATCCCTGACTATGGTTATCTTGGTTGCGACCCCGAAGACCACCCGACAGCGGACTACATCCAGTCTCACCCCGAGCCCTACAACAACCCAAACATTACGCTCTTCTCCCAAGCTGGCTACAAATGGCCTGTGAGTTGGCCTGCGAGAGGCCGCTGACAATACAGAAGAACAGTCTTGTGGACAAGTGTTAGGATTTGTCAGCCATACCGATCTCTCCCCACAGTATGCAGAACATTGACTCGTAGACGATGGACATTGATGATTAGACTAGACTGCCACGATGGTAAAGCATTTGATTGTGAATGGAGCCCATAACCTCTAGTCAACCTACGGGTTCAACTCTGAGGCTCCCAACCAACCAACTACTGCGCCGGAGAACCTTCGGATGCGAGTTCGCTGGTGGTGCCCGGAGTCTGCACGGTTGCCGGTGGCACTGGCGGCGCGGGCGACGAAGTGGCTAAACGAGCATCAAGAGCCCTCAAGGCTAGTTCACTGGAGAATTAGTTGGAACAAAGTCGCAGAATGCGGCACTGACCGTCGACGCTCGGCCTCCGCCCGAGCTCCTCCTGGACCGGGGAGGACAGCGTAAGGAGCGCCCATCGCGTCCTCCCAGGGCTGAACGAGTCGCGCCTTCACTGCGAGACGGAAGACGTGGTTGGAAACCACGACAATATAGGGCCTGCAATGGTAAGCTTAATCCTCGCCTGCATGGCTCCAGTGCTCACCGAGCAATAGGTGGGAACCAGTACTGGAAAGCGAACGTCTCGCTCCGGTCACCTCGATACTCGCCGTTCTCCGAGAGCTTGAAGAACCGCAGGTATACCCAAGCCACAAAGAAGCCGAACTGGATCAGAATGTAGGGAGACGGCCCGAAGATCACTACGAGTACGTTGGAGACAAGAAGGAAGACACCAGGAATGGTCTAAGACATCAGCATGAGCTCGAAGATGGCATGAAACTACACACTCACTTTAACTCGCGCTTTGAGAACACCAAACAGCTGGATTTGGTGCTCTGGAATGATCTGCGTAAACGCCACCAGGATGCCCGACTGGAGAGCAGAAAGGCCATGGAACGGCAGACCTGCGCTAGACTGTCAGCCGGTCCCCATACAGACGGCAGCTTACATGACCGCGTCGGACCCGAGAATGATGTAGATGACCCAGGCGAATCCAAAGGCGATGATGTTGGATGCCACAATGACGACGCATGTGAATCGAGCCAGCTCTCGAATGCCCCAGAGTCGTTCCAAGTACCGACACGCGAGAGGGACTGTGACGAGAGAGAAGACCAGCTGCAGAGCCTGTCAGCCAGCAAGGATTTGGTGGTAGGCTTGTGTACTAACCTCGATGAGATTCAACTCGACAAAGCCAGATGTGAGCAAGGTCCATGGAAACCTCCAGCTCGTCTTCGGGACCAGTACAAGCCACGGAAGCTCATGCCCTTTCTCCGGCAAGACGGGTGCGTTCTCACGAACGACCGAGGATAGGACGAACTGGGTGAGGGAGGCAAATACGAGGAGTGCGGTTAAGACGCGTGTGCCCCATGGCACAGTTTGTAGGAAAGGAAGGAAGGAGATTGCCGGCATGATGAAGCCTGGATGTGGGGGTGAGGATGTGATGGGGCACCCGAGTGCTGTGCAGAATGGGAAGATGACGATTGTGTGATACGAGTGATGTCTGAGCAAGTGATCCAGCGGTGTCGCGTATCGTCAGTCAAGCCACTCTTGATGGGATCAGGATACGCGTGAAACCTTCCCTCAAGGTCTCGGTGGCCACCCTTGCCACGCTTCAACCACATGGGCGTGGCGGCGGCATGACGGCGATAACCAATTGTGGCCCCTGGCCATGTGGTCATCGAGTCTATTGTTGTATTCCCGTAGACCGAACTTACCTGATTACCTCCACCGTACTTGGTCTCACTCTGATAATCACCATCACAATCATCATTCTCACCGTCATCCATCACCCATCGACATCCCATCCATCCATCATTCCATCTCTCACTCCATCCGTCATCCATACCAATCTTCCTTAACCGAACCCATCGCCTCCTCCTCACTTGCCACCTCCTCTCTCTCCTCGTACACTCTTTCTCTGATACCCACTCATCCACATTGGGCATCACGACCGGCCATTAAGCCATCATTCTCCATGGCTCCCGAAAATGGACCTGCCATAGGGCAGTTGGTGGGGCCTGGTAATGTTCACCTCACAAGCGAGGAGATCAACATTCTCATCTACCTCGTCAGTCTGATTCGCTACTTTATCATCCACTACTCTGCACTTGCTTAATGCACTGTCTAATCCCAGTACTTGCTCGAGTCCAACTTCAAGCACACGGCTTTCACTCTCCTTTCTGAATCAGCACTTCCTTCCACGGCGTTGTTCCAGCAGTTCAACCCCGGATACCCTGTTCCGCCCTCGCAACGATCTGCTTCCAACCTGTCTGGTAGCAACCGCACCAATGGTGTTGCCCGGGCGTCGGTATCGGAGCCATTCGGTGCTCCCCAGGACAAGATTGCTCGCGGAGAGTTGATTCGCAAGCTGTGGAAGGCGTTGCGATGGGAAGAGATCGAGCGTCACACTACAATGGAGACTGTATGTTCCCCAATTCCGAAGTCGCGCTGCTTTGTACCGCCTAACTTGACAGGAAACATTTACGCCAGCTTGTCGCTCGCCGTTCCAGCTCCTAGTCCCTCACACTTGCTCGCCTGAAGGAGAATTGTCTTTGCCAGCGGTATCATCGTCGCCACCTCCCAGACGCCCAGACACCTTCCCAATCCGACAGATACAAGAACCTTCCACTACCGACCATGGCGGCAACTCCCCTCCTCTCCGCGAAATGGATACATCATCCCCCCTTGCCATTGGCAAAGGCAAGAGGAAGAGTGGCGGTGATAACGTGGCGACTGCAAAAACGTCAGACGTTTCGCGGGGCGGCCGAACCGCTAGCCCGCGGCATGGACCGACAGATGCAAGCCTTCCATCCGGCGAATCGGGGATCACGACCCCGGCATCCAAAAGGATACGCGACGATGACCGTAGAAAGTCAAAGGCTGAGGATGCGAAGGATACCAAACTTGGATCAAGGGGCTCTAAATCCAGTGGCATCATAGGGCTTGCCGCAAGCGAGGGAGGCTCCTGGATGGAGCATCGCGATGCTGTGAGTGACCTTTTCTAGCACCCTGCTTATCTCAGGTCACGTGCCTCGCCTGGAACCCCAAGGACAAGGAGGTGTTGGTGACGGGCAGCAACGATGGGACTGCTCGGCGATGGCATTTTATGGAGGCCACCGAGCCATCCAGCCATGCTCTACAGTTGCAGCAGAAGCCCACGTCTATTAGCCACAAGGCGATCGATAGTTCGAAGAAGGCCGTCACAGCACTGGCGTGGCACCCGGATGGGACTGTGTTCGTAACAGGTACGCGGATGTATGGTAGGATGCTGACGACAAGCATCTGATGGCGTTGGTCGTCTTTTCACACCGTCTGGACAGTTGCAAGGCATTCTAAGTTACGGGCGTGGTACCATCAACTCTCTTAAGTTTAACCCCTCAGGTAACTCGTTACTTGCGGCCAAGGATGACTTCACAGTCTGTCTTTTCCTTCTCAACTTTGATTTGCAGTCCCCCAAGCAATTGAGCTTCGAGTCGCACACCAAAGAAGTGAACGATGTAGACTGGCTCGATGACGATGTCTTTGCGTCCGGCGGGAATGACCACACAATCTTCATTTATCGATCCAATGATCGTCGCCCTCGGTTCACCCTCAAAGGCCACTCAGATGATGTGACGCGCGTCAAGTGGTCCCCAGCTCGCCATGGCGAGGGTGAACAACAACGCCTTCTGGCGTCCGTCTCCGACGATGGATCTATCATGATTTGGAAGCTCCCTCACTACCCAGCGGACCGCGGCACTGTGAGCCGTTCGCTCTCGCCCAGCAAGCAGCCCCGAGAGAAGGAGCCCCCAGCGGACGACTTTTTCCAAACGGTGCTGCCTGGCTCTGAATACTGCGTCAATCGGCTTCAAGTAGTCAACAGCAGTACCGAGAACAAGCGCATGAGCACAATCGAATGGGGTCCGACGTGTAAAGACGGTAGAATGATCATCGCGGCGTGAGCTCTCTCTCGCCTCAACACTGTTAACATCAGAGGTGGCCAAGATTCAACTGTCAAGCTCTTCGATGCGAACACGGGTGAATGTCTCCACACTCTGACTGGCCTCGAACATGGCACTGGCTCAATTGCGTTCTCACCATCTTCAAGCTTGGCTCGCCCTGGCGGGGTGTTGGCTGGCGGCGGGTGGAATGGCAAGGCCATTCTCTGGGATGTACAGGTGTGTTTGGACCATGTTCGCAACCCAACTTACACACCAGACTGGCGAGGTCCTCAAAGAGTATGAGGTCGAGGAGGAACTAGAGCGGCAGAGTACTCGTGACCGGCCTATGATGGTAGGATTTGACCTGACTCCACGACTAACTGAAGATGGCAATGGCTTGGCGACACGACGGCCAACAGCTCGCTGTCGGGCTCCACAACAAGTCCCTCATGACCGCCTTTGTGGGGTCCCTCCTGTAGATATTACCCCGGCACATCTATTTATAACTGGCTACTTGTGTTGCAGGATCCAGACCCACGTCCCAGTAGGCGGTTGATGGACGATCTGCCCTTCCCTCGTGCTCGTTGTCGACTGCAACCTCGCGGGAATCTTGGCGACAACTTGCCACCTTCCTTCTGGGCGATGCGCCAAGAAGTCGAACCTACTGGGAGAGTACGAGATGCTCACCCAACGACAATGCTGGGATGCTACAGCGCTGAGGTTGGTGCAGAGGACATCGAGCGCGTCAGCTTGGTCTGCACCAGGTTCGTGGTTGGGCGGCGATGAGTTTGGCAACGGTGGATAACATGAGATCGCATCCGCGGTAGACTTGTCGATGAACATAGTCCATCCACCGGCTGGCGTGATGGACCTCAATGAGTTTAGGTCAAGGACATCAACGTCGAGAAGAGGAACTTGAAGATGCCAGGGCGAAGACGTATTGGACATGTTCGGGGTCGGTTCCCCAGAGTGCAAGCTGGAACTGGCGTAATCGGCATCTGAGACTGCAACCCGGTCACCCAGATGCCGTTGAAGTTCCGCACCGAGTGACGACGAGCCGCATCCAAAATGAAGGATTGAGATCCGAGTTGTCGAGTTCAAGTCGTCCACAACCTGTGAGATGGTGGACAAGATGTCTGACGACGGAATGAGCCACTCGAAGCCATGATCCTTCTCCTTCGATAGGCGGTCGCGCCAATAGCTCTGGCTGGAGTAGTCGATGGCCATGATGAAATTATCTGACCGAAATTCCGTTGCTGTCCAAGTGATAAACAACCAGGCGCCACAAATATTAAAGCCGGACTTCTCCGTTATTCCATCTTGCATGCTCCACACTGTAATGGCTAGAGTTGGAGATAAGCCAGTCTGTGCAACAAACTACAGCCGACGCTTTTGGGGGAGGCGCCCATTCTTCTGCTGTCGCTGCATTGGTAAGCATTGCAACTGGCGGGGCTACGACTCACCCTCTCCTTCTCGCGACGACCCTTGAGAATGGTCTCAGCGTCAGCGAGGCCAGTCGACCTCTTCTGAGACTGAGACGCAGTGCGTTGGCCTGAATGCCGATGTGCGGCCTTCTTCCATTCAGCGAAGCGGCCACTCTTAAACGTAGCAGGAAGCAGTGCCCCACTTTCACCCCTGATCATCTTTTTGTTATCCTCGCCCGGGGTGTCCTTGGTGAACCGCTTCCTCTTCTTGTCCCACTTGAGCTGGCTTGCTTTTTGAGCGCGTTGCGGGTCCGCATCATCCGCATTCAGATCCATGGTTGCAGACCGAGCCTGCTCCGCAAACGATGTCCCTTCGGATAGGGAGTAGCTTTTGCGTCAGTTCAGGATGGTACATTAGAAGCAGTCTCACCCTTTCGATCGGTTCGTCTCGACATTTTCATGAGGAAGGAAGAAGTTGGGATCGCGGTAAGACTTGGCGGGCTTTGTGGAGTGAACCTGCTTGTCAGTGTAAGGCAAAGTGATGCACACCACTAACTTCGTCTTCAGTATCCGCTGGGTCAACCTCCATCCCAACGGCCCCTTGAGAGGCAAGGGGATGTTGCCTACGCGCCTGGCTACGAGCCAAAGCCAGACGGCGTTGCTTCATCACCACGGCCGTTGCTTGGTGCCCACCACGCGCCCCAACCTCGAAGATTGTCTCGTGAGGGTTGTAGTCTTGGATCGCGGCGAGGAGTGTCGCCCTCTCCTCTTCTTCCCCATTCTCTGCTTCGAGGGACATGAATGCCGAATGGGTACGGACCATATTCCGACTCTCCTTGCCGGCTTTGAGGGCTCGATAACCCTCTCGGCTTGCTTTGTTGCGAGATCGTTCGAACATAGCCTGGCCGCGCTTCATGACGCTCCTCAATGATTCCAGTTGGGGTTCATACGTCTCCAAGTTGTGGAGGATGTACTCCGAAGTAGCCTCGAGATTATCTCGAGGAACTGTACCGAATGCGCTTGCATCGGAGACGATTGAACGCTCCAGGAAGGTTTCCAGGTCATGCAAGTACGGCAGGTCATCTCGGGTGACCAGGCTCCAGGCATGGCCCTTCTGACCAGCTCGTGCCGTTCGACCAACACGATGAACAAAGACCCTCACTCCCGACGGGAAGTCGTAGTTGATGACGTGGCCCATTGCTGGGATGTCAAGTCCACGAGCTGCGACATCCGTGACGACGAGAACTTCCGACTTCCCGTCGCGGAAATGGCGGAGCTGCTGTTGGCGAGCAACCTGGTCCAAGGAGCCATAGATGAATGAAGTCCGGTAGTTTGCCGCTTTCAGGAGTGTCGAGAGATACTCGACGTGATGTTTCGTAGAAGCAAAGATGATGGCCCGAGGGCTGTCGTCTGCGGCAGTGTTGGCGTCGGGGATGTGGATGACTTCACGCAACAGTACGAGGAGGGCAGCTTCCTTCTCGTCCGGCTTGACCGAAAGGAAAGCAAGTTCGAGGTCGGGGCTAATCCGATGCTCCGTGTCTAGTCGAATGAATGCTGGATTGTTTAAACCAGCCTTGGCAAACTCGGCGAGCGTGGTTGGAAGAGTCGCTGAGAACAGCAAATTGTGCCGCGTCGTCGGCAAGCGATGGAGAATCTCGCGCAGCTGGACCTCGAACCCCATCTCAAACAAGCTGAATTCAGATTATCCTGCGACCTGAGCTCACCGATCAGCTTCATCATAAACCACAACCTGCACCTGCCGCAAGTCGAGGTCCATCTCAACAGCCAAATGGAGAAAGCGACCAGGAGTAGCGATGACGCTGTGGTCAGCCATCTGCTGCACGACAATCAACTTACATGTCAGGGCCCGCAGACATGGCCTCAAACTGAGCATCAAGCGACTCGCCACCCATGATGATGCTCCATCTCAATGGTTGGGCACCTTTGTCGGCCCCGGCCAAGCTTCTCGACAAGTCTTTGCCAACTTTGAGGACCTGGACAGCGAGTTCACGACTGGGGCACAAGATGAGAGCTCGAATGCCTGAGGACTCCTTACGAGCTCCTCCAAGCGAATGAATAAGGGGAATCAAGTAAGCCAGCGTTTTGCCCGAGCCGGTGCGCGCCATCCCGAGAACATCCTTGGGTGGGTTCGCCATGGCTGGCGGAAGAGCCGCCCGCTGGATGGGGGTAGGGTTCTTGAAGCCACGAAGATTGAGGGCGCGGACCAACGGCTGGGAGACTCCTTCATAGTTGAGCACGTGAAGTTTGGTTGGGAAATGCACGACTTACCCAGCGTGGACCATGTTCCGGCTGAAGACTTTGCCTTCTTGAGGTTGTCGGACGAGGGAGCATTGTCTTTACCCGTGATCCAATCTGCTTGGAACTTGTGCGTAGACATCGTGATCAGACGGATGTAGGGGAGCAAGAGAGAGAAGGAGAAAGAGAGAGAGAAGAGGATGGCAGCCTGGTCTTCCGATCACTCGGACCAACAGCGAAGATTTCGGCCCATCCCAGAAACACAGGTGGAGGTCCTTGGGTGGAGGTCTTTGGGTGGCGTCTCTGCCTGCCAGAATCGTCACGTGATTTGATTTATCAGCAATTTCAGCCTGCAACTCCTGACATTGCACTGTCAACCTGCAACACACTTCCCGACTTCAATTACCATCCTTCATTCTTTCTCATCCCACTCTCTTCCGTCAGCCCTGTCACAAACACTGCGGGCTACCATGTTCACCTGTATATCATGCCGCATCGCGTTCGAGACCGCGGAGGAACAGCGTTCCCACTTTGGGACTGACTGGCATCGCTACAACATGAAGCGTAGAGTGGCAAACCTTCCTCCTGTCGCCGCTCACGCATTCAACGAAAAGGTCATAGAGCGCCGTGAGCAGAACGCGGTGCGACCGGACCCAAGGGGCATGTTTTGCTCTTCTTGCAAGTGAGAGCATCTATACGAACCACGCTCACACTTTAGCAAGGCATTCTCGTCTGAGAACTCGTTCCGCTCCCATGTCCTCTCCAAGAAGCACCGGGATCGCGAGGCAAGCCTGGCTCGTGGTGATTTGCACGAAGTGGATCAAGGTTCATCGGCAGGCGCCCGACCGGAGGATACTGGTCATGAGGGAATGCACCAGGACGACATAGATATGGTGTCAAGCAGTGGCCAGGGCGTGATGTCTGGCCAAGACGTTGACGGCTTTGACAGCGACGCGGATGTGAATGCGGACGTGGATTCCGAAGTGGATGCCGACGCCGACAGCGACATTGAGGCTCGTATCGCAGCATCGCGCCGCCGTATCAACCCAAGCGGCTGTCTGTTCTGCAACCATTCGTCCACCGATGTCGAGAGCAACCTGGAGCACATGTCACGGGAGCATAGTTTCTTCGTCCCCGACCGTGACCTCCTTGTGGACCTGAGTGGACTCCTCGCTTATCTTGGTGAGAAGGTGGCTATCGGCAACC
Source organism: Cutaneotrichosporon spelunceum (assembly GCA_030805415.1). Classification (NCBI taxonomy): domain Eukaryota; kingdom Fungi; phylum Basidiomycota; class Tremellomycetes; order Trichosporonales; family Trichosporonaceae; genus Cutaneotrichosporon; species Cutaneotrichosporon spelunceum. Next base: position 662,839 of record BTCM01000001.1, read on the forward strand.
TGTGCTTGTACTGCCCAAACGGTGGGAAGGAGTTCGGCAGTCTCTCGGCCGTACGCAAGCACATGATCGACAAGGCCCACTGCAAGATCGCCTACGAAACCGAGGAGGATCGCGTAGAGCTGGCCGACTTCTACGATTTTGGGGGTGAACTCTCGTCGGATCAGTCTGAGTGGGAAGATGTCGACGGGGATGGAGACGATGATTCGTTCGGCGCAGAGGTACGTGGATAATGACGTACGCAGTGTTGACAACAGGTGCCACGCGTTGCTGGTGATGGTCTGTCCCTGGTGCTTCCATCAGGCCGCGTTCTTGGACATCGCTCCCTCAAGGTGTATTACGCTCAACGGCTGCGTGGCGCTCCAATGGATGCTGATGACCCTGTTCGTGCAAAGGTCGCTGCCGTTCGTCAACGCCTCGCGGACCCGAGCGCTGCTTTGGTTCCGGTGGCTGGTGGCCATGGTGCCTTTGGACGTGGCCTTGACGTGGTCAAAGCGCGCAATGCCGGGGAGGCTAAGTGGGCGAAGAAACAGGGCAAGTCTTTCAAGGACCAGAGAACAAGAGAGCACTTCCGCACCAAGGTCGGCTTCCGCCACAACAACCAGATGCGTAAGTGGATCTTGTCCGTGTGTTGCCAAGCTCACAAACAGACTTTAGGGACCCTCTCCGTAAGTTCATGTCGTTCATTGTAACGTTGCTAACGGGGCAGTTCAGTAGGCAGAGAACAAAGCGAGTCCTGCATGCTTGCCATCAACGCCCAGCTTTCAGATACCCTTATGTAATATCCATTGCTGCCCCCTTTCTTGGTCTGGAGAGCGTCCTCTTTGTTCCTGTGGCGCATACAGGTGGCGCCCCCCCCCCGGCACATCATTGAAACCCCTTCTCACTCGCTGTCATTGCCACCTCTCCTCATTGCTCTCCGCTACTCCTCACAATGCGCCATCCAGAGTATCCTTTTTGGAGCTCTGTTTGCCTCGTCATTCTTCTTCTGCCGGCTCCTTGGCACTGGAGGGCTCGCAATGCTCCCCTCGTCTGTCTCATCGGCTGGCTGTGGTTAACTCACTTGGTGACTTTGGTCAATACATTGGTTTGGGCGGACAACTTCGCCGACAGCGCGCCCATATGGAGCGACATTAGTAAGTAGGTGGCTGGGTTGATCTGAACGACAGGTGCCCGCATCCTCTTGCTCTTGCTCTATACGGTACCCCTTTGCTCCCTCGCTCAGATGAGGCGCCTGGCCTCCGTCGCATCACCCCGACGCAACGTCGTTTTGGACCAGCCCCGGAAGCGATACCGCTATGTCGAGGAGATTTTTCTATGTGTGGTCTGCCCTCTCATCATGCTGCCCGTCAATTACACGGTGCAAGGTCACCGGTACGACATCGCCGAGACATGGGGCCCGATGATCCCCTCCGTCAGCACATGGCCAACTCTTGCTATTCGATTCATCCTACCCACCCTCATCGCCTGTGCCTCCCTGTTTTACGCCGGTGAGGCAATTGCCGCTGCGCAACTGACGACAGCCCTTTCTATGCGCTGGTTCTTTGTTCGTCGCGCACAGTTTCGCTCCATCCTTTCTGGATCGGGTCTCACGACTGGTGTCTACCTTCGACTTCTGGGTTTAGCCGTCACGGACAGCATCCTATTGATGTTCGGAACAGTTTTCAATACTCTGTTCCTGCTGGTCTTCAACCGCGACGAACTCCACCCGACAGCCAGCTGGGACAGCATTCACAGCAACTTTGGTCTCGTCTCCCAGTTCCCTGAAGAGTTCTTCAACGTGGCCACAACGCTGGATGTGCCTTTCTACCTCTCCGTGCTCTACGCAATGAGTGTATTCGCGTTCTTTAGCTTCGGTGAAGACGCGGTTGGCCAATACCTGAAAGTGTGGCGGTTTGTCAAGCGCCTGGTCACGGTCAGTCACAGAGAGTGAGTTTGAATTGGAATCTCGAACTCACAAAGAGGACAGTGGAAATTCCGACGTTGGGATCCACCATCGTGACACTCACGGGGCCCGCGTGGGAGGACGACCACCGTGTCAGTGGAGGTGTGGTCAAAAACGAGGGATCGTCAGAGAACTGCGCAGCTGGACCTGGCATTGCGGTCACTATCGAGCACTCGGTTGTGTGATACGGGTAATCACTTAGGCGAAGTGAGATGGTGCTTATAATGGCCTTGGTGTTTCGTACGCGCCCTCATGCATGTGATTGTCTGCAGTCTGGATCACAGAAGCTCCTCAACAAGAACCAATGTGCTATAGTTTTATAACATGACAAACCCGCCGGTGTAATCTCCTTGAAGTCATTCCCTATTTATCATTCCCTCACATATCCTCACGAGCACGCCAGCTTCTCCCATGAGGGTGTGCACTACCAGTCCTGGAAGCAGTGATCTTATTATTGAAGAGAGAAGGCTTGTATGGGCCCAATATGCCTCGGCAGAAGTATGAATGGAGCTGTTGTGAGAGGAGAGCGAGAGCATAGGGACTAGGAGCCATGCTCACTGACATTCAAAAGTCCCGCGAGATTCGAATGAGAGAATAGAAGCAAGCGAGTTTAAATACTAAATATATGCATCGTTGCAACTACTGTACGGGAACGATGGAGACGGACGAGGCCGTTGACGGTGGGAGAGCTGCAGGCCAGCAGGTGAGCAGACCGACTGTCTATTAGCTTGAACGTCCTGGAGCTGATTTGCTTACTTAGGCGATAGTGCACCACCAGGAGGACCACTCCTGGTCGTCCCACGACTCGTAGTTCTTGGGCTGCTCGAAGACGGTGGTGAAGGCCGACATTGTTGGTTGGGTTGGTTGGGTTGGTTGGTTGGTTGGTTGGAGAGGCTGTTGAGAGGAGAGAGAAGTTGTTGCTGATGGGTCTTGGAGATCTCTGGGAGGCTGTTTATATGCGAAACCGAGCGCCACCGTAGCGGGCAAGAAACAGACTTGTCATCGCGCAACCTGCACTTGCCATCGACTCGACTCGACTCGATGACTGGTCTCTCCTCCGCCCCGGCCGGCGCGTGTTTCGGGGCAGCGTGACACCCATCTTGGGCCTGGGGTGCTGCATTGTCCATTGTCGTCGATCATCGCCCCATCGGGACAGAAGACTCGCTGTCCACTACGGCCACCTGTGTCCCCCCGTGTGTGTATTGACGCCACGCTATACCACCCAGTCGCCGAGCCACAGGGCGCGAGGGCTCCGAGCCGCCCGGCCCGGCATGTTTCGGGGCAGTAGGCGATGTGTGTTGCCGCCATGGGAGCGTCTGCCACGTCTGCCACGGCCCGTATGTTGCTTCTCAATCGCACCACTCAAAGTACAGTACTCAAGGACAAAGGCTGATCGGCACGTGAACAAGGCGATGCGGCCGCTGTGGCCTCGTGTGGCCCCAATCTGGATGCAAGCCGAGATGTCGTTGCCATTCCGCATCGCCACGTTCCCCAGGTAACTATGCGGGGTGGCTCCGAGGCGAGGCACCAGAGCCATCCAAGTGCCACAAAGTGCTCCGAGATGGTGTGCGGTGGCGCGTGGTCAGCCACCACCCACACCCGCCACTCATTGCCACAGCTCGGACCACTTGTGTGTCGTCCACAGGCCAAGTCGTCCCCCCGCTGTCCTCTGGGCGGAGCTGCGGGTTCTGGTGCCGCACAGAATGGCCCAATGTTGTCGACCGTGTCGACGTGGACGGCACAGTCACACGAAACACCGCTTCCCACCTTTCGTCTACAGCTCGTTCAGTCGACCACCACCACCCACCTCAGTCGCCGAGCGTGGGCACCCATGCTCACCTGCAAACACACACCCATCCAAGCGTCGCGAAACGTATGCATAGGCTGCTGGGTACAGATTGGAGCGAACAAGGAGGAATGCAGCCGGATTGTGTCTAGCCTTTCTAGATGTCGACAGAGCTGGGCGTCAGTTAAACCCCCGCTGACGAGCAAGACGCACCGATAGAGGAGGATGTAGGCGACTGAATCCTCGCCGCCGCCATCCATAGACGTGATCTTGTCAGCCGTCACTTCCGAGACCTTGTCGTCTGGTGTCAGTCTGTCCCTTGCTGGGAATCTGGCAACAACCTGCTCACTCACCGTCAAACTTGAACCACTCCTCCTCGCCAGACGGCACGAATCCGCCCTCCTTGCGCGCCCAGCCGATGTAATGGCCTGAGTCGGCCGATGCACCCTTGTGCGTAACCATGGCTGCCCGTCAGCGCTCGTCCTTGCCCGTCGACTGACCGCACAGCTCGTACATGCCCGACGGGTTCGTGCCCGGTGCCGCTCCGCCAGCCTTCTCGACGAGTTCAGCCACCTTCTTGTGCTCCTCCTCGCGATGCTGCTCCTCCGTCTTCTCGTCACTGGGGGCATTCTTGGCCTTGGCGCGCATCGAAATCTTGGCCCGGTCGTCGCGCTCCTTCAGCACCTGCTTCACTTCTGCGTTAACCGGCCCGAGCTTTTCCCGAAGCTCGTCTGTCGCGATGTCGAGGGCGTCAAGCTGAAGGGGGAACTTGACCTTGCGCATGATCTTCGCCTTCTTCCTGGAGGTTAGCTTCCTGTTCCGACATTGGACGTTGACAACTCACTGAATATCGCGACGCCAGTAGAAGCGTACGAGGTGCACGACAAGGTAACCAGGGAGTCTCGAAACGCGCGTCTTCTGGTTGTACATAACCGAGCGGCCCAGAGACGGGCTGTTCTTCTCGACCTGCTCGTCAAGGCTCTGTCTGTCAGCGCGAGCCGCGAGTTCCAGCTCACATCCATGATACCGGACATCAAGAAGTTGGTCTTGATCGAGATGTTGCACGAGAGCTTGAGTGCCTTCTCTGTAGACGTCGACGGCGGCTCGTCAGGCGCCTCGGGGGACGAAAGGGTCTTGCTAAGCTCGATGGACATCCAGTCGTCCACAAACGACCCCTGCGCGTTCTTACCGGGGAGTGACGAGCGGAGCGCCGAGACGACCTGAGTCCACGCCTCGTCTGCGTCTTCGGTCAGCGACACCACATTGAACACCCACCCTGTTGAGCAAAGTTGCCCCGCTGGTCCTGCTCAGCGAATTGCGGCGCCAGAGTACGGAGATTAGAGATTAATGCGAAAGGAGTCACCGGCTCGGTTGTCTGCGCCATGCCTGTGTACAAGTTTTTGACAGACATCGTGAGCCGATTCTCTGGCCCTCCGCCGCTTGAGAAGCTGTGGTCAGTACCAAGTTACATCTTGGGGAGCGTACTCGTCCAGCGCAGTCTGAAGCTGCGGCACAGCGCGCAGAGCCTGGAGGGTCGAGTTGAGGTAGCAAGTGTTGCCAAGGTTGACGAGGCCTGGTGGGGTACGGGTCTGGGGTTAGCAGTGTGCAATGATGCATGATGCACTCACCATGAGGGCGAGATCCGAGTCGTCCATGTCCTCAACTGCAGGTCAGTGGGATCGCGGACGCACTCACGGAAGACGACAGGCTGCTGAGGAGCCTCTGGCAGCGGGCCAGCAGTCCCAATGACCTGGCGTTAGCTGCATCTGCAGCGCGCTTAGCGACCCACAGTAATAACCTGGCCCTGTATGTCAGCTGGTTCACGTGCACTCAACTCACGGGCTTGAGACCGAGCTTGGACATGTCGGTGTCGTCCTTGAGGATGCCCTTGATCATGACCTTCATGCGGTCTGAGGTTAGCGAGGCCCTTGTCGGCGGTCGTGCGTAGACGCACCAGTAGGGACGCCGGTGAGCTGGTAGATGGACTGCTTGAACGTGGTCGCTGGCGCCGCGACGTCGACGTCTACGGGATAGGACTTGCCTGCGTGCTTGATCGTGACTGACGTCAGTTATATGGGAAGGCATAGAGCTCACCGTTCATGGCGTCTGGTGTTCTAGAAGGAGGCATGAGATAGAAGATGTTCGAGAGATGCGTGGGGTTGACTTTGTCCACCACCCTGCAACATCCATGACGCGCGTCGCATCTTTGCTTCCGGTCGCCTTCCTGGGCATGTGGACATTAGGCTTATCTTCTAATTCCATTAGGTTTCATTGATAAGGCACTCTGATCAGGCAGTCGCCCATACCTCCGGCCATGCACATCTGCAGTCGACTTGACACTGTTTATGGATCTATTACGAGGTTATACTCCTTGAATCTTGGTAGTATGAATGGACAGAGACTGGGTTGTTAGGCCTGTCAGACTCGGTGATCATTGCAGATGCGAGAACATAGGAAGTTGGCCCCATGCCAGCAGGGCTCTTCAAGTATCAAGTGTCTCACAACACGGGACACAGTATCCAAGCGTAAATGGCTACAAACGGGGAGAACGAGAAGATTTTGGTTACAATGTGCCGTACACCACAAGTAGAGGAGGTGTGTGAAGCACTCGAGTGCCACGTCCTCCCAACTCGACACCGTCATCATGCATTTCCCAGGTCTTACATGACCAGGGAATGACCCCCGTTGCATCTCTCAAGGTCTTGTCGGAAGCTACAAGATCACGCAGCTGAACAGCCGCGAGACGAGCAGGTGGGTAGGCACTGGTAATAACACGCAACGCCACAATGAAAACTGCCCAGTTCAGAGCATGTACAAAAAGGTCGCGTGGTAATGACGTTCCTGAACTGCCTCGATCTGAGATCCGCAACAACAAGACGCGTCCAACCATCACCATGCTCGCGGAGGTCCTCCTCGTCCTCGGCGGCTACCCGTCCTCTCTCATCACTCCCGATGGAGTAGCCCCCGCCCTCGCCGAGCACCTCCACCCTGGCGAGGCAGCCGCACTGGCCACCCTCGGCCGCCTAGCGAGTGATTACCGCGCCGTACGCGACTGGGCGCACAACACGCAGGGCACGGCACGTGCTGCCGTCCTCAAGAAGCGCTGTTTGGGAGGAGAGCTCCCAGAGCCCGGAGTCGGGCAGTACTCTGCCGTCCTGGCGGGTGCAGTGCGCGGCGTGTTGGACGAATACACTGCTCTTCTGGTTGAGACCGAGGCGCGTATTCTAGCCCGCGACAATGCGGTGGTCCAGCCCTCGGACTCCGGAGCCTACGTCCCGCTCTCCCTCCTTTTGGCCACTTTTGACGAGTGGCATGCTCCGCTGGCCTCACTCACTGCTCTGGTCCACTCCCTCCCACCAACGCCCGGCGAGCTCCTCTCCCATCTTTCCACCCTTTCCACCTCCGGCGACCCGACGCTGAGTAGGATATACACCGCCCTCCTCGGCGCTGTGTGGCGCCTCTTCCTCTCCCATCTCTGCGTCTTCCTCCTCGATGGACTGGCGCCCGAGTCTTCCTCTCCTGCAGCGCCCGCACTCGGCCTCGACGTAGGCGCCGATCCACCTCACAGGTTGTACCGGCTTAACCCCAGCCTCCTTCCCACCAGCGTTGGAGCGGGCGCCCGTGAGAGCATCCTTTATGTAGGGAGGGTTGCGGCTACGCTCAAGCGCGAAGGTCGAGCCCTCCCACGCGCCGTCACTGAGCCCGCACGACAGCGCGTCATGGCATCTGAACCGGGCGGGTTGGACAAGGCACTGCAGTGCGTGCGTGCCGAAGTCGGCGAGTGGCTCTGGTCCCACATCCTCACTGGCCAACAAGTCGCTGACGCGATTGAAGGGTTGTGAGTACCGCAGCTGGCTCTTTGCTTTCTTCCACTGCTTCCTTTCACGTCTGCTGACACCAGCGCAAACTACTTCCTCACGCGCGATGCAGACTTTGCGCTCAACATGATCCGCGAGATCAGCCGCCTGCGACATGACCGTCTAGTCACTGGCAAACCGACGAGCTCATCCTCTGTAATCCGCCCACACGACCTGGACCTGGCGCTCCTCCGCGCCTCTGTCGGGACAGACGTCGAGCGCGACAAGGGCCTCGAAGCGCTTCACTGGACAATGCCGGAGGGGCCCCTCAAGCCGTCGTCACTCATCAGCCCACCAAAGGCCCAGGACGTACGCGGCCTCTTTGCGCCAGCCCTCCTCGGCGCACCGATCCACCTCACCGCCACCGTCTCGTGGCCCCTCAACCTTTTCATGACACCGCCATCCCTAGCCGCATACGGCGAGATGCACGCGTACCTCCTTGCGCTGCGCGACACCCACTCGCGCGTCCTGGACGTGTGGACAGCACTGAGCCACGCGCAGAGGAGACGGAGACTGTACACTGGTACACACGAGGGTGGTGCCGATGCGGAGGAGCAGGCACGGCGAAGCGCGCTCGCCCGCTCCTCCTGGGGTTTGGTGAGGGGGATGCTATTCGTCCTCGACCAGCTCCTAGGGCACTTCATGGCGGACATTGTTGGAACTCAGCACCGCCGCCTCCTCGACTCGCTAGGAGACGGTGGTGCACCCAGCCGCGGCGCAGGATACCTCGACTTCCTGACATTGCGGTGAGTCTAGCCGAGACAACGCTGACCTAAGGCAAATGCATGCGCGCCACCTCGCATTGCTTCGTGAAGGCCTTTTAATAGCGGACCGCGAGAGCGCATTGCTGGTGAGGGACATACTCGACACGTGCAAGCGCTTCTGTGGGCTCGTCGAGCGGTGGGGCGGGGACGTGCTCCCCGAGCTCCTGTCCGACGACGAGGGAGACGTGGTCGGTGAGCGCGCAAAAATGGTTGACGAGGTCAACGAGGTAAGTACGCCAAATATTTCCAATGTTTGTCAAGATGGGAACTCATGTCAGACACTCCACGACCTCGTTGGGGACCTCTTCCGCCTCTTGCTCGAGTCGCAGGCGCCGCCAGTCGCTGACACGAGTATGAGTGGCAGCGTAAGCGCTACAGGCTCCGTGTCCGCGCGCGCGAACATTTCGAGGGCGAGTCTCAGCCGCCGTGTCGGGCTTATGAGCAAGAGCCGGCTAGACGAGGGTGAAATGGCTGGCCAACACGTCGAACAGCTCCTCCTTCGCCTTGACTTCAACGGCGTGCTCACTACATGGCAGGAGGGACGTGTCGGCAGCGTGCTGGTGGGATTGGATTAGGGTCCTGGAAAGCTCTACCTGTATGCATTTGTACAACCAGTCTAGCTCTACTCCATCCTTGCGGCGTAGCACTATCGCTGCTGCTGCAGTGGCGCGGGTTCGGCATCGCCAAAGCTCTTGAGCAGCGTCGTGCCATTGACCATGCCAGTCGTTGCGACCATGAACTGTCGCCCGCCCTGGCGGTTCATGAAGCGCAGGGCGCTGATCTCGGCATACGTGCATCCGCCAAGGAAGAAGACGAGTGTCGTACCAGCAGCGTGGCGGCCTGCGCCCACCGTCCCTGAATCAGAGCTGGCGCCGGGGAGGGCGGCAACGGCGTCCTCGAGCCCTCGGAAGCCGGTGATGGGTCGCCGGCCCTCCATGCGCACCACGTCGGCCTTATCGCCGCTCAGCCCACTTCGCTGCGCGGCCGCCTGCACGAGGCGAATACTCGTCGGCGCGTACCCGGAATAGACGTATGAGATGTCCTGGGGGTTGGCGTCGTCGACATCGTCGACAACCAAGCGCAGCGACTTGCGGATAGGTAGCGGTGGTTGGACTGGCGAAGGCGCGCGCACAAGTAGGCCTAGTTCTTGCAGCGACACAAGGAGCGGCAGATGATGATACCCGTACGTCTGAAGGAAGTCGCGCTTGAACGTCTCGAGCTGCTTCGGGCGGATGCCGCCAGCTGTTAAGGACATTAGGACCGCACTGCGCAGGACAGCTGGCATGCTCGCCTCCTGCGCAAGCAGGTCCTCGATGATCGCAAGCTGAGCCGCTGGGTCGTAGCCAGCAACGAGATTCTGCTGCACCTCCAGCGTCTTGTTGAACTCCTCTGTTTGGGTGAGAGGCATCAGCTGCTCTGCGAGGCCGGTGTCTGGAATGAGCCTTCTGCTACGAAGACTACGAATGAGAGCTAGAGACACTCACGCAGACGCAGACTCTCCTGCTCGCTCTTGAGACCGCCGAGCTTGCCAACAAAGTCGCGCATTTGAGTCACGCTCTTGAGGTTCTTGGCACCACCATAGTCGGTCTCGAGGCGACGTGCGAGCTTGCTGAGCCTGCTACCAACAACAGCAAAGTTGAGGTCACGTAGGTCGGCAAACAGTCTGTCCGCCGACGAGAGATGGTGCTTCCGCTTCTTGCCCGCACTCGCGTTGGGGTCGAGGAGCTTGGGGTCAACCTCCATGTGCGCGTGGTGAATACCAATAAACTCGTCGAGCATACCCTCATATGTGAGCTGGGCGCACATCGGAGTGACCCAGTCGACAGCACGATCGATAATAATCAAGCTGTCGATGTGCTCGCTGGGCGGTACGTCTGGCTTGTGCCGCTTCAGCAGGGCGGCGAGTTTCTGCGCGGCATCGCCTTTGGCCACTACACGCGGGATACTCCCGAGCGCACGCTGCAGTGTACCAAGTGCCAAGGCTGAATAATAGATTGGCGTGTCGTCACCGCGGAGGAAGATGTCGCGCGCGACGTCATCGAGCTCGAGACTCAGCACGTCGTTCTCGATTGGAATGAGCTCGAGCTTGAACTCGGCCAGCGTGACGTCGCCGATGACGCCTTCATCCTCCAGCACTCTCCGGCACAGTTCGGTGACACGTGGGACGAGGAGGACCGTGTAGACGAGGCCGGGGGCAGCGCGGACTTGCTCGGCGATGGTGCGCATGTGTGCGCGCTTCGGACGGCAGAGCCACACCACGTTGCGCGTAGAGACGTTGAGTGGGCCGGGCTCGAGCCAGAACATCTTGTCAACACCATGATGCTAATGTCAGCGTGCATGGCTAACGTGCCTTTGGAACGTATCGCAGCCGACGGCAGGGTAGAGATCTCAAGGCCGGTGTGAGACATGGCCGAAACAACGGCGAGCTCACCTTCAAGCTCGCGACGTCCGTCACAAGGCCAAGCGGACCTGCTAGCGCTGAATCCAGAACGAGTGTCTTTGCACCTTGCACCTGCTGTCAGCCCCACAGCACATACGGCCTACCTCATTTAGAGCCTCGACGAGCGCTTGCTTCCCCAGCTCGCGCAGGACGGCCACATCAGGCCCAACACGTGGGGGGGCAACCGACTCTGAGTCTCCTGACGTCGAGGGCGCTGTGGCCTGGGTTGGAGGCCGCGAGGGGCCAGCTGTGGACATGGTGGTCGAGAGATGAGAGATGGGGAATGGCGGCATGCGCTGGACATGGCCACCAATTCTCAGGCACGGGTGGCTGAGGGACAATCGGCAATCCTCTAACCTCCCAACTCGAACTGGAACTCAATCTTGCTATCATCCTCTTGCGAGTCACCATGGACGTGGAAGACCTCACAACGTTCACCGACAGCGATTACTCCAATTCGTATGGTCACCAGAGATGTAGCTGATGGCAGGTGGATCAGCTGGTTCCTCTCGACCAAGGGAAATGTGCGGACCAAACACGCTGCATGGCGGCTGACGGCAGGAATACTTTGCAGAGGTCGACGAGGATTACATCCTCGACCGGTTCAACCTTACGGGACTCAATGGGGAGGTCGTGAGCGAGTACCAGCGTGCGCTGGACTTGATCACCGACACGCTCGGTTAGTCGCGCCTTCCTCCACCTTCCTCCACTCCTCTTCTGCATCCCACTCCCTCTTCTCATCTCTCTGACTTGTGGAGAGGTAGGAGGCGAGCCTAGGATGCAGAGGCATACTGAAGCATGCGCTGACACCAGACGACGGTGACCTCGACGAGGAGACGCGTGACACGGTTGAGTCATCCGCGAGATTCCTGTATGGCCTCATCCACGCACGCTACGTGATCACCAGCCGGGGGCTGCAAAAGATGGTGCGTGCAGCGTAGGGCGCAGTGAACATGGGGTGGATCGATGGGTACAGGGAGGGCTGGGTGGGTGGAAGCGATGCGCGCGCCAGTCTTGGCGTCGGCTTCTCGTGAGCCTTCCTCCACGGCCGATTCTTCATCAGTTTTGATGACGCCGCCCTCCCCTTCGCTCGGGCTTGCTCTCCGATCCGACCTCATGGTCCCCCTCCACTTGGCCCGCCAGTCTTCGACAAAGCTAACCCCAGCTCGACAAGTACCGCAAAGCTGACTTTGGCCGCTGCCCTCGTGTGTACTGCTACTCGCAGCCACTCCTCCCCGTCGGCCTGACCGACATTCCCTTCCAGAAGCCCGTCAAGCTCTACTGCCCCCGCTGCGAAGACATCTACTCGCCAAAGAGCAACCGACACGGCAGTATCGATGGCGCATACTTTGGCACAACCTTCCCGCACATGCTCTTCATGGCCTACCCCCAGATGATCCCCAGCAAAGGCCAGCCGAGCGTCAACGACCGGTCCGACCTGCGCCGCGAGCCTGCCGGCGTCGCGGCCACCTCTACTGCCAAAGCCGCACTCAAGGCCGAGCGGTACGACCCCAAGATATTCGGTTTCCGGCCGCACGAGGACGCACAGCTTTCGCGCTGGCGTACGGCGCGGCGTGACGCGCAGATCGCACGCCTCGAGGCCGTCGAGAACAACCCCAACTTGTAATTATAGAAACATGCAGTGACTTATGGTTCGTTTAAAATGCTTATGGATCCGATGTGCTCCCGTCATGGGATGGGTCCCCTGCAGAGTCGGGCATGACCGCGTTCACCTCGTCCAAGCCGAGGAACGCGTCATCAACAGCATCCCAGCCGTTCTGCGCCGCAGCCGCGTCCGCGCGCCACTCGGGCGCACCGAGGTCGACATCGTCGTCTGACAAGCTCGAGTCGGATCCCCCACCGAGCCAGGCCGAGAGGCTTCGCCGCGACCGGGAGCGGTTCTTGAGCCCAAACGCGGCAAGCGGCGAGCTGCGCATCTGTCGGAACGTATCGCCAAACGACGGTGTTGTGCTTGAGCGGGGCAGCTCGCTAGGAGACGTGCTGGCCTGCGCATCCGTAAAGTTCAAGTTCCGAGGGATCAGCAGGCGTTCAGGTCGTTTGCGCCGCCCGCTCGCACCACCTTGCTCATCCAAACGACGCGCGCGCATTGCAATGGCCGTGTCCGCGTCCGACTCGATCGGCATCGCACCCGTTAGGGCCGCGCTTGGCCGTTCACGCGCTAATGCGCGGCGCACCTCGGCGCGCCCACGGTAGATTGCGTTCTCGATCTTGGAACGGTTGTGCACCATGTGGACGGTAGGCCAGGTGGCACGCTGTCCAACAAGAATCATTCGCTCGAGGCCCTTGCGGTCCGGGTCATCGAGGATGTGCAACCAGTCTAGGACGCGGCTCTTGGGGATTAGATTGAGGTCGCCGAAGAAGCGCTGCAGAAAGACGCCACTCCAATCGCTCTGTAGTAGCTGAGGCAGAAGGTCCAAGTCGCGGATCACCTTGAAGTGTTTGGACAGATCCAGCTTGATGTAAGACTCGAGCGCACTGAGGATGAAGCCGCCGCGCCATCCGCGGCCCTTGCGGTGGGCGACAGGCCGCCCAACAGCGCCACGTGGTGCGAAGAAGAATAAATGGATGTGGGGATTTGTCTGTGAGACGATGGAGAAGTTGCAGTTGAACTGCGTGTGCAGCGAGCTGAGCGGGATGTCCTCGCGGAGACTCCCGTCCTTGAACCGAGAACCACCGAGGTTGTGGGGCCTCACCGACCCATCACGGTCCTTAGCCATGAGTACTACGGGATTGAGGATGCCCGGTACAGCAGCGGACGCGATGATCGCAGACCAGATGACACAGTTGGGCGCGGTGAGATGGTTAAGTAGGATGGTTGGCGAGTGGCGGTCGGCAGGCACAACCGAGACATTGAGCGCGCGACCAGTACGCTCGTACGCTTCCTTGAATGTGAGAGAGCCACGGGTGAAGTACATGGCCTACAGTCAACTTCCACACTTGTTTGAGCAGCTCACCTTCCGGGCCCATTCGAGGGCGGAAAAACGTGCACCTGTCTGCATCCACCGGCGGATCCAGACGGAGAACGGGTCCTCAAGGGCGGTGATCTTGTCCGCGAGTTCGGGTCGGATGACCTGCTTGAGTTCCGAGTCGGTATGTGTGCACACCAGCGCCGCGATCAGGCCACCGGCGGACGTGCCCGTGATGATGCGCGGGAGCAAGCCGTGGTCAAGGAGGGCGCGCGCTACACCAAAGTGGTAGTACCCGAACGACGCGCCGCCACTCAGGCACAGCGCCGAGGTACCGTAGTTCTTGTTGAGGCGGCGGAAGAACGCGCGCTTCTCCTCCAGTGTGACGCTGGACGAGGTGCGGACAAAGTCGAGGCCGGCGGCCACTTCCTTTACGTGTGCCTCAACGAGCGTCTTCGTGCCGTAGAACGTCTCCGAATACATTCGTGCGCTCTCAGTGCCAGCAAAGTTGGGCCGCACACAGATACTCAACGCGTCCATGAGTGCCCGTGTGTCCTTAGCAACACGTAGTTTGTAGAGCGTCGCACGGACGCGTCGAACAAGGCTTGCGTCAAAATACCCGTCGTTGTCCGTCTCCTTCCAGTCGTCGAAGCCAAGATTGTCGTCGAGCTCCTTGGCCGTCATGCGCCATTCCTCGTACGATTTGGCCTTGCGCAGCTTGCGCTTGAGCACGCGCTGCACACCTCGCCACGCAAACAGCCACTCGAACACATTCACCACTTGGCGGGTGAGGACGTAGGCGCTGAACTCAACCCAGATGATGAGAAAAAAGAACATCTGTCGTCAGCACGATCCGCTGCACACGCACGAGAAGAGGCCACCGGATCAGGTGGTAGGTCAGTCCGAGGCTCTGTTGCCCGGTTGATCGGCGTCTGAGGTAAGCAGCAGCAGCGGTAGTTTGGGTCCGAATCGGAGACGTACTTGCGCACGCGCGAATGGATCGGCTGAGGCGTTAGTGGATTGGGGCGAGGAACAGTGGAGCACGCACCGCAAAGTCCGACGTCGCTGTCAGCTTCTCCACCCCTTGGGACCATTCCGGCGCGTCGAGCGGCGTCAATGGTGGCGACTTCAACATGGTAGGCGAAGCGTCGCCTTCGGTTGGTGCTGCGTCTTGAAGCGACAGTGCATGCTCAAAGGCAGCGAGGTGCCTGTATAAGCTTGGAAGCGACCGTCAACTCACTCTTCGTTGATGTGGTTGTCGGTCCAGAGGATCGGGTCGACGCCCTCAGGAATATCGTCATCGATGGAGCCCATGGTATCGTCTATTGCTGGGTCATTTGGGGGGGACAGGTGGGCCGGACGTGATACCCAAGTAGGTTTGAACAGATGAGGAGAGAGAGGGAGTGAGAGATGCAGAAAAGAGAGATGAGTTGCGTCGGGTCAGCCGGAGGTTGGGTGGCGCTGGTCAGGTAATCTTGGATTCAGTGCGTAATACCCGATTGTAGGGTGCCTTGACGAGGCGCGGCGGCACCTTCTCCAATCATCACATAGCCAACCCGCGCCGCCGGTGCATCTCCATGTCCGCCCTTGTCACGTTATCCACGCCTTGTCCACGCGCCCACAACCCCGTCATACCCAGCAAGCTCAGCATCCTTTTCGCGAACGCCATTGACATCAACATCAGCATAAGCATCAGCCACTGCTCTCTCTCCCAGTTCCGCACGTGCACTGTTACCCCCTCACGCGGCCATGTCAACCCCTCTCCTCGCACAGTTCCCCTCCCTCGCCACCTACCCGCCATCCTTCCTCAAGGACCTCCTCTCATCCCCAGAACTCACAGAGGCATTTCTCTACTCACTCCCCGAGGTTCAGGAGCTCGTTGGGGAGGTCGAACAGCTGGGTCGTGAGAATGTCGAGCTAGCGCGTGCGTGTGCTTCTACATCCTCATCTGACCGCAGAGCAAAACCTCGGCCTGCGTGACGAGCTCATCGCTCTCCGGGACGCGACGGCGCAGTCATATTCGCATGCGGAGGCGCTAAAGGCGCACTGGGCCGAGCTCGAGAAGACTCAAGCTAATCTGTACCAAGTGGGCCCATTGCTTCACTGGAACTGACAGGCAGCGGCAACGGCCCTCGTTCTTGCACATGCGCCTCAAGCACAGCCTGACGGCGCAGGACGACGACAGCGAGAAGATTGCGACGGCGTTCATCGAAGGACGGACAGACTCGCCAGCTGTGGGCGAGAGTGGGCGCGACGCCGCGCTGGACGCATTCATTGCCGAGTTCAAGGCCGCGCGCAAGACATACCATAAGCGCAATATCTGGGCCGAGCGGTGGTCGCGTGGCGAGGTCGCGTGGCGCGACGACTGAGTTGTATTATTGAATGGGTGTGCGTTGCATAGCATATTTGGCCAAGATTGTAGTCTCCCGCCGCGGAGTTGGCCGGAAGAGAGTGGGGGGACGCTTGGTGGCTCTGGCTGAGGCTCGGTTGCCTTGCCCGGCCATGGTTTATTATGACTGCGGAAACCATGCCGCCAGGCCATCCATGCCCACTAACCAACCATACTCGGGCTTGCTACCTGCCGTCGCCCATCTTGCTATCTCTCCATCACTCACTCCATCACTTTCTCAGCCAAGAACATTC
This sequence comes from Cutaneotrichosporon spelunceum, assembly GCA_030805415.1. Taxonomy (NCBI): domain Eukaryota; kingdom Fungi; phylum Basidiomycota; class Tremellomycetes; order Trichosporonales; family Trichosporonaceae; genus Cutaneotrichosporon; species Cutaneotrichosporon spelunceum. The sequence continues at coordinate 679,198 of BTCM01000001.1, forward strand.
AACAATGTCCTCGAACCCAGACACCCGACCCCTCCCAGACGGATGGGTCACTCAGTAAGTCCCCGGCCAGTCGGTGCACCACTCATGGCCCACTGTCTCACCATACATGATCGAGCTGACACCAGGCTCAACACACAATACAACACTTGGTTCTACGTCAACACAAGAGCACCTGGTGGGCCCCAGTCCCAGTGGACGCATCCGGCAGACGACAAACCTCCTGCCCACGACTTTGCCTCTCCCTCCGGGCCCCCACCTGGCCAAAACGAGAAGGCGTCCTACAGCGTCGAGAAGAACGACTACGGTCAGTCTTCGCAACAAGCGCCCTACGATCAGCAGCGGCAATTTGGTCAACCGCAGCAGCAGTACCAGCAGTACCAGCAACCGTACCAGCAGCAGTACCAGCAGCAGTACCAGCAGGCACCGCCGCAGCAGCGAGAGAAGCGCAGCTTCCTCTCAAAGCTCACCGGTAAAGCGTCAGGTCAACAGCAGGGGTACCCTGGAGGTTACGGCCAGCCCATGGGATACGGCCAGCAGCCAATGTACGGCGGGTACCCGCAGCAGGGCATGATGATGCCGGGCGGGGGTCGCAAGCCGGGTATGGGTGAGTGTCGCGCATTCAAAGCGCACGATAGAGAGAGGGGACTGACCTCAAGGTGCTGGTGGCGGCATGGCTCTCGGTGCAGGTGCTGGTCTTCTTGGCGGCATGATGCTCGGCAACGCTATGTCTGACGTGAGTTCATTGGCCGCCGTTCAAGCACGCGCGCCTCGCACTTGGCTTGGGACTTTACACTTGATTCCGGAGTGTTCACGTTGCGTATTCTTTCAACACAACCCCCCATCACGCATTCAAGTGTGCCACCGCTGCATTCGGCGCACAGACATCCACATGTTGTCATCATCACATCTCTACAATCCCACCCACTTTTCCTTTCATGCAAGAGCCCTGCTAACACCCAGCATGACGACTATGCCGAAGGTTATGCAGACGGAGCGAGCGGCGGGGGTTTTGACGGTGGGGATTTTGATGGTGGTGGCTTCGATTTCTGAGCCAACACAATCTTGAGGTGGGCGGCGTCGACGGCGGCCGTTGAGGCTATGACGGCAAGGTACACGACCCACTGGTGTTCTGCTTTCTACGTAGCTCTAGACTCTCCGTTTTGATCTGCAGCGGTATCTAACTAGTCCTGAGCCCATACACGGGTATGTGATGCAGTGTTGTTGAGCTTGAGGCCAAGTGTTGCGAGGGGATGTGTGAGGGTGAGAGTGCCGGATGTGGCTGTCGGCATGACGTCATGACTCATGTGGTCATGTGGGGAGCGAGCAAGTATGAGCTCGTCTTCTTATCTCTGTTGCCGCGCTGTCTAAATGCTTCTCAATTGTCCAAGATCTCACAAACTGCAGGGCGATTCCTTCTTCTCTATCTCCCATCTCGGCCTATCGCTCAGTCACAGTAATCACCTCAGCCTCAGCACTGTCGACTAGCTCACATCGCTAGCACTATCCCATACTCCCATCTCAAAGCAACTTGGCCCGATGTCGAAGCACGTGTCATTAACAGACCTCAGCGCCGAACTGCTCATGCAAGTAGCAGACTTTCTTGCACCGCCGCGCTGGACACTCGGAGTACACTGGCTCAATGGTACACAGCCAGTGTTGAGCAACGCGGACTTGCGTGCTTTCCGCTCGACGTGCCGACATACGCGCGCAGCCATCCGGCCGCACGATCTGACGGTACGCATCAAGGGCAACTTGAACACGCACCGCGAATTGAGGCGCTGGCTCGATGCGCCAGCGAGTGTGTTGGAGCGGGTGAAGTGAGTTGGATTCCGTATGGCCATTGTCCACTCTCCATACCCCGTCCTCTCCACCTTCCTTTCTCCCCTCCCTGCTGCCGCACCCACTCACGCGGCGCACTGCGAATCGGTCGCTCATACCTCATGCTAGACACATCACTCTCCAACCTCCGGACCGGCGGCAAGACTTGCCCATTCCCCTCGTCGCACAGTCACTCTTCGACGATTGCAACACCCTCCTCTCTCGTTGCCCAAACCTCATAACCCTCGAGATCGCACACAGCCCTTTCTGCGTGCACGATTTGTATGGCCTAGGAAGGCATCGCGCCTTCTCTCTCACCCTGCCTCACATCCTCACCCTCCCTATATCCATTCTCAGTGTCTCCCTCAAGTGTAGGGTCTGTGCCATGGCGCTCACGCGCATCTTGGCCTCGTGTTGCACGCTCAAGTGTCTCCGGGCGAGCGTCATGTCGTTTGATCCACCTTCCCTCGCCCTCTTCCCACTTGTCCATCACCTGGGTGCGTTACGGACCCTCCATCTGAAGGTCCCCGATGACTGGAATCTAACCGCGATCCTTTACGACCTGGAACCGTGTACCGAGTTGAAGGAGCTACACATTGCTCCGTACGACGCTAGCCGCAAGGTCGCCGTCGTGGACAAACTAGGTCGCCTTGGGAACTCGGAACCCCTTGCTTATACATCCCCTGTCATAGCTGGGGACCTGTACGACAGCCGTGTGCCTCGTACGGGCATTATCGGGCAGGGAATGGGGGTGGGAATTGACGAGTTCCTCGTCGCACTCGGCGCGTTTGATCTCGAAGAGCTCGATCTCTGCATCTCCCCCGCCGCGTTGGACCGGTCCTTGGTGGACATGGAACACTGTCCTCTCTGGGTTGAGGGGGCCACCAAGGCCTCGGAGATGCTCGTCATGGCATGTCCTACACTCCGGCGGGGGTGGTGGTGGATCCAGGTGGTGGACCTGGATTACCGCCAGCTGAGAGGGTATGAACGTTGGAGCTGGGTGGTTGATGATGGAGAGGTAAGGCTCGAGAATGAGCCACGCCATCTTGCGCCGTTGGTTGTGCGGAACCAGGATGGGCAGGGGACGAGTGTGGACATGCCATCTGAAGAGTGGAGCTAGGTCTGGTGTGTCCACAATTAGTATTGTGATTTCTATTTGATTCTATTTCAAATGATATTACAGCGAGTGTAATGGTGTTGTCCCTCGTTTGTATGTCGGGTGGCGCAATGACCAGCCCTCTCCTCTGTCATTTGCTCCCTTTTACCCTGAACCATACATTGCAATCAGGACGCGTCTGACCTTTGAACCCTCTGGCTGCTGGTCTCCCTGCATTCTTCATCCAAACTCCCTCCTTCGTCTTCTCTCCTCTCCTCTCCTCTCTCCATCCGTCTCACTGTCATCTTCTCAACTCGCTAGCAAACCACTCTCTCACTCCTTCCTCACCACTGTATCCCCCCTACAGCGCAACAACACCCTCCAAACATCCTGTAATCCCTCCAGTCTTGACCTTGGCCCGCCAGGGCCTCCTCTCTCCATTCCCTCATCCCCCACGATGCCCACTATCCCCTCGTCGCGGCCAACCACGACGCCCTTTGTGAGCTCGAAGAACTCGCCTTCAGTGGCAAGAACCCCCATCCCGTCCAAGCAGGCACCAGCGACGTTCACCACGCCCTCCTCCGCCAACACCACGCGCCCATTACACGCGACCAGGGTCATCCGTGAGTTGCCAACTCGGATCAACACCCAGCGTGTGCTTTTGTTACTAACACTTGCAGCTGGTACTGGCACAGAGAGGCGGAGAAGTGTTGCCTTCGCGACGCAGAACCAGACCAAAGAGTTTGCCAAGGACTCACTCATTGTCCCTGAGACTGGCCCACCGCCATCAATTCGCTCATACTCACCAGCCACCAGCTCACCTCTCCCGTCCAGCGACCGCGCGTCATCACCATCTGGTCCCCGGCGACCGATCCTCAAGGCCAGTGACCCGTCGTCGATTCGTGTTGCTCGGACCGTGCGCGAGGGCTCGTGGGCCAACCGCGAACCTGCACGAAGGCTTGTCGTCGGACACCATCCAAGAGGCATGACGCGGGACGGCTCCCTGGCCCAGCTCTGTGACACGGCCGAGGATGGCGTCGCCGGCAAGTTGCCTAGTGAGGACGATGTGCCTGGCTCAGACGACAGTATGGGCGGGGCGGACGCGCCCAGCCGCGACGAGAGTGACGAGGAAGCTGAAGAGATCGAGTGCTTGCATCCTACGTCTCTCGTCAGCGTCGTCCTCGACGGTGCCGAGGATCTCCTGACCCTCGAGGAGGCGTACTGCTCCCTCACCACCAAGATGCGCGAGGTGCTGTTCAGCATCGGACCGGTGACAGAGGAGGCGCAACGCCACCTAGACATGGTCGCCGAGCCAATCTCGGACGAGGCGCCGGCCCTCGTCCGTGCCATCACGCGTGACCTCAGCCGCCTGATGGGCAAGGTTCCGCAATCGGAGCACTCGCAGTCGTCGACACCATTCCGCGACCTGCAGCCAGAATCCCGACCCGTGACGGCTCGCCTTCCCCCATCGCCCTGCCACACGCCATCAAGGAAGGGCTACTCTGAGGCTGAGATCCGGTACCGCCGCGAGGCGTCTAGTGTCGGTGCAGCGGCTCTTCGATTCCTAGCTGCCCTGTTCAGCTCCCCACGCCTGTTCGCGGCGTTCACGGAAGCCGACCTCATCCAGCTACTCGAGCAGGTCCTCATGATTCCCAAGACACCTGTACTGCCGACCCCCATTCCGAAGCGCACTTATTCTTTAGCTCTGTCAGTAATGGCCCACCTGAGATTCCCGTCAAATTGGGTCGCGCAAGTCCAGAACAAGATCTTTGACGCCCTCGACAGCGCCTGGAACACGCTGGGGAACGGTGGCCCTCCTTTCGCATTCAAGGACTCCATGATGGTCAAGCGCGAGGCGTTCCATGCTCTCTCGGCTCTCCTTCGCTTCTACCCGGAAACCATGGTCCCTGGATACCAGTCCTACCTGGCCACCTCGCTGCGCGCCATGTCAGCTATGGAGACGGAGATGCGCCGCATGGCCTCGGGCGCCGTCTCCGCCTTCGTCAAGGCTCGTTACCAACTGCTCGCGGATGCCGAGCTGGCGGTGCGGTTCGGATGCGATGAAGACACCCAGTCAGAGTGGGAAGACATGCGGAACCTGTTCCGCAAGACCGAGCAGCACACTGCCAGCTTCTTCAAGGGCATGGCCAAGTTCTCGCCCAAGCGATTCAACGACAGCAAGCTGGGCAAGGGCCAGCAGATGCGGACAGAATGGAGCTCTCTCGAGGCTGCCTTCAAGGCGTTAATTGGTAAGCCTGAGGATGTTGCCTGGGCGTGCTCGACTTGGGCCATTGTCGCAACTCTGCTAGGCTCGTCCTACAACTCGTCTCCGTTTGTCCTCCATATGGATCACATTATGGATGTGAGTGAAGTGGTAGCTCGTGAACTGACAGCAGCGCTCCTTGCAACCCTCCCCCAATTCTGTCCGTCCTGTTCTTGCGTGCGCGGCATGGCAGCATGCCATCCACGCCTACCTTCTTTCTGGATCTTCTTGTTCCATCTCCAACGGCCGCATGGTACGATCGTTCAACCCCTTTACCGCGTCATCTGGGCAGGACGTTACCGCTCGCGTGAACAGGATCATGTTTCCCTTCAAGACGGCCATGCAGGAGGCGCTCAACGTCGACAATTTCACTCGCGCGCTTGTCGAGTTCCCCGAATTCCGCAACGAGAAGCGCTGGACGTGGAAGCGAGCCGAGAAGCCGCGCAAGGCGGCGTACCTGATCTCGGCCGGATCGATCGCACCTGCCGTCGTCTACGCATATACCGCTCTCGCTCTCGACCACGAGGATCAGGCCGCCAAGGAAGTCTCACGGCTCTCCGGATTACCGTCTTCTGATGGCATCACGCCAGATCTCACACCTGAAGAGCTGCGCGTGCCACGTCTCGACAGGACATTCGAGCTTGTTCTCTTGCCTATTCTCAAGCAGTCGTTCGCTGTCTGCGGCGTTGATCCGCTCAAGAACCAAGCGTGGTCGATCCTTGAGGCTGTCACTGCGGAGCCCCCTACTCCGGCTCCACGGCGCTCTATTGACCGACTCCTCTCGTGGCGGTTCTTTAATGGCGACGTCGTCAACTTGGAGGCAAAGGACCCGGCGCTTATGCAGGAGCTGGTGCGGGCCTTCGAGGGTGACCGAATTGAGCCATCCGAGATCCCGGCTTGGGGCAAGCTCTGGGTCGCCAAGCGGCTGGGCAAGCTCTTGGCGCTGTTTGTGGACGCCTTTGACGGCATCAGCGGTATCAACAATCTCAGCGCCGTCGAATGGGTGTGCAATGCCGACGGCATAGTGCTCCTCCCCCAGACGCTATCGCACGTTTGGACCAACCTCCTCGGTGCCATGTCAATCACTCATGTCCCAGACGGCGCTGCTACGCCTCTCTTCAAGGTCGGCTTGTATGCCATCACAAAGGCGCTCATTGACGTCTTCGACCGCAACCCTGTAGAGTACATGCCCATCTGCCTGCTCAACGAGGAGGGCCATTCTACGCTGAGCCCTTCAGCGATCCGCCTCGGTGTAGTCACGCACCTCTTCCGTGTGGCTGAGGAGGTGCTTGGCGAGCGGGCACTAGGCACGGTGCAAATCGAATCTCCTACCCAGCCGCGCACACCGGACGATGGCGAGGCATTCGGCAACCCCACCGTTGCTGGGTACCTACTCAAGCATATCCTGCGCTCCCAGCACCTGGCGCAGTCGATGGACGACAAGACGCGCGAGCGGTTCAGAGAGCTCGTAGCGTCGCTACTTCGGGTTGGGTCGACACAGAACACGCGCATGCTCGGGCACGTCGCCAACGCGATGCCATGGGTCTTTGAGAGCCACGAGCGCTTGCATCTCGACGTCTGGCGCACACTATGTAAGCTAAACAACCCATACAGCGTGTGCCAGCTAACACCAGCTCTTGCCTGGATCAGCGCAGTTGACCTGAAGCCAGCGGACACGGCTGCCAAGACCAACTACACTGGCGACTTGTTGGTTAGTCTCCTTTCGTGCCCATTCCGCAACCAGAGCTCCGACTCGATCTGGTACAATGGCCCGGCCGACGAGGACCTCGCGGCGTGGGACTCGCTCTTTGAAACGACGGTCTTGCGCTTCCGCGCCAAGCGAGTTGGCTCGAACTTTGGCGTCCTTGAGACACTTGGAGCCCATTTGGAAGACTTCGTAGCCATCTCAGATGATGAGGAGGCGACCAAGCGCCGCATGGCCTCGCGGACAATGCTGCGCTGCCTCGCTGTTGCGTCGTCCGAGGTCGCGTTTGTTCCTACCGAGCACTACCACTCGTTACATTTTAGCATTAACGAGAACTACGTTCCCGTCGACTTCCTTGAGTTCGTCTCGTCCGTGCTCGAGGCATCGTACCCCTCTGCGGAACACAGCGCTGTCACCCGTCTTATCGAAACCGTCTCCGACGTCTTCCGCGCTCTCCCTGCCAACGTTGTGCCCGACGTCCTGGAGCCGCTTCACAGGCCCCTCGCCAAGTGGATGAAGGGCGAGGAGAAGACGACCGCCGGCGACCTCATTCACCAGCTCGATGAGCTGTACATCGCGCTCCTAAGTGCGATCACCCGCGCTATTGACAATGGCAGCTTGCCGGCCTCGAGCGTGACAATGAACAGCCTTATCGACATCTACGCTCCTCGCCTCTCATGCGCTCGCAGCGCTGCAGTTCCAGCCGCGTTTCAGGACTTCTGGCGGCGGTCGTTCCAGCCTGTGCGCGGCCTCGAGTACTCGAACGACGTCGCAGGTTTCCTCCAGGACGTTCTCACTGCCGTGCCAGGTCTCATCATTGTTGAGGGCCTATTCTCGGACGAGTCGCAGTCGTGCACGGGCGGCCGCTTCCCCTTCGCGGAGTCTGTCCCGTCGCAGGTAATCGAACAAGTCGGCCCAGAAGTCCCGGAAGATATTGTCCCGGAGGCGCAGAGCAGCCATGGGGAGTACGACGATGATGCGAACGAGGCCATCGACCTGTCTCTCGACGACGCTGGTAGTCCGTGTCCAGCACTGGTAAACCCGTCGGCCGAGTCGCACACCGACTACGATGCCGACGTCTCGCAGTCGCAGCCGCAACGCAAGCGGAAAACCGAGGTCCTTATTGACTCGTCCCCATCTTCAGCCGGCTCGCCCGACGTCTTTGGCCCCAAGAAGCGTGCGAAGAGTACCAAGACGAGCCGCAGGCGCACTCGGTCAAAGGCTGCCCGCCTGGGTGTCTCGAGCCCTGGTGTAGGTAACGACACCGTCATCGCCGGCACGGACGTTGACGACGAGCCGACTCCCACACAGCCGTCGCCGGAGGCGATGCGGTCCGAGTCGATTTTCGGAAAGTTCCTGCGCCGCGTGCCGAGCATCGGCTCGTTCTTCACCGAGCAAGTGCCTGTCAGCCATGAACTAGAGGACACGGACGTTGATGAGGACGAGCCCGGGAACAACACTTACGAGTCGATCGACGAGGGGCACGTTGGGAACAACACTTACGAGTCGATCGACGAGGGGCACGTTGGGAACAACACTTACGACGAATCGACGCGCCACGAGGACATCGTCGAGGAGGCGCGCCTGGATTCGGTCCAGCCTGAGGCCGTCTTGTCCGAGTCAACCGAGATGCACAAGGCTGCTCCTGTCGAAATGGACGTCGGGCCTCTCGAGCAGCCAGCATCCAAGCCTGCGCCCCCTGACTGTCTAACCAGGCATTCCCAGAGCAAGCAGTCCACACTCTCGCTCGAGCCGACGCAGGTCAATTCGCAGCCTGAGTCGGATGCCAAGTCGCAGTATGTGCCGCGTCGGCGGTCGCGCCGCGTTGCGAACCAGCCACCCTCCTCCGAGATACGGCCTACGCGCTCATGCAAGGCGACAAGTGCCAAGCCTGCCGCAGCCGAGGAGCAGGGCTCTCAACTGCAGATCCAGTCTGCTCTTCCTAAGCCAGTCGCGCGGACCGGATCAGTTGAGCGGGCCGCCCAGCCGTGCACCACCCCAGCGGAGGAGACTCAGTCGCAGCGCGCAACCCGTTCATCGACCCGCCGCAAGCGCGAGTTTGAGAGCCTGGTGGAGGAGTCCCTCAAGCGCTTTCCAAAGCGCCTCTGCGCGACTGTCTCTGCTCCAAACTCAAAGGTCGAGACCAAGGACGCGCGCTTGCTCCGCCGTGAGCGGCGGCAGACAGCGTCTAGAACGGCAAGTATTGAGCCTCGGTCAATCGAGGAGGCTCCCGAGGCAGAGAAGTCGATATCGGCTGAGCCGGAGCCGCAGCTTGAGACGCCTGAGCCACAAGCCCAGGGATCGAATGAGGAGCCTGCGGCCGATCCCGACCAGGTTGACGCGCCTGAGAAGCAGCTCGTAACCGAAATGGAACAGGCAGGCCTGGTCGAGATCGAAGAGGTACCTGCCAACGTCGGCTTCTCGGCCATGGCCGCGGACCCTGCCGAGCAGTTCGAGCCCGAAGAGCGTGCGGATCGCAGCCAGGCCATCCTGTCCGTATTCCAGGACGCGCGCTCTGTGCTCGAGGACAGACGCTCTCCCATTGTCGATGCGGTCGACAGAAGCGAGGCGATCCCGTCAGCCTTCCAGGACGCGCCGACTCCGGTGCCAGTGGCTTCTTTCCCTGCTCCTGTCGATGAGGACGACGAGGACGAAGAGGAGGTCGAGCGCCTGACTGCTCAAAAGCGCCTACTCGCGACGCTGGACAGGGCTGTGAGCGACGACACCGCACTCGCCAACCTCGACGTGGCCGGCGCACGCACTGTTCTCGCGTACGCTCGCCGGCTGCATGACGCGGCAATGGCAACGTTGACGGCGTTTGCGAAAGAGGGCGAGGCGAGCCGTCACCGCGGCCGGCGCACTTTATTGTAGTATCAATTGGCATTTTGCATCGTTTGGTAGTTTGGTAGAAAGCAGCATAGGTTGTGGCAGTATATTGTACTTGGTTACGTACGGCTTGCGATGCATTGCAGTTGCAGATGCAGTCACACTGGCCGCTGGAAGTTGGACGCTGGGACTGTCACATTTGTGGCACTGGTCAGATCAGCTCGAGACTCGAGTGGGGCAGTCCTGCTATCTGCTCCCGTCCACCAATTATTGCCCCGTTTTTCTTCCCGTATTCTTCGCATCTCCAACCTCCACATCCAAGGTCCACCCCACCATGGCCTACTCTCCGCAGATGGACCTCACCCGCGAGCTGGAGAACCAGGCCGCCGTCGAGGCCGTCGCGGCGGCCGTAGCCGCGCAGGATGACTACCCTCCGCAACCCGGCCACGGACCTCCCCCGCCGCCCGCCTACGCGCGTGCGCGCCAGGCGTTCCCCTTTGGCCCGCCACACCGGCAAGCACCCGACTCGCCCCTCAGCAACGCGCAGCAGCTCATGGTCCTGCGCGAGTTCTACGCCCGCAACCCGAACCCCAGCAAGCGCGATCTCGAGATACTCGCTGAGCGGACGGGCCGGCCATGGAACAAGATCCGCGAGTACTTCCGCCAACGGCGGAACAAGTTGCGCGGCCTGAGTGACCTGGAGGGCATGGAGGAGCCGGGTAGGGCGAGCAGCTGGTGCGTATCCTTTGCCCATCTTCTCCTCCCTCTTCCGTCCTACCACGTCTATGGGAGAGAAGAATGCTAACCCCAGGCTGCAAGTCACGTACCGCCCGGCACCGTCTACCGAGTCCGTCTCCCAGCTGGCGCTGTACAACGCGTACAAGTCGCGCTTTGATCCGTACGCGACCTCGGCACCCCTGCTCGGCGGGCAGGAGCTGATACAGCTCGCGTGCTCTACGTTTCCGGGGTGCGAGATGGCGCGCGACGAGGGAGACTATGTGCTGCGCGGGCTGAGAGATAAGGACGGCGGACTGGGAGAGGCAGACTGGGACCGCGGGGTGGACGCGTTGGTCGAGCCCCTGCGCGGGACGAGTTGGTGAGTGCAATTGAGAATGGGCTGAGACTAGGCTGCTGAGCAATTACCAGCACCAGACCGAGGGGGCTGGGCCCTCGCTCACGCAAACGGAGCTGTATACCGCGTATGCGGCCCGGTTCTCTTCCCTCCTTCCCGAAACTGATGAAGAGGGCCAAGTGGACCAGGTGGAGGTGGACCAGGCGGAACAGGTGGACCAGGTCGGCGAGGTAGGCCAGGTCGGCGAGGTGGGCGAGGTGAGCCAGGTGAGCCAAGTGCACCAGGTGGTTCAAAACCAGGATCCAAGTGAGCATCAAGACCAGGTGGATCAAGACCAAGTAGATCTCAGCGGGCTTGGCGTCGAGCACGCCGATCTCAAGGACTTTGAAGCCAACATGGCCATGGAGGGCGACATGTTCCTCTCCCAAGATGCAGAGCACGCCGAGCACGCCGAACATACAGAGCACACACAACCAGAAGAGACCGAGGAGCCCGAAGAACGCGTGCCGCCGCGGATGCTCAACCCCGTCGAACTGATTGCGCTCACGCGCATGACGTTTCCAAAGTGCGAGCCCGCCGTAGACGAGGACGGCCGGTTCGTCATCCGCGGTCTGGAGCGGCGCGAGGCGGTCGAGAAAGGCCGGGGGACAAAGGTCGCCGACATGTTTCCGTTTGCGCTTGCGAGCGGTAAGTCTCTTCGTCCACTGGCACTCGTAGCTGATCTCAGCACCTGCTCCGTCCGATCTCGCACATCCGTTCACGTCCATTCTCAAGCGAAAATTGGCGCTGCTCAATCCCGAACCGGAGGACCCGTCCAAGCGTCGCGGCGGGATCGGAGTCAACATTGCCGTCGACGCTGAGCCAGAGCTCACCGACGAGGACAGGGAGCTCCTCGACGGTCTCCGACGATTCCGGCATTCCAAGCTCGGTCGTGAGGTGCGCGATACCTGTGTGCAGCAGTAACTATAATGTGTTGAGTGTACATTGTCATATCTCATGTAGTCCTACTGGCCCTGTCCTAGCGTGGCCGCGCGCCATACCCGCTGCTCTGCACATGGTCATATCGCGCCACCCGCCCGCTGGCACCACTTGTGGGCCGACTGCGCGTGGGGATACCTGTCCCTCTCCCAGCAGTAGCGCCTGTACCCGCGCCTGTACCAGTCCCTGTCGGCCGCCGGACGCCAAAGCCCGAGCTGGCGCCAAAGCCTCGTCCCCGTCCCCGTCCTCGCCCACGTGCTGCCTCGCGCGTCCGCTCTCTTTCTCGTTCTCGCTCGCGCTCGCGCTCCTTCTCAGCCTCGACCAAGGCCGCTGAGCGCTCCGCTGCGAGGCGGGCGTCCTCCTCGGCCTGTAGGGCTGCGAGCTGGCGTTCTTCGGCCGCCTGGACGGCGGCTACGTCCTGACGTCAGCGTCTGTGTGGTGCTGACAGAGGCGAAAATAGGGCGGTATTTGATAAAAGCGGGTGATCGAGGAGCGGAAGGAGGGTGGGATGGGAGGGGACGCTGACGAAGAGACGAAGAGAGGAGAGAGGAAAACATGCCACCCACGTCGTGCATCCCCGTCCACTTTGGGTTTAACAGCAACTGCTTGGTATGGTGCGTCTGGCTCATGAGCCCAACATAGTCGTCCAGCAGCCGTCGACTCTGCTTGACCTTCTCCTCTAGGCGCTGGAGTCAGTCCCGCTTCGAGCCATACGCGCCTGGTTATGCCCCTTGGCTGCCTCGAGCGCATTAAGGAAGCCTTCCATCACGCCGTTGATGCGGCGCAAATCGCCAAGCGACGCGCGCAGCTTCTCGTCGCGTGCCGCCGTATCCTCCTTCTCCTTCTCCTCCTCCTCCTTCTCCTCCTCAGCTCTTGGCGCTGATGTCGGGGTTGAACGTCCGCTGGATCTAGTGCTGGACCTCACGCTCGCATCATGGTTCGACAGACTTGCCGTCAAACTCGGGTCCTGTGGTCGGAAGGGCGCGCGCGTTGTCGACGCTCGTGACGGAGGAGGAAGCCCGAGCGGATGCGAGGGGCCCACGTCAAATGAGTCGTCCACTAACGAGAGGTCGGCGAGTTGCAGGCTCCCGTCTTCCAAGTCGCGGAGAGGGCGGAGGGCGAAGGGTGAGTCGGCGTCCATCGCAGGTGCTCGTGGAGGATGATTACAAAAGTGAACGAGATGCATTCCGCCGCGCGAGCTGGACGCGTTTTGTTTTCGACCCCAGCTGCCGGGTATACCGGCTATTTGGCTCTGCCCCCAGTTCATGGTCATAATGTAACCTGCATAGTAGTACAAGATGCGATGCGTCTATTCCAGACCCCTATTCCCAGTCGAGAGGCTCCTCCTCCTTCGCATTCGTCGCCTCTCCTGCCTTGCGTTCCCGGGCCGACGCCTTCCACCCCTTCCTGCGTTCGTTCTGGAATCCTGCACGGGGGAGATACTTTGCAAACTCGTCCAGGTCGCGATACAGCTGGGCGAGGTAAGTGTTGGCGATAAAGGCCCGCTTGTTGCGCAGGAACCGCAGCTCCTTTGGCGACACGTTTGGCGGCGGAAGGACGATACGCTTATGCTGGCGCCCCTGGACGACCTTGAACTCGCAGTGCGGCGTCTCGGCGGCAGTCACAACCTCTATCTTTTGCGCCGTCCACGCCACTACCGCCTCGAGGAGCGGCACGGTACGCGGCGCGTGCCGGTCGTACGACTGGGTGTATTCCGCTAGTACTGTCGCGAACCACTCCGGCGATATCCTCCCAGGACGTGGGAGATTGGTCCGCTCCGCCGGCGGAGTGGCGAGGTACGCCGAGAGCCATGCCGAGTCAGCTGCAAAGGCATCTGCAACGCACACTTCCAGGATACGCTGGAGGAGGCCCCAGTCGCCCTCTGTGCGTGCAGCGCGAAGGAGGAGCACTACCGTGTCCGCATTGTAGATTTCCTTGACCGCCGGCTTCATCGCATCGGGAACAACGTGAAGCGGCCACACAGGCTGGTGGAGGTAGTCGGAGACGGAACGGGTCGTTTGCAAGTCGCTGGTCGAGGAGGATGGAGCTGCGTCTGGTGCTGGTCCGGAATCATGAATCTGGGGGGATTCCTCAGAAGGAGCGGGTGCCGACTCAAAGTCGGCCGCCTTGTTCACCTTGCGGCCCCACCAGTTGGTGCGCTCGGGATCGCTCTCGGCCTGGGCCGTCGCGTTCGCGAGGGTCGGTACGTCCTCATCCTCTTCTTCTTCGAAAGCACGCTTGTTGGATGCTGGGCTCTCAGTCGTGAGCACGTCAAACGCCGCGAAGAGCTGGTGCGCGCTCATGCCTGTCAAACCCAGGTGGTCGAGGACGGCGTTGAGGACGGCAGGTGGCATGGCACGGAACTGGCCTGGACGCTCAGCCAACAGGTCGGCCGAGCTGGGGATGGCATCGATGTCGATCCCATATCCCTTTTCCAGCACGACTCGAAGGATACGGTGCATCGCCTCTGACGCGTCCCCGATCCGCGCGCTTTCCAAGCTCCGCTGCCCGACGCGCTGCATAAGCGCTGCCAGGTCGGCGCTCGCGACACACAGGATCTTGTGTGTGATGGGCACCGTCTTGACACGCGGATCCTGGAATACGGTAAAGGCGTCCCAGAACGCGCGGTATGCCGTGTCCAGCTCGTCGGGCCGAGGAGCGACAAAGGCGTCACGCGCGTTCTTTGCCCAGCGCGACACAGTGCCCAGGCGCAGCTCGGCAAACTCACGGTCCGTCCGCAGCTTGGCAGGCATTACCTGCCACACGGACTCGACGGCGCTTACCGCTCCCACCTTGAGCAATGTCTGGAGGACAAACTGCCAGTCGGCGCGGGTGTCAATGCCACGCTCGACCATCTGTGCAATCACGGTCCGCAGCTTCCGGCTCCAGTTGTCGGCGAGCGAGTCGTTCATCGCCTTGCGCTTGCGAGGTGAGGCGCGCTGCACTGCGCGCCAGCCTGCGTCGTGCTTCGGGACGATGGCGCGCAGGATGGCGCGCATACTCTCGGGTGAGAGCGAAGCGCGCTCCATCGGGGACAGTGACGTATAGCTCTCGTACACATCAGAGCGGGCACGATGCGTGCCCCGCTCCTTGACCTGGTTGACAAGTGCGCCCATCCGACTTGCGAGCTGGTCTGGCGGGAGGGGATGGATACGGCTGGCTTTGGCGGGATGAGACGGCTGAAGAGTAGCCGGTGCCGGTGGTGGAGCCTCGGCAGCAGCGGCCGAGGCCAGCTGCCGCATCAAGAGGACGCGCGAGGGCCCGGCGAGGCGGCGTGTAAGCATCGCGCGGGATGTAGGTGTTGCTGTGTGGCTTTTCAGAATTCGGCCAAAGTCGAGGTCAACTCCAGTCCAGCCGTGATTGTGCCTGATACCTGACGTGTACTTTTAGTAAGTTACACCCCGTCTGACATTGGTACGACCAACTTCCGCCAGTTGCCACCCAACGATCAATCAAAACACCCGCCATGGACCTCGACGACCTTGGTGAGCTCCGGAGGTCCGTGTCTCAACTAACCCCAGTCGTCGACAATAACTATGTTCTCGGAGGCTCGGACGACGAGCGCGAGCGCGAGCAGAATGCACTCCTCCACCAGCAGCTGGAGCAGCGCAAGCGCATGCGCTCGATGGCCGTCCCAACCGATGACAGCAAGGTGCGCGAGCGGCTGCGCGCGTACGGCGAACCTATAACGCTTTTCGGAGAGGGCCCAGGAGACCGACGTGATCGTCTCAAGCTCGTGCAGGAGCGCTATGAGGTCATGAAGGGGCGACCGTTGGCGATCGACAGCGACGGCGGGAGTAGCGATAGCGACGAGGGCGAGTTCTACACCGAGGGCAGCAACGAGCTCCTGCAGGCGCGTCGGAAAATTGCGCACTACTCTCTCCCCCGGGCAAAGCGACGCGTCGCACGGCAGCGGATTGAGAGCAGTGTTCCACTGAGCCGTATCATCAACCTCCGCAAGGAAGTGTTCTCCGAGCTCCAAGTGAGTCTGTTCATGATGTCTAGCTGATAACAGACATTTCAGAACCTCGGTTCACAATTTGGTGATGATCGCCCACTGTCTACCATCCGCTTCTCGCCCAACTCGAAGCTCATCCTGACTACTAGCTGGACGGGCACAAGCAAGGTGTGGGACCTGCCCAACTTGAACCAGGTTGCGGTGCGGCGTGGACATTCCGAGAAGATCTCGGGAGCTGCATGGCACCCAGACGCGACCCTTGGTCTCTCAGAAAGCGCCGCTAATTTTGCCACTGGTGGCGCCGAGGGCGACGTCAAGCTGTGGTCGATGGATCAGGAGAAGCCCATCGTTACACTGGCGGGACACACGAACCGCGTGGGTCGCGTCGAGTTCCACCCGTCGGGTGCGTACCTCGGGTCGGCTGGGTTCGACGGCACATGGCGCTTGTGGGATGTGGAGACACACAAGGAGCTGCTAGTGCAGGAGGGCCACAGCAAGGAGGTGATGGCGTTGGCGTTCCAGGACGACGGCGCGCTGGTCGCGTCAGGAGGCTTTGACGCAATTGGACGCGTGTGGGACACACGTACCGGGCGCACAGCGATGGTGCTCGACGGGCATGTCAAGGAGATCCTCAGCATGGACTTTGCGCCCAACGGGTGAGCCAGTGGCATAGACAAGCTGACATGACAGGTTCCAAGTGGCGACAGGCTCTGGAGATAACACTGTGCGAATCTGGGACCTGCGCGCGCTCCGCACCCAGCACGCAATGCCGGCGCATAAGAGCAGTGTGTCAGACGTGCGCTTCTTCCGCGCGACAGGCGAGAGCCCGTTCGTCGCACTGGGAGCGGAACAACTGGGCGGAAAAGAGAACGGTCTCGCGAATGGCAGTGGAATGGATGTGGACGGAGAGGAAAAGGACACGGAGGAGAAGGAGGAGCCAAAACCCGAGACACCGCTCCCGCGCTCCGGCCTGTTCCTCGTCACGGGCGGCTTCGACGGCCATGTGCGCGTATGGAGCGCTGATGAGTGGGCGCCAGTGCGCGACCTCGCGACTGACGCGGGCAAGGTCATGAGTGCGGACGTGAGTGGCGACGGGCGGTTCATCGCGAGTGCAAGCTACTCGCGGAGTTTCCACCTGTTTGGCGGGGACCATTCGCTGTAGGTGAGACTAGTGATGTTGACGTGTGGTTGAGGGACCAGTCTATGGTATTGACTGAAGATGCGAGGGGCGGAGTGGCGACTGAGTTGGATCCAGGATGAAGACCCGGCTGTGTGAGGCCTTGGTGCGTCGGCCCCCTGCAACCCGTGTTGGTCGACGACTATTCACATCAGCTGGGTTGCACGAGTCAGCTGTGCCATTTCTGTTAGCCGCCTTCCTCGCTGACGCTGACCACACGCGGCACCATCCCCATCTCCCTCTTCCTTCTTCCCATCTTCCCACCTTCCCATCCTTCTTCCCACCTTGTTTCAAACCATCCTTCCATCATACGTCTCGAATCCCTCCCTGTTTTCCTCCCGCTCGCTGTAGCATTGCACTTGGCCCCTACCACGGATGTTGACCCGCTCTCGCTCCCGTCTGCCCTCCGAGTTGGTCGACGAACCTTCCCCCCCACAACGGCGAGCTGCGTCTCAACAGGCTGGCTACTCAGTTATATTTTCCGCTCGCTGCAGTCATCCTCCCTGAAATCCAGCCGCGCATCTCCTTCCTCCCTCCAACGGCTGAAGGCCCTTGTGTACGGACCGTCACTCACTCCCACAGGGCGCACCAGACTCCTTCTGAGGAGCAAGTTAGCCGTCGCTAAGCCGGCCAGTAAGCTTGACTTTCCAGAGACTCAAGTACTCTGGGATTATCTGGAATTGTACAGGCTCCTCGATCAGCACGTCATCATGACGCTGGAGACACAGAGGCGGGGCTGGGTCAGCGATACGTGCCCGCTGAGCGGCGACTCCGAGAATCTGTCTGGCACGGAGGCGCTTGTGGACGACCCGGACAGCAACCATATCGACGCGTGCGATACTGACAAGCTTTCAGGAGACCTCGGGCCCGCGGAAGTCAGCGTGGAGTTCGGCGACCAGCCCGAAGAAGATCCTAACCTGTTGAAGTGCACCTTAGCTCAAGACGGGCAACCTCCACTCTCGCCCCGGCGCAGCACGCCAATGTCCCTGCGCATCGATGCCCCTCTTCCTCCTGACACCCCGCCGCCGACCCCACCTCGTCCTTGTCCAGCGAAGATCGGTACCCTCACTCCTCAGCCCCTCGCCCTTACCCGGCCCGCCTCACTACGAGCGCCTGGCACCGGCCTGGATACCTTCCCAAGCCGAACCCAGGTCAGTATACCTGCAGTCAATGACGGCGGTAATGGCAGCGATGATGGCCAGGACGCGATTGACCTCATGACTCAGACACCGGTTACGGAAAATCCACAGCCAACCCATCATTTGAAGTCCCTCAAAGTGGACGATCACGTCGTAGTTGGCCCTGGGACCTGCAAGATGATCGCGAGCAGCACCAGAGCCGCACGAAACCTCCGTGAGCGCAACCAGCCCATCGCGGTGTGTATCGACATCGGGCAACATGGCAAAGATACGGTACATTATGCTAGGTGCGCGAACCTCGCCCTAAGTCACCTGGTCCTCCCCGGATGGCACTACCTCGAGGTTCTGACCATTCACGATGCCCACTCTGCGCTTGAGTGTGGCTCTGGCCTGGCCCGCCTCTTCCTCCCGGGCGTCGACTACATGCTTGCATTTGGCCCGAACCCGTCTGCCAACGAAGAGCCGTGGGACGAGATGGCCAGGATTCTTCGCAGTCTTGTCAGTACTTTGGAGCAACGTGAAGTCCGCCGCGTTCGGGTGATTCTTCCTTTCAATGGATATGGTACGCTCCCCCCAAGCTCAGCGTGTGCGGGGCGTTTGGCAACTGCTACCACATCACTGAGCCACGATTTGCAGTCAATAGCGCAGCACCTTGTGCTGGGTGAGAGACCAACGTGGGTCGAGATCGACTTCCTCCTCGTCGAGTTGATCCCAGCCCGCTGCGCCTCCTGCCGCCATCCCTGGACCAGGATCATTTGATTTTGGCCGAGCAATGTCTTGAACTGCCATGCGTTGGTTGCATCCGCGCTTCGAGCTCATTGGCTCGTAGGTTTTGTATTAGATGATGAATACTTCTTGTCCCGTTCACGATCTATACATGCAAAGTTGAGCACAAGAGCCCATTGTGTGTGTGTATTGTGACAGTGTAACGTTGTGGAGGAGGGTGTATTAATACAGTGGCAGGTGCAGATGGCATGTCGCTCTTGTGGGTTTCACATGCAAAATTAAAATGGCTATACCTTGCGCTTGTCCTTGCGTCCGAATCCGCTAAACTCTTCGCGCGCAACGAGCCACATGGCCGTGACGCTCACGACGTCCTTGAGGTTCTCCTCTGTCAGGCACACCTCGTCGCGAATACGCGCTGCGACATCGGTAGCTGGGCCCGACTTGGCCGTAGTCGCACAGACGTCGGTGAGCGACAGGCCCTTGAGTACTGACGGAATCTTGAGCACAGCGATAACCTTGGGGTGGTGCGGTGCGGGGGTGAGTGTTGCCAGCAGCTGGCGCTGGCCTGTGCGCTTGACCCACACGCTGCACGCCCATGGTGTCTCGCTGTCCTCTGGGTCCGAGTCATAGTCGTCGTCTTCGGGTGTCAGGGGCTGGTCCGGCACTTGGACTGTGGGCACAGCGCCTTGCTCGTCCCCGTCGAGGCTGACGTAGTTGGCGTTCAGGTCGGCGGATGCAGTATCGTCTGACGAGCGCGCCGCCCTTGTGGGTGACGCGCGCCGCTTACTCGGCGCTGGGGATGATGGCACCGGAGATGGTGCTGTGCCCTTGCGCGCCCTGATGGTCGAATCGAGATGTGGCTGCTGGCGAGGCAAGAGGTTCACGCGCGAGCTCGCGGGACTGCCGCCCGAGGATGGGGTTGGCAGTAGTGGACGTGTACGCTTGATGAGGCTGGCACCCTCGGCCGCTGGGTGGCGTCGGAGCGCCGCGATCGCGTCCTCGTTCGTTGTTGAAAACCGCATCTTGACCCACTCGAACACAACTTCATCCGCACCGTCACCAGGGATCGCGTTCCCAACCATGTCGAGGCCCGCCGCGGCCGCCGCGACAATGTGCGACGCCCACCCCTCCATGTTTTTCTTTGCCCATCGCCGGACCGTCCAGGTGTAGCCCACAGGACGGCCCGACCGGACAAGATTCACCGGGTCCGACTCTAGTCCCTCAGGCCTGGGCACCTCGCCGACGAGGCCGACGACTGCGCCGTTCATGTCGAGGTTGGTCTGGGAAGAGTTGCGCGCCATTACGGTCGGGGCAAGCCCGAAAGTGGGATGGCCAAGCTTCTCGAGCTCTGCGGTAGGATTGAAGTGCACCGCGGGTCCCAGGGGGGGTGTTGACGGTGGCACCTGGAGGCTGCTTGTTGGCTCAACGGCGAGGAAAGTGGTTGGCCGCAACCCGGTAATGCTTCCTCTTCTTGGGTGCTCTTTTGGGTCCGCCGCGTTGCGCTTGCGGAAGATCTTGCCAAAGAACTTCTTGGGACGCTCATCTTGCACTCGGAGGCCATGTACATCCAAATTGACAGCCTTGCCAGCGGCATCGGTATTCGGGTGCTTTGTGTCCTCACGGGTGACTGAAGGCGACAGGAGCGATATGTTGGACATGATGGACGGGGGGCGCGCCACTCTCACACCATTATAGGGTTCAATGGACGGGCGGGGGGAGTTGCCAGCGATCGAACCCGCAACGCCACCTGGCAGAGGGAGCCATACTTCGGATGGCTCGAGGATTCCGACACCGTTGATGTCGAGGTGACGTTTGTGGAACTTGGCTACCCGGCTGTCGGTCCCGGCATCCGTTACGATCGTCGGTTGGACCACGTTGTGCACTGACAGATTGTAAAGTGGGATGATGCGGTGCTTGGCCGAGGTACTGCTGACCACCGAGGCATTGCTGGTCGAAGCTTGGGACCCGGTAGACGATCTACGCCGGACGGTTGGGGCCACGGTTTGGGCCTGATTCTCAGGCAACGGTGGAAGATGTGGAGCACCAGATGCCGCTTCCGATAGCGGTGCGTCCGACGTCGTGGACCCTGGTGCCGTGGACGACGACACGGCCGGGTCTGGCCGTTCATTGGCGGTCTCCTCCAAAGTTGCAGGTGTCTCAAATGACTGTCTGGCGGGCACTGTGGTTGCTGGCGTTTCATCAAAGGTGCGAGCGGCTGCTGAAGTCGTCACCGCAGGTGATGACATGGGAGGAGCCATACTCCTCGACGCCGCGTCAGATCCAGTTCTGGTCCTTGTAGGTTTCGTCGGCATGACGAGCTGGAGCTGCAAGTTCAACGGGTTCTTGGACGACGTTGGTGGAGGCTTGACAAGTACATACGTCTGCGAGCCGTCAGCTTGACCGATGAATTGCAACGCACCTCGACGCGTCCTTTACGTCGACCGGTCGCGCCCACTCCGCCGATTCCACCAGAGCCCCGGCTGGCTGAGCTGAGACCCCGGCGGCGATTGCCGTCTGCGTTGGATTGTTGCCCATCGTCATCCACAGCAGTGTTTCCGATGACGACATCTGCGTTGCCGGGGCGGCGGGATGGGCTCGACCCGGATGAGGCGCTGCCATCTCGGTCTGTCCGCAGTGGGGTTCTCATCGGCGTTGGGGAGCCTTCCCCAGACTCTGGTTCAGTCGCGATCGGCTTCAGAGGAGTACTGGGATTGGAATTGAGCGTGAGGACGTCCAGTCCCCTGGATATCATGGATACGAATCTGGAGGCAGGTCCCTCGTCGGCGTCTGGGGGCTGTGCGACGTTCACGGCCATTGAATTTGAGCAAGGCGAAGAAGGGGGATGTCTGTTCGACGTGCTGGTGGTAGGAGATGATGGGGATTGAGATTGTTGTTGAGCATCGTCATTGTTGAACAGGTTCAAGGGATTTGGGAGGTTTGAGATGCCAGGGATGGCCGAGAGGAAGTTGGGAGGCATCGTGCCATTCGAGGCGCTAGCCAGACTCTTTCAACCTTGGGCCCAAAGGGGAACGACAGGACGACAGGGCGAGGCTGTCACGATGCACGGCTAGAGACTCCACCAGCGCACTGCAAAGTCAATTGGAACGTACTCGGCTGGGGATGAGCAAGGGTCGATTTGTACCGCCGTCCAGTACGCAAAGGTGAGGCGATGTGAGAAGGGAGAAGGGGATATAGCTCAGTCTTCGGGAGGACTAGTAGGTTGGATGCGGATTTGGATGATGATGGGACGAAGGGTGAAGGGTGAAGGGGAAGGTGGCGTCAACACGGGCGCCGTCAAGCCCAAGGGGGAATCGGGTAGGTACTGTGGGTGGGGTGGCCAACTGGGATGACTGGCGCTTGGCACGGATTGTCAAAATGGCCTGCACCTCAAGAGCGGAGCAATTGGGTGAGACGTTGGAGCTCGACCAAGGCAAAGCCAAGTCGTGATGCACCTGCAGCAAGTGCGTGACTGTCGGTTGAGGGTGGTTGATCGATGCAATCTTGAGAAGCAGCTCGGGCCTATCCAAATCAGCGTTCCAAGTTCTTTCCATCTAACAACGAGGTCGGGTGCATGTACGGGAGTGAGGGGCCGAGGCCGCGGGCCGAGAGTGGCAAGAAGCGAGCAAGGCTACGCAAACGACAGGCTGCTAGGCATGGCAGGGACGGTGTGAAGTCATGGTGTTTGTCTGGCGAGGGGCTTGGACGGCGGGATCCACGTACCTTGTGTAGATGGAGTGATGGCAACAAGGCGAGTTGATGATGAGCAGATGACAAGTGATTGTGATTGTGGAGTTGAGGGTGAGCTCACGGGCCAAAAGTGACAGTGACACCAACTCAAACTATCGGACGTGGGGGAGCGGTCTGCTGCGGAATCGGGCGTGGCGGACTTGGATACGGGACAGCCAAGGGAACGGGAAGGCAAGGGAGAGATTACAAAGTCGTAATGCGATCATCATCACATGTCATTATTATGGAATCCTAATACATTACCACTTCCCTTCTACTCCATGGCCGCCGGTGTGACGCAAAGTTGCCTCCCTTCCGGCCCTTGGTCCCTGAACGAACGAAGAGGGAGACAATCGATTCAGGGTCTTGCTCTCAGGGGACACGGTAACTTTGTATACTTGTTCACCATTTCATCTATTAATAATACAAATTGCTCTTATCATCCAGTCCCCGTATCCGCTATAGTTTTATCGCATACAAGCGTTCCATGAGTAACAAGGCATCCTGAAACCATGCTCAGCCTTGAACCGCTGCGGCATGCCATCTATCATCAGTGGCGTCCCAATATACTCGTGTGTTGAACATGACACACCAATGGTCAGCAGTACATGCCTTCTTTTGCCAACAAGCCTGTTCAGCTTGAGTGATCCGCCGCAAGGCCCGATCAGTCTGGGTTTGAGGGTGGGGGGCGATCAATGTAGCTACTCGAGTGGCGTCCGGCCCGACACGAGGCCAAAGTTCAAGCCACATGGCTCGGCCTTTCCGCGATCCCGAGGCGAGCTCGGACCGTACGCATAATACAATCTGACAAACCACCGTGTCATCTTGACCGAGAGCCGACTGTGCCCGAGGTGGCTGCCGCTCGGGGCCGCCGGCGAGGACGCCATGTCCAGACAAACCGAGGTGTCACACCAATTGTGCTCTCACGGACAGACATCCTCAGCCACGAAACCGTCCGCACCGCCACGTCACATTATTCAATCCTTATCTAAATACAAGGTGGTGGCGGTGCATTGCTAGTGAGACAGGTGTGCCGCAGTCTCCAGATCGAGATACGAAGACATGTACCAAGTCAAGAGATCCATAGCCCTCCTCCTCAGCCCTGCTCCTGCTCCTGCTCCTACTCATACTCCACCGCCTCATCCTCCTCCATGCCTCAGGGCATGGGCTCTACTCTTGTTGTTACATGACGTAGGTTGGCATCCGAATCTCCAGATTCTCGTCACCCACATCCCAGACATACGACGCTGTTTCGTTTCCGTCCTGTGCGTAACCTTGCCCGGCAGACAAGCAAGCCGGCGTTCCTGTGTAGAGGTCGGAAATCCCCGCGATTAGTCAAACTCTGTTGGGGACTCTTTCCGCCTCATTTCCCAAAAACACTGCAAGACGCCGAGTGTGATGACGAGGGCAAGTGGACAGGCCAACCACAAGCTCGGAAAAAAAGAACAATGGGAGGACACATCCCACGAAACCAGTGAGATGTGCACCTGTACCCGCGCCGGCCACCAGAGGTGACTGAGCTATCCGAGCGCTGATCGATTCAAGATGGAACCGCTTTCACTCGACCGTCCGGGTCTGCCGCAAGCCGCTAGTCGATCCCTTGGAGGAAAACTGGAGCTGGAGTTGTCGCAGTGTCAGACATTTTTCTTCCTGCAAGCTCCAACTTGCGGCTCTACGTCTGCCGGGATGAAGCGTGTACACCTTATCATTTTGGTGTGACTAGACACAGACAGGACAGACCTGATGCGTGACATGGCGAACATGAGTAGCTCATTACAACAGGCTAGGGATAAGCTGCCACCTGAAAGCGTGCGAAAAAAAGTGATCAAACGAGTTTCCACCCGCGGCGCTGGCTACATGGCCCATGTCTTGAAGAGACGCGACTCGATTCGACCAGACAAAACGAGGCCAAATGGTGCTCTTAACCCATTTGTCCTGTCCGTAGTGGCGTATTAGTCAGCGTACATGATACACGTGGTGCACATGGTAGTCGCCATCTGCAATTTGTCCTTTTGGCTTGTACCAGTGGTCACGTCGAATTGCCACCCACCGCCTAGAAGACGGGCGTCGACGGCCATGGCTGACTACCACGGCTAGCCGTTGTGACACTGGTACATCTCTCCTTGGCACCTTGGCTGGGCATGTATAGGTACCTTGTGACAATGCACGAGGCAGGTACAAGGGCAAGACTGCACCAGTCACATCTAGTTGTCCGGATGGAGCGTCCATGGTGGCTGAATCGGCGAGTATCATATGATTCTGGTTCTGATCTGTTCCATCCAGGCACACACCACTCTGAGCATTTCGGCAAGCAGACGTAGTTCTCTCACAGCTTGCTTCTTCTTTGCTTCTCTCATCGTCTCACATCGCCACACGTCGACACATTCTCAACGCCTCACGGCAACTACAACTCGGTGCGCCTACAAAGGCACCACCGCACGCACCTTGCCCTTCCCGTCCCCGCCTCTTCACTCCAAGTGGTGCCCCTTCCCTCTCACCAAACTCGTTTCCACTTGCTCACCATGCCCTCACCCATTGGCGACTGGCCCGCCCAACGCACAGGCATCTCCGAAGCCTCCGCTCTCCTCTCAAACGAGTGCTCACCCATCAGATCGCGGCCCTCCACGCCGCCGCAGTTCACAAACCCTTTCCCGGAACGGACACCGAGGGCTATCCGAACGGCGTCGTCTCACACCCCGCACAGCGCTATGGACGCGCGCTCTCTCAGTCCAATAGAGATCCAACGGCGCCAGAGCAATGCGAGTCTCATACGCTCCCGCTCCGTTGTCGACCTCGCCGGGAGTAGTGGCGCGATCGACCGCTCGCGCGCACTCGCCCTCATCGCCGTGTGTACGTTGAGCATCGGAAGCCACTTGTACGTTGCGTTTTCCTCCGAATCGCATACATCCCGGCAGATTCTAACCCCAGCCTCATGTACGTCTCTGGTCCGATCAAGAGCAGGCTCCACCGCGAACTAGGGTCCACGAATAGCCAGTTCTCACTCATGATCTCAGCACTCAAGTGAGCCTTTCCTCAACAAAGCTAATGAAGTCTAAACTCGACATGGACACCCCTCGTTGCCGGAATCCTTGTGGCCCGGTACGGTACGGCCGCGTCCTCCCTGGTCACCACCGGGTTTATCCTCCTCGGCGCGATCATCCTCTACGCAGGCGTGTATTCGGGCGCGATCGCCATCATGGCCCTCGGATACTTTCTCTTCGGGCTGGGCAACACACCCCTCATGGTCGTGCAAGAAACTCTCCTGGCCAGTCTCTCGCCCGGTGCGCACCTTGGCCTCTCCCTCGCGCTCGGGCTAGTAAGTGGCAAGACGTCATCTTTCGTCGCCTCGTTCACGTCCCTTCCCCTCGCCGAGGCGTTTGGCGACACAGCCCCCTTTGCAGTCGGGCTCGCTCTTTGCACCATGTCCTTTTCCGCCAATGTCCTCCGCCTAGGCTTAGGCTGTGGGGCCGCACAGACGCGCGACTCGGCCGAAGTGAGCCCAAAACGCATTGTCCGCTTCGATGGCGTCTCGCGCCTGGGCGACGTCTTCTGGCTCTACATCCTCGTCAACCTTTTCTGCGGGGCGATCTGGCAGCCCTTCCTCCACCTCAGTGCGAATGTGAGTCCCATCACATGTCAAGCTAACGTAGATTGTCCAGGTTCGCTTCGACCTGACCGAGTCACAGGCAAGCATGAACGCGTCCGTGCTCATGGCCGGAGCGATCATCCTCTATCCCATCATCGGGTGGATAACCGACCGCGATCAGGGCTCACCACGCATGACGTACCTCCTCTTCTTCGTGACATCCATCCTAACTCTGTTCTGCTACGTCTACCTCGCCCTTCCTGTTACCCTCACGCACACTCCGTGGCCCGGCCTCATCTCCTGGGCACTGGGCCACGGCGCTTCCACCCTCCTCCTGGTCGTCATGATCCCACGCATGATGCCCGTCATCCTCGTTCCGTTGGGATTGGGACTGCACAAATCGCTCGAAACGGCTGCGTCGAGTGCGTCCCAAACTCTGTCTGGGTTGTGGCTCGACTTGGCCAAGGACCGGCGTGGGGAGAGTGGCGCGGCAGAGGGACTCGTCCTAATTTATGCTGCCATCAATGTCGTGCAGTTTATCTCTGCCGTAGTTCTGTGGCGCTTTGAACGGCGCCGGCGTCTCGCGGCAAAGCACGCTGCGTGGGAAGAGTATGCCGAGTACGAGCAGCTGCCAATGGACGACGACGAAGGTTCTGACGACGAGTACGCCGATGCGCTGGCCCGTATTGCAGCCAAGATTGAGGAGGACGGGCCGCAGAGTGGGCTTGCGCGCAACGACGCTGAGCGCAAGCGCAGCCGCGCCTTCTTCATCGCCGGCCTCGGGTTCATCATCTGCGTGTGGACGCTGTGGATCGTCACCGCCTGGAAGAAGCTGTAGAGCGGTACGCTATCTGACGTGCAAAAGTACTCTTGGGCCCTGAAGTTGTATAATATGTAGATGTAGACATGTAAGCATGTAAGCATGTACCCGTGACCTGACCATGTTACATGCTTGCATCTACTCTCTAACTGTCCTCTTCCTCAATGTACATGCGGGTCGTGCTGTTACGGCGGCTAACGGCGCGACTTGCGACTCTACTTCCAATGCGCGATGGGCTCGCCGTCCTGCTGCCGACGGGGCTGAACGTGCGCGCTGATCGGATCGCATTCGCAACCGCCTCCTTGTACGTTGGTGGTTCTTCTCCCATCTCGGTCTCCTGCCCACTGATAAGGCGGTCGTACACGATATTCCGCTCGAGCAGCGAGTCTTCATGTTCTGGGTGGCCGGGCGCATGTGAACCATGCAACGCGGGCGGGGTCATCGCGCCGGGCGAGAGCGGTGTGTGTGTCCCCGACTGCGGTGCGGTATGCGTGCGCGGCGTGAGGTGGCCCGGCGTACTAGGATGCGAACCGGGGTGGTACAACTGCGACGGGTGGGCAAGCGAGTGGAGCACGCTCGTGCCAACGCCGATTAGCGCACTGCCCGTCTGCTTCTGCGGCTCGGCCGCGCGCCCGTGCACCGAGCAGCCCTTGCCGATGGGAGAGGGCTCGATGTCCAGTCTGTCATACCGGGGGAGCGAGTTGTACTGTGCGTTCACGCGGCAGTCGAGGATCTTTAACGGTGTCTCGATGATGATGTCAAATTGCTTCCGGCGGCCCTTTGAGTCGATCGCCATGTTGTCGCCTCTCTCCACACGGAGCGTGATCTTCAGCCAGTGCTGCATGCTCAGCATCGTGCTCTCGTGCTTGGTCGTAAATTTAATGCGCGACGAGCAGTCGGGAACCGCCACGTCCTTCTCTAGATGCCACGGTCCCATTGGGTTTAGGAGAGACGCATACACGTCGTCCTCGGGGTGGATTAACTCGCTGAACTCGCGCGGGTTGTTCAATACCGCTTGCCGCGCCAAGGGAGCGAGCGGGCTGTCCTTTGGCGCCGACGAATCCTCGGAGAGAATAGGCAGGATCGATTCCGTCTTGTCCTTGTGGCTTCGGGCAGCGAACAGGATAAACCGGCGCGGAGGCTCGTGTCGTGCAACCTTCTTGTTGGCTGCAAAGTAGTCCGTCTTCTCCTCGAGCGCGATCGTAACGCGGTAGATTTTGCACTTGGTCAACGGCATTAATCGGATGCTGATCGGGATCGTGCCGCCGATTGGGAACGCTTTGCCGCTTAATGCGATCTGGTAGCGCATCTGGTCCTCCCACTGCCTCTCGACAATTACGTTCTCTGTCTCCTCCAAGTCGTCCTCCTGTGGCCCAGCGATCATCGTCACCTCGAGCTCCTCTACCCAATTCGACGTTAACGCACCGACTCTAACAACCGTCGCTTTCAGACGGTACTTGACGCTCCCATACTCAGCATGCACCGTTGGAGGCGCATCAGGTGGAATGGTGAACGAGATCGGGTAGTTGTACACACCCTTCCGGAATTCCTTCCAGTTGTGGATCGAGCCCTCGTCGTCGGACTCCTCCTTCTCCTTGCCAAAGAGTCTATGCCGCGCACGCCCTCGGCTCTCTGAGCGGTCACCCTTCCCAGCCGGGCTGGACACACGACTCCGCGCACCAGGCCGCAGCGCTGGTGACATTGAGTCATCATGGTAGGGTGTGCGAGGCGTTTCTGCGCCCCGCGTGCGGCTGCTCGCTCGCGAAGCCGATCGACTGCCCGTCCGGTTGCGCGACTCGCTCCTACCGCCCAGCCCGCGTAAGGCGGCAGTTAAGCTGAAGCGATGGTGTTGGCGCTCGCGTCCCTCCTCAGGAAGGGAGGCGCTCGCAAGGGAGCTACCAGAGTCATCAATCGCAGTCGCTGATGGCCGCTGCCGGGGCGAAACGTGGCGGCTGAGCTCGGTCGAATCATCGTCGACCGTGTTCCGGAGGGAGCTCTGCCTTCGCTGTGCCGCAGCAGGCAGCATTAAATCCGGTATGTTGTTCAACGTAGTCGGTTCGAGGTGTAATGACGGCGGTCGGGGCGCCGAGGACGCGTTAAACGCGACTAGCGAAGGCGAGTGATGCGGCGTGTTATACGCGGTAGGGATCGCAAACGTGGCACCGCGCACGGGATGATACTCATCGTCTTCATCGGTGGAGTGATTGGTAGTCACGCGCCGCAGTCCAGTATTGTCATCCTCTGTCGCCACTGCCGCCAGCGCTCTGTCAGCAGCGCCCTCATTAAATCTGACGAAGGGAGCTGGCGATCCTGGCGCGTCAGGTGGCGTTGTGAGCGGGGGGTCGTCCCAGCGCGGGTCGTCCTGCTCGCTCTCGCGGCGCGACGTTGCGCTTGGTGGCATCGGTGAGCGCGCGCGGCTCCCACCCTGGACGAGGATCGAAGAAGGTTGGCTCGAGATTGGCGGCGAGGTCACGGACAGCGGGGTGGCCACGGCGGAGTATGCAGGCGTCGGCCCACGCTCATCAACTGACATGTTGCGCGTGGTGTTGAGCAGCCCCGTGAGGTCCGTAGCGCTAGGGACGCGAGTGGGAGCCGCACTGTTGATGGGGCTGCCAGCACGCGAGATGCCGTCACGGTACCATTCCTGCCAGTCGGACGG
Organism: Cutaneotrichosporon spelunceum; assembly: GCA_030805415.1. Lineage (NCBI taxonomy): Eukaryota > Fungi > Basidiomycota > Tremellomycetes > Trichosporonales > Trichosporonaceae > Cutaneotrichosporon > Cutaneotrichosporon spelunceum. Next base: position 708,747 of record BTCM01000001.1, read on the forward strand.
ATCGGCAGGGAGTGCACTCAGTGAGCGCGGCAGGGGCCTGCCGCGCGTCTCCCATTCGTCCTCCTCGCGCTCGGCGACGCCATCCTCGTCGTCCGAATCGAGGTCGTGCTGCGCTAGCACACCGGGCCCGACTGACACACTCCGCCGCGCTGTCTGCACTTTGGCCTCCTCGGCACCATTGAAGAACGTTGTCGCCTCGTTGATCAGCTCGTGTTCCTCATGTGTGTCTGTGCGTCGCGGTCCGATACCTGAGATGAGCGTCCAAGGGTGCAGGAATGACTCACCTTCAGGCCACTCGGTGCGCGCGATGCCCTCAAGCGATATGCCGATGTTGCGGATCCGCGTCGGTTTGTGCAACCGCACAGTTAGGAGGCCGCGCACGACCGCCGACGGCCCGTCGTTGCGTGCATGCTGGGGGCGGCCTCTGAAATCTGCACCCGTCGACGTGCCGCGCAGGTAGATGACCGGCTCAGTGAGCCGGATCTGGAGCGGCGAGGTGTTTTTCACCATGTCGAGAGGCCGGGGAAGGTGGTACTACCAGAAGGAAGTGATGGTGCTATGGCTAGACGCAAGATTGCGCGCGCGCCCTGGCCGAGAGGTGGCCACGTGATGGAAGAGTCGTGTGATGGCGATTGGCCGTCCTAGGCGATCAAGATATCAGAGGCCAAGCTGGGCCGGCGCGGTCGTGAAACAGAGCGCCGTCGGGTCGTGGCCTAGTCGTGGAATGGACAGGTGACGCAAAGCGCGACCAGGGGGGTGATGCAAAGCTGAGTTTGGCCAGCGGCGGAAAAGGAAACGTCTGTAGATGGGACCTGGCCACGGTGCGGTGCCTTGTTCCGCCCACGGCCTAGAGTGCCAAGCAGCTCGACCACCCCAGCTGACCCCAGCGGACTCGGCGAACCCAGCGGCAAGCTCCAATCACGTGCACACCCATCCCCCATTATCCCATTACAATGAACCTTACATTTTACCTTGAGCACAATCCTAAGCACTGCCAATTAATAATCCATTCACCTTATCACCAAAATACTAGGCGAGGCAAGCGATCCCACCCCAGGTCAGCCAGCACCTTCCCCGCACTCGCCACTCAGGCCAAGTCACAACAACCCCACTCGCCACTCTCCGTTCTCCGTTCGCCTCTCCCCACAATGCCCCGCCGTCCGATGGACGACACAGACGACCCCTCGGGGTTGTCCCAGTACGCCCTCTGGGAGACCAAGTCGTGCGTCTAGTACTCGACGCTGCTGATTCAGACGGTACTACATCACAGCGAGCGCGGGGAGTACGCACCGCGTGCTCAAGATCGACCGCGCCGACGTCGACCTCAACGTCGTCGAGGACGCAACCGAGTACGACAACGAGCAGCTCGATTTACTCCTTCGCATGGTTGATGAAGGAAACAAGAGCCAAGGCGGTCTGACGAAGGGACACGCCTTCTTCGGCATCGTCGGCTTTGTTCAGTTCACCGCCGGTTGGTACATGTGCATCGTGACTCAGCGGAGCGTTGTCGGCCTACTTGGAGGACACTACAGTGAGATACTGGCCATGTAGCAAGTTGACACCAGTCTACCACTGCGACAGGACAAAAGTGCCAGCCACCTCGTCTGGGCTTGCTGACTCCAGCTCATCCCCATCTCACCCAAGGCGTCTGCCCTCTCCTACGATTCCAAGTGGGTTGCCCAAATCTCGGCTGACCCCAGATATATCAGCACGTTTGACCAGGTTGACCTGTCCAAGAATTTCTACTTCTCGTGAGCAAAGCATCGTCCTTCACAAGCTCACTCAGCTACTCCTACGACATCACGAATGTGCTCCAGCTCAATCTCACTGTACCGGATGGGAAGCGCCGCCTCAATACGCGCTTTATGTGGAACCATCACCTTCTGAAGCACGTGTTTGACCTTGAAGATCCAGAGAACCGTAGCCCATGGGTTCTGCCCTTCATCCACGGCTCGTTTGACCAGACGAGTGAGCTGCTGCGGGGTTAATGAGTTGATATCAGAAATCAACGTCTTCTCCCGAACAGTGTACCTCACGCTGATAGCCCGGAGGTCACGGTTCCACGCCGGTGTCCGTTTCCTGACTCGAGGTGCAGACGAGAATGTGAGCTGCGATACCATATTGCTAGCTGACGGCCAGGGCGACGTCGCAAACGAAGTGGAGACGGAGCAGATGTAAGCTTATTCCCATTCAAGCCAGCTGACAGCAGTGTGTCCGAACCCCTCGCCACCCCGTTCGGCTATCCTGTCAACTGCAAAGATGGACCCGACTATGGTGGTTACACCAGCTTCATCCAGCTGCGCGGCAGTATCCCGGTCATGTGGCATCAAGTGTCTGAAAAGATGGTTCCCAAGCCGCCCATCGAGAGTGAGTGGGATCATGTCGATATCAACTGACTGCAGTCACTATCAAGGACCCATACTACTCGCCTGCAGCACGGCACTTTGATAATTTGCTCGGGCGCTACGGCGCCCCAATCTTCATCCTGAACCTTGTTAAGAGCAAGGAGACAGTCCCACGGGAGTCCAAGCTCCTTGTTGAGTACGGCGAGTGCGTCGAGTACCTCAACCAGTTCCTACCTGAAGGCAAGAAGATGCGCTATATCGCCTGGGACATGGCCATGGCCGCAAAGAGGTCAGCTTTAGAAGCCTATTGAACTGACGCCAGTCGACACCAGGACGTGATGGGAATCCTGGAGGACGTGTGTGAGGAGAGCATCCAGCTAACACACTTCTTCCATGGAGGAGCGGCGCGGCACGAAGTCACGTAGGTTGAGAGGAGTGGCGATCCCTAATGGCAGAAATGAAGAGCACCGCGACATGCCACTGCTCCAGTGCGGTGTGCTCCGCGTCAACTGCGTCGACTGCCTCGACCGCACCAACGCCGCTCAGTTCGCCATAGCGAAACGTGCGCTTGGACATCAGCTCTACGCCCTTGGCCTCCTTAACAGCCCCAACCTCCCTTTCGCTTGCGATGCCGTGGAGGTGTTGACAGAGGTGAGCAGTGAGTATACCAGAAGCTGACAAGCAGATGTACCATGACCACGGAGATTGTATGCTGTGTCACGAGCAACGCTGACTCCAGTCCTTGCCTACCAGTACACGGGCAGTGCCGTTGTGAACCGCGACACCTATCGCCCAACAAAGGCGACTCAGTGGACAAGCCACTCGCGAGATCTTGCTCGTGAGCTAGCCTCTACCTACCCTCTGCTAACATGCAGAAAACATCAAACGATATTTCAACAATTCCATCCTTGGTGAGCTAGGTTTTGCTGATTCACAGGCTCACCTTAGACGCCGACAAGCAAGCTGCAATGAACCTCTTCGTAAGCTCGACGGTGTGCTACAGCTGACCTCCAGCTTGGTGTGGAATCTGCAGCGGCAAGCAAGGTGCACAAGCCGCGACCCAACTACCGCCACTGGTACACAGAAAAGCACCTCGAGCCGCCAAGCCTAGGCGCTCTTGGAGATGAGACAGCAGTCCCGCGACGCTGGTTCGACGAGTATTACAAGCCGTCTGTCCTCACTCAACTGGACAAAGTCTACGCTTTGTACGCCCCTCGCCCCGGATTCAGTGCTAACGTTAGCGAAATGACCTCAACATTAAAGTTCACAAGGTTGGTGGAGCGTGGCTTCCGTCGTTCTAGCTAACGTTAGTCACCGCAACAAGAACGGCATGCAGAGCCCTTTCGAGACGATCGGCGTGACTGGCCCCTCATCTCCAAACTCTAGAACGCCACGACTACGTCGCACAGCTCGCCGCTGGGCTACAGCCAAGTCGCCCCAAAGAGACGAGGACTCTGGGAGCGAGACACAGCCGACAGAAAGTCCCCATCCGCCCCACGCTCTGGAGACATTAGTCGCATCACTGCTCGACCCGCCAGACATGGACCAGCGCGTCCGTGAGTACGACTGGTACATGCACTACCATACCGATGACCTGCTGTCAGCTGCGTCGACTGCCGCATCGCAGGACCTGCAGCGATACGTGCGAGCTGCGCAGCTCGCCTCGGGTATGGAGATTGATGAGCCAGCGCCAGACACACCGCCAGCCACGAGCGTTGCAACTGCAACGGAAGGTATGTCCGAGGAAATGTACGAGCCGCCCAAACAGACGCTTCAGTTTTACGACAACTGGCTGCACGGATCTGCCGCGGCGGTATAATTATTGTATCACCTGCATCGACATACTTGTATCAACAAATCCAATGTTACACTAGTTGAGCTTGGTGCGCATCATGACGCTCTTGGCCTGCGTGAGCTGCGCATAGCCTAGGACACTGAGCGAGTAGCCGCGTCCCGTGTCCTTGACGCCCGTCCAGGGGACGGCGGGGTCGAGTGCGTCCGCACGGTTGAGGTAGACGGTACCGGCCTCGAGCTCGTCGACAAAGTTGTTGAACACAGCAATGCTAGCCGCCTCGTCGGGGTTGGTCCACACGCTAGCAGTGAGGCCGTACCGCGAGTCGTTCATAAGTGCGAGTGCCTCCTCGTCGCTGTCAACCTTCATAATCGCCGCGACGGGCCCAAACGTCTCCTCGGACATGACCTCCATCCCGTGGTCGACGTTAGTGAGCACCTGGGGCCCAACAAGCGTCGTGCCTTCCTTGGCGCCTACAAACTCGTTCTCTCCCACGAGGAGCGTGGCGCCGGCCGCAACAGCGTCCGCGACCTGCTTCCGGATACGTTTGGCGCTGGCGAGCGACACGACAGGCCCGAGCGTAGTGTCCTTGGCCATGGGGTCGCCAACGACATAGTCCTTGCGAGTCAAGTCTGCAAACTGCTTCACAAACTCGTCGTACACGGCCGAGTGGACGTAAATGCGTTCAACGGAGCAGCAGCTCTGACCCGAGTTGAAGAACGCACCGTCGACTAGGTTGGCGACGGTGTACGCCAGGTCCGCGTCTTCACGAACATATGCGGGATCCTTGCCACCCAGCTCGAGGCCGACACCCTTGAAGCCACGGCCGTGCGCCGCGGCCTCCTGCACCGCCTGGCCGCCCGGAACCGAGCCAGTGAAGGAGACGAAGTTGATCCGCGGGTCCGCGCACAGGTCCAGAGTCCCCTGCTGGGAGAGGTGGATGACCTGTACGACGTTGGGGGGGAGGTCTACAGTGTTAAAACACTCGAGCACGCGCTCGGCAGGCACAGGCGTCTGCGGCGCGGGCTTGATGATCACCGTGTTGCCGGCGAGGAGGGCCGGGATGACCGAGTTGACCATCGTCAGGTGCGGGAAGTTCCAGGGGGTAATGGAGCTAGGATTAGTGGGTTCCCAGGCAGTCAAGAGCGGGCGGCGTAAAGACGAGACCGAGGTGGGGATGTTTGGATATGCCATAGCGGCTTGACAATCGGGAGACGGGCGAGCCGTGACGAAATGGAAGGGGCATACGCCACCCACATGCCCAAGTTCAAAGTTGGGTGACTCACACAACAACACCCAGGGGCTGCTTGATAATGTAGCGCCTGTTCGCCTCGTCGTCCGTGTCAGTCAGAGGAATCGGAGCCAGTGCCTCTTTGGCAATCTTAATCAGGTGGCGGGCACGGTAGAGCGTGCCGTTGATCTCGCCCTTGCACTGGCCGACAGGACTGGCGTCAGCTCATGCCAATCGGGAAACGTACCGGCCCATCTGGAGCGCAATGTCCTCTGCCAAGAGATCTGTGTTCTTCTCAAACTCGGCCGCCCAGCGCTCGGCAAACGCCATGCGCTCCTCGAGCGGAACCTTGCGCCAGACCTTCTGCGCCTTGACAGCCTGCGAGATGACCGTGTCGAGCTGCGACGCGCTCAGGAGCGGGCGTGTGCACACTGCTTCCTGAGTGTAGGGGCTGATCGTGGTCTGAATGTTGATTTCGGGCATTGCGTCCAGAGTGGATAAGTGGGATGAGAGAAAGGAGAAAATGCCAGCGTCGCGTCAGCTTGTCCCAGTCCAGAGTTGCGAGCCGCCGCTTGCCGCCGCTTAGCGTTTATCTGGCCAGCCATACCGTCGGCGGAGTCCGAACGACCTCCATCCCTAACCACGTGGTTGGAAACGATTGAATCAAATACACATCATTGCCAAAGACAATTTCGACGCCCCTTTGACAGTTGGCCCATCTGCTCGCGCGCTCATCCACCCATCCATACCCAGAACACCAGCAACCATGGCCAAGGACGCCGAGCTCAAGGAGGAGAAGAAGAAGAAGCGCAAGTCGGATGCTGCCGAGCTCGTCGCCGACGACAAGAAGGCCAAGAAGGAGAAGCGCAAGTCTCTCGCGGCCGCTGACGCCGACGACAAGGTGAGCCAGCCTTGCCCTATCTGTTGATGCCGATGCTGACACCGCAGGCTGAATTCGACGTTCCCATCGAGGCTATCACGCCGATCGCCGTGCCACTCGCGGGCAAGAAGCTGTCGAAGAAGCTGTTCAAGACGGTCAAGCGGGCGAGCAAGGCGCGTCAGCTCAAGCGCGGTGTCAAGGAGGTCGTCAAGAGCCTGCGGAAGGGCGAGAAGGGTCTGCTGCTTCTCGCTGCCAACATTACGCCTGTTGACGTTGTGTCGCACCTCCCTGTGCTCGCTGAGGAGACCAAGGGAGTCGAGTACGCCTGGGTTCTGAGCAAGTAAGTCGAGCAAGCGAGGAGACATGAAGGACGAACGAGAGCGAACTCAGGATGGCGAATCGGTGAAGGGATGAGTGGGGCCAGCAGTACGAGAGAAGAATAAAGAAGCGATCGGATGGCGATGCCAGAGGAGGGATGGCGCGATTTCGTAATGCGCAGCTGTTGAAAGAGGACCACAGCTGACCTACAGGGAGGAGCTCGGCGCCGCATCCGGCACCAAGCGCGCAACCTCGTGTGTCCTCGTCTGCGCGACCCCACAAAAGCGCAAGGACGCCAAGGCACCATCCGCCGAGGACATTGCCGAGTGGAAGGAGCCGCTCGACGAGTGCCTTGACGAGGTCAAGAAGCTCGAGGCCGTCGTGCAGGCCTAGATGTGAGGGTATAGCGTTGTGATGTACGATATGACTTGGCGGTGAGGAGCTGGGCTGGAATCTGGATTTGTGTGACTGCCTTGTCTGGGTGACTTACCAGGTGCAGTACATCTCATTTGTGTTGGACGGCGTGGAGCACGAGCAATAGCAGGGGACCGACACCGTAGGTGCGAGCCCTGGGGTTTGTGCAGATGAGTCGTCCGGTCGGGGACCATGCTTTCCCGTAACAGCGTGAGGCGCAGGGTTGACAGTTGCTGGCATGAAAGGACTGGAAGATGAGGTGGTCGGCTCTTGCCTGGCTCTATCCAAGCGCTGTCGCTCCCCAATGGCAGCACTTTGCTCCCTTGGCTCTCGTAGAATGCTCGTAGCCTCGACTTCAACGCGCTGCTCTATCCACGTTCATTATGAAACACAACAATGCAAATCAACAACAATGCTATTAACTATACAGCCGAGAACCCTATCTGTTCCACAATCATCTCCGCCTGCCGACGGATTTCTTCTCTATCCGCAGCCCGCTGCACCTCCTCGAGTAGACTCTGCTCGTCCGTCTGTGCTTCCTCCTCCGTCTGTAGCGCTTGTGCCTCTATAGCCAGCTGGATATGCTCCTCCATGAGCAGGCGTTCCTGCGCCTCCTCTGCAGCTGCCGCCACCGCAGCGGCCTCGAGGGCAGCCTCCGCTTCGGCCTCGGCCTCGCGCTCACGCGCGACCTTGAGCGCGAGCTCCATCTGCCGCGCGGCCTGTGCCTGTTCCTCTGCCTCACGGGCTGCGTCGCGCACCACCGCGTCGACGGCACGCGCGAGGGTCTCGAGCTTTGGCCCGTTCAAGCAGCCGAGGTTGACACAGGATTCGGGCAGCATGTGGATGTGTCGTTTGGAGGTTAGAGCCTCAAGCTGCGCCTGGGGAAGGAGAAGCGTACTGATGTCAGCTGGCAAGAGTCAATTTCGAGCTTACATATACATGCCAGAGGCGCGCTTTATGTGCTCCCAGTTGCCAGGGGTCTTGAGCTTGTTCGCGAGGATCGCATACAGCTTTTCGCGGACGCTCTTGAGGCGGCCGGCAAGGACGCTAATCTCCGACAACCAGACCTTGTACATCCGCGTATCGGACAACACTGCGTGCGCAAGACGCGCACCCCACGCTGGCGGGTGGTAGTACAGAGCACGCGCGATATTGCGGAGCTGTGAGTCGACGCGGTCCCGGTCATCCGTGTTCTTCGTTGCCACGCTCACGATGGCTGGTGAGTCCGCATACAGGCCCATGGTCGAGTCGAAGCCTTGTACGAGCACGACAGGGAGGCCCTCATGCACCATAAAGCGCAGCGGCTGTGCGTCACGGTTAGTGTCACCGCTCGAGAGGCCCTGGTACGCCATGATCGCCAGCGGGATCAGATGCTTCTCCTGAAGCAGCGTGGTCAGCTGGCGCCACTGCTGAGGCGAGAGATCTGCGCCTGTTGGGATGCTCCCACTGATATGTAGGAGTACGGCTGAGCGCGGAGCTGCAGCTTGAAGGTCCTCGCGGAAGCCGTCCCAGTCGACCAGGCCCGTCTTGTGGTCAAGAAAGCGGATCATCTTGACGTCGAGCCCGCCATCGCGCAGTGCCGCGATATCTTCCTCTGCAGCGGGAGTCTGGACAAAAACGGAGCGCATGCTCGCCGTTGCTGGGAAGCGGCTGAGGAAGATGGCCGCCATTCTCAGCCCACCAGTGACGCTCATTGCTTGGATAGCAGCAATGCGCTTGTTCTTATACACGACGCTATCCTCGCCGTACCCGAAGCGAGTACCGAGGTCGAGGAATGATGCGTACCCTTCGATCGGGAGTGTCTCATTGAAAAGGCTGGGGTCTTCGCGCAGACTCTTCTCCGCATGTTTCACTGTTGGTGGACGGTAGATGTTGCCGTTGTCGTCACGGAAGCCGTGCACGGCGACGTTCAGCTTATTAGGCGACTCGTCCGCTGCATACGCCTCCTCGATTTGCACGGTGCTGCTGTCAGTCCACCGAAACCAAGGAGGAATCACCTCTGTGCCTGGGCCAGCGGGATCGCGGACCAAGTATCGCGCATCTCCGTAAGGCTGCTATCGGCGGGACGGCCCATGCTCGCCGCCGAGAGCTAATGTCAGAAGACTAGATTCAGATACGTTCGACTCACGTGCTGGATCACGTCCATGAGGAGCGAGTTCTGTGCCTCCAAGTTCAGATGACCAAGGTTGTTGCCAACGTCAGAGAGTTGCGCAAGGGCATGCTCCGCCTCTCGCTGCCCGTTGTTCGCTGCTCGCGTGGCTTGCATGACCGTCTCCATCGCAGTCGAAGATGACGTTTCCGGGTCGATCTGCTCGCGCCCCGCCCGGATAAGCGACTGGAGCGCCTGCACCCTAAGATTGAGCTCATAGTTCATCGGTACATCGGGGTCGGGCCTGGGGTCAGCTTCAAGGGCAGTGACAACAACTCACCGTTTACGCTTGCGCTGCATTCCAGGGGGGACCTCCATCTGGCACATACTGGGCACGCCGCGCTTGATACATCGGCTGCAAGGGACGTTACGATCACACTGGAGTCAGATTCCATCAGATTCAGCTGACTCACATGTTCTGTTGTCAAGAACGAGAGACGAGTCAGTATCTTCTCTACGATATGGCGCGAACATACGTTTCTGTCGTCAGCTCTAGATCGCGCTAAGAAACACCACATACCCTCCGATGGCACTCGGTACAGCTTAGGACAGTCCGGTTCCGTCGTCGCTTAGTCTTACCGTCTTCCAAATAGTACAGGCTGTCGGGGTCACGTCGCTCGCTCTCAGACTCATCCGCGGAACGTGTTCTTTCAGTTGTGAAATCGTGAACGACCCGCCGGCGTGTTGGCTGGGCCGGCTGAGGAGGCTGAAGGATCGGGGCTGTGGGAGTCGGTGGGACCTCGTGCTGTTCCTCCTCCTGGACCGCACCGAACGTGTCGACGAACTCTTGGACCTGCTCGTTCGTGATCGCCTGCCCAATGAGTGCAGCAAAATCCTGTCCCTCATCGACGACGAGCACTCCCGCGCCTTCCTCCTCGTCTTCCAAGCGACTCAGCGCGGCGAGGTCGGCCAGCGTGTCAGGGTCGAGCGCCTGTAGCTGGTTGTGTTCGTGTAACTGGTTGTCTTCATGCAGCTGGTTGTGTGGGTGTAACTGGTTGCCTTCGTGTAGCTGGTTGTGTTCGTGTTCGTGCCCAACCATCTCATCATCTTCTGGGGGAATGGCGCTGAGTGCAGCAGCCAGGTTGAGGTCCAGACCGCCTGTGAGGACGTCAACTTCAGCCCCCCCCTCTTCAGTTCCCTCGACTTGGGCTTCATTGGTGTCCGATGGTTGGATCTCGGGGGGTTGTGGGTCGGGGGCAGGACCAGCCTCGGCTGGAGGTGGGTGGACCTCGATCTCTGGAAGATCGGGGCTGTCGCTCATAGCGCTAAGTCCGATGTTCTGCTTTCCGGGTCAAATTGGTATTAATCGAGAGCTTGAAGTTGTACCAGATTGGAATGGCACCTCTCATCCGGGTTGGGGCAAGATGGGACCCGTGGTCGCTATCAAAAGGTGTTTGCTGGACGTTGTGGCGTGTTTGGGTTGCCCTGACAATTGGGCGGCAAATCTGGGTGGCGATGCGGGAACAGAATTTGATCCCGTATTTGGCTCCTGTGGTTGATGAGGTCATGACAGCCACGCGATCACGTACAGAGCATCCAGGCACAGGCAGTCACCGATCAGCCCACCAACCTGGGAGGCATCCAACAGCTGAGCACTGTCCTCACCATCTCCGTCCTCCCCCATGCTCTTGAGGCCAGTCTTCCTTCACCTGTGCACTAGAACTCCCTACCGTATTCCAAGACACTCGCTCTCCCTCGCTCGTTCCTTTACCCCGTCAGCCATGGCTGCCTTCGAGAAACAGCCCGTAACAGATCCGGCAAGCGTCCCGAACCCGCTTGGCGAGGGCAACTACATCAAGTGGGCTGGTCAGTGCACTAATCCCCTAACGACAGGACGGCTGGATGTCTCATCATTGGCGACGAGGTTCTCAATGGCAAGACCAAGGACACGAATAGCAAGTGAGCTGCGCGCTCAGCAGTCCAGGTCACAAACTAACACCAGCTTCTTCGCGCAGTTTTGCTTCGACCTCGGCATTGATTTGTGAGTTGATCAAAGCTAGGGAGTTAGGGGGCTGACGGCAGGAAGAGAATCGAGGTAATCGCCGACGACGAGGCAGAGATGTGAGACAAGTTGCTCCTTAAAGTTGACATCAGCGTGGAGGCTGCGCGCCGCATGACCCAGAACTACGACTTTGTGGTGACCTCTGGTGGCATCGGCCCCACGCACGATGGTGAGGTACTTCGTGTTACGAGCTGACAACAGACATCACGTACCAGTCGCTCAGCCAAGCGTTCAGCCTCCCTCTGGAGCACGACGCCGAAACCCTGCGTCGCCTACAGGTGATGACAACTGAGGAGCGACGCGCCCAACTCGCAAAGGCGTCCGAAGAAGAGATCGTCGCGCGGAATCGCATGGCACTCTTCCCTATAGCCAAGGGGGGACATGGCGGTGACGGACAGGGGGGAAACAGGTCTGAGATCTTGTTCGTGTGCGATGATCGGTGGGTGCCCGTCGTCCGGCTGGGTGGTAAAGTGAGCTTCGGGCAGTAGCGCTAGCTCACATCAGCTCTGCGTGTTTCCCGGTATCCCCACCCTGTTCCAACAGCTGCTCCTCGCATTGGTACCCTACCTTCCGCTTCCGCCGGCGTCATCCAAGCCTTTCCGTCTGCTCGTCTTCTCCAAGTCAGCTCACGTCGTTGATCACAACTGACAGCCAGTTGGCCCGAGTCCAGAATCGCGCCGTATCTCACGGAACTACAGGCTCGCGTCAAGAAGGAGGGCATCCGCATCGGTTCTTGTGAGCTCCACACGGGTGGGCATGAGCTGACATCAGACCCATACCTCTACAAGGGTGTGCACGTGAGTCTGATTGGGCATGACCTTGAGCGGATCAAGGAGCTTGGCAATGAAGTCGCGGAGAAGCTCGAGGGCGAGATCATGTCGGAGGGAAGACTCGGGAGTGACAAGACAGCTGCTCCCGTCAAGGAGTGATGTTAGCAGCCATGTATGAGTCTTGTACATCCGCCGCGTGCAGTTCATTGAGGCTGGGGGCTTGTTGATGGACACTGATGGACCGAGAGGTGGAGGCAACGGGAGCAAATCTTGGTCAACTAGATTCAGCTACAAGTAGTGTTATCGCCTCCGTTATCCATCAACCCACTCCATCATCGCTGCTCTGCGGCAATATGCCGCCCCTCCTTCCGTTCTCGCTTGACGCGTTGCGCTCACATGCGATATTCATTCCCCCCGCCTCTACGAGCGATGACGGGTGGGAGCTTGTCGGGCCGCAGCCGTCGCTCGATGGCTTCCCCGCACCGAAGAACGCACGCCTTGCAGTCCGCGATAGAGACTTGATCGTTGCGTTTGGCAAGGAGATCCGCATGACCAGCCTTTCCAGCGAGGGATGGGAAGTTCATGGGACGAGTGTTGGAGGCTACAAGGTGCGTATTCCCACACCACGGGAGAGAAGCTAACGGCAGACGCTCAAGTCACCTCATCTTACGTTCACCATCCACCAGCTCGTGCTCAATCCCACTGGGCGCTTGCTCGCCGTTGTCGGACATCACCAACTCGTCGTCTTAGTCTTGCCCCGCGCAGGGTTCGCCAGCTCGGTCGGCGGCGAGGTTACGTGTCGGTGCGTTGTTGTCTCCTTCAATCTTCCCCATCTCTCCACAACCTCACAGATGTGGCTAACCGGCAGCTCCTTCCCCGTGGACGAGTACCAGCACTCACCATCATCCCTCATTCCTCTCACCAAAGTCCGATGGCATCCGTGGGGAGAGGGCGGCAACTCGCTCTGGGTCCTCGCCGCCAATGGCAACCTCTTGTGAGCTTGAGTATGGCTGTCACAACTGACGGCAGCGAGTATGACATCCTTCGCCCCCAGGACCCCGTGCAGAAGTTCTCCTTCCTCCCAGACAAGACGAGCCGGCCAAAGAGCAAGTTCTCGGCCGTGGACCCACTCTCACAGTACGCAACGTCGTTTACGTTTGGTCCCAGAGGCATGGACTTTGCTCCACTCATGGTTTACGCACTCATGGCCAACGGCGACGTCTACACCATGGGTCCCGTGTTGCCGTCAAGTGCTGAGGTGCCAGCCACGTACCTCGCCTCATTGCAAGCCTGGGTCGCGGAGGGGTTGAAACAGCTTGAGGACGCCAAGGCGAAGCCAGGAGAACAAGGCAGCGCAGAGTACGCGTCGCTCATGGGACGAAGGCAGCTGCAAGAGGCGTGGGTGAACACCGTCGTGAAGCAGGGGTCACAGGATGATGAGCAATCCACGCTGTCCACCCCACCAAGGCGACGCGGCTTCGGACTGCCCGAACGCGCACCTTCACCACCACAGTCCGACAAGCCGCCTCCTCCGCCCGGCTTTGTGCGCGTACACCCCCCACACCTGACCGCCACCGGCGGCCCCGCGGCTGGCATGCACCGCCCACTCGCGCGACAGGGCCCCCTCCTCTTCAACCCCGCACCTCAGGAGGTCGGCAACGGGGGCGACATCGATGAGCAGAGTGCAACGGACATCACGATCTTGCATGCGGCTGGCGACGTGCCTGAGGGGGAGGAGGCTGACGCGCGCGTCGATGTACTTGCGATCGCGTGGTCGAGCGGACGCGTTGACCTCGGTATTGTTACCGAAGGGTGTGAGCCGCGTTGGATAACTTCGCGCGATCCCGCACCCACTGACATCTACCTTCACATTGTGGAGAGTGTGCTGTCCTCCTTCCCTTCTTCCGAGCCCGATGCAATTGCGCTAAACAGCCCCGCGTTCGTGGCGGATCCAATCCACTCCGATGTCGTGTATGTCGGTCACACGTTTGGCGTCGACGCCATCTCCATTGCACCGTGGGTGACCCAGCTTCTGGCGGGTGAGACGAAGCTGTTTCCAAGCGATGTGGCGCAGCTGGTCGAAACAAGGTGAGTTGCAGTCCTTGCTCTCTGCTAACTAGCATAGCCCGTCAAACCCCATTGTCGGGATCGCGACGTTCTGTAATATTACTCTAGGGTACGGCCTCCTGGCACTTGCATCAAGCGGGCAGCTCGCCGCCGTGGAAATGGACGTGCGAGTGCCTGACCGCGGGTTTGCCCCACCCGAGCCTGTGCCTGCGCCGGACAAGAACAGCCAGTCGTTACTCGACAAGCCGTTCGAAGTGTCCCTTCCTACAACCCAATACAATCCTAAAATGGCAATCCGCAAGGCCCCCGACTCGCACAAGGTGCTCGAAACCATTGGACCAGCGCACGTGACTGCCCTCCGTGACGCTGCCTCGCAGATCAAGTCGCGCACACACGCAGTCGAGGAGGCCAGCGCCAAGACTGAGGCCCGCCTCGACCTCCAGGTCAAGGAGTATGCGCGGCAGCTCGTAGTGCTCCGCACCGCAGCTGCGTCTGTCAGTGCGCTCCGGAGTGTGACGGCGCGAAACGCTGAGCGTGCCGAGGGTGCCTTGGCCGCACAGCAGTCGCTCGGGGACCGTCTCGACGCCGTCCTCACTGCGCTGATGGCCGAGCACCGACCGCAGATCGGCGGAGTAGAGCGGCGGTGGTTCGACGAGCTTGAGCGTATCCGGGCACGTGTGAACGGCATGCGAGGAAGCCCTGGCTTTGCACCCCGCGCCCAGGTGCTCAAGGAGCAACTCGAGGTCGTGCGACCGCTTGTAAAGACTGCCAACGCTCGCGAGGAGGAGTACGGAGCGCGTCAGCTGCGCCCTCTCCAGGCTGCATTAGGGAGCCGTGGCGACGAGCTCGCGCGCCTGATGCGCAAGATGAACGCACTGAGCGTGCGTGTCGAAGAGATTGATTAGTAGTACAACATTGCATGCACTAGCATACAGAACAAAGTTAAGCGAGCTTGGAAACAATGGCGGCGGCGCGTTCCCCCTCGAACGCGTCTGGTGGGATCTGGCCCTGCGTCTCGGTCACAGCGCCCTTGAGGACATACAGGAAGGGTGACGAGCCGGCCGGTGGCGGCGTGGTCTGATACGCGACTGGGTCAGCCATCCTTGCCAAGGGAACTCACTTGGTGTCCGACATCGCGAGCAGGCAAACCCCTGCCTCATCTCTGTCCCGCCCGCTCGCTCGAGGAGGATCCGTTCGGACGGCACAGCGGCGAGTTTGAACTTTCTCGCTGGCACGGAAGGGGAAGGCTGTGTGCGGATGATGTAGGCGCCGTCAGTTCTTGTGTCAGCTAAGTCCAGAGATGAGCTGGGTGTTGCCAGCCCAGGTCCCACCCAACCTGCCGCCAACTCACTTTCGTTGAGGGAGCCGGTCAAGCTTGCCCTGTAAAACGAGGACGAAGTCGCCACAGAGACAGTAGTATGACCGAAGGACAGCGCGGGACGCTTGGAGGTGTGGTTGGGGTTTTGGGCCGTCAGACATTGTCAATCTCTTGGGAAGAATAGAGGAAAGCAACCACGCCAGTCGCAGCGGTCACTGAATTCGAGGTGTTGGGTGGCAATTGCTTCCGTTTGTTGTGCCACATCCTGAAGCAAGTTGGTGTATGCATGGCAGAGGACAGATGAAAGGAAAGACAGGGATACGAAGACAAAGACATGGATGTGCTAGGACAGATTGTCCTTGTGCTGGCGCTCTCGTTCCACCTTCGTCTGTAGGCGCCGCTGGTGTAGGGTCAGGCGGGAACGGATCGACAGCGGGCGAAGTGATTTTGTCCAGACAACAGCCGGTGGTGCCGGAGACGAGGGAGGTGGGGTGAAGACATGTAGGCCTGGGATGAGAGGACTAATGGTGCGTGGTGTGGGGCTCTGTGAGATCAGAGCCACGGTCTGTGGACCATCGCAATTCGGAGATGGGCTCTTGGAAAGAGCACTCGGTTCTGATGATCTGCCTCTTTCCAGAAGTGGCGTTGACGCTGGTACAAGCGAGCCTGGCCCAAGAGACGAAAGGACAGGGCATCGGCGCTTCTGCCAAGGACTGGGTGATTCATCGGCATCTTCCAGGCTTGGGAATAACACCCGAGGCACCGGGGAGGAGACTGGCATCCCAGCTATGCGCCTCTTGCCTGCCAGAGGTGACGTGGGAGGGGTGAGGCGGCCAGGCTGAGGCGTTAGTGGGGAGAATTTGAGCACAGTCGGGGCTGAGAGGCGCACGCCGATTCGCCGTTTGCGTTTAGGCGTTGGAGTGTCGGGAATATCGATCACAGCAGTACTCTTGCTTCGCCACAGGGCCTGGATGCTGTCCTCATCTGGAGAGGATGGTGGTGGCGGGGCATGGGCAGAGTAGCCCAGCGACTGGTGAGCAACTTGGAGAAGGGCAGAGGCGTCAAGTGCTAATGTCAGCTCGATACCCATTCTTGTACCTGAACTCACCCTCGACCCATGACCGCTCTGATCTTGGAAATATTCTTTGCAATCGCGGCCAACGCAGCGCGTACAGCTGTCATCAGCTGCGACTTGGCAGTCAGAGGCCTCACTCTAGATCGGGGGAGACGTTGGAAACCTGCTCCCATGACCTCGGCACACAGAGGTGCCTCGAAGAGTACAGACGGTGGCTTCATTCCTGTGGGCATGCTGTACCTCCACGACAGACCAATCAGTCTCTATTCGAGGTGAGCGTTGACAACTAATGAACCCACTCGCTTCCACTTGTCGTCCCTATCGAATGGCTTGGTGGCCCACCGCCGCAGGCGAATGTTTGCGTTGTACAGCTCGAGCTGGTCGCGCGTCATGCCATACGATACCGCGAAGAGGAACTCGAAATGCGGGACCTGCCGATGCTTCGTCACTCCCTCACGGTTGGTGAGCGTACCAACGTAGAATGTCGTGTAGACAGACGTGTCGACTGGTGGTGTTAGTGGAGCAAGCTAATGGAAAAGAACATGTACCCACCTCGGAGCTCGTGTGCGCGGTCAATGTCCCAACCGGCGCCCAGGAGCACTAGGTCAACACAGTCGCCAACGTTGGGAATGTAGTCCTTCTGCGACATTAGATCTGTCGCTTTGCACGAGGTGAAGTGTGTCACTTGCCTTGAGCTTTACCCAGCGGAGCTGCGTATCGACATAGACCGACTCGTCCGCCTTGAGAACGAGGCCTTCTGTTGTCAGCTTTGGGAACAAGGAGCTATGTCTACCCTCTCTACGCTGACACGATTGCTGGAACACCTTGCCCAAGACCTTGGGTCAGTATACTGCAACCTATGTCTTACCTCTTCAGCGTGCGCAGTGCCGAGGTGGAGGGGGATCTCGGCCCGTGTTGCGAGGAGCGACTTGAATCAGCATACCAATTAGACATACGTGAGCTAACTTACAAAGCCCTCGATATGGTGCACGACGCGCTCGAGCAATCGCCTGCGCTCCAGGTAAGCAGAGTCAATGAGGCTTTTGCCGTTTAAGTGGAGGATGTCGAAGAAAACAAGGCATAGGTGCCTCAGGCGCAAGGGAAGGCTCGGATTCCTTCAGTCAGTGTGGTCAAACAGACGCATACATCGCCGAGGACACCCCGGCAGCCTGGAGGCGCCAGAACTCCTCGATACCTGGACCGCGGCCTCCCTCTCTGTCGCCTTCGTTGTAGGGCACGACTTCAGCTTCCAGAATGACGCTGGTGACCTCTGTTCGTCTGGCAGAGATACGAGGACGGGGCATGGGGTGGGCAGAGCCAATAGTTAAACCGAGGGCAGCGAGGATCAAGCTGCTGTCAGCCGGCCTCGTACGACCCACGCATGTGTGTGCCGTCGGTCTGCGGTACTGTTTCGCTTAGACTTGCTGAATATTGTAATCTTGGGCTTGCAATCAACGACTTCCACATGGATCTGCATTCTACCGTTAGTTGCGCAGACAACGCGACTCGGCTCACCGATATCCATCGTACTTCGTCTCAGCCCAGACAGAGCGGCAGTCCTTGCCGATAAAGCCCTTGAGGGCATCTCGTACAGAGCGGCCCTTCACGCATTTTGGGATCTGATGTCAGCTCTAGCATCTAGGCCGGCTTACCTGGACGTTGACATTGAGAACTGGGCCCGCGGACACTACATAGTCGTCCTTGACGGTCTCAGAGGCAGCCGCGCACCATTCCATACACCCTTTTCCGTCTCGAAAGAGGCGGGCCATGGCAGGTTCCCACGCCCACATGGCCTCGTGGAGGCCCAGCTGCGTTGGCCCCGCTGACGCTGGGACGCCAAGGAGGAGCGTGGGGTGGCGCGCATGAATGAGAGCAAGGGGGTAGAGGAGTGGCCGGAGGTCCCGCAGGATGACCTGCGTGAGGACAGCCATTGCGCGAGGGCTCAACCCTGCGTCGCGGTATAAGCAGCGGAGGATTGTGCTGGGAGGCCGCAGAGCGATTGGGGTCTGAGAGAGCTGTGAGAAGTCGGAGTGTGCTGCGAGTTCATCGAGCAGAGCGTCGACCTCAGCGATAGAGATATTCGAACGCGTGGTCTCGGGAGCCTGGTGTCAGATCCACCACCAGCGACATCTGGGTACACGTTCAAGCACTGCGTGGACTACCGCCTCCCCAAGGCATGATAACCCGCCCACTCTCTCACATGACACGGCGTCCCAGTGTGTCAGACCCTCGACGGCGAGTACGGATTCCAGTTCGGCCGCCAACTGCGTCTCTCGGAGCCCGTATCGTCGCCGATTGCCCTCATGGGGGAAGAGGAGGCGAAAGACATGCGCTGTAGTCTTTGCTGGAAGTGGGGAGGGAAGGTGGCTGATCCAAGATCTAAAGATCCGAGCCGGCGAGAGTGGTGGCCGTTGGCCATTGATACCTGCAGGAAGCTCGGAGGGCGGCGGGTGGTCGAGGTGGAAGACGAGCTCGGCGAAGCTGGCGTCAGCTCAAACGACAGGGAAGGGCAGAGATGTCCGGCTGCGTACGACTCGAAAGTGACGTCCATTACACGCAACATTTGGCGAGGCCGGAAGGGGACGACTATAGTGTAGTGTGAGGTGGTTGTGGGGCCGACATGATGTGCTGTCACGCGCAAGAGGGGAGGACAGATGAAAGGATGGATAAATGGGAGAGAGTGTGTTGCAGAAAGTTGAGTTCACCTAACATGACCTCCATTGTCTCCCACAGCCTAGCCGCCTACCAAAGAGAGCTCTCCACACGTCTGAAAGATCAAACGCGTCCATCGGACACTTCGGTAAGAACACCAACTGCTACACAGCATGCATGCATACGTGGTCGAGGAACCGGGCGCACAGCCAACTTCAGACCAACGGTTGACTCGACTGCTTCCCACGTGACTGGAACCAAACAAGAGGCTCAGCGCCATCCAAGTGGTTTAGCACACCTGCACATCTTGAGGGCCGCTCTCGCGGCAGGCGATTAACGTGATACGTATGCAGACTGCGAGCCACCGACCGCACTGAGACTCATGCCACTCTTGCTTGAACTCCTGGACCTACCGTCATGAACAAGAACTGGGCACAATCCTCTATTGATCTCTGGTCCGTTCCTCGCCATGTCATTTTTGTCCGCGACAGCGGAGATCAGATATTGGGATTGGCGCACCCGGCAATTCTAGCCCTAGCCTACATGCTGCATCAATGCTATTATGCAATCTATCTCCGCGCTCCACTGCTCTACTCAAACGTCTCGCCGCGCGACTCGAACACCGTGCCCTCTGGCGCGTTCTTGTTGCCCGGGCCGAACCAGTCCTCGAAGCCGAAGTCGGTGCCCCAGGGAGGCGACACAAAGCGAGTCTGCTTCCCGGCTGCGGCAAGGCCATCAAGGACCTTCATGTCGTCCTCGTCAAGAACGATGACCTTCTTGTTGTCGTCGATACGAGAAGGGGTGACACTCTTGGGGAGGACAACGACGCCACGGTTAACCTGGTACGAAATGAGGACAGTGGCGACAGTAACACCGTGCTTCTCAGCGATCTTCTTGATCTCGGGGTCGTCGTGGAGGGGCGAGCCCGCGGATCCGAGGGGCGAGTACGCTTGGAGACGGATGCCCTTCGAGTCGCAGTAGGCCTTGAGCTTGTGCTGAGGGTTGTAGGGGTGGAGCTCGACCTGGTTGACGGCAGGGGGAACCTTCCAAGTCTTGCTCAGCCGCTCGAGGTAGAGGTCGGAGAAGTTGGAAACACCAATGGCCTTAACCTTGCCCTTGGCGAGGACAGCCTCCATCTGGCGCCAGGTGTCTGCCTGGTCCCACTTGCGGTCAATGTTACGGCTCCCGTCAGGCTTGGTCGGGAAAAGTTTGCTCGTCCCGTTCTCAACAGTGCGCACAGGCCAGTGGATGAGGTACAGGTCGAGGTAGTCGGTGCCAAGGTCTTTGAGAGTGATGTCAAGACACTCCTCAACGCGGTCATGATATGTGCACCACAGCTTGGAAGTGATGAAGAGCTCCTCGCGGGGGATGCCCGACGCCTTGATGCCCTTGCCAACCTCCTCCTCATTCTGCCATTAGCGCGAGTGATTAGAATTTGCAGCAAGCCCGCCACGCCAACTCACCTGGTAGCACAGAGCGCCATCAATGTGGCGGTATCCACTCTTGATGGCGTGTTCGACAGCCTTCTCGACCTCTCCCGGCTTAGACTGCCAAGTGCCGAGACCGACGGCGGGGATGGTGTGGCCCGAGTTGAGCTTGAATTCGGTGGGGGCAGACTTGGCCATGGTGAAGAGTCGACGGATTATGGTGGTGGGAGGGTAAGAGGGTCGTGAGGTGGGTAAAGAGGAAAATAGTTACGCAGCTCGAGCTTATGAGGTAGCTGCGCCAGCCCACCAGTCCCACACCCACCCCAGTACATCCAGATGTTTCTTCAAACAACCCGGATTCCGGCCCGAGGTCCGGCGGCCCGAAGTAGGCCGGAAGATCCCTGAACCGTGTAACGTGACGCAGTGGCATTTGGGGGTCGATTACTTAATCTCACATGTTCCTGCCAAGCCGACTCAGCTCCGCCAGCGGAGATGAGAGGAAAGAACTCTCATGGCCCGTACAGTGCCACACTCTGAGGCTGAAGGCGATCGATGAGGGAGTGATGGGCAGTAAATAGAGGTCGCGAAGAGGGCTAGGGACTGGTTGGTTAGCCGGGAAGAGGCGGAGCGGGAATTCGACGTTGGTGAGGGGCTTCATGACGCTCCCCCCAAGTTGCCTTGCCGGCTGCGCAAGTTGACCTTGCGACGGCAGTGGCACCATTCCTCTCTTATCTGTACCATCGTGGCCACGTAGACGTCGTCGGGTGTCTACATACTGTATCTGCGCGACACATGCAGGTATGCAACGAGATGGGCCGGCTGTTATTGCTAGAATAGCGGCGTTAGAATAGTTGTCTAATCGAGATCCAACGACGGCGCGAGCAGGCACCCCGTGCTTGACCCATTGGAGCGAGGTATCATAATGGTGGTCCCGTTGCCCGAACCCCGCCCCGCCCCGTTACCACCATTGACCTTATCGCCGTTGGCCGTGCTAAGGATCTTCTCATTCGCGTCTCCATCAGCAGGTGCAGGGCCGTTGCCGGTATTGCTCTCGCCTGGCGCCGAGGAGGGTCTCTGGCCACCACTGCCCATCTCGGTGTCCTCGCCATCGAGTACGACAATTTCAAACGTCGCCTGCAGATTGGGGAGCCTGAGAAAAACCCGCCTTGACCGCCTCGTCCGGCTCAACAATCCTGTCAGGCTTGACGACCTCGTCAAGCTCGACAATCTCCTCCGCAGCGATGACCTCTGTGTGATCTGACTTGGGTGTCTCGACCTTCGCGGGTTGCAATTTCTTGCGGTGCTTTAGGATCTCATTGATGGCCTCGCGGTGCTTGAGCAGAATGCGCTTGTACAGCAGCCGTTGTGACGCCGTCATCGAGATCGGGACGATGGTCTCAATCTTCGGTGGGAGCTTAAGCACATCCGCCTTCACGCGGCGCGGGATATATGGCTTGAGCATCTTGTGCAGCTCAATGATAAGGGTTTCGTTGATGTTCTCAAACCTCCTCTCAAGCTCACGGAGGTCGTTGAAGTTGTCTTTATCGAGGAAGTTGAGAAGGTTAAACAGTTCGCGCAGGTTGTTATTTAACGGCGTGCCGGTAAGCAGGACCCGGTGAACAGCATTCAGCTTCTTGAGCTTCCGGAAAAGGAGGCTGGCGTCATTTTTCACTGTCGTCAGCTGCAATCAGCTGGAAAGAGGAAAGGGGCTCTGCTCACCTGCCTGTCCCTCGTCGACAACGAGTGCCTCCCACCGCGGCACATTGCTGAAGAGACTAAAATCCGCGCCAATGACCGTGTCGTAGGTCGTCAGAACGACGTGTGCCTTGAGGCCGACCGCCTTGGGCTCCATATTCGGATGGTATAGCTCATACTTGGAGATGACTTTACGGGCTGTGATCAGTTGCAGATACGCTCCTTCAAACTCACAAGCTGACTCGCCGTAGTATGGCACTACGCGCACGTGCGGCACCCACCTCTCGAACTCACGCACCCAGTTGGTGATGGTAGAGTTGGGGACAATGACCAGTGACGGGTAGATCTGGAGCTCTTCGGACGCGAGGTAGCCGAGGAACGATGACACCTGGATCGTCTTGCCAAGGCCCATGTCGTCGGCAGGGATGCAGCCCTCGCGCCGGAAGTGCTTATATAGCAGCCACTGGAATCCCTCAACCTGGAATGGCATGAGGGTCCCGCCAACGACCCAGTTTGGCTGTTCCTTCGGAGGGTCCCCAAAGCGCATTGCCATCTCGTCACGTTCCTTGCATTGGGCACTCGTGAGGACTGGCACCGTCACGAGACGCGCGTCTAGGTAACGGCCGAGCGCCTGTTTATATGCTGAATAGAGAGGTGAGTCAACCGGCGGTGGAGTGTCAGCGCACGCCTGATCGTACTGCAGATCGCACCACTTCACAAAGATCCAGGTGACGAGAGGGGCGATCTCGTCTAAATCGTCTCTCGTGAGTCTCCGCCCAGCCAACTCCTCCCAGTCGTCGATCCATACGGCGGCATTGGCGGGAGGCTGGATTCCGCCTCGTTGAACAACCTCGTCGTCCAGCTCATCCTCGTCCTCGTCGGAAGAAGAGATAACCCGCCTACGATTGGCTCCCTTGTGCGTCTTGCTCAGTTTCTTGGCGTTCTTCGGAGGGAACAGCCACAAGTCGAGGATGCGGTCGACTGTGCACCACTGCACAGGAATGTTGACCTGGGCGGTGACGTGGGGTGGCGGCCCGTGGCCCTCCCATTTGCGCTCGAGATCATCCTTCTCGCGATTGTGGTGGAACTGGGCATCCTGCTCCTCCATTACCGCTGTGATAGTTGGTGCGATCATCTCATCACCCTTCGCCGCAAGGGTGTCATCGGTGACAAGGTCAAGCTGGGGTCCTTTCTCGATACAGTTCCGAAGTTTACCCGGCGCCACACCCAACAGCCAGGCATGAGGAACCCAGGTTGTGTGGCGGAAACCCCGACCATTCCACTTCACAAGATACTCGCGTGAGAGACGGTCGCGGTAGCTGGGAAGATCTCCGGGATCGCGTTCAGGTTCGTCTGCATCCGCAGGGAAGGGTCGCCAAGCGATAATTCTGTCCATAATCCACGGCCAGTCACGACAGGCATGACACTCAAATTCGGCTCCTCCGTCCGGAGTGGGATTCTGATACACCTCTGCTAATTTTGGCAAGCCGTATTTCTGACCATTGGGGAATGGACTTCGCACTGGGGTCAGCGGGGCCTGAGAGCAAGCACTTACAATGCTCGTAGTGGCAGGCCTGCTTGCAGCGTTTACAGCGGAAAAGCAGAGGTGCGGGTTCGCTAAGGATCAGGTTGGGAGCCAACTCTGGTTTGGTACTGTCTGAAGTACCATCCTTCGTCTGTGGTGAAGATGGCTGCTGGGCTTCCCCGTCGCCATTGTCGACATCGATGAGGTCATCCTCGCTATGGTTGTTGTTCTCGATTGCCCCGCCAATGTTCTGCTCCTTGCAGACAAAGCACACAGGGAACGCCTCACACCGCGAACACAGAAACGTGCCGACCTCGTCAGCCGGTAGGCTGCGGATGGCAGGGCCCTTGTTGCTCCAGTTGTACGCATTAAGAACCTTGTTGCGCTGTCTCTGAGGGATGCAGCTCTGCCAGCGTCAGTACGTTCATGCTAACCATACGCACCCAGTGGAAGGAGACACAGCACCGCTCGCGCTTGAAGTCAGCCAACGACCACAAGAGGACGAACCTCGAGCCACCCGCCCAAGCCCTCTGCGTGCTCCTCGTCATCGACCAGAAGGTCGTCATTCTCTTCTCTCTTTTTTTTTCTGCTCCCCTTCTTTGCGCCGCGGGCTGCCTGGATGAGCACATCGGCTGGGCGCTGAGCACACTTGTCGGCAATAGACGGCGAGGAAGGTTAGGTGCTTGCTGCCACGGATGAGCGAGTCACGCGGGACGAGGGTGGACGCCGCCGCTTCCGATATTCGAGAGCCTCGTCCTGACTGTCGATATACGACATGGCGCTCGACATGCTCCTGGTCGAGCGCCGCGGCGGCATTATCGGTTGTTGGTGTTGTTGCTGTTCACCAGGGGAAGGGTGAGTTGCGAGTTGATGGGTGGTCGTCGCCAGAGTGGCTTGGCTCGTAGTGGATGTTGGGACTGATAGTTGGACGAATTTGACTCCGAAAAGCGTGTTTGGTTTCTGGCATCGGTTGCTGGGTGGCGAATCCCCGTGGCCGTAAGTGCTGGTACATGCCTCACCCAAACAGTAAACAGGGTAATCGACCCGGCAACAAGCTGTGGCTCCAAGATGGCAACAGACGCGCTCTCCCACAATCCTTGCTACTTCATCTTCTACATCCCTCCATCCGCTCTGACACTTAGTCACCACGACCGACCCCCATCCATCTCCGCACGCAATGTTTGGTATCGCACGCCCCACCCTCAACACCGCCGTACGTGTCACTCCGATTCAAACATATTTGTGTCTCACGCTCAACGCGACGCGTCGCCTCACCCCGGCTAACAGCTAATGCGACAGAAGGCCACCCTCGGCCAGCGCGGCTACGCCAAGGCTACCCTCATCGGCCGCCTCGGTGGCAAGCCCGAGGTCCGCCAGGCCGGCAACGGCAAGAGCTACGTGTCGTGCGTTCACTTGCGATTGCGACCATTCTAACATTAGCTACAACCTCGCAGTCCCCAAGCCCCCCAAGCGCAACGAGGAGGGCGGTGAGTCTCGCCCGCCTTAGCACAACTGACGCTTAGAGGTCATCCGTGACGAGAACGGCTGTGAGTCACAAGGACTGCGGCTCCAGCGCAGATGCTGACCCCAGACACCGTTCGTGACACCAACTGGTGAGCTGATGCACAGGCAGAGCTAACGACAGGTTCACCATCTTCAACTTCCGGCCCACGGCCGCACAGTACATGACCAACCTCGAGCCTGGTACCCAGCTCATGGTTGAGGGTGAGTCACCAGCGACGATCGGATTACCGGCCCTGTTGGGTCAGAGCCGTGCTCATCACAGCCACCCTCGAGACCCGCACCACCCCCACTGAGGCTGGCAACGTCAAGGACGTCCTTCTCCGGTGAGTCGACAGAAAGATTTTGGACTGACTCGTACAGTGAGATCTCTCACCAGGTCGTCTCGCGCAAGAAGAACTAGAGCTGCGAGAATGTAGCGCGAATGTCAGTAGCAAAATACGACACTACTCCGGAGGCGTGCACGTCGCGGTGTTGATTGCTGCCCTGGTCCTCTAACACACCTTCTGATGGAATGGAACGTCGATGAAACATGGGGATCTGGAACGACGATTGACGAGTGAAACCCGCAACATGCTGGTCATCACCCTAGGCATATGACGGTGAATACGCGCCGCCAGTCTGTGATCAACCATCAGCTGAGCCGTGTAGACGTGCTTGACACAGACCTATATAGACAGTGTGACCAGACATGGCAGCATCTGACATCGAATTGAACCGCGCAACGCAAGCGGGCTGACGTGGCACAAGCGAGAATCACAATCCGACACGCAGACGGAGCAGTGTCACCCATCAAGGCGAAGGGCGCAAAGCGACACACGGCGAGCGAGTGTACAGCCGTGAGCCATCGCACGAGGGACCTGTCTCCGCAGCTTTGGCATTCTACCACTGTTGCCTCCGAACCATGGAGCGGACCGACTGTGCGGCGACTCTCGATGGCCTGAACTACCTTCGTGAGCATCTACTAGTGCGCTAACGCCAGAGCTGCGTTGGCATGGTAATGACAAGTTATTTTGGTGGAACGGGAAACGACAGGGAACTAATAACGGACAATGGTGAAGGGAGGTGGAGAGAGGGTATGACTCTCGCTCCTCAGGACATATCATCTACTTTACAAGAACAATAATGCTACAACTGAGTCTACTTTTTCCGCCCCCTGCGGTCCTTGGATGCCTTGGTGCCGTCGCTCGAGGCCAGCCCAAGCGTCTTGACGCAGTCGGGGCAGAACCACGTCTCGGGCAGCGCTCCGTCGATGTTGACACACTTGACGTGGAACTGGTGTCAGAGGAGTCAGGAGAACTCGTACTCACCCATTCGTAAGGACATTTGTCGCTGTCACAACCGATCATCTCGCCGTAGCTCTTCTGCTGGCAGAAGCAATACGGCTGGTCGTCAGGGTCGACCTCCATCGCCTCGACAGTTGGCTCTTCGTCCTCCTCGCCCTCAGCGTCCTGCTCATCTGGCGAGAGCACTTCGCGCTTCGGTCTCCCACGCCCACGCCCTGATGCTGCAGACCCACTGCGTTGCGGGGCCTGTGTGACCATGGGACTGCCACCGCGCGAGCTGCCACGCGAGAGAACGCCGCTGCTTGCCGAGCTGATCGCTGCTGCTAACGGAATAGCCGGCCTCCGGCTGCGCTTGTTCGACCCGCTTCCCAATCCTGTGGAGGGAAGAAGCACGTCTGCGCTTCCCAGATCGCCGAGCTTTACCGGCTCGGTGGCGTCGATGTCTATCCCGCCCACGCGCGTCCATTCAGCTTTGCTGCGATCGCGTGCGCGGCTGACAATACGTTCTAACCGCACCGCGAGCTGCACCTTCTCCTCCTGCAGCTCATGGATCTTGGCCCACTCGCCTTGGATCTTGGAGATGTTCTGCGCGTCCTTGGCTGGGAGGTGGGCTGTTGGAATCGGTGTGTCCTTCGGGACGGGGAGAGGGAAGTTGGCTGACGAAGGTGCACTTGTGGGCGTCAAGCTCTTGATCGATTTCGTCACTCCGTAATGCCGTTGGTTAATACGGTTAAGCAGGTCTGTCGTTAGCATTGCAGCATATGCTACCCACTGTTTATCCTCTCGTCCTTCTCCTGGATCTCCATCAGGAGGAACTTGACCTCGCCTGGTAGGTTGTCGAGGGCTTCGGTTAGCCGGGCTCGAGGCGCGATGAAGCCACCTACTCTGGACAAATTCGGAAGCGACGGCTGCGGCCTCCTCATGGTTGAAATGTGGATGTACTTGGAGGCCTGGGGTTGTGGTCATGTCGTCGGTGATTGAGCATTCGTCAGATTCCACTCGATATGTTTGAACGGTGGCCACCAAATGTTTGGGTGGCGAATTCAGGCTGGTCGTAGGGAGACACGTCTGACAGAGTGGGGCAGAGCTATTCTAATCCCAACCCGACTCAAATCAACATTCAAATAGGGTGCCTGCCAAATAGGGATCAATCCGCCACAAGGCTGGAGGAGATGTAATGCCGATGACATATGGAGAGGCGCTCTGCTCGGTTGGGCCTGGGTGGTGCATGGGAGCGCCAATAGTAGGCGGCTCAATCGATACCGCCCGCTGTCTCCGACGTCGCCTTCGACACCACTCCCGGTACTCTCCCTACCACCCCTACCCCTACACCAAAGCGCCGCCGTCCACTTGGCTCCGCCTACAGGGTTATCCATCATGTTCAAGCAGTCGGCCCTCCCGCGCACCATGCGGGCCACCCGCGCGGCCGCGATCCAGGCCCGTGGCTTTGCGACCCCCGCCGAGACCCCGGTCCGTCACTACGGCGGTCTCAAGGACCAGGACCGCATCTTCCAGAACTTGCTCCGTACTGGTGACCCTGTTAGTTGTGGTGCATGATGTGGCACGTCGAGACACCTGAGACGGAGGTGTGCAAGCTCAGCGCTGCACCCGCCCACTCGGTCCATCTCGGCATGCCGCACCTTCCGAAATGCCAGTGCTGACGCGCAGTACCTCAAGGGCGCGCTCGCGCGTGGCTCCTGGCACAAGACCAAGGAGATCTTGCTCAAGGGCGACACGTACATCATCAACGAGATGAAGGCTTCGGGTCTCCGTGGCCGCGGTGGTGCCGGTTTCCCCTCGGGCCTCAAGTGGAGCTTCAGTTGGTGTTGGTGTTGTAGCGACGCTAATGGCAGTGAACAAGCCGGGATGGGAGAAGGACCCTCGGCCACGCTACCTCGTCGTCAATGCCGACGAGGGTGAGCCCGGAACCTGCAAGGACCGCGAGATCATGCGCGGCGACCCCCACACCCTCGTCGAAGGCTGCCTTGTCGCTGGCCGTGCCATGAACGCCAATGCGGCCTACATTTACATCCGCGGCGAGTTTATCATGGAGGGCCACGCCATGCAGCGCGCCATCGACGAGGCGTACGCTGCTGGCCTGATCGGCAAGAACGCGTGCGGCTCTGGATACGACTTTGACGTCTACCTCCACCGCGGCGCCGGTGCCTACATCTGTGGCGAGGAGACTGCGCTCATCGAGTCGCTCGAGGGCAAGCAGGGCAAGCCCCGTCTTAAGCCTCCTTTCCCGGCTGATGTCGGTGTCTTCGGCTGCCCTTCGACCGTCGCCAACGTCGAGACTGTTGCTGTCGCGCCCACCATTCTCCGCCGCGGCGGTGCGTGGTTCGCCGGGTTCGGCCGTGACCGCAACCAGGGCACCAAGGTGTTCTGCGTCTCGGGCCACGTCAACAACCCTTGTGTTGTCGAGGAGGAGATGTCGATCCCCCTCCAGGAGCT
The DNA here is from genome assembly GCA_030805415.1 of Cutaneotrichosporon spelunceum. Lineage (NCBI taxonomy): Eukaryota > Fungi > Basidiomycota > Tremellomycetes > Trichosporonales > Trichosporonaceae > Cutaneotrichosporon > Cutaneotrichosporon spelunceum. The sequence continues at coordinate 737,668 of BTCM01000001.1, forward strand.
CCTCGAGAAGCACTGTGGTGGTGTTCGCGGCGGCTGGGACAACCTCAAGGGCGTTATCCCTGGCGGCTGCTCGGTCCCCATCATCACCCGCCCCACCGCTGAGCAGTGCCTCATGGACTACGACTCGCTCAAGGACAACGGCACATCGCTCGGCACAGGTGCCGTCATCGTTATGGACAACACCACCGACGTTATCCGTGCCATCGCTCGCTTCTCCCAGTTCTACAAGCACGAGTCCTGCGGCCAATGCACTCCATGCCGCGAGGGCACGACCTGGATGATGAACATGATGAACCGCATGCAGGAGTAAGTCTTCGCTGAGCTCGACTACGCCAACTCGACCCCGACGACTCAAATTCAACGCAGAGCTGACTCTACAGGGGCCGGGCTCAGGTCCGCGAGATTGACCAGCTCTTGGAATTGACGTAAGTTCAAACCTGCGAGAGAGCGCCGGAAGCGGACGGCGCAGTCAGTGTTAGGAAAGCAGACAGCCGGAGTCGGTCTCCAGAGTTGGTGTGCAAGCTGTCCAGGAACGACCTCCACCGCTCTCATCACCTGAGCTCCTATCCCGCCCGATCTCTCAGAACACCACTGACAATCCAGCAAGCAGGTCGAGGGCCACACTATCTGTGCTCTTGGTGACGCCGCGGGTAAGTCTGCCCCGCATCATTGAGGACATGTTGAGCTGACTCTTCCACAGCTTGGCCGATCCAGGGCCTCATGAAGAACTTCCGCCCAGAGGTTGAGCAGCGCCTCGCCGAGTTCCACGAGAAGAACGGCCAGACTCTCTTTGGCGGCCAGCTCAAGTCCGAGACCGACTACTCCCGGGCTGTGCCTGATAGCCTCGGCGGCGAGGTCCCCCTGGTCCAGGCCCCGGCAGCATAGGTTAAAACGCAGTAGACATGCATGTATTGAGCTAGGCAGCGGCGGTTGGAGGTAAGAGTGGGTGAAGAGCCTCTCGCCGACGCCATAGGAACCCCTGCGCTCTGTGCACTTGCTGCGATTGTTAGTTTCCTGTGCGTCCGTGCGCGTGTAGAGACGAGATTATCGGGTGAGTGATTAAAAGCCATCATGACGGATGGTGGAGGCAGAATGGACACTTGCTATTGCTCTCTCTCCCCATGTCCTCCTCTCCGCCACCCGACAACATCCTCGAAGACCCGATCGGGGAGCTCGAGGCCGCCCTCCGAGCCCACGCATTCGGCATAGACCATCACTCATGTGTACTCGTCGACCAGTCTTTCCCGCAGACGGCCGCCGAACGCGCGTTGGTAGCGTCTGAAGCCCGTGAGACTAAACAGACCTCTGATCAAGTTCACGCGCGGGCGAAGCTCGTGTTCCTCGAGAATGAGGGGGAGGCTGAGGTCGTTCTGGACCAGCGCGGATATACTGTGAGCACTGCGAGCTGCTGTACGCATCGATACCATGGATGCTGACACGAACCTTCACCTTCCATCTTGGACTGGGCAGATCGACAACACAACGACATCCACCCAGCTCACGTCGCACACGTTTGAATCACTAGACGCACTCCTCATTGCCATCTCTCCTGCGTATGTTCGTGCGATGAACGATGCCGTCGCGGCACGTTTCGCTCAGGGCATCCCGAAGCGGATGTACCACAACCATGAAGGTGACGACGAGGAGCCAAAGTGGATAGACTAGTCGACGACAGCTGTACCAGACCCGGACGTACGCGTACGACTGCGCGAAGCCATAGTGTAGCCGTAGTGTAGCTGTAATGTAACCGTAGTGCTTCGTCCAACGGTCGCGAGGGCAGGCTGAGACGTAGGCGGCTCCTGACATGAGTGAATGTCAGCCGCGAATTGGCGCGTCGACCACTGCCGTGTTCCAGAACCGGCCGCCGATCACTTCACTTCTAAAGCAGGATGGAAGCCAATGCATGCTGCTTGTTTGTAACTCTCCACTTCACCATGGCAGTTCAAGCCCAAGATGTTCGGCACAGTACGTGATTCTCTGGCTATGCTGACGCAGTGTCGATGCACGAGCGCTACAGCCTCATGCGCCAGAACACTGGACACCCACACGTGATCCTACACGTAGTGTCGTACCCGGCCGACGCGGTGCCTTCCCCGGCTGCCCTCGAGAAACGAGTGAGTGAGCTGCAGGCTGCGCTGCCCATGCTATCGGCGCGCGTGGTCGGCGCACATACCAACAAGCCTGGCTATGTCTCTGGCGACGTATGGCCCTCCTCCTCCATTGTCCACGAGGCCCCCGCGGTCAGGGACTCGGTGGCGGCGTACAAGGCCGCCATTGACACGTTTTCTGCGTCCACTGTCGTGTCCTCGAGGAGTCAAGCCGCCCCAATGTGGCGCGTTACCCTGTTCGCGCCCGACAACGGAGAAGGATATTTGACGGTGGCGATGAATCATCTCCTCATCGACGGGCTTGGCTCAACCCTCCTACTCGCCGCGCTCACGGCGGACCTCGATGCCCCCTCCACAATTCAGCCCGAGGCGTGGGAGAAGCCCACGACGTTCGACGATACAATCTCCACCGTGCCTACCCTAGGCTTCCTGCTCCCGATCATCTTCCGCGAGCTTCTTCTCCCAAAGCTTCCGCGTTTCGTGCAGTCGCCCTTCCTCGCGTCGGATCCGTGGCCCGCCGAGCGCGCTGGCGACTCTCTCACGTGCGGATGGGACATCCTCCTCCTCTCTCTCACACCTGGCCTCATCAGCAAGGTGAAGGAAGCTGGGATAGTGCACGGGATCCGCACCCTCCACCCGCTGCTGAAGATGGCCTACTGCGCCGCCATGTGGCGCGTGTTGGCCAAGTCCACCCTGCACATCGGGGTCGACACGGCTCGGTCTGAGCGCAACCCCGCGCTCGGACATGCGACAATCACACACAACTACGTCAGCAGCACGTCTTGGGACGCTACTCTCGCTGGCGAGGACAGGTTCTGGGCGCGGGCGGAGGAGCTCGCGCATGCCGTTGGGCCGGCTGGCGTGGTGCCCGGACGCATGACCATGGGCTTGCTACGCCATATCCCCGACCCAGAGGTGGACGAGAACGCACCGGGCTTCGATCCCCAACGCCCAACTGGATGGGAGAAATACTTCGTCGAGCGCACGCAGTCGGGGAGGCCGTACCGTGACTCGATGTCGCTGAGCAACCTCGGCCGTGTCGCGCTTCCCCCCGGTGCAAACGACATGTGGTGGGGCCAGACGGCGACGCCGTTCGGAAGCGCCATTATGGTCAACGCTATCGGGCATGAGGGTGGTGTGCGCCTCAGCACTGCGTTCCGCTTCATCGCGATGACCACGGAGGAGGCGGCCGAGATCCATGCCGTGATGGCCCGTGTGCTCAAGCGTATGGCTGGCGATGGCACGGACATGACGCTTGCGGAGATCACTGCTGATGCCCTCGCAAAGGCCTCGGCCTAACACTTTGATTCAGAATATCCCACGCAATACAGCGTAAAGTATAATAAATAGACCCAGATAGTACAGTACAGGTAATGTTCCAACTTGATGTGCCAGACTTGGACCGGCAGGGGGCCGAAGAGCGATGATTTGGTGTAGGCTGCTTGCAATGTCTTTGCAGCTCACCAATATACCTCGACCGACTCGGACGAACTGCCTCAGTCCGGCATTGAGTTTGAGGCTCCCAAAGGAGTTCAAGCGTGGGCTTCACGACCTCGGCCGACGACGGGCGGTTGATCTGCACACAGAGGCGAAACACCAGAAGAAGCACTGCGCGCTAAGCTGTTACCTTATTGCAGGCTGAGGTGCGCAAGGGCAACTCGCTCGAGCAAAGCCAGTAGATGGAGCGGCAAGGGCTGCCTCTGGCCTCCCGCCCTTGTGTAGCCCCGTAAGTACCACCCCCCTAGCATCCTCAGGCTCGTCGGTCTCCTTGTGATTTCGGCGCCGGTACTTGACCGGAGATGGGGGGTGCTCGGGTATAAGTCGGGAATCGTGGCATCCGGGCTGGGCGGAGTGGTTGAAAAGTCAGACATCTTGAAGGCTGTGGAAGGAGGGTAATTACTGAGGATTGTGGCAGCGTTTGGTAAACTTGTCAACGACGACCATGATTGCGTCGACGCTGTTCGAAAGCGGTGGATCGACAGCGAAGTCCACCGTCACCGTATGCCAACGGGTGACAGGGACCGCCAGAGGGCACAACGGCGGGCCGGGCATGACGGCTGGCTTGTACTTCTGACGAGCGTCACACGTCTGCACGTACTAGATGATCATGCGGCGCATGAAGCATCGGATTGGTAGGGATCATCTGAATTACGACCCGACCTCAGCCGACTGTACTGTACATTGCGGTGTTTGGGTGAAGAAACCCACTCCTGGAGAGAAATAGGTGGCGTTCCAGTCAAGTTGTCAGAGCGACGGAAGAATTACAGCCATCTCCCACTAGGGCACGCTATGGCCCGCGATGGTGCTTCATGCTCAGTCGGTCAGTTCACAAATTCCTTGGCTGGGGAGGTAGGGAGGGCTGGGCACCTTGACTTGTAAGCGATCCTCGTCCTCCTCGAAGGCGGTAGGTATTTGCCGAGGGGAAAGGGGGGTGAGGGGTTGAAGGGGTGTGGGAGTGGTTTGAAGGGGTTGGCGGATGTCGAACTGGAAACGCTGTCCGTATGATGTGGTACTTGAGTTGCACTTGCTTGGATTTGTTTCGTGCGAACGGGTTGTTTTGCCATGCTCCCTCTTCCCATACGTCTGTTTTATAGGGCTAGGGGGGAGGGAGGGGGGGGGGGCTCACTAATACAGTTATATTTGAACGGGATCGTACGCTACCGGCGTCTTCGGCCGGCCATGACAATGCCACAATCTTCAAATGGTCACATCTCGTGAACAAATCCCTTGCCTTTCGTGAAATGCCTTGTCCTCCCCGAAGATCAGTGTGACAGGCGCCGTGCTTCCTGGTGCGACAACCCCATGCGAAATGTCGGGAGGGAACGGGAGGGGCCAAGGCAACCTGGGATGCATTGTAGGCTTCTCAACTTGAAGAGATAGAGTAGGGACAGCTCTTCTTGCCAGCAGCATCCGGGGCCACACCAATGTTTTCCCAAGCTACTGGATCCGCTGCCTGGAAGATGCTTTTCACAAACGCTGAGTGGGGAACGGGAATGGATCCTGAGGGCTTCGCTTCTTGTCGGCCTTCTTGTCGGCGATCGTGTCGACCTTGATGTGGGCTTCTATCTCGGCCATGGTGAGGTAAAATGAGGAAGTCACGGGCGCTGAAAAGCGAAAGACTGAGAGTGACGGGGAAGCGGAAGGACGAGCGAGGCCCGGAATTGAAACAGGTTTGTGTTTATCAGGCATGCGTGTCAGCTTATTCCCTTCGGCAGACTTGTGGGATGCTTCTTATTCCCAAATTGCCAGATTGAAATGGCTTCGCATCTTCGCATACTCACTGAATCACACCGGTAGTCGCAGTGGCCCAAGTGGCCATTGGGGGGGTTCAGAAAACAATATCTCCGCTTACTTGTCCTCTACCTGACACCTGATCAATACTGCCTACTGCAGCTTCCTCCATTAATTCATCTTCTTAGCTCTTGTGACCAGATCTCGTTTAGATGTCCCTCTCCCGGCATCTCTTAATGCCCGGCCTTGTTGACGACGAGGCTGAGCTCTCGCCCAGACATGCTCATCCCCTGGCCGGGTGTCTGGTGGTGGCGGCCCTTTCCTCTGACGTTGTACCCCTTCCTGACCGGCCACCGTGCTTGGTCAACGAGGCCTGTCAAGGTACCCTGTTCAGACCTGTTGGATGACTCGAAGGCTCGGGCATTCAGGGCCGGAACAAACGAACGAACGCAGTACTTGTATCTTCGTAGCATCCTCTCATCACCTCCTCTGCATTCTCTTCATACACTACAACAAGACCTGCATCTCGCTCCCCCGACAGAGACGCGAATGACATAAACGAGCTCGCAACGCTCATACCCGTTCCTGTGTGTTGCCCACATCACAGTCGCTCCAAGCCACGGAATTCACCCGCAGAGCCCACCCGATCTGGAGGCTCCAAGGACCGTTGCTCGCCTCTTGTGTACGGTCTTGGCCGATGATGGCATTCCGGCCGATGTTTAAAGACCGATCCAGAGATGACGGCAGCGTTGGATCCTGAACCGGCATACTCGGCATACTCGGCACACCTTTTATACAGCTGCCCACACAAGCGGAACTTCAGCTGCACGTGCGCAAGGAGGAGCAACGCCCGTTTGTCGTGTTCTTAAGTTTAAGCTGATGTATGAGCAGCGGTGTTGTTATGCACCGATATTGGGGCAAAGACAGATCCCCTGCTCTCTAGCCACCTGACTAAGCATCCCAGACGTGTGCGGCTGACGTTCCGAACGGAGGCTCGGCACGAACCTCCATGATGCGATCGTTGTGAACACCGAGAACTCTACATTCCCTAGAAGACAGCCGGTATTTACCGTCTCGGGCCGATGGACAGAGCTAAATGGTCAGCTGGACCGTCGTTCCTCGTCAACAAGAAGCCGGCCGGGACGGTGGAAGGCGGAGACCGATGCGCAGTTATCCCTGCTAGGACCTTCTCGTTTGCTGACCTCGGCGACTTGCTCGAGGCTCTTCACCACCTCTGTTGACTTCAGTGCCAGTACCTCGTGGAGACCCCATCGCCGGTAATAACCGTATGAGGCCTGATAGGCTCCATCTCGAGCGCCGGGGCACACGGCCCGGAGGCCGCTGTATGGGATGCTATAAGGCAGTCGAGACGGCCTCGCTTCAGTTCCAATGCCCCACACGGGACCACACTCACCTCCCAGCAGCCAACCGAAGACACTGTTATGGGCGGATTCAAGCGGATCGAGGACCGGCCCACGCCGAAGGAAGTGTACAACTGGCGTGTGTATATGCTCGCCATCATCTGTGGATGTGGCGCCCTCACATTCGGATATGACGGTAAGTAGGAACTCGTATCAGCATCTGAGACCGTGCCCTGATTATAGGCGCGTTCATCGGCACGACTATCGCCCGGCCCTCTTTCAAGGCGGCAATGGGCATCGACAAGATGACCAAGGCCCAGCAGACGTCCATGACCACGAACCTCACCTCGACATTTACTGGCAGCGCGTGGTTTGGTGCGGTGTTTGCGTGGCCGTGTATGGAAGCGTTCGGGCGCAAGCGGCCGATGCAGGTCAGCGCGTTCCTGTTCAACCTCGGCGCGATCCTCATGACTGTGACGACACACAGCCTCAGCATGATCTACGCAGGCCGCGCCATCACCGGCTTTTCCGTCGGTGAGTAGGATGTTGGAGGAGCTGACCTCAGGCGTGCTCACTGCCACGATCCCGACGTTCATTGGCGAGTTCTCACCTCCCGCCATCCGTGGCCAACTAACAGGCTTCTTCGAGATTGCCTACCAGGTCGGGTCTCTCGTCGGCTTCTGGATCAATTACGGCATTACAAGCCACATGGATGTAACGGGCAACACGTCCTGGCGCGTCGCCATGGCCGTCCAGCTTATTCCTGGTGGTATGCTGGCGGTCGGGTCCATTGTGCTCAAGGAGTCGCCTGGCTGGCTCCTCCGAAAGGGGCGAGAGGGGGAGGCAATGACGATCCTCTCGTATGTCCGGAAGCTGCCCGAGGACCACGAGTATCTGCAGCAAGAGGTGGCAATGATGCGTGTCGTCATTGACGAAGAGAGGAAGCTTGCTGGCGGCAAGCGAGGCATGGCGGCCTACATCAGTGCCTTCATCAAGAAGCTCAAGGTCCCTGACATTCGGCACCGTATGATCTGCCTCTTCTGGATGTTCATCCTGATGAACTTCAGTGGTGCCGTTGTTCTGAACTGTAAGCCGCTACGAGGAGGCAGACTAACCCCGGATTACTCGCCGACTCTTTTCACTTCCGTTGGTATCGCCAAGGAGGACGTCAACCTGTACACGGGCTTCTATGGCCTGGTTAAGGTAACGCACTGTTATCTGATAATTCTAACAGCAGGCCGTGGGTGCCATCACCTTCTGCTTGTTCATTGTGGATCGTTCCGGTCGGCGTATTCCCTGGCTCCTGTCCGCGAGCGGATGTGCGATTACTCTCATCTATATTGGCGCCTACGTCATTGCCGTCGACCCCGCTTCCAAGAAGGGTATGCTATCCGCCGCTGAGCAACGCGAGGGCACTGGGGCCGTTGCCTGTATCATGTTGTACTCGTTCATTTGGTGGGTGACACTCGACCTGTGTAGCGAATCCTTTTTTTGGTCGATTTTTTCCCACACCTCCTTGTCCTACTCTGCACGTTCTGACACTGATTATGCAGGTCCTGGGGTGGGAACAGTAATTGCTGGCTAGTCTCAGCCGAAGTGAGTGGGCTGTTTTTAAGAGACTACCGAGGAATGGATGTGGGAGTTGGATGGTGAAAGTGCGGTGGGAAAATGTCGAATACTCTGCCAGACTTCTCCTATACCCTCTTCCATTCTTCCCACCCCTTCACATCATCCTCTCCGGAAACCGGAGCTGACAACAGATGTTCCCCATCTCGATGCGCTCCATCACTGGGGCTTTTGGTGCTGCAACTCAATGGCTCTCGTCCTTTGCTGCCACCATGAGCGCCCCGCACATGCAAGCCGCGATTGGAGGGTGGATCTTCGTGTTCTACGGTCTCTGCTGCGTGGCGACCACAATATTCACATTCGTCTTGATTCCTGAGACGCGCGGAGTGCCTGTCGAGAGCATGGGCAGGCTGTTCGGCGGGCCGAGCCAGTACTCTCAATGGCGGCAGAAGAAAGTGTGGCCTCCTATCGGAATTCCGCCACCCGTTACGGAAGACGTCGAGGCCGTCTCGTCGGACAGCGAGAAGGCTGTGCATGAGCATATTGACAAGGTCTAAGGTGTTCAGAAAGATTGGAATTCTTGATGTATGAAGTGACAGCCTTGGCCGTGGATTACGCACGCATTCGGCCACTTTCAGTAGCTCATCAGCCAACACATTGGGCCAGCTACGTGCTCAGCCTCGGGTCACCTGCAGTTGTGTAATAGCCTGGGTCACATGAGGATTCTTCAGACACCCACTGCCACAATCTAGTGAACCTCTCGGGCTGCATTCTCCTGACGGATCGACATGATTATCAAACTGGAACCAAATCGCAGTCGCCCGGAAACATTTCTCCACTTTCCACTCCTCCTTCTGCAAAAGTCTTCCCCACACACCCCAACGCGTCTCAGCAACGGCCGTACCAGAGCTCTTCCCCTCCATGGACGCGCAGTAAGTCCCGCCAAGTGGCGCATTGAATCCGCCTCCCTCAGGCCCAAAATGCCATAACCTTCCTCCATCCAGGACTGCCCAAGGCAAGCCAGCTGGCCATGCGGCGTATCTAGCCATGTAACAGGGTTAGCGCCGTTCCGCCCTCGGACTCGGCTTATCCAGCAACCAGAAACGCGTCCAGTCGACCAGCCGCATACCGCCTTCCCTGACCAGCTTATCTTCCGTTCTCGGCCAGCCGCTCATCCAGCGTGCCGGCATTTACAGTAGCTTCTGACAGAGCCTCCAGTCGGCATGTGGAAGCTTCCGAAGCCTGCGATCATACCGGGTTCCCCGAAGGTCACATGCATTGCGGCGACTGACTCGGCCTCCGAGACTTGTACGCCAGCTAGGCACAGGGCGGCATGCCTGTGGACTCAAAGAGGGTTTGGCATCAGCCAGCCATGGGCGTGATTTATATTCCTCGCGCCCTGGCACGTGGGCCGGGGCCGAGTCGGATCCGATGCCTTGACCGGACCAGCAGTTGGCGAATTCAAGCGCCCAGCCCAACAACAGACGTGGCGCGATTGGGCATGTCAGACGGGCTAATATTGCTCATATTGCTCATCCCGCTGTGGCTTGATGGCTGGCGCCAGTTGCTCTCCTCTGCCCTCGTTCTTTATTCTTTAGTGCAGGCGGTTGGCTAGAATCGTTTCATTCCACACACGCCGGAGGGCAGTGCTTCCCAACCAGTTGCAAGTCTTGTCACACTGAACGTGGGGTGTCCTCGGCCTCTCACGCTATGGAGCACGGCCCAGCAACCGAGGCGATGGGCCAGCGTCCAAGTTAAGAGTGTGCAATCCAGGGTGAGTGGAGGACGGCGAGTGGCAAGGCTGGTCCAGGGGTGGCTCGCTGGCGCCGCGTACAAGTCTGCCATGAGATCTGTAAAGTGTGTGCTGAACGTGGGACGCTGGGGCATGTGACCGCGTTCCGGCAGGGCGTCGCCCGGAGTGGCATTCAAAACCAAAGGCTAATGCCAGTTACCCAGGTGCCAAACATGAAAGTATCGGCAACACCATGTTCCTCACGCAGGTCGCGATAGCCCTCATTGACTCGCTCGCATTGATAAAGCCCACCATGTGCCGTTTTTCCGCTCATGCGACCACGACTGGAAGCAGCTGTTTCATAGCGTACTCCACGGTGACGGCGACGACAAGTACACCGCGGCGAACCGGTACGAGATGGTCGGGATTCAAGATGAGCTTGAGGAGCTCAACGACGATGAGATTAGCGAGCGCCATTGCGCCATTTTCACTATTGGTGATGACGACGATTCGCGTGTCGCCTCACCGCAACCCGCGATACCGTCGCACCACAGCACCGGCTCCGAGGGTACCTTGCAGGACTCGCTCTCAAGCTTGCAAAGCTCGCACCAAATCTTCGGGATGCGTGCCGACAGGTTGCACAAGATGGAGAGCGCGTGATCTCGCAGAGCCTTTGATCAGGAGCACACGCCTGCGTAGGCGGTTGCGACCGACAGTGCGCCTGCGCAGGTGACGCGTCGCGCGTCGGCAACACGGGCAGTCCAGATGTTATCACCTAGGTTCGACGCACCCAGGTCATCCTCGTCTACGTCGCAGTTTGCACAGGAATCCTCGAGTATACTGGCATGTGCCGGACGGGCTTCATCAACTCCTGTGGAGCGCACATCATCAACGGCTCCGTCTTCTTTGGATACGGCGTGCTCACATTCACGCGGTATCTTGGCGTGTACGCGGACCCGGGGTGGACGTGGAACCGCAAGCCAGCAGGATCACGTGCCATATCTGTGGAAATGCTCGAGTGTGCCGTTATCTTCACGCACCGCGCGACCAACACATGGATGGAGCAGTTCGGGCCCAAGGTTGGTGACCCATACACTGTCAAGCAGGTGCAGCACATCAGCATTGCGATCATGTTTGCGTTTGGTGGCCTTGTCGGCTGTCTTCTAGAGAGTGTCCGCGTGTGGAAGCTACTCGCGTCAGTCATCAGCACAACCATTACAGAGCGTGTGCGCGAGCCACTGAGTTGCATTCAGCTTCAAACGTCCCTGGCTCTCGTGATCGCCATCGCGGGCCTTGTGATGGCCGCACATCGCCAGGACTACGTGTTCTAGGTGCAGATCTACCGCTGTGGGGCATCCTGCTCGCGGGGGCTCTCTCCTCCGCTTACTCAGGTGCTGTTGCCTGTGGTTGCGGCCGCCAACAGACTCGATGCTCCCTTGCCGCCTACCAACCGAGGTACTCATCAGCTTCGGATTGGGCCACTGGCGGCATCGTCATCATGCTGAGCGATGAAGAGGTCGAGTTCGTGGAGATGCGCTCTGGCTTCAACCCGTCGCGCTGACATGCCTCGTCTTCTGTTGAGTCGCCGCATCATGACCGTCAAGGGCTTTGCTTTTGTTCGAGTCGAGCGTCGCGTTCAGTTGGCTATGGACGACGAGGAGAGCGTGTGATGGAGGGACCACGTCACTGGCTGTAAACTATTTGGGCGCCGGGTATGGACGTATTGCTTGCGTATTCCTCTGGCAAGGAGGGGTCTGCCATTCGCAAATGCAAAGTAAAGAAGTCTGCAGAGTCTCATGAGGGTATTGCCGGTCAGCCTTGTTGCTAGAGTCAGTGGGAATGAGACAAAGTGCGATCCGAATGCGGTGGGTTGAAAGTTGAGAGTGCAGTGTCAGGTCAGGTAAGAAGGAAGGGAGTACGGAGATTAGGGCGGTGCTGGATTGTTGGAATCGAGTCTCGTTCAGACTCGTGCACCGCCTGTCCCGCCAAATTGGGCTTGGTCCTGTCGCCCGCAGCCTCGGCTCGGCTCGCGGCTCCTCATCAGCATGGTAAGGAGGATTTTGCAGCCCTGATATAGTGTCTATGGTTGTCGAGATGGATGCATGTAACTAGGGGCGGGTCGGCTACACGTGCGTATGCGGGGGCGGGGACGGGGACGGCGGGATCCGAAGGACGGTGTAGAGGCCCAAGACGTGTCGGTGGAAACCTGGGTGAGATCAAAGGCACGGTATGCCACCTTCCCCCGCTGTCCTCTCGCCAACAGACCGCGGATTCACAAACTCAACTCTGCACCCTGCTCCTTGTCATCTCCTTAACGAGTCCAGTGACTTTACCATCGCCACATTCCCTCCTCATCCCCTCCTCCCACCCCACTCTCTTGTCATCCTCCCCACATTATACCCACATCCTCACCCGCTACCATGGCCTCGGCTCCTATCAGGCAGCCACGCGGGCCTCCTTCCTCGGCCGGCCCCTATCCCGGCGCGTCCGCGGCTGCTGGAGTCGGAGCCGGACACGCGTCCTCGGGTCCGCCCATGGCCGACTCGGAGAGCCTCCTGCGGCGCAACAAGACGGTGGCTACGGCCGCGCGTGCCGCACAGGCCGCAACCCGCTCCGCAGACAGCGCTGGCGCTTCTGCAACGTCGTCGGCTGCTGACGCAGCCGCCTACCGCCGCAGCCTCGGACCGACGACGCTCGAAGCGTACCAGCGCCAGCTGCGTTCAGGGTCATTCTCTGGCGTGGCACCCAGCCCCCAGCTCGCGGCCGTCGGTAGCTCTGGCGACAGCGGCCTTGTTCGGCGCACCAGTGGCCGCGGCGACTACGCATCCCGCGGTGGCGAGACCACCGAGGAGACACTCATTGAGGCCGAGGGCCTCGACGATGTTCCCTCCACCGAGCCCGGCAACTGGTACAAGGGGTTGGCACGGCAGAGCTCGCTACCATCCCGCAGACGTGAGTATTTGTGGAGACGATGTCAAGGCCCGAGCTGACGTGCTACATGTGCCCTTGGCTCGATCGCCCATTGTCTGTCGACCCCCATTCCGCTCCCCACTATTCCGCTCTTACCCATGCGTCTTCCGCTTCTCATGATGTCTTCTACGCACATGCGCTGTCCTCATCTCATCGGCTGCCCAACTCGATTCTGCCCAATCGACGCCCGCGAACTCCAACCTCATCATTCTCTGTCCGCTTTACACCACGATCACACCCACGCCGCTCTGTGTCTGGCGCACACACACACTCTCGCACGCCTGCATCGCTCATGACCACAGTGAACGGTGTCAACCCAGGCCTATTCACACCGGCGGAGCCCCGAGAGCAAGCGCTGCCGCCCAACACTACCAGCTCGATGCCTCCTCCACCGCCTCGTCCTCCTCGCCGCGTCTACCAGCCGGCGACCGACCAGGCATCCACCCCTCCACCCACTGCCGCATCGACGCAATCCACTCACTCGCGTTCTTCATCATCGCATGCTCCGTCGCACTCACTCGGGTCTCTCAACATGCTCGTCAATCCCAACGTCGAACCGTCGACTGTCTCACCCGGACCTTCGACACCAGGAAGCGCTGGACATGGCAGCTACAACGAGGCCGCCGCTGCTGCTCTCCCTGCCGGCGTGTCGCGCACTCAGTCTCTTCGTGCGCACATGCACCACAATCCTCAGGCGATGGTGGACATGAGCACTCTCGGCCGCAGCGTATCAATGCGCACGCCCGGTGAGCTGTCTTACTCGCGCCAACACCAGCCTCCCCCACCCCCACCACCCTTCAGCCTGGCCACTCCTCCTCGCAACAAGAGCCACCTCCCTCACTACGCTCCCAGCGATGATGGCGATGTCCCGGGGGCCGACCTGCAGCGCCACCACTCGCTCGGGCGGTCACAGGCGCTCTTATCGCTCGACCAGCGCGAAGATCTCCGTCGCCGTCTGGCCGCCTCCCCAAGTGCTGCCTCAGCGACGTCAGCGGGGACGCCCACCGAGGGTGCTGGACATTCGCGTCGCATCTCGGAGATAGACCAGGCGGGTCTTGGACGCAGCTTGTGGACACCTGGTGCGCCTGCGCCCGGCGAAGACGGGTGGTCATCGAGTGCCAGCACGGCTCAGCAGCTTCAGGACGCCCTCGACGCGCTCTCCATTCGCGACGGCGGCCAGATGCACCGCCCCGCGCCGACAATGGGCGAGGAACCGTCGTGGGTGACCAATCTAGTCGGCGTGCCTGGTCAGCCATCGCCGACATCGCAGGTGCGTCCGCTGGGCTGGGACGACCGCAATTCTCCATACACCAGTCTGGGCCAGTGGGGCGGCGGACCGTCGCTCCAGCCCCCGCCTCTCCTGTACCAGCAGCAACAGCAACTTTACGCACAGACCCAGGCGCAGCTCAAGCTCCAGGCTGCTGGCATCGGTGGCGGGCTGCCCCTCCACGGGCTTCCTCCCATGCACCTCCAGCAGGGCTATATGGGCGGCAACTACATGGGTGCGCCGTTCAACACGGGCTACGGGGCGCAGCCTGGCCCCATGCATGGTGTCGGTGGCCTCCTTCTCGGCCATGGCATGTCTGGCGGTCCGCCCATGAGCGCTCATGACGTTGACGTGATGGAGCTGGCACGCAGCAAGGGCCTCAACCCGGCCACATTTGACTGCCGACCGCCGTATGCCCGTTTCTTCGTCATCAAGAGCTACACCGAGGACGATGTGCAAAAGTCGCTCAAGCACGAGGTGTGGTCGAGCACTGTGCTGGGCAACAAGCGTCTCGACAACGCGTGGCGCGAGAGCCACGACAAGGGACCGTGGGTGTGCCCCATGGCGCTGCTGACGTCAGTATCTACCTCTTTTTCTCGGTCAACTCGAGCCGAAACTTCTGTGGCGTTGCCGAGATGATCTCAGGGTGGGTTGTAGGTGGAGGGTAACTCTCTGACGACAGTGTCGACGAGAGTAAGACATCTGACATCTGGGCGACCGACAAGTGGAAGGGTCTCATGAACGTCCGCTGGCGGTTCGTTCGCGATGTGCCCACGAGTGCACTGCGTCATTTACGCCTGACCAACACCCCGGATCGCAAGCCGATCACCACGTCGCGGGATACTCAGGTGAGCTTAAGCCGATACGATGGGGCTGACGGCAGGAACTGCCTTACGACATCGGCTGCGAGGTCCTTCAGATCTTTCTTGACCACCAGCACAAGTCGAAGACAAGCCTTCTGCAGGACTTTGCCTACTATGAGCGCCTGTCGGCGTCGCGTTCGACCGGAACCGCGACACCGACGCAGGGGCCTCCGGGTCCCGGTGGCCCCGGTGGCCCGGGCGTTCACCACGGACACGGCGGGATGTACGGCGGCCCCGGTGGCTATGCCAGTCCGCACATGAGATAGACCTCGGCGACAGTGATGCCTGCTCACGCTGTTCGCGCCTGCACTTAATTCGCATTATCCTTTCGGTTGCTCCCTATATCTAAGGCCGTGGAACGTTACGAATGTATCCTTTGTCATGAGACGGCGAGCGGTTGCGCGTCGCGCAGTCAAGTGGGAAGGAGCGGAGGTCGGACCAAAGGAGTTCCCTAGATGGTTGTCTGTTGTTGGGCTGTGGCAGAGTCGGACGAGTTGTGTCGGGTGAGATTTGAGCAACGTTTATCATCAGCAGATTGACTCACAACGAACGCCACGCATCTTGAGATGGCGAGTCTCACGCCGCATGCCGACGACCAGCGCCCACAAACTGCAAATGACTTGGCTCTCGGGCTGCTGCCGGCCCCTCCGCCCCGAATTTGCGGGGCCTTTTCCAATGGACGGAACTCGGAGAACCGATTTCCAAGCTTATCGTGCCCACCCCAGCCAGCCTCTCGTCCTGGTCGGCAGGATATTTTGCTCCTTTGACTCAGGCATCCAGAGCTCTCACTTGTGCATCATCCTCTTAAACAGACATGGGCCTCAACCAGACCCAGAAAGATCTGATAGCCGGGAGCGCCGGCGGTATCACGCAGGTGCTTGTGGGCCAGGTGAGTCTTTTTGTTTACATTCCCACAGGGCAAAAGTGGGGGTTAGGGAGCGGGGGAGGGACACGCTAAAAAGACGCGAGGAGATGGTGAAGAGGGAGCAAGAGACATGGGCGTGCATGACGCGCACAGTGACTAGATGGGGCGAGCGGCCTATTTCGCAGTCAGAGCAGGCTGTGACGATGTGATGGGTGTCGCATTCACTAACACCAGCCCTTTGACATTGTCAAGGTGCGCCTACAAACCGCCGCGCCGGGGACGTACAAGTCGGCGCTTGACTGTGCGACCAAGCTCCTGAAGAACGAGGGCCCTCTCGGATTCTACAAGGTGGGCTCGTCTACGTCCGCGCTGACGGCAGGGAACACTCACCCCGCTCCTGGGTATCGGAGCCTGTGTCTCGATCCAGTTCGGCGCGCTCGAGTGGGCCAAGCGCTTCTTTTCCTCGCGCAACGGCGGCAAGGAGCTCTCGTACGCTGAGTTGTACGCGTCCGGCGCGATCGCGGGTGCGGCAAACACGGTCGTCGCGGGTCCCGTCGAGCACATCCGTATCCGGCTGCAGACCCAACCCTCCAACCCGCGCCTGTACAATGGGCCTTTGGACTGTGTGCGCAAGATCTTTGCGCAGAATGGCCTGCCCGGCGTCTTCAAGGGCCAGGTGTCCACGGTCTGCCGTGACGGTTTCGGCTATGGGTACGTCTTTCCGTCTTTCCGTCTTTCGGGCCCTACTTTTTGTTGGCTCACACCAGATTCTACTTCCTCGCATACGAGGCGCTCGTACAGCGTCACATCCGCAAGAACAACTGCAAGCGCGAGGACATGTCGCCCCTCTCGTCGCTGACGTACGGCGCGATCGCAGGCTACGCGCTCTGGGCGAGCATCTACCCGATCGACGTGGTCAAGTCCAAGCTCCAGACGGACAGCCTTGATCCCAAGAAGCGCGAGTTCTCGGGCATGTTTAACTGCTTTGCCAAGACGTGGCGCGCACAGGGCTGGCGCGGCTTCGTTGGTGGCCTCGGGCCGACCTTGATCCGTTCGCCGTTTGCAAACGGCGCAACGTTTGTTGCGTTCGAGCTGGCCATGCGCGTCATGGGCGGCGACAAGCACGAGCACGTCATGCCGGACCCGACGGCGTAGATCTTGGACCCACCGGACGATATATGCATAGAGTGTACCATGGCTAGGCGAGCTGGCAGCTGACGTGAGTGGTGGCGCTTTGATACCGCCGACACTGGTGTCCACTACCTGACCGCCTAGCTGACGCCGATCCCTCCAGTTTGCCACGTGTCTCTGACTCCTCAGTCCGTTCGCTGTCCGTCGAGCGCTATCCGAGGTTCGTGAACCGCCAACATCGCGCGCGCGCAAGCAAAATGTTCTCACAACAGCACGGCGCGCTGGGGAGCTCTTCAACCACCTGCCCTATGGCTCAGTTGGTTAGCGCGTGGAGCTGTTACGAACAGTCTAGCAACTCCGAGGTCCACGGTTCGAGTCCGTGTGGGGCAGTGTTTTTGCTGGGGTTGATGAGAGAGGCGCTGTGGCCGGTCTCGCCTGTTCGCGAGATGATCGGAATCCAGGATTATCATGCCCGTCTTCACATCCACTCGCCGGCTGCCTGCCAGGCCATGAAGTTTGCTTGGCATCGGAATCCGGGATTAGCAAGTCCCCATTGACACCCACTCGCCGACTGCCTGCCAGGCCATATGGAGCTTGCTTGGCCTAGCGCCCTTACAGCGAGCGTATGGCCACGATTGTCCCTTTAGCGCACCGCAGTTCCCAATCTGCCATGCCATACTGATACTGGCTGCCATCACCCCTACCACCACTACTTAACTGCCGAGTACCAACTACAAACCACACTACACCGTATCCAGCATCTCCTACGCCCGGCTCGTCGTCGTCTCGTGCTCGTCGTCGTCGTCGTCTCGCGCTCGTCGTCGTCGTCGTCTCGCGCTCGTCGTCTCGTACATCAAAAGATAGGCAGAGGAACTGAATCCCCATTTGACGAGAGTGGGATTCGAACCCACGTCCGAAGACTGCGGATGTGCTTGCACACCTTAACACAGCGCCTTAGACCGCTCGGCCATCTCGCCTGTGCGTACTCAAAGTGTCATGTGATATATGGTGTCATGTGGAAGGCCGTGTCACGTGATGACATACATTACTATGCGGACTGTTGCCAATGGTCGGTGATGCCGGGGGAAGAAGGAGAGGGAGAGAGAAGGAAGACGCCGATACAGGACAATGTCGTTGCTGTGACCTGGAGAGACTGTCCATCCGCCCTGGTTCATGAATCCGTGGCCACACCAGTCACGCGTCTCCCTCCGTCTATGAACTGTCCATTTGCAGATGGAGAGGGAGCATGAGTCACTCTTGCGCGTCCTGTGCCTCCGCCGCATCAGTGGGCAGCACACTAGTAACAATGTCCCAAGCATGACATATATAGCAAGTACGGCGAAACAAGCGAAACAGGAGAGCGCGCGAAGGTCTATGCGCGGGCTACGGCGGGCACAGAGAACGTTTAGAGCTTGCCTTGATCGATCATCTGCTTGTAGTAGAGGACCATCTCACGGACACCGTCGCGCACACCCCAGCGAGGCTGCCACTCGATCGTCTCCTTGGCACGCGTCGTGTCGGCACGGCGGCGCTGGGGGTCGTCGGTGGGAATGTCCTTGTGGATAATGCCAACACGCTTGGGCTTGGGCTCACCCTCGGCGATCTGGACCTCCTCGACAATGTCACGGACGGCCTCGGCAAACTCCATGATGGTGAACTCGTGAGACGAGCCAATGTTGACGGGGCGCGTCTCCTCACCGTTCATGAGGAGGATGAGGCCGTCGACGAGGTCGTGGATGTACTGGAACGAGCGGGTCTGCTGGCCGTCACCGTAGACAGTCATGTCCTCGCCCTTGAGGGCCTGGATGATGAAGTTGGAGACAACACGGCCGTCGTAGGGGTTCATACGGGGACCGAAGGTGTTGAAGATACGGGCGACACGGACGTCGACGCCGTCCTGGCGCATGTAGCCGTAGGTGAGGGTCTCAGCAACACGCTTGCCCTCGTCGTAGCACGCACGGGGCCCGATGCAGTTGACGTGGCCCCAGTAGTCCTCGCGCTGGGGGTGCTCCTCCGGGTCACCGTAGACCTCCGAGGTCGAAGTGATGAGGAAGCGGGCCTTGGTGCGCTTGGCAAGACCGAGCATGTTGAGCGTGCCCATGAACGACGTCTTGATCGTCTTGACAGCGTTGTACTGGTAGTGCGGGGGCGAGGCCGGGCACGCGAGGTGGTAGATCTGATCAACCTCGATCATGAAGGGCTCGACAACGTCGTGGCGGACCATCTCAAAGTTGGGGTGGCCGACCCAGTGCGACACAGTGGTGCGCGAGCCAGTGAAGAAGTTGTCGAGAACGGTGACCTCGTGACCAAGGAGCATCAGACGGTCGACAAGGTGCGAGCCAACAAAGCCGGCACCACCAGTCACAAGGATGCGTTTGCGCTGGGCATCGGGGAGGAGGCGAACGGGGGGGAACTTGGCAAAGGTGGTGAACTGGATCCTGTTCGTGTCCTTGTCGTAGTGAGACTGGGTGCCGTAGTCCTTCTCTGCCGAGCCGACGTTAGTCGTCTCTGTGCCGGCCTTGATGAAGGCGGGTGCCTGGAATTAGCGCGCGCGTTGGGGGCGAGGACGGGGAGCCGAAGAGGAGGGATGCGAGAGTCGCGCAGCGAGGCGATAATGGGCGAGGCGATAATGGGCCAAGCCTAAACGCGCAGGTACGTTCTGTAAAACGGCTTCACAGATAGTATCACTCGCCCCGCTGACAGCGCACTCGCACCTGGGTAACTTGTGACAAGGTATGGGTGGTACGCGAGGTGCTGCTGGTGACAACCCGAACAGGGCCCCGAAGCAAGTAAAAAAAATAGAAAAAAGTTCTTGGCATACGCTGGCACCACGGGTGGACTCACGAGGTAGAGAGAACGGAGAGTCTTGGTGTCGATGCGCGAGTCAAAGCCGTTGCGGTCGTACCCGACCTCGTGGATGGTCTCGGTCGTAGCGGCGATCTCGTCAGCCTGGGATTAGCGGGTGTTGGGGATGCGGGAGGGGAGGAGGTGGGTGACGGAGAGGAGAGGGAATGAGACACTCGGCATAGGAGGAGCTGAGCTGCGTGGAGTAGAAGGAGAGCAGGGAGAAGGCGGCCAGACGCGATGGCGCCGAGTGTGGTTGTAGTGGAGTGTATGTGGAGGGACCTAGAACCGGCGGCCGAGGATCGAGGACGGACAACCGACGATGAGGTGGATGATGCACCGCACCGCGGATTGACTTACGGTCTTGGGTGCCATTTTTAGTTGTTGTAGAATAAAGAGAAAGAGTTGATCAACAAGATGCTAGATGCGAAGATAAATTGGGACTGGCTGGCGTGGAGGTCTGGATAACATGGCTGGGGTGGTAGGGGGGGTGGGAGATGGCGGACAAAGATCCCGGGGGCGCGCCATGAGTGCCGCGCCGTGCCGAACCGCTCCTTCCTTCCTGCACCCTCCCTTCCCTTCCCTCCCCCGCCTGGCGCGCATGGCTTTGCATTGCATCGCTCCCATAGCTGGCGCGACAGAGGAATCAAGAATCAGGGTCCTGGGCTGCACGGCTTCCTGTGCCTGGCTTTGTTGTCTGAATGCCGCCTCCCACCACAGCGTGTCTAGCTTCAGGAGGGGGCCAATCTCCTCAAGGGGGCGACTAAAACATGCGTTCATCCGAGTGCTAGTTGGCTTGAGTGCTACTTCGGTTGCTACCAGAGGAGAGAGGCCCGAGCTGCCTGTGCCCAAGAATAATGTGCCAGAGGACGAGACGGGATGGATGACGCGGAATAGTGCTGGAGGCAGGCAGGGATGGTGATCGCGGAGCGGGGAGTAAGTTTTAAGCTATTTGTGTTGGAAACCTGGGCGACGGCGACGGTGCCTGCCAGCAGAGTTTGAGCATGCTTGTTGTCCAGCAAGCGCGATCGTTTTGGTAGCGGACGCCTCGGGTCAATACGGGATGCAAGGGATGAAATTGCATTTGCATTTGCATTTGCAGCCACCTAGGTCTAGATTGAGACTGGGATTGACGCGTCGAGTTGATGCGTAGTAGCACTTTTGCACGATGCATGAACGGCCGCATCGCCTGGCGAGCACTCTGGCAAGGCAACTCTTCACTCGACTCTCTCTGGAACTCGGTGCCTGTACGGACCTCGACATGAAACATGGTCCCCATCCGATCACGAATACTAAACTTGCTTCCATTCACGTACTTCGACCTAACCCTAAAAAGACCCTAAGCACCGTCCCGGCTTCCAGACAGTATGCAGCATATTATACCAAGGATTCTCGTTCGCTAATCTACTTCGTCAAAAGATACACGTCTAGTCGTGATTGAATAAATGCTGCCTGCCTACGCATAGCCCTTCTGCCGCGCCCACGAGCGCACAGTCTCGAGCAAGTGCGTAATCGCCTGAACGTCGCCCGCGCGAATCTCGTTCAGACTCACACCAGCGCTATCGACGCCAGCGTCGATCACCGTCTCGCCCATGGCCAGAAGACCCTCTACGTTAGGCAACCCAGTCGCGTCCGGTGCAAACGCCGACGACGGCACGGGCGGGTTGGGCTCAATGCCAGACAGGTGCTTGACAAGTAGCAAGATGACCTCGCCAGACATGAACGAGCTTGGGAAGTGCGCCGCGCGCGGGTACTGCGGTGGTAGCGTCTCGTTGACCCACTTGAGCAATTCGGCCTGCTCCTCAGTCTCGGGCTGGCCGTAATACGAGTTCACCTTTGGTCAGATATGCGGACCGACAAAAACAAAACTCACGCTCCGGCGTTCACTGATGGCCACGCTCGGCCTGTTCCGCATCGACTCCTTGCTCGTCGACGGCCGGCGTGTGTCACGGTCGGGCCTCGACGGAGATGGATGGAGGCTGCTTCCGTGGCTCGTCATTCTCTTGCCACTGCCAGAGGTGTCGAGACTCATCTGTCGTCAGCAAACGATTAGGGTACAACAACTCACGAGGACGCTGGCGTCGCGGGGAGTCAGCTGGTTGACATTTTCGCGGCGCGTCGCGCGCTGCGTCGCCTCGCGTTGGGCGGGGCTCGGGGGACGGGGTTGAAGCGCTTGCGCCTCGGCCAGCGGAATGGTGGGGATGTTGCAAGACGACGTAACGGGAACAGAATAGTCGCGTGCAATCGTCGCTTTCATGAGCGACTTCATCCAGTCGCGGACCTGAGTCTGGTCCGACGACGAGAAGAAGTGCGGCTTCTCCTGGTTTCCAGGCCCAACCAGGCGGAAGCCATGATTGCCTGTGTTTATGTTTTCGTCAACAATAATGCGGTGGCCCTTGAGGTCAATGTGCCCCTTGACACGGTCCTCGTTCTCGCTCTTGAGGTAGTACAGGTGCGAGCCCTTGAGGACAAAGTAGCGTGTCTTCCAGCTGTTGTAGCGCTCGCCGCGCTTCTTGAGGTACCCGGCCTTGTCAGGCTTGCCGATCTGGCGCAGGGCGGCACCAACGCCGGCACTGGGTGCGGCCGATGCGCCGTCAGGCTTGTCGGTAGTCATGGTCTGCATCGCGGGCTTCTGTCCGCCACTGAATGGCATGCGAGACGACGCGTTGCGCTCAGGGCCCACGGGTGATGCGTTGCCTGACCCAGCCAGCGGAGGAGCCTTGCGACCACGACCGAAGAAGCTCAGGCGGTCCGTCTTGTCGACGCTGCCCTTCTTCTTGTGACCAGTGAGCGAGCCGGTCGACTCGCGCTTCATCAGGTTCTCTTTGGTGCCACTGCCAGTGGTAGGTGACGTTCCCGGGGTGGTAGGAATAGACGAAGTCGAGCGCGACGCAGACGCAGTGTACGAGGTCGGAGCGGTCGATGTTGATGTTGCCGGAAGAGAGATAGATGCCGACTGACCGTGGCCTGGACCATGGCCATTGCCGTTCGTGACGATAGGCCCGTCAACAGCCTTGGACTCGTCGATCGAGTGGGTCGTAGGCGTGACGCTAACCTTGCGACCGTGTGACCAAGTGTGATGGTCGTCCATGACAGGTGACGTGGTTCCGAGGGGAGGTGTCGACTGTGCCGCCTGACCAACAAACGCAGGTGGAGCCATGGCGAACCCGCGTAGGCTCGAGGATTGCGAGGCAGTCTGCGAGTGTGTCGGCCCCTGCGACGAGGCCTGAGACAGGTTCTGTGCGTCGTGTAAGGGCGAGGCCCCAGGATGCACAGGAGATGTGGGCTGCGGCATGTGCTGACTCAGTGGCTGAGCCGACTTATTCGAGACCGCCGACGGGGGGCGGCGCAGTTCATTGATAGCTGCGGCGATGCGTAGGCGCTTGCCGAGCTGTGGAATATCAAGCTCTTTCAATAAATTGGCGTCGAGCTCGAGAAGCACGTCGCCGGTAATGTCCTGTTCGACAAACTTGCGGCAGACACCATCGTCAAAACCACGCGAGTGTGCCCATTCAACAACCTCGTCGACAGTCCAGGTCATGGGAGGCTTCGCCGACATGCGTGAGACGGGACCGGGAGTCATGACGCCGGGTGACGAAGCTGCGGGGCTGGCGGCAGCAACAAGGCTGGGAGCGGCAGGAGAAGAGATGGGAAGGGCTGGCTGAAGCTGCACATTCTGGTCCATGCGTGGCGTGGTGGTCGCGGATGGAGCTGTCCCAACAGGAGGCGCCCCGGTTTGCGAGTTGGGGGACGGCAGGGGGAGGTTGGGTGTGTGCATGAGTGGCGATCCGCGGGGTAAGGACGACGTCCTCTTGCCAGGCGACGGCCGGGTCGAGTCTGCCACGGTGGCGCCAGATGCGAGATTTGGAGAAGTGGCGGGCTGTGCAGAAGAGAAAGCGGTCAGTGACGGACCAGAGCTAGAAGCAACCGTGGCCGCGCCGACTCCGACCAGCGCAGCCGCCCCCGCACCTGCCGCCGCCACAACGCCCGTGGAAGGAGTGTGCGAAGCCTCAGCTACTGGGGCAGAGGAAGTCTCTGGTGCAGGCGCCTGATCTTCCGACGACGGAGAGGGCGGTTTGGGTATCGCCTGAGCACTAGACTGCTGTTGCTGGGCAAACTGGGCAACGGGCGGGTACGGAACTGGACTCCATACGGCAGCCTTGGGCTCAGGTGGGGTAGATGCGGTTGGGGCCCAGGCCCGAGTCGTGGGCGATTGTGCAGATGGTACCGGAACCGTGTCTTCGGTGGGAACAGACGCAGGCACCGCCGCAGCAACAAGAGTTTGCGACTCTGGCAGCTCGTTCTGGTCCTCATCCTCAATGCGTTCGGCAATGGTTGTGGTGGTTGAGGCCGTCTGGGTCGTGTGTGTGCCGTTAAGCGATAGGCCGCGGTATCCGCGAGAAGCACGGCGCGATCCTCCGGATCCCTCCTCCTCTTCGTCACTCTCGTCCGAGTACATGAGGTCAGCGACGAGGCCACCGCTCTCGCGCCTGTGCCGACGGTCACGCTCCTCATTTGCGAGCTTGGCTTGGGCGGCAAGGCGGGCGCGCGCGTCCGAGTTGATCCCAATTGCGCCCTCACCATCGGCGTCCGAGAGGTCGTCGTCATCCTCGCGCGCTGCCTCCTGGGGGTCCTTGAGCTGGTAGCCCTTCTGGACCGGTACATCGGGCATGCGCGCCGATGATGGGGCGCCCATTGTGTCAATGGCCTCCTGCACCTCGCCGATAGTGCGGCCCATGACATTGGTACCCGCGCCTACGGTGGTAGCAGCTAGAGCTGCCGGGTCACGGGGTGCACCCGTCACGTCGAGCAGGCTGTCGCGGTGCTCCTTTTCCAGGCTGCGTTCCGTCGCCCCAGCCGCCTCTGACCCCGTTGCCAACGGGGACGCGGGTTTCTTGTTCGGGGACGCAGATGCGAGTACGGATGAGGATGCGATTGCTTCCGAGACAACGGGCGCCGGCGTTGCCAGGGTCCCATCGTTTCCGTTGGCCGCGGTGTCTTCTCTCTTGAAAGAGCCAGCGGGCACTGCATCTGGCTCTTCGGAGATGTATGTTGCTGGGAACAGACCCTCATCGCCCTTGGTGTTACGGCCCTGGAGGAGTGTCAGCATTTGCTTAGTAGCAGCTCCCAGTCTCCGGGCCTCGGGCCCACAGCTACGCACCTTCCACCAGCCATCGCCAAAGGCTTCGTCTCGTTCCAAGACCTCGATCATCTCACCGCCTTGGAACTCGAGTTCGTCGGCATGCTCTGCTACAAAGGTGTGGATTGCAGTGACGTAGAGAGCCATGGTTGGATGGTGTTCGAGTCCAAGCAAGCGCAAGTGGCCGAGGCTTGACTAAGGACGAGAAAAAGGAAGGGGGAGGTGCGTAATGCAGTGCAATGCAGTGCAGTGGAGAGAACAGTGCGTGCTTTGCTGTGGGCGGTGTTGGTGGTTGTGGGGTAGCAAGTGTGAGTGTGTGTGTCGTCGAGCCGCTTGGCGTGAATGGAAAAGAGGAAACTAGTCAAGTATGGAGGGGACTGGGACTGCCTGGTCTTTGCTGGAAAAGAGAAGGAAGGACCAGCGCAGTGCGGATGTGAGAAGGAGAAGGGGGGAATGGGAAATGGAATGGGAATGGGAATAGGAGATGTGGTGGTTGTGGGTGGTGGGGTGGTGGTGGGAAGAGGGGGTGAGGGGGTGAGGGGGTGGGGTGAGGGGTCAACTGTGGTGGGTCGTCTGCTGTGATGCAGAGTGGTCTGATAGGTAGGGTGGTAAGGGGGAGGGATAGGGAAGGATAGGATGGCCGAGGGTGGGGTTTCCTGGGCCGACACTTGGGCTGGTTAGGGGGGTGGGACACATGGGCGCAACGATGAGCCACGCCACGCGAGCCAGTCGGTGTCATCAAGGGAGGACTAAGGGAGCACGGGGGAATGGAGGGGAACAGGAACGGGGAGAGAGCCAAGTCGGCAAGGGAGCAACCCAGGGCTTCAAACGTACCACAACAATCTCCATTTACTCACTCGTATACACTTCCATCCAACCCTCAGGGCCCGATAGGCACCGTCGTCGCGGGGTAGTGTCATATTTCGTCTGTGCACCCCTTGATCAAACTAACCCGCCATCCCTTGTTACCAAATATTCAGAGCCAATCCCACCCAGCTTGTCCTTCATCACCCTCCATCATCCCTCGTCATCAACATCCCATGACCCACACAAACCCCGCCCGCTCTTTAGACTCGCGAATAAAATCAACACGAAAAAAACACGATGAAGCACAAGGGGACATGTATCAAACCGTGCCAACCCAAAGGAAGCACACGAAAAACTGTGGGACCAGCAATCATACTTCTTGCTTTGTAGTCTGGTTGGTTGTTACAGATGATGGACCAGAACTGGAACGAGGCGATGCGACGCGCCCTGTGGCATGTGGCATATAATGGGAAAGCGGCCTGACTTGCGCGCGGACGTTGGTCAATGGCTCTCTCCTAGTGGGGTTGGCACATTTGGATTCTGTCCTTTGCCGCCTGTCCTCTGCCGCCTGTGTCCTTTGCCGCCATTGCCATAAAACACTACTAATACTCTTTGTAACCTTGGCCGGTGACGGCTCACCTCGACCTCGCTGTGGTCGTCACCCCTCGCAAATGGATGGACCTGGAGCTCGGAGCTTGGAGCTTGGAGCTTAGATTAGCAGCGTTCATCCTCATCCGTCCACGTGGCCGAAAAACAAAGGCGCGCGCTTTCAGCCCTGACCCCCGCTCCCAGCCCTCATAACGTCGCGTGCTAGTCTGCTAGACTACTCTTTAATACACGCGCTTAACCAAAAGCACCGGTCTAATACGCAACCCCCTAATCGCGACCTGCCCCGCCCCGGAACAGGAACAGTCCCTTGTGTGATCGGCATCCCGCCAGAATGCTGCCACGTTCATCGCGTGTACAGAACAGCAAGGTAATATCCATGGTCTGATCTTTCTTTCAGCCATTCAACTTGACAATCATGGCAACACCAAACACAGTCACAAAGGGGGTCATCCTCGTCGGCGGCCCCTCCAAGGGCACGCGTATGCGCCCGCTGACTCTGGACTGTGAGTGCGCTGGATGGCGCGCAGTGCTCGCCATCGCTGACACCAGGCCCTAAGCCCCTCCTTCCCATCGGCGGCAAGGTGCGTCTTCCTCTCTGGGATGCCAGAGCGCGTGCAGCTCACCACCATACTTACCCCAGCCCATGGTCTGGCACCCGCTCAATGCGCTCGCCCAGGTACCAGGTCTCACGGACATTATCATGATCGGCTTCTACGAGGACAGCGTAATGGCGCCGTTTGTGCGCGAGTCGCAGCGCGAGTTCCCCAACATCCGCATCGCGTACATGCGCGAGTACCGCTCGCTCGGGACGGCTGGAGGGCTGTACCACTGTGAGTTTGGGTCCGGTGTGAGGCGAGCGCGACATGTGGAGAAAGGGGGTTGGTTGGTCGACCAGGATGAGAAGGAAGGAGGCGGCGGAGGCGCGAGGCGAGGCGACCAGTTATGAGATCCAAGGAGCGAGGATCGGCGCAGAGCGATGTGGCTCCGAGCGAGATGGGGTGCCGAACGAGCGCACGTGCCCGCGCGGGTATCCTCAAGCCCCCCCCTGCGTGTCTCACTCAGCCCTGGTGCGTCACTGCGCACGCCGATGCAAGTGGCAGGCTGGATATAAGTCACTCGTTGTTCCTCCTCCAACGAGCGGTCTAGCCAGCCAGCATCAGATTGACGCACCTCCATCGCGCACTCCCTCCACTCTCCTGCACGCCACATTTCAGCCACATTACCCTTATCGCTCCCGCTAACCTCAGTCCGTGACCTCATCCTGCGCACCCCCAACCCGCAGCACATCTTGATCTGCAACATTGACATCTGCAGCTCTTTCCCGTTCGGGCAGCTGCTCGCCATGCACTCGGCGCACAGAGGCGTCGGCACGATCCTCGGCGTCAACGTCCCCAAGGACACGGCGACAAAGTACGGCTGCATCGTGTCCGACCCCGAGACCAAGCAGCTGCTCCACTACGTCGAGAAGCCAGAGAAGTGGATCTCGAATACGGTCAACGGTGGCGTTTACAGTGAGTTGGACGTACCTACTCGACTAACCCCAGTGTTTGACAAGAGCATCTTTGACGAGATCAAGGTCGCGATGGACAAGAAGACAGAGTGTGCTGCGTAAGTTGATCGTCTTCTGCGAGGCATGCTCGTCGTGGCGCCACCTGACCCCAGCCACAACCCCCTCATCGAGCTCGATGAGACGCTCCAGCTCGAGGAGGACGTGATTGCCCCCCTCGCCGGCACGGGCAAGATGTACGTGTGTGAGACAACCGACTTCTGGCGCCAGATCAAGACGGCCGCGTCTGCCGTCACTGCCTCAGGCCTGTACCTGAAGCAGTTCCAGAAGAGCCGGCCCGACCTACTCGCTCCCAAGTCGGGCGAGCTCATCCAGCCCGTATACATTGATGCGAGTGCGCACATTGACCCCGCCGCCAAGATTGGGCCGAACGCCACCATTGGCCCCAACGTCGTTGTCGGCGAGGGAGCGCGAATTGCCAACGCCATCATTCTCGACAACAGCGTTATTGACAAGCATGCCGTTGTTGTCAACTCGATTGTCGGAAGCAACTCGACACTCGGGCAGTGGGCACGCGTCGACGGTGAGCCCGAGCCCATCAGCGACGTCAAGGGCCAGATTAGCGTTAGTGTTCTTGCGTCCGACGTGCACGTGGCCCCCGAGACGCACATCCGCTCCTGCATCGTCCTCCCCAACAAGAACCTCCCCAAGAACGCATACAACCAAGTGCTTCTGTAATTGATAGAGCGCATGCGTATTGTATATTGGGTGTGCATATGCACACTGCACACATTATTGTCCGCGTGTTCCGCTCGCAGGACGGAGTACGCAATCTATTCCGCATCGTCTACATCTGTCTACGGGTCGCAGGCACATCAGCCAGTGTACGCCTACATCTCAAGTAGCCTGGTGTCAGCTCTCCGCAAATCCGAGCTCACCTGTCTATTGCCACGCCCAAATCCTCGCCACACGAAAACAGCACCGCCTCGACAATCTCCTCGTCGAGCGCCGGAAACATCTGGTGCAACGTGAGCACATTCGCCGCGCGCGCCTGCTCGCGTGCAAACTGGGCGTTGCTCGCGTCGAGCGTCGACTGCATGTTGTCGCGGTACGGGTCCTCGTTGTACCCTGGCGGCGGCGGGTTGTAGGGGTAGTATCCCTGCTGCATCTGCTGCTGGCCCGGGTACTGCCCGTGGAACACTGGCTGCGGAGGGACAGGCTGTGGCGTGGGCTCGCGAGATACGCTAGAGTCAGCCCTGTCATCATGAATGTTGAGTCGTGCTCGTGCTGTCACTAACCCCTCGGACTGTGCAGGCGATATGCCCAGTTGCGCGAGCAGGCGGCTCGGTGGCTGCGGCTGCCGAGACGGCGTGTTATTCGGCAAGCCCGTCGCCGCGTGGTGTGCGCTCGCCCGGCTCTCAGCCTCGCGGTCGCGCGAGCCGCCAGGAGCCCATTGCTGTGTGACGTGCTCGCCATCCTCGTCGTCTCCGCTCTCACTGTCGTATCCCTGCTGCTGCATGTTCTCGAGGATCTTGGTTATGGCGCTCAGCGGGCGTGACACCACCTCTTTAGCCGCGTCACCTGTGCGTTGGAAGAAGCGCCTCGTGCCATCCAGTGCAGCCGCTGAGGCGGGCAACGCGAGCTGCCGCGCTTGCTCCTCGCCTGGTGCCGTCGCGAACGGAGACATGTCGTTCGTCGGAAGCGAGGCGCGCGCACGCGGCGACGACGGCGACTCAGGCAGCTCCCGAATCGCCTTCTCCACATTGCTCTCGAACTCCTCCTGCGTGATGTTGGACAGGCTCGACGCGTCCATCGTCTCGATGAAGGCGATCGCACCCTGCAAGCTGGACAGGTAGTATCCCGCCTCGCCTTGCAACTTCTCGGGGTTCCGGAACCGCTGGATGTACCTGCCGTCAGCTTGGTTGCCACGCATATGAAAGCTCACTCGACATTGGACAGCATGCTGTCCGGGCTCGCGCGGAGCACGACGTAGATGAGGATGGGCACGAACGCGTCTGCGCCCGCCTCGTTGCCCATCGCGTGCCGGATCAGGCCAAAGATGACCTTGCAGCAGTTGAGTATGCAGATCATCTTGTCTCGCGGCGCCTTGTAGTGGTTAATCTTGAGCAGCTCTACCGTCAGTTGAGGTTTGGCCACAAGCTCACCTTGCTCGGCAAACCCAAGAAAGCCCTGCGCTGCCTCGCCCTCTGGGACATCGAGGTGCTTCTCCTGCACCCAGCGAAAGAGGCGCACACGCTGCGCGAACACGGCGTCGCGCTCAAGGTCGTCAGTCGTTATTTGATGGCCCTCTTGCAGCTGTGGTGTGAATGTACTGGGATCAGCGTGTAATAAATCGAGGTGCGATGCCCGTGTGTAGACTAGGCGGCACATCAGATGTGGGTCACACGCAAAACGCACTAGGGGTAGAGCCGGTTCATGACGAGCTTCTCCATCGCCTCAAGTGCGTTGTCGAACTCGGCCTCGCTCTGCGACTTCCAGGGCTCGACAGCCCGCATCTTGCCCTCGATAAAAGCCAAAAAGTCGCGGATAAGCTTGATCTGCTCGTTGACGGTAAACGGCTTCTTGGCAAAGTTGGTGAGGAAGCTGGTGTGAGCCGGAGTATTCAAAGACAACGGGTATAGCCTACCTTTTCAAGTACCGCGCAACGGGGTCTGCGGACTTGGTCCTCAGGTCCTTGAGAAATCCGGAGAAGTTGAACGCTGGCTCTTCCGGACGCGGGCTTCGTCGACGTGTGTCTTGACTGCGGCGCTCACGCCGAGGGTCCTCGCTGCCGCGTGGCTCAGGATTGCGGGGCGTCTCGCCGCGCTCAGACTGATCAGAGCTTCTCCACCCAGCATTCTCGTCAGCTAACCCAGCTGGGGGCTTGGGCCGAACCTGTGGCGCGGGCGTTTCGTACGGATCAAACTCGGCGAGGTCGGCGCGCACACGCAGTGCATTCCCGTTAGCTGGGACCGAGCTGGGGCCTGGAGTTGGGCCGGGCGTGAGAGCGAGTACGGGATCTGGGGCCGGCGGCTTGGTGGGTGCTGGCGGGATTGCTGTGCGCATTCGTGCGGGCGTGTCTGCAACTCGTTGGGGAGTGGCTGACATTGCGGAAACGGAGGTGGGCTTGGGTGACTTTGGTGGTGGAGAGGGAGCCTCCTTCTCTGGCAGCGGAGGTGTGCCCTCTCCTTCGGAGGGTGAGGTTGGTGGGGTTGCGCTAGCTTGGCCCTCGTTGGTTGATGCAGCAAGCGGCGAGGAAGGTCGGTCCACGGCCGGTGTTGGCGCCGGCGCCGGCAACGACGTGCGTGGAGGTGACTCGGGCTCTAGCGGTGGTGGCGAGTGCGTGGGCGACGCTCGCTCTGGGGCTGGTATTGTTGGCCCGAGGTCTGCCATGTTGATTGTTGACCGAGACGTTGAGGTAGCTGTTGTGATGAGTCGTTGCATCCCATCCACGTCCATCTGGGCGAGAGACCTGGGCCCCGGAGTTCTGGATCGCCCCTCGTCAGGGAACGATCACGCGGCACACTCCCACGGTAGTACAGGCTGCTATGCCTCGGCCAACTCCGCAGGAAGGCCACGTGGTGCTGCCCAAACTCCCATCACATGGACGCCGCTCCTTCCTTCCGCAGCACAGACCTCAACTCGGGTGGCGACTCTGGTGTCACACGATGCCACACGAAACAGCGCCGTCAACGCACTGCCAGCGCCGATCCGATCCCACCTGATTAGTTGATCTCTCTGCAGGTCGCACAGCAGTGCACCATCAACCCCAATCACTCGACCACGCAAGCATCATATACGTGTCACCAAAGAACTCGTCACTCGTATCATGTGGCGGGGCGAGCCCGAAAGGATATAAGAATATGTAGCTCGTGCACAAGTCGTGAGCGACGGCTGGACCCACAGGTGTCGTCAGAGTGCCGGGCCGTTCAAACGAGGCATCATGGCGGCAGAGGAAGGTGTGATTACAAAACAATGGAGAAGACGTGTGCGAAAAGAAGAAGACTCCAACGACATCCCATATCTAGAGCACGACGCACATCTTCCTGGAGCTCCTCCCGGGCGCGCGTTTCTTGTGTTAGCTGGGATGTGATGGGTAGGTGGTTGCAGAGTGGCTCACAATTAGGGCGGCGCGGGTGGCAGTCTGGAAGACCTCGCGGACACCGTCACCAGTCTTGGCCGAGCACTCGACGTAGCCCTTGGCAGCAATCTTCTGGGCAACCGCAAGACCCTCTTGGCGCGAGACCGGACGCTGGTTCATGCGAGCCAGGTCCTGGATGGTCTTGGGGTCGTCACGAAGATCCTTCTTGCACGCGACAAGGATGATGGGAAGACCGTTGCAGAAGTGGAGCACCTCGGAGATCCACTGCGACGGTTAGTGAGACGATGCCAGAAATCACTTGCCTTTTCTTGGACATTGTCCAGCGAGTCGGGCGAGTCAATAGCGAAGCAGATCAGGATGACGTGCGAGTCGGGGTACGAGAGGGGACGGAGACGGCTGGAGTGTGAGCGGGTTTCCCAGGTGGAGGCAAACGCGACCAAGCAAGACTCACTCGTAGTCCTCCTGGCCGGCGGTATCCCAAAGGGCCAGCTCAACCTTCTTGCCGTCAACCTCGACATCGGCAACGTAGTTCTCGAAGACGGTAGGAACGTAGACCTGATTGTCAGCTGTTGCTCACGGGCTACATGTCGTGCTGGCAGAAGTGTCAATAGCAAGCAAACGCACCTCAGGGAACATGCCCTTGGAGAAGACGATCAGACTGCATTGTTAGCGGGTCGCGACGGCTGTGGGGTGAGGCGTGGGGAGGGGGAGGAGGCACGATAGAGTTTCACACTTTCGCACTGGGCGGCGAAACGGTCACGCGCGGCGTGATGACCGGGCCACGGCGGTGCAAACTTACAGACACGTCTTGCCGCAAGCACCGTCACCTGAGAGGTGTCAGCTTTCACATCGCGAGGAAGGTGGGAGGAGGAGGTTGGGTGGCGAGAATGGACGTGGCGAGGTGTGGTTGAACGAGACATGCGGGAGGCGACAAATGAGGGGAGCGGGGTGAGGTGGAAGGGTGGCACGGAAAGTGAGCGAGGAAGTATACGTACCGACGATAACGAGCTTCCGCCTGATCTCCCCGGACATTGTTGACTAGTTGAGTTGTTGATTGGCGGGGGGAGGAGGGGCAAGTTGGTGAAGAGAGGGAAAATGAGAGACGAAGTTTGTAGAAGAGTGAAGGTTGAGGTGGGTTCAAGAGAAAAGGTGTTGTGTGGTGGTGGTGGTGGGTGGTGCGGTCAAGCTTGGTGCAGTGCTGTGCAGGAGCGTGCCCGTGTGGTTGGTGGCTTGTGGTGCTGGGCGGTTAAGGTAGGATCCAGGTCGAACCCAGGGCGTGATTCGGGTGGAAAGAGTGATAGCTGAAAAGGGCACAAGAGCAGAGGCCAATCAAGACAGCTGCTGGTTGGCTACAAGCTCGGTGGCAGCACAAAGAGAAAGGTGGGCTGAGCTGGGCTAAGGCTCGAAGGTCTGTTGGGTATTCTCGGCCCGTCACTTTGCTCATTTTGGGTGGGTCTCTTGTAGCAACAGGGGCTCGGTTGGATTGCCTGATCCGTTCGTGAAGCCTCTGGGGACCGAGGAGGGAACGACAAGGCAGGAACCAGAGGAAGGTGTATGTGAGGGCCACCCTCTGATACCCCAGGGACTCTGCTTTTGCTGCGCACAGTCGGGTTAGCTCCACCGTACTTACTGTCAAAACGGAATCAATCATCCGAAGCGCAACAAGCGATGCCCATCCCCAGCCACGCCCCTCGTCTCGGCCCTCGACCCTGAAATGTGTACACGATGCACCTACCTTACGTCGCGCTTGAAGACGAGCCAGCGGCACTCTGCCCTGACTTGCCAAGGTCTCCCACGTACCTCAGCAGAGGCCTTGTTGGACTGGCTGGCAGGACGTTGGAAGCGTCGTATGCGCTGTGCTCGCGCGCTCGCATCCAGAGCTCGCTCTCATACCATCTACATACCGGTGCACTTTGATCATGTTAGAGCTGGATGACCCGGACCGAGACGTCGTTACACCTCCCCGCACAGCTTCTTATCGGGCCCCCACCCTTGCCTCGTCCGAGGAATTGAGCATGAATTAATCTAGCGCACTGCACTAAGCTCGATGACGCGTAGTGGGCAATCAAACTATCCCAATCCATCCCTGCATCGCGATCCTTGCGATATGCACGCCCCAGCCACACAACGCTGCACTGCTCTCTTCTGTTGCACAACCCGCCACGCTCTCGCTCTCACACACTCTGGTTGATACAATCGCGTCCGTCCATGCATGTCACTAAAGTATGTCACTAAAGTAATGTCTGTCTCAGTCTCGGCCCTGGTTATGGTCCAGCCTTGGACTCTACCACTCCTTGCTGAGCTTGAAGCTCCACTCAAAATCATCGAGCCACTTGTTGCCGTCGTCGTCGATGATACGCGTCCTGACTGCGTACGAGCCCGAGCGTGCAAGCCTGCCAGTGGGCGACTCTTCGGAAGCGAACTGGCGTCAGCGCCACTCAATTCCACAAACCCCACAATCTTCGTGTACGGTGCAAGCTGGGGCCCGTACTGTTGTCAGCAACGCAAGGAAAAGCACGAACGCTGCCGAGCATGGCCTCCGTCTTGTCAACTGCTGTCAGCCTCATCCAAGCTGGGTTATCAACACACCAGTCACGCCTGCACGCTTAACCACCTGGAGGAAGCGAAGACCGGAGACAATCTCGTTCTCGACACTGTCATCAGATTCCTGCGCCCATCTTGAGAACGCACACAAACGTGATGCCCACAGAGTACTCGACGCCCTCCTTGATGGTCACTATACGTCAGCTGGTTCCCATTCCAGAGCGCCACGCTGTGCCATGCCACCATGCCGGCGCCGCAACCGACCGCCAAATAGCACGTACTAGGCTCCTTCTTGAGCTTGGCAAGCACCTCGGGTGCTTGAGTGAGGTCAATGACAATGTCCTGCGATCGAGTGGGTGAGGTAAGGAAGAGCGTCTTGGGAACGATGCGCTTCTGTCCGCCTCCAGAGGCGGCGGTCAGACCCAGGGACGCCTTCCAGCGCTGGAGCGACTCGTCCTCCTGAGGGCGTCAGTAGAGGCGTGAATGTCAAACTCACCTGGTCAAGAGCAGCGAGCTCGGCAACCGTCTTGGACTGGCCAATCTGGCGTTAGGTTTCCGTCATCTCGTCAAGGTAGCATTGCCAGCATCGCCAGGCAGATGGTAACATGCCTTGTAACCCTCGGTCTGGGTAGCAGCAAGCTCGTCGTCGTGCTATGGTCAGCGAGGTAAAGGTCGGGGGCGCACTGAAGCAGCCATGATGTTAGAGTAGAGTAGATATAGGTAAAACTGAGAATGTGGATGAGGAGAGTGACTTGACCTTCCCGTTATGAAGCGAGGCGTCCTCCAGCATGGCCGGCCTAGCCAACAATCGACGAGACGGACAGGTGGAGGGCCCGTGCGGGTATGGTGCCTGCCTCCAAACCACGTGTTCGGGAGGCGGAACCAGATGTTTCTCCCATGTCACGAAGTCAGCCGAGCGGCGTGGACCAGCCCGACATCACCACCGCGTTCCCAGGTCCAGGCTCAGGCCATCATCCAACGACGCGACGCTTGCAACTTCGACACACTCTCGACATTTCCTAGCACATCGATCGGCAAAATCTAGACAACATGGCGAGCCTGGGTGAGCTCCCGTGCTCCTCTGCAAGCTAACCGCAGTCGCCATCCTGGACATGAAGGGCAAGGTGCGCCGCGCCCTAGCCTTCCCTCCACGCTTGCTAACCCCAGTCCCTCATCCAGAGGAACTACCGCGATGATGTGCCACCGTCGTGTGTGGACAAGTTCCTGCCGTTGATCCTCGATATGGAGGAGGACAATGTTCCGTTGACTCCCTGCTTTACGGACGAGGGCATCAACTACATGCACATCCGGCACAACAACCTCTACCGTGAGTCGAGTCTGGGCACCTAGCCCAGGTGGAGTGATTCGAGCTAGTCCCGGCCAGCTTGGACGCTCACACCAGTCCTCGCGCTGTCGAAGCGCAATTCCAACGCAGCTGAGATCATCCTCTACCTGCACAAGCTGGTGGCTGTGCTCACCGAGTACTTCAAGGAGGTTGAGGAGGAGTCGATCCGTGACAACTTTGTCATCATCTACGAACTGCTCGACGAGATGATGGACTTTGGGCACCCGCAGACAACCGAGTCCAAGATCCTCCAGGTACGTCCACCCTCTTGTCTACCCTCTCTCCCTATTCGTCCGTCCCTAAACCCCAGGAATACATCACGCAAGAATCGCACAAGCTCGAGGTGCAGGTGCGCCCGCCGATGGCCGTGACCAATGCCGTGTCCTGGCGCTCCGAGGGAATTCGGTACAGGAAAAACGAAGTGTTCCTCGACGTTGTGGAGAGTGTCAACATGCTCGTGAACGCGCAAGGCAACGTTGTGCGCTCCGAGATCTTGGGTGCGGTCAAGATGAAGTGCTACCTCTCGGGTATGCCCGAGCTGCGCCTGGGCCTCAACGACAAGGTCATGTTTGAGACGACGGGCCGCGCAGCACGGGGCAAGAGCATCGAGATGGAGGACGTCAAGTTCCACCAGTGTGTGCGGCTGAGTCGGTTTGAGAACGACCGCACAATCAGCTTCATCCCCCCTGACGGCGAGTTTACGCTCATGAGCTACCGTCTCAGCACGCCCGTCAAGCCGCTCATCTGGGCCGAGGCCAGCGTTGAGACATACCGCGGGTCACGTATCGAGTTCATGGTCAAGGTTCGCGGTCAGTTCAAGCGGCGGAGTACCGCCAACAACGTCAAGATCTTTGTACCTGTTCCCGAAGACGCCGACAGCCCCAAGTTCAGAGCGGCCGCAGGCAGCGTCGTGTATATGCCCGAGAAGAGCTGTTTCTGCTGGACGATCAAAAACTTGGTAAGTCGAGCCAGGAGCAGGCAGACGAGACGGCTACGCGTAACTGTCTGCACGTCGCGTCCAGGCCCAAGCCGCACATCCCGTACATATGCTAACATCACAGAAAGGAGGCGCCGAGCTCCTCATGCGTGCACACTTTGGTCTGCCGTCCGTCACGTCAGGCGAAGTCGACGGCAAGAAGCCGCTCTCTATCCAGTTCGAGATCCCCTACTTTACGCTCAGTGGTATCAACGTGCGCTATCTCAAGATCGTTGACAAGACGGGTTACACTGCGGTAAGCTGACTCCTTGGAGACCTAGCTGACACCAGCTCCCGTGGGTCCGGTACATCACCGAGAGCGGACAAGACTATGTGCTGCGTACGATCCACGACGCAAAGTCGAGCTCGATCATTGCGCCGTTGTAGAGGCTAGAGCGGTAACGTCAGGTAGTGTTTGTTAGATATCATGCGACAATAGTGAGCTTGTGCCGGGGACATCAAGCGTTCAAGCTTTCGTGGACACTCTATCTACGGCGTCTACATTAAGCGTCCTCTGTCCGTATCGTCCACGTTCGGTTGCCTCTTCTACATCCAGGCCGCTCAGTCCGCACATGTGCAAGTAAGCGCGTGCGTCGGTGTTCACGCTCGGACGCCGGTAGCTGACTGGAGGGTGTATTGGCGGTGTGAGGCGACATTGATGAGTCGTAGAGGTGGGAGGGTTCGGTGACTGGCCGTGGCGCAGGGATGGGAGTAGACAGAAGTGTCGACAGGGAGTTCTGCGATAGGGAGGGCAGCGAGTTCTGGAACAACAGGGGAAGGTTCCGAGGTGCCGGAGTGGGGGTTGGCAAAGGGCTGAGTTACCAGGAGTCGAACTCGCCTGGAAGTCGTCGGATATGGAACGGGTCGTAGCAGCCCAAGAACGGAAGCCGCTGCACGGGGGCCGCGGCATATTGCGCGGAAGGAGGCATCTCTGAGGCGAGATGCGACGTCGAGCTATGAGCAAGCTCATGCGCCGGAGAAAGCATATTCCTGTGGCCAATGGCTTTAGGGGGACTTGGAGGTTTGAGTGACTGTGCCGGGGACGGCAGATCTCCGTGCCAAGAGGAGAGTGGCAGGTCCTGAGGGCCGAACTGGTGCGTCCTGTGTTCTTGAGGAAGCATACCCCGGTGCCATGCAGCGAGAGGCGATCTCGAAGGGTTGAGTTGTGAGGAAGTGGAAACCCTGTCTGTGTCGGCGTGGAGATACAGGTTTGGAGGGCCGACTTCGCGCGGGAGGGAAGGTGGATCGTTTTGCCAAGTCGCAAGCGTCCGGCTTGGAGGCTCGAATTCGTGTGCCTGATGGAGCGGTTGCAGTGGCGCCGGCGCAGGTGACAGCCATTCATGATACTGCGAGGCCGATTCCTCCGGGCCGAGGTGGCGAAGCGGCGAAGGCCTTTCAAGGGAAGAATGCGGAGTAGGGAGGTGCGTGCTCTCCCATGGATAAACGTCTGACGCGAAAGTAGGTTGATCTTCCCGTCGGTTTCCCCTTTGCGAGCAAGACCTACGGGCCTGTGCCGCACCGTCGCGACAGAATGACTGTCCATTACCATCATTAAGTGAATCGCCATCGCGCTCGCGACCAAATGACGGTTGCGGTTTCCGATTCCGACGGCCCCCGAAGCGGGAAGCCTGATGGCCAGAATGCAAAAACCCGTTCCGCTTTGGCTTATCGACCCATGGGTGTTGGTGCCGCACCTCCTGCACCGGTGGTGGATCAGAACTCTGAAGGTGTGACGGAAAACTCGGTGGCGGCGGCCGGATACCCCCTATGTCGGACGCGAGGACGTCTGCGAGCGTCATCTCTGCTGTCAGCCCCGATGAGGAAGGCGTCACCTCGGCGACGCTTCTTCTTCTTCCTTCTCTCCTCCTTTGGCTCGCCATCAGAGTCGGCAGGGAAGAGGTATGGCCGTTCGACTTCCCCGTTGGCCCACAGGAAATTGAACTTGATGCGCGGGCTGCGATGGGGTTCAGGGCGCGCCAAGTGTCGCTTGCGTGTGCTCGACAGATAGTTGACGCCAGGCATCGAGGGAGGGGGAGTGAGACGTAATAGAAGAAAGCGAGATGATCAGTCTGGTTCGAGAGAATGGAAGACAACGTCAAGAATATGAGAAGGGATGAGTGAGATGGGCAGAAGGAAGGTTAGTGATCGGTCAGCCTTAGTGACAATTCCCCACTCCACACCGCACTCCATCACTCCACTCCACTCCAGACCCATTAAGAGAACACGCGATCCATCCGAGCCTAGTCGAGCTTCTTGGTCCTCTGGAATCCGCGCCCCGATCCGCGGCTGGCGTTAGCTCCAGCTCCACTCCCTCCCTTCTTCCTTCTTGCCCGCCCTTCCACCCTTCCTTCCGGTATCCTCCGCAGTCCAGGGCCCCTCTCACTGCCTCTCCCTAGTCTTCCCACAGGCACCTCTCCATCCACCTGACTCACGAATCCCGCGACTCAAGCTCAGGCCGGGACTGTGCCCCGCTCGCCTGTACTGCTGGTTCGGCCGCAGAGGTCGACTTGGTGGGCTTGACGGAGACGGAGGCAGGCCTGGCGGGGACGGCGACAGGTTGCTTGGCCGCGGGCTTACGGAGGACGAGGGCGCCGGCGACTGGTGTCAGTTTTCCCAGGAGGGGAAGAGGAAGAGAGGCACTCACGGACAACCGCCAGGACGATGAGGACCAGGACTGGCGGGGAGGTGAGGTCCAAATCGAAACTGCTCTAGTTAGCTCAGCTGTGCGTCGGCAGCTCACGCCATGATGCTGGGGTTTCAGGAGCGTGAAAGACGTGAGAGATGACTTGATGGGGACGGTTGGTCTTGTTGTTGAGGGGCTCGGGGCTCGGCACTTTTTGGTTCCGCCATACATACCTACACCGAGGCACCGAGAAGTAATGTTCAATGTCCAGTGTTCATGGCCTGATCTATCATTCGCACGCCAGCGCTAGCCATACCAACAAGATGCATCTGACACAGCTACTGTACACTCTAGACCCCGTTTCCGAAGGGAACCTCGTGGAAGAGGTAGGAGACCGACTCGCCAAAGTGGGAGCGGCGAATGGTCTCGGCCAAGACCGGGGAGATATCGACGACCTCGATCTTAGAGCACTGGGCCGCCTTCTCGGCCTGGGGTAGCGTGTTGGTGATCACGAGCTTCTCAAGGCCACTCTCCTCAATGACCTTGAGCGCTGGGCCGCCGAGAATGCCGTGCGTCGTCAACGCAAACACCTTGAGGGCGCCCGCGTCGAGGAGGTTGCGTGCGGCGAGGCCGAGGGTGCCGCAGGTGTCGGCCATGTCGTCAACCAGGATGGCGACCTTGCCTTTGACGCTACCGACAAGGACCATGCGCGACACCTCGTTGGCACGCTTGCGCTCCTTGTGGAAGAGCGCAAAGTCGACGTTGAGGCGGTCAGCGATCGAGGTCGCACGCTTAGCACCACCAGCGTCAGGAGA
This sequence comes from Cutaneotrichosporon spelunceum, assembly GCA_030805415.1. Lineage (NCBI taxonomy): Eukaryota > Fungi > Basidiomycota > Tremellomycetes > Trichosporonales > Trichosporonaceae > Cutaneotrichosporon > Cutaneotrichosporon spelunceum. The sequence continues at coordinate 778,074 of BTCM01000001.1, forward strand.
GACAATGACACAGTTGGTCACGTCAATGTGATTCCTGATGTAGCTGACCATAGAGGGCTCGGCGTAGAGCTGTGGTCAGCAATTGCGGCATCAGGGAGAGCGAGGATGCGTGAGGCCCAGCGACCAGGTGCTGTGCCAGCCGTCGAGCACAGCGAAACTTCGTCATGCTGCATGGCCCCACGGCCGGCGACCAGATCTCCGGCTCACACATCGCCCAAGCACTCACGTTGTCCACTGGAACGTCAAAGAAGCCCTGAATCTGGGACGCGTGCAGGTCCATGGTCTGTGCGTTAGAATTGATTTTCTTTCGGGCGCACAATAACGTGGTCACATCCCGACTGGCGGAGCATGTTTGCGACAAGCTTGGCAGTGATGGGGGCACGCGACTTGTCCTTCTTGTCCTGGCGCGCGTAGAAAAAGTGCGGGATGATGGCAGTGATGCGGCGCGCGCTGGCAATCTTGCACGCATGGATCATGATGCAGAGCTCCATGAGCGAGGTGTTGACGTTGCCGGCACCCTGGGGTTAGTAAGTCGGATAGCTCCACCGCTGAAACAGCCATGCGGACAGATTGAGTCGGTAGGAAGCAAGGGTGATGGGTGGAGATGGGCAACCAACATTGCCGCAACATCACCCATCCTGCCCACCTTCCCGCCTCCGTCTCCCACCTTCCCCTCATGCTCTCACCGAAGCCCGAGCGAGCCACTCACAGTGTTGAGGATGTAGACATCGTAGTCGCGCACGCTCTCGACGATCGTGACCTTAGTCTCTCCAGACGGGGGCTGCGAGACATTGGCCTTGGCGATCGGAATACCGAGGCGCTTGGCGACAAGCTGCGCAAGCTCGGGGTGCGAGGTACCTGGTGTGAGCAGAGAAGCTGGCACCAGTAGGAGGTGGGAGGTTTAGTGTCTGAGCCGGGGTCGGGGAAAGGGAAGCGGGAAGCAGCAAGCTGTAGGAGCGGTTACGCGCGGGGGCCAGACTCGCCCAGTGAGGGGCGGCCAAGAGCTCACGCCCGGCCCTCCCCACGCCATCCATGCACATCCTCCCCCCAGAAATGACTCCTCCAATGGTCTCTTGACGTACCCGTGAAGAGCTTGATGGCGGGGTAGGCGGCGGCGGACATGTTGTACAGTTGAGGGTTCGAGGATTTGATGGGCCGAATTTTGTGGTGGAGGGTGGAGGGAGAGTCTGATCCGAAATACTGGTTTCCTGTGTTTGGCAGAGCAAGCTCAATGTTTTGGAGAAGAGACTAGTCGAGTCGATGTCGAGGACTACGAGGACGAAGACAGACGGGACAGCTGGACAGCGGCTGCTGCTTGCAGGTGCGGATGCGCACTGGCAATAGAGGATGGCGTGGGTTGTGGGTGGAAAAACTGAATCTCTGGTCGTCATCCACAACCTTGGCAGTCTGGCCGAGCCTTCCGCATATCTCCGCGTGCACGTGCCACCTCCACATTTGCCCGATTTCGATTTACTCCTGAAAGATTCGAGGCGAGCGTGGCGCGCAGCCGGGTGGCAACTGCAGCGTTGGTGGTTGGGATATCATACATAATTGCGTACACTCTCTACGGCACAAAAATGCGGCTGTACCCCTCGACCTTGGTGCGGCAGTTAGGACAGGCGTGGTCCTTGGCGCTCAGGCGGGCGGCAAGACTCTCACGGCAGTCGCTGCACATGAGCAGGCAGCGGCATGGCCACAAGATCACGTCGCGTGTCTGCACCATACAGATGACACACAAGCGGCGGCGCTCTTCGTCATACTCGTCGCGCTGGGCGTCCAGAGTCTCTCTCTGGAGCGCGACGATTGCGTCAGCCAGTGGGTTGAGGTTCGGGGCAGTGGCAGTTGTGAGAGCGCGGGCTGGTGCTGAGGAGGCTGGGGAAGCGGACATGATCTGCGCGTAGCGTCGGCGAGTGAGGGGCGAACTCGAGGTTGACGTCAGATGGGCAAGGAGGATAGGCTGGATCGCGTCGCCGCCCTCGCTGCCCTCCATTTGAGACTTGCCCCGAACGAGGTCGCGGTAAAGAGCCGCCTCATCCTCCTCGCCCTCAGACTCGGTTTCCGCAGACACCTCGGATCCGTCAGATGCCCAGTCGTCGTCGTCATCGGCGACCTCCACTTCACCCCGGAGCACCTGATCGTAAGTCCAGTCCAGGGCGGTGGCTTCTGCGATCGCTGGCTCGCGCGGGATGACATGTAGGCCGCGCACACGTTCGAGAGCACGATGGCGCCGTTTGGCAAGTGCCCATGCTATCAAGAGGGGAGGCTCGGTCCCGGTATGACGGCGAGGTGGATCCCATGCCCTGCGGCGCCAGAACGTCCATTGCCGTGGGCCGTACCACCACTGCCCCTGGTACATTCTCCATGTCAGGCGGTAAAGGTCGCGGCCAACCCACGTCGACAGCACGGTAGTCCAGAAGATATTGCGGGCGAGCAGAACACCGGCCGCCCAGAACCGCGATATGTGCTCGAGGTACGGATTCTCAACGTTCGGGTCTTGCAGCTCTTCTGCCTGGATGTTGTCGATGCGAGTGTCAAAGCCACCATTGCCGGTCTTGACGCCCAGCATCTCCACACTGTCGCCAAAGATCCTTACCTCCGGTTGCGCTTCCTTGATAGGTGCAAGCTCGTTCCGCAACCCCGAGAACTGGGTTGACTCAAGGCATGCAATACCAAGCTTGAGAAGCGCAACGCCAATGTCATCCTCAATCGACGGCAGCGCACCCTCGTGAGGTAGTAGGTTCTTCAAGACCGGCGATGGGATATAGCCATGCGTGAAGAGAAGAGTGATGGCGCGCACAACTAACGTGCAGCCAATGACGACAGACAGCACGAGCGCCAGCAGATGGGTAAGGAAGCTGAAGCTCGGGAAGCGTAGCTGCTGCGTCCAAAGGCTGTGGGTGAACGCTGCGAGTCCCAGCGTCCCGCACACGCCGGTAGGCACGAGTTGGTTACGGCGCAGGGTGGGCGAGAGCTCGTTGATCTGCAGCCATGTGAGTTCCGTGAGCCCAATCCACAGCTGGAATAATGGGTGGACGTCGGGCCGGCTGTGTGGGGACACTTGAGGATTTCGGACGTGCGTCAAGGGCGACGCGTATAGGTGGAGGACGTAGGAGAAGCCGAAGAGGTTGAAGCCGACGCCGACATCCCGTCGCCGCCTGCTGTTAGCATGTCACAGGTTAACACGACTCACGCCACGTCAAGGCCAGTCGAGAGCGCGCCCATCGTGAGCCCAAAACACACACTGACGAACACAGTCCAGCACACATCAGTCATGGGCATGCCTGCACTCCACCTGCCAAGGCGATCAACCACAACCCCGACGTAGTTGAGCGTCGCTACGATCGGTTGCAGTACGGCGTAGTGGCTCAGTCCCAGTGAGAAGTTGAGGCGGTCGACGGCGTCTGCAGCATTTGGTGGCCACACGCGTGCCGTCTGCAGAAGGACGACGGTAAAGAGGGTCCATGCGTGCACCAACGCGAGTATGCCGGGAACGCGCAGCCAGGCTGGAGATTTTGGGCTCGTGAGCGTTGTGCGGACGCGCCGGCGGATCGCTGCGCGCCAGCCCGGCAAGTGTGGAGCTGGTGGTGGGGGGTGCCGCTCGACGTTGGCAATATTGTGGATGCGGTTGAGTAAGATGACCTGAGATTAGTGCAATGCCGCAGGTGGACAGGAGAGCAGGCAGGAGGGGAGTAAGCGAGATGACAAGAGTCAGGAACGAGAGGCTACGCCGCACGGCCAATGCGGTAGCCACGCCGCGATAGGAAAGGAGGTGGGACAGGTGAGGTAGATGGTGTGGATGAGGAAGGGAGCGCGACATACCACAGCACTCACCATGATGATGAGAGTCACGTCATACCCGCTACCAGCAAAGCTAATGAACGGGGCGGTCTGCTGCTTCCCTATCGTGGGGGCGGGTGCTGTCGCGTTCGTTGCCTCGGCCACCGTCCCGCTGGTGCCATTCGAGGGCATGCTGAAGACGACAGTATGGATGAGGCGCTTGCCTTGAGAGACGGCTGCGCCGCCCCAGCGCCTGACTAGGCTGAGGGGCATAGCACCGGGTATGAGTTAAGGAGAGTGGGGGAAGGTTGATGAGGTTGATGAGGTTGATGGACGACGCAATGAGGTTGAGGGCAGACGCAGTCGCCGTCGATGTCCGAGTGCTCTTGGGGCCTGGAGCCGACCGGCAAGTTGAACGGACACGATACTTTTTCAAGGGATATGACGAACTGAACTGAACTCGACTGAGCAATGGGGATCGCGGTAGAGTGTGATGGAGGGGAGCTGGAGCTGATGGTGGCGATTTGTGGTTCGGCCCAGATGGGGTGGGGTTGGTTCGGTCAAGTTGCGTGCTGAGTGAGCCAACGTGCCGCATACCAGCGGCCAACCGAACGGGTTAATTCGTCCTAATGAGCTAATGACCTCATAATCTACAGAGTAAGAGTGGGGCAGAATGCTTCCTGTCCTCGTTCTTTGCTGCCAACAATGCCATCCCGGTCCCATAATATACATGCTCTATATCTACTCCTCCTCCTCCTCAACCTTGGCGCTCTCATCCCGCCAGCACCTGAACCCATGCACGGTCCCACGCACCCTCTCGTCTCCTGGATCTTCCTGGAACATGGGGCCAGTGTACTCCTCCACAACGCGCTCGTACCCATATCCCCTCTTAGCGAGATTCGGGAAGAACGCCATGTCTGCATCCGCGAGCCGAGGTCGGTGGTGAGTAAGGAAGACGAGGGCGACGCCGTCCTTGGCCAATGTTGCGTCCAGGGTGCGCATCAAAGCGGGGTGCTGGCTGTGGTTGAACGCCAAGTCGGAGAGGATGACCAGATCATACGGGCCCCCCTCCATGAGCGGGGCGACGTCTGCCCCCCACGTGTGTCCGATTGCATGGACGCAGCCGCCCAACTCATCGCCGAGGTTCGCGGTCACGTTGAAGGCAATGTTCTCCAACAGCGAAGCGTCGTTGTAGTCGGTCGCGGCGACGAAACTAGCCCCACCCAGTGCAGCGGCCAGAGAGGGAAGCGCACCGCCAGCCCCTAGCTCCAGTACGCGCCTGCCCTTGGTGAGCGCCGGGTGCGCGAGGATGTAGTTTGTCGTCACGCGCGCCGTGTTCCACCTGTTGTCAGCTTGGGCAATTCAGATCAACTTGGGACTGGGGAAGCCGAGGCACTCACAGATGGTGACCCCATAGAGGGTGGGTTCCGACCAGCCGGATTGATACGTCAGACTCTCCAGACGGGAGCGTAACGCCAGATGGTAGAGTGTAGCTCGCGAAGGAGAAAGGAATAGGCTCAGGGGACGGCGAGCGCTGGTCGTCAGCTGGCAACCCGGTGTGGGAGCTGGGATTGAGAGAGGATGGAGCACAGCATCACTAGTATGAGAGGCAGGCATACTCACAGGCATCAGCTCGCCAAGGCCCATGTCTTCGTCGTCAGATGCGCTCATTGTTGGTGGCAGTGTGATTGAGCTTTGAGTCTTGGCTCTGACCAACTTTTGCTATGCCAGGCACGGACCTGCCAACCTCGCCTCCACCTTCAAATGCATCAACTTGTTGATGGTAATTGTCGCTTCCCATGCTCTCACATCACCTATCAACACGAAGAGCGAATCGACACACGACATGAGTATTAAAATGCATCCCGTGACGCCACGGACAGAACCTTCTACGCCTGTTACAATGCTTATCCTATGCCATGTCAACTGCTCCACCTCACTGCGAGGGCGGGCCAACTCGCAACGTGATGCGGCGCGGTCCGTCGCTCGACCCGCTGTTGGGTCGCGCCGTCGGGGTGGACACTTCTGCCGGTATGCCAGCCCCATTCCCATTGACGCCGCCGGGTGCGCGGGCACGCCCCACGCCGACGGGGGTGCGCGAGCCATTCGCCTCTTCCTTCACCTTGTGCTTCAGGGCAGCAGCCTCCTGCTTCTCCTCAGAAGCGGACATCTCGCCAACGACCATTTCCGTGTCACCATATTCGTCATCGGCAAGACCTAAGGCGACAAGGAGTCGAGCCGCCTCGAGCTCCTCTGGCGACGCCTCCGCGATGGCCTTCTTTGCGGACGCTTCACGTGCAGCGGTCCGGGCAGGCGCCTCGCGTGAGCGGTCCGTACGCAGCTTGTTCCAGAAGTCGAGCTGGATGATGCGCTCCGGCACACGGTATTTCTTGTTGTTTATCACCATGTCGTCGGTCGGAATATCCGGTTCAACGCTGGGCGCCTCGACGACAGTCACGTTGCCGTTGTTGTACGAGCCCGCGCTCTCAACATCCACCGTCTCGAGACCGCTTCGGACCGTGCGTCGGCGTGGCATCACCTGGTCCGCGTGGTTCGGACACATCCACTTTCTCGCCGCGCTAGGCATGGCCGCCAGCGGCGGTGAGAGGCAGTCAAGGTGCCAGTGGAGGTTACAGTAATCGCACGAGACGAGGGGGCGCCACTGCGCCCCTGGATCAGACGCGAGCTGCCGCGTTGGCACCGACGTCCCGCCACATTTGTAGCAAGTAATAGGACGGTTCTTGACGTCGCGAAGACGCACCGGGTCGCGTTCTTCCTGGAAACCCTTGCGACTGGTGGTTAGCACGTCACAGAGAGTGTTGGTAGTTCTACTTACTCAAGCTTTGTACGGGCAGTCTCCGTGTCAACATACTCGCCTAACGGGCCCGCTGAGACGCCGACGAAAAATTGGCGAATGTCCTGGGGAAGACGGAACTGTTCGGGGTTGTTGTTTTCGACCCGCTTGATGAGATGACCAAACACAGTCGAGATGGTGCGGTCCGTGAATTTGATGCCAGAGGGTGAATCGTGAGCAGGCGCGGGGTTCTGGGTCGGGTCAGCTTCCGCCGACCAAGGACACTTACTCTTTCCGACGCGCACTTGTTGCAGTACCAGGTCTCTGACTCGGGGAGCTCATCGATGCGAAATGGAGGCTCGAGGCACATGAAATGGAACGAGCGCGGACATCCGTCGCAGCATAGGAAGCGCCCGATGCCACGGCATGCGCTGCAAAAGTCCTGGTTGACTATTTCGTTGACTATTTCCGGGCCCTCGGCCTTCTTGCCCTTGCGGCCACCGCCCGCCTTTGCGCTTGCGACGCGAGAGCCAACACGCCTCCCGCGTCCGCTGGCACTGACACCTGAGCGGACGTGGTTCTCGCTGCCGCGAGTGGGGCGGGCTGCAGACTCAACCAGCCCACGTACCTCGCGGCTGCCCCTCCCTGTGCTCGACCCCATTATGGTCTGCACCTCTGCTGAAATCTCGGACGAGTTGGCTTCTTGGAAGATGCTCAATGCGTTTGGAGGTGCGCTAGAGTTTGCGCGCGAGCTCGACGCTGTTGAGACGTCTCTCGACGGCGTACCTGTCGCCCCCGTGCCGTCGATGAACGGCGAACCAGCGGAGGGCCGCCCGCGGCGTGGCCGGTTGGCCGCGATCGTATCCCCTATTGGCCTGCGTGTCAGTGCGTGTCGTGTGTGGAGGGGTAATGCGGAACGGCACTGCCGTCGGAGGACGAAGGGAGGAGGGGAGGCGAGACAGGTTTCAGTCAGAGGAGGCGGGGAGGAAAAGCGCGTCACGCACGGCAGCAAGGAGGCTGCGGGTGTGGAGCTGGAGCTGACTCACTCGACGCGGCGCTTGCGCTTTCCCACTGACGCTGGCGTGGACGCTGGACTGTCGTCTCGGTCCAGCGCACGTTGGGGGGTGCCCGAGACACGCCCGGCCGAAGCCGGGATGCGGATCATGAAACCTGGCGCGGGACGCTCAGGCAATGTCGTCGGCGTGTTGGGGGAAGAGCTATCGTCGTCGGTGACGGCAAGACCGGTGCGTATGTGGACCGTGGGGGGCTGCTCGCGAATGCTGATCGGGGACGTGATGGGGCTCGTGGACGCCATGATGAATAAGTGCCACGGCGATTGGTGGCAGTCAGGGCGGTGCGATGGGCCGTGCGAACCGTTTGTGACTGTGTGGGACGCAATAGTGGGGGACGGGAGATAGGCTGAGAGTAGGTACGAGGGGGTGGGAAGGTCGGAAGCGGGGTGGACGCCGTGATGCCCTGCTCGCCAGGCCTTGACAGCGTGAGGCGAATCGGGCCTTGAGAGTGACGGAACGCGCTGGTAGCTGTGTGGAACACACGATGGGCAGCAAGGTGAGCGCAGTGCGCAGGCAGTGTGGGCAGATGGGGAGGGGCGGTGGTGGGGACAAGAGGAGAGAAACGAATGGATGGCGTTGAGAAATGCAACGAGTGTTGGTGTTAGTTGCAATGTGGGTCGAGGTGCCACACTCGGTGGCGTGGGGGACAGAATGAGTAGGGCGGGGGGCGAGACCCGTGGGCTGGAGCGGGTTCAACTGCAGAGCGACGACGCCACTCGCTCACCCGGCATAATTCCTTCAACGCCGACTCTTCAAATGGCACACGAATGCATACTCAAGTCTGTGGCTCTCTGGCCGCACGCAGAGACAACGATAGCCAAAGGAGATGCATGCATCTCAGTAGATCAGTATACCAATATGTCCGGACGACCACGCTATTTTCGATCGCCACCGCTCCTCATCGTCACGCTGCCCCACTCCGCTGGTCTCCGCTCCGCTCGTTCGACTGGTTCAAGCCGTGCCTCCATCAACCGCCATCACTGTCAACAGCCTTACTTATCCAGCTCCACCTCGTACTACCACCATTCGCATACCCGGACGGTCTCTGGTCTCTGGTAACAGCAATTGCAGATCTGCATGTCCTATATAGAAATGTCCGCCCCTCTTCGACCCACCCCTCCACAAAAGAAGGGGCAGGAGATACGTGAGCACCGCGCCGCGCTCGACCCCGGAGGGGAACTTGGCGCTCGCTCTACCTCCCAATTAGCACGCATACGGGCCACTCTGGTCTGCAGCGGAATAGGAGAGGTAGAGAACCAAGTTTGTTGGCCGCGCGTTTCAAGTAGGGGAGCAGGGTGTGAGGGGGGCGAGGCCGGACAATTTTAAAAGCCGACAAGTGGCAACTTACACCTGCCACACTCGAACTCTTCTGCAGCTATCGGTCTTGCCGCCGTCGTGAGAGCGGCGCGGCTACCGAAAGCCGTGAAAGTTGCGAATGATGTGGGGGACAGATTGAGGAAAGGGAAACGGTGTGTCTTTGCGCTCAGGCGAGGATGCTCGCTGCGCCTGGCCTCCTGTTCCTAGGCGCATTGGCGGAGATGGGAAGCTGCACATCGGATGAAACTAGACCAGACTCGTCCAGGCTCGAGTCGTACGGGATTCTGCAGGAACCTTTGAACAATGTTCGTAAAGTTTCCGCTCTCACGCCGCCCGCCAAGTTCTCTATCCGTGCACAGCTCCTCCTCTCCTCGACGCTCTTAGTCAGTTGATAACCCTAACAAGGGAGAGCTGAGAGTGGAAGACAATACCGTATGTCACCGGAAACAGGTGCTCTCATCAGAGTGGGCCAGTGATTGCGCCTCCTCTGTTGGGGTATGCGATGTTGGGATCCGTCGCTGCTCAACCCATATCCACTTCGATGTGTCCCTATGAGAATTCAACTTGCAAGACATCCTTGAGAGTAATTGGTGACAATCGGGAGAGATCGTATTGTCATTGGTTTAGGCACGCTGTGTTTATTGATGCCACTTCTAGCTAGAATATCGTTCGATTCTGGCAAGCGACTCGTCCAGACCGGAGGGGAGTCAGTGCAGACAGGACCAAGACACTGAACAGTTCTACTGAGAAGTACCTCATTCTCCTCTCAACGCCTGATCTCGCAGCTTTGGACAGTCCCAAAGTGTCAGACTCTGTCACCCACAAGGGTGACCGTCGGCGACCCGGAGGTCAGATCTCTTCGGGCTTCGAGGTTGCGACGGCGGGGGAATTGCAGACACTCCAGATGTGTCGCCAAGGTGAAATGCCGCACAAAGGTAAATCCTTCATCTCTCACTGTACTCACACACCAGTCGCTTGCCCGAATAACAGCGTAAGCTACTCATCTATACATCCTGCACCATTCTACTCCCTCATAAGCCTACACTTCTCCTCTACTCCAGCTCCTCCTCCTCAACGTCAAGATACCCCACACCACCCCTCTCCATCGCCCTATTCCCGCTGCACCGACTGCCCAAGCATGTTCGGCCATGCTTTCTGTAGCCAGTCTCGGTCACCATGCTCTGGCCGCGCAGACTGCTGGAGGTGGGTATTTTGCGCCGCGTCGGGGTCAACCAAGTATTGCTGGAATGGGTCGGGGTCCCGGATCGAGCCGACGTTCGACCTCGGCGGCTGCGGCGACACCTGTGGCTGTGGCATCGCGCCGCCTGTACCAGCCGCCAAGCGAGCCTGCTGGTTCATGAGCGCCTGCATGATCCGGTCAATGTCGGACGAGTTGAGAGGCTTGGACAAATCGATGATATCGGGATGGTTGGCTGCGGCTGGAGGCGCCAGGGAGACTGCCGGTATTGATGGCACTGTGTTGGTGGCGACATCATTATCGTTCGATGTACGTCCAGACTCCGTCTCTAGACTGGGTACCTGAAGCGACAGTCCATTGTCATACTGGTTGAAAAACAAGGTGTCGTCAAATTGTTGCAAGGGATCGATACTGGTTGCAGGGAACTGCAGTCCTGGTTGTTGCATCGGAGGAAGGTTGGTGCCGTCAGGGCTGATCTGGTAGTTGGCCATCTGCTCTTCACGGGAAGGCATCGTTGTCGTGGAGAAGTTGAAGAAATAGTTGAACTCGGCCGGCTGAGAAGACGGTGGAGCCACGGGAGTCTGTTGCGGGGACTGGAGAACTCCCTGCCGAGCGAGTGCACCGGCAATGAGCTCTTGGACATCACTCAAGGAAGGCTCGAGCTCCGGGCGAGGTAGTGCACCAGAGAATGCGTTGAGCAGGTTGGGGTCGGGCTGTGCACTACCCTGACTAATGTCGAAGGCCGCACTAGCAGCGGTGTCCGCCGGCGACAACAAGCAATTGAGGTAGGTCATGAAGTCAACATCCGATGCAGCCAGGGCTATGGCAAGCTCGTCCACACCAATTGCCATGTCACTCGAACGATTCGTCTCGTCGTCACTGTGCTGGCTGGAAGCGTTGGTGGGCTCGCCGGCCACTGTCGGAATGGAGATCTCCGGCGGGTGAGGCAGTACGTTGGGTGCAAGTGCTGGGCTGCTCTGGCTCGATGCTTGGGAAGATGCGCGCGACCGATGCACTGGCGAAGGTTGGCGACTGCCACCAGATGGGCGTGGAGGTGCCAGGCGGGGAAGGCCAGCGCCAATCGCGGCTGTTGGCCTGGGCAATATTGGGCGGTGATGGGCGCCAACCGCCTGGTGCGGAGTGATAGCGAGCGACTTCGAAGTCGGTTTGCTACTCGAGGACAGAGAGCGCTGGACACTCGCCTGTGAAGAAATACTCGAAGTTGACAGTCGGCGGCCGCCAGCCCCACTGCCAGCCCCATCCTTCTCCTTGGCTCGAGAGACTGAGGAGTTACGGCGCACTTTCGCTCCACTGTGACCATTGGGCGGAGTCGCAACGCTCGGTGAAGCTAGTCTCACGCCGTGAATGCTTGCTGTGGATGAGAGATTTATCGGAGTCGTGGATACTGAGCATGTCCCGGAAGTTGACGCAACCTGGAGCTGTTGTGAATTGTTGGAAGGTGTCGCGGGAGTTCCGCTGCCACAGCATCCGGCCTTGGCCGGCTGCTTCTCATCGGCAGGAGCGTCACCGTCCGCCATGATCGTGTCACCATCGTAGTCGCACTTGCATTCGGTGCAGCAGCCACAGCACTCGCTGTCGCATTTGCACTCCCCGGGCATGCACTGGCACCGACCATTACAGCACTCGAGCGGCCTAAGCTGCACAACTCCGAACGCACGTGCAACGTTCTCCGACATGTTAGCAGCTTCAGGGAGCACCTGTGTATCCAGAGCGTCGAGGGTCGACCGTCGGTTGGAGAGTAGAGGTTTAGGGACGTTGGCGGCAGCGAATTGGATGAGCTGCTCGATTGATGCGACGCCCGAAGGGATTGATAGTTGATCGGCACAATCGAAGCAGCTGCTACAGGCGTCTCCACAGGCACCGTCATGTCCGTGTTGCTTCGGGGATGCAGATCTCGGGTTACCGTGGGTCGCGCATCCTGCACACTGGCAGCCCTCTCCACATGTACAGGCGCCGATCACGACTTCCTCGGAAGTAGGGAATGACACGGGGACATCAACGTCCATCTCCATTGGTTCCACCTTGGCTCCACCGCTTTCTGCAGCGGAGACAAAAGTGTGGATACCCGGGAGACCCAGAGCCGAACGGGGGACTTGGGACACGACAGAGCCATCCTCGTGGAACACCGCACCCAGGAACCGGTTCATGTCTGTGAGCGGACGAAGGCGTGACGGTGGTGGCCGAGGTGATACGGATGTACTCGGCCAAGGAGTTGAAGAAGTCGATGACACGGACGCACTCCGGGAGTTACCATGACGGGGACTCGACTGGCCGTTGGAGTATGGTGAGTACAACTTCGCCTTGTGGACGTGGGGTGATGTGTGAACGGGGTGGTGACGGTGGTCTGGCGACGCGAGCTTGGAAGATGTCATGGCCAGGTGAGGGAGAGTTCGCAGGTTGGTGGGTGTCGTCGAGCCCGAGTGAGCATCGTATGAGGCTGCCTTCAGAGGAGCGGGGGGAGTGGCACCAGAAGTCGTCGCCTTGGCCTTGAACATCTCTATCAGACTGTCCGTGACCTGAGCATGGGCGTCGCTCGGGCTTCGAGTTGGGCTTTGAGCAAGCGGAGGAGAACGTGTGCGTTTCCCTGCACAACATCGGCACCGTCCGGTGGCGCGGCAGTTGCAGGGGTTCAACAGGTTGCGGACTGAGTGTCAACAGGAACAGGGAACCGAACCAGCACACGAGACTACGTGCAGTAATAGCGGAAGCAGGGGAACTCACAAGTGGGTTCAGCTGGCGCACTGTTCTCGCCACCGAGGTCGGCTAGTGCCTCTGCAGCAGCAGCCATCTCATGCACATCCCGCAAGCCGTTTGGGAATGTCGGGGTAGATCCAGGCTGCCCCTTCTTGGTTTCCGTGGCGCGAGGGGAGCCTGCCGCACCTGCCGACTGGTAGGATGCAGCCATTCCGGCAGGGATGGTGGAGGGCTGCTGATTCTTGAGGTCACCACAAGCACACTGGAAGGATCAGCAATGTGACACCATGTCGTTCGCATTAAGGGCGTGCGTGCTGCTACCAACCTTGGTGTGGACTCTACCGGCGCCACTTCCGCCCTTGCGCTTGTCGCGACAGAACTGACATTGCGTCGCAGGTCGTCCCTTCTTCTTGACCTCAAATAGTGGACGATCGGTATGAGTGCAGCCGGACACTCGGTGTCCCTTGATGCAGGTTGCACACGCGTACTTCTTGTCATTGATGAGGACCATGGTCGGGTACTCGGTCTCGGAGACCGGGATAGGTGAAACTGGGTCGCTGTTAGGGAGGGAAGGTATGTCGTGCTTGCTTTCCGATGTCCAAGAGGTGGTAGTGTAGTAGGGAAGGTCGGCAAGCGGGTTAACTCGTTCACCAGACGTCTAGAGAGACTGTGGTATGGAGAGGAGAGGGTGGCGCAAGGAGCAGAGAGATAACACAACCGTTAATGTTGACGCATCAACCGGTGGAGTAGGCCAGTGACCCGTTGGGGGGTGGGGGGAAGGGGAGGAGACAAAGGTTGCAGTTGGAGGTAGGTGGGCGGAAGGCGGACGGATGAAGGTGTGGTGGAGAAGGTAGGGGGGAGAAGACGACACGGGCTCGACGACGACCCCAGGGGGCCTATGCCGGCCAGAAAGCGCGTGTTACCGCCTTGACACGGGGAAAGTCATCAAGACGCGTAGGGGAAGCTGTATGAGAGCTGGGCGTTGTAGGTGCGCCGGGTCGGGTGTGTGTTGAGTGTGGAAGTGTTGCGAAGTGTAGTTGATGGAAGTCGTAGACGAGTGGAAAAGGAACAAGAGGTTGTGTGATGTTTATGTGTGGTGAGATAGTTTGAATTGCAAGAGGTGATGGTGAAGGAATGGGATATGGGGTGTATGAGATGTGGCAAAGGGAGGGAGCAAGGTTGTTGTCACAATGCTGCAAATGACGACTAGAGCAGAGCCAGAGCGAGAGACTGCCGAGTGACATGACTGGAGTGACTGGAACCCGGGGGAAATGAGCAGAGGGCACGGAGTTGTGCGCTGATGCCCGTCTGCACTGTATTATCAGCCTACCGACAAGGGCGGTGCAACGCAAGGTCACTGACGACGGGAAGGAGAATAGAAACGGCCTAACGACCCATGACGGCTCCAAGTCTAGACGTTCAAAACAACCTCCTCCCCTTCATCTCCCCCCTCAGGCCCCTCTTTGCCCTGTGCAGGCACCTTTGGTCAAAACTCGTTGCAACCTCCTCTTCCTGGCACTCTTCGCTGGAGATCACCTCCTTCTTCGGCCTCTGCGTGCGAACACGTCTCCTTGGCCTCTTCTTATCTACGTGCACAGTATCTTAGCACCTTTGGGGCTAGCACTGTCCTCACCCCTTTCCCGTTCTTTGACCACACCCTCATCTTAATCACCTTTGTAGTGGCCTCTGTGCTTCTCTCCTCGTGATCCTCTGACCCCTTCGATGTGCCCGCTTTGCCATTTCAACTCGACAATCTGGTTCCGTAAGCGCGCTACTTTTGCGAGCCAGTCGCAAAGCAGCGCTCGCTCATTCCCGGGCTCCTCTGATCCTCCGTGTTATTGCATGACTGGTGGCAAATTCCAACAGGGGGTACCCTACCCTTGTGCCTTCTACCCATCCCCAGTCACGCCTGTTCACCTAGTCTCCCAACGTGTCAGACGCCGGCTCGGCTCTGTGGGTTCTGACCAGCTACAAGCCAAGTTAGCAGCACGGCATGCCGCAATCGATCGCTTGGGTTGACCGTTGCTCTTGGAAGCGAAACATTATTCATCAGGCTCGGAGAGCATGGTAGTTTCGAGCTAGCATCTTCGGGCGGCCCAGTTTAGCCCACACGTCCCACATGGACGGGCACTTGCCAATCATGTATCCAAGCCATTGCACTCAAGATCGGGGTACGTGCGTGTAGAGATCCAATTATTATAGATCGTAGACTAATCCCGAACACCGGCTAAGGCCCCTCAGACGACAAGCCGGAGTCCCATTCCATGTGCGTCCAGGATGCCACTCAGGCCGGTGAACATCCGTGATACGTCGAGTATCGAGAGGTGGCGCTTCCACTCGTCACCCTCAATAGATCGGGCGTGCACCACGATCTCGCGGCACGCGTCCACGCTCTTCTGGGAAAGCGCATCGAGCGTCTCCGACGGGATCTTAATCATCTTGGGCGCCTTGTGCGTGTCATCGTTTGGGGGGAGGGAAAACACATCAACCTGTTTCCCAGCCCACCAGTCGCCTGTGGCATGTCGTAATTGTTCTCCACCCTCCAGGGATGCCTCCGGTTGTAGGATGCCGAGGTGAAGCAACAGCTCGACGGGAAGAGGCAATGGTGAGACATTCGCCAACGCCGAGGTTGCTGGCAAGGGCACTGTGGAATTTGAGGGACCAAACTGGTGCGCGAGGTCCTGGAGGAGACACAATGGCGCAGCTGGAAGAACTGGTCGCGTGAGTGGCGTTATTAACGTGTGTGCTCACCTGTGCCTGCGGGGGCCGGATACGGATCGGCGAGGATGGGTACGAGTGCGACAGCCTGTTTGGTCAGCATGCATATTGACCTGCGCTCACGTTGTTACAGAATTCCTTTGCGAAAGTGAGGCCCTCGTCGGGCTCGCCAGCCGCATGCTCCTTGGCACCGCTGAGCGCTCCGAGTACCTCCTCGCCGAGGCACTGGCTCTTGATGTTCTTCCCAAGGGCCTGGAGGAGATTGACGAGCTCGTCTGCCACAGCGATCGCTGGTGCCCACCGCTCTCCAACTCGCACACCGGGCATCGACTCGTGCTCGCGTTCCTTGAAGATCGAGATGCTAAAGAACTCGGCCACCTTGTTTTGGTTCAGCTCACCGCTTGCCCAGCATTTGGCGGAGAGCAGGTTGTTCGTACCCCAGTCGGTGTCGGATGCAAGGTACATGCCCAGCACGCCACGAATAGCCGTGTCGCCGGGAGTACCCCCCTCCTCGGCAAAGTATGCGCGGTGAGTTGGCTGGGAGAAAGCTGCGTTAACGAGGTGGAGGGTGGAGAGAAGGTTGAGCTGGTGCAGTTCAGTCGGGAAAGCAAGCGGCAGGGCGCTGGGGAGGTGCGTTGGCGGTGCCGAGTCGAGAGCCGACTTGGGCAGCGCTTTGAGGAAGGCGCTTATAGCCGTGGCAGAGATGTCGACACCTGGCATGATATCAAGGGGTGTGTAGGGGAGTAGAGTTGATGGCAAGCCGACAAGACCTCCCAACGCTGAGTACGCGCCGACGTCACCACCAAACCCAACCGGACAACCATGGTGGAGGTCCTCCGCTAAATCTAATCAGCATTAGGAATTGCTCCCGCAGACTAGGGCAGATTTCTGTCACGCCCCGCTCTCGACGACGTCATGCTCGAACCCACCCTGGGATCTCTTGGCTTCATTTCGTCGCTTCTCTTGGTCTCACTTGGACAACAACACCAACATGTCGGGGCCCAGCCTCATCCCAGAGCCTCCTCTGGTCATCCCCTTTCTACCTGATGGGCAAGCGACCGGAGCGCTCCCTACGTCGCCTGTCCGTGTTGCAGCATGGTCTACGGCTACCAAGTCTGGCCCAACTAAGCGCCTCGCCCTCGCTGGCGCTGACAACACAGTGTGGATTATCTCCTCAGAAGTAGGGGCTCCTTCCCACCTCGCCCCGCCAGATCTATCTCTATCGGATGCGAGCAGCCCGGGCTCGCGACCAATAACGCCGCGTTCGACCTCCGCGTCCTCTGCCGGAACGGTGCAGATGCGGGCGCGTGCACTGTCTTCGACCTCCTCCGTTCTCACCGCCACTTCCCTTCGCCGAGTCCTCTCGCCCACAGGCTCAACAGCTGCCGTCATCCCCACTCCACAGGTATCGGTGGCGACCGCCACGCCGTCACGCTCCGATGGACACAGGCACCGCCCGTCTGCGTCTCTTGCCGGACGCAGCGAGCTTATCCAGCACCTTAGAGAGCAGGCGGAGCTACCTGTCGAAGAGCCCGCTGGGCTCAGCTTGGGTCTGTCAGGCATCGGTAGGCGAACTACCAAGGAGGGCGCGGACGGCGCAGCGACGCCAAAATCCACCAGCTCATGCTCATCGGGGAGGAACGTCAGCATGGCCGACCCCTTCACCAAGGCGGCGGAGGACGGGTGTGCACAGCGCGAGGCCAAGTCCCAGATCGAGGAGAAAGAAGTCGACCGTGCGATGGCACTCAACGAAGCCGAAGACGCACGCGAAGCCGAGGAGGCGCGTCAGTTAAAGGCTGCCGAGCCCCGCGTTGCGGCTGCGACGGCCCGCACCACTCCGCGGCTAGAGGGGAAGGCCAAGGATGCACCAGTACGGATCGTCCTGCCCGAGCCGGGGCGGGGCAGTATCGTCGACCTCGCCGTCCTTGAGGAGGTCAACGAGCTCGTAGTGTTGCGAGACGTTGGCCTGCTCGACGTGATCACGCTATCCACTCTCCAGCTCATAACGCATGTGAGCCTCGACCACGCAGCACCTCCCACTGCGACTGGCGAGGTTAACCGCACGCCGTGTCTCGCTCCGTCGTGGCTCTGGCGGAGAGTGCATCTCGCCGCCCGTGAGGAGGGTGCCATGCTCGTCGCGAATGGCGAGCCATGGCCGTCCCCCTGGCCGTCACCTAATGGCGATGTCACGCGCGTGGCTATGCTCGCGATCCCGTCACATGCGTGTGTTGCGAATCTTGAGCTTCCCGGTGTCGGCGATGTCGGCGTCGCCTCCAACGGTGAGGCGAGCTACCTCCTGCATTGCACACCGACGTCGGTCATGTCATACCGCCTCAAGTTTACCAGCACGCCCCCACCAAGCGGGACGAGTACGCCGCACACTGCTCCAGGATCGGTCACGCCGTCCGCGCTGCACAAGCCAGAGCCGACGAGACGGGGCGGTGCCCTGGGCGGCCTCCGCTTCTCGCGGACACCCACGCAGGACGGAAGCCAAAGCGGTTTGGCCAAATTCCTTGCTGCGCGCCGGATAGCTAATAAGGAAGATCCCATCCAGAAGCATACACCAGCGGGCGTGGATGAGGGAATCGAGGTGCAACGCGACGGCGGCGGCCACTGGCGCTCCATTCGACTGCACGACAATGGGCAAGGCGTGGGACTGGGCGACGACCACGTTGAGGCATTTGAGTTTGACGGCACACGGCTCATGGTTCGCGGTTCGCTCGCTGTCTCGGATGGGGTTGGCAAGGACGTGGTCTTCGCGTCTGGGTGGCATGACGTGTGTGTCGCGACCGACTCGGACACCGTGGCTATCTACGCCAGAGATGAGCCGCTGAAGCAGCGCCAGCACTGGACGCTGCGTAAGACTGTCGAGGGACACGAGGCGTACCTATCCGCCGGTGTACTGTATACCGTCACAGACTCGGCCGTGTCCAACTACAGCCTGGGCAGTTTGGAGCGGACAACCGAAGTGGAGCTCATCGCCCCAACCGCGGGCGCCCACATCTGCCCCATGGGCGCTGACACATTATACGTGGCTGCAAGTGAACCGGCAATTTTGAACATGGGCTAACCTCAGGTGACGGTTCAGTTTCCAAGCAGACAACATCGGAGTATCTCCACGGTGTGCCGCCAAAGGAGTATTCGGAGAGTGACTCGGGTGCGGAGGTCACGTACTCGACTATCATCCATTCAGAATATGCCACAGGTGGTCGTTTCTTTGCGGCTGGCGACGAGGACGGAGGGTTGAGATTATGGGACGCCGAGTAAGCTTTGTGGCAGATAGCCCAGCTGACATCAGTACCTTACGACTACGCGCCTCAATGACGCTTTTCGACACGCCAGTGCGCTCTGTCACCTTGCTGACCATGGGGGAAGTAGAAACGCTCAAGGGCTCACTCCTGGTCACTTCCACTTGCGGTTCAGTGTCCGTGGTCTCTCTGAAGGAGCTTCAGCAGCTCTTCCTCATTCCTGCCGCTCGCGCGCCATTGACCAAAATCTACGTCGGTGGGGATCCGGCTGGTGGGGACAAGATCCTGCTGGCATATGAGATCCAGAAGGCTCGCGTTTGGAACGTCGAGACAGGCGAGTTCCGACGCAGCACCGGCCTGGAATCGGCCGACGACATGCTGAACTCGGGCGACTGGGCGGAAGTACAGTTCCAGGCCGCGCCACCACTTGACTCACCAGTGTCCAAGGTCGTCGGGCCGCTGCCGCACCGCTCGGACCTGGGACGGCTGCTGCAGCTTGACCTGCGTGCTCTGGGGAAATGGCTTCGGAGGAGGAGCTTCGAGTCGTCTCTCCCGACCCTGCGTGGCCTCCTCTCCTCCTTCCTTACCTTTGGGATTAATCCTGCCATTGATGAGGTATGCACCACCAACCTTGGTATCACGCCGCCATCCAAGCCCATCGCTGTGGGTTGGGAAGGGCCGCACGCGACCGCGACAGTGGCATTCACGACCGCCACTGGAGTGTGGCAAGTGTCACCCACCACGACGTGTCTGCGCCAGCTGGCGATCGTGTCCCTCCTACGGCCGTTCCTCGACTCGCCCGAACACGAGCAGTGGGCGGCTGATGTGATTGCGTTTTACGCTGCTTCACTACCAGAGGACGCACTCGAAGCCGATGCGGAGCTCTTCGCTGCGGTCTACTTGGACTCAGCGTTCGACGTGCACCAGGCCGCGCGGATGCTGTTTGGCGTAAGAATCAGCCGCATGTCAAATGAGGAGATCGAGGGTCTTGTGTCCAAGTGGCAGGATAAATGTGAGTTGAAATTGGTCCGACAGCTGACAACAGTGCCAGCCGATGTCGAGCCGTCTGAGCGGCATTCGAGTACGTCGGCGAGAGCACTCATCATGTTGGGCGGTATTGCGCTGAACCGCTTGGAGATGCTCAGCCCGAGTGTCCTCAAGGCCATTTCTGAGTCCGTTGCGTACTACCTTAACGACCCGGACCACACGCACGTTGGCCTGGCCATCGAGCTGTGCGCCAAGGCATTTGCAACCTGGCAGATCTATGTCGATCCAATGGACCTGCTGCGCCGCCTCTTCTTCCTCTCGACGCACAATGAGATTGGCGCAAATTTGGCGGCGCAGGCGCGCCTGGCGGTGCTCAATGTTGCATCGTCCAACGCACCTCTCTTCATGAGCACGCTCTCGATGGATATATTGGACGCCAAGACCATCGAGGGGCGGATGAGCATCATGAAGCTCTGCGTATTCATGGCGCGCAAGCGACCTGCGCTCCTCGAGAGTGGCCTTCCGCGCATCGCCGAGAGTGTGGTCAAGTCTCTGGACCCGAACATTGGCAAGATGCGTGACGACGTGTGGGAGGTGGCAACCGTGATCCTGAATGAACTGGTGGAGGCGTTCACGACAATCGACTTCCACGCTGGCACGCAGAAGCTCGTGGTGGGCACAAACGAGGGGGCCGTGATCATGTACGACCTCAAGACCGCTTCCCGGCTGTACGTCCTAGAACCACACAAACGGAGCGTGAGCGGTGTGAGCTTCTCGCCTGATGGCCGGCGTCTCGTCACTGTGTCCTTGGGCGAGTGCGACAGCACCGTGTGGAAGGTGGGCTCGAGCATCAGCGGATTCTTCAATGTCGGAGGGCCGCCTAGACAGGGCAACCGAGCGGGACAGCCATACCGTCGCTTCCCCATCTTCCGGGCGGGATCCTGTACGTCGGATAGGAAGAAGGAGAGAAAAATACTAATTACAGCCCCAATGGAGGACAGGGGCGCGCTGAGCGATGTTCGCATCGAGTGGCCTGCGGCACGGACCGCGCGGATCAGCATCAACGAGACGGCATTAACGTACGAGACAACGTAATCCGACTATATTACATGCAGAATGCCAAGGAGCTGGCAGCTGAGCGTTGTGGGTCTCGGAAAAGCCACTGAAGGTGACTTTGTATTGTCCGTGCTTTGGCATATTTTGGCTAACCTTCGACGCTGCTGTTGATGGTTGTGCTTCTCTCCGTCCCTGACGGTACTGACGCTCAATGGTACACGAATGCGCTGTGGATTGAGGTTCTAATGGGGGGAACATGCTCGTTCTTCCCGTAACCTCAAAAAACCGTGAAAGACGGGCAGTGCTTACTCTTATTTGCTCGACTGACCTCGGTGAACCTGCAGGCCGCAGGGACCGTCCGCACAGAGGAATGGGGCCGTGCATCACTGGCCTCCGTCGTCCGAAACGGGGCTCTGATGGGGTTCACGAAACACGGTCTCACCTGCCACCAACCGCTGTGGGTCTGTGCGCAAGGCAAGCCGCCCAGGCGAAGCAGACAAATGGCTACCCGCGCTGATGGTGAGGGCCGCAGTCATTTCATTGTACAGCTATTTAAGAGACGAATGTGGCGCTGAGCTCCTCACCAGCCTGCTTTACAATAGCACTCAATCTTCATCCCTATCACATACTCTGCTCCGGTCTCTCAGCGATTTAGAGCCACAAGCACCCTTCCATAACCAACCGATCCTCGAGCCACCTCACACACAGCTAACAATGAAATCGCTCGTTGGCCTCCTACCGCTCCTCTCAGGGGTGGCCGCCGCCCCTACTCCATCAAAAGCGTGGTTCAAAAAGCGCTTCGGAGCGTTGAGGTCTGTGCCCGCGCCCTCCCAACTCCTCGATGGCTACGCCGAGGCGAGTGGGGAGCGATGGTCCACATGGGGATCTGTTCCACTCATCTCCGTCATGCCCGGCGTGGACGAGGGCACTCCCTGCGATGCCGATTTCGCTGCATTCCAATGTGGCGGGAAGACCAAGCAGGTCATCCAGTGTGAGTCCTCTCTCTCTCCCCTCCCATCTCCCCTCTGACGCCAGACTGCCACGAGGGCAGATGGATCAACGTACACAACTGCCGTTCCTCCTCGGCCCCCGGCACATCCTGCATCGCGCCCCTGAACACATGCTCCAACGACAACTGGGACAACATCCTCTTCACGACCGGGGACGAGTGGGAACTCGTCGGCCCCGCCGCGCCCGGCATGTGGCAGGTGCCGTGGTGGAGTGACGGCGTTCGCTATCGCGACGGCGGGTTCCCCGGCACTCCGGTGTACATTAACCGGGCGGAGATGCAGACCGCTGGGGTGGCCCCGCTTCACGAGGCGCTCAGTATGGCCGGCGTTAACGTCCCATATGTCTCGAACGGCTGGGGACGGCTTACAACCGCAGTGGGAACGGATGCAGGACCCGCTCCTACTGCTCCTGTCACCCCCACTACTGAGTTGCCAACGACTGCTCCTACCCAGACTACGAGCCAGCCGCCACCTCCCAACCCCCCCACAACTGCTACCACCGTCTGGCCGAGCGAGTCGGTCACACCGTCGCCGAGCGAGACACCGACCGCCATGCCGCCAACAGCGACGACTACTGCTGAACCATGGTCGAGCGAGACGCCAACTACTGAGCCATGGCCAACCGAGACATCTACTACCGAGCAACCGCCAACCGAGGCGCCGAGGACCGAACCATGGTCGAACGAGACCGAGACTGTCCCCCAGCCGAGTGACACGCCCATCCCTGGCGGGTGTGGACAGAGCCAAGCCCCGCGCCCAACCCGTTGACTCCAGTGCCCTCGGAATGGGGTCCCTCCACCCTGGAGAATCCCCCGCCCGACACCAACTTGCGCTTGAAGCGGGAGGCTCTGTACAGGCGTCTCTCTACAGAGGAGCTTACAGAAAATCATCACCAGCGGGGTGCTCCCAGAGGCGTTTGGGCATCAAGCCGCCTCCTGCACCAAGTTTTGGGGCTTTGATGGCGTCGACATCGACTACGGGGACTGGTACGCGCTCGCGGCTGGCACGGCTGTGACGGTTCATCTGTGAATGTGAGTGAAACTGATGAAAACTGGCTGATATTAGCTGTGACGAGGAAGCTGCGCGCCGAGCTTGGAGATGGCATGCTGCTCTTGCATGCGCCGATTGCGCCGTTCTTCAGCGCCGATAATTGGAAGGGCGGGCACGTCCAGGCCGGCCACGCCGTCGGCGACCTCATTGACTGGTTACCCCCATGCCGCAACGCCATAATCACAATATTTTTAAACTAGTGTACAGCTCGACTCTAATGGGCCTTTATTACCGGTCCAGTTCAATAAGTAGTCATGGCTAATTCATTGCATGCTATTCCTCTCCGCTCCCTCGCTCGGGTTGGCGTGCCACGCTTGTCCGCCTGTGCCTCCGAAGCATTGGGCCCCACCGCGGATTCGGGCGTCTCGGCCCAAGGCTGGGAAGCTCCGAGGGGCGCCGGAGGGGTCCGGATAATGGGGAGGCGGATTCTTCCGAAAGCGCCACTACCGGCGGCAATGGCGGGCTGGGCCAATCATGAATATCCCACCAACGCGACGTCAGTGGACGCGGTTTTGTGTGAGAGCAGGGGGAAGGAAGGAGGGGGAAGAGAAGGCTGCCAGCCCAGGAGAACGCGCAAGAAGGGACCAGTCGCATTTCCCCCGCCTGGCCCGTCTCGCCAAACTCTTCTTCGACACCTCCGTCCCCCTCCTCCCGGCCTAGCCTCCGTCAGCCCCTCTGCCTCCCCATACGCACACGCCACCAGGTAAGTAGCCCCTATCCATATCTTTGCCGTTACTCACACCACCTCCCTCCCTCTATCCAATCCCCGTTCCCCCCACCATGCCACTCACCCGCCCCGCCAACCCCTCGTACGTTCTCGTGCCCCTCCTGGTCGCCCTCGTTGCGTACGCCGTCTACTCGAACCGCTCCTCCATCTGTGCCGGCTCGGGCTCCGCAAAGACCAGCAGCAGCAGCAGCAACAAGATGTCGCTCTCCAACAAGCTTAGCATCAAGGACGTCGACCTCAAGGGCAAGCGCGTCCTTATCCGTGTCGACTTCAACGTTCCCCAGGACAAGAAGACTGGCGAGATCACCAACCCCGCCCGTATTACTGCGGCCCTCCCCACCATCAAGTATGCAATTGACAACGGTAAGTCGTTTGCGCAGCCTCGAGTGTCGAGCGGGCAAGCTGGAGCGGTGCCGTTTGTTGGCGCAGTTCCCACCCCCAATTCATGGGGCGTCATCGGCCCTGGCATGCCTTTGTCTGATATGTGCCTCCCATGACATGACAGGTGTTGTGTTAGACGGGCGGGCCTCTCCCCTGCCCCGTCAACCCCATCACACTCGTGGCACTTGCTCCGCTCGTGCAAAGCTCACACCAGGTGCCAAGTCGGTCATCCTCATGTCGCACCTCGGCCGCCCTGACGGCCAGGTGAACGAGAAGTTCACCCTCAAGCCCGTTGCTGAGAAGCTCAAGGAGCTCCTCAGCCGCGACGTGACCTTCCTCCCCGACTGTGTTGGTGCCGAGACCGAGGCCGCCGTCAACGCCGGCAAGGACGGCCAGGTCTTCCTTCTCGAGAACCTCCGCTTCCACATCGAGGAGGAGGGCAAGGGCGTGATCAACGGCGAGAAGACCAAGGCCGACCCCGCCAAGGTCACCGAGTTCCGCAAGGGCCTCACCGCCCTTGGCGACGTCTACGTCAACGACGCTTTCGGTACCGCCCACCGCGCTCACTCGTCCATGGTCGGTATCGACCTCGAGCAGCGTGCCGCTGGCTTCCTCATGAACAAGGAGCTCCAGTACTTTGCCAAGGTCATGGAGTCGCCCGACCGTCCGTTCCTTGCCATCCTCGGCGGTGCCAAGGTCAAGGACAAGATCCAGCTCATCGACTCGATGCTCGACAAGGTCAACAAGCTCATCATCTGCGGCGGCATGGCCTTCACCTTCAAGAAGACTCTTGAGGATGTCAAGATCGGCAACTCGCTCTTCGACGAGGACGGTGCCAAGATCGTCGGCGACATCGTCAAGAAGGCCAAGGAGAAGGGTGTCGAGCTCATCCTCCCCGTCGACTACGTCTGCGGTGACAGCTTCAGCAACGACGCCAACCGCGTCACCGTCACCGACGCTGAGGGCATCCCCGACGGCTCCATGGGCCTCGACTGCGGCCCCAAGTCGAACGAGATCTTCTCCAAGGCCGTCGCCGACTCCAAGACCATCCTCTGGAACGGCCCTGCCGGCGTCTTCGAGTTCTCCAACTTCGCCGAGGGCTCCAACTCGCTCCTCGACGCGACCATCAAGGCCGCCGCCGGTGGCGCGACTGTCATTGTCGGCGGTGGCGACACTGCCACGCTCGTTGCCAACGCCGGCAAGGAGGACAAGCTCTCGCACGTCTCGACTGGCGGTGGTGCCTCGCTCGAACTCCTCGAGGGCAAGGAGCTCCCCGGTGTCGCTGCGCTCTCGAACAAGCAGTAAGCGCTGCCAGACGGTGCTGGTACAGCGTGGGCGTGTTAGCGTGTTAGTGCATAACGCAATCTAAAATAGGGTTGATGCAAAGCATATATGCCTGAGGATAAACGCAGCCATGCTTACGAGAAGCATTATACGTACGACCTGCACTCTAGATGTCTAGTTAGTTCCAGTCACTTACGGAAGTGGACCTTGCGGTCGCGCCACACAGTCCCCAGTAACTTCTGCCCACGCGCCTGGTATATGACACTGTTTGTGAGCGTCTCGACGCCATCCCAACCCCTCGCACTGGCCACAGCACCGAGCTCGGCCTTCAGAACAGCCTCGGGGACATGGTTGCTCTTGTCGTCCACCGCGCCCGGTCCAAGTCGCCGCAGCATGCCAAGACAGAGGTGCGCGGCGAGTACGGCGTCGCGGGTGACTGGTGGTGCGTCCGCAGCGGTACTTGTTGTCGACGGTACTTCGGAGGAGCTGGGTGACGGCGGCGCAGGGAGGGACGCGACCGCGAGCGCCTCAAGGTGCGCGATGGTGCCGCCCTGGTCAGAGGCAGGCTCGGTTGGTAGCATGCGCCAGATTTCTGGTGGGAGGGCGCTGCGGATTAACGCAGTGGCGGCAGCCACCGATGCGAGCGACATGTCGATCACTGGTTCCTTTGGTGGCTTCTTCTTCGGCGCGGGCTTGGATGTGCTCTTCGGCGTGGGCCTTGCTGGGGACGCCTTTGCGGGGGACGCCTTGGCTGGGGACGCTTTGACTGGGGGCGCTCTGGCTGGGGACGTTTTGGTTGAGGATGCCTTCGTTGGGCGCTTGGCTGGGGAAAGCTTGGCCTTTGGTGTGGTGTCCGGGACGAGGGACGGTTCGGGGACGGGAGACGGGATGCGTGCTGTAGAGCGCGAAAGCACCGAGGACCGGTACGCGCTCCGTGGAGCGGGGGTGATGCTTGCGCGCATGCGTGACACGATGGTGCTCCCGGACACGCCGAGGCGCGTGCGCGGGGTCGCGACCAGCGTGAGCGGCGAGAAGCGCGTGATGTCGGCGTGCGGCGTCTCGAGCAGTTGCCGGGCCGGCGTGCGCGAGGTCGACGCACGGAGAGAGGTTGAAGCTTTAGAGGTTGAAGCTTTTGGCGAGTTGGGAGACAATCCCGGACGGACAGGCTTGGGGAGAGGCTTGGGAGTCTGGAGTGGAGAAGTCGACAGCTTAACGGACTTGTTGAGGGGGGAAGGGGAGGCCTTGGAGATCTTGGAGACCTTGGGCGAGGTTGGGGACCGTGGTGAGCGCGCAGGACTGCGCACTGCAGCCTTCTGTTCCGCCACCTTCCTCCTAAGGGGTGCGAGGCTCTCTTCAAGAGCGCGCAGAGCCTCTTCTTCAGCAGCAATCGCCTCGTCAACGTTACGTTCCTTCTCCACCGTCTTCTCCTTCACTTTCTTGGGGCTGTGAATTGCGTCTTGCAACTTGGCTTCTAATTCAGCGACGCGCAACCGATTCGCCTCATGTTGCGCCGCAAAGCCTTCTGTTTCGCGCCTGGCGCGCGCCATACTGTGTTCGGCGGCCATTGTGTCAATCACTTCCTCTGCGGCAGCAAGAGCCGCCGGCAACTCGTTGCGGGTTCCCCTTGACATGGCGAACTTGCGCAAGGGTGAACTGACGCGTAGGCGTGCTTTAGGGAGTGAAGCGGAGGAGAGGGAAGACGGGACGAGGGTGCCGAAGGGGCGTTTCTCGGGTTCGGTCGCATCGCGGACCAGGTTGAAGATATCGCCTCCCTGCAGGTAGAGATATGTCGAGGTGAAGGGGCCGGGCCCGCGCATGTTCGCACGCGATTGCACAGTAATAGCGTCGCTCTCGTGCGCGAGCTTGTCGAGAGCACTTTGGATGGGCATGGCGGGTGAGAGGAAAATCAATAGGTAAAGACAAGGTCATGCGCGCTGCTGGGGGCGCTGATGGCTTGTTGACATTCCATTTGGCCCCGCTTTACGGACGTCACCGTACGTGAACGCGTCGCGTCTTACGGCGAGGTTGAAATGAGCAGACTCTGACCAAATACAAACTCGACCAACTACAATGTCCGACTATTCTCCGGGACCATCGCTAGCTGGCTCCCTCGCTCTGGGACAGGGCTCAGGCTCCGGAAGCCGCTCATTCCTCTCCCGCTTGAGTTCCGTTGCCGTCTCAGAAGATGAGGAGATGGCTGAGGCCGAGGGGCCAAGATCCAAGATCTTCACGGAGGACGAGTTAGCGGAGGCGGAGGAGCTGAACGATATGCGGCGCCTGGGACAGGCATTGGCAAGGGAAAGGGGCACACCGGCGATCCTCGATTGGGAGGCAGAGCTGGTTGGGATGCTGTTGGATAAGTTGGAGCAGCAGGTGGGTTTGGGACAACAGGGAGGGAGGGACGCAGGAGGCTGATAGGCTGACCCCAGGGCAAGATGATGGCGACTTTGCGCGCAGATCCTTCCACTAGCGAGGAGGAACATTTCCGTCTCGTGCTCGTGCAGACTGAGATGGAGCGGGGCAAGTGGCTGATCCGGAGCTATGTGCGCGCACGGTTGCATAAGGTAGGTAAGACGCAGGAGGGGTGGTGGGTAGGCAGGATGCTGGTAATGGGGCGGAGAACGAACAAGGGGCCCAGGCAGCTGCCGTCGGTACAACAGACAGCTCACACCAGATCGAAAAGTTCGCACAGTACATTACCGCCACTCCAGAGCTGCATTCGCGGCTGTCGGGCGCGGAACTGTCCCATGCGCGGCGGTACGCCGTCCTTGTGGGACAACACTACTCGAGGTCCGTGCTCGACTCGTTGCCTGACTGGCTGCGGCGGCTGGACGAGGGCGGGGCTGTGCCGATGAGTGAGTGTGGAGCGGGTCGTGACAGTTGCGCTTGAGCTCTGCTGTACTACGAGCTGACACCAGTTGCACAGCCCAACCTCGCCCAGCCTGTGCTGGTATACATCCGTCAGGACTGTGGCGAGATCGCGCTGGAGGGGTGTGTGTCCGCATGAATCGACTGACAGCAGGGACGAGGTAGCCGAGTTGGCCAAGGGCTCTACGCATCTGGTGCGGTACGACCTGGTCGAGCGGTGGGTGCAGCTGGGTTGGGCAGAGGTCATGTAATGGGCGCGTCTTACCAGATGCAAGGTGTACTGTACATACATAGTAATGCTACAGACAGGCTAACAAAAAGCCCAGATCTAGATTTGGGAAGGCTCGGTCTGAGCCTGCACAGCCGGAGTGCTGACCGAACCTGCGCCCGATGCTGACCGCATGCTTTCACCCGAGCTGCGCGGCGCGTCATTTGCATGCTTCACGATCGAGTCGTCGATCGTCTGCAACAGGTTATCGAGGCGATACGGCTTGACCACGACGTCAGTAAAATCGGCCATGGCCTCGGGCACCTGCGCCTGCCGCGCATTACCCGTGAGGGCGACGACGTTCGTTGGGACTAGAAGCCCCTTGGCTTCGTCCGCGCGAAGGAGGCGCACGGACGTGTAGCCGTCCATGATAGGCATCTCGAGGTCCATGAGGACGCAGTCAAAGCGTTTCGGCTGGTCGCCGTCTTTGGGATCCTTGGAGACGGCGGAGGCGTAGCGGCCCAAGCCCTTACCGCCTGGCGGGGTTGAGACGCTTGAAGACGTGTGCGTGCCATAGTTGTTAGCGCTCCCCGAGGTGGGGCAGGAGGATATGTCGGGATTTGAGCCACCCGTACGCTTCCCAGGACGTTGACTCAAGCGCAGCTTCTCCAGGGCCTCGAGACCATTGCTCGCGCTCTCGACGGACAGGCCAACATGTTTGAGCTGGCGCACGAGGACCGTGCGGTTTATGACGTTGTCCTCGACCACGAGGATGTGAGGCTTGAATGTACCAGAGGGGTCGTTGGCCACATTGTCGTTGGTTGGGCTCTCTGCTGAGGTCTGGGTTTGAGAGGAAAGACATGCGCGCGTCCGGACGTAGAAGCGGAACTCGGAGCCACGCCCGTACTCGCTCACCACGTCAATCTGCCCGCCCATCCGTTCGGTGAGCTGTCGGCAGACGAACAATCCCAGGCCCGAGCCACCGTACACAGTGTGGGTCTTTGACGACGCCTGGCTGAAACGCTGGAAGAGGACCTGGAGCTCGGCTGCTGTGAGGCCGGGTCCAGTGTCGGAGACCGAGACATATAGATACAGCGGCGTGTCCTCATTCAACTCGACCTCCGTGGATGAGAGGGGCATTGCGCACCCATCAGTAGGTGGATCGACACTCAGGTCGAGCCGCAATTCCACCTTGCGCACCGGACTATTGGAAGTGAACCGGATCGCGTTTGAGAGGAGGTTCGTCACCACCTGTCCTAGGCGGACGGGGTCTATCATGATGCGGTCTACCTTTAGTCGCTGGAAACCATGCCCGATGTTCAGTCTCAGGTTGAGGCGCTTCATGCGCGCCTCGTTCTGGAAAACGAAAATGATTTTCTGCGCCTCCTTGCGGATGTCGGTCTCGGTGTCAAACATTTCTGACATTAGCGCGGAAAGGGACGGATTTACGAAGCATGCCGAGCTGAATCTTGCCCAGTGAGAGCACGTCATTAGAGATTCTCTCCTGTGTAAGACCACATTGGTAGATACTGTCCAAGGCCTCGATGTCCTCGGTCATCATGACGAGGAGCTGCTCGGTCGGCTTGATTTCTCGATCCTCCTCGACGGCGCGTCTCATCTGTTCATGCAATGCGAGAGCGTGAGACTTGACGAGCGACGCACACTGCATCAGACTGCTGATTGGGTTGCGAATCTCATGCCAGCTGTCAGCTGGGTTCAGGGGACAGGCGTACGAGGTAATGTCGATTAAAAGCTCTTGCTGCTGTCTCGCCTCCTCGGCCGCCGCACGCCGCTCCTCCGCCTCGAGCACCTGTTCACGGTGCATGCGCTCGTTAAGCTTTCTCTCAGTGATGTCAACCGTGCACCCGATGATGTTGGCCTGAAATCAGTAAGCACTGGCGGCGGAGAGCTCACTGGAGCTCCATCGCTGTTCACACGAATGACCGTCGCAGCGACCCATCGGCCGTTTTTCCACTGCCATTCAGCCGTCTCATGGATCGCTTGCTTGCGGATGTACTGCCGCCAGATTTGCCCGATACGCTCCTGGTGTTCCTCTACGACGTAGTCGCCCCAGTTGGTCACTGGTTGCGATGAGGGGTAGCCCGATATCTCGTACCTGTGATGAGCGGCATTTTCAGCCTCTAGCTCACCAAGCCTGGTTAGCGTAGTGCACATAGCCGTCCTCAGAGCACCGAAAGATGCCGACTGGAGAGTCTGAGTGAGCACACTGTCAGAAACGAAACTCACATTCCGTCAAGAGACGCAGCTCCTGGGTGCGCATATCAAACGCACTCTCAAGGGCGCGCCGCTTCTTGCCGAGTTGAAGTTGCATGTGCGCCCGGGCGATAAGCTCACGCGCGTTGAACGGCTTAGGCATGTAATCGTCGGCAGCAAATGCTCCATCCGCGCGCGCATCTTGCATTGACGTTAGAAGAATGATAGGTACCATCTGTTGCTCAGCTGTGCCGTTCTTGAGTTTGGTGACGAGCTCAAACCCGCTCATCTGCTGTGAGCTCAAATATATTTAGAATGTCGGCTCACCTTTGGCAACATGACGTCCGCGATGATGAGATTCGGGTGGTGCTGGTTGACCATCTCGATCGCCTGACACCCGTCACACGCCTGTATGACCTTGCAAAACGGTTCGAATATGTTGCGCATATACTGCCGAGTATCGAACAGAGCTTCGGTCAGGTGTATCACAAGGAAACTCACAGTCGACAAGAAGCACAATGTCCGTCGACTGAAAGTAGACAGTGCTTGGATCGATACCTCGGGAAGGCAGGTCCGTTGAGAACGGTCTGGAGGGTGTGGATCTGTTTAACGCGTCCTCCTTCGGGATGCTAGTCGAGGCCCAATGTGCGCGCGACATGGAGTCCAGCACGGACTGATGGAACTGTTGCAGCGGCGTACCGTCAGACACGTGCGACGTCTCGACTGAGTCGGAAGGCAGGTGCTCGGTTCCCAGACTGCTCTCAGTTTCTACCCGTGCAACGCCAACTTACGGTAGCGAAACAGTGAAGCAAGTCCCGTGCGAGCCGTCTGCGGACTCTTCGGCGGTGCGGCTCTCGATATTGAACGAACCGTGGTGGAGTTGGACCAGTTTCTGTCATTGAGCTCGGCTAGCACACGGAATCGCACCTTGGTGAACAAGAGTGATACGCCCCATCCCTGGTGCGCCTGGATGAACGCGTCGTCGATAGGGTATTTGTCGCCAAACACGAGGTCCTTAGCTGCCGTCAGTGACAGCCGTATTCCATACTGTACCTGGGATTCCTACCCCCGTATCCTCCACAGACACAGCGGCCTCGCCGTCCTTATAGCGCACGGCCACACGAACGGTCCTGACATTCAGCGCCATACTCATTTTTGCCTACCCAACACACGTAAACCTCAATGCGTTCCCGATGAGCGTGAACAGGATCTTCTCCTGCTGTCAGCTCGCACTGGAGGGAACGCACATATTTGTCCCGATCGATGTATACATCGCGGTCCTCCATGTCGCAGTCGACGATGTAGTCGAGGTGCACAGCATCCAAAGCCTGCCTGAACATGGCAGCAACGTTGCGCGTCACTTCTCCAAGATTGACGCGGCGGAAGCTGCAGGCCATGTTTCCTGCCTCGAGGCTGCTGAGGTCCATGAGCATGTCGACGAGGCGGGAGAGGCGCTGAACACTCCGCCGCGCCATGTTCAGGGAGTCGCGCTGTCGCCCAGCCGGCGTCTCTGCCAGTACATCATCGAGCGGGCCAGCGATGAGAGAGAGAGGCGTGACGAGGTCGTGCGACACATTCGCCAGCAGGAGTTTCTTGGCGCGCTCAAGATCTGCAAGCTCCTCGGCGCGCTTGTTTTCCTCTTCGTAGAATCGCGCGGCGGCGAAGAGCGCGGACAATTGGACGCGGAGCCTGGAATCAGTAGGACACGCAGGTGCGCCCGGACATACGTTCTCTGCACAGTTAGCGAGGTGAGTGATCGAACTCACAAGGAAGGCCTGGTACTCGGTGTCAAACGGGAGGCGGCAGCTAAGGCCCAGCACGAGGACTGCGCCTGGAAAATCCGTGTCGCAGTCGGAGATAGGAATGACAATGGCGGACGTCGGCAGCTCGTCCCACACGCGCAAAGGGTATCCCTCGATGAGCCTCGAGCAGTCCCTGACGACGATGGGACGGCGCGCTTGTAGCACCTCGGCTAGCGGCCACTGCCTAGCAGGAGCCGGCTGGTGCTCGTCCGGGGTCGAGTGGTCAATGTCATCCGTGTTGAAGATAACTCGCCGCAGGGATGAGAAATTTGGCCGGGCCCCTGTCTGGGTTTCCAGTGCCGTGAATGCGCTCGCCATCATCTCCTCGGTTGGCTGCTCACCTGGGAGCAGCTCGACAGTGCACCTCGCTGGAGCAGAGGGATGCCCATCAGGAACACCTACGCCGCCGGTATATCGCAAACGAACGGACGAAGCTGGGCCTCGGATCGAGCTGGCGCCGCTGCCCATCTTCCGCGATTGGGCTGTTCGTCAGAACTTCATGGCGAAAGTACAAACAGTTGGGGCCCGTGGATTCGACCTGGAAGATGAGGGCGAATGGCACATCGCGTGGGTACTCTTCCAGCGTATCGAGGAGCGCCCTGTTGAAATCATCAAGCGACTTTGAACCTAGTGTTAGAGTACCCCAGCCTGTGACCCACAAGTCCTCTGGGCCAGCGTTCTTTGAATAATCGCACGGCGCTCGGCAAGGACTTTGAGGGTTGTGTCGTGGAGAACGAGATAGATGCCAACATTTTGGCCCAAGTCGTCTCGTAGTGGCAACCAAAGCTGAGTACGGAACACTTCATGCAAACGTGGAAACTTGCGAGTCACCTCCAAGAAGGGCGCTGAGGTTAGCACTAGACCAATGATAAAACTCACCGTCCTCCCTAACTACAGGGGTTCCGCTCCGCACAACATCACTCAGTGGACCCAGGAGCCGCCACATTTCTGGTGTCAGCTTCCGGAAGACATCCTGACCCACCAGCCCAAGAGCTCGCCCCGGAACGTCCAAACGCCTTGGGATGACCCGGTATCTTGTCAGCGAGAAGCTGATTGTAGACCATTGTGAGCTCCTTACCCCACCACACTCCTGCTGCGAACGGAAATTCCATTACGGTTTTGACAGAGGCCTGGAGAGAGGAGGGCCACATCTCGCGCGGCCCAAGCGGTGTGGCTGACCAGTCTGTACTCTCGAGGAGGGTCGCCACGTCAGAAACACTGCCCTCCTCTGTTGGACCAGACGCCGAGCTATTGACAAACGACCCATCACTGAAGACGTAGAGCGGCCGTCCAGGCTCTAGCGGACCGAATCCACTTGTCTCATCGTGGTCGGCCTGCGCGTCGTCCCATACCGGTAGGTCAGGCTGCGCTTCTTCGGGTGGCGACTCCCACATCGAGTCCAACATAGCAGAAGTTTCCCTGTACACGACCGCGGTAGAAGAGGAAGCGCAGCTTTGAGATGCTCTCGTCTCTATCGTCACGGGAGCTCGCAGCTCTACGGGTGTGGTCGTCACAACTGCAAACGCGTGGGTCGGGGACCGCGTGTGTTGAGCCTCGTCGGGACGATGTATCGGCAGGTACGTTTTCGACAGCTGCAGCACGACCCCTACCGATCCAAATGCAAAGTCGAGCGTGATGCTCGGCTTGCGTTCTGCACCCCTGGGCCGCCATGGTCGACTCCCTTTCTCCGAACCCCCAGGTTCGTCTAGGGCTTGCTCGTATTCAGAGAGATATGACCCCAGCCATTCCGCTAGCCTGCTGGCGCTGTCCACAGATAGGCCATCGAGGAGAGGACGGCCGCGTGAGAGCCGCTGCCATCGCCGATTCGACCAGATGGGCTCAAATTGCTGGAGGTTTGCATATCTGCTTCGGGCCCATGGCAGCGGCGGCAGGCGCTTTGCGTCTGGTGAGCGCGAGATGAGCACGAATGAGGGGTACGGATAGGACTGTTGTCAGCCAGATCCGGAGCGTTAGCACTGTACTTTGAGAAAGTGGATTGGGAGGTTGCTCGTATCGACGCTTTCAACACTGTCAAGCCGCGGCGGGTCGAGGTGTGGCTGGGAGGCCGAGCTCGAGGAAGGGGAAGTCGTCGAGTACGAGTCTTCGTTGGACGCAGCGGCCGGCCGTATCCTATCCACGGCGCGGGCGCTGCCGGCGAAGAAGGTACCCGCCGCCATCTCCCGTCTTGTGATGTGGGGCGCGAGAGTGGGCTAAGGCGTTATGGTTGGGAGACGTGCCCACTGCTGAGGTGAGGTGTGTGAAGGATGTGGGTAGGGGACTAGCAGATGGACAAGAGACGATGAGAGTGATCGAGTAGTTGTGGGATGTGTTGAGAACAAAGAGTGGTACGAGTTGTGGTACAATACAGTACATGTGGCGGCGTCGCCGTCGTCGAGTACAGGGCATACGAGACGAGCCGGATGTTCTGGACTCCTCAGCCGTCCTGAGCAGACGATTGAGCTGCCTCCTTACGTCATTATCCGCGTTCATACGGGATCAGAGATACATGCATAGGAAACTGGCACTTGGGGTATGTTACTATATTACGCCCACCAGGTGCCCACCCAGTCCTCCCTCACTTTTCTAACTGGCTCTTAATGGCCGTTTCCTTTCGGCTAATACCGGTTGAGCGGCGGTTGGTACATGTACGTCAACAAATAATATTCCATCATCATCCTCGTCATCCTTCCGCAGATCTTCCGACGTTGCGACAATGCCTTACCATGTCTACCTTCCACCCTTGACTCTCTCACCACTCGGCTCTCTTGACCGCTTCAAAGACGTCGTCTTTCATCCAATACCTCCTCCTTCTCTACCGGTAACGCCCGCTGCCCTCTCCACTTCTTGGCAGACATCAGTAACCCCTTCCTTGCCTCGGCCCAGGTCCCCGACTCCACCCTCCGCCTCCCAAAGACGCAGATCCAAACGCCTCCGTACCTCAAGTGGGCATATATCCGAGAGAACTGACTGCAGCGGCAACTCATGAATCGCAACCTAGCGAGAGCCACAGCCACCTCTCGTCACTCGGCTCAGTGTCCCTCTCCCTCTCGGCCTCGCGGCCCTCCCAGGCCCTCGCGAATATTCCCACATGGACAATCCCGTTCCGCAAGCTCGTCTCTCTTCATGATCTGCTCATTCGCCGGCAAACGCGCGAGCGTCCGCGTGTCAGCATGCTCTGCGGGGTGATGAGCGTCGAGGCCCCTGTCTCCCGGCAGCGACGGCGAGCTGGGCCTGGAGGCCGCATGGACGACATGTGGATCGCGAGCTGGGACGTGCTCGCCCCGGGGAACGGGGAGCCAGCCGCAGCCAAGGTCAAGTTGTGGGACGAGTGCGCGCGCGATTGGGGAGGCCTTGTGCGCAAGGGTGACGTTATACTCCTGGAGGGTGAATAGTTGGGGCTGTTCTGAAAAGCTGATTGCAGATGTCGAGTTTGTCGCTGAAACCTTTGGGCCGCATCGAGAGGGCCCGCAATTTGTGCTCTCGCCGCGTAATGGACGATTACCAACCAAGCCCCTGATCCTGTTCCGCACCCTCCCACGGTACGCTGCGACGCGTGCAGACTATGTCTACCGGCCTGGGCCGCGCGGCTTGGTGCCAGGCGCTGAACGAGGCGAGATTAGGGCCGAGGACCTCGCGTTGCGCCCACACCTTGGCCTTGCCCGGAGCGACCGCGGTGTTCAGGCTGTCGCGGAGATGGCCCGGTGGTGTGCCGACTGGGTGGGCGGCGAAGGTCCTTGAGGTTATGACCTTGCGTGTACCGTTTAGGGGTTGTGCTGAAACAATTGTAATGTCTGGGATTGTTTTGCTCACGGGTGTGGGTGGCGGTGGCTGAGTTTGACACGGTGCTACACATTCAGCCTTCCTCGCATGCCTTCCTCGCAAGATCACTGCTGCATCGGGTGAAGGACTCGTCCACTTATCTTCCTTGCCTTTCTCCATCGCTCCTCAATCCGCCACCTCGTGTCTCCGCCACGTCTCCCCAGTGTCCCATTAAGCCAGCCTATTTCTCCTCTCTCATAAGCTGCTGACGAGATGAGTTGCGTGTGTGCCGAGCGCCCACTGGCGCATAAGGATGCCCGCGATCGCCGTCTCGGGAGGGCACTTGGTGAAGTTCTCAAACTTGTCCATGGGCCGTGGATCGATGAACGCCGGCGCATTGACGTCGCGATTCTCCTGCGCCTCGTCGAGCTGGTTGTAGTCTTCCTTGGTAAACTTGGAGCCGGAGGTGGCGACCCGGGCGACAACCGAGCGAGGGAAGAATTGGGCGTCCTCGAGCTCGTTGTCGAGGTCAAGGCTAGTGTGAGCGCCGGGCAGCGAGGCGGCCAGGAGAACGATCCCGCTCCGCATGGACTTACCAGACACTCTGCCCACCAGCGGCACGCCCGAAGCATCCGACCATGAGGTTCGCAGGGTACGGCCATGGCTGGGACGAGCCACTGTCCGTTAGACTTTCCTTCCTTCCTTCCCTTCTCTTCCGCTACCCTGGCGGAGACTCACTACCGCACAGGGCCGACGACAATACCAGCCTCCTCGAGCACCTCACGCCGCACCGCCTCCTCAAAGCTCTCGCCCGGCTCAATAAACCCAGCGAGGCATGAGTACATGCCCTTGGGCCAGCTCTTGTTGCGGCCCAGCAGCATGCGATCGCCGGTCTCGTCGAGGATGCCCATGATGATGACTGGGTCCGTGCGAGGGTGCCCAAAGTTGTGCAGCCCTGTGTTGCTAAAGCACGACTTGCGCTCCTCGGGCGTCCCGCGGGCAGTGACGCATGAGCGCTTCC
Source organism: Cutaneotrichosporon spelunceum (assembly GCA_030805415.1). Lineage (NCBI taxonomy): Eukaryota > Fungi > Basidiomycota > Tremellomycetes > Trichosporonales > Trichosporonaceae > Cutaneotrichosporon > Cutaneotrichosporon spelunceum. The sequence goes on from BTCM01000001.1 coordinate 815,281, forward strand.
ATCCACCCCAGAGGGAGTACGTCCGCCGTCCACACGCGGGGCAGTGGCGGTTGCGCGCGTTCCAATCGACGATCGGGCGCGCAGCCGCGAAGAGGCCAGCGTGCCATGCGTCCATGAGCGACGCGCTCATGCGCGCGTCCGCCCACTCCGAGTCGGCAGGCGCTTCGAAGCGGCCCTGCCTCGCGGGGTCCTCGGCATCTCCCTTGACAGCATACAGGCCTGTCCCAGCCGGCGTGGCGTCTATCGCAAAGTACGGCGTGCCGTGGGTTATGTGCACGTCCTCACCGGGTGGGCATCCGCGCTCATCAACACCAACGAAGACCAGGATGCACCCCTCTCGGCGCGACTCCTCCGCCTTCTCGTTCTCAGCATCAGGTGATGGGGCGAGGAAGCCAGCGCCGACCAGAGGCTTGACCGCTGCTAGGTCGACAAAGTAAGGTGACGAGATCTTGCCCTTGTGCACGAGCGGCCTGCCCTCGCTGAACACGAGGAACTTGGCGCCCTCGAGGTGCGCGTTGAGCACATCCGCTTTGGAGCGCTGGAAGGAAAGGCGGTTCAAGGGCGGCGCGCCCGCGTAGAAGCTGAGTCAGCCGAGCTGAGGCTGGGCTTACTTGATAAAGGTATCACTGTCGTGGACGTCCATCGGTACGGCGGTGCGTAGCGGCCAGAAGGTCGAGTAGCGCGCGGGGGTTGGGATACGGATGGGGTAGGGACGTTGAAGGCGTTGAAGACGTACGAGGTGTTGAAGGAGCACTGGCATGCAGACCTCTGCAAGCGAGGTGTCGAAAGACGAGGTCGATCGTCTGCTTGCCCACGGTGACTACCGGCTGGGAGCGGTTGGGAGGCTTGCTTGGACCGGTTACTCGGACATGTCCGTTCCGGAATATGAGTTGGCATGTAAATGCCTTGGGTTTCGTCTGTGGATCTGCCCCAAGAGTCCATGTGCAACTCGGATGAACCGCAGTCTACTCTACAAGGAGCTAATGGCCCAGTCTATGTCACCTCCAAAACCGACACTTCCTAGCCTTCTCGTCATTCAAAGCCAGAGCCATAGCCTTGTCACTCTTGCTTGCCCCAATCTCGGCCAGATACTCGCTTTCCAGCACCTCGCCCTTACAGATCCAGCGCATGTTTCTCTTCGGTGCGAGAAAAGGAGGGACAGTGCAGAAGGCATAAGGCGCCCCGTCCGCTCGGCCGAGGAACAGGTGTCCGCCTTGTCCACCGCGGGAGGGTACGGGGTCCTGACCTGACCCGCGCTGGCCAAGCGGCTCGGGCTTGGGCTCGTGCAGCTCGGACTTGGAGAGCTTGGTTTCGTGCGGCAGACATGTCTGGTGTTTTATCTGTCTCGACTGGATAATTCTATTCCGGCGCGACCTGTCTAGTTGCTTCTTCTCGCCCAACTGAATCCCCTCGTTTGTACGCTTCACGAATGCTCGGAACTCGTCTGCGCTCTTGCCGCGACGCCTGGGGCGTTGGACCGGGAGGAGGGGATCGAGCCATTCCACTTCCATGTCGAGAGCTGGGGTTTTGGGTGGGGTTGTAGGCCGGATCTCGACGGCGACAGCGCGTAGAGGGACGAGGAAGCGGACGAAGTCGGGCACGGGACGGTGGGTTGGTGGTGGGGTGAGAGAGGATGGACAGAGATGAGGAGAGTGGTTGACGGGATTGGGAGGGGGACAAGGACTGGCGGAGGACCCGGGTGGAGGGCGAGGGAGGCGGGGGAGCCGTAGGATGACGCCTGGAACTGGAGGGAGTTGACTCCCCGAGGTCTGGGTCTGGTCGGGCGCTGGTGTGGTATTATGTTCCGCTCTAGCATCGTGTTCGCTGCTAGACTCAAGGTCGCGGGAGGGCTGGGACTCCTGTCGGACTTTGCTACGAACCTTGTCCACAGACTCGACCGGCTCGTTCTTGCCATCTCGACGGACTTCGCACGGCTGCTTGCTCCCTTGGCCCACGGGCTCGACCAACCGCCCCTCACTACCGGGTTGCGCGCGCTCGCTGCGACGCTTATTCCGTTTCCCGGGAGGCTCGGTGGGATCCCCCCGTGCACGCTTCCCTTGCCGCAACGGATCGTCTTTGTTTTTGGTTCCAGTTCGTCCTGGAGCAGAAGGTTTGAGATGGGAGGGGTTGGCATGAGAGAGGCCGAGAGTGACCTGTAGAGGCAAAGCATATCCCGCGGGCTTGAGGTTGCGGCGTGGGTACCGAGGCGGAGTTGGGGCTGGGCATCCGGGTGGAGCAGGAGACGGTGTCGGTGACCCGGAGGCAAGGGGGACAGTCTCCGATTATTGTAATGCGACATGGCAGTGAGATGAGTCAAAGCAATGTTCAAGAGACGAAGGGAGAAGAGATGTCGTGAGAACGATGATACGTGTGGCGAGGGCGCAGGTGTTCAGCAGACGCGAACGTGGGGCGCAGGTGCGAGACAGTTCATCTGCGATCAGTCCCGGCCCGTGGATCGTATCGGCTCAGTACAGTGGTTGTTCAACACTCGAGTGCTACATTGAGGTCGCGACCAGGCAAGGCTTTCCTCGCAGAAGTTGTGTCTTTCTGCCGCGCTGTCGTCACACTACCCCAATTACGATGTTCTGCCTCCACTGGCGGCCGCGACGGATATCGCCGTAGACCAGGCGTAAGTGAGCCAACCTCAATTGAACAAGTGCCCACAGTTGGCTCGCTGATCATCCTCGGCGTCGTCTTCATGCTTAGTTTGAGGCTCGTGAGTGACCATGTCTGCGACGTACCAACGGCGCAGCCAGAATCCAACCGTTGTGTAACACGGTATGTATGTAACAGTACGAGAAATCGCGGAGAGCAGACCTCTCGGCTACTTACTTGGCGGCCGGCCTGTTTCGCGGCTACTCTCCCTTCATTAGTACCGCCGATCAGCACGGAACGTGAGTGGGCAGCGACGGAGGCTGGAAGTTGGCAGGCGACGCGCCGATCAGCACGGACGGGACGGCGGCGCGATGAAGGCGGAGTGGAGTAGATCGGTTTCCAGGTGGACAGAAGCGAAGCACAGCGACGTCACAGCCTCCCCGCACTCCGAGGTGAGTGCTGAGTGCTGACGGCTCTACCACTGGTGCCCCAAAACAATAATTCACTAGGTGGAGGTCCCGGAGAGAGCCGACGTCGGCAAAAAAGTGGGCATTCTGAATGCCACGTGCACCAGGCACTTGGCGGCCATTGCTGCCTCGCGGTCGGTCGGCCGGGTGGACAGTTGCCGAGACCATAGAGGTCCATCCTCGCCTCGCACAGCGCCGACTTTACATCACAGACGGCTTTCGGTTGCATTCTTTGCTCTCTTTCTCAATCGCCCACACTCGCTATGTCCAAGTCAAGCTCCAGCTCGTGCTTCCATGCCATCATCTCGCGTGCGGCGCGCACGGCCATGACGCCGACCGGCCTCGACGGTGGGCTCCAGCTCATGGCCTACACTGGACCAGTCGCTGCCCAGATCGTCCTCAAGCTCGCCGAGGCTCGCGCCAAGCACCCTCATCTCCAGAAGGTGGTCAAGAGCGACACTGGCCGCCTTACCGAGCTCGCAGGCGGCCTCCTCCGTGGCTCTGGCAACATCAGCGAGGCGCGTGTCATCATGCGCTCGTTCGGTGAGTCTTTCCTGCGTCCGGTCTGGTCGGCCGGCATGAAACGTGGGGAAGGGAGTCTACTGGGTGGAACCACAGTCGGCCTGTCGACAGGCCCCAGTAACCCCGCGCTAGGGCGGAACCACCAGATGGTAGCGGCGCAATTACGGGCGACTGGACGCGTCCCTGCCCATTCCCGGCTCATCGCGTTACTTCTGTGCTTACCCCAGGCCTGCTACCCATGCTCGACTGGCTCCTCCGCCTGCACCCCAACCCGCTCAAGTCGCTCGTGAACTTCTTCATCCACCCTAGCCTCTCCAACCTCGACCTGAGGAACGACAAGGTGTACCAGACCCTCCGCGTCATCCTCCTCAGCATCTTCTATGTTGGCGAGCATTCAGTCTGGCTCGGCACCAGACGCATCCTCAACCTCACTCCTGAGCAGCTCAGTACGATTTCCAAGGTCTCGATCCGCTCTTGGGCGTGAGTTTCTCTGAAGCAACGGCTAGGCTCTAAAGCCATGGGCGGGCGGAGCAATTCGCGAGATCCGACTGCACGGACTCGCGGACCCTCTACCGCTTCAGAACCGTACTGACCCCCCAGGATCGACATCTGCATGTCGGCCGTCAAGCTCGTCGGCGCTTACCGTCGCCTCATGGCGCGCAAGGCGGCGCTCCAGGCCCAGGGCGAGGTGGGCGAGGAAGAAGGGTATTCGCTGACAGAGAAGAAGGCGGACACCGAGGAGGCCAACAAGCTCGAGGCAGAGATTGCGACGTGGAAGCGTACTGCCCTGGTCAACTTGTGCGTATTGTTGCGAGATGACGTGGACAAGCTCACACCAGCGCCTGGATCCCTCTGACACTGCACTGGTCGTTCGGCGGCCTGTGGGAGAACCCGCTCATCACGTCTGCCATCGGCACCATTGTATCCCTCGGCAAGCTCAACATCGCCTGGGAGTCGGTCGCGTAAGAGCTACACGAGGATGAGAGCGCGTGCGCGCGCGCGTAGAGATCAGAGGAAGGTGCAGAGACGATTCTTTATGGATCCATCCTGAGACTGAGGTTTGGGCTGTGGCGGGCGGCTTGCTGTTGTAACTGCGGTTTATCATGCAAGGCTTCTTCTACGTGTCAGGCGCGGAGTGTGGGTGCAGTTGTCTCTGCGATACAATGGCATCTGGCGCCTGCCACATTTCTTCTGTAGCGAGTGTGAGGAGAGACAGGCAAGGCCGCGAATGGTGATCTGGCACTTGTCGCACCACCACCTCAACTCGGCTTTCGGCTTTGCCGTTCGCCACCTGGCGGCGGGTGCTTCGGTTAAGGACGACACGGAAGCGTATCAACGCCACAGCCTCTACAGCTGATCCGTGCGGCGGAGCGGCACATGCGTGCAGAGAGGGAAGGATCTGGATGTTCTTTACGTCCATTCAAGAGCCGTAACTGTGGTCAGGCTGTGCCGAGCTGGACAATTGTGCGCGGCGTACGAGCATTCCGCAATCTCGTGTGATTCCATCCATACACTTGTATTTACATCCTCCAGCGAATCAGGACGACTCTTTTCTTCTACACTGTTCATCATGCGACGCCAACTCTACACACTCGAACATGTCCCTAGAACCTCCTGCGTGCATGCACCAATAAAGTGGTTGTATCCATTGCCATCTACCGCCGCGCTGCAGTGGGATGGGTGAATTGGCCGAGACCGAGGAATGACGTCGTGTGCCTGGGATGACGGAGTGTCAACCAGAACGTTCGACCATGTTAGGACGAGGCACTGTGGGACTGTCAAGAGACAAGAGGCTTGGTGCGCCAACGTATATCATGACGACAATTCTCATCCATCCAGGCCTCTCTTTCCAACTCTTTCTCACTGATACCCAGCGCTCGTGGACCGACTACTCCCTGGCCAAACGCCATTCTTTTGCATCACAAACACATACAACAAGTAAACCGACATGATTGCACGCAGACAACTCGCGCGCACCGCGCTCACAGCGCGACCACGTCCCATCCCTAGAGCTCTTGCTACTCCTCTCCCCCTCCGCCACAACCCCACTCCAATTCGAGCATACGCCAACCATGGAGGTGGTGGTGGCGGCGGCGGCGGCGGCGGCGGCAACTACCCACCTTTCGGCGGGCGGCGCTACCCCGGGCAGCCTCAACAGGAGCAGCAGAAGGGGCCAGACAAGGGGGAGACGCTCAAACAGTTCTCAGTCGACCTGACTGAGATGGCCAAGGAGGGCAAGCTCGACCCCATCATTGGGCGTGACGAGGAGATCCGCCGCACCATTCAGATTCTCTCGCGCCGTACCAAGTCTAACCCGTGCCTCATCGGCCTTCCCGGTGTCGGAAAGACGGCAATCATCGAGGGCCTCGCTCAGCGCATCGTGAACAAGGATGTGCCGGAGAGCATGCAGGACAAGCGCCTGCTGGTCCTCGACCTTTCTCTCCTGCTCGCCGGCACTGGCGTACGTGGCGAGTTTGAGAGCCGCTTCAAGCAGCTCCTCAAGGACATTGACGAAGAGGCCGGCAGTGTGATCATCTTCATCGACGAAATCCACACGCTCCTCAACCTCGGCAAGGCTGAGGGATCCATGGACGCCGGTAACATGATCAAGCCTGCCCTCGCTCGTGGGCTGCAGCTCGTTGGTGCCACAACACTTGACGAGTACAAAAAGTACATCGAGAAGGACCCTGCACTCCAGCGCCGCTTCCAGCCTGTCATGGTCAATGAGCCGACTGTCGCCGACACCATTTCCATCCTCCGTGGCCTCAAAAGTCGCTACGAGGCTCACTTTGGTGTGCAGATTGCTGACTCGGCACTAGTCACCGCGGCCGTGTACTCGGACCGCTACGTGCCCGACCGCTTCCTGCCAGACAAGGCCATCGACCTCGTCGACGAGGCGTGCTCGACCCTCAAGCTCACACAAGAGTCGCGCCCCCAGGCACTCGAGGACGTCGACCGTCGCATTATGACGCTCGAGATTGAGCGCGAGTCTCTCAAGAACGAGGAGGACTCGTTCTCCGTCCAGCGCCGCAACAAGGTTGAGGACGAGCTCAGTGACAAGAAGGAGGAGCAGAAGAGAATGAACGAGGTGTGGAAAAAGGAGCGCGAGCGTGTCCAGGAGATCAAGGGGATCAAGGAGGACATTGAGCGCTCCAAGATCGCACTCGAGAACGCGCAGCGCCATGGCGACTTTGAGAAGGCTTCGCGTCTCCGCTTCTCCGAGATCCCGGCCCTGCAAAAGCGCCTGCCGCAGGCTGTGGCAGAGCTGGAGAAGGAGGACGCTGAAAACCCCGACCTTGCTGTGCGCGATCGCGTCACCAGTGAGGATATCGCCGTTGTCGTCGGCAAGGCGACCGGTATCCCTGTGACCAACCTTCTCAAGGGCGAGCGCGAACGCCTCGTCCACATGGAGGACCAGCTCAAGAAGCGGGTCGTTGGCCAGGACAAGGTCATCAAGGTTGTCGCGAACGCGATCCGCCTGTCGCGTGCCGGTCTGCAGAGTCCCCACCGTCCGCTCGCAAGCTTCCTCTTCCTCGGCCCTACGGGTGTGGGTAAGAGCGAGCTGACCAAGGCCACCGCCGAGTTCCTGTTCAACGACGAGCAGAAGGCGCTCATTCAGCTCAATATGAGCGAGTTCCACGACAAGCACACCGTCTCGCGCCTTATCGGCGCGACTCCCGGCTTTGTCGGCTACGAGGAGGGTGGGCAGCTCACGGAAGCTGTCCGCCGTCGCCCCTACTCGGTTGTCGTGTTTGACGAGATCGAGAAGGCTCACCCCGACGTCGCCAACGTTCTCCTTCAGATCCTTGAGGAGGGTGTCCTCACCGATGGTCAGGGTCGCCAAGTCAGCTTCAAGAACACGATCATCGCCCTCACATCCAACCTCGGCGCCGAGGCCCTCTACGAGCCCGGAGGAACCGAGCCTGACGGCACTATTTCCGAGAGTGCCAAGAACGCTGTCCTGCGCGACGTCAACAAGTTCTTCCGCCCCGAGCTCATCAACCGTCTCGACGAGCTCGTCGTCTTCAACAAGCTGCCACCTTCCACGATCCTGGACATTGTCAACCTCCGCCTTGCCGAGGTTGCCGCGCGCCTGGCCGCGAAGCGCATCACTCTCGAGGTCACAGAGCCCGCACGCGAGTGGCTCGCCAAGAAGGGATACTCGGACCGCTACGGAGCGCGTGCTATCACCCGCGTCGTGCGCGACCAGATCGCCAACCCGCTCGCCCTCAAGATGCTGAACGGCGAGATCAACGATGGAGAGATCGTCACGGTCCACTACCACCATGATGGTGTCGAGATCACGAGCAAGCCCGACCCCGACCAGCCAAAGGACGGGAAGCGCCGCCACAGCGACGGCGAGAGCGACAGCGGCAGCATTCTCGAGGAGCACGGTGAGCTGCCATAGGCTAGCGCCTGCATCTAAAGGAACATCGTGGCCGTGCTGGCAGTGTCTTTGTAGCACTTGTACCATCACCCTAAGCACGTTGCGGGGTTGTAGCCCCGTCGTCGTCACGGCTCATAGTCAACCTAAACAATATCAGATAGAAATAGCCAATAGCATCAAACATCAAAAGAAATGCACAGCTCAAACATTGGCTCTTGTTGCCACCCTTGGTGTCGGTATTTGTCGTACTATTGTCTTGATCGGCGGCCTCTTCTGCCCGCTCCCGTCCTCCTCTGAGGGTTCCTGTGTGGGCCCGTGCAAGGTGCCGAGCACGTACCGAGACACTGTGGGGGCACAACCTCAATTGCCAACACTGCCTCGTCGTCGAACTATGGTCGGTTGGCCTTCAGAGCGCATGACATCCACTAAAGCCATTCCTTGCTGACACGTATGCCGTCTCAATGTCAGTTCGGTCGCACGTTTTGGAGTTGTGAGGGGGGAACACGTTTAGGGTACGCCGCAGCGGAATGGTCAATGATGTCACGTGCCTGGGGACCCCACGGTGACAGCCTGGCCGATAGCACCGGACGTGGTCACTCACCCTCCTCTTCTCTCCTCCATCTCACTTTTGTACTTGATTCCTTGTTTCCTTCCTCCCGTTTTCCCGTCGCCACCATGTCATCCACCAGCTCCGCCGCAGTCCCAGTGCCCGCGGCCAAGGCTTCATCTTCACTGGCCAAGGCTTCATCTTCACCGGCCAAGGCTACCACCAGCCCCTCCGCGTCACCTCCCAAGCTCACCAGTAAGCTCTCAGCCTCACCACCCAAGATCGCCACTACCCCTCCCGCCTCACCACCTGGGGCTTCCGCCCACCTCCTCGCCTCCTCGCCTCCCGCGAGTCTACCTCTCCAGCACATCCCCGCACGTTCATCACCACTCACAGGCCTCCCGCGTCGCGTCTCCAACGGCAATAGCACACTCCAGCTTCCTCTGGCATCGCGAGTCCAGCTGCGTCCCCGTGCGCTTGGCCGTGCGCGACAGCTGCGTGCTGAAGTCGATGGTGTCGTCAAGCGGCGGGCAGGTGCTGTGCTGGGTCGAGGGTGAGTGTCAATGATAGTGGCGTGGGCGACCTCGACCGACTCAGCTGACTCCAGGTTCATTCTCAAGACTGGTGCGCATGGGTCCCCGGTGTAGCTAACCGCAGACCATTATCCCACGGGTCGCGCGCTTGATCTTGACATTCACATCCAGGGCGCACCCAACTTCCGTTCCCCCCACGAGGAGGGACTGAATGTGTTTGGCGTCGCCCAACCAACCGTTCCCGGCCTCAAGTCGATTCTTTCCATCCTTCAGTGCCAGCCACCTAGCCCTTCCCCCTTCCCGAGCCGCGCAGGAACGCCTCTGGGAAGGCGACGAAGCTCCGCAACACCCTGCGAGCAGGGTCACACGATATGGTTCTCAACACGCGAAGAGACACTCGGTGAGTCAACCTTCCCTCGCTGTCAACCTTCTCGGGGGCGTGTTGACGCCAGTGTACATGTGGGTACCCACACTCACCAGAAACTCACCCCAGCTCGGGGCGTCCGTACGTCCTCCGCGATGCAGCAACACCCATCAAGACCCTCGCACTGTCCGACCGCGCCGACAACCTTGAGGACATTGAGCGCCGCCTCAAGATCGACATCCTCGAGGAGTCAAAGCGATACGGCGGCCTCATCCTCTGCCATGATGAGGTTCAAGGTGGCGAGCTTGTGCCGGCGTGGATCGCCGTCGACGACCTCAGCATCAAGACGCCACGGGAGATCTTCGACGACATCCGCGGGAGAGGGTGGAAGGTTGACTACTGGCGCATACCCGTCGCGCCTGACCGGCCCATCGAGGTGAGCGGGCCCACGAAGGAGCTAACATCAGGACAACTACCTCGATGCTTACGTGTCACACCTCAGGGATGTTGATCCACTGACTTCCTCGCTGGTGTTCAACTGTGGCATGGGTGTAGTCCGGAGTACGTGTCGAACAAGGGTGAGCTGATGCCAGCAACGTTTGCCATGTGTGCTGCGATGCTTGTCCGGCGTGCGCAATATATCAGCCGTGGTCTAGATGATCCGTTCCCAGTGGCAAACGGGTCGGGCTTCGCCACTGTGAGCTAAGACGTTTACAGCAATGGCTGACTGCAGCCTCTGCCGGGGTCAGCAACCCCTCTCTCATTCAACTCCTTGACTCCGGGTGCTCCGCAAGCAGCTCAGGTTCTGCAGCAGGTATCGCAACAGCAGTATCTTAACACCAGCCTTCTCAAGGTCACGCGCATGCTCGACGAGAGTACGTCTCACCTGGCGCTGCAGGGCTGACAGATAGACCTTCCTTCTCGACGCTCCACTGCCGCCATTGACCTTCTCACCACCCACCCAAAGCTACTTGAGAACCTCCGAAGCGCTCATATGGGCAACTATCAGATCGTTCTCTCCCTCCTCTCCAGTCTGGACCACGGCCGCGAGCTCAAGCGGCTGGTTGATATGATTATCGACGACTGCGACTCCGTCGTCAACCTGCGCGAGAACGCTATTGAATACCGTATCAAGTACAGCGTGGTCTCAGGCGATGATCCCAACGGCTCGTGGTACCTCGACAAGGCTGTTCGCTCGGTGAGTCCACTGCCGCGACTGCCGCTGACCTCAGCTCGAGCAGTACATCGACCTCATTGTATTTGCGGCCTATACCGAGAGCGACCAGGGAATGCCGAGCGGGGTTTCGTTCTCGGTCTGGCTCAAGAGCCGGCCTGAGATCTGGAAGTGGGTATTGAACCTTGGAAAGCTTGCTGACATCCAGTCAGATCAAGATGCTTCGCCGCCGCTGGGGCGATCGCCTCTTCGCGTTCGCTCCTGCCAACGACCTTAGCGTCGTGTCGAGATCCCTTGACCTTGGCGACCGGCGCCTCAACCACAGGGGCCATACTGAGATCGAGGGTGGCAAGGTATTGGGAGACGAGTGGGCCGAGCACGTCGTCAAGAACCGCAGCGGTATTGTGCTGCGCGCATCGTGGGTGCTGTGCTGGTACAATTGCTGACACATTCAGGACTCTCCTCAAGCGTGACCTGTGGGTCACAGACACCGCATCAACAACGGAGGGTGTGCGCGGAGCGATTGGCTTCCGCCAAGTCCCCAACGAAAGGGTGTACACCACCGGACAACCAACGCAGGAGGCGATTACGACAATCCTCAACGTCGTCAAGAATCGGTCGCATGACATTTCGAAGGTCGTGTGGATCTGTCTGCGAGAGGAGCCGCTGGTGATGATCAACGGTGCGCTACGATGCTTAGGCAAAAACTGACTGCAGGCGCGCCATACTGCCTCCGCAGGGACACAACTGCCCTCCGCAACATGCGAGATTACCACGGTGTTTCAGCCGCTCGTCTGGAGATGCTTGAAGAGCGGCTGAAGAGTGATGTCGAGGCTGAGCTGAACACGTTCGGCAACACCCTGCTCCTGCATTCAGAGGCAGCAGATGGCAAGGTTGTGCCGCTGTGGGAGAACGTCAACCGAGAGGACGTCGACTCAATCCGCCAGGTCATGGACGATGTGGCGCTCCGTGAGATGGACGTCAACCTCGTATTCGAACGCATTCCCATCACCTCCGAGTCGTCACCTGACGTGAGTGTCCCTACCCAGACCGGAAACTGATGCCAGTTCCACGACATCACTGACCTCCTCGATATATGCACACACATTGACATGGAGAAAACTGCTATCATCCTGAATGACCAGCTTGGCCGCGGACGGAGCTCGAACACCGCTGCGGTGGTCCTCCTCATCCAGTGCTGGCTTAAGCGCAACAGGGACGGCCATTCTCCCGCGACCCCGGCATCTCGCCGCAACCCGTTCCGTAGCCGCCTCGCGCTCACTCCGTCGTCAAAGTCAAGCTGGCAGATCATCAACAGTGTCTTGCGTGTCATCCGTAACGGCCTCGAGGTCAAGCGTCATGTTGACGACGCGATTGACCGCACGTCTGCGACGTTCAACCTCCGAGACGCGATCGAAGACTACCGCGACAAAGCAGTGGAGGCGAAGACTCCTGAGGAACGTAGTCATGCTATTGACAGAGGTGAGGCTCTTGGGACCGTTACTCGTGTTGACATCAGGCATGCACTGCCTTCTGCGGTACTTCCACCTCATCGTCTTCCAGGCATACTTGGACGACACGGACCCCGACGACGAGCACAAGTATACCTTTGAGTCGTTCGTCAAACACCGGCCAGTGTTCAAGACGCTTCAGAACGAGCTACTGGCTGGTGGCCTAACGAGCCTGACGCCGCTCGAGCGTACCGAGCCTGTGGAGGGCATGGCTGTGAGCTCACACGTGCGAGACGAGTTGACAAGTAGTTGGAGGACGAGGTGTCAAACGTTGTGGCGAACCGCACCGGTGCTATTCTTTCTGCCCAGACTGTGAGCTCCTATAGGTTCGAATGTCAGCTCACACCAGATACTCAAGTCCGATTTCTTCACGGGGTTGCAAAAGCAGAGCCTTCTAGAGTACGTCAGGCAGTGGATGTCTCTCACACCCAGGCGGGTCGATGGCGCTGCGAACTACCGCAAGGTCCCCCTGCTCCTGGACCCGAAGCTCAACAAGGAGGCCGGTGACAAGGAGGAGTATGTGTACGGTACTGGGTACGTGAGTGGCCTGTCTGCGCTGACACTCAAGCATGCCGAGCGCCATTGGTCTGCGCAACGCGCTGCTCAAGATGGGCGCTGGGCCCGACGGCAAGCGCAAGATTGTCTGGACTTCGCTGCGAGAGGTAAGCTCGTGTCACTGCCAGTTGCTGACAGTCCAGGAGCCGGTGCTGTATGTCAACGGGCGTCCCCATGTCCTGCGCCTGGTTGACAAGCCGCTCACCAACGTCGAGTTTGTGCCTATGATGGGTTGTGCTGACTCCAGAACCACCGGCGTCACTGCCGGCGTCGTCGAGCGCATGGAACTACAACTCAAGGCCGACGTGATCAAGGAGATCCGCGAGGGCAACGGGAAGCTCTTGCTTCATGATGAGGTCGAGACTAAGCCGGGCATGTACGAAGTCGTACCCGTGTGGGAGACGGTCGAGGAGGAGAACGTCATCACCCCGCTAGAGTTGTACCGGCAGGTGCAGGATGAGGGCTACCATGTCGACTACATGCGGATTGCAATTGTACGTGTGCTCCTGGGTACAGGGCAACAACTGACTGCAGACGGACGAGCAGGCGCCTCTTCCTGCTGCACTGCAGGTCATTGTCACTCGAGTCATGATGGGCGTTCGTGAGGGCGACGACTTTGTGTACGCTATTATTGAGCCAGCGGCTGACACCAGCTTCAACTGCCAGATGGGCCGCGGGCGGACCACCACAGGCATGATTGCGGCGTCTCTCATCGCGACAATCGCGCGCGACGACACATCAGACGAGGTGTACGAGAGTGACGGGGAGACCGTGTACGAGGATGGCGAGGAGGTCGACCTCGACGAGGCAGCGCAGTACCTGAACGGTGAGCTGTCTCTAGAAGACAAGCAGCTGACAGCAGGCGAGTACAAGACGATCCTGCAGCTCGTCACTGTCCTTCGCCACGGTAAGGAGGGCAAGCACCTGACGGACCGCGCCATCAACGCCATGGACGGCGTCCAGAACCTGCGCAAGGCGGTGTATGAGTGAGTTGTGTAGGCTTGGAGGCAGCTCACATCAGCTTCAAGCTTAAGATTGCGGCAGCCGAGCCAGGGACGTCCAAGTACAACACGCTTCTCCACCAAGGCGTCAACTACCTGTACCGATGTGGGTATCAGCTGACACAAACCTTGGTCAACCTGACGACAGACGGCGCTCTCATCGTGCTCTCAAACTTCTTGCTCGAGTGCAAGGAGCAGGGCATTGCATTTGACAAGGCCAACTTTCCCCAGTGGCTGGAGAAGCACCGCGAGATTCGTAATGTGCTCAGCCGCAAGAAGCTTGACTAGTGGGTTGTGACGGTGAAGAGGAGGAGTGAGGGAAGGTGGAGCAGAGGAGATTTGGAATTTAGCCCATAGTTCGACAACATCAGGCAATCGCACATGTACAGCATCGCCAGACGCTTCGCTTCTTGCTGACGTTCTTACAGGTGGCTACCGCACGGTATCCTTCCTACGCCCCTCATACTGCTAACTCAGGGCAACTACTGTATCGTATCAACTATCAAGCTGGCTTGGGTTGCCCGCTCCACGAAATCCACGACTTGCGCCTCTCACTACCGGGGTCTGCGCCGGCAGCCTCCTCACGTTGAATCTCAGTGAACGACGCGCCAAGGTTATTAAGTGAGGCGTCCGACGACGTCCGCGACGTGTCGACGTTCCGCGCACGCGCGTTGCCGCCCTGGGTCCGTGCCGAGCCGTAAACGTCCTCTGAGGCGTACATGAACGCGCGCGACCCGGCGAGGTGTGCGAGCTCCGTTGGGGGCAGGGGGGCGGGCCCCAACGGCTCGTGCACGGGAAACGTGGGCGGCACACGGGTAGGAGGCACGTCGAATCCTCGAGCAGAAGCCTGCTGCGCGCCGCCAGCTGCCGCGGTAACGGCCGCAAGCGCAGAGGGGAGATATCGGTTCGCGAGGCCCTGGAACATACCCGCCGCTTGCTGCAGGCCGCCGCTGGCGGGGTCAGCGAGTGTGGGCGGATTGAGCGTAGAATTCGGTCCAGTGGGGCCCGAGAGTGAGCCCGGCTGGAGGCCAAACTGCTGCTGTCCCGCCTGGCTGAGGTACTCTGCCTGCTGTGGCGTGAGCTGGTGTCAGTTTGGCCTTGGGGAAACCTTACGCCAAGCATCACGCGGACACGCTCGTACGCCCATCCAAGGCCTCCGCGGGCGTGCGCGCCCGCTTGGCCGCGAATGCTGCCGATGAACTCGTCGACTGCAGGCTCGTGTTCGGCGAACAGTGGAGCCAGGAAGTTATCGTACACGTATGGCGTGCCGGTCGTGCTGATAGCGAGATATAGGAAGATTATGGTCTTGAAGAGCGTGTAGAAGGGGAGCCTGGGGTGAGCGAGGGAGAAGGAAAGTGGGACGGGGAAAGGAGCCGAGAGAGAGGGGAAGGGGACGAGAGTAATCGTCACGTAGAGAGGTAATGACGGTTTGTGACTCCGAGAATCTGTTCCGCATTCCGAGTGCACCAACATGGACGATTGCGACTCACCAGTTCAGGATCCAGCCGACCGCGCCCTCAAGCGCCGTCCATGCACCCACGAGAGCCCAGTATTGGAGCCAGCGCTCGAGCTCGGCGTCACCATTAGCAGCGGCGACGCCCTGCCGCCGCGCGAGGGCCTTGTAGCTGCAGTATGCGGGGTACAGGAATTCGCCCGTGACACTGGGATCAGTGGGAGGAAGTGAGGATAGGAGCGTAGGGAGACAGGCGTAGGCAGACGAGCGTAGGAAGGAGAGTTGGCCTAGAGAAGGTGGCGAGGGTATGGCAGGCGGGCTCGCGCCGGCGCTGAAGATGATCCCAAGGCGGGACGCCAGTGGGGGAGGAAACAAGCTCACTTGATCCAACTTGTCAGGAGGAGGGGCATGTTAAGTGACGAAAAGGAGAGGAGAGTGGAGAGACGGACGAGATCGACGCGCGGCGGTGTACCAGTGGCTGTGGCGGGTGAATGAACGCATCAAGTGACAAGTGACGCAGTAGGTGGCGACGGAATTAGATCCACGTGGCCGTCACCATGCTGGAGGCGGGCATCGCGCTATAGTGGGAAAATGAGCAGCTGCAGGAATTGATACGGAATGACCGGTCTTCATAGGGTGTTAACAATGACGTCTATATACTATGGTCCGATTCCCAACACTGCCTGCCTCCACTCCAGCCAAGTCACTTTCCGCGCCAGGTAAATAGGTGGCTTGACGTGACAGCTGGTCGGGGCCAGGATGACGGGAAGAGCCCCATGCGCATGCCGCGGTCATGTGGTCATACGGGCAGGCGAGCAGCGGGACGGCGGGCATGGATACAGGCCGTTGAGCTGTTTGCGCCACAAACATTAGCACCATACGTCAAGTGTGCAGGTGTCCCTGGAGCATCTGACGCGTCCTGTATGTCCGTCGCTCGACGTTGCTTGTCGCCATGTGCTGCCATACAGCGGTTATGCTCACACTACTCCACTGCCCATGTACACGGCGGCTCTACGACTGTGCGACTTTGGGGAAGATCTCCCTGCTGCTTCCTGCTGACCTGCTTCTGACGCTCGGACACTCACCACCATCGTGGGTTAAGCCCAGGGTCACGCGTCAGGCCTTGGTGGCCGTTTCTGTATGGCTTTATGGTTGCACGCTGGTGCATAAACTATGCGCTGTGGTCCTGTATCCCGGAAGTCTAGGAACATAAGAGGGTTGTGGTGGCTCTGGAACAAGGTCTGGGCCATGGGCAGCTACAAGACTATGCACTTTCGGTGCTTCTTCTTTGGCTGGGTGGGTGCGGCTGGGGGAGCGGCCGCCTCTGGCCCGCGCTTGGCAATCTTGATGCTGCGGACGAGTTGCTTGAAAGCAGGCTCGACGTTTTGGTTGAGGCGGGCTGATGTCTCGAAAAAGTCACAGCCCAGTTGGGTGGCAAGGGCGCGCCCTTCTTCAACTGACACTTCGCGGTCGTTGCCTTGGTCTCGCTTGTTGCCGACAATGACAATGGGCGTGCGCACACGCTGTCGCGGCGATGGCCGCCCGTACAGGTTGTCTGTTGCGCTCAAGCTCGCCTCGTCCTTAACGAGCATGACGCGCTCAACAATCTTCTCGACGCGGTCGAATGTGCTGCGCGCCGCAATGCTGTAGACTACCAGAAAGCCTTCCCCGTCACGGATCCATTGATCCCGCAGCGCCGTGTACTCCTCTGTGTGTGTCAGCATGGCTGTTGTTTACACGGAGCAAAGGGTGGGCACAGCACACTGGAACGCGACGCAAAGTACGCGCGCGCCCGCGCGGGACACCTGACCCAGATCCAAATTGAGACTCACCTTGTCCAGCCGTGTCAAGCACCTCTAACAAGCACGGCTGGTCGTCGACAACCCATTGTTTGCGGTAGCAGTCCTCGATTGTTGGGTCGTACGTCTCGACAAATGATGACATTGTGAACTGGGAGAGTCAGCGCGCGCGTGTCGCGCGGGCCAGGGACACGTACTTGGACTGTGAGGGCGGTTTTGCCCACACCACCGTCACCGAGGACGGTGATCTTGTACACCATGCGTGAGGATTGTGACTAGCGTGAGTGCCGAGGTACAGGGGTGGGGGTGAGGGTGAGAGTGGGGAAGGGAAGGGGAGACGAGGGGAGGGAAAGGAAGGCGAGGGGACGAGGGGGAAAGGAAGGGGAGAGGACGAGGGGGGATACGCAAGGAGGGCGAGGTGGGGCGCTAGGCAGACCACGCGCGTTGAATCGCATTGCTGATTCCATGACTACTCGGCGCCGACGTACCATGTTGGTTAGCCCGCTTTAGTGCGGGACGGTATAGGTGCTGGGTGGCAACTGAAGGTTTATGCCAGCGGGGTTGGGTGGGGCGTTTGGTTTGAGGCTCGAGGCTCGACTGCGCGTGGAATGTGTGATTGGGTTCGTGATCGTGTCAGGCAGTTGGGGGATGGAGAAGTCGTGTGTTATTGGTCGAGCAAAGGTACGGTGCGAGTAGAGAGGTGTCGTGTGTCGTCGAGGTGGATGTGGACAAGAATGATGAATGATATTAAGAATGGAAGGAAGAGAGATTGTTGTGGACTGGAGACTGGTCGACTTGACTTGGTTGCTGCCGTGTCCGTCGTTGAGTTGGGATGGCCAGGCGTGTCTGCTCAAAATGGCCCTGGCCTGGCTGGAATGACCCAAAGTAGCCGCTGCTGGGGGGGTGGTCTGGGTGGCCTGAGTGGCCTGAGTGGCCTCGCGATGGGCCTGTGCGGCAAAGGCCACCTAGGCAACAGATTCATAAATCTCAACGGCACCTTACCCCTGTCGTCCCACCCACTCTGTCTCTTCTCTCATCGGCAAGTCTTCTTCGATCCCATGTCCCATGTCATGTCCAAATCACCCAAAAGTGTACAGCACAGCCCTCCTCCTGCCGCAGGCTCCCAAACAATTTAGGGGTGCCCTAGCACCTTATCGCGATCGGTTTTCCCTGAATCTCGTCTCTCACCTCTTACTCCAACAACCGCGCGTGCCGTGCCTCCCCCGCACTCTCTGGGCACTAACATTACGGCACCACCTCGGTTGTCACTTCGGACTCTAGCAGAAAGAGGAGAGAGGCACTTGTCTTCCTGAAACACGACGGGCGTTTCAGCTGCATGTTTAGGTTGGCGCTGACACGACTCGGACACGGGTGGGAAGTGGAAAATGTCCACTAGTCGTGCCTGCAAATCAGAGGCGGAAGCGCGTCTTCGGGTTTGCTGGATACGGTGGCGCCGGGTGCCGCGCCGGGTTTGGCGCAATTCAGCCCGAACATGTGGTCCGCCAGGCCACAACTAGTCATCAACGACACCGGTGCCCCCACTGGGCTCGGCCCTCTAGTGCTCCGAAAGAGCGGACCGGCCGCGCCGCGGCGTCATGTGCCTGGCGCTGTCACGCAATCTGGCCATGTAATCCAGGCTCAGCTGCTTCGAGAATATTACGGGTTTTGGGTGCCGACATCGAAGTGAGGAACAATCGGCATCACCCTGGTTGATAATACGTACACAGTATCGTACAACAATTAGACGAATCAGCCGAGTCATTAAGCAATCTACTGCTCCTCCTCCCCCAGCACTACTCCTAGCGATGGCACCGAAGCCGGCTTGGGTGCTGGGACAGGCGTGCGCCCGCTCGCATGCGCCAGATCTTGCTTGCGGAGTCTGCGCCTATCCCTTGCCGCGCGAATAATATTCAAGTGGATGGCCTGCATGGCAGCGTCAACGCCGCTCTCGGAGCGGATGCGTTCCCCAATCCGAGCAGCTTTCTCGATCATGATCCGGTTGCTCGTCTTGATCAGGGCGTCGGCGATATCGTCGCTGCGGAGTGAGGAAACCCTCGCTCCAACACCGAGGTTAGACACTCGCCTCGCCCAGAAGTGCTGGTCGCCAAACCAGGGCTTGATGAGGGTTGGGATGCCCGCCCTCAAGCTTGCACCGGTCGTGCCCGCGCCGCCGTGGTGCATCGCTGCGTCAATCTTGGGGAAGAGCCAACCGTGTGGAACCTTGTCGACGCTGTAGCACGAGGGCGGCAGTGGTTCGTCATCGCCTGTTGCTTTCGAGTCGCGCGAACTCCATCCCTTAGCGATGATGGCTCGCACGCCCGCCTTCTCTACACCTTTAACGATACTCTTCGTCACCGCCGCCGGGTCAGGGACGATGATACTCCCGAACCCGATGTAGACTAGGGGTCGGCCGTCTTCGCGAGCCTGAGTCATGAAGGCTTCAAGCGACGGCGGAGGAGACCAGTCCATGTCGCTGTTCTCGAGGTTCCAGTAGCCCGTGATCGAGATGGCGTCGTCCCAGTCCAGAGGCTTGGGCACAACGGCCGCTGAAAAGTTGTACAAGAACGGCACCTTGCCGATACTCATGTGCTCTTGGTCGGTGCTCTTGAGGTCGAGGTACTTCTTGCGCCAACGGTTGATTTGCCCCGAGCTTGCACGCCACATGATGTTGTCAAACAACACGTACGTGCTGTAATTGAAGCTAGGGCCCATTTCGATCTGCGGCACCATGAAGGCCTGCGGGTATGCGCTCGTACGCGTCCACGGCATCGTGAATGCGCGGAAGTAGGGCACCGGCTTGCCGTTCTTCTTGCCCAGTGCCTCGGCAATGTGCACACCGGCCATAGCGGACGGGCTCTCGATCAGCACGTCGGCGTCCTGACAGGCCTCCCAGGCGTCAACGAGGAGCTCGTCGAGCCAGCTCCGGAAGCCGCCCAACGCCTCCTTGAAGAAGCCCGGGGAGAACATGGCGTGCTCCGTGCTCAGCTTCATGAGCGCTGTTGGGTCACCACCCGCCTGTCGGTGCTCGATGCCGTAGCTCTCGATCCAGCTCTTGAACTCATCGTGCGTCACAATCACACATTTGTGCCCATCCTCCATCAACCGCAGAGCGAGAGCAATATACGGCTGCACGTCGCCGCGGCTCCCGATCGTGAGCATCGTGAACCGCCGCGACGTCAAGCGGATGTTCCGGCCCGTGCGGTCGTGCCAGGGCAGGTTTGCCACAAACGGCATGTAGCTCAGCTCCTCATCACTCATCGCCTTTGGGTACAGAAGAAGGTCTGGAGGTGGAGCGAGCACCCGTGCCGCGCGTGTGAGTGTATCAACCTTGCCATCGGCAACGAGCGCGGGATTGACGTCAAAGTCCTTGTCCTCGAGCTGCATCCCTCGCACCTGTCTCCAAACCTGGAGCGGGTTCTGTTGCCCCTCGGTCCCGGCGAGGAACCCGGAAAAAGACTCCGACGCCTCGGATGCCGATGCGTTTTCAGGAGGGAAGAACGCAGACTGCGGCGTATTGGCATCAGTCCCTGGCTGTGACTGGCGCACGAGCTCGTTGATGCGCTCGACGACCAGGTCGCGCGACTCCTTCTTCCAAAACTCGAAATGCAAGTCATTTGATCCGTGGATATGAAGCTCGAGCGCGTGCATGTAGATACGCGTCGATGGGCCTGGGCCCGCCCCCTTGACGTCCCGCACCGAGAAGCGGTACTTGATGTCGCTGCCTACATTTGCACGCCGCCAGAAACAGATGTACCGGGGAGTGAGGATGATGTGACCACGCGCTGGCTTGATCTTGCCGATGTAGCAGCGCTTAAGCCAGAGACCCTCGTCCTCTTTGAGGCCGAAGACTCTGGCGGCCATGAGCGCCTTCTCTTGCTTCCGTGCCTCTATGAGCGCCAGCGGCTTCCCGGCCTCCTCGTCTTCATCCTGCATGCTGGACCCCTCAGACGAATCCTCGGATTGTCGCCCGTCGCGATGTGCCTCGATGTCGTCGTCTTTGGCTAGACAGTCATACCCGCCGACGTCGATGGAAAACTTGGCTGGCTTCACGTCAGGCTTGTAATGCCGCCCGTGGGCCGCCTCGACGGCCGGCTCGAGGACCCGCACAAACCATGCTTGCTCATTAAGTACACCAAGCGCAAATTCGAACATGTTCAGCTCCTCGTCTGGCAGGAGTTCGTTGCTCATCACGGGTATCGCGTCCAGGTACGTCTTGGTACGCCTGCTGCGGGCGCTATACGGTTCATCCGAAGCGGCGGAAGAGGTTGGGGCGGTTTCAGTGCGGAGAGGGGAGGGGAACTGGCCTGAGTTGCGCTTTTCAAGCTTGCCCCGCTCCCGCGACGAGTCTCTCGACCGTGACAGCGAGGGAAGGAAGCGCGAGCGGCGTGAGCCTTTGTCCTCCGTCACCGGACTGCGAGGGGCCTCGATCTCGCCCGGTTCATCGAACAACCTGTCAGAGCTTAAAGCGCTGCCCTGGTTACTCTTGTGGTCCCAGGTGACGTTTGAGTCGTCATCGAGGTCTACGCCGAGCTTCACGAGAGTGGCAAATGAGTGGTATTTGCTGACGCCGCGGACGGTTGCCCGGTCGAGTGGCACACAGACGCGCAGCATGCTCCAGCCCTCAGGAGCCTGTATGCAGTCCAGCCCACTCATGACGCCCTGTGACTCCCGGTGAGAGTCACGGAGGCGCTGGCGTGAGTACCTGTACAACGCGCTCTCAAAGTAGCGACGCCAGGTGATGGCGCTCTCCTGGTTGTCGACATTGAAGTGGAGGTTGCGCACACCGTTGGGTGAGTCGTACGCGAACACAAAGTCGGTGGGCAGGTGCTCGTCGAACGGCTCCAGGCGGATTACTGTCGACACTGAGTCAGCGTATTCGATTAGTCATGCTTACGAAGGAGGGAGAAGATAGGGCGCACTCGGCTCTTCTCGTCTCCTGCGGGGTACGTAGTAATCATCTCGGGCGAGAGCTCCATCCACACACGCTGCTTTGGCTTGTACAGGCTCGATTGGTGAACCGTGACAGGACCAGCGCGGATGATGTTCAAGAGTCCGCTCCCTTCCTTCACATGGCCCGACACGCTCAAGGCCGCAAAAGCCGAATCGGGCGGAAGCAGTGCGTGGAAGACCAGCCTGTGCGTGGTGAGGTGCAGGTTGCCGATCATGAAGATGCCCTTGAAGAGGGTGCCCTGACTCTCGGCGAGGATGTGCTCAGGCTGACTGACGCCGTCGGCGTCGACCATCTTGTCAGCAATATCGCCGAACTCGCCGATGATGGCCTGCAGTTTCTCCTCCTCGTTGTACTCGTTGCGGCTGAAGCGGTTTACCTCCGTCTCCTTATCGGGGACAGAGCTCATGGTGCTGGGTATGTATGACCCGGTGGGGGTTGGGGGTATCTCGCTCGTCGAGGCAGTGCTGATGCTCTCCTCGTCTGTCTCATACAGGTAATTCGGGCGGTACGATGGCCGTCTGAGTGTGCCTGGCCGCGACGGCGTGCCCGAGTCGTCGAAAGACGAGTTGTGGAGCGCGTTGATCGACACTGCTGCGAGTTTGGCCCCAGCGTCTTCTCTCACAGGGCGGAACCAGGCCGCAACGTTGTTCGGCGTCTTCTGCCTCACCTCATGGTCTTCGGAGATGGTGTCGGATGTATCGTCTTGGAACTCGTCGGGCGGCCCCTGGGAGACCGCAATCGCAGGCATGACCTCAGTTCCCCCGTCGTCCGCGTCAACTTCGACGTAGAGATCAATGTCGTTGTCGTCTACTCCTGGTATAGGGACTTTGCCGCGGACGCATCCGGCTGCGATGGCCTCGAACATACTAAACAACTGGCAGGACGACGCGGTGCCGGAGTGCGCAGTGTTATTGAGGTTCTCAATAACAAAGTCGTCGAAGGAGATCTTGGGAAGGGATGTGTACGCTGCCTTGGTTGGCCACTGCACAATGCGCTGCAGGTGCTTGTAGGCTTTTGCACTGGATGTGGATGCAGTGGCCATGCTTGCCGAGGAGGACGTAGGCGTACGTGCCTCGGCGGCCGGGGGGGCCAAGGGAGGATCTGAGGAAGGGCGCCCAGCCGCTACATCAGGCCCGGAATCGGGGAGCGAGCCGGATGTGCGCGGACACAGGTTCTTGAGCGCCGACATTGTTCACTTGTCGCTATAGCGAGACGGCAAGTGTCTGGCCGTTGGGTGTGAGAGAGGATGAGAAACGGGTTGGAGAAGAATAGAGGAAGGGTGGTGACAAACAGCGCAGCTGCGGATAAGAACCAATATGACAATGTAAGGTGTACCTGGTTGTCTCTTTAGGAGGGGGTCCAACACGTTCTTGGCGATGTGATGATGTTATTCACGGCGGCCGACGTGGACACGGTCTCGGCAATTTGTTGGCAGCTGACGATGGAGATGGCAGATGGGAGAGGGGGAAAGGTGGACGTCAGCTGGGAGGAGGCGGGCGGACGAGCAAGCGTTACTGAGAAAGGTGACCTCAAAAAAAAGCAGCACCTGGGAATATTGTACCAAGATGAGCGTGGCCTTCGGCCTCGATCACATCCTGTGGCCATAACCGGCTCACAACCAACCGGCTCTCAGAGCAGCGTAAGCGTAAGAGAGGTGCTGAAGCTGAGGTCTAGTCGTCGCATCAGAGGGACACCCTGGCCCTCTTCCTCGGCCTATCGGCCTTCGGGCTGGCTTGTCGCCTTTTCGTCAGCCTGCTAACGGCTACGTCATGCTGGGCCACAAATGGCACCCAGATGCAGAAGCGGAATGGAGCATCTCACCCGCATATCTCACATTGTTGACGTAAAACGCCTCTGGTTGGCTGAAGGCGGGGTATCGCGCTATAGTGGTAGTATGAGCAGATGCAGGGAATTGATACGGGATGATCGGTCTTAATAAAGTGCTAACAATGACGTGTATATACCGTGGTCCATTTCCCAACACACATGTGTTGGTCACGTGTGGCTCACGCGGATAAGTTGGCTCACGTGACTAGAAATGTTCGACCTCCACCCAGGTCTCGCGCGAAGATATTGTTGCCATCGGTCCGCAGAGTCT
This sequence comes from Cutaneotrichosporon spelunceum, assembly GCA_030805415.1. Lineage (NCBI taxonomy): Eukaryota > Fungi > Basidiomycota > Tremellomycetes > Trichosporonales > Trichosporonaceae > Cutaneotrichosporon > Cutaneotrichosporon spelunceum. Next base: position 839,238 of record BTCM01000001.1, read on the forward strand.
GCATCTCAACCACCATGGCACCAGCACCAAAACCAAAGACCAAGTCCGATCTCCTCCGCTTCTCAGGACACAGGTATTTGCGTCAGCGTCTTGTGCTGTCCATTCTCTCGGGCAAGTCGTTGCGGGTGGATGCTATCCGCACCGACGACGTCCATGTCGGCCTGAGGGACTACGAGGTCAACCTCCTCCGCCTGGTAGAGAAGGTCACAAACGGGAGCACAATTGAGATTAATGTGACGGGTGAGTTTACGCGAGAGGCTCTGGCGGTACAACGCAGGCCTTCTGCAGACTACAAGCTGGCGGCGTTTTCGATGAGTTAGCTGACCTCAGGTACGTCCTTCCTCTTCCATCCCGGCCTCCTCCCCGGTGGGACGTACACGCACACCTGTCCTCGTAGTGTAGGCTACTACATGGAAGTCCTGGTGCCACTAGCGCCGTTCTGCAAGAAGCCCTTCAGTGTGACACTGAACGGCATCACCGGCGAGGAGGGCGGCGACCTCTCCGCGGACATGGTGCGCACCGTGACCCTCCCCCACCTGCAGCTGTTTGGGGTCCGTGACGCCGAGCTGCAGATCAAGCGCCGTGGAGCAGCACCAGGCGGAGGCGGACAGGTCGTCTTCTCGTGTCCCAACGTGCGGCAGTTGAACACGCTCCGCTTCCTGGATGCGGGGAGGATTAAGCGGATTCGCGGTATTGCGTACTCGACCCGCGTCTCGCCCCAGTTTGCGAACCGCATGGTCGAGGCGGCGAGGGGCGTTCTGAACCGCTACATCCCTGACATTTACCTTTACACCGACGTGTATAAGGGCGAAGAGGCGGGGAAGAGTCCGGGTTACGGGCTTACCCTTGTGGCGCAGAGCACTACCGATGCTGTACATGCTGCCGAGGCCCTTTCGCATACACCTGGGAAGGAGGTAGTTGTCCAGACCCCAGAAGACGTCGCGCTGCACGCTACACGGGCGCTCCTTGAAGAGATTAGCCATGGTGGTGCGGTTGACAGCAAACACCAGTGGCTCGTGTTGCTGCTCATGGTCCTTGGGAAGGAGGATGTCGGCAAGTGCCTCATGGGTGACTTGACGGCGCATACGTGAGTTCCCCCACGTCCTCCCCTCCCACATCTCTAACTCCAGCGTACAGTTTCTCCGCGACGTGCTCCTCTTCTTCGGGGTCAAGTTCAAGATCTCCCCCGCTCCTCCACCCGAACTTGAGGAGGGCGAAGAGCGCCCCGCCTCCCGCGGCACTGGCGAGGTGCTCGTCTCATGTGTCGGTGTGGGCTACAGCAACGTCAACAAGGCTATGGCGTAATCGTGTGTCATGTATGTACTTCTATCACCTAGCTGCGACTGAGGTCGGCGGGCCCGAGGCCCGCCTGCCAGATTAGTGGGGGCATAGGGGGTGGCGGCTCGGAGCGGCCGAGGAGCTTGAAGCCCTGGAGGGTGGGCCGCCGGCGGCGTATAGGACGTTGTGTCTCACCCTTGTCCTTCCGTGGACTGAGGGGGGACGTGGGGAGCGGTGGAGGGAGGGCTACGGCTATAGAGGGCATGTCGAGGCGGCGGAGAGCGGGGGATGCTGGCGTGCGTGGCCTTGGGATGCGCGGCTGTCGCGCGGTCGTGGGAGACTCATCGTCCGAGGATGGAGTTTGCTTAGCTGGACGCCGGACGGCGCACAGTTTGGTGTCAATGGAGAGGTTGGGCTTGTGGCCTCTCCTTGGGCGTTCTCTTTCGGGTGCGCTATCCTCGGAGCTAGGAGTGGTCGAGATGGAGAGGTTGAGTGACGGACGCGAGTCCCAATCGAGGTCGTCCGAGGGCTCGCGTACTAGATCGTCGTCAATCCCCAGGTCGAATGCGATAAGCTCGGGAAGAGATGAGAGCCCATGGATCCTGTCAAGGAACTCGTCGTATTTGTCTATCAGCTCGGCAATGTCTCCAAGCTCTGCGACAACCTCGGCCAGTGTCGTAAGCTTAACGCCCGGGTGCTGCCGCTTCTCGTACCACGTCTCACAGCAGACGGCCCAGTCGGCACTCAGGTCGACAGGGCCGGCCGCTGTAAGATGTGGGATGGCCTCTGCGTGGAACGACGGCACGATACTGCGGCGCGCCTTGAGCATACACTCGACTTCTGGTGAAATGCTGGAGCGCGCGTCAGGATCACCTGACGGGGTCTGGGAGTTAGCGAGCTCCAATTGTTTGCCCACCGCAAGCGACACCAGATAGTCGATCATGACGTCGTTGTTGGCCTGGATGAAGACCTTGAACAGTGCCAGGTCCGAGTGCCGCACAAGATCTTTATCCGAGAAGAACGCGAGCGTGTGTAACACCTTGGCGATGAGCGTCAGAGTGCGCTGCTGCCTGGGGTCGAGGACTGAGTTGGCGAGCCCAAAGAGATGTGGGCTCATCAACGCTGGCCCAATCAAGCGCAAAAACACAAACGACGATACCGCCTTGTAGCGGAGCCGATCATCGCCATCGTCGTGGAACTCCTTAACCATCCGGAAGAGGTGGGCGAGGATGTGTCGAATGAAGTTTGGGAACAAATGACGATTATCATACATGTTCCCCCAGCAGGTCTGAATGAGCTCGGTCATGACGCCCAGCGCTCGGAAGTTGAGCACAGGCTCACTCTCGTCGCTATAGTTTGGCTGGAAGAGGCGTGGCTCAATGCTCTCGCGGAGGACACGGTTGATCGTCGGTCCGAGTGACGCCTCGAGGAATTCAGAGCACATCATGCGCATGAGCACCTCGAGCGTCTTTGAGAGCGGTGTCGTGCTGCGGAACAGTGTCGTGCCTGCAGATCTCGCCTCGATCGTTGCTGTATCTCGTACACGGTCCATAAGGGTGCCCTCGCACAGAGCGATGCGGCAGAGATACTCCATTGAGCCCTCCATCTGACCACGGCCAGCCATGACGTAGAGAAACTTGGACGCGTTTTCCGAGTGTGCAAGCTGCTTGTCAGTTAGTCGACCTGCCTGTTTGTCGCGCCCACAAGAGAATTATATTCGGCCAGAGGTACGACGTTGACCTGCTGGTACGAGACTGAGAGGCGAATCTCGCCAATAATGTTGCCGGTAACCGAGCGCACAGGGTATCTCTCGTCGTCGGCATTGGTGAAGGACGAGACGAGAGGCAGGTCCACCCTGCCAAATACCACCGAGATCTTATCCTTCTTCTGGCGCAGTAGAAGCAACGCTGGAGTAAGCTATGCGTTCGGTGCGTGAAAAGCAGAAAGCCTGGACGGCGTGATCAGTCCTGAACCAGGCAGCAAATTGCTTCAGAATGTAACACCGGCATGGCGACTTTTCTCCGCCTGAGATCTGTAGTCACACCGTCCAAGTGAACTGTCTGCCTGATACTCACTGCACGTTGAGAAATGTGGAACCTCGGTTAGGTTGAACTGCTCGCCCCAGAACGGCGTCGCACCGCCCTCAGCAGCCTTAGTCCAACCAGTGCGTGCTACGAGGCGATCGTCCAGAAGTCTTGGGTCAGAGCTACTTTCTTCCGACGTACAGTTCAGCCCTGATCTGGTCCTTCCACGACCACCCAGGTTTTGCGTGCGCTCGCTTGATCTCGAGCTCTCGCCGTTTCCCTGGGGACTTGCCTGGCCGACCTTCACTTGTGCTACTCCCGTCCTGCTGCGAGGAGCTCCCATCCAGATCAGGCATGGGCATGTGGTTGGCCTGCTGCACCTCCTGGATATCCAGAACTGCGATACGGAGACGACGGTGGGCTCGCAGAAGACGCCCTTCCTCGAGCGGGATACGGGCAAGCGAGCGTAGAATCGCATACCACTCGTCCTTGATTCTCTGGCTCGGGAACGCGAGGAAGAGGATGATCTCTTGTTCCCCCGCTCCCTGCGGCTTGAGGGTTTGTGTTGGTGCTACCGATGGTGCCAGCGGTGCAGGTGGTGCCACCCAAACTGGGCTTGAGATCGAAGGGACAAAGGACGGTGTCGTTTCGAGTGAGGGGATAGAAGACCCGACATCAGACGCCGATATTGTCTTGCTCCTCCCCCTCGAAGGCATCGGGATCACGCCGAAGAGGCGTGAGCCCTCACTGGGCTGCCGCTTCCGCCCAAAAGGGACCGACATGAAGCTCTTTGGTGGGCTCATCGCGCTCTGGCTGCTTGCGCTGCTCGCTGACTCCTGGTGTGTTAACGGGCAACAGAGCTCGTCTGACGTTGAGCTTGATGGTGGTTGCTCCTCAAGGACGCGGCACCCGGTGAGTCGGAGCGAGAGGCCATGTGTCCGCGCAGAAATGGAGGGGTGGATGTGCTGTATATCGCTGATGCCCCATACGCCAGAGTCAGCTAGGCCGGGTAACCCGATGCTGAACACGGCTTTTCGCTTGGGTCAGTGCCGCTTCTCCCACTGCGGCTTACAGTTGCCGAGCGCAACACTCGCAACTCGCCTCCGCCGGAACCGCCCTCGCCCGTCAGCTTGACTGACAAGGCGCCCCTGGACCAACGGGCCGGCAGGTTTCGCTCCGGGCCTGAAACGGAGGCCGGAGCGTGCCATCCGGGAGGTGTGCCATACGAGCGCGAATCTGGGATTGGGTCAGCACCGCTGGGAAGTAGGGGGGATAGGTACGTTTCAGTGACCTTTCGATGGATGCCGAGCCTGTGGACGCTCGGGCTTCACGCGACTTGAAGGGCGGGGGAGTGAACGGGGTCGGAGAGTTCGGCGAAGGTAAGGGCGAGCCCTCGAACAGGGGGCGCGGGGGAGGGAGAGGTGGAGGCTGGTGTCAGAGCCTGCGCACGGGCCATGTGTCACGTACAATGTCTATCTCCGAGGCGCGCTTCTTCTTGAACAGAGCCGGGGATGACGGTGGTAAGAGGCTGTTCGAGACGACATGGTACTCGGCTGGGGTCTCGTAGACCCACGACGCCGAGGGCATGGGGCGAGCGTGACTGGGTGTGGTGTAGTGAGCAGGATGTGGATGGGAATAATGTCGAGGGAAAGGGGATAGAGAGTTTTGGGCTGGGTGAGTGGCAAGAGTTGACTTGGAGTCGAGCTGTTTGGAGAGAGGAAGGGACAAGTGTTCAAGGCTGGTAGCGTTGCGTGTGTAGTACGAGAACCGTGGAGTGTGTATGTGCGTGTTAACTTGGGTGAAGGTGAAGATGGAAGGAGGAGGATGGACAGTGCAAAGTGCAAAATGGGAGTGCAGAGGACAGAGGACAGCGAGCAGTGGACAGTGGACAGTGGGCAGTGGGCAGTGGGCAGTGATGGGTTGTGATTGAGCACGGGCACTTTGCGGATCAGGTCAAGTGGTGCCGCGAGTTGCGCGTGTCTGGTCGTGTCGCATAGTGAGCAATGTACAGGGTAAGGGGAAAAAGACAGAGGACAGAGAGCTTTTAGGGAGACAAGGGAATGAGCCCAGGGAGTACAATGTTGGGTTTGATGCTTCACGTGCCCTCGGCGTTCATGCCACCATCAGCCTCGGCCAAGTATCCAGACGGGACGGACGGACGGATGGACAGACAGGCAGGCAGGCAGGCAGGCATGTATAAAGCAATCTCCTTTGCCCTCTCTCTGCATCTTTGCCTCGGACTTGAACCGCCCTGCAGCGAGATCGACCCCATCATCCGTGCCCACTTGCCCGTTCAGCCTGGTCAGGGGACGCACAGGGCAATGGAGAGCGATTGAAACTTGGTGTCATGCTCAGACCGCTACCAGCAACGCTCTCGTTGGATCTCGATTGCCTCGGACAGCAACGGCGACGAGAGCCCGATTTGATGCAACGAGGTGGCCATCCACCCACGGACCCACGCCTGTTAACGCCTGGTCCAGTCCCTAACCACGGGCCTCCAGTCAGGAACAATCAGAATCCCAGTAACCCAATCACCGGATTATGCTTTGCAACCACTCCACACTTGTTAGCAGGATCAGATCAGTCGCATTGCTCTCTGTCGTTTATCCGCAAGGCCGGCCGGTTCTGGAATTGTACTTTTCTACGCCCACCCATCGATGACTACTCTACTTGAACCCTAAGGCTGGGAGGGATGGCCGGCTGGTCGAATGGCCCATGGCGCAACGCAACCGAGTGGAAGCGGTCAGGGGTCAGGTCAGTCTGGTCCTGGTGGCGGCCATGCTTCTGCGAAGGGGACGGCGTTTTGGGAGGCGTGGTGGGCCCAACGTCCACCTCGCTCCGGGAGCACGCCCACACCAACGCCACAGTTAACGCCATGGTGAGGTCAGGTAACAGGCAGGGGTGTGGAGCACATGGGTGTTGGTAACATGTCAGTTTGGTGCAAGTGAGGGGAGGGGAGCGTAAGCAAGCCTTATGCTCGCCACAGAGCAGCGGCACTGGACGTGTACTCGGGTGTCTGGGCACCTTGGGCTCGATGTCCAACAGCCCTGGTTGGTGGAAGGGGGCTGCAGGCCCTCTTGTGCTCTGAAGCAGAAGCAGAAGCAGAAACTGGCCAACTCTGGGATGATGGTTGTGATGACAAACAGCAACTAGTGTTGGGTCGTGGGAGCTGCCACTTATTGACGGCTTGACTGGGCAGCCCCCTTACAACCACGCCCATTCCGCAGCTGCACCGCATGAACAGCTGCACTAGCTTACGCACAGAAGGGAACTGCTGCGAGAGTATGCAATCAGGGGGTCAACCCAGGTTGCAGATACTGTTCCATCAGGTTCACTCGAGTTCCTAGTTCACGTTACATTACGCGAGCTGAGGTGCCAAGTTGAACATGAATAGCATGCCAGCCTTTGACTGTTGCCAGCTTGGGCAATGCGCGTCAGGCTAATGTTTCAAACCTTGCTTTCATGCGTTCCTGTTTCTATATTCGCATATCCCCTCCTCCCAATATCTCACGCCCTCAGGCCCTCATGGTATCTGTTCCTGTTCCCAGAGGTACTGAGAGGCATATCCTTGGGAACATACCACCTTGCAGGCCCTAGGACGCTTCAGCCCGTGGGACCCCATGCAAAAAGGTCCGAATGGACAGATTGGACAGAACATCTCGCATGTTTTGCCCTCTCCCCGCTACCCGCTGCCGCCGGCTCGTGAGGTCAGCTGAGCTCGCGTCGCCCCAAAGATTCACCTCTCTGCGAACCACAATTTGGCAACTTGGCAGACCACGTCGCGTTATGTTTAGTGTCAAGCGAGCAAGAGGACATGCGTGCACGTCGGTTGCGTGCTTCTGTTTCAGTGTGCACTAAATGCCCCAGAACACAAAAGTCAAGACATTACCAAATGTCAATGGGCATTAGTGAGGGGCCATTGTTCTGATGGAATCTATTCCATGCCTCTAGCCGCCGGTAATACTGTTCCTGAGTGGGGAGTCGCGTCGTATACGTTGGCCAAGGATCCCTGAAGGATGAGCCGGAGCCCAGGCTTCTTCTGGGCTGTCAGATAGCGTGGGAGAAAGCGAGTTGTAGGGAGAGGTTCAGGGAATGAGTGCGGGGGGAATGAATCCGGCCTTAGGGGATACAGTGAGAGTCAAATGAGACGATGCATTCCACCACTGGGACTCGTCTCCTCGTGTGGTCCGTTTTAGCGTCAAGAGTACACTCGCTTTCACGAGTCCGGACCCAAACTAATGGATGCTTGATCATCTACAAAGTCTGCTCATTCTTCTTCTTCTCCTTTACTCTTCGCATCTGTTTCCTCGCTTTGCACGCTCCAATCCTGATTCTCGGACGTCCCAGCACGACAAAACAGTAAGGCATCCACGACGCGTCGCTACCCTCCCCCACCTTGCATTCACCAGATCCGTGTTTATCTGCGACCACAGGACAGGGGCGTCCTCGCACTGGTCCATTGCTACAATCATTCCTTTCCAAGCCTAGCATAGCATCGCATCGCATACTCCTGACTCTGTGCCTCGTATCCTCGCCTCTCACTTGCGTAGTACACACTGTCATCGTCATCGCCAGCCGCAAAGCCAAGCCAGAGTGCCAATCGAGAGCCCACACTGGAACATCCCTGCGCACCTTGGCATCCTCACACGAAAGACGACGCCACAGTCTTCCCTGTGGCATCCTCCTTTGTTTCCCAATCGTGCAATCTACAAATCTTGGCCGTTTGACCACATTCCCACAATTGCTAGCCTCGTCAATCCTCAATCCTCAATCCGCAGTCTCAGACACTGCCAGCCACTCGCGTTCACATCCATCGGCTTGAACGCTTGCCCGCCCCTTTTTCTTCTGCGACACTAGCTTTTATTTCGACTTGTCTCCATACCACCACCATCTCTACCTCGTTTGTCACCAACCGTAACGGTCACTACCCCATCGTCCGTCGACATTGGTGCACGGACTTTTTCTTTGATTTGCTGACTGGCGATCAACTGCGCGATCCTCTGTGCCTTACCCCAAACTATTGTCGGACTGGAATTGTTGCACCACAGCAGCAGCTATACAACCTTGACACGTGCGCCCTCGCTTCGCCAACCAGCCCTCGTGCGTGTCGACCAAATTGTACTAGGCGTTGTCGGTCTCCCTCCGCCCTCGGACTTTGGCCCTCCCTAGCCGCTCGGTTGTGCCGCTTCTTACGAAGCGATCGTGTCTCTAAGCCATACCTCGAGCTACTTGTCTCCGGAGTGGAGACAATGTCATTTTGGTGAGTTTACTATTGTCCGATCTGCCAGGGCCTGGACGCGGACGCTGCGCCGAGTAGGTGCCGGGATGTCGCAGGTGCGCAGACTGCGAGGGTGACGCAGCCTGCAGGCACGCCGGAACCCAAAGAGCACAGTGCTGGGTTGGAGATGGCGAGCCCTAAGGAGAGCGGAGGCGGACGATCCGCTCCTTGTCCCTCCTCGGCGTTGTGGGCTCGAGGCCTCAGGGGTAGTGGCGGCATGGGGCTTGACTGCGATTGTCAAGGGTCAGGGAACATGGGACCCTGCCTGCTTGTCCCTATCCTCTCGTCTGCTGCCCCTACCTACTCTGCGCGTCATCCAATACAGAATTATAATGCTCTCCGAAACGGGTGCTTACAACATCACAGAACACCAACTGACCACGACGGCTTCCCGTTCATCCCGCCATTCTAAACGCGCAACTCCACTCGTCTCTTATTGTTGATTATCGCCTGGCCGGGCTGTTCTCTACAAGTTGATTGTGAGTTTAGACACCAACGCCCGTCAGCTTGGTGTTTGGTATCTGAGAGCTCTTCCCACGCAAGCCACCAGGCCTTTACCCGTAATGGCAGAGTTTGGTAGCATTGCACTTGCATTCCACGCTATCACCAAACGCCTTAGTTGGCCCCCGATCCTATCCTTGTCTCCTACTGTCTTAACACCCCAATCTCCCAGGCCCGACCTCCATTCCGCCGTTCCCCATCCATCCCCCACAATCAAAAGAGCTGACATCTTCTCTCTCCAACAACTTCACAATCACCAATCGCCTCCACAATCCCCCCCGCAATCTCATTGCGTCACATCGCACACCGCTACGCCCCCCCACCACGCGGCCTCAACATGTTGTCGTCTACAGCTCATTGAATCGATCCCCACGCCCGCACCAACCAAGCCCTCTCTCTTCATCGATATCAACTGCAATACCCAGAGGACCCACCTAACCCTTTCCTCACCTGTCGCTCATCAACACAGCACCGAGTGTCGGCCTTGACCGCCAAACTTCAAATTTGATCATCAACTTGTAAGTTTCCTTCCTTATCGCGCAAGGGTATGCCTCGTCATGTTCGCAACAGGCTCTGTGGCTCGCATTTGTGTGCCTACACCGTTCTTTGCACACCGGTCTCGCTCCACAACCCCTGGCCACTTGCCATAATTCGCGGCGCCGTTCCTCCCTCCTCCCCCCCTAACCTCGTCCCTCAGAAAAGGGCGACGTACGCCATGTCAACTTCCGTTTCCCACCACTGCATCTCATGCCCTTATCATACACAATATTATCGATGAACCAACTGACTCCCAAGAGCTTGGCTCCCTCTGCATTACCCACACTACCATGCCATACGCCGACCCGACATCTCCCACCTCACCACTGTCGCCACTGGCAGAGGCGCAACCCAAGCAGGCGAGGCGGCGTTCCCTTAACAACTCGCTCGACTTTCGACCCGCAACAACGCCCATGGCTGGACTCCCCCGCCGCTCAAGTACATCGACAGTGTCAGCAACGCGCGCATCCCGAAAGGGCACATTGTCCAACTCACCTAGATCACCAGTCAAATCGATGAGCCTGGAGGCTCTCGAGGCCATGAGCACCGCCGAGTCACTCAAGTCACCGCCAATGAATGGCGCCGCTTATGGCGGCCTCGGGCTCAAGCTGCGCGACTGCAACTCATCTGACGCACCAACAGGTCGTCCAACCCCACCAACGTCCCCTATCACCTACTCGACGACGTCGCTGTTGGCGCGGCAGAAGCGCCTCTCCATCACATCCCTCCCTTCTCCAACCGAGCCGCCACCTCAGTCACCAAGCCCTGTTCGGCACAGGCCGTCATCGGACCGAATGGTACGCAAGAAGTCGGGTGAAATGCTCAAGCCGGCCCTCAAGAACCGTTCAATGTCAACCCCCGACCTCGGCCGTGGTGGGCCCCAAGACGTGTCGAGCAAATCAAAGTCATCACACAACCTCCGCGAGCGCACAAAGAGTGTCCGCTTTGATGACGGTGAACTCGAGTCCGTCGTTCTCTTCCTTCGTAGCCAGCGCCCCAACGCCGTCGCCAAGGCGGTCGACGAAGGTTATAGCCCTGTCGATGGGGATGACGAGCACGAAAGGGACCTGTCCGACTACGTTCACTTTCGGACTCGCCGCAATGGGGCCCCGCGGGGACCCGGGCGTGCAGACCAGACCGAATTCCAGCTCGAGACTTGCAACGCTGTGCCGCGTGTGCGCCTCGACTTTGGCCCCGGTACGCAAGGCCTTCTCAAGGACGAGTACGTTGTGCTTGAACGCATCGAGATGTGTCAGCCATTAGGGCTACGCGGATCGGTACTCGTTCGCAACATCGCCTTTGAGAAGTGGGTGGCCGTGCGCTTCACCCTGGATGACTGGCAGTGAGTACCCCGGAGATTATTCTCGACTTGTGAAGCGCTGACATGTCAGGACAATCTCGGAGGTTTCGGCTTCGCACGCATCTCAAATCCCTGCTGGTACCACTGGTGACGAGGGCTGGGACCGGTTCCGTTTCAACATCAAGCTCGAGGACTATCGGCGTAAGCTCGAGGACCGCAAGTTCCAATTGTGTGTGCGTTACAACTGCAACGGTGGCGAGTGGTGGGACTCGAACGGCGGCCAAAACTACCAGATCACGTTCAAGGAACAGGTCGCCGGCCTTAAACGCCCGACGTCTCAGTTCTGGAGTGGTAGCCTCACCCACGGAGCTACGACAGTCGCCACTGCGACACTTCCCCGCCGCCACCCTTCTGCTGGACCTCGCAGTTGGACGTTCCCTCAACCGGCAATACCTATCGCTCGGCCCGATTCGCCTGCGCTTTCTCCCCCTCCCCAGGGCGCATTCCGCCCACCATGCGCGCCTGACGTGCACTCGTACCTGCGCCTCAAAAAGTACTGTGCACCTTCACCGCCCCAATCCCCGCCCACGAAACTTCAGCCTGCGGCAGGGCTTGAACCCATTGTTCTGTCGCTCGCCCCTGACCGCGCACGTGCTGCCCCTCCACCGCCGATGACGCTTGTCCATGGTCGCCCAGCAACAACGTGGGTTCCTGCAGAGCTCACTGCCAACGCGGACGACGATGTGTTTGCGACATCTGAGTCGTCGTCGTCGGAGGCTGGCGACAACGGAGACGCCACGCCGACTGCGGCGCGTGCTCGCTCGCCCGAAACCGAGCCCATGATCAGCAGTGCGGCATTCGTCGCGAGTCCACTTACAAGTCCCGTGACGGCCAGAGCCGTGGATAATGGCGGCGCCAAGATACAGCGCAATGCGTCGATTTCGGGCGACCTGCACTCTCTGGCAAGTGTCGACTCGAGCGTCGGTCTCATGACTCCCCCAAGCAGTAACCTCTCGTCCCCGCCCACCCCAGCGGCACTGCTCCCTCCTGCATCTCCCACTACGTCAATGTCGACTGGGGACTCGTCGCCTGTGAACACGCTCAACTCTGCGACCCCTGACGAGATCGGAGTCGGCCAAGGAGTGGACCACAACGGACGGACTCTGAATGCTGTGTCGTACCAAGAGTTTATCGACAAGTTCTGCTTTTTCAAATCGCCACCCACTAACGCCAAGAGGCTCGAGGAGGAGTACGGAGGCTCCTATTTCCCTGCTATCACGGGGAGCAGCTGCTACAACAGCTTCTCCATGGGCAGCACGACTCCGCCAGGGGCTATGACGCCCACCTTTGACGCATTCACCATGGCGCGGGCGACGACGCCAACGAACGCGAACATCGCTTCGCCTTCGGGCTCTACTCCACGCGAGTCACCGTCGCGTTCGCCAACGGCCACCACCTATCCTCTCCCATGGACGCCTGACGAGGAGCCGCCGGCGCCGAGCATGGCTGCTGCATGAGCCACATCAGAAGATCAACGCTATATCAACACCAGAGAACAAGGACGGCACAACCACGAGAAGACGCGTCCCATGTCACCATCACCTGTTATCATAGATCAAAGAGGTTGCACCCGCCGTGTATTATCCCCACCCCACTGAGCGGTTGCCATCAGCCTATCATCATCGTTGTTTTCAGATCTGTACCAGACGCCATGGCGTCCATTGTCCCTATGCATGTCTCGGATGCATCGGTTGGCCGGATGCGCGGTGTCTGAACCAGCAAATGCGGTGTGAAAGGGCAAGGGGGTTTGTGAGGGACAACGTGTGCGACACCGGTTCGAGGGCTCGAGTGGTCCAGCCATCCGAAGATTCCGGCAAGTGGGCAAGTGGAGCGATCAGCGGCAGGAGACGTATGCAACGAGATCGGCGTAGCGACGCAAGGACGCAAACGCCGACGTAGGGACATGTGCAGGTGTCGTGTGATCCGAATCAGCCAGAACTGAGGAGGGCAATCGAGTAGCCAGCCTCTGATGCTCTTTCTGCCGTCGCGTCAACGTACGACGGCGGCAACATTTGTAGAACACGCGGAAGCAAAGTGGGAGCAACTGCACGTGATGGGTCACGTGGGAGGCAGAGCAAGACATGGCTGTCGATCAGCCTCACTCACCTCACCTCAACCAGCTCGTTCAGGCATATTCAGGCACGTCTCATAAATTCTACAACCCACCCCATGGGGAAGCAATTATTTTGACGGACTCTCTCGGTACTTGCAGTCACAACATCAACATGTCCGACTCTGACCACGAGATCGAGATGGCGCTGGCGCCGACAGACGACTTGGCTTTCATCCAGAGTCTGGTGGACCGTGGTGCGGTCGTCGGCTCGCTGCCGCATGTGGAGATGAGTGCGGCCGAGAAGCGGGCCGAGGTCGAGGCGGCGATGGCGGCGGGTGTGGCCGCGAGGGCGGAGGCCTCTGCAGCCGCCGGATCCACCACATCAGCCACCACCACCAACCCCGCCACCGGTCCAGCAACCATTGTCGACTCTACTACTGCCCCAGCAACCACTGCCGACTCTACTACTGCCCCAGCAATCACTGCCGACTCTACTACTGCCCTAGCAGCCGCTACCCCAGCCACCACCGACCTGCCACAAGACGACGACTTGGACTCCGAATCGAGCTCCGAGTTCGAGTCCGACGACGAGCCCGTGTCGCGCGCCGACCTTGACGCGTTCCTCCACGCTGCCAACGCCTCGGCGTCAGAGTCTGACTCGGACTCGGAGCCCGAGTACGACCTGTCCGGCAAGCTCGGCGCGTTTGGGATGGAGCTTGATGACGAGGACGAGCCCTCGGCCATCACTTCCGCGCACGAAGTCGTGCTTCCCCCCGTTCCCATGCCGCCGATTGACAAGTTTGGACCGGATATCAAGCTCGTCCTTGCCGGCGAGGTGGTGAGCTGGATGAAGGATGCAAAGGTCGAGGCGTGGCGGGCGAGTGGGAATCCGGACGAGACTAGGATCGAGGAGAGTAGCACTGCAATGGCGACAGACAACGAGTCCGCACTTGACCGCACGGTCGAGACTGAGACCAAGCCCGAGTCCGAACAGGCCAAGGCGGACATGGAGACGGACGAGCGCAAAGGCTCCAAATCGACCACTCCCCACTTCCTTTCCTCTGGCACTGTCGTCATCCGTGCGACATACGCGGACGGATGGCTCGAGGCGGACTCGGTGCTCTGTACGGCAGACGGGAAAGTCCTCGGCGCGATCTCCGACACCTTTGGACCGCTCACCTCGCCCTTCTACCTACTGCGCCTGCCGCCTCCACCGTTCGAGTACCCCGCCCTGTCGGCTGGCGACAGCGTATTCGTCCCCGCCGACACGCGCTACCGAACACTAGTGGACATGGCGGCGGTGCGCGACCCGCGCTTCCGGAGCGACGCGTCCAACGTATTTGACGAGGAGGTCGCCGACGACGAGGTCGAGTGGAGTGACGATGAGGCTGAGGCAGCGGCCCGGCGGCGCAGGAAGGGTCGGGCGCGCAATCGCGCCGACGCTGCACACTCACACGCCGACGCTGATGGCGCCGACTACGCTGGCGCCGACGGTGCAGAGGGAGGCGGTGGGCGCAGGCTGGTCCAGTACGCCGAGGAGAGGGGGCACGGACGGGGCAGGGGTCGCGGCGGGAGGGGCGGTGGCGGTGGGAGGGGCCAAGGCCGGCCCATTGCCGGTCGGACGCCGCACGCGCTCCCGCCACGCCCCGACTTTGCCCAGCAGCAGGGATACATGCCTGCGCCAGGATATGATCCCTCACAGGCCAGTCTGGGCATGCCCCCCATGCCCCAGATGGGCCACGGCCAGATGGGGTACGGGATGGGCGGTGGGGGATACCCCCAGTTCGGCGTGCAGCAGCAGTTTGGACAGCAATTTGGGCAGCAGCAGTTTGGACAGCAGTTCGGGCAGCAGCAGTTTGGGCAGCAGCAGTTTGGACAGTTTGGCCAACAGCAGCAGCAGGGCAACGCACCAGCCATCAACCCTCGCTTCGCGGCCATGATGGGCATGGGCGGGTACTGGCCGGGCGGGGAGCAGGGAGGTCCCGGCCAGCCCAGCCAGTCCAGCCAACACAACCAGCCCAACCACCATAGCCAGCAGTAGGCTACGATAGATGCACATGTACACAAAAGTAATCAGTGACGGCCCGCGGCCATGCATACCCAGACACGTAGATCAGCCCGTCTACTCGTCGGCCTTGCCCTCGACTGCCTCGGCTGCCGGCTCAGCCGCCTCGTCCTTGTCCTCGGCCTCGGCCTCGGCTGATGTCAGCTAAGCTTACATGCGGCTCACCCTCGCCCTCGTCCGGCGCGTTCTTCTTCTGCATCTTGGCAACGACCTTCTCGACGCGCGCAACCTCGTCCTGGTGTCAGCCGCCTTCTCGCACTACGGCCCACCTTGGTCTTCTGCTCAGAGTTGGCCTCAAACCACGCCTTCTTCGTCTCGAGGTCGGTGACCGCGCGCGCAATGTCGTCCTTGCCCGCGGGCGGCGAGATGCCGAACGCAAGCAGCGCCGAGAGCAGGTTCATGGGCAGGTTGACCGAGTCGGACTGTGCGGGCGTCGCGGCTCCCGAAGTGCCATTCGACCCAGTCGCACCAGCACCAGCACCCTTGCGCCCCTTCTTCTTGCCCTTGCCCGAGCCGGCAAACCAGCCGTCAAGCTCGTCGTCCTTCTTCTTGAGCTGCATGCCCGAAAAGTCGGCCGTGACCTGGCGCACCTCGACCGCCTTGACGCCAGCAATCGTCGTCTCCTTCTTCTCAGTGCTGGTGGGGGGCACATCCGCGCCATACTTGCCGCCAAAGTAGTTGATGAGGATGGTGGCGTCCTCGATCTCGGCAGCGTACGCGGGCGCGCGCGCGTCCTCGCGCATCTGCGCAATCTCCTCGTCGCGCCGTGCCGCGTCCTCCTTGGCCTTCTCGGCCTTGAAGCGCTCCTGTCTCGCCTGGCGGATCGCCTGCTGCTTGGCATAGTACTTGTCCTTGGCGTCGTGGAAGGCCTGCGCAGCCTCGCGCTTGCGGTCGTACAGCTCGTCCATGGCCTTGGAGATGGCGGTGCGCTCGTCGAACAGCTTGTTGCGCTCGGCGTACGCCTTGTCGCCCTCGGCGCGCAGCTCGTCCATCTCCTTCTTGAGCTCGTCGAAGCGCTCCGAGACCTTCTTGGCCTCGGGGTCGTCGAGCTGCGCCTTGAGCGCATCGATGCGCGCCTTGTCTGCCGCGATAGCCTCGTCCGACGTCCCGCTCGCCTCCATCGTCCGGCGAGCGCGCTTGAGCATAGTGATCTCCTGCAGCGCCTTCTTCTCGTCCACCAGCTTCATGGTGCCAGCCTCGACCTGCGCATCGAGGGCGGAGACGCGCGCATCGAGCTCGGCAACGTTCTTGAACCCCGTCTTCTGGCGCTGTGCCTGCACATCCTTGATCTTCTTGTTCACACTGTCCTGCAGTTTGCGCATCTCGTCAAACAACTTGCTGCGTTCCGTCTTGAACTTGCCCTGCTCGCCACGCAGCGCGTCCATCTCGGCCTTGAGCTGCGAGCGCCGGTCGTCACCCTTGGGCGCCTGGGTGAGCGCGACGCGGTTGCGGACAGCGTCCTGGAGTCAGCGCGAGTACGGCGGAGCGAGCCGCGATCGGAGCGAGCGCGGAACCAGCTGGCGACGGGGCGACGGGGAAGCGGCGGAAGAAGCCAAGCAAAGGGCGAAGACTAATAGTCACCGGGTTGAGGTCGACCGCAGGCAGCTGCGTCCGATGCCATGCTCGGGAGCCAGCGGGCGCGCAAGTCCCGGCATCACCGTAGCAAGCCTCATGCCTTAGGCCACGCATCGCCCACGCTACACCGTGCTATTCACAACGACGCCCGCACCCCCACCTCGGTGCACTCCGCCCCAACCCAACTCACCTGCTTGACCTTGAGCGCGGCAATCTCCTTGTTGAGCGCGTCCTGCTGGGCGTTGTACTTTGCCTGGTCGGGCTTGCCGTGGTGCTCGTCATGCTCCGCCGCGGCGGGCTTGGCGGGCGCCTCGGACTTTCCGTTGAGCTTGGCAGGCTTTTGGGAGGCAGTGGGAGGGGGCATGGTGGTTGTGCAAAGAGAGAGACACCGTTCGGGCAGTTTCAACGGCAACTGCCATGGCCATCAATCGTCGACAGGGACGACACCACGCGGCAACCTCTAGACGTGGCGCGTTCCTGACCAATTGGGTCAGCCATCGATTTCGCCCGTGCCCGGGTTTCACGCTCCGCAACTACTTTCCACAAGCACAGCTGCATGCATCGACAGGCATCAAGGTACATTGACAATGGAACCAAACACAGGCACAGATCATCAACCCCAGTAGCTAGACACGAACGGGAGGCGGGGCCAAGACGAAAGACGGCGCCGGCGCACGTCCACTCTCCTTGTTCCGCTTGCGCCCTACTTCGGGCGACGACTTGATCTTGTGCACCCGCCGCGGCCGGGGGATGTTGCTGGAACGGGTTGAGAGCGGCACGCTATTGGCACGGGGAGTGAGGCAGGTGCGAGACGAGCTCTTATGCACCGACACTGGCGAGCCCTTGCTGTCCGTCTTGACGTGGATGCGCTTCTGCACACGCTTGGGCCCCGCCATAGCTGTAAGGAGCGGCCGAGGATGGGCAAGGCGCGACGATAGCAGGTTAACCTCCTCGTGTGCAGGCTGAGGAGGAACAGTGAGTGGGAAGGCTAGGAAAGAGGGAAAAGAGCCCAGCGTCGCAGACTTGGGAGCCTTGGTAGCCACAGGCGTATTGCCAGTCGGCTCGTCCGAGTTGCGGCGACGACCCCAGCCTAAGTTGTGGCGCCGGACGGATGATGACACGCGCGGTCGAGTCTCGATCGGAGCTGGGCTAGCTGCTTTGGCCTCATGCTGAGGCTGGGAACCAGTCCAGACGCGAGGCAGCGGAGAGACGTCGCGGGCAAACTCTACAATCAGTGGAGACACGCGCTCCACGTTGGAGCGCTGATTCCGAAACCGAGTCTCAAGAGGAGCGGGTTGCGTGCCATACGGAGCCACCGCGGTCCGGGTGTTGCTAAGCGATGTCCTGCGACGGTGCAGGCCAACGGGCCTGTCGGTTTTGGACTCATCGTCGAGGGGCTTGTACGTCATCTGCGAGTTGGGTAAGATGGCCTCGATTTCAGAACTCGCGCGTGGGACAGGTGGCCCCTCAGTGCTAGAGTACAGCGTCATGACAGGTGACCGAGTGAGCAGAGACGACGCCATGTCGCCTAGGTCGTTCCAATGACGGGCGTTGAGCTCTTGCACCAGCTCCCAGGCGGAACGAGCGTCGTCCGACCCTCGAGGGTCACGGAGCGACTTCTGTGATGCCTCCTCATGGATTGTCGGGTGCACCTGGACTATGCTTGTAATTGAAGCTCTCTCCCGGATGTGAGACGGGTAGCCTGGAGGTGGGTTGGAACCGCGCGCCGTGTCGAGAGAGAACAGTGATGAGACCTCTGTCAAGTCCGATGGAGAGATTAAACCGGGCGTCTCGTCTTCGTCATCTAAGAGGTACAGAGCAGCTGGGCGCTGACGAGCGCGCGGAGAGGGGAGAGCGCTCCCAAGTTGAGTGCTCTGAGAAGGACCTTCAGTCAGCGAAGCTGGAAAGCAAACTCACTGGCTGCAGTGTACCAGTCGACGACGCCAACCTCGACAGCCCCACGCTTGGATGGCCCATCAATGAAGTCGAAGGTGTCGTTCACACGGGACTCGCAGGAGCCGGCTGGGGATATGGGCCGACTCTTGATTATGAACAAACTCTTGTGCTGATGATTGCGGCCAAAGAATGACGCATCCTCCTCCGTCGCCGGCTCGGCGGTCTCGTCTGTGGATGACGCAAACGAGTAAGGCCGGGTGCCAAAGGTGGGACTGGCCACGATGGAGAAGCCTGTGTCAGACTCCACGGTACCGGGTTCGCCGACTCCCTTGAACAAGCGCTCGCCAAGAGCTGGTCGGCCGAGGCGGGCGATGGACCCAAGGCGCGCTATTGACTCGCTGTCGGCAGAGGCGCGGCGCATAGAGGCCCAATCTGATCGACCAACAATGCTACTAGCCGAGGACTCGCGCCGGTGGCCGCGGAATGAATTGGCAGTCATCAAGGAGAGCTCAGAAGACAGCGCGGAGCTGACCGAGATCTCAGACGACATGCGGAGATGGTGGCCGGTCTGCATGTGCTTGTCAATGGGTGGTGGGAGTGGCGGGATGGCGGCGCCTGTGGTAAACACTTGCTCGAAGTAGTTGACGTGGCCGCGATCGATGTGTGCAAGCGGAGCACCAAGGCTTGACATAGACGCGAAGCTGATGGCAGAAGGTTGTTTGCGGTGATTGACGTCGGAGACACCTTCGGGAGTGGGTGGCAGAGCGAACGGCGGAGGAGGGCCAGGTGGCATCCGCGAGGTGTTGCGAGAGCGCACTCCCATCTGGAACTCGAAGCGTCCCTGGAACGGCGGGTTGGACTGGCGGTTGCGCCCATGAAGCGTCTCAACGCTGTTCTTGCGCGACTCGAGCACCTCCTCAAGCTGCGCGAGAGCGGTGTTGGGCGACTCCGTCGAGAACTCGATGGAGCGCGCAATGTCCAAGGTGTCGCCGACGGGCTGGGCGCTGTCACGAGAGGCGGTTAGAGCAGCCAGCTCGGCCGCGAAGTCGAATGTCGTGCGATTCGAGCTGCGAGTGCTTTGGTTGAGCGACTTGTCAGTCATACGGCTTGACGTGGATCCTCTGAACTGCCAGAGCACGTCGCCGAACATTGAGCTGGGTCGACTGCCAAAGTCGACGTCTAAGATTGGTGGCCGAGAGCCGATGCGCACATTGCTGAAGGAGGACGCAGATGGCGGAGCTGGAGGCTCCATGATGGGTATCGGCACGGGGCTTGGGCTAGACAAGTCTGACGTGTGGCGACGGCCGAGGTGCCCGGACACTGCTTCGACGGTGATGTTGTTCGACGACGAGGCTGACGTCTCGGACATGTCACTGACCACGCTGTCAGGGCGAGGTACATACGATGATGCAACAGAAAGGTGATCAGGGGATCGGCCGACGCTGCTGCAAATACTTCTGACAATCGACTTGACAGGTGACTTTACAGGCGTTGTCTGGCGTGACTGGCTGTCAAACACCTTGCCGATGGAGTCGGCGAAGGTCTTCGATGGACTGGTGGGAGGTGCCGACGCCCGGCTTGAGCTAGAGCCTGGACGATTAACCTTCAAACCCCCGGAGCGAGCTCGACGGAGGGGGGTAGGCGTACCGGGCTCACCGCGGCGCTTGGAGCTCGAGAAACTAGCGCCCATGTTGGACACGAGATCCTGGAGGTGGCTTGTTGCGGAAGTGACATCGTGGATGTGTGCTGAAGTGCGCTTCGTTCTGAAAGGAACAGCCAGGTGCTCACAGTCGGGGTTGCCGGAGGCATTGAAGCCCGAGCGGACGCACTGGCGGCTATAGAAAGCCAATGTGTCCGGGCTCGTATCGTTCATCATGTTCGCTGCTATGGACATACGCGAAGGTGTTGAAGGCTCTTGGATTGGCAGTTGGGCGGAGGAAGGAGGCAAGGCCGCGTGCAGCCGGCCGTTACTCCTCTTCAAGGAGATGCCGAAGAGACCTGCGAGGCTCTTTCGTTTAGGGACAGACTTGCGGCTGGTTACAGCTGATGGAGAGCGCCTTGAAGCAGTCTCCGTCGGCAGCAGATTCACGAGGGCGTTGGAGGACTGGGACTGAGCCTGCTTGTTCCTAGAGATCAAGGGCGAGTCGGAGCCATTGACGAAGCGTCGAGGTGGGATGGGTGGGGGAAGATCTCCATCCTGTGATGGGTGCGTGATATGTAGTGTGGGTGGCCTTAACTGTGAGGGCGGGCGGTTTGGCTGTGACTTTGAGGAGCGGCCGACAGTATTGGAGACAGAGGGACCCCTGGTTGGTTGAGAGACAGAGGTAGATGTGCGAATGTCGGACTGCAAGAAGCGGCCAGAGGGCTGTGATACGGTGGCTCGCTCGGAGGACTGGGACACAGAGTTACACCACGACTGCAGGGATGGTGGGGCTGGATGTTAGAAGGATCGAAACTAGAACTTACACTCCGATGTTGCCTTAGGTTTCGCTATGCGCTTGCCAGAAAGGGCCCCCCAGACGCGGGAACGAGTCCTCTCCTTTGCAAAACGGGGCTTGACTTTGGGCGGCGCCTCAGGCTCTGATAGAAGTGGTGGAGACAGGACCGTAGGTTGTTCAGTCTCGTCCGTCTCAGCGAGCACCATGAGCTGTGGTGTCTTGGGGCGATAGAGGAGGGAAGACTTGCGCGTGGGGAGTATCCCCTCCTCAAGACTGGGCCGGGACTCCTTCTGCAGCGCCGTGCCATCGCTAGCATCAGCGGCGCCGAACGGGCACTCACTCGTCGATTAGAGGGTCATCGAGGCAATCCACCTCATCAATGTGGACTGTGTGCAAGCCACTGAGCGAGGTGGTGCTGGGCTGTTCCCCGACAGAGGTCGTTCGGTTGCGGAGCGGGACCGGTACAGCTGTGGTTCCTAAAGGCTGCTGGGGCGAGTGATGCCGCACGTTTGGCACACCCTGGGGACGGACGAAAGGGTCAGGTCCACAGCTGGGCCGCTGCTTGTTCTGAGGGCTCGTCGCAACCGGAGACTTGCGGCCAAGGAAGCTTGCAAGGGTGCCACAGCGGCGAGGCTTGCTTTTGGGGATGGGTTCTTCAGGCTTGTCGCTGCGGAAGAGAGTTGAGGGCATCTTGCGCAGAGAGTTGAACGCCGAACGACGGTCTAGCGCGGTGTTGCGGCTGGTGGACATGGTGCCTTTGCAAGGACGTGTGGGATCGTATATGAGGACGTGGGTAGCGAGCCGTAAATCGTGAATCGTGGGGAAGCGGGGTAGGGGGTTCGTGGGTGGTGAATCGTAACAGAGGGGTGATAGGGAAGAGGTGGTGGTGGCCGCGGGGTGTGATCGTTATGGGTATCGTTGAGGTGGACACTGGGCTTGGGAGCTTGGTCAAGTCGTGAGGTGGTCTTCACTCTAGCTAGGCAGATTAGAGGTGAGGGTATGCCTGACCTCGTATCACCAGGTGAGTTGTCGTGGGAGTCTGGGGCGTTGCGTGGACTGGAGCAGACAGCTGTGGGTGAGATGGCTGAGCCGTCGTCAAGGCGAGAGCGAGTGGCACATGAAGGGCGCGCAGGAGGCTTGCGTTGCTGTTCTAGGCATCCGTTCAGCATTCATAAACACCAAACATTCGGAGAGGAAGGGGTCAACACTCACCGTGGGGAAGGTGGTTTGGGACGTCGAGATTCTGACTAGCAGGAGACGTCGGCGATGGAATCGGAGGTGTGTGTGGTCGTGTCGTTAGTTTGGGGGTCGTGAGGTCGTGAGGCGTTGGCTTGGTGATGCGACCCGTGGTGCGGCTGCGTGTGGCCTGGCCGCGGCGTGGCAAAGGTGAGGTGGGAAAGAGATATAAGAATTGGGCAGAGGAAGGGGGAGGAAGAAGAAGGAAGAAGAGAGGAAAGAAAGGGGAGGGAGAAGATGGTGCAGAATGGTCTTGGGCAAAGAATAAGTAGTCTGTCACAACCTGGGCGCGAGTGATTTCCCGCGAGCAGGCACTCCCATTCCACCTTGAACACATTGTTGACCACTCACTCAACATGTCAGCCTCGCCCGGACCTCCGCACGTCCGTCACGCCTGCTGCCGTGCGCAGGGGGTGGCTGGTGCCGTGTGGGGCGCGCAACGTATGCGGCTCAGACGCGGGGGGTGTGCGGATGTGTCGTGAACAGCGTGCAGTTGGAGATGGCGAGAGGGAAGATGGGCCATTCAGCGCTAGTGACGATGGGAGAATAGGATGGAGGAGGGCAGTCCGAGCGTAGGGGTCCACACCCCGGCGCCTCCTCCGGGACTAGGACCCTCCTTTGGACAAAAGAGATACACGAGGTCTGCGCGGTGCTCGACCGCAAGCAACATCCAATTGCCGGTGATTGCCTCGGAAATGGCTGGCTCGTCCACGATCGCGCCGATGCAGGCCCATCCAGATCCATCGCAATCAAAGTCAGGCGCGCAAAACATGGGTGAGCCGATGGCGAGAGTGTTTACTAACGCGCTCAGTGCGCCGTCTCATTGCGTCTCAAGGGCAGGAAACCTTCGCGCCGCCTCTGCTACGTAGGTTTTTGAAACGCTGCATTACTTTCGAGTCCTTACTTGTGTGGAGAGTGGTACGAGAGTGCGGCTCGGCACTGACTTGGCCTGTTCCTCGTCTGCGATCCCTACCTACGGATCCTCGGACCCACGCTTCGGCACAGCATACACATTTTATACATAGTCTGTACGGCAACTGCACTGACTCTCAGGAGTCGAGTCTACTTGCCGGGAGTCTCCAGGTTGCGAACGGGACGGAGAAAAGAGGGGACGAGGCAAGTGTAAAGCCCAGAGGTGGTTCGATTCTTATTAATGTCCATATTTTTGGCTGCAATGCCACTTCCACAGTCCCATTGTAGCGTGAGCCCTAGTCACGTGCCCTTAGCCTACATCATCGCTGGCCGATGTTGCTGTACTTGAGTAGAATGGCCAAGTTCCCTTTATGGTTGCCCCGTACCTTGACCCCAAGTAGCAGACTTGATTCGCTTCACTCTCAACTGCCGCACTGCAACCCCAACCGAAGGACACCATCGATTATCGAGCGCCAAAACCAGAATGAATAAAGATCATTTAGATACGAAAGGATCAAACAACATGAAATCAACTTCTAAAGAAATTAATGTAAATGACAAGGAAACAATCAAAACAGGTTCATCAATGTTAAATACGTGTACGGCGAATATATTAGAAGCGTATGGGGAACGGAACGGGAGTAAAGTGACTCACGTGGGAGCATATCCCATCACCGCTTTCATCCCCTCAACGCTTTCGAGTCCTTACTTGCGTGGGATGCGGTACCCACGGAACATGGCTCGTGTGCCGCTCATGCCCGCGCCGGCAGTTGTGTTCGTTCCGCCAGCGGTGCTGTTGCCAGTGGGACCGTTGCCGGCCGTGCCGTTGCCAGTGTTGCCATTCGCCACAATCGGGATGAGGGGGCACGTTGGAGCGGGGAGGAACTGCCCATACCGCCCCGCCGTCCAGAGAACAGCTCCATTAGTCCAGCCGAAGCCAATTTGAGTACTATACTCCCCACCACCTCCTGCCGCATCCGGGTCAGTCACGTTGAACTTCTCGAACATGTGGCCGGCCTGATCGGGCGTCCACGTGCCCGTCGCGTTCAAGTCGGAGATGGGAAGTTGCTGTAGCACACCCGGGATCATACCGCCCGTACTGTACCATGAACAGAAGGCGTCGGTCATGTATCTGTGCGCGATCTCGATGGCCATCTGCTTCGGCCACGGCTCGGAGCCGTTCGTGAAGAGCGACGTGTTGCCGATCGTGCTCGGCGGCTGCTCGGGGAGGGCCGCCTCGTCGAGGTTGAACTGGTTCGGCGCGACCTGGTCGAAGGGGATATCGATTGTGGCCACAGTCGACGCGTTGGGCACGAGACGGTGGAGGGTCTCAAAGGCCTTGATGGTAGTGTAGACGTGCGGGGGCCACACGTTGGGGAAGTCCCAGTTCAGGCCGGTCTTGAGCAGGCTTGCGACCGAGGGCGCGCCCGCATACTTTCCCAGGAGAAAGCGCTGGCCACTGGCAATCTTGAGGGCCATCTCCTCGTTCCCCTCCAATCCGTCGGGGGTGATGTTGAGCCAGAGTGGCCACAGCCCGCCCGGCGAGTAAACAGGCGAGTGAGCGTTTGCGCTCACATTGTAGTCGTAGAAGTAGGCGCGTTCCGCGTCCCAATGCAGGTCGAGGACGGCCGCCTTGTACGCGTCGGCCTTTGCGCGGTGGGCTGCGGCCTTCGTAGCCGGCGACTCGCCTGCGCCGCCATTGTTTCCGCCTGTTCCGGTTGTACCGTTGATGGACGAGGGCACCGGGGGCAGAGAGAGACTCGGTGCCGGAGTGGTAGCGCCGCCTGGGAGAGGGAGGGTGGGGACGGCGGTCCGCTTGGCGGGCGACTCGGCAGGCGTCGATTGGGTGGTGACAGGAGACCCAGCGGGAGGCGACTGAGCCGGGGGCGACTCGACGGGAGAGGGTGACTCGGCAGGCAGCGTGGGCGGGCTGGGAGTGGCAGTGCCCAAGACAGTGGTGGGGCCCAGCGCACCAGAGGTTGGGACGGTCACAGGCCCACCAGGGCCGGCGGTACCATTGCCGCCACTGGCGTGCATCTCATACAGTTCAGCGACGAGGTAGTGGTTGCTCGCGAGGAGCGCGGTGAGATCGACGGGGATAATCCTACGGATATTCAGCGTCCGCAGGACGACATTGTTGTCCGTTTCGTTGAGTAGCGGCTCGCGACACCAGCGTGACGAGTAATCCCAACCGGACTCTGCACCACTTGCGAGCTCGGCGTAAAGGTCGCTCCTCTGCTGCTCGGTGAAGTTTTGGGGGTTCTCCGGGGTGCCAAATGCCGCTCCGTAGTCTTCGACAAACCCCTCCGGCCGCGGCGCACTGTTATTCACAGCGAAGTGGGCCACTTGATGGGTCTTTTGACTGAATGGGCTGGTAACATTCATCGTACGGTTCGTCTCCCACCACAGCAGTTCGGCATCGAGGAGCGGCAGAGCCCGGTCGAGCACAGTCGTATTCCCCGTCTGGGTCACGTACGCGTGGACCATCTGGGTGAAGACGGGCATCTGGCTGCGGTTGAGATAGTACTTTCGCCCACCGTTGGGGATGAACCCAACGGTGTCGAGGAGGTCCATAAAGTTCTGAAGTAGGTTCCACGCATAGTTGTTCAGCTCGCTGGCGAGGAGCCCCTGCAGAATCCAGTAGCTGTCCCAGTAGTATATTTCCCGGTATCGGCCACCAGGGACAACAATCGTGTGGTTGAGTGGTATCAGCGAGCTCGAACAGCCAGTCGGGCCAGGCTGACAGAGCGCGCTCTCGTTCGTCGCGCGGATCAGAAGAGTCCAGTATCCATGAACAACTGCAACCCAGGCGCGGTAGATCGGGTCTGTGACATTTGATAGGATGGCCGGATTGGGGTTGAAGCCCTCGATTTCGACCGGCATGAGCTCCTGCCCCTCGCCCTTGAAGTAGTCTGAGGCAAAGGTTGAAATCTGGCCGACGGTCACGTTGGTGCCAAGTTTGTCGAAAGCGTTGAGCGTGTCGTTGAGAGACCCGTTCGTGGGCTGGAGTCAGCAAAGTGCATTTCTCAGAGAGTGCCACAAGCTCCCGATCGCCTACTTTGTCAACAAAGGTCTAAATGTCAGCACACACACCACCCAGGAGCCCACCTTGGAGTCGGGGAAGACTCTGGCCAGCTGCACATCCTGCAGAAGCCGACCGGGGCAGTAGGTCGCATTGTCGGCACACCACCACTGCAGGGGCGGGATGGTATCCTGGCCCGGAACAGGGGTGTCCGGCGACCCAGACACCGAGGGGACGGCCGTGCTGACGGCGGTTTGTGTACCGCCTCCACCTAGCGGGAGTGATGCGGTTCCAGGAAAACTGGCCGGCAGGGAGAGGCTTGTGGGCAGTTTCTGGATCGGCGCGGTGAACGTCGGGCTCGAGACCTGGGGTGGAGCCTGTGGGCCCTCTGCAACGCTCTGCGCGGCCGCCTGGCCGAGGAGGAGGTAAGTGATGAACATGTTTTCCACTTGGTGGTAGTTCCTGGAGGACAAAGGAGGGAGGCTTATATCATCCTGTCTGTCGCTTCCCTTCTGCCCTCGGATCAGACCTGTTGGTGGATTTGAGTTTGTCTTGTTGGAACGTCATCTTGACGAAATGAATTCGAACGTCAGCCACAACTACGGCATGAAGCGAAGCGAAGCGCAAGCTTCGGAGACAGTGAGAGTGGGTGGTGACCAAGGCCTGGAGACGGAGGGCTCAAGTAAGAGAAGAAGTTGACACGGACATTCTGAACGGAGATTGGGTGCGGGAGGCGGCAGAAAGGGAGAAGAATCCAAGGCCGGATCGGCGGTGACGTAGTGTGGAGCGGCGGAATGGATACCATTAGCGCGGGTCTGTGCCGGCCGGCTTGGATCCAATTTCAGCCACGAGGCGGCCAAGGTACCGGTACTGGAACAAGGAGTGGGGCAGCCACCATTGACCCACACTGCCCCACTTCTTTGTTACTCCAACCCTTGCTGCCCCACTCTAATTTGGTGTGACGCGCTCTACCACCGATACGCCTGCGGATCCCCGGTGCCTCAAAGCATATTGAATACGTCAGGCCACCGACTCCTTGGCGACTCTGTCGCCACACTTTGACATGCTTGGTGCACTGCGGATGCACTGCGGCAGCCGCAGCTGAGAGCTCGAACGAGTGCGCCAACGTGCGCTTGTGGTGTGTCTTGGAGTGGAGGAAGGTGAGGGGGGGAGATTTAGCGGGTACGCGTCCTATTCTGGGCAAGCAAAAGCTGCTGGGCACGCGTCGGTCGTGCGTTTTGCCCTGTATTAACCCTAATGGCGCCTCGCCTAGGGTGCCGTCCCTCTCTGCGCAGTGCGGTCATCGCCACCCAACCACTCTCCATCACGCCCCATCTTTCCAAACAGCATTTCATCCACTCGTTCAACCCCCATTCGCCCATTCACTCTGTGAACAGACGCTGCGTAACCTCCATTCTACTGCGTCGAGCACAGCTCCCAGTCGCCCACATTCCTTTAATTCCATGGCTCGCCTCGCTCTCGTCGCCGCTCTCGTCGCGGCCGTTGCACCTTCTGCCGTTGCCTTGCAAATCGCCGACGTTGTTACCGGATATGGCCTGACCGAGTCATATACCTTTGCCTTCCCCACCCAGCTCTTGTCCGGCACCGAGGCTGACAACTTCGTCCTCGACAAGTGGTCGGTAAACAAAGCGCACGGTATTAGCTTTGGACAAGAGGATATGTGCGTCTGCCGGAAACAGCACCCACGAACCGCACTGACGCAAGTTCGTTCGTTGCCGATCCTTCTGCACCCTTGGGACGTCGCGATGCGGATGTGGGGGCGCCCGACCTTGGGGAGAGGGCGGACATCCGCGCCGCCAAGAATGACACTCCTGTCCTCCGCATCGAATATCCTCAGGGCTCGTACTCGGCGGGTACCGGCGGGACACAGTTCTACTCAGAACCCCTGTCTGCGACGAGCAACTCGCAGAATATCTTACCCAACACGACCTCGAACGGGCAGTTTGAGCGCATGCTCTTTGCCTACGACATCTACTTTGACCCATCCTTTGTGTTCAACAAGGGCGGCAAGCTGCCCGGCTTGCGCGGTGGGCCGGATGCCATAGGTTGCTCGGGCGGGCACCAGGCGAACCAGTTCAAGTGCTTCTCAAGCCGCCTCATGTGGCGCGATGGCGCCCTTGGCGAGTTGTACGCCTACATCCCGACGAAGCTCAAGGACTTCTGCAGCCGCCTCGGCGTCACTTGCAACAGTGACTATGGTACGTCGCTCGGCCGTGGAAGGTATAGCTTCGCGACGGGAAAGTGGCAGACCGTCTGGCTGTTCGTTGCGCTCAACGCGGAGGGCATCGCCAACGGCGTCATGACCATGTACAACAACGGCAACAAGGTCATCGAGTTTACCAACCTTGAGATTCGCAGCTCTTCTACCATTGAGAGCATCGGCGGCGTTTACTTCTCTACCTTCTTTGGCGGCTACGACCCGTCGTGGGCGTCGCCCAAACAGCAGTTTGCGTACTTCCGCAACATGCAGCTGTACGCAGGGCTGGGCGCCGCGAACGGCACTGGCGAGAGCATCTCGGCGGCGACATCAACACAGCCGTCGTACATCACCCTCGCTGTTGTGGCGTGTGTGGCTGTCGCCCTCGCTGGCGTCATGCTCTGATGTCATGTTCTGATTTGATAGAGTGATAGATTCCATACCCGGCGTGACGCCGCCAGACTGGACGATGCATGTTGTCGATTCCGGCCCAGCCAGGTTCGTGTGGGCTGCAGCGAAGACGTCGGGGTCGTTTCACCTCGCGCACGTTCTTGCATTCATGGTCGTCCACAAGCTCAAAATAAATGCAAGTGCTAAAGGCAGCAAGCGCATGTGAGACCTTGCGGTGCGCGCGCAGCAACCAGGGGCAGCGACACGTAAGAGACAACTAGGGTACACCTGTTACCTCTAGCTCCTGCCTCCTACAACCACTTGCCATGCTCGTCTCCTCTCACCGCCTCCAAGTTCCAGCACCGCACACGTCACAGTCCATCCAAGCGAGATGTACGCCTAAAGCGAAACGCCGGGCCCGCGAGCCCCGCTGAGAACGGGGCGCGCGACCGACCACGACGCATTTTAATGGCGCGCTCGATCTTCTCCAACGCCATATAGACAATGCCCGTGAAGGTGAGAAGGGCTGCCTTGGTTATAGTCAGAGTTGCGAATGCAAAAGCCCAACCGCGCTGCGCTGAATTTGTACCCCGGCGCAGGGCAGGTGCCTGGCACGTGGTAAACCCCAGGTGTCATTTCAAGATGAGCGGAAGCAAACGTATCGCCAATTTGACGGCGTTTCTCGGCGTTTCAACTACTGAGCACACCTGCTCGTTGTATCGTGCTCACCGTCGACCTCGCTCTCCTCAACCCTCAAAAATCGTGCGTACGCCGGCGATGAGCAAGACCGTGACCGTGGTGCTGACCTAGCCTCCTTGCCGACTATTCGCGTGTTACGATCTCTCTCCGTGTCCTGCTCCTCGTGCGCCGTGTGCCCGAAACCCGCGTTCGCGTGACGAAATTTCTACACTGTCAACATCCGCGAAATCCCACTCGACCTTCTGTCCTTCCCTCTTCGCTCGACTGTCTATCCTTCCCTCCTCGCGCGATTGCCCGGCACTACCTTTATACAACAGGACGAAATGGCGCCCACCCGCTCGAACCTCCGTATCGGCCTCAACAAGGGCTACCCCACCACCCCCATCCCCAAGGTGGTGAAGCCCTCGCACAAGAAGGGCATCAAGACGTGAGTCGCGGCACGTGCAAGATTTGTGGGACGTGCTGGCGAGACAGGGAGGGGCAAGGAGAGGGGAATGGGAGCTGGAGAATGGCTCGGAGACAGGAGAAGGATTTTGGCGGTGGCTCAGCCCAAGCAGCGAGCGTGCGCTCTGTCGGCTTGAACCCCTCGCTGTCATCTCGGATCCCGAGCGTTCTCTCTGTCTCCCAGGCGACTTTAGACTTGGACGACACTAACGCCAGCGAGAAGAAGGTCTTTGTCAAGTCGATCATCCGCGAGGTCGCCGGCTTCTCGCCTTACGAGAAGCGTGTCATGGAGCTGCTGCGTAACTCCAAGGACAAGAAGGCCAAGAAGCTCACCAAGAAGCGCGTGAGTATTTGGCACAGTCGCTGCCGTAGGCTATGGACTCGCGCTCACGCCAGCTCGGCACCCTCCTCCGCTCCAAGCGCAAGGTCGACGAGCTCTCCACGGTCATCCAGGAGCAGCGCCGCGCTGCCGGCCACTAAACGCTTCGGTTAGAGGGTTTGGGCCGTTCTGTATTCTACTGCATGCAGCAGAGTGGTGTGCTAGCAGCAAGGTGGGGAAGAGGGATGGGCTGAGGATGGGAGGAGAGGGCCATGAAGGGCCCGAGGAGAGGATGTGGGTGAGGATACGGAGCTGGTCTCGTGGGCAGAGGGCGATCTGCCGGGAAGAGTAAGACATGGCGAAGCGAGTTCCTACGGTGGCGCCACAGTCGTACCTGTACCAACCGGACGTGTCTGTCTGCTCTACTCTACGCCGCCTCCATTCCCTGTCAGCCCCCGACAAGGGACTCTGGCGCATCCCATTTCTGTCGTACATCCATACAAGCTTGTTACACGCATCACACCTCGGCGCGCGCCCACACGTCCTGCCGTATCCGCCGGTTCTTCATCTTCTGCTAGACAGCCTTCTCGACAGCCTCGCTGTCCGCCTGCTCGTCCTTGGCGGGGTCGCGGCCCTCGAACGCGCGCTCGGCCATCTCACTCCACCACCCGCCGCGGAAGCGTTCGGGGCGGTGGCGCCAAGTGAACTGGGGTCAGGAAGTCGGTCACGAAGTGAGAGTGGATCAAGGTGATAGTTGGCGACTGTCCGAGTAGAGTAGGCAGGTAGTGGCTTGGCTGCAGAGACGCAGTGCTCGTTGCTAGGTAGACAGCCTACACGGGCGTAGCCCTCACCCGCCAGGAGGAAGGCCCTGCTGGCTTTGGACTCGCAACCGCAGACGCTGGGTTTTGCGGCTGTAAAGCTCGCCACTCCAGCACATCACTCAAATTGCCACTGCCACTCCAACCGGCCACCAAACACACCTTGATGATAGCCCAGGTGATGCCCATGCCAATGCCCATGCCCATACTTGGTGCAGCGAACCACGCAATCCCCGTCCCGAGAGCACCGAGCACTCCGGTCCCAACAAGCGCAATGGCTCCTCCGATAGCAGCGTATTTCGCCACCCGGAACATCCGACGGAGCATGTAGCGCAGGACGTAGCTGGCGTCAGAGCGACCCGGCTGGCTAGACAGAGAAAAAAGCTGTGCAGGACGGCGGCCGAGCATTGCCGTCACGCCAAGCAGATCTGGAGCCAACGCCGGAGGAAAGAAACGACGCGCGTCCAAGTACACGATCGATCGAATGTTCGGCACGGTGATCATAATTCCAACTCGATACCTAGACATACCGGAACGTCGTGAGGACGGAACGTGTCGCGACGCTGCCTGGCTTGCTGGCCGCCTTGTTTCCGAGCGCAAGGTAGGCCGTGTTCGTCTTGAGATTGGCCAGGCGCGTTTCCTTGGCGGCTGGAACGCCGGGACCGTGCGCCCCGCTGCCGCCGGCATGCGGCACGCCATGGCCGTGAGGCGGTGCACTCGAGTCGGCCATATCACTTGTCAGTGTGGTTCAGTGCGGGTAAGTGAGGATGAGGTATTAACGACCAACGGCCCAACCACAGTGCGAATGGAGTGAGTCACCAATCTCGGAGCGGGTCTTGAAGATGAAGCGGATGGAGAGTGACCATGACGTCAAGTTTGGGTCAAGGTCTGCCGGTCAGATTCTTTGGCCCCACGTGGCAGGGTATCCCAAGCCGCCCTGGCCCCTGCCAGCCAAAGCTACCGCGCGCGTCAATTTCATTTCTCATTTCTTCGACCGATTACTTCCATCTCCACCACCACCATACAGCCTCAATGACGAAAGCGTTGCGGCCGTTTCGCATCCTCGCGCTGCCTCTTGTGCGCATACCGCATGGCCCGCTGCGCATAACAGCGCGCCCCGGAGCGGCTGAGGTGGTCTCCAAAGCAGAGACTTCAGAGTCGGTAGGCAACAAGCTGTCGCCGGGAGCGGTCGAGCCCATGGCGGGCGAGGCGCCACTCATGCTCTACCATGTGCAGCAGCCTAGCGTAACAGCTTCGGAGGGCAAGCCGCAAATCTACCAGCGCGTGCTAGACAAGGCGGCTGATGAGTGGAACAAGCTCGGGCACAAGCCGCACGACTCGTGGATGTACTGGTTCCACGACCGTGGCGAGAAGCTCATGGACCGTATCAACTACGAGGAGTGGGCGCTCAAGGCTATTCAAGAGGGCCGTGGGGTCAAGATTGCCAATGCGAAGAAGGGCGAGACGCAGGAGATGATCGAGGTGAGTGTAAGCGGAACGCGTACGCAGCGCAGCCCAAATCCAGAGACGAGAAAGGCAAGGCTGACATCAGATCCCGATGTTGCGGCCGACTCTACCGGGGCTCCAAGTGCCGCCCTTGCTGCCCAAGTTGCATCGTAGCTTGCTGCACGCGATCCCGTACCACAAGAAGAACATGATCCGGTGTCTGTTTCTGTAAGCTTGTTTGCGTGTGTTTAGGTTCTAATTCCAGTACGCCCCTCACGTGGCCATTCGCCATCATCCCCATCATCCCTAACTTTCCTATGTTCTACGTCCTCTGGCGCGCGTGGAGCCACTACAAGGCGTGGAGGGGTGCGACGTACCTCGAGTCTCTGCTCAAGCTGGGCATGATCACCGAGAAGCCGAGCGACGACCTGAACGAGATCTACGCTTCCAAGCCTGCTGTCCAGCTCCTGGAGGGCGAGGTTGCAGAGACCGGAAAGGAGGAGGCGTCTGACGACTCTGAGGCTTCTGAGACCAAGGAGAAGAAGGACAAAGAGGCGTCCACCAGGCCGTACCCTGGCATGATGATTGTCAAGGAGCAGGTGCCCGCGCTCGAGGACGAGTTTGACATGCGCGAGCAGGAGTGCATTGACATTGAGCGGGCGATTGGGCAGGCATCGCACCGTGCGCGCGAGGCCGAAAAGGTCCTCGGACTGCAGGAGGAGGGCAAGAAGGAGCGGGCGTAGGCACGTATTTGTATCAAGGAGGAAGTGCGGGGCCGCAGGTCCCACAAGGGACTTGGGCTAGACTCGCGAATCCACGGTCGCGAAGTAGAACGATGGGATGGGGGTTACGTTTGGGGGCTGAAAACATCTCATCAAAATCCTGTAATTGCATATGCATGCGGCACGCCGCTAACCGTGTCGAGAAGCGGAAACGGTGGAACAATAAACAGTACATCCCTGCTAAAGCTAGAGTTCTCTCCATCCAAGCGACACTAGTACGGCTTGAAGCGCCGCTGCCGCTTGAGCTCGTCGACCTTGCGTCTGTCCTCGTCGAAGCGGGCACGCATGTCGGCCAGTTCTTGTCGTCAGCCTCGGCATTTCGTACAACTCACCCTTGCGCTTCCGGTCCACGCTCTGGAACTTGTAAAAGTCTTTGAGCTCGCCAGCTCCCTTGCCACGCTTCTTCTGTGCCGCCGCCACACCTGCACGGCTCGCGACAGCCACGCCGGCCGACCCTCCACGGCCGGCAGTCCGGCCGTACCGGCCTCCACGTACGACGACCGTGAACCCGTCCTCGTCGACGAGGGCGCCGGCCCCATGCGCCTTGGCGCGCGAAGCAAGCAGGAGAGAGTGGAGGTGGTCGTACCGCTCCATCGCGCTGTCGGCATGTGCGCGCACGCTTGCGAGTGCCGGGCGCAGGGCCGCGTACCGCGCCTCGTAGAAGGCTAGGCCCGTGGGCTCGGCGCCCCTCCCTTCTCCGAGCGGAAGCGCAATCGGCGCACCGCCGTATCCCATTGCGCGCGAAACTGACACGGCGTCAGTGAAAACGACGCGGGCTGAGCGCGCCCCGCTCAGGCCTAGAGAACGGACGGTGTCGAGGGGAACGACGTCGGGCACGCTCGCAGGCAAAGCCGCCTTGCGCCGCCGCTTGCGCGCTTGCTGCGCCGTGCCGACGAATGTCCACCCGTCCGCGTCGGCCCCCTGCTTTTCCTCCTCCTCCTCCGCTTCTCCTTCTTCATCCTCGTCGTCGGATTCGGGCAGTCCAGCTACCGCGTCGCCCAGGACGTCGACGGACGCACTGCCCTCCTCCACCGCCTCGACGACGCCCCACCGCGAAAAGAGGGCGCGCAGGTCACGTTCTCCCGCGTCCACAGGGATGTTGGCCGCGAACAACGTACGCGCGGTGCGCTCGAGCTCCGCGTCGTCACCCGACTTGGTCGTGTGTGGGCGGACGTAGATGTAGTGCGTGGCGTTGGTGGGGAGGGCGAGGGGGAGGGGGCGGAAGTTGGAGTACAGCTTTGCAGACTTGCTCTTGGACGACTTGGGGGTCGCCTTGGGCGTCCCCTTGGACTTGGTCTTGGGTGTGCCTAGGGATGGGCGCGGCATCGGGATGGACTGGTTGAGCAATTGCAATTGCAACTGACATCAACATGCATGGTGGCCAGATTCAACTTTTGCCAGGCACGGTGTGGGGGGAGGGGGAAGTTATCCTAATGCCTATATTGTGATATTGAATGGGAAATGGGAGTGGGGCAGTATTAAATCGTACTGCCAATATCTCAGTTCGAGACATTGTTGTTGACACTTGTCCTCCATTCTCCATCTACACCACCCTCCATCAAGGACATCTCGGCCATACAAGGTTGTCGATCGAACCGACATCGCCACTCTCCAATCTCACGCACAATGCCCTCCTCTCAATCCTCCCAGTCCTCGGGACTCTCCTCCCCACCCTCATCTCAAGCCCCGTCGCCAGGCGCTGCTCCCTCACCAGGCGTTCCATCTCCTGACGCAGGTGCTCCATCTCCCAACACTGGCGCTCCATCTCCGCCCCTCTCCATATCGCCACCAGGGCGCGAGCCCGCCGCGGCCGCGCCGAGGTTGCGCCTAAAGGTCTCCAAGTCCGCGCCGGACGCAGGCGAGACTGCAGCACCCGATTCCGAAGATCCGCGTGCGGGAACCACAGGGAAGAGCAGTGGGAAGGCTGCAGTAATGGAGTCAGGGGAGGAGGCCGGAGGGCATCAGCTAAAAGGAAAGGGGAGGAAGAAGGTGCCAGTGGACGAGCCCAAGAAGAGGAAACGCAAACGTATCGTCGTCGATGACGACGAGGGTTCGTCCAGCGACACGAGTAAGCCTGACACGACGGATAAAGGCGACGAGACGGACGTCGTCTCCCCTCCCGAGTCGCAGGAGCGGGCCTCGCAGGCGGACGAACCCAAGGCGGAGGAGTCGCCGAAGAAGAAGCCCAGGGTGATGCCCAAGAAGCGCCCAGCTGGTGCAGCTGGGCCACCGACCACACAGGCCGGATCGCCCGCCTCTGTGCAAGCGCGCAAGCCCAAGCCTCCACCTAAGGCTCCCCCCAAGGCTGCGCCGCGGACGAGTTTGCTCGCGAGCACACTCAGTAAACTCAGTAGCCAGCCGGACAAACCTGTCGCCAAGCCCGCCGAGCGGGCGCGTCCAGGGGCGTGGACTGACGACTTTGCATTGACGTGAGTACCCCTCTGCTACCTCCTTGGCCTCCATCCCTTTGACTCCCACCGCCAGCCCACCAGCTGACTCCAGCGCCGAGCAGGAACAACAGTACGCCGCGTCCCTCGTTGCGCGCACCAAAGCCGTTGCGGCCCGCGCCGCCGAGTACCCCCTCAAGATGCAGGCTGCAAAGGACGCATATCGCGCCGACCACGCCATCAACGGCCAACGCCGGGCCATCAACGTCCAGGGTGCCATGGGCATCCAAACGGCGGGACTCCCATCGCGCATGG
Source organism: Cutaneotrichosporon spelunceum (assembly GCA_030805415.1). Lineage (NCBI taxonomy): Eukaryota > Fungi > Basidiomycota > Tremellomycetes > Trichosporonales > Trichosporonaceae > Cutaneotrichosporon > Cutaneotrichosporon spelunceum. The sequence goes on from BTCM01000001.1 coordinate 875,231, forward strand.
TCCAAGCCGTGCTCGCTGGAAACGTCAATAGCCTTGAGCCCAAGAAGTAGACGACCTCTGTACCCTCGACCATCCCCACGACGACCACGACCGCCACCAACCCCTCTGTACACCCCAATACCACCATTGCCATTACCTCATTATCATCATCAGTACAAAGTGTATGCACATGTGGACAAGCGTCAGGCGGATACTCACGCCCACGAGGAATCCTCGTCAACCTCGAGGCCCGTTCTTGATTCACATTTCATTGATCGATATGCACAACTCTACAAGGGTGAGCGGATCAGTACGATCCCTTGGGCCGGCGTAGGGGGGACGCCTTTTGCAGTGCGAGGCGGTCGGGGTGAATGAAGGCGCCGCTGCGCACAGGGGTCACCGGCGTAGGGCTGGGCGGGTGGCTGCCATTGTCGACGGCAAGGCTGGGAGTGCCCCAGCTGTTATTCGCGTTTCCGTCGTCTGGAGACACCATGGGGGTATCACCTCCCCATCCGTCGGCGTCACCCGAGCCGGTGTTGGTGTTTCCCCAGCCGCCATCGCCGCCAATGTGCGAGCTGCTCCACCCACCGTCTCCACCACTGGGGCCGCCAAAACGCCCACCCAACTTCTGGGGACAGTCACGCGACAGAAGTCAGCTGAAACACCTTGTCGGGATGTCACCTACAATATGGCCGTGCTCGCCGCACGTGAAGCAGGCACCGCTACCCGGTCCGCCACCACCGCCGTGTGGGCACTCGCGGGACTGTTGTCAGCATTACCCAAGGACCGAGGAGCCTGAGGCTGTTGAAGCTCACAAAATGCCCTTCCTCCCTACATTTGAAGCAACCACGGCTGCTGCTGCCACCACCACTGCCAAAACCACCGCCTCCGCCATTCCTCCAGCCACCGTCATTGGCCTCCTCTTCTCCGCCTCCACCCCAGCTGTTGTTGCCTGCGTCACCAGCCCCACCGCCACCACCACCTCCTCCCCACCCAGTGTCGCGCTGAGCTGCGCCGCGAGAACCCCAGCCCGAGCCCTGATTGCCACCACGGCGGTCGCCTCCTCCGCCTCCGCCGAACATGACTGAATCGCCACGGCCCAGGCGCTGACCGACAAACGCCGCAAAACGCTCTTCAAGCTTTTTCATGTTGTCGGAGACGGTGGTGGCACTGCGTGTTAGACATGTCGGGAAGAGGCGATGTTGTGAGGGAGTGGTGAAAGAGGTGGAGTAAGAGGGAGAAGGCTGGAAGTCACTCACTCGTTGTTTGCCGACTGCCATTCGACATAGGGTGCACCAGCAGTGCCAGCTGCAGACTGGTGTGGAGGGTCGTCGCGATGGAGAGTGGAGCCGTGAGCACCAGGTTGCTTGTGATGATTAGTTGTAGTCGAGGGCAAGCGACCGGGATTGGTGGGGAGATCGGCCAGCCAGCCTTGCTCCACGTTGCTGGTCTCTGCTTTGGGGCCGAGGGTGGAGTCGTGCAGAGATTAGTACGAGGTAGGCAAGGTCAAATGGCTTACCTGACCGGAACGAGATGAGAAGGACGGCATTGTGCTTGAAAGAGGTTGTGAGAGAGAAGGCGTTGGAGAAGACGAGGCTGGGATGAAGAGGGAGAATGTGGAGAGGGAGAGAGAGAAGAAACGGAAAGAGTCAGTGAAGGAGAAAGAGAGAGAATTGTCAGAGTGCGTCCTTTATAATCAGATGGGCATGGCTTGGGGAGGGAGGCAAGGAAGGTTGTGCGAAGGAGGGTGAGTCGACTGATCCGGCGTGTGAGTGCGCGTCGTGTGGCGGTCGAGTGTTACATGGCCCCGCCCCAGACTCATCTCCCCCCCGCCATCGCTGCCAATCCAATTATCATCCTCCTCCCACCGATCCCCGCCCTCCTTCAACCTCATACACCTCGCCTTGCCCGCTCCACCCCTCCCGCCCCCGCCGCAGCACCTGGCCCCAGAACCGCATGATCCCCTCCCACTCGCCCCTGCTCCGAGGCATGTCGGATCCAGTCCCCGAACCGCGGACGACCTCGAGGGTAGTGAACGCCCGTCGCAGTGCTGTTTCCATCTTCTGCGCCGCTGCACCAGTCGAGCGCGTGAACCAGAGGGCCGGGGTCGCGGCGTGAACTGAAGTCGATGGGAACGACTCGAGCTTGCCGCACACGCTCACGACTGAACCGAGGCGGTTCCTGTTCCCTCCCCCTGCGACACTCACTCCCTCGCGAGCGACGGACAGAGCGAGCTCGAGGGCCATCGTACCGCCCTGCTGCCACCCGAAGAGATGAATGTCTTCGAGGGCCCAGCCCAGCGCAACGAGCTTTGAGAGGAGCGCACGCAGCGGCTGCAGTGTCGGCGATGGATCCGGGTTCGGGAGCGGATTGAAGAGCGGGTCGAACGCGTTGAACCACGTCCACGCGGGCGGGTCCATGAGCGGGATACTGGGGTTAGTGACGCCACCCAGATGCAGCCGGATCCTGCTTGCATGCAGCACAATGGTGCGTCCCTCGTACAGCCTGCTGTCAAGCACCCAGCCACACTCGGGTTGCTACGCATTCGCCGACCCCTCCACAACAACGCTCGCCCTGTGCTTGAGAGCGAGGGCAAGTCCACACTCAGTCTCGATGCACAACAGCACTCACGCAAGCGGCGCCTGGAGACTCAACACAGCCGTGGCCGGGAGACTGAGCTGGCGCCCGAGACCTGCGAACGCGGCCTTGGTATCCCCCATCCCATGAAACATGATGAGCAGATTGGCATCGCTCCCATCCTTGCTCGGGGTGTACTCGAACTGCCATGGCGCAAGGTCGGCCGCTTTGGGTGCGGGCCGCGATCCGACCGTCGTCGCCGTCGCGGGCTTGAGGTTGAGAGTTGTTTCTGGCATCGTCCGCGTCGAGGCAGCTGCAAGCAGTCCTCGTGTAATATAATGTGAGCTTGGCGAGGAACAAGACCGAGCCGAGCAGAACCTCGGCCTTGAATGTTGTTCCTCCACCAGGCACGGGCCCCGCATTTACTCTGAACCGCCGCCAAAGAATTTGTCAACACCCACTCAACCACTATGCTGTTCTGTCCCTACTGCAGCAACAACCTGACGATCGGCGACGGCGACGATGGACCGGACAAGTGCTGGTAATGTCTTGATGCTGTTGTGAGCTGACGCCAGGATCTGCCCGACGTGTCCCTACAAGTGGGTGATTGCGCAGCAGATCAGTATGCGCACGCATCTGCAGCGCAAGGAGGTCGACGACGTCATGGGCGGCGCAGAGGCGTGGGCCAAGGTCGACCAGGCGGATGGTGAGTCCATCTTGACGGGTCCGAACGGTGTCAGGGGAGGGTACGCAGCGGCAGCAGAGGGTTGCTCCGTTGCTCGAGGCCGAGGCCCCGATTACGACTGGGGTTTCATTTCTTCTGTTGGCGGTTCACTCGTCCACCATTCACCCCGTCGTTGGCTTCCCGTGCTAACGCCCAGCCGACTGTCCAAAGTGCCAGGAGTGCCATCGCGCCTACTTCCGCCAACTGCAGATCCGCTCCGCCGACGAACCGATGACTACCTTCTTGTAAGCTCGCTTCTGGTTACAGAGCTGACACGCAGCAAGTGCGTCGACTGTGGTTACCAGTGGCGCGAAAACTAGCACGCCGGCGAACGGCATGAGGCGGCCGGTGCGCGCCGCGGACAACTTGGCCATCGACGACTATAGACATAGACACATGTTGTATGAAGGTACTTGATACAGGCTGTACAGTGATCGGCTCCTTTGCTGCTAGTCCAGCGCGCCCTCGAGGACGCCCATGATGCGGCGCACCCGCACCTTGCGCGCCTCCCCCTTCCCTCCTAGTCCGGGCACGCCAAGTTGAGCCAGGCGTGCGGCCTGCCGCACCTCGAGCCCATCGAGGGAGGGGAGGACCTGGCGGACAAAGAGATCTTTGAGCGCGGCCTTGAGTCCGCGCTCCCATTGCTACAGTCAGCTATCGTCAGCTATCAGACTCCACTCACAGCAACCTTCTCGGGTGGGACGGGCTTACGCGTGATCTTGGCAATCTGGAGGTCAGGAGCCTCCCTGGCCTTGTGCTCCGCCTTGATCTTCTCCATGCGCGCCCACAGGCGGCGCTCGAGCGCGTCCTGGTCCTTCTTCATCTGAGGTTAGCGACATACCTTGCCTCCACATCACACGAGCCACATCGCAGTCCCCACCCTCGCCACTCGACCCATCTATTGCGCACCCTACTCGCACGCTGGACACACCTTGCGCAGCTCCTTGACAAACTCGTCGTCCCGCAGCAGCTCCGTGAGGGCGGGCAGGCAGCGTGTGAAGGTCCATTCGTCGCGGTCCGCCTCCTCCATCTCGTCCGCCTTCCGCTTGCCCTTGTTCTGGCTCTTCGCCTTATCATCAGTCGCGCGGCACTGCTCGCTGTCGCGGTCGCGCCGCACAGGCTGGCCGACGGGACCAAACGGCTCGAGGAGGTTGTGTGAGGGGCCGGCGAAGCCCGAGCAGTGCGGCGCGCTCTGGGCAGAAGACGTGGACGGCACGGGTGCAGCTGGCACGGGGAGGGACGGAGCGAGTTGGGCGAGCAGCGCGCTTAGTTCTGAGTTCCGGGGCGGAGCAGGCTGGCTTGGTCTCGGATTCGCGGAGGAACCCGCAACCGACGCCGGGCCCGCCGCGCCCTCTCCTGCTTCATCGTCTCCGTCCTGCGCCGACCGCAGGAGCGCAAGCAGCGAGCTGACACTCTGGCCCCGGTCCTGTCGTCAGCTTGGTCTTGGGCGGAACCAGTCGGCGAGGATGAGTGTTGGCGGCGACGAGCGACCCACCTGGAAGGCCATGATGACGAAATGGAAACAACTAAATTGCACGTCACATGCCCAAACTAATCTCTCCCAAGTAATTTCCGGCTGCTGCCAAACCGACCAACCACCCAGCCACCCTCAAGTATTGTCAGCATGGCCGAGGCCCCGGCGGCCCCGAAGAAAAGCATCAAGGCGGCACACCACCTCACGTCTGGTGCACTTAGCGGGCTCACGTCTGCGGTCTGTCTCCAGCCGCTCGACCTGCTCAAGACCCGCCTGCAGCAGGGATACAATGTCGGCCGGAAACGGTGAGGTTCTCTAGGGTTGGCTGACGACAGACACCGGCTCGGTCCCGTCGTGAGGCAGGTCATTCGCGACGATGGCATCACGGGTCTCTGGCGAGGAACTGTGCCGACGGTTGCACGGTGAGTATGCCGAGTTTGTCGAGTTCAAGACAGCATTGGGGTGGGCGTTTGCGATTGGAAATGGCCGATGGCTGGCCAGACCTATATGATGATGAACCTCTGACCGCAGCAACGTTCCCGGAGTCGCGCTCTACTTCTACATGCTCAGTGCGATCCGGCACGAGCTCGCCCTTGTCCCGTACTTCTCGCGCACGACCGCAAGCAGCGAGGGCAAGCGCTCGGCGCTGGCGCAGCTCTCGTCCTCGGGCAACCTGGTCGCGGGCGCAGTCGCGCGCACAAGTGTCGGCTTCGTGCTCAACCCGATCACGGTCATCAAGGCGCGCTTCGAGGTTCGTCTCCCCACTGACCTCACTGACGACAGTCAAACGCTTACGCGGAATACCGCTCGCTCACCGGCGCGTTCCGGCATCTTCTGGCGAGCGAGGGCGTGCGCGGCCTCTTCCAAGGCTTCACGGCCACAGCGGTGCGCGACGCGCCGTACGCCGGCCTCTACGTCGTGTTCTACGAGAAGGGCAAGGAGCTCGCGAGCAAGGCGCTCAGTGTGCGCCCCGAGATCAGCGTGCCGAATGCAGCACTGCACTCGGGGTCTGGTGAGTGAGAGGACGGACGCGCTCACACTAGCCGTCTCTGCATCCGTGCTGGCGACAATACTCACGTCGCCCGCCGACTGTGTCAAGACGCGCATGCAGGTCGCGCCGGCCGAGAACCCGTCGATCCTCAGCGCGATGCGACACATCTACGCCGTGAGATCACACTGCCCAGCTGACACATCTGACGACAGGACCTCGGACTGGTGGGCTTCTTCGCCGGCTCGTCCCTCCGTATCTCGCGCAAGGCGGCCAGCTCGGCCATCGCGTGGACCGTCTACGAGGGCCTGCTGCTCATGTTCCGCGCGCGCGACAAAGCCATCACAACCACTGCTGTACAATAGACCGGGGTAATGCAACACTGATCACGCACGGGCGGACAAAGTACATTCCGTTTGGCTGAAAGCGTTACAAGGTTAAAAAACATCTACTGTACGTCTGTCTACTGGCCGCCGTCACGCGGCGCATTGATGGGCTTGAAGCCCATGCGGCGCGCGTACTCGCGCTCCTCGGCCTCGGTGAGGCGGTCCGTGCCGGTCCAGTTGGCAGACGACGTGCGTGCGCGGAACTTGCCGACGCGCGCGTTGAACAGCTCCTCCATGTTCAGTGGGCGGATGGGGCCAAAGAGCTCGTCGGGATTGACATTCGCCTGCATCTCGAGCGCCTCCTTGAGTTCGGGGCTGTCGGCCCACTTGGGTCGCTTAAAGTCGGTCTCGCGGTCGCTGTCGTCCGAGTCTGAGTACTCCGAGTTGATTTCGGGGAGCTCAATATTCTCAGACTCCTCGTCGAGCGCCTTCTGGTCCAACTGCGCCTGGAGAGTTGCGCGCTGCTGCTGGAGTGCAGTGGCAGCCTGAGTGCGCACTGGTGCTGGGTGGCTGGGTCCAGCGGCAGGGTGGCCTAGGCCAGACATGCGCGAGGGCGGGCCGAGCGTTGGCCGATTTACAGCCTTGATCGTCGAGGTCGACGAGCTCGCCTCTGCCTCGACGCGGAACACAGTGGGCGTAGCCTTGGCGTTCGTCGCTTTTGACAGGTTCAGTGGTTGTGTCGTCTTGCTCGGTGTCGGCACAAGACGTTTCATGGTCGCCGGTGTCTTGGTCCCGGCAGCCTTGCTGAGCGAGCTGGCCGTCGCTTTGGTGAGGTTGCTCGAGCTCTGGCTGCGGCTGAGCCTTGCTGCTGCGGCAGCTGCCTTGCGCTTGGCAAGGGCAGCGGCCTCCTCCTCGGCCGCCTTCTGCTCCTCAGCCTCGCGCTGCTTCTTCAGCTGTTCGGCCCTCTCAAGCTTAAGACGGCGTATCTTGTCGTTGTGCGCAAGCTTGCGGCGACGTTCCTCCTCCTCCGCACGGCGCTTTGTCCGTTCCTCTTCCTCCTTGGCACGCTCTTCCTCCTCACGGCGCTTCTTGTCCTCAGCCTTCTTGCGCTCGACCTGCTCACGCGCCTTTGCGCGACGCTCCTTCTCCTCCCGCTCCTTCTTCGCGGCGACCTCGGCAACCTGTATGCTCTTGACACGGTTGGGCGTGGACTTGACACCAAGAACCTTGCCGGCCATGCGCTCAGCCTGCGTGAGGGTGCTCACGTTCGGCGACGCGGACGAGTTGAGACCGTTACGAGACGACGTTCCCTTGCGGGTCCTGGCATATGGCTCGTCGTCCTCATCGTCCGCTTCGTCGTCCAGCTCGCGGACGGGAGTGACACCGCGCATCTTAACAGGGGTCATTGCACGGCTAGGTGCACGACTGCTGGACTGAATGGGCTTGGCAGCCTTGGGCTTGGAAGGCGGCGAGACGAGAATAGTCGGGGTCATACCGCGCGGCCGTGCGGCGGGAGTGGGCGAGTTGATAGCCCGCGCAATCCGCGACTGCTGAGGGCGAGGTGGTGTCCGGGCAGGCGTGGTTGTGGTGATCCGAATACCCGCAGCAGCGAGGGCAGATAAAGCGGTCTCCTGCATGGGCTCGTCGTCATCGTCGTCATCCAAGTACGAGCTATCGCCAGGGAGTGAAGGGAGCGTAACCGAGTCGTTAACCTCGTACTCGTCTGCCGACTCGTCGTCGATAGCGATTGCGCAGTCGCCAAAGTCTTCTGTCTCGAATGCGTCCTCCAGCTCGACGGCCATGGCAGTCTCGACCTCCTTAGCAACCCGCTCCTCCTCGGCCCTCTGGTCCTGCTCATGTAGCTCTTGCAGGACGCGTGACAGCTCGCGCTCAGCCACCTCCTGCGCCTCGCGGTTACGGGCGTCGTTGGCGTCAGCGGAGCGGCCGAGGAAGCCGCCAAGGTTGCGGAGGAAGCCGCCGTTCGTAGAGGCCTGCTCCGCAGACGAGGCGGTGGCCGCCTTCTCCATCTGTCGGGCAGCTGCGGCAGCCGCAGTGCGCTCCTTCATCTCCTGCAGCTTCGACATGCGGGCCTGGGGAACAGACGTTGCAGTCAGACGCGTTGCAGCGTTAGCCGGAGTGCTGACCTCGACCTGAGGCAGTGACTTGGCCGAGGCTGGAGGACGCGAAGAGCCGAGCTGTTTCGGCGAAACAGGCAGCCCAGAGATAGCATCGGTGGCAGTGGTGGAGTCGAAGCGCGCCACCTTGTCGGGCCGCTTCTCAGAGGTTGCAATCTCGTCCTCGTCTGCATCGGACTTGCGCTTAGTTTGGCTCGAGGCCATCTGGCTCCTGTGCAGGGAGTCCAACTGGGTACTTAGTCGGTGGCCGACGGGAACAGTGTTGGTGCCAAGCGCCTGGCTAAGCCAGGACGAGCGCACCTGACGTGTGGGAACGGAGGGACGCGCTGGGCTGGCCTCCTTGGCAGGAGAAGCCTCCTTGACTGGGGATGGCCCCTTGACAGGTGAAGGTGACTTGACGAGCTCCGGAGAGGGTGACTTGGGCTGGGTGGCCTCCTTGACTGGGGAGAGGCGAACGATAGGCTGCATAACAGGGACAGGTTCATCAACCTCCATTGCTTCGTCGCGTTCCTTGGCGACGGGCTCGGTAGCCTGCTCCAAATTGATGGTCTCGAACGAGTCATCATCAACAATAGGCTTGGCTGGCGATTCCTCCTCGGCAGCAGCCATGGCAGCCGCAAGAGTGGGAGGCTCCTCGATGATAGGAATTGGCTCTGGCTCAGCCTCGACGATAGGTTCGGGCTCTGGGTCCGCAAGGGACTCAGGCGCGACGGCAGGCTCGGGCTCGACGACCTTGGCCTCCTTCTTCGCCTTGGCCTTCCTCGTCTTGGTGGATTTGGTGGTAGTGGAAGCGGGCGTTGTCTTCGCGGAAGCACTCCGTGTGCTCTTCGAAGGGGCGTCCTCAATCTCGGCGTTCTCCTTGTCGACGTTGGCGTGCTTCTTGGGCCGTCCACGCTTCTTTGGAGCCGGCTTGGGGGCTTCTTCCTTCATAGGTGTGAGGACGAGCGCCCGGACTTTGAGCGGTGAGCGGGAAGGTGACTGAGCTGCGGTGTTGGCATCCTGCAACCGCAACGGGGAAAAGGGCATACGTCCCTGATGTTAGCAGAGCGCAGTAACGCAGCTCACCGCTGGCGTCTTGGTGAGCGGGCTGAGAGCGAGGTTGAACTGCCGGATCTGCTCGGCACGGGTCTTGTTGGCTGTTGCCGCCGCCCGGGTCTTCTTGGCTGTCGCGGTGCGCGAGGGCGTCTTCATGAGCTCGGCGATGGGTGCGCTACTTGTTAGATGCCATGTTTGGTACGGGACTCACCGTCGGCCCTGGGCCTCGATGTTCTCAAGGTAGTCATCGAGCCACTCGTAGCAGTCACGGTTGACGCTGGCCTCGAACTGCGCGAGGCTGGTGCTGCCCCCCTCGCGCAGCCGGTCGGTGAGGTCCTTGGTGAATGCCTCAAGAGTCGGCCATGACGAGGTCGAGGATGTCATGATGCGGTGCTGCGTTGTAGTATCCTGTCGAGGATCAATACCGAGAGGGTATTCACGATGCTATGTTTCTCAAGATGATGTGATGGATGGTGGGAGTCCGTGTAAGAGAGGACAATATGACTGTGCTCATGTTTGGGTCTCACCCCCAGGGAAAAGCAGCCGCGTGAAGCTAGATGAACGGAATCAAATGTTCCACGTGCCTTGTAAACAACAAGATGACGCCTGTGGCGAGCTTGCCTTGCCCAGCTCATGTACAGTCGCTCCTACCACCTTGGCCTCATCCTTGCATACTCTCACCCGTCTCAACGTCTCAGAACAAGACAGACCACTTCCAAATGTCGTTTCTCGGTGGACGCGTGAGTTGTGCGCTGTGGTGGCAAGTCGAAGGGTGTGGCTGATTTCTTTCCAGACCCGAAAGGTATCTGCAGCCTTGAGCGACAACACTAACATTCCAGGTCACCACCTACGGCAAAAAGCAGACTGTACGTACAGGCGTATGTTTATACCTGGCGCTGACTCTCAGCGCATCATAAGCGTCCATGCTGACCTCTCGCCCACTCGCACAACCCCTCCTGTTTCCACTTCAAAGATGGCCACGCCGCCCCGGCCGCCTAGGATGAAGAAGCTGTCGGGAGACCAGGCGTGCAGGGAGCCTCTGACTCCCTTGAAGGCGACGAGAGTGAATGTACCCAAGACACCGCATACCGGGCTCAAGCAAGCTGGAGCTCCAGCACTAAAGACGCCTCGCGGGGCCTCTGACGATCCAACCCTGCGCCAACATGTGGCCAAGAGCGCAGTCCGGCGACGCTCCGTTGGATCACCGCGACGCGCTGACCCACCCGCATCCCATCACTCCATCTGCAAAGCTCGGGGCCCACTCACTCCACCCCGGCCGGTGCGTGGCGAGCGGAACGTTGAAATCGAGATTGTCTCGAGTCGGCTGCGCCACGTCTCCCTTGACGAGTTGTCCAGCAGCGAGACCGCTCTGCGCAGCCTTCTTACATGCTCCACCACCAAGAAAATCGTACCTTTCTCCGAAGCATTCACCACGCCCGACTTTGCCAAGTTGCTGCCGAGCAGCATGCCGCCCACTGTGACCAAAGTCGGCGAGGCCTCGTACTCTGAAGTGTTCTCCGTCGGCGAGGGCGACTGTGCGGTCGTTGTCAAGGTCGTACCATTGCTCGGGAAGGCATCATATAGTACAAGAGGGAAAGCCGCCGCTTCCCTTCCGGACTGCTCTGCCATTCCTGATGTCGTGCGTGAGATCGAGATCACACGGCGGATGTCGCAGACTCCGGGAGGAGGGTTTGTCGAGTTCCTGGGGTGAGTCCTACTGCCCGTCACAGCTGGGCCTGACCGTTTGAGCTGACCATCAGGGCGTTCGTCGTGGAGGGCGCCTACCCCGCCCTATTGCTAGACGAATGGGACACGTACAGAGATGAGCAGGGGACCGAGAGTGTCCGACCAGGTGAGCTGCTGACGTGCGTTTGAAAGAGCTGACACAAGACTCCTTCTCGTCCTTACAAAAATACGCCCTCATAGTGCTCGGTAACGGTGGAGAAGATCTGGAAAGCTACAGATTTGAGAACACTCGCGGCTGGGTGCAAGCGGCAGCGGTTTTCTGGCAGGTGGCAGACGGCCTGGCCCGGGCGGAAACGTGGACGGAATTTGAAGTGATTTACACCTTTAGGGGTTGGCTGACATCAGCACCGAGACCTCCACGAGGGACAAATTCTGATAAACGACGTCGAGGCTGACCCACCGGCCCCGATTGCGGACTACTTGGACACACGGTCAACAGGTGTCCGCGCGACGATCATCGACTTTGGGCTGTCCCGCCTCGACATGCCAGATCAGGGTGCGGTGTATTCCACCCTCCCAGAAGAGGTGTACGAGGGCGTGGGGGACCAGTGGGACGTGTACCGTGAACAGCGCGATGTTGTCGAAGCGGCCGGCACATGGGAAAGCTTCCACCCCTCCACCAACGTACTGTGGCTACACTACCTCGTCGGCCACCTCATCCACTCGACACCGACTCTCCGGAAGCCGTATGCTCGGCGGGGACGGCGTGTAGCCCCGAAGACACCAGCACAGGTTAGGACCGAACTGGTTCGCACTCGGGCAGAGGACGCGTGGGCCATGCTGCAGGAGGTCCTCAAGGCGCTGAGCAAGCCCTCGCACGATAGCAAGGCGCTCGACTTTTCATCAGCACAGAACGTCATGACATGGGGTAGGCAGCAGGGTTGGGTCTTGTAATACTGTAGGTAGATGTGTGCATAATTCACTACGCGGGTGTGTCATCCATTCAGGTGCTCTTTGGCTCCACGATTGCGGGTCGTCGTATAAAATATCTGATGCTGAGATCTCGGCTCCCCCGGCCTCGCAGCTTAATGCTTGCCCTTGTGCTTCTTCTCCTTCTCGAGCGCGCTGGCAAAGTTCTCGACGGGGATGTGGCCTATCCACCCGACGCTACTGTCAGCTCTCCTATGTCGGCGCTTGCTGTCACCCCATCGACCCGCCCAACTATTGGTCGAACCGTCTCAGCTCCGTCACAAAACCCCTCATGTCCCCTCCATCCCCCATCACGCCCCCGTCATACCGACCCATCTGGCATACGCACTTTCCAAACCCGCCTACGTAGTAGATCGAATCGACATCCCTTGGAGTCAGCATCTGACAAGGCTGGCAACTCACATCCTCGCCCAACGCGAAGTGTGTGCGCCATCCGCATCCCCCGGAATCCACCACTTGGCGTCAGGGTGATACGAGACGAAGCACTCGCGCAGTCGCTCGTGCTCCTCTTCCTCGACGTCTTCGAGGACAGTGAGGTTCTGCTGTCAGCCGCGATCCCATATCAGACGTACGCCAATGAACGAGACGCGCGGGATCGCATACTCGTTGTGGCTCCACGGCCTGCGTGGCGTTGCGAGGGCGTACGATGCCCGACCGCCCGTAGCCTTGACATTACGCTGCATGAGCGAGATCGGCATCGAGATGAACGTGAGCGCCCCGTCAGGGTGGCAGGGCGCGTCTGGTGTCAGCGCCTGAGGTGCGGTGACTAACGCGACTCCATGAGCGCAAAGGGATGGCCGGCGCTCGGCGAACCCTCGGGGAACACGGAGGCCATGGTGCCGACAGTTACGTGCGTCGCTAGGCGGGCGGCATTCGTGGCTGCAGTTAGCTCAGTCCATGTCTGTGGTTGGACTCACTTGCCTCAGCCTCGGTCTCGCGGTGGCTGGGCTGCATCGACATCTGGAAGGGCTTGGCTGCGACCACGGCAGCGACGAGGACGAGGGCCGAGACGTGCATGGTGTGTAGTTGGAAATACGGAGACAACGGCTAGAATACGGACGGGTGCAGGTATATCTACGTGGGCTGTAGAGCTTGGCAGCCTGGATCAATGTGGGGAGCGCGCCAGGATGGGAGATTGTGTCGGCCGAGGAAGGGGTTTATCTGATAATGAGTGGGTGGCGAATGCCTTGCCGAACCGGCCGACGGGACGGCTCAACAGTCACCAGTAACGCCAGGGAGGGCCTCGGTGACGGCCGATAATGGTAAGATACCGTGATTGGTGAATAGGAAAACGATGTGTATTTGTATTGGTTTATATACAACATGAAATGACGTGTACAAGGCTGTATCCCAACAGATATTGTTGACAAAAGGCCGACTCCAGGTTGCGGTGGGAATCGAACGACCGACCAAGAGCACGCGGGATCAACGCCACGTGTTGTGGCACCTGGCGCCCTTCAATCGCCATTGGCATTCCTCCCGATTCGCCCAACAGGAGACGATGTCTCTCCTCAACACACCCTCCAAGACAGATAGATATAAACACCGCCAACCACTCTCCTCCCTTCTTCCCCATCCACACTCCATATCTCTGCTGCGCTTTCTCCCAAATACGCCTCTTTCAGCCTCCTCGTAGCGTTGTGTACTTGTTCCCAAGCTGACTCTAGTCCGAATAACCGGCAATATTCGCTGCATCGGGCCGACCTCCACCCCACCCCACGCACCCTTGTTGACCCTTTGCATCCAACCAGCCACATCGCCACGCTCTGATCGGCTGGGTTTCAATCTCGATCAGTCTCCACCGCCACTCCCCCCCTCTCTCTAACAAACATTACTCCCACCCACGCGTCACGCCCGCTAGCCATGTCGCGCGCCCGCGTGCTCAGCGGAAGGGCATCTGTCGAGACTGAGCAGGGTGAGGATCTCTCAGCAGTGTACTTGGATGTGGCACTGACGCTTCCGCTTCTCTCTCCACATGTTCGACTTGTCATTCCTTTCGGTTCATTGGCTGTTTGTGGCACGGACTTGCCACCTGCTCACCCCCGCTCACGCTTTGACCTCCTCTTTGTACCATCGACCTCCACCCACAGCCATGACTGAAGCATGGCATAGGTTCATCGACACGTTGCGCGGCATGGAGCGGCAAGACGGCGGCGCGGACATGGACCGCCGCGCCGCCGTCGCGCAGAAGGACAGACTCGAGATGGCGATCGACCAGATCAGTGCGCTGATCGAGTTGCGCCGCAATGCCGCGAACGGGGTCGAGACGCCCCGCGCATCACCCCCCGTCGAAGGCCTTCACACGCCTCCTTCGGGGATGAAGCGCAAGCGGCGGCTGAGCGTGTCGGCGTCGCCGGCACCGCCGACCCAGGGCTCGGACCTCTCCTCCCTCCCCTCACCACAGGTACGTGGGGGCACCCCCGCGCGTGAGCAGAAACGCGCACGTACCGAGACCGACCAGCAGCCCCTGCGGCCTGGGCGCAAGATTGTCGTCAAGCAGAAGTCTGGCGCTCACGGCGGCAAGGGAAAGGATGAGGAGGACGAGTGGATTCTCGGCATTGTGCGCAAGATGGTCGGCGACAAGCGCTACGAGGTCCAGGACGCCGATGACACCAGCCTCCGCTGGTCCGCGCGCCTGCGCGACATCCTCCTGCTCCCAGATCCCGATGCGCCGGTATCCAGCCCGTCCCACCCGTCCAACCTGGAGGATTTTCCGCGCGGCACTCAGGTCCTCGCGCTGTATCCCGAAACGACGAGTTTCTACCGCGCGACGGTCGTGTCTCCTCCGATTCCCGGAACGGGAATGGGACGCACTGCCCGCGGCGCGAGGCCAGACGCAAGTGCCAAGGCGGGCCAGTACCGCCTCGCGTTCGTCGATGACGGCGATAGCGTGCTGGACGTGGACAAGGGCTATGTCATTATGGTGAGCGCGAGGTTCTGAGCCATTAGTCCTGACTCCTAGCACCCTGGTGACCGGTAGAGCGCTGGGATTATGCCGCACAACATGCTCCCACTGGAGAAGTAGCGGTAGGCGGAGGAGACACGACCTGGGACGGCTTGTACGATGGATTGTATGCAGCGTTTGTTATACTGGCGTGGTAGCGGGAGCTAGCCGAGCACACTAACACCATCTCTCTCGTTTGCAACATGTTTACAGGCCCTTGATGTGAAACGAACAGTACATCATACGTGTACACGAACAGCCACAGGTTCCCAACTCCCCTCCCACTCTTATAGTTCTCTCCGGACTTTCCGCTCCTCCCTCTCAGCGCGCTCCGCCTCCTCCCTCTCCCACCGCTCCTCCCACTTCACCTTGAAGCTCTCAACCCGCGCCCTCTCCTACTCACTTCTGGTCTTCAGGATACGCTTCTTGCGCGCGCACGACGTGCAGCGGCTCCGGGTCGTTCTTTCTGCTCCTCAGCTCGGGCTCGACACCCACGCAGCGCATCACCAGCACGTTCATGCGACTGATGATGGCCTCGCTCGGGGTGAGACGGCTGTACGCCGCCCACGGGGGGACGTTGATGTTGACTGACGCGCGGTAGAGGCCGGAGTGGCGGTTTGCTCACAGGTCGCCGAGGCTGAGGAGAGCGATCAGGCCGGTTGGCAGGGTCATCGTGGCTGAGGATACCATGTACAGTGAGGCGAGGGTGGAGACGAGGGCGAGTGCTAGCAGATAGGAAAGTGTGAGCGGTTCAGCGTGCCCAGCAGGAAGAGGTTGGGGTTAGTGCATGGTGTGCGCGATGGTGCGGTGGTGGTGGCCCAGAAGAAGGAAGGAGAGGGAGAACGTCCAGGGGAGCCCTCCCCGGGCTCCCCAGAAGAGGAAGTAGGTGGTGGTCATGGTACTGTAGTTGGATGAATGGATGAGTGTGGATACTGTGAGTGGGTGAGGCTGTTTTCATGTGGCAGGACGTCCAGTCGCCCATCGCTGTCTGTCCATCAGAGGTCTCATGTACTAGCGGAGCTCCGGCCGCACATGTGAGATGTGATCTGGAAGGAGGAGAAGACTTGGGTGAGGACAGTGACGTTGTGAATACCACTCTTGACATATGTACACTCGATCTCGCCTCTGTCAGCATTTGAATTGTATTTCGAGTCAACCCATTCATTCGCCTCTCAGCTCACCTGGGTCTCGAGGTTCCGCTGTGTATTCTATGATAATCCACAAGCATGCACGTAAGCGATGTGTACCTTGCCCACTGCGAGAACATGCAGTTTGAATGCTGTCAGTTGTGGATGTGGCGTTATCACGTGTTCCTTCCACTTAAATCTCTCGGTGAGATGAGCTCCATCAACTTCAATCGCAGCCGGCCTGCAAGGCTGATGGAGCTCAGGACAGCGGGCTGTAATAGGAGAATATTGCAGTACTGTACAGCAGTGTTGGGGAAACATTGGGTCCGAGGCTTTCGCCCCTTACCGCCTGGTAGGCTCCATCTCCTCCAGGTCGCAAGATACATGCATACAACACTAAGCAGGTCCAAAGTCGGCCTCGAGCGCCTTCCCCAAAGCCTCAGCCATAGCAGGGTCGAGCGTGATATCCCCGCCCTCCTCCCCCTCCTCTACTCCCTCCTCCTCCTCTTCCCCTCCATCCTCCTCCTCCGAATCCCCATAATCTCCAAGCCCCGCAAGCGCACTAGTCTCGACCTTGTTGACCTTGGCCACCTTCGCCGGTCGATCCGCCGCGTCTCCTTCCTCTTCCTCCTCTCCTTCTGCTGCTCGGGGCGGCTGTAAACTAGGCATGACCCCTACCGCGCGGCACCGCACCGCGCGCTCCCACTCGTCGCGTGCCCACACCTCGATAATGGGAAACTCGACAAAGGCCGTCCCATGCAGCGCGACATCTAGTCCCTTCCCTCCAGCCAGAGGGGCGAAATATGCGCCGCGCCCAGGATGCCGGATCTCGGAACCGCGCCGCCTGGGGATATGATACGGCATAGCAAAGACGACGTCGGAGTCGGCCAGCGATTCTGGGAGGAGCGAGTTCAGCGTCGCAGGTGACGGGAGGACGCGCACACGTGCGTGCGTGATCTTGTCGGCGTTGTCGGCCGCGAGGCGGCCACACGGCACGAGTTGGGTGGTGATTGCCAAAGTTTTTGTTCTTCATCAGGTCTCCACTCTCTCCAAATCTCCATCCTTACCCCTCAAACTCAGACTCACTTGTGGTTCCAGCTGCTCTGGTTCTGCCGCCGCTTCTGCATCCCATCGGGGAGCACGTCGACCTCGGCGCCAACTTGAGCGAGTGCCCACCGCAGCCCGTCTGTCTTGGGTTTGCGCTGGCGTGTCTGCACACCTGCTCCGCCTCGGCCCCTTCCTCTACCCCTGCCGCGCTCGGCACCCCGCACGTCGACGGGACTCAGGCCCTCGCCGAACGTCGCGACCTGCCGGCGCGTGGACTCGAGCCAGGCGTAGTCGCCGTCCCATGTGCCCTGGGTGAACTTTGCTAGTGGGACAAAGGCGGCGGGATCGCGCACACCACTGCATCCCTTGTTCTCTTTGTGGGCCTTGGAGCAGGGGAGGGAGCAGGAGCGCGCGGCGCAGCGCGGGCAGGTGTATTTCGCTGGGGCCTTGCAGATCGAGCATATGGGGGCTGGGCCGGATGAGGTTGCGGGCGATGCGCGCTCCGCCGTTGGGAGATTGGAAGCAGTGTTACGCGCAGAGCCGGGCTTGGCGGGGAGGCCGAGAGAGGTCGGTGGTGGGAGAGGCATGGTGGATGGAGTCTTGTCGAGGTTGGTGGCGAGTGCGAACTTTCAAGGTGGAGGTAACAAGTCACGTGCCGCACTGGATATCACCCCCAGGACAACAAGACTGTTCTCGCCCTTGAGGCTTGCTCTATCGTCCTGGTTGTCTCCCGTTCCTTTTACATTTCACCCTCTCGTCCTTGCCTTGCTACGTCTTTTCTTCAGCGCTTTACTCTCAGAATGGTTGCTTCCCTCGCAGCGCTTACCCTTCCACCTCTTCCAGACTTCAACCTCCCTCCAGTGCCGCCCATTGCCGACGCGACGCTCAAGTTGACAGTCTTCACCCATTCTAGCTGGCATCAGTCTACCCGCAATGCTCAGGCGTTGAGTATTGGCCACAAGCTGCCCGAGGACTATGAAAAGCTCGAACACGTCGGTGACGGGATCCTGGGTGTCCTCGTCACTCTCCTCCTCCAGGACCTCTACCCCAACCTCCCATCCGGTTCGGCGACTGTGCGTCAGCGCTACGCTCGACACTGCTGACAACAGATACTTAAGGCTCACCTCGTGAACAACCAGACACTGGCGCAGATCTGCAACCGCGAGCGTCTCATGGAGAACCTGCGTGCCGCGCCGTCAACCCTCTACACTGTCAAGGGCCAGGTCAAGGCGCAGGCATCCGTCTTCGAGGCGTATATCGCTGGCCTCTTTTATGACTTCCTCCGAAGCCCTGTGCCTGGCGGATACAAGGATGGCGGCAAGTCTGTGGTGACTATTGACGGCGGGTTGACCAGAGGTGGCCCAAGCTCGGACGGCGTGGCTGTCGACGAGGTGAGCGCCACCAGAGCACGGCTTGTCACCTCATTCGAGCTACTAACCCTAGGGCACGGAAACAAGCGCGCTTGAGTCGGTGTTCAAGTCGATGGCCCTTCCTCCGCTCAACAACCTGCGCGAGCGCACCAACGGCCAGGCGATGGACTACGTCGCGCATTTCGTTCGGCCCATCTTCAGCCCTCTGGCCCACTTTGCCTTTGATTTTATGAACGACATGGCCGAGGAGCTCAACAACTCCAAGGGCGCGAGAGGAGATGATGAGCCTGCGTCTGACAGCTTTACCAGGGGAGCTGCGGCGGGCCTCAACGCCCATTGCATTCAGGTGACCGGACAGATGCCGCAATACAGCTACATGCCCAAAGGCGTCAACTTGTGGGAGTGTGAATGCGTCGTCAACACCGACGGCATGTATTACGAGTCGGCGGCGGTGCGCAGCACCAAGAAGGCGGCGATGGGAGTCGCGGCGTGGAAGATTGGCAAGCAGCTTGGCCTCAGGTGGGCGTGCGTGGAATAGGCTGGCTGGTGTAAGACGTGGTGACAAGTCGTGAAACGTATTCAGTGTGCTGTGTTATATAGTCTTTTTTGTTAGCATCATACAATCTCCAAAGATACCTTTCAGTGTCCGTATTTTCTGCATCTCATACCCTTGTGTCATTGCTTCCCGAGGCTCTCCGCGAGCTGCCGCGCCCGCTCAGCCCGTGCGGCACGTCCAAGCCCATCCTCAACCCGCGCAACTAGCCGCAGCGCACGCACGCGAAGCGCCGGAATGTCGTCGAGCCACCCGGGCGCCTCATCCGGGTCAAGCCGCTTCTTCATGAGCCGCCTACACTCGCTCTCGACTGCGCCGCTCTCCGCCTCAGCGGCCGCAAAGTTGGGCGGCGCGAGACAGAGGTAAGCGTCAGCGAGCATGATGCGCGCCGCGAGGAGCGCGGTGGGGTCGGGCCGCGGGTGCGGGTTTGTGTGCCGCCTGACCTGAGCCTCCGTTGTCTCTCCATCCCCCTCCTGCCCTTCATTTCCATCCGGCCGAGTCCGTATCCGTCTCGACGTCTCTCCTTGCCCCACCGGACGGGATGGCTCTGGCGCGGCGCCGCTTACCCCCCGGTTCCGTAGGAGATGGATCTTGGCCCCGAGGAGTTGGACGCGGGCGGCGGGGCTCGCCTCGGCCGCGAGCGCTGTGTCAATCACGCTCAGAGTTAGGAAGGGCGAGGAGAGGATGGCGACTTGGCTTGGCGACATGGGGTTTTGTGGATTGGGTAGAGCCAACATTGATTGACCCTGAGGGACGCGACTGATCTTGCCACTGGCCTCCACATTGGCCGGGGTGCTTGTCCCCGTCACAGACACAGGATGAAGATGGTGCGGGCCGAAGCACGGCGACCACTCCAGCGCTCTCACACTACCCCTGCCCACCTCGCCTGCATGCAATGCGTGATACATACGATACAAACATGCCTGTCCGGAACAGGCCACATACCCCACGCCACCCGCAACACAGTGTCCGGAGAATATCATCATATTATAGTCGGTTAGTTAGAGGCGACGCACGCCACGCTTGATGGCAGTCTTGGGCTTGGGAACAGTCTTGACTGGGACCTTGGTAGGCGCAACCGCAGGCTTGAGCCCGGCGGTGAGGTCGGCAGGCGCGAGACTCGACTCCTGACGGTCGTTGTCACCTAACGGGGAACGGGAAGGGGCCACACCAGCGCGCGTGGGGGACGAGGAGAGAGAGGAGGTGCTCGACGACTTTGGAGCAACAGGTGGGCGGGGAAGAGGAAGCTCTGCACAGGGAGCTGTGGTGCTGCGGAACGGAGCAGGAGCGATCTGGTCTCAGCGGGTTGACGCAAGGGTGCACCACTTCGGAACTCACCTTGGGCGTGGCGTGGATGCCTGTGATGAGCTTGGCGTACTGCTGTCAGTCTACTGTTCAGGAGGCACCTCACTTTGCAGTACCCGTCGTAGTCCTCGTTGAGCTGCTTGCCGGCTTCGTCATCAAGCGCGCTGTCGGGGTTGGGTACGATGAGGAGGCATTTGATGACCTGGTGTGAGCCAAAACCAACGGTAGTGAGCTCACAGTAAGTACGTGCCCGACGCCGTACTCCTTCTTCCATCCCTTCTTGAGCGTGTCGACACAGATCTCACCCCTCTTTGAAATGTTGGGGTGGAAGATTTTGGTCACCATTGTACCTGCCGTCAGCACCAGCCGTCGTCTGGACTCACATGTGGGTGGAAGGTTGGGGTACTCGGGCCCAAAGTCGAAGACGACCTTGAAGTACCCGCCGTCGTACGGCGTGCCGGCTGGTGTCAGTTACATTCAACTCGACAAGCTCGGTTCGATGCTCCGAGCTCCGATGGTCAGGGTTTGACCGATCGAGGGACTATCAAGGGAGAGGGAACCAAACATTGCAGCACTCACGCGGCCCAGCAACCCAGCCTTGAATGGCCGAAATGTCGTCGTCGTCAACGACGACGCGTACGCCCTCGGGAGGCGACGTGCGGAGGGTCACGAGCTCGCGTGAGAGCAGGCGAAGGGCTTGTGGTGTGAGAGCCTGGGGTTAGCGGATCGACGATGCGAGCTACATATTGCCTCGAGGAGCGACCTAGTCGTCCATGATGGCACTGCACACGGCGATCCCAACATGTGGGCAGTGAGAGGTAAAGGTGGGGCTCCTGCTCACACTGCCGCAAAGCTGATGGCTTGGGCAGTGACCTGCATCTTCCAAGGCATTTGGTGCGTCATGGCGAGGTCCACAGGCCAGCTGGGACAACCGACTGAAGCGACAGAGCGAGGACTGACCATGTTTATAGGATTGTTTTGCACGAGGGAGAGGTAGAGGGGAGGATGACAAGGCCAGAAGAGGACTTGGAAGATGTGATGATGTTGCTGGGGGTTGGGCTGAAGACTGCTGTACCCACAGGCTTCTGGTGCGTCATTCAACAACAAGCCACACGGAGATACTAGATACGGCCGTAACGCCGCAAAGTGGCAACCATTGCAGCACCTTATGCATCCACTTCTGACTGCGATTGAATTCATTCAATGCATCAGCTGCTCACTTGGGCCTGCATCGTCCCCAGCAAAGTCGCGAGTACATGCACTGTACGACGCCTCTGTGCCTGTGCCTCTCGGTGCTGGTGTGTGCAGGGTGAGCTCCGGGTCGGTCTCACGGAAGCGGCCCGCGATCCGCTTTTCCCCTTTGCTTTCCGCCATCGACGCCAGTGGCAGGTCAAGTATACACTGCTGCATGCGCCGCATCTTTTTTTGTCGAGCGGCCCATGTCGTCGTGTTGACAGGGAACCACAGGCCAGCGGGTGGCTGCGTGCGGCTAGTTGCCCTATCAGCGCATCTTATCAGCCGAGTGATCGACG
Source organism: Cutaneotrichosporon spelunceum (assembly GCA_030805415.1). Classification (NCBI taxonomy): domain Eukaryota; kingdom Fungi; phylum Basidiomycota; class Tremellomycetes; order Trichosporonales; family Trichosporonaceae; genus Cutaneotrichosporon; species Cutaneotrichosporon spelunceum. The sequence goes on from BTCM01000001.1 coordinate 897,023, forward strand.
TCACGGGTCAACCTCCCCCGGCGGGAAAGGGGCAGCAGGGCCGTGTAGCCGGAGCCAACACAGCATCATTATTACACTTTCACCCATTTCACCACATCGCCATCGCCATGGCCATGCGCAGCGGCACACTGCCCACATACGGAAGGCATGGACAGCGCCAGTCGTCGGGCTCGGCAACCGACACACTCGGCGACGTCCTCTCGTCTGTGCTCACCCCGCCGCGTCGCGCGTCCACCCCAATATCCAGCAAGGCCAAGACGCGTCACTACGTGATTCCCTTCGTGGTGCTGTTCCTCATCGTCTTTGCTAGCGCGATACAGACCGAGACAGCGTCCTACCTCGCCTCCCACTACCACTACGACAAGCCCTACTTTGGCTTCTTCATTACGCACTCTACCTTTGCTCTCGTCTTTCCCATCCATTTCGGACTGCTGGTGGCGTTCAACCGCACCCCTAGAACACGACGTGAACGCGCCAAACAGCTCCTCCGCAACCTACGTGTCGTCCTTGCGGACCAGCTCGGCACCGTCCCCCGCTGGCGCCAGCTCGCGCGTCCGCTCACGGCCAAGATCGTCCCCCTCACAGGCCTCATCTCGTTCCCTGCAATCTGCTGGTTCACTGCAATGGCCTTCTCTCCGGCCATGGACATTACCGCCATCTATGCGACGTCCGCCTTCTTCGCATATTTCTTCTCACTCCTGCTTCTCGGGACCAAGCTGACGCGCCTCACACTCTTCGCGATCGCCGTTGCGTTTGCTGGCGTCCTCGCCATCACCTTTGCCGGCGCCGGTAAGAAAGGGGCCGAGGGCGACAACAGGACAGGCACGCGGCGCGTAATTGGCGACGGGATTATGGTCATCGGTGCCATCCTCCTTGGCCTCTACGAGGTCGTGTACAAGATGGTGCTACCCGAGAGCCAGGGAGGCGCAACGCACGCACATAATCCCGCTGACGGCATCACACACTACTCGGCGGTAGCGGTTGAGGAGGACATTGGGGTCGAGAGTGAGGCGGAGAACGACTACGCGCTCGGTGCAGCGGCTCTGAACCCCCAGGCACATACACCGTTGCTTCCCAAGGTCAGCAGCAGGCCCACGTCCCCGGTTTTCGGAGAGTTCGCTGGAGGGTCAGCGAGAGTGACGAGTCCCATGCACTCGCAAACCCAGTCCCCCGCACACTCGCGCTCTCATTCCGCCTCACAATCGCTCGCAGCTTCGCATCCTCCAACACCGTTGCGTGCGCCAGCGCATGTCGTCCCACGTCTCCCGACTGCCTTCCACTCCAACTTCCTCACTTCCTTGATTGGCGTGGCGACATTCCTGCTCTTCTGGCCCCCACTCCCGTTCCTGCACAAAACCGGATGGGAGATATTGGAAGCACCTCCCAGCTGGGGCCTCATGACAATCGTGGCCATCGGTGGCTCTGTTTATAATGCTGGGCTTATGATTCTTATCGGCATCTGGGGCCCAACAACGAGCTCGGTCGCCAATCTCCTCACCATTGGCGTCGTCGCCGTCTTTGACGCCGTCTGGATGGGACACATTCCCGACCTCCAGACAATTATTGGGGCTGTTGGAATCGCTGCTGGCTTTGGATTGCTCTTATGGGAGGGCGAAGAGGACTAGCGGGTGATGTAGCGTATGGGAACGGGACGGCAGTTTTGGCATTAGCATCTGTAATATTAGCAAGCAGTGCATGGATCCAACGTGTGTAGTTTAGCTGATGCTGGTCGATATTGTGTAGACATGCATATAGACAAGACGGATGCAATGGACATTGTACGTAGCCGACATGATCGGGCCAGGTAGGGGGACAGTGGTAGTAGAAACAGATTGGTGAGGTTGTCAGGGTGATGGATGTTGGGCTCTCCTTGTTGCGTGTCCAATCGTGCTTACTCAGGCGCCATCAACGCGGCAACCCATTTAGCCATGGGGACCTTCCTTGACTCGCTGCGCAGGATGAAATCGTGGGTTAACAGGTCCCGTGGATACGGGCGCAGAGCTCCGTCCCGGGTAAGGCTGAGGTTAGCCGTGCGAGCTCGGGTGGACGCCAACGTTGCTACTCACCACTGGGCCATAAAGTCGCGAATCTCAGGCGTCCAGATCACGCCCTCCCTGGGACTGTCAATCATGGTTGGCAAAGGAGAGTAAAGGACGCAGCCGAGCAGCTCAACGGGCGCAAGGTGCTCGCCATATGGGAATCGGAGGTGTGCGACCTCGTGCAAAGTCAGGCCGAGCGACCACACGTCAGAGCGGATCGAGTACGGGTCACCGGTAAAGCGCTCGGGAGCCATAAAATATGACGTGCCAGTAAACGTCCCGGCGTGCGAATTAACGAGCTCACCCGACACGCCAAAGTCACACAATTTGACAGCGCCGTTGCGTGTGAGGACGATATTGCTCGGCTTGATGTCCCGGTGGATAATCTTCTGCATGTGTAGGTAATCGAGCCCGCGAAGGACCGAGCTAGCAATGCGACCGAGGACGTGCTCAGAGCAGCGGAGGCGGCGCGATTTGAGTATACCAATAATGGTGTCGAGTGAGCCTGCCTCACAGTATTCCATGAGGATGCAAATCTGCGTGTCATGGTCCGCAAGGAAGGCACCGTAGTGCTCGACAATGTACGGAGACGTGGTCGACGATAAGAATGCCAACTCGCGGAGGATCTGCCTGTGGACCACAGGGTCGGGAGAGCGTGCAATGGTCTGTAGTCAGCGTTTTAGCTCGCCTGCGGCTAGCCTGTCGGACACTCACCTTGCGAGCCATGACCGACCCGTCCCGCCTGGATCGTACCAGTTCAACAGCACCACCTGCTCCCTCTCCCAAGCTCTTAATCACCACCAGGTCGGAAGGTACAATGACAGGGCGCCCAATGTTGTAAGTAGACGGCGGCCGGCTGCTGTTGCGGCTGTCAGGACTCTGATTGACATGTGTATCAGGGGTTGGGGGATTCGGGGTGGTTTCGTTACGAATCGGCGGCGTAGGAGTTGGGGTCCTTTGTAACTGTTGCATCTTAGCGATGAGCTCTTGCTTCTGTGTGTCGTTCTGGACGTCGTTCTGCTCATGGGAAAGTGCGGGCTTGGGCTTGACGGTTAATGTGTCTGGCCGCGGTGTCAAGATTCCGGGTCCAGCCTCGTCATCTGGCTTCTTGAACTGCTCATCCGTTGACACCTTGGGGGGTATAACGAGCTTGAGACGTGTTGATTCAGTGGCTGGCATCGACATTGATCGGCTGCCAGCAGTCAGCCTCGGTGAGGGAGTGAAACGCGTGCTGTCGGTACCCGTAGAGGCATTGGGGAACTGGGCAAGGGTCGGGACTGCTGGCGCAGTAAAGGAAGAGAGCGTGAGGATGGGCCGGGTCGAACCAGTCTGACTTCCTCGAGGAGGTTCCCTTGCGAGCTTGGGAAGCGGGCTAGGCGCGTGCCATCCGCCCTGGCCACACTGATCGACGACGGTACCGGCTGCAAGTCAGTCTCCGATGTCTGTACCGGACCCGATATCCACAGTAACAGAACGGTGCCAAGTGATATTGTGCTGGCTTACGTGGTTGACGGTTCGCCAGCACACTTGACGGCAACATAAGAGCGCCACTCGACTCGATGATCTCACCACTCCCGACTCGAGGTGCGGGCTTCCGGGAGCCCCGGTCACTACGCTTGGGTGCGGACGAACGCCATGTCGAATAGCTACGAGGTGCTTCCAGGTGGACCAAAGACTCACGGACGTTGCCTTGTGGAATGTTGACCCGAGGGGGTGAAGGAGCAGCACGTGTTGTAGGCGGTGGGGAATGGTGAGAGCGTGAGCCGTTCCAGTGGTATGGTGGGGGTGCGCCATTAAGGTCAGAGGAGCTGCTGGGATTTGGGCGTGCACCTCCTGGTCGGCGAGGTGTGGACATGTTGCAAGTGGGATGAGGAGTGGACTGGGAAGAGGGGATCAAGTGAGATTATAATGCGACCAGTTGGGGGAGCAAATGGGGCCAAGGTTGAGGAAGAGATGAAGAGAAGCGAATAGTGGCGATACAGGCTGGGGGAAGGGGCACTCTGGGTCAGGTGGTGGCAAGAAGGCTTATTCCACGGTCGCTCTTTAGTCTCTTAATGACGCATTAAGCACCGCATCAACGTTAGACCCTAGTACAGCTTCCATTCGGCCTCCAATCATAGTCTCCGAACAGTGTGTTAGACATTCTCAACTCTTGTTGCATCGTAATTATTGCAACAGCTATCATTATCATTGGAGTAACTTTCTTCCTTGTCGCATGCTTTGCGTTTGCCGCGTGCAAACGTACATTGCAAGACAGTCGGTCTCACACTGGGCACCTCACACTTGCCTGCCGCCGGTGCATCAGGGCCACTCTAAACCCACCACACTCCTCGCCCACCACTCAACCACGCTAGATAACAGCCGCGTGGTATTACCAAACCCGGCCTCCACCACCAACATTTCGGCTCTCATTCTCCTTCCACCATCATTCCTCTGGCGACTTCAAGATGGCAAGCCTGATTCCAAAGTCGAGGATAGCAGCACGAACCGTGTCAGTGAGGGCAGCATCAATCTGCCCCAATCGCTCTCTTACGTTGGTCCCCTCGCGCGGCGTCCATCGCTCTGCAGTACTCGCCCATGGTAACCCTCTGGTACGTGTTGCCCAAGTCGGAATGTCGAGTGATCCCCAGTCCTTGCCCACGCCCAAGCTACATATCTCCCCTCCTATGCTCTTGATCATGACGTTTTCTCTCTCGCGCCGGGAATGCTTCCAAGGCCCTTCCCATAACCCGCTGACACTAGGGCATCCCCGTCCGAGACCCCAACCCGGCGCCGACCATTCCGCGACGTGGTGGCCCGCCCCAGCGTTCCCGCATCAAGGGAGTGAAGCAGATTGTCGTCGTCGCGTCGGGCAAGGGCGGTGTGGGGAAGAGCACTGTTGCAGCCAACCTCGCGCTTGCGCTCGCCCAGACCTCGCCGCTGGGGAGAGCGCCCCGCGTCGGCCTGCTCGACCTCGACATTTTCGGGCCAAGCGTGCCCAAACTGATGGGACTCGAGGAAGCCGGCGAGCCCGCATTGAGCGACAGTGAGCTACCCCGCATATCTAGCTGACTCTAGGCAACAAGCTTCTGCCACTGCAGAACCACGGCATCTCCACCATGAGCATCGGGTACCTTCTCCCGCCTGGAGACACTCCCGTCGCCTGGCGTGGGCTCATGGTCCAGAAGGCGGTGCAGCAGCTGCTTTTCGACGTCGAGTGGTCGTCGGGCGAGCAGGATCTCGATGTTCTTGTGGTTGACATGCCTCCCGGAACGGGCGACGTGCAGCTCTCCCTTGGCCAGCTTGTTGTTGTTGACGGTAGGCCCCCTGAGCCGTTCCCGAGCTGACAATAGGCGCGGTCGTCGTCTCGACACCCCAGGACGTCGCTCTCATCGACGCTCGTAAGGGCGTGACCATGTTCAACAAGGTCAATGTGCCAATCATCGGCCTCCTCCTCAACATGAGCCACTTCATCTGCGGGAGCTGTGATGCGCCGCACCAATTGTTTGGCAGCCCGGAGAAGTTTGTTCGCGCCGCCGACGAGCTTGGCCTCGATGTCCTAGGTGCGTGGAATGTTAGGATCTTGTAGACTGACAGCAGGCGAGGTTCCTCTCGTCACGACTGTGTCGGACGGTGGCGACGCCGGGCGCCCGGTCATGGTACAGAGTGAGCCGACGGGGGAGGTGGTGCGCGAGGTCATGCGTAACGTCGGGGAGAAGGTGTGGAAGTGGTTGCTGGCGCGGCCAGAGGAGAGCCATGGAGTGAGGGGTTGAACGGGTTCGCACACCACATAGGCGGGAGCAGCGCATGACAACTTGCATATCTCGATGTTCACTTTGTATTCCCCCATCCTCTCAACTTTGTCTCCAGTTCTCCAGCCTCACTCACATCGCCAGTTCATGTATGCCAAGCCAGTCAGCGCACGCAGTCACAGCCCCAGCCCACAGGCGCTGCTCAACACTCTACTTCCCCACGCATATATACCCATACAGGCTGGAGGCCCATTTCAGCTCTATGCGCTTGATTTAGACGCGCCGCAGAGTGCTGTGCCCTCGCCAAGTTTCTCTTCCACGTCCAGCCTGGCGTCATGTTGTCCAGCCATCAACACTTCCGCACCGTCCGCGACGGGCTCCGTTGTCATGCAGCCAGAATACATGCTCCTGGCCCAAGTCTGTCTTGCCCAGATGAACCGCAACCGCTACCGATGTGTCACCGCAGTGACGCGCGCCTCGCGCTCCGACCACATCTGTATCATGCAATGCGGTCCATCCTATCCTACAAACCCCCTGGGAACATTTACTCCTTGGTGGCGCGGGTGTAGACGAGCTGGGCGTGGTGGTGGACGACACGCTTGATGAGGCCCTCCTTCTCGAGGTGCGCGATAGCGCGGCGAGCGAGCGAGCCGTTGACCTTCATGCGGTCGATGAGAACCGACTGCGAGATGATCTTGTAGGTGGGGACCTCCTTCATGATGCGGTCGCTGCGGTCAGCATAATCAACAGAAGCAAGGGCCACTCACAAGATAGGCTGGTCGAGGACGACAGCGTTGTTGGCCTTGTCCTTGACCTTGCCCTTGGACCACTTCTTCTTCTTACTGTAGCGTCAGCGAGTGTTCTACGACTGGGCACAACTATCACGACGCGGTCTGGCTGGTGTTCCTGCAGTGGGCTCGCTCGTTTGAGGCTATGACCAACTCCAAGTCCCATGAAGTAGACGAGCACCACCGCATCGCTGTCTCCACCCTCTGGCTTCGAGACTCGCAGAACACCAGCCATTCGTCACGAGCAGTTGCGTTAGGTCAAGAAAAACTCACCCGGCCTTGGAACCGGCCTGGGCGGCGAGGGCCTTCTGGGCCTTGGACTTGACCTGGGGAGGCATTCTGGCGTCAGTTTATTCCCATTGATCGAGTGCTTGCAGACGATCGCGACGTTCGCGCGCGGGCAGTTGAGCGGTGTGATGGCGGTGGTGGATGGAGTCTGGATGTGGGCTTGTGTGGAGCGCAAATTCGCCGTTCTCCAACTGCCGACTTGCGCATCGAGCGCCCTCCACTGGCGAACATCACCACCACCGTCTACACTGATACAGCCGTGCCCGCGTTCGTGTCGTCGCGATGTCGTCGCGTAGTCGCTGTCGATGCTCACTTTGTTGAGGTCTGGAGAGAAGAGGAAAGGAATCGACGGCGACAAGCACCTGGGACCCACCGTTTCGGCAAGCGGAGGCAAATCCGTCTCACAATTTCGCAGGAATGCCTCCACGTGTGTAATACCGCTATTGCCGAATTGGAGGAATATGTGGCGTCTCCCAACCCCATTCATACGCATGGCAACCACGCGGTGTACATGGTCACCGCTCATCCAACCACACACACATGCGACCTGCAACCCTGCAACGATGCGTAGTGTCCGCAATGGGGCATACATGTCTGGACGATTAGTACAGCTGACAGCAGTATATACATCCCGCAGGACCAGTGAACGTGATCGTTCTGTGTGGTTATGTGTGGTTGAGCGTATATACAGCATAAGCCTCAAGGGAGGCCATTTCCGGCATGTACCCGCGGTCGCGGAGGGCTGCTGCCGCTTAGCTGCGGTTGATCCAAGCGCTAATGACAGCACATGTGAGCCCCTATTCCCGATGAGTAGTTGTCGATCCCAAGTTGCCCCACAAGCAATCATTAATCCTGTGTTTGGGTGGGCAATCGGATGGCCACGAGCCCTGTCACGACTGTGCTAGGATGATTTAGGTGATGACGAACCCTCAACACTTTTGATATCGTCCCTGCGTTGTCCCCCAATAATCATATGCCACGTACAGTAGTCGCTATGGTCAAGACCAGTCACTTGTCTCCTGGAGGATCCGCACAACCTCCTCCAGACCTGTGAGATCGTCATCGTCAAACGTGGCTAGTGCGGTTGAGTCGAGATCGAGCACTCCCACGACTCCATCGACGCCGTTCAACCGCAACGGCAGCACGATCTCTGACTTGGTCTCGCCATCGCATGCTGACGTCAGCCGTTGATCGGCCCAGAAGTAGCTGCCGGGACTAACCAATGTGTCCTGGGTATGCCTCAACGTCGCGGACCACGACCCCCTTCTCGCCGACGTAGGCGTCGGCGCACACACCCCGCCCGGCCTTGGGTGCGATTGTCACGCATGCGGGTCGTCCGGCGTAGGGTCCGAGGACAAGATTGGCTTCCCCAGCTGGGCGGACGTAGAATCCACACCAGTTCACGACTGGGGTAGTCCCCTCAAGCAGTCCATAGAGCGGTGTGCCAAGGTATGAGTGGTAAAGAAGAGCAGAGACCTGGGCCAAGTTCGATACCCAGTACCTATGTCCTTCGAGGAGGGCGCGGAGTTGCTCGTGGATGTGGGCGTAGAACTCCTTCTTTCTTGATGTCAGCGGTCTCGCAAGGTAAAGCAAGCGGGAAGCATCAACACGGCCAGCGATGGAGTCGCCCGCCTTGTGCTCTTCTCCTCAACATTTGCCTCGCGGAGATTGGCTCTCATTGATGGCATACTGACGTTGTAATATCCTCCGGAACAAGGCTCGAGTCGGCGTGAGGCATCTTGATTGAGAGCTTGAGTTGAGAAACGCGAAGGAAGTCACCATGCCGATGACGAAATCTCGAACCGTCGGGCAAGGCACGTGTCAGGCACATTGACCTCAGAGTCGGGGTAAGCGGAGATCAAACGTTGTCCATACTGTGTTATTTATTTTTGCTCCCACATGTGAGGCACCTCCACCTCCCTGGGCTTCTCCACCCGTACCTGGAATGGGATCGGAAACCGTGCACCCATACACTTTTGTCCCGCTCGCTCACTCCACTCCACACCCCTCCCCTCGCCGGCGTCGGTGCGCGATCCTCATCCCATTCCCTCTTCCCCCTCCCCTTTCTATCTATACCAACGCTCGCTGGCTGCGCTCTCTTCACACAGCTTCAGATCCTCGTCAAGGCTAATCAAAGCCAAGGCCGCACAAGACCATCACGTTCTTTCGTCGCCATGCCATCGGCCCGCCGCTCTACAGGAGCATCTGCGTCCTCTACTCCTTCTCGCTTGCTCAAGTCATCAACTCCTCAGGCCCATCACCATCGGAGCGCAGACGAGCTCGCTCTTGAAGAGGCCTCTGATGTCGTTCACGAGGTGCAGGAAGAACAGGCGACACCCGACCAGCTCCTCTCTTCACGTGCCCGCAGGTATGCTGCCAACACACGTAGACGTGAGATGAGCGTGGAATCATCAGCTTCCCTATCACAGAGCCTCGCAACTCGCCGTCTGCCAGTAGATCGCGAAGGAACCGAGGATTCTGACGATGCCATCCTGGGTGAAGGTGGGGCCGGATCCGACAGTGGCGGGGAAGGTTCTCAACACGGCTCCAGGGCCTCATCCCCCGACTCGGATGCGTCAAGCGATGACTCTGATTCTGATTCCGACTCCGACTCGGGCTCGAGTTCTGCAAGCGACACCGACACCGACGACGATGCCGAGGAGGCTGAGCTCGAGCGCCTATTCGCGGCGGCGAAGGCTTCTGCGACTAAGGCTGCAACCGGGCTGATCTCAAAATCTTCCATTGAGAACTCCAATGCCCTTGGAGAGAACGACGATGGCGAGTTGAGGCTGGACAGCGACCAACCGAAAGAGACGTACGTCACAGCTCGTTGTGCAATGCTAAAATCTGCAGACCCATCCCAGACATCAGCATACCCAAGCTTCCTGCGCGTCATCTCTCTCTCGCGGACGATGGAACAGCATTTGCGGGCGAGGCCGATGCTGGACCGTCTGAGTCTCGCGCGGCGCCAACGCTTGATCGGGGCAAGTATGAGCGAACCCTGAGCAAGCGCGAGAAGAAGGCCGTACGTCCCACGCCTTGTTGTGTTTCTGTGTGCGCCCTCGCTGACGTTGTTAGCAACCTAAGAAGGCATCGGAATCCGAGTTGTGGGTGACAATTCCCTCTCCACGCGACGACGATCTTCCCCAAATGCGCAAGGACTACCAAGCACTTCATCTATCTCACACTCTTGATCCCAAGCGGTTCATGAAGGGGGGAAACAAGGCTGGCAGGGCGCCGGAGCGCTTCCAGGTGAGCTTACACACCTGGCGGTGGTTGACGGCAGATTGGTACCATGGTCGATGCTCCTCGCCAGCTACAGGCTACTACTCTGCGCAAGGAGTACAAGTACCGCCCGGGTCAGATCATCACCAATGTTGTAGGTGACGCCGAGGCCGGAACGTACGCCAAGCGCAAGTTCGAGGAGCTCCAGAGCAAACGCATCTTCAATGGGCGCGGCAAAGGTTGGCAAAAGCGAGCCAAATGGTAGGCGCGTGGCGTGCCGACAACGCGTGGGGTTGCGCGGAGTTGTGGCGGTAAGTCTGTGCGAATTGGCGAGGCTGATCTCGTCCACAGTTTGGATACATAGACATCATCGTACGTGTGGAGAGAGCCGGCGCAGTCATCAGACAGGCCCGTAAGTGTAAAGGCTGACGCATTCACAGTGCATTGCATTGGGCTCTCGGCGGAGGCTTAGCACCCCCGTGTCAGTGCTTGAAGTCGGAGTCAGAGTTCGGCAGTTGATAGTGCCTGCCTCAGGCAAGTCAAGGGCGACGACCTGCGCCATCACGCACGCCACATGGTGAGGTTGATCAGTCCGGGGTCATCGTGGACCGCCCGGGTTTCGGGCCTGCGGCTCTGAACCATGGCTTGGAGGAGTCAGACGGAACCAGAATGTGCCACTAACGCGGTGTTTCGGTATTAGATCGACATGGCTCTTTGTCAGGGTTCGATTGGAGCTACTCGACAGAGCAAGGAGGAAGCAAGGTGGGATGAGTCAGGCTCAGGGTTCTCTGCGGGTGGTCCTCTCGACTCGGCTTGTCCCTCTGGCGCCTCTGGCCCCTTGGAGGTACCTTGAGGACCCTTTGTTCGTGGTGATTGGTCAATGCCACCATCGATCTTGTGCAGGTTTTTGTCCCTTCTGGTCCCGAGAGGTCGGCTCCCTCAACACTGCCTGGCACAGGCAAATACCACCCAAACATAGACGACGCTTGCCGTGCTGGAGCCTGTCGCCACCGACGAGCACCATCACGATACCAGCCACGGCCACTTAATTGAGGTCGTGCGGTCCTCACCATCATGGTCTCCGCCTCGTCTCGCCGCGCAGGACGCGTCACCAACAAGAGCCGTCTTCTGGTCGTACGAGGTAGCGACAAGATCGACTCGGCGGCAGCGGAAACTGTGCTTCTTCATCCAGAAGCTCCAACCGCCGAGCCATCAAAAAGCCACGGTGTTGGCGCAAAGGGCGTGGAAACTGGAGAGCTTTTGGTACGTGCGCGTTCGTCTCCGTCTTGTCTTTCCAACGAGCATACATGCGGGGGGCCATGCATAGAGGCAAGGTCATCAAAACGGCCGTCAAAGTCGACGGCTGCAGCGTGGGAACCAAATCGGGATGGCCGAGGAAGGCTGAAGGCGGTGCACCTGAGAGGGTGCTACGTCTGCGTCTTGCGCCCGTTCCCCCGTTCCCCCACATCCCCCGCTCTGCTCCGACACACGGACATCGAGCATGGCAATAAACAATCCATCTCCGTGTCGTCGTCGTCATGCACTCCCCCGCCATCGCCATCATTTACCATCATCCCTCGCATGCATTCACCTGGGTGGCCACCCCACCCCCGTGTCTCCTTAACTCCTCACTTCTCCCACCCGCCCCCGTCTCCCTTCCCTTACACGTTGTGCGCCCAGCCTGCCCGTCTGCCTGGGCGGGCCAACCCACGGCACCTGACCGCCGCAAGAGGCAATTTCCCTAGTGTTTTCTAACATCATATGCTGACTGTTACAGGAACACCACCTCCAAGCAGCTCTCTCGTCGGCCTCGCTACTCCATTCTCGCAATGGAAGCAAGCCACAATCCCCAGCGTCGCGCGACTCGGTCAAGCCCGAGGCGCCGACCGCATCCTGCGCCGCGCTCAACTACCACATCCCTACCCCCGATGCAACAGGCTTGATTGACAACGTCAACTATGCCAAACTATATCAAACCCACAAGTTCCATGAACCCACAAACTACATCCGCTTCAGCGACACGGTCGAGGAGTCGGCATGTGGCGCCGGTGGCCTGTCATACTGTATGGATGACGCCGACATGGTGTGGCTCGTGAGCTTCAACGGCAAGGCCGAGGGAGCTTCGGGGGACTCGGGCGCACCGACGTCCCCCACCAATGGCAGAACCGAGAGGCGGGCAACCAAGGGCAAGGAGAAGGAGAAGGACGTTCCAGCGTCCATCAACATCTCCGAGGACACGTTTGAGTACATCATGGGTGTCCTAGAGAAGCACACCGAAGATGCTGTCCCGACATTGCACACCAATCTTGCGCTTTTGCCGACCTTCCAGTCTGTCGAAAGCCTCTTCTCTCACCCCCTTACCGCTACCTTCTACCCTTCCAACGAGGTCCCCAAGAACCTACCAGAGCCACGCCTCCTGGCGCGTATGGCGCGCTCCGTTTACCCCCACTGGAAATCACGACGAGAACAACGAGGCGGCAAGAGCATCATGCCGCAGCTCAACTACGACGAGACCAACGACAATGACCCATACGTTTGTTTCCGTCGTCGTGACGTTCGTGCAGCCCGCAAGACCCGTCGTACCGACAACCATTCGGTTGAGCAGTTCCAGAAGCTTCAGTTCGAGCTGCGCCGCGCCCTCGACCTTGCGACTCTTGTTCTCCGACGAGAACGGGAGAAGCAGGCGCTTTACAGCGCAGAGAAGGAAGTGTGGGAGGCCAAATGGAAGCTGTTTGAAACCAAGCGTCGCTGGCCGTCGCTCGGGGTCACAAGAGATGAGGAGGAGATCATCACCGGTCGTCAGAACGGTGCGACAGCTGCGGCAGCTGCTGTCGCTGCCATCAACGGCCAGATGGGGCTCACCCACATCAGTGGCACCCAGGGCGGCAATTCGTCACGCAGCCAGTCGCGCAAGCAACTCGAAAAGGACCGGGAAGAGCGCGACCGTCGCGAGCGTGTAATGGAAGCCGCGCGCCAAATCGACCGCAGTAACCTTCCTGGCAAGTCCATGGCGCCCGAGGCCATCCGAGAGCGACTCTCGGCGCAGCAAACCAAACTCGATGAGGAGGTCGCCCGCCGCAAGGCTCTTGACTCGCACTGGGACGACTACACCGACTCGTCTTACCAACCACTCCCTACAACCCATTCCAATCATGCATTTCGCAATGTCGCCGTCCTCGACCCCCACCACCGGCCCGAATCGGACTCGGACGAGGATGAGCGCGTTATCCACCCCATGGCGTTCCGCATGCGCCGCGGTCGAGGAGGCCGCGTGCTGCTGGATCGCCGGCTTCCCATCCGGGCAGCCCGCCGCGGGGCCATGCCCACTTCGCCTGACCGCCTACGCGACTGGTATTTCCCCGACATGGTTGACGGCCGTATAAGCCGGCGACGGCCAAGGTCCATTGACACCGATGACGAAGATGAGCAGAACGACGACCTCGAGTTAGGCAGCCGCAAGCGCCAGCGCCTGAACGAAGTCATGCGTTACGACTCGTCCCAAGGCGGTGGTGTTGGTGTCGGCATGGGCTTGACTGGTGACGACGATCGCTTTGTCCTAGATGACTACGATATCAAGTACATGCGTCATCGTGTCGGTCTGCTGCTGGCTGAGGACGTCCGCAAGCTCTACCCAGACGGCCAGTGTCTCAAGGAAGCGTACGCCGATCTCAATGCGCCAGTTGAGCTGCCACGACCTCCCAAGTTCATCAAGCCAGCACCTGCCAACCCGCAGATGATGGCGTACTCGCAGTTGATGCAGCAGCAGCATCAAATCGAGCAGATCCAGCGCATCAACATGATGGCTCAAGCTCAACAGCAGCAGCAGCTGGAGCAGGCGCGCTTGCAGCAGCAACAACAGCAGCAACAGGCCGCTCTGGCTGCGCAGGCTCAAGCTCAAGCTCAAGCTCAGGCACAGGCGCAGGCTCAGGCTGTGCAGGCTGTGCAAGCGACCGCCAACGGTGCTGTCAACGGTGTTTCGACTCCGGGAGCGGCAACGGCGAACGGCGTCGCCAATGCCATGCAAAACGGACGGCCGCAGCCCAAGCGCTCCCCAACCGATACGCAAGGATCTCCAGCCCAGTCTGTTCAGACTCCTGGCGCAACACCTTCCACTCCTCAGCAGGCGCCACAGCAACAGCAACTGGTCGCGGCGCTCGCCGCCAATGGCGGTCAAGGGTCGTCGCAGCTCATGAATGGCGCTGTTAACGGCAAGCCATTCGTTGTCGGCCCTGGCGGTGTTCCTGGTGTCCCAACCCCTGCCGGCGCTGTCGACCCTCAGGTCCACCATCAGCGCCTCACCGCCGCGAGAGCTGCCGTTTTGCAGCAGGCGCAGCAGCAGAACGAGCTCGAGACTGCGACGCCCGAGATGCGCCGCGAATGGGCCGCTCAGGCGCAGGTAAACGGTTTTGGCACCAACGTCCAGGCCTTCCTTGAAGCTCGCACGCGCGCACGCGCCATGAGCTATCACAAGCTCATCCAAGCTCAGGCCACCATGGCTGCACAAGCACAGGCACAGCAGGCCCAGCATGTCCAGATGCAGCCTGGTCAGATCCCTGTGCAGATGCAGGCCATCAATGTTGGCAACGTCGTGCAGCCCAACGGCTTTCCGAGCCCCGGGGGCATGACCAGCCAGCTCCAGCTGAAATTACCAGCCCACGCCCAAGCGAGGCTAGCCGGCACCACGCCGCCTACGCCGCAGGCGCAGGCCCAGCGCTCTTAGACTCTGAGGTTCCGCATGGACAGTGATACATTTCCTCCAATATTTGCTTTCGCCACACTACTCGTTCATTCAACCCCAAGCATCAACCACCGATCCCCCGCATTCAAATACCCCAAAACACCAAACAAAGTGACCACACGACGAGGAAGTGAGCAGGCGGAGGTAGCCAGTTGTGACAGGCTTTTCGCCATAGACATGTACAAGTTAGGAAGATGAAGCCAAAATCAAATTCTTCATGCCGTCCGTTCTGTTCTCTACTGTACAGTATCTTCTACCATGCGATTCTGGCATACTTGCTGAAAATGGAGTTGATGAGTGTGCCCTCGGCGTACGGCTCAAAGTGGTCCCAACTGAGCTTGAGGTCGGGCCGGAGCAGATGCGCGGCAATGAGGAAGTCGTCCATGGCGAAGTCCATGACGACGACATCGATCTCCTCGTCGTCCGGCACGCCCTTGAGCGGCGTCCGAATAAAGTCCCTGCGGTCAGTCACTACGGTGCCGAGTGTTCGGCACTGTGTCAACTCACACTTGGTTGGGCGAGAACGGGACGGGGATGTGCTCAATGTCGTCGCCTTTGCCCACACACGCGTCGCGGGTAACATATCCCAGAGTCTTGGGCTTGCTGGGGAGCGGGCGGCTGAGAGGCTTCTGTCCTTGCTCCGCCTCAAAGAGGTCCTCCTCACCCCCATTCTGGACGTAGTCTTCCCACTGAGACGCAAGCCATTCGTTATACACTTGTTGAACGTGGGCCTCATCCTCTTCCCTCGGGCTCATAGGCAGGAGCTTGGACGCGCCGGCGCGGTTCATCTCATCCGCGATTGCCTTGCCGATCCCGGCCTCGAGGCGGGTGTAAAAGAATGCCGATGTGCTGTCGTCAGAAGTCACAACGCCGGTTGCTCACAAAGGGGACACCGTCAGCTCGTCGTTCTTGTCAAAGCTGCCCTTGAAGACGTCGAACCTCAGACTTCCCGCGTTGCCGATCACGATGCGCGGAATGGCCCCCCGCTTCTCATCCTGCAGTGCTTGGGGGATCACGTCGCGCTCGAACACTGTAATCACTGAGCGTGGGTGCCCGTATGGGTGGCGGAGGAGGAAGTAGTCGTGCGGCACGTCACCGTACACGCGCGACAGCTTGAGCTTGTCGGCGAGTGTGGCGAGGGCGTCCGAGATATTTCTACCCAGGTCTGTGTCAAAGTTACGCTGCGTTGTGCCAGTGTGCCATCTGTATGTCACATCGTTGGCGTCGAGGTATCGCCTGTTCATGCGCAGCGTCTCGCCATCGTCGTCAGGGCCAGGGAGATTGGATCTGGGGTCAGTATGCTTTGATGTAGAGCCTCACGAAGTAAATGCAATGGTCTCGAGGTAACGGCCCGGCACAACGCTGATGTCAGCAGATTCGCGACTTGGCGCACCCAATTGTCCGCCCGTCGTACTGTACGCAGTCGCGCACATGCGTGTGTCCACCAAAGATGAAGATGGGCACGAGGGGATGCCGGTCACGAATGGCCTCGTAGATCGGGAGCCACTCGGAAGTGAAGCCGCGCACAGGCATGTGTCCTGCGAGAACGAAATAGTCGGGCGCGTCGCGGATGGCGTCGATGAACCACGCCTCCCTCGCCATCTTGGTCGGCGACTGTACAGTGAGGTTGCGATCGTGGGCCTTGACTGCGTGTCAGCTGGACCCAACTCCAGGGTGTACACTTGAAGAGGACACCGAACGCCGTCACCTTGCGGCCCCTGTAATCAGCTAGACTTGGAGGTACACGTACTGCTGGGTCTCAAACTTGGCGAAGCGGTCTCCGATTGGGACGCTGACCACCTTTCCGTCCTCCTCAACGGTAATGTTGGTGTTGGAAGTGAGGAAGCGTCCGTTCCTACGTTCAGTTCTAAACTTCTAGCTGCAGAACTCACCACCGATCACGCCGGTCGTAGATCCACTTGGCGGCCTCGTACTTGTACAGCTCGTGGTTGCCTAAGGTGAGCACATCGTAATCGAGCATGCCGAAGATGTCGTCGGTCAATCCCGCCCCCTCGGGGGACGACGAGACGAGCCCAGATCCATCATGGTGGTCTCCCGCGTCGACGAGGAGGAGGTCAACGCCCTGGTCTTCAGCCTTGGCACGCATATGGCTCGCAAAGCTCGCAAAGGACCCAAAGTCGCCAGAGTAGTTCTACGGTCAGCTCTCAGTTTCGCCACCTGTCCTACAGGCTCAGGCCATGTGTTCTGCTGTCAGCGTGTTCAAAAGTGGGCTTACGTGTTGGTGTCCCAGAAGCCAGCCTGCTGTTAGCTACCCACACAGTTACCCTGTGCGTACCGTGTGTGTCAGACGTGCTTAGGAAGTTGACGTCGCCCCACTCGAGAGGACGCGTTGGGAGCGGCAGCCGGGGCGCCGGGCGCAGGTCCTCCAGAGGGAGAATGTAGGAATGAACGGCCCCCACCAATGCGAGGGCGAGTGCGACTCGGGTCATGATGAATGACGGTGCGATGGCGACAAACGCTGCAACGGTCCCTATCCGCCCATCTGTGGCTACTGTCCGTCCTAGGGAATGGGTGGCGGACGTGACGGAATGAGACTCGGGCCGTGCCTGTTCCCGTACCCCACGCAGGTCAAGTGGAGGAGGACACGGTGGAGACGCCGTAACATGTAGCCGCGTTGTCATTACATTGCCAGCATCAATCAAACTCGTCTAGCTCATCAAACAATGTCCGGCCTCGAACGCTTCGCCAACATTGACGCGATCCCACTGGTCCGCGGGGCTGCGGTAAGTGTCCGAGAAGATTGAACCGATGTCCCCGCCCGGGTAGCAATCCGGTGCTCGAGAGTACATTCGCAATGGTGTTCCGCCTCATGATTGTCTGGTCGGCTCAAACGGCTATGATACGCGACGGTGCATCGACGGCACATCGACGACGCATCGACCGCGTTTGCCTCCCGGCTTGGCTCGGCTACGCTGATCCCAGGCGCTGAGTCTCATCCTCTCGCCCAAACCGGCGTTCTCATACAACTTCCCCCTCATGGTAAGCACAGGGCAGGGTGGCGGTTAAGAGGGCATTCGGCTGGCGCGGCGGCTTTGTCTGTGACCCATTGCGTCAGCACCTCACCTACAGCAGGTCCTCGGAGACCGGGGACACGCTGTAGATGCCGTTTAGGTGCTGCGCGCCTGGTTGGGAGAATGTTCAGGCTAACAACAGCTCTTCGGGGTCGTCTCGTTTGAGCTCACGAGCACTGCGCCACAGCAATTCTTCTTGACCATGATCATATTCACGGGGCTGTTCGATTTATTCAACCTCTTTGGGAGCTCATTTGGGCTCCACACCATCGTTGCATTCATCGTCATGTGCCTCAAGGTGCCAATCTACGTGAGCGGCTTGACCAGCCTGCGTAACCGTGGTGGTGAGATCACGTGGGCAAGTCAAGGCTTTGCATCTGCTGGTAAGAATGCTGACTGTGCGTGGCTGACCATAGCGTGGATGCCAGCTGGCATGCGTGGGGGACTTGGTGGCGGCCAGGCTTTGGGCAGTGACGATGCGCCTGCTCACCACGACCCTACTCCTCCAGGTGCATTCCACGGCGGTGGCTATCGCCTTGGCGGCGAGGGCAACGCTCCCGCCCCTCCTCCTCCCCCGCGCACTACCCGCGATGGCTACACATCGATTGCATAGTCATCTGACTTGAGTGTAGCGGCCACAATCCAACTCGCCCGGCTGCCGGACAGCTCCGCATCTCCCTCACACAGATAGCGCCGGAAGAAAGCGCGATTATGCAGGATCTGTTAATACAATGCATGACTCTACACACAATCTAAATGCCACGGCTACGCTCCATCACGGCGCTGACGTCGAGGATCTCGCGCAGGTCTGCGCCGCCGCTCATAAAGTCAGTCTCGTCCAGCCCTTCGTCCTTGCCCTGGAGGATCTCGAGGGAGAGGTTGTGTGTCCCTCCCAGGGGAAGGCCGGACGGGGTGGCGGAGAGCATGGCAGGGTGGTGCAGCTCCTGTGATGTCAGTGGTCTTGTCGTGATGAGAGCTTACTTCCTTGGCGATCTTAACCTCCATGGCCTGACGGAGGGGCACGGCCACACCAAACGTCTGGCGCTGAATCGTCTGGCGCAGCTGCGCCTGCGTCTCAGCCCACTTATGTGAGCTGCATTTGATGCGGAGTAGCTCACCTTCTGGAGGCGCGCCTGGAGGGGACTAGCGTTGCCCGCGGCAACGGTCTGGGCGGCCGATGTTGGTCCGTAGCGGAAGGCGTCGTGGGTGCCGGTCAGGGGGTGGTTGGTGGCCTGTCATGTTAGCGGAAGTCGCCGAAGGAAGGTAGCTCGGGCCACAGATGCAGGTAGTTGGTTGGGGTGACTCTCGTCCACCGGCAAGTGTGACATGGGGATACTAAAGCGGACAGGCGTCTTGGGTCTCTCTGAGTGATATGAAGCGGTCTCCGTCCATAGCGCGCGCATTGTAACTAGGTAACAACCGCCCAAGGCGCGAGGAGGCGTTTGAACGCACCTTTGTGGAGACAGTGTACTCTTCGCGAGCATTGTTAACGGTTGGTGGCACAACGCGGAGCGACTGTTCTGTCAGCTTGACTGATGCATTCAGGTGTGGTTACTTACCATGGTGACTGTTGTTGATGTTGTTGTTGCAGTCGACTAGCAGTCGACAATCCCCAGTGCTGGCTCGATCATCTGGAACGGAGTGCAGCGATGACGCTCACTCAACGCGTACGCGCGGCCTCCGGAGATTGCGGAGATATTAGAGGTGGCAGCTTGAGTGGTGTAGGGTAAGGCAGGGGTGAGCTGAGTGTGTGCGAGTGCCCGTACAGTGCCTTCCTCGGGCCAGGGTTAACCCATCTGGTCACCCACCCAACGGCGGTTAGACCCAGGCCAGACAGTCGAGACCAGGCCGGCCAGTCCGAGACAAAGGTCAAAGCTGCACCCAGGACACGCACCACGGACCCGACCACGCAGCACACCACCGTCTACTCACCGCTGGCATCCACCATAGGGCTGACATCTAATCAATCCCTCTTCCCCCTCACTCGATTTGGAATCTTCTCCTCCTCCTCCTCTCGTCTGACATAGCATCCTCCTTCTTCTCACTCTCTCTACCTCAACTCCATCCACTCTGCAACTCTCTCCTCGTCTTTGCGACACCTCGTAAGTCTTTGAGTTTGCCAGCCTCAAATCCTTCCTCCTTCCCCGCCCCGCATACGCCCCCTCCCGTCCCGTCCCCCCCGCCTTCATTGCTTCCCGCCCAGTCAATTGGGCATTTGCGACTGGTGCGCAGTGCCCAATCCCCTCTGCACAGCACACTCGTACTGCGCATCATCGCGGCGCTGCACAACCCCCTTGCACTCATCATCCTCTATCATCTGGTCACAAAGAGCACAGGCTGATACACGCCCTCTCCCCATTGCTGCCCTTGGCCCGCTCGCACCTCGTCCTTCGTTGATTCACCGCCGTTCCCTCACTGTTCCGCAATATCCTCGATCACATATTTGAACAAGCATCGCTCGCGGCCCGACTTGACCTCTACTCGTGTTGCACATTCACTCGCCACCTTGGGACTGCATTAATCTGCGCAATCACTTCGCCTTGGAACGCACCGACCCTCACGCACTCCTCGCTCCCTGTCTCCTGCCGCCCGCCATCCTCCTTTCCTTTCCCTTTGCCTCCGCACGATAGTCCTTATCCTTCACGTTGCACCAGCCACTCCTCCCCCTTCCCCTCTTCTTCCTTCCTCCGTTACCCCCCTTCTCTCGGTTTCACGACACGCGCCCACACCTGAGAAGCGTCAACCTACATTGTAATCCAACAGCTCCAACACAAGGTATGTCCAAACTCTGCCACGTTCCTCCTCGCATGTACCAATAGGACCACTGCCCTGGTCTGCGCTTTGCGCCAGGTACTGATGGGGGTACCGTGCACGTCCTTGTGCACTGCATGGGCGACCTTGGTGGTCAATTGTTGCAGTGCACACCGAGCGATAGCCAGGGGTTCATGTGACGTGGAGTCGCCGTTTACATTCGATCGCTGACCGAGTCTCTTTGCTTGGAACCGCCCTCTCCCTCGTGTCTTCCCATCTCGTCGGCACTGCCACCCCCGGTCTACGTCGCGAATCGACTGCCCGCATTCGTGTGGTGGAACAAACACTACGTTGTCCTCGAATCCTCCTTTGTCCTCAATCTTTTACCGGTCACTCTTCTCTCTTAACCACGATCTTCACCACGCCTCGTTCTGCGCTACCTCCTCGTCGCCACTTGCGCGACCCATATCCTACCTCCATGGCTGCTTCGTATCGTGCTGCACTGTCGCAGACCTCACTATCCACGATGTCGTCCATGGACCTTCGCGTCGGCGGCAAGTACCGCATCGGCAAGAAGATTGGTAGCGGCTCGTTTGGTGAGCTCGAGTGACAGAGCGAGCTGTCCGTGGTGGCTCAAGCTGACCTTAGGTGACATCTACCTCGGTGTCAACATCGTATCTGGCGAGGAGGTCGCTATTAAGCTCGAATCGGTCAAGGCCAAGCACCCTCAGCTTGAGTATGAGTCCAAGGTGTACAAGTCGCTCGCTGGTGGCGTCGGCGTCCCATTCGTCCGTTGGTTTGGTACCGAGTGCGACTACAACGCTATGGTTCTTGACCTGCTGTGAGTTGGGATCTGAGTGGCGTCCTCGTTCGGAAGGCTGACGAACCTACAGCGGTCCCTCCCTTGAGGACCTGTTCAACTTCTGCAACCGCAAGTTCAGCCTCAAGACGGTGCTACTCCTTGCCGACCAGCTGATCTCGCGTGTCGAATACATCCACTCGCGCAACTTCATCCACCGTGACATCAAGCCCGACAACTTCCTCATGGGCATTGGCAAGAGGGGCAACCAGGTCAACGTCATTGACTTTGGTCTCGCCAAGAAGTACCGCGACCCCAAGACGCACCTGCACATCCCGTACCGTGAGAACAAGAACCTCACCGGAACTGCACGTTACACTTCGATCAACACCCACCTGGGTGTCGAGCAGTCGCGCCGCGACGACCTCGAGTCGCTCGGCTACGTTCTCATGTACTTCCTCCGTGGCCAGCTTCCGTGGCAGGGCCTCAAGGCGGCGACAAAGAAGCAGAAGTACGACCGCATCATGGAGAAGAAGATGACCACCCCCACCGACATTCTCTGCCGCGGCTTCCCGAATGAGTTCGCTATCTACCTCAACTACTGCCGCTCGCTTCGCTTCGACGACAAGCCAGACTACTCGTACCTCCGCAAGCTCTTCCGCGACCTCTTTGTGCGCGAGGGCTTCCAGTATGACTATGTCTTCGACTGGTCGGTCCAGCCTCCTCCCCCCAAGGATGACGAGTCGGCGTTCATGCAGCAGCAGAAGCGCCGTGTTGTCGCCGACGCCCACCTCGGTGGCCAGGTTCAGGACTCTCAGGTCGACTCGCAGCAGCGCCAGCTGCGCTCTCAGACGCGCAAGGACGCACGCGACCCTCGCAGCGGAGCCTGGTAATCGAACTTGCCAAGATTGGTCGATGGCTACGCAGCTGTCACCCTACATTGTCAAGGTGTCCTGTCATGCTTTGAAATTGGTGGAGAAGTGACGTGTAAGAGAGGGCGAAGAGGTGGATGGCAGCAGCAGCAGCAGCAGCAGCGGTCGCGGATGCGTTGGAGATCTTTAACTCAGCGCGCCACGGAACACACACGGCTCGACAGACGTCGCTGCACTGCCAGCTCATGGTTCCCCGGAGTCGCGGCGCCGGTTATCAACGCTCCGCTACGATCCCCATTACCCTCGTCATTCGCTCTCTCAGCACTGGTCCCCTGTAAAGGCTCCCCTCCCATCATTCACGACTAAACCAATTCCTCATTTGCGTCTCTCCCCTCCACTCCAGATTCCCTCTCATCCACATTCAAACATCCGGTTTCGATTCCAAGCTCCGCCCCATCCTTAATATACCCCCCGCGTCTCGCACTTCGACTGCCTCGAGTCGGTCACGCCCCGCGGCTCATGAGCTGCTCTCCAAGCGCCAATTCACTCGCGCGCTTCCTACTCTTGGGACGACATCGCTGCCTCAACGGCATCGTTTCCTTATCTCTGTTGATACTCCCTCCACCCTCTTCCACCCTCTACTCCTCACCACGTCCAACACGACCATCGCCCGGCGCCAGCCAGGGCTACGAGTCCCCGTTAACCCCCCCTCGTCTCTGCATAGACAATGAGGATTGGGGTCGGGAGGGCGCCAAGTCCGCCCTGTGTTGTTGTGGCTCCCTTTAATAGTCACGCGCCCCCTGGCGAGCATTGTAATGATGCACGTAGTGATCATGTCTTTATGCGGCAACATCGTTGCATTCGCTCACGCGCCTGTCATCCATCACCTTTGCAGGGCATCCTGTCCCCTACATGCGAGAATCTCCTGCCAATTGTCCGGCCCTGTGACTTGAAACGCGTGCCATGCAGGCCCTGTCGAAACTGGGCTGGAGCCGTTCGTGTCTGGTTTCAGAAGTCAACGGTTGGACGTGCCTGCTGGACCGAAGGTGGTCGTAATCCCTGCATACCTGGACCACGTCCACGACTGGCAGAGGCACTAGAGTTGACGACACACTGACATGACAGACTCTAGTTCAGTCTTGTGACTGTTTCGAAGGCGTGCATTCGAATTCTAATAGATGGAACAGATGGCTCTCGACTTCTGGTACGTGTGTAGATGAGTGGCGACAGCGTTTTGCGGACGGATCTCACTGCCATCTTTCCGCTCTAGCTGGGAGCAGACAGGCTTAGTCGGCCTTCTTGTCCGACTTGGCGCCGGTCTGGACCGTCAATTGCGTTCTTGCCACTTGTCATCTCCTCATCTTCAACTGCGGTCGCTGCGACGGCGGACAGTGGATGAAGCCGCCCACGATGCCCATCCAGCGATGCCGCCGGGCATCGAATTCTCGTCGCCCGCATCCTTGACAGTGCTTGAACTCACAGCCTTAATGTGCTCGTCGGCGAGACGGTCGTACTCCTGGGCTTGCTGGTTTGCCTGCCTCTTGAGAGTGTCAAAGTCGCGTCCCTGCGCCTCGAGCTCGCGGACACGCTTGCGGAGCTCCTCGGTCTCGCCAGCGGCTTGCGAGCCCTTGGCCATCTTTGCCGAGAGGGCGTTCAGTTGGTCCTGAGTGTTGATGAAGTCAAGAATGATGTAGAAGACACGCGAGAGGATGAGCGAGAGGAAGAGGGTCGCGCCAGTGAGATAGACTGGATGTCAGCGGGAGTTTCAAGATGACCAAGTGCCACCAAGGCCGTGACAGTATTGACAGCCGATAGCCGGTAGCGCGCCAGGATATTTGCCGGAGGCGCTCGAGCGACGAGAAGAATGGTGCAAGCGGTTCACGCCAGCCCATCGGGTACGCGTGACGCGAGATCCACGAACTCGAGGTCGACATGGCACTTCTGAGAACCCAGATCCCCCTCCCACCGCAACAGAAATACGATGTACGCCAGGTACTCACGGTTACGCTGCGCGTAGAAGCGGCGGGCAGCACTGAACGTCAGCTTATTCACCCCACTTCCAAGCGCAACGACGCACTATGTGATCTCAGTACGCGCGTCCGTGACGTCAGGCCCGGCGGCCGCCTTGGCGCCCTCCTGCGCGATGCGGACCATACGCTGGAGAGCATCGACAAAGAGCACCGCGATGAAACTGAGAGTTAGTAGTGTCCGCGTCGTCAGTGGTGAGCGCACATGAAAGTGATTTTGAGCTGGGGTCAGCGCTGTTCTCTGCTCGGCAGGCATGGAAAACTCACGCCGTACTGGACCTTGGCGACGACAGGGTTCTCGCTCAAGAAGCGCATCAAGCTGTAGGTCAGTCGTGCCGGGGTGTGCAACACGAACCGCTTGCGCATTGTGAATGGCATGGGCGCGATGATGACTGTGAAGAGCCCCGCCTCAGCCATGAGGAGGGCGAAACACACTGTGGTCAGTTGTGAGTGGTGTTGCTGGCCTACTAGTGTAGTAGAGCTGAGGGGTTAGCTTGGCCATGGAGCTCTTGTCTTCTCACCGTCATGATGGAGAGGGTTGGGGTTTGAGAAAGGAGGGAGAGCGAAAAGGAGAGAAAAACAGGAAGCGAGTCCAGAACGGTTGGAAGGAGCAAGTAGTGGGACGGAGGTTGTATGAGCCCAACTTGGTGTCGACTGCGGCAAGAGCTGGGAGAGCGTGCAGTAACGTAACTGTAACGTGGAGATTAGAATGATCGTAATCTGGCAACGCGCAGTATTCTGTCATTTTGTATTCTGTCATTGTGTCATTCTGTCAGCCACGCCCGCGCACGCGCACACGCGCCGATCCTTGCCCTTGCCTCGCTTTGTCTTCCTTGATCCCCTTGGAGTCACGATACGTCATCACCTCCCAACCTTGCCACACCGGAAATATTCCCGGCAATAGCTTATATTGCAGGTTGATCCGAGCTATTCATTCCACAGGCCCAGTGTATTCAGCGAGATAGAAACCACAACAACCACCCAGACTTTGATCCTTCCTTCCACTCGCTCCAGTCGCTCTAACCCCCAGCAATCTAGGTCTGTCCTGGCCCGTCACATCAAAACATGACAGACGTCCTCGTCAAGGTGAGCTTCCATCGCTTACGGCCAACTCACACCAGGCGTTTGACTCGCTGCTAGGGAGGACAGTCGTCAACAGCCGCCTCTCTGGCAGCAAGGTCAAGGAACTCCAGGAACTTGCCATAAAGGCAGTGGCACACGACCACGAACTGGTCACATCGCTACTCAAGCTAAACACATCACTTCCCCCCGCAAGCACGGCGCGTATAAGCTCACTCTATGTGTTCGACGCCATCGCACGTGCAGCCAAGGCCAAGGCGGCGGGCACCCAAGTGTCAACAGAGCGTGGGCGAGGCACGCCCGCCGGCTTGCTTGCCAAGATGGAAGCTGTGGTTGGCGAATGGATCCAGGGCATGGTCGACGATGGAAAAGGCGGGGTCTGGTCGGATGGCAGGGTGAGCTTGGCCACGGTTGTTGGAACCTGTGCATTGACCACCAGGACAAAACTCGCAAGGTGGTGGAAATCTGGAGGAAGGGTTCAACCTTTCCCGATTCTTGTGTCAATCAACTAGCAGCTAGAATCGCTGCCGCATCAACACCAGGATCGCGCTCGCCACTTGGTCCAGTGGCACAGAAACCAGGTAAATATCTTGACTTGACGCTATGCCCTTGGCATAACACACACACACCCGAATACACACACATGCAGACTTACAAGGCAACTGGCATTTATGGCACGGCAGAGCATTACGAGCTTCTCTATCGCCGCCGCTCGTATCTACATCTACTCGGTTGTAGGCGCGCCGACCGCATGCATCCGTTCTGCACGCTAGATGGCGCTCCAGGTGCCGTGTTCCCTTCCTGTCCTTCGTTACATCAGCTGAGACCGTAGCACGCTCCACAACACCCGTCGAGCCACCACCGTTCCACCTTATCGAGAGATCCGCACGTACAATGGGCGGCACGCCCAATTCACACTCACCCGCACCTCAGCAGCAGCATGGTCAGCTGCCTCCAGAGATCATGGCCATGCTGGGCGTCAAGGAGAAGGAGCCAGAACCTGTCGCAGCCCCTGTCCCGTAAGTCTAAACACAGCTGATGTCAGGCTGATGGTAGGAGGCAATCCAATGCCGCCCTCGACGCCGTGCTCGCCAACGTGCGGAAACCCGCGACGCCGAACCTGGACACTGCGAGCCTCGCGGCACTCGCAAACCTCGGCGCCACACTCGGCCAGAAGCCGCCATCGTCCCAATCCGCATCAGCACAGCCGCTCCCGCCACGTCCCAACGATGACCGGAATGGCCACCCATCACGCGATGGCAGTCGTGACGGGCGGGAACGTCGGCGTTCGCGCTCACCGGACCGCTACCGCGACCGCGCGGGGGACTGGCATGACCACCGCGACGCGCAGCGGGGGAGTTGGGACCGCGATGGCGACCGCGACCCGAGAGGACGCGATCCTCGTGATCGTGACTACCAACCACGCGACAGGGACCCGCGCGGCTACCGCGGCGACCCTCGCGACCGCGATCGTGACCACAGGGACTACGGCCATGAGCGTGACTATGCACGTGACCGGGATCCTCGTGAGGGGCGCGGCCGCGATCCCCGTGAACGCGAGAGCTCGAGGGACCCGCGCGACTCTCGCGACCGTCCGCCTAGTGGGGAAGGGAGGAACACGCTACCCCCCAAGCCTGATGGCCTCCCGCCGCGTCCCACGCCTCCGAGCACTAACATGCCGCTCCCGCGCCGCGGTTCGCATTCCCAGACTCGCGAACGAGACGAGGCGCCGCGCAGTGGGCCGGGCTTCTCGGGCCCCAACGCCGCTACGGGCAGGACACTCGAGACGTTCGACTGGTCAAGCTTCAACGCCGGCGACGGAGCATGCTGGGCGGCTCTTGGCGAAGCGTGGCGTGCGTCGACGGGCCAGGAGCCTAACCAAATGGAACTCATGCAGTTCATGGTGACACAGATGAGCGGCATGCGCGGGATGGGCATGGGTGGAGGTGCTAGTGGCTCTGAGATGGGGGGTATGGGAGGAATGGGCATGGGCGGGTTCCAGTAGACTAGCTAGATGTATTTTAGTGCATGTTGATGATATGCGACGTCTTTCACGTGTCTCAGGAAGCTAGATGGAAACTGTACATGACTATGCGCTGTAAGCCTCGCCCATGGCCTCCAGCAGCTGGCGTGCACGCTCCCTTCGTCGTGAGCGCTCCTCAGCGTCGGAGGCGTCGGTCTCCTCTTCGTCTTTCTTGGCCTCCTCCGCCTCCGCCTCCTTACTCTCTCCTTCCACCTCTGCCGTCGCCGCAGTCTTCCCCTCCTCCTCCTCCTCCTCCACCACCACCACCTCCTCCTCCTTCGCATACTCCTTCGCCTTGGTCACTAACGCCTGCTCGTCAGTTGTATGCTAAGCTGACAACTCACCCCTCGCACACCACCCATCACCGTCTTGAGGTACGCGACAACGACCGCGACATGCTCGCCTGGAACTTCGGTCCACACGTTACGCAGCAGCCACCCTTGCCTTGCCTTGTTGAACTTCCACGAAGCCGTTCCAAACTGCTGCGCGTAGTGGATCGCTTCCATCAGCTTTCATACTTGGCTAGGCAGGCAGAACTCAAGACGCACCCTTCTTGGCCTGGTCGGACAGGTTCTCGTCCGCAAAGATTGGGGCGGACGTGTCGAGCGCGGCCTTCTTCTTGGCTGGCTCGGCTTTAGGCTCTTCGGCTTTGGAGTCTTCGCGTTTGCGCTTCTTGTCCTTTTTGCCCTTCTCCTCCTCCTTTGCGTCGCCTTCCTCGACAGCCTTAGCTTTCTTGGCCTGTTGTCAGGTTGCCATCTTTCAGAAACTGACCTCCTTGGCGGCACGTTTCCTCGCCTTTCGCTCCTCCTTGGTCTCCTCTTTAGTCTCCTCTTTAGTATCCTGGGTGACCTCAGAGGCGTCTTCCTTGACTTCGGGGGCTTCAGCCGCTCGCGCATTCTCCTGTCGTTAACTAGTCCAGAGAATTGCAAGTCACCTCCTTCTTGGCAGCCTTCCTGGCCTTGCGCTCCTCCTTGGTCTCTTCGGCAGTGTCCTTCATGTCGGCTGCCTCGGTGACTCGTGCGCTTTCCTGCTGTTTAACTGAGGCTACGAGCGCTTAGATTACCTCCTTCTTCGCAGCCCGTCTTGCACGCCTCTCCTCCTTAGTCTCCTTGCGCTCGTCCGACATTGTGATGTGGTGATGGAAGATGAGAAACCAAAATATTTGTCCTCCACCGCGGGGCCCACTGCATTTGTTGGGTTGCATATACTAGTCCGCATTAGGGAACCCACGTGGTCCCATTACAAAGAGATTCGAGCTCAGGGGAGGACGTCACGCCCCCCTGATGCTACCCTGCCACGGGGCATCGAGGGGAACCTTCCTCGACCTGCTCGGCCTCATCGCCATCGCTGCTCGACAACTCTCCTTCAGTTCTCGATTGCATCAAGACATCATCCCCAGTGCCGTGTAACAACAAGGCGTAGTTTCACAACACCTTCAACGGCATATCCACCCACGACGCTACTCGGCGCGTCTTCACTTCGTCCACCCTCCCCTTCCCCAATTCCACCACACACCATGGGCTTGTCTCTCTCGCGCATCTACTCGAGTTTATCGAGCCTGGCGTTCTGGGGGAAAGACAAGGAGGTCCGCATCCTCATGGTCGGCCTCGACTCTGCCGGAAAGGTGCGTCGGCAAGCTGCTTGGCCTGTTGGGCTGGCTTAGTCATCGAACGGCTAGACCCGCCGACGCCGTGTCCTATGGTCAGCTGACAACAGACAACGATCCTCTACCGCCTGCAAATCGGAGAAGTAGTGTCCACCATCCCCAGTGCGCTGCCTCTCCTGGCCTGACTAACCCCAGCCATCGGCTTCAATGTTGAAACGGTCTCATACAAGAACATCAACTTCCAAGTGTGGGACCTCGGAGGGCAGTCGAGCATTAGGCCATACTGGCGATGCTACTACGCCAACACACAAGTACGCCCCACAAACCCACCCCCCCACTGACGCCAGGCAATCATCTACGTGATCGACTCGGCAGACGCTGCGCGCCTGCCTACATCTCGCTCGGAGTTGTTGACAATGCTCGCCGAGGAGGAGCTCAAGAACGTTCCGGTACTAGTGTTTGCCAACAAGCAGGATATGGCTGGCGCTCTGTCGCCGGCAGAGATTAGCGACAAGCTCGGCCTTGCCGGGCAGGAGAAGGGGCGCGAGTGGAGTGTGCGCGGGAGCTGCGCGACCAAGGGCGAAGGACTCGAAGAGGGGCTTGACTGGTGAGTCTGGGGTCGATGCGTGCGAGGGTGTGTTGCGCAAGTGCGTGTATGGGAGTGTGCGGTTGGCAGCCTGCGTTGCGCGTAGCAAAACGAGCTAGGAGGGTTTGCAAGCGAGCACCGCTCTCAAGCACAGCGTGGTGCCGCTGCTCGGTGCCTTGGAACCTTTCTGCGCTGCAAGGATGTGGATCTGCATGGGCATCGCTTTGAGCGAGCGCTGGAGACGCGGACGATGGGGGGCGGCGCAGTCGAGCCATCGCGTCGTACGACGCCCTCGCAACCTCGGCATTCGTGCTGGAGCCGCCAAGCGAATGAGCAGGCAAGACCTGGGCAGTCGGTTGTGCACCGTCTGGTTTGGGACGATTTCCCCTCTCCCCCCCTCATTGCTCGCTTGCTCTAACGCTAACCCCAGGCTCGTCAACACAATACAGAAGTAGTCATCGTCATCTCATCACAGGCCTAGATCGGGAGGCGAGCCAGTTTGGATGCATTGTAGTGTCTCATATTCGCCCTCAATGCCTTGTCTCCTGAGCAGGAACAGCCCATGTGGAACACGCCACAGGGGGGTGAGTAACCGTGCGTGGATGGGAGAACAGGGCGAGTACCTGGGCGCCCTCTGTGGCGGCTCGTTTCGTAAACCGCTCGACCTCTTCCTGACATGGTCCTGTCCCCGTCTGGACACTAATCTTTCGCATTCTGCTCTTTCCCTCCAAGGGAGGTCGTCTTCGGGTTGGGCCACTCAGCATACGCCTTGTACAGACGCGCCAGAACCCGCTCTAACCGAAAGACCTCCCTCTCGGCGTCGGATATTTGCCTCTCAAGACTCGGAAGCTCCCAATCCGCGACCGTCGCGCGGCGGCCCTTCAGCACGCGGAGCCGCTCCTCGTTACTGGGTAGCACACGCTGGTCGATTTGACGGATCTTCTGCTTCAGGTCCTTCCGCTTACCGCGCACCTCGGCACACTCGCGCACTGTCATGGCACACGACGTGTTGCAGTACGCGCATGGCTCAATAGCGCCCGCGGGAATGCCAATCTCAACTGCGCGAAGGAACTTGGACAGCATGTCGTGCGTCGGCGATCCAGCCTCAAAGTCTCTCAGAGCACTAATGTCAGCGGACCATAGATCGCCCGCAACTCACGCCTTGATAGAGTCTGCACCGGCCAAGATGATGGGACAAGCAGCTAGGGTGTGCGCTTCCTCATCATGACAGACCTGACACCCGTGGAACGTTGTAGCCGTCCGCGCACGCTTCGAACCCACAACAGACACGGGACGGGAAGGAGGGCGCGAGTCAACGTCGACCTCGATAGGATCGCCTTCTGTACCGCTGGCGCTGTTGCGAGGCCGCTTCTTTGACTTCTTGCGATCTATTTCGTCACGCTCTTTGCGAGCAGTCTCCATCATGGAGAGAGCCTCGAGTCCGCTGGCCTGGGGATCAGCGAAGCTTGGGCATCGGCTTACCTTGGCTTCGGCCGTGTCGTTGCTTGCCTCGATTCCTTCACGGTACGACTTGATGTTCCCCCAGGAGAGCAGGCCTGGGCAGTCTCGAAGGTTGTGGTCCTGCTGGCACCAGTAGCACCACTCCTCAGCCTTCTCCGAATGGTCACCATACAACCGGGGCTCGAATCGAGATGAGTCACCCAGTTGCATCGAACTCCCGATGACCGGCTGAGCGCCCGTGTCTTCTAGAGAGTCGCTTGAGAGCTGAACGATCTTGCAGGACGATACATTGGACTGATGTGGATCGAGTGTCGATGGTGGTTCTGGTTCATGGTCTCTTGCAAGCACAGAGGTCTCAGTTGAAGCGTTTCCGTTGGTCGCAGGCCTGAGCGGAACTGCGCAGGTTAGCGAGGAACTTTGGGCCGCGACTCACGCTCCGCGATGCGTATCGGGTTGCTCGGTCCAGCAACACTAGTAGGTTCTGGGCCGGCCTGAATTGAGCGGATGATCGATGAGGCTCCACCAGATGGTGGAAGTAGTCGGTGTGGGGGTAACGGCTGAGGTGAGAGATGGATCTGAGTCTGAGGTTGGCTAGCGGGGACCGGCTGGTTTTTGAAGGGCGGGATGGATTGTGTAACAGTGTGTTGAGCGGGATGGGGCACGGGATGGGTCATGGGCTCCGGCGCGGGATAGAACATGGAGTAAGGCGTGGGGTAGGTGATGGGCTGCGGCACGGGGTATGTCGTGGGCTCCGGTGCCGGGTCGAGCATAGGTCGGGTGGGCTGGTGCGCCACAAATTTGCTTCCTGGGGATGGTCCTTGATACATTTGCGGCCCAGCATTGACGTGCGTAGTAAAGCCATTGTGAGGGTGGCCCAGGGACGCCGGAGGCTGGGGCTGGTTGCTCGGCCGCAGAGCCGTCTGGAAAAATGGGTTCATAGGTCGGGGAGCCGGTTCAATGGCTGGGTTCATTGACGGCATAGCTGGTTGAACGGTTGGTTTCATCGACGGTGGAGCCGGATGAACGACCAGGTCCATCGGTTCGCCCGAATCGATGAAGTAGAAGACAGCGACCACCGATCTCGTTTCGGAGAAGCGTCTGACAGAGTGTTGTGTAAGTACTGGCAGACCATCTGCGATCTTGGCCAATAACACATAAGCATCTTTGCGTATCATTGTCGGAGCGGTGGATCTGGCGAGTTCTCCCCAGGCTGTAGCATAGCCCATGATATAATCCGTCATCTGTAGGAGCCTGTAAAGGTCCCGCAGGATATCTCGGCCGGCGATAACGTTTGCGGTGTGATTAGGTTCTGGCACCATCTTCAAGACTGGCCATCTCACGCGTTCCGGCACAGGACGACTTGGCGCCACGGTTGGAGCTACCTTGGCGGTCAGGACCTCACCAGCGGCGACGCGTCCGATAGCCTCCCCCACCGCTACGACAACTCCAAGTGGCGATTCTTGGGAGGCGGCAGCCAGGCGCGCAAGCCGCTGTGCAGCTGTGGCAGGCCCGGGAGCGGCTCTCGGTTCAGTGCCGATAACCTTCAAAGGCGCGGCCGAAGCCTGAGGAGCGCCCATGGCCTTGGAAGCAGCACATTGTCCTGCGGTAGGGGCCGATGGAGCATGTAAAGACGGAGGGCCCGCAAGATGGGATTGTGACGCTGTGAAATTGGAAGCACTCGCAGCGACCAGTGCCTCCGCACGTTTCTTCTCGTCGAGACTGTGCCACCTTTGCAGGAGCACCCGCTCGTGGTTAGTGAGCTTGCGTTTACCTCCTGCTGCTAAACCGCCGATGATTGTACGCTGCTCGTTGCTGAGATCCTCAAAGTCTCTAGGGCCCTCATCGGTGGAAAGGTCTTCGTCGTCGCTAATAAGGTCGAGGTCGGGACCGGGTACGAAATCGTCGTCTGTATCTCTGCCGCTGTCCGCGTCCTGGCTGGGCTCTTTGCCCTTGCGTTTTTTGCGCTTCTTCTTTTCAGGCGTGTTGCGACCAAATTCAGCACTCTCCAGCGTGTATTTGACCTTCTTCTTCATGGCACGCAGGCGACCCTCAACGGCTCTGGCAGCCTCTCGTTGGGCCGCTTCAGTAGCCTCAGCTTGCTGCAAGAACTGAACCCAGCCGTGCTCGTCGAACTCTGGCTCAATTTCAGGCTCGTCCAAACCTGCCACAGCGACATCTTCCACTTTGGTCTCCCAGATTTTGGCGAACGAGAAGCCGTTAGCTTTGGAGGCGTCATCGTTCTCCTGTGACGCAGCCTTGGCGGCCTCTGCCGTCTCCTGCACTTTCGCCATCTCCTCGGCCTCCCGCTCGGCATCGTCGATGAGGTCATCGATCATCTTTGGCGTCCAGACGCGCATGGACGACGCATCCTCATCGATCTTGGTGATGTCCTCAGCACCGTAAAGAATGAGGTTCTCGTACTCCCCCTCCTCGCGGTCCTTGCCTAGCTGCTGGACAACGAGATGGTCTAAAAACAAGCTTCTTCTTGCCACTGTTGATGATGCGCACTTGGGGTTAGCGTCTGAGCCGACAGCGGGGTCCCCTCTGCCGAATTCTCCATCATGAGCTTGAATACCAGTACACGCTTGGTTTGCCCATAGCGGTGTGCGCGCGAGATGGCCTGTGTGTGTTAGGGTTGCTCAAGCAGTACAAAGAGCGCACCTGGAGGTCTTGATGGGGATTAAAGTCTGGGTCATGCATGATGACTGGCGTCAGCCGGTCTCGAATACATGGCTGGGCTTACCAGTGTCGGCCGAGGCGAGATTGATACCGACACCTCCAGCTCGTGTCGTGAGTAGGAAGATGAAGTACTCGGAGTCTGGCGCGTTGAACTTGTCAACATCCTTCTGTCGATGTAGCTGGTTGACATCACCGTCGAGACGAAGGTACTTGTAACCTTCTCCGCTGAGAAAGTCCTCGACTATATGTTAGGCATCCCGTGTACGATGTGCAGCTCCACTCACTGAGGTCGAGCGCAATCTTGAACTGAACCACGTCAGCTCTACTCAGCCCATAGAGGCCCCACCTGAGAAAAGAGCAGGACGCGGTGGCCACGTTCTTTGAGTCGGGGGAGGAGCTGTTTGAGGAATAAGAGCTTGCCGCTAGCGTCTACGAGCTGCTTGTGCTGCTCTGCTTGAGGGAGCTCCGCATTGTCCATCTCTGGGGGCGATGAGGTACGGGTGCTGGAACAGCTTCCTCATCTGGCGTGAGCGATTGCCGGTCTGTGAAGGGAGAGTCGGTCGTGCGGCTCTGGTCTCCGGACCGCAACCGACTAGCACATGACGAAGGTCGCGCCACGCACCTCCATCAGGATATTGGTTGCGCTGCTGACGCGCGACATGGTTGCAGAGAGCCCAGAGGGCAGAGTCGTGTGTGGCCAAGCAAGGCCGTGAACGCGTTCAGGCGTAATGGGTAATTGATGGATCTCAATCGAAAGGATGATGTAGCAAGCGGACGCGCGACAAACAACAATCTACGGACATGAGCGGACCTCCGCATCCAGGTTGAGGTTGAGGTGAGCTGTCGAGTTGGCATTCCGAACCTTGGATGCATACTGAACCTTGGGGCAGACCGCAAGCAGAAAGTACAGTACTTTAAGGCTTGTCGCGCTGTGAGCCGCAAGGCAAGTAGGTAGCAGACCCAGTTGGGAGACCCCGTTGTGGCGCTTGTTTGTGGCTGATTGAAGGAGCAGGAGGAGCTGAGGACGTTTCACGTCCTCGGGTGGGAGCGGTTAGTGGTCATGGGCGGATGTGAGGAGCTAAAAGCCCTAGAAATAGATATCTTCTCTTACTCGACACCGCCATTCCTCTCAGGGGCAGGCAGTAGAGAGACATTCACTCTTTCAAACTTTCCCGACCCTCCTCTTCGAACGTGGGACCCGGCCAAGTTGGAGCTTGTCACTCCCCAGTGTGCTTCGGACCTGAGGTGGACACCCTAACCTCGGCGCAATCGCTTTCCGTTTCAATTGTGTTCATGTCATTGGCGTTTCTGAGATACTGAAAGAATGGAGAGCCAAACTTGACTACAACTGTGGCGACTCGGTTGATAGTTGGCTCCCCGTGTCTGTGCCCGACCAGTGTTCCCCACTCGGACAGCTGCTACCAACGCGCCTTCTAGGCCGAGCGCGCGGGACAGGGTACCAACCCCATTCACCTCGGTTCATCGACAGCGTGATTGCGCGCATCCCCTCTTCCGTCCGCCAGGCGATGACCTCGTCCCCACTCGGCCCTAGATCTGCAACGAACGGTAGACGAACCTGCGAAATAATTGGCACAGCATCCATTCGGCGGAGATGAGAGTCCATCGCAGTGCGGCACCACGCCTCTACCCGCCCGCGGGCTGGCGGTCGGAAACGAGGTCCTCGTCCTGCGCCTCTCGGAGGGTAGAAGTAAAGGAGAGCACGGTCGTGGCCCTCGTGGATGAACTCGTCTGAGACGGCGTACCACTCCTCACGCGTCATCTTGGATTGTTGGTGGCGCCACGTTTCGGCGCTTGGATTAATCATTGTCAGGCGTTTACTCACCCTTCGAAAGCATAGTGCAGGACAGCCAAGTAATAGACAATTGAGAACGTCCGTTTTAGTTTCGGAACCGAGCCACAGATGAGGGACCAGCTCGCTGCCTTGGTGTAGGCGAATAGACCAGGCTGGGTCGGATTGGGAAGTTGACTGGGGAGACTGACTGGTTCCAAGTACAGTGGAAGCGCCGGGAACGGCGAGCTGCTTGTCTGGAATAGGAAGTCGAGGTCGTGTTTGCTGAGTGACTCTGCCATTTCGCTGGATGATGTGGATGAAGGCACGGATTAGTCTTTTAGAACGGACGTCAGGAAGGGGATGCAGCACCGTTGCTCGGCGTGGAGGACTGCGTGTGCGCAGAGTTGCAATGTGTAGTTGGTAGGCCGAAACCCTGTCCTTTCCGCCGTTCAGGTCTAGAGCTGAGAAGGCTGACAACAAGGGTGAGACGGAATGTGAGCAGTATCCTGCGCGGAACATTCTCTGACAATGTTGCGGCACGCACATTGTGATGTTCCATGTTTGTCCTGACCAGGGGTGTGGGTTCGATTACAGCATCGCCAGGAGTGTGGGAGTGTGGCACCTCAGGTAAGAGATCGTGATTAAATATTGTGACAGCATCGTAGTCGTCATCGTCATCTGCAGAAATACCCTGTGTCTATATGGTCTCAGATCTTGGCCGCCTTGAGCTTCTTGCGAAGAGCCGCCAGCTCAGCCTTGAACGCCTTGGCCTTGGCCGTCTCTTCCTCGACATTGCCCTCCTCACGCCCGGTGCGGATGTTCTTCACGACAAGGTTCTGCGCCTCGAGCTTGGACTCGAGATCGCGCTCCTCTGGGCTCTTCGACGCCTGCGCAGCAGCAGCAGCAGCCTTCTTCTTCTCAGCCGACTTGGCCCAGTTCGCCTTGTGGTCGACCGCCCCCTTGGGCTGTGGAGCTGGCTTGGCATCGGCAGCAGGTGCTCCCTCGTCCTTGGGCACATCGTGCCCGCCGAACTGCTTCTGCCATGCCGCCTCCTGCTCCTCGGGGTCATCGATTCTCTTGAACAAGTGCGCCGCCTTGCCAACCTTGTGGCCAGGAAGGATGTCGATGGAGAACTCCTCGGGCAGGCTGCGGGCAGGAGCGTTGAGCTGAGTGAGCACGTCTGTGGACGTGCTAGGCATAAAGGGGTGGAAGATGACGGAGATGAGGTAGACGAGGTTGATGCCGTTGAGGATAACCTCGGCGCAGCGCTCGCGGTGGTTGGCAAGGAGGGCGTTATCAAGACCCGAGTCCTGGAGGTACTGGTTCCCGCGGTGCGAGATCGCCATGGCGGTAGAGAGACCGCCGCGGAGCTTGGTGGCATCCATGAGCTCGCGGTACTCCTTGAGCTTGGCGTTGATGTCGGCGAAGAACTCGTCATCGAGCTTGGCCCACTCGGAACTCTGGCTCGACGGCTTGGGCTTGCCCCCGGCGTCTGACGGGCCAGGCACAACCGAGTCGAACTTTGCGTTTGTAAACTTGATGACACGGTTGACAAAGTTGCCAAGGTTGTTCAACAGCTCGTTGTTGATCGAGGCGATGAACTTGGACCACTGGAACGAGGTGTCACCAGTTTCCGGGCGCTGCGAGAGGAGGTAGTAGCGCCAGGCTGAAGCAGGCTGACCGGTCTCGGCGGCATTGTTTCCGAAGACACCGACGCCACGAGACTTGGAGAACTTGGTGTCCTCGTAGTTGAGGTACTGGGTCGACGAGATGTTGTGAAGCATGGTCCAGGGGCGGCCGTCGGCAAGCAACATGGCGGGGAAGAGGACGGTGTGGAAGTAGACGTCTGGGCATAAGCTTGTACACAAATACACAAATGCACTCACTGTCCTTGCCCATGAACTGGTACAACTCGACGTTCTTGGGGTTCATCCACCACTCCTGCCACTTGTCAGTGTACGACTTGGTCATCGAGATGTATCCAATGGGCGCGTCGAACCACACATCTGCTGGTCAGCCGATGCCCAAACATGGTGATTTACAGATGACCTTGTCCTTGAGCTTGTCGTCCTCCTCCTTGTCGCCGACCGAGGGTACGGGTACACCCCATTTGAGGTCGCGGGTGACAGCCGAGGGGCGGAGGCCATCACCAAGCATGCGTGGTTCAATAATCTCTCCCTTGTCGGTAATGACAACGTTTGAAGACCACTTGCCCTTGACACGCGCGCCCTGCATCCACTCCTCGAGGCGAGACTGGATTGCGTTCAGGCGGATGCACGAGTGGGTCGATGGTCGGACAGACACCTTGTGGTTTTTATCCCGCTTGCAACGAGGGTGGAGGAGCTCTGTGGGAGAGGAGAAAGTGAGCGAGCACTTGTCGCACTGGTCGCCACGGGCGTCCTGAAGTTAGTGGGTCAATTCATCACACCTTGACTCACGTCGTAGCCGCAGTTGGGGCAGACACCCTCGACGAAGCGGTCGGCGAGGAAGAGGCCGTCGTCCTCGCAGTACGTCTGGTCGCTAGTCTCGAGCTGGAAAAAGTTGTTTTTGTGGATGTGCTTGTAGATGTCCTGGGTGACCTCGGTCTGGGCTGGGTCGGATGTGCGGCCCCACATGTCAAACCCAAGCTCGAACCAGTTGTACACCTCAGTGTGGAGCTTGTTGAATTTTGTCGTGAGCTCCAGCGGGGTGATTCCTTCCTCGAGCGCCTTGGTCTCAGTCGCAGTGCCGTACTCGTCGGTACCACAGACCTGTTAGTCGTCAGTGCCATGTCCGTCACGTAATCAGCAATCAGCGTACAAAGAGGGTTGGGATATTCTTGGTGCGGTTGTAGCGCGCGAACACGTCGGCGGAGAGGGTTGAACCGATAATGTTGCCCAAGTGAGGGACATTGTTGACATCTGTTTTGTCAGCCATAGGCGGCAGACGGCAAGAGATGGGACTCACAAGGAAGGGCGGAGGTGATGAGGACGTTGTGCTCGCCCTCCTTGGGGAGGACAGGGCCCGAGTTTGGGTCATGCACGTGCATGAGGAGGCCGTCGGCCTTGCGGAGATTCCTGTCGGACATGGCTGCGGACTGGTATCCCAAGACGGTGAGCGGTAGAGAGATGTCGACGGTTGAGATTGGGTTGACGACCGACGAGGCCTGGGGTGGCAGTCGCTGACTCGAATTGCCCGCCCGCGCTCAATTGCTGGAAAATTGCGGGGCCCACCAAGCTCAGGCACGCTCATCAACAATTTCTGTCTCCAGCCGAGTGAGCGTGATGCCGTCCACCCCTTTCCAGTCCACAAACATGTCTGCCCTCGCTGCCCGTCGCGCAGCCCAGGCCAAGCTGAAAGCTGCGGCGCCAGCTGCTGTAAACGAGGCCTCTCCGCCGCGCGAACCTACCCCACCTCCGAGCCCCGCGCCGTCCATAACGACCGTGTCCGAGTCCGAGATCGAAGTCGAATTCGAGGAGCCCGTAAGCAAGAAGCGCCGCGTAAACAAGAAAGAGAAGAAGGAGCAGCGCAAGGAGAACCCGGACAAGAAGAAGGGAAGGTTCTTCGCCCCGGGGCCAGTGGAGGCGGAGCCCGAACCCGAGCCCAGGTCGAGGAGGAAACGGGCGTACTCGCCTGGTGCGCCTCTTCCGAGCGACAACTCGTTGGATGAGGAGGACGATGGGGACGATGGCAGTAGCGATGACGAGGGAGCCTTTCTCAGCGGCGCCGTCACTCCGTGGTCGACTGGGCTGAGTCCGGGCCCAGATGTAGCGCAGAGGTTGAGGTGAGCTCCCAGCACTCGAGTTTGCTGACAACAGCAACGCTCAGTTGCGACCATACACGTCCGAGTTCCAGCCACGCGAGGGGGTGAACGTCGCCACGCTCAAGAAGGGGTCATTGCCTACCGCTCTCGGATTAGGTCCGGCAGTCGCGATTTCGTTGGGTGAAGGAGAGGTACGTGTCGCACGCGGGCCTGTGGGGCAGGTCTGACGAACAGACACTTGCAGTCGTCGGCACTTTCAGGATCGTCCCTCTGCAGCACTCGGTATCCCTCCTGTCCACGACTCTGCGTCCGGCAGAAGACGACGTCGAGGTGTATCCCGTCTTCGCGCCTACGTGCCACCCAGTGCCCGTTATCGCACCCATCATTAATCCTGACCAGCTGGCTTGCTCTTCCGTGCTCGAGGATATCAGGTTGCCCAAGGGCTTCCTGCGCGATGCGACTCGCGCCATCGTCCTTTTACAGGAGAACCGCACCGGTATCGACAGTCTGTCTGGAGACGTCGTGCCGGGCTTCAACAACGTTTGGGCTGGAGAAAAGGGGGCGTGGGGGCTCTCAGGTATGCAGCCGGTGAGTTGTGTCATGCAGCTTGACGTTTGTAACATGCTTCTGACAACTTTGGCTCGTGTCGCTTCAGCTGTAAATGTTCGTCTGTCAAGCTGACAGCAGGTCACCGCCAACTTCACTCCGGTATACGCGCACACTACGCCATCCTCGTGGAGCGATGCGCTCGCGTCGCTCAAGCAGGCACCTCCACCCGATGATGACGACGAGGACACCCCGGCCGAGTGCATCCCCGTGGTGGTTGTGAAGGGCCCGAAGCGAAGCGGCAAGTCGTCACTCGCTCGCGCGGCCCTGAACCACCTCTTGGGCGACTTTGCGCGTGTGGCATGGCTCGAATGTGATTTGGGCCAGGGCGAGTTCGGCCCAGGTGGCACAGTGGGCCTGTGGCTCATCGACGCCCCCGTCCTCGGTGAGCTCTAATGCGAGTAATCTTACACCAGGGCCACCATTCACACACCCGCGCGAGCCAGCGCGTGCGACGTACCTTGGCGAACTGAGCCCGCAGCCGTGTCCCGACGCATACATGGCAGCAGTGCACTCTACCATCCAGCACTACCAGTACGAGGTGCAGTATCCCCCCGCGTCGCTACAGGGTGCGAGTGCACGCCGGACCGACGTGGTTCCCCTCGTAGTCAACACGCAGGGCTGGACGCGAGGGCTGGGTGAGGAGCTCATGCGCGCGATCGAGGTGGCCGCCGAGCCAACCCACATCTTCGCCTTTGACGAGCGTGAGGATGCTCTCGACATGGTACACTCGGGCGGAACAGTGCCTCAATCAGCACGTGTATTCACCGTCGTGCCGGCCCCGGCGTCGCCGCTCCAGCCCCGCTACTCGGCAGCGGACATGCGCGCCCTCGCCCTCCTGTCGTACATGTACTCTGTCGGGCTTGACGGGAGGTGGGACGTGTCCGTGCCCCTCTTCGCCCACCGCCCATGGGTCGTGACGCTAGGGGAGGGCGTTCGGCGCGCCTACCTTATCGGGGAGGGGAGTGAGGCCGTGAACCCCGCCGATTTGCCGCTCGCGCTCAATGCGTCCCTCGTCGCGTTGCTAAACATCCCCGAACTTGAGGGACCATTGTATGAGCAGGGGTCTATTCCGCCAGAGGACGCGACGTGCCTCGGCCTTGCACTCGTCCGCGCGGTCCGTGTCGGGGAACGCACTCAGCTCCAGCTCCTCACGCCCCTCCCGTCCTCTACGCTCGCGCGTGCAACAGCGATTGTGCGTAATGGCGCCTTGGAGCTGCCCCCAGCCGGCATGCTCGACTGGCGTGCACGCGTGCCTGGAGGAGGTGTGCCAGACGAAGGCCTCGCCGGTGTGAGGTGGGAAGACGTACCGTTCTTCGATGCCGCCGGTTCGGGAGCCGTTGGTGGCGAGAGACGCCGGTTCAGGAAGAATCTGCAGCGCAAGAACCAGCAGGGGTAGAGATGATTGATCCAATGCATACATGGGTATTGATGTCTATAGCGCCTAGTCGCGCTTCGTCTTCTTGCGCTTACCTCCCGCTCCGCTGCTCTCTCTTCGCTTCTCCTTCCGACCCTCCTTCTTCTCCTCCTTGGGCTCCTCAGCCGGGGCTGCTTCGCCCTTGATGCTGACGGTCGTGTTCAGACGCGCACGTTCCTGGGGCGTAGCGGAGGCGAGGGCACGAACCTGCTTCTCGGCCGAGGAGAAGTCGGTCTCGGTGTCAATCGCGTACCGCCTCATGTCGAGAGTGTCGAGCATCTCGCGCTGGGCGCTCTTGGCACTGTCCTTTATGCGCGCACGCTCTTCCCGCTCGGCCTCCTTGACGTCCTCTTCAACTGTTGTCACCGCGGGAGCGAACGTTGGCTGCTCCGCAACGGGCACAGCCTCGTCCATCGCGGCACGGTGGATGTCCTGCAGGTGCTTGCTCGCTCGACGGAGGAGCTTGCCGAACAAGGCGAGGATCTGGTGGCTCGGCGCGCCGAGCTCTGTCTCGAGCACCTCGAGGCCCTTGCGCTGCAGGCCCATGGCGAGGAGGATCGCTTGCTGCGCGGCGCTGAGGCCGAGGTCGGGCAGACGCTTGCCGAAGAACAACATGGCAAGCGCTGGCACAAGGTCCAGCACGAGGTGGTAGTCGACCATGCTGTCGGCGTACGACTCGAGGCGCTTCATGTCGAATGGCGAGATGAGGGTACCAAGCTCATCCGATGTCGCGACCTTGCTCTCCTCGCCTTGGCGCGACGCACCCGCAATGACGCTCAGAGCAGTCTCGGCACGGAACTTCTTGAAGCACTCGTAGCTCAAGAGATTCATGAACCGCTGGCGGAAGTCGGTCGCAAAGGCGCCCAGCCATCCTTCTGCCTGGGCAACTGTCGACGACAGCGCACGCAGCATCACAAAGGTGTACTCGCCAGTAAGCGGGTTCTCCTTCTGGCTCGCATAGAGAGGCACGTAACCCGCCTTCTTCCAGAAGCGGAGGAGCTCAGGAGTCAGGCCGAACGACACGCCGAGGTAGTCGAGAGTCTCGGGCGCTCGCTCGCTCAGACGCTGGAGGAGAGGCGGCATCCGCGCAGCGTCGCGTACGGCAATCTTGTCCGTGGCCAGAGACGCGTCGGCGCTGATCTTGGAGTCGCGCACAAAGGCATCTTCGGCCGCATCCGTAGCCACGGCGTCCGCGTCTGTCAGCTTGCCCGAGTAGAAGTCGTCAAGGGCATCAAGTGCGCGCGCACCGTAGCCCATGCGTGCGTAGTCGGGGTGCGTGGCGATACGCACGACACGGGCACCGGAAAGCATCGCAAAGTCGTTGTCTTGGAACTGCTGGCTGATGACCCAAGGGATCATGTCGCCGCTGGACCGAGTGCCGCTGTGCGCCATCTCCTTGAGAATGGCCTCCTTGCTGATGTTGCCCTCAAGCGCGACTTGCAGCACGACGAGTGGGTCGGGGAGCGAAGTGTCATCCTCCTTGAGGGGAGGGAGGAGAACGAACAGGTGGTGCGCTGGCGCGTCCGAGAGCATCTGCAGGTCGTTGGGCGAGTTCTTATAGTGCGATGCCACATACAGCGCCATCATGCGCTGGAGGAAGACTTCGGAGGCAGGGTGGTAGCTGAACAGCGTATCGCGGTTGACGTAGTAGAGCTCGCACTGGGATGGATGGGGACAACCCTGCGCTGCCTTGGATACCACTGACGCGTCGAGGCACAGGAGATGGTTGAGCCACTTTTCCACCTCGTCACCCGGCGCATAACGAATGGGCTCGTCAAGCTTGATCTCCCGCAAACTCCGGACGAGACCCGCTCCTCCCTTTCCGGCGGCATGGGACTTTGAGTTTGCTTTGCCGTTGGCTTCGCCGCCCTTGGTAATGGTCGGTCGCGTCTGCTCACGCAGCTGCTGGATAAGCTTGATCGACAACGACCGGCCAGTGCCCTCGTAGCCGTTGATGGTCGATGCCATGAACACGAGGTATGGCCCGATGAGCTTGCGCACAAGCGGGAGAGGGATCGCGGCAGCCTCATCAATGATGACGAGCTCGGCCTGGCCAAGGACGTGTGCGTCCTCTGGTGAAATGTACTGGATCGTCTGGCGGTGGCCGCGGAAGACGTTAACGCGGACAATGGCCTTTTTGAACTCGGGGTTCGTAGACTGGACGACGTCGTAGTCAATGTGCTCCTCGTAGCCGAGAGCGTCCAAAGCCTTGAACACGAACTCGAACAGCGTCTTGAGGTTCTCTGGGTCAGGAGAGGTGACAAAGATGTTTGAGTAGTCATGTGCAAGTGCAGCGCCGATGGCGAGACCGAGTGCAGCCGACTTTCCGCGTCCACGGCCCGCCGTCAGCGCAACGGTCGATGAGAGCGTCTTGTCCGAGATGGCCTCAACAAAGGTGAGGAGCGCCTTTGCCAGAGGTCAGCTTCAAGCCTATATGCGAGCAAGCTCACCTGATCGACCGTCTTGCTAAGCTTGGCCAATGGCCCCACAATGTCGACACCGTCCAAGTTGTCCTTCATATCCTTGAGTTCCTCAGCCTTCCTCTTCCTCCCGCGGTCGTCGTCAGAGTCCTTGAGAAGTGAAATGTCCTTGCCCTTGGAGATGGGTAGAACGTTAAGCTCGTCATCGAGCACCAGGCAATCTGGGTTCGAGCCAAGCGAGAGGATAAATCGCTCGTTGAAGCGAGGCTTGACGAACTGGTGGGCGTCGGTACGGTACCGCGAATGGACGTCCATCGTCATGGCGTAGAGCTGCTTCAAGCTCGACATGTTTTTAAGAAGGAGCACGACGATGCCACCTCCCTCGACAGTCTCAATAGTCCGCGCCAACAAATTCGGCGTAATCGCCTCATAGTCCTGGAGCACAAGCATGCCGAAGGTCTGACCGAGAATCTTGGCCGAGTCCTTGTAGTATCTGGTTGTCAGCTACAAGCTCGTTCTCGCTGCTCACGCATAGCGGATGTCGGTGACGGCGATGAAGAGCTCAAACGGGTCTTGCTCGTTGGCCTCACGGATGCCGCGCTTGATGTCACGCTTGATCTTGGCCTCACGCTTCTTGCGGTGGCTGGAGGAGTCAGCTGTGCAGAGGCGGGTAAGTTGGCTTACGTGGTGAATCCAAGCTCCTTCTTGTAGCACCAGAGAACATTTGGCCGCGAGCTCACACGGGCCTGGGACAGAAGGTAGTGAAGGTTGACAACCTAGTGTTAGCAACTGCAACAAACCG
The DNA here is from genome assembly GCA_030805415.1 of Cutaneotrichosporon spelunceum. Lineage (NCBI taxonomy): Eukaryota > Fungi > Basidiomycota > Tremellomycetes > Trichosporonales > Trichosporonaceae > Cutaneotrichosporon > Cutaneotrichosporon spelunceum. Next base: position 941,527 of record BTCM01000001.1, read on the forward strand.
GTTGCCCGTGGAAGGTTGATTGGGTTGCATACCTCGTCACGACCGCGGTCACCGACCATGACGATGAAGGAGCGGTGGTTGGTGCGGACACCATTTTCGATGAGAGCCTGAATGCGTGGGTCGAGCTGTTTCCTCATGGCTAGTCGAGTAGTCGAGTAGTCGAGTCGTCGAGAGCTGGAGCAATCTGCCGGTCAACAACATGGGCCAGATGGAAATCCTCGAGTGACCTCCACCTCCACTTGGGGATTAATACAGAATAAAAGAGAAAGAATAATGGCGGTGTGGGCCCCATCCCGTTGCGCTCGAGTATATATCTCCCCATTTACCATCGCCCATTCCACCCCAGCCCAGGCCACCCCCAGCCAGGAGCCTCATCTGGTCCTGTTCGCCACCCAATAACGCCCAAAACCTAGGCAAGCACGTCGCGGCCTATCTCTCGGCCGTTGTCGTCCCGAGCAAGCTCTCTTGAAAGATGTATGTATGACCTAGATCAAGAGCCGTGTATGTGCCCCGATTACTGATACAAAGGTCCAACAAGATTGTGGTGTGTACAGTCGATTCTTGGCCGCGCCGCGTCATGTATGCTGACTTTCTTCCTCGTGCCACTTGATCCGCGCCGTGTACTCACTTGCCATGTCCATCCTTTGCCCACACAGCCCCAGGTGTACCGCGCCATCATTGATGACGTGATCGCCAACGTCTCGGTCGACTTTGAGGAGTACGGCATGGACGAGGACCTGCTCCCTCTCCTCCAATCTGTGAGCATCGGTGCTGCGTGGTGATCTGATCTGTCAGAAATGGGAAAACAAACTCCTCGCCACCAAAGTCGCCGAGTTCGCGACGCGCCCTGGTACAGAGGCTGGATCATCCTCAAATCAGCAGGCAGCTCCTGCGGCCACCAGGCCTGCAGCTAATGGCGTCGAGGTCAAGGCAGAGCCAGACGATTCGCTGCGCTTACGTGGAGGAGCTGTGAGTATCTTCTTCTTTGCGCCTAGAGCTCACAACTGACGACAGTCCGAGGACACGAAACCCAACATTGCGTTGTCTGACGTCGCGCCGCAGCCGCGGCCAGAGCCGAATGCGGCGGGCTTGCTCCCTGGCGACGAGGTCATTGACAGTGACCTCGACGATAGCGACGATGAGCTGGGCATCGACGATGATGATGAGAACGGCGAGGGCGAAATCGACATTGTCTACTGCGTGTATGACAAGGTCCAGCGTGTCAAGAACAAGTGGAAGACAGTGTTCAAGGACGGCATGATCCACATCAACGGCAAGGATTACCTCTTTGCCAAGTGTCAGGGGTGAGTGGGACTGGCGCGCGAGTGCCGAGGAGTGATGGTGGTACACCCATGGGCAAAATCGCGCCTTGTTGCTCTGCTCCAACTGCTTCAGATGTATGACAAGCTGACGTTTAGCGAGTTTGAATGGTGAGGAGTGCATCGCTTAGCTTCGACTATCATCCCCCGTCCAGGGTCCATCCGCATCCAGATCGACCGCGTCCCCGCTCGGCCTCGAGCTCGAGCTGAAAGCGACATGGTGACGCTGCGCCGAGCTCGTCGGCACCTGTTTCCTGTGCATATCACCTTCCCATTACAGCCTACATAACCACCAGTACATGTACCAGTAGAGACCTACATGAGAGAGAAGCCCATGCATCACGTCGTCCGGCACAGGCGCTCGTGTGACTACTGACGACAAGAGGTGGTGCTGGGCCCCCCTGGTGACTCCAAGTGGTGGAGGGAATTGCTTCCGCTTTGGGCGTTTTCCGGCCGAAAACTCGAAAGTCAACCGTCTGCCACTCATCCACTCCAAACCAGCACGATGAACCCCACCAGCTGCGCGACCAGCGGCGCACTTCGGGCGCTCACTGCCGCGCCCAGGCAAGGTGCGTCCCAGCGCGTGCAAGTGCGCTATATCCAAGCCATCAAGGAAGCCTTGGTGTACCTATGGCGCTTGACCTTGCTGCAACCTCCATCTCATGCTGACGGCAGCCGCGCGCTTCTCGACATCGGCAGCGGTCTCCGGACCATCATACACGCAGCAGCCGGGCGAGTCCAAGTCGGCTGCGTGGGCGCGTAACATGGACGAGGTGCGCGACTGGCGCCGCCGCCAGGCCCAGACCGATGCTCAAGTCTCTCTCTACCTCCCTCCTGGGGTTGAGGCACCACGCTCTGCATCCCCGAGCGAGGCCTCCATCTCAACCCTGCTTGCGGCCGGTGCAGCCCTGGGACACAAGAAGAGCATCATGCACCCGGCCTACCTGCCGTTCGTGTACGGCAACCGGGCCGGCCTCAACATCATCGACCTGGACCAGACGCTCTCCATCTTGCGCCGGTGCGCCAACGTCGTGCGTGACGTTGTCAAGGACGACGGTGTTGTGCTCTTTGTGAGCAAGCAGCGGAATGCTACGCTCAAGATCAAGGGGCGGATGGGCGACAATGGGTTTACGACGGCGTCGTGGATGCCCGGTCTGCTCACCAACTCGGAGACTTAGTGAGTACCCTGGCCAATGGGAGGGTGGGATGGAGAGGAAGAGGAGAGAAGAGGGCAAGAGGAGAGAAGAGGGAAAGAGGAGAGAAGAGGACGAGTGGGGGGAAAGAGGAGAGAAGAGGACGAGTGGGGGGAAAGAGGAGAGAAGAGGACGAGTGGGGGGAAAGAGGAGGGGAGAGGGCGTTCTCGCTGGGAAGGGGGCCGGCATGGACTCGCCGACATGTTCAACTCGAGTGTATGGAGGGCCAGAGAGGAAACGCGTGTGGAACGATTACCCCGCTTGTGGTTCTCAGGATGAGAGGATGCGAGAATAAGAGCACGCGCCCATTCGAACTGCGACGGGCCTTGTGTCCTCGAAGGACGGGGGGAACAAGAGGTCGAGAAAGACGAACAGGGCTCCAGTTGGAGTACGCGAGCGAGCATGCTAGCGCATACTCGAACCCGCATGCGCTGGCGAGCCGATGAAGATTCGGCTGTGAGCCTTCTCGTCCAACTGTTCCAGACGTTGTTCGCCGTCGAGCCCTGGAGCGCATCTCTAAACCTCGTGTTGAAATGCTCCATTACCTCCCCCGTGGGGTCATTACCGCGACCTTGCTACCCGTGACGTGCAGCCGTGTTGATTTCGCGCATTCTGATGGTTCCTCTGCCAAGATTTCCATTGACCCCAGCTTCGGAATTGACCCCATCATGAAGGGCTCGTACCTGCCTGACCTCGTCATCTTCTCCTCCCCTGCGACCAACATTGGCGCGATCCGCGAGTGCACGATGCGCAAGGTGCCGACGATGGGCATTGTCGACTCGAACATGGACCCGCGTATCGTGACGTACGCGATCCCGGCCAACGCGGCGTCGGTGCGCACGGCCGAGCTCGTGCTGGGCACACTCTCGCTTGCCGGGCAGGAGGGCCGGCGCCTGCGGCTGCGTGACGAGGAGAAGGCGTCCTTGCGCAAGTCGCGCGACCAGGAGTGGCGCCGCAACCTCGGGTCCGGCCAGCGTGACGCAGAGGAGCAGTAGAGCAGCCAGGTGATAACCATTCATGCATTGATACCGTAACTATCCAACTATCATGACAACAGGCTGCTATTAGACCCAAGAATGGCAAAAGGGCTGTATAACTGTGAAATGTGAGGGTATATGAGCGTGGGATGCTTGGTATGTGTGTGGCCGAGATCTGGATCTATGCGCCTAGCCTGTCAAGCGGTCGATTGTCGTGTCCAAGTCGTTGAACGCGATGCGCTCAAGCACGACCTTGAGGACGTCAAGTAGCGCGTCCGTCTGGGCCTTGGTGACCGCGCTTCCGTCACGGAACACGGAGGAGAGGCGCATACCACCCTCATGGGTGAGGACGCTGATGTTCCACACAGGGCCGTACGGCGACGCAGTCTGGCTCCATGCGTGGTCTTCAGCACCCTGTGGCAGTGTCGCGACACCGAGATTGAAGATACCAATCGAGCTGCGGAACGGCGCGGCAGCATCGGAACGCTCCCCCAAGTACTGCTCCCAACCCGTCGGTCGGGCCGGGTCGTAATTCGGGTCCATCGGCGTAAGGCCCTCTGGGATTTCGTTTAGGACGCCGTTGTTGTAACGGCCCGTAAAGACGCCGCGGTCGCCGAGCCAGTTGGCCATGGCGCGGGTGACGGACCAGAACTTTTGCTCGCCCGACACCTTGGTGTAGTACTCTGGGTTGGTGGTGTAGCAGCCGGTAACGGCCGAGTGGCCTGAGCGGGTGCGGCGCTCGTCACGACTAGTGAGCGCGACGAGGCGGAGCGAGTTACCAGTGCCCGTTGAGCCGAGCCCAAAGACGCGCCACACAGCGGCCATGTACGCCATCTTGAGGATGGGGTGGAATGTACGGACACCGCGCGCCTTGCCTGCACGCTTGCAGGCGTCGACCACCTCGAGGCTGATACGGACAAAGCTGAATCCACTCGGCGATTCGGCCGGGTGGGCGTTGATGCGCTCTCCAGGCCAGGGGTCTTTGGTCTTCCATTTCTTCTGGAGCGGCTTGGGGAGCTTGGGAACGATGATTTCCCGGAACACGATCGACGCAAGGTAGCGTGCGTCAGGCTTGAGGTCGACTGTGTCGTCGAGGCGGGAAGGTTTCTCAAACGGCTCGATGGGGACATGGACGCCATGGGCGGTGAGGAGGTGGACCAGGCGGAGCGCACCACAGCCGTCGACCATGATATGGTTGAAGCATGGGACAATGTACCCATAATTGCATCGGGGGGAAGTGAGAATTGTCACCCGGAACATGGGCGATTGCTCAAAGTCCTGGGCAGTAAACGCCTCTTCCTGGGACTGGAGGATGTCGGACATCTCGGCGTCAAGGTCATTGTGGGGGTTGGGTGAAAAGTGGCCCTCCTGCACAATCTCCTTTGCGTCCCATGGTGGGCCGTTCTCAAACCGAGGCCGGTTGGTCTGAGCACCAGCGACGTAGACGTTGAGCCTCGGCAGGCGGAACTGCAGGTCACTGACGCGCACTTCAAGGAACCCGCGAGACGGCAGCTCGGCCAGCGGATACCGGATGGCGTGGACGATGGCGGGCGGGGAGCCGAGGTTCTGCCTCGCAAGCAGGAGGCGCTCGAGTGTTGTAACTGTCGTCAGCCGTGATAGCGCACCGACATACGTTGGAAGGGCACGGATGGTGACGAGTAGCTGTTCGTCCGCACAGAGATTGGTTTTACGGCGCTATCCGCCCGAGAAAGGTTGAAGCTGTGCTTCTCAAAGCTGCCCGAATAGGTGCTGGACGAGCTGGGCATGCTCGTGGTGGCAAAGTTCTCAGAGCGCGAGTGGCGCACCGTCATTGTTGTGGAGATGTGGCGATGGGAGATGGGGCAAGACACAGACAGAGAGATGCGCGTGCGCTCTGGACTGTGTGCAATATGAAGAGATCGTGAGAGCTGCCAAGCGAACGCACCGTGAGCGCTGAGCGTCGCTACGTCAGTCGTGTCCAGGAGGTTGGTTGCTCTGCTGGTGAACCGTAACATCGGTCTACATTTGGTTAAAGTTGCACGACATGCCGGCAGTGAATAACCCTCTTCAGCCCCGGACTGCCAGAGCCCTCTCCCTCCCTGGCTACCATTTTTCTCTCGTGGTGGGCGACTTGTGGCGGCGCAAGTGGCGCCCTCAACCCTGGAAAGAAACAATTACCACTCGTTGAAAAAGCCACCCATGTGGGTCCTCTGCGGAATGCTCGCTTCTCTCACAATTCTCCAAGGGAATGACGGCGACACGGCCCCCGCCGCCGTCGTCCAATTCTCAAACCCCAAGTGCTCGACGGCGGCCTGTCGGCGCTTGTCGAGGGTTAGGGATTACGGATTGGACAGGACCCACCAACTTGTGGCCATGTATTCAGGATGCGGACGACACAGCGGCCCCCGGCACAGTATCCCTGCATCAGCTGCGTGTTCTGTACGTAGGTAGGGTTAGTCATGGCCTGCATGGAATGGCCGGACCGAGGCGCAGGTGTTGAGAGGGATCAGTGCGAAACCAGTGGCACACGCTTACCAGCCGGGGGTGGATGCACACCGGTCCATACAGTTAACTCTACCGGGTCAACCAAGGCTTCCCGAACCCCCGGTCCCGATCCTAGCGTCTGAGAGATTGTCCCGTTCTGTCGTTGGAACTGCGGCTGACGTTGTTATCTGAACGCTGCTGGTGGTCGAGCTGGCCAGAGCACTGCGCGGCAAGATGAGGCTCGGCCTGCTAGCCCGCAGAACGGCCAAATGGACTTGGGGTCAGGGTTTCGTGGAGAATTCTAGCTAGACCTGGGGATGTAGGGTGGGCCATGTGAGACACGGGGAGATAAGAGTAAAGCCTCGGAGATGGCAAGGAGGGCGGAGAGGGGGAATACGGAGAGAATACCGAGTACCGCTGGGATGGCAGAGGAGTGCGACATCCAACTCTCCAGGCCTGAGGTTCCATCACGTTGATGGCCCAACTCTCGAGCATCCCTTAACGGGGATTCAGCCTGGGTCCACCTGGGACCACCTGGCTCCAGCTCGGTGCCCACACGTCCACCCAATGCGATTTTCTTCTGACATGTCTGTCCTTCATTTCGTAAATTCCTCAACGACATTGACAGGGAAACACGGAGCGGCATTCACAACCGAGCACAGGAGCACCGAGAGCCTGTCGCGAGCTACAGTGCAGTATGGGTGCCTTGGCGTCAGCCGTCCCTGCCGACGCCTTGTTGCTTCAAGTTCAGTGCGGTCGGGTACTGCACTCTCATCACGCCGTGGTCCGGCACGCATTGGCACAGTAGCCGGAATATTCAATCTGGCGCCTCTCAAGATGGTCCGATCCTGGGAGCGTAGTGTCTTTCAGTGCAGAGCACCCAGCTCCCTTGCATGCTGGGTTTGCACCCATGTCGAGATAAAGTGTGCTGCTGTGGAAAAGGTTGCTACCCGGCCGGCCCGAAGAGCTCCGCGAGTCTCAAACGACATTGCCGTACACCCGGCTTTCGATCGTTGTCGTACCATTCCTCCCTGAAAGACGAGTGTACGACATGATTGTGCCGCGTCCACGGCGTCGAATCTGGCCGCGCATGTTCCGGGGCCTCCGGAGAGTTATGAAGGTTCACTTTGTCATTCTTCGAGGTCGGCTGCCGGCACGGTCTGCTCATGCCGCGGCCGGTTGCAGTCTGCGACAAGCATGTTTCTCAGGCAGACTTTGCCCAAAGGTGCTGGGATTTTTGGGTTCATGGAGCGACCTTGGAGTGTCGGTCGTGTTCCAACGCCCTCATGTCCTGGTTGAAACGACACTCGGTGCAGGCGACGCAATCATGTCCTGGTTGAAACGACACTCGGTGCAGGCGACGCAATCATGTCCTGGTTGAAACAATGTTCGGTGCAGGGCTATGCTCTTCCGGTTCTGGTGGTCTACCGGTCTCCAGGTCTCCAGGACGGCTAACAGGTCTCTAAGCCTTCCAACGCCCCCGCTCCCTGGTCAAAACGATATTCGGTGCAGGGCTGTGCTGTTCCGGGTTCTCGTGGAACTGCACGGCTATGTTGTTCCGGGTCTGGTGAAGCTGTTCCAGGTCTACCGGTCTCCCGGTCTCCAAGTCTATCGGGGTCTCCAGAATGTCTGCAAGTCTACAGCTCCCCCATGATGGTTGGCAGGCCCAAGCCTCCAAGATAAGACGACATCAAGCTCTTCTGACACTCCAAACCATCAGGGCAGGTCGAGATGTTAGACAATCTACTGTACCCTGCCAGGCTGCCAGCGACAACTGATAAACCCAGCCTAGGATCCCGCCCAAGGCCGATCCTCTACAAATGGTGTAGTGGCTGGTGGCGATGGCGTGCAGTGAGATTCGAACAGCGGTACTGGCGACCAGTTACCAGTTCATATCCCCTCCCACCTCATCAAGACACACACATTCAGATATTCTGTGGCTTGGAGGAAGCAAGTCCATGAGGGAGATGTGGGCAGAGTAAAACTATCGGGACCAGGGGTAGTGGTCAGCTCAATCTCGTAGACGTGCTCATACTGTACTCGTCAAGCTCGTGAACCACAACGGCAATCGCATAGTCGTAAACCACATACTGTCGCAGCACTCGACTGGACGGTATCTGCAACCCTTGCAGTCATCATTCACACACCGCCTCAAGCTTCGTCGGTGTTGATGAAAACGGGCCGGAGCGAGTGTCAAGCGGCCACTACTACTACAAGTGACGCCGACGTACATGATTCAGCGCGGCCTGCATCCGCGATGCGGGACACACTGAGCATGGTGAGTAGGAACGACCAGGCCATCGTTGGACGCGTAGAGTTTAGGGTGGGTAACGTGCACATCTCCCATCACGTACTGAAAATCCTAATGGCCGAGTCGTGCTCCCTTGCAGTTTCCCGTGAGAACGTCGCGTGGATGATCCCATGCATCGGAGCAACCGGAAGAATGGATGAAGAGTAGTGACGATGGAGTACTGTAAAGGCCCTCTTCCTGCCTGGTGCTGCGCTCGCTGCTGGGATCCCAACAGCCGTCGGCACCGGCAATCTCGAGGTCAATGAGATATTCAGAACAGTGAGTAGTGAAATGAGCGACAAGTAACTCCGGGCTTGATGGCAAAACTCTACATCATACGCCATGCTCTATGCGTGATATTGTACATTCGGCAGCGCCTACCATGTGCACAAGTAGATGCCGCGACATCTACTCCCACATTCTCACACTCTCATCTAGGTCAGTGCCCTGGCAGTCTCAGCTACTCCTCTTCCTCCTCTTCCTCGATGATCTGCGCTGGAGTGGCACGCACGGCTGGGAGCCCCCTGCGCCCGATATCACGGCGCCCAGAACCCGACCCAGAGCTCTGGTTCAAACTAGGGATGGCAATTGCACACGTCACGCCGATAGGCGCGATTGCGTCCACGGCCTTATGTTTGCCGGACGCAGTCGTGTTGAACCGAGACGTTGTGGGTGTGCCGCCAGCTGCGCCATCAACCAACATGGGGCGGATGCTCGCAGAGCTCCATTTGATTGTCGCACCGTACGACGACGCACCCTGGCCAAGGCCGCCGGCAAACTCGTCGTCTTCTGATACCCAGTCGTCGTCGTCGTCGTTGCGCTTGCTGAACACGTCGCGTAAAGGTGGCTTGCCCCGACCGATTCCCATGCCACGGGACAACGGAGAACGCATGCGCAGGTCATCCGAGAGTGACGTGCGGCGCGGTCCCGTCCCATCATCATCGCTGTCGAAATCGCGGCCCAAGACGGATGACGCGCGCGACGATGCATTCGAGCGTACGCTCGACGCGACCGAGTTGGGCCTTATCGACTTGGCCTCGTGCAGGACCTTGATGTGCCGAATACGTGTAGAGGCCGAACCAGAGGCCGAACGACGATGGTATTCGTTCAAGGGCGACGCCGGCGGGCCTGGGCGGTAGCGGTTCGAGCCGTCGCCGTTAAATGTTGGCGTTCGGATAGAGCTGTTCCTTCGGCTTCCACCGCCCCGACGTGAGTGGATCGAGCCAGCGCGACTTGGTCCATCACGCTCGGATGTCGGAGTGTGTGTACCGGTGCTGCGTACAGATCGCCCGCTCGTCCGTCGTCCGAGACTGTGGTTTAGGCCATCGTGCAAGTTGATGATAAACTCTGGCGGTACGCTGTTGGATGCGATGGACGACCGACGGCTATTGACACTACTCGAACGGTGTGAGAACATTGGCCTCACTCCGTCATAGCTTGTTCTGCGGGAAGCCGAGGGTGGTCCTGCGCGACCGGCTGCCGTCCGAGCGCTCCGTGTCGGTATCACAGGTGGAGCTTTGTTCGCTGCAAGAGCCTCCCGCTTTCGTCGCCTGCGGTCCTCGTTAAACAGGTGACGGAAGGTGCTCCATATCGAATCCTTCTTCGCCGCCTGCGCCCCATTGGTAGGCGCTATCTGTTTGGACGAGCTCACTTCGAGTGTCTCCGGCGTATGCGTGACATAGCTCAATGGCCGCGTAGGCGACGCCTCTGGTGTTGTACTCAGATGCCCGTGGCCCTTGCCATTGACTGTGGCAAGGTTCAGCAGCGTCGGGTCGCTTTCGCTCTTTGTCAACTTGGACACCAGTGGTCCGCCAAGCTTGGTGTTAGTGCCCGTCTTGGCAGGCAAGTCTCCCCGCTTTAGATCCTCTGTGGATTGTTCTGACGTTGCCACACGCAGTTGGCTCTGCTGTCCATTGTGGTCTGAGTGGCCTGACTTGTCAGGAACCTCGTGCGGAGAATGCGAGTGTGGAGAGTATGAGTCGTGCGCTCCGGATTTGTGATCAACATCTGTTCGTCGGATTCCGGGGAGGAGCATCGACGTCGCGCGCTGGAGCATGTTGATTGACTGAGAGCGCGCTTTGGTACGTGGCTCTTTGGATGGCGACTGCTGCTCCGTTTGAATGGGAGACGCGGCTGCAACAGCCGTGTTTGACGTAGGAGGCGAGACCGATCCCTCATGCTGGTTCAACTGACCTGAGAGAGCCGAGTTGGCGGATTGTATTGAGTGCGAAGAAAGAGGCCGGGCCGGACTCAACATGGGCGGTGGGAGCAGTAACTCGGGCGTCTTCATGTTGGAGCGGTCGGCTGCGAATGACGAGACGCGCACTGCCAACTGGTCACTCGAGAGAGGCTCCGGAGTCGCAGGGCGTGCAGATTCCTTGTCGACCCTCTCCTGTTCCTCGTTCTTCCTCCTTGACCTCTCCTTCCTCCTCACTTCTTTCTCGTGCTTGGCTAGCACGGCATCGTCTGTCTCTCCGCGCTCGAGCTGTTTGAGCCGGAGGATCCACCAGGTCGCACTGCTGGAGTCACACGCGTCCGTCTTGACCGAGTGCATAAGTTGACCAATGTCGCAGCCGAGGTCACTCAGTCGCTGTACGAGAAGCTTCTCTGACGGCGTCGAGAACAATGGCGGAAGTTCAGCCTTGAGGAGAGAAAAGTAGTCATCCGCGACAAATGCCTGCCATTGGCTCGAAATGCTGTGGTGCGACAGCCGGCGTTCCAATGGCAGTTGGGACGTGAGAGACCGGCGCTTGGTTCGCACAGGCGTGCGTGAGTGGTCAGCCACAGGGAGCGCCAACGAATACTCGTCAATCATGGGTAAGCTCGACGCACTAAGGCGTTTGTCGGCTCGCGACGTAGCCTCGAACTCGTCTTCTTCTCGTGGGCCTTCCAAGCTCATCCGACCCAAGCGCTCCCGCAAAGAGTCAGGCTTGCGCAACGTGGCCTCTGAGCTGTTTTTATGCGCGAGCTCGAGCGTGCTCTGCGTCAGGCTTGTCGCGCCGCTATGTGTCCGCTTCATGTCGTCCTCCTCCTCGTTTTCGGCAGTAGTTGGTGACGTCTCCCCGCTGTTCGACCGTTTGCCACTTAGCTCGAATGATGTCTCGGACGGCTCCGACTCGCCTTCTGGAGACGCCGCCGTCGCCGACGGCTCCTGCGTGACTGGCGGCTGCGGTCCGGAGGACGCTCGTGAGGTGAACGGGAAGGATGATAAAGATGATGTGGAAGGTTGTTTCCTGTAAATGAAGGATTCTGTAGAGGCCATGGGATGCGTAACGGGCGACGTGGGCCCAGAAGGAGGAAGGGAGACGGTAGACGAGGCGTTCTGTATGTTGTCGTAGATCGTCTTCTTGAACCACGGGTGAGTGAGGATGCCCTCCATACTCAAGCGATTATCGGGGTTGCTCTGGAGCATGCCGCGAATGAGAGAGCGCGCATCTGCAGTCAGCAACCGCCGGCGGATGCTCTCACCCTCCGTCAGCCATTCCGGCTCTTCGTAATCACCCCTGAGAATGAGGTCCCTCATCACGCGCTCGTCATCATCGTCAAAGGGCAGGCCACCGCATAGCATGGTGTAGAGGATGATGCCGAGGGACCAGATGTCTGTCTCGACACCTAGGTACTTCTTGCCAGCTAGCATCTCGGGGGACGCGTAGCCTGTCGTTCCGCAGAAGGTTTCCATCAGTCTCCCTTTTTGATACTCGCGAGCAAAGCCGAGGTCGCCGAGTTTGACGCCCAATTCTCCATCGAGAAGCACGTTTTCGAGCTTGAGGTCGCGGTGTACAATGCCCTGCCGATGGAGCCACCCGACTGCAGTGCATAGCTCGCCAAAGATGCGTCTGGCCTCGCCCTCCAGGATGCGCCCGCGCTCGACGAGGTAGTCGAACAGTTCGCCGCCGGGACACAGCTCGGAAACGAGCCAGATATGGTTCTCGGTCGCAATGATCTCATGAAGGTGGACAATGTGGGGATGATGCAGGCGGCGATGGTGATGGATCTCGCGCGTGAGCTGCGGTGTCGAGGCCTTGGCAACCTTTTTGATCGCACATCGCATCCCCGTGAGCCGGTGGCATGCAATGTGCACAGAACCAAACGTGCCTGGTCGAGGTCAGCGAGTGTACAAACGACAACAACCGTGGGAGCGGAGCATGCAGCGCAGCATACCTTCTCCTATGACCTTGCCGAGAGTGTACGCGCCAACAACCTTGAGGCTGTCGCTGGCGAGCTCTCGGGCTAGAGAAGAGTAAGCGTTCGTGAGCTGTCGGATGTAAGCGCTTGTGTAGGATAGGGCTTCGCACCTGTGCCTGCTTAGTGTTGGCGACACTACTAGAGTGGCTGTGGTTTTGCCTCGCAGTATGAGCGGTCGCCATGTCTGCTCCTGTCGGCTTTGGGGCAGATGAGGATAGGCCGGCGCCGGCTTGAGGCCGACACGACGAGTCGAGACAGTGGCGAGAGTGAAGAAGATGAGGCGGGGTTGTGGTGCGAGGTGATCAAAGTGGAGGTCGAGTGGAGTGAGAGGAGGAAAGGGACCAGCGTCAGAGTAGAACGGGCAGACGACGTCAGGCTAGGGGTTGTGCTTGATGACAAAACTGGGCGGCCAGTTACCGGCGTTGTATGGAGATTCTAGAGGGCGTGAGGATGGCGACGTTGATGGTACAAGGAGATGTTTGTACAGGTTTCAGTCTAGAGTCTTGAATGATTGATGGTGAAATGAGTGAGGCGATGATCATCTCCGCTCTGGCCCCGGAAGCAAAGGGACGATTGGCCAAATGGCCTCGTGTCAAACGCTGCGCGTCCTGGCGCGTTGCTACTTTCGGTAGCCAATCCAGCGAATGGAAAGCGGTGAGTAGCAGTCGATGGGTAGACGGTTGACGTTGGAACCAACGTGGTTGAGGATGGGGTTTAGATGTCGAGTATCGTGACGAGCTAGAGAGCGGTCGCGACTTGTCCAACTCGACTGCGCAAGGGCTGTAGGACGGCGCTTGGGGTCGACAGGGCCCAGCCTAAGCCACCACACCTATAATCAGAGGGAAGGCTAGAGTGAACCGACGAGCACGTGACCTGGTCTCCCCCTCCCACTCTGCCCCACTCCTATCCCCCACCAGACCCAGCGACCGCCTTGATTTGCCACCCAGGTTAAATCTCCATTAAATCTCCACCGACCTCCTCTCCATCTTGCATCCATCCTGCCTCCATTCGCATATCCTTTGTCATTCATCTTGGCTGGACCCTCTGACCCAGAACCCTACTCCGAACCCAAGCAATACGACCCAAGGAGCAAGCAAAGATCAAGACCAAGCGAATCCAGGCCAACGGTGGGACTTTGGTCCGCGCAAGAAGAGAAACTCTCTAATGAAGATGACCTCACCCAGCGTCGTTCCCACTCCGAACAAGCGGTCACTCCATCTTCCCAAATCCTGCATCCTTGTCCCTTCGAACAGGGCCATCACGCGGGCCCGTCCGTCAGCCAAGTTCATGGACCTGCCACTGGAGGTACGTCTGAGCCGTCTGACACCTAGTGCCTTGTCACTGACGGCAGATCTTCCAAAGCATTCACATGTACTCGGGGAGTGAGTCACTACCTGTCGTCAACAAGTACCTGCAATCTCGGTTCTCCAATGTCTATTACAAGGCGCGTTGGGTCCTGTACAAGCAATGCCCCACCAAAGACCAACTTTGTAACACGTATACAAATAAGAGTGGAGCGTCGCAGCTTGACATCATCTTGACGCGACGCCTCTGCGACAAAGAGGTGCTCTTACGGGTGCTCGAGATCTGGGAGAACCAGCTACGCCAATACGAACGTGAGGAGCGGGCGAAGCAGCTCGAGCTGTGGGAGCGGGAGAAGGAGCAAGAGCGTCAACGTTGCTGGAGCAGCCCCAATCCTGAAGAAACCCCGCCCGAGCCTGAACCTCCGTATCCTTCGCCACGCGCAACAAGGATCCCCCGCCGCCTGCTTCGCACACGGCCAGGAACTCAGCCAAGGCTCGACCCATACGTCCGCTTCCTGGTAGGCAGGTTTCAAATCCTGCCCGACGCGGACGGATGTTACCCTCTTCTCCGTGGCGCAGCCGACCGGAATTACGAGCTCATCCAGTGGCTGATCCAACTTGGCGCATCGGTGACGACGAACGAGAGCATCGCGTTCAAAGCAGCGATCGTGAACCAGGACCTGAAGATGATGCGACTCCTGATGCAGCCCGACGAAAAGAAGTATGGCAAGAAGAGGCAGTTGACTGTTACCAATCGAGTCCCGCTGTTCTGCAGGATGCCGTGCGCACGTCAGTGGGTCGACCTGGCTCTCCAACACAAGGCCTACGACATCGTCCGCTGGCTCGTCGACGAGAAGGGTGGGTACCCGCTTATTCGGGGCTGACTTTAGGTCTGACGCCGTCCTTAAAAGGGATCATGAACCTCGAGTCGGCGGGGTACAATTGCTTTGAGCAGGAGCACCCCCAGGAGAAGGCACCAAGGCAGGAGCAGAGGAGGAAGAACAAGAAGAGAAAGCTTTAGGAGATTGCCGTCCCCATGCGACACCCATGCTCTGCAAGCGTTGCTTACTCGCACGCAAGTTGTCTGTATGTAGCATATCTAGCCATGTATTGCGTATTGAGAGTGCGTGGATCCAGTTGCGGTGACGCTGCAGGGTGGCCTCATCAGAAATCGGCCCCTTTCGCTAACGGGGTCACGTGGATGTTGACTTCTAGCTCGAGCCAGCAGCTACATATCAGCATGAGCACGAAAACAGTGACACGCATAATGTCTACCACAAGGGAAGCCGGGGACACCACGGTCCTGTGCATTCTGATAACAAGTTCCAGACTTTCCATTCCGATCTTTGGGCCACAGGGCATACCAACTCTTTCTCTCCCCCCATTTGTTTACTCCAGAAATTACGGAGAACCATCCCCACTTTACAGGCTCGATGGCACCAACCACCTCAAGTAAGCCAGCCTATCCTGGTGACTGGCTGCCTGTTTCACATACTCAACTTCGTACTGTAGGTTGCCACGTGGTGGGACGTGCCAGCTGTAGTACTTGACCTCGTGCGTAATCTTGACCTTGGGGAATAGTCCTAGTGAGTTGTTAATCCTGGTCAGGTGCCTTAGCTTAGGTTGGGAACTGACCACAGCATTGCGGCGCCATTGCCACAGTTGTGGCTAATCTCACTGCATCTGCAATGGGAACCAGATGCGGCTCTGAGGATCGAGGTGGGAATGTTCCCTGGGGGGCTACAAGGACAGGCCAGGCAACCGAGGCATTCGAGGGATTTGATGTCGAGGTTACCGTTCTTCCCCACGGCCCAGGGGCTTCAACTCCGTCATTGCCCTCCATCTCTCCATCCAAGTGACTCGCTAGATCCCTCATACACCGCACGGTCAAAACCGCACGTGTGGACCGACAACACCCAGGTTCGTTGTGCAAGTGCCCAATCTACGCTGAATATCGAATGGGGAAAAGGGCTGGAATGTTTCAGATAAAATGAGGTGGCGCCAGTGGCATGGCGTATATGCCCGCAGGCAATAAGTCTCAAGGTGTGAGACGGGCGAGGGTGGTTCTCACGCGTCCAAGACATGGACGCGCCCCACCCCATGGTGTACCCTGCTCTATGCTCTAGAACTGTACCTCGACTCCTGAGCGAAAGCTGGGTCTTGACAGAAACTGCCTCGAACTGTGTCCTGTATTTGGACAATATTCCATACCAGGACACTTCAACCCACGCACACGCTTGTGTTTGCAGTGGTAGGCAATATGTAGTGTATTTTGGGTGTTGTGAGATGCCCATTTACTCTGTCTTCGACCCAGGGGCCAGCAGCCAGTCTGCATACCCAGGGACCCAGTCAATTGATGTGTAACATACTCAATACCTACTCAACTCTCACCATGGATGGAGTGTACAGCCGTTGAATAATCCTGTAGCCGCGTTCTCTTCCGCTTTGCTACCTGCGACCAACACTCTGCTCTGCATGGCTCGTGTCGAGGCCATAGGGAGACAGTTATATTACTGTAGGTTGAACGGGACTCGTGACCGAGATCTCGAGATCTGTCGCGAGCAAGGCACCAGCCTCGGCTCTTGCCTACCTTGACTGTACTTGTGGTGGGGAGGAGGATGGTAAGGGTAACCATCGGCTGACACACAAAGAACAGCAGCGAGGCGAGCTCCGCTGTTCTGCAGCGGCTGTGGGTGGACAGGGTGATTCCCATGCATGTCTGAGGACCAGGCCAGGTGTGGAAGGTGGCGGCTGAAGAGCCAAGGTTGATTCGTCCCAGCCACTAGCTCTACTTTGGCCGTGTCTTGCAAACACTTTTGGTAGGGCTGTCATGTCTTGCCTTTTATTCTACCAGCGTCCTTTCTTCTGATTCGCTCAAGCTATCACCCTCGCACTCTGGATGTGTTAATCCTGCAGCCAGAAGATCTGGGGATCTGGGGAGGACGCCCAGTTAGCCGACCCGTGGGCATGAGGACCAGCGGGGGATGCGCCATCGACAGTACTGTAGCACAGCTCTCTCGCCGTCTCTTCCAGTACTCTCTCCTGTCTGGGCAGGTACAGTAGTGGCTAGAACGGGCTGGAGTTGTTGGCCCAATGTGTAGGAGGAGCGAATGCAGTGCTCGACTGACAAAGAGATGAATGTTTGCCTGCCTGTGGTGGCGGAATGTGTCTCATGTGGCGCGCCACACTTTCTGTTTACAATTTCAACTCCCTGGGATTGCCATCGCACCTGGCATTCATGGCCCAGACCAAGACCAACAGACACCAATGGATCTGCGCTAAATTCACCATGCTGTCGTCCCACGCCTCTCGCACTCATCCGAGGGATCGCCAGTCTTGCGCAAGCAAGGACAATACGACCGCAACCCCTGCGGTCCATCCACCTCCGACCTCGCACCAACATTGCTCAGCGAGCGGCACCTTCCCTCCGGCGCCAGCCATAGTCTCAGCCGTAGCGCCAGTAGTGGGTCTACCTTCTCTGTTCAGGCCTTCCCCCAACCCCAGAGATCCTCTTTATAAACCTCTCATCTCTCCGTTTCAATTCCTCTTTCCCCCATCTCTTTACAAACTACACTTCCCACCCATCTCCCCCTCTTCCATACTGCTGTATAGACAATCTCCCCAGCGCTGGCCCAACTCTTCCACCCTCGTTCCTCTCACCTTCGCCATGCGCTCTGCAGCTTCCCTTTTCCTGGCCGCTGCCTTCTTTGTGGCTCAGGCCCATGCCGACTATGCCTTCATCGAGTGCGCCGATCCTCTCCTCGTCACAGGCGTCCTCACCGGAGTCGTTAACATTCTCCTCACTGCTGGCAGTGCCGCAGACTCTTACACTGGCTGCCCCGTAAGTCTTCGTTTCTCAACCTTCTCTTGTCGTTTGCTTTTTTTTTCCCTGCCTATTACTGGACCTCGCTAACCTTCCCCCGCATGTTGCCTTCCCACCTGCCTTCTCCTCGGCCTTGCTAACCTTCTTCAGACGTACTGCCAGGGTACTATGGGAACCAAGTACTCGGTGTACCAGCCAGGCCTGTTCGGCCTCCTCTCCAACTGCTACTGCACCAACATCCAGCCTACCTCGGATCACGCCGTTGCTGGTAAGTGGTTTCAGCCTCTTGACTCGCCTCACTGCTGACAATGTTCAGGAACCAACTCGAACGGTGCTTGTAACGGCGGCACTTACCAGGTCAACTACCTTGGACCCCCTGCCAACATCCTCGACTTCACTGGTTGCACCACTGGCGGCGTCCCGGGCCCCGGCTCCCCTGCCTCTTTCACGACCCCCAACGCCGACCAGTGCTTCACCACCTGCCAGACCTACAAGTATCTCATTCTGGTTCCCTCTTCCGGCCCTTCCTTTACTTGCCAGTGTGCCAGCTTCCTCACTCCAGGCAGTGCGGCTACTTGCAACGTGGGCGTCCAGAACATCTACAACAACGCCGCCATCGCCCCCTCTGGTGGAGCCCGCAGGCGCCGCGACCACGAGATGCAGGAGCGCATTGCCAAGTACAACGGCCCCTGCATCCCCCCTTACGAGACTTGCATGGTCCCCAACGAGGAGCATGGCTGGGAGTGCATCGACACGTCCATTCACCTCGAGAGCTGTGGTGAGTACTTACCTTCCTGTAGTTCGCTAACGGCAGGCGGGTGTCTCCATGGATTCTTCGGCCAGCCTAACCGCAATGCTAGTGGTGTTGAGTGAGTCTGCCACCTCTGTGTATGTGCTGAGATTCAGCTGCACCATTGGTGCTCATCGTCACGGTGCTGGCTGCGCTGGTGGCGTCTGCACGCACTGGCGCTGTGCCCCCGGCTGGGTGCTCGAGGGCACCCGTTGTGTGCCCAGGTCGGACGCCAACCAGACCCGCCGTCGTCGATAGATTCCAAGTCGCAGCATTCTTCATGTAGCACATTGGACTATGTTTATAATCCAGGTAATTTGGAAATTCTAATTTGGAAATTCAAACCATCCATGCATCCCCTTCTTTAGTTTGGTACTGAACGCTTTTGGGAAATATGTCTGGCTTTTACCCCATTGACGGTTCTTTTGCCCCTGCTGTATTCCCATGTCGATCCGTGGAGCTCATCTCACAAGGCAGCAAGGGCTAATCTCAAAGCTGTGACACTCGTTGATAGAATGCGTTTCCATCTCGGCTACATTGTGGAACTGCACGCTACCAGAGCCAGAAGAGTGTTGCAGACTCACAGAGCACAACAATCAGCCGGGAACTCAATCAGCCGGAAGCTACCACAAGGAAACATGGCAGCGGTACGAGCACATCTTAACAGCTTATGCGTATGGGAATATACTGTACTGTACATGGGCTGTATCTGGTCGGCTACCTCCGTTAAACAAACATGCCAGCGTAAGGCAGCCCGCTTCCGTACAACACAAAGCCGACTGCACCCTCACCCGTGCCAAATACGAGGTTGAGGCCGTCGACATCCATGCCAAAGATGGGGCCCCCGCCGAGCTCGTAACTGCGGTAATGCTCCCAGCTGTCAAGGTCCGTAAAGTGAATGTGCCCGTCGTGTCCCGCGCTCAGCACGGTATTGTTCGCCAGATCGAGGTGCGCTGCGCGTATGAGTCTTTTCTTGGGGCCGCGGTACGTCCGCATCCTGTGGGCGTACAGCCCCGAGTACAGGATCGTCTTGCCGCCCTCAGCGCCGGTGAGGATGTAGTCGTCCTGGGGTCAGTAATGGACATTGAGCGGAGGGGACTCTGGGCTGAGGAGATGGGTGCAGCAGTGTCGCCGGGCGATAGGAGGTGAGAATGACAGGCCAAAAGGCACAGGCTGTGTGCTCGTCACTCAGAAGGGAGCTCGTCGTTCTTGGAGGAATCTAGGGTAGGTTTATCGTGCTCATGTTTGAGCTCAGCCACTGTCCAAAGGGCCGTATGCCAAGCTGCCGACAAAGCCGAGCGGATACAAGCGCAGGGGACGCACTCTTCGAATGCACATGTCCAAGTGCCGTATCGTTCCGCACGCCTTCATCTTCCCTTCCGACGAACCTCCAAGTAGCGCGCCACTCCATGAGGGCAAGGAGAAGCAACTTACCTCCCACACGATACATCCGTAGCCATCTTCACCCTCACCACCGCGTAGCAGGCGTTCGCCAGTAGTCAGGTCGATGATTGCCCAGCGACCCTCAGTTGTCCCTACAGCTGCACGTGGCAACCCTCGGGAATTGAGCGAGATGCCGCACACTGGGCCGACCTCGACGGTACGCAATGGTGACACGCTGTCGTTTGTGTACACTTTTTCTCGATCGTAGACTGAGGTTAGCTGGACGCACAACATTGTAGACTCACTCCGCAACTGGTGGTCGTGCGAGCTGATTGTCAGCCACAACCCGCAGTGAGCAACAGCACACGTACCCTGTGATGACGAGCTCGTCTGTGAACGCAACAGCTGCGACGCGGTCTGTAGCCCCGCGCAGCTCGCACACAACGCGAGCGCTGGTCCCCGCCCCATCCTCTCTGCTCCCCCAGTCAATCTCCCACACTTTGGCAGTCATGTCGCTCGAGCCCGTAACCATAAATCCCTTGCCAGTGGTGGCGTCGGCAAGTTCGAAATCTAGGGCGAGGACACTTCCGTCGTGCCCCTCTGCCGAGGCGACAAGTGATGGCCCGAGCGTGATCTTGGTTCCGTCACAGGGGATGGCTGGCAGGCGCCATAACTTGACTGTCTGATCGCGACTACCTGAGATGACCCACGATCCGTGCACGCGCACCGTGTAAACCTTGGCAGTGTGCTCAGTAATCATCCAGAGATGGTTCGGTGCGACGAGCATGTCCTCCGCCTGAGCGAGGGGTGCGTCGTCATCCTGGTCGTTCCCGACATCGGCTACCGGCTTGGTGTAGACGTGGTGCGGCCCTCGCGCCTTCATCTCGTCCGCGATCGCGCAACGTGCCCGGAACAGGGTGGGGTAATGTATGGGGACGGCATCTTCCATGTCCTGGTTCGTGCCTGGTTGCGGAAGGTCTGCAGGCCACAGCAGATCGTATACGTACGCGAGGAGCTTGGCGGGGCTAAGAAGCGATGGTCTCTCCGGCGCAGCAGGGATATACCCCCCGTCCTCCCATGTGCCTGGTGGTGTCGTAATAGCAACTGCGCGCCGAGCGTACTCGGGCGCTAGCCGAAAGCCAGCCGCGTGGAAGAGCTGCGCCCACAGGAGCTGTTCGTGCGCAATGCCATGGAGGCGCTTGCATACGCGTGCAGTTGTTGTCAGTTCCCCAGCCTTTGCTGGGAGCTCGGCCAGGATTCGCAGCAGACTGCGCGAGTTAGAACATGCGACGAGTGAGGCACCGCGTGTGTGCGCGCGGGGCTGGGTAGCTCACAGCTCGTCGGGGAGGTCGAGGAGGGACGTGTGAGGGGGTGGGGCTGTTGTATCAGGTTGGACGTTTTCGGCCGGCAGATCGAGAGCTCGGATAGGTGTCATAATGTGAGAGTGATGGAGCGAGTTGAGAGTAAGTCGTGGGAGATGTTGAAGACGAGCTAGAGGAATCAGACTGAGTGATGTGCTCGGACGCCGCAGGTGCCAGGTCAGAATGCGGGGAGCGATGCGGGGAGTAATGCGGGGAATCTCAAGTCTATTTGGTTCCGCGATACGTCCCAGTAATCCGGCAAGAGGCGGTTGACTGTACTCGCCGATAACCGCCATCCGGCCATCCTGCCATCACTCGACCCCTTCCTTGTCACCATTCCCTCTTCCCAACGGTCTCTTCGCGCTCTCAAGCCGACTGCTATCGCGGAATCGAGAGCACCAAGCTCCGCCGTGAACCATGGCGTCCCTCAACAAGCTCGCCATCCGCGGTATCCGCTCGTTCGACGACAAGCACGTCCAAGTGATCGAGTTCTACTCGCCCCTCACCGTCATCGTCGGGCACAATGGCAGTGGTAAGACGGTGCGTCGTTCTCAATCGCAGATGACAAACACTGACTCACAGACAATCATTGAATGCCTCAAATATGCGACGACTGGCGACCTGCCACCGAACACCAAAGGTGGCGCTTTTGTCCATGATCCCAAGGTCCGCTGGAGCCGTATGGTAAGCTGACATGCAGATGGCGAACGAGAAGGAAGTAAAGGCCCAGGTCCGCTTGCGTTTCTGGAATGTCAACCGCGAGCGTATGACTGTCACCCGCAGCCTACAGGTCACCACGAAGAAGACTGGCGCCCTCACGATGAAGACGCTTGAGGGACTACTAGCCAAGGATGACGGTGGGGCAACGGGGAAGGTACGTGTTTGCATCTCCTCATTAGAAGGAAAAGAAATGGCACCGCCGCTGCTTTGACCGAGGGGGAAGCTGCTCGCCTTGATAAGCAGCTGACAGCAGCGCAACACCATCTCCACCAAGTGCTCTGAACTGGATGAAGAAGTCCCACTCTTACTCGGTGTCTCCAAGGCAATCTTGGAGAACGTCATCTTCTGCCATCAGGAGGACTCGAGCTGGCCGCTTGCAGAGCCGGCTGCGCTCAAGAAGAAGTTTGACGACATCTTTGAGGCAACAAAGTACACCAAGGCTCTGGACAACATCAAGTCTCTGAGGAAGGAGCGCACGGCGGAGATCAAGGTTGACATGGAGCGACTCAAGTTTCTCAAGAATGACAAGGACCGGGCGCAACGTGTGAGTTGTCTACCAGAGTCCGCTGACCACTCCAGATGCGCCAAGACCATGATGACATGGTCGCCAAGGAGCACTCGAGGATTACCGAGGCTGAAGACCTAAAGGGACGGTTCCACGTCCTAAAGGAGGAGAACGAAGCTCTGTACAAGCGAGCAACTGCGTTCCAGCACATCTTTGAACGTCACGACAATCTCAAGGCGCGCAAGGATATGCTTACCTCCAACCGTGACCGCATGATGGACGGCATGAACGTTCTCAACGGTTGAGTGTGCAACTGAATGTGCTGCTGACGATCAGACACCACCGAAGAGCTCATGCACAAGTTTCAGAACTTTGAGACACATCTCAAGTCCATCGAGGGCAAGCGCGATCAGCAAATCGAGGTGCGCGACAAGGAGGACGAGGCGCTCGATGAACTTCATCGCCGTGAACGTAACCTCCTCAGCACCCAAGGTGAACTGCGTACAAATCGCAAGGCAAGTGGCTGTCCTCATATGTCTGACGTTCTAGACGTATGAGCGGAATATCCGTGAACGCGAGGCCTCGGTGCGCGAGCTGTCCAAGACGTTCAACATTCCTGGGTACGACTACAGCTCACTAGAAGATGCAAAGGTCATGGACTTTGTTGATCGGCTTCAAGAGATGCTTCGGAAGGCGGAAGCCGACCTCAAGCGTTTGCAGGTGCGCCTGCCGATGCAAACTGGCAGCTGACTATAGACTGAAGGACTACGCAAGGAGCGAGAGCTGCAGTCGGAACTTGACGACCTGGCCAACAAGAAGACGACCGCTCTCGCGACAAAGTCCAGCAAAGAGGACCAGATTGTGAGAAGCCTACGAGAGCGGGCATCCAAGACAAAACGTTGACCTGCAGCGTCAACTTCAAACACGCATCCGCAACATGGAGCAGAGCTTCGACTCGTTCAGCTCTGTCGACGCCGATATTAGCGTTCTCGAGAATGACGTTTCCTCTTTGGAAACTCGCCGTGAAGCCCTAGAGCAAGAGGTCCAGGAAGCCGGCTATGATGAGCAGCTGCGTGAGCGTCGGTCAGCGGTCGGCCAGAAGGAAGCGGCCCGCGAGAAGCTGAACAGCGAGTTGACAGCACTCAACCGCCAAGCAGACACACGTGCTCAGCTATCCATTAAACGTTCAGAACTGGAATCCAAGAATGCGCAGGTGGAAGCTTCGTTAGTATGGATGCATCGTCGAGCTCACGTGGCAGAGTTCAGAACCACTCGGCTCGTTTCAAGGAGCTAACGGACTGCGACTTGCAGCCCAAGACAATGGAGGAGAAGGTGACGCAAGCTGCCAGGTATGCTGGAAATGTTTGAGACCGTACTGACCGAGTCCAGCCGCAAGGACCGTGAGCTGCAGGAGACCGAGTCAGCGGCAGCGGCCAAGGAGCGGACTTTGTCTCAACTGCAGACTTCGACCAACATTGCGAAGCAGAGCTTGAAGGCACGGAGCGATGAGCTTACCAGTGCGTGTATTTAGGCATTGTCAGCTGACATGAAGAACTCGAGCGTGCCTTCTCGGACGTCCTGCAGGAGGCAGAGCAGTCTTCCGTGGATGACGGGATCAAGGAGTGCGAGACTGAGATTGGTATCCTGAAGGAGTGAGTGGAAATCCAGGCCTTGGCTAAGTTGCCAAGCGAGCTTGCAGACAGCGAGAGTGCGAAGAAGTGGTACCAGAGGGTCCTTGACACGAGCAAGTCGAAGAAGAAGTGTATGGGCTGCGACCGTGCTATTCATGAGAACGAGCAGGGGTCCGTTCAAGTTTACGTGGGTCCATGGTGTGTCTGGTGATGTTAACAGCAGCTCCAAGCCCGACTTCAGAAGCTGAACGCTGCAGACCAGTCGGAGCTTCAGAGTGACCTGCACGAGTGGACTGCCCAGTTAGAGAGGCTGCGCGCTATCCAGCCGTCGGTCGAGCGCGCCAAGACTTTGAAGCGAACTGAGATCCCTCTTCTGGAGCAGCAGATTGCCACCGACACAGCCAAGCTCGCAACTGTACAGGAGGAGGTCGATGAGGTGCGTCCTTGAAGGTTGGCGTCCTCTGATAGTCCAGGCTCGCCAGACGGTACAGACAAGCAAGCTTGCCGTGCGCGATCTCCACGCCATCAAGAGCGCCGCAGCCATTATGACCCGTCTTGTGGATGAGATTGACGACCTCAAGGCCAGCGTTCAGCGCTTGGAACGCGACCTCCAATCGACTGGGTCAGTCAAGACGGTCGATGACGTGCAGAGCGAGATTGAACAAATTGCCAACGAGATGTAAGCTCCCTCTGGTGGGATGGTTGGCTAACTATAGTAAAACTCTCCAGCGCGACATGAACTTCTCGCTAAACGAGAAGGAGCTTAAGCTCAACACTATCCGCAGCATCGGAGAGGACCTGCACCGCAAGACGATGCGGCTGACAGACCTCCGCTCCAAGCAAGAGCGTCGCAACTTGGACGAGGAGCAGCTCAAGGAGCAGCAAACTCAGCTGACTAAACTGCAAGGAGAGCTCAAGGTGAAATCCCATGACCCTGGCAGGAGGCTGACGCCAGGAACTCGACGTTGCTACGCAGGCTGCCTCGGCTCCATGGCGTGAGAAACGCGATGCACTTGGCCGCTACCGAACCGAGCGGCAGGAGGAGGAGGACAGCGCCAGCATGGAGGTCGACAGGTATCAGTCAAGCCTGTATGAGCTTGAGGCTAAGCACCGCTCGTGCCAAGCGTATGTCACTGAGGGCAACGACCGTAAGCTGCGGGAGAACGAATCACATCTGGAGAGCATGCGCCAGGAGATCCAAGCGACGAAGGATCGTCGTGCGGCCGTGGACAAGGCTGTCAGTGCGCTACAGGAGGATGTCTCGCGTGCACATGTCACACGTCGCAACCTCAAGAGCAACCTCGACTTCCGCGCAGAGGAGCGCGCGATTGAAAAGGTGCAAGAGGAGATGGAGGAACTGGACCTCGAGGGAGCAGCTCGTGATCGACGGAGCTTCAACCACGAGTACAAGCAGAAAATGGCAGAGGAGACTGATGTCCAGAACCGGGTGAGCAGTCACGTCGTCTGTGCTGACCGTCAGTGGCAGTTGTGCTCTGGCCAGGTCATGCAGATGGCCGAGGAGCGCAAGCGCCTGGAGAAGACTCTGGCTTCAGATTACAAGAATATCGACAAGCTGTACCGCGACCAGCTGATCAAAACCAAGGCAGGCGAGGTCGCGAACAACGACCTGGAGAAGTATGCGAAGGCATTGGATAAGTGAGTAAGACTACAACCCACCACTGACTCTAGCGCGATTCTCAAGTACCACTCCATCAAGATGGATGAGATCAACGACACCATCGGCCATCTGTGGAGCAAGACATACCAGGGGACTGACATTGACACGCTTCGCATCATGTCGGACCACGACGAGCAAAGCACTAGTGCGCGCAAGTCATACAACTACCGCGTGGTCATGGTGAAGAACCAGGTCGAGCTCGACATGCGTGGCCGCTGCTCAGCAGGTCAGAAGGTGCTGGCGTCCATCATCATCCGACTTGCGTTGGCCGAGAGCTTTGGCCAAGGATGCGGTGTACTCGCGCTGGACGAGTGAGTCCTCCGCCCGGGTCGTCTGCTAACCACAGGCCCACGACCAACCTTGACCAGGAGAACATCAACGCGCTCGCCGAGGCGCTGGCCGAAATCATCCGCGAGCGCCGCCGCCAGGCCAACTTCCAGCTCATTGTTATCACCCACGACGAGGGCTTCCTTCAGCGCCTTGCTGCTCAGGACGTCCTGGATTACTACTGGCGAGTCTCGCGCGACATGAACCAGAAGAGTGTACTGGAGCGCCAGCGCATTGGCATTTAGAATGACTGCAAGATACCATGCATTTGTATACCCCGGGCGAGCGCATGAACGGTCTATGTATGGCCACTTGGCACTTGGCGGAAGGGGCTTCACTCTGGCGCACCTACGGCTTGGAGCACAGTCACCATCTCAGTGTAACCCTTGTCCCGCGCATGCTTGAGCGCGCTCACCCCGTCCTTGTCCCGAATCCCCGGATCCGCCCCAGCAGCCAGCAAGATCTTGAGAATCTCGACATGCCGCTCTCCCCCATCGCCGAGGATGACCGTCTCCAGCATGGCCGTCCATCCCAGGTCGTTGACATGATCAACATTGATGCCCGTGCGCACGACCCGGCGAACATACTCGACGTGCCCGCGCTCGGCGGCTGGAATGACGCTGACCCCGCCATACCGGTTCCGAATCCCCATGTCAGGCTTGTACGGCAGGAGTGCCTCGAGCATGGCAACGCTCCCCGTGACGCCCGTGACGAGCCAGGGCGTCTGGCGAGAGTCGTCGAGTGCGTCTGGCGACGCGCCGGCGTCCAAGAGTGCCTGTGCGGCCGGGACGTCGTCGGCGAGCGAGGCGAGGAGGAGCGGTGTGCGCTGCGCGCCGTCGCGCGCGTCCGGGCGAGCGCCGGCAGCTAGGGCTGCGCGTAGGGCGTCGAGGTCGATGGGTACGGCTGAGGCCGCAGCGAGTAGGGCGTCGGAGGGGGAGGGGGCCGCGGCTGGTTGCGCAGAGGGGGACATGGTGTGATGATGGGCGATGGGGAACGGCCTGAAGCGATGGGCAATGGACTGTGGACCGTGGACCGTGGTGGGCAACGAGCATGTGTATCGCGCTTACATACCTGTGGAGACTCCACCGCTCGACTGTCTCCCGCACCAATCCGCCCGTTGGTATGTATCAACCTTGGCCCTCTGCACCTGGCCTCGCTTGAACAAGTGAACGACCGCACCAAAGCCAAAAGAGCCCAAACACCATCTGGGCGCAGACGAACACATACAGTGCCTCGACCCGAGGCTCACGAAACAACCGCCAATGCAGAGTGGTATGCATGCAAGTCTACTATACGTTGCGATGGTGTATCCAGAGGCTAGAGACAGTACGCTCTACGACCTCTCATCCTCGGTGTCGACGACCTCGTACTTCTTGCCGCGGATGCCCCAGATGCCCCAGTTGGTCTTGACGGCAACGCGCGTGTCCCAGTCCGCAATCTCCCACTTGCGCGACGCAAAGGGGTTAGCGCCGGGGGTGAGGATGAGCTCAAACTCGTCGCTCACGCCCTCGATAGGGGGGATCGGCTTGGTCGGCAGCTGCACACTGGACGGGTACTCGGACGGCTGGCCCGGCGCCGTGGTGGGCGGCTGAGTGCCGAAGATGGCCGAGACGTCGCGCGCGAGGTCAGCGGGCGAAAAGGCCGTAAAGAAGAGCGCACACTTGGTCTCGAGGATGTGCTGAAGCGTCGCCTTCCAGCTCGTCTGCGCCTGGACGAGCGGCTGCTCGCCGTCCTTGACATCAGGCGTCGGGTTCTTGGGGTCAAGCAGGCTCTGGTCGGGGAAGCCGAGTCCGGGTGAGAACGCAAAGAAGACGTCCTGGTACGGGTCGAACGGACCGAGCTGGTTGTGTACAGCCTCGTAAGACGACTTGAGCGAGATGAGGCGTAGCTGCGGCGACACGTTGACCGTACAGCTCGGCACACCGTACTTGGACCCGTCCTCGGACATTTTGAGGTGCTGGCGCTGGTAGCCCTTGACAATCGGGATGCCGGCCTCAGGACCGATAAAGTAGATGTCGAACGGCGTGCGCGGGAACACATAGGCGAGCTGGAGCCAGATATCGGCGGGGAGAGTCGACTCCCCGCGCGCGCCGAGCAGGAAGATACGGAACGCCGCCATCGGGCGGACGTCAATGTCCTCCGCCGACGTGCCGGGAGGCGCGTGCAGGATTGAATGAATGGCAGCCATGGAGCGCCGGCCCTCAGACGTGATGCGCCCATTGCCAGCAGTGAAAGGCCCGTTCTGGTGCAGCACCGACATGACCGAAATCGGATACGTGAGGAGCTTAGAGACGTGGCGCATGGCACGCTTCGAGTTGATCGACACGAAACCACGCGTGAAGAAGAACGTGTCCCACGTCTGCAGGTTAATCGCCTGCTCGTATGGCTGGAGGCCTGGAGTCAGCGCAGTCCCAACCTCGGTAACGGGAGCAGGATAGCAAACAGTGGCGGGACGTAGACGCCAGACTGCACCTCAAAAACAGCATTCGTAGCCTGCTAGCCACCTTGTAAACTCACCGGGCATGTTCTCGTACTCGACAACGCGACGACCGGAGCGAAGGTCATGCTCGTCCTCGTTAACCTCACGCAGACGGGGGCACGACTCGGCGTGCTCCTCGCGCCCCTCCTCCCAGCGCTCGCGGCTGGCGTGCGTCGGGAACCCACAGTCCGGGCACTCGTACTTGACCGCCTTGGTCTCGTGGTGCTTTTCGTAGCTCACGGGACAGATGGCGTACGTGCTAATGCGCTCGCCCTTTTCCCGCAGCTCCTTGAAGGGCGACTTGGACAGAGGATGGAACAGGTCATCCTGCTCCAGGATGACGGTCGTGTCGGGAACGGATTTAAACTCGCCAGAGGACTTGTTCTTCTTGCCGAACAGGCCGAAGAAGGAGCGAGTCTGTTGAGCGGCAAGCAGAGGTGCCGGAGAGTGAGCGGCAGCAATAGGCGCCCGGAGGAGAGGCACCACAAGCGGGCGATGCGCGGTGCGCAGGAGGGCTCGGCTGGAGGCCGGGCGCATGGTTTTACGAGTCGAGAGTAGCGGGTTGAGATGGAGTTGAGATGTCGTATGCCAACTTCTTGACCGGCGTCAACGCACCGTCGGAATCCGAAACTTATCACGTGACCTCGGCCAGGCCACCACTCCTTCTCATTTAGAACGAGCCTAATTGCAAATTGTAATCACAGCTTGTTATGAACAGAGATGGTGCATATCAGCCCGACTCGTCTAAGGGCTGCGCACGTCCTCCATCGGCTCACCCTCACTCCCCGAATCGCTCCCCTCCGACTCCGCATCCGAGTCCTCATCAGCGCCGCTCAGCTTCGGTAGCTCGTGGCGCTCAGTCTCGAATCCGAGCTCCTTGAAACCGGTCTCAACCTCATCTGCCTTGCCGACGTTAACGGTCACGGCACCAATGGACGTCGCAGAGTCGAAGAGCGGGACGTAGTACTTGCGGATCGCGGCGCGGATGTCCTCCGTCGTGACCTTCGGGATCTCGGCTAGCTTTCGCTGGCTCCAGTCCTTGCCGATGCCCTTCAGAACCTCGTCAAGGTACGCGGTCGACGCCTGATGTCAGCTTTTACATCTGGGTTGCTGGGTGCGGGACTTACAGCCGCGCCGACCGTCTCCGACTTCTGCGCGTACGAGAAGATCATGCTCGCCTTTGCTGCGTCAACGACGTTCTCGTCCAGATCCATCTGCTGTCAGCAAACTCGTTTAGAGTCAGAAACTCACGGTCCCATCCGCAATCGAGCGCATGATCTTGCCGGCCTCCTTGAAAGCCTTCATCGCGTTCGGCGACCGGTACACGCGGAAGCCAACGAAGCCCGACTCCTGGTCGATGGTTACGTGAGCACCGTAAGCGAGACCTGCGCCACGGATCGACTTCCAGAGGTACGACTCCATGGCGTTCAGCACCGACTGGGCGACACTGAGTGCAGGTACATCGGGGTGGTCCCAGCCACGCGGGCCCTTGGCCACATGCGACGAGTACGAGCCTTCGATCGACACCATGGGGACCACAACAAGCTAATGTCAGTTTTGTCCAAATCGCGCAAACTCGCCTTCTTTGAGGGCGCCTTGCCGAGGTCAGTGAGCGTTGCGGCAGAGGTGGAGAGCGGGTCAAGAGCAACTGCGTTCTTCACTGGGATAAACGCCTTGGCAAGTGTAGACCGCGGCTCCGAGAGACCCTTGATGTCGCCGTTCACGTTCACGCGCATCACACTCGGGTCGACGACCTTCTGGAGGAGAGTCTCCATGGCCTTGATGACCTTCTCGGGAGACTCCTTGAGCTCCTCCGAGATACGGGATATGAACTCAATCTGGTTGAGAAGCGATGCCGCCTCGGATGTCGACTTTTGGACGTCGAAGCAGAGACGGTTACACCACTCGCGCGCAACCTGGTCACCATTGCGCTTCTGGGAGGGAATGTTCTGGAGCTCCTTTGCAACGAGAACCTCCAGGCGCTCCTTTGTGAAAACTGAGTTGAGGAGGACGTCGCGGAGCCAAGAGACAGCCTCGGCGTACTGAGACTTCTCAACTTTGATGAAGACTGAGAACGCCTCTGAGAAGCACGAACGGACTGAGAACCTGGATCCAGAGCTGACCGTGAGGCTGGTGTAAGTAGATTCCTTGCAGCCAACACTCACTCATTGAGTTGGTTGATGACCTCCTCG
This sequence comes from Cutaneotrichosporon spelunceum, assembly GCA_030805415.1. NCBI lineage: Eukaryota > Fungi > Basidiomycota > Tremellomycetes > Trichosporonales > Trichosporonaceae > Cutaneotrichosporon > Cutaneotrichosporon spelunceum. The sequence goes on from BTCM01000001.1 coordinate 972,147, forward strand.
TAGGTAAGCTCAGTTCCATCGGGTCGCTTGATGCCAAGGTTGAACAGGCAAACCTGGAGCAGTGCCATGTACGGCATTAGCTCCTGAGGCAGCTTTGCGGTGTCGAAGAGCACGCCTACGCTGACAAAGTTGGACTCGACGTCGGCGAAATGAGCCTCGTAGGGGAGAGGCACACCATCGGCGTCGATGTGACGCTGGACGTCACCGTCGTCAGACTTGGCGTTGCCGTTCTTTGCGTTGTTAATCGCAGTCTCAACGGGGATCCAAGTGAGCTCCGATGGCTGACATCAGCTATCTGATGCCGCGTGGCACATCTCACCTGGACGGTAGGGAAGATCGTAAGCATCTCTGACGGGATGGGCTTGTCGCTCTCCTTCTGCGCCGATTCGAGCTTCTCCTTGAGCTTCTTCAGCCCTTCCTCGCCGAGCTTCTCCTTCTGTTCGGCGATGCGCTTCTTGTCCGAATCCTCGATTTCGTGGGCGAGCCTCGCTGACGGCTTGCCGATCATGCTAATGGACGGCGCGGAGGCGTACCACTTGTCAAGAAGGGCAGTCCATTGCTCGGCCGTCCATGACTCGAGGATAGCGAAGTCCTTGAGCTCGTCAAAGGCCTCCGGAAGGTCCTTGCCATCCGCGTTGCCGTAAAGGAAGTCTGTTGGTTAGTTACAGAACATGAACCATGCTCACCCTGAATGACAACGTCCGCTAGGACACTCGAAACCGAGGTCTCCATGCGGTTGAGCATCGCACGCTTCTCACGACGCAGGATCGAGGCCATGCGGGTCATGTCAATGCCCTCCTTCTTGACAATGTTCTTAAGCTTGTCGAAAAAGAGCTTAGGCAGTTCGTTCAGGTGCTTCGTCGGCACGTCGCTGAACATGACCACGTGCTCCCCGGCGTTGACGCGGCTCTCGCCGTAGAGAAAGACGCTGGTGGCGTAGGGCTCGACAATCTCGATGAACTCCTTCTGCAGAGGGGCAGTGGCAGAGTATGTGAGGTAGCTGCCAAGGATGTCGAGTGCAGTGCCCTCGAGGAAGTCGGTGGGCTTCGGCCCGAGGTAGGTGATGAAAAGCTCACCGACCGACTCGTCCTCCTCCATGAACTCGACCGTCTTGACTATAGACTCTGAGATTGAGATAGGCTTAGCTGTGGTCGTCTCCATGAAGGGGCGCTTCCAGCCTGCAGGAGGTTCGAAGGAACTATTCGCCTGGGCGCTCTTGTTGTCGAGGATCATGGGCTCGACAGTCTCGTTGAGAACCTTGAAGAGGGCCTCCACGTCGACGCCTCCGTCAATGTGGAGGTTGAGGTTGTAGGGTACGTAGTACTTGGCATGGTACTCCCGGATCTGCTCGGCAGTAAGAACACGGAGAGCCTTGAGCAGACCACCAGTCTCGCTGCGGTACGCAGAACTGGTGGGGTAGAGGGTACGTTGCAGCTCGAGAGCCATGCGGTCGTACGACGTGTTCTCGCGTGCCTGCATCTCCGAATACACGACACCGGCATCCTCGCCCTCACCGTTGACGTGGTGGATCTCGGTCACGAAACCGGCGTCGGTCATCGTGGCGTGGAGGATGTGGTCCACGAACACTGGTAGAACATTAAGGAAGCCAGTCGAACCAGCCGTGTTGATAGTGTACGCGGTGTGGTCATTCGCTGTCCACGCGTTGGTGCCGTTAGAGCCAGCACGGTTCGCGAGGTTGTCCAGCACACCCTTGTAGGGGTAGCGGTTGGATCCCAGGAAGATGAGGCTGTTGTAAGCAATTGATCTGCTTGTGTGCCCACTGTTCCAAGGTATGAGGGCGCCCGGTGTCGTCAAAGATCTCGGAGGCGATGACAAAGTACCCATTGGTGATGGGAGACGAGTGGTTACCGAGGGTGACTGTCAGCCCCGTCTTCTCGCTCCTCCACTTGGACACTGTGACTGGCGCATACTTGAGGTCCAAGCTCTGAAGGAGCTTGAAGTTGCCGTAGTCACGGGAATGGGCAGAGATCGAGGGCATTGTGTTCACGATAAAGTCGGGGGAAGCAGCAAGGGGTGAGGAAGAAGTGTGAGCGTGACGAAGTGATGAGTTACGGGGACGAGTTGTGCTGGCGGTGGAGGAGTGTCGGGACAGCCGAGGAGCAAACGAGAGACGGGCTGCGGGCGAGGCCTGGAGGAGGGTGCGTGGAAGGTGGAGCTTCCTAAAGCGTAATGCTGGCAGCATAGACTGATGGGCTGTGCGCTGCTGCGTCGTTGAATGTCCAAAGAGGTCGGAAGAGGGCAGGAGGAAGAGAGAGCGACGGCAAAGGTTATTCAGAGATTTCCAAATCGACTCCGCTGAAAGCCTAATACCAGGCTCAGTACTAAGGATCCGATGCAAAGTGGAGGAAGAACACCCAATCTTTGTAATCATTTTCATTAGGCCGGTGGCAATATTGTTGACGCAAATTCAAATTCCCGATATCGGCCTCCACCATCACCAGTTGACTCACCTCTCGTCCCTCCGACCATCAACTTCAACTTCGCATGTTGTAACATCCCAGCCGCCATCGCTGTTTTCAAAACCATCATGAGGAGCCCTGGAACGCCATCTAAGAGGCGCAGTGGACAAGCGAGGCCTCTTGATGCTTTGAAGGGTAAGAACAGAGGTGAGTGAGATCAGGGTAGGGTTGCGGCGCTGTTGTTGACATCATAGCTCTGCCCATCGACCTCACATTGTCGCCCATCTCAGTCCATTCACATGATGAGGAGGAAGATGAATTCGAGGAGGTTGAGATCCCGACTGCCGCGTCGACGTCGACTCCAGGTACTCCAGTGGGTCGCTCAGTTGCCACCGGCTCTCCAGGAACTGGAACACCGGCGGACATGGGCGTCACGGCCGGGGAAGGTGGATATCCAGACACCGATGAGGAAGACGACAACCAAGTCATCCGGCTAGAGATCGGAGGGGAGACAGAAGAGGAGAAGGCTAAGCGAATTGCAATGGCCATGCGCAAGTGAGTCGTGCTTATGGTTCAAGACCTCAACTGACGGAGAGGAAACCCATCACCGCAAAAGATCGTGCAGTCCGCCTTGAGATCCACAAGATGCACGTTATCGCTCTCCTGGCTTCAGCAAGGATACGAAACAACTGGGTGTCCGACGAACTTTTGCAAGTAAGCTTGTACGTGGGTTGACTAACTCTTAAGTGCCGCCTCCTTTCCCTCTGTCCACTCCGACTCGCTGCAGATGTCGCTGTCTCTCCCAAGCGCTTCCCCGACCGCGCGCAGCGCAACCGCCTCTTCCTTGATGCCCTGCAAGAGCTTGTGACATGGTGGTCACAGGACTTCTTCGACATTTCGGATCCCCTGCTTGGCCTGCGCACGCGGACCTGGGACGACGTGCAAGAAATCATTGAGAGCATGCCCCGCCTCTCGGGCCCTGATATCATGGGAGGCGTGCTATCAAAGAAGACCAAGACTCCTAACAGCAAGAAGGTCAACGGTAAGGGCAAAGAAATAGAGGACCCGATCCTTGCTCGGCTCGAAGAGGAGCTCGGTGGCGAGCGCTTGCGTTCTGTCAACTCGATGGCCAAGAAGGCACTTCAGCAGGAGGGTTCGCGTGACATTTCCGCCCAGCTCTTCGTTGCCCTCGCACGCGCTTGCGGTCTCGGCGCTCGACTCGTCGTCAGTATCCAGGCCGTGCCATGGCGAGCGGAGAAGGTGGTGTCGAAGAAGAAGGGGACAGGGAGCCGCGGGCGCGGTACTGCACTCCAACTGGGTATGGGTGAAGATTTCAGTGGCAGCGAGGAGGACGAACTGGAAGAAGTCCCCCTCCCTGACATGTCTGGAGCAGATATGTCTGGAGCAGACATGCCACGATCCCAGAAGTTACTCAACATGCCTCGCGGGTGGCGACGCAATAGACCCAAGGATCCGGGCGACATGTACCGCCTCCGACAGCCTAAGCCGCCACCACAGACTGTCGGTTCTAAACCCAAGCCCAAGAAAAAGAAGGAGGGTGAGCACAGCTTCATTGGTAGTGTCACAGAAGCTGACTTAGCAGACATGATGGCTCAGCCACCAGTCTTCTGGGCTGAGGTATACAACCGCTCTGATCGGCGCTGGGTGCCAGTGGACCCGGTCAACGGCATCATCCGCAAGAAAGCGCACTACGAGCCGCAGTCGGAGAGCGGGCCGGTGCGCCTCGTCTACATTGTGGCATTCGAAGAAGGTGAGTTGAAATGCTCTGGTCCTAGTTGAACAGCAGATGGTTATGCACGCGACGTCACACTGCGGTACACGAGAAACTTCGCGGCAAAGACACGCAAGTTGCGTCCTCCCGTCAAAGTAGGAGAACAGGACTGGTGGTCGGGGATCACCGAGTTCCTGCAGCGTCCATTGCGTCTGGTCAGTATTTGTCAGCATTGTGCTGATGGCAAGAATCGAGACGATCTCGAAGACGCCGAACTCGAGAGCAGCCAAGCGTCTGAAGGCATGCCGCGACACATGTCCGGCTTCAAGGACCATCCTATGTGAGAAATACCGGGCTCCTATCATGTCTCTGACAGAAGTTACGTTCTCGAGCGCCACCTGAAGCAGCATGAGGTGATTCAACCTAAGCGTGAGGTAGGGCGGTTTAGGGGCGAGCCTGTTTACCGTCGTGCCAACGTGCTGTCATGTCGGACTGCAGAGAACTGGATGCGTGTCGGGCGCAGGGTAAAGGAGAGACAGGAGCCGATGAGATGGATCAAGCAACGCGCCGTGACGATCCAGAAGCGTCGAGCTCAGGAACTCGCCATGCAGGAGACAGGCGAGGCTATCCAGCAGGGTCTGTATGCAGAGAACCAAACCGAGCTCTATATCCCACCGCCAATCGTCGACGTAAGGTGTGTCAGTTTGCATCTAGCTGACGTCCAGGGCAAGATCCCCCGGAACGCATTCGGCAACATCGACCTGTACGTCCCGACAATGCTCCCTGCTGGCGCGGTGCATCTGCCTTGTAAGATGACTTGCTGTGGTTGACTGGCTGACGTTTAGACAAGGGCATTGCAAAGGTGGCCAAGAAGTTGGGTGTCAGCTTCGCAGAGGCAACTGTGAGCTACGATCCTATCTCTACCAAAAGTCATGAAGACTGATGCGCAGACGTCGTTTGAATTTAGGAAGCAGCGCGCGAGGCCAGTCCACACGGGCATCGTTGTGGCGGCGGATAAGGAAGAGGAAGTCCTCGAGGCATACTGGGAGTCTAATGCGGCGGCCGAAGAGCGCGAACGAACGAAGCGCGAGGAGCGGGCTCTCAAGCGCTGGGCCAAGCTTATGAGTGGCATCCGCGTCCGCCTCCGCCTGCGAGCAGAGTACGGCGAAGTCGATGACGTGAGTTACATCCTGACATCGCGTTGTTCACACTGATACTGACAACAGGACGAGGAAAACGAGAATCCCATGGCGCGAGCCGGCCAGCAACCGACTCGAACCGCTGGATCGATCATTGCACTCGCAAACCAGCAGGCGTCGTCAGCATGGGCTGAGCGCATCCACGAACCGACACCTGAGGCTAAGCCAATTGTGGGGGACAACGGCCATGATGGGAAGGGGGAGAAGCAGAGCGTCACGCAGTCCGTTGTGGTAGAGCCGATGGAGGTCGACGCTGGGCAGGAGAACGGTCAACACGAGCAAGAAGCTCCACCGGCGCCTCCTCCACCAATAACACCCAGAATCACTCTCCGGATACGACCTCAAGCAGCTACACTTGTCGCGCCGACGTTGCCAGCCGAGCCCGAGCCGGCTCTGACGCGCTCAGGGCGACCCAAACGAGCCGCGGCGAATGGCAAGAAAGCAATCGCGAAGAAGCCGACACCGGTGAGACGCCCGACACGGTCTCGGAAGCGTAGGGCTAGGGAGGATGACGACGCGAGTGAAGCGGATGAGAGTGGCGAGGCCGCGCAAGGACGGAACGGACGTCGTAATGGCCAAGTTCCCCCTGCCCTGAGCGGGAGAGTGCTGAGAAGCCGCGAATCCAAGCAGCCGCAAAGTCTGCGAGAGCCATCCTCAAGCGAGTTGTCAGAAGAGGAAGAAGATTAGTGCCCATACACTGTATCCAATAACTGTATCATGTTACACCTGGTACTACAACATTCTCAAGCTACGCCGCAGTGTTGGCGACCTTGGCGGTAGCGCTCTTAACCTCTACCTTCTTTCCCGCTACCTTGGCAGCCTCCTTGACACCTGCTGACTTGCCGTCTGGGGCCGGTGCCTTCTTTTTCTTCTTCTTCAGGAGGGCGGCGCCCACAGCAGACCGAACGCTATCCTTGATCTCGCGGCTCTCCTCGAGGAATTTGTTGTCGTCAAACTTGTACTTCTTGCGAGCGAGCTCCTCGACATCGACTTCTCCAGCGTCAGCATTAGAGCTGACGCCGAGCTTGCGCTCAAGCGCCTCGAGCCTGGCGCGCTCCTCGGCCTTAGCCTTGGCCTGCATCTCGTCCCAGTTCTCGATCAAGTCGGCTTGTCTGCGGTCAGCGCTCCACATTAACCAAGATAGGCTCACTTCTGGGCCTCCTTGATGGTACCGAGTCGCCGCCCATTAAGGTCCTTGCAGCTGTCGAAGTTGGTGCTCTTGCTTGCACTCATCCGTCCGCCCTGCGAACGGAGGTTGGCGCCGAAACCACCCTTACCGCCACGGAGGCGGGGAATGACCTCGATATCGATGATGCCGTTGGCGTTCAATTCGGCCAGCGGCGTGTCTGCCCCAACGATTCGAGTGCGGGAGCGCAGGAAAGCATCCCAGTCTGGGAGGAGGGGGAGGAGGTTGTCTGCTGTCGCTGTGGCTGGCACGTCGAGAGCCATGACGCCCAATGGGGCGGGAAGTCGAAGGTGGACGCGCATGGCGGGCAGCCGAGCTGGGTTACGGTAGCACGAGGCTGATAGAGATGTATCGAAACAGATCGACGCAGTGGCCAGAAGGCAAGTTGACGGGTTGGGTGGCGACTTGGGATTTGCTTCCGTCAAGGTCACGTGCTTCAAAAGTTGTGGTCGAGATGTGGAGGGACAGCAAGTCACCAACACCAACATCGTCAGAATGGGACGCAAGAGGAGATCCAGCAGCGGAGGCGCGCCTACCAAGGCCAAGGAGGCACCGGGTGCAAGCATCAAGAGGATCGAGTCGTACGAGGACACGCTGCAGGAGGGCGGCGTTGACGACTGTGAGTCCGACCCATCTTCCTGGCCCGGTGAAGCTGGGCTGACATTAGACATGTTCAAGCGCGACCAGATCGTGTTCGACCCGCGCGATGAGGAGTCTGACGAGGACATCGGTGCTGATGGTGACGAGGTGCTCGACTTGAACGTGCACAAATTCGGGCGCGACCAGGACGCAGAGGAGGACGAGGACGAGGTCGAGGACGAGGAGGAGTGGGCCGAGCCCAGGCAGCTGAAGCGCCTCTCCAAGGCCAAGCCTGACCTCTCAACCAAGGGACGCTATGGGAAAGAGGAGGAGGACTCTGACGACTACTCGGAAGACGATGAGGAAGAGTCGGGTTCTGAGTCCGAGGAGGAGGGCTGGGGGAGGCAGTACTACTCACGTCCTAGTACGCGCCGCGAGAAGGAGGACGAGGGGGCGTACGACGAGAAGCGCGAGGAGGAACGCGAGCTTGAGGAGAAGGAGGTGCGCAAGCTGCAGAAGCGGGCGCGCGAGGCCCTCTCCGGTGCCGAGGACTGGGGTCTCGACGACGTCGAGGTCGAGTACGCTGCGTGAGTTCTCGGACTATCATGAGCTGACGTCAGGCCTGAGACAGAAGAAGCTGACGATGCGCACGCGGTCGTTACGGCGCCGGAGACGGATGACGCTCCAACCCTGCTCCGCCACCTGGCCAGCCACGAGCCGCTAAAGCTCGCCCTGGCACGCGACTTCCCCCTCATCCTCCGGAAGCTGCGCAAGACAAGTGCAGGCATCGCCAAGATGGAAGCCGAGGCGCAGGGTGAGGAGACGCTGCACAAGGGTCTCGGGTACCTGCACTACCAGTCGCTGTTGACGTACGCCACCACGCTGGCGTTCTACATCCACCTGTGCGCGCTCCCCGAGGACGAGCGGCCCGACCTCTCGAGTCATCCGGTTATCAACCGCCTACTAGAGCTCAAGCAAGGCTTGGCAGCGCTAGAGGACCTCGACTTTGACGCTGGTTCCGTGTCGGACAAGGGCCCAGAGCTGTTCGTGCGCCCTGACGAGGATGAGGACGAGGACATGGCAGAGGCCAAGCGCGAGCTCATGGCGCGCATGTTCGCTGGCGAGCTCCCTGGTGCTGAAGGCATGACGCTCGACGAATTCGACAGGATGCATGAAGAAGATGAGGAGGAGGATGGGAACCTCTGGCATCAGGCCGGGCTCGAGGACGGCGAAGTCGACGGGTTGCTCGCCGACCAAGGTGAGCCGCTCAAGGTCAAGTCCAAGAAGGAGAAAGGAAAGAAGAAGGAGCGCGGACGCAAGAAGAAGTCCAAGGATGCCCAGGACGAGGACGAGGACGTGCCCACACCCGTTGCCTTTACGCCACTTGCAGAGCCCGAGTTCGTCGCAACCAAGAAGAAGAGCAAGAAAGCACCCAAATTGTCGGCTGGGGACGAGACGTTGGGCGACCTGCTCGATCTCACGGACGCGGACGCTGGGGACAAAGAGCACCGCAAGCGCTCGCTCCAGTTCCACACACAGCGGATCAACAGCATGGCCAACCGGCGTTCAGCGGCGCGCGAACGCCGTGCCGGTGGCGACGACGACATCCCCTACCGTTCCCGCCAGGCGGCCAGGGATGCAGCGTTGCGCAAGAACGCGCCGAAGGGCGACGGTGGAGAGGACCTGGGCGGCGAGTGGACCGAGAGCGACCGCAAACGAGCGCGCGAGGTGCGCGACGAGGCGGACGAGGGACCGAACGAGGCCGAGGAATACTACGACCTCGTGAAGCGACGCAAGGTTGCCAAGGATTCAGCCAAGGAGGAAGCGCACGAGGAGTTCCGCGAGGCCAAGTTTGCGGCGTTCGAGGACGAGACCGCCGAGGGTCCGCGCAGCGTGTCACGCGCCATCGAGAAGAACCGCGGCCTCACGCCACGCCGGTCCAAGACGGGCCGCAACCCACGTGTCAAGAAGAAGCTCGCGTACGAAAAGGCCAAACAGAAGGTTGGGAGTCAGCGGGCCGTGTACAAGGGCGGACAGGCGGCACAGAGCGGTGCGTATTCCGGCGAGAAGAGCGGTATCACGACCGTGTCGAAGTCGCGCAAGTTCTAGTGATGATGCACTTGGTCATAGAAATACAGCTACAGCAGGCTACAATGGCTACTTCTTGCGAGAAGAGGGTGGCGGGCGGCGCTTTTTGAACATCGAGGAGCCAGCTGCTGCCGGTGCTGGTGGTGTTGGCTCGGATGCAGCTGGAGGAGCGCCGAAATTGGGCTTCTCGTCTTCCCCATTTTCGATCTTAACGTCGCCGTTGGCAGCCTCTGCAGCAGGCTCGGCCTTGATCTCATCCACGTCCGCCGGTTCCCTCTTCACCTCCATCCCCTCTGCCTTGCCCCATCCGCCCTTGCTGAATCCTGCTCCGACCTTCTCCTCCTTGACCTCGTCCTTAACTGCCTCCTTGGTCTCCTCCTTCATTCCCCCTTTCACGTCCCCCTCCTCGATCTTGCGCTCCTTGCTCTTGAGTTTCAATCCCAGTAGAGAGCCGGTATCCACTTCGTCGTCATCGTACACATCGCGGTGCGACCGCTTGGCCTGGATCTTGAAGTCGGCGAGTTCTTCTTCCTCGGTCTGCGGCTGCTTCTCCTCTACTGGCGGCGGAGGCGTGGGGGTATCAACAACCTCCTCCCACTGCCCAACCTTTGTCCCCCGCCCGCGCACCATCTGCTCGATCTCGTAGGCGCTAGGTCCCTCCTCGTCCGCAAGACCCATCTGCTCCGCCGTAGAGTAATTCGCCCACTTATCCCCGCTTGGCTTGTCGCGCCGAGGTTTAGACGACGACGCGACTGGACGGTCGGTGATCGGCCGGCCGCCATATGCGCCCCGCGCACCATCAACCGAGGAGTGTGCGGACCGTGCTGCCTGTTGTCAGTTGACTCAGTAGGCAGATCCTCACGGCCTCGATGCGCTCAAACTGCCGCTTTTCGGCTTCCTTCTCGCGTTTTGCCCGCTCACCACCCTTATACAGGTTGCGGATGTAGCGCTCGAGGTTGCCCTTGTGCTTCTCGCCGCTTTCGTGCAGACTCCGCTGCGCCGCGTCGTCGCGAATGAACATGTTGCAGTACTTGCACCAGTACTGCTTCTTCGATACCCAGTATCTAGCGTCAGCCTACATCACAGACACCAAGCTCGACTTACTCCGACATGGTGACTGATGTTGTGGTGGGGAACGTCGAGCGCAGGTTCAACGAGCTGGCGTTGGGCGGCAAATCAACATCTCAGTAAGTGGGTTAGCAAATAAGGGTGGAGGCTGGCCGCCACCGAGATGACCATCACCATCACTTGCCTTTCTCCGTGCTTCATCCCATCGACAACGTCCCCGAATGGTTAGCCGATTCTCACGCATGTATCTGACAGACAGCACGGAATTAAGCGTACCCGTCCTTCCAAGGAGGCGGAGGAGGCTCGGCGCCTCAAAGAGGTCTCCAAGATCCAGGTCTACACCGAGTTGCAGAAGGACGTCCTGGCAATGGTATCTCCTTCCTCTTCTCCTCTAACATCAGAAACAGAGGGAAGAGTATACCCTCGAGGCGCTGGAGAAAACGAACAAGCTCCTTGACCTCAACCCCGAGTTCTACACCGTGTGGAACTACCGGCGACGCATCCTGACTCGCGGCCTCTTCCCTTCCTCGTGAGGTGCGTCGGAATGAAGCTGATGGTAGCTCCGGCGAGGAGATTGTTGGCCTCCTCGAGGCAGACTTGCGCCTTACCATGGCATATCTCCGCGTCCATCCCAAGGTATACTGGATCTGGACCCACCGCAAGTGGTGCCTCGAGAACGTGCCGCGCGGGCCAGGTGACAGCGAGGGATGGCGCAACGAGTTCTGGAAGAAGGAGATCGGGCTTGTCGAGAAGCTTCTCGACGCTGATGCACGGAACTGTGGGTCCACTGGCGGGTTGCAGCCGGGCTGTTCCCCACCTCGCGTATTGCGGAGAGCTAACACCAGTCCATGCCTGGACGTATCGGCGGTATATCAACGAATCGCTCCCCGAATCGTTTTCGCCCAAGCGTACGCCGGCCGACGAGATCAAGTACACGACCAAGAAGATCGAATCCAACTTTTCCAACTTTTCCGCGTGGCACTTGCGTACCAAGACGTTGCCCAAGATCTGGGCGGGGCTGTCTGAGGACGAGGTTGCTGTTGAGAAGGACAAGGGTGGGTGATAGGCGCTCCTATACCCATGACTGACGGTCAGAGTTCGAGCTGGTCACACAGGCGTTGTGGACGGACCCGGGAGACCAGGCCGGTTGGCTCTATCATCGATGGCTGGTCGGCACCAGTGAGTTTATCGTGCGTTCGTTTCGCTGACCTCAGATCCGCCACCCGAGCTATTGCAGCGCGAGCTCGAATCGATCAAGGAGTTGCATGAGGCTGAACCGGACTCCAAGTGTCAGCGCCTACAACAGTAAATTCAGCTGACGCCAGGGTGTATGAACGCTCTCGCGCACTACCACCTCCTCTCAACACGCCTGCCGTCCACACCCGCAGATGACGCCGCCCGGCATCGTGCGGACGCCAAGGCCATCCTCGAGCGCCTCGAAATCATCGATGGCGACAGGAAGGAGCGATACCGCGATCTCGGTAAGTCCCATCACAAACTCGGTGTACTGCAAGGAAGCTAACAGCAGCGAGCCATTACTAGAATATCATAATGCCATGATGCTATGTGCAAACTAGATGCAATCTCTCTACGTCTAAACCTCCTGGGGCACCTCCTTCTGGAAAAGACCGCGACTGAACGCGCCCGCCACCACCGCGAATGGGTCGTCGGCGTCGTGCACCTCGCCGAGGAACAGGTCGTGCCGGTCCGCAAGACGCGCCTGGTTGTTGCGCAGCTCGCGGACCATGGCGTGCTGCTGTGCACACAGGATGCACTCCGGGTCCGAGTCGCTGAGACACCTCTGGTGGTAGCTGTGCTTGCACATGAAATGCACGGCGGGCAGGTCGAGCTGTCCTCCGCATGCAGCGCACTGTGTGACCTGGAACACCTCTGGCTGGCGAGTGTTCGTGAGGTCAGCAATCTCCTTCTCCTTTGCGGCCGTTTCCGAGCGGTAGCTCTCCACGAGCGCCTTGTCCTGCCGTCAGCTCACTTGATACCAGGTAGCTCACCGCATCGATCTCTTGCCGCGTCTCCTCGACCTTAGCCCGCAGCCAATCCTTGACTGTTCCCACTGACGCCACGCCGTTCCGGCTGAGCAGCTGCACCACGGCCAAGGGAGGGATTATGCGCTCGGCATCAATCGTCTCGAGAATGTGCGGGAGACTGTCCTTGTGCCGGCTCAGCACAGCGCCAGAGCTAGTGATGTACCTCAGCACCATTGGATACAGGCTCGGGTTGCCAGGCCCATACATGTCGAGGTAGCGCTTGACCTCGTCGGCAGCGTTGACGCCCTTCTCATCGGCACGGCCCTTGGCGACAGCCGCGTCCCGCTCCATCCAATATCGCAGCACGTCCTCGTACATCCCCAGGCTCTCCCATAGGCCGACGAGGCCCTCTGTGAACTCGGCCATCGAACAGAGCACTAGCGCGTGCATCGGGTCGTATGGGATGCTGGGTGATGCCAGCAACCCCAGTACCTTGCCCCGCGCAGTGGTGGCCAAGTCGCCCTCGCCCCGCGTTGAGTCCAGATACAGCTCGAGGAGCGTGTTCCACACAGCGCGTTGGTCAGCCTCGTCTCTTGGTAGATCGACCGTGTCCTCGATTCCCCGCTGCTGCGCAACGCGCCCAGGCGTGAGGGCAGGCTCAACACGCTGATTCCACAGCGCGTATGCTACGTCCTCGAGGAAGTGTACAAAGAGGTCGCGGTGGTCAACAAAGTGGGCGAAGAAGAGCCGTGGTGATGGTGGTGTGTACGCCGGTGCGTCCTCCTCTTCCTTGGCGTGTCCGTCCGCAGGCGTCAGGGCGCCGTTTGCGCCGTTAGGAGCTGGAGTCTGTCCCTCTCCCCACAACCGGTTGACGCCCAGAGTCGGCATGGCTGGGAGGTACGACGTCAAGCCAGTGACATTGGCACGTGCGTCCTCGAGGCTCTGGTGGATGTTGGCGTGTGCCTTCTTCCGCCCCAACGTCCCAGAGCAGAGGTCGATAAGCAACTCGGTTGTTGCGGTCGGCTCATGCTGAAGGAGAGCACGACCATACCGGACGAGGTTCTCCTCACAAGCCTGGGGACCCAGAGAGCGCAAATACTCGAGCGCGTCCTTGTACTCCTCGGCGTCCTCAATCTGAATACGCAGGTACTCTTCGTGTCGCCCATACTTGCGCGCAAGATACGTCGCATGCTCGAAGAAGCCAGCCTGTCGACACACGCGGATCGCGGTCTCTAGTTCGAACGGGAGAGTGTCGATGTCGCGCGTAGCTTCGGCTTTGATGAACTGATCCAGGCTCGCGCTGTTTCCGCTCTTCGTGTAGCAGTTCAACAGCAAGGTCGTGTGGTCCGGGTTGGCGAGGCCTCGTGCATGCAACTCCTGGAGGTACATGGTGAGGTTGTTCATGCGCTGGGCGTCAAGGAACTTGCGGATGACGTACGACGGCTGCACGAACCCGAGGGTCTTTGTGAACTGGCTCATCGCACCGTCAAAGTCTCCCTTGCCGTACAGATAGTCGCCGTACAGGCGGTGAATCTCCGCAACGCCGGCGTCGTTGACGTTCTGCGTCTGCGCGAGGCTCAGTGCCAGCACGAACAGGTTGCGGCGGTAGAGGACGTCGAGCTTGGCACTCGTCGAGTGCTCCTCGAGGCGCGATACTTCGCCTTTGCCCTCGAGGACGTAGATATTGCCCCACTGGGAGAAGAGGGCACGGATGCCATTCCGAAAGACGCCTGTGTAAGCGACGAGCTTATTGTCGAGGTCGAAGATCGTGATCTTAGCGGCATCCTCGCCCTTTATCCTCCGCCCAGCATGTATTGGCGGGCTGGTGATGATCAGGTTGTGCTTAACGATGGCAATAGACGACTTGGGACCCTCAAAAGCGTAGGATGCACCTCGGCCCTCCGGAGAGTAGCGATAGATGGCGTCGTCGCGGGCCACGACAAGCTCTTGCCGCTCGGCGTCCATCTCCGCACAACCGAGCCCGGCGCCCGACTCGTGGAGGACGCGCGCCTCACCGCCTCGTGTCGACACGGGCGCGCAGAGCACGCGACTCGTTGTGGTGATGAACAATGTAGTGGCGGTCACGCCGCCCTTCTCGAGCCGGCCTTCGCGGAACCCGAGTCCGGTGATGGCCTCGGGCGTCCGGTCGTTGGCCTCGACGACGGTGCGCGCCTTTGGAAGCGTAGTCAATGCCATCGGTGACGTCGTGAGACTTTGCAAAAGGTGACGGTATAGCAACACCGTTCCGTCACCGAGTCCAATGGCGAGGTGCGAAAGGTTGGTCGTGAGCGCAACTGCCGAGACCTGGAGTCAGCATCGCCAGGAGAGATGTGCTCACGGGATGTGGTCGCCCGGCAGTCTGCTGAATCTTGACATTGCGCATAAGCAAGGGGTCCCCGCGCCGGCGCTTCTCGCCGCGTGTAAGATCCCAGACCTTGAGCACAGGTTGGCGACTCCCTTCGTCCTCCCCCACTGCGAGCAGGAGGCCACCAGCCTCCACGAGCGCCGTGGCCCGCCCACTCCCCTCCCACGCCTGGAAGGATCGCTCCGGAACAAAATGTCGGTCAAACACGGTAACTGTGTTTCCGGAGGACACGATGAGAGACGGTGGGAGGGGCGAGTCTGGCGACGTCGGCGTCGCGACGACGGGGGGAGAGAGCTCCTTGACCGCGCGTGGGGATGAGGCGAGATCGTCTGCATCCTTGACGTTGTCAAGATCGAAGAACGTGAACTGGCGCCATTGCGGTGCGGAGGCGTCTGGGGCGCGTGATGGCCCTGCCATGGCGGGAGAATCGATGATGTCTCGAGCGAGAAGTGGCTGTTCACAACTCCGGGCTCGCTGGTCGCTGGTCCATCCCATCAACGTCACCGTGCTCATCATCTTAAAGGGGTGGAGTGAATAATGGGGACGCGTGGGGGAAGGTGGAGGTCGATCAAGCCCAAGCACCGCCGCCGTCTACGAGCCTGCTGGAATTGCACTCTCACTCTTCTTACATGTCTCACTTGTCACCACTCTCTTGAAACAACCAGGAGCACGCAGTACATTAGCTTGATGGACCAGGCAAATGTCGACGCTCGTCGCTCTCTGGGCGTGCGGCCAGACGCACGACCTCGGCCCAGAGTCAGTTGGAGGCAATGCACGCGAGCTGACCGCAGATCCAAACCCTTGATGGTGCGCTCAACACCTCTCATCTTTCAGACAGCCATGGCGCTCGACAATCAACTCCCACCTCTCCGCGCTCTCCGCGATCTCCACGCTCCCCACGCCTCCGCTCATCACCCATTGTCTCCCTCATTGTCCCGTCAAGTCCCAAGAGGGATGTGAGCTCAGGAAACACGGCCTCCAGCTCGGAAGGGTTCCGTCGTCTCAGGCGTTCGTCGCTCTCACGCAAGAACCCCGTTACTGGCCTCACATCCAACCGCGGGCAGTATGAGACCCAGAAGCTCCTCTCACATCTCCTCGACCGGCTCGAGGCGCGCCCGCCACCTCCCGACCTTCTGGACCGCGCTGCCCTCACCGCCCGTCAAGCGAGAGGGACCTCACGGGCCAAGCCTAAGCTCCGTGTCGCTGCATTCAGTGAAGCAGTCGCCGCGGCCACCATGGGCAGCAAGTCGGCCTCGAGCCCATCGAACCTTCCCCCAGGTGAAGACGACGACGATCTTTATCTCCTCCAGGAAAGTGATTGGAACATTGATTCGACGTATGACATGGTTGAGCAGATGCGTAACCTTCTTGTCCTCGCCGAGAAGCAGCACTTCGACATCTTCGGTGTTTGTCAGACCGCTGCAGCAGAAGCGGCTCGAGCTGCAGCAGTCAAAGATCGCAGACGAGGCTCGCGGTTCGTCTCCTCGCCCTTAGCCCAGACTGGGGCTGACCCATTCGCTTCTGAGCCAACAGTGACTGTCTCCGGCCCCGGCCTCCTCCGACGCATGGCCGACGCAGTCCGGGGCCTCCTTGTCGTCGACTGTCTATACAAGACGACCAAGTTTAGACTCATGCAGCCGCCCTACGCCCTCCAGGCTGTGTGTATGGACATTGCTGCCGTGCTCTACCACAAGGGCGACCTCAAGATCCAGCTCGAGATGATGGAGGCAGTCGTTGACGGACTGTATAGCATGGGTGATGTGCTGCGCGAAAAGGTATTCGAGTGGCTCGAGGGAAGGTTGGCAGAATTACTACACAAGCTGGCCAGGGAACGCGGCGCCGAGAGCCGCGAGAGGCTCGACATGGAGTGGAACGGTTAGCTCCCACGTCACCTATGCCAGCTGACGGCTAGACCCCTTCGCCGAGTCCCCATCCCCTACTATGCCGACCTTCGCGTTCTCGCTCCATCCTGCAGACGAAGCTGACCCTCGCGATACCACGGAACGCAAGCCCGGCTGGGTACGGTTCTCACCCACCACTGGAAACGTTCCTATCCCCAGCGCTGCGAGAGACAATCTTCACGGTATCCTCTCAACACACACAGCCTCCGGGAACATCTCCGCGGCTGCTATCCAGATCGCTGCCATCGTGCCGCACATCCTTGTCGCCATCACATCCACTGTTGACTTGAGGTCCTTAAATCTGGTCTCCATCTACCGCGTCCACCGACTACTCTCTCTTATTTTCTCTGCCAAGCCTGACGCGGCGCTCGACCTCATCGAAATTATCGCCCACGGGCCGATCCAATCCCGCTCTCGCAGCCTGGACATCCTGGCTACATTTTACCCAGAGTGTGTTGGACACAACGTAATCGCTCGCCGACCGGCCCTCGCCACGCACGAGGCTCATATGGCCAAGTGGGAAACCGGAAAAGAGCGTGTTTTAGGCCAGGACGACACCGAGGGCCATGCGTACATACCTTGGCGAGCACGGGAGGATGAGCACACCATGTGCACCGACTGTCATCAGCCGTGTATTGGCTTCTGTGTGCGGTGTTCCTTGTGCCAGGGTGTCAAGCACGCGGGCTGCCTCCATTTGTATCAGGAGGAGACTTACCAGTACAACGTCATCGTCCAGGCCCCAGGCCAGAGACATCCGTCGAAGACTGAGGTTGTCCATGTCCAGTTTTCCAAGTGTATTCCACGGCTGGACGAGAAGGTGCTCGGCGGGGGTGATACTCGAGGCACAGTCGACTCGACTATCCGACGAGTAGGCCAGCACAATCTGCGACTCGTCCACTTGTTTACTATCACACTCTGCGCCGAGTGCCACGAACCACTATGGGGTGCGACAGCACAGGGCTACGCCTGCATGGGAGTCTGTCAACGCTTTTATCACGTAGCCTGTGCCGCCAAGATGGCGAAGGGGAGTCTCAGATTTTGTCGACCTGGCTTCGAGATCTACGCCAACCCGCACAATTCTCCATCGCTCCGCGATCCATTCTCTGCCAGTGCAGATGACGTTCGAACCTCGTTCGAGAAGGCGACTGATCGGCTGTATCGTGAACCCGAGAGACTCGGAGGAGCAAGTTATGATGAGGTCGCCCTGCTCTACAACCACGTCTGGACGCAGTTGGAGATCTTCAGCAACGGCATCGCATCAGGATCACTGAGAATTCATTACGATGACGACGACGACGCAGGAGATATAACCAACTTGGCCGCGGTCCTGGCCAAGTACAAAAAGATTCTGGACGAGGGTGCCCTGCCAGTTTCGTTGGCGGTGGATGAGTTCACCCGGATCTCAGAGGAGAGCGTTCGAGACGGCGACTTCCTCTGGCGGCCACGCTACCTCCAGTACTGTACTGCACTGCTGCGTGCACCCTCAGACCCATCCCAACCCTCCTCGTCGACTAACCCGACTGGCCTCCTAACAGTGGCAGATCAACTTTCCCTAGACGCCGACCCTCCCAGTATCGCATACGAGGCTGTCCAGATGAACACCATCCGTCAAACGCTCAAGATCGAGCTCAACGTTCACTCGGACTTGGCCGCTTCAATTCTCATTGACCAGCTGCGCCTCCTCGGTCTCTGCACCGTTGCAAATACACAGAGCATCACACCCGCAGCCATTCACAATAGTGCCTTGATGGTCAACTTCCCCCTTCCACTTTTGATGGACGCCTCACCATCAGTCGAGCTCCTTGTGCTCGTTATTGAGCAATTGTTGGACGATGTCGACCTCACTGTCAACGAGCAGGGATTCTCGCTGCTCTTCAACCGCGCCTGGCCAACCAGCATGTGTGCGCCCTACGCTCTGGAGCGCCTCGGAGGTGCCGTCATGTCGTGGATCATGGCCGAGGACGACGTGTTACATCACGTCGTCAAGAACTACGCAGCCAAGCGGAAGCGTCCTCCCGGCGTGCGTACATCCGCGACCTCTGTTGCGAAGGATGGGACGTCCGTCGCAGCCTACAAGGAAAGCCGCACGGAGATCTGCGCGGAGTATGCCCGGCCGTGGCTGGAAGCCCTGTACGACTTGGACCGCGGTTTGTACGAAGAACTCGCGTACGATCGGAGCAAAGTCGTTGATGATCAGTGGGGAGTGATTGAATGGAAGAAAGGAGACGCAGGGGCGTCGCAGGCGGCTGGCAAGGCGCTCGATCGTATCGCGGCACTGGCCGATGCAAATGCGGCGTTCGGCATCACACTTGACCTTCTGACGGCTTGGCTTGAAGACATAGGGAGCCTGGCCCGTGAGGTGAGTTCCGGGATTGTGCATCCAGCTTATGTACAGGAAGCTGCGTTTAAAGCACTACCTCGACTTCTACGTCATAGTCACACTTTCAACAACTACTCGACAGACCTGTGGACGTTGGCGAATGAGACATCACGCGATGACCTACGGGGCCTGCAGCGTGTATGCCGCTGGCTCCGTGTCCTGGCCTGCTCTGGCGTCGAAGTGCCATGGGAGTCCATCACTGCTGTCCTGGATTTAGGCAACCTCAGCCAGCTCAACGGCCAGGCTCAGTTCGATTTAGTCTTGGCTGCTAGTGTCAATTCGACCCCAATTGCCCATGACGCCCACGCTGAGTTTTTATCCCGGTTATTTGCCAACGTCGTTGCGTCCATCGAGCGTCTGCGGCAGAGTGATGGTCCCGCAAGGGGCACGACGGTCCCAAGCGAGGAAGAGATCGACATGCTCCGGACCAGCATGGTCGCCATTCTACGTGCCTATGAGGTGAAGACCGATGACATCGTAGCTAGCGCACTGCACAACGAGAACGCGGATAAGCGGCTCTTGGGGCACATCAAAAGGAAGAACCTGCCGCTCCGCACGACAACGATCCCCTTAGAAGCCGATGCGGTACTGGCTGCGGCAAGCCTGCTCAGAAGGAAGGAGTATCCAGCTGAGATGATACTAGACTTCCTCTGGCTCCTCCTCAAGGGCCCAGCTGCAGAGAACCCTGTCGGATTCGTATGTTACCGGCATCTCTCGTGCACTGACGCAACAGCTTCACCACATCTGCTCGAAACTCTATGAGTCGCTCTGGCCGTTGTATGACAGGCCGATCCGCCGCAGAAGTCGGGCACGACTGTTTCTCAAGCTACTTACCATCAACGCGAAGCCACTTGAGGCGCTCATCAACGACACCACCGAAAGTGTAGAACAGTGAGCTTTCGCTACCCACCGCAAATTGACTTCAGCGACGTGATACGTGAGCGGCTGTACACTTTCGTCCTGGAACTCGCGGACGAGCGCGTTACCCAGGACATGAACATCACAAACTGGAGACGTTCAGCCGTTAGCCTGATCTTGAAGTTCTTCAACACCGCCATGCCGTCTACTGACCCAAATCCGCAGAATCTGGTCATGTGGAGAGGCCTCATGCCTGCCCATCTTGAAGCCCTCACACTCTCCTTTGAGGACTACCTGTTGTTTGGTAGCACCGATGAGCAGCGTCTGGCTTTGTTGTCCCAGCTCCTGCACTTGCAGAATCTGAAGCCATCCTGGCCAAGTGAGCTCCAGTCGTCTCTACTCCCTGACTCTCAGTTCTTCGCTGGAAAGCCATCGAGGAGATCGTGGTGGAACAAGTCCAGACCATCGAAGCTCTTCATGCGGCCGACACGGTTCACGCGCTTACAGCGGTGGCCGACGCGTTGACGATCCGAGCCGCAACATTGTCACTCGGGCTGAACATGTTGGCAGCGGGTGTGCCTTGCGAGTGGGCCGTTCTACAGCGATTCCAGCAGTTTGCTGCAGCCGCCTGTGATTTACCGTGGCTCACGCCCTGTGACTCAATCACTTCCATTATGCTCCCTGCGCTCAAGAACATCCTCGACTCACCCCGCCACATTTCCACCACCCAGATTGAGGACGGTAAACGGATGGCACTTGTCGGCTCGTTATTTGTGCCTGTCGTCATCAAGTTTGCGTCGGTCCTCCACGAATGGGACTTTGTGGTGGAGCGTCATATTCTTGACATCCTCCTGGTAGTATTCTTCAAGGTGAGTTACGATTGTTTGAGGTATCTGACCCCAGCATAATGTTCAAGCTGTCCAGTTGCAGGCAATTGACGCGTTAAGGGCTACAGCGGACTATGTCTCGAACGTTACGAACGCACAGAACGGGGTTCTGGCGATCCAGGTGCTGCGTACTGCGCAGGAGCGCATGAGCAAGTCCAAGTTCTCTCACGCCGTGCCACAGCTCTTCGTCAGCGTCGCGTGGAGCATCACGCGTCCAGGCAGGGACACAGCGTTCATCGATTCATGTATGGCAACGCTTGGTCTGGTACTGACACCGCAGGCCGGACATTCATGCAGGAGTCGCTGTTAGAGTTTGGGGAAGCCGGTCTTCTCCTCCATGTGCTTCGCACGCAGACGGATGAGGCCGCCCGCCATAAACCCGCTCTCACGTACTTGGGGGAAGCAGTTCAACTGGTAGATCAAGACTCGAAAGACTCCATGAAGAATTGGATCGACCAGCTGTTCCACAAGCTGTGAGTGGCTGTCCTGTGACGTGAAGCACGGCTGATCGCAGGCCCGACATGCTGCGAGAGCACCGCAAAGTCATTGCCAAGACGACTCATCCCCTCCTCAATTTCGTCAGCACACTCAAGGGTGACCTTTCGGAGGAGAGCGTTCAAGGTCTGCTTCAGGAAATGGGGGCTTCTAGCTGACGCACAGACTTCGGCACATTCATCTCCCGCTTGACCAGGCTCGCGAGCGAGTGGGACTCCTCCGCGGACTCATCAAGCTTCGACCCCAACCCTGTCATCGAGACGTGTGCGCATGTGCTCAAGCTCGCCCCTACTGGATGTGCTGTGGTGCGTTATGGGACCAGCTGAAAGGCAGTCACTGCAGCAGCTGACGCCAGGCCCTGCTCCACCAGATCTCCACGTTCCTCTCTGTTGCACTGGCGCTATACCGTGTCCAGCTTCAAGCGATCATGGCCCTCGTGCCAGTCACGGTCGAGGCTGCACGGAAACACCGGACTGAAAACACAGTCGCCAATGTGATCTTTGAGACCGCGCGCTCAGCCGTCCGTGGCGAGCCTCTCGATGCGTTAACGCTCACGTCTCTCCTCTCGGTAGGTCAGCTGGGTTCATTGCTGACGTCAGCTCCTGGCGCATGGCAGTAGTGACTCGTCGGCGCTAGCGAAGGAGCGGGAGAAAGTGCTGGTAGAAGCATCACACGGTTGTGCTCTTCTCCTCGTACGCGACCACCCCACATTGTTCACCGTGCGAGACCCTGAGATCACAATGGGACTGCTCGACGCGGCTGCGACCGTCATTGTGGGGGCTGAGGCCGTTGCACGGGGCAACACAGGCTTGTTGCTGAGCGGTGTCAAGTCCAAGTCGGCGATCATGCAAGTACACGCCTTCGGACACATCCTTTACGCATCTCTCTCCAGCACACTAGGTGACGCACGCGCCGACCTTGTCTCATTGTACCCAGTGCTAGCGCGCGCAACAACGCTCACGATGTACGGCTGGTCGGACCTCCTCAACGTCATGGACCCATCGGGCGAGGGCAGCCACTTTGGCGAGTCTGTCTTCATCGTCATGCGGCTGGCGACGCTGGCCATCAGCGACCCAGACTCGGGCCCAACGGCAACCACGACTGAGGCTCTTGCGGCCTTTTGGCGCCGGTTATGGCCCGAGTGGACACGTTTGCTGGACACCTCCCTCTCGCCAAACTGTACCAACGACACGCTGCGCGCCTTCACAATCCCCCTACTACTCGACATTGTATTGTTTGTCGCCTCTGCTGCGCCTCGGGTATTGGTAGACGCGGCGCCGATCGTCGGGCGCGGCCTCGACTCCATCGAGGACTGGGAGGCGACGTCAGACCTCAAGAGCGGGCACAAGCTCGGGCGCGCGGTGTCAGCGTTGGAGGGCGTCCTGCGTAGCCTGCCCGAGCCCCAGGCCGCTGGCTCTGTCGAGAGCATCCGCAAGGTGATGTTGAACAGCGAGAAGATTCGAAGTGCGACACAAATCCGCGAGCCGCAGCGCGAGCGGGCACCGACCCGCCTGGGGTTCAGGTAGTTTAGACTCTGCCATGTTGTATCCTGTACCAATTAGCCGGCCAGGACATGCCCCATTCACACTCACAGCACGGCGCACGCGAGTATCGTTCTGAAACGCGACAGCAGGCTCTGCTGATCCGCAATCAATGTCTGCAATGTTTCGGCTCATCCCGTTCCTGCTGGCGAACAGACGCGTTGCTGAATGCCGTGCCTCGGTGTTCCTGCCGCCTGCCAGACTCGACTGGTAACGCCGCAGATGGGCGTTGCCAAGCTCCGCCTTGTTTGCGACGACATGTCGCTTGGAGGCTAACGTTAGTGTGCTAGGTCAGGCCCTCAATCCGTGTTGCCTCGCAACAGTCACACCAGCGTCGTCTGTTGCACCGCTGCGCAAACCTTGCGCCCTGCACGCTAGAAAACAGTTGCAAACAGCTGCATCAATGTAGACTACAGTGGGCTGCATCTCTCGTTACCCGGCCGCCGCAGCCGGTATTATCAACTACGTGTGTGAATCCTAGTCGGTCGTAAATATCTAGGGCGGGCGTGGTATATGGTCGTGTATTAAGTAGAAAGGAATTAAGCAACGCGCAGGGCGGACACGGCATTAGACGCCACCGTCCCACTCCTCGTCAGGAGGCGAGCGGTCGACGTCAATAACGCCCTTTTCGTCCATGTGCGCGTACTCGGTAGACGCCTCGACACCAGCAGCGTTGATCCTGTTGGCCTCGTAGTTGCCGAGGCCAAGCGGGTCGTCTGCAATCCAGATGACGGGCTGCTTCTTGTACATGGCGGGGTTGTCAAACTCGTGCCGAATATCGATGCGGTCCTGACCTGTGAGGCCGGCAGCGTCGTCCATGATGGGGGTCCCGCTCTCGCCGGGTGTCTTCTCGTTGACAACGTTCTCGGCCGGGTTGAGGTGCGTCTCGCTCGACGAGTAAAGGTGGGTCCAGCCATATAAGACGACGTCCTTCTTGTAGGCAAAGTGGTCGATGTATGTTTGGTGGATCGCAGTGATAACACCGCAAGCACAAATGACAGCGCCGCCGACGTTGCCGACCGTGTTGTTCATGAGGAAGAAGAGAGCGGCCAGGCAGACAATCATGAAGTACAGGGCCACGAAGACGGTACGGAGCATCTTGCGGTAGTAAAGGCCGCCAGTCTCAACCTCCTCGGGCTGGTCTGAAGTCCAGAGAAGCTGGTACTTGTAGGCCGCGTAGAAGAGCACCATGCCGACAAGCGCAATGATCGTGATAAGAGGCTGGAGGGCCGAGTAAATGATGGTGACGGCGACAATGAGACAGATGTTGGGCATTGTAGTCGACCAAGTGAACGAGTCCATCTTGTACTTTTGTGTAAACGCCTTGCGGGGAGTGCTACCAGCAAGGAAGCCGCGAAGCAACCACATGATATAGGGCACAAGACGGGCAAGGGTCTTGGCGGCAGAAGCCCAAGTCGCAGTGAGGATGAAGACGAGGAAGAAGATGTTGGCGCCGGGAAGTTGGTTGGCAAGAAGGGTCGGGATCGAGTTCAGGGTGCTGCTGATGTTGGCGAGAGCCGGCAAGATACCCGAGGCGAGTGTGACGACGAGGAAACCTTGGATGATCCAGAAGAGCCAGTAGCGGCTGAAGAGCTTGAGCTCGACCTCAGACTTGCGCGTCTCGCCCTGAAGCTTGATCCAGATGCGGAGAATGATGGGCAGGATCATGAAGAGGATCGCGAGCGCCGCCGAAGGGAGAACCGCCTTGACGATACCGAGGGGGACTGCGGGGATCTGCTGAATCCAGCCAAAGGGCTTGGTTCCGTTGACCGTCCAGTTGCTGAGGGAGTCGATGTTCGAAATAAAACCGACCAAGGCCATAGGGATGGTCCAGAAGATGATGAGCACAGTAGTGAGACCGATCGAGACAAAAGTGCGAGCCTTGCGCTGGTACGGGTTGATGCTGAGGTTGGACCATATGACGTCGTCAGGTAAGACCTCGATACTGGTCTTGAGCAGAACGAAGTGCTTGCGGTCCGACTTCTTGACAAGGCGGGCAAAGTTGAGGGCCTCGTCCTGAGTAGAAAAACGGATAAATGCGACGTTGCCAAGCTCGTAGTCGTCCTCGTTGGCGCGGAGCTTGTCAAGCTCCTCATTCTTTTCACGGATGTAGGGGGGCGAGGTCTCGAGATTCATCTTGTTGCCGAACAGGCCCAAGAAGCCCTGCTTCCACTTGGGCTGCTTCTTGGGAGCGACATACTGGTCGAGGAGGTTGTCGCTTTCCTGGTTCCAGGTACCCTTGGCCTCGGGGGTCTTGCCCTTGCGCTGATTCTTCTGAGCAAGCTTGAGGAGCTTGCCGACCCCACCTTCGAGACGGTTGCATTCCTTGTCACGGAGCTGCCAGACCTTGTCAACGGCATTGACCTTGCGAGCGAGCCAGACGTCGGTGGCGCCACCAGGGGTACGGTGAGTCTCGGTCGAGACGCCACTGGGGCGAGGAGCGCCAGACGAAGTGCGGGTCGCAACAGAGTCGGCCAGCTCCTTGAGACCAGCCTCTGAGAACAGGTCCTTGGGAACATTGGTGAGCATGACGGTTCGGGACTTGCGGCTCGCCGAGTCCGACTTGAGCCACCGGGTGCGGACGTCGACAAAGTGGCGGAATTCGCGCCAGAGGAGGTAGTTTGCGACGACTATGGTCAGGCATGTAGCAAGGATGGAACCCGCACGACTCACGGATGATGACTGCGGAGACGACAATGTGGGGGATGCGGCGCACAGGATACTTGACGTTGCCAAAGGTGAGCATGTTGACGCCAAGGAGGCCATTGTTGGGCTTGACAACACTAAAGTCAGCCGATAAGGTCCAGGATGGTCATGCCGACGACTGAACAACTTACGCAGGCGCGATGAGGCCACCACAAGAAAGGAGGGTACAGAGTGAGAGGAAACCGACACCGAAAACCTTGAGGTAGCGGACAACAAAGTATGCGTCTGGGCCGTTGATGGTGATGATATGTTCGTCTCTAACTTGGAATATTGTTTTCCACCAGCTAAATGGATTGCTTGGGAGCTTTTGAGGGCGCTTGTCAGGAGCACCGAGCTCGATGCGCGGCTGGAAGACGCGAATGAGGCTCTTGCGAGCGTGCAAGGCGCCCCAGAAGACGAAGCAGACGCCAATGGTGATACCACCAATAACGAGACCCGAGGTAAACTGGGCGGTCGTCGCCGACTTTGCTGCGTCGGCGTCGGTTGACATGTTGTCGTTGCTGCCGGTGGGGAGGGAAGGCCTACCGGCAAAATAAAGGAATGGAGGGACACGGAGGGAGGTCGATCAAGAAAACTCTGCTTGTCAGTGCTTTATACAGGGAAGGGGGTGTTGGTTGGTATATGCCTTGTCGAGCGAGGGCGAGGCGAGTGCCAATGCCAAGGACGAGGTAACAGGTAACAGGTAACAAACAGGTAACAGGTAGGGGAGGCGACCAAGGCAAGAGGTCATGGTGTACCTGGGTTGGGGACTCACTTTCGTATGGAATGTTTATTGAAAAGTGATGCGGTCGAGCCGAGTGATGATGAGGAGGAAGGAAGACGGGACGGATGGGGTGGGACAGGATGAGATGGATGGCGAAAGAGGGGGCTGCAGGCGCTCTAGGCCGTGCAAATAACAGCACGCAGGCAGAAGAAAGACGTTGGGGGGAGGGCGGTTCAAAGGTGTAACGCGCCTTCTTTGGACGTATTGCCTTGTTAATCGTATCAATGCGTCATTTGTGCTCCTATCATGCGACCCGTTACAACTCTGTTACTACTCTGGGCCAAGAGGGCCAAAATGAGCAAATGTCGTCACGCATAGCAGCTCTGTGGCTGCGGGGTGGCTACTAATACTCTCCAAATAGGCTCTTCCCTAGCCTCCTGCTTTGCATTTCAGGGTCACCAGAAGGCGTTTGATGGGAATGACGCTCGGCAGGTTGGCAAGACGTACCTGTTTCAGGGGTGCACCGACCACAATCCTCCTCCCGAGGCAGCTGATTCTAGAGGGCGGTCCAAGGTGCATTGCTGCTTAATGGACGAAGCATGTTCAGGGAAAACCTAGGCAATTTAAAGATCCGCCCCCCTGGTGAAACTGAGCCTGGCAATTCTCATACCTTGGCTCTTGTACCTTCGCCCTGCTGGCTTTGGCTTTGCTAAACCGATCACAAGATAGGGACTGGTACCTCGTCCCGATTGCCTCGCCACCCTGTCTACGGCAATTGATGTATGTGCAAGCACTCGTTTACCTCTGCTACTGGCAACAGCACAGACTCTGGCAAAGTCGGCATGATCTCATGCTGTCAGCTTGTCACAAACTCTACCTCGTTTTCGCTCGTCGCTTGCGTAAAAGCAGGGTGCACTCAAACGCTCAGACTGACTGGAACAAGATCGCCCGATGAGCCCAGCAGGAGAGGTCTGTCGGATGGTACAAGGATCTGCCAGGACACGTCGAGACAAGCGAAAAAAGTCAGGGGCCACGACGCGTCGATGAATGGCAGCAGACGACTCGCGAGAACAGTGCAAGCAAGGCAGAGGCGTTATTAGCCAAGCCCTTGTAGCAAGCCCTTGTAGGATACAACAGCGAAGAGAGGCCCGATGGAGCTTGGACTGGCTGGCCGGTCCGGGCGGGATGATGCCCGTCGCGTGACGCGTCGGGGTTTGGGACCTGTAATGTCGGTGGCGATTGCGAGTAGCGTGTGGTTGTAGCCTGCCCCACTCGTTGCCACCCGTGCTTGTTCCATACGTGCGAATGCAAGCTGACTCGCACATGTCCTTTAGCGTCTGGCGCCTGTCATGTTTCCAGCAGAGTTGTGGTTGTGACATGGTCCATCAACCTTGTGCGCTTTTGTCAAGTGCAATGCTCTGACGTATACTCTGACGTAGCTGGTCACCATCTCCTTTTGTTAGTCACCTCTTGCACTCGCCTCCACTCTTCAGCATCGGCTTGCGGCCCAAACAAGCTCTTCCCTCCACCGGGCCATTGTTGGTCGCATCATCTGCTCGATGCACAATCTACCGCGTCGCATGATTAAATGCTTGCAGATCAAGTGGCCAACTCGTCCCCCTTGAGTGTCTTGAAAGGGTGCCGCCTGACTTTACGCTACTATTCGACAACGCTAGTCGGCTAGCGCAATTTCGAACACTCCCCGTCTCGGCGTACTGCGGATACGTCGGCCGCATTCCGTTGCGGGCTTAATCGTTCAAGCCGTTCGGCTTGTCTCGGTGGTGCTCCCAAGCTCCACCTGCAACACTCGGACTCTCCATCTCATCGTACACTTGACCACACCACTTTACACGTAAAGCCATCCCACCCGCGGCCCCTCCTCCGCGACTCCCGCACTGTCCTCCTCCCCGCCGTCGGCCATAACCTCCCATTTCACACTCACCTTCCAACTTGTTGCTCCACCCTCCTCCAAACTTGCCAACCCAAACCAATGGCATTCCAGCCCTTCGACGTCGATGCGGCGCACCTTGCATACACCATCCTTGGCGCCTTCACCGTCCTCTTTGGCCTCTTTGGCCTCTTCATCAAGGAAAAGCTCTACCTCGGCGAGGCTCCCATTGCCACTATTGTTGGCATCATCTGCGGACGCTATATTGGCAAAATCTTTGACCCCATAAGCTGGGGTGGCAAGGAAGACACCATCGACGAGATCACCCTCGAGGTCACACGCGTAGTCATCGCCCTAGGTGTCTTCTCCGTCGGCGTCGAACTGCCCAAGGTACGTCAGCTAGCCCAAACTTGGGCACCTCGCTAAACAACAACAGGCCTATGTCAAGAAACACTGGCGCACCCTATTCTTCCTCCTCGGACCTTGCATGGTCTGGGGCTGGCTCATCTCCGGCCTCTTCATCTGGGGCCTCGTTCCCAAACTGACCTACAAGTCGGCTCTCGTCATCAGCGCATGCCTCTCCCCCACGGACCCCATTCTCGCCCAAGCCGTCGTCGGAGGTACCTTTGCTGAGAAGCACGTTCCAACCCATATCCGTCACATGCTCTCCGCCGAGTCGGGTGCAAACGACGGCGCAGCCTTCCCTTTCCTCTACATTGCCCTCTATCTTACGCTCGACTCGAGCCCGGGGCACGCCGTTGCCGAATGGTTCTACATGACATGGTGAGTGAGGCAACAGGCTTCGGCTTGCCTTGTCGTGGTGCACGCACACTGACCGTCCCAGGCTGTACGAGGTCTTGTTAGGAACGGTAATCGGCGCCGTCCTCGGTTTCACTGTGCGCAAGGTCATGCAGTTCTCTGAGCGAAAGAAGCTCATTGACCGTCAATCGTACGTCGCACAGTACGTCTCACTTGCGGTACTCTCAATCGGCATCTGCACCTTACTCGGCTCGGACGACCTCCTTGCCGCGTTTGCCTGTGGCACGGCTTTTGCGTGGGACGGACATTTCAACAAGGCTACCGAGGACTCTGTGTTTTCCAACGTCGTCGACCTGCTCTTCAACTGCGCTGCGTTCATCTACATTGGTGCCATTATTCCATTCGCAGACTTCAACAAATTCGGCCTCACGGTCTGGCGCCTCATCGTCATCACGATCCTCATTCTGCTCTTCCGTCGCCTTCCCATCATCCTTGCCCTCTACAGGTGGATCCCCGACATCAAGACTCTCCGCGAGGCACTCTTCACTGGATGGTTCGGGCCCATGGGTGTCGGCGCCATCTTCATCGCGACGCTCGGGCGCCTCCAAATCCCCCAGCCAGAGCCGGACGGCGACACGTCGCAGGTCGACCTCCTGCAGGAGACGATCGTGCCAGTTGTTTCTTTCCTGGTCCTTTCGTCGATTGCGACTCGTGAGCCTGCATTCTTGTGTCCAGCTGACAGTAGACGGCCTGTCCATTCCGTTCTTCGTTTCGGGCCGCCGCGTGCAGAGCATTACCCATACGTGGTCTCGCAACCCGTCTATGACTGGCGCCGATGAGCCGGCATGGACGACACATACGACGCGCGTGCAGCAGGGCAGCGACGTCGTGGTCAACCGTGACGACGACGACGGAGACATTGGCATGCAGGGACTACACGGGATAATCGGCGAGAAGCGAAGCCGCGGGAGCTCGGGTGACTGCAGCTCGGACGCGCAAGTGGCACAGGCCCCTTCGGACCCTCCAAACAGCATCCCATCTCACGCAGCGTACCGTGAGGGCGAACATCTTGTGCTGGAGCGTGCTCATGATGGGGAACGCGATGTAGAGGTCAATGTCGAGCGCAACGTGTTCCGAAACCAGGAGGAGAAGAAGGTGTTTGATAATTTGGGCGTGATTCCCGATCACTCTCTTGAGAGAGTAGCGGCCGCTGCGGCACCCCCGACCTCGTTGGAGCGCTCAACGTCTGCGGACAGCCACTCGACGAACGCCATGTCGTCGGTCGCTTCCAGCGACCGCGACGGTTCCCGCAGGCAACCGTACGCCTGGAACAACTCCTCGCAGCCGTCTCGCACCGCCGAGCTGACGCAGTCGACTCGCTTGGACCGCGACCCAGCGGACACGCCGACAAACCCGATCCACTCGTACATATCTCCCGACAGGATACACAAGAGGCAGCCCGACAAGAGCTGGCGTCGTCTCTTACGCACCTTTACAGGCGAGTCGAGCAACTCGGCCCACCCGCATGCTGAGGAGGGGCTGGCTGGTGAGCCGGGATTCCTGCCCGTACGCTCGCGCCAAGGTGATGCGACTCCGCCGAGCATCGCGGACCGACTCACGCCGTGGGGCCTCGCGCCAGCTGTTGAGCCGCAGGGCAGTGGCGTTCCGTTGACGCGCACTATTTCGTTTGCACCCCAAGCCCTGCCGTCGAGTGACGTGGCGCCGAGCGTGGCCAACTACGGCTCTGCGGCGCCCAAGAAGACGCCGGGGCTAGGCATGTTCCGCAGCACGAGTATGCGCCCCGATGACGAGGAGGGCGAGGGGAGGGAGACAGGTCCAGGAGCCGTGTCATGATGTCAGCCGTAGACGTCGGTGTCACCTCGGAGAAGACAGACCCAAAACATACAGAAGTTTCCGCGTCCTGTCGGACCACTATTATGTAATGCATTGTTTGGTGCAAGGCAGTCGTGCGCCGAGCGCGAGATGGTGTGAGGAGCAGCACTGCTACTCCTGCCAAGAACCAGGCGGTAATGTCCCTACACGCCGCGGATGGGGCCCGCAGTCCGACGTGGAATGGCATTTCTGCAGTCTTAAAAGCGAGAAAACTCGGCACAATTCGACCAGAGTGATGGATCCCTCGGCCGAGGACCAAATCCGGAAGACGGTTCTGTGTCCTTGTGGCCTGCGATTATTCCGCAAGCAGATCAGGTCCTGACGGGGTCTGCCTCGTTTCTGACGGTAGGTGCGCAGGTCACAGGATGTGGCAAAGGCTACAGTAGGGGCATGGAACGGGGGGGATTCGGTCCAGGCTACGAGGCTGTGAGGCTGCAAGGCTGCTCGTCGCCACTCGCCGTCCAGTTGAGACTTCTGATGGCATCCTTCATCCTATCTCCTACAGCCTCTCCGCCACACCTACCCCCTCACCTACCCCACTCACCCCCCACCTACCCCATTCACCCCGCACCTACCCCACTCACCCCTCACCTACCCCGCTCACCCCTCACCCCACACCAGCCCCGCGACCTACGCCTCTGGGTACGGGTGCTTCCTGAACAGGCTGCGCGCGACGAACGCAACCACCGCCATCGTGAACACGAACGCAAGCGTGCACCCCCACCCCGTAAGGTACCGCGGCGCGTCGTCCGCCGGCCACAGGAACGCGCCGTACACCGACGCGAGGTTGCCCGCCACGTTCATGGCCGCTTGTACGATCGCGCGTTTCTGACATCAGCCTTGCCTCTAGAGTAGCCTAGCCTGGCCTAGCCTGGAGTAGCCCCCTCAACCTACCTCTCGCGGATGTGAGATCTCGTTGGACGCCCACACGAGCAAAGTCGGGACGCTGGAGAAGATGCTCGCGAGGCCAAAACAGAGGAAGACGTATTGCACGACACGGCTCGTGACGCCCATGATGATTGCAAAGCACACGGCGCCGACGAGGCCGGCTCCAATCACATAGAAGCCGCGCTCACCGAACCAGTCGGATGTGAAGCACACGCAGAGCACAGTCACGATGCCGACACCGTAGATCGGCGCGGTCATGTACTGAGTCTGCGAGCCCGTGTACTGTTGTCAGCTAATAACGCATGCAACGCACCCCGAGTCCTTTGACGAGCGTGGGGATAAAGTACGTGATTGTCATTGCGCCCGTGGCCATGGCGTACAGGAACAGGAAGAGGTATGTGCGCCAGTCGGCGAAGGCGAGGCGGAGGCTTGCGATGTGGCCTGCGTGGTCGCCTGTCGTATTCAGGTTCTCGGCGCTCAGGCGGCGCACCACCAGCTCCTTCTCGGCATCTGAGAGCCAGCGCGTCGTCGTCGGGTAGTCGGGGAGGATGAACACTGCCACGACGGCCACGATGCAGGTCGCGACGCCCTCGATCTGGTGTTAGTGGCTGATTCGTTCGGTCCGGATTGAGACCGAGGAATCTAAGGGCTCCAGCGCCACTCACCACGAAGAGCCACTGCCAGCCGTGCAGGCGCCCAAGGCCGTCCATTCGCTCAATGATCGCGCCGGCGAGGATACCGCCCACCATGCCGCTCACGGGCGTGCCAAGCCAGAAGAGGGTGTAACGCCGCGCAAGCTCCTTCTTCTTGTACCACGTCGAGAGGAGGTACAAGACGCCTGGTGCGAACCCGGACTCGGCGAGGCCGAGGATGGCTCGCACGCCCGCGAGCGCCGCCGTGCTCTTGCAACCGGCGAGCGCGATCGCCATTGCGCCCCACCAGAACATGATTGCGGGTAGGTAGAGTGAGGGCCGGAGGCGGACGAGGACCATGTTGGACGGGATCTCGAACACGACGTATCCAATGAAGAAGACTAGGAGCGCGACCGAGTAGTCGGTGCTGCTCATCCCCAGCGACTCCTTCATGCCGCCCGCGTACGCGTTGCCAATGTTCGACCGGTCCAGGTTTGAGAACGTCCACATCACCCACAGGATCGGCTGGGGTCAAATTGCCGTGCACTGGCAGTCCGACTCACCACGAGATGCAGGTCCATCTTCCACACGACTCTGCGCTCAGCCTGGGGGTCGACGTACGCGTCTTCGGCCTGCGCGATGTCGATCTTGGCGTCGCTCTTGTTGTCGCTATGCTCCATGCCCATGGTAAGTGGTAAGCTAGTGTGAGAAACTGAAACATGTCTCAGTGCCAATCAATATAGCCCAAGGCACAAGCCGACTCGCAGTGCTCCCCCCGTTGCTGTTGCATTGCGGGGTGGAACCATTGGGCGAGGGAGGACTGCACACCTCGAGCTCGACGGCTTCATGGGGACCCAGCGGGCGAGTCGGGTGGGCCAGCCGGGCAGGAGTCGGGCGTTTCGCGCATGTGGGCCCAGCTGACCGGGCATGTGCCTTATCCCCCTGGCCCGGCGCCGAGATGCCGATACTGGGGTTGTGGTTTGGTGATACATGTGCGAATCGCGGGGTTTCGCCGCTCCGATGAGACGATCGCGCAATGGCCAGCTGGACAATGGGTGGATGGTCTGGGAATGGAAATGAAGACAACAAGGTCGGGAACCTGCTTATCTAATCTCTGGCTGCACCTGTGCTAGCTGTGCAGGAGGAGTGTTCAGAGGTTAGGATGGCAGATTGGCGAAGACACAATTGGCACAGAGCAGGACTCGACGCCATTCGACCCCACTCGACCCCACTCGCCGATGCTCTGCACCTCCGTGTACATCAGGTGGTTTACACCAGTCGTTTCTGCCGGTGGTTTACGCTGGTTTAATCAAGGTACGCCACGGCTTGCGAGCACAGCTGACGAGAAACAAAAAAAATATAGATCGCCTGTCGTCCCATACCACCCCATCGCCTGCAGCGGATGTATAGTCCCCTTGAACAGTCGTCTACGCAGTGGTCCGTGCAGCGCAATTTCCGGAGTTTCTTCTAATTGACATATTCTGAAAAGGTGGTCATAGTTCAGCTACCATTGCTCCTATGCAAAATTTGACTGCACTGTTGGATTCTACACCGTCCACTTGGCCAAGACGGGCGAGTGCAGCATTGAGGAGCTCGCAGGCATGGTGGCAGAGGCCAAACATCTCAGCAACAGACAAGTGGCACAACTTTATGGGTGTACTGAAGGCACAGATTGTTCAAGGGGACTGTACGATCCTAGGTGCTGTCCAGCACAGCACAGAATATTGTAGAGCAATTTCGTCCTGCCCGACCTGGGCGTGACCCAGAACGGCTCGCTCCACCTGTCTCACAGGCTAATGCTGTTGCTGATTCCGACGCGCACCTCCTCACTGTCGTTCTTCGCCCCATCTTCCGATTTGAATGGTAACCAATGCATTACTCCAAGCCCAATACTAGTCCAACAACCTCGAGAAAGATTCGCCTTTTTATACTTTCGACCCATCCTCCGTATGAGGCCCACCCCCGTTTGAGGTCCATCCTCCGTTGAGCCTCACCGCTTTAGATACCGTACACGAACTCGTCGTTCTGCATGTCCGTGAGGTCGTCAAACGCCTGCTGGCCGAGCACGCCATCGGTCGTGCGACGGTACTCCTTCTCCATGGACGCGTTTGCAATCTTGGCCGGCTTGCCGTTGGCGACGCGCTGCTTCTCCTTGCGCTTGTTCATGGCCGTGAGGACAAGGACGAGGGCACCGCACAGGGCGAAACACGCGCTGAAGATACCCAGGCAGCCACCAAGACCGGCGTGGTACAGCGGCGCGCCGTTTGTGAACATGTAGGGGCCGACCATGTTGCCGACAGCGGACGCGGCGTTGCACAGCGAGATCGAGAGCGACTTCTTGGTGTGGCCGCCCGTGTTGGCGGCGAGCCATGAGAAGATAAGCGGGTTGCAGCCGAACAGGAAGGCGATGCAGTAGTACGAGAAGATGCGGACGCCGTTCAGGCGTTCGCCGAGGCCGAAGAGCATCGCGCTGCCAAAGATGCACGGGATCATGAAGGCCATGAGGATGAAGCCCTTGTAGCCGAGGCGGGCGGCCATGATGCATCCGGCAAAGCACACGCAGCTCTGCACGAATCCGAACGGGATGTTGAGTAGCATGGTCTGGCGCGAGTTGAAGCCAAAGCCGCGAATGATGAGGGGACCGAACGTGTTGGTGACGGAAGCACCGGTGTTGACGCAGAACGTGACAAGGGCATAGAAGATCATGGGGGGGGCGTAGAACGTCTCCCAGACCTGGTTCCACTTGATCGTCTTGGTCTCGACGCCAGTCTGGTTGTCGCGGAGGCGCTCGATGGCCCAGCGCTTCTCTTCAGCAGTGAGGAAACGGGCCTCGGCAGGCGAGTTGTCCAGACGCCAGTAGAGGAGCGGGGCGGTGAGAACGGTTGCGAGGCCGACCGTGAGGAACAGGATCTGGTACACGTAGAGATGGGGCGAATCGATAAACGAGAGCCCGTACGCGAGCAACGAGCCAAGCATGGACGCAACGCCATTCGTGCCGTACCAGCACGCGATGCGGAGAGGCTGCTCGCGGCGGCGGTACCAGGTCGCAGTGATGACGGTGAAGAGGGGGATAGCGACAGCCTCAAACAGGCCGAGGAGGAAACGGTTCGCGAGGAGCGCGCCAAAGTTCTTGGAGAAGGCGAGGCCGAGCATCGCAGTGCCCCAGAAAAGAATACACGCGCCGAGCAGCAAGTTCGTCCGAACCTTGACGATCAAAAACGCAGTGGGACCACAGCAGAGCGCCAGCTGGGCCCAGTAGCCTGCAGACGAGATTGTCGAGTACTGCGAGCCCTGGAGATTGGCCTGCTCCTTCATCCCGAATGCTGCACCATAGCCGACGCAACTCTTGTCGAGGATCTGCAGGAAGTACACCCTGGAGTCAGCACATAGTCCAACGAAGTCAGATAAGCTGGGGTTGAAGTTCTGGTGCCCGGCCGCCCCGACGGATCGTGACAATCTTGTACGTGACAACTCCTCAACTTCAAGGCAGCACACTGGGCCAGATCTGACCCGCAGAAAAAGTGGACGTGCACTCCTGCAGCTACTCACCACATGAGGATGGGCAGGATGGCCTTGTCGATCTTGCGGCACACCAGGCGGCTCTGCTCGTCGGTCATCTCGACCACGTCGTCGCCGAGCGCGTCGAGTGCTTTGTCATGCCCCTTCGAGAAGTCATGCTGATGCGAGACGACGGAGACCGAGCCACGCTTCTCGACATCTTGGGGGCCATTGTCGATGCTGATCTTGTGGTCTTCGGAGGGTGAGGAGGTTGACTGATGTCAGCCGCCGCGTGCACTGCCACTTACAGTCGCCATGGTTCACTTGGTGAGGTGGGGGATGTCGGTCAGTGCAAGTTCAAGTTACTTTAATAAGCCTTGCGGTGGCGGGCAACGCCCAGGGTCCTTGCGGCATCTCGGGAATGGATGGGAGGGTCCGCAATCGTCGACTTGGCCCCGCTTGGTACCAGCACAGGCCCAACGACGAGGCCTACGAGCCGTGGTTGTGGACGGCTTGGAGGTTGTTGGGTGGACTCGGCAGGTGATCCGGAGGGGGAGAGGGGAGAATTGCAGCAGAGGGCCCCAAGGGAGGTCCGATTCACGTGCATGCCCGTCGTCCCTGACGGCATGCACCAAACCCAAGGTTTACAGAGAGAATGGCCGAACTGCGTTGCGACGGCTATTGACGGATATGCGTACCATTGTCCCGGGCCCCACAAGCCGTTGCCCTCCCCCCGCCGCTTCTCACACCACAATATCATCACTTGCCCGCTCTCGGCCCGTTCTAGCGCTATCAGTAACGCGCTCTGTGACGGGCCGCAAGGCCGGTGACCCGGTTCTGCGGAGGTCGTTCTTGGCTTACATGCCCAAGTGGAACCGCGGCCCTTCTACCCATCTGCAACCCCTAGCCTTGGCGCGTGGCTGTCGCCGCGGCGATGGGCTGATCGCCTTGGGTTTCGGCGGTGTATCGCAGATTAGTCAGAATTGGAAGCCGTAAAAAACATTACTGTAGACTAGGCTTCGTAACTGAACATTACTGGGCTGCATACTGAAACAACCGATGGCAGCAGACGGAATGGAACGCACAAGCACCGCTAACCTGGAACGGTCCGAGCGGCACGGACAGCACACGCCACCACTGCCCTCATCTAGATCCGACAGAGATACGGTTGACAGCTGATCAGTCTGCCTTCTCTGTATGACTCTGAGAATACTGGAAGCTGCACGTCATCTGACCCACCGGTCTTGACACGACTGATCAGGTGCTCGGTGGTGAAGTGATGGCCGTCAACACGGCCGAGATTCCGGCAATCGGCGGCTAAGAATTCGGCCCGGGCTCCGGAGTCAACTTCCCTTTGTCTCATTCCCGCAGAAGTGCTGTGGCGTGCCTGGATTACGGCTGAGAGCGGGATGCAGCGGTGATTGTAGGCGACTAACGGTGAGACCACATCACGGCTAAATGAGACAAAAATGAGACTAACAGAGGTGGGATCCGGCTGTGTCGCAGTGGAATGTGGCACACCCTCCGGTCCGGGGAGGGGAGGGAAAAGATGACCAAGCTTGGGGGATTGTTGTCATCGACTGAGGTGCCGATAACCACCGATAATGTCTGGTATGGAGGTCAATCCTTCTTACCAACTACTGCGAGGAAGGTACAACTTGCATTGAGCGAAGTGATACAGTCGTCCTTATGCGACTGTCGGGGTTTCCGGACAGATTTGTTGGAAGTAGCGCCAACGCATGGTGGATTAGCTTCCGGCTGACTTCAGCTCAGGCCGACGTCTACATTGAACAAGCCACCGCAGGTGCCCTATATCTATATCTAGCCCGCATTTATCGTTCTCTACATTCCAATTCACATTTCATTCTCAGGAGCCCCAGCTCTGACTAAGCTCGCGACATCCCCGTTCTTTCCATCCAGTGTTTTTTTTGATCTGGGGAGATGCCGTGGGGCTTACACTACGCCGGATGTTGCCCAGGCTTGCAGCCTTGCAGTCTGGGATGCAAACGGGCTAGTGCAACGGGGTTGCAGCTGAGTGATGATGTGAATGCAGAAAGTAGGCTACTGGAGGTGCAAGTAATATACGGTGAGAGGGGCGTCGGTCACGTGACTGCGGCAGGGTAGCCGCCTGGGTAGTTGGCGGATTCAACATCCAGTTCTAACAAGATTTCTAACATCTCTGATCGTATAGTGGCTAGTATGCTCGCTTGTCATGACTGACCGCGGGAGACCGGAGTTCAATTCTCCGTCAGAGAGTGAGAGCCAGCGATTGGCCTTCTTTTGGTGGCGGAGGGGATCACCGCGGCGGTACAGTCAACCGTGAGACAGGCAACCCCACCTGTGCCGCGCCTGATCGACAACGGATCAACCGTCATTTTTTCCAAGACGCGGTCACGCTGGGAATATCCCCCTGTGTACTTGAACCCCGAATCCTTCTCCTAACAATATCCTATTATCTTTGGTATTGGTTTCTTTTTGTTCCCGCCATGGCGATTCCATTGCCTAATGCACTCTCCATGTAATTGAATGGCGGCTGATTGGTAGATAACATACCGTGGCCAACTTCAGCTGGTACGGCAGATTGGAAGGGATTAAACCCTGTGTCGTGCAGACTGACAGTGGAGTCGTTTCCAGACGCCTGTTACTATCAGCGCGGGGGGCCGCTGATTTTCTGGGCCATCTTTATTTGTACTCATCTGTATCCTGTAATGCCTGGCAGGGTGGTACCTGCTCTTTGTCAATATCTGCGACGCAGTTACGATTTGCACTGAGACAAGAGGTACAGTTGTCGTTCTGCTCTTATCAGAGTTTCAGTCTGGATTTCCAGCGTCTCTGATCGTATAGTGGCTAGTATGCTCGCTTGTCATGACTGACCGCGGGAGACCGGAGTTCAATTCTCCGTCAGAGAGAGCGAGAGCCAGCAAGGGGTTCTCTTTTGGTGGGGGGAAGGGCACAGCGCATCGGGGGTTAGGTCCATTTCAGGAACATCTGACGTAACCAACTCAGGTTCAGCTGCACCATCTTCCGGACTCTCAAGCGCTTGCTGCTTTGCTATCCCGTCCTTATGTCGTGGGTGGGAATACCCAGGGTTGCCTGGAACAACGCAAGTTGATGGTGTGTAGTAGAGGCAGACGCGGGCAGGCTAAGAGGTGTCAGTGGGTTTCCTTGGAAGCTCGGTCCTGGGAGCACCGGTTGGTACTGGCTTGGTGGAGGATGTCGGCAGTATCGTCTGGGGGGGACAACGGCGAAATCACTCATCAGTCGGGTGCCGTCTGATATTATGAAGAGGGTGCTGACAGGTTACTTGTCTTGGTCCGTGGACGTATGTGCGTCAGGATTAAAAGGTCTCGCTTTGAGAGTGCATCACGGCTGATGGGTTGTCAAGATGCCGATCCCGGAGGGCAATGCGGACGAGTGCCACGGCCGAGATTGGCCACCGTATGTGGACATCGTCGATACCTGCATCATCTGAATCCAATCTCTCTGCACTTCGTCACAGCCACACAGAGATGAGCCACCTCAAAGAAACACTCACTGTGAACTAGCATGCACGAAACGCAGCTGACAACAGGCACTCAACCTGGGCCGCCTGGCGGACACGGAGCATGTTATGGCGTCGCAGAGCGCGGTACGTCGACCTTGCCTCTGTTCAAGACCGTGCTCTTAGATTGCCTCTCCCTCCCATCCTCTCCTCTATATCTAACACTAGGTGCACCACTTCGATGTCCCTTACGTCGTCCTGGTGGGCACGCCCCGCATCAAGGCGATTGCGCACATCGCCGCGGCCAACCCGCAGACGGGCATCGGTCTGATTGTGCCCCTCAAAAGGGGGCGCGAGGAGGAGCACCGCGCAGCCGTGTCAGGCGTGTTCTCAGAGACCGCACACAAGATCGTCGATGCGAGCGGCGTCGTCTATCTGGGGCCCAAAGTGGCTGCGGCAGCGCAATTCAAGGTCGTCGAGGAAGCGATGTGGGGGGCCAACACGATGATTGCGAGGTGCGTTACGGTCTCTGCTACTCTGCTGCAATGGTCTGATGACAGGGAGACGTACATGCTCGCGGTGAAGAACGGGGTCGATCTCAACCTGTTGTACGGGGCGCTTGCGAA
This sequence comes from Cutaneotrichosporon spelunceum, assembly GCA_030805415.1. Taxonomy (NCBI): domain Eukaryota; kingdom Fungi; phylum Basidiomycota; class Tremellomycetes; order Trichosporonales; family Trichosporonaceae; genus Cutaneotrichosporon; species Cutaneotrichosporon spelunceum. The sequence goes on from BTCM01000001.1 coordinate 1,011,905, forward strand.
CGGCGCGGCCGGATCTCAGTGCGCAGGGAACGGAGCGGCGCTGACACTAGGGCGTTGCGAGACCTCTGGCCCTCTCTGCTCGTGGGGGGTTCGTTTAAGGCCGACGAACAGCTTGCGATTGCACACCAGGCACTTGAGGCGGGACTCGAGCTCGCAGGCAATGAGGTGTTCTACGCGCCGCTCATGGGGCTGGCCAAGCAGGAGGCCGTCACGCCGATGGGTAAGTTGCGCCCAGCTGTGGAGGACAACGCCAAACTCGAGGATATTACGCCAGAGGAGCCGAACAAGGTCGGCTTCGTCGGCCTGGGAGCGATGGGGAGACCGATGTCACTTGGTACGCAACTGAATCTAGGCCATCCTAACTGACAACTGTCCTCCACAACGCGGGGCTCAACGTCGTCGGCTACGATTTATGGGACGGCGCAAGAGAGGCATACGCCAAGGCAGGCGGCAAGGTCGCTGACAACGTGCTCGACTGTGCCAAGGGGTGCGACGTCTTCCTTCTCATCGTCGTCAATGCCGCACAGATCGAGGACATACTCTTCGCGCAGGCTGCCCTGACTGGTAGGTCACACCAGCAGCTACCAGATCCCCCCACGGACTGCTCTCATTTCATAGACAGCACTGACCGCAGCACTCGCAGAGGACGCCACAGTCCTTGTCATGGCGACCGTGCCTTCGTCCGAGATTCGGCGGCTGTCCGAGCGCATTGCCAACATTCGCCCAGACGTGTCTCTCGTTGACTGCCCTGTATCTGGTGGAACGCCGCGCGCAGCCACAGGCGACCTAATGGTCTTTTGTGGAGGACTCGACCAGTCGGCCACCAAAGGCAAGGCGTACCGTGTACTCCGCCTTCTCTCCTCTTCACAGGGTAACGAGCACCACCTCGTGAGGGTTCCCGGCGGTGTTGGAAGAGGATCAGCTGTCAAGCTCTCGAACCAGCACCTGGCTGGCACGCACATCTCGTGCGTCGCCGAGATCCAGGCACTCGTCGCCAAGCTCGGCATGCCTGGCCGCGCCGCACACCGTCTGCTCATGGGCGGGCCGGGATGGTGCTGGGTGCTCGGGCACCGGGGAGTGAGCATGCTGAACGGGCTGACGCAACCTGCGACATCAGCGGTGACGATCTTTGTCAAGGATATGGGGATTGTCGTTGCTGAGGCCGGAGTGCTCCGGGAGCGCTGTCCACTGGCGGCACTGGTGCAGCAGCAGTACGTGTTTGCGAAGAGTTTGGGATGGGGCAACGACGACGATTCCGGACTGGTGCGGGTGTGGAAGTTTGCAGACATAGATGTCGCAGTCGTGGAGTAGGTGGGACATGGATACAGTCTCCTCCATAAACAGACAAGGAAGGATGCACAGGCGAAGATACACTGGAAAGGTGCCACATGTGGAGGGATGGATGATGGAGAGAAACGCCGCTAATGCCGGATGGACCAAACTGCCACTCCAGGAACCGTTGTATGGTCCCCCCTGTTAGTTTGTCTGAGGCGGTCGATGGATTCGAGGTCGTCGTCCAACTCTGGTCTCCTCCTTGTCCAGCAAAAAAACAGTCGAGATGGTGAGCATGGGCGACGTGGTGACATCGACAAGCACTCGAAGCTGACTCCCCAGGTTCGCTACGCCTCCGCCCACCTCGTCAACTCGAACCCCGAGAAGTGTGCGTATCGCGCGTGAGGCCTGGCCAGGATTGGAGTTGTGTTGGAGATTGCGAGTGGGAGGGCAGTGCGAGAGCGAGTTGGCAAGGCAGCGCAGGCGCAGAAGAGCAAGTGGGAAGCAGGCGCTGACGGCAGTCGCCAAGGCTCGGGGCGAGTACGTGCGCACGCACTTCAAGAACACGCGCGAGGTCGCGGCCGCCATCTCGGGCATGAAGCTCTCGAAGGCGTACGCTTACCTCGGCGACGTTCAGGAGAAGAAGCAGTGCATCCCCTTCCGCCGGTTCGACGGGTCGATGGGCCGCACTGGCCAGGCCAAGGCGTTCAAGACGACCAAGGGTCGCTGGCCCGTCAAGTCGGTCGGCTTCGTTCTCCGTCTCCTCAAGAACGCCGAGTCGAACGCCGACGCCAAGGACCTTGCCTCGGACGACCTCTTCATCAAGAACATTGTCGTCCAGCAGGCCCCCAAGACCCGCCGCCGCACTTACCGCGCCCACGGCCGCATGTGAGTTGAGCGCTTGTCTCACTTGCCCAATGGTTTCCAAGCAGTGTGCTGACTCTCTCAGCAACCCCTTCCAGGGCCACCCGTGCCACATCGAGATCATCCTCTCGACTCCCGAGTCCGAGGTCGCGCGCTCCAAGGACCTTGACAACGTCAAGACCGGCAAGACCGTCGCTGCCATCGAGGCATGAGCGGATTTAGCATTGGGGGACAACGCGGGGATATCGCGGTGTCGTGTATGATGGATCATATCCTTTACAGGGGCTACGTGGGCAGGCGAGAGAGTGTTTGGGCGAGTGAGCGAGTGAGGCTTGTGAGCGAGCGATGCGTCAGCGGCAGCAAGGTGTGTAGACCAGGAGCGGGTTCCATGCGACGGAGCCAGTAGGCGGGGCGGTAGGTCTGGTGCAGATGGCCATGCGGCGTTGCGGCCGCCTTGTTATTCAACAGAGTGGGGCAGGCAGCAGAACTTCATTCATTCGGCTCTCGTTCATTTCGGTCAGAAATACTCCCGTCGTGTTCCTGCACGTGGAATAGACCCCGCGGTTGTGCGTGCCTCCACACCCGCCTCCACCCACCTCCACTCCCGCGTTCACCTCAGTATCTGTTTACACGAACGTCGTGAACAATGAGCTCGACCGGACCCCCTGCTGAGGCAAAGCAGGCACAGGCGAGCGCGCTGGCCGAGCTCGAGGCTGCGCAGCGCAAGAAGCGGGCGATTGATACGACGCTGGTGGGTCGGGGAGGGGGATTGGAGGGGAGCCAGGGGGGAATGAGGACAAGGCGGAGGAGAGAGGGGTGAGGAGGGGGGGCATGAGGAGTGGGTGGAGGCTGACACCAGGCCAATCTCGAAGCGTCGATTTGGGCGTTCGAGGGGTCGTACCTCGACGAGACGGCTGCTAGTGGGAACATTATCAAGGTGGGTTCAGGGGAGGAGTCGAGTGCGTTGGGTTGGAAGATGGGGAGACGGGGCCACTGATGACCCACGCTGGGCAGCTTACTCGTGTGCCGTGGTTCGGATGCAGCTAACCTCAGGGCTTTGACAATTACCTCAAGCCGCCGGCGAATGGGACCAAGAAGAAGGCGGACACGAGCGAGGTCGACCGCCTCTTCTCGACCAGCAGCGTCACGTTCCAGCAGGTGAGCTCGCCTCTCCATTCTCTGTCGACGCTGACTCCAGTCTCTGCCAAAGTAGATCGTCTGCGTAAGCTGCTGCTTCGCACTACTGGCAGGCTGACAGTTGCACCGGTGCGCCTCCACCTCCACCTTCTCCACCTTCTCCACCCTGCTATCCCCATATCCGTCCCTAGCCATTCTCAATCCAGTTGTAGTTGATTCAATGTACAGTAGTCTAGCGATGACTCTACCGGGTTATGTGTGGCGGTATAGCAATGGGGGTTTGTGAATTGTGATTGCGAATCGATGCTTGTCGAATTGTCAAAGGCGGAAAGCAGCTTGTCGGATTGTCAAAGGCGGAAAGTAGCTTGTCGGATTGTCAAAGGCTGGAGGCGAGGCGAAATGAACGCAGCTTCGTTACCGGTCCTCCGTAATGTTAGGGACGCCGTCTTCTTCCGGCAGGCGGATGGTCTCAGGACGGAAGAAGAAAGGCTCCAGGAGGCCATTGAACACAAACGTGCCGTACACGAGCATGCCGAAACCAGTAACCTGGAGGAGCGAGTAGGGGCGACGCCAGTGGAGGGACTCCCATCCGATGGCGAGCGAAACAATCCAGATGCCAAGAGTACGGCACGTGTCGATCGTCGACCGTGTTGTGGCACTCACACGAGTGGTGACGCTCAGGCCGAAGAAGTTGAACGCGCCAATGCTGAGGGCAATCAAGAGGGCCAGATACATGACAGGCGGGTTCTGAGTGATCTGACGCCAACCCCGGGGCACGTCAAAGTACATGCTCTTCGTAGAGAACATAGCGTGCAGGACTGGCATGGCCGCGAGAGTCGTGAGGCCACCCCACATGCCTTCGAGCGTGACGGCAGCAAGCGGGTCGATTGTGTAGTGTGCCATGATCTTCTCCTCAACGACGTACTGCGAGGCCGTGAATATTTGGGCGAAGAGAATGAGCGAGACACCGAGGACGACCTTTGCCGGGTCACCGTCGGCGCGGGTCGCAATGCGGACGAGTGCGTTGACAACATCAGTAACGCCAGGGTTGGAAGAGAATTCGTGGCGCTCGATGAGGGTACCAGCCAGGCCGACGAGCATGACGCCGAGTGTGACGATGAGAAGCGAGGCCCACTGATAAAGGTACAGGTGACGGCGGAGGAAAATGACGGAGAGGACACCGACCCAAAGGACGAGGGCACCACGGGACATCTGGTAAATCGATACCGGGGTGAGGATGAGGCCAACGTTCATGAGAGTGGTGCCGCAGACTGGGGTTAGAGTGTGTGTGCTGGGGCGTGATATGGCAGGGTCAGGGCTGTGGACCCCGCGCGGAGAGGCATGTGTGAGTGCGTGGCACACGTCGTGCCACCAATGCCTCCCCTGCACAGACATGATCGTCGACATCGTCATGTCTGAACAAACTCACTGTCAAAGAATGCTGGGAACCACATCCAGCAAACGGCCCATCCGCGCATCGGAACGTGGTTCATGTCCTCCTCCTCCTCCTCCTCCTCTTCCTCTTGCTGGATCGCACCGTAGCTTACTTGCTGGCGCTTGAGCAGACGGTCGAGGTATGATGCACGACCCTTGCGTGCAGTCGTGAACCAGTTCCATAGTAAAGGAATGACACAGAGAAACTCGCCGATGAACATGCTGAGGTTAGCGGGACGTCAAGGCATGGACCGGGGTCTGAGGTGAGAAATGGGTATAGTTGGTGGAGGCCGTGGACCTGCAAGCAAGCACGGTCTCGAGCACAACGAGCGCGATGCAAAGCCACGCATTGGCGCCACTGAGTGGGTGGCAAGGTTGGGCCGGAGCCATGTTGGTGCCGGTGGCGGTGCGGTGGCGGTGGCAATCCTCCGCGGAGATAGTCCCCCGCCACCGGCGACAGCGAACAAATGTTCAAACACATGCTCAAGGGTGGCGACAGCGTTGTGCACATGCGTCCCCTTCGACAAGAGTACGCAAACCAAACTGCAGCGGGGGCCCGTGCGGGCATTTCTTCGACTCTGCCCAGTGCGCCAGCTTCGCCCCCAGCACGCGCCACACACCCGTGGCTCCCTTACGCAAGAGGCGACTCACTTGAGTGTCTGGTACACGGGCTGCTCAAAGTGTACGCGAGTGGCTGGGTTGTCGCAGTTCTCGACACACTGCATGTCCTGGTACTTTGTCCTGGCGTCAGCTCGGGCATCAAGGACGGGCTTACAAGAGCGAGTTGGCACATCCCGTTAGGAACATGCCCGCCACGAGGGTGCTAACTCCAATATCCGACATTGTGATGGTGTAATGGGTGATGGAAGACGATGGAGGTGAGGATGTCGATGTTGACGCGTAGTCGTGATCAGATCGACCTCAACAAGGGGCACAGCGGGGGGGGGAGGGAGGGGAAGGTGACGCCACTTGACACTGACCAGAGCGGGCCGGGACCAAAATCGCCTCGGGCTGGGCCCGAATGTAATTTGCCACCCAGGCACCGTCCCGAGGGCTATCGTTATCACATGCATTCTCTCCATCCACCCTCTCTAGCGACTAACCACAGCGCGGCGTGCAGACCTCACTCCAGTGCCCCGTAGATTGCCCGCTCCATCATGTCCTTGAATTCCTTCGTATCCGGGCCAGACCCCGGCAGAACCTGGGTAGTGAACACGACCTGCTGTCAGCCAACCCCACATGCAACTTCACCGCAATCCCCGCGGCCTCATCGATCCAGTACTGTGTCCCGGCTGCGCCACCCCACCCCACGCTTCCTGCCAGGCGGCCGAATCCCGCACGCCTCCGCCCGTCGTTCGGGGCGTAAACAGCCATACCGGTCGACCAGTTGGCCTCGCCCAACACAAACTTCTCCTCGGGGCCGAAGTAGTGCTCAAACATCTCGACGATGCCGGGCAGGGCTGCGTCCGGCAGCGTGCCCGTGAATAGTGAGTTCAGGGATGTGTCGGAGAGCAGGGTCGTTTTGGGCCGTGTTGCACGGCCAGAGAGAGACAGGCGGTGCTGTAGCAGGTGGCACAGGACCTTGATGTAGTCTGACGAGCACGAGTAGATGCCCCCGCCTGCGACAGGGTACTCGATCTCCTCTCGCCTGGCGTTAGCAGTTGGGCGGAGGGGTGATAGAGGACGGTATGGGAGAGGAGGGCGTACCTGCGTGGGAGAGTCAGGAGGGGCAGCTGGTCTTTGAGCTCTTCATACCCGTCCTCGACTCTGAAGCGGAGGGGGAGGAGGCGGTCGATCCACTCGGCATGGTCGGGGTAGAACGACGTGTTAGCCATGCCGAGCGGCCGCAGAACGTTGGCTTGAAAGTACTCTTCCGTGCTCATCCCCACCAGAGTCGGGAGGATGAGGCCCAGCCATTCCGCCGAGTTGCCGTACTCATACGATGTACCCGGTGCGAAGCAGAGGGGTGTGTAGATGAGGTTGTCCTGGAGTCAGGTTGAGCCATGTGAAGTGGGCGAAACTCGCCTATGGGAGCCACACAGCACTCACAATCTTGCACGAGTTGACGAACCCAGATCCCTTGTCCGCACTCTTCTTCCAGGCGGGCACCTTGTCTCCAAACTCCATTCCAAACCCACTCGTCTGGTTGAGCATCTGCCCGAGCGTGACGGGCGCGTTGTTCTTCTCCGTGACGGGCCTCCCGTCCTCCAAACAGGTGATGACCTGGGACGCAGCGGCGTCGAGCGGACCAAAAACCTCACGCATGTTCGTGTCGAGAGTGAGCTTACCCGCGTCCACGAGCTGGAGGTAACCGGACATCAGTCCTGCTGTCGCTGTGTAAAGCCTCACAGATGGAAGTGAGTAGCTTGGTCGTGCTAGCGAACCACATCACGTCCTCTTCCGCTACCTCTCTCTGGGGTTTGAGGGGATCAAAAGGCCCGGCTTCGCAACGGAAGAACACCCCGTCGGCATCAGCCAGTGCCAGAGTGGCTGGCGCACCAAGGTTCTGTGACGCGGATGCCAGCGCGGCCTGGATCGACGCCAGGCCATCAGGCTTGAGGCGGAGACACTTGGATTTCGGCGTGTTTGTCATGCTGAGTGGGCGGGATGCAGAAGAGAAACGAGAAACGTATCGTTCTAGTTTTATGGCCAGGTGCGCTGCCTGGGACACCGGCGCGATTCAAGAGCAACACCGGCCCGGTGTATGTCCGAGGATTATCCGGACGCATTGGAATATGCCGGTGCGCCGATGATGGTGGGTAAGCACCACCGTCGATGGGGATTAAAGAGCCGACAGCCAGCGGTCATGGCAAGTCTCTCTCTCGCATGGCAACGGCAAAGCACCGGGACCCATGGCCGGCCCGCGGTCGTGTCGCGGCAAGTGATTACAGTATCCAGCGACTGGCGATACCGGAATCCTTGCCACTTAGGCACTCGCTTAGTCCTCAGCTTCGAGATCGCGGCGCCAAGCAGTGCCTCCCTCGTCCAATCCGTCAGCTACTGGTGTGGGTGACATGTGGGCCCCGGCCTGGTGAAGGGACCCGCACGGCAGAATCGGTTGCCACGAAATCACAAAGAGACAAAGAAGCGTTCACAAAAAGGCACACCTTTCCCTGTTTGACAGTCGTTGCGTGGGTTCCTACGTCTCGGGTCGCATCGCACGTCCAGTTATGTCCTGCCCGCCGGACAACTCCTATCTCGGTGCCTCTGGAGAGACCGTCGACCAGCACAACCGAAGGCCCGGGAGACTGGGGCGCGATTGAGCCCGAGCCCACCATTGCCACTTGCTTCTCACAGCCCTAAGAGTAGATGTGCAACTATCAACTAGCTCTCTACTCCGCAATGCTCGACATCCTCGACGAAGAGCACCCATACATCCTGCAGTCCGTCGTAGCGGCCACGCCTCCCGACAGCCTCCTCTCTCTGCGTGCGGCCTCGGTCGCCCTCCGCGACAGCGTAGACGCGCGCCTAGCCGCCCACGTCCTGTTATGGGCTGACGGGCGCGTCTCTTCGCGCCTCCTCCCCACCGGTCGTCTCCCGCGCCCCCTCTCCGCACTAGCGGACCGCGTAAAGACACTCGACGTGCAAGCACCCCCTCTCCGAGCCGACAACGCGCGCGCGAGCGCAAGTGCCCTCTCCCACTCCGGCCCCACCTGCCGATGCGGCTGGACCAGCACCCCGCCACACGACCTCCCCCCGCTCCCACACCTCGAGACCGTGCGCCGCTGGGGCGCGCACACGTGCTGGGCGCCCCCGGCACCGCGGACAGTCACGCACTACGGGCCCGCCCTCGACGCCGACAGCGGGCACGTGCCGGAGCGCGTGGTGTGGTACCTCCACTCGCCGGCGGCTGTGTCGCGCTTCAACCGCCTCGACGTGGGTGACGCGCCGCGGTACGTGATCGGGGGAGCCAGGACGGGGGCCTTGTTCGACATGATCGACGAGCTGGGCGTCAAGGCTGAGGTTGAAAGTGCGGATGCGCAGGCTCAGGCTCAGGCTGAGGGCAGAGGCGAGGTCGGGGGCGAGCACGAACGCAGGGGCAAGGGCAGCGGTGAGGGCGAGAGCAGGAGACGTGCGTCAGTCGCGGACCACTTCGGCGCGCTGCTCGCCATGCTCTGGCTGCTCGACCATGACGAGGACGGCGTGTGGACGCTGGTCGACGCCGAGAGCTGGCCGCAGTGGGAGGGGAGGGGAGATGTCGAGGCGGCGATTCGGGGGCGGGTCGCCCGATGCTGCGTCGTGGCTAACTGGGACAAGAAGCAGTTGGAGGGGATTGAGCGCAAGCTCCGCTTCCTCAGCTTGGCCGAGTATGAGGCCGAGATCGGGGAGGTGGCGGCGCTCGAGGGCGACGACGATCATGGCTGGAGGTTTGGTTAGATGCTGGATGTAAGGTGCTGGCCATAAGCTGGTAGTGATTCGGAGCGGCAGATATCGGTTAGTACCACGTCAGAACCGACGCGCGATCAAGGGAAGCGCACCTGTTTAATATCACATCTATACATTGCGCCACGCTACATCCTGCTCCTGGTCTCAGCAGCGCCTGGCCGTCCGGCCATCTCTCACTTGTTCTGGGCGGCCTCGATCTCTGCGTCGGCCTTCTTAACCCACTCGGCGACATCGGCGTAGGCCTGGTCCTCCTCAGCCTGGGTGAAGGTACGGGGCTCCGTTGGGACCTCGAGGCCCTTGATGGTGGCGGGGCGGGCGGCAACGGTATCGAGCCACTTCTTGAGGAGTGGGAACGGACGAACATCGACTCCCGCCCAAGCGTGCCCGCGCGTCCAGCCGAACACGTTGATGTCCACAATGCTAAACTTGCCGCCGACAAGCCAGCCGTTCTTTCCGGCCCTCAGTCCGTCCTCGATGACTGAGTACAGCCGCGACGTCTCCTCAGTGTACCGCTTGATGCCGTAGGGGATCTTGAGGGGAGCGTACCGGAAGAAGTGGTTGGCCTGGCCCTGCATGGGCCCCAAGCCACCCTGCGCCCAGAAAATCCACGAGATGGCGTGGGAGCGTTCGATAGGGTCCGAGAACCACAGCTTGAACTCGGGGTCATACTGCTCAACGAGCCAGAGCTGGATCGATGCCGACTCAAAGACGTTGTGGCCCCCATAGTTGTCGTCTGTCATGGTGGGGATGCGGCCGTTCGGGTTCATCTTGAGGAAGTCGGGGTGCTGCGGTCAGCAGGGAAGGTGCGAGCCGGCTAACCCACCTTCTGCTCATTCTTCCAGATCGAAACAGAGCTAACGTCGTAGCTGAGCTTCCCCTTGGCCTCCTCGGGGTAAGCTGCGCGCAGCTCCTCAAGCGTGATGCTCGCCTTGACTCCATTGGGCGTACCCGCCGTCCAGAGGTGGATCTTGGCGGGCCCCTGGCCGGGCACGTTGCCGGCCTGAGACGGGCCGAGGGCGGGAGCGTGGGGAACAGACATGTCGAGATCTGGGAGGAAGGGGTTGGCGTAGTTGCGTCGGGTTACGGAGAAGGAGGGCAAGGCAAGGACGCGGCGTGTTAGAAGACGAAGTGGGTTCATGTGTACGGTTGCATGTGGGAAGTCGCGGCTATTTATGTGGGCATATTCGTCATTTCGTCATTTCTTGGCAACCGGCATGAATCAGCTGGGGTATGTGGGCCATGCATCCTGTTTATCACCGGTGCGAACCATATTCCACGCTTGATCAGCTAACGTAGGTCACTCAGCGTCGGCCAGCGCTGTGTCGACGCCGAGTTGAGCCGCAGTCCCGTCTTACCCAGCCCGCCCGTCTTCTATTTTCCCCTTGGGGTGTCCCACATGCTAAACCGCCGGACCCGCCTGTCGTAGCCCATACACCATCGGTTGTTCCCTGTCCTCAACATGCCAGTGGCGGTTATCGCAAGCATAACTCCCTTTGGCTGGAACACGCGCGTCTGGCCCACCTCTGTTATCGCACAAGGGCATGGAAACTTGAATTACAACCGAGTACAGCACAGCTGACACTCATGAAGTGCGGCAGCCCATTCACTCGCCGATGAGTAACACCCTACCCACAGGCACACTCGTCACTAAGCTCCTCAACCCTCCTTGCACTGGGAAAACAGAACCGATCACATCTCTACTCCAGTACAGATGGGCGTGCACGACGCATCGCGCGCGCTACTTGATGCGGCACCCGAGACGGGCGTTTACCAAGTCGAGGCGTCGCCCGAAGCGGCGGGCTCAGCCGACCAGTCGCCGCCAGTGCCAGGCTCGGCCGACCAGTCGAGGCCCTCAGCGGCGGCGGGGGCGCCCGAGAAGGCAGCGTCGGTCTGGGTACCGGCGGCCCACTCCTCAGTGGCGGGCGCGGGGGCAGCGGCAGCCTCGGCCTCAGCCTCGGCGGCGGCGGCCTTCTCAGCCTGCTCGCGCTCAATCTCCTCCGGGTCACGGTAGAAGAAGAGGTCCGGGAGGACGTCCCAGCCCGAGGGGCCGGTGGGGCCACGGGGAACCGAGCCCTTGAGGCGGAGGACCTCACGGCAGAGGAGGTACCACATGAGGCCGACCGAGTGGCGGGCCTTGTTGTTGCAGGGGATGGCAACGTCAACAAACTTGAGGGGGGCGTCGGTGTCGCAGCTGGCTGTCAGTGGTTGTCAAGCAGAAAGTGTCACCGCCAGCATCGGCAAACGTGGCTGGCGGCACACAAACATCACTCACAAGGCGATGACGGGGATGTTGACGTAGGCAGCCTCACGGATGGCCTGGTGGTCGACACGGGGGTCGGTCACAATGATGATGCGGGGCTCCTTGAACGAGCGGGTGATGTAGTTGGTGAACGAACCGGGGGTGAAGCGGCCGGCGATGGCCTGGGCGCCGGTGAACGACGCAAACTTGAGGGTGGCACGGTGGCCGTAGGGGCGGGCCGAGATGACACAGATGTCGTTGGGGTTCTCGATCGCGGCAAGGATACGGGCCGCGAAGACGAGCTTCTCCCAGGTCTTGCCAACGTTGATGACGTGGATGCCGTCGGCGCGACGCTTGAAGACGTAGGGCTCCATCGACTTCTCGCAGTTCTTGGTGCCGAGGTGAGCCTGGGCAGCAAGGAGGAGCTGGATGTCCTCCTCAGTGGCGTTGAGGGCAGCGGGGAGCTTGTCCGACATGTTGGATAGTTTGGGGATTGGTGGGGGGTTTTGGGAAGGCGAAGGGGCTTGCAAACTTGAAAAGGAGACCTCGAGTCAGAGAGACCTGCCGTCAGATGCTGCTGCAGAGAGAGGTTGCACGCGAGCACGCGCAGAGGGGTATCGATTGTTCTGCGCCGCGAGGACAAATTTGCTAGTGTAGATGCAGATGAGGAGACGCGAGCGGAGGTTGGACTTGGCTCAAGAGACTTCAGGGGGAGAGGCAATGCAAAGAACGCGCTGTGTTCCTGTGCTCGGAAAGAGGCGGCGTCTTTGGTGTCTCGCGGCCTGCTGCAGTCGTTCCAGCCGTCCTGCAGGCGAAACTGTGCGGGACGACCACCAGAGTTTCAGGTTTGGTTCGCGTTGCCGGTCACCACCCTCACCGCCTTGACTGCGCGCGCGCGCTTCCAAGCCTCCCCCATACTTTCTCTCTCTCCTCACCATCCCATCCTGCATGCTCCCTCCCCAAACACCTTCCTCGCCCACTCCCGTTCTCCCCATCCATCACTTTCTCCACCACGTCTCCCCCTGCGGACACGTCCGCGGCGCCAGCCACGCGCTGTCGGTGTCGTGTCCACATTCGTCATCCGCGCGTGCCCGTGTCGAGATCACTTACCAAGGACTAGATCAGTATGTCGTGGCGAGCCAGCACGGTTTTGGTGAGAGAACAGAGACAGCTGGTAGAGAAGAACTCAACGACGTCGAAACTGGATTTGCTCCCGCGGTTTGGCGAGGTCAACGGAATCAATTTGTTCAGGTCACGTGAGTTTGGTCAGCAACCTTGGACCGTGAGAGCTCATTCTGATTGCCCTCCGTGGGAAAGTACACCTCGTGGCTCGGCTTTTTGAAAGGTTTTCCAATTTACATACCGAGGATCTGTGATTGGCTTTGGTATTGACCCGGGGATGATCATTCAGGAACAAGGGAGTACAAAAGCAGCCTGGGGAAACCATTGGACCAACCAGGCTGGGGCACGTCCCAAGAGTGGCAGGCCCGAGTCCTTGCCCTGGGCCTGCAACACATCAAACGACACGGACACGAAGACCGACATCAAGCTCCTCAAACAGTCGCCACCACGGCTACATCGATGAACTGCCACTCAATCGCCCAGTGAGCGATCTTGGTGGCTGGGAAAGACATGACATGGTCCCATGGCCAGTCTGGACAGAGTTTGCTCAGGGTCCATGGTGGAACAGTAGATACCATCATGTGATGTTTGTTTTGCGCTCCCACCCATAGAGAATCTGACAGCAAACGTCATCTCTGCCAATTAGTCAAGTCAGCGCGCATTACGCGATCCGAGTGGCTGCAAAGGTGGCAAAAGAGTGGAGCAATCCCACTCCAGAGCCAGCAGCCGGTACCTTTTTTTTTTTCGTCCGACCCTTGGAGCCGTGCCCAGAATCACAGCCTACTCGTACTCCCTCCTACCATGCTCCCTAGGCCTGTCGGGCCCTGGGCGCAAACCCCAAACCCCAAACACCACCCAACAGCATGCGTGCCGGGGGGGGGGGGGGGCTGTCCGGCAGCCACCAGCCAGTTGCCAGTGGCCACTCGTCTGTTGGCTGGGTTTGGTCACTCGGTAAACCATGTCATCTCGTCTTTCGGGCTTGAATCTTACTTCCCTCTATCCACATCCGCATTCACTTCCACATCCCATCTAATCCATCCTCGCCATCATCACCCAACACACCGCCATTGCGCTTTTCTAACACTTGTCGTAACGCCCTCCGGGCTCACCATTACATCCACAAAACGCAAACGGCCCAAAAGGAAATACTCGCGTGTCAAAGCAGGGAATCGCCACCAACGTAGCGGCAACTGGACCGAGGTTTCGCCACCCCACAGCCTACTTGACCAACTGACCAACATAAGAGCTATACGGTCACAACAAACCACGTCCTCAGCCCACTCCACCCGGCTCTACTCGTACACACACCGCTCTTCACGAAATGTTCTCGTCGCTCGAAACCGCCCATACTCTCGGTCAGCAGTAATATTCACTCCAGAAATTGCCGCTTTCCTCGACGTCGGGCCTTACTCCCTCCACAACCGCTGTCGCATCGCTCAACGAACCTTGCCTCCTTGTTTTCCGCCAGAGTGTCAACCTCTGTTCCTTTGGCAGTAAACCTCGGAAGCCCCTCATCGCATCTGGACGTCCTCCTCGCCGCCGTTTGGTTTCCTGATCCTCCCTATCGGTACTACGTTTCAATAACTGGACAAACTCTATTCTCACCCACTCCACCCAAACTCCACAGCTTTGCCACCCACATCCCACCTCACGCTACCCATCGAACTCGATCACGTCGTCGCGTTTGTCGTCTTGCGGCCCATTCACGCTGTGCAAACTTGAATTTCAAGCCCGGTGTTGATTGCGTTGCTCCTTAACATATCGCCACTGACCCGTCTTCCTCCCTCTTCAATCCCACTTTTGCCACCCCAAATTGGCCCGAGTGCCCTTCTCTCTCCAGACTGTATTAATCGGACAAACCCTCCGCCCTCCGCCGTCACTCCCACACATCCGCCACCTCCACTTACTCTTCAACCCCTCGCCAGCCATCAACCTGCGCACTAGCAACTCCTAGCCGCAGACAGGAGCGAAGTGAACGGTCGTCACTTGAATCTTTGCCATACCGACGAGCGCACTCCTTCGCCGACCTCCCCCTTCCATCCGATCACCCATCCCTCCACCATGTCTCGAACCGCCACCCCGCCACCAACCCACTTCCCTCACAAGATCGCGTCCCCATCTGCACGCCATGCCAGCAAGGGAGGCACCTCCACCCTCCCGGGGGGGTATGGCTTCCCGACTCGGATCAAGAAGGCCAAGGACAAGTCGTCCCCGCTCAAGACGTCCGCCGTTGCACCCATGTCTGCGTCGGATGTTCTGGGCATCGACACGCCCAAAGCCACTCCCGATCCGATGTCACGGGCGCAGTCCGCGTCGATAGTGGACGATGATGCTTCTTCCATCGCGACTTCCACGCCCTCGCTTGCCACCGACCGCTCTGTTGAATCTTTTGGTACAACTGTTGTCACTCCCGAGTCGACTCCGTCATTGTACGGGGAGGCTGTCAACGTCAGCGTTGCGATGCCGCAGCCAGTTGCCTCACCGCGAATGTGGGTGTCAGGCCTCAGCAAGGGTGTGGCGCGCGCCGCCAATGGTATCATGTCTACTTGGTCTCGTCGTCGGGAAGGAGAGTCACCTCGCCTTACCTCGTCGCCAGCTCTGGCCGTGCCCTCAGCGTCTGTCGCGTCGAATTGTCCGGACATTGGCCCCTCGCCTCATAGCCCTGCCGATGTCGCTCCATCGCCGGCCATGTCGACACATACGCCCATGTCGCCGATGGCGTACATCCTGACGCCAGCGCCAGAAGTGGCCGAGATGCTGGAACCACAACAGCTTCCCCCTCATGTTCTTCCACCCGCCATTGCGCACCCGCACAACATGCCGCCAGCTCTCACACCCGAGTCTCCCAACATTGACAACCCTGCGGAGGCACTCCGTCGCTACGAGTGGGCTGAGGAGCAGCGTAAACAAGTGACCGAGTTTGCACGTCTGTGCTCGCAGTGGCCGCAAAGCAGTTACAACGTCGCCAAATGGGGCCCCAATGGTTGCCCACACGTGCAGTACATCCCGCAATCTTGGGCCAACCCGCGTCACGTCGTGCGAACGATGCAGCGCCAGGCTGAGCTTGAACGCATCATGTGGACTGAAGATAGGACCTTTTTTTCTGCGGCTTCCCAATTCACGCGTAGCTCGTCTACGGACGATGACCCGGAGCCGAGCCTCTACTCATTCGTGTCTTCACAGTCGTCCGTGGCCACTACCGTCTCGCGGGGCTCCGTCAAGGAAGGCCGGGAAGAGCAGCTTTGCGCGGCTGTCTGGGCGGCGACGACGACGACGACGACGACGACCACCATGGTCGGCAAGCCGGTGTCGACAGAGGAGGCCTTTAAAGCTACTGAAAGGAAGACTGCTGCCGACCTTCACGCTGCCATGTCGTCCCCTATGGTCGACGCTTGGAGAGGCGAGGAGTCGCTTGTATCCGTTTCATCCGCGGTGTCGGTTGCGTCGGTCGTGTCGGAAGAGAGCAAGACGACGTCAGCCTGGGCTTCCTTGGCCTGCTCGACCAAGTCGCTTAGTGAGCTCGACCGCATGGCTGACCTGGCGACGACGGACGAGATGGACGTCGACGAGCCCGAGGTCCTAGCGTCGATCCCACATGTTGGTGGATCGCATCCGTCACCGCCTCGCTCGCCCAACCTGCGACCCTCGTCGTGCCCCGCCAAGCGGCCGCTGACCATGATCGCCGACGACGAGGACAAACGGCGTCGGGTCGACGACATGGTTGTTGATGACTCTACCCCAGTCTTCTCTGAGGAGCCTGCAGCGCTTCCTCCATACATGTCGGCGTCCGTGCCCAATCTCCGCATGGTTTCGGCAACCATCAGTGGCCATGTGGTCAAAACATCTGAGACACATCCCATCATCATCTCGCCATTCATCCCCACCGAGATTCTGTCGATGCTGGGCAAGTACCTTGTCACGATCCCAACTGAGGCGACCAAGCCGCTTCTTCTCAACTCGGACATTGACGTCCCTTCGCTTCTGCTTTCGTGCGCACCACCTAACCAGTGTGCTAGCGAAGCCGGCCTTGTGGGCACCACAATGTTCAGTAGTGGCCAGAAGACGTTGATTAAAAATCTCTATCGCCCATTGAACGGCTCACGGCAACCGACGCGTCTAGGGAACTTGCTACTCAGCTCGTGCCCGGGCAAGCGCTTGCGCATGGACGGGCCAGTCAAAGGCCGTGGTCCCGTGTGTCGTGATCTGCGCGCTGACATGCGCCGTATCAAGGGGGAGGGTGTCGGCGCCATTGTTTGGTGAGTACGATTGATCAACGATTGCTAACGGTCCAGCTGCCTCGACGATGAGGAGCTAGCGCTCCTCGGTGTCCCTTGGGACTATTATCGCGAGGTTGCTTCTGACACTGGCCTCGACATCATCCGGTAATTCCTTGCGACTGGCTTCCGCTTACCAGTTTCAGCCTGCCGATGCCTGATGGTTTCACTCCCGTCTCGCTTCAGCTCTTTGATGCCCAAGTGTCTCTTATTGCTGAGAGGTATACCCTCCAAGGGATCAACGTCCTCGTCCATTGTCGTGGTGAGTTTCTCCCGTCGTCTCGGGCTCCGTCGAAACCAATTCTAATCCCTCTTCAGGCGGTATCGGTCGTGCAGGCCTCACCGCGTGCGCGTGGGCGATCAAGATGGGCTTTGTTCAGCCCCATCCATCGCTGGCCAACACGGTCAGCAAGCCCACTGAGCCCTGCTCTTCATCCTCGAAGAAGAAGCCAAAGTCGCGCTCCGCGGTTGTGGCGCCGGCCAACGAGGATGAGCGGCAAATTGTCATGTCGATTGTCGAGCGTGTCATTGCCATGATCCGTTCGAGACGTGGTCTCAAGGCGATTGAAAGCATGGAGCAGGTGCAGTTCCTCTCGACCTACGTGACCTGGCTTCGCGAGTGCACTTCCTAGTGTCCACTCGTGGGCCATCCCATCAACGTCTAGTCCTGTATCATGTCTCGTCGTCCCAATCAATCATCCAAATCCAACGGCCCTTCATCACCCAACGGGCGGCTTCTCATACTGCCCTGTCTGATTCGTCCCCATTCCCTTTGCGCCATCTGCACCGGCATCCATGGCATTGATATCCCGGCCGGCGATTTCGGCCTACAAAAGCCTACCATCACATTGAAATATTGTGTAAAGCGGCTAACGCGTGCTGTGCGTTGTTGTCCACTGGATGCTCACAGTGAAAAGTAGAGAGGAGGTGGCTGAGGTGAGTGCATGCTGCGCAGATGATGAGGTAGGCGCAAGTATGCATCGAGTATCAGCCCCGTCTGCGTTCTGATTGGATGAGATGGGTCAGTATTGGGTGAGGTGACACGCGTACTCCCAGGGTGAAATCAGCGGCTCGCGTAATCCGGTCCGGCGGCAAAGGAGACTGGGCATGCGGGGTTCCGGGGGGGGGCCCTCATCAGAAGATGTTCCACTGGATGGCGCCGCTTGCGGAGCAGAGCTGTACAGCATGCGTGGCAGGTTGGTCCACCTCTTTGACTGGGGGGGGGGGAGGGGATACGTAATCGACATGCTCACATGTCAAAGTGATGCAGTGAAGTGAGCGAGGAGGGACGGAGATGTTTGGCGGGCCGGATTGTGCATTCCGGAGATGGCGAAGGGCAATCCCCTCTGATGAAGCGGGTATAGCCCAGGCCTTGCATCCGAGCTTTACCCAGAATGACCCCCAAGTCACAAGTGAGACACCACTGTGGGTATTCAGTACATGCTCTACAGCATACTGTCAATCTCAATCTCACTCCAATTCTCATTCTCACTCTCTCAACTACTCGCCTCACTCTGGTTCTATCCGCTTCATCTGCCTCCCAACATCAGCTAAGCCGAGACTTGTAACAAGCAACTCATCTCAATCCGAGCTCGTGTTAGCGAACACGCGATCCTACCCTCGGGCCCTTCGGCCCCCACATCCATCAACCAGTTCACCCACACGGCATCTGCGGCGGCATTCCATTCAACTGTCAACAGGTAGCTGGCTCCACGTTCTCCCACGTCAAGGCTGTACCTGGCAGTAGCAAGCCATATCTCGTTTCCCCATAACTCATGGCACACACGACGACCTTTGCGCCGGGCACGTCGCCCACGAACCCGGCCGTCTCGCCACCAAGCGAGTTCCGTCGCCGCTCGTCCAAGGCGTGCGAGCACTGTCGTGCAAAGCGGACACGGTGTAGTGGCACGTCGCCTTGTGAGGCGTGTGTCGCGCTCGGGCTGGGCGACGGGTGTTATGTGCGCGACAAGGCGAGGCCTAGACGGTGAGTCACAGCGCAACCAGGTGATGCTCGCTCTTGGTTGAAACGTGCCCATCATGGCCCGAACCAACGCGAATCGGCCAGCTGTGGTACATGCGACCAACTGACTCTAGCGCACCAGCCGCTTCGAAACGGCGTAAGAAGAGCTCGTCGCCTAATGGTATCGGACCGGGACTGGGCGAGGCTCACGCTCATTTCGTGCGTGACGTAGAGCTTGCCATTGATTCGTGGCTCGAGAGTACAGGTGAGTCAGCCGTCCTGTTGTAGCCTCCTTTCTTTGGCAGTTGCCTGTGACAATCACTAACCACAGGTCATTCTGCGCGTCTCTCGGTCCCCAGTCCAAGTTCCCTGCGTAGCTTCACAGCCGCTTCTCTGCCGGACGACCCCTCTGATCTTGCAGCCCTCGAGGACCGTCTCCTGGTGTCGTACCGCGCTGTACAGCACTTCGAGTTCTTATCCCCTTCCCGTGTTGCTGACCTGTACGCGCGCCACCGCGAGCTGCCCAAGTCGCTCGTGCCTGACCAACGGGCGCTGCTCGCCTCCGTGCTCTGTCTCGGACGCCTTAGTGAGCTCTCCTTCGAGCTCACAAAAGAGGGCGGAAACCGCATGCGCCCCATATCCCCTGGCGAGTCCCGCGAGGACGTCACGTACTTTCGCATGGCGCTCGATCATCTCGACGCCTTCGGGGCGGCGTCGTGCACTGCGCTGTGTGAGTCTACCTTCCCCTCCTTGAGCGCCTGCTCACACTCTTCGCGCACCACTTGCATACACGAATTGACACCGAAATCATGTCTCCGAACTATCCCTTACGCCTGGACACGCACCGTTGGCTGACATTGGTTTGGCTCAACATGGCGATTGCCCCACATGCCGGCCCCGCTTACCCGGTTTGCCCACTCGGCATTCCACCCCTAACCGGTGTCCTCCGGCTACAATGCAACTGCATCATTGCTGGTTGTACATGTCCTCTCCTTCTGACTCGATGGACGTCAATGGGTGACGCTGAGCCCTGGGCGACTGGGCTCATTCGACATGCACTCACTTGCCCACTGTCTGCATCCGAACGCCACCGTCCCCCATATGCGTCGCTTCAACTCCACTCGGAACTAAATCATGGCCGCTCCGCAACTTTTCCGACTGGTTTCTGCTCCTTCTGCCGCGTGATCTACCGCTACCTCATCGGTTCGGATGACCCACAACAGGCGCGCTCCACTGCCTGCATCTGTTTGCGCAGATCGTCGGGGGCCCGGATGACACTCGCGAGCTCCTCGGCGCCATGGCGTGGCAAGCGCGTGAGCTCGGCCTACACCGCCGCGAGACGGCCGCTGCTTACCCTGCCGCCGACCGCGTCGGCCAGCTCTTCTTCAGCACAATGTACAAGGACACGTGGGCTGCTAGTAATGGACGGATAAGCTGACACCAGCTGGTTCGCGACGCTCGTCGACGCTCCACCATTCACGCGCTGGGGCGAGTACGACTATGACCCAAGTGTGACCACCGACGTGCCGCAAACCCAGGGTATCCTTTCCCGCCTCGCGGTTCTCGAGAGCGAGCTGCTCTCTCAGATTCATTCGGGACGTGTCGACACGACCAACCCCGACTTTGTGCTGTCAACGGAGAGCCGTTGGTGGCCGCTCATGCGCGAGTGCGGTGACGAGCGCAACGATCGTCTACTTGCCAGCATCCACCCGTACGCAGACATTCGCTTCAACTGGTGTGTCCAACTATGTGGAGCTCTGCTGATTTCAGGATCCGCCTCCTCCTGCGCGCGCCCTGCCTCAGTCACCCCACGCTCGGTGCCTCATCTACGCCGATCGTCGCCCGCTCCCTCTCCCGCATTCTACACACATACGCCAGCCTGGCGGCCACCGACCTCTTCCACCCGTGCTATGCTCAGCTTCGGCGCATTGTCACTTGCGGCCAGTTGCTCGTGCTGTGCCACACGGCCCGTGAGCTGGGCCGCCACGAGGCAGAGGAACTGTTCGCCGTCTTCCTAGGGCTTGTCAAGGAGCACCGTGGCAAGTTTGACTTCATCCCACAGCTCATCGCAAGCTTTGAGAGCGTCGGCGAGATGCTTGGTCTCGCGATCCCGGCGGCGCCGCAACCCGCCGCACGGTTCAGCGTCGACCTGCCGATCATGTTCGACTACAGCCTCCCGACGTGGTTTGACACGTTCTACGAGCCACACCTTGCACCAGAGCCTAACTAGGACGTAGAGACATACATAGACGGCATGCATCCCTACATGGAGTGTTTACGGAGGGAAAATGAATCCGTGGTCGTCGCTCTCGAGACTTACCAGCTCTGGCCCAATATCGGCCACATACTCACCCCAGTTCGCGAAGCGGAGGCGCTGCTCAACAGCCTGAATCTGGCCGCTGTTCATTCCCGCCGCAACGAGGCGGGATCGAATGGCCCCTCTCAACCCCGCCTCAACGGAGAGCGGGAAGTGCTTTCCATCCGACCACGAAGGCCAGCTCTCGGCATCAACAAGCACCCAAGTCTGGAGCGCATCTGGGGGCATAGCGACCCAGAAATCGGCTATAACCCCAGCGCACCGATCCACCAGCCCCGTATCCTCCTCCTCCTCCTCCTCCTCTTCCTCTTCTCCATCTTCCGAATCTGTACTCCACTGGTCTTCCAGCCTCTGACGCGCCTTGGGGTGCCGTATCGCCTCGAGGATGTGCCGCACCCCCTCGCCAGCAAGCACGAACACCTCCCTCTCACCCCTCCTTATCATGTTGGCGCGCGACGGAGAAGACGGACTGAAAATGTACCACTCGCCGCCGGCGCGGGTATATGCGCTGCCGAGGTGTTCGAGGGCATTGGCACCGCGGGGTACCCAGCACTCGTGCGGCCCGGTGCGCCGTACCGTTGTGTGCGAGAGGTCGAGGCCGTGTAGCGGCGCCAGGTGGCGAGGAACGGGGACACAGGACCCAGTGCTGGCCTCTCTGCTCGTTTCTCTGCTCGCGTCCCACCCTGTCGGAGTACGCATGGGCGCGCCGCATGGACAGTTGTCGTCTAAATGTGAGACGTCGCGCAGTTCCGCCCAGTCAAAATGCGGGCACTGGATGTCCACGACCATGACCTTTATCTCCGCATCCGTCAACCGCACAGTCGGCACACGTGTGGGGTCATCCGTGTCTAGGTGCGACGACAGATCGTTGAGGTAGCTGTTTTCGAGCGCGGTCGGGCTGGGTGGGAGAAGGGGAAGGCTTGCCCGCGGGGCGAGACGGCTCGCCACCCGCCCATCCGCGAAGACGAGGACATGTTCGAATAACCGCGTGTCGCATATCTCCTTAAGAGCACGCGAAGCAGTCCGGAGAGCGAGGAGTGACGCGTAGCCTGCCTGGGAGAGGATCGAGTCCAGGATGTGGGGGTAAGCTGTAGCGTCCAGGGTTGGGGGAACGGGGGTTGTGGTGCGTTGGCTGGGGGATGTGGGCCGTAGCGGCGACGTTGGCTGTGCTGGGGGGACGCTGGGCATGACTGTGGGGGGCAGGCGTAGGGGAGAAGGTGGCGACATGAAGAACAAGGAAACGAAGAATGGAGGGTTACGAAGTGCAATGTGTGTGGGCCCCACCTACGTAAATGGCATGTCCGTCGCTCCTTTGGATCGCGGCGATCCGTCACCGCACGTGACCTTTGTGGCAGCCGGAGGCAAGTGGCAGTTCTCATTGTGAACTTGAGACCGTGGCAGACTACGCTACGCATAATTGCGGGATCTAAGCTCCGCCTGCTCCAGAGTGCCGGGCGAGCGATGGCATGTGCATCACACCAGGCGTTTGCATCTCCGCAATGTGTCAATCACTCAACGGTGGCAAGTCCCGTAAAGCCAGTCCCATCTTAGTAGCTCAACATATATTCTGCACAGTTTCAGAGCGAATGCTGTGCGAAGCCTATTTGTTCTCGAGCCATGGCGGAGACACCACGCATCAACATTTCTACAACGCTTTACAGAGTAAACAATGGAGCCTTGCAAGGTGGTTGGGTTATTGGAACAGGGGATGGAGCATGAGGGTTGCTCGCGGTGCCAGAGGACATCTGGAGTTGTAGAGGGAGATCGCTTGGTATTGCATGCGTCGTGGCTGCCGTCATGCGTACATATCCGGCTTCTCCCTCGTAGCGTTCCCCGTCTCGTAGGCGGAAGGCCTTGGAGGCACAAGGCTACGCCCAGGTGGGAGCGAGCCACGCGGATTTGGTATTAACGGCTTAGCACGCCAGGACCAGACCTAGCAGGTCACATTCCAATGTCACCTATTCCAGCCCACGAGTGGTAAGTAGAGTTAGCGGCGGCTCGTTTGGTGTTCCTGCTCGAAAGTTGCCGTTTCGAAGTCGTGCAGGGCGAAATGACTGCCGACATGATACTGTAAGGGAGTTCGCGCCCGTCGGACGCGACTGCAGGGCGCTTTGTACGAGCTGAAGGCCATTGCTGAGATTGGATACCTTCCGAAACCGCGACCCTCTTGAGTAGACCGAAGCGCCAGTTGTTTCATCAAATATACTCTGGACCTCCGTAGACTCCGATTGCACGGCGCGGGCTGCTGCATACAGCCACGGGTGGACAGTCCTTGAACGTCAATCAAGTCGGCCAAATGGTGACCAGGAAGAGGGGTGCTCACGATCAGCCCCGGCCCTCACGATGGACGCCGCGCACAGCATGAGCTAATTTCTCTCCCGGACCAGTAGCTCACAGCGTCCGATTCTGTCCACAAGCACAAAAACCCAACAAAGTAAAAGGTTGTGCGCACGCTGAACCGAACGCGATCCTCAGCGAACGTCTGGCTCTCACTCTCTCTGACGGAGAATTGAACTCCGGTCTCCCGCGGTCATTCATGACAAGCGAGCATACTAGCCACTATACGATCAGAGACACTGGAAATCCAGCGAGAAACTCTGACAGGTGCAGAACGACGACTGTACCACTTCGCCCAGTGCAAGTCGTAACTGCCTGGCAGAAGTTGGCAAGGCGCAAGGACCGCCATATGAGGCATTATCCGTGTCACCTCCCGATGGCCTGGGCCTGCATTTGCTGGCACAGGCCTTCCCACGATCACAACTCAGGCAGCGCATGGCAGGACGCTAGGGAGACGGTGTTGCAGAGGAGGACCGATGGATCGGCTTACTGCGCCGGTTGGGCTGGTAGTATGAGGAGCACTCAGTGGATCAGGCCAGCTTGAAATGATCCAGTGATGTCTAGTCAAACACGTGTTAGATGGGGCTGCACCAGTTACGTCAGTCTCAAGGTTCGTCTTGAGCTCCTTGGCCGAGCTGAGACACCAGGCAGCCGGTGGCAAGCCTCGGTTCATAACATCACCCAGTTCGTCAGCTCATTGAGTACAGCCCTACCGATGAGCGGAAGGTGCAGACGACAAGAGGGCGACGACGCCCTCCGGTCATATGATGGTGCCATCCCACTCTGGACGCGCGCAAGCGCGAGCGAGCAGGTAGGGTTCCAGCCACCTACATCATGGACAGTGATCAAGACTGGCGATGTGGACGACCGCTTCCAGATCCACGACAAGCACAGATTATGGTGGCGTGAGGGCAATGGAGGGACCGCCATCATCAGCTCTTGCAGGTTTTTTGTGATGGTTGGCGCCAGGGGTTGCGATCGATGTGGCATTGCAGAATAGCGTGAAGGATGATGGCGTCTATGTGATCTCGTGCAAGCATAATCCAATGGGGGTTCCCCAGCTGTGAGGCTACAGAGCGGCCCGGCCACCTCTAGGGCCGAGCAAGTGCATGCGATGTGTTTAGGGATTTGGGGTTACTTTTAGAATGCCAGCCAGCTTCAGCTTTAGTTTGTGCGAATGATAGTGTTGTGGTGAGAATCAATGCCTCAAGATGCCATCGCTCGTGCGACCGCCTCAGTCTGCTGGATGTGGGCTTGCTCTTGCTTCCGGTCCAGCGCCGCCTTCTGCTCATCGGTCTGGAGGTATTCTTCAGGGGTGCCCCAACCCTCCTCGGGTGCACGTCCAGCCTTGCCGGCGGACTGGAGCCAGTCGGGATCGATAGCCGTGCTGTCCGATGAGTGCATAGTTCTACCGTACAGGATATTCACGGGAGAGGCTCCTGGCTGGAGGACAATTTGTTGAGGGAGATGTACACGTCTGCAAAGTTTAGCGGGCATCGGCTACAAACTTACCAGTGCCGTATCCGTCCATCGAGATGAGGCGCAGGTCGCCACCGAAGTAGCGGGCGTAGAGGCGCGACAGCGGGAGACCATAACTGTGCAGGTTAGTGAGTGTTGGCCAGAGACTCCCAGAGCGTTCGACTGACCCAAAGCCTGCCATGGGAGCCTTGAAGTCAGACTCTTGGATGGTACTCTCAAGACCTTCGTCACTCATCGTTGTGTACAGGTAGGTCCAGATCATCGGGAGGGCCGAGCGTGGGATACCACCACCTTCGTCTGAGAGCTTGATGGTGATGTCCTCAGAGCCCTCAACGACGATGACCTTGACAGGCGGGAACTGGTCCTCGTTGTCTACGCCGTACCGCTCAACGACTGCGCGAAGCGAGTTCTTGAGGAGCTCAAAGCAGATGTGCGAACTGGACAGGTTAATAGCCGGCATGCTTCAAGCTCACAGATGGCCAGGGATGTAAGGGAACGTAAGGTCGCGCGGGCAGAGAAGCTGAATGGGCGGCCCCTTGAAAAGGCCGAAGTGCTCCTCACAGACGAAGCGTGCGTTCTCAATCGCCTCGTGACAGATGTCGTGTACGTTGGCATTAGTGCAGATGATGCCAACGTAGTCCGGATGAGGCTTGAGGGTATTCAGGGCGACGTCTGCGGGATGAGCAAGTCTGTGTGGGCGGCGGTGATGCCAGGACGTCGACACCATGAGAGAACTCACGCTGTCCGATCAGGGCGCGGATGCCAATGCGCGAGAGATAGAATCGGTCAAGCCATTCTTGGATGTTCTGCCCGATGCGGCCGTGTTTCTGTGATCGTTTCCACTCGAGAACGCCCTGCGCTACGCTCGTGACAGTGGGGTCGTGGCGCTGCTTGATCTTTTGGAGGAGCTGAGTAAACTGCTCGTTATATTCGTGCACCTCGGGAGGATAAATCGTGTTGACGGGAGGCGGAGAGAAGTACATGCGGTCGATAGGGATCCTCATCCTCACGCCGCCCTTGCCGATCACATGCTGATGATGGTTTGGGCGGTCAGAGTAGAGAATGCGCGAACCAGTTGGTCCTTCGTTGAGGACCGGGTCCAGCGACGGATTGGGGATCGCCCTGGGGAAGGCAATCGGACTGGCATTAGCTCGCTGCGCGGCTGGGATCTGACTGAGTAGGCGGCATGCGCAGTATTTCCTCGATATTCGGGGGTAGCTTGGGCTTGGGGAACGAGATCAGTTCCTGGGGCGTCAGCACACGATCCTCCACAAGTCCAGCCATGCTGGTGGGCGTGTGTGACGCCCAGCGCAGCTGGTTCTCACCTCAAAGCTCTCCGCGTACCATTCCTTGACGCGGTTGATGCTCGGCATCTTGGACAGACCGTCCGGAAGGGACTCGAGCTCAACGACACGATGCGAGAGACGGATTGGCAGCTCCTCGCCGAGGAACTGGGCAGCCTTAATGAGCGTTCCTTGCTGTAGTGTCCAAGAGGTTCAAGGTAGAGTGTCGTGTGACGTAGCGCGATAGGGTGTCAGTAGAGGTTTCCTTCAGAGCCAGCAGATGTGCTGATATCGCAAGTCGCGACTCACGCTCGGGCGTTCGCCAAAAAGAATCTGGGAAGGTAAGCCATGATCACAAGTTGCCGCTCACCATCTGCTGCAGCGACACACCCGTTGGAGGGAAGCTGGCAAAGTGGTGGATCTTGTCCCACAGCTGGGGGGTAATCTTGAACTTGGACATTGTGGACACGCGTGCACTGGGGTGGCGGATGGATCAAACAGGCAATGTCGGTAAGGGAGTGGGTGCTGTGGGAAGACGAGAGCCGGTCCGGGGTGGCTAGTTGGTCGGGAGATGTGGAGGACCGGCGAGGTCGAACAGGGAGGGAGGGAAGGGGCTAGTCGCTTGTTGTTGTGGATGAGCCTGGTGATGGCAAGATGGTACAAGATGAGTTTGGAGGATGAGAGATGGAGGAGAACAGCAAGTCGGGAATGACACGGTCGAGATGACTAGTAACAGGGGTGGGTGGTGCTCGGGGTGGCCGTAGAGTGATTCGGCCAATGACCATGGGCACGGGCCTGTTGGTCGTCACGGGGAGACAAGGAAGGCCTCGCGGAATCATTCGTCTCAAGAATCCGAGGACTCCATACACCCGGTTACCCGGCTATTCCATCCTTCATTAGCGGCATCTTTTGGAACTTTACAAAGTGCCTGGTCGGATAATTACCATTAGAATAACCCCTCACTCAATCCACTTCCTACTCCCGACTCGACGAACAAAGAAAAGCGGAGGTTCTTTGTTGTCACAACAAGGTACTTGCCAGAATGCGCGCCAAAACGGTATGCATATATCGGATTGCTGCTTGAGGCGGCGACGTCTGTGTGCCGTCTTTCGTTATTTTGAACCGTGCGTCAAGTTGACCCGGGATTGCACGCGCGATGGCTGGCCGACCATAAAGTGGCAGGCATCTGGATCACTCGGGTCATCAAGCATTTCGGCTTACATCACGTGATCGGGCGTCACAAATTCCGAAACCCTTGGTCGTCATGTCAGACACGTCATGATGTCTGATCTCGTACCTACCGTAGATAGTGAGCGATTTGGGCACCATCTGTGGCGCATCGAATTATTACATCAACCCGGTCCAAGATGTGTCGCAACTGATGACAGGCGATGGTCGTTGACAGATCTAATGTGAATGTCTGGACACGATGTTTCCAGGCTTTCTTACTCCAATGTTCGACCAAGATGGCGGTGGAAGATCGCTTGCCGAAGGCCAGCCCCCGTTGCAGCTTTTTGCCTTGGGCAATTCAACAGAGGTTGCCGGCCGTCACCAGCCAGGGTGACCAAAGTAACACACTCCGGATCCAAACCATGGCATTGGGATCGGCCACACACATCTTCATTGTGCCATCAAGGCTTGGCACAGTTTCATGTCCTCACTCGCCAACTCCATGGGGAACATGGGTGGCGACTTTCGCAAAAGACTTCGGGCCGGAGGCCTCACTCATTAAAACTGTGACACCGACGCGCCGTATTCTCCACCAGGGAGTTGAACCCTGCTCTTTCGCGGTCATGCCTGCCATCCGGAGACGGCTTCAGGCTGCTCTCGACTGAGAGGCGAATATACTAACCGATATACTAGTGAAGACGCTTGTCCAGGCGATTGTTGGATCTAGGTAGATGCCGTGGGGCTTACCCTACGCCAGATGTTGCCCGGGTTGCAGCCTTGCAGTCTGGGATGCAAACGGGCTAGTGCAACGGGTTGCAAATGAGTGATGATGAGATGCAGAGAAAATACTAGAGACGTAATCTACGAGAGTGGCTCAAGCCTGTGCCACGTGGCAAGGTGGAGGTTTGCCACCTTGCGGTAGTAAACGTATTCAACACTCCTGTCACAACCAGTTATGCCGTCAGGAGCAGTACCCGCAGCCCGGTGGCAGGCTACCATGGTACCGCAAGAGAGGGCCGCGAAGTGTGTTCAACTGGTTGCGGCTGAGGAGCGTGCATAAGAGAGAGAGAGCAGTGGATACGTGAAGATGGATAGAGCGGTGTCAAGAACAACCGTAGGAAGGTGGAGGTTCGTCACTTCAGCATTCCGAGGTGTCGAGCACTGTGTGAGCCGCGTGCCAGGTTAATACTGGTAGGCCTTTGTCAGGGGACGGTTGCAAGGATACAAGAGGTGCTGACAAGTGTAAGATGCAGGAGCAGACGAGGTAACCACAACACAATCTCTGAGTTGAACGATGCCGGAAGCGCCCTTGAGAGAATGGAGGTTTGGAGATTGGACGGCATGATATATTCTTGTTCAACCTCTCAAATGTTATCGGTTGAATCGTATAACGGTCAGTACACAAGATTCTGATGTTAATTAGTTCTTGTAGCCTGGGTTCGACTCCCAGTTCGACCTGATGAGACGGCGTGAGCCGTGGGTTTTTGTCTTTGGCGGTTCCGGTGTGAAGTGAGAAGCTCAGATTGCTTTTCATCTGCTGCAAGTGGACCATGTAGCGAGCAAGTGCTGAACGGGTTCATTCTCACCGCAGCACGAGAGCTGGGTCCTCTCCTCGTTGCATTCGTAGCAGCCGGAAATGGAGGGGATATCGGTGTCACAGGTGTGGGGAGGGCCAGGGCAAAACGTGTAACTGACCTAGGCGCGTGACAGGTCCCGCCGCAAGCGACAGTGATGGCCAGGCTGAATAGGAACTGGCTGGTCCCTCTGATTACTCTGCGGCCCCGTTGGATGAGCCGTAGGATGGCGTTGGTGACTACCATCGTGTCCCACGTCCAAGCCCCTAAAGAGGGGGTTTGGGTTTGCATGGGACTCTGTTGCATTGATGAGGTGCCTGAGAACCGTTGCTGTGTGAACTGCTGATTATTTAGCGGCTGCTTATGCTAGGTGCAACTTGTATTAACCGCTTATTCTGTCAACCTGATTTTTGCTGCGCTCTTCAATATTGATTCATCGGGTGCAAGCGTGTCGCTGGGGGCTACTTCCTGTTTTCACGTGGTACGCTAGAGTTTTGTGGCCAACCTGGCTTGGGATCCCATTGCGTAAAATGTGCCTGGTACTCGAGGGTGGCACCGTGCTTGGACGCGGTCCAGAGCGCTCCATTTCTTGTAATGTTAAAGCCGGGGTTTCCGCATTCAGAACAGCAAGTGGAGCCAACATGAGTTTGTGGTGCATTCAAGCATCTAGTGATCTAGTACAACTGTGGTGGGATGCGTACAATTTCGAAACTCAACAGATCAGGCGTGTGTGGCAATGTATGTGTCGTGGAAGAAGGCATCCAGAACGTCATAGAGATGACCATGCTACGCGATCGCAGAGGCTATGTTACGCGACAGCAGTGAGACGCAGCGCGTACAGGCTCGAGAGGTGCTTGTCGAGGCTCCACCGCATGCCTTCGGGGGTGGGAGGGCGAGCACCGTCAGCGGCCTCCCTTGGACACCGCCACTCGCGCACGGACTCGAGGCGGTCAAAGTGAACGAGACCACGGATGGGCGCATACGAGGGTTCGTCCTCGTCCTCGCCCCAGCATGGAGCGTTAGGCGGCGTATTCGGCTCAGACTGCTCGTGGTCGTGGTAGCGGTCAACCTGGCGAGCGGTGCTGAAGATGAAGGGCTTGACTGTGCGGCGACGGCGGAACCAGCTCCCGCCGGCGACTGACCGGCACCAGGCATCGACCATAGGCGCGACATTGATGCCCTCACAGTACTCGTCCGCCGATGCGGAGGGATTGCGCGGCACGGCGCGAAGCGATCCATCTGACCCGGCAACGATGTGCGCGAAACGCGCATCCACGAGGGTCTTCATTCCTCGGCAGGTCTGGCGGAGGGCCATAAGGGTTGGGAGGTCCGCGGCTTCGAGGACGCCATCAACGATGTGTGGGTAAGCGTCTAGCTCGAAGGGCGTGGTGCGGGTTGGGAAGAGCCACGAGTACAGCGAGAACATTGTAGTGAGGTTGGACACGGCGCTCAAAATGTGGGCGGTAGAGTCTGGAGAGAATGGGCTTGAAGATGCGTTGGCGTTGAAGCGAACTGCGAAGAGATGAGATGAGAGTTGAGGAGCGGCGGGAGAGATGAAGAGAAGAGTTGAGGAAAAGGAGGACAATATCTATCTCTGGCGGCATGTACGGAGACTCCCTCCCAGAGCCCATGTACGGCTGGTCAGGAAAAGTCGTCAACAATTACTTGGTGGCGGTGGCGGTGGCGGTGGGGACCGCGGTCTTGGTGGTCAGGGTTATCCCCGATATCTCAAGACGTCCTCGGTCCTGCTGCAGTCTAAGTCGGCACAACCCCATGGACCGTCGCGTTCCTAGGTGCCTTAACAATCCTTCACCCCGCAGTTCGGTCTGGACGGGAAGACGGGGTTTACTCCGACCGAGAATGTAAGGTGTGGCGCTAAGGCGGGTGCCGGAAGGAAGAACCGCGAGGGACGTAATGCAGATCGGATAGATGGACATGGTGGTTAGAGGGTGGCATCCTAACTGCTTTCCTGGCCCCGACTTGGGCCCCGAGTGTCGTCACTCCTCTCAGCATTTCGCGCAAGGCTCCGCTACCGTTTCTCGGGCCACCACCGCCACTTCGATGCACGGACGGCAGCCTCTCTGTAAATCAGCAAACAGGAGCCGAGCACGGATAGATTAAGGACCCCGCACGGCATGTACAGTAGATCACTACCACGGGCCCCCACTATAGCAGACCGAAGTAATTAGTCGAGACCCCATTCTCGGAACGGGAGGCGGCTCCTGGGTCAGTGCAGACGTGTAGTGCCCGCTCCCCGAAGGACCAGAACCTAAAGCCTGCCCATAGGCTACTGGAAAGCATAACAGACGGCACTCTCGGGCCGCGGGGGACGCCACATGTTCATGGGATGCGGCGGATCCAAAAGACTGGGTGCCTTGTACGGCAGCGGGTGCTGTGGATTGGCGACAGAAATGTTCCTGTTGGACATCTGGGTGCGGATACAACTGGGCACTTTAAACAAAAGCTAAAGCGAAGGACCTCGGCCGGGGGGGGGCCGGCCCAAGGTGCTGACGTGAGCGTGCCTTACTGTTCAAAGTCAATCTGGACCTTTCAGCCCGATATTTGGAGATTTATCTGCACCTTGTCTCGACCAGGGTGGAGAGGGTATTAGACAAAAAGAATCGTATCCCGAGAATCTAATCCCGTTGGTCCTCGCCGCGATTCGAACGCGGGGCCACTCCCATAAGAAACTGATGTCACCCTAAGAGAGTATGATAACCACTACACCACGAGGACACGATGCTTTTAGCACTCTCGCATTTGTCCAGGATCTGAGGAAATGTGTATGCAACTGCCTGGCAACGGCTTTACATTGCGTGCGAGTATCGATAAGCCCAGTCTGTGGCCAGCAGGACCGTATTCAGAAAGCGGATTAGACGGATCCGTGAGGAGAGTGTTCTGAAGATGGAAGCTGCGGCTGTGAAATGCTAGAAGTCGATGAGCTTCTCACAACCCTACGACAACGTCATAATCGTCTATCGCCTCCCGCTGTAGGAACAAAGTTCCGACTCAGGCCAGGCCGAGCGCGATTCTGCGTGACAGACGGTTCGGTGTTACTGTGACCAACAGAGACGGTGTGACTGTTACAGTGTGACTGACGTCCCTGCGGATGTTCCGCCTTCCGCCCGTTCCTGTCCTCATGGCTTCGGACTAGATATCACGCACAGTAGCCCACCATGTAACTATCTCATAAACTACAATCCGAGAGCTACACCATCCACGTGAGGACCGGCTACTGGGGATACGCCTTCATGTGACGTATTCAAGCACAGGGTTGAAGATGTGGCGACGACTCGTCAGGGGTCCAAGACAAGAGTGGGCCTAGGCTGCTGTCCTGCCGGGTATCGTGACACTATAGAGCTGGAACTAACACATCCCATCCGGAGGTCTCCAGACACTCGCTGTTCCTTTTTAGTGACGCACAGTGGCTGCACCGCAACAATCTAGGTCCACTGGTCATCTCGATTGCACGTGAGCTAAGCGTCGTCCCCCACTCTGAATAGAGCTGAGGGGGAGAGACTACTATTGACAAATTGCTTTCTGTGAATTCAGAGGGGACAGCTGAGGGACAGCTGATGACGTCAGCCAATCAGGTTCAATCGGTGACTCAACGCATCCGCAAACACCATCGCCACCAAAAGCATTCAGACATCGAAACTCAGCACAAGCGCGATGCAGCACATCCGCAGTCTGCAGTCGACGCACCTCATCTTGAGGTCCTCGGATCTCAATCCGGCCTCTCTCCCCTCTATTCCCGACGACACGCGGCCCCTTGTCATTGCTGACACCGGGTACCGCTCGCTCTCCGCCCTCCTCCCTCTCTTGCCGTCAAACACGCTCCTGGTCGTCCCCATCGCACACAAAGACCCGGCACCGCATTCCGTGGAGACACATGCACGTCGGATTGTGTGTGCAGGTCAGCTTGGTGCGGATGCGCGCGCCGAGCTGGTTGATAAGGGCATGATCTGGCTGGGCGAGCGTATCGGCCTTGCCGCCGAGTATAGGGTGCTCGAAGAGGGCCTGGTGGCGGTCCAAACAGCGATAGCGGCGTAAGTATTTCGCTCACGTGAGCGCGTTATCTGGTCTCGGTGTCCTGCCCACCTGCTGATCCCAGCGAGGCCTGCGCGACCGCCCGAGCTCTTGGTGTCGAGCCGCAAATCGCGTACGACGGCATGATGGCTAACCAGGGCCGTTCCTGGTCCATCGAGCACCAAGGCCCCGCGATGCTCGAACTAGAAAGCTGCCCACCGGGCCTCACTCTCGCTACTGCTCGCGCCGCACTGCGCATATCAATAACGCTTGCGGCATCGCTGTCGCCACCCGTCCCCACGCCGATGCGCGGCGCCGCATGGCAGGCCTACATCTCAACTGCGTCGTGGCATCGTGATCCACACAGCTCGGGGACAGACCCCAGTGCGACAATCACAAACTCCTTCCCCTCTCCCGGGCGGATCGCAGAACAACTGGCCGGGGCGGGACACAACGCAGACGCTCCGCGGCGGCTGGAGATTACTCGCCGACTGATGCGGCATGCGAATGCCGCTGTCCTCGCTGAAACCCTGGGCCTCGCATCGCGCCTGGGAATGCAAGTAGGAGACGTTGTGGAATGCCTCGCTCAGGGCCCCGGTGGCAGCTGGGTGCTCGACGCCATGGGCGAGGCTATGCGCCGCCTGCGCGCCGGCGAGCGATTGGCTGATGTCGACGTAACCAGGCCCAGTCGCGATCTCGAGCGCGCGGTCAGCCGCACAAGACGTGATCGCACAAGTGTTGCCACCGCGCTCAATGAGTTGTCGAGCGTGCTCGACGTGACAAATAGCATACCTCTCGCGACACCGGTTGCTGGTGCCGCGCAGCAGGTGTTCGTATGGGCTGCAGCGCAGGGGTTAGGGAGTCAGGACGAAGTAGCGTAAGTTCTCAACACGGCAGGGCTGACGGCAGGATCACGCGGATGTGGGCGTAAGCGCGCAGCTCATTGTCGATCATGGCGAGTAGTAATTGCTGTATATTTCGAGCGTACTTCCTGCATGCCACCAGACATACGGAAACTGCACTGGAGGTCTGGGTGTCTGATCTCCGGTGTCTGCTCACGTACATCACCTTCTGGCTTCATCCGGCCTGCCCACGTAGCGCGCGCACATTGCACTGTACCACACTCACTCGTGCTGTGCGGATAGTCACAGTACAGTACGGTGTCAACCTCTACAAGCTGGGCTCGCGCATCCTCCTTACTCACCACCCCTCACCTTCCTTGCACCCGGACGACCACTTGTCGGGGCAGGAATCACCAGGCGCCTTCTCACTGACATTGACGAAGCTCTGAACCGACGCAAGTTAACCATACTGCGTTCACTCCCTCGACATCATCGTGGAGACGGGTGTTCACACCTCGGGAGGCGCGACTCGTACTCGTTGGGCACACTGTGTCCACGAAGACGCAAAGCCCGGGCGGTAGGAGGCGCAGTTGGTTAACTGTCCAAGATCGACCGCGTGGACAGCAGCGGCTCGGGTGGGTGCATCCATCTAGTCCCGGTAACGGGGACGGGACGGGGAGGGATGGTAGTTCGACGGCGTCAGCCGTGGGCCTTGCACCTTGCCCTGGACACATCTGGAAGAGGAACGAGGCGAGTGAGGCGACTGTGAAGCACTTGGCGCGAGTATATATGGACCAGTGGAGCGCGTGTAGCGAGCGCGGACTTGAAACACGCCACTTGTTCTCGCACCTAAGACATGTGGCGCTGCTGTTCGTGGACGGATTCGCCGTGTGATTTTCTGTCGTCCTCTCCTCGGGGCAGGTGAAGCCGTCAACCAATCTCTCTTAACACGCCTTGCTACCATTCACTTACGTCCGTCACCAGACATCATAATTCATGTGGAATTGAATGTTGGATCTGGGTAGATGCCGTGGGGCTTACTCTACACCAGATGGTGCCCTTCCTCGAGGGGCTCTGCGGTGGAGATGCAGACGGGCAGGTGCCACGGGTTGCAGATGAGTGATGATGAGCTGCAGAGAGTAGACTACTAGAGTAGGAGACGTAATCTGCGATGTGAGGGGGGGAACGCCACGTGGCAAAGCGGCGGTTTGCCACCTTACGATGTAGTGGTATTCAAATGAAACCAATAATGTTGGTTCTGGGTAGATGCCGTGGGGCTTACACTACGCCAGATGTTGCCCGGACTTGCGGGCTGCCGTCCAGTCTGGGATGCGAGGGGCTAGTGCAACGGGGTTGCAGATGAGTGATGATGTGAATGCAGAAAGTAAACTACTGGAGGTGCAAGTAATCTACGGTGGGAGGGGCGTTGCCACGTGGCAAGGTGGAGGTTTGCCGCCTTGCGGTTATGGGTGTATTCAACATATTCAACAAATAATAGAACACCGTTGGTGAAACGGTATCATGCGTCGTTGCCATCCAATCAGAAACTTGAAAATTTCTGGAACGTCGACGCGGCAGGGGTTCGACTCCCTTACGGTGTATTTTTGACCTCCAGCCGGACTGACTGGCACTTTTGGTCTTCAATAGGTCGCATGGACCATACCTTCACGCACGTTCAGAAGAGAGATCTGCGACACGCAATGATGGTTGACGATGGGCCTAGGTGCTGAAAATCATTGGCTGTCAGTCTCCACCATCAGTCCCGCTTTCCACCACTGGCGATACCCAATGATCATGAGCAGACTGGGTAGGCGGATGCTACGGCTACAACGATACAGTCTGGCACTAATCAGACCCTGCAGTCCACAGTTGAATTCTCCCCGAGGTATTCCCACCGACCACACAGTCGATCCGCCCAGGGTGAGAAGCAGTGACCGCCGGCACGGCTGTGACGCCATCGGCCCACAAAGCGACAATCTTCTCGCCTGTAGCGGCGAACACGTCCAGCGTGCGTTTCATGTTGCCCACGGTGAAGTGCGGCATATAGTCCGTGTTCAGCGACCAGGTGGCTCGCAGGATCGTCAGCCAGCGCCCCGTCTGGCAGTTGTGGATGATCGACTTGGACGGCTTGAAGTGTGTTGCAGGCAGCGGTTGGTCGAGCATGAACGACTGAGGGTTGAGCGTCCAGACTGAGTTTAGTGGCGTGGTTTCAACTATGCTTACTCCGCAACTTGTCATCGTAACTAGTCGTGAGGATGCGTCGTCCTGTCGGGTCCCAGTAAGCCGCTGAGCAGCTCTTGCCATGCTGATAAGCAGCACGTAGTAGCCCCTTTCCCTTGGCGCCCTGCATGTAGTTCTGGATTCCGTCTACCGGGATAGAGCTGGTAGGGAAAGTGTCGAGTGCGTCGTCTGGCCGGTCTTCGGGCGGCGCCATCGATTCAGCAGCCTTGGGTGTAATGCGGCCCAAGTGCCGCACATCCCATATCCGGAGGTGCTGGTCGTTGCCCGCAGTGCAGATCAGGTGTGGCTGCAGCGCTGTTGTCAGCTAACGCGACAGACGACTCACGATTTACGCTTACGCCGCCTAGCTTGGCGGCCCTGCCCTCCTCTTGCACCACCCACCGTCGGCGCTCCCCACCCTCACGAAAGTCGCAGTGCGACATACCGCCGTGTTTGTCGACAAGCCAAGCCTCGTGTCCGTTCGGCGTGAGATCAAAGTGTGTGATGAGCATGTCGTCATCGTCAAACGCAAATTGTTCCGTCGAGATAGACGTCGCAAAGTCGAGCTTGCGGAGAGAGCAGTCGTACGACGACGAGTAGAGCTGAAGTCAGCAAAGCCTCAGTCAAGACCGCTCACATTGGATCCTGCGACCGGGTCGACCTTCATGCACGAAATCGAGTTCTTGGCATGCGCCTGGACGCGCCACACACGACCATCGGTGTCCGCGTCCTCGCCTGCCTCCGCGAAAGACGGTCCAAGGGCGTCCCAAATACCCAGCTGGCCGTGCTTATCACCGACGCATACGAGGTTCTTGGTCGGTTCGGGATGTACGACCATGGAGAAGACGCGCTCGGTGGTAACCTTGGTATTGGCACGCAGAACCATACCTTTGAACGCATCCTTAAGACGAGTGACTTCGGCGGGAAGTGCATCTGCGTCCGCGTACGCGTCGTGAGCACTATCCTTCATGCTAGGATAGATACGCGCGGCCTTCATGTCCGCAATCGCAGGGAGATATGCCTCGAGCTCCTTGGCGCGCTTCTCCTCCAGTTCTCGCTCAACTTTAGCCTCCTCAGTGTCGTCCTCAACCTTGACCGGTGGCACGTCCACTTCTGGTATCTCCGAAATCGGCATTACCTGTCGCCTCAGCCGACGGTCGCGCTCGCGCGCCTCCTCGACCGCCTTCTCCTCAACTGCTTGCTTCAATGCCGCCTCATACCCATCCGCTTCCAAACCAGCGATACGCCCACTACGCCGCTGCGGCTCGCGCTCAACTTTCGCAGGGGGCACCTTGCGTTTCCGGGTTGTGGCAGGTTTCGGCTTCGGTGTGAGATTGAGCTTGGCGTCGCCACCCGAATCGAGGCCGAGAGAGTCGAGCAGCGCCCGATTCTCTGCAATTGTCTTCTGCCGCTCGAGTTCACTGATAGTCAGCGCTGACGCTGCGTTGCTCACTATGCGTTAACTTTGGCCATGCTTAATGTCAAGTGGAGGGGTGTGACTGTCTCGCGTCCCAACATTGGGACAATTCAGACGCGTCAATCATAGTCGCGTCAACTAGTCAGCACGTGGAAGCGCGCCTAACATTACCATCTTGTTTGGTTCCGCACGCCTTTCTTCCGAGAGCTCGGCCTGGAAGCGGGTCTACGGATCCGATCGACAGCCTCATTCGAATTGGTATAAAGCTCGGCGGTTAGTGGCCAACGCCGTGACCGACGGCCCGCCATGTCTGACCTCCAGCCCCCTCGCGGCGGCACCGAGGCAAGATACCCTCCAGTACGCCTCGAGGATACCACACTCGTCCTCTCCAACGACGCCCAGTGGCACACGGCCCAAGTAAACCAGTACCCCACCTGGTTCGAGCCGCGTGGGTACAAGGACTTTGACGACTTCATCCAACGGCGCCGCCCATTCTTTGACACCAATGCATCGTGGAACTCAGCAGACGGAAAGCGCACATTTATGACGTGGGCACTCGTCCCGCGCGATGATCTTGGCACTGCCAACATTCTGTGCGGCTGCGAGACGTAAGTCACCAAAGGCTCCACACTGTGTGGCCATGTCTGCGCATAAGGTTAAGAGGATACGTTCTCTTGCTGACCACAGTTACTTGCGGCCGGGCGTGTACCTGGCCCCCGGTATGTCGGAGCCCATCGACTGTCCGAGTTACGGCGTCTCTTGCGTATACACGAACGCCGCGCACCGCGGCAACGGCTACGCACGGCATATGATGCGGCTGGTGCACTACATCCTTGCGCCGCCTGACACACTGCCTCCCTTTCCCCCAGCATGGGGAGCGCCGCCAGCCATTCCGCCCGACATGCAGGACGCCGTGTTTAGCGTGCTTTACAGTGGCGTTGGCAAGGAGTTCTACGCCAAGTGCACAAAGGGCGAGCGTGAGCCAGGTTGGATGCCTGAGGAGCTCTTTGTGCGTCAATGGAACATCCAACCGCTTGTGGAAGAGCCAGACTCTGAGGGCTGGATGTGGCTGAAGCGCGATGATCTGCCCACATGGGAGCAGGAGGCATCGCGACGCATACGACGCGACCTCGCCAGGGAGGGTGACAAGAGCAAGACTCGTCTCGCTATCCTTCCTGACCCGTGAGCCTTATCCCGGAGCTCGTACTAACCCTAGTGGCTGCTTCGATGTGCACGCTGTGCGGTACGAAGTGATCCCCGGTGCGCGACCGGATGCAACCTATGGCCTCGTACTACCGGAAGTTGACGGCGAACGACCGTTCTTTACCTACAGCCTCAAGCCAGGCGCCCGCAACAAGGACTGCCGTCCGGAGACTTACAATGCCCACGACCAACCCCGCCTAGTTGTCATGCACGCAACGCCAGGCGTGCCGTGGTACGCAGTAGTTGCGGCGGCGACTCGCGAAGGGGTGAACCGCATCGAGGCATGGCAAGGGTACGGGTGGGACGAGGAGGCCGGAGGCGCAGTCATGCTTCCTGAAGAGAACCAGCCCTGTCTGGCGGTGTATGGGATGCGCGACGACGAGGTCGAATGGGAGTTTGACGAGAAGTGAGTCCCTAGCAGGCAGGGCTGACGGCAGGTATGCGTGGGTGTGATGGAGTAGACCGTAGAATAGAGGATAGATTACTGTGCGTGTCAACTGAGGCGGCGCGTCCTGAACCGTTATCGTGGGCTCTTCCTGCACGACATGCGCCCACATTAACAGCTTCAACAGGGCGGTCGCCTCCATGTCGCCGAATCCACTCCTCGCGTGACATTGTGCGGTCCAGACCTCGGCTTGCACACTGATGGCCTCCCTACATGGTACCCGAATCTCCCTCGCTGTCGTCACCCATAGAATCGAGCCCGCCCCTACGAATGCCATATCCCTACGAGCGGGCAAGGTTGTCATGGTTAGATT
Source organism: Cutaneotrichosporon spelunceum (assembly GCA_030805415.1). Taxonomy (NCBI): domain Eukaryota; kingdom Fungi; phylum Basidiomycota; class Tremellomycetes; order Trichosporonales; family Trichosporonaceae; genus Cutaneotrichosporon; species Cutaneotrichosporon spelunceum. The sequence continues at coordinate 1,051,222 of BTCM01000001.1, forward strand.
CAAGTTATGCTTCTCAGCCACTCTGGGCTAATATTACGCTTCGCATTTGACTACAATCTCGGACTTTCATGCTTTACATATCCAATCTCACCTCTCGCAGGGCTCAGGAGCACACGCCGCTAACACAGTTCTGGCCCGGCTCACACTAGCGTCAGCTTTAACCAGGTAAGCTCCCCTCACAGTGTTGAAGCACTTGCCGCAGTGCCGGTTGTCGTTTTGCTTGTTGACACACCCGACGCCGCCGCAGTAGTCCTGCGGACAGGTTGAGCCGGGTGTGCACGTCCCATCGACGCAGTTCTGGCCGGCGACACACTGGTATCAGCAGAGCTGTGAAAAGACCCACCAAGACGCGGCATGCGCCGCAATTCTGATTGTCATTCAGGACATTCCTGCAACTGCCATCGCACCAATCGAAGCCCTTCTGGCACGTGAAGTCTGTTAGGGGTGGGATCGGTTTGGCATTGGCATCTGCGACGCATCTGCCGCCCTTGCAGGTCTCGCCATCGCGACAGCGGACGAAGCACGTGCCACAGTTCACCACGTCGTTCTGCAAGTCTGTGCAAGTGAAGGGGAAGTACCCGATTGGTCCGCCCTCGCATCCCGTCCAGCCTTGCGGACAGGCGTTGGGGTCGTCGTGCGGGCAGTAGCCATCGATACATCGGCCGAAGCTGGCGCCGCACATTTTGCCGCAAGCGCCGCAGTTGCTCGGGTCGGTCTTGAGATTGGCACACCAGCCACCCGTGCCGTCGGCCTCGACGGAGTCACAGAGTGTGTCGCCGGGCCGGCAGCCGCCGTCCTGAGGGAGGTAGCCGCGGCGGCCGAGCTGGAATGACGCGTAGCCGGCGGGAGTAGCCATCGCGGCGCCGACTAGGCAGAGTGCAGTGAACAGCATGGTGGATGAAGTTGGCACTTTCACAACGAGTTGTGTCTGCATGTGACTTGTAAAGACCACATCCAGTCTACAGCTCATGTGAGTGCTACGCTTCTGACTAGGTCGGCTGATGTCTTGGCTTACTGACAATCGGCCCACTTGCTCATATCTGCAGCTCCATCCGCGCGTCATGTTGCCATGTTTACCGGTTCTCAGCTTTTTCCCGCCTCCAGGCACCGCGTGCCATGCCCACCACACAGAGGCAGTCACTGCTGAAACCGTCTCCGATGGCTATATGGCGTGCCGGGCCCTCCTGCCACTGGTATCTCGATTCCCAGTTGCACGAGGTACCCGGCGTCCCGAGTGAGGCGCATGTCATCACATTACGTCCGTGATGTAAATGGGGTCTGTTAAAGCACACGGAGTATTTCTGGACTGAGATCGGGCCGGGGATGACGCCGCGAACCACAACTCCCACAGGTAACGGTAGCAGGCTGGTACACATTCCCAGGAGGCCAGGTTCCGACACACGTTGCCGCTACCGGAACTCAGGTTGCAAAGGTGTGCGCTGTGCCGCCATCTCGGGCCAGCCACGGTGCCTACGACAAACACAGAGTGCAGGTGTGGCATCTCAAGTGGTATGCGCGTGACCTACCCGCCTTACGTGCTGTCACCGCAGCCAGCCACTGGATAATCTCGGGTATCAAAGTTGGTTGTTAGGTTGGGCATCGCAGCGCGTAGCAAAATGGTGCCTATGAGTACATGTTGAGCGTAAGATGCTGGCATGGCATGCTGAAACTTCACAGTCGCAGGACCAGTTTCGTTTGACGACAGGCACACATTACTAGTTACGGCAGTGGTAATGTCTGTCTGATGTCCTTGCACAGCATGTCGCTAACAGTTTTGCGTATCATCTCCTGATCCAACTAGCCGGGCTCATCATACTTACGGCGTATGATGAACACCACTGCCGGTGCACTCAGCCCACTCACTCCCGCAAAGTCGAACTAAGGTCTCTGTCTCTTTGTCTCCGCCCTCGAACTTAATGGCGGGAACTCTCTCTAAGGACCACGTAACGCTGGGAGCTGGATGGGCTCCTCGCATGGGCTCTTCGCGGCCCAAAGCCGACAGGAAGCGGAGCAACAGAGGAAGGTGGTATTTAACCCGACGAACAGGATGGAACCAGTGCGATATAAAAGACAGCGATGAGGTGAGGATCTGCTGCTCTTCGGCCAAGGTCCTTTCATCCCTTCTTGACAAGCGTCATGGTCTCCAAAACCTTTGTCCTCCTCACTGCCCTTGGTAGGTTCCATTCTCATATCGCTCTGACCCTAGCCACAGTGAAGGCCGTTGTCCTGCCCCGAGACGAAGGTGAACTCTGCAACTTCGACGGGAGCGACCCCGATGCCATCTGGTGCGGTGTCGGAACAAATGCCAGATGCACCAGCATCATGTCGGATACCTTGTCATGTGGCAAGTGCGGAGCTCACGTGAGATCAATCCCTCGCGCAGCTGATCTCAGTGTGCCACTGGCCAATATTGCATTAAAGGCGTCTGCCAGGAATACCCGTGTAAGGCTAACGAGGCAAAAGACACATACTGCTTCAAGGCCGGCGGCTGCGTCGACCTCCAGACGGACAGCAACCACTGTGGTGCTTGCGGTATCCGCTGCCACGGACCTGATGGATGCCAAAACGGCAGGTGCGATAGGATTCCTTCGCCGATTATGTCCTCGTCTTCCGCCAGCCCGGACACCTTGCCGCCCTCAAGTGCAGCACCGTCCGGCAACGGACCCTCAACCGTCGCGGCCTCAAGCGCATCGCCGTCGAGGCCGGCTCCCACTTCTTCAGCTGCGACCCCATCGCCCTCAAAGCCGCCTCGGGGCACTCCTTGCGGGCCCAACGGCCAGCAGTACTGTAACGGCATATGTACCGAGGTTATGACGGATCCCCTCAACTGTGGCGAGTGCACTCATGTGGTGAGTTACGGGGAGAGCGGTGTTGACATCAGTGCGTGCGCGGCCAGTCCTGCCAGAACGGCAAGTGCATCAAGGAGGAGTGCCAGCCTGGATGGGAGCACTGTCCCTTCGAGGAGGGCTGCGTCGACCTCCAGGCCAGCGCCAACAACTGCGGCAGATGCGGCGTCCGCTGCCTCACGGGCATGATCTGCACCGGTGGCCAGTGCGACTACCCCGACGGTAGCGATGGCACCAGCGTTGGCCCGCCGCCGAAACCGACCCCGGCCCCGACGCCGACACCAACGCCAACGCCAACGCCAACGCCAACGCCCGTTCCCTCGGCTTCGCCGACCGACAAGCCGCCCACGCCGAGCGGTCCGCCCCCAACCGCCTCCAGTCTGCCGTGCAACTACGACAAACCGGGCTTCTTCTACTGCGCAGTGGGCACTGACCTCGAGTGCTTCAACACCATGAACGACAACCGGCACTGTGGTGCGTGCGGGACGGCATGCCGCCCCGGCCAGAACTGCCAGAACGGCGTGTGCTCGCCACCCGGCGGGTGCGGCGCACAGACATACTGCCCCACCGGCCTGCACGGGCTATGCGTCAACCTTGAGAACGACAACCGGAACTGCGGGGCTTGCAACGTTGAGTGCGGAATCGGGCAGAACTGCGTCGGCGGCAGGTGTACCGATGGCGCGTAGCGAGCATGCGAGCGTGCGAACGTAGCGGAATCCTCGGCAGGAGGGCAGGAGGGCAGGCGCGGGCGCCGCGTGGGCAGCCGGAGCGGCCGGAAAAGACATTGGCTAACACAAGCTAGCAGAAGTACTGCAAAGTTAATGCATGTCTGACCCTGCGAAGCCATGTAGAGGACGTTCCAATGTCGCATGGATTATATATATCACAGCCGGTCCCGTGCGGCCTTGGACGATGATGGAGAATAGTACTGGCATCACCGCCACATCTGATCCTATGTACATGCCTGACAAGAGTCTCAAGGTCATCGCTTTTTGTTTGTTCCCAGAGGAGTATGTCAGCCGTCCGTCACCCCATCCGGCTAGAGAGTTGGACATTGCCGGCTGTCCAAGCATGTTAAGGGGATGGATGGAACTGTAAATTGCGTCTGAGCGCACAACCCCAAGTCGGGGTTAGCTAGAGGTTTGGAGAGAGAGTGACGAGCTAATGTATCGCTTGCTCGGTGCATCCGAGGTATAACTTGTATGTGTCTATTGATATTAAATAAAAAAATGCATTTATATGTATTATTCATATTTCAGGAATGGTATGTAACGAAGCCATCGATAGATAAGTCACCAGTCTGCAGTCGTGCAGATACTGTGTGCACCACTGAGACGGTCTGGTTCAGTTCGCACTAGCGCGCAGACCTTCCCAACGCGTGTGGCGACATACGCCCTGTGACACCGGCAGGGGGGCAGGTACGTGGTGTTGAGGAACAAGGACGTGCTCTGCATCACGAAATTGAGCTGGGCAGCGGGTCTTGTGCCAAGCAACTGACACTTGCATGTACCTCTCCACGCGCAGGCCGCGATGCATGAATATCAAGCCATGTACAACTGAACTGCTTGCCATTAGATCCCAGTCCCCAGATCCCAGATCCGATCCTGGCACCTCCCTCTCTCTTCTGAATGTTTCTAGCAACCCCCTTGCCACTCACCCCTAGCACACTACGTTACGCCTCTGTGATCTCGATCTGGCGCAGCGTGTCCGCCTCAATCGCCGTGCGCAGCACCTCGATGAGGTCGTCGCTGAGTGGGCTGTCGACGCTGAGGACACTGAGCGCGCGTGCCCCCGCTGTCGCGCGGCTGATCTGCATGCCGTTGATGTTGATGCCCATCTCGCCGAGCTTGGCGCCGTACACGGCCACAATACCGGGCCGGTCGCGGTAGATCATGACGAGGTGATGGCGCTCGAACGGAATCTCGAGCGTGAAGCCATTCACGCCGACCAGCTTCTCCGTCTGCTTGGGGCCGGTGCACGTGCCGCTCACGCTGATCTTGCTGCCGTCGGCGAGCGTGCCCGAGAGCGTGATGACGTTGCGATACTCGTCCGTGTGGTCGTCGACGACGAGGCGGACGTCGATCCCGCGGCTCTCGGCGAGCAGGGGCGCGTTGACGTACGACACCGACTCGCTCACAATGTTCGTGAAGACGCCCTTAAGGGCTGCGAGCTTGAGGATCTGCACGGGGTACACGCTCAGCTCGCCGTGCACCTCCACGTCGAGGGCGGTGACGGGGGAGCGCGCGAGCGCCGAGAAGAACTGGCCGAGCTTCTCGGCCAGCGGGATGCCGGGACGGACGTAAGGGTCGATCGTGCCGCCGGCCACGTTGACGGCGTCGGGCACAATTTCGCCGCTGAGCGCAAGACGCACACTCTTCGCCACACTGACGCCCGCCTTCTCCTGCGCCTCGAGGGTCGAGGCTCCGAGGTGCGGCGTGACCACAACATTCGGGAGGGAGGTGAGACGAGCAGCGTTTCCCGTCGGCGGCTCGGTCGAGAAGACGTCGAGGCCCGCGCCGGCGATCTCGCCCGCCTCGAGCGCGTCGTACAGTGCCAACTCGTCAATGAGGCCACCGCGAGCGACGTTGACGACGTACGCCGTCGACTTCATGCGCCTGAACTGGGGTCCCGCGATCATGCCTGCCGTCTCTGGCGTCTTGGGCATGTGGATCGTGATAAAGTCCGACTGAGTGAGCAGCTCGTCGAGCGTCATGCTCTCGACGCCGAGCTGCTGCGACCGCGCGGCAGTAATGTACGGGTCGTAGGCGACGATGCGCATCCCAAACGCCTGCATACGGGTAGCGATGAGTGTGCCAATCCGGCCCAGGCCGATAATGCCCAGCGTCTTCTCGAACAGCTCGGTGCCCGAGAACGCGGACCGCTTCCACGCGCCCGCGGCCAGCGACGCGTGGGCCGCGGGCACGTGACGAGCAAGCGAGAGGATGTGCCCGATCGTCAGCTCGGCTGCGGAGATGATGTTGGACGTGGGCGCGTTGACGACCATGACGCCCGCCTTGGTCGCGGCCTTGATGTCGACGTTGTCTAACCCGACGCCGGCGCGGGCGACGACCTTGAGCTTGGGGGCGGCTGCGAGGGCCTCGGCATCGATCTGGGTCGCGCTGCGGACGAGAACCGCGTGCGCGTCGGCCAGGACAGCGAGGAGGGCGGCACGGTCCGTCCCGTCCACGTTGCGCACGTCAAATTCGGGTCCGAGCGCGTCGAGGGTCGCGGGGCTCAGCTCTTCGGCGATGACGACGACGGGGGCCTCGAGGGAGAGGTCCTTGATGATGGGCTTGATGCCCATGGGGGTCGCGGCGCCATTGGCCTTTGCGGGCTTTGAGTTGAAGACTGGGCTCCAGGTGGTCATTTGTTGCGTGGCAGGGAGGAAGGTGGGATGTGGGGTAGGTGGAATGGAACTTGTTATCTACCTGAAAAGCGGGCGGGGTTGTGAGCCCCGCTCTGGGGAAGCACGTGACCCGCTGATTGGCTGCCCCTCAGTTACCCGGGTTTCACCTTGTTGTCACCAGTTTGGTCAGCGACGCCCAGTGCGCCGACCGTGGGCCGCTGCTGCTCGTCACCAAAGGCAGAGTCGCGCCTGCGGACAAGTGGCTGGTGCATAATTCACAGCCGTCGCAACGTAGGGCAACTAATGGCCGCCACGAAGACGTTGTACATGTGGATTCAGTCGCACATCTCGCCCCTGTCCTAAACCTCGATCTGCTCACAGTGCGCCTCAAGCCGGTACCGCCACTCACCAACCTACGTGCGGTACTCTTCTTCGGTGACGAGTCTGACGTGCCGGTCCGCCCAGAGTGCCGCGTCCTTCTCTGGGACGCCCTCGATAAACGCTAGGCAGTTGAAGAGCGCATCGCTGACCTCGCTCTGGATACTGACTGCGCCCTCTTCGTCCCCTTCGATCGCATCATCTGCAAAGAGGAGTGAGCGCTCTAACCCGACGAGCGTGATCGAAACGTTGTTCGAGACCAGGCGCGCGAGCAGGCGCATGAGGCTGGTAACCGGGTCGTCCTCCCGGGCGGAGCGTACATGAGCTGCAGGCTCCCATTGGTTCCGGGTAGCGTTCGGGGCCAGCGCGACACGCAGGATGATGTGGCCCACATTCTGTGGCAAGTGGTGGCGCTGGAGCACAGGGAGACGCGTGGAGCCAATATGCACAATGTGGCAGGGCGACGCCTCGGCGTCTCCATGGAGGAACTCATGGGCAGGGATCGCCGTTTCGGCCACGAGGAACGTGATCGAGCGCTGGGCCTTGATAAGCTGGCGGCAGCGGTGGCCACCCCAGCGCCGAAGCAGCCCAACGCGCCTGAGCCGAATCGACAGGTGCAAGTTGAACGCCGAGACGTCAACCGTATCCTGGTTGCACCAACAGCGAGGGGGAGCGATCAAAGATGGGTCGCGCATGCGGTACTGGTGGCACCGGTAAACAGCCTCTGTCCACCTGGCGTTGTGGGCTTGCGCCGCTTGATCGTCCTCCTGTGTCACAATTATGTCGACGACTCGCACCGCGTCCGCGAGCTCGGCCACGCCGAGCCAGTTTGAGCGTGGAATGCGCCTGTGGCCTTCGGGCAGGCGAGCCATCACCATCCTGGAGGAGTGATAGACGGCAACATGGGTAACGAGGAACTTGTCGATTGCGTCGCGCAGCGGCCGCGAACCTGTGCGGAGTGCAAGAAGTGCTGAATGGGGGCTATTGCGGATGAGGACGTTGAGAATGTAGGGGTGAGAATCAAGAGCGAGGGGAGACACTGTGAGGGGCCGCATGTTTGCCAAGCCGAGCGCTGTAATGGGCTACGCAAAGGTACTAGCCGCGGGTGGCAGAAGAGGAGGGAGGGATGGACAACGGTGGATGTATGGTGCGGTTGCAAAAAAAGTCGACGAGTAGCGAATTTAGTGCTGTCCACGACGGTGCGAGTGCGGGTGGCGGTGTTGGTCAGTGGGCACTACGCCACCGCGATCTGGTCTGATTCCTCTGCGGAACCACCCACTAGCCGCGGCTGAGGCCAGGTATCAGCAGTTGGAGCAAACATGAATGTCTCGAGTGCAAACATCTCCTCGCCCGTCTCAGCGCGGTACTCGTCCTCGGTGATGATGCGTAGGTACTGCTCGACAATGCCTGGCGCCTCGTCCTCGTCGACAAAGCGCTCGAAGGTGAGGCCCTTGGCGACGTTGTCCTTGATCTTGGTGCGCAAGTCCTTGTCCCCCGCCCAGGCACGAAGAAACGACAACTCGTCAAACCCGACGAGTGTGACACCTTCAGCGACGCAGATGGCCTCTGCAATGTCGAGACACAGCACGGAGGGGTCGGTCGCGTTACGCGCGCTGGGTTGGGCACGTATCACGACCTGGTTGTAACCGACGCCTCGGCACCAGAGTTTGCGGGGCGCGCAGTAGAACACGACGGTGGGGGCGTAGAGAGGCTCGACGCGGTATGTGGTGGGCAGCTCGGAGACGAAGACTACGCAGCGAGGCGACGCGATCGCTGGACACCAGTGCACTGTTGTCCACTTGCGCACGAGCTGTACGCGGTGCAGCTTGGCCGCTCGTGGGTCCCCGGCCTTGCCTCCGCACCAGCACAGGTGTTCAGGCTGCAGTGTCAGTCGCTGCCGCGTTCCGCAGATGTCGACGAGGCGCACCGCATCCGCGACAGCTGGGACGTCCCACCACTCCGCGCGCGGGATGCGGACCTGCTGTCCCTTCAAAGCTCCGCAGATGTCCGGTCCGAAGAACGCGATGTGCGCGACGAAGTGCGCGTCGACTCGGTCCCGCAGCTCTCGGGAGGCGGTGCGGAGGGCGAGGAGAGACGCATAGGGTGCGTGGGCGAGAATACTGTCCAGAATGTGTGGATACGTGTCGAGTGGGATGGCGGCCATGATGCCATGTCATGTTGGGGATGTAGAGAGAGAGATCCGAGCTGGATATATCTGCTCGCATCGGATATACCCGACGGGCCTCCAGTCATTCACATTCCAACCCTGAAAGTCAGTCCCGCCGTCTGGGCGTCATCCATCTTCAGTTCCATCACGGCCGCCATGCCCGTATCCCCGGCCGACGTCGCAGAGGTACGCGCCCCCACGTCCGTCTAACGCAGCACCGCACCCTCGCAGCGCAGCTGGGCGCGACAGCGTATGCGGCGCCCTCGCTCGCACAAGTGCGCGCGCAGGCGCAGCGCGTGTCCGCCGCCCTCGCGGCCGACGAGGCAGCTCTCGACGCGCTGACGCGACGCACGTGCGTAGCCTCCGAGCTCCGAGTCGGAGCTGGCGAGCTAACGAGTTCACGCTCACCCCAGCGCAAAAGAACTCGAGGACTGGCGCGACATCGAGACCCGCACCCTCAAGCGGCTGTGGGTGCGCGTCAAGCATCCGGTGCACGGGCGCGAGCGCCTCACCGCCCTCGAGGCGCGGGAGGAGGCCGAGTACGTGGCCGCGCGTACAGAGCAGCTCGCGGCCACCGCGCGGCTGTCCCTGCTCAAGGACCAGGCGACCGTGCTGGGGGACCAGATGGGCCAGCTGGAGCATGCGGCTGAGGCGAATGCGCATGCAGCAGCGGCCATGCAGGCGCTGTATACGCGCGTATTTGATGGTCCGAGCCCCGCGTTTCCGCATGAGGATGCGGCCGAGGCCGTGTTTGCAGACGCTGTGCGCGCTTATGAGGCTGCGCAGGGGGCCAGCTGGGCCGAGGGCGAGGCGCTCAGGCTGCTCGGCGAGGCGGATCGGAGGCTCGCCAGCGCGATCAAGACTACGAGAGAGGTGCGGGAGGAGGCGAGCACGCTGACCCCAGGCGACTGACTTTGCGACGATCAACGCTTACGGCGGACCGCAGAACTTTGATATCCTCGAGCGCTCCGAGTTGGCGGGCGCACAGCGCGACGCGGACCAGGCCCGCCTCCTCGTCCAGCAGGCCAGCCAGGTGCTCCCGGGCATGCCGGGAATCCAGGCTGTAGATCTTCCGAAAGGGTGAGTGTAGGGGTTAGTTGGCGAGGCGTTCCCAGAGCGTCCCGGTGTCCCGGGTGCCAGGTGACATCCGTCGGCCTGAATCGACCCGCTGACGGCAGCAACATCATCGCCGACGTCTTCTTCGACTCGTCCTGGTCCGAACTCGCATTCCGAACCCGCATCGATGCAGCCGACACCCAGCTGCTCAACACACGCAAGAGCCTCGGCGCTATCATCGAGCAGGTCCAGCGACAGGTTGGAACCAGCAGCCCCGCGGCGCAGGCCGCTCTGCAGCGCCTCGAGCACGCTCGCGCCAACCTGTTCGAGTTGCGCCGCAACATCATGAACAGCCTGTAACACCTGGTCTTTTGTCTTCTTCTACACACGATCTCAAGTAATGCTGTCCATACTCTTTCTTCTACATCTTCTTCTACGCACGATCTCAAGTATGCAGACCATGCTCCTTCCTTCTCTCACAGACGCGCTGCCTCACCGTCGGCACCACCCAGCAGGTCGCGCAGGAACGCGTCGTTAGTCGGCTTGCGGCCGAGCAGAGCGACGAGCGAGTCCATCTCGTCACGGCTGCCGCCAACCTTGAGAATCTCGTTCCGGTACTTCATGCCGTTCTCGGGCGACATGGGGTCCTTGCTGAACACGGTCTCAAACATGTCGGCAGCAAATACAAGCGAGTACAAGTAGCCGTAGTAACTGAGGTCAGCTGTTTTGCGACGCAGTTTGAGTACTCACCCCGCAGCATACCCGCCGACAATGTGCGCAAAGCCGCTCTGGCCACCGACGTACTCGCCCTTGGTGGTCACAAGCGAGACATCCGTGCGCAGGTCACACCACAGCTTGGTCTGGTCAAGTTCCTCCTTGGACGTGTGGAGCGTCATGTCATACAACCCGAAGAAGAGCTGGCGGAGGTTGAACAGACCCTGGTTGACGTTCTTGCTCTTGACAATGCTCTGGATCAGATCATCTGGGAGATTCTCCCCAGTCTCGTAGTGCGACGACATGGTCTTGAGCTGCTCCGGAAGCCAGCACCTGGTGTCAGCGACTCGGACGCGACAGTATCACTCACCAGTTCTCGAGCATCTGTGACGGCGCCTCGACAAAGTCCCTAGCCACGTGCGTGCCATGGAAGCGGCTGAACTGCGTCCGCGAGCACAGGCCATGGAATGCGTGGCCCATCTCGTGGAAGAATGTCACAACGTCCGAGTGCTTCATGAGCGCGGGTCGGGTCGGGGTAGGCTTGGCCAGGTTGGCAACCATGCAGACGGTGGGGTACGAACGCCCGCCGTCCTCCTTAGTCCAGCCGGGGATCAGACCCCAGACTGCGGCGTGGCCGTACTTGTTCTCGCGGGGGAAGAGGTCCAGGTACATGTACCCGAGGAACTCGCCGTCCTTGCCGTCCTGGTGGTCCCACACGGCATATGCCTCAGCGTCTGACATTAGCTACGGCAGCAGCGAATGCTCACCCTTGTGCCATGTGTTACCCCCGTGCTCCTCATCGCGCGGGACAGGGTAGAATTGCACGCTCAGGAGCTGCTTGTAGATATCGAGGATCGTAGGCACGACTTTGTTCACGGGGAAGTACTCCTTCACCTTCTCGTCATCGAGGGCAAGCTTGCGCTCTGTCCAGAGACGGTCGTAGTAACGGTAGTCCCAGAGGTTGAGCTCGTCGTCAGGCGCGTACCCCTTGGCCTCGTGCACCTCCTTCTTGAGCTCGAGGAAGTTCTTCTTCTCCGCCTCACCGAGGGGCGTAAGCTTGGTACGCAAGTCGTTGAGGAAATCCGTCACTGTCTTCGAGTTCTTAGCCATCTTGATCTGGGTGTCAGTGAGCGTCGCCTCACACACTCACGTCAAGGATGTAGTCGGCAAAGTTCTCGAATCCCAGGATATCGGCGACCTGCTTGCGGAGCTGGACGATCTCCTCGAGCACCGGCACGTTCTGAATTGTCTTTCCCTCATACCCCATCTGGGCGCGGCGGCGCGTCTCTGGGTTATCCGCGTACTGGCTGGAAGTCAGATACACTCTTCCGGAAGGCTGCTTACAAGATGGGCACGATGTCAGGAGTCTTGTAGGTGACCTTGTACTTGTCACCTTCCTTGGGGTACCCCTCGATTGCGGCCTTGGGCACACCGACCAGTTCTTCCTCTGTGAAGAGGAGGAAGCCCTTCTCCTCGTTACAGACGCGCTGGAAGTCGACCTCGAGACCCATGATCTTGGTCTGGATTTTGAGAAGCTCATCACGCTTGCTCTTCTCGAGACCCAAACCGTTGCGCTTACGGTCGCGGATCATGCGGTCAATCAGGCGCTGCTCCTCAGAGTTGAGCTTGTTCTCCGTCTTGGCGTGCTCATTCGCGTCGAGGAGCGCCTGGTAGATGTCCTCGCGGGCGATCGTCTTGAGGCCGTATTCCTGTCATCAGTCGCTGTCGAGGGTAGGGGGACTAATGGGAGAAAGGGCTGGGGGGGGGGGGGAAAGAGAGAGGACAACTAGAGACGTCCCGCTGCAAGGCAGGCACGATCGGCGACAAAGGCGCCCCGTGAGGGCCAGGTAGGTAAGGAAGGTACTCACCTGGAGCCTCTTGTCGGCGTCGACGGACGCGTTACGCACACCCTCGTCCTCGCTCACGTACTGCAGGAAGAGTCCGGGCTCAATACCCTTGTCCGCGGCCGAGTCGTGGAAGGCCATGCGACGGGCAGTGTTGTCGAAAGTGCGCTGGCCCTGGGGCAGCGCGGCGATCTCGTCGAGCAGCTTGTCCGTGTCGGTGATGTAATAGTCGACATTGGTCCCGATGTCCTTTGGAGTGTACACCCAGTGCGGGGGGCGGGTAGGGGGCTTGGGGTCTGAGGTCAGGCTGTGGGATACGGTTGGCACTCACAGGTAGCTGGCATGGCGGATAAGAAAGAGAGGGAGCGGTGATGTCTAGAGTACGTTGACGGCACCAGCGAAGAGAGTCTGGCGATGCGGGGGACGAGCGAGGCCAGCAGCATACACAGAAGAGCAATCACCCAGTAGCGCGGCACTGTGGCGATGGTGGTGAAGGAAGGGGGAGAGACAGTCGTGAAAAGGAGAGCGATGAGGTTCAAGTAGAATGGGCAAGTGAGGGAATGGGCGACGAGGGAAGGCACGCACGCTGGACGCGTCATCCCATTCCCGTAGTGGACTGGCTTCAGGCACGCCTACTCGGACCTGACCGCCACACTCTCCATCTATCACACCTCGTTCTGTTACAAATTCGGCGCTACCATTGACAGCGAGCAGGCCCTTTGAGTGCTAATGCCAGCTCCAGTCCGGCGCCTCACCAGCATGCTTACTCGGAGACAACCGTTGTCCTCTCTTGTCAACTAGCCACATTCGCTAGCCTCTCACGCCGCCCGCCACCTGATCAACCAGCGTCCAGCCACCTGCCTCTCCGCTCAAACACCAGTCGAACAGAGCCTGTTCATCGGCCCCAGGCCGAAGCCCCAAAAGGAATTGTTCTCCACCAGGGAGTTGAACCCTGCTCTTTCGCGGTCATGCCTGCCATCCTCGGGCGGCTTTAGGCAGCTCTCGACTGAGAGGCGAATATACTAACCGATATACTAGTGAAGAGGCTTGGAAATCTCCTTTCGAAGCCATAAAGTACCTCGAGCCGCTCTCAAGCCTAGTCGGTGACTGACAGGTCCAGTCCGTGGCGATTCCGGGCCAGATAGGAATGGATCAGGACGGTCACCCGGTCCAGCTCTGCGTGGCAGAGGTCGGTGCTGCATAGGACACGAGTGTGATCATTTTCTTTGCTGTTCCAGTGGAAGGTGATCGCGATTCCTTGCCAGTGTCTCTAGCAGGCATTATAACCGCTTGTGCTTGTCAGACAAGTTAACCACTGGTCCTGCATTCGACAAAGCAACGCCCTCCTCAGTTCCTCCGGCCTGCCCGGGCCAGCTAGCACGCAAAGGACAGAGCCCGGAGCTCCGACAATCAGATCTCATTCGGTAAGAATGCTGTTGACAGTAGCATGCACTTAGCAGATCAATAACCTGAAATGCAGCACGGCACGTGGAGGAAGTGGATGTACCTCGGCATTTGCGTGAAGCACGGGCAGCGGGGCCCGTTCTGCCGATCTGCACGGGACCCGATGTCAGCGGTGCATGCATGGTCCAGTCATTATGGAACGATTGGGGAGTGCACTGCCGCGGCTCAGAGTAAGGCTGGACCTTGCCATCGGCTCATGCTGACTTGCAACAGCCTCACAGCCCAAGACATGCGACTCGCAACTTTCGGCGTCGATAGGAAGAAAGGCAGAAGAGTAGGGATTGCAGATCAGCTGCGGATTGTGGAGTTTGTGGAGATGTGGAGCGGCTGGTTGGTGGGCACTGATTGTGGATGGTGGCTGTGGCGCTTCGATGATCGGTGGGCACGAGTGCATAAAGACCTGGCATGCACCTGCTCCTCATCTGCTCTCCCTCATCATCGTACTCCATCGCACTCTGCTCAATACACGCCTGCGGTTGACGGTTCTAGCTCCACGGTTCGACTGGCGCGTAATCAAACAAAAGCTGAACCGGCCACCACGTCTGGCCGACTACCCACACACTAGACGCTCGCCTTGGAGCCCCGGCTGAAGCATAACCAGCCACCGCTGCTGGCCGGTCGAGCTCGATCGCTATTAACGCTTGGCACGACTGGCACGCCTGGCCGAGTAACGAGAGTTACGGCGCCCCCCCCGTGTGGGGCACCTTGGTCTCGTGACATGTTCCTGCCGAACGTACCTGCCTGTCGGCAGTGGATCCGTCCGCACTGAGTCCAAGTGCCGGTCAGATCCTTCAGCTCCTCGCTCCTTCAGTGGCGCATGCCCGGTGGCACACGTGGCTCAGGTAGGTGAAAAGGACGGTGCAAGGCAGCACGTACATTGGTACGCGTGCTTCGGTGTGGACCACGAAGACGCGCGTTGCCGCTCTCCGAATGGAAACCTGTTGACCGACTTGTCGGACCGGAGTCGCCGGCGATATCCGGAGAATACCGATCATTTCCAAGGTGCGCGGACTTGAGCGCGCCGGACAGCGAGAACAGGGACCGCTGAGGCGATGGTCTATTGTTGGCATGCAGGATGCAGGGCCATGACGTTGAGTAAACACGCCTGCACTCTCCAGGTGCCTTGCCTCTCGCCAACCTCTGCTCTGAGGGGGGTTACAAGTGTCGTCCCTCCCAGGGATCAACATCCGCGCTCGCCTGGGCCCCGCCTGGCTCGGCTCAGTCCTCACCCTTCACCAACGGAGATTGGAACCGAGTCATGCCATGGACGTAGACATCGAAATGGATGTGGTTTGGGCGAGCTTTGTGGTGCTTCGCAGCTTCGGCAGTGGCAGTGGCGGTGCGCGTAGTAGACCTGCTGATGTCGAGCACCTCGAACTCGTTGAGCAGCTCGAGCGGTATACTTGTTTGTTTCTTGTTGGGTGGGACAGTCTGAGACAGGCACCCCCGGAGCGGCTGCCGGCGGCAATAAGACTTCCGTGGAATTGCGACCTGATGCGACGAGAAGCGATACACAATGATTCCAACACCGTTAGGCTTCTTCCCACGTTGAATGCTGAGCTAGAGGCGCTCCTCCCTGACAAGAATATGATGGTGAGAGCAGGGTCGAAGCCAGTGACGCCAAGGACGAGAAGGCCCGGCCTTGGTTTGTGCTCGAAACGATGCCGGCACAAGCACTGAGGATGACGGCCAAACCAAGGGTCAGGTTATCCCATACGACGACCGGACCGATCCAGGCAAGGAGAGGCGAGCGAGGGTGCCCCACAGAATAGTTGAGCAGGAACTGAACGCATGCGCATTCCCCGCCGCCTCTGGCCTCATGCTGTTACTCTTGGCCTCTGCGACCAACCGGAGCCCTTGGCTCTGAGCCTGGTCTTCCGGACCAGGGCCGCGTGGCGCTCTGCTGCCTAGAGTTGGATCTCACACCCTCATGCCGACGCTTGCCGGCCTGGAACAACTTTCTTCCACCCAGGACTCATGAATCTGGGGACACGGTCCCCGGGGGTTAGTCGGGGCAGTAACTCACAGGTGCATTCCCCGGGCGCATCGCAGAGACGGAGCAGCTTTTGCCGGCGCACTGGCGCTGCCACTTCCGCAAAAAGGGCGGTCAATCAGTCAAACATCGATGGCCTCATACGTCGGCGTGTCCGTGCGCTTTGGCAGCTCGGCGAGGTGGCCGACGACGAGAACGTTCACAAAGCATGGAGCAATACACATGAAGGAAGCAGGGCGCCACAAAGCCTGGGGTAGGGGGGGCAAATGAGGCAGAACTGTCGTCCAAGCCAGCGACCTGTCAGGTGACCCATCCGTCCGTGCCGACGGCTGAGATACGCGCTCAACCTCTGCCCTCATGCCAGGTTCCGTCGCGATCCGTATGCACTCAGGCGCTGTCAGCCCTCAGGCTGCAACATGCCGCCTTTTTTCCTTATGCCTGCCATGCCCTGCCGTGCCGCGTTGCCCTGGCCCTGCTGCGCTTGATGCCCCTCACCCGTGCTAGTCGGACGTTGAGCTTGGCCCCCAACCCACCCCGCCGTCCTACCCACCCTAGTGAACCGCCCGGCGGTAAAGGCCAGACGAGCATATCGTGTCAAGCGCTGTCGGCTACATCCTGGTGGAGGCGGCAGGCGGCGCCCCCCGGGGAACGACTGAGCAGGGCCCTGACCATTTGGGATACGACGACTACCTGGGTGTCCTTGATGTGATAAGCCAATGCGCACTCGCCGACCGCCAACTGCCGACTTCCGTCTCGCTCGCTTGCTCTTTAGGTCTCGCAGCTTCGTCTCATCCCATTCCCTGCTCTCTCCTGCACCTCCTTCTCATCTTCTCTCATCTTCTGACTTGTGTCAGTGTTCCATTTACCTCATCCACGCTTTCCCCTTCTCTCCAACGTCGAAAGCCTCCTTGGCATTACTGTGCCGACCACCACCACCACTCCCAGCTTCCCCACAGCTAGCCGCGACGACCCCCATCCTCTTACGACGCACAAAATGGCCTCGCCAACAAGTGCAGACAACGACCGCATCTACGTCTGCCAGCACTGCCCGAAGCGCTATGCTCGCAAGGACTACCTCGAGCGTCACGAACTGAACCGTGAGTGTTGCCTGCAAGCATGTTGGGTCATGAGGGGGAGCGGGTAAACCGGAATGTGTGGGGTAGGGGGCATCCGCGACGTGCGACCGGTACAAGGCGAGGTTGCCGACAGGCACCGGTCTTGCCGCGCTGCCTCTTTTCCTCTTCCTTCCCTCCCTCCCTCCCTCTATCGTCACCATCACCATCCCCAGCCCCATCCTCCCCCACCGCGCTTGTCGGTTACATGCATGCCTCGTTCACGTCTCCATGTGGTCTCCCAGATGACGGACGGACCATGACCAGGGGCCTACGTAGGCACGACTCCGTACTAACTCTTCCCAGACACTCGTCCCCGCTCCGTCTGCCCCGCTTGCGGCAAGGGCTTTGCCCGCCCCGACGTTCTGCGCAAGCACCTCTCGACGTCATGCAAGAGTCGCCGAGGCTCTGACGGCGACGCGCCAGCACCCCTCACCACTGCCGAGGAAGACGCACTTGTACCCCGCAAGCGCCGTCGCCCACAGCGCCGCAACACCAACGTCTCAGCCGACAGCCCAGGGTCGGACGACGGCAACCCGCGCCCCCTCAAGCAGCCCGTCTTTGCGCGTGGTTATTCATTTCCAAGCTCCTCCAGCCTCGTCTCTCAGCACTCTTTCGGGCTCGACAGCATTGAGCGTGACCGACTCGACCGTCTTGGCCGCCTCGACTCTCGCCTCAATGGCCGCTTGGACGGGCGCTTCGAGGGCATCGCGGGATCCCGCAGCGAGCTCCTCCGAAACCTCGAAGGAGACTCGGCCCTGAGCGACCGCGAGGAGTCGACCTCGCCTCACATGGATGACAGTCCCCGCTTCACCCGCTCCATGCTCCCTTCTTCTGAATTGTCACCACGCCTTGTGCGCGACGAGGCAACCGAGGGAGCTGCCGACGGGCCCGCCCGTGCCGGTGCTTCGCTGGACCTGCCCCTCGCCCCTGCGTTCGCAGCGACGCCAGAAACTCTAGGGCCTCTCTCCTTCACGCCCAAGCCAGACAATGATTTTCCAGCCCGTGCCGAGCGCTTCAACCTCGCCCTCGGTGGCGACGGCATGCCCACTCTCACATCTGTCGCCAGCGAGCGGCAGGCCGGCTCCGGGGTCGAGTTTCCCGGTGTCATGCCTCCGGAGGTCGCTCCAGAGCTCACCTGGACATCGGGATCGGGGTCCGACTCTGAGTCCCATGAGTCGGTCGACGATCTCTTCTCTTGGTTCTTCAACGTCTCAAACCCAGCCTCCAGCGCAGTCTGGCCCAACACTCCTGTCGATGAGCCCACCAAAGACGACGTGGCCATCGTCACAGACTCTGACATGAGCTCCTCGCTCCTGACCTCGCCCCAGACACCCCAGTCTAGCCTTCACGGCCTCGACGAGCGCCTGTCCTCGCTGCAGACCAACTCCCGCGGGCTCCCGTTGGGCGGCACGCCGTTTCCTCCTCTCCCCGAGCAGTGGCGTGAGGGCTGGCAGTGGTGCTTGCCCCCAGCAGCCGACGTGCTCGACGGCCGCGCGCGCGAGGACGCCCTGAACCTGTTTGAAGGATCGATCCGCGACGACATGCTCTCGCCTGCCTTCAGCCTCAACCAGATGCGCCTCTACCTCGAACTCTACTTTATGTGAGTAGGCATGGGGCGCTACCTCGCCAGGTGCGGCCTCGAGTCTCAAGCCGGGCGGTGTGCTGAGACACGCTGCTCTTGCTATCGACTCGATTCCGCACCTCCACGCCTGCTTTTATAGTCACTTTGCCCCACTGTACCCTATTATCCACCGTCCGAGCCTGGCGTACAGGCGCCTCCCACCCGACCTCCTCCTCACAATGTTGTGCATTGGCACTACGTTTTACGAAGACAAAGAGGGCTTCCGCATCGCGATGCGGATCCACAAGCGGCTTCGCAATCGTATCTTTGAGGTGAGTCCGATCAGCCGCCTTGTGTTCTAGACAAGCTAACCCACCAGCAAGTCGAAGATGAGCCCAAAGCACCCCTCCACACCCTCCAGACCATCCTCCTCATCAACCACTTCAGCCGCGCGTACTGCGGTATGAAGGAGCATCACGTTGCGGAAGTTTTCCACTCGTCGAGCATTGTAATGGCACGCCTCGCAGGCGTCTTCCTGCCCGCCCCACCACCTCTGCACCGCACGCACAATCCACTCGACCATTGGCTCGAGTGGGTCGCCTTTGAAGAGCGCAAGCGCGTTGGCTGGTTCGCGTTCCTCATGGACACGTCCAACGCAATCCTCTTCCGCCACCACCACATTGTGCACTGCTCCAACCTGAAGCTTGACTGGCCTGCCGGCGACGCCGTATGGAACGCCCGAGAACCTTACGAATGGAACCGGTACCAGCGCGAGGCGCCACGTCTCCCACCCTTCCACACGTCGCTCAAATGCGCGATTGCGCGTGGCGCTCTGCCTCCAGTTTCCGAGTTCTCGTTATGGATCCTCTTGCACGGCCTCCTGAGTCTCTCCTCGACTGTGCTCTGGCGAGACCTCGGCGAACTCTCCATGGTCCCAGAGGCATGCCTCAACCGATGGAAGGGCAGCCTGCGCTGCGCCTTTGGCGCCGTCGGCAACCGCCTCTCCGACCTGCTAGCGCATCGCCGTGCTGCACACGACGTGCCGCTCGACCTCCACGTCTACTGGACGGGCATCCCGCTCGCGCAGCTGGGCAAGATCCTCGTGCTCTCTGACACGGAGGCGCTGCGGATCTTTGCAGGCGAGCGCGCAGTGACAGGGCGGCCAGTCGCCCCGGCCGAATGGGCCGCTGCGAGCACGTACGCGCGCACCTGGGCGCACAGCAAGGACGGCGCGCGCGCGTTCCAAGCCGCGGTGCGCCTGCTTGACAGCGTCTTTTCGTGGGCGCACGAGCGCCGCAGCCCCCGCGTGGCGAGCATCACGCCCATCTGCGTCTACGTCGCCGCGCTCGTCATTTGGGCGTATGCGACTGTGCACGAAGGCCCCCGCCAGGGCGCCGAGGCGTACCTCGTCCTCCTACCTAATGGTGAGGCGAAGATCGAGCCGACACTGGCGCGGCGCGACGCCCTCGATTACCTTGCCCGCCTGGGACAGGTGCAGCCGGCAGACCTCGCGGCGACGTCGGGCAAGAACCGGTGTGCGGGGCCGATCGCGTATGCGGCCGTCCTCGCCGGCACGATTGGCACGAGCGTCATGAACGACAACCGCGACGTGCTGATGCGCTTACTCCTCGCGTGAACGTGGCACCTCCTCCCGTGATGACAAAATGTGTGCGGCGCCGAGCCGGCACAGTCAGAAGTATACTACATTCATTATACCGTTGTAATAGAGCCAAGCACGCATGGCATGTATCCATATGGGTTTTACTTTGAGCGATTCGATCGACTAACCCGCACTTCCAACTCTCTGACTGACGCAGGGTGCCGGGAAGCAGCTCCTCGCCCAACCTCGGCTCCAGGTGGCCCCATATAGGCTTAAACCTACCACGGCGGCGCGTTCTCACTCTCGAGGCGGAAAACATCGTGCCCCACTTCTGTAGCGTACGCGTCAGCTGAGAGGAAGCGCACCGCGTCGGCGACGTCGCGGCCCCCGAGAGCGCTGACGATCTCGGCGCGGAGCTTGTCCTCGACACCGGCCTCGTCCTCGTCCCAGCTCTCGACGTCGACGAGCGTGAACTGCGTGCCCTTCGCCTGCGCGATGAACGCGGCGAGCGGGAGGTACTTGGTCTGGGCCATGAGGGCGCGCATCTTGTCCTCGTGAGAGCCGGGTTCGGGTTCGTCGTCCGCTTCTTCCTCGTCCTCCCACTCGCCTTCACCCTCCTCACCTTCACCGCCCTCGCCTTCCTCGGCCCCCTCCCCCTCCCTCTCCCCCTCCTCCCCCTCGTCATCGCCAGGGGCCATAACGCGCACAACCACGTGTGCCGGCAAGGGGCTCTCGACAACGAAGCGCGGGAACTCGTCATACTCCCACAGGCCACTATACACGCCGACCTCGCCGCCCAAGGCGGCGAGGCGGAACTCGTCCCCCTCCCCGCCGGCCGACAGGCCCGTGCAGTCGAGGTTGACGACGCGGCGCCGCACACGAGTGCGGCGTCCACCGGCGCACCATGTCCAGGTCCAGAGCATCCAGCGGCGCCATGCCCGTCGGCAGTGCCGTGCGGCCACACGCACACGCACGCGCGGGCTCCAGGTCCGGTGGGCCGGGGACCTCCTCGCACGGAGAACGCGTAGGCTCCAGATCGAGGTCGAGGATGCGTACGGACGCGAGCGACGTGCTCGCGGCGTAGGCCGCGAAGGGCACTGTGTCGGTGGGCGTAAGGACGCTGAGCTCGTCCGCCGGCGAGACGCGGACGCGGAGGTGTGTCGGTGCGGCCATGTTGTCTTTAGAGAGCGTGTTGCTGACGCGTTGCTTTGAGGAAGACGATTTACCTCTGCTCCCGTTGCAGCGTTGCTTTGAGGAAGACGATTTACCTCTGCTCCCGTTGCAACCGATGTGTATTACAACCTTCTCATTCGAATTCGAGTAACGTTGTCCACAACGTGCCCGAGCGCCTTGGCAGTAGTTGCGCAGACATCATGTAGTGTCCAGGTGCGGCGTGGACGGCGGACAACATGTCATCGATGTTACTGGACCGAACTGAGGCTCGGGTTTCGGCTTCGGAGATCGCCGCGGCCCACATCCCTCGACCGGTTATCACCACATCCATATCTCAGCTTGTCATCCTCGTCTCCTGTTTCCGTCGCTCTCCATCTCTCTATCCTATTCTCAGCAAGTGCTGGCATCGCACCCTTCACCACCACCATGTCTATCCCCAAGATCCCCTCGCGCCGCCTGGGCAACCAGGACCCCGCGCACGTCATGGATTTCCCCTCGCTCAACCTCGGATACGAGCCGTGCTCCAAGACGCCGTTCACTCTCGTCGACCTCGACGTCACAGTGTACGGCCTGGACGAGATCAAGGGCAGCAGCAAGCCTGTTGCGGTTGTTGTGAGTTGGCTGAGAAATCCAACCGCTAATGCAGATTGTCGCTCACGGTTGGGCGAACAACGCGGCGCAAATGGAGAACATGTGCCACGGTCTCATTGGGGAGATGACCAAGCTCGGCGCGAGGCGGACGCGTGACGTCGTCGTCGTGACCGTCGACCAGCGCAACCACGGCACCCGCAGGCTCAAGAAGGACACGCTATCGTACAACAAGAACCCGCTGCGACTGTACGCCCACCCATCTCCGTGACTGACAGCAGCGTCGCAATGGCCACGACGATCAATGGTGCCGTCGCGGACCATCAACTCATCATGGACATGCTCGAGGACTACGTCTTCCCGCTGGGCGAGCGCCACATCGTCGAGTTCATGTGCACCGGCGTCTCTCTGGGCGGGCACGCCGTCTGGCGCCTGATGAAGACTGGTGAACCGCCTCGAGATTACGCTAACACCAGACCCGCGCGTCCGTATCGCCGTGCCCATCATTTCTGTGCCTCCCGACTCGCTGAGCAATGTCCACACTGCTCGCTTCCGCGCAGACGGCACGCTCGGCACGGAGAAGATGTTCTTCCCCAAGGCGACGCGTGCGTTCTACGGCGATAAGACGGCGCCGGGAACCTGGAAGGACAAGTACATCCTGGCGCTGTGTGGCGGGGTCGACGAGGTCGTGCCTCCCGCCTTTGGAGATGAGGACTGGAAGCTGGTCCGGGCCGAGGCGCGCGCGGCCGACCAGTGGATCCAGCCGGGGAGGGGCCACATCTGCACACCTGAGATGGTGGCGCGTGCCGCAGAGTGGTTTGCGCGCTGGGGTCTCGGGGGCAGCGACGCCAAGCTGTAGAAATGTGTTGAGTTTAGTTGTGCTATCAGTAGCAATGCGAGCGTTGTAACCACACGTGTTCAGGATTGCAGCTCCAGAAACGCCGCCCGCGGAAGCACTCATTAGATGCCCATTCATTTGAATTTGAATATTCAATTCAATTTACGCATTCAATGTTGGGTGGCAATTACACTTTCCCACGGTCGCTGTGAGTCCACGCGAATTGGCTCCGCCTTCTCAACGTCCCGACTCTGGTTGGCCCACCACCACTCACCTCACAACCTCAACACCGCCATGTCCGCCATCTACCGCGCCATCGTACGTCTCATGGGGAAGGAGGGTTGGAAGCTGGAGCGGCGGTGTCCCTCCTCTGATGGCAAAAGCGACTGACGACAGCAACGTACTGCGCACGAGCAGCCAGTGATCTTCTACTCGCTCGTGATCGGCTTCACTGGTGCGTTGAGGAGGGGAGGAGAAAGGGTTGTGGGAGGGGGGAAGAGGGGGAGGGGGAGGGGGATGGCGATGAGGGCGGGGATCGGGAGGATGACGGGGAGGAGGGGGAAGGACGAGGAAGAGGAGGAGGAAACGGAGTACTGACTGCAGGCCCGGCGCTCGTGTTCGCCGTCCCCCCCATCCGCAAGCGGATGGGCTGGCAGCCTGTGGAGCGTATCCCGCAGACGTTCCCTGGTGAGTTGCAGGACGTGTGGGGAAGATGCTGCGCTGGTCGACCGTGGAGGGATGGAGGACCAGATCATGGGGCGGTTGTCTACTAGTCTCTCCGTGGCGCGAGCTGGAAAAACACTGACGCCAGTCCCCAACCGCCCACGGCGCGCTGTGGCTGGGTTCGAGGACGCATAGAGAATGTAACGGTGTCTCGGCAGTGGAGTTGGGGACTGACTACTGATGACCCGGACATCGCGGGCTCACTGCCCGTGTGCGTTTTGGCTGCGCGACAGCAGTGCTCTACGGCGTGCATGCCAGCCGATGCGCGGTGCTAGGCGATGTGTGGTGCGCGGTGCTGTTTATGCGCCTTTCTCGCGAGAGCTTGAGCCTGGGGATATGTCGGAAATCAAGTTGCTCGCTGTGGATTCCATATGCTGGGACTGAGCGACGCGGGTGAAAGGGCGTGTGGTTGCATTCGGGCGTACAAGTGAGACTGTGGCCACTTGAACGCGATCCAGGAGCTGGGGTCTTGGGCACTACTGCTGGTCAATAATTACCATGGGGAGAGCGCAGAAATCCCTCTTGGTCCCGCGCTAGTTTCCGGCCGACACACTGCTCCACGGTCCGAATGACCGTGCACTCCAGGGCCGGCAGCTCTCCCCATCGCCGCAGGTCGAAGTTGATCAGAGACGACACTCTTACAGTACTTGGCCAGCGCGAGACGACACTCAAGTCCAGACCGGCAATATGCAGTACGCCGTGGGACACTCGTTGGACAACGAAACGAAACCCCGACCGAATTTGCCAACCTCGCCTCGGTTACCCTCCTCGACCAAGCTCTCCCTACTCCGCACGATGCGTCCTCCAGACCATCAATACTGCGAGGCTGTTATCGAACACTACTGAGTCATGTGAGCCACAGAGACATGCGTGCAAGGGCGTGTAGCTCAGTTGGTAGAGCGTGTCATTAGCAGTAGCATTGCTAGGATCTCTTGACAAGGTCTTTGGTTCGATTCCTAACCCGTCCAGTACAGCTTCTCTTTTGGCCCATGGCCATGTACGGCCATGGGAGGAAGACGAGCGGATGGCTCAGGCTCCTGCTGGACGCTCCTTCGCCATCTTCCCCATGGAGTGTGAAGGGGTGCTGAGCCGTGGCGCGCGGCGAGTTCTTCCCTACCAAGCGCGTCTGCGTATGGTTACATGTAATGGTACAGGTTATGTCATCGCGTCGCCCCGCGCGGCGCCGCGCCTATCCCCAAGCCTGCGTGTTGCTGTAGTTGACAATGAGGCGCTCGCCCGTCTGGAAGCAGTCGTACAGGTTGCCGACTACGTCGTCAGGCGTCGGCGCAAACGCGCCGTTGATGTATGTGAACTGCTGTCAGCTGGTAGGCTGCAGGCCGCCTACAGGCAGGAGCTGGATGGTATGCTGGAGCATGGCAGCTCAGTTCAGCTTCATCCCAGGAGGGATGACGAGGGACACAGGGACGGGACGCACTAAGGGATCTGCTGCCTTGAGTCCCAGCTGTTTCCGCAGGAAAGCGCTGACGGTGTGGAACTTGTTGTTTGCGCTGATCTTGAACACATTGTTCTTCATGATCGGTGCAGAGCCAATCGACTTGAATAAGACGACGACTGGTGTGAGCGAGCACGGCAACGCTTGCTTGTCCACTGCGCCGCCGTGGTGCACCGGGCAGCACACCGTCGCGTTCACGATATACTCAAGGGCAAGGGCTTTAGAGCTGTATCCAGGCGCTATTAAGCCCACCGCTGGTGGACGCCGACAACGCGTGCACCACACACTCACCCTTTGTGTCCTTGTGCCCCGCCTTGTACTTGTCGAGCGCGGCGAGCGTCGCCGCCGGAATTGCAGGTGGTGGCACTTACATCAGCTCATTCCTGTCCTCCCGTTGACACACCGTCGACCGCCGACATGTTGATGCAGCTGGAATGCAGAGTGTCGACGTCAACAATGGCCCAAAGCGCGTTCTGGCTGAAGCGGTGGAGGTCAGCGGTGACGGAATCAATTCCACATGCCAGAGGTATGGTATGGAGCGTTCTTGTGGAATAATTCCGTCGATTTCAGAACTGGGCCGCCGACTGCATCGCATCTCCAACTTCGCACCTACTTCAGATCGCCCAACTTCATCTACCTGTATCTCGCCAACCACGCGCGCTAGAACTCCAATTGCAGCTGCGCTCGCTTGCACGCCTGGATCTCAATATACTTAGCTGATCAGTCTAGCCCAACATACCGGGAATCAATATGAACGATGTGAAGTGTTGCAACTGGCTTCAGCCGGAGATGTTTCAGTTGCTTGTCAACGATGTCGTCAGCAATGCTCTGCAGCGACTCCCGTCAATTTCCCCCGAATGTAGGATCGTTTGTAGCGTTTCCCATCCTTACCACGGGCCCCCACAACCTGCCCCCGCCGTCGCCGGGGCCGAGTTCACTTTCCACCGGCACACTTTCCATCGGCACACCTACCCTCTCCAGCGGCCAAGTAGGTGCGATGTGGAGGTGGGATGCAGTCGGCACCGGGTTTCTGAAATTGACTGAATTATTTCACAAATAAGCGCGATAGTAATGACGTTCTTCATTGATTACCTTTGGCCGTTCAGATTACGTGCAGAGGCACAGAGATGGGTCATGTACAGGGACAAATCGGAATTCACATAATCCAGGCTGGCTCCGAGCATGTGCGCATAGGTGTTACCTGTAGAGGCGGAGCTTCTGGGACAGCTGTAGTCGAGACATCCATCAGCCATACCCTTCTCATCATGGCTCAAATCCCTCAGGTCGACGTCGGCCAGCTATCGTTTGATCGCACAACTGCGTTGGACGAGATGGAGGAGTCAAGACTCAAGGAGAGCAGCGGGATTAGGCTTGACCAGAATTAACCTTGATGGCTTAATCTTCCGCCACACTGCCAGTCATCATTCTCTTGACTGAAAAGCACGTTCCCAAGTGACAGGAAACCTCGATATCATAACGATACCTATAAAATGGCGTGGAGTTCCACCTACGGACGCCCCGGACGCTTCTACACTGTGGAAAGACTGTTTCCAGCCGTTCCTGACCCTCGTCCGACAGCTTAGAGCTTGTCGTAGTAGGTGTCAAGGGTAGGGACATCTGGCTTAAGGCCCTTGCGGGTACGGATCTTAACGGCAAGCTCGTTGACCTTCGAGCCCTTCTCCGAAGCGTCACCACCGAGGAGCGACCAATGGTCGAAGACAGCCTGGGGGAAGGCCTGGCCACCGGTGGCGGCACGGAGGTCGGCGTTGAAGCCGAACGACTCGGCGACGGGGAGGTACGCCTTCATGGTGTACATGGGGGTACCCGGACGCTGCTCGGCCGAGAAGACCTGGCCACGACGAACGTTGAGGACCGAGTAGACACCACCCTGGGCCGACTCCGGGCAGGCAATCTCGACAAGGAACATGGGCTCCTGGAGACCCGGGGTCGAGAGAAGCTGCGCGGCGTAGGTGACACGGCGGGCAGTGGGGATGATCTGACCACCACCACGGTGGATGGCGTCGGTGTGGAGCGTGCAGTCAATGATGGCGTACTTGCATCCACGCATGGGCTCCTCAGCGATGGCACCCTCCTTGGTGGCCCACTGGAACGCGGCGACAACCGAGTCCTTGATCTCGTTCATGTACTGAACACCCTTCGAGGCGTCAAGGAAGATGTTGGGGCCAGTGGTGTCGGGGCCGAAGGCCCAGATCTTACGGGCGTCGGTGACGTCCCAGCCGTAGGTGTCGGCAAGGTAACGAGCACGGACCTTGGGGTCGTCACGGGGAGCGACCTTGCCGTCCTCAATGTCCTTGGTGAGCTCCTCACCAAGGGGCTCGGCCTTGACCCAGAGACGGTTGTGCTTGTTCTGCGACTTGGACAGGGCGGTCATCGACGACTCGGCCTGGATGGTCTCACGGTAGCCGACGACGGGGTCAGACTTGCGGAGAGGAACACCGGCGTGGTCGTTCTCGAGGTCGTTGAGGCAGATCTCGAGGTGGAGCTCACCAGCACCAGCGACGATGATCTCACCAGTCTCGCCCATCCAGGTCTTGACACAGGGGTCAGACTTGGAGAGACGCTTAAGACCCTCAACAAGCTTGGGGAGGTCCGAGGCGTTCTTGCACTCGACGGCGACCTGAACGACGGGCGAGACCGAGAACTTCATGACGCGCATGTTGTGGGCAGTCTCCGAGGTGGTGATGGTACCCGACTTGAGGAGGAACTGGTCGATACCGACGAGACCAATAATGTTGCCGGCAGGGCAGTCCTCGATCGACTCGGTGGTGCGGCCCATCATGAGGACAGTACGCTGGATCGACTTGATGACCGAGTCGTCCTTCTTGCCGGGAACGAAGTTGGGGCCCTGGATACGGACCTTGGGGCCCGACGAGACAGTGCCCGAGAAGACACGGCCGAACGCGTAGAAGCGGCCCTTGTCCGAGGTGGGAACCATCTTGGAGATGTAGACCATGAGGGGACCCTTGGGGTCGCAGTCGCGGATACCGATGGCCGACTCGTCGTCCATGGGGCCCTCGTAGAGGGTCTCGACACGGTAGCGCTGAGCGGTGACGGGCGAAGGGAGGTTGATGACAATCATCTCAAGGAGGGTGTCACCGGCGGGAAGGAACTTCTTCATGACAACCTTGAGGAGCTGCTTGCCCTCGAGGTCCTTCTCGTCCGAGCTGAGCTTGATCTCGAGCTTCTCAAGGAGCTTGGGGATCTCGTCCTTCTTGAAGTTCATGATGGAGTCGAAGAGGCGGAAGATGGGGTCAAGGACGAACATGTTGAAGGCACGCTCAACACCGGCGTCCGCCGACTTGGTCCACTTCTTGGTCTTGGGGTTGAAGTAGTTGTCGCCCCAGAGCTTGGGCATAAGCTTAGCCTTGTCAACACCGAACTTCTTGGAGTAGCGACCGGCGAACGAGCGGAGAGTGAAGGCCCAGCCGTGGAGACCGGAGCCGAAAGCGACGGTGCCCTGGTCGGGGTAGACCTGGACGTCACCGAGAGCGGGGTCGGCGTAGGTCGAGATGATGACGTTGACCGACTCGACAGTGCGCGAGAACGACTGGTAAAGGTCCTCCTTCGAGACCTGGAGCTCGAGGAGCGCACGGTCGACCTTGTTGACGACAAGGACGGGCTTGACACGCTCAGTGAGCGACTGACGAAGGACAGTCTCGGTCTGGACACAGACACCCTCAACACAGTCGACGACAACGAGCGCACCGTCGGTAACACGGAGAGCAGCGGTGACCTCAGACGAGAAGTCGACGTGACCGGGCGAGTCGATCAGGTTGACCAGGAACTCGCCGCCTGGATTGTTAGCGCCGCACTGAGAATGGAGTAAGGGCTGATTCTCTAAGCGAGGTGTGAAAGGAGAGAGAGCAGGAGGCGCACTAAATGTGGCACACAACACGTGGTCTTCCCGAATAAAATTCTAACCCGCACATAGCCGACAGTCCCTAGCTAAGTTACTCACCGTCAGTCTTCTGCTTGACGTCAACAAGGTCCTCCTTGGGAAGGGGGAAGTACATCGAGACGGCGGTCGACTTGATGGTGATACCACGGTCGATCTCGTCCTGACTGAGGAGGTCAACATGTGATCGACAGTTAGGTCCCAAAGTGACTCACCGGGTGTCAGTGAAACGCATCTCACCGGCCTTGGCGGAAGCGATAATACCGGCCTTCGAAACGAGCGAGTCGGTAAGAGTCGACTTGCCGTGGTCGACGTGGGCAATGACCGACATGTTACGGATGTTGGACGGCTTGTCCATAAGGGCACTGAAAAGGTATTAGTAATCATACTGGAACCACGCAATTGCCCAGCGGCATCATGCGCGAATGCGAACAAACATACCGGATCTCGTCGACGGTGAAGCTGTTATGCGTTAGTATTCAGCACAAGTGAGGGAAGGTGGGGTGTTCGTCGTCATGGAGATGGATGGCATGCGATGAGGCACGGTGGATCGGTCATAGATTGTGTGAGGTGCATCGCGAACGTCTGCTCGAGCCTGGTAGCGTGTTGGCATAGTCGCACAATAGCATAGGCTCGAGTCATCGACGCAGCTTGGCATTGAGAGTAGCTGAGCATGGAAGGAGCACGGGAGGCCCAGTTGGACCGGGTCCGAGTGGCAAAATCTCTCCAAGATCCGAGCACAACACGACTGCTGGCGTCGGATCCGCGCGTATGCTTGTTCTGCAGCGCTCCGCGCTGTTCATGCGACACCTCCAGTGGCTAGCACCAAATGGAGTGGTCGCAGATGGCGTGTTGCAGAAACTGCAGAGTGTGGATCGTGATCTGCCGTGTCACAGGGAGGGCAAGTCCACCCCGCAGCAGTGAATACGCGGGCTCGATGACGCCACTCTGCAGTCTCTCTCCCCATCTATCCCATCCAGAGCATGTTCGCTGCCATCCATCTCTTGTCCTGGAACGGGTGGCAAAAACTTACTTGACCTGGAGCGTCAGCGTCGATGACCAGCAGATTTTCGCGTCCACACTGTGTACTCACCATCTTGACTTTTTTTTGTGTTTTAGAGAGGGAGGGAAGAAGGGTGTCCGTAGACTAGAGGAGGAGGCTTGGTACGCAAAAGGTGGTGACCAAGTGCGAGATTTGAAGGAAGATGGATAAGCAATCAAGAATGAAGAACCGCGGGGGGGGGGGGGTTCCGGGAGGAGGGGTTGGAGCGTCGCACGGTGGCTGGCGCTTGCCAGCAAGGAGCTAGGTGCCCAAATTCCAACATGGAAAAACCGGGATTTTTTCCTGTGGCACTTGGTCGGAATCGAATGAATGCATGCTTCAGACAGCTGACCTTCCTTCGGCCCTGACGAAACGCCTCCACTTGCACATGATGGTCGAATCCAACCTCCACCTTGGCCGACC
The DNA here is from genome assembly GCA_030805415.1 of Cutaneotrichosporon spelunceum. Lineage (NCBI taxonomy): Eukaryota > Fungi > Basidiomycota > Tremellomycetes > Trichosporonales > Trichosporonaceae > Cutaneotrichosporon > Cutaneotrichosporon spelunceum. The sequence goes on from BTCM01000001.1 coordinate 1,081,462, forward strand.
ACGCGACTTCACGCTGACTACTCGTTCCCTTCCTCAAACATCGCCACCCCCTCCATGAAGGAGTACACGACGGTCACCCAGGGCCGCTCCCGGCGTCGCAATGCGGGCAACCGGTACGCTCGAATCCATCATGGCGAGCTGACCGCAGCATGCGGGAGCTGCTCGACAAGGCCAAGCAGGAGGACCAGGAGAAGGACGAGCTGTTTGCAGAGGAGGCAGATGACGGCGAGTTCCAGGAACCTGCTCCAATGCGCGACGTATTCTTGGACGAGTTCGCAGATACGGATGACGAAGCAGAGGCCGATGACGACGACGAAGACGACGAGTCACGCGTGCGCCGTGAGGAGCGAATGGAGAAGAAGGGCAAAGGCGTGTTCAACCCGTTTGTCAAGTTTCGAGGCAGCGGTCCTTCTGGGGCCCAAGCGACAGCTGATGAGCTCGCTTCCCTTGACCCCAGCATTGATGTGTCCAAGATGGCGCCGTCTACGCTCATTCTCGAGCTGCGCAAACAGCGGCGCGAGGCGAAGCGCCTTCACCGCTCTGAGGCACGTCGGTCCAACCTCCGTGCGTCCACCCTGCGGACGGAGGAGGAAGTTATCGAGCGGGAAAAGGCAGAGAAGATTGCATTAGCTTCCAGCAAGAAGGGTCGCAAGGCGCAGCACGAGACAGGCGAGGTGCGAGGCGCCAGGCCGATGAGCCAGGCTGAACTGATTGCCGCTGCGCTCGAGGAGGAGGAACGGAACAAGGAGGCGCTGACTCAGTGGTTGCGGCGCGAAGAGGAGAGGCGTGAGCTGCGACGCGTGGGCCGGAAACGTGTTCGCGGGCCAAGGTGGACGTTTGTCAGTCGAACTGTCGGCAAGCTAGTCGAGGTCGTCGAGGACACGCCTGGGGTCACGCCGGGCGAGACACCAGCAGAGACGCCTGCCGAGACACCAGTGGAGACGCCAGCTCCTGCGGAGGTTCCGGTGCCAAGCGAACTTGCCGAGAACGCGGCGTCAAAGCCGAGAAGCGACAAGATGGACACTGATGAGCCGGACAAGCCAAGCGAGACGGTTTCAGACAACGTGCCAGGTCCTGTCGCGCCTCCAACTGAGCCAGCACAATCTGCCCCGGCCGCACTGACACCTGAAGAAGGACTAGCAAGTGCCTCAGCACCAGCCCCGACAGCAAGGCCCTCACCACCCGCCTCGTCCGGCCCTACTATGCAGCCCACTGGTCCCCCAGAACCCATTTCGAAACCTGAGCCATCTGCATCAACTGACACTCCCACCACCACACCTGTCGCGCCAAAGACAGCAACACCATTCGCGCCCGTTCCTGCGCCCAACGCAGCGGGCGCGGACACAGACACAGCGCCAATCGGCCCGTACGAGCGCAACTACCTCATCCTCTCGCAGGTCCCAGGCGGCCTACCTGCCGAGCTCAGCCTCATCCTGGGAGATCACGTGGACTGGTCTGACGTCAAGGTCATTCCAGCTCGTAACAGGCCGATTAGTAAGTCGTGTTTCCGGATCCGAAGTCGACCGGATCCGCAAGTGGAGTCGATAGCATTCCTCGGGCATCTGAGATACTGATACCAGACCGCAAACCGCCGACCGATCCTCTAACCGGTTTGCCGGCGCGCTACCGACAGCCGGAGAGCATGGTGCCGTACGCCAATACCGAGAGTTACCAGACCCTTCAGGCACTGTTGGACAACCGATACGTGTGGACTGAGGGAGGGTGGTGGGGCGGAGGGGAAGGGGATGCTGCCGCTGAAGGGGTCGAGGAGATTCCCGGGTGGAGAGAGGCTTGCTGTCGGGGCTGGATTGCGGGGAAGCGGGTCGGCGAGGAGAGGGAGACGATGGAGGTGGAGGGTGAGGAGGTGGAGGTGGATGGCGAGGAGGGCGAGGATGATGAGGTGGAGGGTGACGATGAGGGTGAGGGCGAGGAGGAAGTGGAAGAGGAGGAGGTCGAGGTTGTCGGCAAAGGCAAGAAGAGTAGAGCTCGCCGTCCAGCGCCCAAGTCTAGAAGCAGGAAGAAGGCCGCACCCAAGAAGGCCGCGAGCAAGGCCAAAGCGAGCGGGCCGGCGACCGCGAAGAAGACCAAGAGCAAGCGCAGGCGGTGATGTAGATCGGAGGGTAACTCGTCTCATTTTACCATGATGTATCTGTTGTACATGTCCCTACAACAATAGGACATAGTTTGCTACAGCTAGTGTCTAGGTCTACCTGCCGCTGGGCCGGGGTTCGGAGTGCTTGCGCTTCCATGCTGCCCAGTCTATTGGGCGGCGTGAGGGAGGCCGATACTGTGGGATGAGGGCGAGCGGAGCAAGGGTTGGGCGGCCATGAGCGCATCTCCAGGGGTTCCGGGCAGCGCCGAGTTGCGCAACGAGCCGCTCGCACTGATCAGCGCTGAGGCGGTCCTCGAACATGATAGCACCGCGACACGCCTTCGAGTTGGCGAGCTCGACCATTTCCTGTGGCATCCAGCGCTGCACGCTCGCCCAGCGGTGCGAGCTTCCGCGGTTACCACGGTCGAGGACCACGGTGAGCACCTGGATCTCGTGGAGATGCTCTGCGAGCTCAGGAAGGTAGAGGCGAAGCAGGCGGGTAAGCTCAGTGGGGTTCTTACGCCCAAGCCTCGCGTCGAGTAGCTTGGGAACGCAGAGCACATTGACTTGTGTGTATTCGCCGTGTGATGCCACCGTATTTTCCAGGCCGATACCCCAGCGCCGAAGTACCTCACGGACGCCCGGCGTCTCAAGCACCACCACCTCCTGCCGTGTGAGGATTACTCGGACAACACCGTCCTCAAGCTCGGTAACAGGCATGTTGTTCTGCGCAAAGCCCTCGTCCAGCTCCTCCAGTATCTGTTCCACGGAAACGCGTTCGTCGGCGGCATGCTGATCAATCATGACTAGCGCCATAGATTGTGCCTTTAACTCATCCTCAGCTAGCATAACGCAGGGAACGAACTTGCGGTCCACCTGTGACAGGACTGTGGCGGACAAAATGGACTCATGGGTGAACTTCATGTCGGAGGGCACGGGTGGTAGCCAGGACGTCACGTATGTGGTTGGCTCGTCGTCATCGTCGCGTTCTTCAAACTTGCGGGTGCGTGAGATGACCTGGACTGAGGCCTGCTAGGTATGTCAGAAGAGCGCGAGGTACTACATACCTTGAGCAGCTCTTCGAACGAGAATGGCTCTGACTCTGGAGGAGGAGCTGTGTCTTGATCGCCTCGTGACTGGTTCACCTCAGCCTCCAACGCACCGTCATCGGTCGTCGGACAATCCAGAGTGCTGGGAATGATACTACCATAACGGTAGCTCTCTAAGAATAATCTCCTCTTGGGGTTTGGCTTCAGCTCCTCAGGAATAACTGTGGAACTAAGGCCCGACGGACGCTGGGAGAATGCTTTGCTGTGGCTAGGGGCAGGCGAGCCGGAGCCGCCTCTCCGCGTACCGAACCCGTTTTTGCGGAGGAAGTCGTCGATCACGGCTATCACGAAAGCGCCCGTTCTTCCTGGTTCCTGCTGTCAGCGACGAAAAGCAGGAGCCAACCTTGTATCCGATTGTCGATTTGTACGCTGCGTCGACGTCACTGGAGGGTAGGGTGATATTGAGGACGTAGACGGGGAACCGCTCAAGGCGGCGCGGGGAGGACCGCTTCTTCGTAGGGGCCTCGCTCTCGTCTGTCAAGCTGTTAGACTGGAGGTCAGCTAGCAGTGATGCCGGCCAAACCAACCATCGCCGAGAACTGGCTCGCAGCGAACCGTCGTTCTATGAGCTTGCGCAGTTCCGAGCTATCAACGGAGTAGCCGTTGATATCTGAGTCAGTAGTGAACTCGTCTGAGCTCACAGAGATGCTGGTGTGTTCTTGTGAATGCACCTTCAAGGCTGATGAACCCGTCCACGCGCCAGTCGCCAGACGACACGCGTATCTTCTGTACGCGCTCCACGCTCGCGTGTCCATACATCCCGCGGAACGCATCGAGGCTGTTCTTGCCCTGCTGTCAGCTAGAAAATGCCAATTTAGCTCACTCCGCCCCAGTGAAGAACCTTGCGCATGCCTCCCAGCTTGTCCTCCCACAGCGTCCACCGGACTTTGGGGGCGACGAGTACAAGCGTCTCCATGGCCTGCCGGCAGGACGCAAGGGACGATACCGGTGCCAAAGTGCGTGACGCACGGCGCACCGGAATAGCATTGAAGAGATCACGGACCGAGACTGTGGTACCATGGGAGCGGCCGAGGTCATGTCGCGCCCTGCCGAGATATATCGTCTGGTCATTCTGAGGTCAGCTATCCATAGTATTTATCCGGCTGACTCACGCGGATGATCTTCGAGTGCGTGTCACCTTCCGGCTCGCGTGAAGATATTTCCATTAACGAGAGCACACCGATGGACGCGAGCGCCTCGCCGCGGAAACCGTAGGCGCCGTTGCCAGACCATCCCTCCGCTTCCTTGCTGGTTACTGAGGTCATTGGACGAAGGAGGGAAGGTGAAGCGAGGAAGGTACAAAGGAGGTCGTCAGGAAGGAGAGTGGGACGTACTGTATCGTTTGCCGACGGTGCCAAGATCCTCTAGCCCGACCCCGTGTCCGTCGTCTTCCAGACGTACACTCTCGTCGCCGGGGACGAGGTTGACCCAGCACTCGATGCTGGTCGCGCCAGCGTCAAGTGCGTTGTGTGCGAGCTCGGTTAGGACTTGTGGGAGCGATGGTATGACGAGAGACGACCTTAGGCGTGTCGCTGTCGGCCTGCACAGGCGCTCGATACGTGCGCCGTCGGTCATTGTTGGTTACTCATGTTGTGCGGAAGTGGGTAAAGCCAAGTTGGATGGCTAACCTCCACTCTGTGAAATTGGATGACGTGCACCCAAACTTCCCCAGCCAAGCGCGTCCGCAACACCCACGCCCGTACGAGATACATGAAGATGCTACAGCACAGATGAATGCGCCCATCGCACAGGTAGCGGCCTGGCCGCGGTAGGAGGACTGAGGGTAGTATTAACGACGGTGGGTATTAGCCAAAGTCGTGGGTATAGGATGCTTGTTGACAACTAGCACGTGTTTTAGACTGCCGTTGAGGCATGGCTCTCGGCTCGATCCTGAACGGTTCCTCTTCCTCGAGCATGGAGACTTACTCGCTGCCCTCTGCTTCGGAGCGGGCCTTGGAGCGGCTGCGTGTAACTCTCATGGGACTCGCCGCGAGGGTCTCGTTAGCGATGGCACTCTTACGGCCCGCTACGCGACGGCGAGGCGTCGCTGTGCCGTTGTCGATCGCAGCAGGTGTGGCGGCTGCGGCGGTAGCGGCAGCCTCAGCAAGACGCTCCGACTTGCGGGGAGGGGTCGACGGGGTGGATACGCTGGCCTTGGTCTCCTGGGTCTCCTTGCTTTCCTTGGTCTCCTTGGCCTCCTTGGCCTCACGCTTTGCCTTGGCCTCGGCGTCCTTCTCGTAGATCATGCTGGTGAATGGGCCCTCGTACTTGAGGGCGATCGCGTAGACGACCCACACGAGCGCGGAGAGGGCGAGACCCGCCGCACTCTCGCACCAGATGGCGGTACCGAGGAAAGCCATCGCCGAACCGACGTACATCGGGTCCTCGAGGACGTTGAAGGGGAAGCAAGTGACACGCTCCGACATGAGGATGCCGCAGTAGTCACCGAGGTAGGTGCCTACGAGGCCGAGCGCCCAGATCGAGGTGACAACGAAGAGCTGGCCGAGGCCGAAAAGGACTAGGGCGAGCGCCTTGAACCCTGGGTGCCCGAGAAGCGCCCAGTGGGGCTGCTCGGCGAGGGCACGCTCGTAGCTACTATCAGCGGGGATTGTTCGCCGCGTCCGGGCTTACAGGAAGTCGCGGAGGATGCCTAGCGAGAAGATGGTGACGAAGAAGAAGTAAGTGGCGCCCAGCGATCCGCCGAAGATCTTCTGCAACGGCTTCTTGCGGTACTCTATTTATCAGCTGCTGAAGCTTGGGCTAATCTCACCATTGCGAGCGAGGATGTTCCAGTAGAGGGGGTTGAAGACGATGGATGCAGCGGAAATTAAGAGACTGCGTTTTTCAAAGTTGATCAAGTCGGCCCCAGTGGCGTACACGTATGCCGACGTGTCAAGGCCGGGAATGTAGGCTGCCACCTTGGGAGGAATGAGGTCGATGATGGCGTCCATGGCTGATGGAGTGCCAGAGAACGAAAGAGAAATGGATATCCGAGACAAGCCGAGGAGAGACAGTAAGTGGAAAGAAAGGCGCGAGAGTTAGGGGGTAGGCGCACGAAGCACGACGAGGGACACTGAGTGGATGGTGGCTGCTGAGGGGTAGGGTGAGTGATAAGGAAGGAAGGTGCTGCAGTGGCGAATGCTATCGCGAAACCATTGTTTACATCCAATCAGGAACAGTAACGTCACCATAGTTTAGGGGCATGACACGTGGCGATCGGAACCAAATCATTGCTTCCCCACAGTTGCGTGGCAGAGACCATTTTTGGGTCACTCTTGGCTTTTAGTAGAACAAGTGATGGTGGTGTAGGCATACGTCCGTCATACGTCTGCCCAAGTTCGCCGAAGATGCGCATCTGCTGTAAGAAGGCAAGTGGTGCCTAGAGAAGAGGGTTATTAGTCAGACCGACGACTGCCCTTTCTTCGACATAGCCGGCCGAAACAGAAACGGGCCCACCAGATCTGCAGGCCTGCAGGAAACTACCATTTCAAGTCTGATACCAATCACGACACACTCTCCAGGACTTCAGGCTCAGCGCACGCCACTCACAATCCGCCCCGCGCACATACACGCACCCAAACCCCATGCCGGATCGAGCCATGCTATACATCGCATGAAGAGACCAACCAGAGAGCACTAAACCTACATGGACCCGCACACTGCGTGATCTGCTTAGGCAGTCTTGGCGGCCTTGTGGGCGGCCTTGACGGCCTGGTGGTGCGCCTTCTTGTCGGCGACGTGCTTGGCGACGGCGACGTCGTACTCGGCCTTCTGCTCCTTCTGGGCCTCCGAGCGGCGCTTCTTGAGCGAGCGGAGGTGACGCTTGCGCTGGAGGCGCTGGGGGGTGACGAGACGCTGGATCTTGGGAGCCTTGGTGTAGGTCTTGCCGGCCTTGGTGGTAACCTCACGGCGAACGACGTACTGGCGGACGTCGTCCTCCTTGGAGAGGTTGAAGAAGCGGCGGATCTTGGTCGCGCGCTTGGGGGCAAGGCGCTTGGGGAGGACAACGTCGGTGAGGCCGGGGATCTCCTGCTCACCCTGCTTGACAATGACAAGCGAGAGGACCTGAATGTCCGAGCCGACGATGCAGCCACGGACCGACTTGCGCTTGCGCTCGCCGGTGCGGCGGGGGCGGTAGCACGAGTGGCCGTCCGAGAGGAGGAGGCGGGTGCGGTGGTTGACGAGGACACCCTGCTTCATGGGGAAACCCTGCTTGTCGTTGCCGCCTGAATGTTAGCCTAGTTTGCGGTTGTGCTGCTGGCCAGAGACGAGTGTCCAATCCAACAACCTGTCTTCAATGATGGCTTCTTTCAGGATTTCCCCGTGCCTGCCCACCCAACATTCTGTTCGCACGACACATCGTCTCCTCCTTCTCCACCGCGGCCTCGGCCTCTCTCGCACTCATCTCTGGCCATCTCACGCGAATCGAATACGTACCGGTGATGCGGAAGACGTAGCCCTTCCACTCGTCACCGAGCGAGTCTGCAAAGTCAGCACAAATTCAAGTCTAGCAGGGCCGAGATCTGCATCTCGTGCCCACGCTGCGCTCAACGCACCAACGGCAACCTCCTGCGACATCTGCTTGTCGTAGAAGATACGGACAAGGCGCTCGTCCTCGATGTCGACGAGCTTCTGGGCCCCGGTAGCGGGGTTGGCGATGTTGAGCTGCCTGTCAGCGCTCTTCTCTACATGTTCATCCATTGCGCGCAACGCCCAACACAGCGGCGAGGGACAGGGAACAGGGAAAGGCCGTGTACACTCTCGCTCTCTTGTGCACGCTTCCGTTGCCGAGGCAGTGTAGAAATTCCACTCCACACAGTGCCCTTAGTTGTTCCCTTCTTCCCCCCCCCTCGCCGGTGTCGGTGTCGTGTTGATGGCGTCGCGCGCGGCCGCGATACTCGCCTTCATGGTCGGTAGAGGTGTCGAGCGCTGCTAGGGACGAGCAGAAGCTAGACTTTTGGTTGATGGATGAGGACTAGGACGAGCCGTGGACAGCCTCGAGGCGCGGTAGCGACGGGACCAGAATTTGGGATTTGGACGGGACGTCTGCGCGGCGTTATAGACGGGTCGGAAGCTGTGGCACAAGGCCGAAAATCTGGGAAGAGGCCACGTGAAATGTACCGCCACACGATCCGCCCTGTCATATCTCCGGCACCGACTCCTGCCAAACTTGGCCGTTCCGGGTTGTCACAGTTTGTGTTGAGGCCGGAATTCTTCATCCTTCAACCACACAACAAAAATGGGCCGTCTCCACTCCAAGGGGTGAGTGCACGCGAGCTGCGCGCGGCAAATGGCGAGGACAAACGCTGACATCGTAGCAAGGGTATCTCCGCGTCGGCTGTGCGTATGACACTAGCGCTCGGCGCGTGAATCGAGCAAGTACTAACTTGCAGCTCCCGTACCGCCGCTCGCAGCCGTCGTGGTCCAAGGCGACCCCAGACGAGGTCCAGGACCAGATCTTCAAGCTCGCCCGCCGTGGTCTTTCGCCCTCGCAGATCGGTGTTGTCCTCCGTGACTCGCACGGCATCCCCCAGGTCAAGTCGGTCACTGGCAACAAGGTGCTCCGCATCCTCAAGGCCAACGGCCTCGCCCCTTCGATCCCCGAGGACCTCTACCACCTCGTCAAGAAGGCCGTCTCGGTCCGCAAGCACCTCGAGCGCAACCGTGCCGACAAGGACGCCAAGTTCCGCATGGTCCTCATCGAGTCGCGTATCCACCGCCTTGCCCGCTACTACATCAAGAAGCAGGCTCTTCCTCCTACCTTCAAGTACGAGGCTGCCACCGCGTCGACTCTCGTCGCCTAAGCATCTCTTCGGATTTGGATGTGCATCCGATGCACTTGTATATCATGCGCAGGGATGAACCTTCATCATCTGGCTCCGGCTGGACCTAGCGCGGGCTTTGCCCTCTAGTGGTAGAGATACTTAGTACTAAACACGTGGTGATGCATCACGCACTAACTACTGACCTATGTAGTGAATGCATGAGTGTCTTCCTGGAACGCATGTTGCTACCGCTGGGTGTGATTGTTGCCAGTGGACAGGATTGTGAATGAAGGTGGCTGTTATGGTGATAGTAGTGGCAGTGTTACAGATGGTGGTGGCAGTGAGTGGCGCCTCCCTTGCTTCCTCCCCTGCCTGTGCCCAAGAATCACTGATACATGTCTATATTATGGTAGGTATACTGTAGCGTAGAGTCTCATGTAAAGGGAAGAGATAAAACCAACAGCCTCCGACTACGCCTTTAGCGCCGTCTGCGGCTGCGACTGCTGCGCCGCGAGCTCCCCGGCTCTGGCCGTGGCAGGCGTTTTCTCGGTCTCGTCAAAGCGGCGCTGGAGGGCCCGCGTTGCCTCGCGCCGCTCGAGCAGCTCGATAAAGGCCTTGCGCAGAAGGTAGTTGAGTGTAAGCATCGCATGCCGGCCGACAGTGTACTGGTTGATAGTGCACAGCAGGTCGAGGCAGTCGTTGCGCACACTTGCAAGCGGGTGGATGAGGCCGTTTGCGATGGGGATCAGCCCGCCAAAGTGCATCGGCAGGTAGGTGAGGAGCTCGACGACCTGGTCGTATGTGCGTACCTGCCGGACCATGGTGGAGAAGATGAGTTCGGCCTCCTTGTGGGTCATGCTGCGCGTCATACGCAGGCGCTTGACGTTGTGCAGTGCGTCGAAGCCACGGATCGGAGAGTGTTCTTGCTCGCGCAACCAGTCCTGTCCATTAGCTTATGATTTGGTCTGCGCTCACCTTCTGCGCCAGGCGGTAGCTCTTGGTCTTGCGCCAGGCGTCGATACGGTGTGCATTGCCGCGCATCTCGCGCTGTCTCAAGTCGTCATCGATGAACACAACGCCGCTGCCGAGATGGCCATCACGGTACGGCTCGTACAGCCAGCCTAACCGTGTCGACCCGAGATGCACCTGTTCCTGATACGCGACGAGGCGCACAAAGCGCGCAATGTAGTCGGTCCAACGGACGCGGATATGTGCTTCACCATAGTGAGCCTGCGACGCCGTGAGGATCTCCTCGACAAACTGGTTATCGAGGCAATCGGTCTTGCTGACGCTGTGCGCCTTGCTACCCGCCATGGCTGCATCCTCGTCCTTGCCGGTGCTAACGCTGCGCTCACTCGTGATGTCGCTCTTGGCGGCTTGGATGGTGCCTGGCATCTGCAGCTCCTTGCTGACCGTGACGCGTCCCGTCTCGAGGTTACACAGCACATCCCAGGTGGACGGCAGCTCCTCAAAACGCGGGTTGCACACTCCTGCGACGTAGCCGTCAAACTCTTCAAGCACGTCGAGCGACGCGAGGTTGGCATATGGGAATGCCGTCTCAGTAAAGCCTCGAAGAATCTGGCCACTGCCCGACACCATTGCGCACGCCGCGAGTACCATGCGCGCAACCTGGTTCGCAGGCTTGCCGTGCCCGAGGAAGATGACACGCTTGTGCGTAAGCATGGCGTTGAAGATGAGGAACACAGGGTGCGTGTATGGCCCGTTCGTGTGCAGCGCCGGGTGGAAGGGCGGCGGGAAAGGCTGGACGTTCTGCGAAAAGGTTTGCACCAGCTCGATGATTGAGTAGTCGCCAACGTCTTCGTCGAACACAGTCATCGGGATCCGGATGGGCACAGTAATCTTCTTAAACTTGGCCTCGGTCTCGAAGAAGTGCGTGTCGCGGGGCACGCCATGCCGCTTCGGTATGTCGTTGTACGACATGTACACCTGTGAGCTGCTGGACGAGTCCTTGCGCGAGGGATTCGGGCGGCTCGAGCTAATGCTTGCCGCACGCGTGCTTGCATCATTGAGAGACGCAACGTCAGCGGAATCGTCTTCGGCCGCGTGCGTGATAGCGTGCTGTCCAAACCGGTTCTCGAACATATCTTTCCGGTCGCTCTGGCGCAACAGAATCTGCTCGTGACGGTTCAGCTTGGGCATGCCTGCGACCGAGATGGCGTTGGCTGAATCGTACAGCTTGGCGAGCACGTCGGGCGAAGGGTTGTTGAAGTACTCATCGAGAGCGAGGAGGAGGAGAGGCTTGTATATACCGATGTGAGGGTACGGCGTAGCAATGGCCATGGCTTTGACCATGGCGCCGCGGCGCACGCTCTTGTCCTCCTTCATCCGCACGCAGTTGAGCACATACAGAAGGCCGCCGCCGGGAGTGCCGCGCCGCGGCCGTTCGGATGGCGGCAGCATGCTGACGCGCTTGGTCAACCGCGCCTTGTCCTCATGGCTGAGCATCGGCGATACCGACACGCTCTCGGTCTGCCCGAGATAGAAGACGGTCCAGTCCTCGCCGCGTAAGTGTGCGCCATCGGGGAGCATGAGCTCAGCAAGGCGGCTAGAGTCAGCGCGGACATCTCCCGTACTCACTGCTCCTCCGTACCAGTAGGATAGGGGTATTGGTGGGCGAGGGTCGCACCGGCATCAATATCAAACTCGGCAAGCAGGCAGAAATGAACCGCCTCCTCCTTGGCCGGGGCATCCTCGACACCAGAGTCGGCCTCAAAGTCGTCGGACGCTGTGCCGTCGGGCACGGTCAGCGTCATTGGCTGGGCGGACATGTGGACGTTGTGTCAACCAAAAAGGCGAAGTGCGCCTCGGGACTAGTGGAGAGTAGAGGGAGTGTGATAAGTGTGAAGTGAAAGGTCCAAATGTAAAGTGCGGGACTGTTCTGAAGACTGAGTCGCGTCGATCGGTCACACCCGCAACACTCATTAGACCGTTCCCGACCACGCGACAAACATGGGGTCCCACATTCCCATTCAAGCACCGCCGTGCCACGCACCTTCAACTTGGAGTGCAGTTCACAACATCCGCCTTCTCAGCATGCCAGAGGCCGACGCATACCCCCTTCTCCCCAGCTTAGGCTCGCGTGCGAGCTCACGTCCAGGGTCGCGAACACCATCACGGCCCTCTTCACGGCAATCATCCAGACCAGCATCGCGCGGCGGCTCTCGCGACCCGTCGCTCTCCGAGCTCGAGGCTGGCAGGGGTTCGTCAAGGCAAGGGAGCAGCCGAGTGTGTGAGTATACACCATGCGATCGTGGTGGAGTCGTTGTGACAGGAACTGCTGTGTCTGCGATCGATCCTGGACGAGATAATAGGTCGTGCTGTCGTCTTTCAGCGATTTGCTGATACAAGTGTTCAAAGCCCCAGAGGACAGCCATCTCTCAGACGATGATGACGAGGGCAACCACGACCAGGCTCCCCTCCTCTCGCGGGAGGACCGGACAGTGGGCCGCCCCTCCCTGGAAAATGAAATCGAGTCCTTCGCAGATGCCCTCGGCGACGGGCCAGCGGCCCGCGCAACAGGTACTCTTCTAGACGGAATAGCCAATGTACGTGGGTTGTGCAGGGGTTTAGAGAGAGGGAGAGCAAGTGGAAGGGGCAGCAATGAGGCTCACACCAGATGGCCAACTCGATCCTCGGGGCTGGCATCATCGGCCTACCCTACGCGATCCGGCAGGCGGGTTTCGTTACAGGTATCACCCTGCTCATTGTCCTGGCTGTCGTGACGGACTGGACAATCCGCCTCGTCGTGATCAACGCCAAACTCAGCGGACGAGACAGCTATATCGACGTGATGGCGCATACGTTCGGCCGTGCCGGCGCCGGCGCCGTCAGCTTCTTTCAGTTCGCCTTCGCCTTTGGGGGCATGTGCGCGTTCAACGTGATTATCGGCGACAGTCTGCCGCAGGTCATCGCCTTCGTCTTTCCCTTTCTCAAGGAGCATGCGGGCTTGAAACTGCTCGTGGATCGGCGGTTTATCATCGTGCTGTGCACAATTACCGTCGCGTTTCCGCTGAGTTTGCATAGAGACATTGTCAAGCTGTCCAAGTCCTCCGGATTTGCGCTCGTGTCCATGGGCGTGATTGTGTGTTCCGTCGTCTTCCGCTCTGTGGGCGTAGACCCGTCGCTCAAGGGATCGCCAGTCGGCGCCATCAGCTTGATTCGGGGGGGCGTGTTCGAGGCCATCGGCGTCATCTCCTTCGCCGTAAGTCGCTCTGCAAATTATGCCAACGCCAGTTCGTCTGCCACCACAACACAATGTTCATCTACAAGTCGATCTCGGTGCCGACGCTCGACCGCTTCAATGCTGTCACGCACACGAGCACCTCGCTCTCACTCGTGTGCTGCTTGCTCATGTCGGTGACCGGATACCTGACCTTCACCGACAAGACGGAGGGCAATATCCTGAACAACTTTGCTGCAGATGATTGGGTCATCAACATTGCGCGCTTCTGCTTCGGCGCCAACATGAGCACGACCATTCCGCTGGAGAACTACGTCTGCAGGGAAGTGCTCGAGGACTGCTTCTGGCGCGGCAAGCCATTCAGTCGGACGCGCCATGTCGCGTCGACGTGCGCGATCGTGTTCAGCGCCATGTTCATCAGCCTGCTTACCTGTGACTTGGGCGTCGTGCTCGAGATCGCGGGCGGGCTGAGCGCGACGGCTCTGGCTTTCATTGTAAGCTCAACTTGACAAGGAAAAGAAGCTCACTCCAGTTTCCAGCTGGCGCGTTCTTTGCCCTCACCCGCGGGCCGTGGAACTCGAAGCAGAGGCTCCCGGCCGTCGTGTGCGTCATCTTTGGCACCATTGTGCTCCTCATGAGCACTGGCATCGCCGTCTCCAAGGCGATGCGCGGCGAGGTGTCGCAGAAGAAGTGCGATTAGGTTACCTTGGCATCACTTGGTACTCCCCAGCAGCTCCGACCTTCATCTCACGAATTTCGATCACAGCTGCCAAAACACATAGACCCCATTGTATGCATATAGCGCTGCAGTGTATCCAATCTATTGAAGCGACGTGCGCGTCCCTGTGTCCCGTGGGCCCTCGCCGTTTGGTAGGTTGCCGTCACGGTCCGCGACGAACGACTGATAGATGCGTCCGAAGCGCGCGCGCTCCTGCGCACTCACAGACGGGCGCATGTTCATGAGCGCCTGGCGCAGGTGGCGCTCCTCGATGGCAGGCGTCTCCATCTTCTTCTTCTCGACGACCTCATCGGCGTCTCCCTGCACCTGGCTTGTCGATGACACAATAGTCTCGATCTGGTGTCAGCTTGCCGACGGAAGCAGTTAACATACCCTCTCTGTGAACGCTGAGCGCTGAGCGGACGTGACCGGCGTCTCCTCGGGTTGCAGCTGGTGGTACGCTTTGGCTTTGGATGGTTCGGCGGACCCGTTGGCCTCCTTGGCCTTACCCTTGCCATCGTCCTCGACCGCCTTGCCCTTGCCCTTGTCCACCGCCTTGCCCTTACCCTTGTCGACAGCCTTGCCCTTGCCCTTGGGCTCGTCCTCCGGGGCATTGAGCACCGTATGTACGACATCAAGGTGGGCGTTGTACACCAGAGCCTGCAGGTCGGCTCCCGAGAAGCCCTCCGTATCCAGCGCAAGTTGCTCAAAGTCGATCGACGGTGAGCATTCCAGCTTCTTGGTGAAAGACTGGATGATCTGGCGTTAGAAAGCTCAGTATCGACTGGGCTCACCTCAAGACGGTCATGGACGGAAGGCATGTCGCACAGGATCGACTTGTCCAGACGACCCGGGCGCAGCAGAGCAGGGTCGATCAGGTCAGGGCGAGAAGTTGCGGCAAGCACGTAGACGCCATCCAAGCCCTGTGCGCCGTCCATCTCGGTGAGCATCTGGTTGACCACACGGTCGGTGACACCGGTGCTGTCATGTCCACGCTTCGGTGCGATCGAGTCGAACTCGTCGAAGAACAGGACACATGGCTTTGCGGCGGATGCACGCTCGAAGAGATCGCGCACCGACTGCTCAGAGGCACCAATGTACTTGTTGAGAATCTCCGGACCCTTGACACTGATAAAGTTGAGGCCTGTCTCCTTCGCGACCGCAGACGCCAGCAGAGTCTTTCCACAACCGGGGTATCCGTACAGTAGGAGACTGCGGTCAGCAATGAAGTCCTTGTGCACTTACCCAGAGCGCAGACGGAGAGGGCACTTGGCGAAGATGCGCGCATATTTGGTTGGCCACTCAAGCGTCTCGCGCAGGATCGCGCGCGCGTCGTGCAGGCCACCAATGTCCGACCATCGCACATCAGACTTTTGCAACGAGATGCCGCGCAGGCTGATTGGCGTGAACGCTTCCTGAGCAGCGACAAAGTCGTCCATGAGGAGCGGTGCCTGAGGTCAGTCGGCCATAACAGCGCGTAGAAAGGAGCAGCTCACATCAACGTTCCCCTCCTTTGCACCGCGGATCATCGACTGCTGGAGCGCGCCTGTGACAAAGTCGTTCAGGTCCGAAGCTGCGTAGCCCTCAGTGAGTTGGGCGAGCGTGACGTAGTCGAGTGCCTCCTCCTCGCCGTGGGCGACCGGCGAGTCCTCCTGCTGCGCCTTGACGATCGCCTCGAGGATCTCTCGCCGCGTCTCCTGCTTTGGTGGAGGGACCTTCATGCTCTCGCCGAAGATGTGCTTGGAGGTGAGGAGGGGGTGGAGGCCAGCCGAACCCGTCGCCGTCGCGAGCACCAGCAAGCCCTTGGGCAGGGCGGGCGCTGCAAAGAGCTTGGTGAAGTGTTCAGCGAGGATTGCAGCGTTGGACGACGCTCCGCCCAGCTCGCTCTCAGGCCCAAGAATGAGGTCAAGATTATCCAGCACGAGGATGCAGGGGCTCTGACGGCGTGCGTCTTCGATCCACTTGTCCATCGTCTCCTTGAGCGAACTGACACGTGCGTCCGAGTCGAGCCGGCCGACGTCGTCGTAGATGACCTCGGCGAGCACGCTGCGGTCGACCTCCAGTGCCTCCGCGACAGTCTTGGCGATCGCCGTCTTGCCGGAGCCCTTTCCACCTGTGAGTAGAAGCGGGCGGGCATGGCCTGTGAACGCGCCGCGGCGGAAGTAGCTGAGCGCCTTCTCGATAGTGCCGTCGACACCAGCGAGCGTCGGCTTCTTCTCCGCTTCCACCTCGAGTGCTGGTGTGGAGCGGTGGCCGTTCACTTTCGTCCGTGACGACTTGGGCGTTGCCAACCCGAGCCTGGCATCAGATCTTGCTCCCAGACAACTCACTTGGCGACGCCCCAGGTCTTCCATTCCGGCTCCAACTCGCCAGACAGTACCATACACCCCGCAGGCATCTCCTCACATGCAGCGAGCCATGCCTCCAGCGGTGGTTCCTCATCCGACTGCTCCTCGCCCTCCTTGGGTGGCTCAGCCTGTTGCTCCTCGTCCTTCTTCTCCTCATCCTCAGCCCGCTTAACACGGAGGTTGACCAGGAGCGGTGTACCGTCCTGGTGCTCGCTTAGCCTGGCGCGGACCTTGTTGAGCGTCGCGGGAGCAACGAATGCCACCTTGTCCGAACCGACAGTGTGTGCATCATCAGCGGACAGCTCGACCGCGCCCCACTGTGCCGCGACCTTTGGTGGGACGACACGGAGGGTTGCGCCCTTGGTGGCCTTCTTGCTGATGTCCCCGCCCGAGTTGGCACGCGCAACCGGTGGAGGAGCGAGGACTTTTGGTGCCTCCTTAGGAGCCTCCTGACCGCGAGGCCTGGGTGCCACGTAAATCTCCGTCTCAAAGTTGACGAGAACCGCAGAGGATGCCGTGGTGGGCGGGTTAGTCGCGTCTGGCATGAGTGGATATCTGGCGTCGAAACGCACCGACTCGTATGCGGATCTTGGTCCGGCCCATGACCCAGACATCAATCTCCTGGCCCTTCTGGGCCGCGCGTAGCTGGCCCAGAAGGTTGTTTTCGAGGTAGTTTGCATTTTGTTCCTGGTGGGATGAGCACATGACATTGGTCCCTCACGCACGAGAATCTCCCAGTCGTCGGTAGAGAGAGGTGTGACGCTGACAGAACGCGCCTTGGTGGGGTTGTGAATGATGCTGATCTCGAGCTGGGCGTCAGAGACGTCACAGAAGGATACGTACAATGGTGCCCTCGGCCCACCCGTAGTTGAGCGCGACTTCGGGGTCGACCTCGATCGTCTCGAGCTGGCCCCCACCGATGCCAGACAGCGAGCTTGCCGCGGCCAGCCCGGACCACCCGAGGTAAGCAGCCTGGGGGGCGCGGCGTGAGCTCGAGGCTGGCACGAGCGGCGCAAGGTGGAGGATGAGTGACTGTGGGCGCTGCACGTTAGATCCGGAGGAAGGTATCGCCGATGCGACTCACGGTCTGGGATTGAGCGAGCGAGGCGTAGAGGGAGAGGGGGAGGTGTACAAGGTTGGACCGCAAAGAACGGTACTTGACCGCAGCTTTCCTCGCCATTGTTGCTGTGACTAGAGAGATGATAGCGATGAACGAAGCAAGGTGGAGAAGCCGACTTTGCCCAGATGGCGCTGTGCCGGCTACTGCCCAGCAGTTGCAGCCGTGCAACCCCAGGCGAGTGCATCGAATTTGGCCCCGTCGCTCCACCTATACCCGGGGAAGGGCCTGGTTGAGGAGTCGTCGATTTCATCCACCATCCCGACCTGTCACTATCCAGCGCCAAGACGCAGCCGTGTTCAACCTCGGTGGTGCGGCTTCGCTTAGGACTCGGGAGCCACTACTCCGCTTCCGCAGCGTCGGTCGGTCATGTGCGCAATGGCTGAATTCTTTGAGACCCGGAAATCGGTGCAATCGGTGGTGTGGCGCTGGACCGCCACCCGCTCACCCAACCACCTGTTGGGCGTATAGTACATGCCAGCTTATTTAGGTGTCCATCATCGACCGTCGCATCGACAACTGCAATAGCTGACATGCCGGGATGCGGTGGAGAGAAATCGTGTGCAATCTTGTCAGTGTCGTTGGCCAAGTGCCGGACACGGATGCATCCAGCGCGCAGCTCGGCGCAGGCACCAAAAGTCGTCTCACCACGACGAGTTGTCATGATCACGACACAACAATCCTGCACTGCTTTGAGCTAGCATATACACGCTAGTCTTTGTGACATGTGACAAGGCCAGGGGATCATGGGCCGACCCATGCGAGCGTCATCGTCCAACTGGAGACACAGACGATGCCATGGTGCCACTCGACCCCTCGCCGGGATCAATGGTCTCCCCCTGATCTCACTACCGGGGGCCAGTGCGTACAATGGACGGCCGGCCCGTGGCATGGACGGTGAGCTAAGCGGCCCCAGTCGCGTACTCGATGTCACTTGCAAACTCGACCTTATACGCAGGGCAGTCCCACGTGGGTGAGCAAGGCACTGGAGGCACTGACCCAGAATCTTTGGCGTTCCAAAGGGCGTGGCAGAACCCGAGAACCCGGAAGGCCCCTCAATTTTACGTGGTGGCGCCTGGAAACAATGGGGATGGGGTCGGACCGCAAGCGTGGGGTAGGAGTGTGGACGAGCGTTTGATGGGACGAGTCTCGCAGTCGGGCATTTCCTCCAGCGAGGACAATGAAGCCCGTCCGCGTCACGCGTGGCCAGGGCCTGCACTCGTCTGTGTACAAATCTCGGTCCACTCGACCCACTTTTAACAACCAAACTATAAACACACATGAACGCGGTTCAACCCGGCGCTTCAACCTCGGCCTCGACCTCTCAGCCCATCATGCAAGCTGGGCCATCCACTTCCAACCCCTCCCCTCCCTCACCCGAGGTCCCTCCAGTGAGTGACACCTGCTGGCGCCAGCTGACGCCAGCTGCACGACCTCCAGCCCGAAGTCATCGTCGTCGGTGGCGGCGTGGCCGGCTGCGCGCTCGCGTACTCGCTCTCCCATGCTGGCCGCAAGGTGCTCATGGTCGAGCGCGACCTGAGCCAGCCAGACCGCATCGTCGGCGAGCTGCTGCAGCCCGGTGGCGTGGCAGCATTGCACGACCTCGGCCTCTCGTCCACTCTCGAGGGGATTGACGCGACGCCCGTCGAGGGATACTGCGTCATCTCCGGCGCGCGTGAGGTCGAGATCCCATACCCCGACCTCGACTCGATCGTCGCTACCCCAGCCCTCAACGGTGCCAACGGGCATGCGAACGGCGTCTCGAATAGGCACGCCAACGGGCACGCCAACGGGCACGCCAACGGACACGCCAACGGCTACGCAAATGGCAACAGGCACCCCAAGGCCGAGGTAGAGGCCGAGTGCGGGCCCAAGATTGTCGTGCCGTGGTCGATCGAGACAGAGAGCGGGCGCAAGGAGGGCCGGTCCTTCCACCACGGGCGCTTCATCCAGGCGCTCCGCGCCAAGGTGATCAAGGACGCGCCAAACGCGTCCGTCCTCGAGGCATCGGTTCGCGACCTCGTCTACTGCCCGCACACGTCGCACGTCATCGGCGTAACCGTCGCGCCAAAGGGCGGCGACGGGGTGCGCAACATCTACGCGCCCCTGACGATCATCGCCGACGGCTGCTTCTCCAAGTTCCGCAACGCGCCTGGAACACGCATGCCGACGCCGGTCCTGCGCTCGCACTTTGTCGGTGTCGTCCTCAAGGACTGCGACCTCCCAATCCAGAACCACGGCACGGTCTGCCTCACCCCCTCCGGCCCCGTGCTCCTGTACCAGATCGGGTACCGGGCCCGCGAGACGCGGATGCTCGTCGACGTAAAGGGCAAGCTGCCGAGCGTCAGCGACGGGAGCCTCAAGGCACACATCCTCGCCGAGTACGTCCCGTACCTGCCCCCGAACATTCAGGAGGGCGTGCGCAAGGCGCTCAACGAGCAGCGCCTGCGCACGATGCCCAACTCATTCCTGCCCCCATCGATGCAGGGCCGCAGCAAGGCCATGGCCGGCGCGATCATGGTCGGCGACGCGTGGAACATGCGCCACCCCCTCACGGGCGGCGGGATGACCGTCGCGTTCAACGATGCCGTCCTCCTCACCCAGTACCTCGCGCCGTGTGACGAGTTGCCCGCCGGCCGCGAGGGCCTCGAGCACTGGAACGTCATCTCAGACCGCCTCAAGGACTGGTTCTGGCGGCGTAAGAACCTCTCGGGCACCGTCAACGTGCTTTCTATCGCGCTCTACGACCTGTTTGGCGGCGCGAATACCGACCTCGCGGTCCTCCGCGAGGGGTGCTTCAAGTACTTTGAGCGCGGGGGGGAGTGTGTCGCGGGCCCGGTCGGCCTCCTCTCCGCCCTCACGCCGCGCCCGTTCGTCCTCTTCTATCACTTCTTCTGCGTCGCATTCTACAGCATGTACATGCTCGTGTCTCAGGGCATGCCTGATGCCGCGGGCAAGCGGACACCACCGACCTGGCTCGAGACGCCGGCTCTCATCCTGTACTGCTTCCAGGTCTTCTGGACAGCGTGCGTCGTCTTCGTTCCCGTCATGGTGAGCGAACTCAAGATTTAGACATACTACCCATTCCCATCTCATCCATCGACTGCATTGGTATACCCCTGGCATTATTGTAGAGCATGTATATGACATTTCCCCTATAACTCGCGCATACACAGCTCAGCTGTACATGAGGGGTTGCTCCTGCGACTATCGACTATAGTTTTGGGCTTCGACTAGCTGCCCTCGTTGAAGCGCCGCACGACGTCAGACCCGGCAGTCTTTGCCGTCTGCGTCGCACTTCTATTCCAAATATGCGTTGGTGTAAACGCGCGCTGCTGGCCCTGTTCTACATAACCCGTGGGCGGCGTCGTGGTTGTTGGGGAGATGGGAGGTTGGATCCCTGGTGTCGGCGGCTGCTGTGCGATAGTTGGGATGCTTCCAAGCGGAGACATGGAGCCAAGCGCGGCCGGAGCACCCAGCCGAGGGCTCAATGGGGCTGGCACAGCATTGGCTGGAACGGTTTGGCGCCTCTCCCGATCGCGGTTGACCAGGGCGCGGATGGCCGCGATCCACTGGATCTCTTCCTCTTCCGATGGCGCGCAGAGGTCGAAGCGTCGTTTGTTGGTCACAATGCGAATGATATGCTGGTCTAGGTTGGGCATCTGAACGGTTGCCTCACGCTGCTTGCGCAAAGATGAGCCTCGCACCGGCTGCGCAGGACGGCTGTCATCAGACGAAACGTCAACGTCATCGTCATCGGCGTCCTCGACCGAGAAGACGTCAAGAATGGTCTTGATGGGGACAAAGTTGAGAGGGCGCAGATCCTGTTCAGTCAGCCTTGGCCATTGCAACCTCAAGCAGCTGTCTCCATTCACCATGTGGCTCTTGGAATAGGTCATTCCCGCGCTACTCAGGTAGAACCACCGTTTGCGCCACACTTCTCGTGCTGTCTTTCTGCTCTTCTTCATCAAGTACGTCGCAACGATGATCTTGTTTGGGTCTGAGGCTGGGGTGGGAACTTGCTGTGTATCAGACCAGTGAACGGTATCCGAAAAGGACGCCTCTTCATCGTCAGAGCTGATGAACAGCGGTGTCGACTGTGGTGGGCCCAGTGCGCTTGGTGCAGTGGGCTCTGCTGCTGCAGGAATCTCTCTGCGCGGGGTCGTCCTCACTGGTGTCTGGATCGACTGGAGGTTTGGTGGTGGGTGAATGATCGGGTTGGACAGGCGACGGTTGACGGACGCAGCACTGGGCGGCATTGCGCTGGGAGGGGCCGCTTTCTGTGATGGGGAGCGCGCCACAGACATGCTGGCCATCTGAGAGGACAAAGTGTTGGGGTTGGAGCTTGGGCTGTGCGCCCGGGGTTGCTGGCCAATGGGTGGTGGGGGAGAATACGTCGATTGAGATGGCGCAGTCCGATGGAAGAATGTCACTGCAGTCGGAGACATGGACGCTGCAGTAGTGGCAGACAAGGTGCTCGTCCACGTCCCCTGGTGAGTGTCGACTTCGAGCTCAGGTGGCTGTGAGCGGCCTGGAGCAGGGACAGCTATCGACTTGGAACGTCGGCTTTTCTCTTCCTCCCTCTCCGCCAAATGCTTGCGGACATTGTTGATCGTGGAAACCCAGTCTTCTCGTTCCTCCGCCGATGACGCTTCAAGGAAGAAGGTACGGTCGGAAGTGACAACGGCAAATGAGAAAGGGTGCTTGGCCTTCTCCTGTGTGACTGGCACAACCGAGTGGACGCTTGTGAGTTCGATCGCACGAGACAGCGAGTACTCCTGCAATGTCAGCATCGCTACACTAGCACTTCCATACCTTGTTGTCTTTGTAGTACGCAAGGGACGTTGAACGGAGCACGAACCACTTCTTCTTCCAGGCCTGAGGTCAGACGCCGCGCCATAGCCCCACTCACGACACCCACCTTTCGGCGCTCCTGCTTCTTGATCAGCCACCCAGACTTGTGAACTCGCTGGCCCTCGACGTCGGCTTTGCTGTGGGCGACGTCGCCGTCCGAGTCGTCCACGTCTTCCGGATCGACATCCTTGGTTTCACTCATACTCGATCCTTGCGTCTCCTCGATGGCGGTGAGGCCTGGAGAATGGGTACCGGTACCGGGAGACGCCATGGGTGAGGTTGCAAAGTGTGAAGCAGTCAAAGCGATAGTAGTGGGCAGTGACGAGGATGCAACGGAAGAGTCAGATTCGTTACCAGAGGGGACGGGCGCAACAATTGGCGGGCTCTGCCAAGGTCAGCAAGTGCAGACCACAGATTCCAAGGAGGGTCACACGAGAGCCAGTGCGTTGGATAGCATCCAGCATGTCGGTTGGTCCAACGCATGGGGCACATGTTCGGCTTTGGCTTACCTTGGAACATGTCGACAGACGGCGCTGCACCTCGGCGTGCGTCGGAGGTGGAGCCGCCTGAGGCGTTACGTGCTGAGTTTGCGCCATGGGCGCCCTTTCTGTAAGGGCGCGTCAGTCGACACTCGCGAGGCCGCGGTCCAACGAGCGACCTACCCAGTGCCTTGATCTGGACGGCTGATTGAAACCGAGAATGATCGAGACACGAGACGATGTGCTGACGTGAAAAAAGACGGGTGAGACAGAGCGTCTAACAGGAAGATGGTGGTGGTGATGGTGAGAGCGAGGGAGGAGCGATTGTGACGACGATTGTGACGAGGGATTCAATGACGAAGGAGCCAAGAACGATGGAGAGGTCGATGTGTGTGGTCTTTGTGATTCGACCTTCCCTCAACCCCAACCCCCCCGCTTCCCCTGGTGTGTTCATAGGAACGGGGTGTGGAGGCCAGGCACGGGAGCCACGTGAGGAAGTTTAAATAATGGCCCCAATTAACAAAGTCTGAGCTCACTTTGCCACCAACTCAATCTTCATCGCCATTACACCTGTGCCGACTCTCACCCAGGCTCATGCTCACAATACGCCAGGCGGCCATCAGGCGGTTGCGTTCCTCCCATGTCGAAAAGGCTCTGCTTCAACCCTCGCGGACGTTTGCTGCCACGACTACACAGCATGCGAGACCAGGATCCGGCAAGCCGAGTGGAGGAAGGCAAGGCGGCAGGCGGCAGCAGCAGCCATTCGGCCAGAGCAATGACCAGAACGACCGCGGCGCGTCTAGGTATCGAACTCAGAGGTCCGCTAAGGGCCGTATAACGGTACCTACCAAGCTGAGGCCCGGCAGCCTGCCTGGCATCATCTCTGACCGACTTGACGAGTGGGCAGCGTCCCAACGCGTCAAGGATCGCCTCGATGCGTTTGGCTTCCATCCGACCGATGCCACCGGACTGCTGCACAACTGGCGGGAAAAGGTTCAAAAGGACTTGGAGCTCATAGACAAGAACAACGACGGCTTCCTCGACCGCATGAGCGCGTTGGGATGGGACGCGCAGACGCTCACTCTCGCCTACGAGTCGGGAATATGGAGCTCGGTGTTTGAGGCTGCGTTCCTCCGCCACTTCCTCTCGTACGCCGCTATCGAGGGATCCGAACACATGCGTCTGCACACCAATGCCCTCCTCCAGGCCTCCGATGTCTCTGACTATGCTGAGAGTCAACTCAATGCGCGCATGGTCAACCGCGAGTTCCACCTGCACATGGGGCCCACCAACTCTGGCAAGACGTACAATGCGCTCAAGGCGCTTGCAAAGGCCCCAACTGGAGTTTACGCTGGTCCCTTGCGACTCCTCGCGCATGAAGTCTGGGAGAGGCTCAACCTCGGTTCGGTCGGTGGTCTGGACGGGCAACCTCGCCCTTGTTCGCTCGTCACCGGCGAGGAGAGACGGATCGTTGAGAACGGCCAGGACATGGTCAGCTGCACTGTCGAGATGCTGCCGCTGCACGGCCACTCTTCGGGCCAGCCGTGGGACGTGGTGGTGATCGACGAGATCCAGATGCTGGGCGACACGCAGCGCGGCGGCGCGTGGACTGCTGCTCTCATGGGCGCCAACGCCCGGGAGATTCACCTCTGTGGCGACGAGACGACTGCGGACCTTCTCAAGGCGATGATCGGCAGGTTCAAAGGCGACACTCTCACCGTCCATCGCTACGAGCGTCTGACACCGCTGTCTGTCGCCGATGACAGTCTCATGGGCGACTGGAACAACGTCCAACCTGCCGACTGTGTTGTCACGTTCTCGCGTACGAACGTCTTTGCGGCTAAGAAGGCGATCGAGAGCACGTTGGGCAAAAAATGCGCCGTTGTGTATGGTGCACTCCCCCCCGAGACGCGTGCAGAGCAGGCACGTGACTTCAACGAAGACACGGGCCGCGCGGAGATCATGGTTGCCAGCGACGCAGTCGGAATGGGTTTGAACCTGTAAGCAATCGCGCTCTTCCGCAGCTGACAGCAGCAAAATTGGCCGCATCGTCTTCGAGTCCTTGACCAAGTTTGATGGGAAGCAGGAGGTGCCGCTGTCGCTCTCGCAGGTCAAGCAGATTGCGGGCCGTGCAGGGCGCTTCGGCCAGCAACGCAAGGGCGAGAACGAGGACGAGTCGTCGACAGACGAGGTCTCTCACCCAGGCGGTGTTGTCACTACCCTGCACGAAGCCGACCTCCCCCTCCTGCGTGCAATGATGCCTCTTGCTCTCCCCTCCGTAAAGAGAGCAGTCATCGAGCCGCCGGTCAAGGCACTTGCTCAGCTGGCGCCCCTCCTGCCGCCCCACACATCCTTCCCCGAACTAGTGGGGCACTTTGAGGCGCTGTCAAAGCTACCGCCTCTGACGGTTCTTGCGAGCGTCTCACACCGCCTCCCACTCTACGAGGTGGTCAACAAGTATCGTGATGTGCTCACACTCTCCGAGTGTATCCAATTCGGCGTGGCACCCGTCAACTGGCGCGATCCCAAGCTCCTGTCTATCTTTGAGCGTATCCTCAAATCCTATGCGGATGAGATGAACGTCCGTCTCGAGCTGACTCTGTCGCCAACGGCGCTGATCAAGACCCTCAAGACGGTTGAGGAGACGCTCGCAGCCCTCCCGCCCCTGCCACGCCACCTCGGCGTGGACAGGCACTACCTCGTGCCACCGATCACTGTCGCCGCGATCCCCCTCCTCGAGAGCCTGCACAAGGCGCTTGTGCTCTACATCTGGCTCTCGTTCCGGTTCCAGCTCGCATTCCCAGATCGTGATCTCGCAGCGGCATACAAGGAACGCACGGAGAAGGCACTCGAGTCCTGCCTCGAGCGCATGCCGGGCGTGCGTCAGAAGACGCGCCAGGAGCGCAGGCGGGCCGTGGACGCGCTCTCTCACCGCAATGATGTGGACAAGCACGGGTCCGTCAAGCCCGAGATTGAGTGGGTCGCGGCCGAGCTCGCAGCGCGAAACCTGAGGCGGGAGCGATGGGGTCAGGTCGAATCACAGCACATGAACGCGAAGAACTACTTGAAACCGAAGGAGGAGCGTGAACAGGAGCATGGGCAGGGGCTGGAGGGGTTGGAAGATGGGGAGATGGACAAGGGGTCCAACTTTGACCCTGCGGAGGTCATGACCCCATTAGGAGGGGAGACGCGAGGACCAAGAGGACCAGGAGCGTGAGCGTGAGCGAGAGGCGGGCAGAGCATTGTAGCATCATTGTAGGCATATCCACAGGTCATGCACTCCTCATTTGCACTCTTCATTGCGTGCGACGGCACCGTCGCCCAACCAGGAGGCGGCTAGCTGCGTCCCGTAACTGTCCCCCCCCCCCCACTCCCCCCGTGTCCGGCTAGCAGTGTAATGTCTAGAGGCTCAACAACAAACCCCCGACAACCAGAGGCACCGGCGACCCAGGATTAGCACGTCGACCCGACCCAGACACCTCGGCACGCCATGCCGTATTGGCCGTATATATCTGCCGTATCGCGTCGCCGTATCACCGTATCACCCTATCTACAGAGTCTCGCAGTACTGCCGACGGCGTGCATCTCCGTTCCTGGGCCCCTGGTCAGTCTGGACCTTTATCCTGTTCCTTGACAGTTCCTTGGAATGGATGCATACGTACGATATGTGCAGTACGAGAGACAGAGGGCGGTACAAAATGTAGGATGGTACACAAAAGGTAAGACGGGAGGGCGGTACAAAGGGTAAGAGGGTAGGAGTAGGATGGTAGGAGTAGGAGTAGGAGTAGGAGTAGGAGTAGGAGTAGGAGTAGGAGTAGGAGTAGGAGTAGGAGTTAGGAGTATTAGGAGGCCAGGGTACAGACAATGTGGGCAGTATGGTGCCGAGTACGGTGCAATGTACGAGATGTACGAGTTGTAGACGGCGTACGACAGTGGACAAGACACGTACGACAGTAGACAAGACACGTACGACAGTAGACAAGACACGTACGACAGTAGACAAGACACGTACGAATCGTGTACGAGACGTGCGACTGTGTACGGCACCGCGGTGCACGACGGCACGTGGTTTGGGCGTGCGACGACGACGACGCCAGTTCCTGTATAGCAGGAATGTCATGAGTCATCATGTGTTGGTTGGGACGGCATGGAACAACGCATAAAACAACCAGAAAGAAAACAAAGAGACTGAGGTACGGAAATGCTGGTGACGGCAATGCAGTGCTACAGGATGCTCAAAGATGCCCGCGCTTCTTTGTGCCTTGCGCAAGGAGGCCTTCTGTTTCGTCTCGCGACTTCGTTGTCCCCCCTCGACACTGACCTCGCCTGCGGAGTCGACGAAACCCCTGACAAACCCCGCTCCACAAACCGCTGCCGTCGATGGATATCATGCGTGCCCATATTCCCAGATGTTTACAGACGGGAGACACGAGTGTGGCGGCGACGCCGACCGCCATCGGTTTTTCTACGCGTACAATACAATGGGCGAGAGAGGCGAGAGATACGCTATATATGCTGCTGCTGCTGAATGCGAGGCTATGATGCGAGACAGGATATTCGTGGGAGCCGGAGCCATGATGCGAGAATGGAGGATCTGGCGAGTGATGTAGAGTCATGGTGATCAGAAGGGCGGGTAGGTGAAGCCCGTGGGGAGGATGACCTGGCCGTCTGCGCGCGCAAGGAAGATGGTCCGACGTTCACCCAATTTGAGTACTGGCTCTGAAGCGGCCATCACCTCGTTACTAGCGGGTCAACAGTGTTGGCTATGCTATGCTCACCACCGCACTTCGTTGTGGACTGCGGGCTCGTCACCGAAGTACACGCCAAACCTTGGTGTGTTGTCGCTTTGCTTCTCAAATTGCTTTCCGTACCTTGGTGTAAGCGCTGTCTGAAGCTTCTTGACGACCTCGGTTACGCAGTCTGGAACACTCACATGACAACAAGAGGCATGCTCGACATGGATGTGTACTGGTGATTGTACTTGTTGGGGACCTTTTCGGCACTCATGTGTGGTGAGATGATGCGGCTCACAACCGGAAACGGCGTGTATGGCACGACGGCTCCCGTTGCAAAGGGTGGGATGTAAAACGAGTATTCAATCTGCTCGGTCGAGACAATGCTCCAGATGCACACGTCTCCGACGTCGATCGTCCAGAAGTAGCGGTCAAGGCCAGCGCCCGGGTTGACCGCCGCGTTAGCAAGGTGGTCCAGTGACTGCGAAGTATGCAGGCTGCCAATGTCATGGGAAGAACGCTTGCGGTGCGCGGGAGGCCGTGCGAGCGGGCCACGGCTACTCGAAGAGCCAGTACGCTGGCGACGCACAGGACCCGCTTCGCCAAGCGGCGGCAGCTGGATCTCATTCTGCAGCGGCGAGAACAGGGAAGATGACGATGGCTTGCGGCTGTGGGACCCAAAGTACTCGGAACTGTGCGACGAGTTCGGGCTCGCATCGTTCGAAGGAAGCCCAACCGAAACATTGTGCGGAGTCATCGGGAGCACTGTTTGTTGGCGGAACGGAGTGTTCGGCGCCGACGAACTCGGGGTCGCCCTTCCGTTGCGACCGGTCGCCGGAATCTGCTTCCACTGGCGATCCTTGGCAACAGTAACATGCTGCGAGCGCACCGTCTCCTGGTCACACGAAAGCCAGTTGCCAGCCCATCTGCGATCGCGGTGATACTCCTCGTAGTGCTTGGGGTTGTACACCTCAAACGCAACCTTTTGGAGCTGCGATACAGGATGTCCTGCGAGCTCACCATGCGGGCTTGCAATGTTGGGCTCGGTAGCAGTGCCGTCCATTCCGACAACGTCCGAACCGTCGTCTCCTCTGCGAATGACAAGAACAGGCGAGATGGTTCCAGTCTGGAGCGACTGGAGCACGACAGTTGAGTTGTAGCGAACAGATGGTGCGCCGTGGTGCGCTTGGATGGCGTTGGCTGGCAGGTTGGGCCACCCTTGGTTCGGAGACGCCGTGTTGCTCAGCCCACCTGGCTTGCTAGGGTCGACGAGGTAAATGATGAACGATTCCCAGTTGGTGGCCGTGACAGTAAAGCCCTGGAAGGTTGGATCCGCATTGACAACAGATGGTGGGACAGCTCCAGTCGCGGGTTTGCCGTCAGTCCCCTTGTACGTGGTCAGGTCACTCGGGACCGAGAGGTAACGTGTGGATGACGTCTGCGACTTGACGCGGTTGAAGAGAGCTATAGTCGAGCCGTGCTGGATAATGACTTTCGCGATCAGCGAATGTCCCGTTCAGACAAAACTCACGGTCCGCCGACTTGCTGTTCGACTTCTTCTTGCTCGGCTTGGATATCACTTTGATGTCCTTGCTGTGGAACGTATAGAGCGCGCCGTCGTTGTCGGGGTCCCGACTGACCCAATTGTGCGGGTTGGCATTGAGTGGCGCCTTGACAGTCACCAGCGCCTTGACTTCGCGGCGCTTACTGTCAATGTCCGAAATGTGGAGGTTCTTGCCGGGTACATTGCCGAGGAAGGGACGGTCTTCGGGTGTGATCATTTGCGTGTGGATCTTGTCATCTAGAGGCTTGTTGTCCAGGGTGGTCCAGGCGACGTGACCGTCCTTGGCCGGGGTTTCACCCTCGAGGCTGATGTTGACGCGCGGCGCCATCAACGGCGACACTGGGCAACCATCCTTGGTGGACGTGAACCAGGCATTGCCAACCAGCGTGGCCTGGGGATGAGGGCACAGGAACCGCTTCTCGTTGCCGTAACTCTTCTGGCCGACCTTGGGGGACATGATGATGATCTTACACTCGCCAAAGTCGAGACGGTTCGTCGAAGATTCGTACATGTGCATGGTGTGTTTGATGAGGTTTGCTGCATTTGGGTCATGCAGATGCTCAAGGTTGGACTTGACGTCAGGAGGGCCGCGCATAAGATGAGGTGGAAGCTGGTGCTGCGGTACCTGCTGAGGCGGTTGTGGGTGGTGTACACCATTGTGCGCTTGGGCAGCCTGGTCCAAAACCAAAGCCCGAATGTTGACATCCATCTCGTTGCTGTTCCATTCGTGCTCTGTAGAGCTCGTCGAGACAGAGGACTGGCGGCTGGTGAAGAGGTCACTGAAGCTCTTTGTGGGCTTGAGTACCTGGTGCGGGAGTTGCGAAGGCGAGATTGTACCTTGGTACATTGGAGGGGTAACGGTAGGAGGGGCCATGGGGTTGAGATCAAACGAGCCAGACGACGGAAGGTACATGCCTCCCGATGGCATGAAGCCCTCCAATCCCATCCCCGACATGCCGGTAAGCTCCAACCCTGATGAAGGCTGAGACAACGCCGAAGTAGGTTGCGGGAATTGTTGGGGCATCTGGAATACTTGTCCAGATGTGTCAAGGTTGAGCGCAGGGCGGTGGAACGAGTGATGCTGTTGGGGCGAGTGCTGCTGTTGTTGGAACCCATAAGGTAGCTGGTTTGTGAAGCCATAAGTCGCGTTGGGTGGTTGGGCAGGAGGAAGGCCTAATGACGCGGCCAAGTTGTTTAGTTCAAGAGCACTTGTCATTGAGCTGAGATCTGACGGGTTGCCAGGGTCGAGGCCAAGGCCATTGCCTTCCTGGGTGTGGAGAGGCATACCCATCTGCGGCTGTGGGGCAAACGAGACAGGCTGGATGGAGTGAAGAGTGGGTGGGCAAACAATTCGGAAGGGGCAAGGCAGGCAAGGGATGGAAGAGGGCGTCAGCATTGCAGACGAGCCTTATCATTATTAGGTGACACTCACCCCGCTGTGTTGCTGTGTGCTACTCCACATGCTTGAAGCAATGCCTGGAGGGAAGGGGTTGAACGCAAAAGGAGGACCGCTTGATGTCCCCGGAGCAGATTGAGGTTCCTGTGATTGAGTTCTCTGCCCTGGTGAAGCAGTGGTCGAGAACGCCGGGGTGGACGTCACGGACAGACTGGACGAGTGAACTGATGAAGATGGGTCGGATGTAGATGGACGAGTGTTGCCGTTGAGCGAGCTCGTCTGTCGCACAGAAGCTGTCATGTGTCAGCGATTGTAAACCCGATCAAAGAGGGAGAGGGGTGTGGCTAACAGTGCAAGTTGTCGGCGAGAAGGGCGTCCATGCCGAGTAGATGACGGGCGGTGGTGGATGGCGTGGAGGATGATGA
This sequence comes from Cutaneotrichosporon spelunceum, assembly GCA_030805415.1. Classification (NCBI taxonomy): domain Eukaryota; kingdom Fungi; phylum Basidiomycota; class Tremellomycetes; order Trichosporonales; family Trichosporonaceae; genus Cutaneotrichosporon; species Cutaneotrichosporon spelunceum. Next base: position 1,112,263 of record BTCM01000001.1, read on the forward strand.
CCAACGACCCAGTCTTTTAGGATGCAAAAAGCCGGGGTCTAGTTGAATGCAAGTGCCGGGAGCGGCGGGTGCAATGTCCAAGCGGCGTTGCTAGACTCGCATTACGCCGCGGCAGCGCGCTTGTGTGTTGTCGGGCGTGAAGGGGCGAGCGTGATGCCGAGGGATGGTGGGGAAGGGAGGAGAGAGAGAGAGAGAGAGAGAGAGGGGGGGGTTGAGACGGGGGAAGGTGAGGACAGAGGACACTGCTAGACAGGGCACCGCCTTTCAATGGTGGTGTGTTGAGTGTGTCGTGTTTGCGTGGAACGGTGGGCAAGGGATGACGGGTGGAGGAATAAAAGATGATGAATAGAGTAGCAAGACGAGTCGAAGGAGGAGCAATAAGATATGTGACCACGGAGTGAGATGTAGAGAGCCGAAAGTAGGTGTGGACAGTTGAATCGAGGGTTGGTCAAAGGTGCAATGGAACTGGTAAGGAGGGGAAAGGAGGGGGAGGTGAACCGGATGATGATAGAGGGGATAGACGCGACCTAAAGAGAGGATTGGGTCGCGACGAGGATGGTTGAAAGAATGAATGAATGGATAGGAAGGGATGGATGAGTGTAGAGGGGGATTGACGAGACGGAGATGTGCTGAGTGTTACAAGCGGCGACCGAGTTCCAACTGGGTGCGTTGGGTTGATGGATCCAAGATACAACCCAGGCAGGACACGGCAGGGGTGCCGGATCCCCTGGGGATAACAGGTGTGGGTGGAGAGGGAATGGAATGTAATGGGCAATTAGACTAGACGCTTACCCTAATTTAGATGTTACCCTTAGGTATCAAAATCCAAAGTGGTCGGTCGACTGTTTGTAGCGTCGCAACGAGCAACGGGGCCGAGGGATTGAGGGAGGAGTATGAAAGACGGGGGATTGAGGATGGGCGCGTTTGGTTGGTTGAACGCGCTCTTGAGGGATGCTTAGGGATGTCGTATGTGGTGGATGGGTTGAGGACAAGGACGAGTGGGTGGCGGATCGGTCAGTCCGCCGACGGAAAGCGCTTGGCCGGATATAGTCCGAGCAAGGTGGTAGGTTGTAGGCGGTACGCGCTTGGCGGTGGAGGGTTGAATAGTTGTATTCAATGTCTTTTGCCTTGATCAAGCTGCACAAATGTGTGTGGGCGAGTTGGGGACACGGAGAGAGAGAGCGAAGCAAGACGACGAGCGAGTGGGTGCGTTTAACAAAGTGCGTATGGATGCAGTTTGGAATCTGTACAACCGAGGTTGATCAACTGGGACCCGATACGAGGTTGAACGTCGTGGTGTGCTCTGGTGTGCTCAAGGTCCGTCCAGGTGGGCGGGCTCCGCTCGAGGTAGTAGTACGGCGGTTCACGAGGCAAACCAAGCAAGCAAAAACAGTGCTTGGTCAAGGGACGTGTTGAGGTCCAGCCAGTCCTTGTTCAGGGACCAATGTATGGGGGGAGTCCTAAGTGGGAGGACCGTTTGTCGGAGACGAGACGAAAAGTAGCGAGGCCAGACGAGACCAAAAGGAGCCGAGGAACCGAGTGGTAAGGTAAGGATCGGCCAATCCTGGGTACAATGCCAGAGAACAAGACAATCACCAAGACAAACCCAAACTCAAGTGGAGACCAGTCCGCCAGGTCCACTCTAAACGCTAATGTCAAGGCGATGGATTGAGGCCAAAGTGGCAAAAGTGGCAAAACGCGGCAAACTGCTTCAATGCCTAGACTCAATCAGCCCACAATCCTCGGCATGGACACAAACCTTGTCACGAACAGTACAGACCCACTTTTGGCAGTGTTGCGCTCCGGCCGGGCTGATACCCAAGGAGACTTGCTTGTCCCCAAGTGGTGGAGAAACGAAATATCGGCTCGCTACTGCGAGACGGCGACTTGAAGTGACCGAGTGTACAAAGTGTACCAAGTGTACCGAGTTGAGGTATCCACCAAAGACACTTGAACAAGTAAACGCGGGGTGGGCGCAAAACGTATGAAGAACAAGTGCTGGAGGAAGAGGAAGGGGGATGCTTGCACTCTAGGCAGCGTGATGCTAGAATATGTACCCAGCATACTAATGGCGCTGTCATTGAAAAAGTGGTACTGTGCAGACCGTGCAGGCTGGTCGTTGCGGTCGGCAGGCAGGTGCGCTGCAGGATCAGGCTCGGTCGGTCTGCACTGCTTGGCTGCCTTGCGTGTAGCTTGCAGCAATGCTCGGTTGTGGTTGTGGGACGACCGGGCAGACAATGGTGCCGTTGCCCTCGAATCCGTCGTCGTCGTTGGGTGGCAGGAACTGGGGAGGACAGCTCAGCCAGGGATTGTACGGTATACAACGGTAGCTTGATCCTCGAGGCATGAAGAGAGAGCCTGACTGATCTGTGCCTGGACGAGGGGAGAAGAATGACAGGGAACGGGCCAGCCGAGCCGGTTGGGGTGCGGAGCAGCCGTGCAGCAAGAAAAGACAAGAGGCAGGGAGGCAAGAGGCAGGCCGGTCCGTCGGCCGGTTAGGCAGCCCAAGGGAGAGAGGGAGAGGTATGTGGTCTGGAGAGCCATCTTGGCATGCCGTCAGAGGAACCGGGACAAGGTCTACCAGAGGTCAAGGGTTTCTGGGAACTGCGTTCTGATAGCAACGCCGGTGCCGGAAAACTACGCAACTGCCGAGAGGATGACGCTCAAACAACAATGGCGACGAGATTTGTTCAGAGAAACTAGAGCAGTGTCTCCAAGGGTTTTCAACCAAAGGCGACCAAACGGATAACGAGGAATGCTTCCATTGGCCAACGCCGAGTTCTACCGTATTAGCGAGCACTATCAAATACTGTACGGTACGATCCAACACCCCTTTGGAATCACTGAGAAGCCGGAACCCCTTGACACGCATGGTTGTTTTGAACCGAGCAATCACCGACAGTTAGGCATCATGGACCATGCCTGATTCGGTACACTGGCCAAGCCCTAAGGTCCGCCCCCCCCCTTGTACCCTTAGTACGGTATCGCCATGGGTATGAATCGTGTGCGTCGTGTGCGCGATGCAGCATGGAATGGCTGGGCTAGCTGGTGGGCTGTCGCCAGTGGGGCGAGTCTTGTGGGCCTTGTGGGCCTTGTGGACCTTGTGGGCCTTGTGGGCCTTGTGGGCCTGGCCTGTCTGTTGGCTAAGCTCAGCCCGCTAGAGATCTCGGGATCTGTGCAATGTGCGTGCGCACATTATTTTTCTGGGTCCTCCCAGACCATGCCCCTTGACCCCTGCGCCGCTGCGCTGGTGCAGGCTCCGATGCAGGAAATACCAACAGCTCCCACATACCAAGGTTTCGGGCGCGATCGCCGATGGTGCCCGCCCGTTAATCTCGGCTGTAGCTTTGGATGCAAGTGCTCAAAGTGAGAATACGCCGTGGCATGTGGTGCTGCTTCGAGGTCATCAGAGTGCCTGATTTCGGACTTTGCCAGCTTTTAGCTCTCATGCCGCAGGGACGTTGCAGTCGCAGTGCGTCACCGTGATGCCTCCGTGAGTGGGGGAGGGGGTTGGGTTGGGCCGTGGGGGAGCCCAGACCTCGGCCAACGCTCGGTCAATTTGTACCCTGCGCATGATGGCGCATCCTGGTATCCTGCGGTGGAAGCGCAACGAACATGCAACTGTGGCCTCGGACCAAGACACGACAGGACCGGGACACCACCCGGTTCTTCTGGCTCGGCCCGAAGACCGAGGCTCTGGGCTGGAGCTAGTGCGCTCGCAGCGCTTGGTACTTGGGAACTTGGATTACACCCGGTTCGGACCCTACGGCTAAAGCATGCCTCGAGGAGGGAGAATGCCTCGAGCTTGTCGTGGAGCAAGACTCGAGCTAGGCTGGATCACGGCTAGATCAAGGCTAGATCAAGGATCAAGGGTGGGGCGACCCCTGTCCCGGTACTAACCTTGTTCCTGGTCGTGTGGCCCTGTTTCACCTCATGCCCCCTTGCCGTAGCCCGGTCGTGCCGTCATCCTCATGTCGATAAAGTGTAGCATAATAGTCTTTCAACGATCGTTCCTGCTGCACCCCTCGTCAACGGGTGTCCGACGTCCAGGAACCCGGAAGAGGTCGCTTGGACGTCTGCGCCAGACCCGATCCCGCTGTCGTCTGATCTACAATCTCCTCGGACCAACGACGAAGGAATGTAACAGCAAGCTTACCGATTGCCGCGTCGTACATGTACACATTTGGGTTGGAAAAGCAGCAGTGCTAGGCGTCAATAAAAGTTTTGTCACGGCCCCACCTTTTCCGAGCGGTATTTGTGGTACATGGCACATGTCAAAGTGTGTGGAGCTGAGCAAGGTACATAGTCGACGCCCCACTGCACGCCCCGCTGCAGAGTCGGCAGGGCGATTGAGCGTACCGTGGCAGGCCCCACGCGCCATTTGCTGATTACTGATGCACATGACTGTGTGTTATCTCCGAAGATGACCCTTCTCCTGCGCAAACTCGTACTCGAGGTGCGCCTTTAGTGCGGGAATATTGGCGAGTGGCATCCCACACTTGAAGCACGTAAGTCGTTCGCGTAGCAGTGCCTCTTTTGCGGGTAGGGTCTATGTCAGCGGGATGGAGCGCAGCGTCCACGTACCTGGGCTCGATCAAGCCCAATCCCAGCGTCAATCCAGGCGCGCACCTCGCGTAGACTAATGAAGAAGCCAAGATCTGGCCGGAACGAGTTGTAGTGCTTCTTCGTTTTGAGGGCCGGACTGTGCAGATCGTCCGATATGACGTGCAGGTGGAGGTGACTGCGTCTGCATGAGACCATGCACAATGGCGAGTGGGAGATTGGGAAAGGGAAGGGTGGGGGAAAGGAGGGAGAGGGAGAGGGGGAGGAGGCGCGAGGGGGGAACCCACTGCATTGACGGCATCGCATGGAATCCCATGTTCACACCCCACGAAACACCGGTAGTCTTGACCATCTCGTCGCGTACCATCTCCTCGACCTCTGCAGCAGCATCCGCCAGCTGATCCAGTACCATTCGAGCACCGCTATTCCGCAAAAGGCTTGCGAGACTGTCCAAATCACTGTCTCTCATGCCAGGTAGGAGGCGCGGCATAACCAGCACATGATACGTCGCTTTGGGATACTTGTCAAACACGGCGATGGTGGTGGGCGTCTCGAGCAGCAGTGTAGAGGGGGGTAGAACCGATGGGCGCCCAAGGCGCGCCATCTCGCGCAGCGCTGTGAGAGCCATTACGAGTGGACCGGTTCCGTGAGCCGGTTCCGCCGGCCGGTGACGATATACCGTGCCCGAATCGGGAGAGTGGGCCGTGAACGAGGGTGGTTAGTGGTATCTTGGTTGTAACCAACATGAAACTACATGAGGCAAGGCTGCCGATAAGCCACGTTATCTCGGCTGACCGTGGGAAAGTAAACCTTAAGCAAACCAAGCAACGTAAGTGTCTTTTGACGGCATCGCGTATTTTTCTCGTCGCTCCACTCGACCGGGCTTCTCGGCTGATCACCGAGCTCACTAGTGCGATCGCCGAGCTGCTCCACCGACGGTCTTGCCGTCATTGATAAGAGGCACGAGTCCCGTAGGGCTCCAAGCACCCTAACCTGAGCTGTGGCTTGGTCCCCAGAGACCCGAATGCCGTTTGATGTCATTCCAGCGCTTCCATTGTCGAAGCATCCGAGCTGTTGGTTCCGCCGCACAGGCGTACGTCATTGCCGGAACGGCTGCAGATGGACCTTGCGGAGGCTTGACTTGAGGATGCCGGCTGTACTGGCTCATACTGTACTTGCATTCTATGCCGCACCTTTGTGATGACAAGCAAACAACACCACTTGGAGCCATGAATCATGTAAGTTCATTGTGATGGCGAGAGACTAGGGCACTGTGAGGGAGGGACGAGGGCTAAACGGCTGCTGAGCGGCCACTAGCTTGGGTGGGAGTGCTCTATTCTCGGCCACAACGACAGGTGTGGTCGAGGGTCATGGTTGTGGCCATGAGGAGTGGTGCCTTTGGCGCAGGCGGATACGTCCGATGGCAGCGAGCAGCGTACCGTCGACGGCGCCACTCCATTCTCAAGGGCCTGGTCAAACTGGTATCGCCTGACGTGCCGAGCCTAAGGCTGAGTCGACTGTTTTGAGACCGCCTGTTTCCATGCCGATTCAAACAGCGGTCAGCATTCCGGCCCCGGATGATCCATAACGACCCAGTTTTCTTCATCCAGTGCCTTTGGGCTCACGACGCCACGTCTCGCCCCGGAAAATACACCAAGCGCCCGCAAGAACTGTTGATCTTCGTGGATTGGGAATGCTTCCTCCGCTCGGCACAAGGCTTCTTCAGGCAAGACTGGCAGACCCCGCTTGATCATACCGGGGTGGTGTCGCCGCTCAAGCCTGGTGCAAAGCTGCTGCTGAATCTGGCTGGTTGACTGGATTACTGGAGCCATGGGACAGGTGGCAGTGGCTGAGGCAGGCAAGCAGACATACGCGATGAATCGAGGTAGCCAATTCAGCCTTGCATGAGCTGCGTGGCTCAAGCGGCAAAACATCGTTCCTGTACAAACACAGCCGCGTAAACGCCGTGGTTGAACAAGCAAGCCTGGGTCGGCGGCAAGGACGTGTTTACCCAATGCCATTTCTTCGCCCCAACTTGAAGTCCATGGCGCAGCCGGAACTGACCCTTACATCGCATCTTCCCCGTCCCGTCGCACCGGGCGCCGAGTGTTCCGACCAACAAAAGGAACGGACTGCGAGTTTCAGACCAACAACAGGAACACTCCCAGTCTGCAGACGTGCTTGTCGCAGTCAGACACGGAGCTAATCTTCCTACATAGCCCATGGAACAGACTGCCGGTGGTGGTGTCGCACGCGACATGTGCCGCGAATTGAGGGAGGTGAGAGGTGTAGAAGCAGAATTGGAATAGCTACACGCATTGCAGTCCTTGACACGCATTATTGCACCCGTGGGAAAGTGGAGCAGTTCCCACTGTATCTCTGCAACAATGGGTGCTTGGGAGGTGGATGGCCGCTGGCTTAGTACGCAAGGTGATCTGAGACTTGAGGGAAGAAGCGAGAGGCATTGCCGGCGTTGACACGCTTGTTATTAAGAGCGTCAGGTCGTCGCGAGGAATAGCTTTTGGGGATAATGGTTTCGGCCATTTTCAACTAACATGGAGCTGTTGAACGCTTCAACTAGCTCTGTCTTGATCGCTGAAAGCATAAAACTTGTCCTAGTATATTTACTAAACCACTAGGGGCTGACATATGCATCAGGTGAGATTAAAGACCCGGTCGCGATGTTGACCTACTCTAAATGAACTGTCCGTGGTGAGTGACACAACACTCCCACTCTTCGCCACACTTGGCCAAACAAACATCATACACTAAAGCGCCTGGACCCCAAAGGCCGGGATGTTGCTCACGCCGCCCCGACAGCCACTGACGGACAGTCTGTTTCAGAGCTTGCCTTTGACTTCTCCCCCTTTCCTCGACCGAGGCAACGACTTGGGTTTCATCGTTTTCCACTACCACTGCACTTTCCGACCCCGACCTATCATCTACCACTGTTGAGGAGAGAAGAATAATGCATCGAACCGAGATACAACTCGACTGGCTATAAACATGCCGGCGGAAGTAGACGCAGGAGCAAAATGCTCCCCCTGTCTCGATAACCACCCCTCCTCCAGAAGTACAGCAGCCTTCGCGGGCCCGCAGACTCCTTTCTAGCCTCTGCCAGAAGGTTGCATGTGACCCTATCCCAGTCGCTGCTTTCAGCCAAGACCGCTAACCCGTTGCGAGTGACCAGGCGTTGCCAAGCTCCGTCATCACTGAGACACACCTAGAACCAGTTGGGCTCGCGACGTATTCTATGGTCCCGTCTCTGAAGTGCGACATGCGTGGTGCAGTATTCTGGACCCCGGTCGAAATGACGTCACGGAACACCCTCCACTCTGAATGTCGTCACTACATCAACTGCGTTCCTACAGGCCATGATGCTTTACGCTTCAACCTCGGCCGTCCTGCCATTCCAACCCTCCAAGCCTGCTCTCTATTTGAACTACCACATCCTCTTGCATCCTCACAGCCCTCAATATGCCTGACAAAGTCGACCAGCTCATCGAAAAAATCCGTTACGAGGACGACTCGGAGGCACACAAAATCCTTCGCTCCTATCTCGGCAACAAGTACTCTGGCGAGGACGACACGGTGACGTACGTCTCCCCTCGGCCATACTAACGGCAGGCCGGGGATCCAGGCCCCAGGCGCAACGGGAGTGATTTACTGCACGGACCGCGCGATCGCAAACGGCTTCACGAACAACCAAGACCCCGTCTGGGCCAACCTCGGACAAGGAGCGCCCGAGGTCGGCCCTCTTCCTGATGGTCCTGAACGGCCTACTGGGATTGACTTTACTGAATTTGGGCCCGATATCAACGAGTACGCACCGACCACAGGCGTCAAGGAGCTTCGGGACGTTGTGGCTGTGAGTCCTGTGAAGATCACGCTCACACAGAACCTCTACAATGCGCAATACCGCCAGGACAAGGAAAGCAAGTACACGTATGAGAACGTCTGTATCGTACCCGGCGGGAGGGCAGGTATGTCGCGGGTCGCAGCCGTTATTGGAGACGTGTACACCGGCTACCAGGTTCCTGAGTACACGTCGTACAGCGAAATGCTGGGAGTGTTTAAGCGCCTCATCCCGGTCCCGTCCGCGCTCAAGGTAGAGAACAATTACCAGATCGACATTGAACAGCTGAGGGACGAGATCAAGCTCCTAAGCATACATGTCGTCGTCTTGTCCAATCCCCGCAACCCCACGGGACAGGTGATCGAGGGCGACAAGCTCAGGCAGCTCGTCCGTATCGGTGACGGTGACACAACCATTGTACTGGACGAGTTCTACTCGTGGTACCAGTACGGTGGGGAGGAAGGTAAGAGCGTTTCTGGAGCGCGGTATGTCAACGACGTGAACAAGGCAAGTGGATCTCTGGCCTGTCTGACAGGCAGGACTCGGTGGTAATCATCGATGGACTCACCAAGGGCTTCCGCCTGCCCGGCTGGCGTGTGTGCTGGGTTGTTGGGCCCAAGCCGCTCATCAGCGCGATCGCGCAGTCCGGCTCCTTCCTGGATGGTGGAGCAAACCACCCGCTCCAGCTGGCCGCCATCCCGCTTCTGGACCCCGAACGGGTCAGGCAAGACCGCGTCTCCCTCCAGCGCGCCTTCCAGAAGAAGCGCGACCACGTTCTCGCTCGTCTCGCTGAGATGGGCTTCCAAGTAAAGGTACCGCCGCAGGCGACGTTCTACGTCTGGCTCGACCTCAGTAGCCTTGGAGCGCCGTTGCACGACGGACTGACGTTCTTCGAAGAGCTGCTGAAAGAGAAGTGCATCGTCGTGCCAGGAATCTTCTTCGATGTCAACCCCTCTCACCGCCGGAACTTGCTCGACTCGCCGTGCAGGCACTTTGTGCGCTTGAGCTTTGGCCCGAACATGCAAGTCCTTGACCGCGGACTGGACGCGATCGAGCGGCTGGTCAAGAAACACGGAGAGGGCAAGGTTTTAGGCACTGGGTGGGTATTGGAGCGGCTGAGGTGAACCCGGAGACGGGGGACGGTGGAGCTCTGGAGACGAGGTCAGCGCGGGGCGAGGCACAGGGGAGACAGAGCTAGCAAGTGGCCAGGCCCTACGGGAAATATCGCTGCTGGCGAACAGGCTCGACTTGCATGCAGGAAGCCCCAAGCTGACTCCAGATACTGTGCGAGCGAGAACCACGACCAACACCCAGGCACTAAGGGGCACACAATCTAGAATTTGTATTCTGTCAGAGCACCTGTATATCGTGCTGAGCATCTGGGCTGCGACGTGCCTGCAGCGTAACCTGCCGTCGCACTCTGGGCAGCCTACGAATGCGTGGGCAATCCCAGCTACAGATGCGTCATGTACCAAGATAATCAGGGCCGGTTAGGGAGCGATTAGAGATTAGACCAGCCAATTTGAGTAGTCAGGCTGGTCGGGAATGGCCCATGTGGCGTGGCTATTGTCTGGCACGGCGTATGGTCCAGAGTGGTCGGAGTATCGTTCGGATTGACCGAGGTGAGCAATGATTGCTCGGGTGCCCTCTTGCTCCAGTTGTGGGTGCCAGCTTCGGTGAGCATGCTGCATCACCGAGGTGTCATGAGTGTGAACCGTATAAAATGGGCCAGCGGCACCTCACCACCCCAGCGCGTCGCCACTTGCACCACCAGAGTCACAGCACTAGTCAACAGAATATTACAGTAGATTCGACTACCTCGCGCCGACACGTACGAAATGTTCCGCACCGGCCTCCGCACCGCCGCCCCACTTGCCCGCCACACTCAAGTCCGGGCCACCAGCAGTAACGCGCACCGGCAACCAGTCAAGGGCAAGTTCCGGTCCATGATGGAGCGCGTGCCTAAGGATGTGTGAGTCGTCTAAACACAAGAGGCTGGCATTCGCCTATCTTTTCAAGCCCTTCAGGCCACTGACAATAGCTACCCCCTTATCATCGCCGTGTCGAGCGTGTGTGCCCTCGGCCTCTTTACGATGGGGTGGAAACTCTCGAGTGACCCCACCCTCCGCCGCGGGCCCGACCACGAGAAGAAGTCCAACTAGGACTCCAGAATGGCGAGCAGATTCGTAAAATATCGTTGTATTTCTTGCCCGTGCGCTGGCCCTAGCGACAACACCATCACGGATTGACTACTAGTCCCTGCGCTCAGACTATCGCACCACCGCACTGACGATCCCCACTCCCGATCTCACAAAGCTCACAGCCTCACGGCCTCACAGCCCTGCTGATACAATACATACACAGAACAACTAGTCTATTGATCTAGACTCTATCCCAAGGGATTTACTGCATGTGGGAGGGGAGGAGACGGAGCTCGCCGCGCTTCGAGTCCTCGACGAGATGCTTGTACATGACTGTTGTCAGCGTAGTCACAGAAAGAACTCACTCCAGCCGGAACCGCTACAGGCGAGGGTAACGATGGCAGCGAGAGGGTACACGTCGACGGGCATGCCGATGATCCAAGTCTTCCACTGATGTCAGTTTACGAGTCGAGGTACGACTAACGAAGCCGCCAGTGGGGGCCTTTGATGAGGACGACATGGCGCGCGCCTGGAGAGCACGGGTGGGGAGGGCACGGGTAGCGGCGCGGAACATCATGTTTGCTTGGGTTTGTTGGGTTTGTTGGTTCGAGAACCGAAGGAGAGTTGGGCACAGAAGTAGAAGTAGAACCGGTTGGGTTGATGGGTCTCAGCAGTGCCTCGACGCGCATCTTATACATCACGCCGTGTGCCATAGCAGTATGGCTCGGGAGCGCATAGGCATTGTCTCGCGACCACGCTCGACCCATGGAGGTGCTCATCGTCCACTGACGTCCAGATCCCCGCTCGAGGGTCGCCCAACTCATTATCCCCACCCGCTCAGCGCGTCAGCGGCTGCTATTTCACAACGCTGTCCTTGCGAACAATGGTTGTGCGGGGCATCCCTACCCCGCAAGACCACGCGCATTGCCGCCGGGCCGCGCCGGACCTGCTGATCATTAGCCCTGGGTTATTGGACAGGGCTAATCGGCCTAATCTCGCAGAAGGCCGGAACGTCCGGAACGTCCGGGTCCGGAACCTTCCGGGCAATGTTCATTGTCCCTCAGGACGGGGTTGGAACAATGTCGCGCCCTCGTGGCAGCTGGGTGTTCTGCATGATGGACAGAAACATGGTCTGTCCCAGATCTGTCGACAACCAGTTCCCAGTGCTTACTTGTTCTGTGACGTGTCAGGGTAGTCGGCTCGACCCCGCGGGGACACTCGGTACCTCGTGTTAGCCTGGGCGTGGGCTGGCTGCCGGTCTTTGTTTCGAGTCCACGAGCTGGTAACAAAGCAAGCCGTTCGAATTCCATGTACGGTGTTTCCGCTGCATGCGATCCGATCTGATGGGCCAACTCGCTCGCTCTGACCCGAGAGATATCGTGAGTGACAATATGGGACGAGACGTGAGCGAGAGCTCCCGGTCGGCGTTTCCGGTAGCCGCCGAGGACAAACGTACAGCGCTGTTAATTGAGGGTGAGCTTTGTTGTGTTAGGAGCCAGTGAGCGCGTGGAAGCGGCTTGGTCTCGACAGGGATGTTGTGGGGCTTGGAACACTGTAGCCAGCCAGCGGGTTGGCAGGCGATGGGAACGATCACGAGTACTCTCCGCCAGTGGGAGCGCACATGTTCATTCTTAGGAAATTGACACAGTCTTTAATATAGAGCGGGCGCTTCCGGACGAAACCAAGTCGATTCGGGCATACATGCATGCACTCATTCCTTACCCAGCAAGTACTCCATCCTCCAAAGTGTATTCTAACAGGTGTCGAAGCCGGATTGCTGTCGTCAGATATCGGGCCATTCAAGAGGTGCGTCGTCGTCGCCGAGGTCGGGTAGCGGACAGCTTTCCTGAGCCGTACGATAACAGGATAAAGACTGGCGTGGGTTCCTTCACCGCATCCCGTACCCCCTTCTTCTGCAGATGTCTGCCAATCCCTTGGAGACCATACTCGCGCACGTCCTTGTGATCAGCTGTAGATAACACAATGACAACGAGTCCGGGGCGCGAGGAACGTACCACAACTTGGGAGTAGGTCCAGAGTACAATTTGGCCCCTCCTCGTTGGCCCAGGGGTGCTAGTCGTCAGCGCCCTGGGCAACGATGTCGTGGGCAGGTCGTTGGATAGCTGATCACCCGCCTCACAGAACAACAGGCGGGTCTCCATTTCTCTTCTCATGCTGAATCTAGCCATTGACTCCCAGCCATTAACCTACTAGCATTACCCAGGCCATCGCCGCATACACGCGAACCTCGATGCTCGAGAGACAAATACCTCCACTAATCGGAAATGGCCGATCGGCAATCCCGGCAATCTGCGGCATTGTCAAGCCCAGATAAGATGGGCATGCATCCCCTTCCCACCACACCCACGACACTCACGACAACGACACTGAGCATGATCGCAGCGCCAGTCAACCTGGGAGACGAAGCAACGTCGCAGCTCAAGATCTGGAGTACCGAGCCACATGCCCGCTTCAACGACCAGGAACTCACGATCATGCGGCTCGAGGGCCAGTTCTACTGGCACACGCATCCGGATTCGGACGAGATGTTCCTCATCATCGACGGGGACGTGTTCGTCGAGACGCGCGAGGGGAGTAATGATATTAGCGAGCAGAGCGAGGCGCCCCTGACGTCTCGGTGGCTGCGGAAGGGCGACGTGTTTGTTGTTCCGCAGGGGACGGCGCATCGGAGTGCGGCGCCTGAGGGAGCTAGCGTCATGTTCGGGTTGAAGAAGGGGGCGCTGCTGTTCATGAAGGACGATGAGAAGGAACCAGAGGACGCGGGCTCGCCGGAGTGGTGAGTCGTTTTATGGGTGGGCTGACCTCAGACCGAAGTAGCGCAGGGCATTGTAGCTTGTCAGTACTGGTGGCAATGGAGGGGTTGTGCATGCTCAGGCTGTACGTGCCTTCAATCTGTTCCCGAGCTGTCGCCATCGTTGTGGAAGAACAATCAGAATGAGGACCAGCGTGGCGCCAAAAGCGAGTACGATGCAAACCCACAGCGCCGCGTGTATTTGCTTGGCGCGAGTTGGCTTTGTTCGCTCGGTTAGCACCGGTGAGCGGCGTCCGCGAGCAGCATGTTCCCGCCCAGTATTGTACACGCTCTGGAAGAGGGGTGCGCGATCGTCGGCCCAGTTGCCGAAGATATCTGCTAGCCAGACGACGCTGTCGTGGAGCGTGGCTAGTTCCTTGCGCAGCTCCTTGTTTCCTTGCTCGAGGAAGGCCAGGCGCTCATCTATCGAGACGTCTCGTTCTTCAGGAGAAAAGGCAATGACGTTCGAGATACGATCCAGAGCCGAAAGGAGGACATGCTGGTATGCAACGAGGGAGTCGGCGACGCGCGCACCCAGCTTCGACGAGGCGTGTTTTTCGACTGCGGCGACTGCGCGCGCCGCAATCGCCTCTGGCGCGTCGGTTAGCCACCATGGCTTGTACACCCGATCACGATGAGGTGGAGGATTGATGCAGATGACTATGTCAGTTTGACCCCCGGTAGCTCACTATGTTGCACCTCGCCGTTGACAAACTGGCCCTGGAAGGTGCCGCCGGCACTTCCACTATTGATGAGGAAGGCCTGCGGCGGCCCGTTATCGGGGGCGGTGGGACATGCTGTTCCCGGCACGCCAACAAACTCGGACCCTGGCAGAACTCTGTTGCGCAACGCAGTGAAGTCGCGCGCGCTGCTAATCACCATGGCGTATCCAAAGCGCTGGCCCGAGAACAAATTATCAATCACCGTGCCGCGTACACACTCGTGTCGGTGTCGTCGGACCACGAGCTTGGCCCGATCACGATGCCGACTTTGACAAACCCGGTCGGCGCCAAAATCTTGTTATTGTAGACCTTGGTCCCGGAGTAATCCTCGTCCCAGGGGTCGTAATCCACGAGGTTGATGCCTCCTAGCACCACCCGTGTGCGCGAGTAAATCTTGTTCGAATGGACCTCACTCCCCGCCGAACCGAAGACGACGATGGCCCCATCTGTCCTGTCGAACACGACGTTGTTCTTCACCACCGACTCTTTACACGCGAGGCTGATGCCATCTGCGCGTGGGTTGTCCCACGCCGGCTCCTCAACGTACCCGTCGTACTCCTCATCCCATTCCTCACCACACAGTCCCTACTGTTAGCCGCTCAGTCGGTGACCCACAATGACGTTATTTTCAATGTGTGCACGCGTGCAATGTTTCCGGTCGCCTTCGCGGATGTGTAGTGCGCTCCAGCCGCGGGGCTCGAACAGTCGGCACCCTGTCACGCGATGTCCCTCGCCGTTTCCCATCTCGATGAGCGCCTCGCCCAACGGTATGCGCAGCAGCTGGGGACGATTCCCGTCCACGATGAGATCTGAGACGGTCAGGTGGTCGCAGCCTGGGCAGTCGCTACTGGTGTCAGCCGAGTCTGAACGCGAACAGAAGCGGAGGGCAGAGAGACGGAGATGAAGGGCCAAGGGGAGGAAGGGGGAAGTAAGACGAAACGCGGCCTCACTAGATTGCGACGGCCTGCTACTCGCCCTGCACGATAAGCATCGCACGGTCGTCACCAACCGCCTTTCCGGCCGTGGTGAGCGTCGGCTGCAGGTCCGTAAAGCGAATGGGCGCGTACAGCGTGTGTACGGATCCAGAACAGAGGGTGACAGTAGCCCCGGCGCCACCTTGTGTCAGCGGCGCCCAGATTGCGGTTGGCGACATACCTCGACTCAAGGCGTCATTGATCGGCCGCTCGTCACCGGAGGGCAGACATTCTGGGTTGGCCACCGCTGCTGCGAAGCCTGCAAGAAAGATCAGTCGCTCTAGCCCCATAATCGCGCTTGGCGACGTTGCAGGGAGTGTGAAGAACGATAGACCTTCATAGTGAGCAATGGGCTGAGAAGTGTGCGGTCGAAAGCTGAGACAAGTCCAGTAGCGGATTGATCGTGCCTGAAGTGATGTGCTAGTTGCCACCCACCACCTCCACCTCCCACGCGTTTCCGCCCCACGTGTCCGCGTCCCTCGGTGGAGGTTGAGCGGGAGTTGGAGCTTGTGGTGATGTGGAGGCCCCATCCCCCGCGGGAGACCTGAGCCAACCGCCAGGCTCCTTCACCGAGGCAAGAGCAACCTCATCTCTGCATCACACTCCTCACAATGGCTTCTGCAGCAGTCAAACGCGCACAACGGGTATGTACCTGCGATTGCTATCCAAACATTAAATTGACCATAGGAACTTGGCGAGCTTCGCGCCAACCCGCTCACCAACATCGAGGTCGAGACTGACGGGGACAACCTTCTCCTCTGGAACGTGACCATGACAGGACCCGTACGTTCGTCTCCGGTATGCAGCTGATATAGGCGGGGCCATACGAGGGCGGCAAGTTCCGGCTCAAGGTCAAGTTCGGGTACGACTTCCCCTTCAAGGCTCCTTCTGTTCGTTGGGAGGAAGGTGGCGCTGACAGCAGCTCAAGTTCGCCACTAAGATGTACCACCCCAACATTGACAGTGACGGCAAGTGCGTCTGAGTTTGGGGCTAGCTGACGACAGCATCTGTATCGGTGTCCTCAAGTCCGAGGCGTGGAAGCCGTCGACGAAGATGGCCTCTGGTGCGTTCCCGACCTTGCTCGTCTCTGGGTGTGATTGACGTCAGTGCTGCTGTCGCTATATGACCTGGTCGAGAACCCGAACCCTGACGACCCGCTTGTTACCTCGATCGTGCGTATCTCTTGGCCAGGATTGAGGAGGCTGGAGAGTGTTGGCGAGGATTGGAGTGGGCTGACAGCAGGCTGAGCAGTACGCCACGGACCGGCCAGCGTTCAACAAGAAGGCGGCAGAGTACACCAAGATGGTGAGTGTGAGCTTCAGTACCCGCTGACCGCAGTACGCCGTCTAGACGTGTTGACAGCACCAGTAGATATCGGTCTGATGCACTGTTACATGATCACGTGCGCGCCTGCGTTGACCGGCTCCCCCAATAGTATCCGGCCTGGCTTGTGCGTCGGCAGGCAGTGCAGCCGAGCCTGCCGAGCTCTGCCGATCTGCGGAACGTGACTGCTTGACCTGTCTCACCCATGGCCCGGTAGCACAGCATGATCCATTCTCGGACCAGCACAGCCAACCTCTTGTTTCCCCGCTCTCATTCATCAGCGACCATCAGCTCAATCCCGGCGCATTCTCACCAGGCCGATGCAGAGCTCCTGACGAGGTCGCCAGACGAGGACAGGGTACATTTCGGTATGCTTAACCGAAACCCGACCACCGCAATCGCGACCATGTCATCGAGTTCAGTTATTCTGGGCACGGAAGCGAAGACGGCCCGTATGTGGTGCGCTTGTGCTTCTAGTCAAAACTGGTATTTGACAGGTGTTGCTGGTGTTGCGTTATCTTGTTGCAGTTGCTCTGCTTACTTGTTTTCGTCATGTGTGAGTCGACAACCGACGCGCTCACGCCGCAGCGACACCCACAACCGCACCCAGACTCAGAGGCAGACCGACGGCCCAAGAGTCCGACGACGACGACGTCTCGGTCTGGTCGTTCGAGGAGCAGTCTGGCGCATGGTGTTGCTTCCCAAGTCCCAGGAGGCCCAACTCATGCCAGGCATCCACGAGGACCAAGTCTACGTCCCAGTCGTCCATGTTGTCGCCCGCCCAGTCGTCGCCACCTGGGTCCCCACAGTCGCCACGGGAGATGGCGTATCGCCCTAATGTCATGTGCGTTCCGCACTCTACCAGCCCCGGCGCCAAAGCCCCAGCCCAGAACTGGCGCTAATTCCCGAACCACTCTTACCCTTGCGCCTTGGCACCCTTACCCCTAACCTGACACCCTCGGTCCTGTCGCGTGTCCACAAGGACGCAAGATCCACTTTGCCGTATTCATTACATGTATCATCCTAGCTCACCTACTCCCACGCAGCCCCCGCCACGGCCTTGCAGAGTGCTGTGTCCTCTTCTCTATCAAGCGTACTTTCCACTCCGAGCTCGAGGGCCTCGAGTTCAATCTCGCGTTCAATCTCGCTCTCGCTCTCGCTCTCGTCCTCCTCACCCGCCTCCAGCCATCCCCGCGCACGCGACACCGCCCTCTCCCACCCGCGCCGCATCTTGCGCCGCTTAGTCTCCGAGATACTCGGACTAAACAGCTGGCTGTCGGCCGTGTTAACGTCCTTCAGCGTCTCGGGGTTGTTAATGTCCCAACCGAAGAGACCGAGTGCATGCCCAGCCAACAACGCCGAGCCGAGGGCCGTCGACTCGCGCATCGACGGCCGCAGGACCTTGAACCCTCCAATGTCGGCTTGCAGCTGCATCGCCACGTCCGAGTTGGTTACCCCGCCATCGACCTTGAGCGTTTCGAGCTTGACGCCGGCCTCGCGCTCGATCACGTCTAGCACCGCTCGGGATTGGTAGCAGACCGCCTCGAGAGTTGCGCGGGCGATGTGCGCCGACGTCGAGTACGAGGTTAGACCGATGATCGTGCCGGTCTGGTGTCAGGAGCATAAGATGAATGGCTTACAGCACTCCGGTCCCAGTATGGTGCGAGGAGGCCGGCAAAGGCTGTGACAAAGTAGACGCCACCCGTGCTCTCGACTGAACCGGCTAGCATGTCCATCTCGCGTGACTCTTCGATCAGGTTCACCTGGTCGCGCAGCCTGGTGTCAGTGTCAACCCAACTCACGCTCACGTCGCACGCACCACTTGATCGCCGAGCCAGCTACCGCGATCGAGCCTTCGAGCGCGTACACCGGCGCCGCATTGGGACCGGGCTGGTACGCGACGGTCGTCAGCAGCCCATTGTCCGACTTGACGATCTCATCGCCCGTGTTGAAGAGCATGAACGCGCCTGTGCCGTACGTGTTCTTGGCGTCGCCACGCCGCAGGCACTTGTTACCGACAAGCGCTGCTTGCTGGTCACCAACGATGCCGGCAATCGGGACCCCAATGAGTGCCTCGACGCCCATACTAGCCGCAACCTTGCCGTACACCTCGGCGCTGGACACGATCTTCGGGAGGACCTTTTCGCTGATCCCAAAAAAGTCTAACAGGCCGCTGTGCCACTGCAAGCTCTTGAGGCTGATAAGCAATGTCCGCGACGCGTTCGTGACATCGATGATGTGCAGCCCGCCGTCCGCGCCGCCAGTCAAGTTCTGAAGTCAGCGAGCACGCACCAGTCCCAGCTTACGTAGACGAGCCACGAGTCGACGGTGCCGAACAGAAGGTCGTCAGCGTCGTTGGCCGCGCTCACGGCCTTGTGGTTGTCTATCATCCAGCGGAGCTTGATTGCCGAGAAGTACGTCGAGAGCGGGAGACCCGTGAGGCTGACAAGCGCATCCTTGCCCTTGACGCGCTTGCCATCGAGGTCGAAGCCCTCGGCATCGAGCTTGTCCTCGAAGTGCTTCAACACTGAAACCGTGCGCGTGTCATCCCACACGATCGCGTTGCACAGTGGTTGGCCGGTCTTGCGGCTCCAACACAACGTAGTCTCGCGCTGGTTCGTGATCCCAATACCTCGCACGCTCTCCATTTGCCACCCCATAAACTCGAGTTTGTACATTGCGCGGCTCATGCATTCGCGCATCGCGTCAACAAGTGCGTCGGGGCTGTGCTCGTGCCAGCCCGCGTGCGGGAGGATCTGCTCAAACTCGGTCTGGTGTTCCGTGATGATTTTGGCATGCTCGTCGAAGACGATAAAACGCGTCGAGCTGGAATCAGTGGATGAATGCATGGCCAGACTCACGTCGTACCACAGTCGAGCGACGCGATGAACTCGCCGCGGGCCAGCTCCCTTCCCTCGATGGCGCTGAATGCGGCCAAGCCCCCAAGCCTGCCGAGGATGGGATGCGAACCTGGTTCCACAAAGCTGCTTTTGCGGCTTGCAACCTGCTCGTTTGCGAGTGGCTGAGTGGGCGAGCCTGCACGCGAGAGGAGAGAAGGCGTCGGCGGACCAGAGTACTCTGCCTTAGTGATCGGACGAGGACCAGAGGCATGCGAAAAGCGGCGGCTGTCCCCAGTTAAGCTGTGGGTAGGGCGGGGCATGGCCAGGCTTGGTCGCCTGGAAGAGGCGGGGGTCGAGACTGGCGACTCGATGGCCGACTCGTCGAGGGGAAGCATGGTGATGGACAGAGGAGGAAGGGTTGTCACTTGGGGGCCAGGAAGTGATATGCGGTATGGGGTTGACGTGACTGGACTCGAGCGACTATGGGGGTGAAGAAGACGGAGAAGATAACAAGAGCGAGAGAGACGAGGTGAGTAGGGACGCTGCTGCAGAGAAAAAAGAAGATGGTTCTGGGGATATGAAAGGAGAGATATAGCAATCAGCAGCAGCAGCAGGGGTGAGCAGCTACCACTGGCTGCAGAGAGGCCGGACCGGCAACTATGGTGGAACCGGGCCGCGGGCCGGGGAGGCCGCTTTGTGGATGCTATACCTGTCTCATGTCTGATATCGGCATTTTAATGACGTGTATAATGAATAATGAAACAATGCCATTGTGATTTCAAGTAGCGTCAGGGGGAGACAGGTACGAGGAACTGGTAGACGGAACCAGGGCTCGGGCAGTCTCATAGGAGTTTCCCTGACATATATCGCATCCCGCAAACGCCAAATATCAACTCTGGGAATGACTGCCAAGGCCACTCGGAGGCCACCCGGGGGTGACTCGCGCACTCCACGCGACGACCCAACTACTCATTCACTCTCACACTTGTCGTCTCACAACTTGTACCCAACTCCTTCACCCGTCTCGCCATCTATCCACTCATTCACCCGCTCTATCCAACCTTCTCTTTGTACACACTCACGCCCGTGCACGGTATCTTACCTCCCTCCACACTTGACGCGCGCCCGTGCGAGTCCGCGGCCACGGTGTTACACCCATGCCGCCAAAACGAGCATTCTACATCGCTCAACACACACCAGACGCCTCCCCTCGCCTAGGACCACAACGCTCCCCTCCCTCGCCCATGCTCTCAATCACCCAGCGTTCGCTCCCCCAACCGGGGAGCATGAGCGTGCCCCGCAAGATCCGCCGACCACGAAAAATCCTCTACGTCTTCGTCGTCCTAGGCCTCCTTTATTGGTTTGGTATCCGCCATCATCTCGGCAAGGAGATGGAGGACCCACTCCCACTCGGCTTTGCACCCGAGCATGGCCACCGCCGGCGACCACGCACCATGACCTTTGCGCGTAACGGCATGGCGACGTTGAACCCCTTGCGACGCGGAGCGCCGCAGCCCGAGCATCCATTCTACGAGCTCATGGAGCGGGGCGAGGAGACGTGGCGGCTTGTGCGCGATCGCCAGAGCAAAAGCGTTGAACACGCAGCGCGCGAGTACAAGCGACGATACGGCATAAACCCGCCGGACGGGTTTGACAAATGGTTCGCATGGGCAAAGGACCACGGCGTCGAGCTCGTCGACGAGTACGACTTGATGATGAGGGACATTCTCGCACATCACGCGATGGAACCGGCAGCGTTTATCGCGCGCTCTCTGGGGCTCGCGAGCAGCGAGAAATTTACGTATCAGATCAACATTACACGTGACGGTGTCAAGCTCTCTGGCGAACGAGGCGATGCAGGGCGTCCGAAGAAGCTCGCAGAACTCATTAATTCGTTCCGCAGCGCGCTTCCACCCAACCTCAACCTTGCGTTGACAGGGAGCGACCACGACGTCAGCGGTGTCATCTTGGGTAAGGACCAGCGGAAGCGAGCCAAGGAGCTCGTGAGCTCGGGCCAGCACTTTATGCCCGAGGAGTTGAGACACTATGAGAACCCCCGGCGCACGACGGCGTGGGGCTGGTTCAAGGCCTGCCCGCTCGACTCGCCGGCCAACATGCTCTCTGGGGTCGAGGCCGGTGAGACGACTGAGAAGGCCTTCATCCACGACCACGTCGCGACGATGGACTTTTGCGAGTTCCCCAACCTCAAGCGCCTGCACGGGGCGTTACAGGTCGACCGCGAAGACCGCTCGCCGAGCATGCTCAAGCCGTGGTTGGTGCACTCAAAGCTGCCAGGCGACGCGAGCTTCCTCCTTCCGCCGCTCGAGGGCTTTACCAACCTGACTGACAAGGCGATTGCCGACATTGGAAAGTGGGAACACAAGGTCGACCCGCGCGTACACTGGCGCGGAGGCACGACCGGTGGCCTCGCGACCGGGGCCGACTGGCACGACCAGCACCGGTATCGCCTGCACCTCATGTTTAATGGCCGCAAGGGTAACGACAGCGACTGGGAGGAGACTGTTTTCAACGTGATGCTCCCCGACGGGCGGGGTGGCTACACCCGTTCCAACCGGCACGGTGCGCAGCTTGCCAGAGCGCTTGGCGACGTCAAGCTGAGCGGCGATATCATCGGCTGCCCGAATGACGAGCTGTGCAAGGAGATTAAGAGCGAGATTGAGACATTCCCTGCGCTCCCCTCAAAGAGCACGTGGATGTTCCGGTACATGCTCGATGTCGACGGCAATGGGTGGAGCGAGCGCTTCCATCGCCTCCTATCGAGCGCATCACCCGTGATCAAGATGACCATCTTTGCCGACTGGCACATGGTGAGTTTGTGTCAACGCTTCCGCTGACACGCAGGACCGCCTCATCCCATGGTATCACTACATCCCGATCCAGGCCGACTATTCAGACCTGTACGACGTGCTGGCGTTCTTCGTCGGCCCAGTGCGCGAGGACGGCACGGTAGACCACGAGCGCGGCCACGACTACTTGGGCAAGAAGATTGGCCAGGCAGGACAGGACTTTACGCTCCAGCATTGGCGCTGGGCAGACATGCAGGCCTATGTGAGTGATTCTGCTGATGGCGCTGATTCAAGATGTACCGCCTCCTTCTGGAGTTGCACCGCTTGCACCAGCTCGACCGCGACGGGGCAAGCTACCGCCCAACTCCTGACTCTTAGCATCACCGCGTAGCTCTTAGAACCTAGACTGTCTGCCCTCGGGATGTCATCTGTACACTATGCATGGATTCCTTGACTGCTAGCTTGTCTGCTGGTTTGTCTGCTGATTTTGTTTACTGCGTTGTCCGTCGTTCCGCTATCTGCTGCTTTGTCCTGATTCTGTTGTCGGTTGCTTCTGCTGTCTGTCCGTCTGCCTGCCGTCTGCCGTCTGCCGCCCTGCCGTCTGCCGCCCTGCTGCCCTGCTGCCGCCGCATATCCTACACGTAATGGCTGTGCCGAGCAGCGCGCTCAACCCGTTCCGCGAACGCGACATCCTTTCCCGTCACCCCCGGCGCCGGCTTGCCCTCCATCTGCAACCCAAGCGGCGGCATTGGCGTGTGCGTGTGCGTCGCAACGTACAGCACGTACCCGTCCGGGGCATCCGCGAGCTCAGCAACACCGGGTGGCAGGTCGGACGCGGGCGCCGCGAGCAGGAGTGGGTGGTGCTGATGTCAGCGGGGGTTGGAGGAGTTTGCAAGGAGTCATTGAGAAGGCGTCAGCAAGGAGGCTCTGCGGAGGATACCTTCCTCGCCGAGGCTTTATAACCTGTCTCCTCATTCCACCTCACACGCCATTCTCCTTTTCCACATTGTCACATCACGCACCACATCATCACACCTCCCACATATTCACCTCACACATCGTCACCTTCATCACCGTGGCAACCCCTCGACTCCCACTGGGTTTGGGGTTTCGTCATGGCGTCCGCATCAACAAAAGGCAGTTAATGGGCAGGAGATACAGTCTTATCCACCTTGTCCTGTACGCCTGGACATACGCCAGTCACACTCTTCCTCCTCCCGTGCCTCCCAATCTCAACACAACCAAGATGTGCCCTTCCCTCGTCCTAAGCCGGGCCCATATCACCCCGACAGCTTGTCGGTGCGCCATGCCTTTACGCACATCATCGCCTTCTTTACGCCGCGCCCAGATCAGGCCTGGCCCACCACCAACACACATCACTCAGATAACACCTCACCCACCGCCAACACGTCACCACAACACGCCCTGGCCCACCCACAACACCCACTCACGTCTAGATCCTCAACGACCTGTCCGATCGATGACATGGCTGCCACCAACGCACGCCACCCATCGCGATCCCTCGGGAACGCGTACGCGCGCACCAGACGCCGCCCCTGCAGATCCGCACTCGATGCTAGCTCATCAGCGGCAGAGTGTGGCATATCACGCAGCGACCCGGGGAGCACTTGCAGCCGCCATCCCACAGCGTGAAGAGGCGCAAAGGCTGCTAGGAAATCAGGCAGTGCCGGCAGGCGATACGGGGACGGGCGCCGAGCGCGTTCCGGGGGGCTGGGAGGCTCGGCGGAGCTCGACATGGATCGGATGTGCATGAGTGCTGCGCCCCACTGTCGTGTCGGTGGAATCGAGACGCACCTGGGTCGAGACACAGGCCTAGCTGCCGACGTCGACAGATACCGGAGAGCCCTAGGGAAGGCTGCATGGTTGCGCCGTGCGATGAGCGTCATGATGCTGATGTCGAGGTTGGATGGCTGATTCGAAAGCAGCGTGTGAGTATCATCCACGTGAGATGACGCGGGCCCGGATATCCAGACCGGTTTGCTGCCCGGTTGCTTTGGGGGGCCAGAGACCGTTCAGGGGGGAACGAAAGAGTACGCAGGTGAAATTGGCCAGGGTTGCGCCACTCCGCACGTTTCCAACGGATTTCCCGCAGGTGTCAACCTTGAATCAGACAACAGGGCAAGATAAGGCACCCTCGGAAAGGCGGTCGCCCGGTTGGAGCCTGACACGACTCGGGCCGTTCAAGTCACTGGGCGGATACGAGAAAAAAACGCAGCCCACCTGCGACAGTGCCTGTGCATTGTCGCCAAGCTACCACCGCCTTCAAGTTGGGGGCCGAGCTTGTGCAGTCCCGGGCGGACTGGCGACACTTGAAGCTGCGAGGCAGGGTGCCGGACCCACTGCGTCTGGCGTTTGGGATCTTGAGGAGGGGCGGAGCGGATCGACCACATCCAGTCGTGTGACGAGATTGGCTGCGGGGACTGGGGCAGGCTTGACTCCAAAGCAAGGCTTGGAGTCGACCCGGCAAGCTTTGCACTAGTTATCCCGAATCACCACGATTTTGGCCGAGGGTACCGGTTCCACCCACGCACGCTCCCTCGCTTTCACCCCATTGCCAAACCTTCCAAACCTGCCAGGTCTGCCAAATCCGTTTCTCTCCCCTTGGAGCAACTGCCGTTCGCCCGGAACCAGGGGCATCAACAACCCCAGGCCGCCAAAGCCGACTAATTCGAACCGCAAACTGTTCACACCAGCGCAAGATGCGCACACGCATCATGGATCGCCATTGTGCAGCCGCCCGAAAGCAAACAGGATCAGATTCGTGGATAAGGGGCGTGTCTGAGTGTTGTAATAGGACTGGGTCATGTCCCAGTCGAGGAAGCAAAGGGTTTTCTATGGTGATGCGTGCCTCGGCTTTGGTTGCCAGAGAACAGAGGACACACAAAGAGTTGCTAACTGCCGACGCCCTCGGCCCTAGAGGTCTTTGCTCATCCTGCTCTCATTTCGCCCCGCCCCGCCTCCCTCACCCCCACAGTCCCTCGTGTACCCCGCGCTCCGGGCTCTGTCTCTGCTGTTTGACACCTCTCCCTTCTCCTCTTTTCGAGCCCAGTCTCCTATCCAGGTCCTCGATCCGGCACGCCTACGCCTACGCCTACGCCTACGCCGACCGTCCACCCCCCCTTACCCCCACCTCAACCCAGCCTCGTCCATCCAACCCAAACCTTTGCTTTCTCTTCACCCATCTCCCATCTGCACCATTGCAAAATCCCGTCGGTCTCTTTGACCATCCCATCAACCCCTCCCTTCGCTCCTCTTCCGCCAGCACCCACGAGCTGCAGCGGACGCCGGCCGCAGCAGTCCAGCAGCTAGTCTTGCGCTCGCAGTCGCTCGCCCACCACATCCCGAACGGTGCCCATCATGACCACGACGCAGCAACCCACCCCAGCGCCCCACGCTGAGATGGCCCCCACCGACGTTGCGGCCGACCACGTCGACAATGCTACTGCTGCTGGCAAGGAGGACGGCGTCGTCGCCGTCGAGGTTGTCGAGGCGGGCGTTGCTGGCATTGCCCTCAGCAACGCACCGCAACCTCAGTCCGAGCTCCACCGCGCCTGTGCCGACGGCCGCCTTGAGGATGTCCGCGTCATTCTTGGCACCGGTCTCGATGCGCTCGAGTCGCTCGGTGAGTTTTCTTTTTCTTTGATGCCGTGATGGCGGTGGGCAGGGTGAAGCCGGCAATCCGACGAGCTCAACTTTTTTTTTTTTTCTCTTTTTCGGGCCAAGTGAGGCCCATGTCCCCGCAACATCACTTCGGCTTGTCGTCATCGTCATGTGCACTGACCTTCTACAGACATTGCGACTGGATGCACTCCTATCGTGCTTGCTGTCACTCACGGCCATGCTGACGTCGTCCGTGAGCTCCTCACGGCTGGCGCAATTGTTCCTCCGCCTGGCCTGACGATTGACCCAACCATGCTGTCCATCCTCTACCCCCACGCGCAGGCCATGTACGGCGTACCTCCGCCGTTTGCCATGCCGCAGTTCTTCCAGCCAGGATACTACGGCGGACCAGCTCACTTTACCCCCCGCAAGGAGGGCGGCTCGCCCAACGGCCACGCCAACGGAGCGGCCAACAGCGCCGCTAACGGCAACGCGCCCAACCTCCCGCCTGCGGAGGTCGCCAAAACCATCCCCTGCCGCAACTTCCCCAACTGCAAGTACGGTGCTGCGTGCATGTTCTTCCACCCCCACCCCCAGCCCGGCTTTTTCCCGCCCCAAGCGTACTATGAGGGCGGCTTTGTCCCATACCCTCCTGGTGGCCCCTTCTTCCCCGGTGCACAGGAGTTTGTCCCTCAGCAACAGGCCAACGGCACTGCCGAGTCAGTGTCCACTGGCGCTGATGACGCGGCCGCGCCATCAGAGGAGAACGGGGAAGCCGCGCCCAAGCAGGACGCTGCTGCTCACATTCCTTCGGCCGGTGCCCCAGCGTTTGTGCCCGGTGTGCCAATGCCGCAAGAGATGATGAACGGTTTCGTCGGCTCTCCTCCCGCCGGTTTCATCTCGCCTCCTCTTATGCCTGCTCAGGACCCTGCCGCGTTCTATGCCACCTCTCCGCCCCAGTTCCAGCCCTTCCTCCCCAACGGCTCTTACCCTGGGCCCGGCCGCAGGCAAAGCTTCAACCAGTTCAACACCGGCGGCGGGCACGCGCCCAAGCCTTACCACGGCAAGAAGCCATCGTTCTCGGGCGGTCTCAAGCCGTGGGGCCCGGGTGGACGGCCCGGCGGGTCGTCGCACCTCGGCCAGTGGAAGGATGGCAACCCGCCTCCGTGCGCGTTCTTCCGTGAGGGCAAGTGCAGAAACGGCGAGTTCTGCAAGTTCCCTCACCTCGACACTGAGGGCAACGACTGCAGGCACCCAGACGTGATCCGCGGCATCATTCCGCCGATGCCAACGAGGCCACCGCGCGTCCTCAACATGATGCACGGCGGCCGCTCGTATCCGCAGCACCAACAGATGCTGGCGGCCAAGCAGGCGCAGGCTGCGGCCAACGCCGAGGCTGCTGCGGCTGAGGACAGTGGGGCGACAACCGAGAGCGGCAGTGACAAGGGCTCGACGTCGTCGCCGGGTCTTCCCCCCAAGCCGGCAGGCGGTTCCCTCTCTTCCTCGCGCGCTGGCAGCCAGCCTGGTCACGCGCGCGTTGGGTCGCGTGCACACTCGCCTAGCGGGCGCCGTGGTGGTGCGCGGTACACGAATGGGCACACGTCTCGCTCGTCGTCGAACGGGGGTGACAAGAGGCACGTTCCGCCCCAGCGCATCCCGCGCGCGGACGAGTTCCCGGCGCTAGGCATGGGCGGTGCGCTCACTCCCAGCGCTGAGCGCCGTGAGCCGTCGTGGGGCAAGACTGCCGCGCAGGTGCTGAGCGAGCCAGCACCGGCCAAGCCTGAAGCTGTCAAGGAGGAGGGCGAAGCTGAGAAGGTTCCCGAGGCCGAGACTGCCGTGGCCAAGGCCGAGGAGACTGATGAGGTGACCGAGGTAAGTGTACCACCGAGTGAGAAAGCAAGCCAAAGAAACCCGCTAAGCCGAGCTGATTCAAGTCGCAGGTGGTAACGATGGACTCGGACTCTGAGGCCGACGCGGTCATTGTGTCTGTGTCGACGACACCGACGCCTGAGGCTGTTGAGGCTGCCGAGGCTGCCAAGGCCAAGCTGGCGGCCGTGTCCTTTGCGGCTGTCATTGAGACTGCTCCCGTCGCCCTCAAGGCGTAACACGCTGGCTTACTCCACTACACACTCTTGTCTGACATCCATCTCATCATATGTCCCAGCTAGCATTACTCGCTCCGGGTTGTCTGTCTTCCCCATCTACGCAGCTCGCTCGACGACGGTTCACAAACATTCATGCTTGGACTGTCTTTTTTTTTTCCTTTTTTTCCTGACTCGTTCACTTTTTGCCCGCTCTATCCCCATCGTATATCCCATGTAACACGCCCACGCGCCAAGTCGCTCATCTCTGCCGATCTGTAGGGCCATGCACGTGTGATCTGTACCAGGGTTGAGGTTGCTCGCGTCGCGTGTGCGTCGCGTGTGGCTTGCTCGGTGTGCTTAATTTGTCCCCCCCACCACCACCAGAGGGTGACAAGAGTCTGGAACTGTTTTCGATGCAAAACTTGAATCCGACGGTTGTGACGTGCTCAACCAACCCCACCTGTTCCAGGCAGGCACAATGGTCACGATCAATCCGTTTCCGATGGTGACTGCCATGTTTGCCGACTAGGGCACACCTGTGCACTTGAGCAGTAGAGTGGGGGCAGGACAGCGACCGGACTTTGGGACCTGGGGTTATTACTTTGCGCTTTGGGTGGGACTTGTGGTTTTGCCCTGTTGTGCATGCGCCGGGGTTGACGGTTTGATGCCAAATAAAAGGAGGGAAATTGCCAGACTTGGACTTTGCGCTCGGCCCCGAGCTGGGTCACCCAGGAAACTGTAATTCAACGCTGGATGCAAGTGTGTACCATGGGGGAGGGCTTGGATACTGGCAAGCAAGTCGACTAGTAACCCCCGAGGCTTGTAGATTCCGGGATCGAGCATGTTGGCGGCCGCGGCGGCGGCGGTCCAGACCTGGCTGTGGGTAGGCATTCCCCAAGTTGCACGCCACTGACTTGAGCTCCAAGGCATCAAGCGACAAGGCATCCAGCCATGTGGACCAAATTACCCAACTGGGCCATTGGAGTGTAGCGCTAGCGTTGGCCAGGAACGCACAGTCTACCAAGAGAGCCTGGAGCGTCGAGTGATGATTGACAATGTACCCAGGGGGGGGGGCATGTGTGAGGGAGGGACTGGGAGGGGAGGGATTCAGAGGGTAATAATGCTCGACAACCAGGACTCGGCTAGGACGAGTAGCACTGGACGCGTCGTCACGACCAGATTTCCCAATTGCCCCCTCCATCCTCCATCCTACATACATTCTTCAACGACGACGACAGCGACAAACGCTTGCTCCTCCCAGCCCAACACGCTCTCATCTTCTTCTCTCCACCCCTGCTCATCACGCACTCCGTGCACACGCACACGCACATCCCTACAACCAAAGCTCGTCCGTCAGACTGGCTCGCACGGCCTCTGTAATCGCTCTCGGCCTCGAACCTCTTGGCTGCTGACACGGCTTGTTGCTGACCGATCTCACCCCGCCGTCCTCGCACCACGCTGTGCCGAGATACTACCCGGGCCCTCGTCTCCACTTGCTCTTTGCAAGGTGCAACAAGCACCGTGCACTCTACGCAACCCCTAGGACTCTTGATCCTGTCCCTGCGCACAGGTCCCACCTCCACGGCCACCGCCGCACTGCGGGGTGCTCGCCACTGCTCTCCAAACAAGACACCAAACAAGACAGCAGGTCGGAATTGATCGCGCTGTCGCCGTCAACCCAACGTATCTGCGAGACGCTCTCGAACCGATAAGAACGGCGCCAACCCATCGGTACGAGGCGCCATCCCAGACGCTTGGGCCACCATTGTCCTCAACCCCACAACCTCGGGTACTCGCAGCACGGCGCACGCTCATGCCGGTAGCGCAAAGGTCGAGACCCAAAGTTCCAGCCCCTCTTCTCCGCTTTGCGCAAACCCGGCCACGCGCGTGATCACCCCTTCGAGCCCGAGCCGGCGCACACCCTCGCATACACGAACGCGCGCCCGCACGAGCCCTCGCCCGCTGGTGGCAGTTGACTTGACCGCCACACGCACGACCCCACTCGGCTCGCACCTGATCGCCTCATTCGGCCCAGGACGAGACCATTCAGGACTTTGGGACAGACGATTTGGTGAGTAGTGGTTGCAGAGACGGCCCGAGCAGATGCCAACCGGGTGCCGTGGCGCCGCGTTTAACAGCTGAGCTCGAGGCCGCCGGTGTCGCCGGTCGCGGTTTGTCGTCTGCCTCTGTCCCTCGGTCACCTGTGCCCCTTCTCTTGCGCCCCGGTCCCCCTTGTTCCCCTATGGGCTGTACCTCCCCCTTGGCAACAACGGAGGGGAGGACGTATAAATCCATGACCATGTGCTGACTCGCTTCGTTTCTTTTCCAGAACACCCCTCACTCGTCACCAACAGCACCACCGCCACCACCAAGTCTTTTGCTGTCTCAGCTTCCCCAACCGGACCAACCCTCAGCCGCACATCCTCACGCCCTCCCGCTCACGGCCCTGCCTACGCCTCCGTTGGCTCCGCGTCTAGACTTGTCCACCGCGCCAGGCAGCTCCCCGTCCCCCCACACCCATCCTTTGCCCAGCGGTGGCCCCACGTTCCGCAGACCTGGCGGGTCCTCGTCTAGGCATCATCCAGACTCGGCTCGGCGCAACTCGTCTTTGACCACTCCACTTGACCTCGCTCCCTCCGTAATCCAGTCAACATGCTCGCCTTGTTTGGCCACTCTTGCCTGCCACTCGACTTTGATTGGTCGGGCTCTGCTTCAACGCTCCGGGCCGCGGTATCCCTCGACCCACGCCCATCCGAACCCGTCTGTGGGGCCGACGAGCACATATGCGGTTGCACAGCACCGGGGTGCAAATGTAAAGTCATGACGGTCCTGCCTGTGTGCACACTGGTGAGTCGTCGGCGAGTATGATGCTGCAACCCCAGCACAAGCACTGACGGGCAGTGCTCTTCAGGCGACCACACGCGTTTCTAGAGCTCACGCGACACGTCCACGCCTTTGCCTAAACGCGACACGCCTACACGCCCCCCAGTGCGACATGCCGACGCCGACGCCCAATGCCGGCGCGGTGCGCCTAGAAACGTCCACGTCCTCATATCACGACACGACCCCTAACGTCCATCCGTCCATCTGGCGTTGGGCCCTGCACCGCCCGCCCGCCTGTCCGCTTCTACATATACTATAGTCCAGGATGTACCGTACATTATCCGCGCCGTTTGGCCTGGTGGCTTACATTTATTGACGCCCAGATGTTGGCCGCACATTCCCCGATAGGCAGTACTCGTTTTCTTTCCCCCGACCATTTTCTCATTCTTTTCTTTCTCTGTTCCTGTTCCGCTATGGCCTGTATCGTGTGTTTGTACCCACCTGGGATTCTTGCAACAGTATCAACTCGGGGTGACATTTCCCCGTCGAGGGTCGAGCTAAGGAATGCTCTCGGCCAATGTACCTGGGGCTTGTGCGCCCGCTCTTTGGCCGGTTGAACTCGAACCCAACTAGCAAATTCGTGAGTGGAGGATTGTGAATGGAGGATTGGATTGCGGCAGTAAGAAGGCATGTAGAGGATGGGATGGCGTGTGGCGCGGTGTGGTGTGGCCTGGCTTTGTGGCATGGCTTTGTGGCGTGGCTCTATGGCGTGGCTTTGTGGCAGGGAGGATGGCGGATACGGGAGGGGACGAGAGGAGGGGGAATCTGGATTCCGGCTAGGATGCTGGATTGTGTAAAACTCGGCCTGGACCGGGGCCGCTGGTGGAATGTGGCCGAGGAGGAGACGAGAGGATACGTTGAGGCAGGGAGGATATGGTCGAGGCCAGAGGGGCTCGCCAGAGGGGGGGGGGGCCCTCAGCCAAGCCCAACCACGCTGGTCGTGCTGGAGACCAGAGGACTAGTACGAACAATGGTCTGGCACCCACTACATTGCCGCAGTGGCGGCGGGTGCACGGCTTCATTTCGGGCAGTCGGCGAAAATGCTCTGCGCGGCCAAGGGACAGGTTGCCGGTGCGGCACGTCTGCTGATGGTGTGCACGGCCTCGCGAAGGCGAGGCAGGCACTGGCTGGGCTGGGCTGGCTGGGCTGGGAACAAGGGCAAGGGCTGTTAGGACCAGGCTAGGGGAGGACAGCTTGGGCTTGCGGGTCAGAGGGGGGCTGGATGATGGGGACTGGAGGCTGCGGACTGGGGGATTCGCGTCGCGACTTGGCTGACGGATGGGCTGAGAGCTGACAGAGGGGTGTCAGAGGATGTCGGATGAGCCAGACGAGCCGAAGAGCGGCCAGACCCAAAAGTGGTCAGAGCGGTCAGAGAGCTCAGAGCGGCCAGAAGAGCCAGAAGTGGACGGCGCCTGGCAAGACTGGCGCCAGCTGAGCATGGTTTAGGTTCGAGTCCGGGATGGCGCCTGCCGAGGCAGGCCAAGATCAAGCACAAGGACCACGGACCAAGACCATAGAGCAAGAACAACCACAGAGCAAGAGCAAGCACCACGGACGAAGCGACTGGGCACTGACCAGCGCCAGCAACTCGTACCACGCGTTGCGTGTCCAGCACTTGCTGTATCCATCGTCACATGCCGCCTTGCCTGGCTAATGCCACCGATGCCTCATGCCTGGCCGGTGGAATTCATGCCAGATCAGTCCTCGAACGTGCAGCCCGCCGGGCCCTGCGTCTGTTCTGGAGGCACGGAGTATGCTTTGCGGTCCGCGTCCAGCTGCGGCCGGGAAGCCGGGTTGAGGCGACTTGCCGCCATCCGCCATTCCTCTGCTCCCTCTCCAGTGCCCGCCTTGCCAATCCCTCCCGGACGTCTGCTGGTAGTGAATAAGTCTCAGTCCCCAGTCATCACGACCTGCATCAGTATCAGTAAGCGCGCCGGCTCTGTCCCTCCCTCGCACAAACAACAATGCAACCCTCTATCCCACAGCGACGGCATTCGCGCCCGTCGGCTCCCACTTCTTCCGCCCGCGCGCGGCCGACCCTCCCGACGCACCACGCGTCGCCCACCCCGACACGTCCTCGTTGCGAGCGCGCTTGGCAGGCCGTTCGTCCTGGAGTCAGCTTGCGTCTACTCTGCCACCACGTACCTTGCCCTTGACCTTGACACGCCGTCCCCCGCGCATCTTGTACCCTGCCGGCGCCTCCTCCTCCTCCCTCTCGGGCTCCTCCCACGCCGCCTTGCCCTCTCCGATCCCCGGTTCCGCCTCCTCGCCAGCCTCCTTCTCGCGCTCGGCGCGGCGCTCCCGCTGCCCGCCCACGCGCTTGTTCCGCTCAGCAAGCTTGGCCTTGCGCGCATCGCTCTTCCCTCCCCCGCCCGCCGTGAGCTCGACATTGACCCGTCTCCCGGCGAGCTGCGAGTGATGCAGGCGCAGGCAGGTCTGGAGCTCGGCGCTCGTGCCGAGCTCGAGGAACGCAATCCCGCGCGACTTGGGCGGTGCGCGCCCCGTCGCCTTCTCAGTCAGGAGGCGGACAGAGGGCGTACGGCCTGAGGTCAGACAGCAAGAGGCTGAGACATACCGAGCTCCTTGGCAAAGTGGGCAGCCACGTCGTCGCGCGTCGTCCTGAACCCGAGGTTGCCTGGTGTGAGTGAAATTCGGAGCGCACCCACCAATGAATAGGATGAAGCGCTGCTTCGACTCCTTGGTCTTCTTCGGCTTGTCCTTGTCCTCCTTCTTTGCCTTCTCCTTCTCCTTGGCCTTGTCCTTGGCCTTGCCCTTGTCCTTGTCCTTGCCCTCGTCGTCGGCGTCGGCGTCGTCGCGCTTGCGCTTGCGCTTGCCCTCCGGCTCGGGCGCTACGGGTGCCTCGTCAACCTCGACAGGATCGGCCTCGGGGACGTCGGGGATCGCATCGGCCTTGGCCTTTTGCCGCGCCCGGAACGCTGCCGCCTTTTGTTGCTTCTTGGACTGGGCCATGGTTGAGATGGTGTTGGTGGCGATTCACAGTGGAGGCATGACAACATCCAAATATTCAGGCGGGAGTAAATGGCTTACTACCCCACACATTACCCCGCCTCCACCCTCACTTAGTTCTTGTCCCTCTTCAACATCTCTGACAGCTCCGATGCTTCCCTCTCCGCCATAGCCTCGCGTAACGCTACGGTAAGCTACAGCAAGCAAAGCTGGGGCAAGCGCGCGAACACACGGACCGCGGCGCGAGGCTCGTCATCCCAGCTGTACCAGGCCTTTCCTTTCCGTCTTCTTGTTCTCCATAAAGGAGGCCAGGTCCTCATCGCGCACTCATGGTGATCTGGCACTGTCTCGGCTCGACCAAGCCGAGGAGCCTGAGTATGGCCCAGGGAGCACTGATGAGCAATGGAGAGGAACAAGGACGAAGGGACGCAGGGACGAAGGGACGCAGGGACGAAGGGACGCAGGGACGAAGGGACGCGATTTCAGAGTGCTCAGCTGATTGCTGACCATTACCATTGGCTGCGTTTCAGTGCTCTCCTAATTAGCCGGTCGAGCCAGGATCCTGCATAGCTCCAGAGCACTCTCCCCCCTCTGGTCGGGCCACCATTTATTGATCGCATGATCACTTGGATTACATCTTCATTCACTACACTACAATGCTGCCACTCCTACTCGCAGTCATCACAGTGGCGGCCGCTCGATATTTACCGCTCGTCTACCCTTTCGAGAATGAAATCGAATCGCTCTCACCTCTCATCCGGTATTCCTCGGGCCCGCTCTGGGTCAACCCGACCATCGTCAGCCGGAACACGTCTACCAGTTTACCTCAGCGTAACGTCACACAGGATGACGTGCCGATGGACGCCCCGGGTTTGTTCCCGCTGGACCAAAGCGCCTTCAAGCCGTTTCTCGAAAAGGGCTGGACTGCACTCTACGCCGCCGAATACGATGTTCGGTATCCCTACTACTACGTGAGCACCGGGGCGGTTGGGGACAGCTTTACATTCTCCATCCCATCTTCTGTCGAGGCTCGTGTTTTCGGCAAATCGATAGATGCACAAGTCAGTGTTGACGTCGACGGCGTCCAGCACCCAGATGTGCAAGTGTCGGAGAGCACGCTGGATTCCTACTTTGAGTTTCCCATCAAGAATATCCAACGAGGGCCGGGGCTGCTCAACGTCACCGTGACGCTCCGACGTGGGATGATCACCATCAGCCGTTTACGTTTCCAATTTCCTCCATCTGACTACTCGACCGATTGGTGGGAGTAGGTCTGTCCCGAGGCGATGCGCTGACGCGGACTCGAAGACGTGTTGGCGTACAGTCAAACTCGGAACGGGTCGTGGAGAAACGCGACCAAGAACGCAAGGTCCGAATACCTTGAGACGAGCGAGGCGGGGGCGAAGCTTTCCGTCGACCTGAAGCCGAGGACGGTGTTCGTCAATCTGAGGGGATATTCGAATGGCAGCTATGCGGTTCGATGTATTCCTACGCCACCCAATATGACCGACACCACGTATTACGGTTACACTAGCGAAGCCGAGGTAACTCTGTACTCGGCTGTGCTGGATGCTTCAACGAGGTACACGCTCGAGCTGACGAACCTGGCCAACACAACCGGCATAACGCACAGCAGGGCGCAAGTGCTCGGAAGGGCGCAAGTGCCCAGAAAGAGTAGTGATTCGAATCGGAAGCTCATTCTTGGGCTGTCATTGGGTCTCGGCATCCCTGCTTTCCTTGCCATCTTGGCGTATGTCATCTGACGACTCGAGTGCGTAGCGTCAAGTGTGCGCTGACATTAGGACGCTGCAGGATCGCCAGCGGATGGAGTCTGGCAAGCTCGAGAAGACCAAGAAGCTTGAGGAGGGCGAGGACGACGCATCTCTGCCGGCATAATGTCCCTCGGCGCATCTCTGCGCGAATAATGTCCCTTGGCGCATTTCATCATATTGTACCTACTGTAGCACCGCGCTCCAATACTAGTATCTAGCACCTGCTCCTGTAACGCCACAAATAACCGCCACAAAATCACCAAACATCGACCGATGGAACTGTGCCCGAGCCGCCCCAACGCGCTTGTCTCGCTCGCCCGTCGAACCGCCCGTACATGCAATACCCATTCGGATGTACATGTTGATCTTGGCTGCTGAACCATGAGCTGAATGAGCTTGCAGTGATACATCCAGATGATTACGATATCTTGGCAGGGGCGTTGCAAGTACCTGTGCAGTGCCTGGCCCCAGAATCCGAGTCCGTGGCAAAGCCAAGCAAGTGCAGGGCTTGCGGGTCAAGCCCCCCCCCCCCCCCCTATCTCCTCACGGCCGTGGCTCATCCCACGAGTCCCGGTATCTCCCTCAGCTCGAGCTCGCCCAGGATCTCGAAGACTCAAAACATCCCAGAGGTGGGCAAGGCACCGCCGGCCCAGGGCCGAAACGAGGAATGCCGCCCTGGGTCAATGGGCTCTGGGAGACGTGGCTGCTGCCTTGAGCATCCGATTTGTATGACAGGCTACGGGCTATATTGTGATGATAGAGTACAAGCTGCTGCTGTCGAGTTACAGCGCTGCTGAGACGGCACACAGGCCGCGGCTGTACACCGTCACTGCCTCCATGTCTGGTGTCATTGCGAGAGAAGCGGTCATGGGATTCTTGGGACGAGAGGGGAGGCAACGTGCTGGAAGTGGAGATGCTGGAGGTGCGTGGAGATGCGTAGAGGTGCTGGAGGCTCGCCGAGGTGCCCGACGCGCAAGAGCGTGTAAAAGCGCTTGAGAGGCGCTGGCTTTCTCTGGACAAAAGCAAGCGATATACACCCCACTGGACAGCATGTACACCGCTCTCGACAAACTTGATAAATGTTACATTCGGCCCCAGCCGAGTAGAGATGTAAATTGGTCCATGTTGTATAATGTTGATGCAGTAGACGCAGTCTAATGCGGCGGCAGGCTAGTCCGGTGACCCATGTCGAGTTCGGGAATGGCTGGTGGCAAGTCGTACGAGACCTTGCGTGTGTCCCAACTATCCTCGGACCTGTCCCTGGACATGTCGCCCATCTCCATGCGCTCGCCTCCCGAGCGGGCGGACACGGCCGTATCCTTACTCCCATGTCTGGAACGGAGGAAGCCCGTTGCGCCCTCGGTCGCGTCCGCCTCTGCGTCCGCCTTCTCGGCATCCATCTTGGCCAGCTCGTCGGGATGGATGCCGCTACGCGGGCCCGGCTTTTTGATTGCGCGCCAGAACAATGGCCATTTGCCAGTGTACAGGAGCGAGGGCGGGATGATGAGGGCGAAGAGCGCAAAGCCAATCCAGCACAGGACATCCCATCCGTTCCGGACGTTGTTGTAGATTTGGCCTCCGACGATGGCGCCAACGGCCGAGCTGACCGCGAACGCAAGGTTCATCGCGGCAAATTGATGTATCTCCGATATGCCTTGTCTAAACTTGGAAACGATGGCGACTTCGAGTGAGGCGACAGTGTTGAGAGCCGTCGCGACCGTGTTCGCACACGCAAAGTAGACTACAAAGCCAGCAAGCGACGACTTGAGCGTCATAAGCGGAATCCACGGTAGGCAAAAGACTAGGACGACGCCAATGACCCACTCTGTGCCGAGCCTGTCGCTGGCCCAACCTGCCAGCGGGCCGATGACAAAGCTCGGGACAGCACCAGCAAGGTAGATGAGGCCGACAAAGTCGGCGTCCTTGTGCCAGATTGCGTTGACGCGGATGGCCATGGTCGCGTCAAAAGCGCCGATGACAAAGCCAAAGGCAAAGAACTGGAAGAACGCTACGACGCCGCGGGGAAGCGAGACGAGCGCCTTGAGAACTCCCCACGGGCTCAGCTCAGGCACCTTGCTGTCCCTGGCCGCCTTTTCCTCGATGCCGGCGATCTGGTCCTCGGCCATGGTGTGCGGCGCATTCTCGATATAGCGCTGCAACGCGTCCGCCTCGGCCTGTCGCCCGGTCGCTGCGTACTCGCGCACAGCACCCCATTGGCGCGAGCGCAGGCGCTGAATGTCCTTGACCTCGATGATGAACAGGCGCGCGATCGTGTCAAGCGCGAGGATGATGATGACAAAGATGAACGGCGCATGCCACCCCATGTGCTTGTAGAGCGCGCCGCCGATTGGTGGCGCAATCGTCGCGCCGAGCGACAAACCCGTGAACGCGAACCCGAGGTGCGTCCCGAGATGGGACGGGTCAATGTTCTCGCAGATGAGTGCGAAACCGACTGCATCGCGTTAGCTCTGCCCACCGAGCTGTGCCAAGCAGCAGCTGATAACTCACCCGTCCACATGATACAACTCGACAAGCCCTGCACGAATCGGCTGATGAACATGGCAGCAAAGTGTTTTGGGATCATGAACGTGATGCAGCTCACGATCATGATGAGCACTGCCGCGATGAGCGGCCCCCGGCGGACCGGATACTTGTGGAAGAACCATGCTGTCGGAAACGTGCCGACAAAGATGCCGGCCGAGTACGCGAAGAGGAGCCACGACGTGAGCGCGGCAATATTGGACATGCCCATGTCGGCAAGCCGGAACGGCAGGATGGGTGCGACGATTGTGTACGCGAGGATGTCACTCATGATCCCGACGGTCACGACGGCCGTCAGGAAGATTGGGTGGCTGCGCCATCGTAGGCCCCACGGGTCCTTGAGACCGTGCGCGATTGTGCAGGTCTCATACACGCGCGAGACGGTGCGCTTGAGACTTGCGCCGGTGCCGGCGCCACCAGCGGACGGCGCGCCCGACGCACCTGACGTGCCGGAGGCGCGGTGCTTCAGCGGCTCACCGGGGTATTTGACGTCGCAGGATGCCGTCTCCTCGGAAAACGTGCCGGCGTGCTCGGGGAGCTTGCTGCTGTGGGGGGAGGATTCGATGGGGTCGCACGTCGCTGTCTCCTCTGACAACGTGCCCGGATGCTCGGGGAGGTGCCGGTTACGGTGCGCGGGCATGTGCTCGATGGGGTCGAATGACGTCTCCTCAGACAGTGTGCCCGGGTGCTCGGAGAGGTGGGTGCCGTGGGCGGGCATGTACTCGACGGGGTGGCTCTCCTCTGAGCGCGTGCCGTCGGTGTGCTCGGTGTGCTCGGGGCGCCCGGACGCTGGCTCCAGAGCTCGGGGTGGGTATGTCATGTCCTGGTGTTGAGTGATCGTTGGAGTGAGTGGGGTATGTAGATCGAGAAACCGGGATTTGGCCGATGGGCAGAGTGATCAAGTGAGGCGGCACAGTGATTATTGAGGCCGGCACCGTCTCGTTTCTCGTTTGCCCTGCGATGCAAGCGTTGCGAGGCTCCAGTTGGCAGTGAGAATGCAACAACGCAGATATTGACATGGCCCGGTGCCCAGCCTCGGCGCTCGAGCTGGAAATCATCTGCCGGGGCCTGGACACTGAAAGTTTACGGAGATGGAGATTTTTCTCCGGCGCAACCGCCCCGCTTTGTCAGATTTCGCGGAGAGTGACGCTGGATCGCGTTGGCCAGGCACCGAGCCGAGTCACACTCGGACGCGGCTGTCGTCCCGGCTCCCGCGAGGGCGGAATCCAGCTGGGTCTGGTGGCTGTCACGACCCGACTGGATATCGCTTGGGCGCATCCCGCTGCCGTCTTGCTGTATTCGGTGCATGCTCGAGGCGAACGATTGGACAAACGCGAGTCCAGCTTTGCAGTGTAGACTACGGCTCTGGGGTGTCGGCTACGTCTCTCTCAGTAGGTTACGACCACAGTGTCAACTACGTCTCCAGTAGCTCCGTCTCTCAAAGCTAGCCTCTCGTAGCTACGTCTAGCGATCACTGATTATGCCATGTCGACATGCCGACAACCGTTGCTGAGCAGTAACCACCCCAGCCCAGGTCCAAAGATTACGGCACCGCCCCCGAGTGACAGGCCCAGGTTAGAACGGTGGGAGTGTCTGCCCTGGGAATTGGCGGCGCTTAGATTTGGCTTCCGTGATCTCGACTAGCTGCTCTGGGTTAGCCTTCTGCTCTGGATTAGGCTGACGTGAGCCTACTCTGATACGAGGCAGTACAAGCGCGCCAGGGCCGAGTCGTGCCGTAAATCCGAGGGCGCGGCTGCATGTCGGCTTGCCGAGTGAGTTTCGAGTGTCACCGTGACAGGCTCGTGACTGGCGTGGGCGGCCGTCACCGTCCCTGCGACAGGTCCCCAGTCAAACGAGAAACGAGAAATGCGAAACGAGAAATAATCTGCGGCTGGAACTGTTGCCTGGGACTCGCCTGGAAATGTCAAGTATGCAAACAGGACACGCACCTGAGGTAGTGTGGGTGGGCTAGCAGGTCCTCCGCCAGGATGATCGGGCCAGTGATATCGGCCAACGGGCCAAGGTGATGCGGGCAATGAAGCGGGCAGTGGTACGGGCAGTGATACGGACATGACGCAGCCTCGTGTGACCTCGCCTCGTGCATCGCGCTAGCCACCAGAGGCCTTGCGTCCTGCTGAGAGGTCTGATTGAGGTATCGAGGTGAAGACAGAGGTAGTGTGCGGCACGAGTGTGCCCGTGTTTTCGCTCGGCACACTGAAAGAGTTGCTCATAACTCGGCAGGCGAGCTCGGCATCCTGGGAGGAGATAGCGTGCTTGGAAAGAGCTCGGACAATTGGGGAGCACAGGGCGAGCTCGTATGGAATGTCTATGGCAGGGCAATCTAGGATGTACCCGATCCTGCTTGGTCCACTGGTCAGTTCGTCATTGAAGCGCATTGTGCACATGAATTCTTAGACAGACACTCGGCCTGGCCATCACATCGACACTCTTCGACGTACGACAATAGCTGCTGGGCAGTGGCGTTATAGGCCAACATACGAGCTCGAGTCAACATCAGCACAACCAACATCAGCACAACCAACATCAGCACAACCAACATCAGCACAAGCAACATCAGTATAATCAACATCAGCACAAGCAAATGTCTGCATTCTGTATCACAACTTGGCACTAGTCCCCTCCCCCTCGCCATCCACCTTGGCGCGGTACGCCATGCGGCCGAAAAAGTCGAAACGCTCCCTGTTCGGGCTCGCGGACGCACTGCTCGCCTGGCCCAGTGCCGCGCGCGCCGCGATGCCCTGCGCGATAATCGCCAGCCGCCACAGCATCCATGCGCGCACCCACTCCAGGCCCGCGATCGGGTGGCTCCATCGCGCCGGGGCCTTCTTGCCCCGCATCGAGGGAGAGTTGGATGCATGCCACGCGTAGCCTTTGTTCATCTCGTCGACCCACCAGTGCTCAATGTCTGCGACCTGGGGGATGCCAGTCTCGCTCGACGGCACGCCCTTGAGCCCGATCATGAGGTTGGTCAGCCCGTCGGGCTTGAGGCCGAGCCGGTCCATGTCCCCCCTGGTCATGGGTTTGAACGAGAACGGCATGAGGACGTTGCCCAAGTCGGCGAGCGGCGAGCCGAGCGTACACAGCTCCCAGTCGAGGATGCCGATGACTCGGGGCTCGGTGGGGTGGAAGATCTGCATCAGCCAAAGTCGGGCAATTGAAACTCACAACATTGTCAATCTTGTAGTCGCCATGGACGACCGACGCGCCATGCACCGTCTCGGCCCGCGCGACAACCTGCGCCCCCCTCTCAAAGTAGGGCCGGAGCTCGGCCGAGTACTCAATGTCGCCGAGGGGCTTGCCGCCGTTGGTCTTTACTGGTGTCGCGGCCTGCGCGTCCGAGACCTTCATGAGCGACTTGACCTGGCGAGGGAAGTAGGGCTTGGCGAGCGGGTCGGCCGCGAACGACTTGTCGAGCTGCAGGTCGGCGATGGGGACGGTCGCGAGCTTGGCGAGTGTGGCAATCGCTGCGTGCCAGCTATGTGTTAGGGGAGTTGACGGTGTGGGGAGTAGCAAGTCTCACCAGGCATCCCGCTCTTCACGCGGCAGACTCTGCATCCGCACATCAGTAAAGATGCGGCCCTTGATATATTCCATCACGTAGAACGGCGCGCCCGCCACCTCGGGGTCCATGCACAGTGCATAAACCTCGGGGACCGGCACGCGGCGGTCGGCTGCGTCTGCAGGCAGGCGGTCATTGTACCGGTTCAGCGCTTGGAGAATGAGGAACTCGCGATCGACGCGGTGCGCCGTCTTTGAGAGGAGCTTGCCGATCGGAGCGCGGCGTAGGACGTATTTCTTGCCTGGTGTTTCGAGGAGGTACGTTGGGTTGGACTGGCCAAACTGGGGTCAGAGGGGACGCTGCAACGACTCACGCCGAACTGCTTGGGCTCGATGGGGCCCTTGAAGCCTTGCACGTTCTGCTCGAGGTAGGGGGTGAGCTTGGAGAGGTCGAGGGGGGCGCGGATCGCGCCGACTACTGTACCGTCGGCCATCCTGGGGTGGTGTTGGAGGGTGGTGGTGTTGGAGGGAGGGTGGTGGAACTGGTGATGAAGCTGAGAGCTGGCGCTGGGACCTGGCTGGGCTGACCGACTTGTTGGCCGAGAGGGGCGAGCTGCGACACGAGCTGGTTATAAGTAAGAGACTAGATGGTAGAGGTTAGAGGACGGCTCGATGAGGAGATGTGAGATGATATATAATGAGCCGGTGGTACGTCCCGGCAAGCGCGCGGAAAGGTAACCGGCGCCCACCGTTCCTGGATGGCCAAGCCAGCAACATCGCATCGCTCCAAGCAATCCCAGCGGCATGCTCACCCGCAGAGCCATGGGGTTGCAGGGATCAAGATACATGCACGGATACAGGTCGACACATGCACAGGTGCCGTCTAGAGGAAGCCCACAAACTGGCCGTTTGCGGTGCGGATCAGGCGGCCCTCGTGCTCGATATCTTGAATTGCCTGGCCGTCAGCGGGGAAAGGGCCGTCTCTCCTTCCGGGCCTTCCGGCCTTCCGCGCCTTCCCCGGGCTGCCGGGCTCACCTGCGTCATTGTGCGGCTCATCAACGGCCAGCCGTCACCACTCGCCAGCGGACGTCGATATGCACACATCGGCGGAGAAGGGTGCCAGAACTTGGGAGGTGTATCCGCCTTGGTCTTAGTCTCCGGGGCGCTGGGCGCTGGGGGTGTCGGCGCCGGCGGGGTGGCCCCAGAGCCCGTGGTCGCTGGGGCCTTGGTCCTGGGGTCAGATATGCCGAGGAAGACGCACTTTTTCTTTCTGAAGCACGACATGTTCGCTGCCTCCTCTTTGCGTTTCCTCGCAGCCTCCCTATCTGCGGCTTTGCGTTTCCTCGCCGCCTCCATCTCCGCTTCTTTGCGTTTCCTCACAGCCTCCATCTCCGCTTCTTTGCGTTTCCTCGCCGCCTCCTTGTCCGCTTCTTTGCGTTTCCTCGCCGCCTCCTTATCCGCCACGCGCTTCTGCTTGGCCTTTTCCCGATCCGAAATCTTCTTGAACGCTGCCGCCTTCTTTGCACGCTCGATCTCGGCGTTCTGCTGCGCCTTGATCGTTTTACTCATCCAGGCGCGTGAGAGGTCTACTTCTCGCTTTTTATATCGGTCCAGCGAGGCATAGTTGTCTGGGCGGGGGGGGACCTTGAGCTCCAAGATCTTGGGATCCGGTTTTAGTGGGCCGAAAGGCTCGTCTTTCGTCACGCTCAGCGCGTGCGAGTACGCCAGTTCGTAGGCGTAAGGCGCACCGGATGCGCCCGCGGGAGGTTTGGCCATGTGTGCGGGCTCGTACAGGGTAACCTGGGTTGTGGGTGGGTTGTGGTGGCGCGGGATGGAGACTGGTACACGGATATGGAGGTGGGGGTGGCCACGAGTTGGTGCGGGGTAGGGGCGGATCCAATGGGTGTCGGACCAGGCCCGGAGCATGTAATGGGTTGTGGGTTTACGTGGGCCGGGGAAGGGTCGCGAGCGCGATAGAGAGACGGTGGAAGGGTGGGAAGGCGGTGGAGAGAGGATGGAAGACAGTGGGGACAGGTGGATGAAGGCAAGGTGGAGGGAAGAGCAGTGTTGGGCAGGTGGCGATGTAGGACAGTGGCGTGGTCGAGTCAACGAGAAGCGCGAGCACGCCTGGGAAGCATGTCGAAGAAGAGATTGAGATGGGTGGCGATTCAAGTAGATAGCATGGGCCGCTGGCAGGGAGAGCTTGTTGGGTCTGGCGAGCGGGGTAGCGTCCGGCGAGTGTGCAGTGGAGATCTAGTCGAATGGGCCGCAGACGATGCCGGCAAGAGGCAGTACCAGCACACCACGCTCGACTGACCTCGTCTGTTGCGTCAAGCCCTTAGTTTGCCCAGATGTTTCGCCCATTGTTTGGCTCGCCCGGTTTGTTTGGCCGCCAGATACTAGGCACCGTAGACCACCCCAGTTGCTCCTTCCGCCTGGCTAGCCTCTGCCTTGCTGGATTCGTCAGCACCGACTCGTGCTTTGCCGGTTTCCATGCACGTCCTCGCGCGCCGCGCACTAGCTATTCGATACTGACTCGTATGTCACCGCTTTCAAGGCTGGTTACTCTCCCTCACCCTGCCCGCCCATCCGGCGTATACATGCACTCTAACAATGATATCAACCACACCCAGACAACCTAGAGCTACTCCGACTTGACAGAGCCGACGGTTGGGGGGAGGCCGTCGGCCGCAGCCGCAGCCGCAGCCTTCTCGCGGTTGCGGTCGCCGCCGCGGTGGCCTCCACGGCCGCGGAAGCTGCCACCTCCACGGCCACGGCCGCCACGCCCACCACGGCCACCGCGACCACGGCCTCCCTTCCAGTCACGGCGGCGCGCCTCCTGTGCCTCCTTGTGCTTGACACCGGCCTGGTAGTTGGCGCGCTTGACCCAGAACTCGCGCTGCTCCTCCTCTGCCCGTCAGCTTTGTCTGCAGGAAAACGTACCGCTCATGCGCTCCCACGTGACCGCGTGGCCGCCAAACTGGA
This sequence comes from Cutaneotrichosporon spelunceum, assembly GCA_030805415.1. Classification (NCBI taxonomy): domain Eukaryota; kingdom Fungi; phylum Basidiomycota; class Tremellomycetes; order Trichosporonales; family Trichosporonaceae; genus Cutaneotrichosporon; species Cutaneotrichosporon spelunceum. Next base: position 1,156,673 of record BTCM01000001.1, read on the forward strand.
GACCGGCGCCGACGAGCTTGTCGAGCTCCTCATCGGTGATCTTGGTCGAGCTCTGGTGCGCGATCGTGCCGACCTTGGCGCCTGCGGGCAGGGCCATGAAGACGTCCGAGATGGCAGTCTCGACAACCTTGGCCTTGAGGTCCTTCCAGTTGTCCTCGCCCTCGACTGTAAACTTGACCGCGCAGCCATCCTCGAAAGGCACCTCGGCCGGGTTCTTGATCTGGCCCTTGTCGTCGATCTCGAGAGTCACACCCTTGTACTCGAACGTGAGAGGCGTGCGCTCCTTCTTCTCGCGGCCGCCCTCGTTGTCGCCGTCCTCGCGCTTGCGCTTGTAGCCACTCTCCACAGCAGGGGCCTCGCCGACAATTTCAACGTCCTTGGGGATTTTGGCCAGGTCGCCGCTCCTGCCCTCGGAGATCCTGTTCATCTCGCGGAAAGCGTTGAACTTGCGAGGCCCGCGCTCGCGGTCAGGGCGCGAGCGGTGGATCTCCGACTCTGGGATGCCCTTCTCCTTGCACTTGCGCTTGACGTAGTCGTTCTTGGACTCGATCACCATCTCCTCACCCTCGATAAACTTGGGGTGGCTCTCCTTGTTCTCGAGGAACTTTGCCATTTCGGACGCGTACGCAAACTCGACGAAGACGGAACCCTGGTGGAATGTCAGTCACGTCCAAACTGGGTCTGTGCAGCTCGATGCGCTCCGTCCAAGACATACCTTGAATGCGCCCTTGCCCTTGCCAGACATGCCCTTGCCTTCAATGTCCTCCTTGCGGCGGCGGACGGCATTGATCTTGCCAAACTGCTCAAACCACTCCTCGATCTTCTCCTGCGTGTTGCCCTCGTTGTCGCCCTCTCCGAAGCCCTTCTGCGAATGTCAGCTCATCCTGATCAGAGCGTTCAGGGGTGACGTACCACATAGACCGAGCGGTCCCACGAGTCGGTAACCGGCTCGAGCGGACGGGCGCGACGGACGTTGGCACCGTCCTCGGAAACGGCGACGAGCGGGTGACTGCCTTCGGCCTTGGCAGCCTTGCGGAGTGCCTCGGCAACAACAGGGACACCAAGGGGCTGGAACTCGCGCATACGCTTGAACGTGAGAATGGTCTTGATGGGAACCCATCCCTGGTCGTTGCAGGCCGTGAGCGAGAAGAAGAACTTGTCCACGGGCAGGTTCGAGTCGGAGAAGTAGAAGTAGACTGGGGTCAGCCAACATCCAGGCGCGAGACCTACTCTGCTTGGCAGACTTGTCCATGGCAGCCGTGACCTCGTCAGCGGTCTTGCCCTCGACGACGGGGACACCCGTGGCGTCGACCTCGAGCGCAGGCACGGCCTCAGTCTTGGGAGCGACGTCGGTGGACATGGTTAGGTGTGAATTTGGAGAGGGAGAGGGCAGGAGGCCGTAGTTTGGTGATGAGCCAAGGAAGCTGATGAGAGCAGTGGATGCGTCAGAGGGACTGAATGAGTCTGTCTGTTTTGGCAACGAGTTGAAGTGTGGAGTGTTGACTTTGTGTCGATGTCTCCTGGAGTCGACCTCAAGTAGTCGCTTCCGCCACTGGCCGAAAGTGAACTTTTGCGGGGGCCAGACGGTGGCCACCGAGCAAGTCACGTGCGGTCACGTGCGTCTCGCGTGGGTGGAGGCCGTTTTGTTCTGTAAATTCCACGTATATTGATAAAGAAACGCTCCCGCTCGATCACCGTAGCCGCCAAGTGGCCGGCTAGAGAGCTCAAACCGGGAAGCGCCACAACAACCTGCCATCTCTCTGGCGCCTGATTTTTTAGACCCTGCGCTCTTGATTCCACTCTTCTTGCGCGCTGACATTCACCATTCAATGTGCTAATTACCCTGGACACTTCATGAACCACTGCCATCTGACCAATCACTGACTGGATCCTATTCGGCCAGCCATCCCCCAAGTACATATCTATCCACCCTTGCCACTCTCTTCACTTTCTTCCCTCCTCCCACCCCATCTTCCTACCGAGCTGCCGGCCAGTTCGCTCACTCACCTCTAGACGAGGAGCCATCTCATCACCTCTTGAAGAGGCCGTCGACCGGTTCGACCCCCCCATCCACCCTCCAGCATGTTCCACCTCCTCTTCCTTCCCTCGGCGCAGGCGCTCACCCCCACCCCCCGGTGGGGCCATCGTGCAGCTTACATCGACTCCCAGCAGGCAATGTACGTTGTCGGCGGCAGCGTAGCTGGCACCGGCACCCAGATCACCAACGACGTCCTTGTGCTCCCCCTCAACGCGTCGGCCGCCTGGACTGAGGGCCCGACCACCGGCCTGCCAGCCCACGCCTTTGCCTCGATGGCAGTGCAGGACAACACGCTCGTCGTCGTGGGTGGTATGACGGCATCGTGCGCTTTGGACTCGATTACGCACTCCCTCAACCTCTCAAAGGCCGAGTGGACATCCGCCACGCCCGCCGCCATACACCGCCGGCATGGCGCGGCTGCCGTCCCCACGCAGGACGGGATTATGGTTGTCGGCGGCATCGCCGATAAGAGTACGTGTCACAATACGGCGGCAGCGTACACGGCCGCGGACACCCTGTCTGTTCCCGTCACGAGTGCAGCCGTGTCCTCGGCCCCGCTCCCATCCTCCTTGACTGGCACGAAGCTCGCCGTCGCCGACTTCGCACTCGCGTCGACTCCGGAGAAGATTTACCTCGCGGGCGGGCAGGCGGCCGACGGCACCCTCGTTCCCCTGGACACTATCGGGGTGTGGAGTTCGGGCAGCTGGGTCGCACAGAAGCTCGGCGGCGACGTCCCGCCCTCCCGTTTGGGCGCGACTCTCATTGCCCACCCCAGCCAGGAGCTGCTGGTCCTCCACGGCGGCTCGGAATACGACTCGGCTTCGGGAACATACATCCCAAGCCAGATGCTCGCGACCCTCAACACTAAGACATGGGACTGGGCGCAGCCCGCCAACCTCAAGCCCGCATCTGGGCTCGCGTACCATACCTCGGTCGTCACCCCTTCTGGCGTGATGGTTACGGCTTTCGGCATGGGTGACTCCGGCGCCCCTACTGCCGACGTGCACTACCTCGACATGCGCTCCGAGTCCTCTTCCGACTGGCAATGGACCAAGGACTGGTCGAGCAACATGCTACACTATCCCCCGTCGCGGCCACCGCCGCGACGTCGAAGAAGACCAACACGGCCGCCATCGCCGCCCCCGTCGTCATCCTGACTATCGTTCTTCTTCCCCTCGCTGTGTTCCTGTACCGCCGTCACCAGCGGAACAGGCGCAAGCGCCGCCTGGCTTCCCACTTCTCCTTCTCGACGCAGGAGGACAACGGCAACTTCCGGAACTTCAACGGCGGGCGCGGGCGTGGCAGCTATGCCTCCTCGTCGTGGAGCAGCAACATGCGCTCGGCAATCGACCGCGTCTTCCGACGGGGCTCTGCGGCCGGCGTAGGCGACGACGGCACTGTAGCGTCGTCCCAGCGTGCCGTTTCGCCCAACGAGCTGGCTGGTCACGAGAAGAACTGGGAGGAGATTGACTTTGGTCTCGGCCGTGTCGACGAGCACCGCCGCGAGGGGACATACACGGACCTCCCGCGCCGTGGAACGCCCCGTATTATCTCGCGCCGCGACTCGTTCGAGCATCCGGGCTCACCTGGCGCTGAGACGCAGCCATTCTCCCCGTCGACCTACGATGCCGACGCGCAGCTTGTCGATGTTGATAGCAGCCCGCGCCTCGGCTCGCCCCGCTCGGACGGCCAGCAGCTCCTGTCACCCAACGCGGCCAACGCGACCCTCTCGTCGTCAGACGACCACGAGTCACCGTTCCGCGACCCCGAGCCGACGCTCTTCCCCGTCGCCAACGCGCACCAGTCACCGTTCCACGACCCCGACTCGGGCATGTCTGACGCGGCGGTCGACGCCGCCGCCGTCAACGACTGGAACGCCCTCGCACACAGCATGGAGGCGCGCCCGGCCTTCCGACCTCTCTCACCCTCGGCCACCCTCAGCACCCACCGGCACACGTACGCTGCCGCGCCGAGTCTCCCGCCCCTGGACCCGGTCTCGCCGATGATCAAGCACGCGAACGGCACCATGTCGTCTGTGCGCACGCAGCGCATCCCTTCGGCCTCGCTGCGTCTGCCTTTGGCGACGCGTGTGCCCTCGGACTCGCAGCGCACGCCCTCGGACGCGCCTGTCTCTCCGTCACGCCACCTCGCGGGCGCCCGCCGGGCGTCCGTCGGTGGCGAGCGCCGCATCAGCGCAGGCGCGTTCAACCGCAACGCAAAGCGCCAGTCGCCGCTGCGCGTCATCAACGCCGACGAGTAGAATAGTACCTGCCGCCGCTTCAGGCCGTCAACGTGACCAGTAGAATAGTACCTGCCGCCCGCTGGCCGGGCGGCCAAGTTTATAGTCAAAGGATGATGCATATGTGACAGCGAGTAGAGAGAGGTCTGGCCGGGAAAATTTACAGCCAAGAATCATGCATTGTGATGGCGAGATGCCCATGTTGGCAAAGGCCATGAATGGATCTACCGCCCACTAGCCCTCGGACCCCGCTTCTGTTCGACCGCCTTGGACCACACGGCCTCGACGAGCTCCTTGGACATGCCAGGGACAGTGAACGTAGTCAAATCGGGCCGGTACGACGGCAGGACAGCCCGCACCGCCTGCGCGACGGAGAGCGGTGTCGGGCTCGTAGGCCCGGGCTCGCGCAAACGAGCCGAGTGCGAGCGCGTGCCCACGTCCGCCGTCTCCGAGCTCCTGGCCGTCATCTCAAAGACGGGTGCGTGTGGGCGGGGCTCGGCGTCTGCGTCGTGCGGCCGAGGTTTCCGCTGGCTCGCCTCGTCGTCCGCGTCGTTTGCCGCGCCCGAACTGCGCGGTCGTTTGCGGGGTCGTGCGGGATCTGGCCGAGAGTCCTCGTGAGCGTGTGCAGAACCTGGCAGGTCCTCGTGAGCGTGTGCGGAACCTGGCAGGTCCTCGTGAGCGTGAGCGGCTGGCGGAGAGTCCTGAGACTCTAGCGCTACAGTGTCAGTCTGCAGGCTCTCGTCGGTGGTGGTGGGGACGAGGACGTGTGGTGCGGACGACGAGGTGGGGGCTATTGGCGAGGAGAGTGCTCGCGGTGCCGACTGGCGGGCGAGGTTGAAGCTGCCCGAGTCCTGGGATTTGGAGACGGATTCTTCTGCTGGCTCGCCCTCGCCCAGCGAGCCCGGTCGTTGCCGCTTACGCCTGCGCTCGCGCTCGTAGTCGGAGAGGTCGTCTTCGTCCGTCTCGCCGGTGGGCTGGGACGACGCGCGGGGCGGCGACGAGCGGAAAACCTGGAGGCGGGCGCTGCGCGGCGGGGGCTGGGTGCGGCGCGCCACGTACCGGATGGGCTGGATGGGGATGGCAGCATCCTCGTCACTGTCGTCTGAGGGGGTTTGGAAGCGGGCGTGGGTGGTGCGTGGGTTGTTTGCAAGGGCAGGGGCTTGGGTGTAGCTGGGTGGGCTTGGGAGGACGGCGGGCCGTGCTTGCGTAGATGTTGTTTGGGCCGCCAGCCCTGCCAATGGTCGCTGTGGCGTTGCGGCGGGGCCCTGGGCCTCGTGCCACTCGTAGGATGCTGGGAGGGCGGGTCCTGGCGGCTGCGCATGCGGTGACTCGGGTGGGGGATACTGAGTGCAGTTGGACATGTGCGACTCGTCCGTGTGCCCGTTGGTGAGCTGCGACTCGACCGAGTGTCCGTTAGACCCGTGCGATGCGTCGCCGTTGGACGCCAGCGACTCGGGCTTGAAGGGATCGGCTCCGAACACGCCTATCGCGTCCAGCTCTTCGCGCTGTGCTTCGGGGGCAGGGGTGAACAGCCAGGCTGGAAGTGGCTTCCCCGCTGTCGCCAAGTCGGCCACGAGCTGATTGACACTTTTGAGTGTGGCACGATCGACGATGACCGGATGAGCTCGCTAGCGTCAGCTCTGACAGAGACAAACTTGCCTCTCGGTCAGACCTCGATGGGCCCGCGGACGGGTTGCGGGCCATTGAGGTTGACGCTCGCATGACGGGTTCGGGAGCTGCACGCTTTTTCAACCCCGCAGGTTTGGTGACAGGTGACGGCTCCGAGGTGTTAGACTTCTGCGAGCTGGCGTAAACCACAGCTTGGCAAGAACTCACTCTCCAAGCCACCACTTGCGCAGGACGCGGTTGACGCTGCCGTCCGTTTTCGTGCCGCCACGGCCAATTTCGACGGTGCCAGGGAAGTACACGGGGTCGTTCCCGTCGCCGGTGACAACGGTCCAGCGATAGACAACAAGCTGGACGCGAGGTAGCTGCGTCGTTTCAAGTGGGGCCCGTGGGACGAGCGAGACGGAGTACTCGGTGAGCCGCAGGATAGAGCGCACAGAGGACGTTAGGCGCTCCGGATCTTCACCCGCCTTGGACCTGGGATCAGCTCGGGCAACTGCCGACATACTCTTCGTACGAGTCGGTGGCCTGGAGGTCAAACGCCACGGACACCCTGTGGGTCCGGTCCGCGACGACGGCTGTAACCTGCCGGCTGGGTTGCGAGGCCGTGCGGAACGAGGTGAACTGCGGTCAGAAGAAACAAGAAGATTGGCTCACCTTGACGAGCTGGCAGAGGACAGGGGATGTAAGGCGGGGGGATAGGTCTGCACCGTACCGTTCGTCGTGGCTGATGATGGAGGATGCAATCCACGGACGGAGGAGTGCTGCCATGGGCACGACGAGGGAGGTTGAGCTTGGGCGCGTACTTTGTTCTCTGGTCCGGAGCCAAACACGCCATGTCACAGGCACGCATCCACACGTCACCTTAGATTTGGCTCCGCTCGCGTGGGTTGCGGCTCAAGCTGTTGAATGTGGCAGGATGCCGTGGTAGGTGTATTTGACAATGATATGCATTTGGAAATAGTGATTTATAGGCAACTGTAAATGACGTGTACTAGAGAGGGGCATGTTTGATCCCACCGTATCCCAACACAAGCGGGCGAATTATGGCATGGTGGCAGATTATGCATCATGCGCGAGCCGTAATGGGGTCAATACACCCGACTAGTCGGTCTCTTGGGTTTGGTAATGCTCAAGCAACGCGCCAAGAATGATGCGTATGCATTTCGTCTGGTTCTGTCGGCCTGGGCGATGCAATGGCCATCTCCGAGATGGATAAATTGCAGAGGGAACGGCCAAGATGCCTCGAGTAATCAACCTCGATCAAGATCTGCTGCTCACGGTTCAGAGCATCTCTCAATTGTCTCAGCATGTAGCCTCTAGGTCGTGCACAGCATGTAGGTGGCAAGAATGGAACAGGCAGGGGAGGCGCTGGAGGAAAAATGGCCGAGGGCCGCGTGGGCACGTTTCGTCCGTGGCCGCTGTGCCGGCGACGTCCGCCTCGAGCTCGGTACGCGACGGGCGTGCCTGACCACTTGTACCCCAGCCCACGCTAGCCACGCACTCTCCCCCCACTCATCAAGCTGCCGTGCCCCGCGGAGGCCAATCTGGAGTCGACCCAGTCATGAGACATGGCGCATCCGGCACCCGAGGTCAAATACACTTCCTCTCTCAACCCAACTCGCGCACTCGAGGGGAGCTGAGTCATGATGCAGGATACAGGACGCACGAACAAGACTGTGGGAGACGACGCCCCCGGAGAGTGTCCCCCAAATTACGTTCCCTGCGTGGCCTGTGACCAATGTGGCCGACAGAGTGCCCACCTGAGCTGGGGAGAAATTAGAACACGCAGAGAGATCCGTGCATCCCATCCCGAGGTCTGTGTGGGCCGTTATCTCTTTTGCCGTCGTCGGGGGCCACAGTTTGGCCGTGATCGAGCGGGGGATGGATGGTTGAGCAAGGTTTGATTAAACTTGAGCAAGATTGAAACGCGTCGATGGCCTCCTCTGAGCAGTCTGGGATGACCAGCTGGGTGTACTCTGGGTGTGCAGTGCCCTGGACGGAGCCAGAATACCCCAAGCGAGAGATCACATTCGGACTGAATGCCATCACTGGCCATCCCCGCACCGCATCCTCGCTCAGGTCCACCTCTTCGTCATCTCTTTCATCTCATCATCTCTTCATCTCTTCATCCTTGGTCCCTCCACCACTCATCCATCTTCCCCCCCATCACTCCCAATCCACTCATCACCATCTACCATTCTCTTTGTTCCCCTCCCTCTCGCCCCTCTGCTCAATTAAAACCCTCTGCATTCCTCGCCCACACTCCTCCCCGACCTCGGTTGCCTCTTCCCCACGCGACCTCGCACTCCAGCCTAGGACCACATACCACCAATCTTCCTCGTCATCTTTCATCTCCCCATCTCCAGACAACAACTTTAGTCATGGACAAGTGGCGCCGCTTCGGCATGGGCAGTGGCAATGCCGCAACTGCCAACGGCTCCACTCCCACCGCTCCCCCCCTCACTGAATCTCCACCACCAGAGCCCAAAGGCAAGGAGAGGGCACTCGAAGAGGGTCTCTGGGGCCTTGAGAACGTGCGTGGTCGTGTGTCATATCAACCACTAACTGTGCCAGTTCGGCAACACCTGCTACTGCAACTCGATCCTACAGGCGCTGTACGCATCCCAGCCGTTCCGCGCCTTCATCGAGGCATACCCCGACATCTCAGAGCCATACAACGCCCTCGGGGGAAAGATTGCGACCGAGCCCATTCGTAGTCCCAGTCCCGAACCGGCCAAGCCCAACTCGGCAGAACCAGCAACCGCTGCTCACCACTCTACAAAGGAGAAGCGCAGCGGCCTCCTTGGCCTCGGCAAGTCCAAGGACAAGCAGCAGCCTGCCAAGGCTGCACCAGTGCCAGTCCAGCAACAGCAGCAGCAGTTGCCGCCTCCCATAATTCTTCCGGCGGACCCATCGTTCCCCGAGATGACACTTCTGGCTACCGTCCAGACGCTCTTCCACCACATGAGCACGTCGCTCCCTCACCACCCGGTGGCTCCAAAGAAATCCCCATCCTCCCAGCAGTCAAATGGAGAGGCGGCGGCTCCTCCACCGTCCAGTGTGCCTGCGTCTGCGTCCAACTCTGCTACGACTGTGGTACAGCTTGGCCCAAACGGCTTGCCTCTCGGACCGTCACTCTTAGCTTCGCTACCGCCACCTTCGTGTGTACGCGGTGGAGGGCCGTACCATGCCGGTTCGCTCGGCCGGGGTGTCGTCCGGCCCGAGGATGTATTACGGACCGCGCGCCGACACAACGGCATGTTCGGCGGGCAGCAGCAGCAGGACGCCCATGAGTTCTTGGGCTTTGTGCTGAACCAGCTCGCCGAGGAGGTGGAGCGTCTCGACGCCAAGCTCAAGGAACGCGGCCAAGAGGTCACCAACTTTAAGGAGCGAGGCATGACTTTTATCCACTCGCTGTTCCACGGCGTGCTCGTCAACGAGACACGTTGTCTCAACTGTGAAACGACCAGCTCGCGCGAGGAGTCGTTCCTCGACCTGTCGATTGACATTGAGCAGCACTCGTCGCTCACTGCGTGTCTGCGGCAGTTCTCACACTCGGAAATGCTGTGCAGCACAAACAAGTTTTACTGCGAGACGTGCTGTGGCCTTGTCGAGGCACAGCGTCGCATGCGCATCAAGAGCTTACCGAACATTCTTGGCCTGCATCTCAAGCGCTTCCGCCAGGATGACATGGGTCGGTTACACAAGCTGTTCTACCGCGTCACTTTTCCCCTATCCCTACGAGTGCCGTGCACGACGGAAGAAACGGAGAAGGCTGAGAGACTGTACGAGCTATTTGCGGTCGTGGTGCACATCGGAAAGTGAGTGCGCCTGGGTTTGAAAATGACAAAACCGGGCTGACAGCAGCGGCCCGACTCACGGCCACTACGTGACCGTGGTCAGATCCGAGGATGGCTGGGTCATGTGCGACGATGAGAACGTCGAGCCGATCAGCGAGGACGAACTGACAAACTACTTTGGTGACAACATCACCGGGGCGGGTTACGTGCTCTTCTACCAGGCGGTCGAGCTCAACCTGCTATCGCTTGGACTAAAAAAGCTTCCCGTGCCCAAGGTTCGGCCCCAGATGCCCGCAGAGCTTGTCGAGGAAGCCAAGAAGGTGCTGGAGCCAGTCTCTGAGCCTTCCTCGACGCCGGTGACGACGGCGCCTCCTACCCCAGCTATCCCCAGCCCAGCTTATGTGCCGTCGCCAGTTACGCCAGCCTCGCCAGCTGTGCCAGTTGCTCCCATTCCAATCCCCTCGCCTGCGCTGGTCGCGGCGGGACCATCTCCGTCGCACCTGTCGACGCCATCCAACCGCTCGACGGCAGGTACGCCGAACGGTAGTTCGCGCCGCGAGGCTTCATCGACATCGAGCTTCCTTACCGCAGCGTTCATGGAGCACAACTCGCCTGCGCGTCGCAGAGAGCCGTCCATATCACGCTCGGTCGACAAGTCGAACCGCTGGTCGATCCTGAAGCGCAAGGACGATACATCCCGAGTGCCACTGCTGCGGCAGGGCACGGCGACGACACTCGGCACCCTCGGGACAGACAATGCGAGCAACAGCAGCATGCACCACGACTCGGACCACACGCCACATGACATGAACGCGTCAGTGATATCGTCTCTGTCTGCGGTGAGTGCTCCGAGCGCTCTGACAGGCCCGAGTCCGTCAAACGGCACAGGCGGCTCGTCGCCAACCCCGGCATCAGTGTCGAGTAGCATGGGTCTCAGTCCGAGTCCGTCGACGCGCGCCGAGCGCTCGGCGAGCGGCATGTCCTCGTCGAACGGGTACGGCGGCGGGTCGTCGCTCGGGCGCAAGATTAGTGACCGGGCGAACCTGACAAAGCTGTCGCGCAACACGAGCTCGGGCTGGAAGATGGGGTTCGGGAAGAAGGGCAAGGTGGACGAATGAGGTGGGCCTCGAGTCGAGAGCGACGGACGGGGGGAGAGAGGGTTTGCTATGTGCTGTGCCGTCCTTGGGAATGTAGTAACCACGTCTGCATATGCGTACAGTGCCTACATTGTGCCTACGTCGCGTACGCAAACCCTTTTAGAAATATTGCGCTACATTGTGTACGCAAACCCTTTTAATAACATTGCGCTATTGCCTTAGTCTACCGCCGTACACCTCGCCGGCACGCGTCTCGAACGCCTCGACCATCTTGTCGGCCACTTTCGGGAGGACGGCCTGGCTCGCGATACGGTGCAGGGGGTTGGCAAAGGCAAAGGTCAGGTCGATGGTGAGGAGGGTGCTGGCGGCGGTGTGGCCGCCTGGGCTGGCAGGGGCGAACGACCACGTCGTCACGAGGTTCTTGAAGAGAGGTGTGCGCTTGGATGCCGTTGCCTGGGGTTAGCGGTTCTGTAGAATGAGCCGAGAGGGCAGTTGAACAGTACAGGTGCGCAAGTCAAGCGGTTGATTGCAATGGCATGTAGAACAATTCCAGTAGAATTGCGGTGTCATGTCCACTGGCTCTCGCCAACGCTCCCTTGCCTGCTCTCCGCTCCTTGCTCACACTCCCCTCTGCTCAGACTCACAGAAACCTGCTCAAACGGCGTCCCGACCACACGCGAGATGTATCGCTCCTCGAGCCCGCCAAAACCGACTGCGAGCTCGGCGTCGACGACGAACGGCTCGGGCCCCGGGCACCATGACGTAGGGTATCCCTGTGTGTCGAGGACCGTGGAGGCGGTGCAGAACGGAATGAAGTCGACGTACGCGGGCACGTCCGAGACGAGCTCGTACAGCTGGGCAGGGGAGTAGCTTGGGTTAGCGTGAGCGGCGAGCAAAGCAAGCCGAGTGATGAGCCGAGTGATGGGCAGAGTGACGACCGGAATGGCGAACAGAATGACGAGGCGCGAGGGTAGGCGGAGCGGGCACAAGTGGAGAATGGGAGTGGAGAGAACAGGAAGAACACTCACGGAAGGACCTTGCGCGCATGGAACCGCTGCTCGTCGCCAGTATTCTCGATTGCTGGACCGGGAACGAGGTTGGCGAGCCGCGTGATGTCCGGCAGGGAGAAGAATGTGCGGACGGGGGCGCGGGCCAACACGCGTGGCTGGAGAGTTGGTCTGGATGCCGAGGCGGAGGCGTAGACGGCGGACGCGGGCGAGAGTGCAGGGCGGCCGCGGACGAGGCCAAGAGCGAGGCGGGATGGCCGCGCGAGGGCAGCCGGCGGTTTCATGGTCGCAGAGAAGGGTTTTTAGGAGCAGGAGGATGTGTGCGTGGGCGGTGAGTAGGAGGGTGAGAGTGAGGAGTCGGAGCGGGTGAGAGGGATGTGGGCGGCGAGGAGGGGAAGAGACGAGGGAGGAGACGAGGATGGAGACGAGGATGGAGACGAGTGATGGAGAGAGTGGGTGGCAAGTCTGACGGCTCGGAGCGGGTGAAAATGGTCACCTGGTGAGTGGCCCCTCGGGCGATCAGGCCGGCAGGCCCGGCCGACCGACCCAAAGATGAAGTCAAATGCGATTTCTTACCACTTCCCGTTCCCACACCACTGCCCGAGACGGGGGTCGCACGTACGCACGCTCGTCTGCAAGGTTCAGCATGACGTGATGTACATGTACTGATGCATGTACAGCTGGCTACGATGCGTAGAGGCAAGCAAGCTCTCCCTGTCCTTGTCGCCTCCGTTCTCCCCCACCCTCCCCCACACATCCATCCAGGCCCCAGGTACTCGACTCCACAACTTGCTCCAGCCAAGACTCCCAACCGCTCCCTTCTCGAGTGCAGATAGACTGTCCTACATGATGCAAAGCACGCCAGCTCGTACATATCCCCCCTACTTCTTCAGCACCTCCTTGACGTACTGGTCCCAGCCCATGTTCTCGAGCACGTCAGCCTTGCCGAGCACCTCCTGCTCGAGGTCGTGGGCGTACACCTCTGTCTCGCGCTGCCATGCCGGCACGGACGTGCCGAGGATGCGCACGGCGAGCAGCGCCGCATTCGTGCTGTTGTTGATGCCAACCGTGGCGACGGGGATGCCACGCGGCATCTGGATGATCGAGTACAGGCTGTCCACGCCGTCAAGGACGGACGCCTTGACCGGCACACCGATGACGGGCACGCTGGTCTCGCTCGCCACCATGCCGGGGAGGTGGGCTGCGCCGCCTGCCCCAGCGATGATGGCGCGCAGGCCGCGGCTCGCAGCCGAGCGCGCGTACGCGACCATCCTGTCGGGGGTGCGGTGCGCGCTCGTGATCGTCAGCTCGTACGGCACGCCAAACTTGTCCAGGATCTTGGTGGCTGGGAGCATCGTCGGCAGGTCCGAGTCTGAGCCCATGATGATGCCGACCAGCGGCGCCCCGTGGCTGTGGCCTAAGGTGGGGGCGGGCGCGACGGCGTCAATAAACTGCTGGTCGAGGTCGGGCTGCTGCGTGAGGAGCGCGCGCACACGCGAGCGCACCTCGGCGTCGCTCGAGCCCGTCACTGTGATGTGGCCCATCTTGCGCGCCTTCCGACTCTCGGCCTTGCCGTACAGATGTACTGTGGCACCGGGGATCGTGAGCGCGTCGTCGGCCATCTTCTCCACGGGGCCCATGTTGCCGTCGACGCCCAGCACGTTGACCATGGCCGCAGCAGGGACACGCAGGCCCGTGTCGCCGAGCGGCAGGGCGAGGATGGCGCGGAGGTGGTTCTCATACTGACTCGTGTTGCAGGCCTCGATTGTGTGGTGACCCGAGTTGTGGGGACGGGGTGCGATCTCGTTGAGCAGCAGGCTGCCGTCCTCGAGGAGGAACATCTCGACGCCAAAGATGCCGGCGCCGTTGAGGGTCGAGACGGCGCGCTCAGCGAGCTGCCGCGCACGGTCGTTGACGCCGCGCATGGCCGCACCGTCGGCACGCAGCGGCGCTGAGCACACGCGCAGGATGCTGTCGCGGTGCACTGTCTCCACTGCGTCGTACGAGCGTACCTCGCCGGCAGTGTTGCGCACGACCATTACCGCGACCTCCTTGACGAACGGAGCCCAGCCCTCGGCGTACAGTGGCCTGTCGCCGAGGAAATCCAGCGCCTCGGCGATGGCGCCATCGTCAGTGCTCTTGAGCGGCGCATTGCCGCGGCCGTCGTAGGCGAGCGTGCGCGCCTTGATCATCATTGGCAGGCCGAGCTCGTCGGCAAGCTCACGGACAGACTTGGGCGAGGGGTTGTTGAGTACCTTGAAGGGGGCGACGGGGATACCGGCCGCTGCGAGGTGCTCTTTTTGCAGGTACTTGTCCTGGATCAGGCGGATGGTGGCAGGCGAAGGCTGGACGTCACAGAGGCCCTCGTTGACGACAGTGGCGAGCACGTCGGCGTTGACGTGCTCGATCTCGACGGTGAGGACATCGCACTCCTTGGCAAGCTCGCGGATGTGCTGCTCCGAAGTGAAGGCGCCGTCGAGGTGGGACTTGCCTGGGGGAGCGAGCAGTGTCTGCTTGGCCGGGGTGTACGCGCCCTTGTCGAGGATGATGAGGGGGATGCCCAGCAACGCGGCAGGGTGGGTGAGCATGCGGCCCAGCTGGCCACCACCTGGTGTCAGTGCAACTCAAACGGCGAGGATAGCTGCATGTGGAACGGGGGAATGGGAGAGTCGTCATGCCCAGGATGGCCATGGGCTTCAAACATACCCCGAGTACACAGGTGTGACCATCACACTTGCGTGCTTCCCGCCTTGTGGCCGCTTCCCACACCAAGATTACTCACCCAGAATGCCAACAGTCTTCTTTGGGGCCATTGTCGCGCTTGTGTTTGTTGAGAGTGGCCATGATGCCATCCATGTTCGGCCATGAGCGCCATCCTCCAACTTTTTCTACACGTGGCGTTTGATTCCGCCACCCCCGCGTCTCACTCCCCCCGGTGCTCGGCGAGCTCATGCATGTGCGTCGAGGTTGGCACCAGATGCATAGAGTTGGGAGGCTAGTGGCCTGTGGCCTGTGGCTACGCAGATGTCGTGTTTGTGAGCGAGGCCCACCAAGCAAGGACGCAGAGTACAAGTCTAAAGTCTGGGCGACGGTTGGGTGGCAAATTCAACGGCGGTCCAGCTCGCTCCCAATCTCTGTCGCTGTACAGGCGTAGCCCGAGACACTGCACGCCAGCTTATCGCTCTCGCGTTAATCTGTTCTCACCTCATGCGCACCATGAAGCGGGCGGGAATGTGGGCTTGAGGATGGGGGAGCATTAGAACGGATACGACAATTCGAAAATAACGGCTTGGCATCATCATGCAGGGCCGATACCCGATGAGCTCCGCAACACCATTCCTGGGTGGACACGGGGTGCCGACCGGCTCCGAATCTCACCACCGATCGATCGTTGACATGCAGCTGCCATCACTCTTCCGTCTTTCTCCTCGTTGGTTCTCCCGGCTCACTTCCCTCTGTATCATACATTATACATTACGCATCGCGCGAGCTCATACATCAGCCGCTATCCAGCACCGTTCCGCGCAGACACATCCTCCACCGCAATCCTGAACCTTGTCCCGCAGCAATTCCCGCAATCCTTCACACGACCAGCCCCCAACCGCCAACTTCCCCACCCACCCCTCCATGTCGCCCATCCTGAAGCGCGACGTGGCAGAAACCGTGCGCCAGGCTCGCCGCCTTGCCGCGGCAGCCGGCCTGAGCAATTACAACGAGCACGAGTACGAGCTCAACTGCGCCGGCACGTCGCGCCCACCAAATACGGGTGGAGACGAGGGGTGGGAGTGGGATGAAAGGAATAGCACCGACAAGAGCGAGCGGCGTGCTTCTGCCTCGAGCATCTCGCACGGGATCACGTCCCCAGTCGTCCCTCTTACCGCCACCAAGCCGGACATTCCGGCAAGAAGCGATAGCGACGCGAACAGGGAAGCGTGGAATAGCCAGGACCGACATGACCGCCATGAGCGCCTCGCGGCTGCGCACCCGTTCGCACGCCCTAGTGCGAGCTTTGAGAATGAGCGCGACAGCATTGAGATGGCCGAGATTGCCGAGGAGGGCCGCCTGCTCGGCGGCGACGACTTGGAGAAGGGTGGATTGGGCAAGTGGGCCGACCTGCGGGGCTTGTTGTTCTCGGTGAGTAATTGCGTGGATTCCACCTGTCCCCAGAATCTTCTCCGTCCTTGCTGACCCCAGTCAACGCCTTCGCTGCTCTTTGCCCTCGTTGGTCTCGTCTTCTGTGGCCAACTGCTGGAACACTGCGCGCGCTGGCGAGTGTTCCGCCGCGTCGACGAGCTCTTCATCCTCGTCCCGATGATCGGCAACCTCAAGGGCAACCTTGAGATGTGTCTGTCTGCCCGCCTCGGCACGTCGGCAACCCTCGGCGAGCTTGACACGCGCCGCGTCCGCCGCTCCCTCGTCACGGCCAACCTCACCCTACTCGGTCTGCAGGCACTGCTCATCAGCTCGCTGGCAGCCGTGCTCTCCTTCCTGCTCGGCCTCATGACCACGCACCGTCTTGGTGACGTGCCCTCTGATGGCACTGCACCGGGCACGGTCGCCGATCCCAGCATCGACGACCCGTGGCGCGAGGGATACACCCGCCCTGGTCCCGCACAGCTCGTCATGGTTCTCGCAACGGGCATGGCTGCTGCCGGCCTCTCGGCCCTTGTTCTCGGCTCGTTCATGTGCGCTCTCGTCGTGCTCTGCCGCTGGGTCAATGTCGACCCGGACAACATTACGCCGCCTATCGCTGCGTGCCTCGGCGACCTGCTCACCCTCTTCCTCCTCGCGCTCGCTGGCACCGTCCTCGTAGGCGCAATGGACACGCCTGTGCCTCTGGTCAGTGTCATTATCATGGGTATCGCCGCGCTCTGGTTCACCCACCGCGTGATGCGCGACACGTGGGTCAAGGACATTGCGCGCGGCAGCTGGCTCCCCCTCATCGGCGCCATGCTCATCTCGAGCGGCACGGGCATGGTCCTCGAGTCCGGAGTGGGCAAGTACCGCGGCTTCGCGCTTCTCGCGATATCGATGACGGGCCTGACTGGCGCGATCGGTGCAATCCACGCAAACCGGCTAAGCACGCAACTCCATCGCCGCCTACACCCCGGCTCGGGCAGCATGGACCACACGCCGCACTCGGTCGCAGGCCGCTTGCAGGCCGCATACGACGGTCTCACGCCGACGCAGAGCATCGTAGTCCTCTTCGCCCTCTCGTTCCCGTGCCAAGCAGCCTTTGTCGTCTTTGTCAACGCAACCGGCTGGATCGACGTGCACCTCGGATGGGTAGGCTGGGTCGCGTACGCGCTCGCGACGGCCTTCTCCCTCCTCTGCGCGCAGTTCTTCACTCTCTTCTGCTGGCACCGCAACCTCGACCCAGATAGCTACACTCTCCCGATTCACAGCGCCATCGTCGACTTTGTCGGCCAGCTCCTCCTCGTCGTGGCGTACGAGATTGCCAGAAGACTGGGCCGGGACGTCATGGCCACCTCCACCCGCTAACCGTATCCCATAGAACGTAGATTTTGTATAACAATGTACACTAGCATGCATGGGCTACATCAGCAAGCCTCACGTCCTCGATATCGGCGCCGGCACATGACCGATGTCCGATGTGCTCAACGTATACCAGCTCTCCATCCGAGACAGCTTGTCCGCACAGCGCAGCGCGCAGGCCTGACCGCCAGCGCGACATCCGCCGAGCAGAGGATAAGACGAGCCAGTGGCCGGGGGAGGGCTGGCAGAGGATGATGTGGAGCCCGAGGCGGGCGATTTGCGCTCTGATGGTCGAGGTGATGAGGCGGAAGTGGAGGGGGTGAGGGGAGGAGGATCTGGCGACTATGCATGAGTGGGTAGGTAGGTTAGGGCGGGCGTGGTCGACAGCGAGAGAGACCAGGGGGAATGTGGTTGAGAGAAATATAGAAGCCAAGAATGCAGACATCAGATAGTGGTCAACGTTATCGGAACGATCGGAACATGATGACCGGCATTGGTAGCCGAGGTGGAATCTCGGCATCTCAGTCGTGTATATCGGGCGTTCTATTCATGGAACTCAGTTCTACTTGTTGCGCGCGACGAAGGCAGCGATAGCACGCATAGAGCTAGCCAGCACCGCGTCCTTGCTCTTGAACGTGATGTCCAGGACTTTCTCCGCCTTGACCGTGTCGTAACGCGACCCTTTGGCGTCCAGCGCAGCACGGTATGCCTTGTCTGCATTCCCGCTGACTTTGGGATTGATCTCGGATGCAGCAACAGCATAATCGTTGTTGAAGGCCGTGCTAGTCGTGATCAGGAAGCGCTCGCCGCCCGCCGCGGCAGTAGTGAGGGACCGCACGGCCGCCGTCGCCACTATCGTCAGCCTTTCAGCCGAGGTAGGACTCACCGTCATCTGCATCGACGCATGGGAACGTCTCCTCGTCCCTGTCGACCGCTGGGGACGCTGTCACCCAAGGCACGAGGACGCCGTTGGAACCCTCTATGCGCCCTTGGTTTGCAGCGTACCCCTTCGGCTCGCCGTAGATCTTGGTCAGCCCGGCGCCGAGGGACACTTACCAGAGCGCAGTCGAGTGCGACGCCATCAAAGTCCTGGGGGTTGCTGAAGAACTCCCAGAACGCGCGCTCGGAAAGTGACTTGCTAGCGAGGTACTTGAGCATCGGAGGGGCTGCGGCGCCGACCACCTTGCAAATCGCTGGCGACTCGTCGTTCCAGTCTGCCATTAGAGAGGGAGAGAGACAACCCACCAGCTTCAGTGTATATCCGTTGCACCGTAAAGTTGGGGTGCGCGACGGCGGCGAGGGACGAAATCTGCACAACTCGCTTCACGGTCGTGTTGGACACGCTGGCCAGGAGGCCCGTCACGCCCTTGACGGCCGGGTCGATAACGACCGATGGGTCGCCCGGGTTGGTCGCGTCGAGGGGCGAGGCGGCGTGCACCACCCCGTCGACGCCACGTACGGCTGCGTCGTAAGCGCCAGGCTGGAGTCAGTATACGAGAGGCGGAGGGGAAACGCACCGCAGCGCCGTCGGGCACGATCGCAATCTCGATACCGGGGAATGAGGTTGTGAGGTACTCGGCCTTGGTGGTGTCGCGCGCTGTCGCGCGAACGGTGAAGCCGGCGGCGAGGAGGGCCTTGACGAGGTATCTGCCGTCAGAGGGGAGATGGGGAGACCTACGGGCCCAGGAAGCCTGAGGCACCTGTGACGAGGATGTGGGCTGGCGCGGTGAGAGCGGGCATGGTGGCTGCTCTTGGGGCGGATGGGTCAAGCTGGGTGCTGCTTGGGGTTAGTGATGTTAGTCCAGAGGCCAGACTGAGATTAAGTATGCATGCGGCCACGAAGATGCCGAGATGAGAAGCGAGCTCGCTTGGTCATGAGATGATATGGATGACAAGATGATAGTTAGTGAGCAGTTGGTGCCGGGTCTCTGCCAACCACTGCCGGTCGGTGCCGGTCGGTGCCGGTTGGCCTCGGCTTGGCCCCCGAAGCGGTTGTGGTAGGAGATTGAGATCTGGCGCGCCCGAGCTTCGGCGTTGCCATGTGGCGAAATGACACAGCGTGCCAGTGCCGAGAGCTCTAGCTGCTATCTAGGTTGTATATGCCCGATGACATAGAACAGGGAATAGCATCGTCGTGCTTTCACGCAGCGCAAGTGCATCGCCGAAAGAGGTCGACATCGGGTCACCGTCAAGGGGCTCACGCTCAGACTCTGTCCGCATGGCAACCGCAAAACCACCTCGAAGAGGGTTTCTTGGTTCCACTGGCTACCTGCGGCTGCGCCAACAGCTGTGTTGGGTGGACGACTTGTGTGGATGCCTGCCGTGTTAGCCAAGTACCCGCGCCCGGGAACATGTTAGCCCGCTGGGCTGACAGGCTCCCAGAGTGGGGCAGATGAATGCGGAATTGCCACCTGACGTAAGTCACTCTAGACGACGCGAGGCCACGACAACGATGGCGATTACGCTTCAATTTCCACTCTTCCCCACGCCAACAATGTGGAACCCAGACGGCAGCGGTCGCCACCCCCCCGTAGACCTCAGCACACAGAGCTCGAGCTCGTCCTCCGCACTACTAGGCAGTATCCGCGCCCAGCGCGAGGCCCGTGAGGCCCATCGCCGCCGCCAAGCTGCCGCAACAACAGTACAGAGGGTGTGGCGCGGGCGCACCGCCGCCGCTGCGACGCGGCAAGACATCCTCACCAGCCTCGAATCAGGTGCAAGCGTAGGCGAGGGGGCGCGTGCGCTCCTCCTCCTCCTCCGGGGCCGAGGTGAGCGTGTGCGTGTCGCCCGCGTCCTGGACAGCTGGACGACCGCCGCTCTCGCATCTGGTGAGTAGTCTCTCGACGGAGCTGACAATAGACCCCAACGGCCCAGCTTTCCGCTCGCTTCTGATGGCCGACGCATCTGGGTTCGGTGTGCTCCTCGCGCGCATCCTCCGCTTCGTCAGCACTAACCCTCGGTGAGTAGAGATAAGCTCTGACTGACACTAGCACTGAAACTTCAGCACGCCTTCTCTCCGTCCTCGAGACGTTCCTCAAGCCAGCAGCTTATGCCGACATCCCAGATCGCGCGGCCGAGGTCGTCGCGGCCCTCGGATCAAACGCATGGGTCGAGACACTGTCAGATATCACCGAGGCCCTCGCCGCCGCCAAGCGGCGGCACGCGCTCCTCCTTCCTGTAATCCGGCTCGTGACGGCTCCGTCCATCCTCGTTCCCCTAACCCCGGCTTCTCCCCTCGTCGCCCCGCTCATCCACACCTTCCTCGCTGTCCCGGCCCTGCCGTCGTCCATCCCCCTCCCCTCCCTCACCCACCTTTCCGCCACTCTCCCTCTCTTCACTGTCCTCCTCCCCACAGCCGCGGCCAACCCGTCCCTCCTCTCCCAAGGACGCCTGGTGGGCGAATTGGAGCGGACGTACTTTCTTGCAAACCTTGCCACGTTCGGCATCACAGGAGGCATGCTCGCCCGCTCCGGCACACCTGGCATGGACGCGTGGATGGCCGTGCTGGGGACTCTCCTCCCCACCCTGGGTGATGGGTGGGGCATGTGGGCCGAGCGCAGTGTGTCCGGCGGGGCATCTGCGGTCCCGTTGATCGACAATGATGACAGCGAGGAGGAAGCAATCGTCTCAAGCGCACCAGTGCGCGCGCGCCTTCCACCAGGAGTCGCCAAGCCCCTCGCTCTGCTTGCGAGCCCTCAGCACGTGGGCACACTCGCGTCGCACGCCATCACTGCTGGGTCGCTGTCCCACTTCTCCGAGTTCGCACTCAGCATCCTCGGCGCGTTTCGCGGGTCTCCGAAGTGGGAGGGAACGCTGGACGCGCTCCTCGATGGCAGTCGCGGCAGAGCACTTGTCAAGCTACTCTGGCGCGAGGGTGTTCGCGGCAAGTGGAGTAACAAGGCCGACCAGTGGACGTGGTTCTCAAAGAGTACGCACATCTACCTTCCCATCGCTGACGGCAGACCCAAACAAGCCAATGCTCCTCCTCGTTACCCATCTGTTCAGTCACTACCTCCTGCTTACGCCGGACGACGAGTTCTTCAGTACATCTAATCCTCTCTCACTTGACGAGGTGCTCGAGCTCTCGAGCACGTGGCGCGACCTCGCATTCTGGGGATACCTGAACGGCGTGGGTACGGACGCGCGCGGCGCCGGCACCGAGGCCGAGCGTCGGCTCTTCACACAGGGCGTGGTGCGGATCACAGAGCGTAACGGGCGCCGCAAATTCGCCCCAGACGAGCATTGGGTCATGGACGCAGACTTGCGAAGCGGCTTCATCGACGCAGTCAAGTATGAGGACGAGCTGCTAGAGACGGGAGGGGCAGTCAAGTACGAGCATGGGGTCGTGGCTGGCGGGACGGGCGGAGACCGGGTTGCTCACTTGCAGCAGCGCATGAGCTGGCGGCAGCTGGCCAACTCGCATGTTTCGCCACGCCTTGGGCTGCTGATCAACCTCCCGATGGCTGTGCCGTTCGCGACGCGCCTCCAGGTTTTTCGCGAGTTTATCCGCGCGGACAGGAAGCGCTTGGGCATCCGGCGCTACGGGCCGGCGCGTCATAGAGTGGAAATCCGTCGTTCTCATCTCGCCGAGGACGGGTTCCGACAGCTCAACTCGCTCGGGAGCGGTCTGAAGAACATTGTCGAAATCACCTTTGTGGATAAGTGAGTGTTTGAGGTCCTTTGATTTTGTCATGGTCAGCTCGCTGATAACAGATGGGGCAATCAGGAGGCCGGCATTGACGGCGGTGGTCTCTTCAAGGAGTTCCTGCACAAACTCAGCAAGGAGGCATTCGACACGGAGCGCGGGCTGTGGCTCGCCAACCTCCGCAACGAGCTGTACCCGAATCCACACAGCTACGCGTCTGAGCCGCACCAGCTCGCGTGGTACGGTTTCATTGGCCGGTTACTCGGCAAGGCGCTATACGCCGACATCCTCGTCGACGTGACGTTTGCAGGCTTTTTCCTCGCCAAATGGCTGGGTCGGCAGTCGCACGTCGACGACCTGGCCTCTCTCGATAGGGAACTCTACCGCGGTCTCATCCAGCTTAAGAACTACCCTCACCCGGAGGAGCTGTCCCTGACCTTCTCCGTGGCCGAGGATGAGTTCGGCGTAGCCAAATCCGTCGACCTGATCCCCGGAGGCTCCGAGATTCCCGTCACTGCAGAGAACAGACACGAGTACATTGCTCTGGTGTGCAAGTACAAGCTGGATAGGCAATTTGCTGCGCAGAGTGAGGCCTTCTTTGCCGGTCTCTCAGACCTGATCGACCCACGCTGGCTGCGGATGTTTGACCAGAACGAGCTTGCCCAGCTCCTCGGCGGCGAGGAGGCGCCGATTGATCTGCTGGACCTCCGCAAGCACACGACAGTCAGCGGCTTCGACGACGAGCGCACGCCAGCCATGTTCTGGCGCGTTGTTGATAGCTTTAGCGAAGATCAGAAGCGGCAGCTCCTCACCTTTGTGACGAGCTGCTCGCGCCCGCCACTCTTAGGGTTCGCGCACCTCAACCCGCCGTTTGGCGTGCGCAACGCCGGACAGGACAAGAGCCGCCTGCCGACAGCCAGCAGCTGTGCGAATCTCCTCAAACTCCCGGATTACAAGGACGAGGCGATGCTGCGTGCCAAGCTCCTGCAGGCGATCACGAGCGGGGCCGGGTTCGACATGTCCTAGGAGGTAGATGAGATTGTATGCATTATCGTGGTGGTGGGAGGGAGGGTGGAGGCGGTTACGTAACTTGCTCTTGGTGTCGTCAGTTGCCTGTCGCGTTGAATGTTGCGCTTGCTCTTTCCCGCCTGAGCAACCTCTGTCCCATCATGAACCCACAAGAACCGGCTGCGGTCAGTGCGTCTCAGTACTCGCCGAGCGCGAGCGCGCTCCACCCTCCAAGTGTGCAGCACAACACGCGGGTACTGGGGAGCATTGCGACGGTGCGTTGGACTCCCTCCCTCTCCCTTTCCATCCGTACCTTGTCTCTCACACCTGCTTTCTCTTCCTCTTCGTCTCACTTTCTCCACCCCCTCCTTCCCCTCCTCTCCTTCCTCCTAATCTTCTTAATCCTCGAATACCCCAATATCCCCCTCTCCTGCCCCTCTCCCTCCTCCTTCTGCTCACTCTCACTGACCCCAGCTAACCTCCTGCTTCGCGGGCCTCGTCGCCGGCGTCCTCGGCCTCCAAAACCTTTCTGGCTTTGCACTGTACCTCGCCACAGCGCTCCTAACAGCCCTCGCCTCCGCCTTCAAATGCAACATGGACGTGGGCCGCTACGTCCCTGACGCTCACGCCTCTCCTGGACCCCTGGGCGCCGTGAAGCCAAGTATCTGGCGCGGATGGCTTGGTGTAGCTGGGATCAGTGGGGAGAACCTGCTCGGATTCCTTCTGTTCTGGATTGGAGGGTATGCGCTTGTGCATGGTGCGTTCTGGGCTGGGCGACCAGCTGACAGCAGTGTACGATTAGGCTTTGACATGAGATTAGAGCTGCAATCTTCAACTCTGACGTCGCATGACTAACTACCACGGAGCCATGCACTCAGGCAGCGACGTAGGCTACATCATCAACTCGTCTATTCTCGCCCACTGCCCCGCACCCTTGACGTCTTTGGTCTCCTGCTCGCGTCGCTCGCTCCCGCGCTTGCCTACCGTCAGTCACAGTAGATGGGCACTCACGGTGCTCACGCTTCTCCTTGTCCTCATTCTTGCCCGTGTCCTTGCCCTTCTTCTCGATAGGTTCCCAATTATCGGCTGTGATTCACTCTCCCCTCCTTCCCACGCACGCAGTTCTGGTGTCGCGCTCATGCTAGTGTGCTATAGAGGTAGAGCGGGGTTTCGGAACAAGATTCATAGATACATTTCTGTCCTCTTCTACCCGCGTCCTCTCCGTCCCCCTTTCTCTCCTTGGTTCTATACCTCGTCACCCTCGTTCTGCCCCGCCACCCTCGACGTCACCACCCAACACACGCCCCACGACTACATGAGCAGCTCGCCCATGCTTGCCCACTGCCCCTCGCCCTTGGGGTCCTTGGCTTCCTGCTCGTGCCCCTCGCTAGCACGGGGGACGTGAGCACGGTCCTCGGGTGTCGCCTGGGCATTACCCTCGTTTAGCACGGGCGCCGTAGACGCCCAAGCGTCCGCTGGGGTCAGAGGACCTGGGCGCACAGAGGTCTGGACGTACGGAGGTCTGGGAACGTTGCGCTCATTGTGTGTGGGTGTGGGTGTGGGTGTGGGTGTGGGTGTGGGTGTGGGTGTGGGTGTGGGTGTGCGATGGGTGGTGTGGATGTGGAAGATGTCGTGAATGTGACAATGTGGATGTGACACCAGCAGCCGTTGGCGGTACTCGCAACCACTTGAGAGAATGGAGCGGCCCATGAGCGGGAGACCGTCGTCGTCATGCACAGCGTCATCTGACTGACATTACTTTCCCCACCCCGTAACGGAATTGCTCCATCTTATCTGCTCCTCTGCCACGTCTGCCTTGCCGCATGTTGAGCGAGCTTGTTCGAGTACAGACTAAGCTTCCGGAAGTTCCGCGCTCCGCTCTCCGCGACCTGCATTCACACCGTTAACAACTACAACCGATGCTGTCTCCGACATTTCTCTCAATGTCTAGAACAGAGAGACCACGTGCTGGTCCCAGCAGGCGGTGGGCAAGCGCTGACGCCGACTCCCGGAGTCCACCGAGTCGAGCGCTCGCACGCCCTCGCCTTTTCTTGCTCATGCTATGCCTTTTTCTAACAATATCCGATTTTCCGCGATGCCGCTCCTGGCGTGTGCCCACTGCCGTGTATCCGGTTACCGGATTCCGTTACCGTATTCCGTTACCGGCCTCGTTACCATGTCCGCTGCCGCTGCACCCACCGCTGCCGTACCCCTTCGGGCTGGCTGTCCCAGGGTAGGGGCGTGTGCTGGCCGGCGCCGCCATTGGCACACCCGCCGAGATTGATGGTGCTCGGACTGGCTGACCCAGGTGCCGAGGCGGAGCGGTTGCGGCCGCCCCCACGGTTCCAGTAGGGTGTCGGCGTCGGGTTGGGGTTCCTGAACGACTCGTCCGAGCCCGTCGGGGTGGACGTGCCAGTTCGGAGGTCGACGGTGGACGACGCCGCGGTGTGGATGCGCCCGGCAAGCGCACACATTACAAGCTCCCCGGTTGGCGAGAGCGCACGTGGCAGGTACGTGTCTGAGCCAATTGGCGAGCCGGTCACGGGGAGGGAGCAGATGGCCATACGAGTCATGGGCGGCATCTCACTCGGTGTGTCTTCGTGAGCCTCGCTCAGTGTGTCTTCCTGGGCCTCGCTGATCGAGCCGCTCGGGAGCGCACCACAGGTGCACGCGCACGAGCATTCTTTCGAATACGGGGGAGGCGGGGCGGGAGGAAGACCCCGGCTGGGTGAAAGACCAGTGTTGGCGCGCACGGCGTGGAAGTCGGCTGCAAAGTGGGGCATCTGGGGTCAGCAGTGTAATCTTGATCATATTGTCCGAAATGTAGGGATGGCTCATGTGGCGCTGGGAACGCCACAACCGCCTAACGACTTTTCTCTTTGTGTTCGGCTATCCGACATGCTTTGTGGTGTAGGGGTGTCCAGTCCCGTGTTCCCATGAACAGCACGGCTCGGTGATACACTCGGGCTGGGATGAAGACTCACTCGGCGCTCCAGCATGTCTAGCTTGTGCTGGATTTGGAACTGGTTGCGGCCACGGGCAAACTTGCCGCGGACGTATGCGTCGAGCACGGCATACGCATACCCTGGGTCTGCGAGGGCGCGGGTCGTGTTGAGCGCGTCCGACGCATTCCTCGCACGCTTGAACTTGCCTACGACGGGCTGTTCAATGGCGTATACAGAGGGCGAGGTAGACGTATCCGCAGCGGACGATGACGTTTCGGGGACCATTATGAAAGGACACAGCAAGTCGAGAATAGCGATACCAAAGACAGAGCCAGTTGACATGAACGCCATTAGAATGTGCGTGGTAGGCGGAGCGTTGCGGGGAGATGAGGGAGGCGTGAGAATGGATGGCCAGAGCGTCAACAGGGATGAGACGTCCGTGGGGCCCGTGCGGAACGCAAGAAGAGAGGACAAGCGGGTCGTCGTGGCGAGGACGGCAGTATTATACGTGCATGAGTGGTTCGAGGGTCGGCAGAAGCGGTGCAGGGCAGAAGGCGGACACAATGGTATTGGGGGGGATCGAGCGAAGCGAACGGCAAGATTGAGAGCGTCAGCATCGGGGTTCTGTAATACACCGTGACACGTACAAGGCGGTCCGGGATCGTCATGCTGTGAGTCGGACTGGAGAAGGCGGTGGGGCCAAGAAGTGGGCGTGGTGGGCGCTAGTGTGTTCGGGATTGTTGATGTTGAAGGATGAAAGGGCAACCGGGCCAGACTCAATCGCGCGGCGAGGGATGGATGACGAAGAGGAAGAGTGTGCTAACGTCGAGCAGCCAGCATCCCGGCGTGTAGCGAGTGTGTGCCAAGGCAAGAATAGAGAAATGGAGAAACGAGAAAGTCGAAAGAAGCTGGCGAGGAGGTTGTGGTTGTGGTTGTGGTTGTCGTGGTTGAGAGGAGGAAGGGCCTCGGCCTGCCAAATGTGCACCAGGTTATCAATGATACGCCCTGGCGTTGTCCCGCTGCTTGCTCTTTCTTTCCTTTGCTCTTCCTGCTCGGGACACAAGCCCAGCTCGGCGCACCGCGATCTCTAACAGCATCACAGGTTCATTCGGCTCAGGCAGCCCGGCTGCTAATTGCCCCGGTCTTGGACCGGCTCAATCGGGCCAGTCGCAACCGCCGTCTACGCGTCTCCACCCAGTTGAAAGCTCGTCGGCCTCCATCGGCGGAAGAGCGGCCCACCTCGCTTGCGTCACATCTTACTCTCTCCTTGTCCCCCTCGACCCGGCCTCGCGCTTGCGGGAACATGGGTTGCCTCAAACTCAGATTCCCGGAGGGCACGCCGCAGCTCCCAGGCTCTCACGAGTAACACCAAGTCGCCCGGGTTCCTCCATCTCGCCTGTCTCGACCTCTGACCCCCTATCTGATGTGCTCACCCCAGAATCCAAGTGCCCACCCCACCTTCCCCGCCCTTCCCCACAGGGCGCCGCATTCCTCTCGGACTGTCGGCTTAAGCTGCCAAAATCCTTGCCATTTACAGCTGCGTATGCTGGCGGAGCCCCCAGAGGTGCAGAGGTACAGAGGCGCCGGAGTCCCCACGTCGGAGGAGGCCGGACCTTTCATCTCATCAAGCGTCCTGGAAAATTGAATCGGAGAGTCAGGCTTATGTGGATAATCAGCAGCTACGCCCACAAAACCGCTTCAACCTGCTAGTTTTCTGTCAACCTGCCTGCTAGTTTCTGCCAAGCTGCTAATCGTTCTGCAGGCGTGCTTGGTTCCTCCACGCTCGTGCTGAGCACAGAGGGCTCGGGTCACTCATATGAGCAGGCTGTGCCGACCACACTGCCGCCGGAGAGTCAACTATCCGTTCGAGCATGGTTGGAAAGCTGGTGATCCTTCGCGGCCTGGAATGGCCCCTTGGCCCGCCAACTGAACGCACGTGTTGCACCAAGTGCCCACATGCACATGCTCCACTGACGGCCAGCGTCGTACAACATCTGCAAGGCACGTCATCGGAGCGCCCTGGCGCACAGGCAACCGGCAGGATCTTGCGCAGGGACTGCTTGCCGCCTGTGGGGACAGACCCGATTCAGATGGCAGAATGCTGATGTTCATCTTGGCCTGATCACTTGAACACTCTAGGCTCTTATCCCGGGACGCGGGCGGGGGAGCTCGCGATTCCCAGCCCTCAGACCTTGATCCTTGTATCCGGAAGGGGAGGCTGGTATCCCAAAGCGCACGAAGACGCCCGAGCGCCCACACCACCGAGATCTTCTTACTGGCCTGCAGATCCACCGAGATGAACGCGCAGCAAGAACGTGCTCCAGGCCCTTCGAATCGTTTGCGCTAGGGGGGGACCGCTTTTTCTCAGTCAGAGGATCGGGCGAGAGGTCGTGACGAAGCAAGTGCGAAGCTCCGCCTCCCTCCTTGCCCTCCGTGCAGATCCCGAAGACTCTGGCGCTGTTGCTTCTGAAGGTGTCGGCGCAGTCACGCAATTCAGCCCAGCCAGAGATAGAGCCATCATCCGCCATCATGGACGAAGCTGGACTTGCCAGATAGCGACCGTCGTTGAGGCAGCGGATTCTATCTAACAGACGGCACCAATCTCGCACGATCGCAGTAGGATAAGAGCTGGTTGATGGACGGCACGTCAGGATAAGATTTGACCAACGGCACACCCGGAATAGAGCTGTTTGATGGACAGCATGTCAGGATAAGAACTGGTTGACGGCACACCAGGAATAGAGCCGGTCTAGTTCAACGCGCGATACCCTCGCTGGTGAGACCGAGTCCAGTTCCTGACCCAATGATACAGCTATCGCGTACACCAATCGATCGATCACATAACAATCGGCTATCAGAAGGCCTGTGAGATGGGACAAGCATGTCTTCCAGAACAGGCTGTCTCGCTGTGCTTCGGCATTGTGTCACTGTTGTGGCTTCTTTCTCACCCTATCCGTTCTGTCTCACTCTGGCGCCGATTACTCCGTTAATCACTCGGACAGACCCCAATCGACGTTGTCTCACCAAAGCCGTCGGTACGGCCCTGTCGCACCAAACGCGTAGGTCACAGTCCCGCAAACGCGTAGGTCACTGTCTTGCGAGCCCTCATGTCATCACCAGCGAGGCCGGGCCCTGCACTGTGGGAACGACAACGTGCTCCGCGGCCGGCGGTGGAGAGTGCGAGGACTTATAGGTGCATGTCACGGACATTGGACATCGGACATGCACCCTACAGCAGCGGGCAATGGACAGGAATCTATGGACGCAGTATGTCAGACCGAGTGGCATACAAGACGGCGAGATGTGGATGATAACAAGACTTTAGTGCGGGACAGATGCTCAGTCCACAGCATCGGCAGGGAAACCCCCAGAACAGAGAATTAACAGGTTAGCCCTCGTTCCTGACTGACTGCTGACCATGGATTGGCATGCACGCGTGCGTGCTCCGGGTTAGTCACTGGTGGCTCTGGGCCATACCTCGTGCGTGGACCATGGACCATGGACCAAGGATCGTGAACCATGGATCACGGGCCATGGAGCGTGGACCATGGGATCGTGGATAGGAGGCCATCAGACAGGCGATGCTGAAGTCGCCGACGGTGTCCATTACGCCAAACACGTGTGCCACACCAAGAGTCACAAATGAATGCTCTCGTAAAGGTTGAGTTGCGGCGCGATGCCGACCGGCCGACCGGGCGACGGTCGGCGGCATCGGTACAGCCGACACGCGCACTGGACGGCAGCAGAGGCCCCAGTACAGGAGCACATGTGGCACATGTGCAAGTGGCGCCGTGGCGGTCGAGTCTAACCTACGCGTCTGTGTGCTGTTCCACTCCGTTCGGCCAGTGACGCAATCTAGAGCGCGAATGAGGTCGCTGGAAGAGTACCCATGCAGGGACATGTACCGTATTTACACGTGCGATGGGTTTGGCGGCGTCTGCGCGTTGGCAGGATAACTGGCTAGCTTATTAGTGGGCCAGGCTGGGCGAGGCTAGGCCAGCTAGCCAGCTAGATAGCAGGCTACAAACAAAAAGGGTGCTTGAGATTGCATCACCTCACAGGTTATCTGGCTATAACGATTGTGAGGTATAGGTATAGAACTCTCCCTCATCTATACCCACCTCGTTCTCGTCCTCGTCCTCGTAAGCCTGTCAACTCACGGCCGCGCACCACAACTCGCATCACCACCGCCATCGCGACCCACTATCGCTAGGATGTACCCCCTCGCCCTCCTCCTCTTCTCCTTTGTCGTGGCCCTCCCACAGCCGGTTCCGGTGCCCCTTCCCATGCCGGTGCCGCTCGCCATCCCAAGGCACAACCCAAGTCAGCCAGGCAACCGCGCGCACCCCAGCCCTCGCGGCGTATGGGCCAGCGCGCAGCCGACGCCAACCGTTACCCGCGCGCGGTCCCAGTTAAGAATGATTATGCGTCCTTCCTATGTCCGGGCGGCGTCCCGTGTCCCCTCTCCAACCTCTTCTCTGGGGTCGCGCTCGCCGCGCCTGCCGAGCTCACTGACTGGTTCCGAGTCGGCTTTGAGTGTATCGACCCACACACTGAGCTGCGGCAGTGTGGCGGGTGTGCC
This sequence comes from Cutaneotrichosporon spelunceum, assembly GCA_030805415.1. Lineage (NCBI taxonomy): Eukaryota > Fungi > Basidiomycota > Tremellomycetes > Trichosporonales > Trichosporonaceae > Cutaneotrichosporon > Cutaneotrichosporon spelunceum. The sequence continues at coordinate 1,187,159 of BTCM01000001.1, forward strand.
GTGCTGGGGAGGGGGTGAGTTATAGGGGCGGAAGCGGGTTGGGTTGGGGAGAGTAGGAGGACGGAGTTGAGAGAGGGCGGAAAGGAGGGCTGGGAGCCGGCGGAGACGAGAGCAGAACAGAGAACAGAGAACAGAGAACAGAGAACAGAGAACAGAGAACAGAGAACAGAGAACAGAGAACAGAGAACAGAGAACAGAGAACAGAGAACAGAGAGCAGAGAGCAGAGAGCAGAGAGCAGAGAGCAGAGCTGGCACCGAGAGACGCCGAGCGACACTGACAGCAGGCAGGACTACTCGGCCCTCCCCAACACGCGTGCGACGGCGTGCAGTGGCGGCACGTGCGTCGTGCTCTCGTGCAAGGACGGGCTTGTGGTGGACGGCGGGGCGTGTGTCCGCGCCGCGCTCATACAGTAGAGTAGACCAGAGTCCATTTCGAGTCCCGATTTAGACATACACGCACGTAACGATCGATACCGGGCATGAGCCTGTATGCCCGCAATGTGAAGCTTAGCTGGATAGCGTAACGGCGTGAGCGCGTGTGCGTGCGCGTAGATGGAAGGCACAGCTAGGCCTTCTCCTGTATCGTACAGACATGACAAGTAATGCCACCGTGGCGTGGAATTCAAGCGACCGTTTCACCGCTTCAGGCTGGGCATGTGCGCAATCCATCTGGTTCAGCCCATCCAGCGCCCAGAGCCAGGTGGCTCGAGGCTGGAAGGCAACCGAACCACCCAAGTTGCCACGTGGCAGATTTTCCTACCCGTAGATTACGTGCCCCTCCAGTAGTCTACTCTTTGCATCTCATCATCACTCATCTGCAAGCCGTTGCGCCAGCTGCCGCTGCACTAGCCCGTCTGCATCCAAGGCTGCAAGGCTGCAAGTTCAAGGCAAGATCTGGCGTAGTGTAAGCCCCACGGCATCTACTCAGGTCCAACATACTCCAACCAACAACATCCGTCTTTGTGGTGTAGTGGTTATCATACTCTCTTAGGGAGCTGTCTGATACGCCGACGACAATCCAACTCGTCGGTACAGGACGCACCTCTTGGGAGTGGCCCCGCGTTCGAATCGCGGCAAGGACCAAACAGGATTCGAGGCCTGGTTAGGATACGTTTTTTGTGGAGGGTATCATCTGACGATGTGTGCTGGATCCGCGAGTTGCAGTGCCCTACAAGCCGGTGCGTTGTACCGAGCCTGGCCAGCACAACGTAGCTAAACTCATCCCGACCTGCGAAGCGTACAAATGTAGCTCGCAGTCAAACGTTGCTCGCAGTGCTAGCTGACCGGGGCCGCCAGGCGCTGCATCGACACTCTAGCTGGTACTGCATCGCCCTGACCATCAGTTGATTGACGCCTGGATGAACGCGACAGGACCGGTAAGGTCGCCTTGCGGCGGCGCCAGCTCGCGGCGGCGCTGAGCCTACAAACCTCGGAAGTCGCAAGTAGCGCACGACTTGGACGTGCTGCCGGGCCGCAGGGCTCCACGTGACCGAGCGGCTTCACTGGAACCAAACAGGCGGCAACCTGGCGCCTGGTACTGAATGGTTGCCGACATTCAGCGCAGAGCCGAGCCCGAAGCCGAGTGGAGGCCAGTGCCAGTGCCAGTGCCAGTGCCGGTGCCAGTGCCGGTGCAAGTGGTAACGCCAGGAACAGACACGCCCTCCACCTCCACCTCGCGTACCGGTGCCACGCGCTGCCCAAGTCCCCAGCCATCCCTGCGCGTAATCTGTCAGAGTCGCGATCCCAAGGCAGGCGATGGCGAGAGGACCGAGCTCCGGCTGCGAGATACAGTCTGCCGGACGTGCAGGCCCGCTCGGACCACCGCGTCGAGGCTTGTGTACGCTTTGGGTCAACTTATCCTCACCATCGTGATGCATATCAGACGCGTCGAGGCTCGTGCGAGCATTACTCCTGAGCCTGATGCCCGGCTAATGTCCTGACAGCCGCATCAAGTGTACCACGACTTGGTACACCGTATCACTCCCACACTCCACTTGGCCTGAAGGCCCTGCTCTGTGGGTGGCTAACCGGCTCCCACTATCGCGCGGATTCCGCACTTGTCCGGTTGCCAAATCCGAGGCCAGCCAAGTACGCAGACATACCCGATCCCCGGTCGCCACAGGTTATCAACCCCCGGCGTACTCGCTATCGACGCCAAGAGGCTCATCACGTGCCCCGACCCCTCGGCCTCGGTGCGACGCCGGTGTCAACGCCGGTGTCCAGCGAGAGGCACGCTGGTGCCGGCGGCACGCGGTTTGGCACGTGGATGTTTATTTGTGTTCAGAGCAGAGAGCGGAAAGTGGGGACCGATGTGAAAAGCTTGTGCCTGGGGCGGCTACTTTTGCCGCTTGCTGGATTAGGGGATCCGGCCCGGTTGGAGAGAATTTCGATTTCGGCGCGCCGCGGGAGGGTCGGGATTTGGATCGGTTAGTAGGTCCAGGCAGGGCTTTGGTTGCGTGGCACATTCCTCTGGGCCAACTCTTTCTGGCTGCGCTGGCGACAAGTGTCCCTGTGGGAGCGCTCCGGCCATCCTGCCACTCTCTGCGCCCCCAAAGAGCGGGACACGCGAAATGGTACCATGCCTGCCATCTGTGGGGAAACCTCCCGCAGCGACGCGTAACCCCACCAACCTGTCTGTCCCCAGCGACACACCTTCCCCCCCGTCCAGGCTCAATAAAAAGGCCAGCCCACTCTTCTCTTTCTCTAGCTCTTGTAGCTTTAGTGAATCGGCCCTCTAACGACCCCTCCCTCACGGGACCCCCCCCTAATCCTCTCCTCCTCCTCCATCCAATCCGTCTCCCTGCTCCTCGCTCCTTGCCCCCCCGCATCTTGTGAGTACCTCTCCACTGCCGCCGGGGAAACGTCTTCCAATGCCTCCGACCCCTGCACCCCGCTTTACCCGGCCTCCAGTCTTGACGTCACCTGCCATACTGTCATGCGTGCGATGCGGAGCAGCTTGCTCGCTGCTGGCGATGGTGACCGCGGCTGGCAGTGTGGGTTGATGAGCGGGGCTCGAGTTGCAGCGGCAGCGCGAGTGGGTCCTGGCTGGTTGCCGGTGTTCCAAAGATCGTACGGTCTGACGTGGCAGCTTCACATTCCCTACCTCTAAACACATCCCTCAAACATGTCTACCAAGGGTGAGTGTCTGGATTCTGCTTGGACGTAGTATGTGAGGAGGCGCTCGACGCTCGGGGCACTTGTATGTAGTCACGGCCTACTCCCCCGCTGGCACGGACGTTGCTGTGGGACGACGCAAGCAGAACAGCGACGAGCACCACAATCTCGAAAGCGCACTCTGACACCAGCCATCCGCGAGTATGACGCCAAGCGTCTCGTCAACTACTGGCTCACTCGCTCGCCCACCCCCATCCCCACCGTGACCGAGTCGACCGCTGCCCCGGTCCGCGTCGCTCAGGTCGAGTGGGACGACGACTCGTCGTCGCTCCAGCCCCAGATCAAGCCCGGAGCCGGCCTCCCCGAGTTCGTCTTCACCGAGCCCAAGCTTGTCGGCAAGCCCGACCAGCTCATCAAGCGTCGCGGCAAGGCCGGCCTCCTGTCCATCGGCAAGGACTGGCAGACCACTGGCGACTGGATTGCCCAGCGCGCCGGCAAGCCCGTGACCGTCGAGTCTACCACTGGTACGCTCAAGACGTTCATCATCGAGCCCTTCCTTCCCCACACCCAGGACACCGAGTACTACGTCTGTATCAACTCGCTCCGTGACGGTGACTGGATCTACTTCACCCACGAGGGTGGTGTCGACGTCGGAGATGTCGACGCCAAGGCCCTCAAGCTCTTCCTCCCCGTCGGCAAGCCCTTCCCCGCCCGCGAGGAGGTGATCAAGACGCTCCTTCCCAACGTCCCCGACAACAAGAAGGACGTCCTCTGCGACTTCATCGTCCGTCTCTACGGTGTCTACGTCGACCTCCACTTTGCATACCTCGAGATCAACCCCCTCGTCTGCCTCGACCCCGTCGGCGGCCGGCCCGCCGAGATCCACTACCTCGACATGGCTGCCAAGCTCGACCAGACTGCCGACTTCCTCTGTGGCCCCAAGTGGGCCATTGCCCGCGACGACTCGACTCCTGCTGCGGCGGGTAAGGGCCCGATCAAGGCCGACCGTGGTCCCCCCATGGTTTGGCCCGCGCCCTTCGGTCGTGACCTCACCAAGGAGGAGGCCTACATCCAGAAGCTTGACGCTTCGACTGGTGCTTCGCTCAAGCTCACCGTCCTCAACCAGAACGGCTCTGTCTGGACCATGGTTGCCGGTGGTGGCGCTTCCGTAGTCTATTCGGACGCTATCGCCGCTGCTGGCTTTGCCTCCGAGCTTGCCAACTACGGCGAGTACTCGGGTGCCCCCACCGAGGGCCAGACCTACGAGTACGCCAAGACGATCATTGACCTCATGACCAGAGGCGAGCCCCTCAAGGGCGGCAAGGTCCTCATCGTTGGTGGTGGTGCCGCCAACTTCTCGGACGTTGCCGCCACCTTCAAGGGTATCATTCGCGCCTTCAAGGAGCACAAGGAGGGCCTTATCCGCCACGAGGTCAAGATCTGGGTCCGTCGTGCCGGCCCCAACTACCAGGAGGGTCTCAAGGCCATGCGCCTCTGCGGCGAGTCGCTCGGCGTCCCTATCAAGGTGTACGGCCCCGAGGCTCCCATCACCGCCATCGTCCCCATGGCCCTCGGTGTCAACAAGGACAAGGAGCTCTCGCGCTCGGCGTCGTCGGCCTCGATTGCTGCCGCCGTGGAGAACTCTGCTGCCGGTGGTGCCTCCAAGCGCGCCACTGCCAGCGGCAAGGAGGAGCAGCGCCATGTCATTGGCGAGATCAAGTCGGACGGCTCGCGCGAGCAGCCCGGCGACCAGATCGTCCACTTTGAGACCCAGGCGATGCACCAGCGCCCCTGGTTCCGCCCCTTTGACGACTCGACCCGCTCGTTCGTCTTCGGCCTCCAGCCCCGTGCTATCCAGGGTATGCTCGACTTTGACTACTCGTGTGGTCGCAGCACGCCTTCGGTCGCCGCCATGATCTACCCCTTCGGTGGCCACCACATTCAAAAGTTCTACTGGGGCACCAAGGAGACTCTTCTCCCTGTCTACTCGACTGTTGCCGAGGCCGTCAAGAAGCACCCGGATGTCGACGTTGTTGTCAACTTTGCGTCGTCGCGCTCGGTCTACACGTCGACCCTCGACATCCTCTCCTTCCCACAGATCAAGTCCATTGGCATCATTGCTGAGGGTGTCCCCGAGCGCCACGCTCGTGAGATCCTTCACCTTGCCCAGGAGAAGAAGGTCATGATCATCGGCCCCGCTACCGTCGGTGGTATCAAGCCCGGCTGCTTCCGCATCGGCAACACTGGTGGCATGATGGACAACCTCCTTGCCTGCAAGCTCTACCGCCCAGGCTCGGTCGGCTACGTCTCGAAATCGGGTGGTATGTCGAACGAGCTCAACAACATCCTCTCGCAGACCACCGACGGTGTCTACGAGGGTATTGCCATTGGCGGTGACCGCTACCCTGCCACCTCGTTCATCGACCACATCCTCCGCTACGAGGCCGACCCCGAGTGCAAGCTCATCCTCCTTCTTGGTGAGGTTGGTGGCACTGAGGAGTACCGTGTCGTCGAGGCCGTCAAGTCTGGCAAGATTACCAAGCCCATTGTCGCTTGGGCTATTGGTACCTGCGCCAAGATGTTCACCTCGGAGGTTCAGTTTGGCCACGCTGGCTCCATGGCCAACTCGGACATGGAGACTGCCGACGCCAAGAACGCCGCCATGCGTGCCGCTGGCTTCCTTGTTCCCGACACGTTTGAGGACCTCCCCGAGCTCCTCAAGACTGTCTACGACAAGATGGTCTCGACTGGCGCCATCAAGCCCACTCCCGAGCAGGAGCCTCCTGCCATCCCCATGGACTACCAGTGGGCGTCCAAGCTCGGCCTCATCCGCAAGCCTGCTGCCTTCATCTCGACCATTTCGGACGAACGTGGCCAGGAGCTCATGTACGCGGGCATGCGCATCTCGGACGTCTTCAAGGAGGACATTGGTATCGGCGGTGTCATCTCTCTTCTCTGGTTCAAGCGCCGTCTCCCCGACTACGCGTGCAAGTTTATTGAGATGGTCCTCCAGCTCACGGCCGACCACGGCCCGGCTGTCTCGGGTGCCATGAACACCATTATTACTGCCCGTGCCGGCAAGGACCTCATCTCGTCGCTCGTCGCCGGTCTCCTCACCATTGGTGACCGCTTCGGTGGTGCCCTTGACGGTGCCGCGTCCGAGTTCTCGCGTGGTGTCGCTTCGGGCCACACCCCTCGCGAGTTTGTCGACTCGATGCGCAAGGCCAACAAGCTCATCCCTGGTATTGGTCACAAGATCAAGTCCAAGACCAACCCTGACCTCCGTGTCGTCCTTGTCGTCGACTACGTCAAGAAGCACTTCCCCTCGCACAAGACTCTTGACTTTGCCCTCGCGGTCGAGGACGTGACGACCCAGAAGTCGAACACGCTCATCCTCAACGTCGACGGTGCCATTGCCGCATCGTTCTGCGACCTGCTTAGCGGCTGCGGTGCGTTCACCGAGGAGGAGGCGACCGAGTACCTCAAGAGCGGCACGCTCAACGGTCTCTTTGTTCTCGGCCGCTCCATGGGCTTCATTGGTCACTACCTCGACCAGCGTATGCTCAAGCAGCCCCTGTACCGCCACCCGGCCGACGACATCTTCATCAACATGGAGTCGCGCGTCCTCGCCGGCCCTTAGACGGTTGTGCTATAATAGGAAATATCTTCCGGACGCCACAAGGGCGATGTAGTTGTACATGGGGCAGAGGGTGCGATATGTCATGATCCTTCGTTACGGGACCAGGTGTGTTTCAGTTTTGTCTCGGATACAGAGTTGGACACGGTGGCGTAGAGGTGAACTGACTGCACCGGGCGGTCCCTTGTACCCGTGCCTAGTCTCGGTCCGCACAGGCCCGCGTGTTCATCTCGCTAGCGAGACATTGTCAACTCCATCTCTTCCATTACACGTCGACACCAAATGTCCAACGACGACGGCGACACCGCACCCGACGCCTCTGTGACCACAGACCAGGTACCTGCCGAGGTCGCCACCTCAACGCCTGAGGTAGCCGAGCAGGGCAAGCCGGAGCAGGGCCCCGAGCAGGCCGAGACCAAGCAGGCGGCCGCGTCAACTTCCGCCGAGTCCGAGTCCAAGGCCGATAGCGCTGTGTCAAAGCCCACAGAGTCCAAGGTCAGTCCAGGGTCAAAGTCCTCCGAGAGCGCAGAGCTCCCAGAACCAGCAACCAAGGTCCTGCTCCCAGAACCAGAAACCAAGGCCCACACCAATGTCGACACGGACAACCCCGCCACCAACGCCCCTCTCGCTGGCGACACTCGCAGCCGCACCGATGATATCCCCTCCGACGACACAGACACCAAGCCGAAGCGCAAGGCCCCGCCGACCGGGCTGCAGCTGCAGGACGTGCCGGCCCCCGAGGCCCGAAGCGTGGAGGTGAGTTTGGAATGGGCATGGCCGCAGGGGCAGTGCGGGGGCCTGAGGCCTGAGCTGGGGCGAGGTGTCAAGTGCGAGGTGCCAAGTGCCAAGTGCGAGGTGCGGGGGAGGTGAGAGGTGAGAGGTCCGGTGGCGAGGTGCTACGAGTGACCGGGGTCGAGCTCGATGGGTCGATCGTCTTCCTCCCTCCTTCCCATCCTCCCCCCCTTCCCCGTCCCCCCGTCCCCCCCCGTCCCCCACCTTTCCCTCCCCTTCCCTATCTTCTCCCTCTCCATCTCCCCCTCCGTCCCCAGGCACTAACCACCAGATCGACCTGGACCGCGCCTCACATGTGCGCTCGCGCACGTCGACGCTCTCGCAGCCGTTCACGCCATCGATGCACCACGCGCCCGAGAGCCCCACCACGTCCCTAATCGGGACGCTGCGCTCTCAGCTCGAGATGTACGTGCAGCAGACCGAGCAGCTCAATGCGAAACTCGTTGCAGCCGTCTCCAAGCACGCCGATCTTGAGGACCAGGTGTTCGAACTGCAGACGGACAAGGACCATCTGACACGCAACAACAACGAGCTCGCCCATGCAAAGGCCCAGTGGGAGATCAGCATGAACACGGGCCTGCTGGTCGAGCGTTCTCAAATCCGCGACGAGATGCAGCGCTTAGCCGCCGGGTTAGTCGAGGAAGAGCGGAAGCGTGGCACAGCAGAGGAGAAGCGCAAACAGGTCGAGGACGAGGTCGACGAGCTCTCGGCAACGTTGTTCGACCAGGTGAGCTTTGCGCCCTGTGGAAAGCTAACAGCAGGCAAATACCATGGTCGCGACCGAGCGAATGGCCCGTGTGCAGGCTGAGCAGCGCCTCAAGGAGACGGAGGACAGCTTGGCGGTCGCTGAGGCCGCCGTCCGCGACATGCAGACGCACATGCAGTCGTTGACGACCGTCGCCTCTGTTGGGCCCTCTGTTCCCCATATTCCCAGGCGCTACCTCTCCAGTCATCCTCCTTACGCTGAATTCCGAACCCTCATTGCGTACCTGCGTGCTGCGCGCCCGTCGTCTTTAACGCGCAAGCGATCCGACGTGCGCGAGCTCTATCCCGCCCCACTGGTTACGTCTCTTGTGCAGCAACCCTTCATCGCGCGCTGCATCGCAGAGGACTACGAGGCAACGTTACGCCTTGAGCAGGCAGCCGACCTTGGCTGGGTGTCTCGCCGCAGTGTGAGCTCTGCCATCCTCTCTGGTGACCTCTTGATCGAGCCCGTTGGGAGTGCGGCTCTCGGTCCGCCCGAGAGCCTGAGCTGCGCTCTGTGCGGCCGTGCCGTCTTTGGCGGCGGTTCAGCCCACAAGGGCCTGATGAAGTACTTCTCCACCACAAACTCAGGTCCGACTGCGCACCTCGGAAGCAACATCTACGTGTTCCGCGTCGCAACACAGGAAGACTCGAAGGTCTACCCGCTGTGCAAGAACGGGTGGTGCCTCGAGCGCCTGCGAGCAGCCTGCGCTCTCTGGCACTTCGTGCGCACTGGCATTGTGCACCCCGTATGGTTTGGTGAGGACCACGACGCGGCGCCCGTGACCCCGAAGAGGGCAAGCACAGCAGCTGAGACGGATGATGGCACGCCGGTCCGGATAGACTTGAGCCGCACGCCGCCCGAGGCCGACAGGCTGACCGTATCGCCAGCGCCCGTGCCTCAGCGCTCGGTCAGCACGCCCGTGTCCGGCCACATCGCCATCACCGTCGAGAACCTCGCGTCTGCCGAGTATCGCAGGCCCTCACAGCCGCCCCCGTCGCGCAGGTCGGGTTGGGGTCTCGGTTCGTTCAGTTTGGGGAGTGGTGGCAAGAGTGGTGGCAAGAGCTCTGGCGGATGGACAAGCTGGGGCTCGAAACCCAGCACGCCAGCGTCGCCAGCTGAGCCGTATGAGCAGAGGGCTGTGAGTGCGGGAGTGCTGGACGCGCCAATAAGCCTGGAGGCGGAGAAGACGGAGCCGGTCGTTGAGAAGAAGGGCCTGATCGCTGAGAAGAAGGGTGAACCGGCTGAGAAGGAGCCTGTCTCAGAGCCGGTTGCGGAGAAGGCCGAGGCTATATCGGAGGACGCTCCGGTTGACGCGACGGTGGACGAGAAGGCCGCTCCAGCTGCAAATGAAAAGGTCGCTGCGCCAGATACCGCAGACGCCGTGGCAGCCAAGCGCCCGGACTCGCGCACGTCGCACAGATCGTTCACGAGCACCGACCATTCGTTCGCGACGCCGACGGGCGACAACGCGTCGCTTCCCGACGTCAACGGCGAGACCAAGGAGGGAGTGGAAGTCTCGGACGCCGCGATTCCGGTGACTGAGTCGCCTGAGCCGGAGCTCAAGACAGAGGAGTCTGACTCGCCCTCTGAACCGCCTTTCGCGATTCCGGTGACTGAGACGCCTGAGCCGGAGCTCAAGACAGAGGAGTCTGACTCGCCCTCTGAACCGCCTTTCGCGATTCCGGTGACTGAGACGCCTGAACCGGAGCTCAAGGCAGAGGAGTCTGACTCGCCCTCTCAACCGCCTTCCAAGCCTGGCACGCCTGCCAACGGGGCCAATGCCTCCCCGACCAGACCGGCGCGTGCCGCTGGGCGTAACCGTCCACCCCCACCACTGCCAAAGCGCTCGGAGCGCCGTGGACTGAACACCCCGACGCCCCCAATTACGCCTACCGCACCAACGGACCCTAGCAAGGCGGTGGAGACTACTGCGGAGACTAAGGACGGCGAGACTCCTGAGGAGACCAAGGTGGAGGCGCCCGAACAGGCCACCGAGAAGGCAGAGAAGGCAGAGACAGCCGAGGTCGACGACACGTCGCTTCCAGACACGGCGGCTTCCGCTGCCGCGGCCGCGGCCATGGAACCCAGCACGCCCACAACGGCAACGGCCAAGGACGCCGTCACGCCGACCGCGACTGCATCTCCCCGCATGCCGCCTCCACGCCACCCGCTCGCGATCAAGCGCTCGCCCACCGCCTCCTCGCGCTCCACTTTGGACAAGTCGTCGATGCCCAACTCGGCCCCAGCTCTCCCGCTCCGCAAGTCTGTGAACGAGCGTTCCGTCTCGACGCCGAGTACTGCGACTACCGCAAGCAATGCAACAGCCCACTCGCCAGAGCACGACGCCGACGGACGCTCGTTCCTCTCGGGCGAGGAGTGGGAGGCGCGGACGTGGCGCCAGGTCGTGCGGTTCAAAGAGGACATGTGGCGGGCGCGGGTGGGCGTGGTTGATGACGACGAGTAGGGTGTGGTTTGGCTGTGCTGAGGCAGGCGTGTGCGGGCACGGGCAAGGCGCGTGGCAAGGTTCTTGGCAGGCAAGTCGGCGTCTTACTGGGTGTAGCGGGAGCTTGAGGCTCGTGGCAAGTCGCACGCAAGATGCAGCGAACAGAAGCGTGATAGAGTACGGATCGGATGCATAATTTACCATCGCTGGTGAGATATCGACAGAAACAAATGGCCTGGTCCGCCCCAAGGCCGTCCACCGCTCGCCACAAACTTCCGAGAGCGTCCTTATCGAATGAAGTGAGATGCATGCTCTACGCCCCTCTACGCCTTGCCCTGCCACTGAATAATCTCTGGCCACCCCTCGTCCGTCTGCCGCTCGACGGTCCCAGCAGGCACTGGCAGCGCCTTGACGCCGTGCGGCAGCCATTCGTCGGCGGGCTTACCTGCCATGAGGTTGTTCTGAGCTTTGTACGCGACCATCTTCTTGGCATCGCGGATGGCGACGAACGCGTCGTCGACGCCCGGCACGGCGCCGCGCACAAACACGAGGTTGAGCGCGAGGTCGACGCGGTGCACGAGCAGGTTCTGCGTCGTGCGCTTGACGTTGCCCATGTGCCCTGCCATCTTCTTGCCGGGGATGACTCTGCCGGGGTCCTGGGGTTAGGGAGGGGAGAGCGAGCAACAGCGCAAACTCACCTGGTTGGAACCAGTCGAGCCGGCCGAACGGTGGGTCACTGACACACCGTGCGAGGCCTTGAGGCCGTGGTAGCCGTGGCGCTTCATGGCGCCCTGGAAGCCCTTGCCGATGCTGTCTGTTAGCGAACTGGACGCCGTGGATCGGTCTACGCAACTCCGAGCCCGAGTTCTGGCCGGATCAAACGTCCCCAACAACCCTACCAACCACCTTCAATCCCCTCACTCCTTCTTCCCCCTCTCCCACTCCCCCTCTCCCACTCCCTCCCTCCCTCTCCCCCCCCTCAACCATACCCACCTAGTAGCCGTGACGTCCACATACTGGCCCGGCACAAAGTGCGATGCGCCAAGCTGCGTCCCGACCGGCAGCACGGCCTCCTTGCTAACGCGGAACTCCTGGAGCTTGCGCTTGGGACTGACCCCATGCGCGCGGAAGTAGCCCTTCATGGCATTGTTGATGTTCTTCTCGCGCCGGTCCGTCGCGCCGAGCTGCAGGCTGTGCAGCTGCCTGGGGTCGTTCTCCGGCGGCGGCGTGACGCGCACAACCTCGCAGTTGTCAAGCTGCAGCACCGTCACGGGCCAGCGCTTGCCGTCCTTGTCCCAAAGCGCAGTCATGCCGCGCTTGCGCGCGATCACGCCGGTGCGCTGCGTAAAGGGCGTCCAGGTGGGTGGTGTCGCATCGGAGGAGGAAGAGGTAGGCGTCTGGGTCTGGGCCGCTATGGCGAGCGTGCGAACCAGTGGCAGTGGCCTCCGGAGGGCGGGGGGAAGGGCGGCGAGGAGGGAGCGCATGAGATCGAATCTAGAGGGATCGAGATCGAGATCTGATGGAGCAAGGTCGAGGTCACGGTTGCGCTGCCGAAACAACTCGAGGTCGGTTTTCCGACTTTGGTCTCTGGCGGGTCAGGTTCTCGTATGGTGAGGCGTGGTTACCACGTGGAGTGAGGCTGAAAACGGATGCTGTCCAGCGTGGGAGAGTTGCGTCGAGACTGCATTTTGCGCATTTTGGCCGATCACCCAGGGATCCTTGCCAAGAGGACGGCGGCGTCTGGTGTGCCGAATGCCAGCAGGCTATCGCCCAGACCCCAAAGCCAACATTGTATCTGGGCTTGTCGCACGCACGCGTCTAGCAAGAATTCTTCCTTCCATCGACATCTTCATCATCATCTCCATCTCTTGCATCAACACCGTCGTCTTCCTCAGTCATCACACACTCTCTCTCTCTCTCTCTCTCTTTGCCATCACTCCAGCACCCTACGCTCTCCTGCACGGCCACGCAAACAGCGATCCTCACCCACGACTACCCCCACCCTATTTCGTCCATCCACAAACCCCATCACACTTGAAACCCAGTCGACTGCCGCCTCCTATTCAGCTCATCCTACGCCTCATACCACTCCGCTGCCCTCCCTCTGATCACCTCTCAGCTCCTCCTCTGTCCCGGTTGGACACCAACCGTGCACCGCACCATCGCCTCACCCAGAGCCATAGCGCTCTACCTCCATCCCCATCGACAGAGCACACCTTGTCCCACCATTTCCACGCTCACACCCAACCCCATCATACATCATGTCCTCTCAGTACAGTCATGACGATGTGAACCGAAACGGCGGTTCAGCCCGCAGCTCGCAATACCGCCTCCCCGGCCCACCCGCTCCCCTCATGGACCAGTGTGAGCTCGCCTCTCCTTGGCACTTGCCTGCCAAGATTGCAGGTACCCAGCACTGACCCGTAGCTCACTTGCGACCGGGTAAGCAGGCCGAGCTGCTGTCTCACGATCGCACCCTTGAACTGTACCGCGAGAACGCCAAGAAGACCAACGACCCAGAGCTCATCTTCGAGTTTGCCGTCTTCATGATCGACGCGGCAAAGAGCCTGGTTCCAGGCCCCAACCCAGACGACCCGAGTGACCCTTCGAACCGCCCTAACGCGGCCGCTCTAGAGAAGCGCGACGAGCTCATAAAGGAGGCGACATCGCTGCTCAAGCGCCTCGCGGACCGCGGCTACCCTGATGCCCAGTACTTCCTCGCCGACTGCTATGCCAACGGCATCGGCACAGCCCGCGGCAAGCAGGACTTTGACAAGGCGTTCCCTCTGTTCGCGCAGGCTGCAAAGCACGGCCACCCAGACGCGTGTTACCGCGCTGGAACATGCTGCGAGCACGGTTGGGGTACCAGGAGGGAGAGTGCCAAGGCGATTCAGTTTTACAGGTGCGTGTGGCCTTTGATGATGATTCTACACAAGTGACGATACGCGAATCCGTCTGGTTGCTACGTGTCATTTCTCCGGCGCGGACATGGCTGACGTGCAGGAAAGCCGCCGTCGGCCTCCACCCTGGAGCGATGTACCGCCTAGGCACTGCAGAATTGAACGGCTCGTTGGGGTTGAGCAAGCGGCCAAAGGAAGGCGTCAAGTGGCTGAAGCGCTCAGCTGAACATGCGACCGAAGAGTTCCCGCACGCGCTGCACGAGCTCGCGCTGCTCCACGAGCGTGGCATCGAGAACATTGTCTTTGTCGACCTCGACTACTCTGCCGAGCTGCTGGCACAGGCGGCCGAGCTGGGGTACGCGCCGAGCGCGTTCAAGCTTGGCGAGTGCTACGAGTACGGCAAGATGGGATGCCCCGTTGATGCGGCCTTGTCGATCCACTACTACAACATTGCGGCGCAGCAGGGACACCGCGACGCCTGCTTTGCGCTTACAGCGTGGTACCTCGTCGGCGCCGAGGGCGTTCTCCCGCAGTCGGACACCGAGGCCTACTTGTGGGCCAAGAAGGCGGCCGACAAGGGCCTGGCCAAGGCCCAGTATGCGCTGGGATACTTTACCGAGGTGAGCCGGAGTGAGGCGCTGCGTACACGCGCGGGCGATCTGATCCTGTGCGCGGCTGCGGTGGCTACCGAGTTCCGCCGCAGCCGCACCCACACCCTGATCTGCGGCATTTGACGTACATCAGCTGACGGTACAGACCGGAGTTGGCGTTGTTCCCAACATCCAGCAGGCGATGAAGTTTTACCGTCAAGCAGCCGACGCTGGGGACAAGCGGGCGGCAAAACGTCTTGCCGGCGGCGTGTCGGGCGGCGGCGCGGCGCTGAACCGCCAACGCGAGGTGGAGGCGATGAAGGACGGCGGCGACGACGGCAGAAACGGCAAGGACGACAAGGACTGCATCATTATGTGAGCCGTCTGTTCCTTGTAGACGTCACCTCGGAAACGGACAGAAACGAGTGTGCAGTGTAGTATACCCCCAACATCTCAGACACGAACACTTGTCCCAGAACATTCTTATGGATGGCAGCATAGATTGTGCGGTGGTGGCCCGTGCGTTGGTGGGCTCTCGGCGTGAGTGCGGCTTGGCTACTGACGCCGCGGTCAAACGCCTCTTACTCTTACCTACTGACGAAATGGTGCAATGCAGCATGCTTGGTCTGCAAATGGCTCCTGGCTATGGCTACTACTCGTACACTCGGTCAGCTAAATCCCACCACCTCGCCGCCGCGGCGTAGCACTGGGGCGGTTCAGGCGCGCGCCCGCTCCGATCCCGGCCGACCGCGGTGTAGCGGCATGCCGTGGCGTCACGCCGCCAATCTTGGGCGTGCGCGCGACGGCCTCTGCGCGCATCTCGTCCGCCTTCTTGCGCTCCATCTCCTCGCGCTGCTCGGCCATCTTGGCCAGCAGCTCAGTCTTCTTGTTAAAGTCGTGCGCTGCACGTGCGCGCTGCAACCCGTCAAAGTTGCGCTCCCGGATCGAGAAGAAGACGCCGCCCAGCTCGGCGAGCCAGTACGGGTCAACGGACGTCACACACATCATGTACTGCTTGGACGTGAGCACGAGCTCGTGGTACACGACGTAGTCGGGCATGTAGCCGAGGCCGTAGAGCGCGCTCGTGGGGTGCAGGACGCACGGCGTGCCCTGGCGGATGTTGACGTATTCGCCCAGGTTCTTGACGCGCGCCGCCTGGTGGAAGTATCCCGCTGTGATGCATTTCCTGGCGTCAGAGCAGTCATGAAGAGGAGACCTACCGCACAATGTCCCAGTCCGTCCCACAGGACACGACCTGCATCTTCTGCGTCTTCATAATGTCCTCGAGCTGACCCCGGACTTCGCGCGCCTTGCGCAGGATCTTGGGGTGCAGAAAGTGCTTCATGCACCAGTGGTCGCTGTACCCGTTGTTCTTCCATTGCGTGTACACGTGCAGGAGGGTGAGGTGGTCTGATTCCGGTACGAAGAACTTTTCGCGCGCAGCATCACTCTCCTCTGCCCTCTGGGGGGGACGGTAGAACACCGATGGCACACTGAGCATGCTCACAATCGTGAGCATCTCGGCACTGCACCCGTTCTTCTCGGCCACGATCAGCATCTTGCCCAGCGCGGGGTCCATCGGGAAGTTGCTCATTGCCTTGCCCTCTTCCGTCAGGTCGCCGAGGTTGTCAAGCGCGCCCATGTACCACAACTGCCACATGGACTGGATGATGTTGTCTTGCGGAGGGGGGTCCATGAAGTCGAACTCGAGGAGGTTCTTCACGCCCAGCGTCTTGAGCAGGAGTACCGTGTTGGCGAGATTGGTGCGCTGAATCTCCGGGATGTTGTTGGGCAACAGCTCGTTGAGGTATGCCGTCTCCGTGTACAACCGGTAGCAGTAGCTGCCGTTAGATCAGAGCGAGACAGAAACAACTTACCCAGGACCGGTACGTCCGGCACGGCCTGTGCGCTGCCCAGCGTTGGCCTGCGAGATCGGCGTGATTTGGAGCGCGTCCATCCCCACCTTGGGGTTGTACACCTTGACCTTGGCGTACCCGCCGTCCACGACGTACAAGATACCGTCGACAGTGAGCGAAGTCTCAGCAATATTGGTGGCCACGACGACCTTGCGTCGCCCGTCGGGGGTTGGCTGGAAGATTTTGGCCTGTAGGTCTGCCGGCATCTGCGAGTAGATCGGCAACACTGCCAGCGGTTGGGGATCGTCGAGTTGTTCGAGCCGTTCTTCAATCACTGAACATGTGGCTTCGATGTCTTCTTGACCCGTCATGAAGACGAGGATGTCGCCCTTGGGGCTGGTCAGGTGGATCTGGAGCACCTGTTTGACAGCACTGTCGACGTAGTCCTCGCACGGTGACTTGGAGTGGAAGATCTCGACGGGGAATGTACGCCCAGGAATCGTAAACTGCGCGGCGTTGCCAAAGAAGTCGGAGAACTTTTGCGCATTCATGGTGGCCGAGGTGACGATCAGCTTGAGGTCGCGGCGGCGGGTGATGACTGATGTCAGCTCCATCCCATCTAGCGCAGCTCACTCTTCCGCAACAGGCCCATTATGATGTCCGTGCTCAGCGAGCGCTCGTGTGCCTCGTCGAGGATGATAACACTGTACCCGTCAAGGTCCTGGTCCGTGAGGGACTCGCGCAGCAGGATACCGTCCGTCATGTACTTGATCTTCGTCGCCTTGGACGTAACGTCCTCGAAACGGATCGAGTATCCCACGAGCCCGCCAAGTTCGCACTCCATTTCTTCGCTCACACGCTTGGCCACACTCATGGCCGCGACACGACGTGGCTGCGTGCAGCAGATCATCCCGTTCTGGCAGTACCCCTCCTCGTACAGGAACTGGGCGAGCTGCGTCGTCTTGCCCGAGCCTGTCTCGCCAATCACAATCGTCACTGCTGTCAGCTTCCTCTGCAGGTATACTCACCCTGGTTGTCACGCAGCGTGCGCATCAGCTCCTCGCGCACCGCAAAGGCCGGGAGGTACTCGCGCTGTTCCTTGAGTGTACGGTTGCGCGCAAAGTCACTCGCACCCTCCTGTTTCTTGAGGTGGGTGGCGAATTGCGAGCCTGCCTTGTAACTCGTGTTCTCATCCACAGCGTCCTTCTGCCCCTCAGCACCGAGGTCCGGCTCATCCTTGACTCCCATGAGGTTGCCGAGCGTCGTGCCTGCCATACTCGTTGCCTTGGCTGCCGCCTTCTCGCGCTCCTGCCGTTCTCGGCGCTCGCGAACTAGCGCACTCCCCTTGCGGGAGAACACGGCCATGTCCGACGTTGGATCGCGCACAGCGCTCACTGGTTCGAGCTGGCGCGTGTAAATACTACTCCCGTCCAAGAACGGTGGCTTCATGTCGTGCGCCAGAACGTGCACCTTGCTGTCGGCGTCGTCTTCAAAGTCTTGGTCGAGGTCACCGGCCTGGATCACTCCCGACGTGAGCATGCGGTTGTTCTCCCACTTGTCATTGTCGGCGCTGTACTGCGCCTGCCGTGCCGTCTGCCGCTTCGCGACCTTTTGTTGCATCTCGGCCTCCTTCGATTGCTCGAGCGCACTCCACTGCGCGAACGGATTGTGCTCGTCGTCACCAGCCTGGTGTCAGCTAAGGGTTTCACAAAGGAAAGGAACATACCACAGCCCCCTCGTCGTCATACGAGTACCAGTCGCGGTCGATCCGGACCTGCTCCTCCTCCCACTCCTTGGCGTCGACCTCGAACTCCTGGGGGCTGTCAGGCCGGCTTTTACGTCCAGGCGTCTCGTCCCAGCTACGCGTGCCGCGCCCGGGGCCGGTTCTGCCAGGAGTCTCGTCCCATCCGCGGTTGGGCACGCGAAGGCTGCCATCGCCGTCGCGATCGGGGCGCGTGGTGCGCGGTGTCGGAGCCGCATCCCAGCTCTTGGCCCCGCGGTCGCGCCGGTCGGAGCGACCATCCCTCCGATCATCGCGCCACCGGTCGCGATCATCTCTTCTGTCTCGCTGGCGGTCACGGTCGCGCTCATCATAGTACGACCCCCGGTTAGCGCGCCCCTGGAAGTCGCCTAGTCCCCCACGTTCCCGCCGCTCATTGCTCGCCGACACAGCCGTACTCGGCTTGTTCCGGTTTCTGCGGTACTCTTCCAGCCGCGCCTTGGCAGAATCAGAGATACCACCACCATGGCTGGGTGTCTCCTCCGGTTTGACGCGCCGCGCCTCCCGCCGCAGCGGCACGGCAGGGACCTTGAACACGCCCCCGTTCTCCTCCTCCCGCCCCGGCAATAATTTAGCGCGCTTGCTAGGTGGTTCACCGGCCTCAGCACGCTTCTGCGCAGCGAGCTTGTCGAGGCCTAGCCGACTCTCCCTGGCGACCGGTGCCGGCGCCTTAAACTGAGGCCCGGAACCTTGCCGCAGCCCACCGCGCCGAGGCGCCTCTGCTGTAAGCACGTCGCTCGCGTCATGATCCATCCCCTCCACATTTTCTGGGAGATGGACACGTGAAGCAACGAGTGATTCGTGCGCCAGGATGCGTTGGTGAAGCGCCAGCAGCGAGTCCTCGCTGAACTTGCCGAATGTCGACATGGCTGAGATCAGCTGGGTCCCGAGGAAGGAGATATGAAAGGAGTGCCCAGCCATGACAAGGGCGACTTACCATGAGCGAACGCCGAGCCAGACCGATTGCCGCGCGCAATCTCGACGACACGCTGAGCGAGCGTATCGTTGGGATTCACGAGGTTCATCATCCGCGACAGCTGCTGTCAGCCCACTCAAAGGGGGAACATGCCTCAATGGCCACCTGATGGACAAAGTCCTGGGGCTTGTCCTTGTCCGCCATGGCGATTGGAGATATGAGGAAGTAAGATAAGATGATCTGTGATGGATGACCCGACGTAATGGGTGGCGGTTCGATGGTGTTGTGACGGAAGCTAAATTTCGGTTAGTTGTTTCTGTGGTGGAGGTCGTTCTTGACAACACTCTCATCATGGAGCGCAAGACCTCGGCCCTCGAGGCCGCGCGCAAGGAGCTGCACCGCAAAAAGCCCGAGGACCTCACTCTGTGCGTCGCTCATCGACAGGTCTAACAGCAGGGATGATCTGTCGGCAGCGACTGACACAGCGCTCTCCGGTGGGAGCGACGTCGACGTGCTAGGCTTCGCTGCCGTGCTTCTTCGCCAGCTCGTCGCCTCCCCTCATCAGACAGACGAACTTGTTGAGACGCGGATAGCACCGGCTCTCCAACCCCATGGGCAGTTCGGCGTGCTCATTGCTGCCAACCTCGCTCACAACCTCAAGAGCCGAGCCCAGCGCTCCTCAGAACTCCTCAGCTCTGCGACCAAGCTCGTCCCCACCTTCCCCGAGCTCCTCTCCCCTCTATTCGGATCGATTATCTCCGACTCACTCGCCCGTCGCCCAAACCTTCTGGGTGTCACGATCCTCGCCCCCGCCGTACCCGACTCCGCCATCCCCGGTAATCTGCTACCCCGTCTCCTAGAGGACGTGGACGAGGTGGACGCTGCAAGCCAGCGCTGTGCTGCCATCGTCGCACTCCTTGCGCGAGAAAGCCCAAAGGAAGGGTGGCTGGCGCCTCTAATCCCTTACCTTGGGGAAGAAGCGAGCGTGACTACGCTCTCACGCTACCTCCTTCCCACGCTAACCAAGGTGCACCGTAACGCATACATCCCCCTCCTCTCCCTCCTGGAGGCCGCTGCAGTGGAGGACAGATATTTCGGTCCGTGGGTCGCGGCCGCGAGCTTCGGCGTCTCCTCTGGCTTCATCACATTGGAGGGTCTTCCTCAGACCCGGCTGGAGGAGGGCATCTCCCACGCCGATCTCGGTGTTCGCGTCATGGCATTCGAGCTCCTTGCTCACTCGCGCGCCGTCTTCACGCCACACGTGATGAGCCTCGTGAAGCGTGCTCTGATTATCAACACCGTTGTTCCCACAGCCGGGGGAAGGACGGAGATGCGGTCCGCGATTCACGGCTTCCTCACCAACATGAAGGCACAGGAGGACCAGGCGCGGCGCGACATCAAGAAAGACGCTGAGAGAGGGCAGGTCATCTTCACTGCGGCAGAGACGTTCCACACTTGGTGGCTGGACGAGTACCTCGGCCCAAGCATCAAAGCATGCCGCGAGATGCCTCACCTGAGGAGCATCTTCGCCCTCCGCCTCCTTAGGCTCTATGTCGACATCTATGGCACATCTGTCTACCCTAGCGTGTTCACGCCGGCACGTGTCGCTGACCTTATCGCATGCCAGGCGAGTGAGTTTGTCGACGCCCGTGTCGGTGCGCGTAACCTGTGAGTGCGATGTGGTTACGATGCTGACGACAGCATCGCCCTCGCCCCTCTCCCGTTCGCCGGGTTCGAGACGTTGGATATATCGGCTACCCAGCAACTCCTTGCATCGGCACGTGCCAGTATCAACCATCCACGCCTCACGCAGGCCGATGCTGGGCGTGCCGCGCTCTGTATTCTCTTCACTAAGCTCGTGCTCCCAGCCGGACACGAGAAGGCCCTTGAGTTCGTGGACGTCATCATGCAGGAGCTGGAGCGTCATATCCAGAAGGTCGAGGAGAATCTCGCACGCGGTATCGTCGAGTATCCTCTCCACGGGTCGCTCAGTGCGCTTGTGTACGTCCGATACCTTGCACTGGTTGTCATCTGACTTCAGGGAACTGGTCCGTTGCCTTGATCTCACAACACCCGAGGCCCAGGCGGCCTGGAGCTCGACCTTGCATTCCCTCAATGTCCTGGTACACCGCGTCTGGGGCGCCACAAGGAAGGTCGTCTCTCTCGGCCCAGAGGAGGAGGGAACGAGCCACGAGATTGCACGGGCGTACGATGTCCTAGGCGAAGAGGACGATGAGGAGGGCGACCACACTAACCTCCTCTCGGGGTGCTGGCGTGCGACGCGCGAGGCAGCGTACGTCAATGAATACCTGTAACATTCTGGCTGACGACAGCGAGCTACTCGCCGCGATCATCACCGTGCCATTAAGCGTGAAGGAGCAGGCAATCTGGAGTGTCGCTGAGGTCGACGCTGCCGGGCGCACCTTCCTCCTCTGGCTCCACGAGATCCGGCACAGGGGGACATTCTCTCGCATCGCGCCCGCGTTCGGCACCGTTGTCGACGCCGTGCGCGGCATCCCGTCACTTGCTCACCTCACAGGCGAGTGGGTGGACTCGCAGCTCGACGTCGTGGCAGAGGGGAAGCTGAGCACACTCCGTCGCTCCGCAGCTCTTCCATTCACCTTCTTGGCCCTCCTCTCGGACCCCACCCAGCGTGATCGCGCACTCGACACCCTCCTCTCCATGGCTGCCATATCGTCCCCGTCCTCCGACGCGACGAAGGTGCACGCAATGAACACACTCAAGATCGTCCTCCTCGACGCGAAGCAGGCCCACGCCCTCCCTCGCTATCTGGAACAGACGCTCACCACATCGCTCCAGGCATTCGGGAGTGCGAACTGGGCAGTCCGCAACGTCGCTCTCATCCTCTTCTCGACACTCACAAACCGCGCCCTCACCACCACTCGACCACAGAATGAGGGTGGGCGGGCAGCCCTTGCGGCACGCCAAACCCTCGCTTCGTGGAATAAGAAATACCCCTCCCTTCTGCCCTACATCGCGCAGACACTACGGGATGTGCGCGGCCGTGGTCCGCTCGTTCTCGGAGAGCACTCTCCCCTCTTCCCACTCCTCATCATCGTCCGCTCCCTCCGGTGGAGCGTCGACGGCGACGCCCTCGCCGCGACACTCTACTCAGCCGTCGAGCCATTCCTAGGTTCTCCCGAATGGATGGTCCGCGCCGCGGCCGCACAGGCCCTCTCCTCCCTCCTCTCTCCCGATTCTGGACTGGAGAAGGCCAGAGTCACCGCAACGCGCATCAGCCACGCCAGTGCCGAACCCAACCTCCTGCACGGCCGGGTTCTCTTCCTCCACCGCTTGCTCGAGGATGTCGTGGACCGGGCAGATGGGATCGCACCGCTCCTCCGCAACGCTTTCGCTGAGAAGGTACACCCCATGACCTCGGCGGCGATCTTAGACTGTGTTAGCGCGTACCTGCAAATTTCTTCGGACGAGAACAAAGACGAGCTCCTGCGAGCTGCCGCCGCCGCGGCTCATTCATCTCTCACCACCCAATCCATCGGGTCTGACTTGTTGCACGTGGCTGCGGCTCGCGTGCTTGTCCTTGCGGGCGAGGCGGTGTCCCTCCTTGAGCCAAACGTGCCAGAGGATGCGCAGCTGCTCGGCCTCGCTTCGCTCGAACGCAACCACGAGACTCTCGTGGCAGTGACAAGGCTAGCGAAGCAGGGCAGCAACGCTGTGCGGACCGCTGCGCTGAAAGCACTCGCCGACTGGCCGGAGGGGGCAGCAGACGGCGAGCTCCGCGACGAGATGCTCAAACTTGCAGGGCGTGCGCGCAGCGTGCCACTCAAGGAGGCCGCCCTCGCCTCTCTGGGACGAGCGTTCGTCTCCTCCACATGGGAAGATTGGGACGTACTAGCGACCCACATTCTCGCAGCATCAGATGAGAACCAGGTGAGAGTTGTCTCAGCGACAGCCGCGACAATGGCGACAGCAAGCTGACACCAGTCCGAGCCGCGTCGCGAAGCCGCGCTCTCGACACTCTCGTCGCTCGCGCCTCGTCTTCTTTCCCTCCCCACCGCGCCTCGAGCTCGCCTCCTCCGCGCCCTCCTGGCCCTGCTGGAGGACGACGACGTGGATATCCGCTCGGGCGCTGCTGCGGCGATGAGTGCCGCACTCGGCCGCAAGCCCGTGGACCAGTACAGCGCCGTCGAGGCGTGGTGGGCCTGGCTCGCGGCGCATGTGCCCGACGAGCGGGACGAATGGGAGGGGTGGCTCTGGGAACTGGTGCTGCCGCCACGTGAGAATGGTGCCGACGCGCGCCTGTTCGTCGAGGAACCGCCTAACCTGTTCCGAAACGCTGTCGGAGTTGCTGAGCGCGCGGCGGCAGTCTTGGCGCAGCTCGGCAGGGGCAGTGATAGTCAGGACGCGGTTGTGGACTGCGATGACGCGGCGTATGCACCCATCGACGCGGGGTGGGCCGCTGCTCGTGTCAGTCGACGGCGTGCGGCCGCGGTGCGCACGGCGCTCGGCAAGTGAGTATTGTGCACACTGTAATGTAGTGCGCCAGTAGTAGCGAGAGTAATCTGCATATCGCTTCTTCCTACTGACAACCCAATCTATCACTAGCTACTAGCACCTAGAGCTTGGCGGGACGGACCTTGGCACCCATCTTAATCTCAGCGGCGTGGATGCGCGCAGCACGGTCAGAGATGTACTGCAGGCGGTCGCGGAGCTCGACCTTGGCGACCTGCTGGATGTGAACCTCGTCGGGTCCGTCGGCGTAGCGGAGGGTACGGGCGTGTGCGTACATGGAAGCCAGGGGCTGGTCCTGCGAGATGCCCTCAGCGCCGTGGACCTGCATGGCGCGGTCGATGACCTGGAGAGTAACGGCAGGCACGGAGAACTTGGCAATGCCAATCTCCTTGAGCGCGCCCTTGGCCTTGTGGAGGTCGATCTGGCGAGCAGCGGCGACGACGAGGAAGCGAGCAGCCTCGATCTCAGCGCGGCTCTTGGCAATGTCGGCGAGGACGGTGCCGTGCTCGTTGAGCTGCTTGCCAAAGGTCTTGCGAGCGGGGTTGGAGACGCGGATCTCCATGAGGTCGAGGGCGCGGTTGGCGACACCGATCGAGCGCATGCAGTGGTGGATACGGCCGGGGCCGAGGCGGGCCTGGAGCATCTCGAAGCCGCGGCCAAGGTTGGACTCGACACCGCCGACAATGGCGGTGGCGGGGTCGAGCTCGACGTTGTTGTAGATGACCTCGCAGTGGCCCTCGGGGGCGTCGTCGTAGCCGAAGACGCTCATTGGGCGCACAATCTCGACACCGGGAGCCTTGGGGTCCACGAGGAGGAGGGTGTGCTTGCGGTGCTTGGACGAGTTTCCGGGGTCGGTAACGGCCACGACGATGTGGACCGCGCAGCGGGGGTCGCCGGCACCCGAGATCCACTGGGCGTTAGCACATGATTATGTGAACAAGGTCATTCTCGGAGGCTATGTAAATGCCCGATGGCATTTTCGGAGACAATGCGGAATGGAGATGGAGCCGCGGCAAGCGGGATCCGGCTGTTACTCACCCACTTGTGGCCGTTGAGGATGAGCTTGCCGTTCTTCATAACAGCAGTGGTGTTGCGAAGGTTGGACGCGTCCGACGAGGCGACTTGTTGTTAGTGCACGTCCCATCAATTCAAAACTCACCGCCGTACTCGGTCATGGAGAAGGCCGAGCGGATCTTGCCGTTGACAAGGGGGATGAGGTACTTCTCCTTCTGTGCGTCCGAGCCGAAGCGGGCAACGACTTCCATGTTGCCAGTGTCGGGGGCGGAGCAGTTCATGGCCTCGGGGGCGGTGCGCGAGGCGTAGCCGGTAATCTCGGCAATGACACCGTACTCGAGGTTGGTGAGGCCGCCGCCGGAGCCCTTGGCGAGGTGCTGGAACTCGCCGCCAGAGAGCCAGAGGTTCCAGAGGCCGAGGTCGCGGGCCTTGGCCTTGAGGTCCTCCATGACGGCGGGGTAAGTCGCCCAGCGGAGCTTGGGGTCGTCCGAGATCTGCTGGTGGAACACCTTCTCGGCGGGCATGCAGTAGTCCTTGTCATTAGCCCGAGACTGAATTTGGATTTGGGCTGGACAACAACTTACCTCGACAAAGGTGATGACGGTGGAGAGGACCTTCTTGCCATGCTCGGAGAAGTGAGGCTCGATCTAGAGTTAGCCTCGGTGTCACTAGATGTCTTACGAGGCCCCAAGTGCTCTTGGGGAAGTAGTGGAGGATGCGGGGGTCAAGAGACATTGTGAATGAAAGTGTGGATGTGGCAATGGAGGAAGGAGCGTGGAAGGCTGATTGTGAGAGTATATGAATGCATGCGTGCATGCCCACCGGCTAAGAGGGCTTGTATCCGACTGTATCGTTGCATCATTCCAATTCCTGGTAGGCAGGATATGGCCGAAGTGTCCGGGTATGCGCCGGAACCATGGCCAAGACTCTCTCTCCCCGCGGTCGGCTATGCCCACCGTGCTGACTGTGCTCACCGCTGCTCGTTCCAATCGAGGCCCAAAGGCCCTACTCCCGCTCCTTCTCCCCCCGGTCCGTGGGCAGTAAAAGGACGCCAAGGAACGGTGCAAAGGCGCTTCTGAGCGCCTGTTTCTGACGCGGCTCTGGCCTCCTCTGTCATGCAGTACGCAAGCGGTCAGCTGCAGCAGCCTCAGCGGTCATGGTTGCCCCACATGGTTGCCCCACGTGTGTGCTGTATACTACACTCCACCTAATTGCAGCGGCATGACAAGGTTGACAATCAGCCATGGGCGTTGTTTACAAGATGATCACAATGCAATTACAATATAATTACAACGCAGTCCAATGCAGATCATACCTGTCACTAATCCAACACAATCCGACACAATCAAGGACCTGTATTGTTATCGTATCGGTACAACTCGACCGTGTGGTCGGTCATCAAGCGTTTCTACAATATCTCTGCTCGAATCTTGCTCTCCCCCCTCCAGGGTGAGGATGAGCTCAATGTCGCCGGTACATCTACTTGGGCCTCCAAGCGGGCTCCAACTCGTAGGAGATGTCTCAACTACCCCCACCACTACCTCCGCCGCCACCACACCCTCCTCCGCCGCCACCACACCCTCCGCCGCCGCCACCTCCGGATGCACCACACATTGCCCCAGATGTTGGACACGTGCTCCCTCCTCCACACCCTACCGCAGGTGTGATTATGGGATGCACGGTACTGGAACACGCTGCACTGACGCCGGCGCAGCACGCTACTGTTAGCTATTAACGTGACGCCTAAGCTCACTCGGAACCCCCATTGGCATACACCACGGATTTGTGAGCCCATACGGCCCATAGTACGAGTACGGCGCCACGCCCCAGTACACGTCAAACGGCGAAGAGGTCACACGTGACGAGCTGCTCCCTCGCCGTGCCATCTCGGACGCCCTTCGCCGCTTGCCTGGTCGCGGGACGGACCTAGGCATGAAGACGTAGTATGTTGTAAAAGGGTCTGGGTGCTCATGATTGTGCTTCTTTGAGAACATTGCTTTGCGCGCGGCGTCGATGCGTGCAGAGCCCTCAACCTTGACGCGATTATGCGTCGACGGGCACATTGCCCCCTGTTGGTCTGGTGCAGAGCCGATGAGCGTATCAGAATTCCGGTTATCCCCCGAGATGCTCGCAGCGCGTTGCTTGCGTTTCCAGAAGAATTTCAAATTGGCAGCTCTGGTTGACTGGGCAACACGCCTCAGTGTTGCCTCGGTATCAAACGCCACCGGGCATCCACAGCCAGAATAAGGCGTACCGAATCGCAACGCCCATTGCGTGGCTGTATCATCATACGCTCGCTTCAGAGTCACATCTGCGATCTTGTCCTCGTGGTTAACGAACCGCCCAACGAAAAACGTAGTGTCTTGAACGTAGCCTGAACCGTGTAGCTGGTGGGTGTGCCAACACAGGTCAATGTCTGGTGTCAGTTCCAGTCTCTCCGAGGGAGCGAACCAAGAGTAGGCGTCAAGAACGCCTTTGGGTGAACGGCCATGAGGTCGAGGAACGCGTCTGGTGTGAGCTGGACTAGGTCTCTGTACACTCACGATACCGCGCGACCGCCTTCTGCAGGTGGTAGAAGCGGCTGGGGTCTGTTACGTCACGCCAGCGCGACACCTCGAGCCACCCAATCTTCTGCATGCTACCGATAAACGAGGCCTGGCGCATGATCGCCGCCCCAAGGTCAAAGCTGACGGTGGGGAGATATGTCTCTGCGTACACACGAGAGTAGCGGGCGAGGGCTTTGCGCAGCCTCGCACGGGTGGCCTTGGTATCGGACCCCAGCATTTTCTTCTGGAAGATTGGGCGGAGCAAGCCCTCCTTTACGACCTCGTTCATGATCGCCTCAATCGTCTGCTTGACGGTCCACCCTGTGCGTTCGCCGACCTGCCCAGTAGTAATGAGCGGGTAGCTCTTGGCGTTGTCATACCAAAATGGTTTGTAGCCGTAAAAGCGGCTGGTGGTGCCCTCCACCATGGCGCGGCTGAACGCTATCGACGCCTCCTGTGTCAAAGAATCCACGTCACGACCCGCACCCAGGTTGGGAAGGTAGGACACACGCTGGTAGTGGAGATCGGCCAGGTCGCGAATCATGCGATCAAGGCGGAGCTGCTCATGCGTGATGTTGAACGTGCACCGGGGGCAAGGCACGTTCATGTTGTGCGACACAAGGCCGGTACCCGTTGGAGGAGGGCCAATGATGGGGATTTCAACGCCACCACCGCACGCCGCACAATTCATCCAAATTGTGGAGCGTGTGTCGTGCAGAGCCACGAGGGAGTCTGGGTGGCTCGTGAGCCGGATGGGGGCTGTCTCGGTGTCCTTTCTCCGCGGCTGCCACACAAACGTCTCTGGGTCAATCCTGCGCACCTTGTTGTCAGCAGCAGTCGGTCGTGCGCTTACAATGATATGGAGAGGAAATGACCCGAGTACCTTGAGGCCCCGTAGCTTGCCCCGTTCGCCACCAGCGCGCACCATGTCGTCTGCGTACACACTCGGATTGAGCATGTATGTGTGCCAGGCCATGAGGACGTCGATGTCGACACCAGCAATCACACTCTCCATCTGCGCCTCTGAGAGAAATGTTTTACCCGTCTTGTCCACAAGAGGTCGCCCGGACCTGAGAGTCTGATCCGCAAGGGCGAGGAGGAAGTCACTCGTTGCCCATCGGTCGAAGCGTACTGCCGCGCGCAGGCAGAATGCCGTCCACTTGACATCCGCATCGATAAGAAAGTCGTCTTCCTCTTCATCTGCGAAGCAGCTTGGCCCTCCTGGGTGGTTTCCTTTGACATTGTCGCGGTAAAATGGGGCGTCACGGACATCTTCTTGCAAGCAGTGCAAACAAGCAAGGAAGGTGAGGTGGTCAATGATCTCAGGAATGGTAACAATGGGCTTGGTGTACTTTGTGTCGATACGGAAGGTGGATGGAAGGTGGGTGACGGGGTCGACTTGGGCGAGGGGGGAGGTGGTATCGCCACGCATCCGGAGCGGGGTCAAATTATGGGCTATCATCGAGTACGAAGCAGCGCCGTTGGAGGGAACGACAGATGAGGCGACGGAGGTATCGGATGCGTTTGAGAAGACGGGGTCGAGGGGGGTGAGGGGGGATGTTGGGGCCATGTGGAGCTGTGGGAGGACATGGTGGAGGGGGTGTTGGTAACCGGTTGTGACGGGGTTGCAGGCAGCCGCGCCGGGAGGGAGGGGCAACTCCTTGTCCCGGTCGGCTGTCATGAAGGGCGGTGGAGGTGATGTCGAGAATATGTTGAATGAGGACAAGGATGGATGTAGAGATCAGAGATGGGAGGAGACCAGTCCAGAGGGTTGCTGTTGATGGTTGGTGGATTGTCTTCAGGAAGGAGCAAGGGTAACCTGGGAACAGGGAGAGTGACAGTGCCGGTGCCAAGTGCCCGCGAATCGCGTAGCAGTTTGGCTTGGCTTGCAAGCCTCGGCGACGAGGCCAGCCAGGGCGGCGGGAATGACTCGGGGATTCCGGGGATGCTATGTATCTTTACGCGCGTTGCTCGCCTTCTACAGCTCTGCTAGAAGCTAAGGGCCGAGACGTGGGCCCCGACTAGTATGCTGTTTAGCATTTTAAATTCCGTGGCGCCGAGATTACACATCACTTACCCTACCAAACAGACTGCCAAATAAACATTCCAATTGGTCCATTCTACCTGTCAAGCAGATAAGTCTAACACACCCTCCAAGCCTCCAAGCCTCCCAGGCTTGGCTGTCAAGACAGGACCGGGCGGCGTCAACAACCGGCAGCTTCTTCTCGGCGGCCCTGTTTTGCATCGCCTCTGTCAGAACGTTGAGCTTCCACTACACAGCAAAGAGGCAAAACTGAGGCCCCTCTTAAATAACGTCGTCGGAACGTAATGACCATTGGCCGCCCAGGTCCCACGGGGCCACTTGTTCGGGTAGCGTACAAGTCGTGTGACGAGCAGCATGCCACAAGTGGACAAGCCAAACCTGTTAAACAGTCGTGCCTCGTTCAGTCGGTTCCTCTCGTACTCCCGCCTGCGTATGCCCCTCCGCCCGAATGCCTGGTCGGGATGAATTTCATGCATGCATGTCGCAGGCAATATTGCTCACACCACCCACCCCCCTGCCATCATCACCTGACTCCTCTAGCTGACCACGAAGCTTGTGGCCGTAAACATCCATGTCTGCCCTTCCGTAAACCACAACCGACGTCAGAATCGGGGCATCCCTTGTAATCTCGAAAGAGTCTTGTCACAGCTGGCCAGTTGCCACTTACCTTCACTCTGTTCCTCGCCCTGGTCACATGCAATGGCCACATGCAATACAGAATGCTCTCTACCACGTCTACACACACTCAGCTGAAGAGCTTGCCGACACTCGTGTTGGTCTCGGCACCACGCTTGAGCACCTTGGCGACGGCCATCTCAAAGTCCTCCTGGCCAACATACTGGCGGCGTTCTCGGAGCGCGTACATGCCCGCCTCGGTGCAGATACCACGCACCTCGGCACCCGAGCAGTTGCCCATCTTCTCGGCAAGTGAGCGGAAGTTGATACCGCGCTGGAGCGACATCTTGCGCGAGTGGATTTTAAGAATGGTGATCCGGGCTTCGGGGTTGGGTGGGGGGAACTCGATCTTGCGGTCGATACGCCCTGGTCGCAACAGCGCAGAGTCGAGAATGTCGATACGGTTCGTCGCCATGATCACCTAGCTGTCAGCTGAGTGCAACCCGGATAGCTACCTTGATGTTCTTGGTCGGCTCGAAGCCGTCGAGCTGGTTCAGGAGCTCCATCATCGTACGCTGCACTTCCGAGTCACCACCGCCACCACCCTCACCGCCACGCGAAGAGCCGATGGAGTCGATCTCGTCCATGAAGATGATCGACGGCGCATGCTCGCGTGCCATGACGAACAGCTCGCGCACCATACGGGAACCCTCACCAATATACTTCTGCACGAGCTCCGAGCCGGACACACGGATGAAGCGGCAGTCGGTGTGGTGTGCGACAGCACGGGCAAGCAGCGTCTTGCCAGTACCGGGCGGGCCGTAAAGCAAGACACCCTTTGGCTGGGCGATACCCAGGCTCTCGAACAACTCCGGGTGCTTAACAGGCAGCTCAATGACCTCCTTGATCTCCTTGATCTGCTTGTCAAGACCACCGACCATCTCGTACGTCGAGTCCGGGACCTTCTCTACCATCATGAGTGAGACAAGCGGGTCGACTTTGTTTGGCAGGATCGAGTGCAGCAGGTACGAGTCGGCACGCAGTGCCACGCGCAGGTTGGGCGTGAGGGACGAGATCGGAATGTCAGGCGAGAAGTCGACAACGTACTTGCCCTCGGGCTGGACCTTGACGAGAACCTTCTTCTTTCCCATAACCTTGACGACCTCTCCAACGTAGCTTCCAGGCTCCTGCAACACCTGCAGTTCCTCGCGCAAGAGGCGTACTGTCATCAGCGCTGTCGAGGAAATCTCACTCACCCCGCGTGTTCAGCGTGTTGCGCTGCGCCTCCAGTCGCCTCAAGTTCTGTGTCTTCTTAGTGATTTCGTGCTCGGTCGCCTCGATCTTGTTCTGATAGTATGTCTGGAGTTAGCAACGGAAGTGTGCACCCTAGCTCACCTTGAGCCCGCCGCCAGCGAGCTTGACAGGCGCCTTGGTGGCAACAGCCATGGGGGAAGTGTATTTCGGGGGGATTCGGGTGGAGGAAAGGTGTTTCAAGGCGGTTCTGATGTAGAATGGACTTTGATCAAGAGCAATTTAGAATGCAGTAGAGTTGTTGATGCTATCTTAGTGACTCTGGCAGTTGGAGGTGACGACGCGCAACCCACCACTGACGTTGAGCGGGATCAAGCCCACGTGGTCGGATGGCGGGGTTGCGGGGATTGGCCACGGTGGCAACCGTACATCTCCATCCACTCCATCATCTTGGACACGTTAGCGCTAACCACGCCTGTTCTACAGCAACCATGATTCTCAGGCGAACAAGGTGCGCTCTGAGCGGTAGACTGAGCTTACGACAGATTTGCGCTCGTATTAATAGCCTTCACACTCTTCGCGCTGGCGACCGCCTCACCTTCCCCCGCCATTCCGGTGTCGAATAAGAGGCCACTCGTCGCGCAGCCTGCCGAGGGCTACGACTGCACCCCCTTCGGTGTCTGTGAGCCATGCCCAGAGGACGAGGTGAATCCCCCAACCGCGGCGCTGACAGCAGCGACACCAGCCCTTCTGCCAGCCGTTCGGCAACCGGCGCCTCCTGCACTGCAAGAGGGCCGGGGCTGAGGACAAGGGCGTTACACCCGCGTGGGAGTCGTGTGGCAAGGTGGTCAAGGTGGAGCAGCGCAACTTCTACGAGTTTGTTGTGAGTTTAAGAGTGGGGAGAGCTGATCATAGACCGCGAATGTCCTCCTTCTAATGGTGTGCCTTACGATCTTTGCTGTGCGCACGAGCGCGCTGGCGACGCAGCAGTACCGCCAGCTAGCGGCGCGCATCGGTATCCCGAGCGGTGCGTGGAGGACATAGCGGTGGATGGAACAGCGAGCGGCAAGAGAGTGGGAGCGCTTGACTGAATGTGCAAGCAAGCTACCGTCGCGAGACGTCACGTTTGGGCATCCGTGGGTCATCACCTACGCTGCGCAGCCGGAGAGGGCTCGCTTGACATCTACGTAATGTCAGTCCGGTGGGCGAGCCTGGTCCAAGCGTCTCCAGGATCGCGAGACACTAGAGCACCTTGCACTTGGGCCCGCTCATGAGCGTTGCCGTCCCCACGCTGTGGGCAAGATCAATTTTCAGTGTTGTATGCATGTAGTCGATAGTCGATATCTCGTTGTGTCTGTCTGCTCGGCCCGTGGAGCGTTGCCAAGATGTGCGTCCGCAGGGTTAGCGACTTGAGGAGATCTCATCGATCCGGCACCGTCGATGGCGCATGGACTCTCCAACGTGCACCGTCTTTCGCACTGTCGCCGTTGACTTGGTCGCAGTTGAGCAGTTGAAGTTTAGGGTGCGTGCTCACCTGTCGGCGCAATCGCGTCATGCAGCTTAGCACGCACGCGCGCCTGAACGAACGCAGCTCTGAATACCGATGCAGGCAGGAGCATTAGAAATATCAGGCACCCTATTGCATCAGAGTTCTAATGTTTCATTGGACGCACCCTGTCGGCACCAAAAACAACATGACATTAGACGCGACGCGTCCAAAGTCAACATCGCCTCACCACAACCATGGACGCAAGCCCCGACGCCGTCCACTCGGCTCCAACACACCTCGAGGGTATTACGCGCATTTGCTTTAGCCCAGATGGCCGGTGAGTCGGCCCTCCAACACCGATCCTCCAACTACCTCGATGCTTCGCTTGTTGCGGGCTTGTCTTCTTGAATTCAACTAACTGCAGGACAATCTACACTGCTGGCGCCGACTGCCTGGTGCGTATCCACGATGCTGGCGCACCCGATGCCGAGCCTGGCTTCCATGACGAGCATGGTGAACCTGTGACCAGTATCACGGCGAGCGTCGACCTGCTGATCACGGCTTGTCTTGATGCTGTGGCTCGCGCCTTCCGAGACAAGGAACTTGATGGGTATATTATGCGTGCGAGCGGCGTTCCTCTCCGATGGGTGCAGGTCGACGCCAAGGGGGAGCGTGTGGCGGTGTGCAGCGAGTGAGTTCAATCCATTCCGCAATGGCAACTACCGGCAGCGGCCACTATGCCTGGCGCACTTGTGAACGCTCAGCCTGTTGTATCGCTTTGCTGACTCCAGCGAAAACCTGGTCTACATTGTCGACGTCAACGACCGCGCCAATGTACAGAAAATCCCGACCAACGACTCGCCCGTCCGCTCTGCGGCCTGGGACCCTACCGGCCAGTACCTCGTTCTCGCAGGATGCGACGGCAGGTTGAAGGTGTACGACACAAGCGAGAAGTCACCATTCAACAAGCGCAATCTAGAGGGAATGATCAAGCCGTCACAGCCAGACGCGCAGACCCAGTGTTACGTCGCATGGCACCCGAGCGGCGACTGCTTTGCCGTGCCGATGCGCACGCATGACATTGCCCTCATCGCGCGCGACACGTGGAGCAAGCTCGGCTCATTCCAGGCGGATGGGCATCGCGAGGTCGTCGGCGAGCTCGCGTGGTCCCCGAACGGCAAGTACCTTGCATCGGCGGCAGGCTCTGAGATCCTAATCTGGGCAACAGAGGGACACCACGTCGTTGCGCGCTGCAGTACCGAGGCGGAGGTGACGGGTCTCGCGTGGGCACCTAACGCCAACATGATCGCGTTCACGACGAGCAATGGCTGGTTCAACCGCTGGAGCGAGCCTGTGCCCGCAGACTTTGCGTCGCCATTCCTCTCGGACGCAGAACTTGCGAAGAAGACGGACAAGATGCTCGACGACGACTTGTTTGGCGAGGACGAGGGGGTCGACCTCGATGAGGTCGGTGAGGAACTCGGCGACGAAGTCGGCGATGACTGGATTGTCGACGATGACGGCGCATTTGCCGAGGAGGATGGAGAGGCCACCCGCAGCGGGCGGACGCAGGTCGTGAACGTTACCAAGGCACAGCCGTCATTCGTGCCCGGCGCGACTGAATGGCGCGCCAAGAAGCGCTACCTCGCGTTCAATATGATCGGAGTCGTCGACGCAACGGACCAAGAGACGCACAATGTCGTTAACGTCGAGTTCCACGACAAAAGTGCGCGACGCGGATACCACTTCTCAGATCACTCTCAGTACACGATGGCGAGTCTGGGAGAACAGGGAATTGGGTACGCGGCTCCTGCGGGTGAAAACAACGCACTGAGCGTCGTGCACTATCGCCCGTACGACTCGTGGGGGAGTACCGCAGACTGGAGTTTGTCGCTGCTGGCTGGCGAAGACGCGCTCAGCATCGCCGTTGGCGGCCCCGATCAGGGCCTCGGCACCGTTGTTGTGGCGACGAGCAAAGGCCTCGTCCGCTTCTTCACGGCGTCGGGTGTGCAGCGGTACGTATGGCGCTTGGGCGAGGAGGTTATTACCCTGGTGGCGGGCCGCGACGGCCTTCTCGTCGTCCACCGCGAGGGCGGAACGAGTCTCGACGGCTGCCAAAATCTGCGGTACACGTTGCTAGACCTTGAGACGTTCGACATTGTACAGGAGGGCCGCGTCCCCCTCCCACGCAGCGTGACGCTTGTGTGGGCGGGCTTCTCCTCGGCTGGTGTGCCAGTGATCTACGACAGCATGGGTGTCCTGAGCGCGCTCGACCGCTTCCGCCGCCCGAACCAGGCGCGGTGGGTTCCGCTCTTCGACGGCGAGGTTGCGAAGGGTGCGAAGCGCGAATCCTACTGGCCAGTAGGGGTCAGCGAGGACCCAGGTGTCGTACACGCGATCATCCTCAAGGGCGTGGAACGGCAACCGTTCTTTCCCCGCCCACTCCTGCAGGATATCGACCTCCAAATGCCCCTCCTGGCAACGGACACAGCACACGGTGCACTGGAGGAGAAGGTCGCGCGCGCCTCCATCCTACTCTCAGCCGAGGGAAGCGAGAACCGTCGGGTCCAGATCGACAAGGACCTCCTCCAGCTCATACAGGGCGCGTGCAAGGCCGACGCGCTCGCGCGTGGGTTGGACCTCGCCCGCCTGCTGCACGCCACGAGCTCGCTCGACGCAGCCCGGCGTATCGCCGATTATTACCACTTCCCGGGGCTGATGGAGCGTATCGAGCACGTCCAGGCTGAGAAGGGGCTCGAGCAGGTAAGCTGGGTCGACGCCGAGCCGCAGCAAGAGTATGTAACGCGGGTCAAGGCAGCGCGTGCGCCCACAAGCGAGTTCGAGGACTTTGCGCCGGCCCGTAAACGCAGCTTTGGGGGACGCGAACCGCCCAGCAGCAGGGCGACGCCGAGCGCGCGGCGCGCCGAAACCCCTGCGGCGTCGAGGCATACGGTTGTGCCCGAGACGCCTGGGCCGGAGGACGACATGGACTTTGATTCGACAGCCGGGAAAACCTTTGACGAAAGCATGTCCCTCGTCGCGTCGCCCAAACGCAAGCGCTCCGAGGACGAGGAGCCAATAGCGAAGAACCCGTTCGCGAAGCGCGCGGGTAACCCGTTTGCCAAGGCGGCCGTTGCGCGCCCGCTCGACTCGATCAAGAGCACGTCGTTCTTCGACCGTGTTGAGGACATTGAGGCCACCGGACCGACACCGCTGAAGAAGGGCAAGAAGGCGAAGAAGGAGGAGAGGGGCCCGAAACAGACGACGCTGTTTGGTATGCGGCGCCCCGTGGCCAAGGACAGCTATGCGTCCATTACAGAAGACGACGAGGAGCTGGACTCGGTAGAGTTTGAGGAGACGGTCGTGCAAGACTCGGTGGAGTTTGAAGAGACGCTCATGGACTGATTGTATGCATCGTTTGCGGGGCTGTGTCGGGGGAGGCTGACACAAGCATGCATCAAGTTGGAGGTCGTGTACTAATTCATTGGAAGCTTGGCATGCGTGCTGCTGATCTGCTGATCTGTGGCACCTGACAAGGTAACAGTGCCTGCCCCTTCCGTCATCGACATGCTGCTCTCCGCTAGGGCAACCAACGTCAGCGATGTGTTCGAGCCTGTGTTCTATCCCTCATCTGCCCTCCTCACGCGTCATGTCGGCTCGCCTACGCTCAACGCCCCCCCACACCCACGCCCCGGCCCAGGTCTGACCTCTCCTGCCGACTGTGCGTCGCGTCATTGCAGATGTAACACGTCCGTCGAGCTCCACATCGACTTCTCACGCTTGCATGGCGTCACGCACTCACTGATGATGACGGCGATGAAGAGAGGCGGCGGTGTATTAAAGGACGGGCTGCCAGGTCTTAGCAAGGCCTCTAGACCCACTTGATCATGCCTGACCAAATCCACCTTGCAGAGTACATCGTCGAGCGCCTCAAGCAGGCGGGTGTTCAGTCCGTGAGTCGCCTTGTCCCCCTTTCACCTTGCTCTGGCTAGCTCCGGCCCACCACCAGTCTTGGCGTCGCCCACCTAACCGCAGATCTTCGGCGTGCCCGGCGACTACAACCTCGAGATGCTGGACTACTTTGAAGCTGACGATACCCTCAAGTGGATCGGCAATGCCAACGAGCTCAACGCAGCCTACGCGGCCGACGGCTACGCCCGGACGAACCACGGCCTCGCGGTCCTCGTGACGACCTTTGGCGTCGGTGAACTCTCGGCGCTCAACGGCATCGCGGGGTGTCTCGCCGAACGCATCCCCGTGCTCCACATCGTCGGGGCGCCAAGCACCGCGATGCAGAAGAACCACGTGCTCCTGCACCACACGCTCAACACCGAGAGCTCTTTTGACACGTTTAGCACGATGAGCGCCTCGCTCAGCTGCGCCACCGCCCTCCTCTCGCAGGTCCGGCCCGAGGCGGACACGAGCTACAGCGACGCCTTTGACGCCGCACTCGCCGCGTGCCTCACCCAATGCCGACCGGCGTACGTCGAGCTGCCCATGGATGTTGTGCGGAGCATGGTGTCCGCCAAGGGCCTTGAGAAGGCGCTCGTGAGTTGACCGCCGCACATACACTCAGACCAGCCCCAGCCGTCCTCGGCGCCGCCGTTCGGCGAGAATGCGCCTCTCAACTGGGCGAGTGCGCCCACGAACCAGCTCTTCCAGAGCACGGACGACCACTTTGACGCGCCTCCCGAAGCCGTGACGGCCCACGTCGTCGATGTCATCACGAAGAGCTACGCGGCCGCCAAGCGCCCGACGGTCCTCGTGGACGCGTGTGCCGCCCGCTTCGGCGTCGGCGACCTCGTCCGCGACCTCGTCGAGACCTGCCAGATCCGCTTCTTCACCAGTGAGTCAGCACTTGACCCTGACTGAGCCAGCGCCGATGGGCAAGGGGATTATGGACGAGCGCCATCCCCTCTTCGGGGGTTGCTATGCTGGCTCCAACTCGCTCTCGGCCGTCAAGGACGAGATGGAGGCGTCCGATTTCGTGCTGTACGTCGGCGCGCTTAAGTCCGACTTCAACTCGGGCTCGTTCACCGTCGGCATCCCCACCGAACACACCGTCCGCCTGCACTCGTTCACGACCAATGTCGGGTTCGCGGCGTACCCCACCACAGATATCCGGCACGTGCTCCCCCTCCTCCTACCGGCGTTTAAGAAGGTCAAGAGCGTCCCCGCCAAGCACGACTCGCTGGCGCAGAAGATCAAGGCGGGAAATGTCATCGGCCTCAAGACCCGGCCCGACGAGGAGGGAGGCGAGATCGTGCATGCGTGGCTGTGGCAGCGGATGGCGGCGTGGTTCGAGGACAATGGTGAGAAAAAAAAAAAAAAAAAGAGTATGAGTACGGGCCTGACGCAGACGTCATCATTACCGAGACGGGGACGAGCTCGTTTGGGCTCCTCCCAGTGCCCCTGCCCAGCAAGTGCACGTACGTCACCCAGGTCCTCTGGGGCAGCATTGGGTGGAGTGTCGGCGCCGCGCTGGGCTGTGCCCTCGCCGCGGACGAACAGGGCGGACGCCGCACCGTGCTCTTTGTCGGCGACGGCTCTTTCCAGCTTGTGAGTGGGGGGGGAAAGGGGGGGAGTGGCAAGTTGTATACTCCACATGGGGAGTATGGACGCCAGGCTCACACCAGACGGTCCAGGAGGTCGGGACGATCGTCCGCCGAGGCGTGCCGGCATACATCTTCGTACTGAACAATGATGGGTACGAGATCGAACGCCTCATCCACGGACCGACCGCGGGATACAACGAGATCCAGCCTTACGACCTCCAGATGTGCCTCCCCTTCCTTGGGGGGAAAGAAGCCAGCCATTGCCTACGAGAGCTT
The DNA here is from genome assembly GCA_030805415.1 of Cutaneotrichosporon spelunceum. NCBI lineage: Eukaryota > Fungi > Basidiomycota > Tremellomycetes > Trichosporonales > Trichosporonaceae > Cutaneotrichosporon > Cutaneotrichosporon spelunceum. The sequence continues at coordinate 1,225,219 of BTCM01000001.1, forward strand.
CAAGGTCAGCACGCAGGGCGAGCTCCACGCGTTGCTCAAGGACCCGGCTTTTAGAAAGGCTGACAAGGTCCGGCTCATCGAGCTCGTCATGCCCCGCGGTGACGCGCCGGCGGGGCTGATCAAGCAGGCGCAGCTAACCGCCAAGGCGAATGCCGAGTAGGCAGGCTACTACTGTAGATTCAATAGCATACCAACATGCGACAGAATTCAATCCCCCTCTGCCCCGTCCGCGCGTCGCTGGCAAGATGCATGGCCCGAATGAACATACGCCACCGGGGCGTCTAGGAACTACAGTGTACTAAGCAAGTCTTCGTATAGTGGTGATAATGGAGCTAGTGGAGTTTTAATGGAGCAGGTGACACACAGGTGGAGCCTGCATAACAGGACATGATGCGATGAATAACCGAGAAAAATGATGAGGGTATGTATGGTTGGGCGTAGCACTCGTAATAATATATGTCGTTTCGGCCGGGGTGGTTCGCTATGCACAGCACCCGTAGCGGCCCTTGGGCTTGCGTGCGTCCTTCTTGGTCGTGTCCGTGAGCACGACGCTGTCTTTTCTACGGAGCGTGCGCTCGCGCTCAATCTTGTCTTTGCGCGCCACAAGGACGGTTGCAATCGAGCGGCAGAGGAGTTCGACGCCTTTTGTCAGTTCTGCACATCCCAGCCAACTCACCCTCGCCTGTGAGGGAGGACACCTCGCCGAGGCGCACGCCCTCGACCTCGACGCCCCACTGCGGCGGCTTCTGCTCGTCCTCGTCTGGCGAGTGATCACTGTACAAACGCGAGTCGCTGCCCAGACTGCCGCCGCGTGGACGGTGCGAGTTCGAACTCCTGCTGTTCCGGTCGTTCTCCTGTGAGCGGACAACCGCGCCAAACTCCTCGAGTGCGCTGGCCGCGCCGGGACCCTCGCCTCGACCCCAGCCGCGGCTCCACTCCTCGACACGCGCCGGGTCACCGAGCATGGGCGAACTCTGAACCCGAACACGCAGCGGGGTGAGGGAGCCACGCGAGTTGGTCGAGCGCGGAGGCAGGTCGTTGGCCTCGGCAAGAACCTCAAGATTCGCGAGCGCCTCGCTTGTTGTCGGGGAGCGAGATAAGCCTAACACATCGGAGAAGCCCGAGAACGAGAAGCGGTTCGACGCTTGGCGAACGCGCGAGGTCGAGTTGGCAGTCGATGCGACAGCCGTTTCAGCTGTCGTACCAGATATCGGCTCAGACGGCGGCGCCGGCATGTGGAAGGACACGCGCGTCCGGCGAGGCGGGACAGAGGGTCTGCTCGCCAGTGACGTGACAGTCGATGCACTGACGCTCGAGCCAGACCCGGATGACGTGATGTCAGGCGGGAAGTGGACAGTCGGCGCCGGCGTAGGCGACACAAGCGCAGGGCCCGATGGAGTCGAGACGCCGGACGGGGACTGGTCCCAGTCAGCAAAGTCACTGGCAGCGGCCATCAGCGACGCGAGGCCGTGCATCGAGTGCGGACGGGCGCGTGGAGGCGAGATTCCAGAGTTTGTCTCTGTCCTCACCCGAGCCGAGGGGCTTCTAAAGAGGCGGCTCGAGCCGAGCGGCGAGAGCGAGTTGTTATCGAGGTGGAGGTCAGACTCTGGCGGCACGGGCTTGAGCCAGGTTCGGATCGTGCGGTGTGCCTCGCCTAGGCTGTTGCGTCAGTGCTAGCTTGTCATGACGCATGGACGTCCCAACTCACGTCACCACACGCTGGTTGTCTAGGTCAGTCTTTGCACCGACCACGTAGATGATCATGTCCTTGGATGCCTTGCTGTTAAGCTCGTCTAGCCATGACCGCACGTCCATGAAGCTGCCGCGGTCCGTCGTGTCGTACACCAGAATGCAGACGTGTGCGCCACGGTAGTAGATTGGCGCCATGGAGCGGAAGCGCTCCTGCCCGGCAGTGTCCCAGATCTGCAGCTTTACAGGCACGCCATGATGGACTAGTTTGCGCTTGTACAGCGAACCTTCGAGAGAAGCAGGTGCGGGAATCGCCGAGTACGACTCCGTGGTAAGACGGAGAATGAGCGACGTCTTGCCCACTCCCTGAGATCCGAGGAGGACAACCTTGGCCTCGAGGCCCTCTGGTCCGCCAAAGTCGAGATCGGCGTCAAAGTCGGACGCAGACCCTGGGAAGGTGCGGGCGGGCGGTGTGGAAGAGGCAGACGACTCGATGCCCATTCTGCGGATCCGAGGGCGGCTAGGATACTCTGTTGCCAGAGTGGGGTATCTCACGAGCTTTGGACCACCAAGTCCTGGGCCTACGGTGGAACGCAACCGCGCACGCGAGTCCGCACTGAGGCTCTCCGCCATGCGGACAGACGACGGTCCTGGTGGGGGTGCCCCTAACGTGGTCCTCCGCGACTTGGCGCGCGCACGTTCGTCTTGAGAGCGACTGCGGTTGAGAGCAGGGACGGTGTCGGACGGTGTCAACCCCCGTGGCTTTGTTGGCGATTCCGTTGGTGAAAGCTTGGAAGGCGAATGGGATAGTTCCGAAGCAACTCGGAACTGTGAGCAGCGGCGGCGTGCGCTGGGGACGACAGACGGCTGACTGCCACTGCTGCTGCTGGCGTTTGTGCTTGGAGATGTTCCAGTCGAGGGTGGTGAGCATTCGTCTGGGGACAGCTCCAAGTGATAGCCGCGTGTCGATGACGGCGCGTGGTTCGCAGGTGGGGCAAGAGCAACCATCTGCACTGGGAAGGAGACGGGCATGTGTGGTGGGGATGGGTCTGGTGTGGGCGGTAAGGTTGGCTTTCGCATCTCCGGGTCGAGTCGGACCGGGAGGCGCGGGTGGTGGTGGGATGGTGGGTGGTGGTCTTGACCTTGAGCGTAGACGGGGAAGGGAGGGGTGGTGGTGGTGGAGCGGCTCATGGTACCCGGCGAACCAGGCGAGCTGAATCCGTCTGGCTCAAACGAGGGCGGCAGTACTGGGGGCGAGACCACCATCATGTCGGGCCGGGGAGAGGCGTGGGCCAGTGGATGGCCTGGCGGGGGTGTGAGATGGTTGCGTGTTGGTCGCAATAATTGAACAATGGGATGGAGATTGGAGAGAGAAAGGTTTTAGTTGCGACACGAGGCGCGATCTGAGCGCGGGGACGCGTTCGTTGTCGATGTCACAAAGGTCCGAGCGCTTTGGGTAACTGCAGGCGGGGTTTCAGCCCTCGAACAACCTGCACGTGTACTCCTCGGGTGTTCGCCAGATGTGACGCAGGGTTGTCGAAACAATGGTGATGCGACGAGGATGCGAGTCGTCGATGCAGTCTGCCCTACTGGTCGTGCGTGCCGGAAGAGCGACGGGGTGGTGGCGTGCGTTCCTGTGTTCCGGAGATAGAATTGACTGCCGAGGGAGGGTAGGAAGCCTGGGATACGTGTGTATTGAGTGTGTTGGACAAAATGCGATGGGATGAGGGACAAGAGTATACACTCTTCAAAACCTGGCTGGTGGCGTCAACAGGACGCTTGAGCGGTTGGATAGCCAAAGAAAGCCCCTAGAGGAAACACTAAAGAACGGTCTGACAGGATCTCGGCAAGCCGCAACTCCCTGACGCGACCCCGACGACGCGACGCGGGGCACCGAATGAATGATGGATCACGACCAGGCAAGAGATGGAAGCGACGAGCGTGATTCCAGCAGCACTGGCGACGGTAATGGGATGGGGGGGCCAAGGCAGTCGAGTGTCACGGGGTACTCACTATCAAGTGCGTGACAGGCTGGAGGGATGCGAGTGCGGGTTGGCTGGGCGAATGAGGGAAGGTGAAGACCGGGTGAAGCAGGGAGGAAGGAATTATCGCCGGCTGACGGGAGGGCTAGTGGTGAATGGGTTTCCGTTCGTTTTGCGAGTGCGCTCGGAGTAGTGACGAGCAATGTGTATGTCGTGACGAGGGTGGGAGGATGTGGAGGTGTTTGGCAAGGTCCGAGCGAGGTGCAGGCTTGGTGCCGTGAGGTACGAAGCGGATTTGGGAGTGGGGGAAGGGATGGCGATGTCCCCGGGAATCTAGCCCGCGGTGTTGGACGACATGCGCATGTGGTTGCGGAAAGTGAAGCAAGGATTACGGGTGGGGTCGTCGAGGAAGGAGGAGGAGGTTGACGATGGGATGATGCGCAGAGTGTCTGGAGCTGAGGGCTAATGTTCACGGCCTGCGTGGTGCGTTGGGGGCTGTTGGGTTGGTGCTTGGAATGGGAGACTTGATGCAAGGAAAGAGAAAGCGGAAAGTGGCTAGTGATTGAGTGAGGATAGTTTTGATGATGCTGATGATGATGCTGATACTGATGCTGATGATGCCGAGTGCAGAACTGAATCAGAGTGGCGTGGCGGTGTAACGGTGGTGTGATGAACGTGCAACACGTTGGTCCGTGGTGACAGGTCACAAAAGAGGACGCCACAGTTTCGCTCAACGCAGCCCACCCAAGCGATTTGTTTTGTTTTCATTATCAGATTCAAATCAGCGAGAAAAGTTAAGGCACAAGTGCCTACGTACCCCTTTCCTCAAATGATCCTGCAGGGCGCGTCTCCTATTATTGTTCAGGGACGTGGCGCCGGACAACAACAACGGTGCACTAGAGTGCCTCATCACTCGCGCCATGCAAGTGCTTTTGCACCGTTTGCTCTGACAATCCTCCCGTGACAAGACTCTCTCCGCTCCGTCGGCACTCATCCAGCGATGCATGTACGCCAGCAGATGAACACATGTCGTGGAATACATGTTGCTAGCACTCAGGTGAGACCGCGTGACAAGACGTCTGATTTTCTTGTCTGCGGAATGCGCGGAGAGTCAAGGTGACAGCGCAGGAGGTGACGTTGAGAGCGGTGCCAGAGGTTGGCACCCGGCCCCGAGTTGGGGCTCTGTCATGAGGCGAATTAAAACGGCACGCAGTGCCGTCTCTAGAATGGGGCATGACATGCATTCTCGCAACCAAGCAGCCGTGTAGCCAGGCTTGCCCAAACGGTGAGACAATAGCGACAAGGAGGTGAAGAGCTAAATTCATCTCATGAATTGCAGCAACTGGGGACTACTAAACGCTACAGAACCCCACCGCTGTTACCACCCCACTAGATTCTTGCTGACATTGACGAAATGCCAAGCCAAGCCTGCCAAGTTCCTAGGAGAGAGCGCGGACGGAGTGGTGGATATGATGCTGCCCAAGCTGATCGTCGGTGCCCGTCGAAGCGTCCCGTTCCGCAGCTGATCTCCGCGCCGCAGTTTAGCTTCATCGGCGGAGGCGTTGTGCTCCTTGCTGACTCGGCACTTGCATTCCGCGAGCTTGAACGTCTGCCCCTGCGTACCTTGGCATCCGAAGCCTCCCACTCTTTCCTTGGCCCTCTTCCCCCTGTCCCTCGTACCTCCCGACACGGGTGGAAATCCCGTAAAGTATTATATCGCGGACTCTTCTCTCTACCTTCTCTTCTCTTCCCACACTCTTCCAGTCCCCTCGAGTTCGAGCACACCCCGGGGAGGTGGGTCAAGTCTTAACTCGGTGCGCTACACAGCTTGGCCCTGTTGTCCAAGGGCTATTGTCCATGATCCCATGGTCCCGGACCGTCGACTATGGGCAAAGAGATGGAGCACCGATCCCGTGACGAGATGCCCCTGAGAGCCCTCACTCCACAAACATGCGTTCCTTCAGATGTCAGCTGTCTAGCAGCCTGGCAGACTCGGTTCCTACAATCCTGGAATCTCCACGTTCTTCGGACCCAATCCGAGTTGGCGTCAGACAGTCATGATCCAGATGCCGTCATCCATAAATGCTGCCAAGTGCCCCATTGGTGTCCCGCATCCAGGAAAAGCTACCCATTCCGCATCAACAGGTGGATGGATACTGCTTGGATCGCCCATGACGGATAACGCATCAGCTGCATGCAACAACAACTCATCGCTACATAATGTCTGTACTCCAGCATCTAATCCACTCTTGTTCAGAGTGCCACCCAGCCAGTCACCGTTCTTACCCGTCGCTCAACTCGGTCAGGTCGCTTTCCGACTCTGTAACGCTCCGTCGTGCAGGTTTCTTCTTGGGTGCCCGCTTGGCCTTGCGCGTCACGGCCTTGTTAGCCTTGGTCTGCAACGTCAATATTCCGCACTCTACCCTGGATATGGGATAGGACAGCATTCCCTGCCCAAGCCACATTACACCGCAACTCACTTTAGCCGACCGCCGCCCGCCCCGCCCCACCACCGCCTCGGCGCCATTGGTCTCTTCCTCCTCCTCCTCCTCCTCCGTTTCCGCCTCATTTGTCGACACCATGTCCACGTCAGCCTCATCATCATCCGTCGTCTCTTCGTCACTCGTTTCGTCATCGTCGTCATCCTCATCCTGCCGTGACCGGCGCCGTCGCTTTCTGGGCGACTTGTTACTTGGCCGCCGGCGCTTCCGCGGCTCTTTCGTAGGGCTCGTCGGCCTTGCTCGCCGCTATTTTAGTCAGTCGCAGGCTAACCCTGTCATGTGGCGCGTCGGTTACTTACCGTCTGCGCAGTCATGTGTGTCCTACGTCCAAACGACTTTGCCCATGCTTGCACATCTTCGCTCAGGAACGTGTGCCGTGCCATCTTCTGCTGGATATCCACCGACGGTAGGTTGGCGAAGATGTCGTTGGGTAACCGCACCTTGCCTGGGTACATGGTCAAGTTCCATTGGGCAGCGTGAGCCCGATTGCGAATGATCATCTGCGCGAGCTCCGAGAGCATGTACAAGTGCTGCGAGATCAATTACTGATCGACAAATCCACTCCCCGTGACATCCCTGGTAACACTCACATAGGTCGCCGAGGTGTGCCTCTCGTCATCGTCGTCCTCCAATGGCCTGTCGCTCAGGAGTACGCTAACTTTTTCCGAGCCCATCTGCTCGCCGACCACACAGACCGTTTTGAGCTTGGCCACAACGGTGAACAAGAGTGTCACGTTCTGGCTCGTCGCGACGCACTCCACATATAGCTCAATGAACTTGGCAATGTCCTTAAGCTCGTTCAAGCTCGACCAGCCCAAGTCCGGGTGCTGTGTCAGGAGGTGCAAAAGTCGGGCAAGTGGAACCTCAATGCGGTCCTTCATGTCGTCTGGGTCGTCACGGAGTTTCCGAGCGTTGTTGACGGACGCCCGGATGATTGTACTAGCCTGACGTGAGCTCGAGCACTTGGCACGGTCACTCACCAAGATAATGTTCTCCATTTCAGGGTCCTGCGCCGCGAATGCAGGTAAAGCGTTCCACCGAGGAAGAAGCCGTTGGGATGGAACAACAGAAAATAACTTCTTGAGGAAAAGGTTCCGTACAGTGAAGTTGACGTCCTGTAGGATGAAGCTAACGTTGACGAACGACTCAGACATTGCCTTGTCGTATAATCTCACGTTGGCAAGCTTGAGAATCGAGCAGGCAGCGCATAGCCTCAAGTGACAGCGAGTCATGCCGCTGAAACCGTCAGCATCCTGTGATGTCCTTCACTTACCCCTCGTTCGTGTCGTCGGTGACACGACCCTCGTTCTTTGTTAAGTCGTTGAGCAGTGCCAGTACAGGTCTAAGGTGGTCGAGCGCATCCGGGAGTTTGCACCATGGGAGGGCATTGTGGGTGAGGAGTTTGATACCGTAGATCTTGGCGCGATCGCGAACAGGCAGCTGTTCCTCTTCGGCCCACTTATCGTCCTCCGTTTCATCCTCGGACGGCCTCAGCATGACGTCCTCCTGAATGTATTGGACGATGTCGTCGCCGTGGCTCCGGAACGCGACAGACGCGGAGAGGGCGAGCTCTGCCAGCGACGAAAGAGTAGGTAGGATGACCTGTTCGTCACCAGACTGGAGCTGGTCCCACAGCGAGTCTACCAGCCTTTGAGGAGCGTTACCGTCACTGCACACAGAGATGAACCGCGATGCGAACTTGGCTTGCCTAGGCGTACCGGAGAGAGCTAGAGCCATTGCGCGCTCGATGACCTTCTTGTCCGTAGGACCGCACTCAGGGTTCCACTTGGTCACCGCCGCCAACGCCTGGATTGCTACTTCGACCAGAGCATTGTTCCGTCTGTCGTTGAGAACAATCTTCAGTTCGTCGATGTGGTCTTTGTACATGGGTGCACACTCCTTAGCAACCAGAGTCAGGAACCGCGCACTTAAGGCGCCCACACGCTCAGCGTTTGGTCCGTCCGGCTTCTGCAAGCGCCTGATTAAACAGGGAATACTGGACTGGTTGATGATCACCCACGCGGCGTGGTCTACCACCACGGATAGCACATCGAGGAGGCTAGAGTGCGACTGCTCAACGCGGCGCAGGAACTCGTTCCGCGCCTTGATGATGGTGCGAAGATTCGACTGCGGGTCGGCCATTGACCTGAGCAGCTTATACAGCTTCTTGTCGTTTGCGGCAGCGAAGGCCTCGAGGTCCTTCCTTGCCTTCTCGTGTTCGTTGAACAACATGCCTGTTGTCAGTTAGTAATCGAGCGATTCAAAGCCCACGAGAAATCGCCTCCATGATATAGGCAAGCCGGGTCTTGACACGCTTGTCCACACTCTCGTCTGTTCCGCCCTGGTGTCAGCTATTGTATCATAACCAGACTCACGTTGAACTCGTCACACGCCTCGGCAAAGGCAGCATACGGGGATGAGCCCTTGGCATACCCCTTGAGGCCAGTGAGACGTTCCAAACCTGCGATGGCACTCTCGTCCACTTGCGACGCGACGAGGAGGAAGCGGTCTACCCATGCCTGCTCATCGTCAGGTTTTGGTGGCAGGGGAAGGATAACGTTCTTGAACGCCGCGTTAACCTGTGAGCGGAGGTCAACGGTCACGTCCTTGCGGAAGATGGCGTGCAGCATTTCTTGTGGGATCCAGCCAAAGTGATCGATTGCGTCCTCTTCGTTCGACTCGATCGCGTCATATGCGAGGCTCCAGAGCTTAGCAAGGGAGCTGATCGCCTCGTTGCGAACAAGCGGCTGAAATAATGAGCGCGCTCCAAAGCGTAAGCTCACCTTCTTGTCGCTCACACGCCCACCAACAGCGTGGAGGAGCTGGTCGCTGACATGATGGAGGGCAGTCTCGTAGCTCAGTGACCCCAGCACCTTGCAGATCGCGGCACGGACGCGCTCATCTGAATCCTGGACGCGCTCGACCAAGTCGGCTGGCTCGTCAGCAATCACCAGGTAAGTGCGCTCACCCTCGACTTCGCTCCGCAGGTCAGGCTGATTGGCGATGATCTTGCCTGTCGCCTGCACCCACGCCAATCGCACCGCTAACGCCTTGTCAACCTTGCGGCCGAGCCAAGCGCGCCACGTCGCTGGGTAAGCCTTGGCCAGCAAGACGACATAGCTCTCGACACCCTTGCCAATGATGGGTCGCTCGCCGAACATTGTGCCAAGGGTCTCGGTAGACAGCTGCCGCAACGGAACCTCCTCAACGGCGCGTAGGTTCTCCTCGAGAACGGGGATGATGTTAACCAAGAGACTGGGGGCGTTGCGGAACATGGTGAGGACGAGCTCGTGTGACTCCTTGAGGGTCTGCAGATCTGCTGGTGATGGGTCGCGCCCGTGGGTCATTTGGATATCGGAGAAGTGAGCAAGCACGGCGGGCGGAAGAACCTTGACACTCATCCGGTTGCACACATCGGCGATAAGCTGGAACGACGGCGTATCTGGCTTGGAGCCGTACGTCTCAAACTGCTTGATGATGACGTCCATCACACCTGACGGCGCTCGCTCCGACTCGAGCAATAGCTCGACGAGGATGCTGACGAGATTGCGCAACAGCGACTTGTTCATATCGGCGCTGTAGTCAGTTGGATACTCCGTGGTGGAGCTCACCGGGCAATCTCGCAAACGCCTTCAAAATACCGTGTTATCAAGTCGTCCGCAGAAGGAAGGTCAACGATGATAACGACCGACTTGATCTGCGCGAGCGACTCGATGAGATGGCAGTACTCCGTGTAGTACGGGGCGTCGGTGATCCGCGTCCCTTGTGTCCCCTGCGTTTGTGTCTGTGTCTGCTGCGTTGCCTGGCTGTCATGCTTCTTCATCGGCGCTTTCGAACCGTGGCCCTTGAGGCCGCTGACGATCTGGGCAATGAAGAACTGGAAGATGTCTCGCAGCTCGTCGGCAGTGTACGGTGCGTCGGGTGCGTACAAACGCAGTAGCTCGGCGAGACAGCACGCTGCAAACGCCTTGACACCGCGGCTGGAGTCAGTAATCACATCCCTCCCGATGCTCGACGAACTCTTTGTGGAAGACAATGACGCGCTGCACGAGCTGAACTCGTACACTACCCAGTGACTTGATGTCGACCTGCTCCTGGTCTAGCTTGACTAGTTCCTGGAACAGAGTCTGGGTCAGCGGGAGACGCAGGTATGGCGTACCTTGAGGCGTCGGAGAAGCGCGTCGGCGCCGCCGCCCTTACCAGTCTGGACGAGCTTCTCGTTGAATCTGAGCTTCTGCTTGACCGCGCGCGGCATGATTGCACGCGAGGAAAGGGTTGGAGCGTGGTGGACAAGTGGGTGGCGGTGCAATAATGAAGATGGATGGATGGAGGAAGGTGGTCTGGCAATGTGATCTTGTTGTGGAATGACGCTCGCGTGTCAGGTGAGGCCAATCAGGTCGTGATGGCCAGGTGACTGGACATGCGCTCACTTTGTTCAACTGCGTACAGTGGGCTATTTGCTTCCGCGCCGACCCAGGGACGCGTCCGACGCGTCACAAATCACTCGGCACTCTCATTAACATTCCATTACCGTTTCAGTCCCCTTCTAATTGGGCTTTACTAATCCTGCGCTCCGACCGTATCAACATGAATACCTCGCCCCTGGCTCCTTCATGTCTCCCAAACACCATCATCTCACCATTTGACCATCAATTTCAGTGTCGACCAGTTACATTAAACCACTCATCCGCGTTTCCCCCTTTGTCGTCACCATTCCCAACCCAGACGACATGTTCTCCCTCTCCACTCCGTACGCGTCAATGCCACGCTCCTCATCCCCTCTCAATCCCCTCCGCTCCTCATCCCCACCCCACCCACTCTCGTCCCCCACACCCTCGGACCATACACCCCTCCCTTTGAGATTTACGCCACGCTCCCACGCGGGATCGTCATCTCGTCATGCGGGTTCGTCGCCGCGCCCCTTGTCGCCAAGATATACTCGTGGCTCTGGCCCCCGCGGCTCTTCCCGTCCAACTGCGCCCAAGCCGTCGCGCGAATTAATTCCGCCTGATCTCTTCGCTGAGGGCGGAAACACTCCAACGCAGGGCGCCCTGTGGTGCAACCGACTGGCGCGGCGGATGGCCGACCGGGAGCGCAAGAAGAAGCAGCGCGAAGACGCGCTTGCACGTTTGCGAGGGATGTCGGACCTCGAGGAGCCTGAAGACGAGGACGAACGGGAGCGCCAGGCGCAGGCTGACGATGAGGAGGTGGGTGATGCAAAGCTGGATGGCATGGGAGTGCCACACGCAACGCTTTTAGCTGTCATAACGACTGCTCAGCTGACATCAGATCTTCCGCCGCCTCATGGTCCTCCAGCGCCGCCGGGAACAACACGCGGCGCTCGTATCGCATGAAACCGAGACGGGAGGGAGTGACCCCGCCCTTCCCGATTTCTGGGAGGAGGAGGCGGACGCTCTCGCACGCGAGGAGCGCACGCTGTATCAGCACCTGAACGTGAGCTTCGGCGACGACGACGAATGGGCGCGTGAGGCGGCAGCGGCGGAAGAGGCAGAGGCGTCTGCTGAGGCTGCGGAGCTTGCGTGGGCCGAGCAAGCGGAGCGCCAAGCCCGTGGGCCCGACGAGTTTGATGAAGCCGACTGGGCGGCAATCGCTTCGCTACAGGACGAGGACGAGCCCATGGACATAGAATAAGCGATCCGTATCATAATGGTTTTATGTGTCATTGCGGTTTGTATGTAGATGCCATTGTTGTTATATGTGCTGCGGGCCAGAACTGGAGCAGGTGATGCGACGAAGAGTCTAGTCTGATGAGCATACATGTTTTCAGAGTATGCATTTCGGGGTCTAGTTCTGGCAGACGTGTCGGAGCGGCGTAGGCCCTGATGAACCTGCTCAGTAGACCTGGAGTCAATTGCATGAACAACACTGAGCAGTTGAGGCAGTTGAATGTTGCGAGTCTCTAACTGACCTTCTTCTTTTCGTCCATCGAGATGCCACCAGGGCCCATGTTGACGAGGAGCAGCAGACCGCCGACGATCGAGAGCGTCTGGAAGAAGTCGTACTTGAGGAAGTCACGCTGTGGGTGGGCTGGGTGGACGCTCCACCACTTGTTAACAAGCACGTTGAAAACGCTAAGGAGGAGGACAAGGAACGACGCGCTCCACTTGGCCTTGAAGCCGACAGCGACCATGATGCACGCACCCAGCCCGATGATGCTGACGAACACGCGGCCGATGCTCCAGCTCCCCTGGAAAATGAAGCCGATGAAGAGGAAGATGAGGAGGATGCGGCCAGCCAGCTGGACGTACTTGCGGCGGTCGGTTTCGGAGATCGAGGGGAGGCCGGCGAACAATTTCTTCTTAGTCGCAAGGCTGTCGGAGAGGACCATGAGGAGGCCACCCACGACGGACAGGTTGCGGAGGAAGAAAGAAAGGTCGAAGAGGAGACCGTAGCCAAGGCCTTGGAGAACAACGACGAATAGGAGGGCCGCGACCGAGTACTCTGGGAAGCGGCGTGCGATGACGCCGACCGAGCCGGCAAGCATGGCCTGTGGTTAACAAAGACAGTTGGAACAATACGCCTCGAGGGAGAGGAGGTGACCGGAGTGGGAGAAGGGTGTCAAGCCAGCCGATCACGACGCGGGTCGGATCAAGTCTGCGATCCCGCGTCCTCAACGAGGTGGTGACAACTACATTTGGTATCCAGACTCCATCCTCTGCCATTGCCCGCCTGTAAGAGACTCACAATAACGTTGATCAAGAGGAACAGGTGGCTGAGACCCCAAGGAATGCCCCTGTGCTTCTCAATGTACCACTTCTGGTCGCTCCACTGAGCGAGGATGCGGATAGCATCCTCGAGGAAGGTCGCGACAATGAGGAAGCGAGCAATAGCTGGCACCCATGGACGGATGGGCTGGAGTCAGCAAGATGGCCTGTAATGAGGTGCGACCTCGGGGCGAAGCAAGGGGACGGGGCATTGATGACGGGTAGCGGGGCGGGTAACTGGTACAAGGATTATGGAATCCAACAACGCCGCCCATGCCGGGCTGTAGCAAACTCCTTGTCCCCCGTTGCCACCCCTTCGCCTCGCCGCGCTAGCTACCCTCGTCAGCACGCACCTGCGCGTAAATCTCAATCGCATCTTCGATCTGGCTTGACACGTCCTGGACTTTAGCGATGAATTCGTTGTCCGATCTCTGGGGCCGCGATGTGGAGATGGGGTCGGGGCTGTATCCCGCGCTGTAGACTGGAGGGGCGTACGCGGGCTGCCCCCGGTTCGGGTTGAGATGGATCCGCTGGGACATCGTGAGTAGTAGACGAGTTGCAAGAGACAAGAGCGCGCGACGTGGAGGTTGAAAGAGTGGAGGTGGAGGGCAAGGGTCTGGTATGACTGGGACCTGACGGCTGTAGGATTTCCAGTTCCGGGCTTGTGTCAAGAAATGGCTCGGAATTGCGCGCACAAGTCGACAGCCTTATGGCAAGAAGCAAAGGCTCACTTCGACAAAGAAAGGTTGTTGGATCTGAGGTTGTGCTCGTCGGCATTGTTCCTCTTGTCACCATGTCGCGCTGGAGGCTCAAGCGGGAGTAAACTCTGTCTCCCAGTCTCACGTGAGATGACGCAAGCTGAGCGCTCTCGATCGCCAGATCCTTCTACACAAACCACCATGTTTTCTCACACCTCTCACCCGACACGAAGGAGTATGCATAGCAGCAGATCCCCACCCCACCTACAGCTTCACCGTATTGCCGTCATCCGGCAACACCGATTGGCCCTTGCAGCTGACGCCTGAGCCGTTGGTGCTAGAATTGTACATGCGGACGATGTTGGCTGAGGCTGCCGTATGCATGACACAGAGCTGACATCGGTACAGCGCGTCCTGCTCGATGTCGCAGTGCGCACAGGCAGAGATACAGTATGTTGACGATATCCGCTCTCGGTCGTCCGCCAACGCGGTCTATCGATGTCTCGCGCTACGACCGCCCTCCCAGCAGCCCACCCTCCTGTGCGCGTCTCCGCCGCCCACCCCAGTTCCCGCTGGTGACTTCCTCGTCGTTCGCCCGCTTCTTGCTTCCCTTCCCGCGGATGCTGTCCAGCCCAAGGGCGTACCGAAGCTCCTGCTCGTCCTCATCCACAGGCTCCGCGTCGCGATTGAAGCCTGGCGGCTCGACGTTGTATGTTGGCCCCCCGAACTTGCGTCGGCAGATGGACGAACCGTGTTCGAGGTACTCTGCCCGCGTGACGGGGTAAGTGGGGAGGTAGTCGTCATGCGAGGTTAAGGCCACGGCAGCTTGATAAGGCGCTGAAGATGGCCTGAGATCAGCTTTGTTCAGGCCCGAGGAGTGCTAGGACGAGGAACTGAGAGTGCTTCACGAGAAGTCACAATTCCCTCGGCACTTTGGGTAGCGCCATTGATCTCAATCATGCTGATGGAGGACGGAGGAATGGTACCCACTCAAACACCTCGTAGATCCCGATGTCGTAGTCTGTAGGACACAGTGCGCGCAGGTCGCGTTCTCTGCGTCGGTTAGGACAGCGACGAGGATAACAACGCACAGTCGTTCCCCTAATGCCTCGATGTGGCCAAGTCCGCCAACGATGCCAATGTGTGCCCAGAACATCCCCTGCAGTTCCTCAGGCATCTGTGAGATGACGTAGGCGATAGTCTCCGGGAGGCCGGTCTGGTTGATGCCTGCTGTCAGACTCGTTAGTAGGAGCACGCACCGATGTCGGTAGGGTTGAACAACAGCTCTGGCCCTGCGAACCGCTCGTTACCCATCCACAGCACTTGCTCCTCCTCTTCCGGGCCCTTTTTCCGCGGTTCTTCTCCTTCTGGTGGCGGCTGCGCATTCGGCCCGGAGCGAATGTATCCCGTCCGGCTGCGCGACTTGGCGCCAAAGTCGGGGAGAACGTACTCCTGAACAATGGGGTTGGCGCGCGGACTGCGCTTGCACTTCTCAATGTCGCCGCGCCAGTCCATCGAGACGTAGCTGCACGCCTCACGGACGGCGTTGACGACGTGCGTCTGGTCGAGCATGTTCCACTGCCGGAACGAGATGAGATGTTTGAGGTGGTTCGTGAGCAGCTTACCACCGATGTCGATCCTTTTGTCAACTACGTAGAGGCCATCACAATTGACGTACCGCTTGACGTGCTCCCACACTACTTCTCCACCGCGGATCGGCACGACGTGCGAGTAGCTGTACCCCACGTCGACGACGACCATACATTCCGGCGACACGTCAGATTCGTCGCTGAACATCCCGCCGTATGGTGCAAGCGAAGCCGCTGCTGTCAGTCATTCTACTCATCTCAGCTCACAGGTGCAGCGGTAGTAGCTCGCAAACTCCCATTCCTCGAACACCATCTGGTCGTATGTCTCGGCAATGTTTGGAAGGTTGAAATACGGCTCAGTGACGAGAAGCGATGTTTCTGGTGGTTTGATCTGCCGTAAGTTCTCCTAAGCAGATCAAGCTCACATCAACGCCAGCAGAGGAGAAAATGCGGTCCCACACCGGCTTCTCGGCGTCCCACGCGACGAGCATGCCCTACTGTCAGCTCAATATTGCCGCGACGCTCACTCGCTCAAACGCGCGCCGGTAAGCTAGCCCGTTCAGGTCCTTGGCATTATGGATCTCGTCCGCGACGTAGATCCGCCTGTCGGTTCGGCTGCGCACGACGGCGTTGGGAAAAAGCCTAGTGTCAACCGGGATTGGCTTGGCGCCTTTCTTCTCTTCAAGGAGGACGTACCGAGGCTCGATGTCGACGCCCGACACACCTGCCTTGATGTTGTATGCGCCATTGTCAAGGATGAGCACGGGTGTGCTCATACTGAGGAGCGTGAGGCAAGAGGTGAAGAACAGGTTGTTGTGAAGCACAGATGTCGACCTCCACTTCGGCGGAGGTGTCACGTGACAAGCTGTGATGATGAGGAGGCTGCGGCATCACTGTGGTGGCCAGCGTGTTTGAGTCTCGCTACAACCACTCAGATCTATTCATCATATCTGCCATCCGCCTTCGCCCGCGAAACATGGCGCCACTCCTGCCCATGACCTCGTCGTCGCCGGTGTTCGACGACGGCTTCCTTCCCCGCTCTGACCGGGGTTTGCCCATCATGCTCCGTCGGCTGACAAAATTCAAATCGATGGTGGGTACACGAGGCGGGGTTCGTGTTGGACTGAGCCCGGGCGTTGGTATAGAGTAATGAGAGGGGGGCGAAATGGCAGAGAAGGCGCCAGGGGTCACAGGCTGTGCGCGAGCACCACATCCCGAACAGGCGGTGCACGTCGAGATTCGTGCTAATCCCAGGATTTTGAACTCGCGTTCTGGCAGCTGACGTATTTGGTCGTGGCGCCACGAAGAGTATACAAGCAGACCTATCACCAGTGCGTTACCGTTGCCTCCGGAGCTGACCGCAGCAAGCAGACGAAGAACCTCTGGGCACGAGACGAGTGCGTTTGCTGAACCGCCGTTACTTGCACAAATAACTGACGGCAGCCCGGCGATGCTGATCTTAATCGCGGCGTGCAGCGCTGCTACAGCATCGGCATGGGGGTTCATGTATGGCTATGGAACAGCCGACACGATCCTGCTCATTCTGAAGATGGTCTTCCGTGCGTGGCTCAGGTTGTTCGTCAGAGCTGACTCCAGGCGATTTCATCCTCCTCTCGCTCGCAGTTGCTCTCATCTTCTGGCTCATAGCGAACCGTCTCATGGTCATGGCGACTGCTCACTCGGGGATTACGGATAACCGGGTCGAGCTCACGTATGCCTTCGACGTCGCGGTCAACTCGTTCTTCCCTGCCTTCCTCACCCTCGCCGTCGGGCTGCTTCCCCTTGCGGCGCTGGTGGTGAAGAACAACTGGGTATGCCTTCTACTAGGAAACACACTCTTCCTGATCGCTGGCTTCCAGTACATCTATATCACGTACCTCGGGTACGCTGCGCTGCCATTTGTCGCGCGCAGCGAGCTGTTCCTCGCCCCACTGCTCCCTCTGTTTGGGGGATACCTCCTGAGCCTTCTGGGGTTCAACATTGTGCGTACAGCACTCGAACTGTACTTTGGCGAGCCGTGGCACACCTAGAGGATAGATCTGTACCGATATGCATTCGCATCAGCCCATGGACTTGGTGCATATGTGGTGAGATCTCGTTAAGGGCGGGGTGGCGAGGTACTGTGATGTGGAGGTCTTAGCAATTTGAATCCGCCCACCTCAACTTTCGAATCCCCCATTCACTGTTAATTGTTCAAACACTCCACAATGGACGACGCCGATGTCGACTGGGGACTCGATGACGACGGTTACGATGACGACTGCCTCTCTGTCGGTGGATATGATGGTCCGTAGCCGGCTGAGTAAGCTAACCCCCAGACGAGATGGCAGATGAGCCAAAAACCAAACACGAGCAGGACTCACAGGAGGCGATAAAGAGAAACGAGTCTAGGGGCAGCCCCAGCAAGAACATCGCGGAGAAAGAAGAGGCGTCCAAGACTGTAAAAGACATCCCGGAGGCCATGCCGGAAGAGGAGCCGAAGGAGGGAGCCAAGGAAGCCGCCAACACCGCCCGGCAATTCCAACCCAAACCCCTTTATACTAACATACCGGCATCTTCTACCGAACCCATCCCTTCGCCCACATCTGCTCCTTTGACCAGGTCCACACCTGAGCTTCCCGTCACATCCCATCTGGAAAACCAGGAGGAGAGACGAGAGGGCGAGCCTCCGTCAAGCCAACCTCGTGACTCGGCGGGGCGGGATCGCCGTGCCCGCTCGCGGGAGCGCGAGGGATGGCGTGAGGACCGTCGCGACAAGCATGAGGGCGAACGCCCCCAACAGGAATGGGGCGATCGTTCCCGTCCCACTCAAGAGCGCCGCAAAAGCTACGACAGGTCCCGGCCCGACGACAAGCACACCAGCAGCGGCCGCGAAGGGAGGGATTGGGATGAGCGCCGCGAGGTCAAGCGTGAGCATGATCGTGCAGTGTGGCGCGGGAAGGAGCCGACGTCGCTCCGGACTGAGGACGGGTATCATCTCAAGGGCGCGTTCCAGCAGCCGCTACACAATAGCACGGACGGGTTACCAGGTGGTTGGCGGCGAATAGTGCCCGACAAGGCGTTCCGGGAGGGGATACCGATCCCAACGGCACCGAAAGGCGGGCCGGGACGTTACTTCTTCCTACATGAGGGGACGGGGGCTGGGCAGTGGGAAGCACCAGCGGGATCGCTCCAACCAAAACCCGAGAAGGAGGACAGGAAGGAGGACACGGACAAGTTAGCACTTCAAGATCGACCACCCACTCGCCCCGCCGCCACCAGAGCTGTGCCGGCTACTTCCACGCGTACGTTCGCTGGGCGACCCGGGCTTAAGGAGCTTGGGCTAGCGCACAGTCAAGGATGGCGCTTACGCGCCCGCAGTTTCCAGCAGAGCGCCCACAGGTCCCAGAGCAGTGAGACAGCGCGAGCCGCCTAAGGAGCGTGACGACCGAAATGACAGGGGCGTACGCGACCGCGAGCGTGAGCGGCGCGAGCCGGAGCGTGACGGCCACCAGCGCGATGTCCGTCAACGGGGCGATGGTCCCGGAGACCGGGACCGTCGGGACGAGTGGCCTGATGACCGTAATGGTCGCCGCGATGACCGACGAGAGGACCGCCGAGACCAGGATCGCCGAGAACGGGGCGACCGCGACCGGCGCCGTGGCGGCCACGATGACGAGCTCTCTCGGCGCGACAACGACCGCTCTACTCAGCGCGATACTGACGAACGTCCTCCTCGACGTGAGGAACCACCAGCATTTGTCTCCAATGCCAATTTCAATTCCGCTTCTGCACCGCTGGGCCCAAGGATGAACGAGTCACGCGAGGCAATGCTCAACGGATCTGATCGGCCTGTCCCCCGCCGTGCGCCTGAGCCTCCCCGCCCGGCATTCGGACCGGGACGGCGCGTACCCCCTGGTGCCCGTGCACCCATTGCAGCCCGGTTGGCGCCCGCCCCCGCTGGCCCCCCTGCCCGTCGTGGGATGCGTGCGTGGGGCCAGCCGGAGAGCATACCTCGCGTTCCGGCTTCTGGTCCACCTCCTCGTGAGTTCGCTTCCGCTCAGCGTAACGTGCGCGAGCGCGACCACCATCACCAGAGCGACAATCAGCCTCGCGAGACCCGCGAGCCACATGGTCAGCCTCGTGAGCCACCACGCGAGCTGGCCAAGCGCGATGAATCTCCCAAGCCACGTGAGGAACCTCGTCGCAGCGAAAAGGCTGAGGCTCTCCGTGCGCAGCTCCAAGAGAGCCGGCGGGCGCGAGATGAGGAGCGGACACCTATCGGCAACCGGGAAGAGCGTAAGGAGCCGGGCACACAGGCAGCTGAGAACCGTAAATGCGAGCTCGCGGACGAGGGTGAACGCCACGACAATCGCCGCCAGCCCGTCGACCGCTCCAACGACCGCGAGAACCCTAACGAGCTACGCGCGGTTCCAGTTCATCCAAGCCGCATGGGCCTAATCCCAACAACGGCCCGTATCACAGCACACTCGGGTCCGGAATCGCGCTCCGACCACTCGCAGGGGAGCCAGCGCCCTATGCTCGACCTTGCGAGCCGCCTCTCAGACCGAGGCCCCCACCGAGAAGAGGAGAAGCCCAACCTTGCGAGCCGAATTTCCGGTCTGCCTGATCGCGTCGACGAGCACACGGACTGGAAGCCGCGTGAGGGTCAAGAGCCCCCAGTCATACGCCAGTCTCCTGAGCGTCCCTCTCGACCTCTCCCTCCTTCCTCTCCCGAGCGTCGGCGTGCGCCCTCCCCATCCCGCTCGTCAGAACGAGCGGGCGGCCCGCCCGTACACCCCGCAAGAGTCACTAACGTCCCCAATCCCCGGCCAGGGGTGCACCCTGCCCGCGCAGCGCTGGTTCCTTCTGGACCTGCACGGCAACCGCGCGGACCGCTGCCGGAACCCCAAGGGTTTGAGCGCGATCGCGAGCGCGACCATACCGAGCGACGCAGTCCTCCGCGCAGCGTGCCTGCATATGGGCCAAACTCACGTGAGCGAGATGGTGACCGCAAGCGCGACGCCGACCGCCGCCCAGAACGTGATGATCGTGACCGCGATCGCGTTTTTGAAGGTGGTCGCCGCAGCCCCGTCCGTGACGCTCCGGCCTATGGGCCCAACGCTCGCCGCGCGCCCGGCCCTCCAGGGCGTTGGGGTAACGACCGCCCGCGTTCGCCAACGCACCATGAGCGCCGCCGTGAGGAACGGGATGACAGAGGCATGAAAAGGCATCTCGAGGGACCAGGGGGAAACGGGCGTGAAAAGCGTCGCCCGCCTCGAGGTCGGTGGTAGTGTTCTGTTTGGTTTGTGCTTTGTGCTAGAGAGTCTAATCATAGCCGTATGCAGCATGTGTCGAGATTGTGCTTGAGGTGCGGAAGTGGAGGTGGAGGTTAATGCTACGTAATCTGAAATACATGAGGATTAGGGTTGCCACGTGAGGACGTCGTCACTGAGTCACTTTGGGACGAGGGTGCTGCGTGTCCAGTTCCGGGCCTGGCCTCGTCCAGCCTCACTCTGTACGCGACTGCCAACTGGCCCATAGTTGATCCTCTCCGCTCTCCGTTCACTGCTCTTCATCTTCTCTAGCCCTCTCATCTTTGCATATCCCCGGTCTCCCCACCCGCCATGTCGCTCCCCATGCACCTCCGTGCATACACGGAGAAGACCAAGGACGAGGCGGCGCGCGACTTCTTCAATGTCCCGACACCCGACCAACTGCCAGCCCCCTCTGCACCCCCCGTCGTCGTCAAGCCCGCGAATGGCAAGCTCGGGACGGGAAGTGCGAGCGGACTGCAGGGAATGGATATCAACGCCGTGCTCAGCGTTGAGGGGAAGGAGGATGTATATGTGAGTCTTGGCCCGGCGTTGAAGGCGGGCAGGCTCGCAGCGCAGCGGCGGTACTGTCGCGGAGGGAGGAGTGGGGAACTGGTTGGGATGCCCAGAATGGCCGTGGTGGTGATGGCAGAGAAGAGCTCAGCGCTTGCTCTGCACACACTCATACCCCACACCCTGGCCCTGTCATACAACTAAGCAACCCCGCTCCCCCCATCTACTACCCCCGCGACGCGTTGCTTCGCCGCTGCGCTCCCTCTGCACAAACTTCCCAGACCGCTCATGCTCGTCTTGCTTATACTGACACTTCTAGGCCGGCAAGTTGTCCCTCCTCCCGCCATTCCTGTGCTTCATCAGCAATGATAGACGCTCCTGCCGAGCGACCCTCCCGCTGTACACCATTCGGCGCGTCGAGCGGTGCGTTGCACAACAGGCAGCGCTGATCCCAGACTAAACTCGCGCGCAGGCGTATTCGCGCTCTCGCTCGCGACGTGGCATGGCATGCGGATTGTGCGTACTCCCCGAGCTCCGACACACGCATCGCCTTCCCGGGAGTCGCACTGCGGTACCCTCATTGGGCCTTTGGCGCTCCACCAACTCGTCCCATGCCCTCTCACACCCAGCGCACCGATGAAGCATGCTCTGACGCCAGATCCTACAGCTGACATCGCTGTTACCCACTGCAGAGCATTTCGCCATCCTCCTGCGTGATGCGCTCAAGTCGCAGGTGAGTGACGCCGGGGTCTCAATGCTGTCAGCATGCGTCCCACGTGATGCGGCTGCGTCCTACTCAGTTGCTAACCTCAGCTGGCGGAGATGAAGGCTCTCAAGCTTTTCCTCCCCTCCCTTTATTCCGAGTATCTCCTCCACGCCGGCCCGTCCGGGGAACCGGGAGCGCTTATCGAGACTGGTGCTGAGGAGGGCGACCTCCGCGGTCCAGGCGGTGAGGGGCGGGGGACGTATGAGCGCGGACTTGGCGAGACATTCGGCTTTCCCGGTGACGCGCGCAAGATGCGCGAGCGCAGCAAGATGAAGCTCTGGAAGGAGTACTTTGCGGTCCACGGGCGAAACATGACCCGTGAGCGGACCGTTACCCAGACATAGCTGACAGCAGTTCTTCGTTATCCCCCATTCCAGCGCTTGCTTCAGGTCGGCCTCCCGTCACGGCTTCGCGGGGAACTGTGGGAGGTCATGAGCGGGTCCATCTATCTCCGTTTCGCCAATCCCAAGACGTATCAGCTGCTCCTCGAGGAGAACAAGGGCAAGAGCTCGCAGAGTACC
Organism: Cutaneotrichosporon spelunceum; assembly: GCA_030805415.1. Taxonomy (NCBI): domain Eukaryota; kingdom Fungi; phylum Basidiomycota; class Tremellomycetes; order Trichosporonales; family Trichosporonaceae; genus Cutaneotrichosporon; species Cutaneotrichosporon spelunceum. The sequence continues at coordinate 1,247,497 of BTCM01000001.1, forward strand.
GACGAAATCGAGAAAGACCTCAACCGGTCACTACCAGAGTACAAGGCGTACCAGACGGACGAGGGCCTCGCCAAGCTCCGCAGAGTGCTTGTCGCATACTCGTTCCGCAACCCTGAGCTCGGATACTGCCAGGCGCTGAACATTGTGAGCTAAGATGCCGCTAAGAGCTGACGTCAGGTCGTCGCCGGCCTCCTCATCTACATGTCCGAGGAACAGGCGTTCTGGCTGCTCGAGGTGCTCTGTGACCGGATACTGCCAGGATACTACTCGCCCTCGATGGAGGGCACGCTGCTCGACCAGCGCGTGTTCGAGTCGCTTGTCAAGCGCTGTCTCCCGTTGATCCATGACCACTTCCGTGAGGTGGATGTCCAGATTTCGGTCGCATCACTCCCCTGGTTCCTCTCACTGTACATCAACTCGCTCCCGCTCATCTTCGCGTTCCGCGTCGTCGACTGCGTGCTCGCGATGGGCGTCAAAGTGCTGTTCCAAATCGGACTAGCTATTCTTAAGATCAATGGGGAGGCTTTGCTCGAGGTCACTGACGATGGCATGTTTATCAACCTCATGCGCAACTACTTCTCTACCATTGGCGATTCGGCGCACCCGAACCACCCAGACCCGCGCGTGCGCAACATTACCAACTTCCAGGAGCTCCTTGTTGTCGCATTCCGTGAGTTCAACGTCATCACGGACGACACGATCATCACCGAGCGCCGGCGCCTGCGCGCCATCATTGCGGACGAGATTGAGAAGTTCTCGAAGCGTGCTGCAGTACGCAATCTCCGCAACGTCGGTCGCTTCAACAAGGAGCAGGTCGGTATCATCTACGACCACTTCTTCTCGGCGGTGTGTTCGCCTGAGGGCGGCGGAACTAGTGCAGTGGAACCGCAGCCGGGAGAGCTTGACCAGCCGCGTATCACGGTCGACGCGCAGGGCCGTGTCGAAACCCGCATCGACCTTAGAACATTCAAGGCCCTCCTCTCAGGGATCGCGACCTGGGCCCGTGAAGAGACTGTGACGACCAACGCCTTCATGCAGCGCACCGAGCGGCGAGTCGCCGACCACGAGATCATTGATAGACTCTTCTACTCGTGGGACAAGCAAAAGACCGGTACGCTCTCGCTGCAGGACGTCGTGGAGGGGCTGGACGAGGTCATGTCTGGCGGCCTCATGGAATCGATCGAGTGGTTCTTCAAGCTCCACGACAAGGACGGCGACGGTTATCTGACGAAGGACGAGGTGATCAGGCTTTCCGAGTCGCTCCTGTTCATCTTCCGCAATGAGCCTGGGGACATATACCTTGCTGCTGTGTCGCGCTTCATCTTGAACGCGTACGAGTTCGGTGACGCGACAGCTCCAGAATCGAGTCTTCCCCCGCCCCAGGACGAGCTCAACGGTGAGGATCAGACTGCGACGCAGTCACGCGAGCGCTCCGACTCTGCTGCAGGCCCACATAACCTGCCGTACCTCAGCCTGCCGACGTTCCGTATGGTTGTGCTCGCCGACGAATTGCTGGAACAGTTCTTCGAGCATTCGCTCACCGACTCGTTCCAGCTTGAGGACACTGAGGAGGAGGACTACCACAAGACGCACGCCAAGCCGGATGGTCTCTTGGGTGGTCTCGTCAACCTCGTGTACACCGATGAGTTAGTCTCAATGATAAGCTTATCTAACTTGCAGGAACAAATCGCGCTTCAACCGCCTGGCCGATGGTATCGGCTCGGCACTGGGCAAGCACGCCGAGTGGCGCAAGCCAGCTCTGTCCAAGGCGGACCCAACGGCGCCGGCACCGGTCGAAACGCGTGCGCGCGAGTCGCTCCTTACACCCTCACAGCGGGCTCGTGCTCGTAGCGCGTCCCAGGCGTCGCAGGTCAGCATCAAAACGTCGGCCAGCTCGTCGACGATCAACACAATGGACAAGCCGTCCTCGTTGGCCGAGGTCGAGATGCGATACCGCGAGGAGAGCGAGATGGTGCGGGCAGCTCAGGAGGCAGTCATGCATCGCCCGAACTTTGCGATCGATGCGATCGGCGACAGCGACGGCGAGGAGGAAGAGGATGGCGCAGACGATGGCGTCATGGACGAGGTCGAGGCATTCCTCAAGGCGAACGGCGGTGAGGACGACACGGCGGTCAAGGGTGCCGCCAAGAAGGAAGCTGAGGGTGAGTCTGGACTTGTGCGTGGTAACGCCCCGGGCGCCACACAGGGTGCCACGGAATAGGGGTTGGAGGTAGCGTTTCATTGCAACCTCCGTGTGCAAAGGCTGACGACAGATCTTCTCAAAGCAGAACCGATGCGGCCTGGGCAAAAGCCACGACAGACGAGTGGTGATCTTGTACAGCTGTGAGCGTGAGATGCTCGACGCGTGTGCATGTGCATGTGTAGATGTTTGTTAGGGCATATGTTATTTTGATTGCACATTGCCCACCCACCGGCAGACACGGTCACAGACGCTGATGCTCGCGCGCCCCAAAACGAGCGAAGCGGTTGAGCGGTACCTTTGTCCCCTGGAATACGCATCGCGTAGCTGTGACAGGTTGTGCAAGCTGTTGGCGTTTGCTTTTGCTCGTGTTTGTTGTCTGGCTGTCTGTAGCCGGCAGGGATGTCCAGGACGCCCGACAGTGTTTAGGGTGGTCCATCAGGGGATTAACGAGTTTGAGGACTTTCGGGAGAATAAGCATTCACTTCTAACAACCCCCAATTCTAATCTGGGGACGACTGGGACCTTATCCGTTTACGCGACCATGCTTTGCTCTGGATGTTTTGGGCAATCCTGGCGTGTTCCATCCATGTCATGCCAAAGGGAACAGCGAGTGGCAGCCCGGCGGCTGCGGTGCGTGCGCATCATCAACAAGCCCCGAAGCAATCTCGGCCTGTGCAGTACTATCTCGCTTCTTCCTCCACTCCATCCTCTCTTCCTTGCTCCGTAGCTCCATCCCTCCGCCCCTCTTCCTTGCTTCGACTTTCTCTTCATACAATACACTCATTTCATACCATCTCGTTGTCCCCCGGCGGGCCATCTTGATCTTCAGCCTCTCCTCCCAGGCCTCTCGCCCGGTTCAGTTGATCTGAACTCACCTTCCACCTTTAGCCATTGCCCCTGTGCTATTTGCTTGTGCCGCCCCGTTATCTGTCTGGAAAGCCTTGGTCAGAGCGAACTGTGAGTTTAGCTTGATCTCTGGGTGGGTATCCGCTTCGGAGCGTGAAAGGGAGGACCGGAGGAAGCGAGGAGGCGTACCAAGCGGTGCCGGCAGCAAGAGCACATGACGCCAGTTGTGCCCGCGGCCCGAACGTCGGGGAGCCAGGGGGTCTGGGAGGGTTTGGCAGGTTGGCCAGCATCCCAGAGTGCAGTGCCTGCCGAGCCCAAATGAGTTTGTGTTAACGCGGAAAGCGGTGTCACTAGGAATGGCACGTCAGTTGAAACCCCCTCGCTTCACTCGTCTTGCCAGACCTGCCTTGTTCGTTGCCCAAGGTTTAGCAGGCCTTGATGCTGCCATCACAACCCCCACTGTACCCACGCTACCAACTTGACCTCGACTTACACCAGTCATCCAGCCGGCCTGGGATCCTTCACTCCATCGACCACCGCTCGGCACCTTGACATATCGCACACGCATCGTCCCTCGCATCATCGACGTCGCTATCGAATCCTCACCTATCCTTGTGCACTCTTACCGTCTTGCGCCATGCGCGCCGCCCCCCTCCTCCTCCTCGCCGGCTACGCCGTGGCACAGGGCGCTGGGCCCCCTGCCCCAGCACCGGCGCCTGAAACGACTGCCGCAGCCCCGCCTCCCGCCCCTCCCCCACCGGCTAGCTCGGAGGCTGCACCCGCGCCCCCGGCGCAGACTACTCCCCAGAACACTCCTCAGAACACTCCGCAGAACCCACCATCCACACCTGCGGCGCAACCCTCCGGCCCCACAACTCCCACTGGACCAGCCAAGTTTGTGTTCTCACCGGTCGCAACAGCGACGCAGTGCGTCGGCGCACCTATCCGCTGGGAACTGATGAACGTCGATCAGACAAAGTATGCTATCGACATGTACGCGTTCAACATTGGCGTCGACCAAGCCATCCCAGCTGCTACTCCGGCGTCATCAGCCTCTTCGGCTAACACTCCAGCCAATACTCCAGCCAACACTCCAGCCAACACTCCTGCCAACACCCCCGTGGCGCAGCCCGCCATCCCCACCCCGGCAGCCAACACTCCCCAAGCTGCGCCCGCTGCCTCAGCCGCATCTCCGGCAGCACCAGCGGCACCCCCCAACCCGCAAACCAATGCGTCCCCACCTCCTACCACGCAGGCTGTTGCAGGCGGAGGTGCAGCTCCAGTGCCCCGCAAGCGTGCGTTTGGGCCGCTCGACCACGTCCACCCCATGTTGCGCGACGAGCACGTTCAACTCGTCGCGCGCGCCACCATTAACTCCACGGTAGTAAAGGGGTGGCGCGCGAACGTTCCGTACGACTGGGTTGTCGATGTGCCGCCTGGCCGCTATCGTATCATGGCCATCGTCAACGACGAGACACGCGCGTGGGCCGAGTCGGACCCGTTCACAGTCGTAGCGGGTACGAACAAGACTTGTGTCAAGGAGCCATCTGACGCGTCCAAGCCTGCTTCGAGCAAAGCGCCCGGTCAGACGTCGGGTGCAGCCGCCGGCTCGGGCAGTGAAGAAGCCGGAACCAAGAAGTCAGGCTTGAGCGGTGGTGCCATTGCGGGCGTTGTCATTGGTGTGCTTGCGGGCTTGGCGCTCGCGATCCTCGCATTCATCTGCTTCCGCAAGGCCGCGCGGGACAAGCGTCGGGACGCAGGCGGTCGCGAGCCTCAGACCCCGATGCGCAACCTGATCGGCGAGCCAACCGACTTCCGCAAAACCAAGGGGGCCCGCGCTAGTGTTGGCCATGCCCTGGCGGCGTTCGGCATCGGCGCCAACCGCGGCGATGGAGTGGACCGTGCTGAGCGCGGTGAGAAGGCCTTGTTCTCCGCGGTTCCGCGCATGAGCATGGGCGCTCGCAGGGGCTCAGACATGACAACTGGCACGGACAACCCATTCGAGACTGCGCCGACGACGCCCATCGAGGAGAAGTCGCCGACCCACACGCCCGGCTCGTCGTTCGGGACTTCGATCCCGCCTGCCTCAGCTCTGGCCGCCGGGGCTGCTACCCGCGAAGAGGGCGACAACTACCAGTATCCGCCCCTCTCGCCAGCGGGCCGCAATGACGGCCTCGAAGGCGATCCAGACACTTTCTGCCGTTCGACGCCGACGCCGATGCGCCTCCCGCCTTCGCAGGTGCCAGCAAACCTTGCGCCAAGCTCAATCGGCACGTCTCCGCGCGGCGGCTCTCCAGCCGGCACAGGCCCAAACACGCCGGTGACGCCAGGCTTTACCGCACGCGCATCGCACCACTCACGCCCATCGGCGGGCAGCCTGCACGAGGCGGTCGGCACACCAGCGCCAGCCACCACCCCTGCCATCCTTCCTCCGTCCGCGTTCTCCGCCGCGCCTGCCTCTCCCGGCAAGGCCGTCGAGCGCAAGACGTCCACACGCCGCAAGCCCGTCCCCCGGTTGACAGACGAGGAAGTCGAGAACCCAACGCAGGCTCAAACTTCAAACCACGGTCACGGCTCGAGCCAGGGCCACGCCTCTGACTCGGGCCATGAACAGAGCACGCACAAGCTGCCCGAGACCAAGCTCATCGGCGGTGGGCCTGCGGGCGACGAGTTTGGGCTCAACGCTGCCCTCGCGAGGATCCAAAACTCCCAAAGTTTTACACTCATGCCCGATCCCCCACTGCAGCAACATGACCAGCGTTAGCCGGCTGCGCCGGTCATGGCATAGAGTCTTTCGGGCGCTATGTAGCGCCGTGACAGTTTCCGTCCATAGTATTACGAGGTATAGTGTAGCCAAAAAAAGTGGGCGGCAGGAGCGGGCGAGAGGGGTGATGGCAGTCAGCAGTCAGTGAGTGCGTGGAGATGAGGTGGCAGTGGGGATGGTGCCATGGCTACAAGGTGCCTCTACTTGGCCTCGTCGGCCGGCTGCTCGGCCTGCTCCTCGGCATCCATCTTCTCGAGGAACGCGACGACGTGCTTGTCGAGTCCGTCGGGGAGGGTGACCACACCATTAGCCGTGACGAGGCGGTAACTCGGGAATGGCTCGTACGTGGACGCGATGATCTGGGTGCGTGAGTGCGTGTATAGGGGACGCATCGAGCGGCCTGCCGAGAATAGATTCTAGACAGACTCACCTTACCGTCCTGCACGAACACGCTGCCGATCAAGTCCTCGGTCTCCCCAATCCGGCCTTGGGGCGGCACGGCGCGTTCGTCTGGTGTCAGCGGTGCTGCATTCCTCTCTCCTGATCTCTTCCCTCTTCCCTCTCTTCCTTCTTCCCTCTCTTCCTTCTTCCCTCTCTTCCTTCTTCCCTCTCTTCCTTCTTCCCTCTCTTCCTTCTTCCCTCTCTTCCTTCTTCCCTCTCCCCCCTTCTTCCCTCAACTCCTTCCCGCCTCACTCTTTCCCTCCGTTCAAACTCACCCGTAAGCGTCATATACCCGTCCCCTGGCCTCATCTCGGCCTCATAACCGAGCCGCTCATCCACGCCCTTGGCGAGCCCATCCTTGATCGCAGCATGCAACACGACGCGGAACGCGGGGTTCTCTTCAAAGTCGCTCAACCCTGCATCAGCGGTGGCGGGGAGCGAGCCAATGACCGTCGACGACTTGGGCGGCGGCGTCGTCGGGAGGAAGGAGAGGGCGATGCGCTCCAGGTACGGGTGGTAGTACAGGTGCGGGTGGGCGGGGTCACGCGCGGGAGCGGAGTAGGTGCGGGTGTGGGCGAGTGCGTGGGCGCGTAGAGCGGCACTTCGAGAGAAGGGAAGAGCACCTCGCAAGGGGTGGAGAGAGAGAGAGAGGCCGAACGACATTGTGGTTGGAGAGGAGGAAGGAACATGTCCGACTCTTTCAACTTTCGTCCTCTCCTCCACCTCCACCAGCGTAATACAATCGTTCTGGGTGGCCGACACCAGTAAACTATAGTAAACCTATCCATGCATGCGTATAGCCTGGCGGGCTCCCTACTCTCTCCTTCTTCCATAGTCGCATCCTCCATCCTCCGGACTACCTGCGCCTCGCGTCCTCCTCCGCAATGCGCCGTCGCTCAACCTCCAGCGCCGCCTCCTCAGCCGCCGCTTCCTCGGCATCGAGACGCGCGTTCTCTGCCTCCTGCGCTGCAATGGCATCGAGCATGCTCATAAGATGCGCATCTAGGCCCTCGGGAAGACGGCAGACCCCGTCCGTAGTGACGAGCCGGTACGTCGGCAGGGGCTCGTACGTGCTCGGCACGATCTGGGTCAGCGAATACAGGGTAAGCGTACCTTTCCGTCCTTGACGAAGACGCTGCCGAGAATGTCCTCGGTCGCGCCGGTGCGGTCGTGTTCGGGGACGGCGCGTTCGTCTGGCGTCAGCTCCTCCCCTTTGCGGCACCTCCCTTGTCGGACACTCCCGTTCGGTCGACATCTCCATCGGTCGGTCCCACTCACCCTTGATCGTAATGTAGCCATCACTGCCACGCCGTGCCGCCTCGTATTCGAGGCCCTTGTTGCCGCCCTTGTCGAGCGCGTCGCGGATGGCCGCGTTCAGCACGTTCCGGAAGTACGGGTGTTCCTGGAAGGCTGTCAGGTCTGGGCCGCCTGTTGGGAGGACGGGCGCCGAGCCCAGCGGGAGGAAGGAGAGGTACTCGGTCGGCCGGCCTGGCGTGAATGTCAGGATAAGGGACTGGGGAGCTGCTGGCGGAGGAGGCGAGGCGTGGTAGTACAGGTGCGGGTGGGCTGGGTCGCGTGTCGTTCCCGCTGCCAGCGCTGCCGAGCTCGAGTTGAAGCGCACCAGTCGCTGAGCTCGCGGTAGAGAAGCAGCAAGCCGCGCGGTCGGGCGGAGGAGGAGCGTGGCCATGATGGATGAAGGGTGGAACACAAAGTCACGATTCACTTAGCCGACCTCCACCATGCTGGGACTTTTGAAGTGGAGGCGCACAATAGAAGCGGATGTTGCCATACTTTTGTAGGCTCCTTCCCAAGGCCGATGTCGCACTGTACAGCATGCATAAGCGTTAAAATGGCCTATGACCACGAAAGGAGACTGTACGGCGAAGTTTCTACTCAACGATTCTATGGCTGGCAGGCAAGCGCTCAAGCACGCAGCGACGTCAGTCGGACACTGCTTGGCTCAACGTGATTCGAAGATGGGGTATCGGTGGGTATTGACATGCTTGTGGGTGGCAACGGGATGAAAGATCTGGCGGATTAAGACCGCGTGTTGCTGTGTGCAGCGTTGATAGGGGTAGGGGTGACGAGACAGGGTATCCTAGTGACTCCCAAACATGTGAGCCTGGTTGTGCTCGAAAGACTCTGCGAGGAAGGTGGAGTGGCTCGAGCCAGCATATGACACACGAGTGCGTGGAGGGACAATCAGGCCGTCAGCCCAAGCGCCCCAGGAGAGGATGCTCTCCTGCCTGCCTTGGGTGGTCTTGGAACTTGATGAGGCGAGAGGCACACGAGGCGTCATGCTCTCTACCGTCCGATACTTGGACGGATAAGTGGCCAGATCTCCAGGAGAGCACAGAGGGCGGTTGGTTATGTTCGACACATCGATAATGCGACCTCTCGAAGCCCTACATGTCAATGTGAGTGCACGCGGTAGACCCACTCCGTGTTGCCGTTGTGCAAGCACTGCTGCATGAGCCGCTCCTGGAGCTGGGTGGCCATCTGTTGGGTATTGAGCAAGCGTGCTTCCCCGTCATGAGACGGATGCGAGCAGCCGCGGCCACCGCCGCTGCTGAAGCTAGAACTGCGCGAAACCTGGCTAGACGGCGACGAGCCAACGAAGACACCACTGCTACCATTCTGGTTGCCGGTGCGGCTACGACTCTGTTTGAACATCTTCTGGTTCTCCCTGTCAACCTACGGCCCAGCAGATGGCTTCTTGACTTACCTCCGAGTCAGCGATGCGAACCTGGATGCACTTGCTGTAGCCTATAGGTTTGTATTTGAGGTCAAGCTGGAGTGAGTCAGAGCCCGACGATGATCAGAGACCAAACTCACACGACTGATGACCTCCTCGGCCTGGTGGCGGCTCTCCAGGCTGACAAGTTTAGCATATTTTTCTGACCCGTATTCACCGGACCATGGCCGTACCGCGGCGGTTCCCATTGCTGTCAAGGAGGAAGCGTATCGAGGCAATACGGGCCGGATAGACAAGATTACGCATGTCCTGCCATAGTCAGTAGAGCCGCGGGGAGCCTAACCTGCTCAGTGAACTCGAGAGGGATATCAGCAAAGTAGCAATTTGACGAGTGGGGGTCTTGGAGGGCCTGGTGCTTGAGATGCGCGGTCTCGCGGCCGAATATAGCGGAAATGCCTCTGACAGCGAGGCCGTCGATGAACTTGGCCGCGGCTGGGTTGGAGTCAAACCTATAGTAGGAGGTGTAAGCACATACCTAAAGTCAAAGCGACTCGGAGAGCCCGAAAGACTCACATGACAAACGCATATCTGCGACCGTCATAACCACCCTTGAGGGGGAACTGGCTGATTATATCGTACGGCACCTCCTTGTCACTGCTCTCAACCTTGACAGAGACGACGCGGCCAAAGTTCTGGCCATATTTCTGGAGCGCCTCCTTGGTCATGTATGGAGATGGGTTGGGAATGTAGACTAATGTCAGGGTGAGTTTTGTACGCATTCTACTCACCATTACGGCTCTGAGTGAGCTCGTCATCATCGTCTGAGAAAACACTGCCGCTGTGGTCCGTGACGAGAGGCCCAGGACTGGTAGGGTAGGCGCGGTATGTCGCATGGCGAGAGTTCATAGCCTCCTGGAGTAGAGCCGCATCACAAGCGTCCTCCTCGGCGAAAGGATAAAAGCAGCCAGAGCGAGGGAGGTACCAGTCGTGGAGGTCCCCCTTGCCGGCGTACCCAGGATGGGTAGACCGTGCAGAGTGGGTGGCAGGGTTCGAATGGGTCGCGTGCGAAAGACTGGGGTGGCGCTTCATTGGGTGGGAGGGAACGGGCTTGTGAACAAGGTTGAGGCGGCCGCAGTCGCGGGCAAGTGAGGTGGGGGGAGGGAAGCTGGGCGACCTGCGGTGGACGGGCTTGGGCGATGGCTGCGGGCCGAGGAAGCGCAGGTTGCCACTACATTCAAGAGTCTTGGCAGGTGGGAATGTGGTAGTCCAGTTGTGTCCGTAGTGGGGAGCCGTGGAGCTTGGGACGAGTTGGTTGCGGGCCCAGCCGTTGTTAACCTCGTCCGAGGTGGCGGTCGGAGTGAGAGAGTGAGTGAGATCAATCTCCTTGAGAGCACAGACGGGGGTGTTCTCGGCGTGTGAGGTGGCACAGGCCTTAGTGGTGACACCTGGTCTGCCACACTTGGGAGGGAAGGCACGAGCGTTGGGATTGAGACGCGACATTGTAGTCACTCTTGCGCGGGTGACTGCAGGGGCGTGTCAGCAAGGTGCCGGCCAGAAGAAAGTCGGGCGAGGTGTCCCGTGCAGAACGCAAACACGAGGACAGTGGGCAGTGAAGCCGTGTCAGAAGGGCGGGCGACGTACGGTGGGTGGTGGTGGCGGGGAGTGTTTTGCGTGTAGAGTGCGTGTGTTTGCACCCGATTCGGAGCGTGTTGTGACAGGTGTACTGTGTGTTGGGCGTGAGAACGTGTATGCGTTTGTGAGGGAGAGCAGAAAGAGTGAGAGAAGGTGAGTTGTGGAAGAGAAAGGATGGAGAATGGAGGGGTGATGAAGGAGGTGACAGTGCTGGCACGGTGAGCTTAAGAGTCGTCGGCGGACCGGCCGCGGTCTGGCGCAGATGGTGGATTGGTACGGATCGCAGGCTGGAGCAGAGCGTGTCGAGCACACTCTGCCGCAGCCGCCGGTCCCGCTGCTTACGGTGGGATAAAGGTGGTTAGTGAGAGAGACTGTTCACTCGGAGGTCTGTGCGTGGACCCTATGCCAACCTTCCTTGGGCGATAGGGCACCGCAAGCGTAACGAGCAGCATAGAGTCGCAGCGAGCCGCACGGGGCGACGTGGGGCGACATGGGAGATGCGGGCCCGGTAGGAAGCGAGTCGTCCTCATGACGAGTCCAAAGGACATCATCACTCTGACAATCGTCTGGGCCGGATCCGCCCTGCCCAATGCACCGGCGCCGGCGACCGGAGCTGCGTCATGCCAACCTAGTATGCCCAACAGTGGCACAGGCAGCCCATTCCTCGTCTACTCGTCGATTCTCTCAAAGCGACTCGGCATGGGATGGGGTTGGTTGGCACGGCCCCGCCTAGCGAAAAGCCAGTCCGAAATTGTCCTGTGCACTAGAGTGTGTCAGTGCGAACCAAGTGAGACTAGGTCTCGTGAGAGATGTCAGAGAGGCAAGTCGCCAAGCTCGTCAACTTGGGAACTGGCTAGGTTGGTAATTGGCAGGCGCACAGGCGCCAGTCTTGCAGGACAGTATGAGGGTACACCATGTCCAGCCGTGGTCGGAACGGGGAATTCCTATCACGTCGCAATTGCGTCCCAAGTTAGAAGTCAGGAACATGGAGCCTCGATGTGGGACAAAGGGCAGAGTCTTGTACGCGGCCCTCACACTGAATCCCGTCACTGGACACAAGCAGGCTACGACGTGTGGTACGAGGTCGTTGGGTACGACCACTGTCGCGTTGCTGTGACGGAAAACAAGTAACCAACCCGCGCCCGAGAGACCTCGTCGCACCCTCCTTTAGGCCAAACACCTAAAGGAACAAACCTGAAGCACGTCAATAACGCCTCGGCGGCACGCCGCCGTGTCAAATGTGTTCATCCCTAGTCTACGCGCCCCAGTTTGCTATGCTCATGCCTCCTCTGTGAGGGGCTTGCGCTTGAAGAAGCGCAGCCGACGCTCTTCCCGCTCTGGCCGCGTCTCGTCGGGGCGCCCGCCGGTGAGGTTGTTGCCAGCCGCCTGGAAAGTGCCGATGAGGGTCGCCATGCCGGCGCAGGCACCGAACGCGACGGGGAGTGAGCCACGGCTGAGGCCGGCGACGAAGCCGGATGCACAGCCGCCCGCGGCACCGTTCAGAGGGCTGTCGACCTGTGGTTAGCAACGACCAGTGGGAGAGTAGTTGCGGGTTCATGAAGATAGGCAGGGCGGATGGAATGTAGAAGACCTCGGTCATTTTTGGGAGAATGACCTGTGGACAGAGGCCGCGCACAACGAGCGGGCGCACTCTGCCGACTCCTCTTCCGAGCAATGCAGCTCCTCATTTCTCATATGTGGCGGAGCTCAAGCCACGGCACCGGCCAGTAACGGTGATGCCAGCCCACAATTTGCCTGCTCCGCCCGTCTCAGCACACAGCAGTACGCCTTGCCCTCCAACACAGGCCTCAGGACACTGGCTCCGCAGTGGATAACGTGCTCTCAACATAGGCGACGCCCTGTTCTGCCACAGGTCTCCGTCCTAACTCGATTGAAAGCGCCAACTTGACCTCGCGCCCGAACCTCTCCATCGGGATACCCACCTGGCGAATGTTGGCAACGTAGTTGGTAACGAACGCGTACGAGAAGCCCATCGCCGCTGGATGTCAGCCCTCCCCCCTATGCGCGCAACGTACCGAAGAGACCAATGGTGCTGCCCGTACGGGTGAAGATGCCCGCTGCTCCGTGGTTATGCCTGGGGTCAGTTACGGCTATTACAAGCCCAGCTTGGAAACAGCACCACCGTCTGGCGGTGCTGCAGCTCTGGGACGCACGTGTCGAGAGCATTCTGGGCGGCCGACACGACGAGACCGGCACCAGCCGACTGGAGGGTAACGCGGATCGCGGACTTGAGAGTCGGGTGCTCGTGGAACATCTGCTCCTCGTTGGGCGAGTTGAAGAAGAGGGCCTTGGATGACCCGGAGAGGGGGGCGAGGAGGGGGTGGGATGCGGGCGCCATGATGGTTTAAGACGAGGAGAACGTCGCGCACGTCGTTGCCGATGGTGACCACGGACAGCCAATGCGAGCCTCACTGAACGTGAGCACCGTCCGAGCCGGGGGGAGCGGCTCACTGCGGCGGTATCGGCACATTGGCTTGTGGCGGCTCAATTGGGAATGTACCTGACGCTAGGGCTTGAATGTTAGGTAGACGGAGATCTCAACACTGTCCGTGTGGCCTGATCGTGGACGCCTTGTACTCCCGCTTAGGCTGACGTCGTTCCGGTTGACCGTACCTGTCCACCCAGAGCCATGGCCCTCTGAGTCTGCGATATACGCCTCTCCTCTAGTCCATCGCTCCATTGCTCGTTATCTCTGCGATTGCAACATTCATCACCTGGTTTCAATATCTCCCCAGAGTTATACCAAGCTCAACACTCCCAGCGATCGCTCCACCCAGTCTACTCGTCGCTAACAGCGACGCCACCCTCTTTGTCACCACCCACCCGAGTCTTGGCCCACCATGATAAGTATTCCTGCTCAAACTGGGCCGCTCCGGTGGCCCACCATCGAACCGGCAGCTAATGCTGACACCCTCCGCACAGTTCCCCCAAGCGGCGCGTTGACACGGACGTAATGAAGCTGTGAGTCGGCCGGGCGGCCAGCGATCCGAGCGTGACACACCACCGTTGCCACCCACTGACACAGCAGCCTAATGTCCGACTACGAGGTCACACTTGTCAACAACAAGATGTCCGAATTCTACGTCAAGTTCAAGGGCCCTGCTGAGAGTGAGTGGGCTTGGATTGACGCTGTGCCCAAGTGATGCACGAGTCGGGGACTGGGTCAAGCCCCTGGGTTGGGCCTCCACCGGTGATCAGATCCCGTGACAGCACTGTCGTCTTGCAGGGCGGCTGTGGCGCAATCGGCGCCCCAATGAACTATCAACACCGCCGATGCAATCACCAGCGCCGAACCGGAGCTGACTCTCAGCACCTTTCGCCAAGGGCGTGTGGAAGATCCATGTCGAACTGCCGGAACAGTTCCCATACAAGTCGCCAAGCATTGGGTTCATGAACAAGATCTTCCACCCCAACATTGACGAGTTGTGAGTTCGCGGCCTTGGCCGACGCGCCGACGTCACCAGATCAGCCCGCCCGGATGCTTACCACAGGAGCGGGTCGGTCTGCCTCGATGTCATCAACCAAACCTGGTCCCCTATGTTTGGTAAGCGCTCCGGGGGCGTGCTGGCTGACGTGTCAGAGCTCATCAACATCTTCGAAATCTTCCTCCCGCAGCTTCTCCGCTACCCAAACCCCACGGACCCTCTCAACGGCGAAGCGGCTGCGCTGCTCATGCGCGACCCTAAGGCGTACACAAAGAAGGTCGAGTCGTACGTCGACAAGTACGCATCGGCCGAGGATGCGGACAATGCGGGTGGCGATGGCGATGGCGAGCGCGACGAGCCTATGTCGCGCTCCCACCGCGATCGCGACCGCAACGGTAACGGCGCCGGAACTGGCAACGGACATTCGAACGGGGTCGATGCTGATGGCGAGGACGACGACGACAGCATGAGCGACAACATGAGCGACATGGGCGAGCTGAGTGACGGTGACGAGTTTATGGGTGAGATGGACGACTGAGAGCGACACTAGACCGTTTCTCCCGTCAGAGCTGTCCAACGTCACGTCATGAGCCCATGGCTCCCGCTCCCTCTCTGGTATACATTCCAGTGTGCTATCCCCCATGAGCTCTTTCATTGTTGTAGTATGAACCTCTAGTTTCCGGAACGCGCAGCACTTACAGGCTTGGCAGTTTCTAACACATCATTTACATGGATCGTTACTAATTAGGAGCGAAACCAGCGAATGTATCCGGAGTGCCAGAGTAACTGCCCGCCGTTTCGAATCGTTCCCGGATGAAACACATAGGTGGGGATCTGAGGCGCCACGGCTGCCTTTGCCTGCTTCGCGGCGAATGAATATAATGGACTGCAGCGCCTAGGCTATCTGCTAATCACGTGTATTGATCCACACAACCGCTAATGAGGGAGGTGACTCAATTGTCCACTCGCCCAATGGGCCATGAACAGCCACCAGTAGACAGTCCGACATGTTCAACAGTACGGAGCGTCTCAGACACGGCCACTTCGTCCTTGTCGTCATCCAAACCTCAGACACTTGGCGCTGTCCTTCCTCGTCATGTAATTCAAGACTGGCTGAGTGCGTCCCGCTCGCCCAGGCGTGTCCTCACTCCGTCCGACTAGCCCGCCACCTCGTCACAAACGCAGCGTCTGCAACCGAGCACCCACACTGATGGCGACTTCACAAGTACTAAAGCGATTTCCCCCACCTATTCTCTTTCTTCACCGTCCTCAACTCATACAGCTTGTTCCCCTCCCTGCCTTATCTTGCCTACCCTCGCCCACACGTCTTTCCAAGATGCCCGTTTCCATCCTTCCAGACAACATTTCGACCGCAGCCGCGGCCGCCTCTGTCCTGTCGAACATGCCAGGCCCAGCGAAGGCCACCAAGCCCGGCCTCTCGCCCTCCTCGTCCCTAATCATCGGTCTCGCAGCATGTGGCGCGTTCGCCTTGGTCGGTTTCGTGGGCCTCCTCCTTCATCTCGCCCGCAACGACTATGGCCATTGGTGTTTCCCGCTCTGCAGATCGTCAGGCTGGGCCCGCGACAAGACCAACACCCAAAACATGCCGAGCGAGGACGAAGAGGCCTCGATTGGGGCCCAGAACGGCTCCATCTCGAAGGGCCCCACCTCAAGCTCGGCCGTCGACGGTGACACCAGTTCTAACTGCTCCGGCCTCTCCCACGACTCGAGCGACTGCTGCGGCTCCACCGCTTCCAGCCCTGCGAATTCAAGCGCCGAAAACACTCTCCGCCGCCCTACCTTCGCCAAACTCCGTGCCGGCCCCGCCTCCGTGTGCCACAGCTTGCTCCGCAGGTCGGACGAGCTGGCCAACGCCACCAACATTCACAACCTCAACGCACCTGCAGACCTGACGGGGCCCCACCGAGCGTCGTTCGACACGGCCAAAACAGCCAACTCGGACGAGAGCTTCCGTCACGCCCCCCGCATCCTGGACACAGAGACAGCGCAGTGCTGGCTCGCTGCACTCACGACGTTCCCTCCGCCTCCGCCGTCCTCCTACTTGCCTCCTGCCGCGTCGGCGCGCATCACCATCCCGACCTCTCCCTCCACCGTCTCCAGCCCCGTCTCGCCCCGCTCCCGCACGTCGCTGGCCTGTACGCTCTCCCTCGTCCCCCCACCTCCCATCCGAGTTGAAGTTGACTTCAACGACGAGCGCGCTATCCAGGTCGACCGCGACACCAGTCCCCTGGCTGGCTCGAAACTAGCAATCGTAACTGTTGCGGAGGTGTCCGTCCACACCCATCACGTCTAATGCCCACACCGATCGCATCTAGTACCGCTTGCACGGCACCGAGAGCGCTGGTCGCCACTCGTACACCGTCAGCCCTGCTTGCCACCTACATTGTTGACGTGTACGACCCAGCTCACGAGCGCACGTGATGCTGTGCATCGCGCTAGTTCTGTGTCTCGTCGTGCACTGTATCCTTCCATATAGGCTCCGGTGATAGTATTTCGCATTGTCTTTCATGTAAAGCCTGCCCTCGTTCACGCTGGTTACGTCACGATGGATGTCATCATACAACTGCCACTCCCGGCCACTCACTCTCGGTCACACCTGGCAGCCATGTCCCGCATCTAGGTAATGAATGCATACAAGTTCTAGGGTGTAGAGTAAGGAGACTATGCAAGGTGCTAAAAGAGCCATGCTCCGAGGCCGAGTGCAATGCCGAGCGCAACGGCAACGGAGGGCGTAGCGCGAGTGGCAGCGCTCCCAATACCGGCAGCGGCAACCGCGCTCGCGCTAGGGCTGGCGTTGGCCTGGGCATCTGACCCCGCCGGTTCCGCCCCGCCTGCCGTAAGAAGGGTAGCAGAGGCAGAGGCAGAGCCCGCACCCGAGCCCGTCGCAGCTGCGCTGCTGGCAGGAGGAGCTGCGACGGTGCCGTTCATGGTGGTGGTGGCGTTGGTAGCCGTGTTCTGGTTAGCAACGCCAGAACCGGGGAGCGCGGCGAAGCCGACAGCCGGCGGGTCGTACCGGAACACAGTGTACGTGTTCTTGAGGGCGGTGGCGCCAACGATCCACTGCAGGGGCGAGCTCGTGCTGAGGGCCTGCACGAAGATGCCGCCGGTGCAGTATCCCGCATCCAAGCCATACGCGCCCAGGTTAAAGTCTGCGTTGCCGATGTTGATGGTGAACTCGCCAAACGTGAGGCGGACCTCGACGCTTGTGTCGCACGGGTACTCGTAGTAGTTGGCGAAATTGCCGGTCATGGCACGAGAGCCGGGGATAGCAGCGTAGACCGCTGCCACCGCGTCAGCGGGGCCGCCGATCAGGGTCGTGCCGGTGTCGATGGCAACCATCGCGGAGCCGAGGTCAATCGCCTTGCCCTGCACGCTGAGTCCAGCCATGGGGATCTGCCAGTACTGTGGGTTCGCGCCGACAGACACGTACGTCACGTCGCCGGTGTACAGCGCTGGGTCGAGGTATCCGAAGGTGGCGATGCCACCGTCGGTCTCGACCTTCCCTGCGCCGCTGACACCACGGTATCGCTTCATGTAGAACGTGAAGAGCTTGTCCTTCCATCCTGCCGAGGCGTTGATCCACCACGGGTCCGCCCTGGTGTACGCGAGGGCGGTGAAAGCGAGGCCCATGATCCCCGACACGCTCGACGAGATGAGGTCGGGTGTCATCTGGTCGACAATCGCGAAAGCCTGGTTCGGCACGCTCTGGCCACCCATCACGACGGTGTCTTTTGCCAGGCGCCCCGCAGCGTCACCACTCCCGTACGAGATCTTGAAAGAGCCGTCGACCGCAGCGTAGCTGCTCGACTTGGAAGGGTCGTACTTGGTCCCGTCGCAGCCAGCGCATGCCGAGTCCTCAACCCACAGGTCGCTAGAGCCAGTGTCGAGAATGATGTGGAACGGTTGTGCCGGCGTACCGATCGACACTTGGCCCGAGTACGAGGCGTCAATGCCGTTGTTTTGCAGGCCAACATTGCCGGATTGCCGCTTACGCGTGGCAAGGAGGGATGCGAAGTCGCCCTTCCCCCCGTTGTAGCGCGAGTCTACGAAAGCCTCCTCGCGAATCAGCCACTCGCCATCCTGGATTCCACCTGCTCGCTTGGCGAGTTCGCGCTTGGCAGACGAGGCAGAGTGGGAGAGCGGGATCTTGAAGCCCTGCACCGCCGCAACGTCGGCCGCGTTGTGGTCGGGGTACATGACGAATGGGCTCGCGGCAGCCTGCGCCGCGAGGAGGAGGATGGGGAGCATGATGGAGGGCGGGAGGGGAGGGAAGGTGGCGCAAGAGGCTTTTTACAAGAATCGAGCAATGAGTGAATGGCTCTCGGGCGCGATGAAGATGGGGCTGGGGTCAGTGAAGGCCTACGTCGTTGAATGTGCGCGGCATCCCCCGCCCCAGGTGTTCGGTTTGACGGTGGCGACGGCCGGACTGCGGGGTGGCGCACACAGGGCGGGGTCCGGGCGTCGCCAGACTCCGAGACTCACAATGGGGGTAAGAAGGGGGAAGGAGGAAGGGGGATACAAGGCCTGCTCGTAGTGGATGGGAATATGCGAAAGGATGAAAGCGCAACAGTCAGTCCAGCTGGTTGCTTATGAAGACTCTGGGCTGCCAGTGTTGCTGCGAAACAAGTAATTACGAGTAGGTTTGAGGTTGTTGTACAGTGTGCCGGCCCCCCAAGAAGGATAAGGAACGGTAACTTAGAGCACCTCTGCAGATCCGCACAGACTCCGCAGTCCTCCTCGTTTCCTCAGAGACAAATCTCAGGGACATGTGGTATTCAACTTCAGGAGAGTGAGAACCCAGGAGTTAATCATGTCGGGGAATACCTCGAACCAGGGGGCGTCGTAAAGCAGCGCAGAGCACAGCGCTGGGCCGGTCAGGGTGGCATTGTCTGGTACAACCTATCGTTCTGATGGGCGGTGCAAGCTCGAGTCGATGTGGCAAGAGCAACGGATTACATCCGTGAGGGTGGTCACGACGGTGAGACACCCGCCCATCTCCATCACAAATGGGATGCAAGCGGTGTATGGCGCTGGGCGATCTATCTCGCAGCATCCCGTGGCGCGCACTTGAATTCCTTGGCGGCGCCACTCCCTCAGCCCGTTGCTCCGTACTGCACATTACTGCACATTACTGCACATTGGTTCACATTAGCATTAGCTGCAATCTGACACGGTTGCAACGAGGTACCGGCGCATCCTTGCAACGTTCTGTCTCGGACGCAGAGTCGCGATCTGGCGCACCGACGCAACATGCATGCACGATGAGCGGCAGCCTAACGACTGTTCCAGAGACAGCTTGGGCTCGAGTCTGATGGGCACTGGGCACGGCCCAGTCCAGGCCTGTGGAAGGGGGCGTTCACACTAACCCCGCACAGTGAAATCCGTAACCCCTTGTTCTGTTGTCTGGAAGGCGGCCGTACCGTGTTTGATCCGTGTCTGATCTGTGTCCGATCCGTGTCTGATTTTTGATAACCCTATCTCCTTTTGCTTGTTGCTTGCCACGCTATGGCCACGCGGTCAATTGCACACTGTTGAGTATAGCGGGATACCGTGATTGGAGAGAATGAGACTGATATGCATTCGTATATACCCCCGGGTCACTATTTATGGTCACCATTTATGTACAGACACAAATGACGTGTACAAGGGAGGATCACTATTTGATCCCGCTCGGGCTGTATCCACAACCCTCACAACCCTTCTCGGCTGGTCGGCATCCTGATGGTGAACTCGGACCAGTCGCATATCTCCGCTGCCGATAGATACCCCACTCTCCCAATTCTGTCAACAGCTGTGGAGCTGTCCGATGTCTTAGACCCACCATTCTGACTCACCTCAATCCCAGCAAACTTCCCTGTGCCGCAAGTCGCTCGCCAAGTTGATTAACGAACGATGGAGTACTTTATCGGCTTTGATGTGTGAGTCGCGCTTGCGGAGGAAGCGAGTTCTGTCGCCACCCATCCGTTGCCGTAATGCGGGCGGGCCTGGCTGACTTTCAGCGGTACGGGCTCGGGCCGCGCATGCCTCGTCAACTCGGATGGCAAGCTCCTAGCTGACCATTCGGTCGAGACGTGGACTCACCGCTCACCCTCGGACCACAGGATCTTTGAGCAGTCAACCGCGGACATCTGGGGCGCTCTGGCGGCGTGCTCGCGCCAGGTCCTCGCTGACTCAGGCGTTGACCCGAAGCAGGTCAAGGGCGTGGGCTTCGACGCCACGTGCTCTCTTGCCGTCACGGACTGGGAGGGGCGGCCGATCAGTGTCTCGATGGAAGAGGAGGACTCCAACCTCGGCGCAGAGGGACAGTGGAACGTGATTCTCTGGGCAGACCACCGCGCTGAGGAG
Organism: Cutaneotrichosporon spelunceum; assembly: GCA_030805415.1. Classification (NCBI taxonomy): domain Eukaryota; kingdom Fungi; phylum Basidiomycota; class Tremellomycetes; order Trichosporonales; family Trichosporonaceae; genus Cutaneotrichosporon; species Cutaneotrichosporon spelunceum. The sequence goes on from BTCM01000001.1 coordinate 1,267,890, forward strand.
GAGGCGGAGGTCATCAATGCCACCGGCGAGGGTGTTCTCAACTTTGTTGGCGGGACCATGAGCGTGCGTCACTCTCGTTTGCGACTGACCCAAGCTCGAGATGGAGACGCCAAAGACACTCTGGCTCAAGAAGCATATGGATGCCGGGCGCTTCAGGGAGTGCATGTTCTTCGACTTGCCCGATTACCTCACGTACCGCGCGACAGGGTCGTTGGCACGCTCCAACTGCTCGCTTGCGTGCAAGTACTCGTATGTTCCCCCAGGAACCAGGATGGAGCACGCGAGTGATGGATCGAGCGAGGTCAGCAAGGAGGGGTGGAGCAGGCGGTTCTTTGACAAGATCGGTGAGTTGGGGTAGCTAACCGGGGGGATAACAACGCCAGAATGAGGCCCAGAGTTGGGTCCACCATCGCTCACTCCGATGGCGCGTCACGCCGAAATCTCAAACCAGTACTGACACCAGGCCTTGAGGACATTGCCGCGAGGGATTTTGAGCAGGTCGGGGGTATCCCAGGGAAGAACGGACTCGTCCTCTCCGCAGGGCAGCCTGTCGGGAAGGGGCTGAGCAAGGAGGCAGCGGCCGAGCTCGGTCTCGTCGAGGGCACGGCCGTCGGCAGCGCTGTAATCGACGCGTGAGTCCCCGTTGGCAGTCAATGACCCTGGGCTAACTCACTCATGCCAGCTACTCGGGTTGGATTGGGACAGTTGCAGCGGCAACGAAGGGGGACGACGGTGAGATGGACAAGCCGCCGACGTTCGACGACGCCGCGCACCGCCTTGCTGCTGTCGCGGGCACAAGTACATGCCACCTTGCGCAGAGCAATGAGGGAATCATGGTCCCAGGGTACGTCAGCGGGGTAAAGTTCGATGGAGCTGACTTGCAGTGTCGTATGTAGCTCACAACTAGGTGGCCACGCTGACCCCAGTGGGGACCCTACCGCAGCGCCGTTTTCCCCGGCTACTGGATGAATGAGGGCGGGCAGTCGTCGACTGGCCAGCTGATCGACTTCGTCATGACTACACACGCCGCGTACCCGCGCCTGCTTGAGCTGTCGAAGAAGACGGACAAGAGCATATACGAACTCCTGGGTGAACAGCTCGACAAGATGCAGAAGGACGAGAAGGCCCCAACGAGGGTGCACCTCACCAAGGACCTGCATTTCTACCCCGACCTCGTGAGCTGTGGCCCCTGATCAGAGTTAACATAAGCACGGAAATAGATCACCCCTTGCGGACCCAAAGATGCGCGGTATGATCACCGGGCTGGACCTCGATGCGTCTCTCTACGACCTGGCCTCAAAATTCAGCGTGGCGCTCGAGGCGATCGCCTTACAGACGAGGCACATCGTTGAGACGATGAATGGCAAGGGTCACTGCATCGACAGCATTTACATGTCGGGCTCGCAGGCGAAGAACACCCCCCTGATGCGCCTTCTCGCGACCGTGCTCAACATGCCCGTCGTCCTACCACAGCACCCGTCCGCGGCTGTCGTGCTCGGCGCTGCGATGCTGGGGCGCTTCGCATACGAGGCATCGCAAACGCACACGATCGAGACTCAGGCCGACGCGGACCGAGCGGCACAGGACGGTGGGAGGTTGTGGGACATTATGGTCGCGATGACCCAGCCGGCAGTGCGTGTCGAGCCCACGGCAGGCGACCGGGGTGAGGCAGAGAGGAAACTCCTCCAAGCCAAGTACGAGATTTTCCTGGAGAGTATCGACATCCAGCGGCGCTGGCGCAAGCGCATCGCTGCAGCCGTTGAGTAGCGGGTCGCCCACTGGGATTTTTGGAACGTGGGACGTTGGGATCCTGGATTGGCAGGCAAGCGCTCCCGAGGACGAGGCACTGGACCTAAAGGAACACGCTCGACGAGTTGGCGCGCGGTGCTTCTCTCAAGTCTACAGGTAAAGGAGGGTGCAAGTATACCAGTGCTGCGGGGAATGAGGCGAAGTGCTAGAGTGGGAGGTGAGAGCTGGTCAGCTCAAAGAAAGGAGAGGAGGAGATGCGGCCGGGCGCAAGGCCAAGCGGGCGCAGCCAACGAGGCAGACGAGGCGGCCTGTGGCCTGCTTCTGCCAAGCGTGTCAAGGGGTGGTGATTCCAAGATCAGGGATTATCGCCGGCGATCAACAGGGTTTGCTCGGGGCACCACTGCAACGATCAGCAAGGACAGTCAGTTAGGTACGCGAAATCTAGGAGGTCTGTCACCTTGCATACATTGCTGCCGGTTCAAGTGTTCGCGTGGAGCGTTCCTTCGAAGGCGTGAGCGATTGGGGGTCTGTGGTCTGTTTCAGAGAACGTGTCCATGACATGAGTGAGCGCGGGGGAAGGTGCGCGTACGGCATCAATCTACACAGCTGACTGGATCAGGGGCCCATGCCACATGTGATACCCAAGGTAATCTGGTGGACTGTGCATGGGTTATGGAAAGAAGAGCGAGGGGGGAGGCGTCTGGGGCGCCGCTGGGTCGCGGGGTGAGGCTGCTGGGAGCGCAAGTGAGGCAGCTGGGACAGGAGCGGGTGCCACGGTGTCGACCGTGTCTGGGTGGTGTGGATGGGCTTCTGCCTGTAGATGCGTGGCGAAAAGGAGGGTGACCTGGGCAGTGTGGCCAGTATGGGAAAGGGGAAGGGAAGGACATGAGTACAGTCAAAAGCCATGTAGTGCCGACTAACGTCACCGCACATACCGATCCCCTTGCATAAATATCCCTCTCTGTCACTCCTTCCTTCCCCTTCGCCAACTCTCTCCTCTACGTCGGCGCAGCACTCAAGTTCCTCATCACGTACGCCTACCTCCCAGCTATCCTCTTAACCTTCTTTCCTGCGCCCAGCTCCCCCGCAACACAATCGACAGTCCCATTCAGAGTGAGTTCCCTGCTCGTCGCTATCGTCACTCCTCCCCCACCGTTCCCATGCATCAGTATACTTCATCTTCACAGTGTTCTGTAGACTCCCCGACACTCGTTCGATGGAACGAGTGGAGTGGATTATCCTGCGTATTACGGCGATCACCTTTGTTGAACGTCATACGTGTTTGTGCTAAACATTCCACGGGGCCCCATCAAAACGCTGGGATATTGTCCCGTGCTGGATATGTCCCGTGCTCCTGTCCCTTGCCCGACCCAATAGATTCTCTGGGAACCCATTCTTGCCGCTCATCCTTCGTTCACGACGTGGTCTTCCTTCCTTGTGCTGATGCCAGCCAACAAAGCCTGAGAGCCCAGATAGCCTAGTAACATGCCACCCAAACAGAAGCAGAAGCCCGAGGTGAGTGAGCCTACACCACTGACCTCTGACACCAAGCCTGGCGTTGAGTCCATCACGTCGCAGATGGATGCATTGAGCGCGACGGCCAAGTATGACTATGACGACATGCTCCTGGGTGAGTGCTCCGACACCCCAATCGCTGACAACTCACAGGTGCTCATAAGCGTCCCGGTACGTACCCACTTCGTTACTTCTCACCCGGACACATCTAACGCCAGGCTACGGCATGACCGGCCAGCCGGTCAAGGTTGAGGCCAACATGTTCCAGGCGAGCCTCACTCCTCAGATCGGCGGAACTGTCTAGTGCGCCGAGCCCACAGAACACAACTAACTACAGCCACTACGACGTCGATATCACCCGTGTCGTCAAGACGCCCTCGGACAAGTACGTCACCTGCGTCGTTGGCGCCTGTCGCTATGCTGACCTGTCAGGATGCCAAAGAGCCTTACTGAGAAGATCTGGAGCCAAGCCTGCCGCCAGGAGGCTGGTGCCCCCGACAAACTCGCCTTTGAGACCTCGGCCTATGATCTTATGTGAGCTGACATTTGCTGAGGCGGGCGCAACTGACTACAGGAAGAACGTCTACACCGTGCATCAGTTCAAGACCGAAAGCAACGGCGTGAGTGGTTGATACATCGCGTCCTAATCAGGCGCCCCACATGTCGCTGCTATAACTCACAGCAGCGTCAGCTTGTCGTCGGCGTTCCCGAGGAAGGCCGCGAGCTCGACGACCGTTCGCGCTTCAAGATTACCCTTAAGCTTGCCAGCACTGTCGACCTACAGAGCATCATCGACTTCTGTTCGAATGACAGGCAGAGTGCCGAGATGGCGAACACTGCTGTGAGCCACCCTCGCTTAGAGACATTCCAAGAGCAGTTCGCTGATTCCTCTGTGGACTGCCATCCAAGCTGGTAACATTCTCTTCCGCGACGACCCGTGTAAGAAGTTCCACCCGATGGGTGCGCGAGGCAAGTTCTTCACCATGGGTGGGTAGTCGACCATTGCGAGAGACACTGCTGACAGATCAGACGGGGCCGTACCCATCTCCGGTGGAGCTGTCGTCGCGATGGGCTTCTATCAGCAAGTAGAGCAGACTGACTTTGCTGACGCAGCAGGAGTTTCCGTCCGACCGCAAGTGGCACTCCGGCCATTCAGGTACGATAGTACTCTCTGTTCACAATGCTGACTTGAAGCTCAACAACGCCTTCACGGCCATGTTCAAGTCGGGCAACCTTCTTGTCAGTCACCGACATAACCCTGTTTTGCCCGAGTTAACCCCAGGATCTTCTTTCCCAGCTGCCTGTTCCCGGCCTGGGTGGTGGGGCCGGTGGCCGTGGTGGTCGTGGTGGTCGCGGTGGCCCTCGTGGCGGCCGTGGCGGCCCGATGGGCGTCTTTGGTGGTCACGCCCCAGTGGACCAGCTGAACCCCATGCAGATCAAGAAGCTCGGGCAGCTACTGTGGGGTGCCAAGTTCACTCTTCCGTACAAGAAGACGTCTCGCTTTTACACCATTAAGCAAATCTCTCAGCACAGTGCGGCCAGTATTCAGTTCGTCATGCAGGGTCGCGATGGTGGCCCGTCGAAGAAGATTTCGATTGTCGACTACTTCAAGGAGCACTTTAACATCATTATCAAGAAGCCGCGCCTTCCCTGCGTCGTCTACGGCAAAAACTTCATGGTACCGTGAGTCCATTTACTTCATTCTCCTTCCCTTCGTGATTCTTGTGTGCCATTTCTAACAACCGCAGCCTTGAGCTCGTTCAGCTGGCCGAGTTCAACGCCGTTCCTTTCTCGCAACTTACTGGGGACCAGGCCGCCGAGATGATTAAAATCGCTGCCCAGAGGCCGCCCGACCGCGCTGCCAGTAGTAAGTGTACCGTTCCTGCCTCGACTGAGATCCACAGTTAAGAGTTGGCGCTCGCGTCTCAACTACGCGAACCTCGCCAAGATTCGCCAGTGGGGCATCGTGGTTGCTCCTAACATGGTACAGGTTGAGGGTCGCGTCCTTCCGGCGCCGCAGGTCAAGTACAAGGGCAACAAGGCGCTCGGTGCGATGAATGGGTGAGGTGGGCTCGGGAGATGTGCTGACCCAACAGGGGCTGGAACCTCAAGGGTGTCTCCGTACGCGGCCTTCGAGACTGGGCTGACGTCAGTTCACTCGTCAAGGCGCTCCTCTCCAGGCGTGGGGCGTGATTTCCCTTCACTTCCGAATCGACGAGCAGATGACACGTGAGCTACACCTTCGCACTACACGGTAACCGTTTACAGGCAACTTTATGGGTTTCCTTATCTCATCACTCAAGCAGTATGGTGAGTTTAACTCCGTGATTCGCCGTATGACACGAAGGCGTCAATGTCGCCAACCCTACGCCGGATATTATGTGTCCCAGGAAGAATGGTATTCAGGACGTTTTCTACAACCTCCGCCAGATGTGCCAGACTATTGTTGGGAGGCACAGGATTCCACCTCAGCTGATTATCGTCATCTTGGGTGTGAGTAGGCTCGGCTGGTAGGGAGACGATATGCTGACAAGGCCAGGGCAAGGACACAGCTATGTACCAGGAGATCAAGAACATCGCCGGTGAGTACCTCGTCTTCACGGGCTGTACAGCACTCATGCCAGGTATGAAGCTCAAGATGATGGTCCCTACCCAGTGTCTCCTGGGGCAGAACATTCTCAAGGACAAGGGTCTCGACCAGTACTGTGGCAATGGTGAGTGCCGATGTGCGGCGTTGCTCAACTTCAGTCGCCATGAAAATCCAGGTCAAGCTTGGCGGCGTGACGCACGAGGTCGCAATGCCCGACGTCGTATGTCAACCCACCCATCTTTCCGCTGACACTCTAGTTCAACAAAACGACGCTTATGATTGGTGCAGACGTGTAATGATCTCGCACGCTAGGTGGCACTGATAGCAGCACGCATCCACCCCCGGCTGCTGGCGGCCTTCTGCAGCCGTCGATTGCCGTCACCGTCGCCGGCACGGACGGTGAGAACGTTCGCTTCTCTGTTGGCGTCCGCCTTCAGGAGGGACGCGTCGAGATCATTGCCGACCTGGCTAACATGGTACGCGAGCACATTCAGATCTTCCAAGAGAAGGCTGGCACCAAGCCTGATCGCATCTTCTTCTTCCGCGACGGCGTGTCTGAGGGCCAGTACATGGCTGTCACCAAGTGAGTTCGGTTCGAAAGTGCTTCGCTAACCATCTCAGGATGGAGGTCGAGGCGGTTAAGAGGGCCGTCACTTCCTTCGGCGACCCAAAGTATTGTCCCAAGATCACCTTCATCATCTGTGCCAAGCGCGTGAGTGCCGGTGCCCTTGTAGCGTCTAACATTAGCACAACATGCGCTTCTTTGGTACCAACCAGAAGGACCTGGACAGGACTGGTAATCTCAAGGCCGGTGAGTTGTGTCATGTTGATTGCTCGTTGACAACAGGCTTCGTGGTTGATCGGAAGATCACGCACCCGTTTGCGTTTGACTTCTACCTTCAGGCCCACGCTGGTCTCCAGGGAACAGCCCGTCCCACTCACTAGTGAGCGACCCCGTCACAGGGACTGACTACAGCACTGTCCTCATCGATGAGAATGGCTTCACTGCGGACAAGATGCAGACCTTCTGCAACCGCCTGTGTTACACGTACTCGCGCGCTACACGCGCTGTCTCGGTGAGTCTCTAGAGCCTTTGGATGGCCGTGGTTGTAACGTGCTGACGGGCAGATCGTTCCCGTTGCTTATGTGCGTTAGCATGCAGCCTCCACCTAACCACAGTACGCCGATATCATTGCCAACCAGTGCCGCTTCCTAGCATACACCGACGATAGTCAGCATGGGGACAACCAGTCGACGTCCGTTGGCAAGCACGTCAAGACCCGCCAATATGACCCACTCGCTATCGGTGAGTGCCTGCTGGATTTCCCCGCTGACTGATTAGCGAACCGCATCACCGCCGTTTCGAACGTGGCCTGGGTAAGCTTTCAATGGGAGCCAACACTGACCACTGTACATGTAAATCGCGTAGGCTACTCAAGGCTTTGAAATGGCGGCCACTACCCGTCTCGTGATCCGTTTCGTAGCTACCACCAAAGAAGAGAAAATCCCGTGACGAGAAGTTGATATATGAATACTGCATAAGGCGGCACAGTGGGCCTCAGACTGTCTGGACGGCAAGCACTAACCTATGTTGCATCCATAGTCCAGGTCAGTTATCCACTGGTGACCTCCACCAGGCCAGACAGCTTGCCTCCACCGAAATCTGACAGTCAACAACGCCGAACCCCCAACCATGTTGCTGGGCCTCGGCGTCGACCTCCTCTCTCTACCTCGCCTCGAGGCCGTCATCTCACGCCGCACAGCCCACAAGCTAGCAGAACGCATTTGCTCGCCGCGTGAACTAGCATCCTTCACCGCTCTCCCAACAAAGCACCCCGAGCCCTCAACGCTGAAGGCGCAGCAGCTCCGCTTCCTTGCATCGCGGTACGCTCTCCGTCCATCCCCGCTAACAGCAGCTGGGCAGCCAAAGAAGCGGCGTACAAGGCTCTCCCCTGGCCCAAGGGCTGGGGTTGGAAGAACCTCGACCTGTCGTACTCGGCACGGGGAAAGCCGACCCTCGCGCTTCTGCCGCCGCAAGGACGCGACGCTGAGGCCATCTCGCGCCGGCGCGCACGCAAGGGCGAAGCTGAGGATGATTTGGACCATGCGCGGGTCGAGCTCATGCTCAGCCTGTCGCATGATGGGGACATGATCGTGGCGGCCGTCGTCGCACAGCAGATGGGGGAGTAGGGCCGCAGCAGTCGCCCAGCGCCAGGATCTTGGGGGGCTCGGTCTACAGCGGGTGTACCTGTGCCGTGTTGAGAACCTTCATAGTACGTTGCGGAACACACCTAGCTTGCACGCGTCGCGATGGACAACGCCTTGCGAACGAACAACAGCCTCTCCTCCTATTGCCCAACTTCGCATCCATTACACGCTCTGTATAATTCTGCATATCCGTACATCATGGTACACCAGTGGCGACCGTGTGGACAACACTCAACGCTATTGACTCCTTGCTTCCGACAGAATCTTCTTGCTTACGAACGGGTGACGTTGTTGAACGCGAGGAGGTTGATGGTAGCCGGGGGGAGGTCAGAGAGCTTGCCTGGAGTGGCCAGCGCAATGAGCGCCTTCTTGAGACGCCGGGGCGTGATCTTGGATGGCGTGTTTGTGGAGCGAGAGAGCTCGATGACCTCCTCACTGTCGGGGTCGGGCAGGAACATCTGCGCCCACTCGGGAAGCAGCTGGTACGCGTCGCCGTAGACCGACGACGAGGGAGTCTCGATGAGCTCCTCGGGCTCCTCAGGCCCGGCAAGCATGGTGAACGTGTCCGATCCCTCGATCGAGATGAGGTACGCGAGCAGGCCGCAGATGTGCGGAGAAGCCATCGACGTGCCCGAGATGGTGTTGGTGGCCTCCCGGCTACCGGTCCAGGTGGACAGGATGTTGAGGCCTGGCGCAAAGATGTCGACACACTTGCCGTGGTTGGAGAAGTAAGCACGCTGGTCCGTGATGGTCGATGCACCGACAGTGAGGGCGAGCTTTGAAGCTGCGGGCGAGAAGTCACAGGCGTCCTTGTTGTCGTTACCAGCTGCGACAGCAAAGTGCAGGCCCGACTCGACAGCAGCGTCGACGGCCTCGTCAAGGGAGCGCGCCTTGCCGCCACCTAGCGACATGTTGGCGACCGAACCCTTGAACTTGGTCTTGCCGGTGAGCGCAAGCTCACGCGCAGCAAGAGCAGCCCGCTTGGCAGCGTCCTCAGCAGCCCAGACGACACCTGACACGACGTCGGCCATAGTGCCTGAGCCGTTCGAGCCCAGGACCTTGACAGCGACAATCTCGGCCTTCTTAGCGACACCGTACTTGCCTGAAGCGACCGTGCCGGCACAGTGGGTGCCGTGGCCGTTGCCGTCAACGTCCTGGTCGTTGCGGGGGATCGTCTTGCCCCAGCGTGCACGGCCCTCAAACTCGACGTGCTTGATGTTGACACCGGTGTCAATGACGTATGCCGTCACACCCTCACCACCGTCCGTGTTGTACTCGTACTTGTTGAACGTGCCGAACGTCAGGCGGTCACGGTGAGAGATGCGGGCAAGGCCCCACGGAGCACCCTTCTGGACGCCGATCTCCGAACCCATAAACGGCGCGTCGACGCCATGGACGTCGTCGGTGGTGTGGACAATCTGGTCCATCTCAACGTAGGCGACCTCCGGGGACTTGCGAATCTCGTTGAGGGTGTCCTCGGAGAACTTGCCGGCTGGCGTGTGAGCATCCCTTCCACAGTGGATGACGGGAAGGAAACGGGAACTCACCGTAGCCCACAAAGCCGTTCATCTTCGTGGGAGCCCAGACCTGGGTGACACCGTCATCGCCGCCGACAAGAGGCTGAGGGAGGGTCAGTAGTGATCACCAAACTAGCGAATCGGCAACCCAGCGGTCAGAGGTAGCACACCGGCCTGTGCCGTTTGCCGCCCATGCATATAAGCGTTGTTGTTGAGCTGCGGTGGAGAGAAGGTGATAGAGGTAACGCCACTCCTTGGGTGACGCTCCTGGACAGACGACGGGGTCTTATCAAGGCGGGTCGCCACCCCGGATCTGGCCGACAGACGACGCGTGTACTCACATGGGCGCTCTGGAGGGACTGGACGGCGTTGAGGTGGATCGCAAGCTGGGCCGCGGAGACATCCTTCTTGAAGACGATGATGTACGAGTTGTCAATTGTCTTGCCCTCGGTGCTCAGGGGAGCAAGGCCTGCCTGGTGGTGGATGGGGGTGGCAAGGATAGCCGGGAGGAGGCTGAAGAGGATAGCGAACGAGAGACGCATGGTTATGATCTAATGCAGTCCAGAGAAAGACGAGCAGTGCTAAGTGGTCGTGGAAATGTGTGCTGGGTGCTGGGTACTGAGATGCCTCTAGTAGGATGGATGCGAGGCGATATGAGATGAAAGAGAGGGAGAGGTGTGATGGTATGCTGACTTGAAGTAGTAGTGGCAGAGTGGGAAGCTGGCTGGTGGATGGCTGGGTGGGGGAAGGCAGTGGCAGTGGCTGAGTGTGACTATGGGTGGCCAACGATGGTAGGCTGGGCGTGTCGTGTAGGAGCGGCGGTGCGGGGGACCACGTTGCCCTGTTATTGGCGTTGGCGCCTGATAGGAAAGGGGTATTATCCGGTCCCGGTCATGGCGGCGGTGTGCGCAGCTGCTTCAGGCCATGGCACATATTGGCACGCGTGACTGTACCAGGCATCATCCGTCCGGGACGTCGGGTCATCCGGGTCGTCGAATCGTGTCCCCCAATGCCAGCTGACCCACGGCTAGGAGGCCCAGGTAGCCGCTCGTCATTGCTTGAGCCATCTTTCCATCCGATGACGACTCCCGATTACCCAACGTCATCATCCCCCCTCCCACATTCCACCGATCAGAGCGAAGCCACTACACCAATCTTTTCGCCTCGTCTTGCATCCACACTCCCGCAACTCTACAAGCGCACACATACCCGTATTGCGTGGCGCAACTCGCGCTGTCCGCTTCCCTTCACATTCTCGCCATCTATCGCTCACGCATGCCTTCTGCACACTCATCTAACCATCTCGCTTCCCCCGGTCCAGGACCTGGTGGCAAATGCCAACAGCACGTGGCAAGAATGGGGTCTCCGCATCCGTTGGCCAGCCAGGACGCGCTCGTCGAACAACCTTCTCTCGCTGACTCCACTATGGTGGTATAGTGGCTCACCTTCCTCGAGGGGATTTGAGTCTGTCTCGCTCCAGAGGAGGTGGCATGTCTTTCTCTCAATATCTCTTTACCACTTCCTTTCGCTCACGCGCAACTCACACTCCTCCTGGCACCCCTCCTTACTCCTCCACCTCATCCCTCACACACCTCGCCCTCCCCGACTCCTCAGAGCGCCGCTATTAAGCCCTCGCTAGGCTGACTTCTAGCAAGATGTTAGCCGGCCAGTCTTCCTCCAAGACCGGGGCCGACCATGTGCTGGTCAAGAAGGCCAGCGACGCCATTGTCGCCATGTACAGCAAGAAGCGGCCCCGGCTGAAAGATGAGCTGCAGAGGTTCAAGAAAGGTGGCACCTTCCTCAGCGCTGCAGTGGTACGCTATCCCTGGAACCCCTCTCCTGAACTACAGTCTACTAACCCCTAGTCTGGCGCACACGAAGACATACACAGTTTCTGCCGCTGGGTCGAGGAGGATGTGAGTCAGACTCGTCCCCTCTAGCTGACTTCCAGTTTAGAGAACTGCCCTCCATGACAGTTCCTCTCAGCGTTAACTACTCATTCGCGGTACTCACCATGTTTGCTGAACAGGTTGAGAATCATGCCATGGAAGTCAAGGCCAACGTCGCCACGTCCGCTGAGGCCCAACTGCACAAGGAAACACCCGAGGCTGCCATTCAACGGCTCAGCATTGCAATCGGCTGCCTGATCGACCAGTAAGTGCTGAGCCACTTAGTCTTGCTGACTTGAGCGCCAAGAACTTCTCTGATGGTTTGAGTTTCGTGTTTCGGTGCTGACCTGCAGATCTACCAACCGAACTCTACACATCGGAATGGGTCAGGTTCCTCTGTGGCCTCCTCAACTGCTTTGCATTGGGAATTGTTCCCAACCAGGAGATTGCGGAACTGGTGAGCGTGGCCGCGACAACCACTGATATCTGGCGGCCGAACTTCTGTGCTCTATCTCCGAGAACAGGGACCCCAAGAAAGGAGTGTGGCTCCTCCTTAGCGACGGCTCATTCGGCCCGCAAGTGGTCAATAGATTACAGCTAAATGTGCAGCTCCTTCGTGGGTAGGCTCCTCGTTTGCACGCAAGGTGAGGATGTCAGGCGGGTCCGTCTGATACCAGCCTCGGCCGTTTCAGTAAACATGTTCCAAGTTGTCATGCGGATGGTGACTGCATACCCAACAAGCGAGGGCGACAAGCGGCTTGCTCTTCTGCGCAAGATCTTTCCCCTAGGATCATGGGAAGAAAGCGTCCAAGCCGCGTTGATACCCATGTTGCATGGGAAGACCCATCCCGACACTTCAGTGGGTGATAGACCTAAGTCATATCTGATGCCCAGTTCTACCGCTCCCTTATCAATTGTGTGGCGGGTGATGGCAGGCTTGTCCGGCCTCGAGGATTCCGGCTTGTTCGACTCGTCATTAACAGCGACGATTACCTTGAAGACGAGAGGAACCAGCGTCGCGTCAAGGACAACTTGGTCGTGGTCTATGTGGACCTCTGGTATCTGACTTTCCGGCCGTTCAATGCAGATGGCGTTGAGAGCAGTATCTCAATGGCGCTGGCCCGAGTTACCAACTTCACCAACCTCGGCAATGGACGTGAGAGATGAGAAGGGTCATATTCTGACGCACAGGATTCACTTTGGACACCATTCAGAAGGGGCCCGGCGAAGATGTCACAAGAGTCGCCTTTTGGACACATGAACAAGATGCAGAGGAGTTCAGTGCATTCGCAAAGAGTTGCCTCGAGAAGGTAGCATCCCGGTCGAAATACGAGGACTAACTTTCGTAGAGTTGCGCTGGCGCCGCTAGCAAAGGCACCGCCTCCTCCAGCGTCAACAGTGGACAGGCTACAAGATCACAACTTGAAGTCTCCCCCTGAGACACAAGATGACGACGATGACAACGACCATACTGTCCACCTCTTTCAGGCGATCGAGGCTGAGGAGGCTAGTAATGCTCCTCCTCTGTCGTCAGAGGCCCCAGCTGAGGATGAGGCAGAGTCGGTGGCACAGGTACGGCTGGCCACACCTCAAAAGCTTGGCCCAATTTCCAACTTAAAGGGAACGAAGCATTTGAAGGGCAAGGCTGCATTTGTTGCACCTGCACCTGTCCCTTCTCGCAGCTCCTCCAGGTCAGCAGCAATGGCGTCGAGGCAGAAGATCGCTGCCGCCTTTGTCACCCAACGTACTTCTTCGCCGGGCCCAAGTCAGCTTGACCCCGTCAACGAGCCTTGCTTTCCGTCCAGCCCGGCGACGCAGGCGCCCATTTCCATCGCTTTCAATGAGCCGCTTGTTATTCCACCTCCAGAGAACACGAAGGGGTCAGACCCAGATCTCCACATGGCCCAGTCGTCGCAGGTCGTTCTCAAACATCCCCCGCCCCGAAAAAGCCATACACTTGTGAGTTTAGCCCGGGTAATTGTCCAACGAACAGGTTCGAGCAAGTCACCGCAGAAACGGGCTCCTCTGGACCCCGCGCTTGTGAAGTCGGACAATACCCCGACATCTAAGGAAAGGGTCCCCTCGCTTGAGCCTCCAATCTCATTCCCCAAGAAGCAATCACTGGTCACGGAGGAGAACAGCCATCGTGGGAAGCGGAGCAAGGTCGAGGTGAGCACGTCCTTGCAACCTTGCCCACACTCACGTTTCAGGCAACTATCTACGCCAATGCTACCACCAAGACTGCTGGTGATGACCAGATCACCTTTGCCGAGCAGGGTCCCGGTTTGACTGTCCCAAAGACGCCCGTCAAGCGTCCCCCCGTATCCAAAGCTGTGGCGATACCATCTGGCGAGCCGTCCGCCTCCAGGAAAGCTACAACCATCTCCGCCAAGAGTGTGCTGCTTGCTGCATGCGAAGAGGTATTCCAAAGTGAGACGTCAGACCCATTGCCCTCGAGCCCACTCAGGTTCCCGTGGGAGACCCAAGACTATGTAACTGCTTCAGTCACCAGCAAGAAGGGATCGAAGCTTGTAAAGACAGAGCCCAACATTGGAACCAAGGTGGCGATGAAGCTCTCAAAGACTCACACGACGGAGTACCAGAGCAAGAGGGTCGTCACGAAGAGTGACACGGACAACATGAGCGATGCCAGGGTCTTGGCTGATGACCCCGCTGACTCAACACCTCCATCCGCCGGGCGGTTATCAAACGCGAGCAATCCTTCTCTCCGCACAGGCTCGAAATTGAGCCCGAAAGTTGTTCATACCGATGATCCTACAGTGAGCACCTGTGCTAGATGCCACTTACTGTAGTCACCCGAGACTTCCGAGAGCTCGACCTCTGTTTTCTCGGTCGCCCTCTCGGCCAGCGAGGCGTCAACCGAGGCCAATACTGGGACAGCTGGCACTGAGGGCACCGTTAACGGCCCCATTCATGACAATGAGCGGGCAACCCGGCTGGGCAAGCGCAAGGCAGAGGCCGCAATCGACTTCACCCACAACATCACACCACAACGAGACAGTGGGGCATCTGATACCGGGACTTGTCGCAGGATCATGAACTTGACCGCATCGTCTCCCCTTCTTGTGCCGACATCACCGCCCACCGACACGCAAGCGAAATCCAATATGGCCTCCTCGTCATTCGACTCTCTCGATTCAATCACAGGTCAACTTCCCCCAGACCTGCCTTTCCCAAGGAGTGGGCACACCTTCGGCACAGGCGGATCGTCTCAAGCAAAACCTGGTCGGGGCCGTTGACGCGTTTGGCGACGCGCCAGCTGCAGGCTCAGTCAGAGCTGCGGGTGAGAATGCCTCGGAAGGAAGAATGTATACGAACGTCCGCGCCGCCACGATCAAGCGCAAGCCCTTCTTAAGGTCACCTCCTCTCCCTAACCACGAGGATCGGCCTTCGAAGCGCATACGCTTCGACATACCTCGTTCTGCCGAACAGGCATACGAGCCTCGCACCAGTGCCTTTGGGATGCGCAAGTCATCTCGCGGGTCTCTTAAGCCGACCGTGGTGCCCAAGGAGAACCGCAAGTTGAACGAGGTTCACTCGGTGAGCTCTATGAAGAGCAAGCTCTGACAGCAGCTTTTCGCAGAATTCTATGATGTTCGTTTGCTTCTTTCAGGGATTTGCTGACATCAGCCCATCGTGCGGTCATTCAGCAACAAGGTCGAAGCCCCAAGTCGTGCGATGCAGAAGGCTCGCCGTCAGATTGAACTCAGCGCGAGGGAGACCATCTGCAAGTGGATGGACGAGGGGTGAGCTTGCCTAAACCATCCATCTGAACTCAGAAATCCCAACCTCATTGGCCTCTCGGCGGCGTACGAGCAGCGCTCGATGCTGTTCAACGACCACATGCGGGCCGTCTTCCAGGCAGCCAAGAACGAGAGCAATAAGCGACACAAGCGCGTGCAGTCGCTTTGCGCTGAGGGCCGGAAGAAGCCGGTCTACTCCACGTCGTACTAAGTCAGTGTTCTCATGAGCTTGGGTTTTGGTTCAGTGCATGCGTTGAAGGTTGCGTGTGATGTGCCAAGTTGACACAGGCAGTCTGCGGTATGTAGTGATGACAATTCAATGCGCTGGGGTAGCAATGCGGGGTATACAACAAGCAGATCATCGTGCGAGGGTAGCGAGCGAGGGGAAGGGGTTGGTCTTGCCGAGGACAACCATCTGCTTCTCGTGCGAGATGTAGCCTTTCATGTAGCCCTGGGGTCAGCTAACGGGCGGATAGCACGAGCCAGTGTATGGTGTGAAGGAGATATGTGGCCTGGTCCCGTGCACACCACCGGCGACCCAGCTCACCCGGTATATCATGTTGGCGAGCATACACTCAACCTCGTCAGTGTCAGCCTTCACGCCTTGAAGCTTGAGCGCAGCAGAGAAGGTGGCGACAGGCATACGTGAGTTCTTGTCGCTGGCCATCCATGCGCGCTTGAACAGAGAACGCACGCAACCCTCGCGTGCCCGCTCGATGGCGAGGTACGTGCCGAGCCCGACCAACCGGGGCTGTGCCCACTCCAGTGCGTCATCGTACGCCTGAATATTGCCGGTGCGGATAGCATCCACGAAGGGCTGGTACGCCTCGCGGAGCCGCGGATGCCGCGCCATCATGGTGGGCGAGGGCAGCGACCCGCGCAGGAGATGTAACGGGATGAGATAGGTGAGAATGAGTCTGTGTGAGTTGATCCAAGGAGTGACTCACTCCTGATTGCGGCGCGCGTCCGTGGGACAGTTGAGGAGGGCCCACTTGAGCTCGTCGAGTGCCTTTTTATCCTCGCCCGCCAGAAACGCCAGCATGCCAAGATAGTAGTGCCACGTGACTTGGTCGCCGAGGGGTGCACTCGACACGGGTGGCATCTTGGGGTCCGAGGTGACTGCGCGCACAATGTTCTTGCAGAGATTCGGTTTGCCGACTTTGAAGTAGCACTTGAGCGCCAGGGAGGCGAGGTAGTATACTCCTTGGCGGCGGGACTCACGCCCCTCAAATGTCCGGTCTGTCGCGGCGAGCGTGAACGCCTTTGAGACGGTGCGCGTGCACTCCTCGAGCGCCGGCGTGCGGCCGGTATTGGCGAATGTGAGGCTGTCTGCCTGTTCCGCGAGCGCGCGCAGGTCGCGCAGCAGTAGATACAGGATGGGCAGGGACCACGCGGACTGGTCCTGTTGCCACCGCAGGTAGAGGATCAGGAGCTGGTGCTGATGTGTGTAGCTTGGGTCAGACAGGAACAGGATGTGGACGTACGCTGTGGAATAGTCACCATTGTAGAGAGCCTTGACGGCCGCGCAGTGGCGCACAGCTATGCCGTCCCATGGTTCTGGGAGGGTATGACCGGGATTCGCCAGGCGTCTCTCCTGCTGTCAGACTGGCTGAACACGACTCACGTCGATGGGCGCGACGGTCTCGGCGAGGCCACGAGCCGTCCGGTTCCGCGCATCGAGTAGGCGTAGGAGGGCAGACACGTCTTCGTTTCGCAGAGGATCCGCCAGCGCGTGGATGTACTGCGGGAGCTTCATTGTGTATGAGGAAGTAGAGTAGCAGTCATTCCCTGCTTGAGATTGTCGGTCGCCTGGTGCCTGTTGTTGGTGGCCCGCGTGGTTAAGGGGGAGGGATGGATAAATCCAATTTCCGGGTCCGGATCCGAGAGACGTCAAATGTTCTGAACTTGATGATCAAGTCGTTTTGGACTAGACTACGATCAAGAACATCGCTTTGGGACTGTATCCATCTCATCTCAACACTTCTTGTTTCTTTACGCTACCACTGCGGACACACCCGCCACTCTATACCAGCCCCTCTCCCCGACACAGTTACCCAGAAAGCCCACTCCATCATGGCTGTCCGTGAGTTGCCTCCACCGCGAGCCACGAGCCGGGCCTTGAGCTCGAGCAGCTTACGACGTAGCTGACAACAGGCTGCCAGTTTGAGAACTCGACCGACATTGGTGTCTTCTCCAAGCTCACCAACTCGTGCGTCTCGCATGTCCCTGCACCCGGCGTTCAGACGCCTGGCTTACTTTACCACTCGCTGACCTCAGCTACTGCCTGACGGCGCTCGCGTCCTCGTCCAACTTTTACTCGGTCTTCGAGTCGGAACTGGCCGACGTCGTCCCCATCATCCACACGACCATTGCAGGCACGCGCATTGTCGGCCGCCTGACCGCCGGCAACCGCCACGGCCTGCTGGTGCCCTCGACCACGACCGACCAGGAGCTGCAGCACCTCCGCAACTCGTTGCCGCCTAGCGTGGCCATCCAGCGTGTTGAGGAGCGCCTGTCCGCGCTTGGGAATGTCATTGCGTGCAACGACTACGTGGCGCTCGTGCATCCGGACATTGACCGGGAGACGGAGGAGATTATTGCCGACACGCTCAAGGTCGAGGTGTTCCGCCAGACTATTGCCGGCAACGTGCTGGTTGGGAGCTACTGTGCTCTATCTAACCAGGTGAGTTGAGCAAGTACCAGCTTGAGGAGGGCGGATTGGGAGGGGGAGCGGGAAACCGGACACGGCCAGAGCGCCTCCTCTGTCTGATCCAATCTCCCACCTGGTAGCCAAGCCACCACGGATATCACTGACCTCCAGGGCGGCCTCGTGCACCCCAAAACTTCCCGCTCCGAGCTCGACGAGCTCTCGTCGCTCCTACAGGTCCCCCTTGTCGCCGGTACCGTCAACCGCGGCTCCGAGGTGATCGGCGCCGGCTTGGTCGTCAACGACTGGTGTGCGTTCACCGGCCTCGACACGACCGCTACCGAGGTGTCCGTCATCGAGGCAACCTTCCGCCTCCAGGGCCAGACGAGCGCGGCCGTCATCAACGAGATGCGCGACTCGCTCATCGACCACTACGCATAAGCGTTGCCGTGTTTGCGTTTCGCTCAGCTTTGACATTGCGGCTGGCGTGGATAGAGCTTCGGATTTGTACTATGCATCTACTGGCTATAACCCCAGGGCATACATTGTGAATCAAGTGTCGTGGGTAGTGGGGTAGTGGGTAGTGGTTAGTGTACAAAATGACAAAGTGTTCCAGTGGTGTGCGCCTCGTTGTGGCGGCGTCATGTTGTTGCGTGAGAAATGGTCGAATGCGAACGGGCGTTCGTTTATGACATGGCGTCTGTGATGGGAACGTGCATGGCGGCCATGTCGAGTGTACTCCACAGATGCCAGAATGCGAGAGCGACGAGGGCAACGCAGACGAGCTGTCTTGCAGTCTGCGGAATGCTGCGGACTGCCCGCCCCTTGCGGCCGGGATACACGACACCGGGGGCGAGCAGGACGACCTGCTGCGGTGACGAGACGGTCGACTTGGGCTCGGTCTCGTCGTTGTCTGACTGGGCTTGGACTTTGATCAGTGGGTTCGAGGGACGCTCACTGAGGACAATGCCGGGCACGACGATGCCGGCCACTTCGGGCTTGCTGGCCACTGCGCGCTTCTCCGCCGAGCCTGGGGTCAGCATTGCATGACTGACGCTCACTTTGCCGTGAAGACATGGTGCTCATGGTGTGAGATGGATCGAGGCTGAGGCCTAAGGTTGGAGGTTGGGTAATAGGATGGATGGGAGGATGATAAGATG
The DNA here is from genome assembly GCA_030805415.1 of Cutaneotrichosporon spelunceum. Classification (NCBI taxonomy): domain Eukaryota; kingdom Fungi; phylum Basidiomycota; class Tremellomycetes; order Trichosporonales; family Trichosporonaceae; genus Cutaneotrichosporon; species Cutaneotrichosporon spelunceum. Next base: position 1,286,929 of record BTCM01000001.1, read on the forward strand.
GAGTTGGAGGATCGGGAGATAGTAAGGGCAGGAAGGGCCAAACTTAAGAGAGGGTGGCAAAGAGCGAGGTGGTAGGATCGATCAACAATCAACGGTCAACGAGCGGCAGTGAAATGTAGTCGAGTGCCAAGATGAAAACGAGAACTAAGTGGACGCTCGAGCCAGCTCAAGCTTCAACTTGAACTTGTACGTGTTGGGCTGCGCGCTGCGGGAGGTAGGAGCGCGGTTGAGGGAGGGGGATGCCGGATGCCGGACGCAGGATACAGGATAACAACGACAGGATAAGGACGAGGGGTGGAGGGGAGGGCACGGAGCGGGATGGATCTGGAGCAGAGTGGCCAACCCAGAGTTGGCCCCTGAGGCATCGCAATTTCGCAGCACAGATGATGCGCGGTGGGACGCGAAACTGGGCTCAGATCTCCATCTTACTTACTACTAGCGCTACATTGATACCTGCTTCCACGGCGTCTTCTAGGGTCCACTACAACCTATACGCGGTCGGTAGTCAAGTGGATCTATGGAATGGTGGAGCCAAAGTAGCATCCGTCGCGAGTCGGCGCGGAAACGAACAGACGTCAAACAGCAGTGGCTGGTGAGTGGAGGATGGGGAGAACGAATTTGGGCGCTGCGTGCAGGACTGGAATGATGACGGGAAGGGACGGATCGATGAGATGGGGCGTGACCTGTCAGGGGTAGAGCATGTTTGAGTGTTTGACAACACTCGTTCTGATACCCTGTACACACACCTACTTGTTTGAGCATGTCGCGGGCGGGCCGTGTGCGGGATCGTGTCCAACATGCTAACACGTCAACGGCACTCTTGGAATACGGGGTAGTCTAGACGAGTACAACCTTACCGCGGTGGACACGTTGGATGAACATGTGAAGGGGAAAGGTAAAAAGCGAAAACATGCGCGGTCACCACCACGTGGCACTGGCACTCACATCCAGACAAGACGTTCGATACAGCAAGGCGCTCAGAGTACTCCCCCTCACCCAGACGGCGCTTGACACTCACCACTCCACGCGTACGACTCCTCGCCATGTTCAAGCGACAAGCAACCAACATATTATCAACTTCTGTGCATCGCTTACGATAATCCAGACTTGAGAGGGGTGATGCGATGCTACGGCGTGGAGGTCTATAAAACAACAGAAACTATGTAACGATGCCGAGTTGGACTACAGTGGGTGTGAGAATATGGGAATGAGAACGGTCGTTATCGTGTCGAAATCGGGCCGTCTATGCAAGGTCTAGCTAGGGTCGTCTCATGTCGTCCGGCTATGCGAGCGCCGACATGGCAGGCTTGAACAACAGCCCGGCAACGGCGTTGAGAGGGTGCTCGCGCGTGCGGAGAGACTCTGCGGGCGACGTCGTACCTGTCTGGACCTTGAGGCCAGCCATGGCACGTGCAAGTTCGTCCTCGTGCGGCTTGTTCTTGTCGTTGGGGACAACTGCCAGACGTGACTTGCCTGACACGATGGCAGCCAGCTTGTCGGCGTCGATCTTGTTCGACGAACCCGACAGGGCAGACCAGAACGATGAGGAGAGCTTGGACGCGACATGCTCTGTTGCCGCAGTGGCAAGCGCAGAAAGTGCCGACGACTCGTTGGCCTTGGCGTTTGTCTCAGCGAAGAACTTGGGCCGCATACTAGCGGGAATACCGGCCTTATCGGCTGTGGCCGCGCGTGAAAGGCGGCTCCAGAGCTGCATACGGTAGTTCTCCATCGAGTTGAACGAGAACGGCGTCTCGAGGGACCAGTCGGCGAACGACGACGAGTCAATGTCGCGGTCACCAGTGTGGAGCGAGGTGTGCTTTGCACCGCGGTCCGTAGCGCCGTTGAGCATAGGGTTGAGGTTGGGCTGGGGTGGCAGCGTGAGTTCGGGAGTAAGGGTGGTGTGGCAAACGGTGTTGTTACCGCTGCCGAACATGTTCTCGTTGCCAGCCCAGAATGCGTTGCCGGTAGCGAACGGCGCAACGTCCTTGCGCGTGTTGACTGTCGGCGTCGTAGTCGTGCGACGCACCATCGTGGCCGGCTGCACGACAGGTGCAGAGATAGAGATAGGAGCAGAAGCGCCCTCAGACGTGGCCGGCGCGATGGGCTGACTGGTCTGCTGGGGGTGAAGGCCTGACAGGGTACTCGCACGCAGAGCCTCGAGCTCACGTCGGAGGTCCTGGTTCTCAGACCGCGTGGTGCTCAGTTCGGAGCGGATCGCATCAATGACCGTGTCGCGGTCCTTGATGTGCGACTCGAGCGTGCCAATGTAGTCCTTGCGGCGGGTACGGAACGCGCGCGCACTGAGCTTGTTGCGGAGCTGGCGCTTCTCCTTGCTGCTGAGCTTCTTGTACTCTTCGGGCGAGGGACGCCAGCTCTCGTCGTCGTCGACCTCCTCGCCGTCATTGCGCACAACCGAGGACATGCCACCGCCCTTCTTGCCGCCCTTTCCTCGTCCAGCGCTGAAGATCGAGTTCAGGGGGACAAGCTGCTCAATCCGGCTGTCAATGTCGTCTCCGACCGAGAACGAAGACATGGCGCGGTCGGATCGACCGGGAGCCGGCGACGCGGTCTCGCCAGGTGCTATTGCAACGAGAGGCTCATCCGCCTCTGGCTGGTGGGGCGGTAGGACGTTGACGACGGGCACGGCGGGTGTTGGCACCGTCTGAGAGGTCGACGCGGTGGTTAAGCTGGATGGTGTGAAGGAAGCAGAAGTCGGGGTCATGGATCCGGGGGTGGAACCGAGAAGCGAGGGGTTGAGAGTTCCGTCTGTTGACGACGGGAGACCCCACTGCGACTGGTAGTTCATAAAGGATGACAGAAGTTGCTGGAGCGCCTCCTGCTGCTGCGCGGGAAGAAGAGCAGCAGGAAGAGAGTTCTGCTCCTGCTCGGTAAGCGGGAGTATTTGTTGCTGTGGCAATGATTGAAGGGGGGCCTGAGCCGGGACGACCTCGAAGACAGGCTCCTTCTTAATCTGGATGTCCTCCATGTACGCAGGGCCGCCCACGGCCTTCTTCTCGTCGATAAAGTCGAACGCGAATTCGCTTGGATTGTACGAGGGCGGGGAGGTGGGTGCAAAGCTGACTGGAGATGGTGTGTGATTGTCCGACACTGTGTTTGGCGACTCCCCGTCAGTCATGCCAAGAGCCAGACTCACGCTCTCAGACACGCTGTCCTCGTCTCCAAAGTCAAGGAACTGGAGCATCGAGCTGGGGTTCCCGACTAAGTCGGGGACCGGGTCGTATTCGAGCGCATCGTAGGCCGAAGCCATGGCGAAGGTGGGAAAGGGGAGTTGATTGTTCAGAGTGGATGAGAGCTCTGTTCGGGCTCGTGGTGTATAAGGCGCCTGGTGAGGGGCGATGGGGGTTTGCAGTTAAGAGCTAATTGTAAGCAGTGCTCGAGTGTGTGGAGAATGTTTGTGATCGAAAATAGAGCAATGGAGAAAGGGAAGTTGCATCGGAGCCGAGTGTTATGATGGTTTCGAGGAAGGTTCCAGCGCTTGGGCTGCAACACAGCATCTTGGCCACTTGGGCCACTGGCCGTCTACATCACACGGCATGTGCAGCTTTGATGCAGTGGGCTCAGCACATTCTCATTCCCAGGCATGGTTGCGCTCTGGCAAGATGAGGTGCGAATGCGAGAGCAAGGTGGAGATTGTGGGGGAGGGTAACTGCCAGGCGACGCAGTCGCTCAGGCGTGACTCACTTGTTATTCGAGGAGTACCGATGTGTCCGCGATAGTTGCAGGCGCCTGTAGGCTGTGTTGTTGGGCGCGAGAAGGATGTTCGGACGTGACAAAGGTCGCAGAGTATGAGTAGAAGATGGAGTGTGAGAAGATGTGAAAGGAAGAAGGAAATGCTGTGGGTGTGTGAATACAGTCAAGGGTTCAGCAGCTGGTTGGAGGACGTTGGCATATGGGTGGCGTGAAGAAGGGTATGTATGTCGGAGGGAAGGCGAGTGAGTTGAGGGTGAGAGGAGGGCGAGGGGAGGGCGGCGTGTGAGCCAAGGGTGACGATGGCCGTCGGCAGTTGTTGATCGAGGCTGAGCGTGGACAAACTCGACTCCAGACTCCAGGGTCATTCCTAATCACACTTTAATACGCCAGAACCTTCTAATTACAACATCACACCGGGTTCAACATGGTTTCCCCGTTTTCTGCATAACGGCCAGGACACAGCCACAGACCTCTTGCATGTTCTCAGCATGCCAACACGGCCACAGGAATCGCAGCAGCAGGAGGCAGGTGGAGCAAAAACCTCAGTTCCACGTCGTTTGGCTCCTAAGCCACCCGGGTTTGAGGGTTGTTGGACAAAGTCCTAGCCATGACGTTTATGCAGGGCAAGATCTCGCCGCAACCGGCCGGCCAGCCACGACGACTCGTCAGCGTTTTACGCGGGACCGACGCGCCGGAATCAATCTTGGGTGGGCTGGCTGCCAGCTGACTCATCGCCGGCAGAGGAACAGAGCGATCGATCGGCCATCGCCTACAGGCACGCTCCACGTGACGTTGAGATTGGTTGAGCTCCGCATTGCTAGTTCCGAGAAGCAAATGACTACGTACAGCCTCATGGCAGTAACCTTGTCGGTGACCTTGGTCGATGTCTGAGTGACCCGAGGCCGATGTCTGAGTGAACAAACGTCCATATCTGAGTGACCTGACGCCCATATCTGAGACCCAAGGTCCATGTCTATGTGACCTGGGTGGATGCCTGAGAGGTCGCGGTCCATGTCTGAGTGATCTAAGACCAATGCCTGAATGACCTAACATCCATGTCTGAGACCCAACTCCTTATCTCAGTGCCTGATCCCGGGCACTGCCGCACTGCCGAGACCTACACAGTAAAAATAGTAACACCAACGAAGATGCAAACAATGAGCGATGCCAAAGATGCATGAGTGATGTTAGATGCCAATGATAACTACTCCCCCTTCTCCTCCATGAGCCTCCTAAACTCCTCGAGCTCCTCCTTCGGCATCCCATAAGTCTCAGCCGGTACAGCAGGATAAGTCCTTGCCTTGACTTCACGCACATACTCGTCCACAGCAGCCCGGGACGCACGCCCAATCTCACCGAACTGGCGCACAAACCGAGCCATCTTGGGTGGTACGTCCTCGCCCCCCTCCTCCGGCCCGACATCCAGGCTCCCTAGCACGTCCGTGATGACGAGCACCTGTCCGCTCGTGTTTGGGCCAGCGCCAATCCCAATCGTCGGTATGTTCACAGCGTGCGCGAGCGCAGTCCCAACGTGATGCGGCACAGCCTCGACGAGGAGCGCAAAGGCGCCAGCGGCCGCCATCTCGCGCGCGAGCGCGACCATGTCCGCGGCCGCGGTCGCCGTGCGCCCCTGCGCGCGGTAGCCTGTCACGCCGGCGCGCTGGGGCTGCAGCCCGATGTGGGGCATGACGGAGATGCCGAAGGCTGTTAGGCGCTCGACCAGGGGCAGGATCTCGCGCCCGCCCTCGATCTTGATCCCGTCCGCGCCACCCTCCTTGACCATGCGAACGGCCGCGTCCATGCCCGCCTCGAGAGAGGACGCGACGTACCCGAACGGCATGTCGGCAAGGAGGAAGGACGAACCGACGCCGCGCGCGACTGCGCGCGTGTGGTGCACGACATCGTCGAGCGTGAAGGGGATCGTGCTCTCGTAGCCGAGGCAGACTTGTGCCATCGAGTCGCCGACGAGCACAATGTCGACACCGGCGCGGCTGCTCAGCAACGACGTCGGGAAGTCGTACGCCGTCAGCATGGTTATCGGGTCCTTGGCCTCGTGTTGGGCCTGCAGGCTCGCCACGGTGACCTTTGGCCGGGCCGGCCTCTGCGAGGATCCCATCGCTCCAGGCGCAACGGAGAGGGCACGTGCAGACGTGTGCAGTCCACGACCGTACGTGTTGAACGGGAAGCCTGGGCCGCGGCGGCGGGCGCGCAGCGCGCTCCCCATATCCCGCAGGCCCGGCTCCATCTCGCTCATCGGCCGCACCGGCTCGCTGTCCGGCTCGTCGGCCTCGAATGCGCGGACGGTAGCCGTGTCCGCGTCGCGGTAAAAGAAGCGGTCGGCCTGTGCCAGCTCGGCCTTGTCGGCGCGCGCGTCCCGCAGTTTCGACTTGCGCTCGCGCGCTGTCTCGCGCTTCTTCGCCGCCTCCGTCTTGGGCTCCTTCCGCTTCTTCGGTACGTCCTCGGGCACGTAGTCGGACGTCGCGCTGTACACTGTCGCGGGGGCGCCGACGTCGTCGACCTCAATGAGCGCGTCCTTGGCCAAGTCTTTGATGAGGCGGTCCATGTCGGGGTCGACGGCGAATGCATTCTCCTCGCTGTCGAGCCACGCCTCCTCCTCCTCAGTCGGGAGCGCCATGTCATCTGCTGATGGATCCATGAGGCGGCGGATACCGCGCTTGCGCTCGACGGCGCCCTTGAAAGCGTGCGGCCACAGGTCGCCCCACCCGCTCTTGCGGGCATCGTAGTAGCTCTGCTTGCCCAAGCTCTTGGCGACCGTGAAGCGCATAAGCTTCTCGTCGGGCATACACGCGTCCATCACCACAAAGCCTGATCGCTTGAGTGGCGGCGCAACAAGTCGCGGCCACGAGTACGCCTCGGCCCTGAGTGCAATGTCCGTCTCCACAGGGTCCTCTGTGGGCGGGAGGGCGATGTCGTGCGCAATCTCCACGACCTCGAGCTCGCCGCCGTCGCTGCCCTCCACCTCCCGAATCTCCGTGCGTCCCGTAGCCTTGGCCAGTGCGCGGGCTGCTGCCTCGCGGCCCACAGCGCCGAAACGCCCTACACCCTCCGCCAGGCCGCTGAGGGGCTCGGGCCGCTTGCCCCGCGACACGATGAGGTACGAGTAGCTCACGTCCTCCTCGCCGCGCTTTGCATGCTTGGTCTTGCGCGTGAAACGGGGGCGCTGGATACGCTGGCTGAACGCACACGGCTCGAGCATGTCGAAGCGCGGACACTTGCCGTCGTGGGGGCACGGTGCGGTGACGTGGAGCGGGTTCTCCTCGGTCGACTGCGCCAGAATCCACTGCCGGGCCTGCTTCATCGCCGTCCACCCCGCCTCACCTGCCAGGTCGACGAGCACCATGTGCTCCGCACCAGTGTTCATCAGGTGCTGCAGCAGATCACGGCGCCCGCGAGCGGTCGGAAGCACAGAGAGCGCAAACGTCGCCATGACGACCTGCGGAGGTGGCCCAGAGACAGAGGTGATGTCACGCTTGAAACTAATATCTCCGGGAAGGTTCTGCGCGAGCTCCTGGGCGAGGTCGAGGCCGAACCGGGTACGGTGGACGAGCGTATAGTCCTGCAGAGCCGCCTCACCGAACACCTCTGATGCCGCCCTGGTGGTCAGCAGCGCAGCACACGAGTACATACCAGAGACCAGGGCCGAGGCCACCCGACACTTCGAGCAGCGGCCCGCCGATCCCGCCGACGCGTTTGTCAAGCTCGGCAAGAACGTTGTAGATAGCCCCGTACTGGGCTGGCAGGAATGCCGAGGCGCGCGCGATCGCATGCTGCGGCATATTCCGCGACCCGCCAGGCGACTTCTCCTTCACGGGCTCCAGAAGCTCGAGGTAAGCGTATCGGACGTGCTTCTTGTCCTCGGTGGCTGGTGTCAGCTCGTCCGTGGCTGTCTCACCCTCAATGGCGTCCTGGATGCCCTCCGTGAGCGCCTCGGGGAGCACGACCATGCCAATCTTCTTGTTCCCGAGGATGACAGCGGGCGATCGCCTCTCCTCGCGCCTGTCAGCCCACTCCTCCTCCCCTTCCGCAGGGACCTGCCTCCGCACTCCAAAGCCAGAGGACACCAACTCGAGCTCGTCCTCCTCCACCTCGCGGTGCGGGGCGCGGCCCTTGGAATGCATCTGCATGTCGCTCAGGAGAGCATCGAAGCTGGGGTCGAGCTTGAGGTCCGGCACTGCGTTGGCATTGCTGAGCCTACTGGCCTGGCGCGCAGCCAAGGCCAAGCCAGACGACAGCCCACGGAGGGCACGGGGGGTGGGGTATGTGCCCATCGGACCGCACACATAGGGCGAGGCTGAGCGCGAGGCATTGAGGAAGGTGCTCGCAACGCGCACACGTCGCAGCATCAACATGGTCGGTTATGCCAGAGGTGGAATGGGTAAATGAGATCACGAGTCAGATGATATTTCGGCTGTTCTGCACTGGACAGCCGCCGAGCACACCAGTAGACAAAATAAATGGCTCTCAGGGCCACGTGGGACGGTGGAGGCGGATAGCCGGTTCAATGGCGGTGGCGGCGGCGGCGGACGGACATGGCCGGGCAGGGGCAGGGAGGACAATGACTCGGGGCGGGCTGGACTGGCTGCTGTGCGTCTTTGTCTCAGAGTGGGATCATGTTCCAAGTCTGTCGAATCGTACCGCCGACCCAGACTGAGAAGGGCCGCTCGTACTGAGTAGTTTGGGGCATGCCATGGCCGAGGCCAAGGGGTTCAAAGCGTCGTTCCCCATCGTCCATGTCACCATGTTATGGGTTGGAAACGGAACTGGAGGCTTGAGCAGCTTTCAATTTCTGGTCTAGCTAGATCCAGTGCACAAGTGTATCGTTGACCGACGTCCAGACCGCGCACGGCATATCTGATAGCCTCTCGATGACAAACAAGACCCGCGCCCCGCTCCAACACCCTGCCCTCCCCGTCCGCCAGCACACAGTCCGGTCGAAACGTACATGCTAGTTTGTAATGATATAAGAATATGCGACATTGAAATTAAGAGCGGCCAGCAACCTTCTTCCACAGAGGCTTCTTGTTTGCCTTGGCCTCCATGTGGCGGCGCACCTCCTCCTCGAGGTCCTCCTCGTTCAACTCACCCTTGCTGTACCACACAATGGTCACAAAGCCGACCAGGAAGGTGATGATGCAGCCCGCCATGGCACCGATGGCCTTGGGCGTCCACCCCATTATCAGGGGGAAGGGGCCATATGGCTGGCCCTTGAAGTCTGTGGTGGAGAACTTGCCGACAACGTTGCCTTCTGATGGGATACCCTGCTTGGCGCAATGGTCCTTTAGCTGCTGGGGGATCTGGAGCCTCTGCTGCATGACGTCGGGAGCCTCGACAAAGACCATCGCAAGGCCCGAGGTCAGGTGCCAGTCAATGTGGCAGTGGAAGAACCAGGCACCCGGGTTGTCGGCGCGGAAGCGGAGCGACACCATGCCTCCTGGTGGGATAGTGACAGTGTCACGACGGGAAGGGTTCACCTGCGAGGAGTTGAAGGGCGGGTTGGTCGCGTCGTCGTTCGAGGTGACGTCGAAAGACTTGTAGACGATCTGGAAAGCGTGACCGTGGAGGTGGAATGGGTGGAATCCGGCGTCCCAGTTGTGCACGTTGAGCTGGACCATCTTCAGGTGGTCGAGGGGGATGACGGAGGTCTGGGCACCATAGATGTCATGCATTTTGGCGTCGTCACCCATGCTCATGGCGGTGAAGATCGAAGGCACAATAGGGCTGCGATAGGTCGTGTTCTGGAAGCCGCCCTCGAGAGTGAACGAAGCGCGGTTAGTGCCGTCATCGTACGTGTCAAAGTTGGCGTGAACGGTGTACTCGACGTCGGCGGGGACCATGGGCTCCTCGACGAGGGGCTTGAACCATGTGTCGTCCATGGGGTCGCCCCAGGTCTCGTACTCCTGGATCCCGGCAGCAGGCGCGTTCTCGTTATAAACAATCTGGACAGTGTTGTTGACGTTGAGATTGATGGGGTCGTTGGGGAGGTCCTCGGGCTCGGCGTCGTACATGTCTGGCGACTGCATGATGTTGAAGGCAAAGTTGTCCGTGGTCTGGTTGAGGGCCTCGACGTACATCGAGAAGCGCTGAGCAACAGCGACCTCGATGAGATCGATCTCGTATGGCACAGTGTCGATGCCATCAGTCTCGATGACCGACCACTTGTGTCCGCCGATACCGATGTGGAACATGGCAAGCGCAGACATGTTGATGATACGGATGCGGTACTTTTTGCCAGGCTGGAAGTTGATCTTGGCGTTGTTCTTAAAGTCGGCAGTGACACCCTCGCCGTTGGCAATGTTGCCGATGTACTGGCCGTTGTGGACGACGTAGCACACGGCCGACTTGGGGATAGGCTCGGCACCCGTGGGGTTGGTCCAGGACAGGAACTCGTTGACCTTCATGTCGTGGTGCTGCTCGTGGTACCAGTCGGACACGATGAGGGTGTATTCGTCATCCCATGTGAGCCCGTCAGTACGGTTCTCCTTGGGGTGGATGATGGAGACTGGGGTGTCAGAGTTACGTGGCTCACAAGCTGCAAAAAAAGAAACTCACGCGTGCGGAGACCGTCGACATACTGGCCATCGTAGTGGCCGTGGACCCAGTATGTGCCGTGGTTGAGCGAGGTGTCAATGTGGTAGTCGAGCGTCTCGCCATTGGGGATACCGCACTGGGTGACACCTGTCGCACCGTCCCAGTAGTTGGTTCCGTTGAAAAACATGCCGTGCGCGTGAAGAGCGGTAGGGATCTTGTCGTCACCCATGCCGTTGTGGGCGTGGATGATGTGGATGTCGCCCTGCGTCGCCTCAAGGACAGGTGGACTGGGATGTCAATCGTCTTGTTCTGGTCATGTCCTCGGCGTCGCGACTCACGGCCATGTCCCGTTCACGCCGATCACCCGGCGCTCGAAGCGGCTGTCAGGGTTGGCAGTGGTGTATGAGATGTTCCACCAGTGTTCGATGATGGCGGCCTGGGCCACGGACAGGAGCGGCAAAGCCGCGATGAGGGCGGAGACCATGGGGTTGATGGATGGAGTGGTGGTGGGCGTGTGCTCGGGACAGTGACAAGGCCAAGTGTACGACAGAGTCGATCAAGCAGGTTTTGGGACGAGTCGTCGAATCACCTCGAGGCAAGACGAGTGGTGGAAACAAGATGGAGGAGAGACAAGGTGGAAAGACTTGGGGAGGCGCTGAAACTTAAAGGCCGCAAGGTGGCGAGGATGAAGCGACTTTTCAGAGGCTGATAAGAGGGAGGCCAAGACTGGTGAGCCTTTTTTGGGAGTTGGGTTGTGCCACCAGGCGTAGATGTGATTGTCGAAACAAGAGCCTTGTCGGAGAGGCAACCCGACTGTGGATGGCCATCCGGCATGCTGCTGCTTTTCAATGGCTCTCTATCAGATAACTTCGGGCCCGACTGGTTTCCAATCTCGCGTCTCTGCTCCAAAGGCTCCATGTCTCCCTGAATCAATCCATGCACCCACCCAATCAGTACGTCATCCAGCCAGGCTGGCCGTGCTGTGGTCAGACTTGAGCAACTGCACCAGTCACGCGGAACATGGTCAACCTGGTAATGAGAGCTTGATTGCCGGCCCAAACAGGAACGCCAGGTGCTGGCAGACATCTCAGCCAACCGGGCCAGGGTTTGCCAAGACGACGTAGATGAACAACGCCATGACCGTGCCCTTTGTGCTCTCCCCAAAGCCTGCACTGTGAGATGAGCAGTCGTGTGCTGTTTTTAGACCTGATACGGCCGATATCGAGCGACGCCATGATGATTGGTTACTGATCAATATCCTTTCGTCCGACCACTCTCTCATCACCTGGCATTCTTTCATACTGTTATTGTCGCTCCCCTTGGGCCTAATGAAATCGGACGAGGTTCAAATGGCCATATGCCAAGCGAGCTCCATTGGCATCGTACTCGTTGACAGGCTGTTCGGCCCCGCATAAAGCTTCTGTAGATCACTGGCTGCCGTCCATTTGCGGCCCTCGTGATGTCGCAAGTGGATTCCAAGATCGAGCGAAAGCAGTGCACAAATGAGATTTAAACGAGGGAGACCAGCGAGAGCTGTAGTTAGTTGGCACTGGTGCCAAGGCGAGACGGGTTGAGTGCCAGGAAGGGTTGGCAGTGATTACCACCGCTCGAGCCTCTGAGATTGCGGCGGATCACGACTAACGTGACCGAACTGACCTCGAGTCGACCGAACTGATTGGAATCCGCAGCGCAATTGGTGTACTCAGTCTCGTTTTCTATCCAAGTGTCCACAAACTCTGGCTTGACCGCACTGATTGGAATCCGTCGCCCACTTGGTGTATTCACGTTTTGTTATGTAAGTTTCCACAAGCTTGCCTTGCACCACTGTAGGGCACTTTGTCAGGTTGACGTCCACATGCCACAAGCCTTCTTGTGGCGAGCATGGTGCCTCTGATCGTGAGCTGGATCCGTTGGCTGTCCGACGCCCTTGTCATGACAGTGGCTTCTGATCGACGGGCGCAGTGCAGGTCATCTTGCGTCTCGGGTTGCCGCAGCAAGCCGAGTGCCTCGGCAGAACATGCTGTATGCTTGTTCGACGCTATCCGGGTGCCAACGTCTCCGCCCAAGCCCGCAAACGCCATCACCCCATTCCTCTGCCGTCTGTCACGTCGCCGCCGGTCAGCACCTTGGTGGTCAGCCCCACACTGCCTACCGGAACAGTATGCACTCTCATCTACGGCTGGCTCGTGGTTGCTGTACAACAGGGAATTATCGATGCAGGTATTGCAGGTTGGCGGGGGCATCTTCACGATGCTCACGCCTCTATCGTCTAGTATCACACTGGCGCGCTAACACGTTGGACTTGGGATGACAGCACCGGCAGGTGGGTGTGCGGGAGGTAAATCAGCACGCACAGCCACCCAACGCCCCGCTGTTGTCATCGGTCAGCGTGACTGCATCAGGTGCACGGACGGGCTGCGGCCCACGCTGCCAGAGTGACGGTGTGTCAAGAATCTTGGGTCAGCGCGGCACAGCCGTGCCATGCAATGTGACTCACACGTCTAACCAGCTCCTGGAACGCTTCAGTTACGCCGATGTTAGTCTTGGCTGAGCACTCTGGCAGTTAGTGGCACAACCAGCCAAGAGGAGACGTACCGACAAAGAGTGTGCCCATGCGCTCTGCAAACTTCTCGCCCTCTTCACGTGTCACTTGGCGCTGATACTCCTGTAGGTTAGCACACCGGATGAGGGCGAGCTCTCACCTTGTCAACCTTGTTTCCCACGAGGATCTTGACGACGTCCTCGGCGCAGTACGTCTCGATCTCGCGGAACCACTTGACCAACTCGTCAAATGTAGGCCGCGATGACACGTCGTACACTGCTGTCAGCAGCTCAACAAACAAAGCTGTCAGCACACGGAGTACCCACCGAGTATGACTCCCTGTGCTCCACGGTAGTAGCTCGAGGTGAGGGTCCTGAAGCGCTCCTGCCCAGCCGTGTCCTGTGCGTTAGGTCTGGGATCGACAGCAACCGCAACCTACCCAGATGGAGAGCTTGTATCGCCGCCCATTAAGCTCGATGCTCTTAACCTTGAAGTCGACGCCAATGGTCGCTGCGGTCTCCTCCTCGGATAAAAAGTCGTCGTCGGTGAAGCGTAGGAGCAGGGACGACTTGCCTACGGGGTTAGATGTTGATTGAATAGTTGGGTGGCAATTCCACAACACGCACCGACACTGGAATTTCCAATGAGCAGGAGCTTGAGGTTGGAAGGTTGAGGGGAGTCGCTCATGATGGATACGAGGGGGAGAGGGGGGAGGAGGAGAGGAGGAAGGGGTTGAGGTTGGATTTGAGACACGACCAGAGATAAGGTGGACTGTGCAATCCCTCGGTCGTGTCCAGACTTGACAAAGTAAAACAAGTAATCGTGTCACCCAGGACGTATTAGCCCATCCATAACCCATCCGTGTCACCCGGGCCGCCCGGGCGCAAGTGAAAACAAGCCAGCTGTGATTACTTCCTTCCTAATAAAGTGCGGGGCTCCTGCATATCAGCGGGATCGGAGCCAATTCCACGTGTCTGTCTGGCCCAGGCTTTTGCGCGCGGAAGCCAGCGGTGGCACAAACGAGGCCTCGCTTGCTTGGAGACGATCCCAGACGTGAGCAAAGAGTTGATTGACCTTTGTATGGACGGCACTTGAACAGCGCCGCTCCCTTGCCAGTTGAGGCTGGGAGAAGATTGAATTGGTTAAGTGTGCTTAGCCTTGCAAGACCTTGGGCGTTGTCCCCCTCCTTCATACTACCATAACCCATGTCATTGAATTAGACCTACGAGTCCCAATTGCGCGCAAAAGCACTGAAATGCGCCTTGGCAGTCAGAAATACTCCACACGACACTGGCGCTCAGGGTCTTTTGGGTTGGGTGGCGTCCCGTCTCCTGTGGAGGTGCGCGTCCGACAACATTCACGGCATCCAAACGCGACTGTAAGCCAATCATAACAGAGGCGCTTGCAAACGGACCCTGGATTGATGCATTATGTGGGCTGTATACTGGCACTCGTCCTGCGGCAGCCTAGAGCCACTGGGAAACATACCCTGTACCCTACAAGCGCCTGCCCTGACCATTCGAGCCCCCTCATTCAACCTCCCTCCATCCGTCTCCCTGGTGCTATACACCTCCCACAACCCCCTTGTCCTCCTTCTCCAGCTCACCCGCGAGGCCCCTTTTACTCGCACTCACCATCCATCCTCTTCTCAACATCGCTCCTTCACTCTCTCATCGGCGGCTCCTTTCGCCAGTAGCACCCTCGCGACTTCAAGTTCGTTGTACGAACGACATTCCTTAGTTTTACGCTCTGTCCTTCGTTTCATTCCATTCTCTTCACTTTTCGTAAGTGGCACGATCCCAAACGGATGGCCGTGTCGACGATGCTGACCCACAGCTTCTTCTCCAATCTTTCGACTCAATTTCTTCAAGATGCGCTTCCAGCTTCTTTCAGTTCTCGCCATTCTGGCTTCAGTCTCGGTTGAGGCCTCTCAGCCCGAGGTTCGTGGCGTCGCTAACCAGGCTGGCCCTGCTGGTGTCGCTCGTTCCTTCGAGCAGCCCCACAACAATATCCGCCGTAGCCGTTCGCGCCGCAGCAAGCGCAAGACGTGCCGTGCCCGTCCCGGTGCGCCGGCTCCTTCCAAGTCGTCGGGCCCTGGCGACAGCAACTCGTTCGTTGCGGACAAGGAGGGCGTTTCTTCGGACTCAGTTTCCGTCCCTTCCTCTGCCTCGGGCTCTACGTCGCCGTCTGCTTCTGCATCTTCCTCAGCTTCCTCTGACGGTTCCTCGAAGGAGGACGCGTTTGAGGAGGCTGAGGCTTCGTCCGCTTCGTCTGTGCCCTCCAAGCCTGCCCCTACTTCCAGTGGCAAGGGCGGCGTCAACACCGCGGAGAAGGTGCTCGCCGGTGATGTTGACAAGTGGATTGGCACCCTCGCCCCCGAGCAGGGCCCTGTCGGCTCAGCGCTCCAGACGTTCACCACCGGCGGCGGCGGTTCCGGTGTTACCATGATCGACAACAGCGGCTCCACCACTTCGGGCTCGTTCGACAGCATGACCATTGAGGGCAACAACCCTGGCCTCAAGACCGCGTACGGCCTCGCCCGCTTTGACGGCAACTCGGCTACCTTCACCTACCGCAAGGGCCAGGTGGGCGACAACAACTCGTGGTTCTGGTACACCACTGCCGACCCCGGTAACACTGGTATGGACCTCACCACGGCCCGCACCGCCTCGTTCACCTACACCGTCAAGTTCTCGGACGGCTTTGACTGGAAGCTTGGAGGCAAGCTTCCCGGCTGGTACGGCGGTGACTCGGCCGATGCCGGCAAGCACTGCACTGGTCACGCTGGAAGCGCGTCGTGCTTCACGTCGCGCCTCATGTGGCGCCCGGACGGTGTTGGCGAGGTGTACAACTACTACTGGGGCTCGAAGCAGGCGTACTGCAGCGACCCCTCGACGTACAAGGTCGGCCAGTCCGAGGTCATCTGCCACTCTGGCTCGGGTGACTCGCTCGGCCGCGGCTCGTTCAAGTTTGAGGCCGGCAAGCCTATCACGATCACCAACACCATTACCCTTAACACGATGAGCGGTAGCACGCCCAACGCAGACGGTAGACAGGTCCTCGTCGTCGACGGTGTCAAGGTCATCGAGGCCAACAACCTCATTGCTCGCCACCACGACGCCGGCCGAATCCGCGGCCTGTTCTTCTCGACTTTCTTCGGCGGCAGTGGCAGTTCGTGGGCCTGCCCCAAGGACCAGGAGGTGACGTTCAGTGACGTCTCGGTCTCGATCCTTGAGAAGCTCTAAGGCCCATGCCACCCTCACGGACTTGCATGGTTTATGGTTTTGGCAACATGAGGAAGCTGGCTTCCTTTGTTCGATTTCTACCCTTATCTGCTATTCGAACACGGTAGCTTCCGTATCGCGTCTGAACGTGCTGAGCACGTTCCTGGAATGTGCTGGGCACACTGGTACGCATCATACGGTAGCATGCAAGTAATGAGTGTGTTGAGATCTTGTGACGCCGATGGGAACTAGAGTCGGCCCACGTGCTGATGCTTTTGTGCTTGGCCTTGGCGGAGACGAGGCCGCAGGTCATCATGTCGAGATGTCCATCTGTGGGCCTGCGGCTGAAGCTGAGGCTGTGGCTGAGGCGGGTGCTTGTCGTCTGGCGTGGCTGACGGCTGCTGGTGCTGGTGCTGGTGCTGGGGTACGGATCGTTCCATTCCCTCTTTGTGAGGTGGTTGTCTGGTTTCAGGTCTTCCCGTGGCTCGTTTGATCGTTTGCACCCGCTCGTAACTACGAAGACAAGGTTCAGGTACCCCATCCACTTCCCGCCACCCATTCCGCCCAAGCCTCTCGTAAACACGACCTCATCGCAATATTGTACCATACCTTCAATCCCCGCGTCTCACCACGGCCCAGGTGTTCCAGCTGTTGTTATACTGCTTACACGGCGGAAGCGGAACAGAGGACAAGTACCAGATGCCGCGGACCTGAATCAGGTGGACTGTGACGTAGATGAGCTCACTCTCCTAAACTCTTGCCAGTGTATACCTGCATCGTTCCGCGCTGGCGCATGCAGGAATGGTATGCTAGCCACCAATCCCCCTGGCGACCCAGACACAGGACGAAACTCGGGATGGAGAGGGAAAGAGGATGCGACTGGAACCGCATCAATCGCCGCCGGCCAAGACCTCTCACGAGGACTGTGTCATTGCCAACTCGAATCGTGCCATCAAGTCTGGCCCGAAGCATATCATACCTCGAGATCGATGAGAAACCTGTTGATGCCCCCGACTTGATCCTATCACTGACACAATGACCCACTATCTGCTCGCGCGCGAGCTGCGCGGCGATCCGGCCTTGCCGGCGAGTAGCCCACACAACAACAACAACCACCTCCATCCGCTCGGCCAGCAACGCGAGGGGCTCGTGCGCGTCCCGTCCATGGGGAGCTTTGCGGTTGCGCGCTCGCTGTCGTCCCAGCTCAAGCTCGACCATTTTGAGATCCGCAGCATCAATGACCACGACAGCTGGTATGGGCGGAGCGCGAACCCCAGCCCAAGCCCGAGCATCATGTCGTCGCACTCGGAAGAGGGGGGTGACGAAACACCCGAAGAGAAGTACTACTCGAACGAGAAGGAGTCGACCGACGGAGTCAGGGGGGAGGATGGCCTGCCGGAGGACGGGTCGCCTGACGGCGCCGTCCCCGATGGTGTTCTGACGGGTGCCCGCCTCGCACTCGTGTTCATCGCTCTGCTGCTCTGCACATTCATGTTCTCGCTTGACCAGTCCATTGTCGCCACAGCCATCCCGCGCATCGTCTCGGACTTTAACAGCTTTGCCGCTGTCGCATGGCTCATCACTGCCTACTTCGTGGGTCTTGTTTGGACACCGCTAACGCCAGCTCACGCAATGCGGCTTCATCCTGCTCGTCGGGCAGCTCTTGACGGTTATCAAGGCCAAGTGGGTGCTCCTCGGCGCCGTTTTCTTCTTTGAGCTCGGCTCTCTCCTCTGTGCTCTCGCAAATGGCATGACGTTCCTTATCGTCGCGCGTGCAATCCAGGGCATCGGCGCTGCCGGCCTCTTCGTCGCCATCATGGCAACAATTGCGGTCGTCACAACCGTCGAGAAGCGCTCCGCATTCATGGCCGGCTTTGGGTTTGCGTTTGTGATTTCCTCCGTTGTCGGGCCCCTCCTCGGCGGTGTCTTCACCGAGCACCTGAGCTGGCGCTGGTGCTTCTGGATCAACCTTCCAATTGGCGCTGTGGCGACCCTCCTCGTCATCTTCCTTCTGCCCGCCCGCCCGCCTGACCGCACCCACGAGTTCCAGAAGACTGGCTGGGCCGGCTTCTTCCAGATGGACTGGCTAGGCTGTGGCCTCTCTCTCGCCATGGTCACATGCCTCCTTATCGCCCTGCAGTGGGGCGGCAACGACTACCCGTGGGGTAACTGGCGCATCATCCTCCTCTTCACCCTCAGCGCTGTTCTCACCATCACCTTCTTCGCCTGGGAGCACAAGCTTGGCAAATACGCTCTCATCCCGCCCGGTATCCTGCGCAACCGCACCGTCGTCGCGGCCTCGGGCACCAGCTGGATGATCATGATGGGCCTCTTGGGCGGCACGTACCAGCTCCCGCTGTATTACCAGGCCTCCAAGCTTCACTCGGCGCAGCAGTCCGGCATCGATATCATCCCCTTTATGGTCGTCGTGTGTGTCGGCATCTTCATCTCGAGCGGCTTCGTCACCAAGTTTGGATATTACTACCCGTTCTTCTTCATCGGCCCACCTATCGCGGCCGTCGGCTTCGGCATGCTCTACACCGTGACTGAGACGACGCAGAATAAATATGTTATCGCGTGGCAGGTCCTCTCTGGTCTCGGCATCGGCCTCACCTTCCAGAACATCATCCTATCAGTTCAGGCCGAGTATGCGCGCAAGCCAGCCCTCCTGCCTCAAGCGACCGGCGTCCTCTCGTTCTTCCAGCTGACCGGCGCCGCCGTCGGCGTGGGCATCATCAACACTGTCCAGTCCGTCTACCTGAACGATTATCTGCGCAAGTACGCGCCGCTCGCCCCGTTCCAGCTCGTGCGCCAGTCCACGACCATCATCCCCATGCTGCCCGAAATCATGCGGCCAGGCGTCATCAAGGCCTACACCTTGGCCATCAGCAAGTCGTACCTGCCCATGATTGTGGCCATGGGCCTCGCCTTCTGCTTTGGCGCTTTCATCCGCAGCCACAACATGCTCAAGATCGGCATTCCAGGAGCTGGCGGGCTGGCGTGAGGACAATGTCAGAAGCGGACAGCAGACAGCAGCACTACACTCATTTAGACTGGCACGCCGGACATCGACTCAATGTATTATTTGCGCATGTAAAGCTTGAGGCTCCAGTAGAGAAAACAGGAGTTAGGCCGGGGGTCAGGCGATGAGTGTAGAGGGTGGCACGCGGCCGTCAGGTCCACACTTATGGGGCTGGCGCGGGCTCTAGAGAAGAAGGCAGGCCAGGTGGAGCCTCACCGTTGTCATGCACCACACCAACTGAAAGGCTTGAGGCCGGTCAGAAGTCGCAAGCCATATTCCCAATACGGGGGCTGGTAATCCCCGCCAGCGTCCGCGGCATTCCAGACATGTCTCTCCCATAGCGTCCCGAGCTGAACAGTTGGCACACCGTGGGCCGAGTCATTGTCGAGACTGGAAGCTCCATGCAGCTAGCTAGCAGTGGCACAGTATCCGCCACTCGGGGCAAGGAGAATCACGTGACGCCACGCCAGCCCCACGTGCATCGGCCCTTTCGGCAGACCATCGGGAGCATTTCAGGCGCTTCATCGGCGAAACTCGGGTTGCGGTCGTCATCCGGCCAGGAGCGGTTGCGCCAATGAGCGTGGGGCCAATTCCAAGTCTCCCACCGTAGCCCGCGGCAGCACCCCACACCGAGCTTTGGTGCCAAACGCCAACGATCTCAACGTCCACTCCCCACTCCGCCGCCATGCTCGTCGCCCGTCCGTCTCTTCTCCGCGCCGTCGGCACTGGTGCGTCTGCCTCTGCGTCCCGCTCTTCCATCCCAAGGAGCGAGGCTCGGGCTCGCTGTCCATTCCCGAGCGTTGACTAACCCCAGCCCCCGCCCTCCGCGCGACCGGGCTCGCCCCCCGCGTTGCCCGCGCCGTCATGGGCCGCCGCAGCGTCCAGACCGAGAGCATCAAGCCCCTCGAGGAGTTCAAGATCCTGAACGCGCAGCGCGAGCACCGGCCGTGCTCGCCTGACCTCGCCATCTACCAGCCCCAGCTGACATGGGTCCTCTCCTCCCTGCACCGTCTGACTGGTATCGCCGTTGCGGGCGTGTTCTACGTCGGTGCGCTCGCGTTCGCGGTCCACCCCTGGTTCCCGGCTATGGACTCGACGCACGCGGTCGAGTTTGTGCACAACCTCCCCGCATGGGCTAAGGTGACGGGCAAGCTGCTTCTCGCCGCGCCCCTGTCGTTCCACACCTTCAACGGTGTTCGCCACCTCATGTGGGACGTTGGAAAGGGTGAGTGTAGAGATGGAGCGAGTGGAGCAGGGTGGAGAGGGAGGGATGCGGCGGAGGTGATGGGTTGGGCGCGAATGCGGCCTACTGCCACCTTGAGCGTTTGTCAAGCACGCATTGCGATCATAGTGCGCTGCTTGCGAGCAGGGTTTAGTGGCAGTGCGCCGCTCCGCGCTGTCAACATACCCCGTGTCTCTCTCGAGGCCCCACTCTGCTACCAGAGTGTAGCACAAGCTGACGCCAGGCCTCACCCTCAACGGCGTCTACAAGTCGGGCTACGCCGTCCTTGCCGCCACGGCTATCTCGACCATTTACCTCGCGTTCTTCGTGTAAACGAAAAGGTAGACTTTGTAACGGTAGCGGAGATGCGATACGACATGAAGCCACTGGGGCCAGGTGCGAGAGCTGGGGTGCGTGTGTGGCAACTGGTATTCTGAGAGGCGTGTGGCATGTCCGAGAGGGGCCATATGTGTCGTGTGAGAGTGCATGAAGGCAGTGCATGCTGCTGGGCAGTTGTGTCGAGTGCATGAGAGGCCAGATGTCCAGGTCCTGCAGTCCGACGTGCTATGTGATACATGTCTAGCGGAACCACGCATTAACACCGACTCCCACGCTCTCGCCCTCCGCCGAATGCCACCACCCCGGCGGGATGAGCACGGAGTCGCCAGCCGCCAAGCGGACCTCACACGCGCCCTCGCGTGCAAACGCGTCTCTCAACAACGCGCGCATCTCCTCCCTCTCCTTCGGGCCGACATCCTCCCCCTCTCCCTCTCCCCCTCCCTCGCCCAGAATACGGCGCACGCTAATCGGCACACTGGCCGTGTTTGCGCGCACGGCGCTCGTCTGAAACTCAACCTCCGGCGGGAGGAGATGGAACACCTTTTTCCCCACGACCTGGGTATACAGCCCAACATTCGGGTCGCGGTGGAACGGCGTGAAGCAGCGCGCCGGCCCGACCCACAGCGTGCGCCCGTACACATCCCCTCTCGGCCCAACGTAGTGTTCCAGGGGGGGCAACAACCTCCGCAGCCCAGGTAGGTCGAGGAGCGGCGCCTGCGCGAGGTATCCGGCCGGAACGGCGGCGGGGCTGGAGGCCGGTATCCGGCCGAGCACGAACGCGTCGAGGAACAGGCCTGCCTGTATCAGCCGAGACTAGATTAGACTCACCGAAACCCATCGTGACCCGGTGCCACGCTGGGTCCGTGTATCCGCGTCCGCGTGGGGCGAGCTCGACGTCGACGGCCGTGTTCTCTCCGACGTCGGTGCGGAGCGTGCCCAAGTCGTCCGCGTCCCACTGAGGCAGCGACCACGCTATCCCAGGGAGGCGGAGGGGACCGCCGCTCGCGGCGACGTGCGCACGCAGCGCCGCAGCAGGCATGTTGGCTATGGTCGGCGCGGCGCGGATACGCATGATATGGACAAGTGCGAATGATCTCGGTGGAGGTTGACGGGAACTGCACTGCGTCATCGATATTCCATTCTCCATGTCACTCACGCAGGACCAAGCACGCGCGCTCTGGGACGCAGGCGGCTTTGCTGTGCTCACCGGCCTCGCACCCGGCTCAGAGGTCGGCTTGGACGGCTCGTACGCACCCCTACCCGCTGACGGAGCTGACCCAAGGGTGCACGCCACCGCCGCGTTTGCGGGATACAAGTTCGTGCCGCCGGGCGTGCATGCGCTCGTATGGAGCCGCGAGGCCGAGGCTGAGAGCGAGCGCGAGGGCGGGGGTGCGAGTGGGCCACTCCCCCTCCGGACCGCACTCGTCAAGCAGTGGGCACCGCGCGAACGCGTCGCCCTCGACGCCGACGGCGGCACGAGAAGCATCGGCGAGGCCGAGCTGCGCGCGCTCGACCCGCACCTCGCGCCGTTCCCGTTCGCTCGCCTCGATGACTGGAAGGCGCTCGCGGCACCGATCAGCGCCGCGGTGCTGCAGGACGCCCTCCCCGGAGTCGTGGACAGTCTCACTCCTGTCGAGGGCGATGTGGACGAGGTGGACGAGGTGCTCCGGCGGCGGAAGGGGGCGGACGGCATGGAGGTCGGGGAGAGCGAGACGGCCGCGAAGCCGGAGCGCATCCGCCTGCCCATGTTCGATCTCAAGCGCTCATGGCGGCCCGGCGCGACAGGCGACGAGGTGACGCGCTGGTCGCGCGACAAGAGCGACCTGTGGGCCCGCATGAGCGCGCGTTACGGCGGTGCGTCTGATTCTCCACTCGGCTAGGCCATCTCTTTGCTGACACCAGGTCCATCCGCGCTGGTCGGGTACACGGCGCTCGCGTTCGTCCTCGTCACACAGGTGTGGAACGCGCCGTCGCTCTCAGCCTATCGCCGCCTCGTTGCGCTGCAGTGCCGCGCACACACCGCGCTCGCTGAACCTGAATGCTTCCCCGACGCGTTCCCCACGGCGCGCGACGCAGGCGAGGCGCGCGTGGCGGCGCTCGCATTCGTCGACCTCATCGCAGCGCAGATTGCCAGCCTGCCCGCCCAGGCTTTTGATGTCGAGCTCCCCGACCTCGACGTGTTTTACCAGGAAGAGATTGAGGCGCTGCGGCGCGGACTTGGCGCTGCGCTTGCTGTGCGCGAGTGGTGGGGCCTGGCGCGCCGGGCCCAGGGTAGCTGGACGCGGCTGCGGGCTGTGGGGAGGGAGCGGGGCTGGGAGATTCGCCCGCTGCCACAGGGCGACGAGGAGGAGGACGAGGAGGGCGAGGATGCACCTGTCGTCGTCGAGACGTAGACAGTGTTGCTGCATGTATATCTAGGTCTAGCTCTACATCTATCTAGGTTGGCCCTACACGTACATTTAGGTCTAGCCCTACACGTACATCCAGGTCTAACTCTACATGTACTGTATATCTTGCTCTTACATCATCTAGGCCAGCTCATAGCAGCCACGGGATGATGGCCTTGCGTTCGGGCGGGTACGCAAACGTGCGCTGGTACCATGCGTGTCCGCGAAGGGCGCGTGGCAGCATGCTAGTAACTTCGACGAGGACGAACGCCCACGGCGCCGCGAAGAGGGCGCGCGGCCAAGCCCCCTCCGGGACGAGGTGTGTGAATGACTCTGGCAGGCCGAGCGAGGTGAGGGCTGGCACGGCGACGAGGACGCCGGGCGCCGCGGCGATGGCGAAGCCGGTCCACTCCAGCCTGACGTCAGCGGAGAGGTGGCGCTCACTATTCGCACAAGTTGTTGGGAAAGGCTCACCATTCACAGAGGTAGTTGGGAAAGGAGACGAGCGCGAACAGGCCCCCGCGAGGCACGCGGTACTTGCCGCTCTTGTCTGTTGGTCCGTCTGCTGCGCCTGAGACGAGGCGCTGGGCCGGCGGCCGCCGGAGGTCGTGCAGGATCTCGTCATGGTAGACTGTGTCAGTGGGCTCTTGATGGGGTTGGGGGTTGGGGTGGGGGACCAAGAGACATACTGTTGCCCAAGAAGCCGACGGCCCACAGCGCCATGCCGGCCCAGAACGTCGGCCCGTCCGGGGGCGGAAAAGCGGGGAGCGACAGACCCAGCAGACTGGCATTGAGGCCGTTGAACACGAGCGCAGCGGCCACCACGACGAGGTGCAATGGCGCACGCCGTGGCGCGAGCAGCAGCGGGCTGATGAGCGCGCGGTGAGCGTAGTGCGTGAGGTATGCCGCTGCGAGGGTTCGCGCGCGCGGTGTCAGCGCGCCGTAGTCGAGGTTGAGGCAGAAGACGAGGGGCTAGGGTTAGTCACTGATGTCTAGCCGGGTCAGACGTACCGCCACGAGCTCCATTACGGCCCAGGCCGCGTTGCCGGGCAGGTTGAGGATGGAACGGATGGCGAACTTGCCGAAGGGGGCGTCGAGGAGCCAGAGGGTTATGGGGGCATGGATGGGGAAGATGTGGAAGGCGAGGAGGAGGGCGTAGAAGCGCCCGGGCGGGGGGTCGGACGGGGGGGTAGGAGCGAGCATGCTCGTCGACAAGAATGCAAAATGCTGGCTTGCTACATTTATTCCGCGCAACAACATCGGACGATGCCAGGGTTCGCCCTGGGGCCCTGCCGGGACCATGTATCCGGGCTTCCGACTGTGTTTGCATGTTTGTTTCGTTTCTGCTTGTGCAGTACCACTTCGCTTGACTCCTACAACTATGTGTGACTTGTCACTCTTCACTACGGTCCACGTCCGCTCACCGGCCCAGCGTGCGGTCGAGGTTGAACGCGGCCGAGATGAGCGTCACATGCGTAAACGCCTGGGGCGTGTTCCCCAGCCCCTCCCCGCCCGGGCTGATCTCCTCCGAGTACAGGTTGACGTGGTTGCCGTACCCCAGGAACTCGATAAACATGTTCACCGCCAGGGAGAGGTATTTGCGGTCGTACTCGCCGACGCGAGTGAGCGCCTCGACGCACCACAGCGTGCAGAGCGAAAACGCGCCCTCTGCGCCGCCGATCCCGTCGTCGGCCTTGGTCACGTCGTACCGGAAGATGCTGCAGTTGACGCACAGCCCGCCCTTCTCGGGTCTTTGTCAGTGTGGTCTGGGGACACGCACGATTTGAGGATCTGGTCCAGGGTCGACTTGAAGCGCGGGTCCGCGCCGTTCGAGAAGAAGACGAGCGGCATGATCACTGTGTTAGCTTTGTGGCGTCCGACTCACGTTGAGCCGAGTCGAGGACGTCGTTCTCCTCGTACGACTGTCCGTAGTAGCCGCGCTCTTGGTTGAACGCGCGTCTCTCGATCTCCTCATACAGCCAGTCGCGCGTTGCCATCCAGATTGCCCGGTTGGGGCACGGGAGGCTGCGCTTTTCGGCGAGGCGCAGACCGCGGTCGAGCGCGACCCACATCATCACCTTGGAGTACGTGTAGTGCTTGACCTCGCCGCGCGGTTCCCTGGCATCAGTCGGCACTGGACGAGGCATACCAGATAGACAGATCCTTCTTGTCGACCATGGTGACGACGTAGTCGACGACCTGGCGCACCGCGACCCACGAGTCCCACGCCTGGTGTCAGACAGATCGCAGGCGACTCACGAGGGGCTGACAGAACTTTTGCGCGAGGTAGATGCTGTCCATGAGTTCGCCGTAGATGTCCTGCCGTTAGCGAGGCCAACCCCAGCTCACCAGCTGTAGGTGGTCCGCCGCGCCGTTGCCGATCCGCACAGGCTTGCTGCCTCTGTGCCCGTCGAGGTGGTTAAGCTCCACCTCGGGCACGTCCCTGCCTCCGTGGATCGTGTACATACTTCCGTCAACACGGCCCTCACACAACTTGCATCTGCAGTGACCCGTCGGAGCTGCAGTCCTTGAGGCGGGCGAGAATGAACTTGACGAACGCGTTCGCCCTGCCGTCAGCCGCGCCAGCACTCACTCACTCGTCCTTGAAACCGAGCCGGATGAACGCGTAGATTGTAAAGCTCGTATCGCGGATCCACGTGTATCGGTAGTCCCTAGCCTCAGCTCTCAGCCGAGCAAAGCACCTCACCAGTTCCGCACACCTCCAATATACTCGGGCAGCGAGAACGTGGGCGCGGCGACAATGGCCCCCGTCTCCTCGAATACAAGCATCTTGCTGCCGTCAGCCCCTCCCCTTCACCCCTCACAGTGTCAGCGCGGAGCGGCGGACAGCCTCCCGCCACCGGCCGGTGTACGTGCACCGCTCAATCCAAGTCATCCAGTACTCCCTCGCGTCCTCCATCATGCGCTCAAGCAGCGCCCGAGACATGATAGGATTGTCGCGCGGCCGCAGGAGGTGAGCGGCCTCGCGCAGCTGCGTGCGCGTGATCCCCGCTGCACGAGCCTTGTCAAAGTCAATGGCATCCCGCGCTCCAAACCAGTGCGTTCCCCGGTCCGGGCCTGCCGGCGCCTCGCGGAGGACAAAGTACACGACCTGGCTCTCCGTCAGCGTAAAGTCGGCGACGGCCGCGGGCCCAGGCATCTCGCGGTGTGCGAGCGTCTCAATCCGGATATCGACTTTGGGTGGCGCGTCCGTGCCGTCGTGGACGCAGAGGTGGCGTAGGTCGAGTGTGAGCCCGGGGCTGCTGAAGACGATCTTGGTCTTTGGCGCTAGGCCCTCGGCGGAATCGTCCTCCGCGATCTGCGTTAGCGCGCACGCGTACGCGCACGACTCACCTCCGCGGTGTGCGCGTCGCGCGCGTAGTTGAAGGCCGGCGCGCATTCCATGCGGTACGACACCGTGCCGTGGGTACACTCCACCTTGCGAATGAGCCAGGGGAGGGCAGCTCGGTCCTGCGTTCCGCTCCGGTTCGCACCTTTTGGGAGGAGCAAGTCGGTGACGAGGCCCACGCTCGACTCGGACAAGAACTTGGTGTGCAGGATGTTGGTGTTGGGGCTGTAGTGCTGTTTCCTGCTGTCAGCGGGGGCCGTGCTCTTGCTCGCCGCTGGCCGTGCCCGCAGGCTGGCAGTGAGGCAGTGAGGAAGTGAGCAGAGACAGTGCAGAGGACACGCACGGACGGAACTCTGACGTCGGCGTGATGAAGAAGTGTCCGCCCTTGTTCGCGTCGACGATGCGCGCAAACACGCTCGGCGAGTCAAAGTACGGCATGCACATGCTCTCGATCGAGCCGTCGATGCTGACGCACGCAGCCGTCTGGTGTGAGCTAGGTGAGCTGGGCGAGCTGAGCTGTGCAGCTCCGAGCACGGCCTACGCGCAGGTTTCCGATGAGGGCGTAGTCCTGTTGTCAGCGCGACCACCAAGGGGACGGACGGCGATGGCGGAGATGCGCCGGCCCGCGCTATCGTAGTGTTCGGCGGGGCGTTGGCAGGACATGGTGTAGGGATGTGGGGTGCTGGTTCGGCTGGTAGTCTGGCTGGCAGGTCGACTGGGATGCGATTCACCGGGTGGTGGCACCAAGTCGGCAGGCATCTGTCTGAGCAATCAAGGTCACGCTGGACGATTATGAGTTCTGTGGAGGCCGAAGAATGAGCTCGGCGAGGCGCTGCTGCTCGCAATTAACGCGGCGATCAGTGGCGCCTTGGCTGTCCGCTTGACGTCATGGGTGACGTCCATTCCTGAGAGAACTGTTGCCACGTGCCGTTCTCATGTTCATGTACGTTGCCGTGGCAGAGTGACAAAGTGGCAGTGGCGCAGTGTTGCGAGCGATGCAGCGGAGACAAGGAGAAGATCAGTTGGGCCAGTGGACTCGCCAGGACTAGTTTGTCCTCGGCATGTTGGAGAAACGGTCGACATATACCATGATAACGTCGTGGCCAGTGCCGGTCTTAGGTGGCTTGACGATCGCTCAACGAACCATGAGCGTAGCGGTTCGTCGGCAGGGGTTAGAAGTGGGAGATGGCAGTGGTGCTCGTATGTCCCGGGCTTTGTTTTGTTGACAAGTGATACAGCCGCGAACGTACCGTACTGGCCAAGGAAGGAAGGCATGACACACCAGTTGAAGTCTGGAGCGATCAGTCCGAACGTGCGGTCTTGACCTCGGTGTCCCGCTAGTGGCCGGTAGTGTTCTCAGCCTGCCGCACGATGTCCAACTTGGTCTTGTCAGCAGATGGATGTCGTACAGTACACTCCCCAAGCAACAACATCTCGGTGCAGTCTGCGACTCGATTCATTCGTATATCTAAGGGCTAGTCCATTGTATATTCAGCTACATTCAGCATGCGGCTCGGAGCTTGCCCCGCTTAGTAGTTGTCCTGGCCGCCGCCGTAGCCGCCCTGGCCCTGCTGGCCACCGTAGCCGCCACTCTGCTGCTGGCGGCCGCCCGAGCCGTACGAGTCGTTGCCTGAGCCACCGAGGCGGCCGCTCGAGCCGTAGCTGTCGTTGTCGCGGCCCGAGGAGCCATAACTGTCGTTGTCGCGGCCCGAGGAGCCATAACTGTCGTTGTCGCGACCCGAGGAGCCGAAGCCGCCACCGCCACTGGACTGGTTGCCAGAGCCGTAGCTGTCATTGTCGCGGCCAGACGAGCCGTAGCTGTCATTGCCGCTGCCACCAAGGCCACCCTGCTGACGGCCCGAGGAGCCGTAGCTGTCGTTGTCACGACCAGAGGAACCGTAGCCACCGCCGCCGCCGGACTGGTTACCAGAGCCGTAGCTATCGTTGCCAGACTGGCCGTAGCCACCCTGGCCGCCGCTGGACTGGTTGCCAGAGGAGCCGTAGCTGTCGTTGTCGCGGCCCGAGGAGCCGAAGCCGCCGCCGCCGCCGCCGCCGGACTGGTTACCAGAGCCGTAGCTATCGTTGCCAGACTGGCCGTAGCCACCCTGGCCGCCGCTGGACTGGTTGCCAGAGGAGCCGTAGCTGTCGTTGTCGCGGCCCGAGGAGCCGAAGCCGCCGCCGCCGCCGCCGCCGGACTGGTTACCAGAACCGTAGCTATCGTTGCCAGACTGGCCGTAGCCACCCTGGCCGCCGCTCGACTGGTTGCCGCCGTACTAGACTCAGCGGAGGTCTATGGAGGGTAGGAACGTAGAGGGAGCAGAGAAGGGCTGAGGGAAGGCAAGGTGAAACTTACGCTGCCCTGTTGCTGGCCCTGCTGCTGGCCCTGCTGGAACTCGTCGACAGTGTTCTTGATCTTGTCAAGGAGCTGGTGTGAGGGGTGTCTCCCAAGACTAAACTCACGCCGGACATGTTTGCTAGTAGAGTGTTTGTTTGGTTGGGTGTGAGGAAGAGGAAGAGAGCGGATATGATGACGTTGAGCTAGCGCGATGGGGATTATATGTGCGTGTGAAGGAGGGAAGGAGTGGGGGAAGGTGCCAGCTAGCTGTCTTTGTTAGATGGTTGGTGTTGTCATCGTCATACAGTACCTCCACGTGCGGCATCTGCCACACTCGTGGGGACTCGGGATGCCCAAGCTCGGTCGCGCTGGCCCGGCAGAGGCCAGACCAGGCCGGGAAGGCTTGGAATAGCCCGGGTGCTGCGCTTGATCGAGTCTGCACCCAAGTATAGCCTAGGTGCCGATGGGCAGCAACGTGTGCGTGCTTGGCCAAAGGCGAGATATGACGCAGGGTTGCCGATCGCGTCTCATGCCGCTACCGCTTCACCCATGCTTGTACCTGAAGCAAGCAGGCAGGTCTCACTCAATTGCCTGCCTCGCCTCCTTGGCCGCGGTTTCCCTAGAGCGCATGGATGGACAGGCGAGTGTGCAAACGTGCCGTCGGCAAGCGACAGGCAGGCAGGCAAGCCCTGTAACGCTAGTGACGGTCGCTGCGTTAGATTGACAATGTTGCCTCGGTTCGTTGTCTCGTCTCGAGCCTCAGTCAGAGGGGTGAGTCCTGGAGCTAGAGTCCTATCGAGTCCTGATGTCGTGCGCAGCAGACCGCACAGTTGCGGAAAGAGATGCGGCAAAACAAAGCGCGTCATACGTGACGCGTGGTGACGTCGCAAACGCAGGCACTGTAATCAAAGGCCATCCAAGACCAGCGCTCGATCACCCCGCGGACGCTCATGTGCCCCATGCATGGCCATGTCATGGTCATGGCACGCACGCGCACGGGCAAGACACGTTTCTTCCCGGCTCATTTCATCAAGACCCGTCTCAGCGTATCGGGCGGATACATCAATGGCAATACTTTGTCTCAGCCTCGGCGTTTAAACGCGCAATCATGCCCCAGTGTCGTCCTCGGTCCACACCCGCCCCGTCACGTGCTCTCTGTACCATTCCCACTCGGGCCAACATCAGAGCACAAGAGCACATAACATCCTTATAATAGTATATAGTCTAGCTGTGCCTGTACAACCATCCAAGAGCCAAGATATATCAACAGACCAGGCCGCACGCCCCACGCCAGCCTGGCACACCCAGTAATGATACAAACAACACTCCCACGCGTCGGGGGGTTGGGGGATCCGGTCGCCCAAGCATCCACTCAAGGCCCCAGGTCAAGGGCCCCCTCGGGCGGATCCAGGAGCCTCATGTCAAGGAGACATGGCAAACATTGTTCCCGGCGACTTGCCACCCTCGGACGTGGGAGGTGTAGGCGTTTGGGTGATCGGCATGGGCTTGGCTGGGTTCGGGTGCGTCGAACGCCGCTCCACGAGACGCGCCTCGGGATCTTCAAAGCCGCCCTGGAAGCCAAACTCGCACACCTCGGCGTTTCGCCATCTCTGAACAGTCAACATGGACACATGACGAAATGTCCTGGGACGGAACATGGAACCCAACGCGTGTACGCGCCGTGTTCTCATGTCCCATCTGCGATTCGACTCACCCTTGACGAATGGTGCCCGTCGACAATGTAGCGCAGAATATCACCGTGCGCAACCACTGCGGGTCAGTTGCTGAAAACCAAACGGCGAAATCGCCCCAAGCATGCAGCAAACCAAACTGCGGCCAAGGCAATACCAAAAGCGCGACGAGTCGCACCTGTCGGCATGCCAAACCAAGTCGCAAGTGCCAAATGAGGATAAGGAGCATGCCAAATGGCACAGTGGAGGCCCTGGACGCACGCGGCGGCTCTGGCATAGAGGAGCGCCGATCTTGCGCTCGAGTGGAACGTGATTGGCTCGTGCGTGCCATTGCCGCACGCACCCAAACGCCTCGCACTCGCAGCCACGACTCGAGGCCCAGAACAAATTTTTGCTACTCACAGACAATCTCTTCCTCTGGGCGATCCCGGAGCCACTTTCTAACCAGCGCCGCACGCTCGGCCGCGCGCTCCGGGTCAAAGATGCCCTGCTTGGACGCGTAATCGGGCGAGAGGCCAGTAAAGTCAAGGCTCGAGAACATGCCATCCATCGACGAGGCCAACTCCTCGCGCGGGTGCAAAGGTGTATCGCATGGGAGGCTGATGTTAGCTGGCTGGGGCAGCAGTGATGGGGTGGGAGCCTGGAGATTGGGGAAAAATTGAGGTCACCTCGGCTCAGGCACGAGGAGCCATCCTCACAGGCCCCTCATCTCTCACCCGAGAGTTCCACCCGGTGGCGTGATGATGACTCACTCTTCGACCTCTTGCGCAATGTCAAGCAGGACGACCTTCTTGCCCTCCGACTCGAGCCTGCGCTTGAGCTCGGGGAATGCAATGAGTGTCGTCTCCATTGTGCGGCGGAGCTGGGATCAGCGGACGCTTGAGATGAAACCGTACTGGGGACGAGACGAGGAGTTGGGCAGTTCCCTGGAGGCTGCCAATCGTTTCGTCTTGCAGACGAGTGGCCTGACGGCGTCCAACAGGTGTTAATGATGGATCGAGAACTGAGGTTAGGATGTGTGCTTGGTAATGCATTTGAATGCATGTAGATTGACGTACTGGACCAGTCACTGAACACACTGTAGATGTCAGCTGTGTGATCATGTTGTTGTGTGATCGTCGCGTGCGCCATGTAACACGGAATTGAGTGGCGGGGTACGCGTCGACTAGACTCACTTGTGTTCAGCTTGTGCGTGACGCACAAGGAAGATGCGTTTGGTGGTCGGGCTGTGCGACATGTCTGCGTGGTGCAGGCGGTGCGTGTCGTAGACGCTCGATGGGAGGGGGGAATCAAGGACAAGAGGGGGGATGTTGTGTTGGGAGGTAAGAGAGTGCGGGCAAGGTGCGTCTGGGTATGTATCATACATGGCCTCGTCTCTGTGGAGCGTCAGTGAGGGCGTAGGGCGTCATGGCCGCGGGGCAAAGTTGACCGCCGCATTGCTTGTCCCACTTTGCGTGATAGGGTTGCTAGGGTAATCCACTTCGGACTGGGATTCGTAACCGAATCTAGTCGACAGACTGGGCATATCCGACAAAGTGCCTGTTTGCTCTTTTGCTTCCGCTATGGCCCTACTTAGCCGGCGGTCCGGACCCGGGAGCAGCGCCTTCCCCGGCTCGTATCTTTGCCGAGCAAGTTTAATTCCGCTCCTCACCCGGGTTCGTTCCGTTCCAGTCTCTTACGGAGCTCCATCGTGTCATGATCCGACGACTTGAATTCAACCAAATGACTTTGAAACCAAATAGTCCGCCCACTTGAACGGAATACCAACTTTGCCACGTGGCTACCTAACCCCAGCTCAACAATCAGTTAATCAACAATCTCTGCCCGCAATCACAGTGCGCTGACCCGGGTTCACGTTTCCCCCCGATCACGCATCGCCGGCCTCAACCCTCTATCTCCTCCCCCGCCCGCCATCACATCACATCCACGTCCGTCCCCAGCTGCCGATTCCTACCTCTCATCGTTGCACGTCAATTACCTGGCGGCAGCATCCTCAGGGGATGCGACCATGCAAGCCCCAGGCGCTGACCACCTCCCTTCCCTAGCCCACTTCGTAATCTTCAACCCCACACTTGCGCGTAGACCTCCTAAAAACAAAGAGGAAGATGCCGCAGTTTCCGGCTCCGTCCCAGAACGGGACTCGCTCGAGGAGCGCGACCGCGACCTCGAGGACGACCTCCGCGAGGCCGCTCAGATAGTCTTCTACACCGCTCGT
The DNA here is from genome assembly GCA_030805415.1 of Cutaneotrichosporon spelunceum. Classification (NCBI taxonomy): domain Eukaryota; kingdom Fungi; phylum Basidiomycota; class Tremellomycetes; order Trichosporonales; family Trichosporonaceae; genus Cutaneotrichosporon; species Cutaneotrichosporon spelunceum. The sequence goes on from BTCM01000001.1 coordinate 1,319,515, forward strand.
GAAGCCGGAGGTGTCAGCCGCGACCGCATGCTCAGGCAGGTTGGCCTCACCAAAGGCCTCATGGGGTTTGCCGAGTGAGCCTGAACCTAGACCAGAGAGCCAAGAGCCAAGTCGCCGCTGTCGGACAATGACTGATCTGCAGCATGGTAGTTGTCGATGCCACGGCCGAGGCCGATACAGACGCCCCCGTTTACTGGGCCATCCACGCGCAGCACCAGCGCTTGCTCGTTTACTCACCCGAACCTGACTGGTTCATCTATATTGTGTGCTCGGCCTCATTCCGAAACTGACGCAAGAATATCTCACTGCCACGCGACAAGGACAAAGATGCAAAGGACAAGGACACCCCGGCTCCTCCGCCCCCGCTCTCTGATAGCATGCTCGTCGAGGGCCTGCGGCGAGGGTATGACGATTTCTGCGTGCGTTTCTTACACGCCCTCGGCAATCTTCCATTCCTCTGACGGCAGTTGCTTCACGCATCGCTCGAGTCCCACCTCCCACCTACACCCTCGGGTTCGTCCCTCATCGAGCGCTACTGGACGCGCTTCGCATTCGGCTTCGAGACAGCGTATCTGAACCCCGGGCCGGCATATCCGCTGCAGGCATGGCTCGGCGGCTGGCCCGCAGAGCTAAACGACGCTGCGCTGAGCGATGCTCTGGTTGAGTTTGCTGAGGAAGATAAGGGCGCCGGCCTCGTCTCTCCAAAGAGACCGCTCATGGTCACTGCCCCTGCGTCGAGGGGTCGCGAGGGCGAAGCGCTGATGCGCTACCTTCTCGGACGCCTGGTCGCACTCCCGCCGGTGCCAGCGCCCAAACCAGAGCGGCTCCACCTCGGTTTCAAGTTTGGTAGAAGAACGCCGGTATCATTGAACAAGGATGTGCTCAAGGTGGCCGAAGCGAACTCGGAACCGCGCAAGACGTCGTGGGGCCTTGCGTCTCCACTATCGTGGGTTGGCTTTGCGGCGTCGGCACCTGCGTCCCGGACAGCTACGCCCTTGGCAGTCCCGAAACCAGCGCCCACTGCTGCCACCCCGTCGGGGCTGAGCAGGAGCGTGGACGAAAAATCTAAACCTGAGCGCGCTACGCCCAGACCCACTGGCGCCACACACAAGCCCCGCTGGCACAATCTAGGTGTCTCATTCGGCGATGCTGTTGGCAATGTCGGCGCTGTGTTTGGGATATCGTCATCACCCAAGATGGAGAGCAGGCTCAGCCAGGAGGTTGGGCAGAGTGGAACTGGGACTGCGACGCCAGCCCAGAGTGAGTCGAGTGAGACGGCGCAAGGCGAGGAGAAGGGTGATGAGGACGCCAAGGGACGGGCTGTTGAAAGTGCGGAAGCCAAGCCGGCCGAGAGCAACTCTATTGGAACGGGGAGTGAGGAGAAGGAGGCCAAAGCCAAAGAGGCCAATAAGGTCGCGACGGATGGGCCTGAAGCTCAGCCTGAAGAACATCCACAATCAACCGGGGGTGGGGAAGCCGAGTCAGAGGCCACGGCGGGCGCCACGCTGTCCGAGGACAAGGGGGCCTCAGCAGTACCGTCTCCCCAGCTCACACCTGCTGCTGCCGAAGACCACCCCGCCGGCATCGCGGCAACGCCTCTGCAGACCACGCCGGACGACACGCGGACGTCAACGCCTGTCATGGCGCCAGCCGAACTGCCAGTGGAGCTGCCACTGGAGCCTATGACCGAGCAGACAGTGGACGCAGGCGAGGCGCCGTTGTGCGCGGCCGACATCTCCCAACCTACCCGGCCCCGCTCCTGCTCCCTCGTTCCGGGCCTGGACGACCGAGCGTCTGTCACGGGCTCACAGGCGTCTGTCGCGGACCTCGACGCCGCGATTCATTCCGACGTGGAGATGTCGTGGGAGAGCCGTATCATCTACCTTGAGGGCCAACGGCGACGGTTATTCTGGATCATTGTGGGTTTTCATCAGACAGTAGCTAACGCCAGCGCGACCGTACCCTGCTCTTCGTCATCCGCTCGCATGACAAGGACGACGAGGGGAGAGAGGACGGCAGTGCGTCGCCGTCCACGACGGCCGCGCTGCGGGTCTTCGCGGCCTACTCCTCCCACTCAGAGAAGCAGGAGGACAAGGAGAGAGAGAGAGAACGGCCCACCACGACGGTGTACCACGCCGGCAGCGTGACCGACTCCAGTGGGAGCATGGACACGGCCGAGTCGGGCACACTCGCCGCGCTGCGCGTCATCCTCCACTCTGGTATCGGGGAGGTGTTTGCACAGGCTCCTGGTGGCAAGTTTGCTATTGCGAAGCGCGCGGAGGAGGGGGATGGGGAGCTTTATGCGTTTACGGGGCGGATGGCGAGTCTGACCGATGCGGAGCGCGCTGTGCGCGAGGTTGCGCTCCTCCGACCCGAGTTTACATAGCTGTAGCATAGTGATAACAGCGTTGCTTCCGGCCGATCGCTTTGGTTGTCACCCCGGCCAGAAATGACCATTGCGTCATAACCGATGATTTCAAGTTGTTCCCCATCCATCTATCTTCTTCTCCACACTACCTCACAACTGGCAAGCGCGATGACCAAGCTCCGCGTGCTAGTAAGCACGGGGACGGCCTACCCCCCCAACACGCCGTGCACGGTAAACGGACCGCCTGTGCGCGTGAAAACAGAAACGTTTGACGGCGAGATCAGCGTCTTCATCAAGGACTGTGATGGCGGTGGCGGTGGCGGTGGCGACGGTGGAGCACCATGCAACGGGGCGCAGGGCGCTGCATTCTTCAAGACCCGGCCCGAACTGACATATGCAATCGTCGTGCGTGGGCGCTACCTCGACGGCGTGGGCGGCGACGACCTCGTCTTCGGCAACGTGTTTGAGCGGCCCATCCGCGGCTCGTTGCCGTGGGCGGCGACGGTCGCGACCAAGTTTATGCGGTGGGTCTGGTCTCTCTCCTCGTCACCTCCTGGGCCATTTCGCCTCCCCCCACTTCGGACCTTGCCTGCTCATCCTCGCCTCCTTTCCCCACTCCGTCTCCGGCCCCGTCCCCGTCCCCGTCCCCGCGCCCCACACCCCGCACCCAGTTCTCCTCTCTCCCGCCCAGCTAACCTAATCCAGCTTCGTCGACCCGACCCTCGAAGTCGACCCGCAGGCCGACAAGCCATGGGCGTTGGCACCAGTCCTGGCGACGATGAACCGGCTTTCTCTTGCCAAGGACCCACTTCCACCTTGCCCCAATGGCCCCGCTTCCTCCACTCACCTCGCTGCGGCTGCTCCTCTAGCCCCACCTGCCCCATCTGCCCCGCTCGTCACCGTAGACGAGCACGCACTCCATATCCTCGACCAAGGCGGATCTGGAACCCGGGACGTGCCAGCGCGCCGCAAGTTCTTCGCGAGCCCGGCGAACCGGCGGCGAATCATGTTCGATCGTGATCTGCAGGCGGATATGGAGTTTGGGTCGGGTGTGCTTAGTGCGTTCCCATTCCCCATGTGTCCCTCACCATGTCCCCTACAATGTCCACCTCAATCATGTCTCCCGTCTCCCCATGTCTTAACCCCTTAACTCCCTCACTCCAACCCTCGTGCACTGAGCTCCTTGAGCTGTCTCGTGAAGCCCAGACGTTGGTTTTACTTACTCAGCCCCCATCGCCGCTTGCTGACACTCGCGGCAGACTTGTCCACCCTCTCCGTAACCCTCCCACCGCCCTTCCGCCTCTCCGTGTCCCTCCTCTCGTACTGGGACGGACAGCCGGCCATCTACGTCTGCCGCCGGCGGAGAAGCGATCCCGTCACGCCGGAGGGCATGTACTGGAGCGTTGGGTTTGAGATTGTCGATGACGAGGCGATTGCGGCGCTCCGGAAGCGGGGCCGGAGCCCACTTCCGCTCAAGGTCACTGCGGACTGCAAGCCTGACTCGGACACCGAATCTGACTCTGAGGACTCGGAGGACCAGGGGGACCAAGTCGAGATTAGTGAAGACGTCGACTAGAGAAGCAGAATAGCTTCTTTGTATCATATTCCAGATCTACTTGGATTGTTCATTCTTCCTGGACTCCGCTCCGCTCGAGGGGGGCTACTTCTTGCCATGTCCCACGTGCTGATCGATCCAGCGCAACACTTCGGTGTGCCACCGGCGCGAGTTGTGTGGCTTGAGTACCCAGTGGTTCTCGTCTGGGAAGTAGAGGAACCGGCTCTCGACCTTCATGTACTGCAGCGCGGTAAACGTCGCAATGCCCATGCTCTCGGAAAGACGGAAGTCGAGGCCACCCTGCACGACGAGCGTCGGCGTCTTCCAGTTGGCGACGTGGTTCATCGGGTTCCAGCGCTCATAGTTGCCCCGCGCCTCCACTGGCGAACCCTCGAACTCGCGGAACGGGAACCACAGCTCCTCGGTGCTGAAGAAGGTGTCTTTCGTCAGCTCCAGCACCACTCAGCACCTCCAGCCTCCCAGTCCCAACTCACCAGTCGTGCTCAGCATGCCGTCGTGGTAAACCATCGCCTTGAAACCAAACGAGTTGTGCCCGTTGATCCAGTTGACCATGAAGCCGCCGTACGACGCGCCGAGAGCTACCGTCCGATTCTTGTCGATCTGCGTGTACTTGTCCAGTGCGGCGCCGTAGCCGATCAGGAGGTCCTGATATGGGCCTGGTGTCAGTTTGCATGGACGATAACTCACGGTCGCCCCAGTGGTTCTGGATCCTGTCACAGAACTCCTGCCCATAGCCCGTCGAACCGGTCGGGTTGACCGCGACGACAAAGTAGCCGGCCGACGCGTAAACTGCCGGGTTCCAGCGCGTGGACCACGACTCGTCCCATGCGCCCTGCGGGCCGCCGTGGATGAGGAACGCTGGTGTCAGTTGAGTAACTACGAGGTTTACCGAGTGGGTAAGAGCCAGGAGCGTCGTTCTTGTTCCAGTTGCGCGGTTTGAGGACCCACGCGTGAACGCGGAAGCCGTCGACGCCCTCGAACCAGAGGCTCTCAGGCTTGTGTCCGTCCAGGCGGCCAGCGATGTGCGCCTCTGAGTAGTGCGTGACCTGGTAGACCTGCTCAGCGGGGCGCTTGTGCGGGTCGTGGCCGGGGTCAGTGCCCTCCTCGAGGTCGACGAAGAAGATCTCGGTTGGGTGTTGCATGGACGAGCACGAGATGAGGAACGTCGAGCCTGTGAGCGGGGTAATGCGGCTGGTCGAGCCCTCGAACAGCAGGGGCTCGGGAAGCCTGTTGGGGGCTGGGAAGTGGTACGGCAGCACGCGGCCCCTGTACTCTGCCGTGCCGTAGAGCGAGCAGCTGTCGAGAGCCCAAGCCAGGCTGTCTGGCGAGCGGTCCCACTTTTGTGTCCACTTTTGGGTCTTGGAGTTGGCAAACGTGTGCACGGTCACAACGCGCTTGTCACTCTCGTATCCGTCCTCGGCCATCTGGAGCCACGCCAGCTTGGACCCGTCGCCACTGAATTCGACACCGCTCACGGCGCCAAGGTTACCGGGCGTGAGCTGAACAGGCTTGTCTCCCAGCTTGTCCAGGTTGACAACGTATACTTCCATGCGGGTGTGGAGGGCAACGTTGATGTCGTTGGGCTTGAGCGCGACGGCGACGCGGTTGTTCCAGAGTGAGAACTCGGAGATGGCGTCCATCTGCGAATACAGGCCGGTGCCCTTGAGGATGTTCTCAAACTTGCTGCCGGTGAACGCGCCGTCATGGTTGCTCAGCCGAACCAACCCGAGGGTGTAGATGCGGCCCGGGATGCGCCAGGTGTCCCAGTGGCGCACAAAGAGGTCGTCGAGCACAAGGCCCGAATCGCCGCGCTCCTCGTATGCCTTGTCGCCTGCACCGGTCTTGTCGAGATCGAGGTTGGCCTCCCACACCGCGGCAGAGAAGACGAGTGCGCCGCTGTTCGAGTCGTACTGGAGCCCGCTGGGCTCGGTGCCCTCGGGGAAGTCTAGGACCTTGGTCGCTTCCGAGTTCTTTGAATTGATCGAGAAGTGGACGAGAGCTGACCCGTTGATGTATGCTACAGTGTCTGTTGAGAGCCAGATAAAATCGTGCCCCTGGGACGTGGGGGCGGTCCAGATCGTGCGGACACGCTTGTCGCTGTCCTTGAGCTGCTCGAGGCCGTCGAGGTCGAGAATGTGGAGTGTGCGCGACATGCTGATGTGAGTGAGTGGGGAGGAGAGGGGCAAGGCATTGCGGTAGAACCCTTTGCAGAGTTGCGAGGTGGGGAGATGGCCAGCCAGCACTCGAGCACTCACGTGTCGGTCGCCTCGTTCCACTGGTCCACAACGCTGATAGCATGCAGCCCGTCGGGCGAGGCAATGGCAGCCTGGGGGCGGGGTGTGCTCAGCATGTCAACGGGTGTGAACTGGTCGACCGCATTTACGGCCACGAGCCCGAGTAGGCCGAGGAGGGGGGCGAACATTGTTGTTGCGGCGGTGGGCTGGGCTGGGCTGGGCTGGGTATGCCTTCCCCCGAAGCGTTTATATGGTGTTTTCCCGAGATGGGAGCACGAGGTCCACTTGAAGGCCCACGAGGTAACGAGGTTAGATTGAGTTGGGGCTGGGAGGTCAAAGGGTGACAGGAGACCAAGTTAAGATGCCCCGAGGGGGTATCGATGCCGGAAGACGGATGGTCTGATGGTTTACGTGCGTCACCACCACCACATGAGAATAAGACACCAGGCACAGAGGCACACGCTGGCTGGGCGCGCTGATACAGTGACGTTGTACCGTGCCTGGCCAAATAATGGCCCGCGTGGTCGCCATGCCATGCCCACATGGAGGTCAGGTGACCCTTGCTTGGTCTGCCGTCCACAGCGCAGCTCGGCCCCCGGTATGGCTCGGTTTCGGCCGTATGCCGGATGGGACCTGGGTGGGGCCTGGGTGGACCTGGTGGAGGCAGGCCCTCCTCACTCTCCCAGTCACATTCCCGGCAATCACAGTGCCCGGCTTTGAACGATTTAGCCTGCACACTGCCCTCCCGGCATCCTCGATACCGAACATCCATCTCATCTTCATCTTGATCTTGTCGGTCCTGCCTCCTCTCGTGTCTGCCACACACACCTTTCTTGTCCCAGTCCCCCTTTCACCTTGTCCTCGTCATGTCCGCTGCCATTCAGAAATGGGTCATGGAGTGCGAAACCCACTGCCAGCCGCCGCTAACCCCAGCCCGGCCAACCACGACTTTCTCGCCATCGTCAAGGGCGCACGTAACGGTCTCGTGTACGGGTGTAAGGTGCGCTTCCCACATGCGCTCGTCATGGCCGCCCTGTTCTCGCACAAGCCGTGGAGTACGCGCATCCAAGGTATCCTGACCGCGACGAGGACGCACGCGATGAGCCTCGCCAAGTTTGCCATCGTTTACAAGTTCATGCTGCTCGTGCAGAAGAAGCTGAACGGCGGCAAGGAGCGGGACCTCGACACGTTTGTTGCCGGTGGGATTGGTGGTTACACTGTGTTTGGGGATCGCACGCCGGTGAGTGGTGACGGAGCCAACAGTTGGCCGAGCGGCAGTGTATGAGCGGCTGCTTGGCTTGCAAGCAAGCTTGTGGCTCGCTCGAGTGCTTGGCTTGATTTGCCCTGCCTTGCTTTGGGTTTCTTGCAAGTCTGCACAGCTGGCCCCTCTGCGGCACCTCGGAGGACCGGCTAACCGCAGATTAACGAGCAAATCGTGCTCTACATCATGTCCCGCGCCATCCTCTCCCTCATCCCGCGGCTGTACAACAACTCGCCCAACCCCCCAAAGACGCCGTGGCAGCCGCTCGACCACCCCCTCCCCGCGCTGACCAGCCCCGAGGCGAACCCGCGCCCGATTCCCCCCGCCAACATTCCCTTCGCCATCGTCGCCTCGCTCTCTTGGGCAGGCGTCATGTACATGTTCCGCCACCGCGGCGAGCGCCTGCAGCCAGGCATTGTCAACTCGATGCGTAAGTCGCGGGGCGTCCAAGCGGGGCCCGTGCGGCCGACTGGAGTAGTCACTGACGCCAGGCTACATCTACCACGAGTCGGACACTTGGACGTCGCTCAAGACGCTCCTCTGGCACAACAAGTAGACGTAGAGATTGCGGCTGCGATTCCGGACGCGGATTACAGACACGGCGGAGACAGGCAAGGTAAGGCAGTGGTGCGCTGCGTGCCGATAGACGCACTATAGTTGTATCATCACGATGTAGGCCGGTCGCTGGCTGGCGGGGGTGGGTAGCGCGATCTTTGGAGGGTAGCTGACGCCGTCTGCTGACGCGGTCTGCTGACTGGCAATGGGTACTGATGACGGCGTACGGCTGACAGGACCCGGTCGGGCAGACCCGTATCGTGACGCGGTCAGAAAGCCGCGTCGCAATGTCTCGGCCTAGTGTGGACGGTACGACGGCAACAATGACGTAGCCAATAGCCTCCACTCTTGCATCTACGAATCTACTCTGTGGCTACTCGTCGTCGTCCTCGTCCTCCTCCCTCATCTACTCCTCCTCATCCTCATCTACATTCGCTGGCTACTCCTCCCCCGGCCACGCCTGCGCGTCCTCCGCCATCTCGAACACGATACTCGCCCCGGAGCTAATATCCTTATGCGCCAGCACCGCCCGGTGCCGCTTGCCATTAACGGTGAGGCTCTTGACATACCTCCACTCCCGTGCGCGCGGCGCGACGACCGTGATCGCCTCCTCGCCGCCACCCGGGAGACGGAGCTGGATGCGGTCGAAGAACGGCGCGCCGACGACGTATGTCGCCGAGGCCGGGTCGACGGGATAGAAGCCGAGCGCGGAGAAGAGGTACCACGCGCTCATCTGGCCGCAGTCCTCGTTCCCGCTGAGTCCGGTGGCCGTGTCGTCATACTCCCCCTCTGCAAGGGTGCGGACGCGCTCTTGCGTCTTGTGCCCTGCGCCGGAGAGCGCGTACAGGTATGGCTGGGGTTAGTTGTCCAAAGAAAGACGCACAATGTGGTGGCTCGGCTCGTTCGTGTGCAGGTTGTGTCCCTCGTCAAAGTGGCGGTCGAGGAAGGACACGAACCGCTCCCGGCCGCCCATGAGCGCGATGAGGCCGGGCGTGTCGTGCTTCCGTCAGCCTGTTACAGCGCACCACGCACCATCACAGTGAGCGAGTACGCCCAGTGGTCGCCCTCGGTCCAGCCGGCCCATGGCCCGGCCCAGCTCCCGTCGGCGCGGCGCGCCTCCATGAATCCCGTCCCGTTATTCCAGATGTGGCGGTAATTTTTCGAGCGCGCCTCAAGCGCCTCCGCGTCCGCCGCCGCGCCGACGTGGCGGGCGACAATGGACGCCGCATGGTCGTCGTACGCGTAGTCGAGCGTGCGGCTGCCCGCCTCCGAGTGCAGGTCGTCGGCGACCCACCCGTTTGCCATATACTCTGTCAGACCGGCCCGCACCTCTTGCGGCGTGTGCTCCTCGCGGTCCGCGAAGCGAAGCTCCGTGTCCCGCTCCGGTGGCGTGTACGCGTTCTTGCGCACGGCCGCCCACGCCATCTCCCAGTCAAAGGTACGTACGCCGGCGTTCATCGCCTGCGCGATAATGCTGTCGGCGTGCGTGCCGACCATGATGTTTGTCTCGACAATGTTCTTCCACATTGGCATCCAGCCGCCCTGCTCATAGTCTTGGAGCATACTCGTGATCATGGCCGGCACGCGCTCGGGCGCGACGAGGAGCTGCCACGCTGTCGTGGCCCTGAACGTGTCCCAGATCGAGAAACCCGAGTACGACTGCCCGTCTGCGACGGCGTCGAGGTAGCCTGAGTAGTAGCGCCACCTGGGCGCGGCGCGTGTGCCCACGTTCTCGTGCACTTCATACGGGTACACGAGCGTGCGTGAAAAGCCGGTGTACAGCACAGTGAGGTTGGACGGCGTCGCACCCTGCACGGAGAGGAGGTCGAGCTTGGCGGCCCACTCGGTGCGCGCGCCGACACTGGTCGCCTCGAGGCTCTGCCCGTCCGGAACCTCGAGGTCGATGTTGCGGCGCGCCTGCTCGACGCTGATAAAGCTCACGCCGACGCGGACGTTGACGGCGAGCGTGTTGCGTGCAAAGGTCACGTAGGCCGAGAGGACGTGACCGTCACCCGCGTGCGCGTCCGCGAGCCTGCCGGCGTGCGAGATGCCGGCACTCGCAAACGGCTCTGAGAACCGCGCGACAAAGTACCCCTTGAAGCCCTTGGCTGGGAGTTCGTCGCCCACGAGGATGTGGCTGACGTCAGTGGAGGCGGGGCAGGTTGGGCTCACTCCTGCCGCTCGTCGTTCCAGCCGCTCACTTCGCGCGCGTCCATGTCCACCTCGACATGGCCGAGCGGGAGAGAGACATTGGCCGGGTTACTCGTGACGGCGCTGACGCGGCTCGCGTCCAGCACGACGAAGGGCGTCGCCGAGTCCTCGGGCTTGAATGTGAAGCGCAGGTGTCCGACGCGAGAGGCTAGGTCAGCACGGTTAGACGCGCAACGTACTCGCTGCCATCTCGGCCTCGATCCGACCATGCCTACCGCGCAAGATGTTCGAGTAATAGTTCTGACTCGCATACTCGTCGGCCCGCCTAAACGCTAGCCCGCGCCCGTGAAAGTCAGTCACGACGTCCCCCAGCCCCGGAGCAAGCTGCACCGGCGCCGATTCGCCCATCCACACGGCCGGCTGGTGAGTCCCGAGGAAGCCGTGCACCCGCGTATCCGTCTGGTTGTACGGGCACATGGATACGTCTAGCATCAGCGACATCCCGCCGCGGCGCACAGTTGAGCCGTGTCTGCGGCGTCCAGCGCGTCATGCCAAACGGCGTCCCAACATTCGGGATCATGCCGCCACTCAAGTCTGGTTCCGGTCTGCGTCAGCTCTGCTCTACACACACGCACCCTCCATTGCCCAGGTTCACGTTGACGTGGTACAGCGCCAGGCTGGCCGGCTGTGCAAACGCCTTGGGGCAGGTGAGCTTGCGCCCGTCCCCAAAGTCTGCGTGGCCCTGGACCTCGGCGCCGAGGCCGAAGAGGGTGTTAATCAGGTCAGCGACGTGGCTCGCAGCGTCGTTGCCGGGGAGATAGCGAGCGAGCGGCGTCGTCTGGAGGGCGAGGTAGGCGGCCGCGAGCGCTGCGAGGATGACGACCGCGGAGAGCGGGGATGTCTTCTGCGTGCGCGCTTGTGAGGGAGCCCGCGCGCCCTGGGGCGGCGGCGAGGGCGTGCTCATGTCGGACGCCGAGGCTGAGTGGGGCGGCGATCGCTCCATGGTGTGAGTAGTGATGATGGGAATGCGAGTGGAGGTCGGTCATGCTGTTCTATGGCGACGTCATCGGCACGTGACCCTTATCGCGCTTAATTGTGGAATAATTCGGACGAATCGAGACGACCGGCAACTGGCGGGTGTGGCGTACAGTGTGATTGACCTTGGACAAGCTGTTCTTCGCGGCGCCGTTATAAGAGTGTCTCTGGAATCTGAGAGGGGCTGCTGTCCAAGCAGTGAGGTTCCAAGCCAGGGTCTCATGGCGTCTGCCTCGGTCCATCGCTTGGTACGCTCAACGTCTACCGTTCAAATGTGCGCAACTCGGCTCACTCCCTACTCGGCGGTGCCACGCCCATCAACCACGCAGAGCACATGGTCCCAAAGACTGTGAGGAATTAATGTGCTCGGGCAGCTCATACAACATGGTCATTGCCGTTGTATTGTGTACGTCCAGCCGCTTGTGAAGCGCAGCAAGCTGCACTTGTACCGGGAATCAATGCCCTCCGCCGCCGCCTCAGCCCGGCAGCAACGCTATTGTACACTACATTACACACATCCTTACCCTAACAGCTATTATAGATATTCTAGTCTCTAGATGCAACAGCGCTACACTTGGCACCAGCCCGTGACGCGACACGCGGTACGCCACAACGTCTGACCCACGTAGTAGGCAAGAATGAGAGTGAGGACGCTGATTATCGCTGCCGTCAGCTAAGCGTACCTGGCCGGCAACCAGCGAGTAGAGACTCGTCCTACTCGGCGCAGCACTCACCCCAGAAGCCAACTGCGCGCTTGAGATTCTCAATGTCAATCTTGCGCTCGAGCCGCGCCAGCTCTTCCTGGAGATACTCTTCCTTGCATCAGCGCCGCACGACAACAGACGGACCACCTCATCGGCCATCTGCTCAAACTTGGCGAGCTGGGCGAGGTCGTCCGGCTCGCCGTCGCGGGTGCGAATCCGCGTAATTTTACCAATGCCCTTGGCCTTGTTAGCGCCTACTGGAGGGTGCTTGGGGGTATCCAGCTCGCCCTCAAAGGTCAACCACGGCGACGTGCGCTTGTGCATTTCCTCGACGTCCTCGTCGCGTTCGTCAACTAATGCCTGTAGCCGTGTTTCGAGCTTGGGCACGGCCGTGTTCATCGCGCCGTACAACTCGACTGTGCATTTCTCGGCGCGCGCATCGAGGTCTCCAAGTCGGCCGAGGGCAGAGGGGAACTCGGAGAAGACGCGGTGCTCGAACGATGACTCGAGTTAGCGAGTTTGTTGGGGTATTGGTTGAGCTTACCCTAGACGAGCGGAAGCGCTGTTCATGTGCCTTGCACCGCGCGTTCAGCCTGTCGATCTCGTCTTGCAACCGACTGGTGTCAGATTGGCCAACCTGAAACACACTGTCTAATATCTTGAACATGATCCAGAGGCGTGCTTTCCCTTTCCGAGCTTTGGAGACTAGGCGAGAATTCTGGAGCTGGAGCAGTGTGAGGTTGTGGCGGGATGAGGGAGGGACTTTGTGGCGGGGTGGAGGGGTTGAGAGGAGAGGGGCGTATGAGTTGAGGGCCAGAGAAGTTGCGTGCTGATGGTGGGGGTGAGGAAGGGCGTGGGGAAGAGCGTGAGGAGACAAGTGGGGGTCTGCGAGGTTCTATGAGTGGCGAGCCAAGGATGGTGTGAGGGTTGAACATGTTGGAAGAAAAGAGTGGTGTGGTGTGTGATGAGCGGGTTGATGCTGGAGATGAGGACTGAATGGTACACGGGCATGTCACAATGGAGGATTGGGAGTGGGGCAGACTAGTGTTCGGCTGTGACCACTGGGCGCGGAACCGACTGCCGCTTGAGGGCTGCTTGATGAGGAACGCGTCCCCAGGGGGGTGTTGGGATACAGCCGCAGCGGGATCAAACAGGTCCTTCCCTTGTACACGTCATTTACAGTTATACCCTAGGTGGGGAAAGCGGGGCCTCTTGGGCTGTACCTGAGCGTCGCAGGCGCGTGTTCCGTGGGGGAGGGGTGGTTGAACCGAGACGAGCGCGCTCTAACGGTGAGCTGTGGCGCCGGTGCCAGCTGTGGTGACGCACACCACGCGGCGAGGCAGTGACGACTGACACGCCTCTCCGTCATTTCCTATTCTCAACCAAGCCACCGACTTAAGTCTTGTACTCGTGGGCATGCCGCCCCTTGATAACACTCGTGTTCCTCCACCAACTTTCTCACATCTCCACATCTCCTCTCTACATCTACTCTCCATTCCCACGACATCTCCCACGCCCTGCCTAGCCTAACATCGCCTCATCCGACATGGCCAACAGCCCGCCCTCTTCGACCCCGTCGTCGAGCTACTCTGCCTCGGAGCTCACAGACCTGCCGGCGCGTTATCCCATCCTCAGACCCCCCGTGCCACTCGTCGAAGGCCTCGAGCTCCAGCCGCCACTCACCCATCGAGGCACTGGCCCTGGCGTCATCGTCGTCCCTCCCCCGCGGCTCAGTATGCACCCACACAAACGACAGGGGCTTAAGACACCACTCGACCCCGAGCCAGTCAAGAAATGGGCCGAGGAAGGATTCGCCGTCGTCGGCGTCCGGATTGGCGGCGGGACCGACGTCAACGCCGCCCTGACAACCGCCATCGCCGCTCTTGACAACGCCGAGTTTGTCGAGAACAAGGGCACCTATGCCGTGTTAGGTAGGTTTGGCCTCTATTCTGCCAGTTGCGGTTACTCTCTCGGCGACTAACTCCCCCACCTCCCCCACCTCCGCCACAGGGCTGACCCCAGTCTACGACCCGTCCGCGTTGCCCTCCATCCTGGTGCGCTCGGGAACAATGCCGCCCATCGCTGCCATTGTGTCTCATGGTGCGGCAATGTTCAGCGACGACCTCCCTATGCTCGTGCATGTTCCCACCCGTATCGTGCACGACGCCGGCCGCGATCCTCCAGGCAACTGCCGTGTGCACGACTATGACGTCGACTCGCCATACTTTGTTGTCCCCTCGTCAGGTCCCAAGGCGTACTCGCCGCCGAACGCGGCGCTCGCTCACTCGCGCACACTCGTCTTCCTTCGCGAACATCTCGGTGGACCTCATTTCGACCTCGAGGCGATCTGGGACGAGCACACGCACTACGAATTCGTCGACCGCAGCGTCGAGAGGACCATGCTGACCATGGTTGTACGTTATTATTCAGCAAGGGCTGACAACAGGACGAGCCGTATGTCAACCACGTCCCGACAATGACGGGCGGCGTGGGACGCGCCCAACTCGTCGAGTTTTACCGCGACCACTTCATCTTCAGGTAATTAATTGCTCCAAAGCATGATCTAAACCACAGCAACCCCGAGGATGTGGATCTGCTCGTCGTGTCGCGCACGGTCGGGGCAGACAGAGTCGTCGACGAGTTCATCTACAGCTGTACACACAGTCGCGTCATCGACTGGCTCCTTCCCGGCGTGCCCGCCACTGGGCGCAAGATCGAGCTTCCCATGGTGGCTGTCGTCAATATCCGTGGGGACCGGCTGTACCACGAACACATCTGGTGGTGAGCTCTAGACAGAGGCTGGAGCTGATGGCAGGGACCAGGCAAGTGCGCTGCAGCAGGTCGGCTTCCTCCCCGAGAGTGTGCCGACGCCGCAGGGCCGTCTCCGCCTCCCCGTGGCTGGGTACCAGTCGGCCCAGATGCTCTTCGACGAGACGGCTAGCGAGGCCAACTTTATGCTCGCGCCCGAGTGGGGCGTACACCCGGACAAGAGGTGTGGGGACGACCAGGCGGGCGAAGTGAATGGCGACGCGGCCACGGCCGCACGCAAAAACGGGGCGCACAAAGCGTCTAGCATGGCACGGGACAACCTGGCTGGATCAGGCGCGTGAGATGACATGGAGCCGTGGAGTCGTGGAGCTCGCACACATGCATCGAGGCTGTGCATAGAGTCCAGAGTTGTTCGACTGTTTGACTGTTCTACTGTTTCCATGTTCCCGTGTTCATGTATCTACTGCATATCCATAAAGTGTGCAGAGGACATGCAAGCAGGCTCAAGGCTCCGCGCGCCACTCGGCTCGCCTGCAAGCTGTTCATGTATTTCATGTATCATGGTCCAGCCGTCCGACCAGCTATCTAACATACACGGCATCTATGTGTTACAATCGACGGCTATCGTGCGCCACGGTGCTGGCGCGCCCTGTCCTCGTCCCCGTACTGGTACTCGCGCTCGTACTCGGGATCACGCACGTCGCGGCCATTATACCGCGTTTCGTCGACCCAGTCGGTTCTCGCCCCGCCGTACGACGAGTACGGGTCCGCGTACGCGTCGCGCACGGGCCGGCCCATGCCCATGTCGTCCGAGTACGATCCCGAGACGTTGCGCTGGTGGCCGTCGAGGAGGGGCTGGGTGTTGAACGTCCGTGTCCGGCCGTCCGGTCCGCTTGCTTGTTGGCCGCGGTCTTGGCCCGGCTGGCCGTCATAGCTCGGCTGCGGGTAGGGCGCCATGGACGTGCTGTCTTCCCACTGCTTCTTCTTTTTGGGCTTTAGGCTCGCACGGCCACACGCGCCGCAGCAGCAGCGTGCGAGCGAGTACAGGATCATGCCGAGGACGATGGCGGCCGCGATCGTGACTGGGATCGCAATCTGCAGGTTCTGCCGGTACATTGCGCCGAGGCGTTCCTGCCACGAGCCGGGGGAACAGGTGCCGTTGTAACAGTGCCCGCCATAGCCGCAGGGCGAGCCGTTGATGAGCACTGTCTGAAGGATGGTGCACTGGTTTGCGACCTTGGGGTCCTTGCAGGTTACGTAACACGACTGGTCGTCGCGAGCATCACACGCCTGCGTGAGATTGAGGCTCGCACCGGCCTTGAGACACTGCTCATCGAGCGACGTGCAGTGTCCACTGGCGCATTGGAGGCCGTTGCCGCAGTTGGTGCCGTCCTTGGCAGTGACGTCCTTGGGGCAGTCACCCGAGTTGCCGGGGCACACCTCCTCGGTGTCGCAGATGGCATTGATGGACGGCCGGCACACGATGCCTGCCGCCTTGAAGGTGCACTGGTCAGTGCAGCACGCCGAGTTGGTCGGGTCGCACACGGCACCGTTGATAAACTTGCACGTGTTGGGATCGCAGCACGACGATGTGCTGTTCATGCCTGGGTCACATTCCTCACCCTGCTCCACAATGCCGTTGCCGCACTGCTTGAGACTGATGGTTGTCCGGGACGGGTCAGGAGTCACGACGCACTTCTTCGAGCCCGTGCCGAGGAACGAGCACACGTTTCCGAGCGTGCACTGCGAGAACGCTGTTTCGTCAGAGGCAGTCGTGGGGTTCATGATGAAACCGCCGCCCGATGTACATGTGTCCTTGGAGAACGGGCAGCACGAGCTCTGGAGCGTGCATCCGGCGGTGCAGTCGTGGATGGCGCCAAAGTTGTGTCCAATCTCGTGCGCGATGAGGTTCCACTCGGTCTTGGACGCGCTAGACACCCCCGTACCCGAGACGAACTGCTGGCCGTCCTGCTCGTTTGCGCTGGTCTGGCAAAGAGTGCCGAGCCAGGCGACGCCGACTTCAGAGTCGGCCGCGCACGCTGTCATGAGGTGCCACAGGCCCGCACCGTCGTCGCCCTTTTTCCCACGCCACTGGCTGAACATGCTCAACCGGTCGTCAAGGGATACTGAGTCTGTGCAGTTCTGGTTCCACTGCTTGTCCGCGGGCGGGGAGGGAGGGCATTGAGCCTCCTCGACCACGAGCTCGATGATGCCAAGCGAGATCCTAAACGTGCTGCGGTATAGTGCAGTGATCTGGTTCCAGTTGTTGAGCACCTGCGTTCTCGCAGCGTCCTTGCTCCCGCCGTAGGCCGTCACGTAGTTGCAATCGACCGCGACACCCATGTACACAACCTGCGGCGAGGTGGGGCAGCCCGCATCCGAACCGATTGACTCGATGTAATTGGTCTTGGGTGTCATGCCACCCATGTCGCCGCGCGAGCCCCGGCCCTCGAGCAGCATGTTTGCATCGCGCCGCCGGAGGACAGGGTGCGAGGGGTTGGTGTTGAACGTCAGCTGGTCGTGCATGCACCCCGAATTGGAGTTGTTAGAGTGCCTCGTCCCATCCTCGTATGCCATCTCGGCGTCGCTGAAGATGACAAGCCCATTGCCAAAGGCGGCGGCGTCGACGTCGTCCATCGTCTTGGTGGCCTCGTACCGCTCCTTGGTCATGACGTGGTAGTTGATCCCGTCGACTGAGAACGTTCCTTCCCAGCAAGTGTTCTCGCCTGCGTCATGGACCATGACACTTGCACGCCCAAGGAAAGCCACCGGCGAATGCTCGACACCGGCGACTTCCTCAGCCCACACGCGCTCGATCCACGCAGGCCGTACCACCTCACCCTGATAAAGGCGCCAGTCCTCGGCACGGAGCGCCTGAGACGTACTGCTCCCATCAGAGTGCTGGATGGTGACCTTTGCGTCGGGGTGGAAGAGGTACTCTGTTGGCCGAAGCAGGAGCGCGACCTCGAATGGCGCCATGCTGGCCACCGAGGCAGTGAGGAGGAGGCTGTCATCGTGGCGCAGGGTGTTGGGTTGTGGGGAGATGGCGCGGCGGGAGAGGCTACTTGCGCCGCGCGGAACGATACGGACTGTCGACCGGCTGGGGTGATGCACTCGGCGGACCGGTGGTGGGCGGAGCGAGTGCGCTGGGGTTAGGCAGAGCAGGCGGGGGCTTACCATTTGTGCTGCCCGCGAGGAGGATGATCAGAAAGCCGAGGAGAGCCACTGTGAGCAGGGGCCGTAGGCGTGTCGAGCCCGCCATTGTGGTTGATGGGAGGGAGGGAAGGGGAATGGACGGATGGGAACGTGGATGGGAATGGATGCAGAAGCAGGTGGAAGGATGCGAGCGGTGCTGCGGAGACAAGGTGACCAAATGTGGGTGGAGGCCTTGAGCTGAGACCTGTTGTCAAGCGGCTGGTCGTCCTCACGCCGAGCGGAGAAGCAACGTCGGCAAGAGTGTAGATGGGGAAGGAGAGGTGAATGGTGAACAAGACAAGTTTGAAGCATGCAGAGGATGGTCGACGCCCAGAGACCAAGCTGCGCTACACCGCCTCATTCATCGTCCTGCACCGTGACGTTTTTGCCTCTGAAATGCTTGGCACCAATTTCCCCTGCAACCACTCCAGCTCGATTCCCGCAAGTCATGCCACAAGTCGGATGGGACAACCGAGCCGGTCAGCACGCTCACGAGCAAGCTCCACCGAGTCTAGAGTCAGAAGATGTATGCCATGACGGAGAGGCGTTTCTTTGCCACCAGAGCTGTTTTGTTTCGCGACGTGGGGCCTGGCCCGCTGGCCGGCGGGCGAGCCGGCTGGGGACAGCATCCGTGTGCTTTGCTCGCCCAGCCAGATCCAGCGCATTGCCACTGGCAGTTGACAGCGGCCATGGCCCGAGCAGGTTTTCGATCGACATGCATCGCAGCGGACCAACATGCATGGGGAGGATTTCGCTAGCTGCTCGGCTCCTGAACGTACGACAGAATGTGTAGCAATTATCACCACTGCCTGCGCACAGCACACAGCTGACAGCTAACAGCTGACAGTTGACTTGTCACCTGTGGCATTCCCCGCCACACAGCATCTCCCCCCCCCCCCTTATACCGTTGGATCGCGCTCCAAAATCCGCCAATTCGGCCGTGACGACCTCGGCGCGTGGTCGAGGTCGTCCACCCACCGGTGCCGCCAGGAATCCCACCTCCACCACACTGGCCTGGCGAGATACACATCGCATCATTACATATATAGATACAATACACAGTCTACGTCTCCCTACTCGTCATCCATGTCCATCCGGCTAAAGTCGAAAAACGAGCTCGCATTGCTCGCCCGCGACCGGTACGACGCAGCACTCGTCCCAAACGTATGCACGCTCGCGTTCGACGGCATCAGGGCCGCCGGCGCAACCTCGTGGTCTGGGTTGAACTCGTCCTCCCATCTTGGCGGCCACCGACTCCGCTCCGCGTGCGGCGGCAGTCGGGCCTCTGGCGCGATCGGGACTGGCGCCGGCGCCGCGATCTGCGTGCTCTGTCGCCACCGTCGTGGCGGCGGAGGCGTGGGGAGCGAGTTCACCGGCCGGAAGTTGCGGGTGATGACGTCGCTCAGTCCTCCTGCTTCTCCTGCTGCGCTTGCCCGTGGCGAATAGACCGAGGAGCGGTGCAGGGCGTGCGTTGGTGCGATGGGGATCGGGACTTCGGGCGAAAGCTCGCCGGCCGCGAGGATCGGAGAGCTGCCATACTCGACCGGAAGGGGAGGTACTGGCGGCGCCCACTCTTCACGCGCCTGCGTTGTGCGCGAGCGGCTCTTCCGCCGCGCACCGAGGTTGTGCAGCAGCCGCCGGGGCTTGAAGGGGTCAGCCGCTGCGGCGATGACCGCTGCACGGGTCGCGCGGCCGCTGAGCTCAGGCTGCGGGGAATGGGGTGGCGTGGTGGGGTGTGTGGTAGCCGCATCAGACAGCTCCGAGAGGGACTCGAAGGAGAGGTCGGGTGTCGGCGCCTGGTTGTGCGACGTGAGCCACCGGGAGGGGGAGGTGGACGGCGCGGGGCTGCCCAGGCTCGAGACGAAAAGCTCTGAACGCCGCGCTCCTTTGGGAGTCGTAAAGGAGACGATCTCGTCGTCCGAAGACTCGCCAGAGTTGGGAGACACGCGGCCGTCGAGTGAGATCGAGTTGAGGCGGACGCCGAGGATCGCCTCGGCTTTCGAGAGGGGCCGGTTGCACGGCATCATGGGCGAGAGGTGCGGCAAGGCTGAGGCCAGGGGTGTGGGAGTGTGCAGCGGCGAGGCTGAGGCCGGCGGTGCGGGAGTGTGCAGCATGTCGCTGGTGATTATACTGAGGCGCGGAAGCTTTGAGCGCCGACGGAGAGGGAGGGTAAAGGTTGGCAAGGTGGGGGAGAGGCCGAAACTGGGAAAGCTCGACGTCGACGTGAGCAAGCTGTGGCTAGGGAACGTCGGTGACTTGGGCGACTTGGGAGACTTTGGCAAGATGGGTGACTTGGAGAGGAGCGTTAGTGAGCGCTGCTTTAAACTCGAGGCGGAGAGTGACGGCGAGCGCTTTGTGGGGGTTATGGGCTCGCTTGACCGGGATATGACCTGCGGGCGCTGTGGAGACGGCGTCATAAAAGCTGCAGACCGACGGTCGTCCGACATGGGTCGCGTAAACCTACCAGATGTGCCTTTGTTGGCCGCCCAGGAAAGGGTGGGTGTGGCGGTGGCAGTAAGGGTTCGCGGTATTTTCGACTGACCCAGTTGTCCCCCGGGCACCACAGTCCGTAGGCTGACCGGCATGGTTGGCCCGAAAGTTGGCGTTGGCAGGGTGCGCGTGTCAGCGGCGTACAGGGAGTGCGATTCGGCCCCATTGTTATCGTTGGCCACGGAGATGGACACGGGGTCGGCAGCGGGAGTCTCCGGACGCAAAGTCCCCTGGCGTCTCAAAGTGAGGCGCGAGTGCGAGGTGTACGAAGATGGAGGGAGAGGTGCGAGCGGGTCGTGTGAGGACAACACGACTGGCTTCGTCGTTGGGCCCTGGGGTTGTGGAATGTTGTTGGCCATGAACGCTTCGGGTATGGGGCCGCTGATGTGAGCGCGGGGCTTCAGCCCGAGCCGGACGGAGAGCGGACAAACTCACCGGCTGCGTTTCAGCCGTTGCATCAAGCCGATTTTGAGGGATCCTGGCACCTTGGAGGGCTTAGACGGGGCTGGCAGTGGGGGCTTTGCCAGGGTGGCCGGGCCCGAGGCGAACGACCACGTCGAAGAGTGAGCAGAACGCAGGGTTCCCAGCTCGGCCGGAGTGTCCCGCGGCTTGCCACGCAGCGAGAGGGAGCTCTTGGAACGCAGGTTTGTTGCCAAGTTGCGGATCGAGCCTGAGCGCCGAGGCTCGGCGGGAGTCTTGGAACGCGCAAACCACCCTCGGCCCCCGTCTCTCCCGCTCTCTCTCTCGCTCTCGCTCCACGCACTCGGCGGCTCCGCCCTCGGAACAGCGGCTACCTTGAGACCCTGCATCAGATCTTCGAGTGCACGCTCGACACCTTGTGTACCCCGCGTCTTGTACGTCTTCGGCGACGCTGTCGGCGTCACTGAACATTTTCTGCGTCTCGGTGATGCGCGAGCGCGATGCACCGGTGCCAGGATGCGCGGCTCACGGTACCGCTTGATTGTAGGTGACTCGTCGAGTGCTGGCTCGGAGAAGAAGACGTCGGGGCGAGCGCACTGTGGTGAGCAGCCCCTCCCGAAACCTCCCTCACCCTGGTGCCGGCCAGACTCACCGGCATGCCGTGCCCCTCCAATCTTCTCATGGCGGCTGAGTTGAACATTGGCGCCGTTGGTAGTGATGGGCTCGCTTGAGGAAGCGCTCTGGTGCTTGGCATGACAGACGTCGAGCGCAGAGTACGATGCGAGATGTTTGCATAGGCCTGGGTGCGTCGGTGCCGCATTATACCATCAGGAGTCTGTGCTAGCAAACAGAGCGAGGCTTGTTGGATATTGTGGCGCTTTGAGGTGAAGATGGCGGGGGTCGAGCGCCTGTCGGCGCAAGGTCGCGGTGCGGGATGGCTTTGTTTGCGCCTGAGATCAGGAAAGGAAGGACAATGACCGCGCCGTGTCAGTGGGGCAAGACAATATCAATGGCCAAGGTGAGTGTTTGGGGCTGGGGTATGTATGTGTTGTTGGCAATGTTTGAGTGATTAGCATGAGGAGACTGCAACGGTTGGATCACGATGCGTCAGATGTTGGACATGGTGATCACCGTTTATGAGAAAACACGGTGAAGGTGGCTGGATGCGCCGTTGGACGGCCCAGAGGCGTCCAGGACACCTTTCGACTTGTGGAGCCTGTGCAACCCCGTGGGCATCAGCTTGGCGTTGCTCAAGTGTTCCCCTTGGGCCGTGCTTTCCCACATTCCCAGCTCCCTCCAGTGCTCTGCTCTGCTCGATCCAACATGGGACAGTGAGGAGAGAGGAAGAGGGGAGCGTGGACGAGGATGAGATGATGCGACGAGGTGGAGCGGGTAAAACACAACGACAACCCAAGAGTGGCATCTAACTGTAAACTCTGACGTGCTCCCCTTGGGCGCCATGCGGCAATCTTCATCCTCTCCAGCAACACCCACCGCACCAGCACGTCCAACTCTTCTTCTACTGCAGGATCCCGACGAGCGTTTCTCACGTTGCAGCACGCTCTTTAACCGCCATGGCTATCAATATTAGCCGCGTCCAACTCCATCCCCTTGGTCCTCCCCAAAACCCCGCTCTCCTATAGTGCAATGCTACATGCATCATGTTGCTTCCGACTGCTCTCTCCATTTAGTTGTCGGTCCAGGTGGGCTTGCGCTTCTCGGCAAAGGCAGACATGCCCTCCTTCTGGTCGGCAGTGGCGAAGAGAGCCTGGAAGATGCGGCGCTCGAAGCGAAGGCCCTGCTCAAGAGGAAGCTCCTGCGAGGCGTTGACAGTCTCCTTGACGGCCTGAGCGGCGACGACACCGAACGAGGCAATCTTGTCGGCAATCTTGACGGCCTCAGCGGTGACAGACTGGTCGGCGGGGACGACGCGCGAGACGAGGCCCCACTCGCCAGCCTCCTTGCCAGAGATGAAGCGGTTCGAGAGGCAGACGTCCATCGAGCGGTTCTTGCCGATCAGGCGGCTGAGGCGCTGGGTGCCACCACCGCCGGGGATGATGCCGAGGGTGATCTCGGGCTGACCAAAGGTGGCCTTCTCCGAGCAGATGAGGACGTCGGCCATCATCGAGAGCTCACAGCCACCGCCAAGCTGCCATTAGTAAACAAACGTGGGAACAGGAACAGAGATAACGTGTCGAGAAACTCACGGCGTAGCCGGCAACGGCACCGACAATCGGCTTGCGGATCGAGGCAACCTTGCCCCAGGTGCCGAGGAAGTTGTTCTTGTAAGCGTCCGAGAACTCCTTGTCCTTCATCTCCTTGATGTCGGCACCGGCAGCGAAGACCTTGTCACCGCCAGTGAGGACAATGGCGCGGACAGCCGGGTCGTTGTCGGCCTTGTCCATCTCGGCGTTGAGGGTGTCAAAGAGGGGCGACGAGAGGGCGTTGAGGGCCTTGGGGCGGTTAAGCTGGAGGATGGCAACCTTGCCCGACTCGGAGCGCGACGCAATGACGAGGGGCTCAGCCGCGGTCGACATGGAGCGCGCGTACTGGCGCATGGTCGAGCGGGCAACGGGACGGAGGGTGGTGAACATGGTTGCTATCGTTTCCTTTTGGTGGAGAGGTGAGCGATGGAGAGGTGTCATGTGCAGCCCAAGGGATGCTTTATAGGTTTGGGGTGAAGGTCCGCCCCGTCATTGGGGTTTTGGCGGGGGAGGGAAGGTGTAATCTCGCTCGGCGCGTGCCACAACTGGCGAACTAGAAGCCGGGGAAGCACAATGTGGGAGCCGGTCCGGGCCATTCAGGCCTTCGCCTAAGTGAAAGAGGCCGAACCACGAGGAAACGTAGTCTCGGTGCGGACCACAGCCGACCCGTGTTTCCCACGTGCCTATCACGTCATATTCACGTGGTCCTCAAAGCATGCAAATCACGTGGATATTTCGGCATTTTGACATTACGCCGCAGGTGTGGCGGGTGGGATTTCGACTCGCCTCCACCATCGCAAGGCTGGTGCTCGCTGGCCACAGCGACCCCGCGGTCTACATTGTCCCAACCCAACGACGACTCGACTAGTCTTAGACTTCAAAACACACTCAAGCCACTGGCGTGGATCACCCAACAAAACTCGGACCCCCAAGTTCTTACAACAGAGCTCGAGCGTCCGCAGAGTCCACTCCAGACTCGTTTAATCAGCCAACACATCCCTTCCTCCCCTAACTCCTCCCCCCGCTCCGCTATTCACCATGCCCCGCTTTTACGAGAACAAGTACCCCGAGGTACGCTTTGAGACCCCCCGCACAACTAACCTTCCAGGTGGACCAGCTCGTCATGGTCCAGGTTCAGTCCATCGAGGACATGGGCGCCTACGTCAAGCTGGTGCGTAACATTGGCGGAGCAGGCGCGTGCACAGACTGACCCACAGCTCGAGTACGACGGCATCGAGGGAATGGTCCTGCTTTCCGAGCTGTCGCGTCGGCGAATCCGTTCCGTGCAGAAACACATTCGTGTCGGTCGTAACGAGGTTGTCGTTGTCATGCGTGTGGACCCCGACAAGGGTGCGTTTGCGTCGCTGGCGGGTGGCAAATGGCTGGCGTTATGGATGTGTGTATTCCTGCTAATGTGCAGGCTATATCGACCTGTCCAAGCGCCGAGTGTCCGCCGAGGAGGTCGTCAAGTGCGAGGAGCAGTATGAGAAGGGCAAGGTCGTCGACTCGATTCTCACCCAGGTCGCGAAGCGCCGCGGCGTCTCTGCCGAGTCCTTGTACGAGCAGATCGCCTGGCCCTTGCACCGCAAGTACGGCCACTCGTACGAGGCATTCAAGCTCTCGATCCAGGAGTCCGATGCCGTGTTTGGCGAGCTCGGCATTGACGAGGAGACGCTTGTTGAGCTCAAGCACAACATTGCCCGCCGTCTGACGCCCAAGCCTGTCAAGGTGCGCGCCGACATCGAGGTCAAGTGCTTTGCGTACAGCGGTATCGAGGCGATCCGTAAGGCGCTCCGCGCTGGTGAGGCGTGCTCGACTGAGGAGGTGCCCATCAAGGTTCGCCTCGTCGCACCGCCTCTGTACGTCATGTCGACGACTAGCACAGACAAGACAGCCGCCATTGAGATCATGGAGAAGGCTGTCGAGGCGATCGGGAACACCATCACCGAGGAGAAGGGCGACATCACCATCAAGATGGCACCCAAGGTTGTCTCGGAGACTGAGGACGCCGAGCTCAAGGCGCTCATGGAGCAGTTCGAGCAGGCCAACATGGACGTCGCAGGCGACGACGACGACTCGGAGGACGACGAGTAGAGTGTTGACCGGCAGTGACGTAGCACGAGCATTCGCGTCGACTGCCTGGCATTTGCATCGGTGCGCCATGTAGGGGTGCCAACGATGCATTAGAGTTTGAGATCGATATACTACAAACCTAGAAGACTGTTAAAGCCAAATTTACCCTCATTCCATTGACAGCGCGTTCTGCAAGCCGGCAACCTCCATGACGCCTCCGACGAGATGGAGAGATCCAGCGACAAGCACAGAGCGTGGACCTTTCCCCTCGCGGACAATGTTGACGGCGTGCTCGATGCTAGGAACGACGTGCACCCTACCACTGAAGTCAGGGACGAGCTTGGCCCACGCGTCGGCGAGTGCACGCTGGGTAGCCAGCGCCGCGAGGTCGTTGGGGTCAATAGCCGCGGCGGTGAGGTCGCCCTTAAAGTGTCCGTCGGTGTATGTGACGTTGGTGCAGAAGATGGCGTCCGAGAACTTGGCCCCAAGGACCGCGCGATCCGTCTCCGACATACGCGCACCAGCATCAAGCAGCGCGGCGAGGAGGACCTCGCTTTGACGCCCGCCAGACGTGTTGAAGATGAGTGCGGTCGGCTTCGCCTCGGCCTCGCCCCATGCCCACTCGCCACACGAGCGCAGGCTCTCGACGGTGTGAGCGCCATCCAGGAGCCACGTGATGTCGCCGTCCTTCTCGTCCTTGGCGGCCTGGCAGCGGCCGGGCCAGCGCGTAGCCGCCAGCGGCGCGCGGAACGACTCGGGCAGGTCGGCGTCCTCCACGCCCCGACCTGTGGACTGGAGGAAGCTCTTCGCGAGGCCCACAGCGAGAGAGGCGTTGACGCGCTGATGCGCGCCAGGTAGGCCGAGCTTGATGCCGGCGGGCAGGGGGGGGACGATCTCGAACGGCGCGCCCGCCTTGTCGGCACAGGCGCGCAGGACGGCCAGGCCGGCGGCCTGCTCCTGCGGCACACTAAGGGCCGGCACGCCTGGCTTGTAGATGCCGCCCTTGTTGGCTGCAATCTCCTCGATCGTGTTGCCGAGCACGGCCGTGTGGTCGAGGCCCAGCGCCGAGACGCCAGTGACGACAGGCCTGGGGACGATGTTCGTGCTGTCGTACGTGCCGCCGATGCCGACCTCGAGGACGGTCGCATCGACACCCATGGACAGGAAAGCGTGGAATGCGAGCAGCGTCAGGAGCCGAAAGTAGATGGGGAAGACGGGCGTGTGCTCGGTTAGAGTCTGGGTTAGTACCGTCTGCCGAAGCCGGAGGCTCACCTTCGGGTCGGCCTCGAGGCGCTCCCACACCTCGAAGAAGTACTTTGCAAAGTCGTCCTCGCTGAGAGGCTCGCCGTTCACGCGAATGCGCTCACGCACAGCACACAGGTGCGGCGAGGTGTACAGGCCGACCTTGCCGCCAATCTTTGAGCGGAGGATGCGCTCAGTAAACGCCGACGTCGAGCCCTTGCCCTTGGTGCCTGTGATGTGGACGACATTGAGCTTGTTCAGGTCGTCCGGCGCGTACCCGATACGGCGAAGGTAGTCGAGCATCTCCTTGATGCCCCACTCGTTGAGGCGGCCGCCCGACTTGCGGATCGCTTCGATCCTGTCGTCAGCTCGACCGGATGGAGGAGTCACGTCGCGGCATTCGACTGGCACGTGTTCAACAGCCGTATCGCCTCCTTCTTGTCAGTTTTTGCATGCGGCCTGGCGCACCGTGTAGGTTCTCGGGCGTGCCATTCTGACGAGTGTGGGGAGCATGTGGTGATGAGGTTGTGGCGTCGGAGGGGTGGATAGCGCGCGGGTCCTTGCGTCACCGAAATCATATTCGTACTTTCGGTGAGTCACGTGAGTGGCCTCCACTTTCTGCTCATTCCAGTTCGAGCATCGACAACAAGACACAGCTAAAAACGACACGACAGCATGCGGAGGATCCTACTGCCACGCGCTGTAGTGTGCAGGCCATTAGGCCTCGGAGGCTTGGTGCGCGCGCGCTCGTTCGGCCTGCGCTTCAACTCGTCGCAGGCACCAGCAACGGAGACGAGCGAGGCGACGCAGCCGTCCTTCTTCTCCCCGCCGGCGTCCGAGATGGCCAAGCCGTTCTACGTCACCACGCCAATCTTCTACGTCAACGCGTCTCCTCACATCGGGCATCTGCACACTGTCGTACTGACGGACGTGTTTGCGCGCTTCTCGCGCCTGCGCCATCCCTCCCGCGAGGTCGTGTTCAGCACCGGCACGGACGAACACGGCCTCAAGATCCAGCAGGCGGCCACCAAGGCCGGAATATCCGAGCAGGCATTCTGCGACGACGTGTCCCAGCGTTTCCGCGACCTCTCGGTCCGCGCCAACATCAGCCACACCGACTTTATCCGCACCTCTGAAGAACGGCACTATGCAGCCGTCGAGGCGTTCTGGGCCAAGCTCGTCGCGAGCGGAAACATCTACAAGGGGACGCATGAGGGATGGTACTCTGTCTCGGACGAGAGCTTCTTCAGTGCCAAGCAGGTCGAGGAGCGCGACGGGGTAATGGTCGCGACCGAGACGGGCAACGAGGTCACCTGGGAGACTGAGGAGAACTGGAAGTTCCGCCTCGACGCGTACAAGCCCCAGCTTGAGGCGTGGCTGGCAAACCCAGAGTGTGAGCTTTGTTCTTGCGGCTGCTGACAAACAGCGGTGACTCCGTCACACTACCATACCGCGATCATGAAGGAGGTTGAGGCCGCGGGCGAGCTCTCCATCTCGCGCCCGTCCAGCCGCGTCAAGTGGGGCGTGCCTGTGCCCGGCGACGAGTCACAGACGATTTACGTCTGGGTGGACGCGCTAATCAACTACCTCACTGTCGCGGGCTATCCAAATGTTCACGCGGCGTGGCCGGTAGACATGCACGTCGTGGGGCAGGACATTATCCGGTGAGCCCAGCCTCTCATTTCAGGTAGCTGACAATGTCAGTTTCCACGCGTTCCACTGGCCTGCCTTGCTGGCCGCGGCGGGCGAGGCGATGCCCAAGCGCGTGCGTGCACACGCACACTGGACCATGCACAAGGCCAAGATGTCCAAGAGCAGAGGTAACGTCGCCGACCCTCTGGCAGCCATGGACAAGTTTGGCGCGGACGGTGTGCGATGGTACCTCATGCGGGCAGGTGGCTCTCTACCGCGCGATAGTGACTACTCGGAAGCTGAGCTCGAGGCAAGCTATGGTCGCCTGCAGGACCAGCTGGGTAACCTCGTCTCGCGCCTCTCTTCGCCAAAGGTTCTGGCAAACGTCTCCTCCTTTGAAGGCAAGAGCGTCCCTCACCTCGATGCGGCCCTCGGCGGGCTGCGAGACGAGGTCGAGGCCCGCTTCGAGGAGTGCAACATCTCGGCCGCGTGCGAGGCCGTGCTCAGCATGCTCGGCGAGGTGAACAAGTTCTTCACTGAATCGGCGCCGTGGCGCGGCGACGGCACTGCCGCGGTCGTGTATGCGCACGAGGGCCTCCGGCTGGCTGGCATCCTCACCTCGCCCATCCTCCCGAGTAAGAGCGTTGAGCTTCTCGACCGCATCGCGGTCCCAGCAGAGAAGCGGACATGGGACAGCGCCGCCGTGACGCCGGACGTGGACGCTATCGTGTCAGGCATCGGTGCGGGCATCAAGGCGTTCAAGGGCGCCCCTCCCCTCTTCCCCAAGATCGACGACGCAGGCGCAGAGCACATGTTGAACCCACACAACGGGGCGCGTAAGCGCCGCAAGTAGACCGAGCATGCATACCACTACTTCCAGAGTGTTGCGCCCGCCTCGTCGAGGGCGCGCTTGACCGCCTTGCCGCGCTTGTTGGGCACGAGCGCGAGTGCGGTTGGGAAGTGTTCCCTGTCATCAGCCCAGACATTGAGGCTATGGACCCACGGTTCTTCCACCCATAAATGGTGGGGGATTCCAGCTTTGTCTAATGACGCGTGTAGGCGCTGCAGCGCGTCCTCGTCCGCGACCTCGAGCAGAGCCTTGCGCATGCTCATCCAACCCCGTCCGTCGTCACCGGCCAAGTACCGCTTCATGTCGGGGTGTTCGGCGTGTAGGTGCTGCACAGCCGAGGCGGCATGTGCCGCCTGCGCCATGAGCGGCCCGACAGGCCAGTCGTGAGTCTGGTGTCAGCAGAAAGCCCGCTCTCGCTCGGCGGACCCACCGTCATCAGGTCGCGGCGCACGACGATCTGCATCACCAGGCCGGTGGGTTTTGGGGCACTCCCTTCCCCTTCCGCCGCCCCCGTAGCTCCGCTCGCCACCGTCTTGACCTGAGTGCTCATCCGTCTGAGCGTGCGCGCGAGCATGTGTTGGATGCAGAGTGCTAGATCGTTAGAGTTGGGAAGTGGAGGTCGGGCGGAGATCGGCAATGTCCGCCTACATGGTTGGCGATGACGCGCGTGCGTGCTGTCATCAACACCTCATCACTCATCATGTCGGATAAGGAGACGCTTCTTTCGATGGGCTTTGATGCTGCGCGCGTCGACTGTGAGTACTCCCAGCTATGGTAAGATCAGTGAGCCCGTCAGCCAGGCCGGTGGGTTGTCCAAGGCCTGGTAGCGGCAGAGGAAGGTGGCGACTATCGCGTCTGCCACAGCGAGACGGGGACGTCAGCAGCTGATGTACCTGGGCACCAAGCTGCCACCACTTGCTTGACCACTTGGTCCGCTTCTCTGTGTCACCCTCCTCACGTTGCTGACATCAGGGGCCCTGCGCGCCACCAAGAACGCCGGGCTCCAGCCCGCGATGGACCATGTCCTAGCGCACAACGACGAGCCGGTCCCTACTGCCGAGGAGCTCGCAGAGGAGCTTGGCGAGGAGGCCAACATCCCGGACGTGGGCGAGGCTAAGAGTATCAAGTGCTCCGAGTGCGGCAAGACATTCCGCTCGCAGGCGACGGCGAGCTTCCACGCCGAGAAGAGCGGGCACACTGACTTTGAGGAGAGCACGGAGGAGGTGAGTGCGTGCCAGGGGTGGCGAGCTTCTTCAGTTTTGGGCCGCATCATCATTGGGCCTCTCTCTCCTCTCTTCCCTCCCTCTCTCTCCTCTCTTCCCTCCCTCTCTCTCCTCTCTTCCCTCCCTCTCTCTCCTCTTCCCCTCGCCACTGACACCAGATCAAACCCCTCACGGCCGAGGAGAAGGCGGCCAAGCTTGCCGAGCTCAAGGAGAAGCTTGCGGCCAAGCGTGCCGTCCAGTCAAAGGAAGATGAAAAGGCCGCGCGCGCCAACGAGGTGAGGTTCCCTCACTTTGACCTGATTTCCTGCATGGACCAGCTGACACCAGGCTCTCCGCCGTAAGGCTGGACAGGACCAGGGCCGCATCAAGGAGGAGATGCAGGCCAAGGAGCTTGAGCGCGACGCGGCACGTAAACGTGCAGAGAAAATCGCCGACCAGAAGGCTCGTGCAGCGGTGAAGGCACAGATCGAGGTGAGCTCGCTGCTCTAGGTGGTCAGTTGACAGCAGGCAGACAAGCGCGAGCGCGCTGCCAAGGCGGCAGCGGAGAAGGCTGCGCGCGAGGGTATACCACCACCGATGGCTGCCGCGGCACCCCCCAAGCCATCCGCCATGGCAGCCGGCAAGAGCAGTGACGCACCGGAGACACGCCTCCAGATCCGCCTGCACGTTGGTGGCGCGCCGCTTATCAAGACCTTCCCTAGCACAAACAGTGAGTTGCGAGTGGATAGACTTCCGCTGACCCCAGCGCTGGTCGATGTTGCCGAGTTTGTCAGCTCCGAGAACCTCGCCTATTCAGTCGACACAGTCAAGTTCTCGATGACGTTCCCACGCAAGGTCTTCGGGCCCGATGACATGCACAAGTCGCTCAAGGACAATGGTCTGACCCCGAGTGCCGTGCTGATGGCAAACGTGTAGCAGTAGCATGGGGGCGGGGTGCATGCAGCAGTAACCAAACACTCGTTTAATCCCACATCCGACAACTACACTAACTTGTCCTGATCTACAGCCAGACGCCAACTAGTTTCCCACCGTTGACTTGCGGTTCTTGAGCACGGTCCCGCCGGCCTTGCGCACGTCGTCGAGCCAGCGCTGAGTGATGATGCTCTCCTTGAGGGGCATGCGCCCGCTCTCAGTCTTGCCGTCGCGGATACACCGCGCGACTTCGTCGGCCTCGTAGTACATGCCTCCACCAGGCGTGGTGGCGGGGAACTTGTGGACCTCGCGCTCCCTGATGCTTCCGGGCTCGTACTTGGAGTGAGGCACAATCGTGAAACTCTCGGGCCGCCACGGTGGGTCTGGTGTAAGCTTGGGACAGAGGGTGTTCCGAGAAGCCGGGCTCGGCCAATATTCTGAGCTTGCGGCAGAGACATGGTACTCACAAGCAATCGCGAGGTCGGCGTCCTCACACGTAATGACCACACATGCGTCGTCGTATCCGCTCGCAGTCATGTCCGTGACGAGCGTCGCGTCCGCAAAGTCCTTCCAGCTGACGACCCATGTGCTCGCCGCGTCCACACCGCTGCGCTCGTAGATGCGCTGGTACGAGGCGACGACGCGCGGGTGCTCGTCCGTGTTGCTTGGGTGCTCGTGCAGAGCTAGCATGGCCCACACGCTCGGGTACGGGCCCTGGTCGAGGAGCGAACCGCCGCCCTGCTCGGGATCGATCATGCGGTTGGAGTCGGGCCGGACTGAGGTCAGCGGACGAGCTGGACGACGGAGTGGAGGAGAAAGAAACGCACTGTCCGGGTCATAGTTCATGCTAAAGTCGGCGGTCATCCGCTTGACCTTGCCCAGACGGCCGGACGTGAGAAGGTCCTGGACCGCGTACGCGATGGGCTGGAAGCGAGTCCAGACGGCTCTGCTGTCAGTGAGCACGAGGCCATGCTCACTCCATAAGGAAGAGCTTGTTCTCCTTAGCAATGGCGATGAGCTCCTCCAGCTCCTCTAGGTCAAACGTGAACGGCTTCTCGCACAGCACGTGCTTGCCCGCAAGCAGGGCCGCCTTGGCATTGGCGTGGTGGACTGTGTGAGGCGTGCCGATGTACACAGCGTCGACGTTGGGGTCGGCGAATACCTCGCTGTATGACCCGCACGCCTTGGCGCCGTCGAGCACGCCGTTCTGGAGGGCCCACGCATTCCAGCCGTCCTCACCCCACTGGTTGGGCGAGGGGTCGCTGTACAGGCGGTCGATGAACTTTTGCGCGCTCGCGACACTGCGCGAGCCAACTGCTGCAATCTTGTGCGCCACGTCCGAGTTCCGCGTGGCCGGGTTGACGAGCAGGTCCTGTCGTCAGTGCTGTTGGAGGGGGGCGCTACCTCGGCGAACTTGGTCGAGATGCCGCCCGTCGCGATGATGCCCCAGCGCAGAGTGAATGCCATTGTTAGAGTTAGTTGAGAGCTCAAGGGGATGGGCAGGCCAGTCGCATGTGCTCGTGTTTAAGACTTGGGAAAGCCATGTCTTCGTCTCCGTATGCTGTGCGGCGCTTTGTCCGACACCGGCCCGGCCTTGGCCATCGCCGAGATTTGAGCCGATAACGGGGTTGCCGGTTGCACGTGCTATCGCCACGTGGCAGGTCGCCGCAAAATGCCTCCGCTGGACGCCAAACATCAGCATCATTCTCGAGAACAATCGCGTGCAGCCACTGTTTGGTTCGGACTGTCACGATACCCTCTCTACTCACGCTCTCATTTCAACGGTGATGCTCTAATCCAATGGACACCCTCCGGCCCCCGCAAAGCACCCCCTCCCTTACCTCTCTCACCAGCTCAGACTCGTCGTCCATGCAGTCCCATGGGCGCGCCTCGCCCGTCTTTGAGACGCCGGCCCCGCTTCGGCCCTCGCGCGATGCCACTACGCCGGCGGATAGGCTCCGCAACCTCCTCGACATGATGAACGGCGAGATGCGCGCCGCCCGTCCGACACCATCCTACAGGCGCGCAGACAAGGACGCGACTCCGCGAGTACGCGCCGAGCCCACGCCCATCCCGAAGGAGGAGAGCGAGGATAGCCCGCCCAGCCCTCCCCCGAGGATACACTACGCGCGTCCGCGCCGCGATGCAGCGCCTCCAGCCTCTTCCACAGCACCTGTTCCAGAGGAGGAGGCGTCGCCGCCCCGCCGTTTTGCTGCGCTGCCCAAGCGCGCGAGCCCGCCACGCCGCCTCACTTCTCGCGCCGTCGCGTTACGCGCTGCAGCTGCCGCAGCAGACGAACAGGAAGCACTGCAAAGTATCCTGCCCCGAGAGGTGCGCAAGAAGAGCACGCCGACCCCGCTCGAGAACTTTATTGCGAGCGCTGCACCCCCAACGCCATATGAGCCACGCCGGCGCCCGTCCGTGTCCGAGGAGCCCCTCCGGCACCGTCTGTCTGTGTCTGAGGCGACGCCGCATGCGCGGCCACGCGCATCCACCCCTCCTGACTCCCCACCCCGGCCACCTCACTCCCCCTCACCCCCTCCCAGCGCCACTCCTCCCCAACAGCCCTCGCCTCCCCAACGCCGCCAGCTCCCTCCCTCCCCAAAGAATGAAGAACCCGCGTACAAGGAGCCAGAAGAACCCGAGCCACCAAGACGGCGTGGTCGGTGGATCGCAACGCCCCCCAACTCGTCCGACTCGTTCGCAGCAGGCCTCGAAGAGTTGCGTGAGCCCGTGCACGACCTCGAGGAGAGTGAGTTGAGATGGAGAGATGAGAGCGTCGAGAGCTCGGACTCGAGCGTACCCATAGACCTGAACAGAGGTCCTACGGCACGGTTAATCGTGGCGGAAGAGCTGAGCATGTCGCGCTCGCGCAAATCGCTGTCCAACGAGGGCTCGCCAACCACGTCACGGTCTTTTACTACCGCGGAGCGCTCACCAACTGCGTCTCAGACGTTTGCGACTGCCGAACGCTCGCCCTCTGCGCCCAGGAGCTTTGCAACGGCACGCTCCCAGACCGCGTCCATGACGTTCGCGACTGCTCCGCACCTACCAACTGCCTCTCCGTCCTTTGCGACTGCCCCAGGGCCATCGCCGGGACGGAGGTTCGAGAGGTCACCCAAGCAGCGGAGCTTGGAGCGATCGCCGAAGGAGCAGCACGGGCGACGGAGCAGTGCCGACACATCACTCCCCGCCTTCCCAGTCCCCGAGAGCTCGGACGACGACGAGGAGAACTCGGCACTGGTCGCTCGACGAAAAATGTTCCGCTCCTCCAAGTCGCGCGAACCGCAACCCGAGGAGCCCGCGCGTTCTCGCACCCGCCGCCTGTCCGCCTCTCAACGGAGCGAGTCGTCAGCTGACGCACGGTACGCGGCGCTCAAGGCTTCGATGGGCGTGGATTCCGAATCGGACGACAGCAACATGCGCCCTGAGCCATCACGGCAGGACTCGTCGCTGCTCGGCTCGCTGTGGAAGGGCCTGCCGCCTGGTCTACAGGACGACTCGTCGCTCGACATGCGGAACCGCCCGTCGCTCGCTGAGTTGTCAACAAGGCTGGATTCGACGCTCATAACGTCGGCTATTCCGCACAACTCGACCCGTCGGTATGAGCGGAGCGAGGAGTACGAATCTACGCGTCGGTTCGAGCCGTCAGAGGAGCACCAGTCTCCGCGCCAGGCAGAGGTATCAGAGGACAACGGCTCTACGCGCCGGTATGAGCGGGCCGAGGAGCACGACATCTCGGTAGCCAGATCCGACTTTGAAGACCTGGGCGGCCTCCCACAGAGCTCACCACCACGGCCGTCTCCAGGCCAGTCGCTGCGCCAATCTCTGGGCAAGCCGCTGCTGTCGCTCCGCCAATCCCAACTCGACTGGCAGGACGACGAGACGGCCGAGCGGCGTCCCGAGTTCGAAGTGCCAGAAAGCGAGGGGCCAACGGACGACCTTGAATGGCGTCCCCCAGGGCCAGACACGACGTCGGACTCTTGGCTCGAGCTCAATGCTGCTGCGGCGCTGAACCCCCCGACTCCCGAGGCCTCTCGCTCCTCCCCACCACTGGTGTCGCCCGTGCGTGTGGACAGCGACACGCTGCCGGACACCCCGCCGCGCCAACGCCCCGGTATCCACCGCACCCTCCTCCGTGCGGCCACCACGCCGACTCGGCCGCCGGAGCAGCCGATGCCCACACCACTGCGTAGTGCGCTCAAAGGCGGCCGCTTTGTGTCCCGCTTCGAGGCGCGATTTGAATCGCACTTTGCACTCGCATCACCATCGGTGCGGTGGAGCCCGGACGTGTTAGACAACGAGCCCGCGGTTGAAGAGGAGGCAGTGGCGGACGGCGTTACTGAGCCGGAGCAACAGGAAAGGGCGTCGACGTCGCCGCCCAGCTCGCCGCCAGCGCATCTCAGCACGCCTGAGGACTTGAGCACGCCTGTACGTGCGCCAGCCACGAGTACCCGGACACCCCGCCCGCCTGGCGCGTGGGGCACCCCGCTTCCTCCACAGGGCGTGCCACCGACCACGCCGCTCCCTGCACCGCCTGTGTCAAGCTTGCCAGCGGCGTCTCAGCAGGGCATGTTCGCAACACCACCGTCCGCAGTGCCTGCAACACCAGGTCTCCCAACCCCCCGGCCCCCCGGTGCATGGTTCTCGCCTGGGCGCTACGTTCCTCCGCGCATGTCACGGTTGAGAAACGAGGTACGGCTCGACGAGAGCGCAAGCTCAACCGGCAGCGAGATGTCGGTGCACCGTTTGGCGTTCAGTCCGAAGCGGCGGCGGACCGGAGCCGCGTCCTCCAAGTCGGCGCACGTGCTCCTTCCGGCGATGCAAGCGCCGCCAGCGGGTGCTGAGCAGTCTGCAAAACCAGGGACCGAGGAAGCAGAGGCAGAGACTAAGCCAGAGACCGGAGAGCCAGCGGTGCCTGGAGAGCCTTCCACACCAAGACCACAGACGCGCTCCCCTGCCACCAGCCCTCCAGCGGTGGAGCTGCGAACACCCCATCCGCCCGGTGCCATGCCCAAGGACGAGCCCGAGGACGGGGACACGTCGTGGACCGCGCGCATCAAACGGGCCTTTACTCCGGCCAACCCGTCGACGCCGGTGACGCCGCGCACGGCGTCGCGCACCCGCCTCGCCGAGGCCCAGGACGCGCTGGACACGGCGTCGCGCGCGAGCGCGAAGGCGCGCTCCCGCGTCTCTGCCGCGCAGGACGCCTGGCGCGCCGCCGTAGCCTCTAAATCTACTGTGCCCGAGCCTGAGCCAGCGCCCGCGCCTGAGGCCAAGCCGGAACCAAAGCCAGAGCCCGAGCCAGAACAGCCTGAGCGGCGGCGAGTCGTGTGGCTCCTCTGGGCCGTGGTCGAGATGCTCGTGCTGTGGGCCGTGTTCCGCGTCACGCTCGAGTACACGGCCTCGCCGTCGTTTCTCGCGCGCCGCGACCCGCTCGGCCCCTTTGGGGGCTATGCTGTCGGCGTGCGGCTGCCCGCGGCGCTCGAAGCGTTCGGGAAACACCCGCACAGGAGCGCCAACGTGTTCGACCTGCTGCATGCGCTCGGGCTCGGGCTGGAGGGGACGATGAGACGGTGGGTCCCGACGTAGGGGGACTGTAATATGTATGCCAGGACTTTATCTTGGTGCATGCACTACTTGATGTCTAGGCTGGGGGGTTTGGGGTGGTGAGCTGGGAACTAGGGTTGGATGCCAAATAGTTGACAGCATGCCGAAGAAAAGTCGGCCAGGTAGAAAAATCACCCACGTAGAAAAGTACCACCTCCGACCTCTCGTCGTCCCAACGGCCGGCCGTCCAGATCTTGCTGCCGGTAGCAGCTCCACCCCCACCCAACCTATCCACCGGCGCCGAGCAAGGCAGCGCACAAGGTCACATATCCACACGATGGCTCGGGCAATGTCGCGATGCTACTATCTAACGCAGACGTGGGTAACAGGTCTGGAGTTAACGAAACAAAGCGAGATTTGCTCTGGCGCCCGTCGCCCGCTGCCCCCAGAAACTGGGGGGTTGAGGCGCCGGGGTCGACATGACAAGAGTCGTGTCGACGAAGGAGGGCGCGATGGAGAAAAGTCGGCCGCGGGTTGGAATTTATCTGTCGCCGGTGCAGTTTCTTTATTCGGCCCCGCCATTAGGGACGGTGACGTTTGAATCCCACCTGGCTATTGTTGCATTAACAACAATATGTTTACTGACGTCGCTGATGCGCCCGTCGACTCCGGGCTCGACGCCGAGCTCGTTGCCGACCTCCATGACGCGTTTGGGATGATGTACGCCGGCAGCGAGTGGGACAGCGACGACGAGGTGAGCTTGGAAGCGACGATCATTCAAGCTGATACCAGGACCCAGTGCCGAGGAGGACAGAGGGCTTCGACCTCGTGCGTTTCCATGCGTCCGAGCTGACCGCAGCCAGGACTTCTCTCCGAGCTCGCGGCGCTCGTATCCATGCCATCTGTGCCGACGAAGCGCCGTCTCTTCCAACCCCGCACCCGTACACCTGGGGTGTTCACCTCGACTGTCCCCCTCCCCGGCCTCCCACCAGTGGCGGCCTACCTTCCGTTCTCCCCACTCCCTCTCCTCTCGCGACTACGTACCTTTGGAGTGGCCGGTCTCTCGCCCGTTCCCTCCGAGATAGGCGCCGAGGCCTGCGCGCTCCACGGCTGGGTTAGTGCCGGCACGGACGCGCTGGCCTGCGCACGCGCGTGCGGTGCGGCATGGGGCGTCGGCGGCCTGGCGGACCTCCGGCCTGCCGTACGAGACGGTGTCGTCCGCACCCTAGCGACCACCCTCACCTCGCGCCACAACGCAGGCTGCGCATGGCGCGTCACGCCCTCGCCGCCCGAGCTCCCGACAGAGCTGCGGCGCATGCTCCACCCCCTCACGTCCGACAGCCTTGCCCCATTATCACGCGCCCTCGCGCAGCAGTCTCTCTCAGGGCCTGCTATGCCGCAATGGACGTCACCCGCGTCCGCGGCTGAGATTGAAAACCTCGCCATGGCGTTGCGGAGGTCATTGCCCCCGCTGCCGCCCGACCCCGAGTCCGAGAACCGCACCGGCCCACGACGGCCCGAGCCGAAGGAGGAGCTCGCGGCCGCACTCGCCCTGTTTGGCTGGTTTCCGTACGATCCCACCTTCCCGACCGACCACGTTCTCGCGCACGGCACACCAACGGATATCGTGTCGTGCCGCATCTGCCGCCGGCGCGTGGGCCTGTGGTCCTTCCACACGCGTACGCTCGATCTCAGTGCGGCCCATGTTGCGTGGTGTCCCCTGCGTGCTGGTGGATGGTGGCGCGAAAGCGCGCTGGTCGCGCCGCGCAGCGCGGGGATTCTGGACCCCAAAGCACTGGGAGAGATGCTTGTTGTGAGCGAGGACGGGCGGCCGCGCAAGAAGTGGCGTCGGAGGTAGTAGGGACTGTAAAACCTGTTGTATGCATATAGTGATATCGAGGGAGAACGAGAGGACGCCAGCGCGGCTCCTCGGAGCGCCTACATGTAGTCGCTGGCGGACTTTGCGCGCCGGACAAGTCCGGTCCCACGCTCGCCACGCTCGCCGCGTGACGCCGCGCCTTGGGACGCAGGGGCCTGGACCTCGGCCTCGGTAGCCTCGGCGACGACTGGTGTCAGCCCATTCCGGACGGCACACACGTCTAGCCCACTCCTCGGCGGCGGCCTCGTCCCCGCCGGCCTCGACGGCAGCCGCGTGCCGTTCGCGCGCCTCGCGTTGCTCGGTGCGCCCACGCAGCACCTCGAGCCACGTAACGTCACGCATCTCCTGTACATGCGCGCCGGCAGAGGCGACGGTGCGCGGGCGCAGGCCGACCATCTCGAGCTCGCGCCGGATCTCGAGGTCGGGCACGAGCTCACCGGCAGCAAAGCGGGCTGAGAGACCATGGAGAACACTTTCCTGTGCCTCTGCGCGGGCTGCGTTTGCCTCGCCCTGCTTACGGACACGCCAGCGGTGCATGATGAGAGAGGTTATTAGCGTCCACACCAGGATGAAGGGGATGAGGGGGCGGAGGCGCGCCGAGATGGGCGGGAGGTCGGCGCGATTCGGGCCAAAGGTGCGGGGGAGGCCGAGGTCGAGGAGGTCTTGTTCTGCAGATTGGCGTGGGGCGGAGGAGGAGGGGGAGGAGGAAGAGGAGGGGGAGGAGGAGGAGGAGGAGGAGGAGGGAGAGGAGGGAGAGGAGTGCGGGGGCGAGTAGATGGAGGCGGGTGGGGGAGAGCGCGTCGACATGTACCGGTGCATCGACGGCCGGAGGGCTGCGAGACGGGCGCGTGCAAGCATGTCGAGGGTTGAGATGGCGCTGAGCGGATGGCAACTCGGAAAGTACTAAATGATGCTCCGCCGACTTTTTCTGTTTGCCTCCACCCCATGACTTTGGGATCAGCATAATGTCGCCTCCCCTCGCGTGCCAGCGCGAACGCGACGAGCTCGCCCAGTGTGTGATGCGGACCGACTGGTGAGTGCTGTGTGGGGTGTGTGCGTGCATGTGCTCGTGCTCGTGCTCGAGCTCGTGGACCGGCTGGGCCGCGTGTCGATGGGCGTTCGGAGAGGGCCGGTGTGGTCCGCCTGTCGCCGCTGCCGCGCGTCCATCAGCGTTCTTACACGCACGCCCTGCTCCACTGTCGCCTGCCCGTCCGGTCTCGGGCCAC
This sequence comes from Cutaneotrichosporon spelunceum, assembly GCA_030805415.1. Taxonomy (NCBI): domain Eukaryota; kingdom Fungi; phylum Basidiomycota; class Tremellomycetes; order Trichosporonales; family Trichosporonaceae; genus Cutaneotrichosporon; species Cutaneotrichosporon spelunceum. Next base: position 1,359,064 of record BTCM01000001.1, read on the forward strand.
CTTTCTTCTTGCAGCCGCTCACGCCAGCGTCCTCAAGCAGGGCAAGTCGCCCAAGGAGTGCTTGAGCAACAAGGACAACCTCCCGCTCCAGTGCCAGCACCTCCTCGCGTCCTTTTCCGACTGCAAGCGCGGCATGGTGAGTGTTGTCGCCCGAGTTGGGGATTGGGTGGTGACAGGGTGGCCAAGCATGGCTCTGGGCATACGTTGACGGCAGCTCGACATGCGGCGCCGGTTCCGCGGAAACCACCTGAGCGAGGAGGCCAAGCACGGGGGGACGCACGGGAACAAGTAACAGGTAGATATCATTGTATGCATGCACCTCTCTGTACGCGATCCTCTCTGCTGTCGGCCGTGTCGGCGTGAGCTAGTGGAGGTCGACATGGTCATTTTGACGTCGTCTTTGTCAACAATCCATCGCGCATTTCGACTCCATCGCTTGGTCGCTCATCCCACCCTCTTCACACTGCATGACGGCCACTGTCGTCCTATTCTAGCCCGTACCCTACTGGATCTGGTTCAGCCAGGCCCCTCCCCTCCCTCTTAACCGTCCAGCCCGTCTCTGACCCCCACCATGTCGCTCGACCCCTTTGAAGCGCGCCTCCAGTTCCTCAAGCTCGTGCGGACGCTCAACGCGTCACAGCAGAGCATCCAAAAAGTCGTCTCCTTTGCCGTCAAGTACGGCGCCAAGTGCGGCGACGACCTGTGGGAGTGTGTCGCCGACGAGATTGGCAAGGTTAGTCCATCCTCATCCTCCTAACCTCTTGTACTCTATTCCCCAGCGTCTAAACCCCATCCTCCCCCCTCTACTCTCCTTTCCTCTTCCCAACTAACACCAGGGCTCCCTCAACGCCCGCATAAACATCCTGTACCTCCTCGACTCGCTCGCCGAGACGAGCGCAGCAGTCGGGCCGCCCGACGCGCCCTACCTCGCCCTCATCGAACGCAGCCTGCCCGCGCTCGTGGCGGCCGTCGTGCCTGCGCGCAACGGGCACTTGAATGCGCGCAGTGCGCGCCAGATCCTCGAGTCGTGGCGTGCGCGCCGCGTGTTAGATCCCGGCGCTGTGGATGCCGCGCTCAAAATACTGGCTGCGCGAAGGGTTGGGGGTGGAGAGAGCGGAGGAGGGAGTGGACAAGGAGAGAGTGGACAAGGAGAGAGTGGAGAGAGTGCAAAGGCCAGAGATGGAGATGGAGGGGGTGGTGCAAGTGCCAGAAAAGTCAAGGACGACGGGCGAGAATCAGCCAAAATGTCCCGGACAGACATCCTCCGGCGAATCGAAGAAGACCGCGAGCGCCAGAAACGACTGCGTGAGCGCATGTGGATCCTGCCAGTGCCCCCGCTGCCGACCGCAGCCTCCGCTGCACCCTCACCGTTCCTCACCCCCGCCTCTCCCCGGCCCGGGCCCGGGGCAGGGGCAAAACGCAAGCGCGACGAGGTGCAGATGCCGCCGCCGCGCGCGCCGGGCGTCGTGCTGCTGCCGCTCGACGTCGAGTTCGACCAAATGTGGGAGGGCACGAGCGAGCTCGGCGACGACGACATTGAACGCATGCACGAGTGCGTCCATGACTGGATGGGCTGGGCTGACGGCAGGCACGCGGTCGCGGCTGGTCTCGTGTAATACGTGTGGATACTGTATCATATGCTCTATGTCTAGCTCTACTTCATAAGCCCGCCGGGTGCGTTTGTCCAACTCTCCTTCACGAGTGCGCTGGCGTCGTTTGTCCAGCTCTCCTTCACGAGTGCACTGGCGTCGCTTGTCCAGCTCTCCTTCACGAGTACGCAGGCGTCGCTTGTCCAGCTCTCCTTCACGAGTACGCAGGCGTGCGTATCTGCGCCTAGCTCTCCTTCATCAGGCGCGACAGGCCGGCGCGCACGCTCGCCCGCGCGTCCTGCAGCTTACGGCCTAGGCCTGCCGCCTCGTCCGTCTCGGCACCCACCAGCCCGCCCGACGCCCATTCCGCCTTGTCCATCAGCGCGTTGGCCTCTGCCAGGCGCTTGGGCAGTGCCTCTCGCGCGTTGCGCAGCCCAACTCCGAGCTGCACCAGGCCCGCGGGGCGCTTCTTGCCCTTCTTCGCTGGGCCGGCCAGCTCCGTGACCCGCTTCTCGACCGCGCGCGCTACGCCGACAAGGCGGGCGAGGGAAGCGTACGCATCAACGCGCGCCCATGTGGTCGGCGCGCCGGAAATCGCCGAGATGGACGCATCGTACAGGCCCGAGACTGGCGCCGTGGCAGGTGATGTCACGGCCGGGGCCGTCGCCGACGACGCCGCAGCGAGGAGCGCCTCGACGCCGTCCACGAACGCCTTGTCGGCCGCTGACAGTCCCGAGCGGTCGGGCAATGCCAGCGGCTCGTGGCTGCCGGAAAGATAGGCCGCCACGCCGAGCAGCGCCGCCGCGAGCGCACGGACGGTCGCCTCGTCCATTCCAGGCTGGGGCGCCGGGCCGACAAAGCCCTCGGCCATAAGCTCAAAGTTGCGGTTGTCGACAAACGGTACTGGCGTCAGCTTGCCAATGCCTGGACCCACCGTCATCGCGCATGGCAGCCGAGAGACTCTCGACTGTCGAGTCGAGGATCGGGCTGCCGGACGCAAGCGCAAGCGACAGCTCCTCGACCTCGAGGACGCGCTGGGCGATGCTGCGCTCGAGGGCGCGGATCAGCGCCCGCATCCCGTGCACCTTCGAGTACGTCTCGTGCTGTAGCGCCTGCTTGATGTAGTTTGGCAACTGGGGTCAGCTGAGTTTTATTCACTAACTCACGTCGGTCACACTCCGCCCGTACATGTCCGTCGCCCGCGACTCGAGCTCCTGCCACAACGAGATACCTGCCGCATGCGCCTCTAAAGCACCGCGCTCCGAGACAACATGCAGCAGGTTGTCGAGCTGGATCTCGGAGAGGCTCAGCTGCTTGAGATGCGGTTCGTACAGCGCCGGTGCACCCAGAAGACGATACACGTGGCACATCGTGAAGCGGGCATGGTAGCATGACGGCGAGGCGGCCGCCATGGCCTCGAGGCATTCGGCGGCGTGCATCAATGACGCGTCGTCTGCTGTTAGCTCGCTCAGTGAAACCCAGCGTACCAGACGGGTTCGCCTGCCAGAGACGGCCGAGGATCGACACAGCGGCCATGCCGACAGGGTCAGCGGGCTGCGGGTCCGTGCTCGCGAGGTTCTTGCCGTACGCCAGGCCGGCCGAGTACAGGTCCCAGAGGCGACGAGCCTCGTCCATGCTTGGCGTGGGCGGGTCGACGGAGAGGAGGTATAGCTCTGCGACAGCGCGAGCGACAAAGCTCCGTTCGTCGCTGTGCGGCTGCGCCGCGCCCTCTTTCATGATACTCTTCAACACCTCGCCGTGTGTACCCACAACGCCCGCAAGCTCAGACTGCGTCGTCCACTTGCTGCCCCAACGAGCGAGGTATTCGCGCATCGTCGCCTCCCACTCAGCCTCAGGCATGGGTGCCTGCAGATCGAGCTCGAGGACGGCAAGGAGCGGAGCCCGCTCCTTCTCCCCAATCTGGACGACGAGGTCGCAGAACAGCGCAGTCGCCTTCTTGCGACGCTCGTCATCCTTGGCGGCCTCCATGAGGTGGCGGTAGTATGCGTAGTTGTGTTGAGCCTCGCCGTCGGTAGCGAGCAGCGCCGCTGTCGCCTCAAACTCGTCCGCCCACACCTCCTCGGCCGTAGGGCTGCTGTTGCGCGACGCGAGCTCGCGCGCGGCCTGCATCCCAAACCAGCGGCGGCTGAGCGCGCCTTTCCGGCTCTCTTCCTTGATGAGACGCCACGCCTCAACACCGTCACGGGCACCAAGCGCGACCTGCAGGCGGAGCCACAGCGTCTCTGGCGTCGGCACTTCGGCGCCTGTGGTGCGGATGAGGAGCTGGGCTGCGGGGGGCGTCTTCTCCCGCGTCACGGGGAACGGGCATGCATCAGTGGGGCTGGGAGTTGCGTCCGCCCACGCCGAATACGCAGCGAGGCGGGCACGCGCAGGAATCTTCTGGAGATTGAACGTCTTGCGCGACGTGCTCGCCATAACGTCTGTCTTGCCCATCGCAGCGGCCTCGAAGAAGACCTGGTCCGCAAGGTCCGGGACGCCGGGGCGCTCATCAGCCAGCGCTTGGAACAGGTCGAGGACCATCTCGGCTGGCGTTAGAGCTGGCGCAGAGGGACGCACGACACCGGATGCTCCGGAGGACGGTCGAGACCCGCCAGATGGAGCGCGGAGACAGGGGGGCAGTAGCATTCACGTCCTCGTAGGCTTGGAGGACGGCTGCGCGGCCCTGTCCTGTCGCGTCGGTAAGCATCATGCGCGCGACCTGACGTGAGCTTGGGGCACAACGCAGCTACTCACCAGCGCAGTCTGCGACTTGGGGTGCTTTTTGAGCCACTTGTCAACCGCGGCCTGGGCCGTCTTCATCCGTCCCTCGTGGATGTCGTCTGCTGTCAGCTGCTCTTGGTGCAGAACAGCACTCACCAAACACGGGCTGGAGCTTGCGCTCTTCGGCCGCCCAGTCCACTGGGCGGGTCATTCTGATGGATAATGTGCGAAACCAAGTGAAACCAAAGATGTCGTCCGAGGGCACACGGAGCTATCCGACGGTGCCTGAGTCGACTGCAACAGCAGAAATCATCATCTAATGCAATGCCATGCGATGCTATTATTATGTCTTGCGGCCGAGATTTAATTTAAACAAGGTCTATCAAGTGTCCCGGCACTGCTCTAGACGCATCGCTATGCCCAGCCCCAGAAGCCGTCCCAGGCGTCGGGGACCTCGGCGCCGCGCAGGCGGTTCCACTTCTTGCGCGCCGTCCACCGCCACCACCGGATGATGAACACGAGGCCACACGCGACGAGGAACACGATCGCAACGACAATGCCAAAGAGGTTGAGCTTGGTCGGCCCAGGCAGGTTGAGCTCCTTCTTCACGTCGGGATGCAGGTTGTGCGGCACATAGACGTTCATGCTGAAAATGCCTGCGGTCAGCTTTGCTTCCCTCCAACTAACCAGTCACAAACTGCATGGGCAGGATGCCAATCGAGACGATAGACAGGGTCAGCACGAGCGTCGAGATGTTGCCGCGCGACGTGCTCCCCGAGACCATGAGGTGGGAGATGTACGTCGGCTGGCAGTTGGCGAGGATGTACTCGTAGTGGTAGAGCGACGTTTGCAGCAGCAGAATGTGGTCGTGCACGTCAGAGAGATACGCCTCCACGCCACTGGCGCCGCCAGAGTGTGTCCGGACTCGCTTGAGCAGGCTTGCAACGACTATGTGCTTCCCGTCCAGCAGGCGCGATAGCCCCGTCACGAGACGGCGCAGATTGGTCATGCTGTTCAAAACGGTTGTGCGGTCAAACACCTCGGGTGCGGTATTCCTTTGTGACGGCAGGGCGTCGGTGATAGGGAGGAAGAAAAGCTTGGCGTAGAGTATCGCTTTCCCCAAGCGCGAGGTCGCACTCCTCCCGTCAACGTTGGAACGCGAAAAAGCGAGCTCGGCAGCCTTCTTGGCCAACTGTTTGAGGTTTGACTTTTGTGCGCGTAGCTGCACACGGTCCAACTGCCTCGCTACCCTCTCGCGCTTGCTCTTGCGCTGCTCCATGACTAGTTTTTCGTCCATTGCGATCCACTCAGTGTCGTCGTGCCCGTCGGCAAAATCCTCCACAGAGCTGGTATACGGTGCGTCAGCAGGCGATTCGCCATCGATGTGGGATCCGCGGTGCTGGTCACGCGGGTCGCGTGTCGGGTCGGTTGTGAGTGCGTCCATGTCGTCCACGGCGCCGTCGACGTAGCCAGTGAGAGGGAAGAACGCGTCCACAATCGAATCGAGCAGCCCGTGCGCGATCCAGTCGGACGTGGGCTCGTAGGTGCGCACTGATAGAGCCCGATCGCGCACCCGCGACGTGTGCTTGGACACATCGCCATAGTGGAACTAGTGTGAGTGTGTAGAAACGCAGGGTAGATGTAAACACGCACAGTCACGATGCCGTCAGCAAACACGGCGAGGTAGAGGTTGATGCCACCAACAGCGATACCCTCGAGGCCCTCCTTGCCCGGATTGTCCTCGACGATTTCGACCTTTTCGCCGCTCTTGCTCGCTGCGCGTCCGGTTGCCCGCCCGAAACCCCATCCACGCCGCTGCCGCTCCTTCTTCTTCTGCGCAGGCTCCTCTGTCGGATATACGCCCGACGCGGTAAGCTCAGCGCCTGGCGGCGCAACGACACTGCCAGGTGTGTATTTGAAGTACTGCTCGTCGAGTGCACGAACAGCGATAAAGTAGTACCCCAGCGCATCGAACGTGTCGAGCTTCTCGCGAGGGTCCTGGTGAAGTACGTCTTCCAATGTCAGGGGGTGGATAGACAGAAGCTCGCCAATGTCGCGCAGGTCCTTCCATGTGGGGCACGACACGTCGAGCCACCATGCCCCGCGGGGCCTGGCGTGCTCGTCGACGCTCTTCTGAGGCGATGAGGTTTTCGTCTCGAGCTCCCCAACAAGACCACCCAAGCTCGTTACACTGTCCGACCGCGCACCCACCATGCCCAGCAGGTCGGAAGCCGACTTGGGACGCACAGGCAGGGGTACGCCTGATGTGGCCCTTAGTTCCTCGAGACGCGAGAGCGTACGCGGCACAGCCGGCCTACGCGGCAGTGGCGCCGTAAATGTGCGTGGTTGACGTGAACGGCCCGGCGCCGATCCACCGCGGCGCATCGCCACCTCCTTGCGCCGATGTTGTCGCTGGCGGATCGCAAGGTCGGGCGTAATGCCCGCGGCCGCGCGCGCCTTCTTCACTGCCTCAAGGATAGGCTGGAGGACCGGTGTTGTGATAACTCGGGCAGTAGGTGTTGGCGCCGGAGAGGTCATTTCCAAAGGCGGCGTCGACAGGGGCGTCGCGTCTCCGGGTGTCCAGTTATCATCGGGGAGGAGAAGCGTGAACTCGCGCCGGCGCGGCACGTATACACGCCGTGGGCGCTCCTCAGTGCTGTCAATGGTACCGCGGGACACGGTGCGTGTGAGCGCCCGCCCAAGACGGCCAATCACTCTCGTGGCCGCACCTTCAGAGGAAGAGCTGCTCGAGGTCGCCGAGCTGGCGTAACCCGTGTCCACGGTGGACATGCTGCCGCGTCTCACACCAATCGCTCCACCAATGCGTTGTACTACCGCCCTTGTCGCGCCCGCCACACCACCACTGCCCCATGACCATGACGAGCTGGAGCTGCTCCCGCTGCTGACAGTCACTGCGTCGTCGTTTGGCACTGTCTGCGCCGGGTCTGCAGCTGGACTGGGATCTGAATTAGCGCCACGGTACAAGTCGCCATCATCAGTCGTCCACCCAAGCCGACTGGGTCCAGCGAGCAACGGCTGCCCTGCGAGCGTACCGAGACCCTCTGGCGTGTCGAGAGCGAGAGTCGCATGAGGGCGACGGCGTTTCCGTAATTGTGCTGGTGTGAGGAGCTCGGCGAACTCGGGCCGGTCCGAGTCGGGGTTGGGTGCGGGCGTCTGTGTTAGGATAGGGGTTGGGGGTGCCCCCGTAGCCGGGGTGCTCGGAGCAGCAGACGTCAACGTCGGATTGGTGGTAAGAGATGAGCCGTGTGCATGTGCAGAGGTCGCGCGGCCTGCTGCGGGTTGGACTGCAGGAGGGTTTGCCGGGGTTGAGGGAGCGACGCGAGTGCCGCCGGGGAGGGGCGCGAAACGGGGTGAGCGGGCGGTCTGCACGCCCGTGCGCTCATTCTCGGTGATATTGAGCTCGGGGAGCTCAATGTCCTCACCACTTTGGATCTGTGGGGAGGAGGCGAGGTTGGGGGAGAAGCCGCGGTGCGCGCCGGCTGGTGATGGGGGAGCCATTGTTTACGGCCGAGGGTCGGTGGCAAGTGCGATCATTGGGGTGCCAGCTCACATCGAGGTTGCCGTGAGCGCTGGCGAAGGAGTGGGAGGAGGCAAGCCAGCTGTAAGCTGGAGTGCAATGTGGAGTAGATTTGTCCAACAAGTCGGGGTCGAGATGGAATAATTCGTCGGGACGTCGACCGAGCAAAGTGACACAAATAGAGAGACCCCGGCCGTAGCCCGATACCCCACAGGTTGAAAGCAAACACACGTGCGTTCTAACTTTGTCCGCTTTCCATGCACTCCAGGCGCCCGGCCCAGGTGCTCAAAGCAGACCTTGTCCAATGCAAGAATATACATGGCGTACGCCGAATTGGCGCAGATGCAATATTGAACCCCATCCCATGCTAAAAAAATTGTTCAATGTGCAAGACAACTGTGGTAAAACAAGTCGCGCACCAGTTATTATTCGCCAGACTGGGCGTGTGGCTATCGCCTCCCAGAATTCACGCTCAACGACGCCTTGACACTCGTCCGCAGCTTCTTCAGGTCGGCGTCAGAAAGTTTGACCGCATCGCACGCGCGAATAAACGTGTCTGGTAGCAGCAAGTTGTCCTGTGGCAGCCGATGGAGGTAGCCTAGCACAGCCTCCCTTGTTCGCGGGAGCCCAAGCAGGCGGTCACGGCTCAACGTGAGAATTGCAAGCGACGCGATGAAGACATAGCGCGGGCCTTCGGATATAGTCGCATCGAAGAAGCGCAGCACAGTCGGCCATGGGATCGAGCGGATGAACATGCCCATCCACCAGCGGGGGAGGTAGTCTTGCGCTACTCGTCAGCTCGAGTTCATTTTGGCTACTCACGAGAGACGCCGACGTCGGCAAACAGACGGGCCAGCTGTGGATCGGTACCATGCAGAATTCCTCCAAAGACGTGGAGATCCACGCGGAACGCGAGGCGGTCCTTGACATAATAAGTCTTGAGAACACTGTTGAACAGCCCGGCCATGAGCCAGAAAGCGTCCTCGATCACAGCATGGATGAGGAGCGCTCCAGCGATTAACGCCAGCTCGGAGCGGTACCCGTTTGGCATAAAGTGTAGGAACGCGCGCAAGAGTGTGCGAAGATCCTGCTGTCCTGGAGAGCCCGGGCGGAAGAAGACTGCGTGGTCGGCGTACACCTTTGGAACATCCTGGTCGATCTGCGCGTCATAGGGACTCGGCTCGTTTGAGACTAGGCGCTGGAACAGACCTGGCACACGGCCAGAAGAACCGTTGGACATTAGCCAGCCCCATGTCCGCCCGCGCAGGCTGGCGGGAACGCCCTGCTCGATAATAGTGCGTTTAACCTTCTTGGGAATATCTGCCCCGCGCGAGAGCGGCGTCGAAATAGTTGCACGCCACTTTTGCTCTAGATAGCGGATGTCGCCTGCCGTTTTGCGCGACTGGAAGATTGCGGGTGTCGGGCTCCGGTCGCGGAGAAAGCCCCATTCGTCCGTCTCGGGTGGCGTGTCGGGCACCATTGGCACTAAACCGTCCCGTGCAAGCTCCTCAGGCGGGAGCAGGCCGAGGTCGCTGGCATCAAGATTGAGTTTGACAACCGGAGCTGGCACCTTGCGTGGCTGCAGAATCTCAAACTCCATGCCGTCCGTCTTGACCGTAGGGTCGGCGTAATCCTTGGAGGAGATTCCGGTCGAAGCCAACGGCTGGGCTTGACCCCAAGAGCCAGATCCAGAAGCAGACCTCTGGTGCTTGCTAGGTCCAGAAGTAGACCGCTGGTGGCCCACGTTTGGCTGCGATGGGGGGAGGAACAGGGGTGCCGACCTCTCGAGCTGAAGTGAAGGGTTTCGGCGAAGATCGTCTGCGATTGCGGGGACAGGATGACCGTCAAGGGACATGTGATGGACAGAGTCGCCAATCTTCATGTGGTGGACGGCCTTTGTCGAATTTGCAGATAGCCTTGATGACGACTTCCACGAGCCGACCCCAAGCATCGAGTTGTCCAACTGACCAGTATCCGTAAGCACAGGTTTGGACGGATTGCCTGGGTTGGGGCTGGGCGAGGCGGACGACCCAGCGGTCACAAACGCTTGGCGCGGACCAAAGTCGAGCGATCGCTTATACCCGCTTGAAACTATCGGGAAGCGAGACCCAAGCTCCAGAGACGGCTTGCGCAGACCCAAGTCGAGAGATGGCTTCCTCCCGACAGACACAGCGGGCATGGGTGGCGGCAGGTCGAGGGATGGTTTACGTCCAAACGACTTTGCGATAGCGGCAGAGAACGATCTCGACCGAGCACGATGTGTAGGAGCCTGTGGGGGCCGTCTCACTGAAGAGTTGGACGACATGTGAGAGCTCTCAGACGAGTTGGATGTCGTTGGTGCGACTCGTCGGGTGAACGTCGGGTTCATGAGATGAGACGAGCCTGTACGCTTATTAGATGATGTCGCGATACCCGACTCATCAGTGTACCAAGTCTTGGACGTCTCGTTGAGCCCCTTACCCAGAAATTCCGCCATTGTCTGCGAGGTATCCATCGTTCGTGCGGCAGCGGAAGGCAGAATAGGCTTGAATGATCCCTGGAACGTCTGCATGTGATGGTCGTCGCTTACGCTGCGATTCTTGCTGCCCATGGGTGGGGAGACAATGCGACTCAGCCCTTCACGTGACGGTGTGCTGGTGCACGACCTCTCCGACGATGGTGTTCCATATCGGCCGTTTTCAACTGGCAGGGATGGACGAGCCGGCATGTCATGTTGCTGCCCCAATCGGTTGACGGGTGGGCCACTGAGAGGGGATGGTGTCGCCTGGTGACCGTGACTGCTCTCGGATGGTGCATGTTGCCTGCCATCAGGAGTATACCGACGTGGGCTGTCGAGAGACGGCCTGTCGAAAGAGCTGGACCGAGTAACTGCGGTCGCGCCATGGCCATTGGAACCCAAGGATGGCTTTCGGTAGGGAGGGGAAGGCGAGTACCCAGGCGCCGAGGGGGCGGGAGGAGCAGGTCGAGGCGAGTTGTAACGCTGATGCTGGGGTGGGGACAATGGTCCAGCCTGCGACGCAGGACTCGAGTGCTGTGAACCGTCGTCGTCGTACCGGAACGTGATAGGGACCGGGTACCGCGAATGAGAGAGGTCAGTCTCCATGCGGCCGACGAGTGTCATTCCTTGGCGGCGCTGTGCCTCCGACCGCGGCGACATTGACGAGTCCAAAGGGCTCTGCCGCGAAGCCGACGTCTCAGCTTTCCGCTGAGACGTATTCTCGGGTGAAGCCGAGCTCTGCATTGCCACAGTTCCGATCATGGGACTGGGATCCAGCCCGGAAGTCGCAGGTGGTGTCGTTTTAGAATCTAGAGAACCTAGGGTGCGTGGCAGCAGAGTTGGACCAGTGTCTGGCGCCATCGTGGTCGGGAGGAGACGGGCAACGGGCGGAGGCCTGGCGTTTGCCCATGCGTCTCCGTCTTGTGCGTCACCAGAGCGTTTAGGTGACGTGCTGGGCTCTGGCATGATGCTGAGCGTGGAAGGGGCGATGCTGACCTGGGACACGATGGCGGCGGGGGTGGCAGAGGCATCTTTGGCCGGCTGGCGCTGGTCATCTATAAACTGCGGGTGGTGACCCAGAGCATAGAATCCGTTACGAGCAGCGTTCTTTGCAGCCACTCGAGACTCGATCGACCATCTCGAATCAAACGAGGTTGGCGAATCATGGACTGTCGACATTGGTGATGCCAAGGGAATATCGGCTGGCGAGAGCGCGTCGGGCGGGGACAGGTCGCGGCCCACGCTCAAGTGGTCGAATCGAGGCTTGTCATCAATGACAAAAGGTGGTGCGAGGCCGTTGGTCGAGCCGTCGTGGGATGATCCACTACCACACGACCGCGCCTGTATGGGCGGACGGAATTTGGAGATAGGCAAGCTCTGGGGCGTGTCGAGGAGGGTCTCGTCTGAGACTGAGATGTCGGGTGATCTGCGGCGTTTGGTTGTGGAGCAGGTTGCGGAGCTGCGGCCGAGCGATTCCAGCGACGATCTCGGAGACTCGTTGTAGGCTAATCCTATCGTACCGTCGTCCGAGCCGTCGTCGTGGTCGGGCTCAAAGACGCGCCGGTTGGCCGAGAAAAAGGACGGCATCTGTACCAGCGGCATCTGGTCCTGAGACTCGGTTGGCGGTGACAACAGAGCTTCGACGGGTGGTTCTCCTTCGTCGTCTGCCAGGTCCGAGTTGCTGAAATCGGATATTCTATTGTCCGAGTAGCCATTTCCTCGTGAGAAGCGGTCGGGAGACAGGAGCAGCTCCCGGGATCGCAAGCCGTCTCCCCCAAACGTTGCCATGGACATTGGCGTATGAGGAATGGGGGACTCGCCGCCGATGCGGGCGGTGGAGCAGTCCGAATCGTCGCCGATCGAGTCGCGGTTGTCGAGATCGAGTGCAACGGGTCGGCGTCGAGGCGGGCGAGCTGGCGGGATGGCTTCTGTCGAAGGTGTGGGGGAGGGCACTGCAACATCGCGGTCCGTCTCACTATCACTGTCATTCGACTCTTCATCGACAGTGCCCACCGTCCCGACCTCGCTGAGGCGGGACAGCTCGCTGTTTCTCGACAATTCGCTGAATCTCTGGGCCTCTACGAGGAGTGAGTGTCGCTGGGGCGCGGTCGAGGTCGAATGTTCGACGGCATTAAACCTGCGCACATTTCCTTGCGTGACGCCACTAATGCTCGGGCCTCCAAAGCACATTGCTGCTTCATGCAATGGCGTGGACCGAGGCTGGGGGACTGCAAACGCTGTCAAGGCGGACAGTCCATCGAGGGGGGAGACGGCTCCAGACGGATGCGATGGAGCGCGTGCAAAGTAGTCCTGGGTGGAGATGGCTAGTGGATCAGCATGCGTGGAAGTGTGTGCATGAGCTCTCACTGTCAGAATCCTGGCGATGGTGTTGACAGAGGTTGTTCAAGGCCATGCTTGTTATCAACCCAGTACTCGTACTCGATGTTGTCGAGGAAGCCTCGGAAAGCGTCCGCGAGTGATTCATGGGTTGTGGTGGGATGGGTTGCAAAGGAGACTGCGTAACGGTTGCCGCAGGCGGTCGGCCGCTTGAGCGCCTGGGACGCAAGGGCACAGAGCCGACCACATCGTGCTGTTGTGACGAGTGGCTACTGGAGCTGGCCGTGGGGCTGGCTGGGGGTTTGGACCGACGTAGGGTCTCACTGCGCGCTCTGCCATCATTGACCGGGATCTGCAGATCCGTGTCCTCTGGGCCAGAGCTGGCGCCCATAATGTCCCACGTAGCCGAGTGCATGATTGGGTGATCATCTCCTTGATCCTCGGTGCTGCTGCCGTCGCCGACGTGGACTTGGTATTCAGCAAGCAGGCAAGCTGGTGTGATGGGCTCGGGGGAGCTGGGGCCGCTGCCAGAAGCTAGGGCGTCGTACAGGATGTTGTAGCGCTTGACCCACCCGATCTCGCCTTGGCAGCAAGCGAGAAGCTCGTCACCGTCATCCTTGAGGAGAATCAAAGTGTCGCCTTGGATATACATCAGTTGGTCGGGTCCTTGGGCAACGCAGTCATCGAGGCTTGGTGTGAGCGAGGATGAGAGGATGGATGAGACGTACGCAGTTGCTTGACCTAGTCCACCGCGGGCGGCCAAGGCCAGCATGTCATCTATGACTCTGGGGTCGAGACGACGCATGGAGCTGGCCTGTGCGTGCGGGGACGTAGGTGTAGGATGATGTGAAAAGGAACGTGTTCCAGTTGGAGGTGAAAGATGACGAGTATGTATTCGGGAGGAGGGGGGAAGGCAGGTTTACGAGAACAGGCTGGGAGGGAGCGTAAAAGTGAGGAGATGGAATTGGGGTTGGGTTATGAGGGTAATACGGGTGGACGGCTGTGATTAGAATAGAGACGAGTAAGACGGAATGACTTTTAATGAGCAAGATGTCGGATCAAGGATGGGGATGGTGGATGGATGGCGGAGGGTGCGTGCGGTGGTGGGTACTGGGCGTCCAGTTCTGTTCTAGTCGAGGTCTCGATGTGACTATTGGGAAATGTAACGCGACCCTTGTCCACCCACTGCGTTTCGTGAGCGCTGGCTGTTGGGTGGGATTGATGTTTCAAACGGGCGCTCAACGTCGCGTCCGTAGTAAGAGATTGCTTGGACTCTGCCAAGCTTGTCGGCGCGCAGTGGACCAGAGGTTGTGACTGATTGGGATGTGATGCAGAGTGACGATGAATGAGGGAGGTATTGATGGAGACTGTTCCGGTTAGGTAATCTTGGTCTCGAAGCAAACGCCAAGTCGTTTGCACAAGACGAGCTGGTCAAGACGATCATGGTCCAGAACGAAATCAGACTGCCTTTTGGTCCTCGTCCTCCCAGGCCGTGCTCGAATTCGTCTACCAGGCCGTGTACCCTGAATAGGAACCCCCGTTTGCTTCAGGAACATGTTTCGAGGTCGAGATGGGCAACTGAAAAGCAAAAGGGTAGAAAGCAAAGCTCGATATTCAGGGAAACAAAGACACCACGCGCTTTCACGGGATGCTCCTGCTTTGCTCTCTCCCTTTGCAGCCTGCCTTCCATGCCTCTGATCCTCACCCTGGCTCTGTTCTTTCCATCTCGTCGCGTTGTCATCACCGTCGTACCTTGTCTCTGTTACAGTCCTCGGTCGATGCAGCAACGTGACGTGCTGACATACGTCCATTAGGGAAAACACGACCGGGTCTGCTACCAAACAAGCAGTTGCTCACCCTTGGAGTCGACAGACTGGCAAAGTATAACCTTTCCGACGCTGCACAGTTTGCACCCGGGCGGAAGACTGGGTGCATCAAGCTTGAGCTTGGTCATGCTCCATTTCTGGAAATGACATGCCCTGTCAGAAGTGATTCCAACCACAAACTGAAACTGTTCCACCTCTTGCTGAGGAACGACCCCGCTTTATTCGAGCCACTGCCGCTCTGCCCCATCATAAGACAAATCCCAAGAGATGGCACGACCCGACTTGGCATTCTCTTTTACAGCTTACTATACACCTTGGTTTCGAGACAAGGGCTCAAACAACTCAAAACTTGTACAGTACCTCGTACCAAAGACGAGACGAAAAACGCTGGGCCTGGCCTCGACTCCACGTGCTCGTCTCGTGGCGCAAGCGGCCGTAGGCCACAAGGGCGTCGTTGATTACTGCCAATACAAATATCGACCGGTTTGTGGCTGACAATGCAAATATCACAAAATGTACTAATCCAGGACAGATCTTTGGGCTTGTGCGTTCGATCTCTTGTCGGTATGAAATCAAGGTCAATGCTCTAGAACATGCTCTCTCGTCATTTCTCGTCTTTACGCCTTCTCTCCTCTCTCAACGTTGTCAACTACCCTCGACTACC
Organism: Cutaneotrichosporon spelunceum; assembly: GCA_030805415.1. Lineage (NCBI taxonomy): Eukaryota > Fungi > Basidiomycota > Tremellomycetes > Trichosporonales > Trichosporonaceae > Cutaneotrichosporon > Cutaneotrichosporon spelunceum. Next base: position 1,374,236 of record BTCM01000001.1, read on the forward strand.
CCCAAAAGGTGGTCACTTGAACCAAGCCACGACTGCCAGCAACAGATCCGACACCGTCCACTTCCCTAACCCGTAGTTCCTTGACCCGCACTGATCTCTACAACCTACCCTACATGGCCAGTCCAAGACCCCTCCAAATGATCCAAACTCCAATCAAACCCCGGCGCCCAGACTGTGCAGCTATTGTAGCCCTGCGTTGCTCATCAGCAGACCAGCACACCTTGAGCCCTATGTGAACATGACCCCAGGACCAGGACCAGGCGCTTGATCTTGAACGCAGTGATCGCCGCCAGAACCTTGGGTCGGCCCTCAAGGCGTTGATTGGAGCCGTGTCTAATGACGAGCAGTCCAAGTGCAGCATATGCACACCAACGCGTACACCTCTTCCTTTTGCGTACAAGGATCCCTCCTTTGTTATCGACACTGGGACGACTGCCTACCAGATTCGCGCACGCACCCCGGCCCTAGTGTGTCTTCAACCCCGGTGGCAGAAAGCTCCTTTTGGTGGTGATGGCAGGGAAGGTATGCGAATTGGGTGAGACAATGGAAAGAGACAAGCACAACAGGGTGTGGCGGCCCTCCGTGGCTGGCTGGAATGCCGGAATTTTGCCATCCTCCTGGCGGGTAACACAGCTGCAAGACGCTCGGTGGCTTGTGGCGTACGCTCGGCCCCCCTCAGGTCTCCATTGTCGACCCAAATCACCTCCGAGACGAGTCCGCCAACCCCGACCGTACCCGTCAATGGGGTTCATCCGTGTGGGCCATGTGCGTGGGACAGGAGGCAGTGACTGGTTGTTTTTTTTTGGGCTCAGGAGACACCGGCTCCTGGTGCAGCAGCATCCAAGGCATGCAACTGACAAGTGACAGAGCAGTCAGGCTCGCCTGCGACCCTCGTGCACTGGTCTTAAGAAGTAGGAAGACAGCGAGGCCCCGGCTTCTCCCCCCCTAGCTGCTTTCGTTCAGACGTGCTCGCCAACCAGCTCTACGGCTAACGGTCTCATTGTCTGTTTGCTCAGACTTGCACCGCTTCGCTTTCCAAGAGATTTCTGCTCTTTACACATACACGCTCCCCGATCTCCCGACAGCGTCGCCAGGCAGAGAGCGCCGCCTGACCACCACCGACCTTCACACTCGTTTTCCTCCTCATCTTTCGACCCACTTCCCTTTCGCCCATCTCTTGACCTCCTTCTTCTCCCCCCCCCCCCCCCCCCTTTTTTTTGGCCACAACAATGGCTCCGATTCTCGACGCCGCCGACCAAAAGGCCAAAGACTATGTTCTGCGCAACTTCCCCAATAACCCCGGCGTCGCGATCACTCCGCTTCTCATGGGGTGCGTGTCCTCTTCAACCCCCAGACACGGCTGACGCCAGCATCATCATTGACGCAGTGCTCATGGGCATCTTGCTTTCGCAGCTTATCCACTGGTTCTCACACCAGCGGTCACAAGAGTCCAAGGCCCACCAGTACGCTGTGGTATGTTGTTACGATGGCCCTCCCTGACGCACAGCTGTGGTGCTCCGTTATGGGCTCACTCGTCTTCCTCCTGTCGACTGGCTGGATCCTCTACCTATTTGGCTACAACTTTGGCCGATGGGTGCCACTCACAGACTACCGATGTAAGTCGGCTGCAGTGCATTCCGCAACACTGCCAGTTTGGCCTGGCACTTACGCACAGGGCTTTCGCTCTATCCTCTTGTCGACGCCTCCATGGTCCTTGTCGTTCAGGTATGTCCACCCCTTTGTGGCGTCCAGGAAACGCGTGCTCATTCCGCCCAGGCCTTTTACGCCGAGCGTGCTTACAAGATCGCCAACCGGGCAAAGGTGCTCATCCCTGTGGTCGCGATTCCGATGTGAGCGGAGAGGCGGAGCGAGAACAACGCCGGGCAGTGTAGAACCCTGACTGACTCTAGGCTTGTGTCGCTTGTCGGCGGTGTCGGCGTTGCCGTGTGTGGTTTTACCAGCCCCGTCATCGGTACAAACTACAAGATCTTTGTCTGGTTCTGGATTGTGGGCTGTTTCGTCGCCGACCTGATCATCACATCGATTGTGCTGTGGGGTCTTAGGCGCTCACGCTCACCATGGGAGCAGACGGACATTCTCGTCAAGCGCCTCATCCGCGTTGCGTGCGAGTCCCAGCTCCCACCGACGCTCATCGCGCTCGCCCTCCTCATCGACTGGATTGTCCAGCGTGACACGTTCTACGGCGTCTTCTTCGAGATGGTCCAGGGCAAAGTCTACGTCGTCGGCATGATCTACGTGCTCAACCAGCGCTTCTACCTCCGCCGCGAGCTCGACGGCGAGAACAACAACATCACCGCCCTCCGGCCAAGCACCTTCTCGACCTTCAAGGGAGGGCGGAACCGCAACGGTGTGCCACTTGGTCCGGCGACCATCCACGTCCAGACAGAGACGTACGTCGAGTCGCACCAGATCAACCCGGCGTTCATGCCGCAGCGCCTGCAGCCCAAGATCCGCGAGGCGAGCGAGAGCGGCGAGACGGAAATGTCCGAGCTCGACGGCGTCAACCAGTCCGAGGTCGGCCTCAACTCGGAGTACATGGAGCGGGTGCGTGCTGCGCGCAAAAAGCCCCAGTTCAACGTCGCGTCGTTTGCCGCCATGGGCTAGGTTTTCACGTCGTTTGACATGGGCTCGCGTTCTCTCATCGTATCGCATTCGCATTCGATTTCACTGCATGTCGTATCTGCATTGTTGGACTGCACTGCACTGCATTGCTCGCGGGCATGTCCATTGTTCTTCGTTCTATACCCCATACTTGACTGCACCTGTCTGTATATTGTGACAAGAAATGGCGGGGGAGATGTAAGGAGACGGGCGGAGATTGACAGTTGGGCTCAGTCTCTGGTGCTTCAGGTGTCTAGGTGTTCAAGTGCACCAGAAGGCCCCGACGGACGCAACGCTCAACATGTGACGCTCGATGTATACGAATCGACGTCCAGCCCCTCTATTCAACATTTTCAGTCCAGTCCAGTCCAGTCCATTCCATTCCAGTCTCCAGAGTCTCCACGTATCTCCGTCTCCACATCTCGAGCCCGTCACCATTTCGTCTGCCACATTTCGTCCACATTTCATCCGCCACCGTCCTCCACTGCGTATCCCACCTCTGCAGGATAGCCAAACTCGACTTGGCCTGGCTTGGCGTGTGTGGCGTGCACTGGGCGAGGGCACCGAGTGCGAGGGTAGAGGGTGAGTGGGGGGGTTGAGCGAGGTAGAGCGTGCAGGGGTTAGAGTGAGGGTGGGTAAGGGTGGGGTGGGGTGGGGTGGGTGAGTGGGAGATTTGGCCTGTACGCGATCACCATTCAGGTCATCATGCCAGGCCAGTCCTCATCCGTGCGTCCATGGCCAATGACTCGCGATACTTGCTCGCAACACTTGGCACTCGATCCGCTCCACGCTCCACGCCGATTGCGCTGCATCACTCTACGTTTGACGCTCTACTTGGACGCCACTTGGACGCCATTTACGCTGCTTAGACGCCCTGGGACGCTACTTATATGCCTACACCATCAGCAGCGAGCTAAGCGTCGCCTCGGTCGCAAACACGTCGAGGGCCTGCTGGACCTCGAGCTTGCGGCGGGCCTCGCGGAGCCAGTCGTCGGCGAGCTTGCGCGGCCAGCCCGTGAGCGAGTTGACCTCGCGCGTGGCCGCGTCCAGGTCCTTCTCGCCGAGCGCCCACTCGGCCCGGGCGAGCACGCTGCCGACGTCCGAGCCGGCCACGAGGCCAGCCTTTGGCCGGAAGAGGAGCTTGGAGAGCACGGCGGACGCGAGGTGGCTCGCGACGGTCGCGTCCTCGGGCGCTGGCACGAGGGAGGCCTCGTGGATGCGCGGCGCGACCGAGGTCGAGAACCACGAGGCCAGGTCCGAGAACGACTTGACACCCGTCTGCGGGATGCCGCTCGCCTCGAGCTGCGTCAGGGCGGCCTGCATCACAGTGTCGTCGCTGCCCGCGCTGTCAGGGTCCGCCGGAGTCGCGAGCGCGTGGAGGACACGGACCTCGTCGTCAAACGAGACGTTGCCGTGGTCCGCCTTGGACTGGACGGCGCGCAGCGCGCTCCAGATCTTGTGCAGCTTGACATTGTCGTCGAGCGCCGCGCTGTTGTCGAGCGTGATCCGCTCGAGCTGCTTCAGGCTCGTGGTCAGCGTGTCGAGCTTGGCCAGGCGGCCGCCGCGCTCAGTCTCGACCTGCGACTTGATGCTGCGCAGCCAACGGCGCTGAAGCTCAATGCCCTGCGACACAACCTCGTCCTTGAGGCGCGCCTCGATGTTCTCGCGCTGGGCCTCGAGCTCGACGTCGAGGACGCCACGCCACCCGTCGATCATCTTCTGCCGCTCCGCCTCCCACGTGCTCTTGAGCTTGTCTGAGCCAGCGCTCCACTCCTTCTTCCTGGCCTCGAGCTCGGCCTCAAACTCGCGCGTCTTGGAGTCGACAGTGCGCTGCAGGCGCTCCTGCTCCGTCTTCTTGACCTCGTCCAGGCGCTTGTTGAGCGACGACAGGTCCGTCTGTGCCTTGGCGAGGATCTCAGCCGCCTCGGCCGACGCCGCACCCTTCGCAGAAGAGAGCGTGGTGGTGAGCGAGTCGATCGTCGACGCAAGCTGCCCGATAATCGGCTCCTCCTTGACAAAGCCCTTGACCTTGGGCGCAAGAAGAGGCAGCTTGTCCTCCTCGTTCTTGGGCTTGGAAGGCGGAGGCGGGATGTAGAACCCGGGAGGGGGCTCGAAGCCAATGGGGAGCTTGTCGTCGTACTTCTCCTGGCCCTCGTATGACCGCTTCTGAGGCTGAACAGTCTCGGGCCGGAGCGCGCGAGGCTTGGCCGTGTCAGGGAACCGGTGGGCGAGTGCGTCCTTGATCTTCTCCAAGTCCTTGGCCTTCTCCTCGTCCGCCTCGGCCTGAATCTTCTGCTCGGAGGCCTCGGTCCTCTCGCGGATCTTGTCAGCGACAGCCTGCGAGATTTCGTTGGTGTTCTGCCCGATAGCCGACGCGACACCCTTGGCGTTCTGCGCGATCGACTCGCCGACACCCTTGGTCGCCTGCGCGACCTCATTAGCGCGCTCAGCAGCCGCCTCGCGGGCTGGCTCCGTCTTCTCCTTGAAGTCGGCGGCAGCCTTCTCAGCCTTCACCCTGGCCTCGGCAGCAGTCTTCTCAGCCTTCTCACGCATCTCCTGTGCGGCGCCAGTCGCCTTGGTGCGAGCAGCGTCAGCGGCGTCGTGCATGCGCTTCTGGGCGTCGGCAGCAGACGAGCGGGCCATCGCCGCCGCCTCGTGCGCCTTGGCCTCGGCCGCGCGCTTTGCCGACTCAAACTTGGACTGGATGTCGCCCTTGTTCGTGCTCGTCAGCTTGGCGGCCATCTGTGCGATTGTGCCCGGCCCAAAGTTCTCCCAGCCGTGCTCGTCCGCATAGTCGGCCAGTTGCTCGCCGCCGGGCACCTTGACAAAGACGTCGCGGTACTTTTCGTTGTGTGTCGAGACCAGCGCCGAGACGGGGTAGTAGACAAGCACACCGAGCGTGGTCCAAAAGACGAGCCTGCGAACGGCGCTCTTGCGCGGCGCAGCCTTGCTCGAACCCGATGTGGCGCCCGACGACGACGACGACTGCGCCTGCTGGAAGCGCACAGGGGTCGTCGTAATCAACTGCGGTCAGCGGGTGGACTTGCGCGGGCCGGCCAGCGAGCCAGCTGGCTGGGGCCAATCGGGCCAACGAGAGGACCGTGGTTTCCCATTGAAGCCATGTCAGGATTGCGGCCGGGAAAACTCACACGCCGCTGGACAAGCGTCCTTGCGCCTCTTGCGGGAAGCCTGATCTGGGCCTGCATGATACCCAGAGTGTTTTGGAGGATGCTGAGACGAGTGTGAGTGCGATGACGGCGGAACAGGCGGCCTCGGGGACGGACTCGGAACTATCCGGCGTTACTCTCCATAGTAGCGCACAGCCGCTCATGTGGCGAGCGCAATTAAGGTGGAGGTAATTCAGGTGGAGGTCTCCAAATGTTGGTGTTGGACACATCAACATGGCAGCGACAGCAGTGGGACAGTCGAACGGGTTGGGATACGCAGCTTCCACGGCAGCGGGTGCGGCCACGCCGGCAGCATCGGCTGCCAAGGGCGCGGGCGACCTCACGCTCCGCCTCGAGTTTGGGTGAGCTCCCCGCCGCCCCCTTGACCAGGCTGATATCAGCGGCGGCCTGCACCTCCTCTTCTCAGCGCAGCCGAGACACACGGTCCACGTCCCGCGCACGACTGGGGGGAAGCCGACGGACATCCGTTCCCTCATCCAGTGGATGAAGGCGAACCTTGTCAGCGAGCGTGAGGACATGTTCGTCGACGGGGACAGTGTGTGAGTACCTACCCGGCGCTGGCACTTTGGTTCTGCTGCTAACAGCAGGCGCCCGGGCATCCTTGTGCTCATCAACGACGCGGACTGGGAACTCGAAGGCGAGCTCGATTACGAGCTGCAAGACGGAGACGAGATTGTGTTCATTTCGACATTGCACGGAGGATAGAGTCGGGGCTGTGAGCGAGTAGAGGCCTGTACTAGCATAGAGAATGTACCATATCGTGTCTGCTGAGCGTGGTGCGCTGTTGTCTCGAGGTCGTGTGGCGTGGTTCAGACTGTCAACGTGATCATCCCTGGACGAGTGCGACTCGCCACCCAGGTATCTGGAGCGTTCTTGCGCGAGGTGACCTCATTGTTGTTCACCATCCATATTACGCCATGTTCAAAAAGGCGCTCGCTCACCATTCCAACGCGACGCCCATCCGCTCCAGTGCGCGCCGCGCACTCGTCACCTCCATCTTTGCGCAGTACCCCGCGCTCAACGAAAGCGTGTCAGCTCAAGGCGAAGATGCACCGGGCAAGCTGAGCGAGAAGGACCTCGGCCGTGCCCTGGTACCCGAAGGCGTGCGCTCCTCCAACTTTGAGACGAGCGCCGGCATCGAGGGAGTGAGTCTCGACCCTCCTCTACCGGCTGACGGCAGATAATGTACCTCTCCCCAGACGGGGACCCGCTGTGGCTCTCTATCGGGCGCGGAAGTAAGGAGCTGGTGCCAACACGTACGTGTTCCTAGCTTGAGCTTTCTGACAACAGTCTCGCTCCTCGCGCACCTCCCGCCTCACGTACACCCCTTTCCGGTGCTGCAGCTTCCTGTGCCCATCCCAGCACCCCTACTCGCCGGTGCCGCGTTGTTCCTCCCCGCTGTCCGCCATCTGCAGACGCCGTGGCGGCTGCCCCAGCTCGCGCCTGGGAGTATCTTCGCTCTCGTGGCTGGAGGGAGTGGCGACGTGTCCTATGTCGGCATTGGGCGTGTCGCAGCCGCGGACGGGCTCGAAGGTGCGCTCACGCGCCTTGTCAAGCACCGTACCGAGGGGGTTGAGTGCGACGAGGGCAAGTTTGCGGACATTATCTGCATCACCGACGACCAGTGAGCTAGCAGCGTGTCTTCAGTCATCAGCTGATGCCAGTCTGTGGGATATGGGGAGCAAGCCTGCTCTGGCGTCTTTTCCACTCCCGAAGCCGCGCGAACCACTCGTGACCCCACCACAGGCCGAGTCCACCGATGCGGACGCGGCCAAGGAGGGCGTAGCTGCCCTATCTCTCGATGACGGGGAGGAGCCCACGGTCGAGGAATCCGAGCCTCTCACCGCTTCCGAGGTGTCGACTCTCCTCACTGCCGCGTTTCTGCAAACCCTCTCGACCCTATCCGCTGCCACTCTCCCGCTTCCGGCGTCACAGTTGTACTCGAGCCACATCCTGCCCAATCGCCCCGCGTACATCCCCGCCGCTCGGCGCGATGACGTGGTGATCGGCCGCAGCGAGTGGAAGAAGCTCACCAAGTGGATGAAGGAGGTGGCCAAGGACGGTATCATCAAGACAAAGGAGACAAAGGGCGAGGTCGTCGTTACATCGTGAGCTGTGGCCTCGTATAGAGCTGACGGCAGATTCGATCCCAAGCATCCAGCGATTGATGGGCACGTGTCGTTTAAGACGATTTCGGAAGACGAAGCAAAGGCGGCGCGCCGCACCGCACGTGAGGAGGAGGCCGCAGCGCCCCCTAAGACGCTGGATATCCAGGAGCTCTGGCGGCCTGCCGGCTCGAGTGCTGCGTTCTGGGCAGCGTGCGGCATCGAGAAGGGATCTCTCAACCAGCCGTCAAGTATCAAGCCGCTCTTCGACGCGTACATTGAGAAGAACGGGCTGGAGGACAAGGAGCACCGCCGCCTCGTGGCGCTCGACAAACCGCTGGCCGCAGCTGTTGGGGCCAAGGAGGGCCAGGCTCTTGTCCGGGACGAAGCGCTACGCCGCCTCCGTGCCGGCCTGGGCTGGGCCGTTTCAATCGGCGGCACTGTCAAGAAGGGTGCGCTTAATCCCATCACGATCCAGGTCAAGACGCGCCAGGGCCGCAAGCAGGTCACGCTCGTGGCGGGCCTCGAGGGCTTTGTGATCGACCCAGACGACTTTGCCGACGACCTCCGCCGCCGGTGTGCGGGCTCCACTTCTGTGCAGCCGCTGACTGGGGCCAGTCCGAAACTGAACCTCAAAGAGGTCATGGTGCAGGGCACGCAGGGCAAGGCAGTGACCGAGGCGCTGGTCGAGCGTGGTGTGCCGAGGCGCTGGATCAAGGACGAGGGCAAGAAGAAGTAGACATATAGTATGCAACCGTGGCCGAGTGCGTCAACTGTTGCCCATCTCCCACTCGTCGTAGCCTGCGACCGTAAACGGGAACGCATGCAGTACTCGACCTGCCATCAGCCGTCCTGCTTAGAGCTAAGCAGCAGCCGTACCCCGTCCCTGCGCGCGAGGGAGCGAGAAGCACGAACGCCGCGCATCCCCGTCCCCGATGGCAGGCAGAGTAGGGGGTGATGGTCCATTCGAGAGAGTGGGGCAGGTGTTGCTACGCGGATGCTCCCGTCAAGTTTGCCGCTGCTTGCCGTCCGGCTGACCAAGCGTTGGTGACATCAGCCCGAATTTCCAGAAAGCATCAACGAGCAAGTGTAAACATAATCGCGTCCAAACCCACTCGCCATCGTCTCCGCGCCGAGCAATGACCAGCCCCACAGAACCGCAGCGCACGACCAAGGCGACCCACCCCGACCTCCCGCCTGGCCTGGTCCTCGGGCCCGACGGCAAGCCCTGCAAGGTCTGCAACAGCTGGCAGGACTGGGCCAAGATCAAGGTCGTGAAGAAGGGCGCGTCCAGCTCTGCAAAGTCGGACCCGCTGGCCATGATGGCCGCGATGGCCGGCGGCGCCGCTGCCGTGAAGACCAAAGCGGACGACAAGGAGGCGGACCGCACCGACTGTCCGCCCGACACGGCCGAGCTGGGCCGGGCAACCTGGACGTTCCTGCACACGACTGCGGCGTACTACCCTACTGAGCCCAGCGCCGAGCATCAGAGCCGCATGCGCGCACTCCTGTCGTCCCTGCCGACGCTGTATGCCTGCGCACCGTGTGCGGACGACTTTGGGGAGGACATCAAGGCCAACCCCCCCGACGTTAGTGGGCGGGACGGACTTAGTCGGTGGCTGTGTGAGCGGCACAACGAGGTGAATCGCAAGCTTGGGAAGAGGGTGTGGAAGTGCGATTGGAAGACGATGGATGCACGGTGGAAGGACGGGCCGGCGGACGGGCGCTGCGACTAGCGAGGGCCAACGGCGCTACGACAGGAGGGGCCGGTGGACCGCTGCGACTCTCGAGGGCAGCGAGTGAGACTGAGGCCGAACACTGCGTCTGGCGACACGTATAGATGTAGGCGCATGTACACTGCTCACGCTGAACACTCTCTGGTGCATACGAGGAGTAGTGTCCCAAGACCATGGCTGGAGCTTGGGACGTCCATGTCTCCAGTCGTGTCAATGTCAACAGAGCCGTGTAACCCTTCCGTCTGGCCCTAATGCAGCTGATACCATTTCTTGCAAACGTGCATTCGTATGTAGACTTACAAACTGCACTTGTTCCTCTTGCAAACTGCATTTGTATCTTCCAAACTCTTTGTCTATCCTCATAGTGGCACAGCCTTGACAACTAATCTACACGGGGCCTAGAGCTTCTTGTGCTTCGGGTCGTCCTTCTTCTTCTTCTCATAGTACCAGCCCGCGACGGCCACGCCGCCCAGCAGGCCGGCAAGGAGCCAGACGCCGCCCTTCTCGTCCGAGTTGAGTGGCCGCGACGAGCTCTTGTACGTCCCGCTCCCCTCGAGGCCGAGCGGGTCGTCGGGGTTGTCGACGGTGATGCCGCTCAGCTCGAGAATCTCCGTAGTCGCCCGCTTGGCGGCGTCGATCTGCTCCTTGGCCTGCTTCTCGACCTTGCGCCTGACAAAGGGGTTGTTGACCGCGCGCCTGGCGTGCTTGAGGAACTTGTCCTCGGCGTCCTTGGCCGCCTTGAGCTGCTCGAGGATCCTGTGCTCGGCCTGCTTGGCCGCCTTGATGTGCTCCTTGACCTCCTTGTTGATGTCAATGCCGCTCTGCTTGAGAATCTTTTCCTCTGTCTTGCGCGCGTCCTTGATCTGGTCCCAGATCTTGCTCTCGGCCTCCTTGGTCGCCTTGATCTGCTCCTTGGCCGCCTTGGCTAGGCGGGCAGTCATCTCCTTCGGATCGAGGTCCTTGGACGCGCCCTTGGCGAGAGACTCGAGTGCCTCGCGGCCGATCTTGATCATCTCGTCCTCGGCCTTCTTGGACGCCTTGATCTGCTCGAGGATAGTGTTCTCCGCCTCCTTGACCGCCTTGATTTCCTCCTTGGATAGGCCGCTCTGCTCGAGCAACTTCTCCTCGTCCTCCTTGCCCGACTTGAGCTGCTCCGCCATCTTCTGTTGCACCTCCGTGACGGCCTCCTTGGCCGCCTGCACCTGCTCTTTGACGCTGGCTTCTACCTTGTCGCGCAGCTCGTCCACATCCTTGACCTTGGTGGTGCCGTGCACGGGCCCACCGTCGGGGTGCGTCGACGTCGGCGCAACAGTCGAGACGTTGGGCAGACCAAAGTTGTCATCCTTGTCGCTTTCCTTGCCGCTTGATGACGACTTGCCCAGGAAGTCTGGCATTGTGGGCTGGCATCAGCAGCCGTCAGGCCGAGCTCGACCGAGGTAACCAGGCACTGACGCCCAATGACGCATTTTCGAAAATGGTAGAATCGTCCAACAATTCTCACGGTTCTCTCGTTGGCGTGACTCACAATGGTCTGTGACGTATCCTTGACCTTCTGCGGGTCCGGGAAGTGGATAGTAAACTCCTGCGGCACAGGCCCCGTCTTCTTGCCCGAGGGGAGGCCCGGGGCGGACGTCTGCTCCTCAGCCGACAGGTCGCTCTTGTCCTCGGATGTCTGGCGGCTGAACGAGGACACCTCGCCGCCTGGAGGTGCGTTGACAGTCATGTCCTCGAACGCCTTCATGACTGGGGGGATGTCGTCGCGGTCATTCTTCGAGCCACTTGCGTACGCGCGCTTCTGGGCGCGCGAGAGGGGCGGCACAGGCGGCGCGAGGCCGGTCTTGTCCGCGCTCTCTAGGCGCGAGACGAGCGTCGCCCTGCGGTCAGCCATGTCTCTCGCGAGGACCCACTTGTTCCCGGTCTGGGTGAGGCCGCGCTTCTTGAGCTCAGCCTTGAGCGTCACGACCTTCTCGCCCTTCCAGTTGCGCTGGGTGTTGAGGAGGACGACCGAGCCAAGCGACTTGCTGTGTGCGCTCGGCGAGATGGTCGCCTTGGCGGCGGCGGCGGCGGGCGTCACACGCGCCTTGGGGGACGCGGCCGGTGTTTGGGTGTGCAGATGCGCCTGGGCGCGGAGGGCGCCAGCGGAGAGCCGGCGGCGGAGCATGGTGCGGCGGAGAGATAGAATGGTGGCAAGAGCAAGGACCAGCGCTGCTGGTCGTGTTTTGTGCTGGAGAGCGGGTCAGTCACGAGGCCTGGTTGGACGAGGAGCGTTCAAGATGACGTTTGGTGCGCGTGAGATGGGAAAACAAACGCTCGCTGGAACTCGGACATCGGTCATTTCACGTGACGCCACGTGTTTGATCTCCGAACCCACGTGCCATCCATCCTCCACTCTCGCCACTCTGCCTCCACCTCCAGGCACGGCACACGATCGGATCGCCCACAAATTCCAACGCGCCAGCACAGCAGCGCGTCCTTGCCTTCCACCAACATTCACCAACAATGGGCAGCAAGACCAGGCCGCCACCCATCAAGACTCGGGTTGCTATCGCGGCGTCAGATGATGGCGAGGTGCGCGGCGCGACGCGTGCGCTGCTGTGGCCCATTTCGGCCCTCCTTCACTCCCTGCACGCGCTCCTCACCACCCTCCTCCTCTCCGTGATCGCGCTCGGCCCGATGCCGAAACATATCGGCTTCGTTATGGACGGGAACCGGCGGTATGCACGCAGCCATGGACAGAGAATCGCCCGCGGGCACGAGAAGGGGAGCGAGTCGCTGAAGCGGGTGGGTACAGCCGTGGGGAATGATGATGGCGCGGTGGACTCGGGCGTGGACCAGGATCAGTACACAGATGTCAAATCGAGGATGTGGCAGCTTTGGCATCCGCATCCTCGCATCGCACCTTGCCCCCCTCTCGCGGTCTCAAAGACCGCCTCACCCTGCAATCTCTAACACCAGACCCTCCGCATCTGCCTGCGCCTCCACATCCCCATCGTGTCCGTGTACGCGTTTGCGATCGACAACTTCCGCCGCTCCCCAGAGGAGGTGGACACGCTGATGCGCCTCGCGACCGAGTCGCTCGCCGAGATCTGCCGCGAGGGGTGAGTGACCGAAAAGCCCAACTAACGCCAGCGGCTTCCTCCAGCAGCACGGCATCCGCCTCCGCTGCATCGGGCGCATGGAGCTCCTCAAACCCGACATGCAGAAGGCGCTGCAGGAGATGGAGGCGGCGACGGCAGGGAACACAAAGTGAGTAGACGAGCTGTGGTCGCCCTCCCGCGCGAGCTAACGCCAGCGGCGTGCTGAACGTGTGTGGCCCGTACTCGTCCCGCGACGAGATCACGACCGCAGTGCGCGCGACCCTCGCCTCGGACGCCTCGGGCTCCATCACACCGGCGGCGCTGTTTGCGCGCCTGCAGTCGGTGAGCGCGGCCGAGGACGTCGCAGCGGGCGGCGGCGCGCTTGACATACTCGTGCGCACGAGCGACACGAAGCGCCTCTCCGACTTTATGCTCTGGCAGGCGGGGCGCAGCACGCAGGTGCACTTTGTCCGCACGTACTGGCCGGACTTTGGGCTCAGCGACCTCCTCCCTATCCTGCTGGGGTGGCAGCAGCGCGTGTGGCTGCGGGGGTTGCGTGCAGAGGGGAGTGGGGGCGAGTAGGCATGTAGAGGATGTTCATGTTGTCGCAGGCAGAGGGATGTTCATGTTGTCACAGGCGTCGTGGGGGGTTGGGAGGGAGAGGGCTGGTGTATTGGAGATTGAGGAGAGTGTACGTATCGTCCGTGAGGCTCTGGGCGGAGCCCATACAGTCCGCGAGAGCGTCCGGACCTGGGTCGACAACGCTGTGCCTGTGCCGCCTGGCGTTAGTTGTAACCGCAATAGTGTAACAAGTCTGCGCACAATAACTCTGCACACGTTAATTCTAACAACCACTCACCACAGCTCACGTACAGGCCAGCAGGGCTGAACACCTCGAGCACACCCTGGAGACGCCGAGTGGCGTGGCGAGGATGAATTGGGATGCTGAATGCACACTGCGGCTCATCTCACTCTCTGTGGCAAGCATGCGGTGCGGCAAGCCCTGCTGCTTTCCGTTCCCTACTTTCCCCATTATCCAGCATTCTCGTCGCGTGTCATTTGCGCTCTAGGAAGATTAGTGAGTCTCAATTTGGCTTCCTATTCCTCCTATTCCACCAACCCCCGCCCTGCCCCGCCATGCCCTGCCTCCAGCCCCCATCTAGAATTACAGTCTCCATGTGCAGAGAATCGTACATCCCGTACACCCGTACAGAACCACGCCATACAAGCCGATTACTTGTGGGTCGACTTGATCTTGAAGCCACGCGAGGCACGGCGACCACGGGCCTTCTCGAACTTGCGGCCCTTGGACTGGACGTAGGGCTTGGCGCCCTTGAGGGGGCCGCCGAAGTGGGCGACAGCCTCGCGCACGTTGCGCTTGCCGCGGAGGAGGACGGTGTTCGAGCCGGTGGGGGCGCGGAGGGCGAGCTGGTCGAGGGTGAGGGCCTCACCGCCGGCGGCGACGATGCGGGCCTTGGCCGAGGCCGAGAAGCCGAGGGCGGCGACGGAGAGCTTGGGGACGGTGGGCATGCGCTCGTCGTCGAGGACACGGCCGACGAGGACGACAGTCTTCGAGTTGTCGGGGTTCGAGCCCTTGGTTTCCTTGACGATGCGCGAGAGCGAGATGGGGGGGCGGTTGATCTGGGGTTAGACGACAGAGTTCTCGTGTGCGGACAATGCGTAGGAAATGTTTGGAGACAGTCCCAACGCGTCTGGAAATGTTTTGCACAAAGGCGCTCGGGACATGTTCAATCCCAAACGCTCGCGTTCCTCACCTTGCTCATAAAGAGACGCTTGAGCACGACCCTGTTGAAGCGCGACTCAGTGCGGCGGGCAAGGAAGCGGTAGAGCTTGACAAGAAGGAGGAGGTACGGGTCCTCGGACTTGGGGGCCTGGCGAGCGCCCTTCTTGACGTGGTGGCGGCGGATGTCGATGCCCATTTTGACTGTCGTCAGCATGCGGGGAGATCGAACGGCATGGCCGCCCTCGCCGTCTGAGACGACTCTGTTCCACCGCTTCTCTCGGCCGCGACGTCCCTCTGGCAGCGCAGCTGGGCGCAACTGCACCGCAATTGCAACCAAGCTAGCGCCGCAACTGCAGCCACACGCCGCAGCATGGGCTGCGAGTCCGCATAGCTCTCGCCGCGCAGAGTGAACTGTGCCGCCATCTGACGACACGGCCGGGCCTGCGTCTCTCCGCCAGCGCGGCGCGCACGCTCACGCTCACGCAGACACGCAGGTCGAGGGCTGCGCCCCCGCGCCGAAGGCGCTCCCGACGAGTTCGACCGTTCCGGACGTCACGGCCACGGCTTCGCAGGGCGTGGCGCGCGCTCACCTTTTTTGGTGGTTCTTGGTAGCGGACGAGGAGCAAGTGGTCGCGAGTGAATGCATTACTGCCAGCCAGCGGGGACGGGGCGAGGGACTGTCGGCGTGTCGGTGATAAAATTGGGATGCCACGTGGAGAAACACGATTTAATTTGATGCCGACGAGGTCCGTGTCCACCTGCCCCTGTTTGGTAATGAACCCTCGGATGGCCCTTGTGACGGGATGGGACGGGATGCGGCGTCATGCGTGACGGGCAGGAAGATTACGCAGGAACATTGCGCAGGAACATTGCCCAAAGCTCCTGCGGCGGTGAGGGGGAACAAATGGCGGAGGAGAGTGGGAGAATGGGGGCTTGAAGTGCACCGAGCGTTCAAGGATGGCGCGACAAATGACGCGGCGGATAGCGCACCAGCAACAAAAGCACTGGACGGCTGCAGAGCGGATGAGTGACAGGTACAAGACAACACAACAACGAGACTGACTTCTTTCTCTCTAATCCATCGCCTGTCACTCTCCAAACAAACAATCTCAAACAACCCTTCTCGCATCCAACTCCCCGTTCCATTCGTTACCACTGCTCTTGAAGTCTCTAGCACACCACTGCATACCATTACACACCACCACTTGACTCTGCGACTACCTCACCATGACGCCTGCACTGGCGCTGGCCCTGGCCGTGCACGCCACGCTGGGACACGCATACACAATGGTTCCCAGGTACGCTTCACCGATCTTCCCTCCGCTCCCCCCCTCCTCCCAAGCTGACAACAGGTGGGGAGCCGCGGTCGCAGTTCTTTCTCACCCTCCCACCGTCGTGATACAAGGAGGCAAGACGGATCCCCTGGGACAGCAGTCGTACACGTCGGCCCCGAACAGCGGCGACACCATCCTCCTCCCCCTCACAGCATCCTTCCCCGCTTCCAACCCTCCCTATTCCCAGCTCCCGAATGGCCCAGCGTACGCATGGCACTGCATTGCTCCCCTCTTCAAACAGGGTGAGGAGTGGACGCTCCTCTCGTTTGGTGGTGACGGTGGCTGGCTTTCCCCCATAGGTGACGCACATTCCGCCTACCTCCTAACTCTAAACCCCACCGCTGGAACAATCAACTACACCCAGCCCGCAGAGGGATGGGGAAACCAGCCGACGCGCCGCATTCGCCACTCCTGCGCCGCCCCGGTCTCGGGAGGCAAGGTGTATATCACTGGCGGACAGAGGACCGACTACAGTGAGGCGTATGCACAGACCTTTGTCTTCGACCCTACCAGTATGACTTTCAGCCCCCTCGCACCTCTTCCCATGGCCATCTACGATCACTCTTCGGTCCTCCTGCCGAACGGCACCCTTGTAGTCATGGGAGGCGTCAGGTCGCAAAGTGGCTCCACCGCCCTCCAGGCCCTCGACACTGTGTTCACCCTCGACACGACCTCCAGCTCGGCAACGTGGCAGACCGTGAGCGTCCCAGTCCCACCGCGGGCTCGCCGCGGCGCCTCGGCCAGTCTGAATCCAGACGGTTCAGTCTTCGTCTTTGGTGGCTTGGATGACGAGCGGAATGCCCTCAACGACGGGTGGTTACTCGACCCCCAGTATCTCAGCTGGACCCAGACGTTTGATGGTGGCCAAGGTTGACTAAAGATCCCGCTAGCAGCTGACAGCAGGGGTGGCCGGTAGTTACGACCATGTCGCCGCGGCAGGTGGCGGTGGCCAGGTAATAGTATTTGGAGGTGAGTGCAGGTTAGGCTATTGTGGCACTCGTCGCGCACCAGTCTGCTTTATTCTTGTCCCCAACGTTGAACTCTCCACCCTTACCTCCTTTGTATTCTTCTCTCTCTGAACCCCGCGTGCCCTCCACGACCTCCATTCGTTCTTTATGCCCGCCAGAACCACACTGACAACAGGCTATGGCCAGAGTGCCCCAGTTGCTCCGAACACAATCATCATCAACTCCAGGGTGGTTCCAGTTGGCGCGCAAGGATCGGGTTCTGGAACTTCGTATACCAGTGGAGCTAGCACGGGCTCTGGCACTGGCAGCGGCACCGGAGCTGGAAGCGGCACTGAAAGCGGTACAGGCGGCGATAGCAGCGGCGACTCGAGCATGGACTCAGCCACTGGCTCCAACACCGCCAGCGGGTCAAACAACTCGGGAACAGGCACACTGCCCGAGTACACACCCTCGTCCATCACCGGCAACTCTCCCAACGCTGGTATGGGTGCGTCTGGTGGTAACTCAGGTTCGGGAACTGGGGCGGATGTCTTAACGACAGGTACAGGTGTGGGAGCTCCGAGCCCGACATCCACAGGCCCATCGCTACCCATGGCAGCGTCGAGCGTTGCACCGCTTACGCTGGGCCTCACAGTCGGCCTGATCGGTGGTGGATTACTCCTCGGCTTTGTGTTCCTCATGTTCTGGTGCTGTCTCCGCCGCCGTCGGTCGAAGAGGGGCGAAGAGGAGCGCCGCGACCTCGTCCATGGCGATCCGGAAAAGGGCACTTGGGGAAGGAGCAGGGTTCTGCAGCCCTCGCGCGACAGCGACAACCGGGGCCCGCAGCGGCACAAGTCCCTCCTCCAGCGACTCGGCACCAAGATCTGGCGCCGGCCTGCGTATGTACCGCTGGGCGGTGAACAATGTCGGGAATCGACCATCTTCCCCACCGCAACGCGCGATCACTTCGAACCTCAGCCTCCCCTCCCATTCCAAGAGGGCCACCTCCCAAGTACACCCAGGCTTTACAACCCCGACGACATGGTGTTTGGAAACCAGCGGGACCTGGGTGTCCGGGGGGTCTCTGGCTGCCTTAGCGGAGGCCAACGCGGCACCAGCAGTGTCGCAGCGGCGGCCGTGGGCGCTATGAGTGGGTTTGCAGCGCGTCGTGCCAGCTACAAGACACCACAGACTCCCGAGCTGAGCCGCATCACCCCATTCCCCTACGATGAGCGCCGGTCAGCGGATGTTGTAATAGGATCGGAGACATCGAAGGGGAGCGACGAGTTGCACATACACTTGTCCGACGCCTACGACGCGGACGAGAGCTCGTCCGGCCACAGGGTGGGGGCGCGGCCCCTCCCCCCGTACCCTTTACAAGCCACTACAGCGTACGCCTACCCGCCCCTTAGTACGACCAGCTCGTTATCGTCTGCACCTAGCGTGGCCAGCGACGCCTACACCTCCGAGGCGTCAAGGGGTGTCCCTGCCATTGCGAAGGTCATCGGCGCGGGAGCGGGACTGGCCGGAGTAGCGGCGGCGCGCACCTCCTCGAGGCGCCTTCCCGGCAAGAAGGATTCAGCCCCGTGGGAGGCATGGGACCCGAAGAGCGACACCGAGTCGAGCGCCTACCACTATCCCCTCGGGCCCAAGATCGGCACCACCGTCTACGACCCGTCTGGGAAACGCCTCGATTCGGCCGTCCACGCGCGGACCTACTCAGACCCCTTTGCTGACACGGATGTCGATGCGCCCCTCCTCCCAGCGAAGAACAACTTTGGCTTCCCCAACCCTCCGCAGTCCCTCCCACACCTGACTGAGGCCCCCCCTCAGGTCCGGGCGAAACCCCACCCAATCTCAGTCAAAACAGTCCCGAGCGCAAGAGACACTTCGCAGGAGGCGGACATAACCTCTGCGCGCTTCGGCCCGCGGCCCATGCTCACCTCCCCCCCACCGCTTCCCCCCAAGTATCTCGCGCCAGTGGCCGAGCTGGGCACCGAGGGTGCGGGCCGCCGCAGCGCAGTTGGGAGCGTGCGCAGTGCTGCGTCGCATTCGAGCGTGTTCGGCGCCCTCGCCAACCGCGACCTCGACCTGTCGTTTGACTTTGTCCAGCCAGCGGTAGTGCCCTCGCCGTCTCCCAGCCCGTCTCGACCTCCCAGCCCCTCACCGTACTCTAGCCTCTCACCACATGAATCGCCAAGCCCATCGGGTGCAGAGATCACCTCGTACTTTGAGATTCCCGTCATCTCGAGACCCAACGTGGAGGACGGATGGAATGGGGTCCTGCAGGGTGCCGCTGGGCCGCTCACTGCTTTTTCCAAGCTGTACAATCCTCGCAACGTGAGCGGTAGGTCAGACAAGGGGTTGCCACCTCGGCCAGAGTCCCACGAGCTCCCACCATGCCCAGCTTCCCCCGAGCTCCCACCACGCCCAGCGTCCCCGGTGGTTGGTGCTCGTCCATTCCCCTCTGTTGGCTCGCCGCCTCTCGAGTCGCCACCCGCAGTCACCGCGCCATTGAGAGTGCGCACCCGTTCCCGTCCGTCAACAGCGGAGCTCCCCGAGGACATGGTCACCTCAGAGATCACGCGTTCCGGTGTTCCTTCCGATTCGGACGAGCTGGACGAGCTGGACCTCTCACTCGAGGACACCAGTCTCGAAGTCCGGGTCTCCTCTTCACCCGTCGGCGACACTTCGTCTGTTGGTGACACTTTGAGCCTACCCTCCTCCCCTTTCGCCAGCAGACCCCAGCCTTCAACCCCCTCTCGTTCATCGACGATACCTGTCCCTAGAGCGTACACTGCGCCCAGTACGCCCACCCGCTCGGTGCGAGAAGGCTCGCTCGCGAGCTTTGCGAACCAGTCGTCACTGCGGCCGGGACAGGAGGGCTTCGTCTCCACCATGGTGAGCAGCATCAACCTGCTCGACACGCCGGAGAGCGCGCCCCGCGCGCATCCGTGAGGACGGGGAATCGTGGTATCCACAGGTTGTTCTGGTCGTAGGCCCGTAGATGGAGGTGGCCGTGGAGTCGGCCACTGCGGGCGAGGTGGCGTGAGGCCCACACAGGGAGAAGTGAGGGAAAAAAAGACATTGAGAAGAGGAAATGAATGTGAGAAGCAAGAAGTGAAGAATAAGCGGTTCCATGTTGTGTATGCATTTATGATTGTGATACGGTTGGTCGTAAGTGGCCAAGACATTCATCCCGTTCCTACAGTTCAGATATTATCAACACGCCGGCCGGGGTGGGATGGGATAGCAGCTGCCGTCCCAGGACATTTGCGTTTCAGAATTCTGAACGCATACTACTGCTACACTACTCTACATCACGCGACACGCTGCATCTTCTCCATCCCGCCCGCTGCGTCCTCGGCCGGCCGCTTGCCAGAGTTGACGCGTCCCATGCCACCACCACGCGCAAAGCCCCGCCCGCGCATGCCGCCGCGGAAGCCGCCCCGCCCCCGTCCACCCATGTTCATGTGGCCTGGCCCCATGGGCCCCGGGCCCATGTTGCCTCCCATGTTCCCTGGGCCCATGTTGCCCGGGCCCATGTTCATGCCCGGGCCCATGTTGCCCATGTTACCCTGCATGCCTATGTTGCCCTGCATGCCCATCATGGCCATCGGGTTGGCCATTGCATTCCCGATCATCGGCATGCCCATGCCCATGCCCATGCCGCCCATGCCCGCCATTGCGCCAAGCATGCCCTGCGCAGCGAGCATCTGCATCTGCAGGAGGAGGTGGTTGGTCATCTTCACATGCTGCCGCACTTGCGTCTTGGCGGCTGGAGGGACTAGTGGGTTGCGCAACGTCGCGAGCATCTGCTGTCAGCTGTTGTATTGTAGGCAAGCTCACCGCCTGGAGGTGATCGGTCATGGCGTTCATGTCTGGTAGCGGGCCACTGTACGGGTTCTTGCCGCTGACGTCCTGCTCGCCCACTGGAGTGTCCTCACCATTCTGTTGTTAGTTGGTCACACAAGTGGGCTCAACCCACCTTTTCTTCCTCCTCGCTCTTGCCCTTTTCACCCTCGCGATAAGCTTTCGCGCGCTCGCGCAGGTCCTCGTCCGGCTCGAGTTTGTCCAGACTCGCAATCTTGCTCTCGCAGCTCGGACACACAAAGTCATGTTCCATCAAGTGACTGGTGATGCAGTCCTCGCAGTACGCCGTCTGGCAGCAGGGTGTACGCGTTGCGTCGTTCAGCAGCTTCTTGCAGAGCGGGCACACGAGCTCGGGATCCATCGCACCCTTGTCCTCGGCGTCATCGTTTGCGAGCGTCTTGACTGCCGCCTGCTTCTCCCATGCCCTCGCGTCGGGCACAGCTCGCACGAACCCGCCGTCCGCTGTCAACATTGCGCCGCCAGACGAGCCCTCGCCTGTGGTCGGCGTCTCAACCGTTTTCAGGAAAGACCGGGGGATACCCGTCACACGAACGAAACGCTTCCGGTCCTGCGCAGCAGGGTCGTCGTTTGATGGGCAGTTCTGGATCCAGTGACCCTTCTGTCCGCAGCGGTAACAGATATAGCCAAGTGGCGGCTCCTTGTCCGGCGCGACACTGAAATCGAACTTGCCTGGCGGTCCGCCACCACCACCGGCGCCGCCTCCTGGCCGCCCAAGTGGTCGCCTGTTGGCGCCAGTGTTGAAGCGTGGGAGCCTGGAGTCAGCAAAGTACGAAGTATTGTCAGCTTGCCACTCACGAGCTCATGTCCTCCTGCATCTCCTCCCACGTGTCCGTCTGCTGCTGAAGCATGGCCTGAATACGGGCGTCCTCGTCGGCGTTACCAGTTGTCACCTTGGGTGCCGCCTCCTTCTTCTCTTCCTTGCCGTCAAAGCGCTTGCTCATGGACCCGTACGTGCCGCCGGATCCCATGGCGCCGCGGTTCATCATGCGGTCCTTCATTGCCTGTCGCGCATGAGCTTCGATACGGTGTTCGCCTGTGAGCGACATGGACGCGTCTGTTCCGACAATGTAGTTTTGCGCCGTACCACGCCCTTTCATGATCGCGGGCCGGCGGCGCACGACGAGCGTCGACGATCGAGCAATTTGCTTGTCGTCATCCTTTAGTTCTGCATGTCAGCACCGTCAATGTGAGTGGCGCACCTTCCCCGTTCTCGAACACGGTCAGGTCAAAGTCCTTGCCGTTGCCAAGATTGTTGTCAAGCATGATCTGGCGCTTGAAATCGAACACGCTAATGTGGGTGCCGTCAAACTTGACGCGCGCCTCATCACGGCCTGCACCCCAGCGGTAGAACACTGTTGACATGGTGGCGGGTGTTGCGTTGGCAAGGTGAGTGCAAGGGGTGTTGCGTTGGGCAAGGTGAGTGAAAGGGGCTGTCGCTTAACCTGGATGAAGAGAGCGTGAAACGCAGCGCAGAGCTCGAAGGAGCGAACCGAGTCAGGAAAACCGAATGCAGCTCTATCTCTCCTGTCCCAAAGTGTTAGGGGGATAGAGAGTGATGGAAAGGTGAATGGAGAATCGAAGGCTTGTTGAGGCTTGCTCATCAGCCTCTTGACGTTGTGTGGCAAGTTGGGCTCGGTGGAGAACGGAACTAAATCCACGTCGATGTCACGTGATATATGTTATTACTGCTAATTTCTGAGGCAATCTGACGTGGAATTTTGGATCACTAAATGGGTCCGAGAGATATCCCAAGGCATGTCCCCAGCCCAGGTCGAGCTCCACCCAAACGCCGCAGTTCCATTTGCTTGCGCTACGGGTGTTGGCCCAAGATAAGGCCCCCCAATGACACGAGGACTACGTCGCCGTGCCCTTCACTCCCTGCTCGTCTAACTCGTTTGTCAGATGCGCCGCCCCTTCTCGTAACAAAGTTGTTCCTTTAGCCTTGCGCGGGGAGATGAAGAACGAAAATGTTGTGGCCTCAGCCACGATCTGCATGAGGCAAACGGGCTGATGCTCACCTCGTTTCTACTGCTTCCCTGGACACCTGAGCTGGCGTTGCCCGCCATCCGACCAGAGTGCTCGTTTCAGTAGTCCCTCAACGCGCGGCCCGGGTGACAGCTGCTTGCTGCTGTTCAATTTATTGAATATAGCAGCTGTTCACCTCATAGCTCGACAGCTCCAGCGCGACATGTCGGACGACATGGCCGACGACACGTGAACAACCCTGGGCTCGCACATCACCTTCCGAATTACGATTTGCCCTTGCTTGCTTGGCTTGCTTATCAACTGTCGATGCCTAGCGTGTTGCTGTCCCAGTCCGATTCCTATCCAAAGTTCAGACTGCAGGGGGGGGGTTTGACGCGTCTGCCCATCGCAGAGGACGCGCGATAGAAACAGCTGACACAGCCGCGAGCGCGACGCACCCTGAGCCTGAGGATGACGAGAAGTGAGTCGTCCAGCTTGTATTAGGAGATGATATGGGGTGGTGCCGGAAATCGGCACTGCGGGAGATGCATGTCGGACGTGACCTGGTGGCGCAGGCCAGACCGAGACCGAGGTTTGGAGCATCTGAGAAACTCATTAGCGACACAGTCGAGTAATCGAGCAATTCTGGCCCTGTATAACAATACGCTGTCTGGCTAATTAGAAACCGATTTTTAATGCCTCCTCTTGGGCGGCCCCCTTGTCAGAAAGGTTCCCATGGCAGCCGGCCAGTTTCCTTGTTGCAATGGGGTATTACAGGGTATTGATTGCAACCCCAACCTGAGTAATCCCTATAGCTCCAACCCATTGGGAAGCATGTCCCTGAACTGCAGAGCCGTTCCAACTTGCTCACCGCCGCCGATTTGGATTTGAGTTGGACGGCGCCCAACCGCTCAAGGCCAGGCCTGATTCCTTCTTCCTTCTCATTCCTCTTGTCATTCACAACATCTACTGCTCTTGACTTGTCATCTTGTCCACTGTACAGCACCACTTTGTTAATCCACACCTTGAGATCTCAACAGCTTTTCCTTTCCCGGGAACCAACTGGCTACACCGCTATCTGGCCACATGCCCTCGGCTACCTGACAAATGTAAGCCACTCGACTCCACATGCCATGTCAAGAGCGCAAACGACCCTTTGATCCTTGCTTGTCGCACCCTCATTCTTTTCCAGTTGGGTAGGCCAAATAAACATTCCCAAGCCTCACCCAGGTGTACGGTGAGACCGAGCAGCTAGTCTCTTCCTATTTCCTCAATCACATCTCGCACCCAACGTACCACCAAACACACGCTCACACCACTCAGCTCAACTCGACCCTTTCTCGACTCTTCCCACTACTTGTTTCCCCCATCCTCCTCCATTCTTCACACTGCCCTCCCTCCTCCAAGCTCGTCCAAAGCTCTTCGGCACCATGTACGACTCTGCCCCCATGTGCCAGTCCTCGTCTCCGCCCGAACCTTCCCCGCTCTTCCACCCCAAGCCCGTCCGCCCAGCCTTCACATCGTCCTACTCGTCTCCCCTCCTCCCTTCCTCGACTGGTGCTTCCCCACCCTTCTCCCCGGGCGGTTCAGCGAGCGCCAGCTCCTCCCCCTCTCCACCACACATTTCAAACCACAAGCCTTCTCACGTACTCTCGGCCAAATCCCGTGCCAAGGCGAAGAAGATGAGCAGCACTACCGGCAAGCACAAGAATGTCCAGGTTGCTCTCGAGGTCAAGGTCGAGCGCTCACGCGGCTTCCACGCCTTCTTCGTCCCCCTCGCCCGCAGCATGCCGCCCGCACCACCATCGAGCCCCGTGTTTGGCCAGAGCACCAACGAGCAACAGGATACGTACGAGCGTCCCAAGGCCACCGAGGAGCGCTGGGTTGAGGACATTCAGCGGATGGACCTCGATTAAACGTCGCATCGTAAAGAGGGCGAACGCGCCCGTGTCGATCTATCCAGCGTGTACCTGTATACACTCGACCCCATCGCTCATGCTCATGCGCGCGGCCCAGAGAGACGAGCCACATTACCCGCGACACCCAACGCACAATTGCACATGACCAAACCACCGCACATTGTCCGCTGCTGCGACAGGCAAACGACTATCCATAACAACTAGCACGGCCACTGCCACTACCCCTGCCCCTACCACCACTACCCCTAGCATAGCCCAGCGCGCACTGCGTGCTCGTGCGGGTTGACCGCACGCCATTGTCTTATTAGCGTCATTGTTATCACGTAGGATCTCATTAGCCTTGTACACAAGAATGTCACCAGATGGCTACTGGCAAGGTGTACCGGATATGGCAGGTGTGATAAGAAGTGCCTTGGAGTACCTCTTGCCTGGAGAGTGGGCATATTAGTTGGTAGGGGAGAGAGACAGGTGGGGGAGACCGGGTAAGCCGAGGCTTGTTGCCCGCAGGGCAGCAGAGGTTGGGTGACAGGAGAAACACGCAGGAGATGGACCAAAGCAAGTCACCCACGATATCAAGGCCGCCGGCGATGTCGTGGTCTTCTAAAACCCCCCACCCGCGACGTCTTACCACTACCAGGTGCAGTCCGTCGTTCCAGGTGCAGACGGGCACCAGCGTGTGACGATGCGCATCGTCACGGATCGGCAGACCAGCGTCGACCCAATGGCGGTGCAGCACGTGTCGGACAAGAGCCAAGAACCACGGAATGCAGTGCTGAGAGAGATATTTAGGCCGTCCAACCGCGACCTCGACCTCACCACAATCGACGTCGACTCCACCACACTCCTCACCATCCTAGACCGCATCTCACTGCGTTACAACCGAAACCGCATTCGCGGCGCTACAGCTTGACCACATCACGGCGCTACACCACAACCCCCCAATGACTTTCCACATCGCAATCCTCGGCGGGTCGCGGGGCATCGCCAACCACGTCCTGCACAACCTGACAGCCTCGGCGACCGCCACACTGCTCCTCCGCAAGCCTGACTGCCTGGACAAGGACAGTGCGGTCGTGGATGGCGTTCAGGCCGGGCGTATCAAGATCGTGAAGGGCGACGCGACGGTTGAGGCCGACGTCGAGAAGGCTGTTGAGGGCGCGCAGGTCGTGCTCACGTCTGTTGGTTCGTGCTCCTTGCCATCATCCGGCCTCCCCCTCCCCTTTCTTCCCTTGCCTTCCCATCTTGCCCCTTCCTTCCCCGCCCCGTCCGCCCCCCTCAACCGCCCCCTTCCTCCGCTAACGCCAGGCGGCACGCCCCATTTTACGCTCGGCGGGTTCCAGCTCGACAACCCCACGCTCTGCACCGACGCCGCGCTCGCCCTCCTCCGCGTGCTCGAGCGCAAGCCCGAGAGCGAGCGCCCGCGGGTCATCGCCATCTCGTCGATGGGCCTCGGGGACAACCACTATAAGATGCCCTTCCTCCTCCGCGTAGGTTTCTCCGCTGTCCAAACCAACACCACCCCAAGCTAACATCAGCTCCTCTACCCTTGGATGCTGAGCGGTCCCCACGCCGACAAGGAGGGCATGGAGTACCTCTACCTCCGCGCGAGCAACATCACCGGGCCCACCCCAGCGCCACCTCCTACCAAGATCCTCTCCGAGGCGAACCGCGACGTGCCCGAGCGCATGCTGCCGGAGCTCATCCTCATCCGGCCCGCGCTCCTCGTCGACGGCACCGAGGGCGGCGTCGTGCGCGCAGGCGAGGACGTGTGCACCTACCGCGTGTCACGGTTCGACGTGGCGCGCTGGATCTCGGACAACTGCATGCCGGGCGAGGAGGCGTGGGTCAACCGCGCGCCGGTGCTGGGGTACTAGGGTGCTGGGATATGGGTGCTGGGATACTCTGATGTGCGCGGTCCGTCCCTTGCACAGCAGAGGGAGGCTTGTCAAGATACCGATCAAGTAGAGGTGTAGCGTTAAACTGTAGTGTCTGGCGTTAATCAGTACAAAGCGCTCAGCGTTATACTGTAAAATGTTGAGCGTAAACTGTACAAAATGTCCAACCGGAATGTATAGAGGGCACCCGATCCCCTTCCGCCATGTTCCGCACCGCAAACATCCCTCCGCCATGTTCCGCACTTGAACTCACAGATGTTGGTGGCAAACCTAGAGCGGGTCGAGTCTTAAATCGAGCGTCTTTAAACCAGGCGTAGATACCATGTACTAAAAGTTGAGGATATGCCATACAAACAATCTACGCACAAGCGCAACCAGTCGTGTTGTTGGGGTTTGGGCAAGTGTTCTCCAGTGCATGGTTCCTCGGCACTGCACAGCAGTGAGGGCAGCCATACCTTCCCTCCACAACATTCAGGTACCCCCAATCTCTCTCAGCTTGGTTCTTGGGATTATCGTCCTCTTCCCGATTACCATCATCCTCCAACCTCTCATCCCGGGCCATACTCTTTCCGTCCGCCCGACTCCTTCCCGACGCTTCTGCTTTGCATCCCGAGAACGCGCCGCTTCTGCTTGCTACATGTCCCCATAAACCGCGTGCTATCCAGCAGATCACTTCTAGCTCATGACGCCGCCGCGGCTGCCTTGGCCTTCCTCAAGGGCGGGTGCCGGGGCCAGCGCCTCTTCCTCCCAACCACATCCGCACTCACCTTCCTCCCCTTCCCAGCCACATCCAACTCACCCTCCCCTCCAACCACGCCCAACGCACAGTGACATTGCCGATGCCCTCGCACCTGACTCGGCCGAAATCCATCCCCTGCACCCAGCCTACCGCGCGGATGATCTGCATCGCCCACTCCGACCCTGGGCCGACGGTCACGAGCCACTATCTCGCGCTAGCAGTCCGGCGGGTAGCCTCCACACCCTTCACACTCTCCACACCCTTCACAGCGACGAGGACGACACTGCTCACCTCACCGCTGACACCCATCCTGCAAGGATTGGTGGCACAGGTACAGGTGCACGTCATGCACGACCGCCCAAAGTGAACCGCCCATATGACAGCCAAGGAAAGCCGCGCGCCGGGCCCCTAGGCATCATCACCCGAAGCCCCACAATACGCCGTGTTTCTACCACCCTCCGCAACGCCAGCATCCGTGTTCAAAACATCATGGGTACCGAGAAGGACGGGTACCAAGGTCTCACCCGCCTCTCGACGAACGATGAGCGTGCCGAGTCGCCGCTCGAGATGAGCAGCGCACTATCCACTCCCCCAGATCCACCACAGCCTTCCGGACCACCACCATCAGTGCCGGGCCAGCTCCGAGGGCGCACCCTAGGCATCTTCTCCGCGTCCAACCCGATCCGTCGGGCTATGAACCGAGTCATCCTCTCCCCGTGAGCTTCATCAAGTGCTGCTCAGCTAACATGAGATGGACTGACCCCATCATTGTGGTGCTCATCCTTGCCAACCTGATCATCCTCATCCTCCAGGCTGCACCACCAATGTTCACTCCCCGTAGCCCTGGAGGAGGCTACTTTCGCTCCTGGGAGGACTATGCGCTGTTCGCGCTCTTCATCATCTTCACGTGAGTGCGATGCAGCACAGCTCATCGGGCGCTGTCGACTAACTCAAGCATGGAGATGTTTGCGCGGATTATCGTGACGGGCCTGATCGCCGACCCAGAAACGTCGATCCCTTCGTTCATACAGAGGGTGCGCGAGTTTGTCGTATTCAAGGCAAATGCGGACGTTGACCCGGCGGCCCGGGCCTCGACCAAAGAGGCGTGGCACAGAACGCGGCAAGTTTCGACCAGCGGTGGCGGCGGCGGCGGGATCACTCGCAGTTACACCACACAATTCATGCCGTTTGACGAAGCTGTCACCCATCAGCGCGCCCTTATCCGGGAGAACCGACCGTACCTTCGCCACTCATGGCATCGCATTGACATGGTCGCCATCGTTTCGTTCTGGATCTCGTTCATCCTTGCCGTGACCGGACAAGAGGTCACCCAGAACCGGCACCTCTACCTCTTTCGTGCTCTCAGCATTTTGCGCACGACGCGTCTGCTCGTTGTCACTTCAGGTACCGCGACGATCCTGCACTCGCTCAAGTGTGCCGGTCCCCTCATCCTAAACGTGTCGCTCCTCATCGTGTTCGCCGCCGCACTCTTCTCCATCATCGGCGTTCAGAGCTTCAGAGGGTCACTACGTCGCACATGCATCCTCGAAGATCCAGCTGACCCCGGCAACAACATCACGCTAGGCGGTTGTGGCGGATTCTTAAACCCAACGACACTTAAACCAGCGCCATTCATACAACAGAATGGCATTCCTTCATCACTGTCTCCCAAAGGCTTTATCTGTCCCATGAATCAGATCTGTCAGGTACGTCCCAGCTGGTGGTAGGTTGTTTACGCCGGACGGGTGACAAAAGCCTAGAAGACGACACGAAAAGCTTTGACAACATTTTCAAGTCGCTGGTGCAGGTCCTTATTATTGCAGGAGGTAGGCTGGGCCGGCATCCTTGGGCTGACATTAGTCAACACGTGGACGAGCACGATGTATGAGACCATGGACACCGACTATAAAGCGTCGGCCCTCTTCTTTATCGTGGCCATCATGGTGCTCAACTTCTGGCTCGTGAACTTGCTGGTCGCAGTGGTCGTCAACACATTCCAAGACATCCGCGCAGAGACAAAGAAGTCTGCGTTCGGCGGAAAAGCGTGGGTTCGCCATCTCCCTAGCAATTCCTGACCGCAGTTCTGCCCTCTCTGCACCGCAGTGGGCACAGGACTCGACCAGGAAGCCCAAGGAGCCTTCACGAGTGTTCACTCTTTATCGCAAGACAGAGCCATTCTGGGTCCTACTCATCCTCGTCGATGTCATCGCACAGGGTACAAAGGCTGCTAACAGTTCTCCACAACACCTGACCATTCTGCGTGAGTCTAATCCTGTCACGAATCGGGCTGATGACAGGTCATATGGGGCTAGCGTTTGGGATCATTTGGCCGGTTGAAATCGCTTTGCGCTACCTCTCGTACGTACCCGATTGGCGTGCGTTCTTCAAGGTCAAACGCAATGACTTTGACCTCCTTCTTGCCATTGGCAGCGCCATCATTGAGTTAGTACCGGCGGTTCGTCAGTCGCAGTACTACTCGTGGTTGACGGTGTTCGACTTGCTGCGATGGTACCGTGTGATTCTCATGGTCCCCCGAATGAAGCCACTCTTGGTAAGGCCCCGTTTACCCACTGCGCTGATCTCAGATCAACATCTTCGGTAGCTTCACTGGTCTGTTTAACATGATCGTGTTCCTCTTCCTGATGACCCTCCTGGCTGCCTTGATGGTGCGTTCACGACTTACCTTTCGTTGACAGCAGGCTGTTCAGTTCCTCCGCGGTGACCTTCCAGAAAGCGACGACATGATCAACTTTTCGCAGGTGTATAACTCCTTCGTGGGCATGTACCAGATCTTCTCGACAGAGAACTGGACAGTAGTGCTCTATTCTGCTGTACGTCCAAGCTGATCGGTCCACTCTGACGCTGCAGGTTGGCGCCGACTGGGGCTGGGGCCAGGGTTGGATTGTGTGCATCTTCCTGTTCCTCTGGTTCATGTTTTCAAATTGTAAGCCGCTTCCGCCGACTTTGCTCACCTCAGTCATCATTCTGCAGATGTTCATCGCCGTCATCAACGAGAACTTCTCTGTCGCGGAGGAGGAGAAGCGCAAACAACAAGTGAACGCCTTCATCCGTCGGTCGGAGCCTGAATCTACCCACGCCAGTTTCTTCGAGAGGTGGAACCCGTACAACAGAGTCCGGGGAAGACACAAGGCCATCCGTGTGTCCGAGGTGCCGCAGAACCTTATTCTGCCACTGAAGCAGACAATCGGGCAAGACGTAGGCGCTGGGGACGTGAGTAGTACGACTGGTTGGCACTGATTCTCAGGTCGACCTGGAAGAGGCCACAGGCAAAGCCGCAATCAAGCGCCTCATGGGCATTACGGAAGACGGCAGGGTGAAGCTGTCCAACTGGTTCGGAAAGAAGAAGAAGAGGGCCTCTGGCACGCGCCGACACTCGGCGCGCCTGGATCACGACGATGACAGTGACGACGACCGTGGCTTGACTGACCTCCTACCCCCGATCAACCCTGGACTTTCCGTGGACGAATACAAGGACGCACTGCGGGAGAGGCGCAACCAGGAAGCCGACTACATTTCTGCCCACCCGACTTACGACTTATCGCTGTATTTGCTCTCGCAGAAGAACCCAATTCGCAAGTTCTGCCAACGCCTTGTTCCATCGTCGCATGGACATCGAATCTTTGGCCAGAAGCCTCACCCAACATGGAGCTTCCTCTTTAAGACCGTGGTCTTTCTCAGTGTCACGGCGAGTATCGTCATTGCGGCCATCGCGACTCCATTGTATCGCAAGCAATTCTACGCGCACCGCGGCCCGGACTACTACGGCTGGTTCGACTACGCCGAGGGCAGTGTTGCACTCGTGTTCTTCATCGAGTTTCTAGTCAAGATTTTCGCCGATGGCTTCATCTTCACACCCAACGCATACCTTCTCTCTGTCTGGAACGTCGTCGACTTCCTAATTCTCGCCCTCTTGCTCACAAACACCATCTCGTCTCTGGTCACCGTTGGTGGGATGAGCCGTTTAACGCGTTCATTCAAGGCCTTCCGCGCGTTGCGGCTCATCACATTGTTCCGTCGATTACGCGATACATTCTACGTCGTGTTCTTTGCCGGGTTCGTGCGTATTCTGGATGCGGCATGTCTGATGATCTTGTACCTCATCCCATTCGCAATATGGGGGTGAGTTGAGTGGCCAGGTAAGCGCTAACTCGTGCAGGCTCAATATCTTTCGTAACCGCATGGCCAGCTGCAACGATGGTGCTGAGAACATTGGGGGTCGCAGCGACTGCACTGGCGAGTTCCTCAGTTCGCCGATCGACAACAGCCTCGCCTTTCTCGCCCCGCGGGCATGGGGTAACCCGACATTTGACGGCAGTCGATGGTCATTCGACGACTTCCGCAGATCCATGCTGATTCTCTTCGAGATTGTGTCGCTCGAGGGTTGGACAGATGTCATGTCCTCGGCTATGAACATCGTCGGTCAGGACCAGCAGCCGCAGACAAACGCGCAACAATGGAACTCGATCTTCTTCATCATCTTCATCCTGCTCGGCGGCATCCTCATCTTGACCGTCTTCCTGACGTAGGCGCCTCAGAAGTGCCAGCTGACAGCCAGGATCATCATTGAGAACTTCAGTATCAGCTCCGGGACGGCACTCTTGACTACCGAGCAACGCCAGTGGGTCGATCTGAAGAAGTATATCCTCGCGCAGACGCCAAGTCAGCTACCGAAGAAGAAGCCACGGACGCGGCTCCGCCTGTGGTGCTACAACCGCGCAACGACCAAACGTGGCTACTGGCAACGGTTCTTCACCTTTGTCTATTGTGTCCATATCCTGCTCCTGATGTGAGCTGCCTGTCACGCTCCGCTGACCACAGGTGCGAGGACTACTCGGAGAGCATCATGTCGGAAACGCAACTGGACACGACGTTCCTCGTCTTAACGGTACTGTACGCTGTTGACATCGTCGTGCGATTCATCGGCTTGGGATTCAAGGCGTTCCGCTCTAATGGGTGGAACCTTTTCGACGTCATCGTCGTAGCGGGCAGCTTCGCCACAACTATTCCCGCGCTGCAGGCCAGTGCGGGTGACGTCGAAGGCAACCAGGCTAGCAAGCAGGTGCAGAAGCTTTTCCTAGTCGCCTTCGCACTCAAGCTCGTACAGCGTCTCGACTCGCTCAACCAACTGTTCAAGACCTCGATGTAAGTCTGTCGGCCCTGGTGGGGGCTGACATTCAGCGCCAGTCTTCCGGCTATTGGCAACCTCTTCATGCTCTGGGCGGTACTGTTCCTCTTCGCCGCGATCGTCTACGTGGAGGTCTTCGGCTTGACCAAGCAAGGCCCGAACGCCTCTTCACGATTCCAGAACTACAACACGTTTGTCAATTCGTTGATCATGCTGGCCTTCATGTCTACAGGGTAAGATGGACTCGTAAAGGGAGCTGACGGACAGTGAAGGCTGGAACGGGTACATGCACGATTAGTGAGATCCACTGTAAAGGCCAGTGGCTGACGATAGTACGGTCCAGTTCCCACGCTGCATCGAGGGCAAAGGTTACCTGGATTCCGATTGCGGCAGTGAAGGCTGGGCCTACACGCTCTTCATCGCTTGGAACATCCTAAGCATGTGAGCTGCAGTCGCTCTCCAAGCTGATGGCAGGTACATCTTCCTAAACATGTTTACAGGTGTGGTCGTCCAGTCCTTCTCTTACGTGTACCAGATGCCGGGGGGTGCCAGTCTCGACCGCGAGCAGATGCGTGGGTATCCCTGTTTGACACGTACTGACTTTAGGCTCGTTCAAGAAGGCGTGGGCGCAGATCGACGTAGAGCGGACTGGATATATCAAGCGCAAGGACTGGGCACGCTTCTTCTCGATGCTCAATGGTGTCTTCGAAGTTCGACTCTACCCGACCGAATACAACGTGCCGCACGTGCTCAGTGCGTGTGCGGCTGATCAAGACAAACCCAAGGAAGTTGTGACGAGTGCGAGACACTCTGTAGACTTGCGCAAACTGCGTGACTCCATCTCTCAGATCGACTTTGAACAGGCACGCAAACGCCGCCGCCAGTTCGTGCGGCTCTTCTTCGAGGCTAAACTTACCGAGGAGCCAGGCCGCGGTATCAGCTTCACCAACATGCTCCTCATGCTGGCACAGGTCACACTCATTAATGACGAGGACGCGCTGCAGATCGACGAGCTCCTCGTCCGGCGACAGAAGATGGAGCGGGTCAACGACCTTGTCAACATCGACCGTGTTCGTGGCCTGCTACGCACCATCTACTGGCGTCGCAAGCTCCAGCAATACCGTGAGGACAAGGCGCGCGCGGCAGCAGCAGAGGCAGGCCGAGCTGTCCCTGCCATCGTGTTGCCGGACACCGCGTCGCCGAATAAGCCACGTACGCCGTCGCTTGCCGATGAGCCACTGCAGCCAACGCGCAG
Source organism: Cutaneotrichosporon spelunceum (assembly GCA_030805415.1). NCBI lineage: Eukaryota > Fungi > Basidiomycota > Tremellomycetes > Trichosporonales > Trichosporonaceae > Cutaneotrichosporon > Cutaneotrichosporon spelunceum. Next base: position 1,407,802 of record BTCM01000001.1, read on the forward strand.
TCCATGGGGCACACCCACGCACACGCCGCCTGGCAGCAGCCCAACGAGTCCCATCGGCGCGGCGCGCTCGCTTCCCTCGTCGCCGAGCAGACCCCAATCTGTGCGGCAATCGGGCCCTTATCCACCACGTCCCACGCGCCAGGGCTCCGGGCCGAGCCGACAGGGAACAGGTTCGAGCGGCCGGCACCCCAGTAGGCAAGGAACGGGATCGTCGGGCCCGAGCCGGTCGGGCACGCTCGACATGGACCCCTTCGACGGCCCCAGCGCCGACGGCCACTTTACTCTCGGGAGCGCAGGCAGCCATTCAACTGTCCCTGGTGCGCTGAACATGGCACCACTGACCATGCCATCTTCGAACCTCTCGCACACCTCGCAGACGCTCAACCCGTCACGCCGCGGGTCGGTTGACAGCGGGGCGTTCAGCGGGTCCCAACACCTGTCCAATTACTCTGCGTACTCGCACTCACGCGAGCCCAGCATGGATGAGCCGGCCAGCGAGGACGTGCTCGCCGCACTGGCCGGGAGCGAGTGGGCGGACATGATGCGCGAGGCCGTCGACGAAGAGGACGGCCACTGAAACGACAAGTGAGACGGACCAGACAAGACGGAGCGAATTGTAGGCTAGACAGGTTGGAAAACCACATAGACAGACCAGTTGTACAACTATAGCAATGACGTGGGATACGGCTGTTGAATATCTATCTTCTATTAATCTCTACTTCTTGCTGCCTTGGACGCATCTCCGCCGAATTCAACCCGACCTGGTTCTACAGCTTTCCCAACCTCCTCTGACATGCTGAGCAGAGTCCCCTCTCACATGTTGAGCAGAGTTGCGCTCTCCTCGTCGAGCGGCTCGTCGGCCATGGCATGGCTCCACCGGTCCGGCACGGAAGGGAAGTAGAATCTCTCCATGGCGGTCCGGAAGCGCTTCCTGTATTGCTGAGGCGTGACGATGGTGGGCTCGCCGCGCCCGCCACCAAAGTCCTTGACCCATGACTCGACCTTCTTGTCCCTGCCTGTCAGCGTGTTGAGAGAGTCCGGCTCACCAAGTGAATGTGCGGATGTAGTCGACGACACCAACAACGAGGTCCTTGTTCTCAGCGTCGACGCCGACAACGAGTGAGTAGTCCATGACGTTGAGGCCGGAGAGGAAGAGTGTGTCGTTCCACAGTGCAGTGCGCAGGATGAGCTTGGCGTGATCGCGCAGGTACAGTGGCGACGTGTGCGAGATCTCCATGAGGTTCTCGTCGAGGAGCACCTCGTTGGCGCGGCCGGTCGGCTTGATGAGGCGGTTACGGGTGCTGCCCTTCAGGTCGTAGATCTTGCTGAAGTGGCGCCCGTAGAACAGGTTCTCCTGCACCAGCACATTCATGTGCATGCTCCGACCCGTCACGCCGTTGCGGTACCCGATCTTGAAGATGCCGTATGTCTTCGCGAGCGCCGTCGGCCGCTGCCGTTCAAACGCCGTGCTCGTGTACTCAAAATACGCTGGCGCAAACTTGGTAAGGGCGTCCATCTCGTACCGCGAGATCTCCTTGACGATGAACCGATTGTCCTTGGTCTTGAGGAACGCGCTGCCGGACTTGCCGCCGCTGGCATCAAACTTGGCACATCGCGCTAGACTCTCAATGAATCCATCCTCGCATTGGCATGCTTGCCGCAGCGCAGCAAACTGCTCGGCGAAGAAGATCCGGCACGAGATGGTCGAGGAACCAGTCTCGAACTCGTACTTCAAGTGCGTGCCTGCCCCAGCCAAAGATTGCTCGTCTAGCTCATCGACGCTGACCATGTCCCACGGCCGGTCGTTACCCACCTCCTCCAGCATGCTCGGCTCTGAGGAAAGGGTTGAGTGCTGCGCCTTCTCCGCACGCGCCAAACGTGCCTTGGATGCCGCTGCTACCGACCGGATCTGCTCTCTGTATTGTTTCGAGCAGAGCGTGAAGGCGATGATGGATGTCGGCTCATGCTCGCGCACAATAACACGCGAGTCGACAAAGATATGCTCCGCCGCGCTGAGGGGGTACTCGAGCGGGGTGAAGTCACCAGCGCGGATTGCCCACAGGCCAGTTAACGTCTTGAGGATGCTCGAGCGCTCGCCACCGCCAGATGACATCTCACCGTCACTGACCTGTGACATCTGGCTCAGGCCCTTCTTGGCCTCGTCCTCGGTTATCAGGCCAGCTGGAGTCGGCGGGATGCTAGGAAGAGGAGCCGCAGTGTCAAATGGAGCGAGTTCGATGTGAAGCCGATCACTGGCAATCTTGCTGCCACCAGCATCATCCGTCTCAGGGTAGACCTCAGACTCCAGCCTGCTTTCAAAAGCAGCAGGCTTAGGCGTGGATGAGTCGGCTTCCGCCTCGTTATCATCGTTCACCTCCGTGCCGCCATCGCCACGACGTGCCTTCTTCGGTATAGCAGTGGTTGGCCCTTGCGCGTGCGGCTGCAGCAAAGCCGGACGCGGCTTGGCTGGCGAGCTCTGCTTGCGGCGCGGCTTCGCACGACCCGTCGAGTCGACGCTCACGTCGCTCATGTCCGCCTCCTCCTCGTTGTCCGCGGCAGACGAATCAGAGTCGAACTCGTCCCGGAACGCGTCGCGGACGTTGTTGAACACTTGCACGCGGGCCTTGGTAACGCCGACGCGGCCTGCGCGCCTCCCACGCGCTAGGCTTATGCGCTTAGCTCTGTCGCGCTCGGCGTCACGGCTGATCTTGTCAAAGTGCCTAGCGATGGAGGTCACTCGAGTACCAGCACCCATGACGCGACGCGGAATGCCTCTCATGAGATTGCCGCCAGGCGACGCCTGCGGTGCCGGAGGGAGAGGAGGCTTACGGGGCGTCTTGCCCTTACCCAAGAGTCGCGGCTTGCCTTCCATGCTGTTGCTGTTGGACATCGGTACATTCAGAGGAGCGGCGAGGAGCCGGTCCCTCAAGGCGGTGGGAGATACGGCCCGAGACCGGCTGCGGGTAGGCGAAGGAGCCTGTGAGAGGCGACCGCGAGCGCCCAACGAGTTATCTGCGGTCTGCCGCCTCGACACTACACGGCTTGCGTTGACAGCATAACTACGATCCCCATCCGAGAGTAAGTTGGATTTCAAGGCGTTGCGCTGCATCTGTTCGCTCCCCTTGTTGCGTCTGAGGTATTGTCTGTGCGGCCGCCCAACGTCACTGTCCGAGACATCAGTTGTCTCGTGACGGGCGCGACGGTGAGTACCAGCCGCCGAGCGTGGCCTCTCGAGCTTCGGCGTGGATGCCCCGCTGCGGTCTGGGGCCGTATCCTGGAAGCGCTTGACCAGGTCGGCCACGCTCGGCGTTGGGCGATTCCGACGGACAGGCAGGCGCGAGACAAATGCGTGCGTGTCACTGTCAGCGCCGCTCGACGTTACGTCGGCAGAGACAGAGGGGTTGTAAGGTTGTTCGCTCATGGAAATGGGGTGACGTGCGGCTGATATCGTTGAGTCGGTCTCGTACTCGCGAGGCGCTTCCCCGAGTTCGAGCTCAGGTGTCTCTGGAGGCGCCAGTAGCGAAGGCCCCGTCGCCCGCGACACTGTTTGTTTGGGCGTCACAGTTGCAGCGTCGCTCGACGCAGTTACGCTACCGCTGACCTTCTCCTCGGGCCTTGCAGCCTTGACATCCGCCTGTGCTGGCTCGTCCGCCACCTTGTCAGCCTTGACATCGGCCTCGGCCGGCTCGTCCACCACCTTGTCGGACTTGTTGTCAAGCTTCCCTGGGCTGGGACCACCAGCTTCCGACTCAGGTATCGGAGGAGACGCAGCCCTGCTATCGGGCTCAAGAGTTGGTGCTATTGAGGGCGGCTTCGACGACTCGGGGGTCATCTTCTCATGCTCGTCGACTTCTGGTACCGCGATGCTGGCAACATTCTTGTCAAGCGAACCGAACACATCGTGTGTAGCGAATAGGCGCTTCAAATGTGTCGCCGTCACTACCGGTCAGATACGCCTTATGGACGACTCACTTCTCTTCAGGTCCTTCTCGGAAGGCATATACAGTTTTTCGACGTCTAAGAAGTCAAGACTGAGGTCAGCTGAGACTCAAAACGAAATTGCAGAACTCACTCCCACTGGATGACCTTGTCCTGGAGGGCCTGCAGCACGACGTTGATCGCTAGGACATCGGTCGGGGGCGTTTGCTTGTACGTGAGCTTGAGAGAGTTGACTGTCTCGTCGCGGTCCGCAACTGCACGTGTGAGAAGCGCGTCGCGGTCCCCGCGCATGCGCGCCTGTCTGTCGGGCTCAACGAGATCGTCCGTGAAACTACGGAGCCGGTGCATCACCGAATCGAAGAAGGCAGCCGTCTTGGCCAACGCACTCTCGTACTCGGCGTTCTTGAGCGCTACCTTGTCTTCGACGTTCCAGATAACCTTGATCGGCGGCCTGACCGGCTCGTACAACTCGATTTCGTCGTTGTGGATTCGTACAACCATGTTGTGGTGTGCAAAGTACCGGATGTGCTCGCGGTACGCGTCGTGCGTACATCCGAACCCGGTACGCGTCTCGGGTGGGTAGAAGCAGTGCTCAAGATATGCACCCCAGCTCATCCGCCACGTTTCCTCGCGGATGACGGTCGGCTCCCACGAGCGGTTGCACGGTCGGCAGTAACTCCATGTCAGGATCTGCTCCTCATGCCCAGGTAACGGGCAGGAGAAATGCTCCATGGCGATCTGCAGACGACGTTCTGCATGGACCAGAACATCGTAGTGGAAGAGCATGAGAGCTTCACAAGTCAGGTTGGGGCAGCGGTGGCCAGCATTCGCCACCATTGAGCCAATAAACTGGCCTAGCGTCTGGTCGTCATCCTGGTAGAAGTTGATCTCCTGGCGTGCTGGCTCAACACATGGCTTGTCTTGACTCTGGCGGTAGAGAGCTTGCAGATAGATGATGCCCTGGAAGTTCTTGGGATGAAGCGGGCCATTGTTGCGCCTCAGGTAATGCTTGAAAAGCTTGTACTGCTCCTCATGGTCGTACTCTACAAACGCGAGCTTACTAGCGTCGACGAAGTCCTCAGGGTTGAGCAAGATTCGGTAAGGGTCTCCCCCCTTGCCGCCTAATACTGCAAATGGCACAGTAGCTGCAGGGGCCGGGGTGGATGAGGGAGTGGGTGGCGGTAGAACAGGAAGAGATGTAGAAGAGGGCAGAGCCGCTGTTGGAGCCACGACGGGCGACGTGAATGTCGAGTTGGTGGCAGACGTTGTTGTCGAGGTCATACCCATCTTTGGGAGCGGTGCGGACTTGATGGACATTGCATCGTCAACAACCTCCGTCTCGGTTTTAGCGGCAACTGATTCTTCAGGCTTGTCGACCGACTTGCCCTCCTCCTCCGTTGGCTTGGTCATTTCCTCAACGTAAAGTGTTTCTGCCTGCTTCTCGGGGTTGGCACTCTCGGCATTCTCGGCATCCTTGCTCTCAGGCGGTGGGTCGGCGTCCTTCTTGTCGACGTCTAACGCCTTGTCCGTCTCCTTCTCGGCTTCCTTCATTTCGGCCTCCTTCTCGGCCTCCTTCTTCTCAGCCTCCTTCTTCGCCACATCCTCCTCGGTCTCGACGACAATCTTGAAGGGCTCCAGCCTGGCAGGTTCAGGACGCTTCTCTTCTTCGAGGATCTTGGCAGCCTCGCGCTCGTCCTTCTTCAGACGTAGGAAGTTGAGCTTGCGATCCAAGGCGGCCATCTTGGCAAGGGTATGTGGAGGCGGGAAACGCACAGCCACAGAAGCACTGAGCACAGTCGTGAGGTACGGCTCGAGACTTTCGGCGATCTCGCGCGTGACCTGCAGCGCGTTTTCTTTCTCGACCTGCTTCGGATCAGAAGAATCACGCTCAGCACGGGGTGTTAGTTCGGGGTCGAGCGATATAGACGACGTCGAAGATGGCGAGCTTGTATCGCGTCCGTACACCGACATTGGAGTGGCGCGCTTGTCAGCCAGAAGGCGCAGCAGATCGCGATACTCCTCCGGCATAGGCGGGCGCGGCGGTAGCATCTGGAACTCGTCGCCATAAAGGAACGTCTCGTTCTTGAGGTGGTACGCGACGAGGGCGAGGAAGTCGGCGATGAGTTTGACTCTCTTGAGGGTGGAGAGTGTGCCTCCTCGCAGAATGATAGTCCCACCAAAGCCGTTGTGTGTTCCCTCGAAACGCATGTACGTCCTGCGCTTACCAGGAATCAGTTCGTTTTCGAACGTCTGGACCTTGAAGTCGGCGCAGCGACCTAAGCGTGGCTCTAAAGCTAGCTTGTCCATCGACCCGATGATGTCCGCGTGAGTGCACCGCGCAACCTGGTGGATGGCGCTGAATTTGACTCCCCGTGCCACAACAATGTTGGCCTTGTGCAGGAAATCGAGAGCGATGCGTGAGACGAAGCGCTCGACGAGGACAATGTGCGGCCGCAGTGCGATGATGCGGTTTGTTAACAAACGTAGGTAATCGTTCTCCTGTTTGAGGATCGGGTCAAGGGACATGAACTGTGTCTCGACGCGATGGTAGTCGAGCGGGAAAGTGATAACCATGATGCGCGGGTTGACCAACCGACGCGACATACCCTTGTGTGCGACGTTCTTGGAAATCACGATGCCGTCGACGTACTCTGAGTCCGTAATCTTGCCGCCGGGGACCTTCTTGATCTTGACGTACGTGCGCACGTCGATCGAATCGCCAGCGCGGACAGCAGGACGAAGGTTGGTTGACACGCGGAGCAGAAGCTTGCTCAGCACTCGGTGCCAGGTTTCTGGGTTGGGCAGCTCGTGTCGCTCAATGGACTGTTGCAGCATCGTGTTGAAGTGCGCGAGCGACGGACCAGTAAGGAATTCTGGAGGCGTGACAAACGAAAAGGAACGCGCTCTCCATAAGCCATCCTTGCGGTCCGTATCCAGCAGCGCTGATAACCCATTACTGGCCCCCCCTCTCAAGCTAGTACCTGAGCTGAGGCGTGTTCTCAGCCCTTGGAAGTTAAGCGGCGCGCTGACTAGTGGCATACCCTCCTCCGACTCGATCGTTTCGGTGCGAGGGAAGCCGACGCGAGGCCGCCTGTCCAACGGGAAGTCGACGATTAACGGCCTCACACTGTCGCCTCCTGCACTATCTGGCCGTGGTGACGGTACCTCAGAGGCAGGCTCGCTGTGGGGGTTGCTCTCTTGGCCATGGTCGTCTGGGCCGTCGTCCCGGTGCCGACGGAAGGGCGCTGCGATTGAAGGCCAAAGACCCCATTTGCTGCCCGAGTTCTCGTCTGTGTCTGACCCGTCCGAAACATCGTCTCGGTACGGCTGGTGGACCGTCTCCTCGATCGCAGACAACGAATCGGTCGTGCTACGGAAGAGCTGGCTGGCGGCGAACGGCGACTGCGAGTACGTGATATCTGGAGAGATGACGCGATCGGGCAGGCCAGCGAGGCCCGACGTGGTCGAATTGATGCTGCGCCGGTCGTCATCGTCGTCGTAATCCTCCATAATCTTGAGACACAGGTTGCACACACGCACCATGCCATCCTGGCCGAAGCGGCGCGCCCCAATGATATTGGACGCGCACCGGCCACAGAAGATCTGACCGCAGATGCGGCAGTGGTGCTTTCGTCGCCATGTGGTGAATACCTGGAGTCAGCGACCCTCATCTATGCGCTACTGACCGACTTGCAGTCGTAACACTCCTTGCAGTTCTCGTCAGCCATCCAGTAGTGCTTGCTTAAACCTTCACCACGCATGCGCCGGATAATCTTGGACACCGAGTGTGGTCGCTTGGCTATTGCCAAAGAGCGAATGCTGCGTGTGTCTTCAGCAGGGAGCTGGAAACCTGGGACAAAGGAATAGCCGTTGTTCTGGCTGAGTTCGGCGTTGCTTGAGATCATGGCCGTCAATGAGACGCTACTGGGTGAGTCTGGAATAGTCCCAATCGAGCTGCGGCGGCGTAACTTTCCTCCACCGAGCACTGCGCTGCCAGACACAGGCTTGCCTTTGGCGTCGATGATCTCCATCGTCGGTGTCACAGTCATGACGCGTGATGGCGGCATGCCGTCCTCGCTCATTCGTGGCGCGGTTGTTGTGACGCTGGTTACAGGCGAGACGGTCACCTGCGCGCTCGCGGCTGCGGGCCTCCAATTGGCCTCACCGGGGATAAGGTGGCGGCGCTGCTGGGGTTGGGGGTTGGTGCCTGCTATGCTCACAGCAGCACTGGACAGCTGCGAAGCGGACGCCGTCGAGTTCTGGTGACTGTGCTGGGCATGGTTTGGAAGGGGAAGACCGGCATTAATGAGTGATGATGCACTGGGCGAGACGGTAGATGATGGAGGCGTGTCACCAGAAGGTCCGATTGAGAGCTGACTCGTCCCCCGCCGCGCCGCGACGCTTGGAACGGACACGGCCGACGCGTGCGACGTGACGGTCGGAGGGGTGGTCGAGGCCTGGGCAGCCTGTGCATATGCCGCTACTATGGCTTGTGCCTGAGCCTGTGCCGCATGCTGCTTACGGGTCGCCTCAGCGATCTGCTGCGCTGCGCTCTGGGAGGGCTCGGCGGGTGTCGCAGCCTCCTTGGCTTCCTTTGACGGCGCGGACGAGAAGGTGCTTTTGACCTTGGATAGGAGGGAGGGGAGGAGACCAGTCTCGGGCACATCTTGGAAGGGGTTGGGGAAGGTAGTTAAGTTGGAGGTTGGGTTGGGAGGCGCACTGGAGAAGGTTGAGACGGGTGACGGCCCGCGCGACGCCGACACGCCCGTGTCGAGGCGCTGTTGCGGGTCGGGCATGGGGTGTGGGAATGAGTGTTATGGCGAGGGTGTGAGAGACATGTCCAGTCGAGTTGGGTAATAGGCGAGAACGGGGAAGGAGAAAGACGTCGACGCTGACGACGACAAATGGTTGCTTGCTGATGGAGGTGGGGGCGCAGATGGTATCCACAAGTGCGCCGGCTGACTGCCTCCCAGGCCCAACCTCCACAAAACATACTGGGTGGGGTGGCAACCCACGGAACCAAATATCCCGTCCCACGTGGCTAGGTAATGTTTCTAACGCAGAAATGCTAATCACAGCCAAACCCGCGTGGAGGTGTGAGGCCGATACCTCCAAAGGTGGATGGGCAGGCGCTGCACCAGCTGCATGCTTACAGAGTCTGTCATCGGACCTGCTGTACAGCATACTGATAAGATGAGTTGGCATGGCCACTGTTAAGGGGGGACCCAGAAATGCCAGCGTAAGTGGCAAGGCGGCGCTGAACGGCAGATGAGGCTTGTAGGATGAGCTGCAATTGAAGCTGCTTGGCCACGTGTAACGGTCATGGACGCGGCCCGAAGCCTACGTACTTGCCACCGGCCCGGTCTGCATAAAGATACGTACTGGATCACGTCGAGAGTACGATCGAGCGAATTGAAATGGGGGTCAGTGGGTGAGATTATTGGCAGACACTCTGGAGTTGGGTGAGATTGCTGGCGGACACTCTGGCTTGAAGGAGACGAAGACTTGAGAGTAACGAAAGCAAAAGCCCGGAGCACGAAATGGAAAGGGGTTTCCTGGAGAAGAGGGTTAGAGGTCTTGGTGGCCCGGAGCGTTGTTGAATAATACAAATGAATCTTTAAATAACGCAAATCGACAAAGAACCGGAGAGGAAGGAGACGACGAAGCAAACGCCGCCTGCTTCCGTGTTCTCACGGCTGTCTCGACAATCACATGGATGAAGGCTACTATACAACCTTCGAGCTGCTTCGTTGACAATCCTCCTCAACCGGTCAGGTCCTCAGAAGCTGCTGAAGCGTCAGGTTGGGGTTGTCCTCGAGCAAGCGGTGGGAAGAAGTGATATGCTGTCGTCAGCTCAGACTAATGAACCTCACCTGGAAAAAGCGGCCGTCCTGCTTGTCAATGAATAATGTCTTGGCGCAGTTCTGAGAGTCAATTGTGGCCGGCGGTGCAAGTGAGCTCACTTTCTGCCACAGGAACGGGTCCTGCACGATGAGGAGCTGGTCGTCCCACTCGGTCGGCTGGAACCTGTCGCATTTGCCGACACGGTCGTTGCCTGGAAACTGACGCCCGAGTTTGACCCAGTGCGCCCTCTCTGTAATCGTCAGCATCAACATCTCTGTTCTCCTTGCCTGGAGCTTGAGGGTGTCGCCGGGAAATCACGCCGCCGTTGAGGACCGAAATGAACTGGGTGTTTGGGTCGAAAGACCCCCAGCGCGCCTTGCTGAAGAACTTGAAGAAACCCCTCACAGCCTCAGCGGCAGTGAGCCTGGGCTGTGCCGAGGCCCAGCCAGCTGGAGGGCGGCGCTCGAACCAAATGTGGGCAGCATCTCCTTTCTCCTTCCCCCACGACACCCATACCGTGTTCTTCAAGCCCCTGTAGCTGGGATCGGCAGAGGCAGGCCCTTGAACCCCCGACTGGAGATTAGGGAGTACTGCAAGGTGCTGAAGATATGCAATTGCCATCAGAGTGAGGCAATACGAGGACATGGTCCGAGGCCCCTTGTTACCAGCAGGATCATTCAGGTCGTGCAACTCGAGCCACAGCTTGAGGACATGGATCATGGGGCGAAGAACGAATGGCGAAATCTCGCAATAAGCAAGAATGAGGATGGAGTTGTACCTGAGGTGAATGAGGCACCAGACTAACCCACTCACCAGCCTCCGAGATCATTTGTGCAAATGTCGCACTGTAGCCTGTGACCCCCGACAGTGAACTTGACAATTGGTGTGAACGCTGGGATTGCTTTGATATCATGGAAGTTGGAGTCATGTAGGTACTGCTTGAGGGCATGGACGTTGTAGATTTTGGGGACCTTGTGATTTTTGTTCTTGTTTACTCTGCGGGGGCTGGTAGTAACCTGTAGGTGTGGCGGAGTTGTCCAAAGCTGAGGTTCGTCTGGAATTAGTCCACCACAGGGCAGAAACTCACAACCGAGGGGGTGATGCGTGTCCTGTATGTCAGAGACTCAAAGCTGGACAACACTCACAATGATCACCAAGTCGACATCACTGCTCTCCCCAGTCCTTCCCCCCCAGGCGGCGCTCCCAAATACGTCGACGATGTATCGTCTCCCAGTCGGATTGTCCATGGTCGCCTTTCTGTTCAGCACGGCAGTCAGGCCTTGCAAGAGATCATTCAAACGCCTCTTCTCCAGTTCTGTTGACTCGGCCTTCTTCCACAATGTCATGATTTCCCATTGTAGATGGCTCCCTTCCAGGGCTCCGGGTGGAATGTTGAGACGAGGGGAGAGCAGCGACGAGTACCGAGCATATGCGGACCCCCTACCCTGGTACTTGATGCCAGACGAAAGCCAGGGGTCCTCGTCTGTTAGGTGTGTGGCAGCCATGGTCACTGAGTGACTGGGGGATGGAGTGTTGAACGAGGAGGCCTGGGGCTATCGTGTGGCTGTGGCTCGAATCAAGCAGGGAGGTTGGTACCTCGAGAAGGATCAAGACGGACAGAGGAGCCAAAGTGGAGGACCAGTTTGCCAACGCTTGGGTCCGGAGAAGTGGATGGAAGAGTAGACGAGAACGAAGAACAGTTGAACGGGATGTATGCACATATCCCCGCCTCTTGGAGGCGTTCTCAGCGGGAGGTGTGTGTGAGGCAGCTTCTCCTGTTTGGACGAGGGACACGGTCTTCGGAACGCGGCCGATCCCCAGGTGAGGGGGGAAGGGGGGAGAATGGGTTGGAGCCTCCTTATTTGGGAAGTTTCGCTGTACAAGTCGCCCATGGGGTCTCTCACGGCGACGGCGTCCCAGAGGAACTCAAAGGAGAGCGGGTAGCCTTCTAAGGTAACGGCTGTTGGGTCTTTGGCCTGGTGGCCGCCAGCAGCTGACACTCCACACTTGGACGTCTGAGGAGATCTGAGATGATCAGGAAGAAAGAAGATGCATCGCGCCATTCAGCGGTGTGGCCTTGGGGTCTCCTTGGTGTCCCCCCGCTTCTCCGTTCTCCTCGGGCTGGGACCCTCCTGGGTTGAAGCGAGGAGACTCGATCTCTGTTGGACGAGTGCAAGGGCGCTTCTATGAGAGGGGCCGCACAGGCCCGGTGACTTGAGAGGGCGGAGGGGTCGAGCTCATCCATCCCTGATGACTGGATGAGGAGGCATGGTCTCTCTTAGTGAGGTCTGATACAGCAGCGTTCACTGTGTTGTCGGCTATTGAGGATAAGTGGGCGCAGTGGATTGGCAGGTGGTGGAAGAGGCTTGGAGCGGAGGAGGCTTGGAGAGAGTGACGCAACTGTCAAACGGGCTCTAATGACACTGTGACGGCCACCCAGATGAGGAAAGAAGGGATGGTGAGGAGGTGAGAGGCCGACTAGCTAGGAGCTGGTCAGCTGTGGCGCCTCCACGGATGCTGAGCATGGATATGTCACAGATCCAGGAGGAGAGAAGAGGATGTCAAGAGGTTGGAACAGGGTAGCAACCTTCCACCACTCCGAGCAAGGTCGACACTGGCAAGCTGTCGAGGTTGTGGCAAACAGCTGCTGGGGTTGTGGCACCTACGCCTTGGCAACGCTGCTTGTCTCGCACTGTTTCCGTCCTCTCTCTCGAGACTATACCTGTACATGCACTTCTATGTATATCAACAGCCCAAGACAACCTGAAACATCGCCAGCGCAAACTCGGAGCGCCCCGCCCTCAGTGCGAGACGTACTGGAACACATACGACACCTCGGGCAGCCCCAGCTCGGCGCGGAGCAGGTCGTCGTGCATCTGCCCAAGCTCGGCGTTGGGAAAGTGGTTCCACGTGCTCGCGTCGCCGTACAGCAGCGCAGGCGCCTTGACAAACTGCTTGCCTCCGCGACACCGCTTGCACTTGTACGTCTCGTGGGTCTGGCACGCCGACCCGGTGGTGAACTTGAACAGCTCGCGCAGGTCGTCCTGTGTAAAGTGGCGGGCAGTGTCCTCGGCCTCGTCGACGACGCACGCGGACAGGTTCTGTTTCTGGCACTGGCGCTGGAAGATCTTCTCCTCGATCGAGCCCGTTGTCATGAAGCGGTAGACGAAGCCTGGAGTCAGGTTATGGAGTGGTGATAGACAGCTCACATTCCTTCTTTTGGCCGTCACGCCATACTCGCGCGAGGGCCTGCTGGTCGCTGGCTGGGTTCCAGTCCTGGTGGTCAGTTTGGGTATGCGAGGGCAGCTTACTGGGTCGAACAGGATGAGGCGGTTCGCGCCGATGAGGTTGATGCCGCATCCGCCGGCTTTCGAACTGAGCAGGAAGACGAATTCCTTGCCCTCTGGGTCGTTGAAGCGCTTGACAATGGCGTTGCGCTTCTTGACAGTCATCGAGCCGTCAAGGCGGACGTGCCCGTATTTCTTCGCGCGGCACATGCGCTCCATGAGGTCAAGCGTCTGTGTAGCGTTACTGATAAGCACAATCTTGTCGTCGGTGTATCTGTGGATGTGGTCGAGCATCCTGGGGTCAGATACTTGAAGGAACATTCTAGCTCACCGTTCTAGGACGACAAACTTGCCCGAGTACGAGCAGTTGAGTCCACGCTCGCGGCCAGTCTGTGCGGTCGCGTAGTCGCTTGGGAGGAGCTCCTCGCTCCCCGAGAGGTCCTCTGGGAGGTTGAGGAGCTGGGGGTGGTTGCAGAGTTTGCGCAGAAGACCGATGGCCTTGAGTGGCTGCGAGTCCTTACCACGCAGCAAGCGCTGTACCTCCTTCGAGTTGACGAAATGGTTGTAGAGCGCGGTCTGCAACGGACTCGGCCGACAGAAGACGACATGCTCGTACTTGACAGGGACTGGGGTCAGTCACAGCTTCCAGAGGGAGACTCACGATACTTGGAGAGCAGGTCATTGGTGCGGCGGATGATGAAGCGATTGACGAGACCACTCAGCTCCTTGAGCTTGGCGTCGCTCTCCTCTTTCTCCTTGTCTGTGGCGTCCGCGTCGCGCCCACGTAGGATCTTGGTCTCAAAGTTGCGCTTGAAGTCCATCTTCGAGCCGAGGTATTCGGGGTTGGCAAAGTTGAGCAGGGCAAAGTACTCGGAGAGGTCGTTCTGGATGGGCGTGCCGGTGAGGATCACACGGCGCCTGACATTGAGTGCCGTGAGCGACTGGAAGGTCAAGGTTTCTGACATCAGTGACGTCGCAGGCATGCTAGCTCACCAGAATTCTTGAGACGGTGTCCTTCGTCGGCAAGAAGCAGGCCGATCTCGCAGTTGGCTAGCTCATCCCCCAGCGAGCGCAGGGTCTCGTACGAAACGATCATCACTGTCATTAGATTTGGAAGCAAGGAAGGCGCACCAGGCAGAGTGATGTTGCGTCCATGAGCGGCGACCCAGCGGCGGACGGCAGGGATGAGCTCCGCCTTGCCACCCTTGCCGTCGACGACGAGCGGATTGACAGCCCCTGGCCCAAGCCACTTGACTGACGTCAGCTCTAGTCAGCCAGCAGGAGCTCACCCAGTTCATTAGCCCAGTTGCCGACGAGCGAGGTAGGGCACGTGATGATGACCTTGTCGCACGTCGCCTTGCCGGCAAGGGGAGACTGCTTGAGGAGTGTCCACAGAAGTGCGATGCACTGGAGTGTCTTGCCTAAACGTCAGGTCATCCGGGAAAGATACGCACCAAGACCCATCTCGTCGGCCATGATGCACCCCCACGCGTTGTCGGCCAGCATGCCGGTCGCGCAGCGGTAGAGGAACTCCCATCAGTCAGGCAAGCAGTGTAACTCACCTTGACGCCCTCGATCTGGTGGGGACGAAGGACCTTGCTGAGCCGTGGGTCGATGACAACAGGGACCTTGACCTCGACCTTGGCCGTGCGGTCGCGAATGCCGAGTATGATCTTGAGGCTCTTATGTGGCCCGCGATCCTCCTTGACCACAACCTCCTCCTCCGCCTCCTTTGGCACCGGCTTGTCGTCAATCGTAGGGTCATATAACACGATAGCGTGGTCAGCCATGGGGTCGTGCAATGGTCGTGGGGCGAGGTTCGGATGCGGCCGCGCGCCCAGAGACGCGTGCGAGAGCGGGTGCACAATCTTCTCCAACGTCTTCGGATTTGTCATGACTGGTATAGCGAAGCTGGCGTAAGTACAGGAGCGTCCGGAACGTACCTCTGGGCGAAGACGGTGGTGCGTTCCCTGGGCTCGAAGACGGGAAACTTGCGCGTGCACCACTTGGCCATGTCGCCGAGCACGCCGTTCTCGTACACCTTGTTTCCCATCTCGAAGCGCATCTTCTTGGGAGGCGAACCGTCGATGACTGCCTCTCCGTCGTCCGTGCCTCCGCCCATCTCACTGTAGTTGACGGCCTTGCGCTTGCGCGCCGGCAGGGCGGTGGTGCGGCGCGCAGTGAGCGCCGTAGGCGGGCGGAAGGGCTTGATGACAATGCCAAACCCGCCCGACGTCGCCGAGGATATCTGCGTGTCACTGCCATTGCTTGGAGGTCGGCGCCGAAGCATGGTTCGGTCCAAGATGCAAGACTGATGGGATATTGTAGATGGCCGCCGTCTGTTATGAAGCATCTCTTGAGGTCAAAGCAAGTCGCGTCAACCGCGGAACCAGATTCGCCACCCAACCCACGTGCCGCCTTAACCGGGCCCGCGCTAACAAAAGTTCATGACCACCAACAACATCATACTGCAACTTGAGCTAATCCATCCAGCATGGCCCAGCGATCTCTCGACGACCCCCGGCGCCACGTCCAGGTACTTCCTGAGCGTGTGGGTGCTGTCGGTGCGACCGAGTTCCCGCACCACTACCCGGGCGAGGACCACGCGTGGAACCTCGCCGCGTTCAAGCAGAACCTCATTGTGTCGGTGCAGCGCCTGACGCCGTCCGCGGTCGAGTTCGACCTCGTCGGCGTTGACGCGCCGATTGCCAACGCGCTCCGCCGAATCATGATTGCAGAGGTGCCCACCGTTGCCATCGAGGACGTGTATGTCTGGAACAACACGAGCATCATGCAGGACGAGGTGCTTGCGCACCGCATCGGCCTCGTCCCCCTCAAGATCGACCCGCGCCAGCTCGACTTTAAGCGTGCGTTGAAAACAGAGAGGAGCTAACGGAAGCGGGAAACTACTCGCCGCCGATGGAGAACGACACGCACGTCTTCGACATCCGCGTCAAGTGCGACCGGCGGCGCGACGCCGCGCCGGGCGAAACGGACCCCAGAAAGCTGTACTACGACAGCAACGTGTACACGGGCATGATGAAATGGGTGCCGAGTGGCCAGCAGATTAACCGGTACCGCGAAGACCCGCCGCGGCCGGTGCACGACGACATCCTGCTCGTCAAGCTGCGCCCGGGACAGATGGTCGACTTGCACTGCTTTGCGCGCAAGGGGCGCGGAGCCGACCACGCAAAGTTCTCCCCGGTCGGTGAGTCTGATTGCTTTGTTTGCGAAGCCTTGCGGTATCTGCTTGCTTTGTTTGCGAAGCCTTGCAGTATTTGCTTGCTTTGCCTGCGAAGCGTTACTTTTCTGCTTCCTTGGTCTGCAAAGTTTCGAAGCTGACCCCAGCAACGGCATCGTACCGCCTCCTGCCGCACATCATGCTGCGCGGCCCGATCCCGCGGGAACACCAGGCCAAGTTCGTCGGCTGCTTCCCCGCGGGCGTGGTCGAGATCGAGGACGACGACGCGGGCGAGCCGCAGGTCGTGATCAAGAACCCCCCGCAAGGACACAGTGTCGCGCGAGGTGCTCCGCCACCCCGAGTTTGAGGGGTTGGTTGAGCTTGCGCGCATCCGCGACCACTTTTTGTGTAAGTCTGTGTGGGGGGAAGTTGGGATGAGGTTTGGGGTTGTGGTTGGGGGGCGATCGGGAGTCGGGGTTGGGAGGTTGGGGTGGGGGCTGAGGTTGGAGCGAGTCGGGGTTGGACCGAGTCGGAGATGGGGTAGGGGGGGCCTGGGGTAGAGGGGGTGGAGGGAGAGAGAGTTGCCCACTTTAGCCGTGAACACGCCAACTAACCCCAGTCAACGTCGAGAGCGCAGGGCAGTACCCGCCAGAGGAGCTTGTGCCGGAGGCGATCAAGATCATGCTCGCGAAGATCACGGCGGTCGAGGAGGGGCTGGACAAGCTCTTCAGCGAGGAGGCGGACGCATAGAGTGTTGGCATATCATGTATACGTATCATTAGCGACACGACGAGCTGGAACAGGAGCCTTGGAACGGTTGGAACGGCAATGCTGCATCTCATTCTGGCTAGCTACGACTGCACGCGCGCTGCCTTGAACCGCGATACCTTCTTCGGCGGGGTGGGTGCAGACGGTGCCTCGGACGCGGTGCGTTCGACGACGTCGCGCGTCGCGGTTGGCTGTTTGGGCGTCGCGGCTGGGGCTGGAGCGGTAGCGGGAGCAGTGGATGGAGTTTCAGTCTCGATCTTGGGAACAGCGCCCACGCTAGGCGGCAGAGACTCGGTATATTGCTCCGCGCGCAGGCCCGGCACAGACGCATCAAACGTGGGAAGCTCCTCGTACTCGCCGCGGAGGAGGCGGGCCATGACATCCTTGCGCCTCGCACGGCGCTGGCGTCTATCCACAGCTGCCGGGCTGCTGTCCTCCCCGTCACTCTCGCTGTCAGAGTGCACGAGGGGCTGTTCGAACACGAGCTCGCCGTCGTCGGCTCGCCCGACGCGCAGGAACTGGCTCAGATCGTCGGCGGTGGGGTTGACGATGCGCAGGTCCTCGCCCTGTCCGGAGATTGTGGAGACACGCGGGATGCCCAGCACAGCCTCGGCTCCCGCCGCCTCGGGATCGACCTCGTCTTCGTCGATGGGCCGCTGCCACGCCTGCCGGCGGTGGTACTCGAGCGCGACCTCGCGGGCGAGAAGGGCCTCGTCGAGCGCATACTCGTCCTCTTCGTCCTCGGAGAACTCGCCCAGGTCACCATAGTCCTCGTCGTCCTCATCGTCGTCGTCCACAATCACCATGGGAGTCTGCGAGGAAGAGGCTTCCACAGTCGGCGGCACGCCCGTCTGCCGCAGCGCTGGCGGCGCCTCTACCACAGATCCCTTCATTGTCACCATAGGGGCAGTCCCGCTCTGCTTGGGGAAGTTGGGAGCGCGGCGCTGCGCGAACAGACTCTTCTTCTTCGGCTGGTCGTCCGTCTTCAGGATCTTGGCTGGCGGCTCGTCAACGTCCATGTCCGTCTTCTCATGCTTCGCAGCCGTCGATCTCGGTTCTGTCATCACGACGGGCTTCGCGCCCTGCCCCGCCGCGGGCTTCTCCTCGACCTGCATCTGGACAGCAGGCTTGGCCTTGGCATCCTCCCTCTCCTTCTCCTCCTTGAGCTTGGCCTGTGTCTTCTCCTCCTCCTTGCGCGCGAGCTCCAGCTGCGATAACTCCCGCGGTTCGGGTTGCGTCATGGCCGCACGGCTACTCTCGACCTGCGGCGCGAGGCTGAGGATCGGCGCGGAGCCGAGGAAGCCCGTTCGCAGCCCCCCAAACGTCTCAGGTACGGTCCGCCGTCCCGGGAGCGGCATCTTGAGTGTGGGCACCAGCTTCATTGGCATACCGTGCGCGTCGACTGGGCGAGTGCTTGCGATCATTTGGTCGAGGGGGAAACCGTGGCGGCGGGGCGGCGGCGTGTCCGGTGGAATTGGCACGCTCTCATCGAACGAGACACTCTTCTTGCGCGCTGGCTGCTTGAGGATGCCCTTGGGCGGGCCGCGGGCTGGCGAACCGGGGAACGAGGCGAGGGACGTCTGCGTTGGCGTCGCCGGGGAGATGAGGTCGCTGAGCTGAGCGGCCTGGATGGTGGACTGTAAGGTGGGCTGTAAGGTAGGTGGGGGAGAGGGTTGTCGGGGTGCCGGGGGAGCGACAGCCGGGCGAGATGACGCCTTCGGTGTCTCTACCTCGTCACTGTCGTCGCCATCGACGTCCATTTCGTCCTTTTCCTTCTCGTCATTATCCACATCCATGCCATCCTCCTGCTCCTCCTCCTCATCGTCCGAGTCGCCCTCGTGGAAGACGCGCCGGCGCAACGCGGCGCGCCGCTCCACAGCCTCGGGTGAGAAGTACTTCTCATCCGCACCCTCAGGTATCTCGATGGTGCCCTCGCCTGTGCTGTTCGGCAGCGGGGCGAGAGAGCGCCCATCGGCGTCTTCACGGATCTCGTAGATCGGTTCTCCGGCTTCATTTACCGTCTGTCGTCAGCCAGGCCTGCATGTCACCCACTGATTCGCCATTTGGGATATTAAGTTTGTTCTGGAGATGTTCCCCGACGAGGTCGACAAGATTCTGCAGCGACTGCGGGACGTCGACCTGTTTCCCATCGCTGACAAGGGCTGTGGTGGGCCCCGACGAAGGCGGAGTTTCCGCTGCGGTCGGCTCCGACGAAAGCGCAGCTTCGGCTTTGGTTCTTGGGGCGGGCTGTTCTTGAGGCGGTAGGTGATGGGCCGTAGTTCCTAGCAATGGGTCGAACACAATGTCCTTTGTGCGCAGGATGCGCTGGCCTGCTCGCGGAGTAGGCTGCTTTTCCTGCTTGGGCTGCACTGCTTGTCCCTCGGTTGCACGAGCGTGCTCCTCGAGCATGGCTGCAATCAGTGCGGCCGTAGATGAAACTCACTCGCTTTCCGGCTTCGGACCCAGTCGGCCGCATCGCATGCTGTCATCTCGACCCACAAGTCACTGCCGACGTTCACCTTGACCTCGTTGGTGTGCACGACATCGCCCACAAAGCTCGCCTTCGAGTTAATGGGCACCCGGGCACCCCATCGGGAACGGGTAGGCAGCGCATCCAAGCGCGTGGCCAGGAGGTCGAGGGCGGCGATGTGCGCGCCGAGCGAGTGATCAGTCGGGCGGAGCGGAAGCTGCAAGGGTTCGAGGTCGGGCATGGGGTAGATGAAGGTGGAGGAATTTCGCCGACGTCAGTTGGGTGGCGACATGACAAGGCAAGGGTGGTCACGTGACAGATTCTATCCAAACGTCCATCCTGCAGATGCTTGAATAATGCATGGCAACCAGCTACAGCATTGCGACGGCGCTCGCCATTGCCCACTCGACTGTTGTGCAGTCGAAGAGCGGAGTCTTGCCCTCTGGAGTGCAGTGCACCGATGAGGGTACTCGAATGGGCGTGATCCCTCGTGCCTGTGTGTTAGCCACGCTCCACTTTGCAAACTCACGGTCATGGCCTTGTCATCCACCTCAACACTGCCGCCCTCGAGATACGCAACGTGTGTGATGAAGCTGCTTGTCTCCCAGATATCCATGTTCCCGCGGTTTTGTAACGGTACCGGCACGTCATAGTGTCGGAGCATGTTTGCTATAGTGTCGATGTAGTCCATGGCAGTGTAATCACGTGTCTCCCGGTCATTGACCGAGTTTACTGAAGCGTCAGATGGACCGTTCGACAACGTACAGAGCATGACCTTGGCCTTGAGCGACTTGGACTGAGCGATCGATGACGCGAGGCTCCGCAGAGCTAGACATGGGATGATACTTGTCCATAACGAGCCGCACGAGTATACGAGCACGTCGCGCTTGTCCAGTGCATCGAAAAAGTCGCCATTCGGCTCGGGGAAAATCTCCTGCCCATAGAGGTTGATGTAGAACAACCGCTCGATGCGCGATTCGAGCGGCACCTCTTCCATCCCCTTCGTGTACCCGATGTTACCCCTACCAAACGCCTCGTCGTCGTCAGCGTCCTCGATGGGTAATGGTGCCGCACCACGGCCCGGTGAAGGTTGAGCACTGTCCATGGTGTCGAAAGTGCGGGAATCACGTCTGCGTGATGGCCGCAGGTGATTATTGGGCGACGGCCGAGGTCCGACAAGTCCTTCTCGCGAGTTGAGGCCGGTCAACGGGGGTATTGGCGGCGGCGGAGCAGGGTGCGAAATGTTGCACTGTCCGACGATCTTGTCTCCGTTTTCCAGGCTGGCTGCGATGGTGATTGTTTCTACGGTCAGTTGTGCAGTTTGCGCAGAGGCTAGCGTGTTCAGGCGTCGTCGTCCTCTGCCCACTCACGATTCGTGTTGATAACTGGGATCACCTGAGCGCGTTCCTTGTCGTCAGTTTGCACGGCTATGCACGTACGTTGACACCTGCAACCGATTTGAAGAGGAAGATGGCGCTGGGGAGGCTGCTGAATAAATCTCGGGCGCCCGTGAGGAAGCCGTTACCGAGCGAGAAGTTGCGGAACGAAAACCGCTTGTGGGCGCGCCGCAGGCACAACGTCTGGAAGTGGACGAGGAATGCTGTGGTCAGTCACCCGCAAACCACTGTCCAGCTCACCACGGATACACTCGCGCTTGTCCTCGCCCACATCGTTCCACAGTGTGCTGCGCCCCTCAACAATCTCCTCCCAGCCCTCGCGCGCGATTTTCTCTGCCACAGTTGATGGGAACCGGTGCGCCATGAGGTTGTAGATGGCCCTACGCTCGCGGTCCTCTCTTGTTATGAGTTGAGAAGGCAGAGGGATCAGGCGGATCAGACGCGAGCCTGCCGTCAGCGAGGTGGCTAGCAAGATACGTGCGAATATCGCCGATGGATGGGCCGCCGAAACAGCGTAAGATCTCGGCAGAGCTGCCCCCATCATCTGAGACGGGCAAGACAAAAGCTGGGGAAGGACCGAAAGCGCTCGCGAACGAGTTGGCACCTGTTCCACCTGAAATGACAAGATAGGAGAGGTCGGCTGGGGGAAGTGTGCAGCCAGCCTCTGTTGGGGCTGTCATTATGGTTGATCGTGAGACACGGCGTGTTTGGTGTCGGTCGTAGAGGTGGTGACGGGGTGCGGGATGCGGGATGCGGAGGCAAGTGGGGAGAAGGGCCGAGACACGTGGCTGAATTGTGATGGATCATGCAGCACAGTCAGGTCCCGGAAGAGGCCCGCCGTAGGGTGGTGGTAGGCGCTCCAGGGCGAGTAGGCGGGGTGGTGGGCGGGGCCAGGCGTTGGGGTTGTCGTGCGGTCGAGCATGTGCACTTGGGAGAAAGCAGACGTGATTTGGACAGACGTGCAATGCGTGGCTTGTAATCTCTCCATCGCACAAGCGAGCAATATCGTGATCCTCTGGTAGACATCACTCGCTCGCAAGCTCCCATCAATCACAACATCACCGCAACCACCTCACACACCTCTCTTCTTCCTTGTCTCTTGTCTCAATTTTCCTTCTTCATCTCGTCCACTTGTCCTCTCCTCGCGTGACCACGACCGCCAGAATATGCAGCGCAAGGCTCTCAAACAGGTAAGTTAACCCCACCGCCCTCTGACCTTCCTCGCGCCGTCATAGGGCAGTGACAGTAGCTGACGCCCAGTTGAACAAGGTCACACAATGGACCAACGAGAAGGTATGTTCCGTCCCCATCTGTCCCCTCCCAGTCCTAGCTCTGCGCTCACATCAAGGTCTTCTCAGGCGAGAAGACCGAGTTCTCGGAAGACTTTGCCGAGCTGGAGGCTGAAATCGAGCCGCTCAAGATCAGCGTTGAGCGGTGAGTGCTCACATCGCAATGTGCAATGTGCCAGCAACGGCCAACCCCGCCACTGTACTGACACCCAGCCTCCATGCTACGTCGCAAGCATTCTACGACCACTTGTCCAAACTCAAGCCGAGCCCGGACCCCTACCCTCCCGCTGGCTCGGGCAAAGAGAAGATGAGAGTGTCCGAGGCGCTCGGGCTCGTCATGATAGATTATGGCAATGACGCAGGCGGCTCATTTGGTGAGTGCATCTCGTACGACTCTAGGCCCATGCTCACAAACAGGTGACGCACTGGTTCAGTTTGGACGTGCGCGGGTCAAGATGGCAGGCGTACGTTGCCTGAATCTAGGAGTGCTGACATGCAGGTGCAGGATGAATTCAGCCAGCGCCTGCAGGAGGGTTTTATCTCCAATACTGGTGCGTGCTGTGGCTTGGAGGCGCTCCGATTCAGCATGCCTACTGACTCTATGCAGAGGCGTCCCTGGAAGGCATCAATGAGTACAAGGCATATCGCCGAAAGATGGATTCACGACGGTGTGTGACGCGCTCGGATCTATGGCTGACGAGACAGACTGACCCTTGATTCAGCGCTGGCTCGCATGCGCTCGAGCAAGAAGGAGAACCCGGCGTTGGAGCAGGAGGTCGAGGTTGCGCAACAGCGACTGTGAGTGGGCACCGGGCCTGAAAGGGCGGAGAGCGCGATGGGACCTTGGGATGAGCTAACACTCAGTGATGAAGCAGAGGAGGAGACAGCCCTGCAGATGCACAACATTAAGAAACAGGAGGCCGAGCAGTTTGCTGCGTTGGCCGACTGGCTCGACGCCGAGCTCGAGTATTTTGCATCCTGCAAGGAGATCCTTGACGACCTGCGTTCGTCGTTCCCGTCAAGGTGAGTGGCGACAGGGAAAGAACTGACAGCAGCCACGAGCCAACGACGTTGCTGCCTAGATCCAAATCGTCCGCGTCTGTCCGTTCGTCGGGCAAAACGCCGACGCGCTCAACGTACACCAAGCGCCCCGACTCGGACGAGGACCTGGAGGTATACTCTCCCTCAAAGCAGCGGGACACCAAGGTCGATGGGCGCGCCCGCAGCAAGTCACAGTCATATGTCGAGGGGCGGTCGCGGTCGGGTTCCAAGTCGCAGCCACAGGCGGAGGGGAGAGAGCGGAGCGACAGTGTGGCGTCGGCCGGTAAGCCGAAGAAGGGTATCATGGCAACGATCGGATCGTTTGGGATGAAGAGCGCCAACTCGGCTGGCAAGAGCGCTTCCAAGGCGGCCAGCAAGGGCAAGAGCGCCTTTGGTAGATCCAAGTACGGTAACTTGAGTGACGAAGAGCGCGAGCGCGTCACCCTCGATAGCGATGACGACCCGTACAAGAGCTCGAGCCCATCACCTACACTTCAACGTAGGCGCTCGCAGAGTGTCGCGAGTGTCGTCAGTGGCGTGGGGCCGCTGTCTCCACCAGGCGCGGCGCGGCGTCCACTCATGTCTCCACCCTCGCCGGCTGGGCGGTGGGTGAGAGTCCTATTCGATTACGAGGGACGCGAGGCGGACGAGCTGCCTCTCCGGCGCGGCGAGCTCGTCGAGGTCACGGCTGAAGTGCCAGGGAGCACGGATTGGCTGATCGGTGAGGCGAACGGCCGCTCGGGCATGTTCCCCAAAGCGTACACCGAAGGGATGGAGAATGACAAGCCTTCTGTGCCGCAGCGCCCGCCGCTGCCGAAGACTCGCTCGCTCCCAACCAGGGAGTTTAGAAAGGGCATGGCTCCGTTGCAGCTGGGCCACAGTCCCAGCCGGAACACGCTGAGCAGCACCCTAGACTCGGGCAGCGAGCACGGCGAGGTCGACGACGGTGTCTCGCTCGTCTCGGCCGCCTCGCCGGCGACAGGGAGGTCGCGCGCTGGCAGCACGGCGCGCAAGCCGCCTCCGCCACCCCCGAGCCGGCGCCTGACGGGTGGCCGGTCACGCTCGTCGACACTGAGCCAGACGCCGATGGCAAGTGACGAGGACCGGAGCCAGGGCTCGGGCCGCTCGGGCCAGGTGCCGTCGCCGCGGTACACGCCGCAAGCGCCGGCGGTGCGCAGCCCGTTCGAGCACAGTGACGACGACGAGGCGCAGCTCAGCCACGGCCTCGGCGCGATGCACCTGCGCGCGCGGGACAACGGGCGCACGCGCGACTGTGCCGCGTGCGGCTGCGCGGACTTTACGCAGAACGTGTTCAAATCCAACGGCGTGTGTGCGACGTGCTTCCACACGCACTAGGGAGGGGTTTGTTGGCGATGGAGAGGAAACATGAGAAATCAGGCTTTGCGCCACCATCATAACCATAGCATACTAGACCATGTACAGGTTCGGGACATTGGCTGAGGGGGAGGGCGGCGCTGACGCGGCTGGAGGAGGTGGCGGGCAGGCTTCGGGATGCCATGGCGTGTCCCACCACATGTAACGACTGGGCAAGGTATTGGGTCCCATGATCAGACGGCTCTCGGCCTGGCTCCCAACCTCTTAGGCATTAATCGCGACCGAACAAGCTGCATTACGGTATCAAACTATCCTAGTATTATGGTATCCAAATTATCCTAGAATTCCCACTATTCCAACAACGCTGCGCTTCCAACACCGCTCACCTGTTCCCCCTGCCCCACTCACCGCTTCTCGCGCAGGAAGTAGACCACCGTGCCGACGAGCAGGACGAGGAAGCCCGCAATCCAGCCAAACAACACCAGCACGTTGCGGTAGTAGTTTCCCTCGCTGAAGCCGAAGAGCGAGTGCATGATGGGTACGGCCGAGATCTCGATCGGCACGCCCTGCAGCACGTCGACGATCATGAGGCCCGAGCCGACCTCGTTGACGGTGAGCGCCTCGAGCATGTATCCCAGTGGTGCGAGGTAGCGCAGCCACCGCAGGACGGGGGGAATATTAGAGATGTTGATGAAGAAGCCTGGGATCAGTGGGTGCTCGTGGGGGCGTACACGTACCTGCAAAGGTCAGGTTGAAGAGCACGAACGCAGACGAGAGCAGCGTCGCCACGGAGGGGTGTGTGAACACGCTCGGGAGGAGGAAGTTGTACAGCGCCATCACGATCGCAAACTCTACCGCGATTAGGAGGAACTTGAAAAAGTTGGCTGCGTGCGCCGCCAGCCCGACCATGAAGTACAGAATGACTGACACGATGATGGTTGGCAGGATGCGCAGCGGCACAATGTCGAAGAGGAGCCTGGCGGTGAGCCATGCCTGGGGCGAGTAGTAATCGCCCGAGCGCTCGCGGAGGAAGAGCGGGCGCATCTCGACCATGTTGTTCAGCGCGCTCAGCGAGGTAAAGCTGATCAGGGCGCCGAGGAAGAAGAGCGAGCCGACGCGGTTCTGGAAGCCCGCGATGGTCAGGTTGACGTTGAAGTAGAGACCGCCCGCAAAGACACCGATGACGGCGGATACGAGGATGTGGGTCACGAGCAGCGTCTTGTCGCGCATGAGCATGCGCCATTCTCTAGTTGCCAGGACGCCGAGCTGCGTCAGGAACGTGGTCGCGGGGTGCGTTGTCGGCCACCACGTGTGCTGCCTGCTGGCTTGCTGGACCTGGGCGAGGTCAAACTCG
The DNA here is from genome assembly GCA_030805415.1 of Cutaneotrichosporon spelunceum. Lineage (NCBI taxonomy): Eukaryota > Fungi > Basidiomycota > Tremellomycetes > Trichosporonales > Trichosporonaceae > Cutaneotrichosporon > Cutaneotrichosporon spelunceum. Next base: position 1,433,707 of record BTCM01000001.1, read on the forward strand.
TTGCTCATCCGGCTCAGTGTCTTGACGGCATGGTTGTCCTGTTCATCCTTGTGTGAGTGGTCCGAAGTGTTCGAGTCGCTTGGAGACTGGGTTGACAAGGCCGCGGCGGCACCGGTTGGGAGGTCTTGCGGGTTCTCGCTGGCGATCTCGATCAGGTGGTCGGCGACGTTGTAGCCGGGCGGGCAAGGGTAGCCGTGCTTTGCGAAGAACTCTGCTGGCATCGCGCCACCAGGGCCAAAGTACAACTGGCGACCGTTGGCGAGGAGGAGGACCTGGGAGAAGGACTGGTAGAGAGCAGAGCTGGGCTGGTGGATGGATGCGATGACGGTCGTGCGGTGCTCCTGTGCAAGCGTCTTGAGGAGGGACACGATGCGTGCCGCACTGACAGAGTCGAGGCCAGACGTAGGCTCATCGAGAACAAGCACGTCGGGGTTGGCGACGAGCTCAACACCGATGGAGACACGGCGCATCTCGCCGCCAGAGATGCCGCGATGTTCGCCCGACCCGACGCGGGTCTGCGCAATGTGCTCCAGGCCCAGATCGCGCAGGACCTGCATCGCGCGCTCGTCCTTGACGGCCTTGGGAACGTTCTCCGGGAGGCGGAGGTAGGCGGCGAATTGGAGGGTTTCGATCACGGTGGCAGTGGGGGAGAGCACGTCCGCCTGATCGCAGTAGCCGATCTTGACGCGCCGGTGTCCCTCAGTGAGGTATGTGACCTTGCCCTCGACGCGGCCGGCCTTGCGCTTGCCCGCGAGGATGTCGATGAGCGTCGACTTGCCGGCTCCAGACGGGCCTAGAACGCAGCAAAACCCGCCGGGAGGTAGCGCGCCGTATGTGTCGCGGAGTACGATACGCCCTCCGTTCGGACCGACACCTGAGCCGTCTTCCTGGTCATGCGCATGCGATTTCAGCGAGCCCCACCCGCGCAGCCAACGCAGCGTCGTCGCGTACAGCCCACGGCCATGCGACTTGATCTCGTACCCAACGCCGCTCCATGAGAGCGCGACGCCAGAGCTGCGCTTCTCGAGCGAGCCGTCTCCGGCCGCCTTGCGCGCCTTGTTGCGCACGATGACGCCCCAGATGGTAACTAGGACAATACCGAGGAGGATCGCGCCGACGACTGCCAGTCCGGCAATGACGCCGCCGCTGAGCCCGGTGCTGCCGCTTGTCGCGCCGACAATCCCCATCGCCTCGTTGATGACGTACTGCTCGACACACTCGCCAAAGCTGCAGTCGGTCAGGGTGAGGCCATTGGCGCCGAAGAGCGAGTTCAAGAAGCTCTGCTTGAACTGGCACGTGCCACCGTCACCACAGTCGACCGACAGGGGCCCCTTGAGCCCGTTGATCGGCCCACTGAGGTTCTGGGTAGAGGTTGCGCCGCCACCGCAGAATGCAGCTCCAGGGCGGCAGGTGCATGCGAGTCCGGCGCAGTCCCACAGCGACGAGTTGACTGAACTGCCTTGTGTGATCGTCTGGTTGCATTCCGTGGCGTGGCAGTAGAACTGCTCAATTCCATTGAGCCAGAGCTGTGCCCACGCCTCTGCAGTTCCGCTAGCAATACCAGCCTGGTTGAGGGCGCGATCACTACCGGGCACGCGCGACGAGTTGAGCGAGCGCGTGATGGTCAGTTGGGAGACACCGGGGAAGAGGGCCTGCAGCGTCGGCTGGTTGACGCTGCACGCCATCTGTGAGGACGAGTACACGGTCGGCACGTTCGAGCATGTCATGGTTGTGTTGAGGGTCTCGGACGTGATTGCGTTGGACGAGTTTGAGAACTTGCTCAGTCCCGAGACACATGCCGACGCACTCTTACACACTGGCATCAGCCCGCAGCTGACACCTCAGAGATCATCTGAGACAGGGTACGTACCTGTGCACGCAGGGCCACCCCAGCCGTCGGTGCATGCGCAGCCGGTCGTGTTGCCCAGTCCGGGGGCTGCCGCCGCCGGCTCGTACAGCGACCCGCCACAGTTGGGAAGGTCGCAGCTGTTGCTGTTTGGATGTGAAAAGCCGGCGGGACAGAGACACGAGCCGCCTTGTGCTGTGCCGTAGTTGACACATTGGGCGGCGGCAGTCGCGGCGGCAGCAGCAGCTACCACAGCGCGCCAGAGCATGATTGTCAAGGTGAGATGTAGTGTCTTGTGGCAATTGATGACTGAGATGAGGTTTGTGTGAGAGGTCGTGCTGTGCCACGATGTCGGTCGTTTGATGGGAGAAGGCTGTTGTCTTATTCTGGCTACAGCCCATTTGGCGGGATCTCCCAGGCACAGACGCGTGCGCAGTGGCGGGTTGGCACTTTGGAGCGCCTGCCAAGATCTCATTCCTTGACTTGTTCAACTCGGCCACGGGCCCGAACAGCCCCAGCCCAGGCCGAATGGAACGGTGACGAAAGAGAAGCATGGCCTATTCTCAGCCTGTCTGTGGCTTTGTGGCTCTCCAGCCTCGCAGTCGTGGCGATACAACGTGCCTCATCGGCTCCGCAACCATCCGCCATGCATCCCGTACACCCACACCTACATAACCACGCACCCATCCTCGCCGCCAAGCGCCCCGAGGTCCTGTCTGTCAGCACCGCGCTCCAGACTTGGGTTGGTCCCGCGTCCGTCCCCGGCACCCCCCGGGCAATAGCGGGTACGCTCGCGTCACACGCCCCGGCCCGAGTTCCAGTCGGTCTTGAGCTTACTCTGGCCCAAGGCCGGGTGGAGGTAGCCTGATAGCCTGAGACATAGCCACTCCACTCTTCAGTGGGCGAGGCGACGGGTCCAACCCTGTCTCTTCCAAGCCACACTCACCATGCCCTCTGGCAGATCTCCCATAATCTCGTTGGGTGGTCCGCCAAGGTCTTGCATCTCGCCGACGAGCCTGGCGACCTCCTTGCCGTCCTTGTCGTCCGTGTAGGCGGGCCGCTTGAAGACGACGAGGATCTCCTTGACGAGCTCGTGCTGCTTCCGGTACTTGTCGACGTCGGTCGGAGTGATGCCGGCAGGCGGCTTCTCAAGATATGCCGGGTACTGCGGTCAGCACAGTGGTTGGGTCACAAGTCTGGAAAGCCTCGTCGCTCCCAGTCGCACAGACCCTCGCATGGGAAACCCATGGAAACGGTGAGACAGGGCCCAGATCTGGACTGCCCGCTACCGCTGTGCTGCACTCACCTTGGACGCGAGCTCCATCATGGGCTCCTCGAGGACCTCCTTGCTCATGAGCTGCGCCATCATGCCGTCAAGCAGGCCGCCGAGCTCGTCGTCGTCGTCTCCAAACCCATCCAACGCGCTGGGGTCCTCGCCCAGCTGCTTGAGCAGAGCCGCCAGGTCGCCGGGCAGCTCATCGCTCGCACCTGCACCCGCGTTCGCACCACCCGTGTTGACCGACTCCATTGCGCGCTTGATCGTCTCCTCAAACTTGAGCGCCTGGCCCTTTTCCTTGGGCGGCCCACGCGCACTGGGGCCTGTAGATGGATTCTTGCCAAATCCCATTGCCTCCATTTCGCCGGACATCATCATCTCAAGGGTGCGCTGGAACGCCTTGTCGTCGTCCTCCGAGCCCGCGCCAGGATCCACGTCGCTCGCTTTTCCGCCCAGTGCGGGGGGCGGCCGCATCGCAGGGTTCGCTTCCCCAAGCGTGCGCAGCAGAGCCTGCATCTCCTCCATCAGGTCGGCCTCGAAGTCGTCGCCACCCTCAGCGCTCGGGCCCGCTGCTGGCGCGGGAGAGGCCGAGGACGTTCCCTGGGAAGCCGCCTTTGCTGCGGGCTTGGGCGGTGCGTTCAACGAGTCGAGCACGTCTGTGTGTCAGAAAGTGCCAGAGCTGTTCCCACCATCCAGGTCGTCGAGGTCCTCGTCATCGTCGTCGTCATCCACTGCGGTGCTGCGGTAGTCTGTCGGTTTGGGTGGCGGGGCCGGGGATGAGTTGCTTGGAGCGTCCGCTTTGCTGGACGACGGTGCTGCTGACATGGTTGATAAGTGAGTGGGTGAAAGTCGTCGATGACGGAGTGGAGTACACCTTCTCTGTGGGTCTACTGGGCACGATTCCGGTTAAGGCGGCCTTTTGACTGCCGGTCTGGGCGGTGAGGAGACGGCGTTTCGGCATTAAGGCACCTCATGTGGAACGCACGTGTCGACCTCGTGTGAGATAGTCTCCCACGGTCTCAGCTGTCTCCTCCCTCTTGGGCAGCTGGGTAGACAGACCAGACACTATCAGCCAGGCCGGTTTAAACTCGGGCTTGAAGCAACACAAGATTGTTTGGCTCCATGACCGCAATGAGGCTCACTCAGGAACAGCACACCCATTCACATGCCGATGAATGTCCCGTGTTCTTTCATTTGCATGTATGTTTCTCACATGGATGGAGGGGATGTCGGTGGGTGATGGCATGTTACCCGTGTCCTTGTGCCCTCAAGTCCGGTTTGCCTGTCTCGTTGGCTTTTCGGGGTTACCTTTGTTGGATGAAACAGAGACGCCTCGGACGGTTGGCCCCCCCCACTTGCCCCGGCTCGCCACTCGATGGCCCTAAGCCGTCAAACGGGTCAAAGATCAAGACGGACGCGGGTGCAGGCTGCTGGACCAGTTGGACTTGTGTTTTACACTGTGTCACCTTGTTCAAATGCATGTACCCGGCGTTGGAAACAAAAAGCAGTGGCACAGGCTTTCAAGAGTGGTGGGAATGCGAAGGAGTAGACGAGTGTAAATATGGGCCGACTAGGCGTATCCAATGGATCATGTCAGATGAAAAGCAATAGGCCAACCAGGGGATACCAGGGAGTAGCCCTGATTTAGTAAACAACTGCCTTGGCAAATGTGCCTTTAATCGAGGAATCCGCCACCCGTTGCTGCCCGGATCCTGCGCCCTGACTACCGACATGCGCCAAACGTCTCTCTCCGGAACGGGTCAACACAAAGACTAATACACTCTCTGGGTGGTTCAATAGGAATAAGGATAGCTGAGCGTAATTCGTCACGAGCAAGTGTATTCAGCCCTGGTGCCCTTGTAAACCCTAGTGCCCTACGGCGGGAATCCGTGTCGTTTAGCGGCATTGGCAGATGACGGAGGGGGACAAGAGCCAAAGGGAAGGACTAAACGTCAGTTTGTCGGCCTCACAGCATGGTGAGAGCCACCGTCCAGGTCGATTCTACTCGCTCTCTCCGCACCCACATCCTCTTCATCATCATCCTTTACCTTCTCCTCATCCTCTATCCCCTTTCCCTTCCTTCCCTTCATCCTGTTCGGCGACATCACTGCCTCCAACCTCAACCCGTCGTGGACGCAAATACCCCTTTTCGCACATTGCACGCACGCGCCTCTGCTTTGCGCAACGGCTTCTTTCGCCCCGGCTCCCCCCATTCTCAACCTCTACCACATCTCACCCCCCGCCCTGGCCCTTCCGGCCCCTTCTCCCGTTTCGCCATCACCACCGCCTTTACCCAGCTCGATTGACTTCTCTCGAGGCAAACCCCATTTGCAACAACGAACATGACCTTTGGCCTTTACCTCTAAACATTCTCCCTCTGTCACTCCTCCCACATTCGTTTATCCTCTCAACGACACGCGCACCGTCATCCACACAAGTTTCACAGCACACACATATCAATCCCGACAACACCCTCCTGCACGTTCCATCACACTCGATCCGGACGAGTGTCTTCCCTTCCCCGACAAACTCCCCCATTCTTCACAATCCATCGACTTCGAGTGTCATCCCCAACAACCATGCCGCGCAACCCCCCAATAAAGCGGCTGGGGGTGTTCGCTGCCGCGGCCGCTATCATTGCCCCCTTCGCCACGGCTGCCTCAACACCAGCACCAAGTGATTTGCCGTCGGTGGACTTTGACAAGATGGGCCACGTTGCGTTCGGTGGCGCTTTCGCCGGACTCGACTGGTTCACACCACAATCACCATTTGCTGTTAGAGCCGCAGACAATGGGACAGTCGTCTCGTATTCTGCGACTGCTGACACTCTGGTAATGCGCTCAGATGACGGGACAATGAAGCCGATCGGCGCAACCAACGATGGTGGTCGCATCTCGGCAATGTGCTGGTCCACAGAGGGCGTGCTGTACATCGGCGGCGATTTCAACCAGATTGGTGGCATCGACGCTGCGAGCATCGCCTCGTACTCACCATCCGATGCCAAGTTCTCAGCAATGGGTGCCGGCATTTCTGGTCCCGTCGAGACACTCTACTGCGATGACGCCAACCATGATGTCTGGGCCGGCGGATTGTTCTCAGCACCAGAGAGCTTGGGCAATGTCGCCCGCTGGTCAGCACAGACATCCACATGGACAGCTGTGCCGTTTGGTGGACTCAACGGTCGTGTTCGCGCTATCTCGTCAAGCTTGGACGATGGCAGCCTTTATTTCGGAGGCGAATTTACGACCCGCTTTGGCAACAGCTCGAACACAACAGCGCCCGGATTGACTTCTGCATCCATCGCACCTCCCAACACCGTAACAACTGGTGATTCAGGCTACCTTTCGCCAGTCACTATCCCCGCTCAAGCCTCCGAGTTTGGCGGGCTGCACATCAATGCTGCGCCTGCCACCAGCCAAGGCCAATACAGCAACGCAAGCTCAATCGTGTGTCCGAATGCTGGACCATGGCTTGCTCGCGACGCCTCGGTCGCCACTGTCAACATTCTCGGCTACTCTTACTTGAAAGGCAGCGGTATCCGCATGTCTAACGGCCTTGTCGACGGTCGCGGAACGACTTCGTTCACCGTCACAACGATACCTGACAATACAGTATTGACACTCAAGTATACAGACCCAGTGACGGGACAAGCCAAGGCCTGCAGTAACAATTGTCCGCTTTCGGTTGACCCCAACGTTCACGCACAGGACTTCCTCTTCCAAGGAGGCTCGAGAGCTCTGACGGGATTCAACATTGTCCTCGACTCTTGGCAAGGTGCAGGCGCTGGCATCAACTACATCCAGCTCCTTTCCGATGGTGCTTACGCCTCGGCTGTTCAGTCGAACAACCAGGGCTTCTGTGGCGCTCCCGACAACTCGGTCAACACGATTGGTGACTGGAACGACGCGAACGCTCCGTCCACCATCCCTGGCACCGAGCAGGGGTACATGTCCTCAACCGTGCCTACCAATACCCAGTCAGACACCTCCATCACGCTGCACCCCTGGGTCGGCTCGGCGGGTTATTACAAGATCTACCTCACAATCCCCGGCTGCAACAACATCGGCGACTGTACCAGCCGCACAACTGCGGACGTGGCTATCTTCCCCACCGAGGGTGGCACGCCTTACACGACGACCATCAACCAGAGGGTGACTGAGGACACGGATGTGTTGATCTACGATGGTTTGGTTGGAGCGTCCACCGCAGGCTTTAACCCCACAATCCGCGTCGCGCTTCCAGGCAATCCTGCGAGAGTTGGATCATCCAACTACGTTGTCGTTGCTGCAGGCGTGCAGATGCAGCTGACCGGGCTCAACAATGCTACGCCTAATGCCACCCAGCCTATTACAACAGTGATCGGTGGCAGCACTGTTGTCATTATGCCGACTGCGACCGTGGCGTCCCCGTCCACCACAGCGACCCCGGCCTTCGGCACGGCATTTGGCGTCTACGAGTATGTGCGCTCATCTCGCAACCTCAATGCTATCAACTCGCTCCTCCCGAATCAGACCGAGACCGGTCTCACCCGCCTAGGCTACTCGCTCGATGTGAACAACAACCAGACGACAGCCAGGGACTTCCAAGTCGCCGCAGTCGTTCCTGCCGACAGCCTCGTCTGCGTTGGTGGCTCGTTCAAAACGAGCGATTGGTCCAACATTGTCTGCGTGGACAAGGGCTCCGGCATCATTACCCCTCTCGCTGGGCAAGGTCTCAACGGGCCGGTGGCCGCTGCTGTCGTTGTCGGCCAGTATGTGTACGTTGGTGGCCAGTTCACGGGCACGGCAAATGGTACCGACCAGCTCAGTAGACTCGCCCGCTATGACCTTGGAGGCAAGAAGTGGGAGACCGTCGACGGCGGTGTCGATGGTCCTGTTACCGACATTGTCCCATACAAGGATGGGCTTCTAATTGTCGGCAACTTCACCAGCGTGCTCGCCTTGAACGGAAGCACGTCCAGCGGCGGCTACGCTCTTTACAACACGTCGACCTCCAAATGGTCCAACAGCGGCATTGTGTACGGCACCGCGGCAGCAGCAGCGGGCTCTGACACGGACGCGTACGTCGGTGGCCGCATCCGCGGCGCCTCACGTAACGCTGTCAACGGTGTGGCTTCTCTCTCGAGCGAGGGCGGCACCGCCCACATCTCCAACCTCGAAGGTGTCGCGTTCTCCAACCAAGGCTCAGCTCCTGCTCCCAACAACATCAGTAGACGCTCGCAGACACCTCGCTGGCTTGCACGCATCCACCGTGGCCTTGCCGAGCGTCAAGCTTCGCCGCAGGCAATTCCCTACTCGGAGGAACCAGTCCTTGCCCCCGCCAGTCTTGCAGGCATCTACTGGAAGAACTCTTCGCATAGCAACGTCGTGGTCACCATCCTGGGTGGCAATTTCTCGCAGGGCACTGGCAACAACCTTATCTCTGGCGTTGCCTTCCAGTCTGATGGTGTTCTCAGTGGGCCCCCAAACCCTGTGTCGGGCGTTGTCCGTGCTCTTGAAGTTGGCAACGACATGCTCTACATTGGCGGCTCGGGCGTCAATGTGTCTAACAAGGGGAGCTCGTTCCTCGCCCTCAACCTGAAGAGCAACTCGTGGAAGGAGCCGATGCCTCCCACCTTGTCGGCGGGTCCAAACGCGATTGTCAACGTCAACGCAATCAAGGCCCAACCTGACTCAGACATTGTCATCGTTGGCGGCAACTTTGTCCAGGCTGGCGACTTGCCTTGCCCCGTGCTCTGCCAGTGGAACGCTGCGAAGACACAATGGACGAGAGTCGGCAACAACGCTCCATCCGCTGGTGAAGTCAAGTCTCTCGCTTTTGGCGGTGACAAGAGCGAGGTGCTGGTTGCGGGTGGCTCCTTTGTCATCGGCGGCAAGAGCGTCTACGCTGCCCGGTACACCTTCAATGACTCTGGGGCGAACGCAGCATGGGAGCCCCTTGACGGCCTGCCTGGCCCCGTCCAGTCGATCGTCATCAACGATCGCAACGCTTCCAACGTCTTTGCGGCCGGTTTCGACTCTTCCACCTCGAAGCCGTACCTGCAGCACTGGAACGGCGCGACATGGACGGAGCAGAACTCATCTCTCCTCGAGGACGGCACGTCGATCGCGAACCTCGCTTTCGTTCCGCTCTCCAAGGAGCACGACGCCAGTGGCACCATCCAGAAGAACCGTATGCTCATGGCGACAGGCAATGTCTTCCTCGCTGGGCAGGGCAACGCTTCATCGGCTCTGTACGACGGAAGGCAGTGGTACCCATACCTTGTGGGCTCGAGCCCGACAGGCGACTTGGGCGCCGGCTCATCGCTCTTCTGGTCCGAGTCGAACTTCAGCTTTACTCTCGGCCGCTACCTTGCCCGTGGCCTGGTCGTCCTTGTCGCCATGGCGATCGCGACCGGCCTCATTCTCCTAATCGTCCTACTCATCCTGCTCGTCGCGTTCTGCTTCCGGCGCCGGGACCGCAGGCGCCCACTGGTGCAGGATACGTACGAGAAGGACGACGTGCGAAGCGAGGTCTCGTCCACGCACAACCTCATCCACTCGCACGTTCAGACTGCCCTTGAGCAGAGCTTCGCGTCTTCGCAGTACGCACATGGCCAGCACTCAGGCTCGTCCATGGCTGCATCTGGTGCAGCCGGTGTAGGCGCCGGAGTGTACGGGCAGGAGCGCGCGGCCGAGTCGTCCGACAGCCAGTATCTTGACGCCGCCGCCGCCGCCGAGTACAGCCGCCATCCCGACGCAGAGGAGTATGGTGTGGCGGGCTCGTGGGAAGGGAGCGACGAGGGACGCGAAACGGTGATGCGGTACGATTTCTGCGGGCCAGAGTTGCAGTCGGGGGAACTGTCCATGAAGGCGGGGCATCGCGTCATTATTCTCGACGACGAGCAGAGCGACGAGTGGTGGTACGCGCGCGACCCGGCAACAGGACGACAAGGTGTCGTGCCAGCGACGTACGGTGAGTCTTGCCTTGGCAAAGACACGGCTAACGACAGTGTTGTGATTATTCCTCGGACATTCTTTTGGTTCATAGACAGCCATGTTCAGCGTCCAGCGTGCTGGTACGCTGGTATAATTGATACATTTAGTTCATGTTCTAGTATTCTGCATGTTATGCGGCACGCGGCTCGTCGGGGAGGGCGTGATCGATTGCCCGCCAGACATGAGCTTATGACGGAAGCAAATTACTGCTGGTGTTTGCGTGGAGGTGTCTTGCAGTGGTGACGAAACGGTCGCCCTTCGGTGTTGCAGTCTCGACTTGGACACTTTCTCTCTCGCATTGTCTCATTCCCACTCTCATTCAGCATGGTTCGCTCAACCACAATCTTCCGCGTCAACGATGGCCTTCCCCTCGCTGCGAGTGTCGACGACGAGACGGTGAGTCAGGCCCGCGCGCTAGGCAAGATGGATGGTAGCGAAACGATGAGGATGGTGGCGACAGGCGAGGGCAGCCTAGGTGGCGACAATGCAGGCCTGGTCCTGGACATCAACGCCAGCTGTCTAGTCCTCTCAACAGCTGGGCAAGCGCCCTGCGTCACCCACATTCCACCTGTCATCGCTCGCGCTAATGCCAGACCGAGAAGGCCCTTACAGAGTACAAACAGCAGAGTAAGCTCGTCTTCAGACGCCTCACGCCCAACTCTGAGCCGGCGTGCTCGATCGAGAGCGGCGACTATACTCTGCAGTGAGTCGAGCTGGACAGGGCTGTAGTTGCAGCTGTCTGCCCTGTACGCATCAACGGGAGACTGCACATCCGCTGACGTACACCAGCTACCTTATTGTCGGACCGGTCATATACATGTGCATCTGCGAGGGGTCGTACCCGCGCAAACTGGCGTTCAGCTACCTCGACGAGTTGAGCAAGGAGTTCTCGCGCTCGTACGGTGACAAGGTCGAGAGCGCGACGCGGCCTTATGCGTTCATGGGCTTTGGTGGGTTGGGTGACGGGTTGACAGCACTCGAGCTTACACCAGATACGTTCATCTCCAAGACGACACGCCTGTACCGCGACTCGCGGAGCTTGACGCACGGCGGGCAGGCAACGGGGCCGACGACACAGCTCGACCAGCTCAACGAGAATCTACAAGACGTGACTCGCATCATGACCAAGAACATGGAGGACCTGCTGTGGCGCGGCGACAGCTTGGATCGTGAGTTGTCCACAGGAACTACACCGCTCACACCAGGCATGTCTCATCTGTCCACGTCGCTCCGGTCCGAGTCGGCAAAGTACCGCAAGGCCGCGCGGCAGATCAACATTGACGCGCTGATTCGCAAGTGGGCGCCAGTGGGCGGCATTGCCTTCTTCTTGATCCTCTTCATCTGGTGGAGGTTCTTCTGAGCGAGGAGAGGGCTTTTGTGGGTGCCGGGCATCGGTAGCCCGGTTCCCGTGTACTGGTATCGGTCTCGGCCGCGTTGGGCAGCGAACGCATGCATAATGTAGTCTAGCAGCGGGAGTCGAGTTGAGCCGACTGGAGCCCAAATTGTGTTGGCGGACCGGCCACCGGCCAACTGTTCAGATAGCCGGGCCGGGGCACGGGCATGCAAGCCACTTCGGCTGAAATGTGTAATGTGATTCAGACTACCTACATGCTGCCCCCTACGCCCAATGTATCTACATCCATCTAGTGGTCGGCGAGAGCGCGCGCGACGCGCAACCGCGTGCGCCGCAGCGCATTCTGCAACATCCGCCGCCACCGTGGCGTGACGAGCATGAGCGCGATGCTGCCCACCAACACCGCGGCCCCAAGGCCGAGGACGGCGCGCCGCACAGCCGTGATCAGCGCCCAGGCAACGCGCGCCGTCAGCCCCTTCTTCTTGCGCAGGCGGACGGTGGTGCTCTGGCTCCGGGTCGAGTATGGTCCCCACTGCCGCCTGTTTTCGTCGTACTGCTCCCATTCGGTCTGTGGTTCCGCGGCGATCTCGGCGTCGTCGAGCGCCTCCTCCTCCCCGCTGAATGAGAAGGGCCACCATCCGCGCGAGTCGCGCCTCTCTTCCCGCCGCAGGAGGGCTGATTGCGTGCGCTCCAGTGTCGCGAGGCGCTCGTGCAGCGCCTGTAACGAGGTGTGGATCTGCTGCAGCGTCGCTGGGAGGTTGAGGGGCTGCGCGCTGAACGTGCTCGCGCTCGCTGGGCGCGCGAATGGGCTGGGCTGGTAGGAACTCTGGCCTACCAGGTTCGGCATGCCTGGCATCCCGCTTAGAGGGATGTCTGGCGTCACAAAGTCTCTGACGTATGGCACAGTCCCGCTGGGCGGCACCGAGGGGAAACGTTGGGGCGCATTTGGCCCGAACGGCGGGGGCGCGATGGGAATGTAAGGCTGGTGTGAGGCAGGTCTGGGAGGAGGTTGTGGCTGTTGTTGCTGCTGCAAGGGTAAGGGTTGCGACTGTCCTGAGGGGCTCTCGGGGACGTAGCCTAATCCTCCCATCCCGGCGACTGGTGCAGTCTGCCGGCGCGCACGTAAGGCCGCAAGGTGGTCGCGGTCTGGCACCGAGCCACCGAACAGGCTCTGTGGACGCGAGTTGATACTGGCAGCGAGGGGCCCGGCGTTCCCCGTGTCAGAGAAGGGATACGTCGCTGGTGGGAGGTTGACGAGGGAGCGATGCGATGGAGTAAGCGCGCTTGGGGGAATAATGTTCGGTGCGACGTCTGGCGCCGGCAGCGCCGGATCCGGAGGAGGGTAGTATGCTGCCGAGCTAACGTCTGGGGGCGGCGTGGCGTGGGACGAGTGGAAACTGCTCTCCGACGACGCGGGCGACTGTGCACGCGGGAGAGGGCCCATGGATTCCAGTTCATGGGCCCAGGCGCGTGCGTTTGGATCGCGGTCCTCAAAACGTTGCAAAATCTGTCGTTAGAAAAAGAACATTGCGTGCGGGCGAGAACAGTTGAATCCGCCCTGTGGGCCAGGAGGAATGGAAACAGAGTTGGTCGTGTCACGCAAGTAACAGCCATCCGATACCGCGACCGCAGTCGATAATGAGAGCGACATCGAATACATGTTCGACAGCAGCCCACCCACCTTTAGCAGTGCTCCAACGTAAAGCGCCTTTGCGTCGCGCTTTGAAAGGCCCTTCTGCTTGGCCCAGGAGTCCCTTATCGTCAGCTGATAACGCGAGTTTGACTCACCATTTCGCGCGACCAAGCATATCGAGCATGCCGGGCCTGGGTGCAGTGTTCTCGCCGTCGGTAGCTGGCATGAGCGTCATTCCGGGAGCCCTGGTTCTGGCGCACAACCGTGCTGCCCACCACGGCCGGGGTCGCGTGCGTGGACATACCCTGCTTGTAGAGCGAGTAGAGCTGAAGCTTTTCCTCATAGCTCGTCTGTACTGGCCCACTCTTCGGGAGGCTGTGATCAGTGTGCGCCAGAGTAGACGCGTACCTCTGCACCAGATCAACCGCGCGGTGGAACTGCCTGCGATTGTTAGCACTGAAGCGCGCCGAGGAGATTTACGCGTCTAATGGCGCTAGTCCTGCCATGGTGAATGAGGGTTGAGTAAAATGAAGACAAAGAACCCAAAAGGAGATTGAAGGGAGTGTGAAGCGAGAGAGAGAGCCGAGAAGGAGAAGAATCAAGGAAGATAGTCTAACGTGAAGGCGGTTCACGATGGAAACACGGCAACCGTTAGCCGGGAGGCCACTGTGCACCAGGCCCTCACCCTGGAACGGATGCCACCGCAGGCATGTGGGCTTCAAAACTCCTTGTCTATGTTGCTCCCTTTATCATTCTGCTTCCGCTCTAATCTCTGTTTACATACTTAGGGCCCACGTGGCCTCCACCTGGGGTCTCCAAGAATTGATCCCGCCACAATCAAAATGTTCAGCAACTCAAGCCACAGCCAGCCGCGAGCTCACCAACACTTGACCGTTCGTCACTACCTCATCCGCCTCCAATAACACCGGGCGGGCGTGCAACTCTTTTCGCATCGCATCGCCCACCGCCTACAAAAGCCTTCTCGCCATGGACATTGCACACCCCCTCCACTCGGAGGTCACCTCCCTCTCCTTCTCGTTCCTGTCATCCGAGGACATTCGCTCCATCTCGGTCCAGCGCGTCGAGAACCCCGTCCTCCTCGACAACCTCAACATGCCTACACGCGGGGGTCTTTATGACCCCAAGCTCGGCCCGATGAAGAAGGGCGACATGTGAGTTGCAAACAGGGAACTGCAGGCTGACAACAGCTGCGAGACTTGCAAGCTGTCCTACTTTGATTGCCCAGGGCACTACGGACACATCGAGTTGCCATCACCCGTGTTCCACCCCCTCTTCATGAACCAGTGCTACCAGTTACTCCGCGGAGTGTGCCTGTATTGCCACCATTTCAAGATGCCAGAGATCATCGTGAGGTAGTCGCCCCCTCTGTCACTGACCCACAGCTGAAGCGGTACGTTGCCCGTCTGCGCCTGCTAGATGCCGGTTGCCTCGAGGAAGCACACTATGTCGCCCAACTCGTCCCGGGTACCGGTGAATCAAAACAAGCAGCCGATGGCGATGCTGCCGATGAGGATGCGGACGCGGACGTGAGCGCCGAGAGTGCCGCCGAGTTCATCCTCCGCATCGAGACGTACGTCAAGCAGGTGATCAAGCACAAGAAGAAGAAGAATGAACACGACGCATACAAGGAAGGTCTTGTGTACGAAGAACGCCGCCGCGTGATGTTAGAGTTTGGCAAGAAAATCTGGAACAGGTGCTCGCACTGCCAGGCATACGGCAACACGTTCCGCAAGGAGAAGGCTGTCAAGATTGTCGAGTACGACCTCACGCCGAAGCAGAAGCAGGCAAATGCGGTGCTTAACCTCAAGAAGCCCTCGGCTTCATTTGGCACCAACGGCCGTTCGCTCGTTAGCAAGAAGCTGAAGAACGACGCGATGGACGTCGACGAGGGCATTGAGGCGAGCTCGGCCTCGGGTAGCAGCGGAAGCGAGGACGAGATGGAGGTCGATGACGATGACGAGTCCGAAGAGTCCGAGGACCAGGTCGATGAAGGTCTCGGCATCGATGGCATTGCGCGCACTGCATCGGGCCAGGTCAAGGGTTCTCGAGGACGTAACGAGCGTGTCCTGGCCGCGGCCGAGGTCCGCGGCCACCTCAGGCGGCTGTTCCAACTCGAATCGGAGATCTGCTCACTCATCTATGGACGTCACGGCACGCCGTCGGCGCGCGCGCACGCTAACCCCGCACCCGTTGCCGACATGTTCTTCATGGAGGTCGTGCCAGTCACCCCTACGCGCTTCCGCCCCGCGTCAATGATGGGCGACGACCTCTTCGAGAACGCCCAGAACACTCTCCTTTCCGAGCTCATCACCACATGTGAGCGCGTGCAAACTCTCAGCCAGACGCTGCGTGACTTCAAGCGCCTCGACAAGTCGCCGGAGCTCGCCGAGAAGCTCAAGGCCTTTGATGAGACCCGCTCGTTTGAGCTGCTCCTCGAGTCACTCATAACTCTGCAGCACAACGTCAACAGCCTGATCGACAGCACCAAGAATCCAAAGGTCATGGCGCAGGGCAAGCTCCCGCCGCCAGGCATCAAGCAACTGCTCGAGAAGAAGGAGGGCCTGTTCCGCAAGCACATGATGGGCAAGCGTGTCAACTACGCTGCACGCTCGGTCATCTCACCCGACATCAACATTGAGACGAACGAGATCGGCATCCCACCCGTGTTTGCCAAGAAGCTCACCTATCCAGAACCCGTGACGCCGATGAACGTGCATGAGATGCGCCGCCTCGTCATCAATGGCCCCAAAGTGCACCCCGGCGCGACGATCGTACAGAACGAGGACGGCACTCAGATCTCACTCGACAAGATGTCGCCCGAGCAGCGCGAGGCCGTCGCAAACCAGCTCCTTACTCCGCAGAACGACCAGTACGCTGGCGGTAGCAGCATGTCGATCCCAGCCCGCAACAAGAAGGTGTTCCGACACATCCGCGACGGTGACATTGTCATCCTCAACCGTCAGCCGACGCTGCACAAGCCGTCGATGATGTGTCACCGCGTCAAGGTGCTTCACGGTGAGAAGACGATCCGCATGCACTACGCCAACTGCAACTCGTACAACGCCGACTTTGACGGTGACGAGATGAACATCCACTTCCCACAGAACGAGATTGCCCGCGCCGAGGCCCAGATGATCGCCAACACCGACAACCAGTACCTTGTCCCGACGTCGGGTAACCCCCTCCGTGGTCTTATCCAGGACCACGTTGTCGCCGGTGTGTGGATGTGCAACAAATCTACGTTCTTCACGCGTGACGAGTACTACCAGCTCATCTACGGTGCGCTCCGCACGGAGGACAACTACACTGGTGGTGGCCGTATTCGAACCCTTCCTCCTGCCATCTTCAAGCCCCGCCCCATGTGGACCGGCAAGCAAATCTTCTCGACCATCATGCTCAACCTCACTCCTGACAACGCCAAGGGCCTCAACCTCATGTCCCAGAACAAGATCGCTAACAGCCTGTGGAAGCGCGACGACTCCAAGGACAGAGACATGTCTGAGGAGCAGGTTATCTTCGTCGACGGCCACCTCCTCGTCGGCATCCTCGACAAGTCGCAGTACGGCGCGTCATCATACGGTCTCGTACACTCGGTGCACGAGCTGTACGGACCGTACACTGCGAACAGACTACTGGCAGTTCTCTCACGCGTGCTCACCAAGTATTTGCAGCACACGGCGTTCACATGTCGCATGGACGACCTGATCCTGACGGACGAGGGCGAGAAGCTCCGGAAGGATATCCTCGCCGCCGCCAAGGAAGACGGTGTGTATACGGCAATGAAGTACGTCGGCCTTCCGGAGGGCTCCAGCCCAGACGACCCGTCTGCTCAGGCCAACCTCAAGATGCGCCTCGAGGAGATTCTTCACAACGACTCGCTCATGGCGGGTTACGACGGTGTGATGCAGCAAAAGTTCAACAAGACAACGTCCAAGATCAACAATGACGTGTTGCCCGCCCACCTCATCCGGCCGTTCCCGGACAATAACATGCAGACCATGACCCTCTCGGGTGCCAAGGGCTCCAAGGTCAATGCTTCGCAGATTTCAACCCTGCTCGGCCAGCAGGCGCTGGAGGGTCGTCGTGTCCCAACCATGGTGTCGGGCAAGACGTTGCCGGCATTCAAGGCATACGACACCTCTGCGCGCGCGGGTGGTTATGTCGCGAACCGTTTCTTGACGGGTGTCCGACCCCAAGAGTATTACTTCCACTGCATGGCTGGTCGCGAGGGTCTTATCGACACGGCAGTCAAGACCGCGCGTTCCGGATACCTCCAGCGCTGTTTGATCAAGCACCTCGAGGGTGTCAAGGTGCACTACGACCACACAGTGCGCGACTCGGACGCGTCCATCCTTCAGTTCCTGTACGGCGACGACGCGATTGATGTGACCAAGTCCAAGCACTTGACCAAGTTTGACTTTGCGGCGCGCAACCACGACTCGCTGCTTAACAAGTATGACCCGAGCGCGATTGCCGGCAAGGTCGACGACAGTGAGGCAATCGACTGGAGCAAGAAGGCGCTCAAGAAGCCAGCAAAATACGAGCCCGCCATGAGCATCTACCAGCCGAGCCGTTACCTGGGCTCCATGTCTGAATCGTACGCGCGCGACGTGAACGAGTACGTTGCCTCCAACAAGGCCGGGTACATTCAGCCGCGCAAGGGCGAGACGCCACCATCTGCCTACGCGTCCGCGCGAATCCCTGAGCGCGAGTTCACGCAGTTGGCAAGAGTGCGGTACATGCGCTCGCTCGTCGACCCAGGAGAGGCTGTCGGTCTGCTGGCATCGCAGGGTGTTGGCGAGCCGTCGACCCAGATGACGCTGAACACCTTCCACTTGGCTGGTCATGGTGCTGCCAACGTCACGCTTGGCATCCCGCGTCTGCGTGAGATTGTCATGACGGCTGCGCGCAACCCTGCTACGCCAACGATGACGCTCCCGTTGCGCGAGCACGTTGAGGCGGGCGACGCTGATGCGTTCGTCAAGCACGTGAGCCGACTCACGCTGTCCGAGGTTGTCGAGAAAGTCACTGTCACGGAACGGTTGTCTGGCAAGACCGCGGACGCGAACAACTCGCGTGTGCGCAAGTACACCGTTCTGCTCGACTTGTACCCTCCAGAGGAGTACACGGAGGAGTACAAGATTACGGTGGACCAGCTGCATGATGCTCTGTGCACGTCGTTTGCGGACCGGGTCAAGCGCCAGATTGTCAACCAGTTGCGTACGGCCATCAAGGCCAAGGAGCAGGACCAGGCGGTGGGCAAGGGCCTCCGTCTTCGCGCCGGTGCGGACCTCGAGGAGGCACCAAGGCGGGGCCGGGACGACGAGCTGGACGACGATGACGAGGACTCGGGCCAGCTTAAACGGGCGCGGCAGGCGCGCGCACTCGAGTACGAGGACGACGACGAGGAGATGGATGTAAAGGACCTCGAGGACATTATCGAGGCTGAGCAGGAGAGTGAGTCTGACGACGAGGACGACGAAGACGATCCTGCTACCAAGGCGGCATGGGACGCGGCGGCCGACGTGCTCGCCGAGCAGTTCAAGCGGGCAAGCAAGTACGCGACCGACTTCCACTTTGACTCGCGGGGCAAGAGTGCGCAATTTGAGCTCGAATTCCCCGGGCAGGCGCCCAAGCTCCTCCTCGTCGACTTGGTTGAGCAGGCCTGTCGCGAGGCGGTGATCCATGAGATCCCGGCCATTGGGCGCTGCTTGAAAAACTTTGACGACAAGGGTGCCTTCTCACGCTCGCTCACGACCGAGGGCTCGAACATCCGCGGCATGTGGGCGCTTGCGGATGAGCTCATCGACCTCGACAAGATCGGGAGCAACGACGTCTACGCCATTCTCCAGACGTACGGTGTCGAGGCTGCGCGCCGGACAATCATCAATGAGATGGCCGGCATCTTTGGTGTGTACGGCATCGGCGTCGACTACCGCCACCTGACCATTATCGCCGACTACATGACGCACGCCGGTGGGTACAGCCCATTCAACCGGACGGGTATTTCGCAGAAGAGCTCGCCACTGCTCAAGGCGTCGTTTGAGACGACGGTTGCGTTCCTCTCTGACGCGACGCTGCACGGCGACTTTGACGACCTCACGTCGCCCGCGGCGAAGATTGTGCTTGGCAAGCCGAGCGGGAGCGGGACAGGCGCGTTCGACGTGCGTGCACCCACGCGAATGTAGGAGTAATATAGAGTAACCTGGGCATATGCATTGTTAGATTTGGCTGGCATGCATATTCTGTGCCGCCTGCGCAACGCCTACAGACGAGCAAGCATGTAAAGGAGTCGTAATTCCTACTATCATACTGGCATTTGAGGTTGGCCATTACACTTTTTCCATGTTGCGAGTTGTGCGCTATGCAACCACATCCATGCAACCGCCGTCGATGCATCCACAATGCAACAATGCATGTTCTATGCAACAATCGAGCGGTACAACAGCTATGCTATGCAAATACATTTACCACCTCACCACTTGCGACTCCACCAGCTACTATTCGGCCGGTTCTGGCTCTCATTCTGAACAGCCTCCAAAGTGTGCCCTGGCCGGGATCCAGGCAGGTCAAGCGGCCTCACAGGTGGCGGGAGGCGGCCTTTCCGTGTCCGTGTCCGCCATGCCCGACCGCGATACGCACCCGTGCTCGCGCTCGCGTCCTGAACCTCGGCCCGGACCTCGCCCTCGGTCTCCTCAGTGTACTCGTAGGTCGCGTCCGAGCTGTCCGACGTGTCCGACATGTCCGTGCTCGCGCCCGATCTCGATCCCGATCCCGAGCCCGAGCCCGAGTCAGAGTCAGAGCCAGGTCTCGAGCCCGAGAGCGGGCCCTCGCTCCATATACCCACGTCGAACGCAGTGTCAAACGAAGCCATGTACGCGTCGTCTGCCGCGTCGTGGATCAGGCTCGTCTGCCACCCACCCGTGCGACCGGCGACGTGCCACCGCCTCTGGAGCGTTGGCGTCGACGTCCGCATCGGCGAGTCGAACACGACGACGGGACGGTGTTGCTTGCGCGCCGGCCTTGGTGGAGGCCCAGCGATTGGGGGCCGGCGCTCCATGGAGATGGCCGGATGGGGCCCGGGACTCGGTTCGCGCGAGGGCGGGGTGATGACTAGTGTGGGGGCGACGAGCATGGTTACCTGGCGGTCTTTGCTCACATCAGCAGATGTTATATGTCGGTGATGCCCATCTCGACAGGTAACTTGTTTCGGGTGATGCCCATATGCGCTGGTGGAAGCGGTGCGACGCCGCATAGAAGGCTGGGTGAGGCATCCTAGAGCGGCGGTGCATTCCGCATCTAGGCCCCGCACTGGCCGAGTGGGGCGGTGCAGGTATCTCGCGAGTTGTTTGGGTCGCACGCGGTGGTGCGTATGCTTACTGGCCATGCCGCAAGGTTACGTGCGGGGTACTGCTTCGGGTATGCTTACTGGACAAGCCGTGTCTCCAACAGAAGCCGAGGACAAGAGCCGACTTGAATGCTGTGGGTCAGGCAAGTCTGCGTCTGTCCGAGCTCTCTCATCTCTGGCCTCTGGCTCATTACAGCCTTTCCGTGCCCGAGTGGTCCGACACATAATACACGTACATGTGGTCAGAAGGAGCCGACTCGACTCTCTCGCTCACTGTCTCCGCCCAGTCCGCCCGGTAACCGCGCCGCACGCGTTCCCCCGCCCGACTGCATTCCCCTCCTTAGCATCCCCCAGCGCACGCAGCGCACGCGCCACAACACACGCCCACACACCCAACACACATGATCGCACACGCCTCGTTGGCACGCTGCGTCGGCGTACACCCGCAACAACACTTGTTGTCAATCCACTCGGCCGTGGCGCGCACTCGCTCGCCACACCCGCCGTCACTAGACGAGCTCATCCAAGTACGCGGGTAGCGGTTAGACGTCGGGTCGTCGGCTGCTTCCGGGACGTAGTAAGGTGGCTGGTGTCAGCGGCGTTTGCGACCAGTACCAGAGCCCAGCGGGTAACGCTGCGGACTCACCGCCTCGTCGTTCGCATCTGAGCCGGTCGTCGTGTTCGGGAGCGGGCGCAGGGAGGACGGTGCGCCTGGTGACCAACCTACGACGGCGCTCTCGCTGGCCATTGTTCCGGTGGAGGGATGGGCGGAGTTGGCTTCACCCGGGTTGTATTGTGGATAGGCGGACTGTCTGGAACTCATTCTCGGTCTCACAACCGTTCACGCTGTCTCTCGTGTTTTGATTCCGCTCATAGAGTGTGCAGCCACTCGAACAGTTGTCGCTCGACGCAGCGTGTCTTTCTCCACAGCACACTCTCTCTGGCTCCAAGTTGCGTCACCGTATGCATCACCCTGTTGCGGGAAGCGACGGACCTGGCTACCACCCGATGCCCTCTGTACACATCAGGACATCCCGACAACATTCCCAGATGTAGCCCCTACATTGGATTTTGACATGGGCGCTTGGTGCATCGAATCGCGACTGTGGCCATGCCTTGTAGCTGAACGGTGTAAACCCCATCCGGCCCGTTCCCTCACTTGCGGGCCATGAGCACATGAGCATGCAGACGCATAATCAAGATGAGATAAGAAGAGAACATTGTCGATCACATTCTCACGTGGCCCGTTTGATTCCGTACAAGAGGATTGCCACCCAGCCGTGCCTACTGACAGGACAACAGGCCATCCAACTTTTGCGTCCACCCCCCCGTTCTTAGTAAACAACACGTACAATGTCCACGTCCAACGACGGAAAGGTCTTCTCCATCCTCGGCAAGAACCTCAAGGCCAACACCAAGGCCGAGCTCGAGCCATACATCACCGAGCTTGCTGGTCTCGACGACGTCGAGGAGGTCCACTTTGGCGGCAACTCGCTCGGTGTCGAGGCGTGCAAGGCCATCGCCGACATCCTCAAGGAGAAGAAGAACCTCAAGGTGAGCTCACCGGGTTGCCTTTCTGACCCAAGGTTGTCGACCTTGCAGACATCTTCACCGGCCGCCTTATCTCGGAGATCCCCCAGGCGCTCAGCGCGCTGTGTGATGCGCTGATCGATTCGCCTGCGCTCGTCGAGCTCGACCTGAGCGACAACGCATTTGGCGGACGCTGCGCCGACGCCATGGTTCCCTTCCTCGAGAATAATAGCACGTTCCAGGTCTTCAAGCTCAACAACAACGGCATGGGACCCGCGGGCGGCACGATCGTCGCTGATGCACTGTACGAGAACGCCCTGCGCGCCAAGGCTGCGGGGCGCGAGAGCCAGCTCCGCGTGCTGGTGTGTGGCCGCAACCGCCTCGAGAATGGGTCAGCACCCGCGTGGGCCCGGGCCTTTGAGGCCCACGGCCTCCTCCGCGAGGTCCGCATGCCCCAGAACGGTATCCGCATGGAGGGCATTGCGGCCATCGCCAAGGGCCTCGCTGCGTGCCCGAATCTCGAGGTCTTGGACCTGCAGGACAACACGGCGACCCGGAGCGGCACGCGTGCGATTGTGCGCCAGCTCACAAAGTGGCCGCAGCTGCGTGAGATCAACCTGTCAGACTGCCTGCTCGGCAAGGCTGGCGGCATCGCTCTCGCCACGGCGCTCGAGGCCGGCTCAAACCCCAAGCTCCACACGCTCAGGCTCCAGTATGGCGAGTTTGACAAGCGCACGATCGAGATCCTCGCCGTCGCCATCACTCAGCACCTCAAGTTCCTGACGACGCTCGAAATTAACGGCAACCAGGCCGACCCCGAGGACGAGTGCATCGAGAAGCTGCGTGAGGCGCTAGGTGTGCACGGAAACGAGGACGCGCTCGACGAACTCGACGACATGGAGGAGCCTGAGAGCGACGAGGAGGACGAGACTGAGAGCGAGGACGAGGAGGAGGAGGAGGCTGAGAAGGAGGAGATCTCACCCGAGGCCAAGGCCGGTGAGGATGACGGCGTCGACGCCGGCGCCGACGACGGCGGCAAGCCTGTCACCGACAAGGACACGGATGACTTGGCCGACGCCCTTGCCAAGGTCACCGTCTAGATGTAGACACACTAGAGCGCCATAGTGGACGGCTGGACACTGCGCGCATCATGACACAGCATGTTGATAGCCTATGTACGCATCGTAATAGTAATGGCAGTGGCTTGGGATATGTGCCGCGCAGGGCTTGGGCAATGGCAGTTGAAGAATGTCTGACGGTACTCGGTCTGCAACATGACAAGCACCTACCTGGTCAACGGCGGCTCCCAAGTAGCCAACGTAGAGCAGTGGGTCCGCGTCCTGAGTGACTCTCAAACCCTCTGTTCCACCACCATCTCCTCTGGAGAGCGGTTTCTCCCAGAGAGATGAGAGAATTGATAGGCGCTCCGTCACTATCAGTCCCATCAGTAACACGGCACTCGCTGGTGGTATCATGGCATCCTACACCATACAAGCACGTCTATTCGTGCCGGCCTCTCGAGCATCTCGGGTCCGTCTCGCCGCACTATCGCTCACTCGCTCGCTCCGTGCTAATCCTTCGCTTCACTGTCCGTCAGCTACTGCCTAGATTAGCCAACTTACCGGATGTACAGAACGTTGTTGCAGCGGATAAACACCTCGCCGAGCTGCCCGTTGCTCTTGCCGTCCTCGATCTCCTCGGTACCTGTCAACTGTGTGTCAGCGGCTGGGGTCATGTGGAATGAGCCATTCAACACCCTCAGCCGACCTTCCCTCCTTCCCCACCATCACCGCAACATGGTCCATCCGCTCCCTCTTGGTATAGAGGACGTACCCCACCCCCCTCTGCACGCGCACTAAAGCGCCCATCAACCGGAGTGGAGTTCTCAAAGACGACCTACCTGGAGGTTGAAGTACCCATCGGTCGACACAAGGAAGCCGCGGTACTCGAGGCCCCACTTCAATTTGACCGACACAGTCTTGCCGGTCAGGTCCTGCAGGAACGGGCGCGGGTTGACGGGCTGGAGTCAGTGCCAAACCGAGAAAGCAGACGTACGGCGACGGCGGACATTTTGTGTTGTTGATGGACACCGAGTTCGAACGCGCATCTCAGAGGACACATTTAACGGAACCAAATTTGGGTGGCCAACTTGACCAGGCGTGCCAAACAATCCCTGCCTACGGAATCGACCAACTAGGCGCCCGAGAATCTTGGTTCACAACGATCAACCGTCACATCTCTCGAGCAACAACACCATCCACCATGTCTGGTTTCGGGGGCTTTGGCCAAAACAACAACAAGCGTAATCTGACCCACCGTAAATGATACTGACGTGCAGCAGCAGGCGGATTCTCATTCGGTGGCGGTGAGCTCCTGTTCTTGCCACGAATCCAGAGCTCTCACTGACAACAGCCAACACCAACACGACCGGTGGCGCGGGCGCCTCGCCCTTTGGCGGGGCCAGCACCAACACGAACGCCACTAGTGGTACGGGGCTCTTTGGTGGCGGCAACACCAACACCAGCGCAGCAGCACCATCAGGAGGCTTATTCGGCGGTAGCGCGGGGGCCGCTGCACCGGCAACGGGGTCACTGTTCGGCGGCGGCGCGAACACAACCGCGCCTGCTGTGGCGCCTGCGAATAGCGGTCAACTTGGCGGAGGCAACACCAACACGGCGGCGCCAGCTAGTGGCTTTGGAGGCTTCGGCGGAGGCGCAAAGCCCGCCAGTACCTTCTCCTTTGGCGGCAACGCCTCCAATCCCACTGGCGCCGCGCCTGCCGCAAGTGCGGCCCCAGCCCCCGCTAGCGGCGGCTTGTTCGGTGGCGGCTTCGGCAAGCCCGTCGACAACGCGGCGAGCACGCCCAAACCCGCCTTTGGTGCGGCTGCGGCTGGGTCGACGACACCCGCATCCACCCCGCCGACTGGAGGGCTGTTCGGTGGCGGTGCCAAGCCCGCTGGAACTGGTCTGTTCGGTTCGCCGGCTGCTGGAGTCACGCCGCCTACCACCGCTACCCCAGCCGCGCCGGCTGGAGGCATGTTCAGTGGCTTTGGCAAGCCGGCCGCGACCACCACGCCTTCTGCTACTGCTCCGGCTGCTCCGCCCGCTGCACCTGTTGGAGGATCTATGTTTGGAGGGTTCGGGAAACCTTCTTCTGCACCTGCTAGCGGGACCGCGACGCCCACGGCTGGTGGCCTGTTTGGCGGCGGTGCCAGCACTACACCTGCCGCGGCTGCTCCGCCAAGCCTGTTTGGCGCCAAGCCTGAGGAGAAGAAGGACGCCGCCGCCCCAGCTGCTCCGGCAGGTGGATCTCTGTTCGGTGGCTTCGGAGCAGCCAAACCTGCCACTCCGGCTGCTGGGACCGGGACCACCACGCCAGCAGCTGCGCCCGCCCCAGGCGGCCTCTTTGGCGCGCCTGCCGCCCCCGCGTCCAGCTCGGCCGCGCCCGGACTTTTAGGATCAAAGCCGGAAGAGAAGAAGGACGGCGCTGCACCTGCTGCCCCTGCTGGCCCAGCCGGCGGCTCACTCTTCAGCTTCGGCAACAAGGCCGCCACGCCTGTGACTGGTGCTACAACTCCCGCTGCTGCCCCTGCTGCTCCCGCTGCTGGCGGCCTGTTTGCCGGCCTTGGCAAGACAGCAGACGCGGCCAAGGCACCTGAGGCTGCTAAGGCTCCTGCATCAGGCGGTGGTCTCTTCTCAAGCTTCGGCAACAAGCCGGCTGACAAGCCCGAGGAGAAGAAGGATGCGGCAGGTCAGGCGCCTGCCCCCACCAGCCTACTCAACTCAGCAAAACCTGCCGAGGCCTCGTCTTCGATCACTTCAGGCGGCCTGTTTGGCGCCAAGCCGCTCACGGCCCCTGCTACTGGCGCCGCGACCCCCGCTGGTACAGTCAGCATGGCCGGCACACCTGGCGTGGCCGGAACCCCAGTGGCCAAACCCGGCTCCCCAGCAGGCGAGACCAAGGTGACCGAGTCCGCGCCCAGCCTTCTCCGCGGCAAGACGCTTGACGACATTGTAGATGGATGGAGCAAGGACCTCGAAGCACAGGTCAAGGAGTTTGAGAAGCAGGCAGGCGAGGTGAGAGAGTGGGACAAGGTGCTTGTGCGAAACGGCAACCAGATTGCGACATTGCACCAGCAGGTGGTCGAGGCGCAGAACAACCAGTCGACGCTGGACAAGAACCTCGACTACATCGAGAACCAACAGAAGCAGCTGGACGCCATGCTGAGCCATTACGAGCGCGAGATCTCCTCGCTGAGCGACAAGGACAGCAAGCCGATTACTCCCAAGATGCCCGCAGACCGGGAGCGCGAGAAGGCGTATGCGCTCGCGGAGGACCTGAACAAGCAGCTCGACGACATCAGCCGCAACCTCTCCACCATGATCGACGAGGTCAACAGGCTCTCGACGTCTGGGGCGAGCACGACCTCGGCGCCTCCCAACGAGCCGAATGCCTCGGACGCGGCGAACCAGCAGAGCGAGGACCCGATCAACCAGCTCAGCGCAATTCTGGGCGCGCAACTCCGCTCGATTTACAACATTGACGCGAACGCGACCAAGCTGAATGCCAAGGTCGACGAGCTAGAGGGGCGCATGAGCAAGGGCTCGCCTCGGAGATAGCGACCGTTATATAGTGACAGTGATACAGCTATGCATGTCTATATACCCTACCCTACACATCGCCCTCGATCTTGTCTCCCTGCATGGCCACCACCCGATCCGGGGACATGGACGGCGAGCGGGACACGAACCGCATGCGTGTGTCGCCCACCTCGCCCTCGTCCTCAGAGTCGCTACGCGACGGCGAGCGGGACACGAACCGGTCCCGGCTCCCCGACGATCCCGAGGATATGCTCCGGCTCCTGCCGCGCCGCAGGTCGGGTGACGACTCGCGCGAGCTGCCCGAGCCGCCCTCGGACGGCGTCCGCCGGCCGCGCTTCTCGTTGTGTTCGTCCTCGAGGAGCGACTTGCGTGGTGCGAGCCCCTCGGTTTCTTCCAGTACCGCACGCTGGGTGAGGCGCGGCAGGATGATGTCGCACACCCGGTCCTGGGTCAGGAGCTCGTCGACGAACTCGTCAAAGGTCGTGAGCGTGTACCCGCCTGGTGTCAGTGCGTAGCTGAGAAAGACCGAGTCAACCTCAACCTTGAGCCCAGTTCTGGCGGCTTTTCCAACTACACTACCAACACCACCACCGACACCATCACCGACACCATCACCGACACCACCGCCCACACTCACCAACCTGCCGATACCGCAGTTTACGGTAGTCCTTCATGAGCGGCTCGAGGATCTCAAACACCTCCATGCTCCGGAAGGTCAGGCGGATGTACATTACTGCGAGGGCGCGGAGGTACTTGAACTCTTCGGCGAGGAGGTACTCGAACAGAATCTCCTTCTCGGGCTGGAGCTGCAGCAGGCGGAGGAGGAGGCACATGAAGGGCGTGGGCGTCTGGCGCTCGTACACGCCGCCGATGGCGTGCAGCGCGATAGCCTTGTCGATGAGTGTCTCGGCTTACGTCAGTGGACATGGAGCGCGCGAAGAGAGAGAGAGAGAGCGGGAACGGGCGCACTCACCGTTCAATGTAAAACAGTGTTCCTTCCAGTACGTCGAGTCGTAGATGCGCGCGCGGATGACTTTTTCGACCAGGTTCTGGCGTCAGCTGCTCGCCGGCATCACAGCCGAGCACAACGCACCTGCGGGTCGCCGCCGTGCACAGTCTGGGTGCGGCCGGCAGTCGCCATTTTGGTGATGCTCGAGATGGGTTGTTGACGAGCGGTGGAGGCCCATTGCATTTCAGGATTTGGCGTCAATCTCGTGCCAGTGCTTGTTTGTCAACAGCCCAACTACCCTCCGCCACCCATCCAACCACGCACGCATCCACAATGTCCGACCGCGAAGGCTTTGGCGGCGGCGACGACGAGCATACGCTCCCCAAGGCGACTGTATACAAGTTGATCAGCGGTAAGTTTGGCCTTGGGCCTCCAGGCTTTACGGCCCTCCCACCTTCCTTGTGAAATCGGGGCCACTTGCTGACGGCAGAAATGCTCCCCGAGGACTTGTCGTGCGCAAAGGACACGAAGGAGATCATCGTCGACTGCTGTGTCGGTAGGCCTTGAGAAAGACAGCGAGCTCACACCAGAATGGATCAAACTCATCTCGGCACAGAGCAACACGGTGTGCGAGGAGAGCAGCAAGAAGACCATCTCGCCGGAGCATGTCCTAGAGGCACTCAAGGTGGGTGTGATCCCGGGATGCACGTGTACTCGGCTGCCTTCAGCGGCTGGCAGCTGCGTTGGACAAGGCATCTCGGCGTCCCCTCTCCTTTGACCCTTCACCCGTTCGACCTTACGCCGACTATGCCTGCTGGCAGCTGCGCAGTTGGAATGATTACCGAGCGGCCGGTTGGACTGATTCGCGCTGCTGTTTACTCTGTTGTTTCACTTTGTCTCGCGGCAGCACATCATCTGGCAGCTTGCATACCCTCTCTCACACAGTGCCCTCGAGCCTACTTGGCATGCTCTCGTGACCGTGGCTGACCCTAGCAACTCGGCTTCGAGTCGTTCATATCCGAGGTTGACGAGTCTCACGGCGAGTTCAAGCAGAGCCAGAAGGACCGCCAGCGAAACCAGCCAAACACGAATGGCATGACACCTGAAGAGCTGCAGGCACTCCAGGAGAAGCTCTTCTCCCAGTCGCAGGCACGCTTGCAGGGTGGTGGCGAGTAGACCGCGTGGGACCATTGTTGTATAATATGCAGAGATGGAGATGTGTCATCTAGTATGTGTCTCTTCCCACTCGTTTACCAAGCCGGGCCGGCTCTGCCCTGCCTCGCGATTCGCTTGGCATTCGACCGCCGCTCGTACTTCCTCTCCTCGCGCTCCTGGTCTTCACGCAGGAGATTCTCGAGACGTGCCAGCGTGGTATACGCCTCGTTGCCCCAGCGGTGTGTTGCGTTCTTGTTGCGTGCGTCGAGAAGGTCCTTGCCTGCGGCATCCACGATACCAGCCACAAAGCCGTGGGTATACCTGTCCCAGGCGACGGCATTCTGCGCCATCTCCTGCACGGCCTCGAGCACGGCATTGAGGTCGCGGAACGCCTCCCAGTGCACGCGGATAAGCTCGTTGTACGCACTCGTCTGGCAGCCAGCAAGGTAGCTTTCGACGCTGAGTGTGCGCGCGTGCTCAAACATGGCGAGTGCGAGATGCGGGCTGTTCATCCGCATCCAAAGGGTACTGATCAGATTCGCCAGTGCGCGCGGATACGTCCTTGGCCATTGGGGCCGCGGTGTCTCACCGCCCTTGAGCGCCTCCTCTGGCGTGCGGGCGAAGACGTTGGACTGTGCCCACTGCACCGCCTCTCCGGGAGTCTGGACGCCGCTCAACGCTTCCTTGAGCGCATCGAGGGCCGTAGTCAGCTCGGCATCGTCCTCCTCTACGCGCGGCTTGCCGAAGCCCCAGGCCGCAGGCGCAGCGGTCAGGTGGTTGAGCGATTTGCCGCGAGCCGAGCCGGGGGTACGGAAGGTGTCGCCCTCAACGTCCCATTTCTTGTTGACGAGGTTGGAGAGGATATTGCCTAGTGTCTCGTTGAATTTGCCTGCTTCGTGAGGTGTTTGTCCCTCGGCACGGCGGGTGCGGTGAAGCGAGCCCTTGAATACGCGTGGGGTGGGAGTCGAGGTGGACAGGAGGGAGCGCATCTTGGTAGATGAGCGGGGGACTTTCTTGAGTGCTGCCGCGCTGGGGTTAGCTAGCGCCTGAAGCTACGATGGGGAGGGAAGGAAGAGGGACTGGGTGAGGTGCTGGCTGAAGACAGCAATTGGGCCACTTACGGAGCACTCAATGCACTGCGCCACAGCTGGTCGAGGTTCGCGGCCTCTGGAGGCAGGTCCTGGCTGGGCCCGGCTGTTGATGGCTCGGTGGCGGATGGGATGGGGGGCTGGGATTGGGACGGCGTGGAGGAAGACGATGCCTCCCCAGCTTCGGAGCTGTACCATGCCCGCAGCCCGGCGCGTAACGGCTGTGCACCCGCAGAGACGAAGCGTCGCTCGAGCATGTCGTGTTGTTGTGGCAATGGTGGATCCGAAATCTTTGGTGAGGAAGGAGAAATCCATGACCTCCACTCTCACCTCGGTGGATTAGTACGTAAGCCCACGTGCATCATTCCCATCATTCACCAGCGCTCAAAGACAAACAACAAGGATGTTGCTCCATTCTCCATCCACCATGACGACAAGTATCACAGTGAGTAGAGACACAGGCCTGGGAATCAGTCTGGCTATGTCTTACTGCTCGTCACCTTTGGCCTGCGTGCTGGCTTCTTAGCGTCATGCCATATGCGTTTCACAAATCTCTACCTCTCCCCTTCTCCCTGCCTTCCCTTCCTAACCTCAGGATGCACGCTTCACCCACCTCCACGCCACGCCCGAGTACATCCTCGCGCTCCTAATCGACGAGAAGCCCGATGCTCAATGGGCACACGTCATGCCAGGCTTCGATGAGAACCTCGACATCCCCGCGTCCCTCGAGCCACCACGCTTGGACGCCGACGAGGTCCTGCCCTCCCAACTGCATCCGAGCTATCCGTTTGGGCGCGCACCCAGCGGCAAGAAGGCCGCTGGAGGGAACCTGCGTGCGATCGCGGGCAACATGCTGCCCCAGCAGGACGAGGACAAGTGGGACGATCTTGATCTCTCGGCGTTGCTGGAAAGACCAGACGGGCGCGAAGTTCCACCTGTGATGGCTGTGAGTGCAACTGATGCTCTGTGGAATGGACGCCACTGGTGAAGGAGACGCATTGTAACGGGTGTCCCTCGTTGCATGGAGTTGAGGGCTAGTTGTTGCATGGCATCTCGTCAAACGAACCCACCGCCCGCTCACACCAGGGCTCGAAGCGTCCCCCACCACGCACCCCGCCCTCCCTCCACCCCCAGAACGTGCCACCACCCCGCAGCGAACACCTCCGTCGCCACTTGGAGCGGGAGAGGCAGGCGACGCCGCCAGCCCCCGCGGATCCGTTCGACGCGCCCGTCCCAAACGAGACATACGCCGAGGACGACCCCGACAACCCAATGCACGGCGACCTCGGGGACATGGAGGAAAGTACAACAGAGTAGAGCACGCGGTCGGTGACCAAGCTATTTGCCATCCGTCGTCCCTGTCCCTCACACGGCACCTCACTTGCCTCTCCCATCCCATAACATGATCCCTGTCACGATACCACGCACACACATACCCTCCCACAGGCAGAAATGATGAGACAGCCACATTGTCATCCTTAATCCGAGGTCTAGCATGGCTAGCGCTCGTGAAGAGACCAGGGCGCCCCAGAGGGGTCTGATCTGCCACCTGTACACTATAGCCACGCATGTATGATCGGCACGCCATGGACATGGGCGCCGCGGACCACACCGGCTTAGTCTCGGTGGGCTGCCGACTGTTAGCCTGAGCGCGCGCTGACAAGTGTGTCATGCGAGATGCAAGACTGAGACTGTGCCTGTGAACAGCTCAGATGCTCACAATGTCGCAATGTCAGTCAGCAGCTCGGGAGAAAGGGAGAACGGGCGTCGGAGGCGGATACCCGACGGCACCTCAGCGAATCAGAGGCCGTGCTGCCTGAGACTGAGGCCCCGAATTTGCCGTGGAGGGAGCGCACGCAATGTTGCGGCCAATTCGGCCGCTCAAAACCTCCTGGTCTCCGCCACTGCCGCCCGCCACTGCCGCCCGCCACTGCCGCCGCTGGCATCGCTCCAGCTCCCGGTTGCACAAACACTGCAATGCACCAACGGTGCCGAAACAGCCAAACATCCCCTACGCTACAGCTGTAAAATTGTAACATGATCGTGCCCCCACAAGTGCGCGAGCAACCCCCAAGATCTAAAAGTACACACAGCCCGGTGGACTTGCAAGGATCGTTCGCCGGCATCGGCGAGGCGGCGTCATTCCCTCGCGAGCAGCCCAGTGCCAACGAACCCTTGTTGAAGATGTCGCTCGGCTCGGCTTGGCAAGGCAGGGCACATGAACATATGCACATATGCGCACATGCCTGTAACTTGCGCGTCCCGACTCATCCGCAGCCATTAACGGTGACGCTCATGACCCACGTGCCTCGCTTCGTTATGGTTGAGCTGGCGAGCCATCTGAGACACCGCTGCCCTCTCCTGACACGCTCCCGCTCGGTGCGTCGCCGTCGACACTGGTTGAGCCACTCTCCTGCTTGGCCGCCTCTTCCCTCTTGAGCTGCTCAATCTCGTCCGCAGTAAGGAAACGTCCTCCCTTGCCACGGGGACGCGAGCAGGCGTGACGGTGTCGGGATTCGTGCAAGTAGGGCTGGGATTAGCATCTCCATCAGTGTAGCATGGATCTACTCACCTTGCGCGACCGGACTAGGCGGTTCAGCTCCTCGAGTCGTGCGCGCGCCATGCGCCGCTTCAATATGCGGTGGTATTGCTTTGCGTTGACGTAGAGCGGCTCCTCGTTGTCGGCTTCGGCGCCCTCGGTAGTCGCAGCGCCCTCTGGCGATCCGTTTGCTACCTTGCTGCTGTCGTGCCCATCCCGCGTCGAGTCGACGACAGAATGTGTCGCCCCACCCTCCTGCGAAGCTTCCGACTGGGCGTACATGTCGCCGCCTGACGTATGCCGATAGCTCGATGGCCCGGCCTGGTTCAGGTCCAGGTCGAGGTAGCGCGCGTCCTCGCCTGTAGTCGCGCCATTGTGGTGTGAGTGCTGGCCATGGTGGCCGTTGTCATTGCGGTATGGATGCTGCTGGTGCGACGTAAAGTCTGGCCCGACGAGGTTGGGGTAGCCGCCGTTGCTTGGGGCCTGTCCAGCGCTGTTGGGCCGAGAGCCGTGCTGGTCATGGACCGAGAGACCAAACGTGGACAGGTCATCGCTGTAAGGGTAGCCGTACGATGGGTTGTAGCCGTTCGGATGTGCCTGCGCTGATTCGGCGTCCGAGCCGTTGGTGTACTCGCCATACGAGCGGCCAAAGTTGTGATCGGTTAGAGATGGGTTGCCATTGTAGTTTCCGTTATGCAACAGGTTGAGAAGCGGAAGTGCTGTATTCATTCTGCCGAGGCGCTTAACGGGTGGAAAGGTAGTGGGCCAAGGGGAAGGGGGCTGTGAGAATGTGTCCGCTAAGCGACCTAAGCGGCGATGTCAGATGACGACGAGTCGAGTGGAGAGATTGCGAAATGACGACGAGAGAGTGACCGGTGTCGGCTTGATTCGAGTGGCGTGAGAATGGGCGAGGCAATTCGCGGCGAGCAACCGGGATGTCACTCAACGTACGGGCAAGGCTGAGGGGCGGAGGAAGGTGAGGTCGTGAAGCTATGATGTGAGGACAGTCGAGGAGAATGAGGATCCGAGTGGTGGCTAATCGACCAAAGGGAAGGACGGACGCAGCTATGCGAGTCAAGTGTTTTGCAAGGTAGCCGTGGGGGGGGGTGGGGGACGGCGAGGGCAAGATGGTTGGCTGTTTTTGTTTTTTTACACAAGAAGAGTGGGGAGTGAAACGTTGGTGGTGGTGGTGGTAGTTTTGTGCAGAATGGTGGTGAGGCCAAGGTCGGAGGTGTCGGAGGAAGGGTTGGTAACAGTAACGGCGGTAGAAGTAAGGGTGAAGGGTGAGCTCAAAGGCTGGGTTGGGTGATGGGCTCAAGTTGTCAACCCAGGTGCGCCAGCCGAGGGAGGGGGGGGGAGGATATACTTTTGCAGCGCTTGGCCGCTGGGGGGGGGACAAGACGGCCTTGGTCGGGTCTTGGAGCAAAAGCAGCGGTGGGGGGGTGGGTGGGTTGATGCTCTGTACCTGGATCCACTCCGCACACTCTGCCCTCTATCCATCCGTCTCTCTCCTCTCTCTGACGGACCGAACGGAATCAAAATCGCGGAGAGCAGGGAGGCAGCTTGTGGGGAAAAGGAAAAGGGAACATGTTTGAATGTAAACAACAAGTCAACAAAGGCACATGACCCAAGGTTGATTCATTACAGCTATTTACTTATTAGGAGAACAACAAAGGTACCAGTCGCCTCAACCTAATCACCCTTCAAGGGAACCACTCCGCCTCCCGCTCGCAACTGGCCTGTTTCTCCTATTCCCGCTCTAAACCAACCGCCTCTCCCCTTGGCTTCCCCATCCCTCCCTCTCGACCCCCACGACATCTCCCTGAAACTCCCTTGCCCACTTCCTGACGGCCTTACGGTGCACAGTTCAGGGTCTATTTCATCAGGGGCGTTGTCGTTCACGTTTTTTTTTTTCACTAAATGGTACCCCTATTTAACCAAAAGAGAGAGAGGCCTGCACTTCAGGCCTGCAAAAGCTATAGGGCGCCAACTTTAAGGCTCTTGTAATATAGGCGCGCAAATCCAACTGCCACACTCGCGGGCTGACGGAGAAAAGCGACCTCCGCCTGGCCCGCGTAGACGGGCTGGGTGACTTGGGCCCTGGCAGAGCATGGCCTGCCTGTCGCTGGCTGGCTCGCTCGCTGGCTGGCTGGCTCAGGCAGGGCGGCTGGGCCTGGGGACACTTGGCTCGCATCGGATCAGTTCGCTGCCAGGCAAAGCACCGTATACCCCATCTCCACCACCCTCCTCACCACTCTCACCAAAATGGCCTCCATCGCCCGCACCTTTGCCCGTCGTGGCTACGCCACCGCCTCGTCGGTCAAGGTCTGTCTCTACCCCCCTCTCGCCGAAAATCCCATCTGCGCACAGCCGAGTGCCGTCCCAAATCGTCCCGACGAAATCCGCAATCTACACCAGTGTACTCGTCGCCAGCTGAAATGAGCCAATGCGCTGTACATGCAGGCAGGATGGGCTCGGATTTGGCGTGCACATGGCGGACGGATTGCGGCAGCAGATGGGACGACGGCGACGGAATACATGGAACATTGCTGACCCACAGGCGCCTCTTCAGCTCAACTCGCTGACCGGCACCTACGCGACCTCGGCCTACCTTGCGGCGCTCAAGAAGTCGCCCAAGGAGCTTGAGACCCTGGCCAAGGAGATCGAGGCGTTCGACCAGAAGCTCAAGACGGACAACAAGCTCGCCGCCCTCATCCGTGAGTTGGGCCGGATACTTGCGCGCGTTTGCGTTTGCGTTTGCGAGGGATCGTTTGCTGACGCCGTCTCTCTCGTTCGACTTGGACCCATGTTTGCCTTCGTTCGACCTTATTCCTGTGTCATTCTTTGGCCGCGTCTCCTTTCACCTTGCCTCTCCACCAACAATCACAACCCCACACTTTGCTTGTCCCCGGCAGAGAACCCCACTCTCTCGGCTTCGGAGCGTCAGGCCGCCCTCGACAAGGTTGTCCCCAAGTCGCAGCCCTACCTCTCCAACCTCCTCTCGGTCCTCTCGGAGAACGGCCGTCTCTCGTCCGCCGAGAAGGTCTTCTCCGACTTCAACTCCCTCATGTCGGCGTACCGGGGAGAGCTCGAGGTCGTTGTCACCTCGGCTGAGGCTCTTGACTCCAAGACCATGGCGCGTCTCGAGAAGGCTCTCAAGGGCTCGGCTCTTGCCGACGGTAAGACGCTCAAGTTCACCAACAAGGTCAACCCCTCGGTTCTCGGCGGTCTCCTTGTCGACATTGGTGACAAGACCATTGACGCCACTGCCGCTACCCGCGTCAACCGCTACAACGCCGCTCTTGCTCGTGAGTGATTGTGGTGGTTTTTTTAATCTGGCAGAGGAGAGTTGCTAACGTGAACAGAGGGCGTCTAACGGTCAGAGGCATTATCCTAGGGTGGAATGAATAGCATTACGCAAACGGGGTTCTGGACGGTGGAGACGGGCAAGTGTGGGCGGGCTGGTGAGGACGTGTAGCGCAGGCGCGGCCAGATGACTGTCGGTCGCTCGAGCAGCGATAAACGCAAAGGGGCAGGTGATAAGCCAGATCTGGCAGATCAAGGCGTCCGCGCTGCTGCTGGGCTGGGTATCTGAGACATTAGAGAAGCGCCAGAACCAGATCAGAAGTGGACGCAACAAGATCGTGACGCTATGGGTGGCGAAGAATCCTCTACATCTACAACTGTGACAGTGCAATGGTGCAGGATCAAGCTTGCTTCCCAAAACGGCTTGCGCGTGCATATGCTCTTATGAAAGATACGAGACGCGTTGGGGCTGAACGACAGCAGTGCGGGCGAGCTAGGCGCAAGGCCGAATGGCGAGTTCGCCATGAGGCTGCCACTGGGGAGCTGTACGTTGCCATGAGAGCTGTTACTGGACCCAACTCTCAGTGGTCCCAGGGGGAATTGCCCTTCTCCGTTCGCTTACGTGCCTATCCGCCGTCTCTGCAATGAGGGGTCGAAGAGCGTTGCTGTGAGCTAAATACCATCAACAAAGCTCCTGGCTGTGCCCACTTGCCAAGTCCGGTTTCGTCGACGTCACATTACAGCCCCCCCCGTCTCACCTTTCAACCCCTTCTTGCCACTATCAGCATTGCCCTGCCGCCCCCACTATCACTCTCAGCATCGTGCTGCACCCACTATCACCATCAGCATCGCCCACGTCTCTACGCTCCATCCAACATGCTCTCCAGATCAGCCTCATTGCGGGGGACCGAGCTCCCCCACATGTCCACCTCCCGCAGCAAGTCCGGGACACACGACGCTGCTCCAGCCGACTCACTCAAGCCAGACAAGCAGGCGATCGACGACGTCTTCGCCCAGGTCGAGGAGACGGGCACACTTGAAGGCGCCGCGCAACGGCTGGCCGAACTCGGGGCGGCCGAGGACGGCGCAGGCACGGCACAGCACCAGCGCCGCATGCGGAGCTTTGAGAATGACCCAGAGGAGGCAGCGTACTTTGCCACCCAGCGACGATTCGAGGAGGACAAAGAGGAGCAAGTAGTCCAGCCCGAGCACCTCAACGAGATCGTGGAAGGGCTGTGGGTTGGTGACCTCATGGCGGCCATGGACACTAACGGACTATGCGAGCGCGGCATTGTGAGTATTCCAAGTGCCAGCTGGCTGACTGCCAGAGCAATGTCGTTTCGCTTCTCCGGCCACGACTCCGATTCTCGGATGACTTTGCAGTCTACGCTATTCCGATAGACGACGCGCCCGAGACCGACATCCTGAAGGAGCTACCGGGCGCCGTTGCATGGATTTCTGAGGCCCTCCAGCGGCGCGCGGGACACGAACCAGAAGAACGGGCAAAGGAGCTGCGGAAGGCGCCCGAGACAAAGGCCGGCGGTGTGCTCGTACACTGTCAAGCAGGCATGAGCCGATCTGCGACAGTCGCCGCAGCGTTCCTCATGAGAGAGCTCCATCTCGACCCAGTCGAGGCCGTGACCTTCCTCCGTGACCGGCGGCCTGTCGTAGATCCCTCCGACACGTTCTGGCACCAGTTGGGACTGTACTATCTTGCCGACGGCAAGGTCACGCGCAAGGACCGCAGCACCCGCCAGTGGTACCTCGAGCGTACGACGGACCATGTCATGAGTGAGTACAGCGTCGACGCTATGCCTTGGTGCGAGGGGTGGTTGGACCTCCACTTGTCAAGATGACCAAATTCTTCCTCTCTCCATTTCGCCACCCACATCATCATGATATCCCGCCCTCCAGCCCACCCCCTCCGGCCGCCTGTGGCGCGGCCCCAGCCCAAGCCCAAGCCCACTAGCTCACCCGCAGACGCCGGCCGCGCGCCCACCACCGACCACATGGCCGCATACCCGTCCACCCCGACCCCAAGCCAACCAGCGACGCCAGTCGGTGGCCAGAGGCGAAAGGTCCGTTGCAAGATGTGCCGGCAGCATCTGGCGTTGCGCGAGCACATGATGGACCACATTCTCGACCAGTCGCCCCTCCCGCGCTCGCGCGCACCGAGCAACTTTGCCCTCCCTGGCCCGCTTACAAGCCTAAACCTGGGCATGTCAACGGGGGACAATGATAACGCAATCGAGATGGAGGACGAGGACGCTGCACCCAGCGATAAGCTGAGTCGCCGCCTGTCGGTCGCAAGCGACGTCATCAACCCGCTCACAGGCTTGCCGGCGAGCCGGTCGCGGCGCGCCTCCCTAGCATCAGAGGGGACACGGTCACGTAGCCGCTCCCTGCTGGGTATGGGGCCCGATGGACTGGGCATGACGCGCGCAAGCTCTGTCGCCACAGACGAGGACAAGGCCAGCGGTGACGTGTCACCCACCAAGCCGGCGATGACGCGCGCAGGGCGCCCGATCCTCGATGCGGACCAGCTGGCCGCCCGCCTCCCGCCCCAGCTGGCCGCGCTGCGCACTGGCGGTATCCCGCCGTCGGCGCCTACGACCAGCGACCGCTCGCCTGTGGAAAAGCCAGCGGACAAGCCGGCCACCCGCAGCCGCGCAGGCTCCAGCCTCCAGTTCACG
Organism: Cutaneotrichosporon spelunceum; assembly: GCA_030805415.1. Taxonomy (NCBI): domain Eukaryota; kingdom Fungi; phylum Basidiomycota; class Tremellomycetes; order Trichosporonales; family Trichosporonaceae; genus Cutaneotrichosporon; species Cutaneotrichosporon spelunceum. Next base: position 1,472,023 of record BTCM01000001.1, read on the forward strand.
CCGGCGACGCCGGCGTTTGGCGCCGGCGGGCTCAGCGGGCCCCCACCCATTCTCGTCAACCCAAAGTGCTCGGGCTACTTTGTCGAGCCGCTGACGTGGATGCAGCCCGTGCTCGCAAACGGCAACATTACCGGTAAACTCGTGTGCCCCAACCCCAAGTGCGGCGTCAAGATTGGTAATTACGACTGGGCGGGCGCACAGTGCGGGTGCAAAGACTGGGTGACACCAGTGAGTCGGGTTCGAGTCAAAGCTGACGACAGGGGTTCTGCCTCTCGCGCAGCAAGGTCGAGGAAGTGTGGTAGCTACAAGGCAGCAGGATGCATTACTAGAGTCTGCCCATGACAACAACGTAACAAGTGAACCAGTGTTGCAACAGTCGCGCATCAAGTCATCAAATCAACAAGTGGGCCTTGCCCCGGAATGCTTGAGGATGTGTGTCCGCTGTGGTCACACACAGCGGAATTCTAAGCGGCCCGCTTACGGCGCGGCCGCGCCGTCAGACAGTCATGATACATCAGCCATATGTTGGGGTTTTGCGTTTTCTCCTCATCGGCGCGTCAGCACGCGCACAAAGAGTCAGCCGCGCGCAGAGTCTACGAGATCCCGTCAACACGATTGGGCGGTTGGGGGCGGGGGTCAAGCCGTTACGCCGTTACGCGGCCTGCATGCCGGCGTAGTATCTGCTGTCAGCTTCATTGTCCAAGGACAGCTGTCCTGTACTCACTGCTGGTAGCCACCACCGGCACCACCACCGCCGTAACCGCCGCCTGCAACTCCAGCACTACCCGCAGCAGCGCCGTAACCCTGGTCGCCGCCGTAGCCACCACCGTAGCCCTGGTCACCGCCGTAGCCGCCGCCGTACTGGTCTCCACCACCATAGCCCTGGTCGCCGTAGCCCTGGTCACGCTCTCTATTGCGGCCACCACCGTGCCAGTTCTCAGAGATACGCCAAGGCGGGAGGCGCTGCTCTGTAGCAGGAGCGCCGGGTGCCGGTGCCGCAGCACCCGCCTCGCCAAGCTCGGCCATGAGGGCCGAGTACTCCGAGTCGAACTGCGTGTCTCCGGGAGGCCTGTTGGTCGCGAGGCTGGGGTCGCCACGGCCACGGCAGTCGCGCGCCATGTGGCCCGCGCCGCCACATAGGCGACAGATGACGTTGGCGCTGTACACGCGCTGCTGCGGGCATTCCCAACGACGGTGGCCCTTCTCGCCACAGTTCTGGCATAGCTGGTTCTCGTCGTCACGTAGGGTACCGTTAAGAGAAGCGAGCTCACGGAGCTGGTTACGTTTGTGATCGTTCTGCCCTTCGGGTGTCGAGGCAGCGGTCTCAATGACCTTGTTAATGAGCATTACACATGCCTTGACCTTGGCCTCGTCGTCGGCAGTCACAACACAGTGCAAATCGTCCTCCTCGTCGTTGGCGTACGCTTCCGGGCGGTCCTTGCCCTTCTTGACACTGCCCTTACCACGGATACTGATCTTGGCGCCCGTCTCGCGCTCCATGCGCTTGAGCGAGTTGCCACGCGGGCCGACCAGCAGGCCGAAGAAGTTGATCTCGGGGAACTCGTCAACAGGGATGTATACCTTCTCCATGGGACGGCCGTTGCGTCTATTCTGGAAGTCCGCGGGAGGACGGAAGTTGGGGTCGTTCTTCATTGCACGGTCGATCAGGCGCCGACGCTCGTCCTCGAGCTTCTCGCGGTACCTGACGTCGCGGGTGTTAGTGCGGCGGCCGTAAGCATCGAACTTGGGTGGCGGCGAGGGGGACCGCTGCCCGTCGGGTGGCACAACGTCGCCGGTGCGCAGCTTGCGCGCAATTTCCTCAAGACGGACGTGGGTGGCGTAGTTGTCGAGCTCTGACGCAGAGACCTTGGCCTGGATGTTGACGGGCAGGCCCGAGACGTCGACACGCTCACTGGCGTCACCCCAGCGGGAGCGACGCTTACGAGGTCCATCTTCACTGTTAGCGGTCAAGGGGTGCAACATCTCACCATCACGAGGGTCAGCCTCACGGCCACGAGTGCGGTCTTGGTCGTCCCAACGGCTTCTGCGGTCGCTACGGCGATCATCACGGTCATCCCGGCGGTCGTGGCGGTCCCTGTCATCACGGCGGTCACCGTAGCGGTCGCGGTCGTCGCGACGGTCGCGCATGTCCCTGTCATCGCGGCGATGGTCATCGCGTGGCGGCGGTGGCGCGTTGTGGCGCTCGCGCTCGCGGTCACGGTCAATACGTCCATTAAAGAACTGCATGTCTCCGGGGGGCTTGCCACCATAGCCGCCACCTCCTGGAGCAGGTGGCGCAGGCGCCTCCTCAGGAAGGCCGAAGCGGCGCTTGTTGGCGAGTGGGGTCTGGGTGTGAGACGGGTTCGCGTGAGTCAGCCTGCTACTTACGTCGTTGGACCCCGTCGTGCGAGCGGGCCTCCACATGATCAGCGAGGTTTCGGTGTGTGGGAGAAGTGGTTAGCTAGTTTCGTATCACAGGTGTTGTTTTGAGAGATGGATGAGATGGAATGGAAGGATGAACGAGGTTGTTGATGAGGTTGCCACCAAAGAATCAGTTCTAGCTAGCTCGGTCGGAGACGGTGGTGTGAGAGGAAGCCAAGCCCCATTGGAGCAATTATCTTTTATCATATTTTTATTTTATCCCATTCCCACGTGGGCAAGTTGAGTGGCAACTCTCCACTTTCGGCCACCACCATCCAGAGTGATCCAGTCGTGACAACGTTACTCATCCCAACACAAGCCAACCGCCATGCAACGCCTCCCGGCCGGTATGTGTTTGGTTCTGAACCCCGCTGACATGCAGAGACCTCGGATCGTATCGCGACTTCGGCGTACCGTGCCAAGAAGCAGCTCGCCGAGCTGACAGGCAAGGCGGACGACGACGACGTGAACCCACATGTGCCCGACTTCATCGCCAAGGCGCCGTGGTGGGCGGACACGGGCAATGGCGCCGCCCCCAACATGGCGCATCAGCGTAAGGACACGTCGCTCAAGTCCACGATCAACCAGTGGTACGACCGGGGGACGGCGGGCCCCGCCGCGACCAAGTATCGTAAGGGAGCGTGCGAGAACTGCGGCGCGATGACACACAAGCGGAAAGACTGCGTTGAGCGACCGCGGCGGCGCGGAGCTAAGTTTACTGGCAAGAACATTGCTGCGGATGAGACGGTACAGGCTGTGCCCCGCGACTTTGATGCCAAGCGCGACCGATGGAACGGGTACGACCCCAGCACGTACAAGCAGGTTGTGGATGAGTACGAGGCTGAGGAGGAGGCGCGGCGCGCTGTGCGCGAGGCAGAACTCGCAGAGAAGAAAATCGAGGAGAAGAAGAAGGAGAAGGCTGAGGACGACGAGTTTGGCAGCGACGACGACGAGGACGACGTCCCCGAAGCGCAGTATGCGGACCAGGCGGACCAGGTTGGTCAAAAGTTCGACACCAAGACGCGCATGACGGTACGAAACCTCCGTATCCGCGAGGACACGGCCAAGTATCTCCTCAACCTTGATCCCGAGAGTGCGCACTACGATCCCAAGACTCGTGCCATGCGCGACGCCCCAGAGGTCGGTAAGAAGGCCGAGGACCTGCGCTTTGCAGGCGACAACTTTGACCGCTACTCGGGTGATGCGACCAACATGCAGCGCTTACAGCTGTTTGCGTGGCAGAGCGCGCAGCGCGGACACAACGTCAACATGCACTCGAACCCTACTGCTGGCGAGTTGCTGCATCGCGAGTTCAATGAGAAGCGCAATGTACTCAAGGACACAACCAAGCAGAGCATCCTCGAAAAGTACGGCGGCGAGGAGCATCTCGAGCGCCTGCCAGCCGAGCTGTTGGGCGGGCAGACCGAACATTGTGAGTACGGCGAGGTGACATAAGATGGTTGTATGAGCCAGCTACAAGGTTGAACGGAGCTGACCGCAGACGTCGAGTACTCGCGCACAGGCCAGGTGATCAAGGGCATGGAGAAGGCGAAGGCGCGGTCAAAGTATCAGGAGGACGTGTACGTCAACAACCACACTTCAATCTGGGGCTCGTGGTTTGACCGTGACTCGTCTGCGTGGGGTTATGCGTGCTGCCACTCCTTGGTGGCGGGGTCGTACTGCACTGGCGAGGCTGGCAAGATGGCGAACCAAGCGAGTTCGGCACAGGCGCTCTTGGATACCAAGGGTGAAGAGGAGGAGGAGGAAGAGGTGCCCGTCAAGAGTCTGGTCGAGCTGCATCGGGAACGCATGGCCAAGGGCGAGGTGGTGAACAAGGACAAGGGCAAGGAGAAGGCCACGAGCGATTTCGCGAGCTACGATGACGATCCCGAAGCCATCGCGCTCGACAAGTCCCGTCTCAAGGCTGCTGTGGCAGCGGAGAAGAAGCGCAAGGCTCTGGGCGAGGAGGAGGCGTGGGAGGCCAGCAAGAAGGCCAAGCAGGACGTCACGAAGGAGGAACTCGAAGCGTACCGTCTCAGTCGGCAGGCGTTTGACGACCCAATGGCGAATTACCAGGACGAGTCATAGGGCCGAGCAATAGAGCTGCTTCGCCGCTACGCGTTAGCGGCACCAGGCAGGTGGTGTGGGGAGATTGTAGCCATGTATCGTGTACTATTAGCAGCTGGATGGGTGAAAGACAGACCCATGCATTACTCTATCAAATACAGCTACGAGCGGAGGAATGACAGTGTGCCAAGCGAGTACGACAGCAGCTCAGCCAACCTTGCGCCTTCCTTCTTCTGCGCCGCGTCAAGGCGCTCCAGCGTCCCCCTCAACTCGGGGTTGGCGATGAGCACATCGCCGTGCACGCTCAAAAACACTGTGAGGAAGGCCTGTACGGCCTCAAAGTCTCGGTGGCTCCGCAGACGGCCTAGGAGCGCGCCCATGAAAGCCGCGAGGTGATCGAGCGACACGAGCGAGCGGATCTCGAGATCGACAGCGCTCGGACTCAGCGCCTTGATGTACTCAAAGAAAGCACCGTAGTCGCCGCCCTCGTCCTCGAGCGCGAGGCGGCGGGTGAACTCGCTCTCCATGAAGCTCGCGGCGGGAGCGAAGTGCGAACTCGAGTCCTCGGTTTGCCCCGCGGCTATGTCGAAGCGCGGCTCGAGGCCGGACACGGTAGGGAGGAAGAAGGGGGCGGCCTCGGGAGCTTTGGGTGGCTCCTTGGGCTTGTTGCGCGCCTTGATCGTCTCGAGATTCAACAGGGTCGTCCAGCGGGCGCGCGGGAGAAGTGAAAGCGTGAGCAACCCCTCTGCCAACTGGTCTGGCGTTGTGTACACGTCCGTGTACTCTGGGGCGCCGACGGGCTCGAGGCCAGCGAGCGCTGCATCATCGACGCCTTGCACGGACGGCAGGGCGATCTCAGGCACGTCCTCGTCCTCGGGGATGTGGCGGAGGGCGATGTCGCTGAACTGCGCCTTGTTGGCCCAGAGATGGACACCAAGGCTGTCCACGTGCGAAGTGGCGAGGAAGTCGCCTGTAGGTGAGAAGGTGAGAGACGTCGCGATTGAAGGAACACGGAACGCGTCAACGAGCCGCCCAGTCGGGATGTCAAACGTGCGCACTGTCGAATCGAGCGAGGTTGCCAGGAGCCAGCGCGAGTCCGGCGTAAACGCGACGTCGAGGATGCGGCCCTTGAAGCCTCGGAGCTCACGGACGACGCGGCGCGTCTCAATGTCAACCAGTCGCACAACCAGGTCGTCGCACACACAGGCAAGCAGCCCACTGTCGCGCTGCAGCTCGAGAGCCGTGATCGAGCTGTCGAGCTCCATCACCTCCACGCGCGCGGTCGTGTGGAAGTCGAAGAAGTAGAGCTTGCCCTCTAGCGTGCTCGCTACGACAGTCGTGTTCAACGCGTCCGTCACAAGGCCGGTGATCGCCTCAATCGTCTTCTTCCCCGCCTTCTTGGCCTTCTTCTTGCTCTGCTGCATGACCTTCGGCTTGCTATCCCCAGGAGGTGGGCCGGAGAGCGCAAAGCTCTTCCGTTCCTTTCCACTCTGCATGTTCCACATGCGAATCTCACCAGTCGACGAGCCAGCCAAGCCAAAGTTGCCGCACGCAGTCACACATACAGCCTGCACGTCGCCGTCAACCACTTCAAACTCCCACTGGCCCAAGCGCTTGTCAGCGACCCGCCACGTCCGCGCCGACGCGTCCTCGGCGTGCGCCGTCAACACATCCTCCCAGTCCTTGGACCGGATTGAGGACGAGGACATCGCCGTGATGGGCGGATACTTGAGGTTGTCGACGGAGACGCCGAGGCCAATCGCCTTCTTGATCAGCGAGCCCTGTGAGAGCTCGTAGCTCCTTGAGTCGCGGACGACGGAGGTGTACCGCAACGCACGGTCGCGGCCCGCCGTCAGAATCTGCTTTCCGTCATCTCCGTAGTAACGGATATTCGAGGGCGGCGCATGGTGCCCTGTCCTCAGCTTGAGCAGCCGTGGCTCCGCTGTTGGCGAGTCGAAGAGCCATTGCTGCTGTCAGAGCGGGCAGAACGCTGGGAAGTTTACCTTGACACTGTTGTCCGCACTCGAGCTGACCAGCAATGGCTGGCCCTGCACCCACTCCAGCCCATTCACGGCCTGCTCGTGCGACCTGCGGCGCGTGTGCAGCACGCGACCCCCCTTACTCAGGTCCCAGATCGCAATCGCGCCGACTGATGACGCAGAGGCAAGGATCGGAGGCCCGTCTGATGTCAGCGCGTGAGGAAATATTCGGGCTCACCCATGCGGAATGACAACCCGGTGACTGATCCCTCGTCCATGCGCATCTGCATCACGAGGTCGCCACGCTTGAGGTCAAGCACGCGAATCTCGCCGTCCGAATGCCCCGCACCAACAATGTCCAGTGCCGGAGCTTGCACGATAGTCGTCACGGGTGACGCGGACGACGGGGCGGGGAAGGAATGGATGAGCGAGCTGCTATTAGTTTGGATCCAGTATCACAAAACTCACCCAGTGCGGATGTTCCACAGCTGCAGCTCGCCCTGCTGACTCCCAACTACGACCTTGTTGAGGTACGTCGCGGGGTGCATCAACGTAGTAGCTATAAAGCTCGAGTGAAACGTGATCTCGTTGTCGAGCTCCGAGCTGACAATGTTCCACACGAGCAGGCCAGACCCGTCAGCCTTGAGGGCAAGGATCTGCTCGCCAAAGATCAAGATCTGGCCCAGCTCTTCCCCATTGGGAGAGACATACTCTGCAGCTTCCTTGCCACGGAAGTACTTGATCACCCTTGAGCCGGCAGACGCAAACACCTCCGTGCCCGTCTGCGCGAGGCTAGCAATAGGCGCACCAGCATCAGGCCCTGCTGTCAGCCCCATCATGAGTTACAAGCAGCTGCAAACGTACCGGCAAACAGAAGAGTCATACGTTCCGCATCCCACAGGAGCCAGCTGCGGCCGACGCTCGTTGCAACGTGCACTGTCGGCTTCGCGAGGGCGCCCTTGGGCGTGTGCACGAACATCGAGAACGGGACGTGGTCAGACACATATCCTAATGCGCGGAAGGGTGCAAACAGTCGGCTTTGTGGAAGCGGACCCGAGGCCGCGCGCGGAGGCGACAGGACGCGCTCGCTCTTCGTGCGCTTGCTTGCTCGTGGGGCCATGGTTTGGAGATAGATGGAGGTTCGTCTCTGTGATCGACCGCCTTCAAAATGTTGAGAGTGGAGGCGCGGAGATGAGCCAATCTCCATTCTTCCACCTTTAGCAAGTGGAGGTAGCCCAAGCTGCGCTGAGTGATGTACTCACAGTTCCGTCTAGCCAACAAGCATGAGCGACCTCGACGTCGAGCTCGAGCTAATATCCGCCTCACTCATGCCTTCTGAAGAGCTTAAGGAGCATGCCGGGACCACACGCATCATCACGATTGCTAACGCGGAGAGTCAACGGGCGCTATGCATCCAAGTACGCAAGCACTACCCGGCCTGCGATGCAGTCACCATCGAGTTGAAAGGCAACGACATCGGGCGTGATGTGGCGATGGAAGAAAACCAGAAAATCGCAGAGGACCAGGTCGCAAACTGGGCCAGGGATGAGTGAGAAGCCAAGCTGTCTCCCGCTGATGTCAGGTATCCGCTGTATCAGTTGCTCACGGGACACCTCCTCCCGCTCCTGGCTCCGCCCGTGAAGGAAGAAGCAGTGCCATCGGAATACAAGAAACCCTCAACACCTCCAATACCGCACCACACCCTCTTAACTTCACATCACCTTCTCTCAAACACAAAGCGCAAGAACCTCCTTTCCCTTGCCTCGCAGCTCTCACTCACGGGCTTCTCGAAGGTCGGGCATCCTGGGGTCTACTATGCCATCGGAGAGCGTGAGGACCTGGAGGAGTGGACGCGTGAGGTGAAGAGCTGGAACTGGCTCGCGCTGCGCGTGCGTGTAGGCATCGAGCCTGTGCTGGGGGAGGCTGTAGTGAGCAGGGGTGCCGAGGACGGCGCAAGGGGAGGGAAAGGGAGAGGCGACTGGGTTGAGCTGGAGAAGGTCTCAGAGGCGCTCGAGTGGATGCGCGGACGAGGGAGGGAGAGGATATTGTTGGATACGGGGATCGGGGGAGAGTGATGTTATAGTGTACCTTGCCTCGAGAGTCGACACATCTCACCTGCTCACCTTCCCTCACTTCATTTCACACACTTCACATTAATGTTGAACAACAGGCCACGCACACTATACGAAGCACATCTGCGCTCTTACGATCGAGACGTCTTGCCCTTGGCCCAAGAGCTCGGCTTCGTCGCTCACACCGAACTCGCGTACGCTCCAGAGAGCACTTGGCCCCACCCCGCAGCATTAAGCAGCTGTTCCTCCCCTCGTCGCGCTACTTCATGGGAGGGTGTACTCCTGCACCACGCTTGGCTGTCCCTTCAGTAACGCCCCTCGACGCGATGTGAGTATCCTCCAGCGTATAAGCTGACATTAGCGACGCAGTCTTCAAGTTGGACAACCTTGGAACGGCCATCAGGGATCTCTATAAGAAAGTGGCCGAACCAACTTCCTCCAATGGCCCCGACAAAGTCTGGGAGCGCTGGACCGAGCTTGACAAGGAAAGTGTAGGTCCGGCTGGGATCGCTTCAAGTGCACGCTGACAAAAGCTCGACTGGCGCACTCTCAAGGTCGAACCACCGATCTTCCCCATGCGCGGCAAAGTGGTCCCCTTCGTCGCGACGTACGAGTACGCTGTGCAACTTGTCGCCTCTTTCACGCCATTGCCAGGTGTAGCACATGGGGAGAAACCAGCCCAGCCGATGTTGCTCGACGACTTCGAGGAGATGGACGATATCAACCCCTACTCTTCTGCCGTGCTGGACGAATTTGGTGAGTTTTAGCTGTTCATCACGCATTTGCCGCTGACAGCAGACGAGGTCATGTTCGAAGAACTGTCAGCAACGACACGCACGTCATCAAAGCCCAGTGGACATGGCGAGCCGAGACGAGTACCCTCGTCCGGCTTCGTCTCATCTCGCTCACGCGAGCCCATCTCAGTATGGAAGCACATGAGCACAGGGTGAGCCTCTTGATGGCCACGCTAACGGGGGAGCCCGTACTCGTCCTTCAGCCCCATTTTCGAGCCCTCGTCTGTCAGCATGTCCGACTACTTCCCCAGCAACCCACCGTCTGTCCGCAATCAAGATTCTTTTTGGCAGTTCGGGGGAAGCGAGCTCCGGCCCCAGCACCCAACACAGAACGCCTCCTTCCAGCGGGAGCCACATGAATACTGGGGCAATTTCGAGGCGGACGACAAGCAGATTAATGACTTTGAGGCTTGTGAGTGATGTCAGCTGCGTCATATTCACTCAACTGAGAGCAGTCAGTTACGAGCCCACATTCAGTGACTTTGGCACCGCGCCTTTACGGCAAGACAAGTGCCCCACTTCGCAGCCCACCCTGCCCGTCAGCCGGTTCCCCAAGCCCTAGTCCAGTGCCTCCGGGACACAGTCGGCGTCGCCAACGTCACTCAGAGTGGCTGTTCCTCTCAGCGACGACTTTGCCCGGCACGGCATCGACTGGCGGGCTCCGCTCCAGACATCTGACCCGTTGCGACCCGAGCTCGGCTCTCCGATCAAATTGGCCGTGCCACCCACACATAACTTGAACAGGAACGACTCTGACCCCGACTCTCCTCCACCCTGCAACGACTGGACGGGTCCCTCAACGCGACTCACTTACGCCGAGCCCGCAGGCGCCTTCGCGCCGCAGAAACGTACGTGGCAGGCGACCTACTGGAAGACCTCACCCCTGTAGCACTGTCAGGGCCTGGCCAGTCCGTTCCCGAACAACTACGAACGGACTCGACCGCCCAGCTCGGCCGGTCGAGATCACCAGGACCAGAGCCGATGACATACTACGACAGACTAAGACAGACTAAGACTAGTGCGAGACCAGTGACGAACTAAGACAGACTAAGACTATGCGAGACCAGAAGTCCTCCCGTGTCCCCGAGACCAGAAGCTCTCCCGCGTCACGAAGCCGCGACCAACGACCCGCGACCGCCGCCGACTTCGATCATACAATAAACTGTCGACCGCCCGCCACTTGCCCACAGGCGCGCGGTTCCCATATATAGAGACCGTACTCCATATCTATTCCGTACCAATCTTTATCTTCTGCATTGTGCCGTTCACCTTCCTACTCCTCCTCGAAGCCCTAGAAGAAGTCCGACTATCTGCTGTCCACCTCCGATCAGCCCAAGACGCCCTCGAACGTGCCCTTCCGCGCCCGTTCGAACCCCCACCGAGCGGCTCGACCTCCGAGTTCCCCTACACCAAGGGGCTCGACGCTCACAAGCACCTAGGATAGTGTGTAGTAGACATCTCTTCGCGCGCATCTGACAGACTCCTCACTCATGACATGAAGAAACAAATTTCAATTCCAAATGAGCTACATGTACAACGTGCCAGTGCTACCGCATGTTCCCCTCAATGACCTTGTAGTGGTTGTCAGGGTGGCGCAAGCGACCCAGCCGCCGTCGATTCCAACGCTTGAGGTTCGCGATGGAGCGCACGATCGGCCGCTCAACGTACCGCTCATAGCCTACGCACAGAAGAATATTCGCAACGACCACAGAGAGGAGCTGCAGCTGGAAATAGCTGGGGAGCATCTTGAGTTCGAGCACGCGTGAAACGAACTCGGACGGGGCGAGGAGGGCATATGCTGAGAAGCCCGTGAGGCTGATGAGCGCCACCATGAGGCTGGGATTGCTGAACATGGGCATGCGATAGGGTGGGCCGACAGAGAACACGGCGGCAACAAGAATGTACTGGAAGCAGCTGACGAGGAAGAGGGACGTGTTCTCGTAGTTGAACGTCTCGAGTTCATCCGGGTTGACGATTGGGGGCTCGTAGAACGGCTGCTTCTGGACCCAGAGGTAGACGAGGCCCTGGATGATGGCGTTGATGAACGTCTGCCCGATAATGCTCGTGAGCACCTTCTTGCTGACGAGCGAGGCTGTCGGGCGCTTCGGGAAGATCTTGGGGTACGGAAGCGTGCGGCCCATGGCGACGGCGATGGGGATGATGATGAACAGGTCGATGTACAGGAACTGGAAGTCGCCAAGCGACGACGCAAAGCTGTACAGCAGCGTGACGGTTGTGAACTGGATAAGAGAGTAGAGAGCCATGTACTTGAAGCAGGAGAAGGAGGTGACGAGCGCACACCGGCCCTCCTTGATAACCTCGACCATACACGAGATGTCGGGCGTACGGCTCGTAAATGGTGCAGCGACGGATGCCTCAGCCTCACTTAGTGATACGCCGACATCTGCAGCTTTCAAGGCGCCGCAGTCGTTGGCGCCGTCGCCACAGAACGCCACAGTGTACCCAAGGCTCTGGAGGCGCTCGACGAGCTCAGCCTTTTCGTCGGGGCTCATGCGCGCAAAGATAACGCCCTTGACCAGCATGCGGTTCATCGTCTCGAGCGGCGCCCACTCCAGCATCCACTTGAAGACATCTCCAGTCAGCGCGAGCTGGTAGTCGGGCAGGTCGTCGTCGTCGATGTTGTTGAGATCGTGTGGTAACGGCTTGAGCGTGTACTCGTCCAGCTTGTGCTCCTCGTCGTCGACACTCGTCCACTCCAGCATCGCGTTCTCGCCCATGCCCATCCCTGGTACAAAGGAGGGGATGTATACGCTCGCCGAGTGTGAGATGAGGCCGCATTCTCGGGCGACGCTGACTGCCGTGCGCACGTTATCTCCCGTCACCATGCGGCACGCGATGTGCGCCGCGCGCAGTGTGTGAATGTTCGGCGCCGTGCCCGGCTTAAGCTTGTTCTCGAACACGATGAAACCGAGGAACTGGAGGTCGTGCTCGGCCACCTCACGGCGCATGCGCTGCGCCTTGAGCCATGTCAAGCCCTCGACACTCTTGCCCGCAATCGCGATCACGCGGAAACCGTTACGCGTGTAGTAGCTAAGCATGTCCTCGTAGTCGACTGGGAAAGACGAGGGGTCGCAAATGTCGTGCATGACCTCAGGCGCTCCCTTGCAGTAGATCTCCATGGACGTACTCTTCAGCCGCTTGACGATGACCGACATGCGCCGAAGAGCCGAGACGAACTCAAACGTCCTGATAACACCAAGTTCGAGGTTGCGTCCCTGTCCCTGGTTGTGCATGTCCTCCATGCGCCACAGCTCCGAGCCCGGCGGGCGCACAACCGTCTGCACGAGCGTCTGAGTACGCTCGGCGCCACCCCCAGAGCCCTTGACCGTACGCGACTGGCCCTCGTCCAACGACCAACTGGTGAACTCGAACATCTTGATGTCGAGAGGGTCACCGAGCACCTCGCCATCGATGAGTTTGAGTGCGTGGCAGGTCGCCAGGGCGTAGAGCAGCGGGGTCCTGCCATTAGGCCCACCTTGAGTTGGCGCGTCCTTGGCGTCGGAGTGCAGCTCCGAAAAGCGTCCCTCTAGACGGTCGACTGTACGCACACCGAGCACGTCGAGGCCTTCCTCTGTGAGAGTGCCCGTCTTGTCAAAGCACACGACGTTGATCTTCCCGCCGATGTTCACGCGGTTCGGCGAGATGCAGAAGATGCCCGACTTGCGGAGGCGCCCGATAGCGAACGTCGTCCCAATCGTGAGCGTCGCCGGCAGAGCGGGGGGCACAACAATGGTGATCAGATCCAGGGCGCGCACGATGATCGTGTCCCACGAAATACCCATCTCGATGAAGCCGATCGCGCTGATAGCGAAGCCGAAGCCGGCAATCATGGCCAGGACGCCAATGAAGTTCATCGAGTCCTTGTAGAATTTGAAACCGAGTGGCTTCGGGAAGAGCATGGAGCGCACAAGCGCACCCTTGGTCGTGTCGAAGCCTGTGCGCGTAACCATCGCAAGTGCGATGGGCTTGTCACTGGCAGGTGCCCACGAAGGCCGCGCACCGGCGCGAACACGGATGATCTTTGTCCCGCTGAAGAGATAGTTCTTCGCAAGCTCTGGGTCGACATCCGAGCTGCCTTCCTTGTACTCATGAGACATAGCGCGCAGCCCCTCGTCCTTCACGGGTACCTTGCTGACGGGAACCGACTCGCCTGTGAGCATCGACTCGTTGAGGATCGCATCGCCTGAGAGCAGGAGCGCATCGCACGGGACGACGGTGAGGTCGGCGTCGGACGAGTCGAAGATGTCGCCAGGGACCATGTCCTCACAGTCTACCGTCTGCCATTTCCCGTCGATAAGCACGTTGACATCGCAGTGGAAGCGAGACATCTCGCGCATGCGCGCGATGGTGCGTTTCGTCGCGATGAGCGTAGACAGGATGCTCGATACACTAATGAGAGCGATGGCGAAGGCGTAGTAGTAGTAGTTATCAAGGGACCAGAGGATAATCGAGGCGATCTGGAAGACGTAGAAAGGGTGCAGCACCTCGTCCATGAGGAGGCTGATGACTGACTTGCTGGCGATGTCAATGTTGTTCTCACCCATGAGCGTACGCCGTTGTTCGCGTGTCTGCGTGTCCAGGCCGTTTGCGACCGCCCGTGCCGACGTCCAACGGGAATCGCGCCAGTCGCGAACCATGCACCACTTGCCGGTGACGGGGTTGAGAGCGAAGCGGGTGTAGCGGTACTCCATGACCTTGAGTTGGCCCGTCTTCTCCTCCCACGTCGTCTTGCCGACCTCTACGTCGCCAGTGGTCCCAGTCGGGGTGTCGGCGCGACTTCCAGCGCGAGACGCGGCGCGCGACTGGAGGACGGAAGGAGGCACGCTCGCCATGTCTGGGAAGACAGTAGATATCGGGTGAGGATAGGAAATGATCTTCATGTCGACAATGTGCAAGTCACCGTACGGCGTCTCGACGACAATCCAAGCACCTTTCTTAGCTTCCTTGAACGACGTCTCGCGTCCAACAAACCGTACCCACATGCGGGGGATCCAGCGTCCCAAGAGCGCGAGCGCCCCGAGCGTCAAGATGCAGCCGATCCACCACATAATGTTGCGAAACGTGTCCGTGCGGTAGCCGGTGAAGCGAATGGAAAGGTCTTCGTCTGGAAGCAAGACCGTTTGCTTGGATGGCTCGGTCGACTCGTCAAACTCTTTGGGCTCCTCGTCATACTGCCCTGTTGACTGGCCGAAAATGTCGCCGCCCATCACGGGGACGAGAGGTAGACGTGGGCTGCCTGGCGGCGACTGGGGTGGTAGTGAAGTGTCATCCGCGAGACTGCTGGCGTACCCCTCGTTGAGCTCGTCGTCGTCCTCGCCGCCGTAGCCCCAGCTGTCAAGCGAGGACACGGGCGACGGGGAGCGGATCGAGCGCGAGCGGATCGAGATATTCGATCCAGCAGAGTCGACGCCCTCACGGCCGTAGAGAAAGCCTGATTCCTCGTCAGCGCGCCGCCTGCCGCTCAGGTACGACGTGACGCGCTGCAACATGCTCAGCGACTCGGGCGGGCTCGCAGCCTCGGTGTCCTCGCGGTGCCCATAGTCGTCGCGCGGCGTGTAGTCACGGCCGTCAACGTAGTCGACACTCGAGTCACGGGTCCTTCGTTGCTGCCTGATCTGGGAGCTGGCGCGGCGAGCGCGTCCAAACCGCGTGCCGCCCGCGTACTCGCCCTCGTCCTCCGAGTCGTGGATGAACACCCCACTCGCTCCAGGGGACTGGCCTACGTCGCGGAAGCGGTTCATGCTAGTGGAAGAGCGCTGGCGCCATATCCCCGAGTTGGAGCGGAACGACGCCATCGAGCTTCGCCGGGACCCCCCAGGCCCATACCATTTGGTTCGAGTCACAGAAGACGGTGTGATGCCTGCGAGTCAGAGTGGATCCGAAATTCTGGCAGCATGATTGCGCCGCCTGAGTATCGCATACCTCCATCCATCTGGTTCAGACTGCCGCTGATCGAATCGCCCAGGTCTGGGGGATTCTCGCGATCGCGGTGCTCGATCGCGATCGCGATGGCCTGGTCGGTTGCGCCATCGGTCCAGTCTTGGACTGGGCGGCCACCCGGTTCGGGAACTGGTGGGTCGGACATGAGGTGACGGAGGGGTACGAGGGGGATAGGAGGCTGCTCGTAATCGACCAGGATGGATAGAGCAAGATGGGACTCGGCCTCGCCGTCTCGAAAGTGGGGTACTACCAACGAATCTAAGCTCAGTGCGGATTAATGGTCACTATCACAATCAATTTCAATGACGTCTAGCCCGAGTGGGGGTAAATGTAAATGCTGAGTCATTTTACCACGTGGTATATTCCGCGGAGGGCCATACCGGCCATGATGAAAGGTTGTTTCGAGAACTCTGTGGATGGCAAGAGATGAAATCATCCAAGCTTCAGTCTTCTGGCTCTTTATTACCCCCCAGGCAAGAGCTCGGCACGCTCATCTCTTATCTACTGGAACAACAAAACCATGTCAGACCTCAACTCGCTACTTCACTGGGCTATTGAGAACACGCCGACCGACCAGGGCGGCAGCGGCAGTGGTGCCGCCGCCCCCGCCAACCCCGAGGGCATGCAGCTTCGCTTCAAGCCAGCGGCACCAGGGGAGCAGCCGAACATGAGCACAGCCGCGACCTTCCATTCGAACGACCCGCAGGGTGACGTTGGCCTCGCAAAGCCTACATCCGAGGAGCCGAAGAATGACAACAAGCTGTCGACCGAGATGCTCGACCTGATCATGGGCAAGCCCGACAGCATGACGATGAAGGAGAAGATGGCGATTGCGAGCAACCCGGCCGCCGACGTCGACGAGCGTGTCATGGCTCTCGAGGACTTTGAGATGCTCATCGAGCTAATCGACAACGCCAACAACATGTCCGTCCTCAAGCTGTGGCAGCCGCTGCTAGCGCTCATCAACGACCCAAACGACGCTGTGGCGCGTCATGCCCTCTGGATCATTGGCACAATCGTCCAACTCAACTGGAAGGGACAGACGGATGTGAGTCGCCTTACATTCGCGCGATACACGCTGACTCCAGCTACACAACTTGGGTGGCCTCTCGCTTGTGCTTGACGCGCTGTACCCCGCGACTGGGGATGCCAGGCCGGCTAACACGCGGGCCAAGGCAGCTCACGCCTTCTCTTCGGCCCTCAGGGCCTGGCCTCTCCCAACCGTTGCGCTCGGTGCAGACAACAACCGCGGGTACTCTGCACTCCGGGCGGGCGTGGCGGACCCCGACCGCGTGGTCCGCCGCAAGATGACCTTCATGCTCGACGCACTCGTCAGACAGTCCCGCGACTCCTTCGAGGGTGAGATGCCGACCGAGCTGGCCAACATGATCGAGGAGCGCACCAAGGCAACCGGTGGCAAGCCTGGGACCGAAGGCGACAACCTGCTTCTTGCGCTCGAGCGTGAGGGTGTCTTCAAGGCCGCAATCGACGCATTGGCGCGGGATGCCCGTGCTGAGCCCGAGGACGTCAATTGCGAGGAGAATGCGATGCGCGCACTGAGCCGGGCGGCCGAATATGGGGCGTTGAGTGACGAGGAGAAGGCCAAGCTCAAGAGTGTCTGGGACTCATGGTCGCCGCAGGAGCGTGAGCAGCGGGATTTCAGCGGGGTGGATGCGGAGGAGATTGAGAAGGCGCTCGCGTAGTGTATCACAACCATGCATTCATAATAGACCGAGGTACTGGACCCTGTGAAGATATATAGTGTCATCATCTCAGTCTCGCTGTGGCCGTACAGATTCTGGGAGCCCTTGTTTGTCCCCACTGCATGCCCAAGCATTCCGCAGCGCCTATTGGTCCAAGAGCGAGCATCTTGAATATTGGCAGACAGTAGCTCCCACTCACACCAGGTCACGAGTTTGTCGGTCACGAGTTTGTCGGCAAGCGCTTCTGAATTTGCCAGGAGGGAGGACCGTTACTTGGAAGAGAATGTCACTCTTCGTCGCTCTATCCTCCTTCGAGGTCATCGATAACGGCCTTGGATTTTTTGCCTTGGCCCATCAACCGGAGAGCAGTGCAACACACCTTGAGCTCTTTCTTGAGCGTATTGTTGTCTACTCCAAGGACCAGGTTCTTCTCGGTTAGGGCCATGTTCTTCTTGATTCCGGCCACGTTAGCATCGGCTAGGGCGACGTTCCGTCTCCTAATGGCGACATTCTCTGTCACAGTAGCGCGCATCTGCTCGACAGGGCCTCTGGGCGGCGTGAGATCAGTCTTGTTTGTATAGGCTGTTTCTGGGATGTCATCTGCCATTTGTTTATTCCTAGTGAAATTATGAAGCCATCCATGAACCATTGCGACCGGGCCTTCTGCGATGAGTCGTCCGAGATCATCTGCAGAAACTATTGAATTTCCTGGGTGAGCCGGAATCGAATTCCAGGACTCGTCTCCACGAATTTTCTGTCCGTGGCACATCCTCCCACAGGGCGTCCCAGAGTCCTCTGCTTAAACGGGCAATAGATGCACATGTTGAATGAGTCTAGAGCGTCTGTCATCTCTATCGCGTACGTAGCACACGCCTTTTCTGATCCCTGTTCCCCCATTTGCTTCCGTTTCGTTCGCCAGTTTCCTTTATTTTCCTCCTCTACTCACTTCTCTCGCTTCTGCCTCCCAACTCGTGATTATCAAGAACACCATTGATTTTATAAGTTTATACAAGCGCAGTACCAGCTCTTCTTTCTCCCCCGACCCTCCACTGCTTTCCTCTCCCTTACGAGGTGCGGGCCACACCCTTGTCGCCGAAGAAGTACTTGGCGACGAGGACAACGATGAGGGCGAGACCAGAGAATGCAGTGGTGAGGCTGAATCCCATAAGATAGCGCGGAGCATCGGTCTTGGGCCAAAAGAATGATCCGTAGATAGAAGCGGTGTTGCCGAAACCGTTGATGAGGGCGATGCAGACAGCACGCTTCTCACGGCCGTCAAACATGGTCACCATCCACGAAAGGAAGACGGGGACACATGTCCAGACACCACTGCCACCGAAGCAGAGGAACGCGTACTTGACCTTGTCGTTGGGGACGGCTGCAACGAGGATAAACGAGATGGTCGCCATAAGTGCACCGCCGGCAACAACATAGGCCTTCTTGCCCGTCTTGTCGGCAACAAAACCGAGGGTGACCGAGACAACGAGGGCGACGACGTAGATAGGAACCGTCATGAGCTGGCGCATGTTGCCCTTGTAGCCCATCGAACCAAGGAGAGTCGGGAAGAAGTACGAGATGGTGCCGACCATGTTGAAGAGGTTGTAGATAAGGACAAAGACCCATGTCTTAGGGTCCTTGCACGCGAGCTTGAATGCCTGCCAGTGGCCCATGTGCGACTCCTCCTCCACGACACTCTCGGCCTGGACAGCGAGAAGACGGTTGATGGCGAGCTGCTTCTCCTCCGCGCTGAGCCACTTGGTCGTGGCCGGGTAGTTGGGGAGGACGAAGAAGGCAGCGCAGGCGACGACGACGGTAATTAGGCCCTCAATTATGAAGAGCCACTTCCAACCTCGGGTGTTGCCCTTGCCCTCAAGGCCGTCCATGATGCCGAAGGAAAGAAGACCACCGAAGGCGCCGGCCACGAGCGACGCAGTGTAGAACATGGCGATACGCTTGGACAGCTCCTGTGGCTTGTACCAGCACGACATGAGAAGCATTACACCGGGGAAGAAACCAGCCTCGACAAGACCTTGGCGTCAGCGAAATAGACGGAATGGAAACCCGGGGTCGCTTGGCGCCACCAAGCCGCCTTTGCGTCAGGGCTGTTGGCTCCACATCGTCGCCCTCGCCTTTCTCCTGGCTCCCACGGTTGCCCGTTGGCCTCCTGCAGATCCCCGCGTGGCATTTGCCTCCGTCTCTCCCGCCGCTCGTAGACATGCCACGTCGTTTGCATCTCTCTCGATGCATCGCATCTTCCTTCATCCCCTGTCACGACATTGGCCTGGACTCACCGAGAACGAAGCGGAACGCAACCATGCCCCCCAGGCTGTGCATGCCCCGGACGCCGATCGACATGGCACCCCAGATGAACATGATTGTCGGGAGGAAGATGGACGGCTTTGAGCGCGCGAGCATCATGTTCGAAGGAACCTCCCATAAGAGGTATCCGACAAAGAAAATGGAGAGCACGAGGGAGTAGTCTGCGGATGAGAGGTTCCAGTCCTGCTCGAAGCCGCCATGGTCGGCGCCGACTTTGGCGTTGCCGATGTTTGTCCGGTCAAGCTGCGGTCAGCGGCGTTCAGGAAAAGTTGGGGCTCGGGCGCTGGCGCGCTGGGAGTTACGGATGGCACCGAGTGGGCAATGTGGGCTGGGAGCTGGCCAACGCATATTTCTACATGCGTCTGCCACGTTTGGACATGCTTCCGACTCGTTTCCGTTACACTTCCGAATTCCGGCCCGGCGGGGCGATCGTCACCAGATCATTCCGGTTGTGGCAGACAGTGCTGGGAACAGCCGCTGTTGTGCACCACTCGTACATCCATGTCCAGCGCCCACCCACCCAGCGCTCACCCCGACACCACAGAAATACTCACGTAGTTGAGGACGTACATGATCCACAGCATGGGGATGAGGTGGAGGTCGATCTTGCGAACGAGGCGCTTCTCCTCCGCTGTGCCAGGAACATACTCGGCGGCGGCGGGGTGCTCGGCCTTGTCGTACAGGTCCGGTTGCTGCTCCACATGAACGGGCTCGCCCTTGACGTCGAGGGAAGTCGCCATATTGGGTGTAGTGACCAGTGATCTGGTGGGTGGGGATGAGTTGTTGAAACTGCTGCTGCGTTCCTATTTGAACTGCCAAACCTTCCAACCAACACGTGAACACGACTGCGTTGATATTTGCCATAGCCGCAAGTTGCCGTGCGTGCCCGGCCTGACGCTGTCGACGCGGGAAGACATTAGGGTGAGTGTGCGGGAAGACATTAGAGCGAGTGTGGCAGGCGAGGCCTGGGAACCGTCCTAGGCTATCTTATGCGGTAAGGTTTCACATACCGAGCGGTGTTGCAGTGCGGCCCCACCCCTGCATGTGTACCTCGGTTGATGGCGGCTATGGCTCGGCCCGTGGGGCTGCTTCCGCCTTGGGTAGGATACCTGGACATGATAAGGCCGGACCGGGGCCATGTCGTGCGTGACTGCATACCCGTCCTGTGGACTCTCTTTGTATGGACTTGTAAACACCGGCCAGGTCAGGTTGGCCCCCTAGTGCTTGTCCTTGGCATACATGGTGGGCTCCATGTGGGCCACCCCGGTGGGCTCCACGTCAACCCCAAGCGTCCCTCACCAGGCCCCAGTCGACGACCCCCTGGGCTGCCTATCACCAGTTCGGCACTTTGTTTTGCCATTTGCAGCCAATCTCCTGAATGCTTTGCAATATCATTGTAGTTTGAATACAACGCCTGGAACCAGATTTGGCAGAGCCAAGTGGCCTGTTCCATGTCGGCATGTGGGCCATGGTGCCTCGGCACATCTCTCCAACCTTGGCTTCGGCATCTCGTTGCAGATATCCCGCTCCAAGATTAGCAGGCAGCGAGTTGTCATCTACGCCGCATTTGACGCTCCTCTTCTCCATAGCATGCCAATGTGGCCGAGTACTGACAATCGGTTAAACCAAAACAATTATTCTAACGACATCATAACTTGGACCTAGCCGCGAGATACCGCAAACCACTTCCGGCAAGATCACACACATCATGCCCCGACCTCGGTCTCGGACTGTGGAGCGCGCCCAAACGCAGTCAACCAGGACAACCTGACAGCTGATCCGATCAGTCGATGACATGGCTCCAACCGACCGTCGTGCCTGTTATGATCGTGCGACGCGCGGCGGTTGTCGACGGCATTTCATTTTCCGAGCATTCTCCCGCTGACACAATCCCTTTACCCGCGCCGTGTACGGCCACGCAAGGAAGATGCAGAGGGTGCATGCACGTGGATTCGATAAGGATAACGCGTGATCCGCAGGCCTCGTATCATCCCGTCATCGTCTCGGTGGGTGGGGGTGGGGGGGGTTGGGGGCCGGGCGGAACGTCAAGTCCGGTGGGGAGAGGACGGAGCGTGGACTCTGACGCGACTTGGCAGCGGAGCATAGCGCGGACGCAGATGTTTGCAATGGGGAGTCGGACTCGGACGCGGATGTTTCCAGTGGGGAGTTGGATCCATGTTCAAGGCGACAGTAGATGGGAGCCGGCAACTGTAGGCAACTGTAGGTGCGGAAGCCAAAACACAATTCAACTACGAGCATCGGCTGTAGAGGGCCGTGGGCCTGGCACGGCGACGACACCATGCGGCAAGTAAGCGCGCATGCGCCAGTGCTGCACTGGGTGCCCGAAGAAAACGCGCTGCGCATCAGCGTCTCGTAACGGCATCGTCAAGCAGATGCGTTGGTGGTTCCGAGTCGGGGCCAAGTCCGCAGTTGTCGACCAGTAGGGGATCATCAGTCTCACACGCGGTCTCACATGCAGTAAGCGCACCGCTGTCCGCCGGGTGTATCTGTGCATATGAGTTGATCTCCACATTGCTGTCGGGTCTAGAAGTGCGCTCAGATTTTGGAGTTGATATCCACATCACGGTCTGGTGGTATGCTCAGAGCTTGGCCTTGGTTCCGGCAGGCATCATGAGCTCGTCTGGGTGTCAGCCACGCCATCAGCAGACTCACAGTTGGTGGCGTAGGCCGTGGGCCCGACGTTGGGCATACGGAGGGCGCTAATGTCGACCATGGAGGGGTTGACGTGCTGGAGCGTCGGCGCACCCAGGAGACGCATGTTCATCTCAAACTCGTCCTTGAGAATCTGGAGGGCACGCGACACGCCTTCCGTGCCATACCCGCTCATCGCGTAGATCATCGGACGTCCAATACCGACAGCAGTAGCACCGAGCGCGACGGCCTTGAGGACGTCCGTCGCGCGGCGCACGCCGCCGTCGATGAGGATCTCGAAGCGTGTCCCGTCCGCCTTGAACAGCAGGCCGCGGTGGTGGAGCTGCTGCACGACCTCAGGAAGAATCGTGATTGCCGCAGGCGCAAAGTCGAGCTGGCGACCACCGTGGTTAGACAACACGACACCGTCGACACCCGCTTCGGCTGCCATCACAGCATCCTCCCAGGACTGCACTCCCTTGAGGAGGATCTTCATGTCGCCCGCTGCCTCGCGCAGCTCAGGGATGTCGGCCCAGCACAGTCCGGGGTCGATGAAGGACGAGATGGCGCGCGCGGCACCCGAGTCGCGCTGCACCTTGTCTTTGCCACTCGTCTGGTGCGCCGACGCATTGCCCTCGAACTTTGTGCGCATGTCCTGGCGTTAGCAAGAAGGCCGAACAAGGGACCAGTTGCGATCACCCCTGTGTCAATGCTCACCTTCTCACGACGGCCGAGCTGGGGCGCGTCAACGGTGATGAAGAGCGCCTTGACGCCGCGGTCCGCGGCGTGCTTGATTATTTTGCGGGTACGCGCCCGATCCGAGTTGACGTACAGCTGGAGGAACTGGACCTGGCCTGGAGCGGCGGCGTCCACCATCTCGTCAAACGAGCACGAAGCGAGCGTAGGGATCATCTGGATGACGTTGTGCTCGTGCGCAGCCTTGGTAAGACACACCTCGCCGTCGGGGTGGCCGAGCTTGCCAAGCGCCGTGGCGGTGATGTACACGGGCATTGACGAGTCGAATCCGAGGATCTTGGTCGCGTAGTCGACGTTCCCAACGTTGCGCAGCACGCGAGGACGGAACCACACACGCTGGTACGCGTTATAGTTCTCGCGCATCGTGATCTCGTCATCTGCACCAGACGAGTAGTAGTTCCATCCGCGGCGCGACATGCTCATGCGCGCAACGGCCTCAAAGTCGTGCAGCGACAGGATCTGGTCCAGCGACGGCTTGACATATGGTTCCGGTGCCGCCACCACCTGGTTGGCCGCGGTTGTAGCAGCTGGTGCAGGGGCGGCCTCGACAGCCTTGGGCTCCTCCTTGAGCGATCCCTTTTTGAGGGGCCCGAGCTGCTTCTCAGGCTCGAGGTTATCCTTGATTGCGTCGGGGGGGTGGATCGGGTCGTACTCCTCGGTCGCATCCTTGCCTGCGTAGCGGAGGATGATCTCAGCGCCGCCGGGGTGCTCCTGTCTGTCAGCTCGGTCGGGAGCGGCACGTACGTCTAGGAAGTCGGTGACATCGTAGACGTGGTCGTGGACGACAATCCACACGCCCTGGGATTAGTGCATCCTTCGGGGATGATTGCTCTCTCGTGTCCAGAAGCAAGGCGCTGGTCGGGTGCGCTGGAATGCCCCTCAGCGAATGAGGCGAGCGTCCATGTCGTCGCTGACTCACGTTCTCGCGGCTGTTGTGCTTGGCGACCTCTGCGCCGTCAACTTCCTTTGGTGCCATGATGTCCAAGTGAGTGTGAGTGGGGATTTGGGAAGAGTTAGACGAGTTGAGAGGTGGCGTTCGGAAGAAGGGGTGGAGACGGACCGGGCCGAGATGAGACCGCAGGGACGGTAAAGACCGGTCCAATTTGGCCGTGGGTAACCGTAAGCGGGAATTCAGCGGATATAAGCACGGTGGAGGTTTCACATAAACCAACCTCGAAGTCAAGTGAGCGGGTGGCGACGGCGGTCCCGTCAGATCCTCAGCATTACCTGCTCTCCGACATTGCACAGGATCATGAGCCTCACGAGCTCGACTCGGTTTGGCCCTAGAACCCACAGACAGTTCATGTCTACATCGTACACACGTTTCTTTACAGCTTCTATGACACAAGGACCGACGCCACAAAGCGCCACGCAAGATTAAGTCGCGGCTGCGACGTGCTGAGGTTAGCTCCAACATCCGAACACAGGCTACCCACAAGATCGTCGATGGTCGAATAGAGCAAGCCCTGGCCCATGAGCTGCTCGATCCCCACCATTACATCCTCGATGCTCGTTGCGCCACACAGGCGCGCGACGTGCCTGACATGCATGCCCTCACCGCTTGTGTCGGCTGACACAACCTCCATGATCTTCTTCTGCATTGGGGCCAGGTGACCGTAAACGTCACCACCGCCAGCCGCCGGCGCGGCGTAGCTGTCGGTGTTGGCATTATTGCCAGCTGGAGCGGCTCCTCCTTTGGCCTAATGTTAGCTCTGGAGAAGACCACACTCACGGCATTGGGGTTGCGGATCGAGAGGCTGACCTGCAGCGCCTTGAGGAAATGGTGATACACCTCGTTGTGGTCCTCGATGGGACGGACAGTCTGAGCCGAGACATGACGCTTACCACCGAACACTTTGATGGTGCCGATAACGCTCACGTACTTGTCCTGCTCAATGCCCTCGGTCTTACCCGACTCGTCATCTGAGCTGTCCAGCCACTGTCGCACGTCGATGTAGCCGTAGCCATCACCGATCTCGTACGAGAAGTTGGTTGCCGTCGAGGACATGTTGTGGACCGTGCCGACAAACTGGATCTGGATGTCAGCGGTCCCAGTGTGGCACATCAACTATGCCTTCAACAGGGAAGGTGTAAACGAGGGGGAAAGGTGAGCGAGGGGAGAAGGCTATAAACAAGGCAGCAGCCGTGTGTCGCTGGGTACATTGGCCAGTAGACAATCGGGGTTAGAGAGATTGGCTACTGGAGAGCCGCATTGCCACTGGAAGCCTTCTTTGGTGATCTCGTCAACTCACTGGCCCAACGTCCGTGCCGTCAATCTGGAAGTCAGACTCTGGCACTGGCTGATCCGCGTTGAGAATCTGCTGCACTGTGACAGGTCGGAGCGATTGGTTGTTACGCTGCTGTCAGCCTTGCCTTCCCATTACGCGTACCTTCCTCCCCTCACCGCCGGGGCTCTGCTGCGAGCCGCCATAAGGCGACCCGCCCTGCATGAAGCCGCCACCATCCCTGCCAGCGTAGTATGGGTTTTCGCCTAGTGTCAATCACCATTCGTGTTCGCGTCCGGACGTACTCATCGTGGTATTTTGTGCAAGTTGATAGTGCGAGGGGGAAGTCAACAAGCGTTATGAAAGCAAGACGCGTCGCGCGCCCCACTCACGTGACGGGAGGTTAGTCAACCCATTCTCTGCAACCCATTCTCTGCGAGCCTAGTTTTATGATAATTAGACAAATTAGGCTTGCAAGCTGAGTCATTTATTCTCGTGATATCGGATGTGGCCGGTGGTGCACAAGTCCCAAACGGATCAGGGCTCGCCATGCCTTGTTCCTTTTGAGCGGCCCTTGATTGCAGAAACGATTAGAAAACGACAAGCCGCTCATTAGGAAACATGTCTAAATCAATAGGCCCTACCACCAAACACTGACTGTTGCCGCTAGACGACTACCGCCAGCGGACTGGCCTTTGCCGCCTGTCGGGCCACCGGGGCGGCAAACAGTTAACTCAGTCTCCCTGCTCCCCATTCTCACACGTCCACACGTCGACTCATTCACTTCCATCGTCACCTACACCGTTTCTGGACAAGCATCCGCTTGTCGCTTTCCATCCACCTGCTTCAGTGCATCTGGTTCGTCGCTTGTTTGTCACCGTCGACCACAAGAGCCCGGTAGCGATTGTCCCGCTCGTGACCGTCGCTCTTGTCCGATCCGGCCACAGATTCACCGGCTTGCGCCGTGAACCCCATATACCTGCTCTACCTAGCCATCACTACCTTCCATCATGAAGGTACCCCCTGTGCGCCGCACGTCGTCAGACGCATCTAGCCACTACTCGCCCTACCCGCCGACGTCGTCGCTACCCTCATTTTCCCAACCCGGCGCCCCGCCCCGCTCAAACTCGACCCCCACCATTCCAGAATCGCCCCATCCCGCGTCTGAGCAGCCGACGTACAAAGTCGCCCGTGCCATTTCGTCATGTACGCGCTGTCGGTCGCGCAAGCAGAAATGCGATGGCAAGCTCCCGGCATGCTCCGCGTGTGAGCGTGCCAAGGTAGAGTGCATCGGCTTTGACGCAATCTCGAAGACCAACGTCTCCCGCAAGTGAGTAGTTCCAGTGCTCTTGTCGCTGACTGTCCAGCTACCTCCACCAGTTAGAGCAAGAGGTCGCTTCACTGCGTGCCCAGGTGTCATCGTTACAGTCTGGAGGCGGCAGTGCTGACCTCATCGGGCGCACGAAGCGCGACGTTGGTGTCAGTTCTTCTCTTGCTGTGAGCTCGCTTGGCGGCTCAGCAGGCCTGGCTATCGACCCAACGCTGCAGGGCCCAGAGGGCGATCCCCCAATGCGCTCTCCGTGGGACTCGCCTTCGGGAATACCCAGCCGCAGAACCGATTACCATCTTCCCCCCACGCCACTCAACGCCAGCGACTCTCCGCGGTCGCCTGTGGTCGGCAGCAGCAGCAGCCGACGATCAGTGTCACGGGAGCGGAACCAGAACCCAATAACCTCTGGATCTGCAGCAGCGACCTCGCTGACGCGCATGGTGCAGGATGCCGCGCTGCGTACTGGTCATGCCGTGTCAGGCTCTGGGGGCGCGACCCTGTTCAACTCATCCAACGGCCGCGTGGGCGAGTCGCCGAGCGACAGCAAGGACTCACCAATGGCCCACAACGATCACGACCGTGAGGGTGACTATCGCATGTCTCCGGAACGCGTCGTCACGCCGAGATCGGCTGCGATGCCAGGGCCGAGCGGAGGCGCAGGGTCCGTTTCGTCGTCCTCGGGCAGGCGGACGCGCCGTGCCTTCGTCGTGCCCCCTCTGCCACCCCAGCCGGCGGTCGAACGCCTCGTGGCGGCGTACGTCGATTTCGTCGGCGTCACTGCGCCAATCATCCATATCCCGACTCTGGGCAAGCAGTTACAGCGCATGCGCGAGGGTGTTGACGTCGACGAGAGCGACGTCTTTGTGGTTATGATGGTGCTCGCGCTGAGCTCAATGGCGAGCTCGCGCTTTGTTAACCCACCGGACGAGTTGCGCGCGTGTTCAGAAGCGTTCCACAACGAGGCGCTGAATCACCTCGACTCGGTGTTTGAGTCTCAGAACTACATCAGTCTGCAAGCAATCTTGCTTCTTGTGTGGTACTCGTTACTGAACCCCGACAAGGGCTCGATATGGTTCCTCGTCGGCCTCGCTACTCGTACCTGCGTTGACCTCGGTTTCCACAACGAGAACAACTCGCAGACCGAGAAGATTGACAACCTGGAGCTCGACATGCGCCGCCGCCTCTTCTGGATAACGTACAAGATGGATCGGCTGCTCTCGCAATCGCTCGGCCGCCCACCTAGCATCCCGGATGGGTTCATCTGTGTAGCCATGCCAGCAGTCCAGCACGACGTCGACATCAAGCCCGGCCAGTTTGGCGCGTACACTGGCGAGCCTTGTGCCTACAAGGCTGTGTTCGTGCACACGGTCAAGCTCCGCCAGCTGCAGTCGGAGATCTTGAACAACACATATGGCGTCAACAATCAGGCGCCGCCCAAGGAGGAATGGTTTGACGACATGTTTGAGCGACTCAAGGCATGGCTTTCCGGTGCGCCTGAGCCGCGTGGCACCGTCTCAACCGAGGGGTACGCCATCTCGTTCCACAACTCGTGCCTCCTGCTCTTCCGTCCGTCGCGCGGCAACCCCAAGCCGAGTCGCAGCGCGCTGGGCACTGTCCTAGCCAGCTCGAGCTACATCATCCGCATATACCGTCGGATGCAGATCAACAATCGCATAAG
The DNA here is from genome assembly GCA_030805415.1 of Cutaneotrichosporon spelunceum. Classification (NCBI taxonomy): domain Eukaryota; kingdom Fungi; phylum Basidiomycota; class Tremellomycetes; order Trichosporonales; family Trichosporonaceae; genus Cutaneotrichosporon; species Cutaneotrichosporon spelunceum. Next base: position 1,499,980 of record BTCM01000001.1, read on the forward strand.
CTGGCTGTGGATGACAAGCCATTTCTCGTTCATGGCGGGCCTCTCGTACCTGTACGCGTTCTACAACCTGTACAGTCTGGGGGATGGGCGTGTCCCGTCTCTAGACGAGGCTATGATTGACATTGACTCGTGCCTCGCCGTGCTCGAATATCTTGCTCGTGAGTCACTTGAGCTCTCGCCTGAGGGAGACTGCATGCCGTTGAACGACGGATTGCTTACAGCAGCACGGGTTCCATCAGCTCAAGCGTGTCACGACACGATGAAGAGCGTATCGCAGGCCATTATCGAGCAGCTCTCCAAGATGTCGCCTCCGCGCAAGGATGGGCTCCCTCAGGCGCGCTCGCCAGGAGGTCGCTTCCGGGCTGCGGCACTCAGCTCAGCGCGTGACGACCCGCTACCGAACGATGCAACATTCCCTGCGCCCCTCCCGCCCACGACACTCCCGTACGAGCTCACGCTTCTCGAGCACCTGTTCCTTAACCCTCTCACGTCGCATCATAAGGCCTCGGGATACACAAACGGGGCCAAGGCCGCTGCCGCCGCCGCACAGGTGCGGAAGGCCTGCAGCAAGGTGGGCGTGCGCAGCAACACGGCGACGACCACGAGAGCGGAAGGGAGCATCCCGTCGAGCCTACCGCCGAGCGCATTCCACTCATTTGGGCCGTACGGCATGGCCGCGCAAGTTTCTGGCGGCAACCAGAGCACGCCGTCGCTCGCCAGCGTGGCCGGGACGTGGCTTGGCAGCAGCTCGGGGCAGACGGCGCCGAACGCGGCCGTTCCCGGCGCGCTGTCGGGTGTTCCGGAAGCAATCAGCCCCGAGCTGGCCCTCTCCGGCGTGACAGGCAGTGACACGAACGGGGCGGGGGCGACGGACACGAGTGGCGTCGACCCTGCCTCGAGCTTTGACATCTTTTCGTTCCTCATGGACGAGGAGGGCGGTTTGAACGGCCTCAACACGGGATGGAACGCGCTGGACGTGCCTGCCGACTTTCCGTTATGGAGCTAGGCGCAAGGACGAGCGCGGTGCGTAAAGAAGATGGCACCCCGGTGTGGCCGTGGCGCTGGTGCGAGTGCGCGAGGGTGCCAGTCCAAGGAGCCAAGGAAGAGCCTACCTGCAGCCAAGCTGCGTAATCAAAACCCAGTAGAAGACACTGGTCTTGGGATAGTGTATGCGTATGGACATGTTGCCCCGACCCGAGGCGGGCACAGACCGACGTGACTAGTGACCAAGTGACGAACATGGCCAACAGGCTGTGCACAGACCGTCTGCTGATATACTGAGCCATGGGCCATCTTGGTCTTTTGCAGCGCTCGAGCGTACTTTTCCGGTCCATCATTCCACTCGTTTTCTCACTCTCCTCACCCCACAATGGCAGCAGTAGTAACGGTGACGATGGCGCCAACTCCATCCACGTTCAACAGCATCACCACAGCAACCATAACGAGCTGGATGACAGTGGCAGCCGTGACAGCGAGCGCGGCCTGCGACAAATCTGGGTGTGAGACGGACAAGGGCAAGGTGGCCGGCATCGCGGTCGGGTGCGTCCTCGGCGTGCTTTTCATGGCTGGCGCGCTCGCGCTCTGGCTCCGAAGGCGCGGCAAGCAAGACACACTGGCCGAGGTGCGCGAAGTCGCGCCGTCCGAGGACGTCGTCGCGCATGTACATGTACGTCTCGTCTCTCCCTCACCGCTCACTTCTCACCGCTCCCTGCTGACCCGGAACGAATCATGCTCACACCAGCCACCAACGCCCGTTGAGACGCGCGCGCCGTACCGGGTCCCCATTGTGGTTGGGCGCGAGGGCTGCTACACTCCGGTGCAATACGAGGGCGAGGAGACTTACGTCTACCAGCCTCCGTCGAACAGTAGCAAGGGCAGTCTTGCGGACGGGCTCGAGCACGCTCGTCCCCGATAACCTTCTTTTCCGACTCTCTAAGAGTCTATGCATTGTCTATCATATCCACCATTCCAGACCAAGAGCATGGCGACGAGCACCTCTACCAACTGAGGTCGAGTCCCATCTGCCAGAACGCGCGCTCGAGGCGGGTGCACTCTGCAAAGATGTGAGTGAGGCGGGCGACCTTGGCCGCACTGGGCTGCTCGAGCGCGACGCGCTCCTCGAGCGTTGCGATGCCGCGGCGCACGGCGCCGATAAAATCGGCACCGGCATAGTCGTCCATCCACCGCTTGTAGGGATTGCCATCCCCGACGGCCTCGCCTGCGGCCACGCGCTCCTTGAGCCACAGCCCGACCTCGCCGTACCCGATCAAGCAGGAGAGGACGGCGACGAGCACGTCGAGCACATCGCCCGAGTTGGCCGTGTCGAGGACGTAGCGCGCGTACGCGGACGCAGCGGCCGACTCTGGGAGTGCGGCGAGCGCGGCGCGCGTGATGCCAAACGACTCGCAAAACTGGTGTCAGTGCGGTCTTGATGGGACCTACCTCAATATGCATCTCGCTCTCGCGCGCAATGTGCAGCGCAATGTCTGAGAGGGCGGCGATCGTCGCCATGTCCTCGACGCGCGAGGCGCCGGCCGCGTGCGCACGCGCATAGTGTCTCAGGTAATGGTAGTCCTGGGTGATGTAGTGGACAAAGGCTTCGCGCGGGAGCGTACCGTTGCCGAGCGCGATGACGAACGGGTGCTTGATGTACGCGTCCCAGTCGGGCGCGTTGGCGATGAGGTGCGACGTGAACGGCGCCGGGTTGTGCGTCGTCGGCCTGTCGTCAGTAGGTTGTACCAAGTCCAGCAGGAGAAATGGGGACTCACGCAGCAATCACGCGCGGCGCGACATTGTGGCCATGGTTGACCGGTCCGTTCCCGCAGCCCATCTTGGGCGCAGTCGCAACCGCGGTCTGGGTATACGAGATGGCGCGGCGGACCGCGTCGTGTGAAATGCGCTTGCGCCCCGTTGCCTTCTTAAACCCATTCGACTTGTCTGCCTTGGTTCCATTCGGCTGGCGCGCCTCGAGGGCATAGCATGACGCAAGGGCGGCGGAAAGGGTGCAACCTGTGCCGTGAGTCGACGACGTGTCGACACACGGCCCGACGATGAGCGTCATCCCGTCCTCATCGACCAGCAGGTCGACCACGACGTCCTCGCTCTGGGGCGGGAGATTGATGGTGCTGCGGTAGTCTTCGATGACCGCGATCGGCCTGGGAGCGAGCCAGACAACGGGCACGTCCTCCTTGGCAATAAACTCGTCCACAGCGGAGCGGGTGAGGGGCAGGTGGCCGCCCTTGAGCAGAAGCGCGGGCCCATTAAGGACGGGATACAGCTCGCGGCCGAGGGCGACAACGTCCGCCAAGCAGTTTGGGGACGGGTTCGAGCCAAGGAGCACACCCGCCTCGGGGATATTGGGCGTAGCGAGGTCCACGAGAGGTAGGAGGTCGGACGTCAGCGCGTCGCGCGCCGAATGGGCCAGCAGCTCGTGGCCCGAGGTGCTGATCATGACTGGATCCAGGACGAGGAACGGGCGCGAGGGAAGCGTGGAGAGATAGGACCCGAGCGCAGAGATGGTCGCTGGACCGGCGAGCATGCCGAGCTTGACTGCGGTCGGGACCAGGTCGTCCGCGAAGACCGACTTGAGCTGCTCAACCACAAATTCGGGCGGCACGACGTGCACGCCCTGCACACCGAGCGTGTTCTGAGCTGTGAGGGCTGTGATTACGCTGCTGCCATAGCAGCCGAAGACGGACGCAGTTTTCAGATCCGCCTGGATGCCCGCGCCCCCGCCCGAGTCTGATCCTGGGGTTAGCGGTGGACTGGGGGTTGGGGGACGGGTAGGAAGGGGGGAGAGCAGCAGGACTGCCCTCGAGCCCTCTAGTCCGACCAGGGATGAGACGTACCGGCAATAGTGAGAACATGCGGGGGGACAACTGGGTCGAGCTTCATGGTGAGCGAGGTTGAATGCACAGAAGGGGACAGAGCGATACGAAGCACAAGAGATATAACGAAGGATGCGGCGCCGAGTCAGTCGGTGATTTTGACCGGAGCCCCGGCCGGATCTGTTGATCCGATCGAGACCAGCCCGGAGAGTAGAAGTGACACAATGACACAATTCACCGCTGGACACGTTCACCATCCCTCATTCGCTCACTCACTCACACACACAAGATGTCCGCTGAGAACAAGGATGGTGAGTCATAGATGGGTGCATGGACCGGTGGGTGGTCGATGGGGATGGGTGGATGGGGATGGGTGGAGGAAACAATGTTTGTGCACACGCACAAAAGGTGACTCACAATCCCGAGACGCGTTGGGTGCGTCCCCCAATTCCGATCCACTCTGAAGAGATCTCTGTAGCTCTTACACTGCGCCTGCAGAACTGTGGCGTCTGCGATACAATTCCACCTGGGATGGCTACGTCAGCGAACATGGGACGCATGTTTGGCCCCGACGTGGCGCGGAACATTGTCGCCGCAGGGGGGTGATTCATCTCCTGGCACTGAGGCTGATACCAGCCGCCGCCGTCGATGAGGCCGAGGCCAAGGTCGCCGACCCGGAAGAGACTGTGAACGCACAGGCGGATGTGAGTTGCCTGAGCGGAGTGTAGCGGTGCTGATACTTTCGCTCCCCGATCTCCCACATCTCCGTCCCGCCCTCATTCCCTCTCCTCTGCTCCCCTCCCTCAATCTCCATCTCCCTGTACCCAATCCATCTGGTATCTCTCTAGGCTACTGAGAACGGCGCCGCGCCTTCTGACGGCAACGAGAGCGACGTTGAGGCCGAGGACGACGGGTTTGACGACGACTTTGACGACGACGGGTTTGAGGAGGATGAAGATGATGATGAGTCGGAGGAGGAGTATGAGGACGATGAGGACCCGAATGCCGAGGGCCGTCGGATGCTTGCGGAGCTTGTTGAAGTGAGTAACATGACCTAGGGGTCGTCAGAATTCGAGCCCAGCCAGCCTTCGCCAAAGAGAGTCGCCGCTCATGCCAGGATGGAGACGTCGAGACGGACGAGGAGGATGAAGCGTTCGATGGGAACGTTGTGGTTGGCAAAAAGCGCAAAGTCGGTGAGACGGATGGTGACCTCGCCGGTGATGGGAACCGTCCTCCCACGAAGCGACTCGAGACTGAGGACGATGCCGAGGAGTAGTGTTGTAGCTATTGGATGTATCGGAACTTGTGACTAGTGTGGTGATAGCGTGCAAAGGAGGTAAGCTTTCATCACTTTGACGCTGTTAGTCGCCACCGTCGTCTGATCAAAAACCGCACTGTATTAAAACGTCCATACTCGGTATACGGTGTAGATGTTTAGAGACCGGGCACAGGGGTGGCTCACACGCGCATGGAAACGCACTACTCCTCCTCCTCCTCGACGACGACATTAATGTCGACCTTGGGCTCATCGTGGCTGTCGTTGGGGTGTTCGTCGTAGTGCCGATCAATGTGCTTGTCGTGGCTGTCATGGTGCTTGTCGTCGTGCTCAGGATCGTCGTCGTCTTCGGCCGCATCCAGGATGTCGTCCTCCTGCTTCGAGGGCGCCGTCTTCTCAATGTTAGCGGACGCCAGCGAGACCCGCGCAGAGCGGCGCAAGTCCTCAGGATTCGTGTGGCGAAGGGCGCGGCGCAGGCGACGGCGCGCAACCATGACTGGCACAGACGACTTCTGCACTAGGTAGTGCGACGTAGAGCCGAGCAGGATGCTGCTGTTAGCAAACGCCGCGAAAACAAAAGCTCACCCCTTGAGCTGGCCCAGACCGCGCGAGCCGACAATCACCAGTGTCGGCTCGAGGAAGTCGATGACGTCAAGCAGCATGTGCCGCGCATTCTGAGCGTGTATTGCCTGACACGTCACGGTAACGTTGAGGCGCGTGCGCTCCAGCAGACCCGTAACCTGGCGCACCAGGAGGAGCGCGGTCGTCTGGCGCTCCTTTTGCACCTTCATCTTGTGCTGCGAGTCCTTCTGGCTCCAGTTCTTAGGGTCGACCTTGTCCTCGTTCTCGTTGACCGAGATGAGGAAGACCTCGTCGCCGTCGCGCGCAACCGTACCTATAGCCCACTCGACAGCGTACCGGCTCTCCTCAGACAAGTCGCTCAGGACAACGTAGCGCCGCATGCGCTTGCCGCTGTCCTCGAGCGCGGCGTCCGGGTCACCCTGAGTGATTTGGATTGTACACCTGTCGCGCGTAAACATCGGGCGTGAAGTGGCAAGTTCGAGGCCGGTGCGCGCGGATCTGTGGACCTTGTCGGCAGGCTTGGCGAACAGAGGTTCGTGAGGCACGACGACGTTGGGCCCTTCTCCCAGCAGGTCCTGCTCGACATCCTCACCATAGACGTCAAAGTTGTCCCGCTTGGTTTCGGGGTCGATAGAATCGTCGCAGGACGGGTCGGCGTAGAACGCATTCGCAGTAGTGTTCTTTTCCGTCTCCTCGTCGAAGAACGTCTCGGGGTTCCACAAGTCGTCCTCATCGTCCGCGTGGTGGTGGTCGTCGTCATCCTCATCATCATCATCGCCGTGGTCATGCGACACAACGATCTTCTCAACAGGCTTCTCAGCGATCTTCACACCAGATTCGCTGTCCGCCTCCTCACCGCCACTCGAGTCTGGCGAGTCGTAATCAGACGAGCGGGGCCGGTAACCTCCTCGTCCGCGGTCATTAACCAGGCCATCAACGTCCGAGTCTGCGGCAAGCGAGTCCTTGCGAAGTGCGACAATGTCAGGACTAGGTGAGCGCTCCTGGCGCTCTTCACGCGCCTTGCGTACACGAAAGAATGGACTAGGCGAGCGCGACCTCGGCTGGCTCTTCGAGAACCGACTGCCGATCGGCTTGGATGGCACCAAGAGCGACTTGTTCGGCTTGGCAGCAGTGGTAGCAGCAGGAGTAGATGAGGACTGGACAGAAGTCGAAGGAGTTGCCTGTTGTGGGTTCGCTATGCCTGCTGCACGAAGGCCCAGAGTTGCAATAGCACCAGCTGCCGGCCTGGCTTGGGTAGGAGTCGCGTTACCTGACGCCGGCACAGAACTGGACGACGTGCGTCCGCGTCCGAGAGCTGCGAGGATCAAGTCGTCCGACTGTTGTTCGAGCGTGCGTGGATTGGGAGCAGGGGGAGAGGGATTTGAAGCAGAGTCAGGCGGGGCCGGGTGAATGGTAGAAGAATTGAGCGTCAGTTTGGAGATCTGGGGGTATGATGACGGCGAAGCGGTCTTGCCGTCCACAGCTTCACCATCACTTGAAGCATGTGGCGTGAGATCGACAGACATGCGCCTGCGGAAACGTTGCCACAGACCTGATGGGTCGACTTGTGGGAGTGGAGCTGGATCGCCATCCAGCGTTGCGCTTGCCTTGTCCATACCCAGTGAATCTTGGCTTACCTGACGTCAGCGGGGGACAACAGGTGCCGGTCGACATACCTCATCCTTACCGGCCCTTCCCGAGAACACTTGGAGGCGGGTAAAATAGTCAGAGAGGACAAAAGGTGAGGATGAGGAGCGGTACAGTGGAGGCATCGCCGGGAGGACAAGGTGCACAAGGCGTATGGGAAAGATTGCGAAATGATCGTGAGCGATGTTTGAAGTGTGAGGAGGTTGGGCGAGTTTTGCAGGTCGCAGATGACAACGAGGCGTGTAAGCACGAGAAACAAGGCGCTGCGTGGATGGAGAGAATGCAACGAGAAGCGGAGCAAGGTGAGAGTCTGTCACGGCGCGCTCGTTTCACGTCACGACGGTCTCGACTGCTCACCGCGACTCGACCAGCGGACGAGGCGGATGGTGCTGTGGATGTCTCGCTCAAAGAGGCAAGTGCCCGCGACCGAGATCTCTGATGGGGGCCACACAGAGCTGGAGTATAACGCGGCGAATGGACATGGATGGACACTTACCGTATTCCGCGGCCTGCTCGACGTTGTTGTTTGTCCGCTGCGAGTCAGAGCAAGTTCTGAAGCGAGGAAACTGCATGGTCGTCGAGGAGGGGATGAGGTGTGCTGAGTGGGAGAGGGAAATGAGAAGGGAGTGATGGCAGAGGCAAGTGTGTGTCTGTGGGCTGTCGTGAAGCGTGAAGAGACGTCTTGTCAAAGTGACGAGCGTACATGACATTTGCTCACGCACAAAGCAGAGCAAGACGAGAGCGGTGCTGAGCACGTCCACCACCTCGACCGGCCCACCGGAGAGAGATCCAACTCGGGGACAATCATCCTCCTTGATGCCTCAATGCCCATCCTCAATTCCAGATGCCGGGTCACCAGGCTCATCAGGCTTGGTGCACGGGTCGGCGAGGATCGCGAGACGAGGGCGACAAAGAGGCAAGGAGGTGCCGGCCGCATGACGCACCGAAAGGGCAAAGCGGGCGGTGCGGTCGGTGATGCCGAGGTCGCGCAGTTTCTGCACGAGCTCATCGTTTGATGACATTGCGGTGAGATAGCGTATTTGTGTGTGTGTGTGAGGTGGATGGATGAATGAGTAATGTACAGAAGAGTGGCGCAGTCGTTCCGGCTTGAACGAGTCTATCTAGTTAGGTACGCCAACGTACGTAACGTCCCTCGGTTGGACAACCAAGTCGAGATGGCGGGACCGGGGAGCGTTCTGAGACGGTGGTGGTGACGCTGGGCTGGGGCGTCCCTCTGCCACGTGCTATTTATTACCGGAACCGGGATCTCATTGTTTGGTATTACGTCCAAGTCCACCAATCCAATTGCGTTTCACTACCTTCCCCCCCCCCCCAGTCGCCCAGCCCACCACGATCCAACGTCTCGTCAGCTTCAAGAAAATAAATAAATTTCCACAGACAATGCACAAGTCGTCCGGCTGCGTGTGTATGATGATGCGTACTATGTGCGGCTGTGACTGCTTGTATGAATAAGAAAATAATGCGTATGTATCCAAAGAACCTTGGTGACAGTAACCAGCAATCACGGCCCACCTCGTCTCGCCAATCTCTTCCCACTCCTTTCCACCTTCTTCCACCTTCTACCTTGACAGCCACCAGCATCAAACTCAAGTGGCCGGAGAATTAGCTGCCTTCTCTCCGCCCTCAGTTACCTCGGTCGCTTCGTGTGTCGCGTCCGGGACATCTTCCCTGGCGGGATTGCCCTCCGTTTCTAACTTGTCCCATTCGTTGATCAGAAGCTGTCCAACGTCTATCACATTAGCATTCGCAACCAAGAATTGCGACTCGAGGTTGACTCACTCGGCTCAACTTCCGTGCCATCACGAGACACCTTGACCTCGCGGTCACCATTCCAGGGGTTCCGCAGATGGCGCGTGCGGAAGAAGCTGAGGGGCGCGACCTTGACCCACTCGAGTTGGAACGGCGGAGCGAGGCCATCCGTACCGCCCTCATCGGGCTTGACAGGATCCGTAGTCTCCTGACGGACGACCTGGGCTAGCACCGACTCACGTCGAATCACCGGCCCGCCACCGACTGGGATCTGAAGCGACGACGATTGCCCAACGCGACCGAGTCTCGAAAGGCGACTGGACTCGCGTCTGCCGCGGAGGAGGTTGGGATCGAGGGTGTTAACACTGGCCCGCCTAAGTGCCTCCTCAAACATCTCTGGCGACTCGGACCGGAACATGCCCTCGGCGTCGTCTTCGGGGGGATCCGACACCTCAAGGCGTGTAAATGGCGAAAGAAGCTCATCCTCCTCTTCGATCGGGCCAGGCGACGCTGCGCGCTGACCCGGGTGGAGGAACGCAGTCGACTTGCGGCGGTAATACGGATCCGTGGCAGAGCGCGGGACAGGAGATCGAGTACGTCCGCCCTCTTCGCGGATAACCGGAGTCGGCGTGGACTGCTGCGGCCGCACCCCTCGTTGCTCTTCGTGGCCATGGCTGAGCGGCGCGAGCGAGCTAATGGAACCGAATGAGGGCCGTACAACCGCAGTGCGAATACGGAGGCTGGGTGCTGTCATCTTGGCGTAACCAAAAAACTCCCCAGAGCGGTTTGCCCCAAAGATGAGATAGACGTCTGGAGAAGTTCGGAACGCCTGATCTGTGGGATGTGTCAGTTGATGCCGGCCAGTACATCTCGTGGATTCGACTTACCCAGAATGGGCTGGTTGTGCCGCTGCGTCTTCCATTGGCGGGTCTTGACAGCCTCTTCCAAATCGGTCTGACTGTCAGCTTGCTCACACAGACACGGCTTACAATCGTCAAGCTCTTCAGGATAAAAAAGCGCTTGGGGAAGTGGTGGACCAGGAAGCTCGAGTTTGTGCTCGCCAAGCTCGCAGAGCTCTGGTGGTTTGACGATGAGGACTGGCTGTGGGAATGGTCTGGAAGCTCCAAGTTTTGAGCCTTTGGAGACAACTTGTTGTTGGCCTGCTTTTGCTGTTCGACCCATGCGCGGTGCATTCCCACGCCACGCTGCGCACCAACACCGGCGCGCAAGTCATCATCCTTGTGACGCACACGGCAAACCATGCGGGGGCATCGAGGGTCCCAAGGGCGGAGCGATAAGCCGTGGAAAAATGGCACTGCACGAGCGAGATCGGCCTGAGAGGAAAAGTTGACAAAAGCACATGACGACCTGGAGATCAAGAATATCGACGAGGGTCCACGCCAAGGCTCGGATGGGTTACTCATTGCGGATGGAGGGGTCGTTGTGTTGAAGAAACGCCACAACTCCTCGTGCGAGACGTTGCTAGGACTGTCAGGTCAGCACATGCTTTCGTACATTACCATGTGCTACTCACACATTGCCAACCCACATGACCCACTCGCTCCTACGAGCGGGGGGCTGAGGGTGATACTCCTTGCGCTCACGTTCGCGCTCGTTCTGGTGGGGCTGGGTAGACTTTGGCGACTTGAGACCTTGCTCGCCTGGTACACTCAAAGGCGCGAGGTGTTCTCTACCCTGTGAAGCGCTGACTGCAGCAGCAGCAGCTGCTGCTGTCGCCGTTGGGGCTGGAGCTGGAACAGCTGCAACCCACGCGCCAGTTTGCGATGAGACGTATGGTGGGCGGGCTGGGGACGGGCGAGCTTGTGTTTGAGGAGACCACGCCTCGGTGACGGGAGTCATGTTCTCCATCCGCTCCGTCGAGGCAGCGTACGGCGTGTAGAACTGGTAATGTGACGACATGACAGAGGAGGGGGACCAGGCCGAGGCGGGACCGGGCGCAGCATGGGGCAGGAAGATGGATCGAGTGCGACCCATCTCATCCGTCATCCCAGCAGCACCAGCATGCTGTGTGCCGATTTGTGGGGCCATTCCTGCATACGATCCAAAGAACGCGGTCTGCGGAGGCATTGGTGACCCAGTCCAAACGCCTTGTGGGACGGGCGGGGTCGTGGCCGCGTGGTGAAACTGCGGCGGGACCGGTGGTTGTGATGGATAGCCCGCGCCAGGTGACGTCCGAGAAGGAATGCCGGGATAAGCGTGTGTAGGGTCCACGGCGTAATCGGCTGCTGCTATTGATGGGTCATAGTAGATCTGAGGAGCGTAGACTGGTCGAAGCGTTCCGTACGCCTGATCGGCGTATCTGAGCTGCTGCTCTGGTTGTGGAATCGAAGCCCCAGTGGGCATGGGAGGTGGGTGCGGCCCCAGGTAATGAGCAGAGTCTGAAGGCATCGGGTAGACGTGAGCCTGGGGGTGGGGCCCGGCATGAGGGGGCCCCTGGGGACGTAGACCATGCCGGGGTGGAACGTGACCTGGATGATGAGGATGGGGTGGTGGATGGTGGTGATGATGGTGGTGATGAGGACCAGGGTGATGGTGAGCGGATGATGCTGTATCGGGGTTGGTGTCTAGGGGGTCCATCGCTACGGCCTGTGCCGCCGCCCGGGTTGAATGATGAGAATGATGCGATTGGTGTTGAGACTTGGTGGTGGATGATTGTGAGGAAGGATCATAATGTTGGAGAGCCCCAGAAGACGACGGGGTGATGGCCGTGGCATGCGAGCGTGTGGAACAAGCTGCAAGGTTTAGTCGTCAAGCCATGTTCCGGGGCGCCTTTTGGCTGCCCCCTGGTCGCCAGCGGCCCAGCGAATGGTTGCTTGTTGGGGGACAAAGCTCGCTGGGCCATGCGTGCCAGTCGCCAAACTCACCGTTTGTTGGCCTTGCTTGGTCGCCAGCATCTGGGGACACAATGTTGATCTCGAGCTCGGATGCTGTAGGCTGTGCTGATGGCCCAGACTTGCCTTGTTCACCTGAACCAAGGTCGCCGTCCACGGCTGTTGAACCCTTATTGCTCACGACCTTGGAGTCGGATGCGCGACGCTGTTGCTGGGACGAGTCCCAAGTCATACTTGCGCCAGAAGGCGACGACGACATGGTCCTTGTACTTTATCGTGACCAGCTGGGTAACTATTGCACCTGAGGAATGGAGAAAAAAAGGTTGGAGACCTCGTGACGGACGAGAATGGGCGAGGAATACGGCACTAGGAACCGCTCTCTTGACCCGAGTCTCCGTTTTCGATACCAAGAGTCCCGATTCGATCGCAATCCGAGCAAGCAAAGGCGGGGACAGCCAAGGCAACAGTGTAGCTGGACGGGGATTGGATCAAGATGAACCGGCCTGGAGAGTTGACAAAGGGGCAATCGGGTTGGGTGGTGGGTGAATGGATGGGGCCAAGTGATGGTGTGGTGGTGGAGGGCAAGGACTGGGAGGGATGTGTTCGGTCCCGGTGTCGGCGATCGGCAAATGATGGTGACTATTGCTCCTCGAATAGGTTCAGTCCACCGGCCGTGCGGTGAATTCAAGCTGGCTTCGATGACGAGGTGGAGGCAAACTAGTCAAGGATCAAGGCAAGGGGACAAAAGCAGGGAGGGAGAGGGAGAGAGGAAGAGGGGGAGAGTCGCGTAGCGTATGAAACCTCGTCCGTCCCTCGTTGGGTCTCGAATGGCAAGGGACGGGCTACACCAGCTGCCCTAGACGCGCAGTGTGTTTGGACGCCTCGGCGCAACACTGATGTGTCTCAGGTGGCCAACCCAGGTGTGGGGTTGAGACTTTTTTGAGGCCGAGGTGAAATGGATGGCGCAGGCAAAAGCCTCGATGGCGCCGATAGAAGACGCGGGAAGCGACCAGACACGAGTTGCTGCCTTTGAATCTAAAGGGGTATAAGGGTGTGGCTTGAGCCAAATCGAAAGGAAAGGGCACGTAGACAATCATGCTCCCGCCTTGAGGTACAGAGAGATTAGCCAGATTAGCCAGAGGAGGATGACGGCTAGATGACCAGTCGCATTCTCCATCAGCCCGACAGAGGCAGAGCGCAAGAGTGCAAGGTTTGAAATGCAAAGCGGAACAAGAGTCCTGAATAACGAAATTGACCAGGGTTCATATAGGGAGTGGTTCCAGCAACTTGAACGCGGTCAACAAGTCTGCACAATTGTCCCAACTCGCCATCTCGTTGTCTACACTGCAGTCAGCCAGGCTACCAGACAAGAGTTGCATGAATCCATCCCAGGGTACAAGTAGGTACCAGGGGGACTGCCAACTGCCCACACTGAACAGCCAAACTCGCCGCCCAACCCTGTAGCCAGCGGATAATCGTGGGAATGGAATCAAAGTACTTTGCTGCCCCCCTCCCGCCCTGCCTGGCCTCTCCTCTCACTTTGTGCGTGTGCGATCGCAAGTATCCACTCCTTACCATTGGCGCAACCAAAGGAGCGCTATTGATTGATCACATCATGACGCAGGTCCAGTTGGAAAATCATCAACCTGGGTCGAGCTTGAGAGTTGCCCCGTCCCTCACGCTCCGTTTCGGAGCATTTTTCAATTATCTGAACGCTTCAATCCAGCTTGCACCGTCTCTGCTCCTGTCCCTCCGTCCCAGCCCACATCCGCACCCCAACCGGAGCACAATCGCCCTGGCATCCCCCTGCCAAAAGGCCGGAGGCTGGCTAGAGGCTGGCCCGAGGACCCTTGTTGGAGTGAGGCATAGCCCACAGCCGCGACACTGACGTCTCACTTTGCCAACCCCTTCACATGCCTCGACCTGGAATCATCCAGCTACATTGTTCCAGTTACGACCTCCGCGACATGCCACTTTCTTCTGACCTCGGCCCGTGTCACCTGTTTTCTCTGCTCATCCTTTTTTCATCTCCCTCTCTCGCTGGACCAAGCGGAAAGTGTCCCCCAAACGTGACAGCGTTTTCCGCCCATGTCTCGGCACGTCTCCATGATACCACCTCGCAATGACGTAAACCATCCCGGCTACGGGCCGAACAAAGCTTGAGCTGTTTGACGTCAGGTCACTCGGATCCCCAGGACAATGCAAGCAGAGATGCCCGCCCAAAGGTGTCGGTAATCGCTCATTGTCATGTCAGAATTCCACATCTCCGCCACCACGACTGGAATCCCGTCGCCTGCGGCACAGATCTACCATCTGTCTCCAGTACCAACTATGAACACATACATGGGCAGGAACGGCACAGGGAACAATCTGCGACTGCGGCGACATCAACAGTAAATCAACTTGTAATCAGTGCCATCGATCACTTGTGCCTTCCAGATCGTTTCCGGTGCCTGCTGTTTGTCACCCCGATCACAATCTTGCATCGTCTGAAGCGGGAAGAGTTAGAACAAGCCGACTTGGCCGGTTAGAATGGTCACTTCGGTACGCCACCGGGAAGCTTGCGTCACCGAGCTGCCACACTCTGTACGGTATAGTGTGGCGTGCGCCACTCAGGCCGCCTTCGACTGGAGTGTTTTTCAGCAGACAACCCGTCCACGCATCCAGAAGAGGGCAATTGTGACATCCAGTCATTCTATGGTACACTAGACGGATCAACCATATCGGTGGCATTACACTACCTCTACTGTCCGGCCATATGTGTAGGGAGTACGCCGCTGGCCGGTCTCGGGAACGTATCGGGTGGCGCGGCATGTCACGCAGGTCTGCCTCGAGTCCGTGTTCTTGGATTCCATACAGGCAGGCATGGAACACGATCACCGCCCTGTGGAATACACGCCTCATTACCATTGTGATAACATGGCGCTCGATGTTGACTGGGATTGCAACCAGAGGTTAATGTTCCGCTCGTCTGTTCCAACCACACACTGGGTCCAGCAGCACTGGGTCCATGCTGGACCCTGAATTCTGACACATGACGCAGTACGTCCGGATCATGTCCAGGTTTTACAGTACTGTCTACAGCGACTGACAGGTTGACGGTTCGCGACCAGGATATTTCTGGATCGAGTGTTGTTAGCTGGCATTGTGGTGAAAGGTGACCGGTTCGCGGACGGTTATTCCTGGATTAAGCGCAGTAACTCCATAGCAGTGTTTTGACATTTGTTTGGCGGAGTGGTTGGACTTGGGGCTGGCAGGTTTATGTCTCCGCCTGACGACGAGGTGAACGACCGCAGCTGTGTCCATTTCAGGAACGCCGTACAGCTGCGACAGACGCTCATGCCAGTGGAGCGGAAGATCATGTGAACAGTGGTACATGAGGGGTAAATGCCAAAGTGTGCTGCGCACGCCAAACTCGCCTTTGCATGGTCTAACGAGGTGGGCTGGCTGTAGACACCGGACTGACAATATGGGGTGCCAAGGTACCCATGCCTGCTGTCAAGCCTTGTCCAAGCCACTGACCCACCTGTGATATCCCTTATTTTCTTTTGGTTACACCGAGGTGGCTGGGCTTGCGCGGACGTGTAGCAGAAAGAGCAAACTGGGGGCCAGGTAGGACAAAGGGATGCGATTCTTGTTGCTAAACTCCTCGCTCCCTGTTCTACTCCAGAGTTTAACTGTAGGAACCCGGATTAACCGAAGCGCTTGCCTTGTTACCATGGCTGTTACCGCGTCTCAGCGTCCACTTCGTCTGATCGCCCGGGAAGGACGCGTGATGGCAGTGCACAATAGAGAGCCTTGTCATGTCCGCCTCGATCAAAAGAAATGGCATGGTCCGAACAGAGAACGAGGAGAATTATAACAGAGAATTAAAAGGCGAAAGTAATCGTCAACATTCCATGACTACACTACTGCACAATGCACTCGCAGCGACTGAGCCGGTACGTACCGCAGCAATCCCTTTGAACGATATTGTCACGCCCACCTCTGTGTTGCTATGGAAGCTTACAGGCCTCTCCTGAGCCTTCCCTCGGCGTGAGCTTCGACGCGACTACCACCAGCCTACCAGCAGAAGGCATGTGTCGCCTCATTGTCCTCTACAGTCCATTTCACCGCATCGAGCAGTGCCAGGCGGAAGAGATCCTGGGTGCTGTAGAGTCGACGATGAAGCACACAGCGAGGAAAGCGCTACCAGAGATCGGCCTCAAGAATGCTACATTAAACGGGGGTGCTCTTGTTCGTGGCAGTTTGTTGCGCCTCTGTCCTCAGAGCCTCTTCACCGCATCGGGCAGTGCCACACGGAAGAAGCTTCGGGTGGTGTAGAGCCGATGTGAGCCCCAAAGCACACTGTGAGGACGGCGACAGCCAGGGATCGCCCAAGAATGGTACTTCAAACGGGGCGTCGCTCATATTCAAAGAGGCTTGTGAGCAGGCAAGTGGGGCATGCTGCTGGCTCGCCGTGCCAGAGGCGCGGTTAGACGGGGATGGAGGCTGGCGACGACAGCTCTCAGCAGCCACTTACGGGTATCGCCACTTCCAAAAAGCACCCAATGCAAGCCAAACACCGTGTAGGTTGATGCGGGTCTCCTTGGCAAGTCATAACGTATCACCGTTGAACGGCAGGTTGGTATTACGACTTCTTCCATAAGCCTCCGCTGCCTCTGGCCCCAACATAAAACCTCACCAAGGCTGGATATCGCCACGTCGTCACCTGCGTAATGGCGGAGAAATTATACTCATTGTGCGCCAACTTGGAACCAATACGACGACGTCGCTAACACCACTCTTTTCTGGGGAACACAGCTCTCCTGCGCCGCTCAGCCGCAGATCTCTATAACTAGGTTAGCAAGGGGAGGTAGACAAAGGATATCAGCGACAGATGGATCAGACACATCAGTGATCGAGCCCAGGAAAGGAAGCACGCGAGCACACGATACATCATCTCGAGCTGGTCTTCTTGATCAGCCGAGCCTTCTCGCCCTTGGGCATCTTGTGCTTGCGCTTCTCGCGGTTCTCCTCCTTGAGCGCCTTCTTACGTTCCTGCTGTCAGCTCATCCAGCTCCTAGCTCACCTTCTTGGACTCCTTGTCCTCGTGTCGGAACCCGCGTGACTTCTTCTCAAACTCGGCAGGTTCGACCTCGGCGTCCTCCTCGGGCTCCCAGTCGGCCCAGCGTACGCTTTTACCGGACCTCCCGTCGGCTGCACCCTCTGCTGGATCCAATTCTTCCGGCTCTGGCGTGACCTCGGCCTCCAGCGCGACCTCGGCCTCTTCCTCCTGACTTGGTACCGGAGCCTCGCTCGCTGCCTTGCCTTCATTAATGTCAAGTTTCGTGATACCCGCGTAGATGAGCGTGTCGCCCTTGCCGGCCTTGAGGATGTCAATGTCGCGCTCCGGATCGTAGACCTCGCCAAGAGAGCGGGGGATATACGACGAGAAGAAGACGGCGTCGTCAACCTCGGCCTTGGCCTTCACGTCGTCCGTATCCTCCTCTGCCTTCTCCTCCTCCGGCTCGCGGTCCAACCACTCGCGCAGAACGTCCAGCAGGCGGTCCTCGCCCGCGTCGCCCGCCTCCTCCTCCCGGCTGAGCCCCACGTTCTCGTCAACGATAAAACTCCATACGCGCCGCAAACCCAGTGTCCGAACTGCGCCTCCAGATCGCTTAAAGAAGAAGTCCTCGACGTTGCGGATGTCGCTGCGCAGAAAGTCGAACGCGTTCGGGTGGTTGTGCTCAACACTCTGTGACACGTCGATAATGTACAGGTGCGAGTCGTGGTAGAGGATATTGTACTCGCTCAAGTCGGCGTGTACCAGCTGGCAGTCGTGATACATGCGGCGCATGGCCACCAGGAGCTCACCATATAGTCGCGCGAGCTTCGAGTTGGAAATGTCCGCGTCCTTCAGGCGTGGCGAGGCAACGCCATCACGGCCCAAGAACTCCATCACCAAGACATTATCCCGCTGCTCGATGACTACTGGCGCGCGCACACCGCCAGCCACGAGGCGGCGGAGATTACGCAGCTCCTTCTCAGCCCACAGCGACACCATCTTGCGAGCATTCCGCGCACTCGAGTACCCGCCTGCGAAGCGCTGCTCCCCGACAATATACTTTTGCCGCGCACGGAAGTTGAGAATCGCCGTCCGGTAGATCTTGACCGCCACTGCGGGCGGGTACGGGTACGGCTCAGGTGGCGTGTCGGACCCCGGGAACGCGAGGTACACGTTCGCCTCCTTGCCCGTGCTAACGCATCCCTCAATGACACCAAAGTATCCCCGGTTCACGAGTCGGAGGAGCGTGTTGCGTGTCCGGTCATCGAGTACCTGCTCGTGTGTTGCACGGTCCGCCTTGTCCTTTTGATTTTGCCGTTCCGCCGCGCTCTTGGGGTTGTGGCCAACACCCCCAAACAGTGCTGGGTTCACGAGCTTCTTGCCTAGGCTCCCAGCCTTGGCCGGAGCGGCTTTCAAAGCTCCAGGTGCATGTGAGTTGCGAGCTGGGAGAGGTTGTGCCGAACCCCCAGCTGCTGTGTAGGCCTGTCGCACACGATTGTACTGCTTCGTAAAGTCTGGCGTCAGCTTATCCAACTCCTGAGACGCACCGCCATCAGCGAGCTCCCAATCCTCGTTCTCAACATCCCAATTATCGTCCTCATCATATTCCTCGCCGTCTGCATGGCTCGCTCCTTCTTCAGGCCATCCGCCGCGGCTCCGTTCGTCCGCACTGTCGAGGCTTTCCTCGACGCTGGAACCCTCGCTTTCGTTGTCGCAGAGCTCCGCTGCATCATCAATGTATCCCTTGCCATCTGGTCGTTGCGAAGGAACCTCCAGTGGGTTCTCAATGGCCTCCGGGGTAGGATGTGCTGGTGGATGTGCTTGGCTCATGTTTGATGCTGGAGTTGAGAGTCGAGCAAGTGAATGGGTGGCAACTCGCGGTTTGAACTTTTGAGATCACGTGAGCTTGCTGTCTGCTTGGAACGTAGCTTCCACGTGAAGTGACGTCATCATTCCTCGTTTATTTCCGTCTCTGGTGATGTTTGAAGGGACGCTTGGTTGGTTGTGCAATCTTATGGTGACAATAGCCACCCCGTGATCACGGCGCCCAGATCACGGCTCCCTCCGACTCGCCTTGTGTGTTTCACGGCGGTGGTACGAATGCAGCTGCCGCGCTATCATGACGTAGATGTCCTTCACGTCTTCACCCATTGGCCAGGCTCCCTCTCCCGCAAGGCCTCGATCAGCCCCACTGACTAGCAGGCTTCATCCACTCCGATGCCGAACGCACGCACTTTATGAGCACAGGATGGCATCAATTGCAGTCCCTTGTTGTGCCCTCCTCTTTCTGGTATAAAATCTTGCCACTCGGCTACCGCCCCACACACGTCGCACAATGTCGCCCCTCCCAGAGTTTGCCTTTGCAGTTAACCGCAACCCAGCGGTGGCCGGTATGTAGAGGGCGTGGTGTGAGAGGGTGATCAACCCTTTGCTGTGACGCGAGCCACCATCTGCTCCCGTGCTGACGGCAGTCGGCCTTCCTATCGCCCTCGGCATCATCAGCAACTATGCGAGCGCGAAGATCCGCTCCAAGCGCACAGGCCAGGCAGCCAAGGCGACTTGCCCGCCCCACCCGGCCTATTCCTACGTGCGCGTCCCGCGAGTAGACTAACGCCAGATCTGGATGGCCGCCTCTGGCCTATTGGGCTACGCGGCACACCTCACCACGAGGTCGTTTGACGCTGCTGTGACCCACCAGTCAACGGAGGACGCGTCCAACGCGCTCGTCCTCTACTACGCAACGTTGGGCCTCCAGTTGCTCTGGGAGCCGCTGTTCATCGGCGGCAACAAGAAGGAGGCTGCCCTTGTCAACTCTGTCGCCCTCCTCGGCACAGCCATCACCATGGCCATCAAGATGAACGACCTCGCCACCAATCCCGTCAGCACCAACTGGTTCACCATTCCGTACTGCGTCTGGATCGGCTACAGTGGGTACCGAAAGAGAGCGGGCTGACCACAGCGACGTACCTCAACGCCAGTGTCGTACTGTCTGCGAAGTAAGTGGGGTGTCGGTCTCACTGACAGATAAGGAAACAGCACTAGGCCTCGGTCGTGCACTTT
Source organism: Cutaneotrichosporon spelunceum (assembly GCA_030805415.1). Classification (NCBI taxonomy): domain Eukaryota; kingdom Fungi; phylum Basidiomycota; class Tremellomycetes; order Trichosporonales; family Trichosporonaceae; genus Cutaneotrichosporon; species Cutaneotrichosporon spelunceum. The sequence goes on from BTCM01000001.1 coordinate 1,520,041, forward strand.
ACAAGGCAAAGCAAAAAGATCGTTGTACTGTAGTTGCAAATGCCAAGAACGAGTTGAGACGTTGAGCGATGTGAAAGGTCTGACGTCAAGGTCACGACGACCAACTCAGGGTTAGGAGTTACCGTGACGAGAGTCGAGATGATGAGTAACAGTGCCAGTGAGTAATGACCTGGTCAGTGCAGTAAGAATGCAATCGCAATTGAGTGTACGTCGACGGCTTGACTAGTAAGGGACGTCAGGTTGACGCGTACGCGACGCGTGAGCCAACTACAGAAGGACCAAAGCTCGACCGAGGGAGTGGTACCTTGCTCGGTGTTGCTCACTGTCGAGATGTCCAGAGGCCCAGAAAGAGTAAAATGAGGGTTTGCAGTAGGAGCGTGCTCTTGCCATACACACCCCAGACACCCCAAAGCCCTACGGACGCGTCCCGCTCTGCCCACGTCCACGTCCGTCCACATGGCGGTCGAATCCCAAGCGTCTAAACCCAGGGCCCCCGCCCTGGACGCTTCAACCCACTTTCCCGCCGTTACCCCAATTTCTCGCGCAGTCATTTCACGCATGCCACAGCTCGCCATCACTTGTCACCTCGCTCCTTGCCTTCTCTCTCTCTTTCACGTCGTTTCGATCTTACACTACAGACGACGCAAAGCCACACGGACGCAGCCGCAAACGTCACCGTAACGGCATAGCTCTTGAGCATAGCCTTTTTACCCCCTTCCCCCACACTGCGCAAGGCACCTTCCCTGATCCGCCGATCGGGCGCCATCCAAGTGGAAGCTAGAAGCGGGATCATGTTGTGTTGATCACTTGGCTCACAATCAACACCATCCGCTCCGTCAACACAATCATCATCATCATCATCATCATCAACACAGTCTTCATTCTTCCTTAGCGCTCTCTGTATCATTTCTCCTTCACCGTATCCATCAGTCTCCCCTTCCTCCTGTCCGGCTTCCAACACCCTCTCGAGTCTGCTGGCCAGCTCAATACGCACATCACCAGAGGTCAACCCCACCTTCCTCGCACTCAGCGATGGACGCCAGCCGCCCAACGCGGGGCGACCGCCCACCCCTTCCCCCGCGCTATGGAACCGGCGGCAACAATCCGAGCCCCGTGAGTAGTTTCGGATGGCGCGCGCTATGGCACAGCCTTGTCCCCACCCATTTCGCTGACACGCAGTCTCGCGGTGCTTCGCAGCGTCAGACCGGCCGCCGCGACTCTACTGAAACTAATGGTACTTCAGGACAGGCCCGCCAAATCCTCTCCCCGGTCCCAGTGACGATGAGCCAGAAGGGCCTCAACCCGCCTCCGTTGCCGCCCCGCGGCTCTAGCCCAAGTGTCTTCTCGGGCCGTGAGGGAAGCACTTTTTCGCGACGTAACGGGAGGATCACGAGTCCACCACCAGAAGTGAGTCGCCCTGGCTGTCGCAGCTGACAGCAGGATCTCGAGCTCTTTGCGCACCATTGTCGCCTCTTCTTCTTCTCCGCTGCGCCCCCCGAGACGTCGCAGGCGTACATCTCTGCGACACTTGCCAAGTTACCACCTGCGCACCGTGCGGCTTACACCCGTTTGCAGTCGCAACTGCGGTCAGAGGCGCACCTTCACCACTTGCGTGTGCGCATCAGCAGCTTCCACGCGCTGCTATCGTCGACGCTCTCAAGCGGCTCGCTGTCCCTGCCGGCACGCTCGGATTTAGGCTGCCTGCGTGCGCGGTCTGAGCGTGCGGAACGCCTCGACCACTTCATTCGCACATGGGGAACCTCCTCCACTGGGCCCCAGCTACCGTTCTTCCGAGGCCTCTGGGGCGCTCTGCGTGTGCAGAGCCGTGGGCGTCAGCACGGTGGTGCTGGTGTGCGACGCGTCGTATGGGAGATTGACGACGCTGTGTTCCTCGAATCGGGTGGGCCAGAGTTTATGGCCGAGGCGGTTGCAGTGCTCAAAGGTGTGCTCGGATTCGAGGATCAGCCTCTTTGCACGCCGCCCAAGCTGCGGCGAGCGACTCCTATCCCCGACTCGCCAGCCGACGATCAAGATTTGCGTGCCCGTTCTGGCTCAGACCCATTCACAGACCGGCGCACGCCTGGCGGTCCCCCACCTCCCCCGCAACCCCGAAAGACCTCGGGGCGCGGCCCTGCCCCGCCTCCGCCCATCTCGCGTCGCAAGGCTTCACCCAATGTCGAAGAGTCCCAATGGCGGGACATCACTGCTCCCGTGTCGCCGCTCTTATCGTCCGACTACCCGGCAGACCGTGAGGCTCTGTTAGGTGGGGCACCGCGCTCGCCTTTGAGTCTGGTACCGATGATCGCAGATCCAGACAGGGACAGCATCGACAGCCGTTCATTTGACCTTGGGGAGGAAGAGGCGGAACTGAACCGCCCGCGTTTCCGGTTGTGGACATTCCCGGCGCACATCGCCGACGACGAAGCGAGCGCACTCATGCGCCTCTTCCCGCGCTTTGTGGGCCGAGGTGTTGACCCACGCCTTAGGGCCAGCACACCTGCCCCGCGCGACAAGGACCTCGAACTCGGCCTCGTGTCTGGTGTGGCAGGGGACGTTTGGAGCACGCTGTCCGTCGACGGGGTCGAGGTACGCATCCCGCGCCCGGAGCGCGAGGGTGAGGCCGGTGTTGTGCGCTGCGGTACAGGGAGGATGTGGGGTGGCGGGGCGAACCGCAGAGCTGGGTGGGAAGGGGGTGTTTGGTTCCGCTTCAAGCGCTGGTGGCGGCGCTTATTTGGCCTCGCGTAGCTAGAGCAGAGACAGATACCCGGCGGACGGACATGTTGGCACTCTTCTCGGACAGTGCAGAGGGAACAGTTGGCAATAGAAGACACGAGACACAACGGATTGTAGAGTGTAGAGTAGTAGACAAGTCTCTCCAGTTTCATGCAGTGTACATCACATCACCACTAAGCCCTGGCCTTGTCCATTGCCTCGGCAAACTCCTTCATGGTTGCGTACTCCCAATCGGGCACAATGTGGTCGAACTGCTTGACGCCCATGTTTGCGCCAAGCCGGCTGATCCACGCCCCCTTGAGCCCGGCGATGTGCCCAGGCTCGTGGTCGTGCAGCTTTGAGTTGGCGGTGATGAGGATCTCGTTTCGCTCGATGCCGTACAGCTCTTTGAGACGGCGGATCGCGTATTCAAAGTTGCGCTGGTCAGGCTTGTACGACCCGACTGTGGTCAACGGGAACGGGCGTAAAGCGCTGGCGCCCCTGGAGGAGAGGGAGGATGAGAGAGAGGACGAGACGGATGGCGAGAAAGAGGGCGAGACCGAGGACGAGACAGAGGACAGGGTAGGATTCACCAAGACCTTGGAGCAACTCTGCCTGCCAACTCACTGTCTTGGGCCGTGAAGACCTGGTCGAACGCAAATCCCTTCTCCAGCTTCTTGCGCGTTTCCGCAAATCCCGCATTGTGCACGTTACTCAGGATGACGAGCTTTAGACCCATCTCGCTGAGACGCTTCAACGCGTCCGCCGAATCGGCGAACGCAGGCCAAGAAGGTACACTGTTCCCGAAAGCACGCGCGTCCTCTTCTGAGGCGCGAAGGCCGAGGTCACGCGTTGTGTCAGTGAACGCTTGGGTGAGGCTGTAATCAGCGATGGGTCAGAGGGAATGGAGACTCACACATCATCATACACGATCCCAGGTGTTGCCGCTTGCACGCGTACTTCGTTGGGGCTGAATGCTGCGAGCAGTCCTTGCTCGTCTGGCGCCCCGTCCTGGGAGAGGAGTGAGCGCACGGAGGGCGTGTCGAGCATGCCACGCTCCCAATCGATCAGTGTCTGGTTTCAGCTCGGGGAAGAGAGGGAGACAGAAGGAGGAGGAGGAGAGCTCACACCATAGCAGTCGAACAGGAGGGCCTTGTAGTTGCGGAATGGGGTGGTGTCTTGGCTAGTCATGGTGATGTGGTGTGAGGTTGGGTGAGGATGGGGACCGCTGGGAAGACGTCGGTCCTTTTATCAACGGCACGGCCGTCATGTCGATTCATAAGCATACATAACCAAGCGCAAGCATTTCCGCGTGACCTCTGCTAGACGCCGACGGCACGATCTTGAGCTCGTAAACCAAGCCGGATCCGACGGGTATCTGTAATGAATTGGGCTCCGCCCAACTCCCGCGCTCATCTCCGCACACATTCCGCACAAGTTGCGCCCAATCTCACATTGTCCACCTCACCAAACTACATGTCTTCTGCCGCGCCGCAGGCAGTGAACCCAGCAACACTCCCAACGTACGATGACCTGTCATACCAGCGCTTTCTTGTACGTGGCTGGCCGATTTGCCAACTGACAACAGCATGATCACCTGATCCCGAACACGCCGTTCCTTCTCTCACCACGCTGGACGGAACGATGGGGAGCGAGGCGGGAGTGGACGCGGCCCCATTCGCGACAGAGCGGGTTGCTTGCCAGCCTGGATGAGGAGGACATGTGTCGGTTGCTGTCAGACGTTGCTCCGCGCAACCCGCCCTCCTCCCATTCCAAACAACCTTCGCTCCCAGTGACATCCCAGGACCAAACCTCATTTGCAACCCCGCCATCCCTTCCCAACTTCGCTGCCCTCACTGCATATGGCGAGCAAATCGTTCCTGTCGCCGATACTACTCAGCGCGAATTCTCCGAGTTTGCCCGCGACGAGCGACCTCTACGTGAAGTCCTGGAACTCTGGGAGTCGGGGGAGGGAAGGACGTTGTACGTCAAGGACTGGCATTTGGTTGCCGAGCTCGGCGGTGGGGCGAACGCGCGGGGAGTATATGAGCCCCCCGCATGTTTCCTGGGTGAGCGGTCTTGGGACTCTTATGTGATTATGTTTATCTTCCATCACAGCGGCTGACGGCAGATGACTGGCTCTCGCCCCCTTTCGAGGTCCTCACATCATCAAGCGCGTCCACGGCCGACTTCCGCTTCACCTACACTGGGCCGGCGGGGACGTTCACGCCCCTCCACAGCGACGTGTACGGCTCATATAGCTGGAGCGCGAACATCGTCGGCCGCAAGCTGTGGTGGCTCTTTCCACCTGGGACGGAACCACGCGACAAGCACGACGAGCTCCTGTTCGACGTACGGAATGTGAAGGCTCTCAAGGTGTTGCAGGAGGAGGGCGAGGTCATCTTTGTCCCGAGCGGGTGGCACCACCAAGTACTGAATCTCGACTTTGTAAGTGGCGCGCCGAGCTATTCTTTTATACTGCGGCTGGCAAACCTTTATGTTAGGGTCCTTGCTTACACAGTGTATCTCGATCAACCACAACTTCTTCTCTTCGCCAACCCTGCCGAGAGTGTATGCCGCGCTGCGCTCCTCGCATGACAGTTGCGTCGCTGGCATCGCTGACGTACTCCCCGACATCAAGGCGAGGCTTGGGGATACGGTGCTCCCGGACGGTAGGACAGCATGGGAGGCTGAGTGGGCGGAGGTGCTCGATGGGTTGCTGGAGCGTGATGCTGGCTGGGGTTGGGAGGGCTTCTGGACATGTGTCCGGGACAATCTTGTGGTGAGTCCCAAACAAAGCGAATGTAGGGGTGAGAGCAGACGATCGACCGGGGTGGCGGACGAGACGGCAAGTGTTACACCAGGCTGCAGCGGGTCTGGCTGAGGAGCACTTCCCCGATCCCCGTGATCGCTGCTGGCAGCTACGCGGGAGTCATCGCAGGCCAAAGACAATGCTGACACCAGAACCCGCCTACAGGATCGAACCTGCGACCGGCAGACGACGATGTCGCCCACTTTGTGTGCACCGCACTGGAGCAGTACAAGGCGAGCCCAGAGTGGCGGCTACTCCCGGCTGCGCGCGCGGTCGCCACCGAGGTTGAGACATTCATTCTTGGCCTCAAGCCATAGCAGCTGGGTGGGGCGGAGGATCAGCCTTGGCACCGCCCGACCTTTCCATTGGCACATGTACAGTATAATGTTGGCGTTTTCTGAGCGCGGTTCACATCATTCGCACTGCCACCACTCATGAGCAGAGCGGAACTACTGGACGGATATTTTCGAGCGCAACTCACACGTGTTGGAAATGCTGTTGTCCGGCCCCGGCCAGGAGATACCCGCGGCCCAGGGAATCGGCTGCAGATATGGTTCTGCAATCCGCACATGTCAGTAGATGCGTAGTCGATTTCTTCACATAGCTTCAAGCTGGCGTGTGACGCCCTCATCCGTCGGAACCCGGCTCAAGCTCAAGCTCGCGCCTGCCACACCCTCCACTCCGCCTCTCCACACGTCCGCAAGCAACTGGCCTCTTGACTTACCTCACAACTCGACCGAGCTGACCCTTACCGAGGCTCGTTGAGCAGAGAGCGCACAGCCTTGAGGGTTGACGGGACGAGCATGATGCTCACGACCACCATGCTCAGGCTCTCCTCAACAGCATGCGGCGGTCTGCGTCGCCTCGGGATGCCGGCCGCGGGGTGCACCCATTGTCGAGGCTCATCCGGCGGAGGTCGCACTGCCTCGAGGGTTGACGGGACGAGCGTAATGCTCTCGACCATCATGTTCAGGCTCTCCTCGATAGCATATGATGCGCTGTCTGCGTGGCCTCGGAATGCGGGCCTCGGCGCACTCCCGTGATCCACTGACCTCGGCTTCGATGGGGTTCACCTGTCACCTGCTGGTTTCCGTAACGTCGCAAGCGGAACACCAGCAGGTGAGACTTTCACACGCACTTGTGAGCCTCGTCGTGGTGGCATTTAAGAAGGCCGCTTTGCCTCTTCTCAAGGCCACTCCTCTCACAATACCACTCCTCTCACAAGACCACTCCTCTTGCAACAAGACACAGAATGCTCAGCACCCTCGCCATCCTCGCCACCCTTGCCCTCGCTTCCGCGCAGAGCGCCGCGCCACTTGCGGCGAGCTCTCCGCCCCCGAGCTCGACCTCGAGCACCCCACCACCCCAGGCGCCCGGCACAGACATCCACCCGAACGCAGACACCCAGAAGTGTCTCGATGTTCAGGGCGCCAACTTCGCCAACGGCACGCCAGTGCAGATGTGCGTACCCTTGTGGTGAAGCTGACAATAGTTACGACTGCAACGGCACGCCCGCGCAGAAGTGGACGCTCCAGCGCGGTTCAGGCAAGGTCAAGCTAGCGGCCAACGGCACAGACTTCTGCCTTGACGCCGGCACCAGTGAGTTTCCACCCAGATTGCGCTAATCAGACCCCGCGAACGGCGTGGGCATGAAGATCTGGCAGTGCGTCGACGTACCCCAGCAGAACTGGTACTACACTGGCGACAACCGCATCGCCCTCACTGACCAAGGTGCGGTCTCGTCTTGACAATCTGACATCAGGCTTTTGTCTCGACATGACTGACGGAAACAAGTCCAACGGTCAACGCGTGCAGATCTGGCAGTGTGGAACCGGTAACACTAACCAAGTGTGGACGACCAACGCCGTCCGCCGCCGCTATTTCCGTGGCTAAGCGAGCTCACCGGCGCAACATGGACGCTGAATTTGACACCGTTTCGTAGCCAATAGTTGAAGTCAATTGAGATGCGATGGACCTTTCGTCTCACTTCTTTGGGGATGGCATCTGGCCAAACTGCCCATCTTCAGTCGGGATCTACTCGTTCGTCTTGTTCCCTCTGACACCTCAGACCTGTGCAACATGTAACACAGGTTCTCACTCCAATGAACAAGACACCAAATCCTACCTCATGCCAGACACGGACTTCTCACCGGCGAGATGGCCGAGCGGTCTAAGGCGCTGTGTTAAGGTGTGCAAGCACATCCGCAGTCTTCGGACGTGGGTTCGAATCCCACTCTCGTCAACCCAGGATTCAGTTCCTCAGCCTCCCCTTTTGATGGACGCTGCGACTCAATTGCAGATGCTGGTGCTGCAGGTGTTCTGCCCAGATTGTTGATCCCGCGCCACATTGTGCGTGTTGGTGCCTGGTAATGTGCGTTTGAAGCTTAAACCCAGGTGTTTAAGTCATCAGTGCAGCGTTTGTTTCACCGAGTTTCTGCCCATTGTCCTCGCCTCGGTCAAAGCAATTCGGGTTGAGCACCCACTCGATTTGGGGTGCTGGGTTCATGTCATCTCCAGGAAGAAAAGAGTCCTGTGAATCATTCCCAAGGCTCTCCCCGGTCCGCTTCTGTTCCCATGCCTCTGCCTATCTCCGACGAGCTTTCTGCGCTTCTGCTATACTGTTGTAGATTAGCTCGCTCTCCATCGGAAACTTCTTGATGCGTGGTTCAGATGTAACGATTTAGCGCCAATGACGACGCCCGCTTTCTTGGGTTAAGTGAGCATGACGGCGTCGAACTCCCGAGGGACGCACTGTGGGAATAACAACCGTGGTCAGTGACCCTGCCCCTCCCTCCTGCCCCGGCTACTCCAGAAATTGTGGCATGTGCAGTTGCCCGGCATGTGCAACAGCTCGGCATGCCCAACTAATTAACCATATGCAATGGCAAGTGGAGCCAAGCCAGGGTCAGGCTGATCTCCGGGAAAGCGCACAGCAAGTCCGACTCTACGTCAGATGCCATCATACATTACGCAGCGGGGTCAATGGTGATCGAGCTGCTCCAACGCCCCCAGAACTTTAAACTGAACATTCCGAACCCACGTCGGCCAGCTGACATGATATCAGATACCCTTTCCACAGCAATGCACATGCATGACTGCATCGACCGCCCAAGATCCCGCCGCTACGACGCATTCCGTGGCAGTTTCCGCGATGCCGATAGAGGTAGCTGTCGGCATCCACATCGCTCCCGGCAAGGCTATTAGCTCGGTGTGCACAGACAAGAGGCCATGTCGCTGACGTTAGGATGCACCGTCAGCTCCAACACGATGGGTGCAGGGGAACAGCGTCGTCAATGTGGCGGTGCATCACACGTGGGATCAAGATTGCTGCCGCCTTCACATCTGGGCCGTGGCGGCCCGCGGCGGCCTTGGCTAACTGCGTTGACTCCACTTTGTACGAACCGCCGACACGGTGCGGTCTTGTGAACTAATCCACAACGGTTGACGCAGTGGGTTGGCCCACCCTTCTAACCTTGCTTCCGTCGTTCTCACGCGTGGCCACTTAGGCATGCTGGACTCTATCGCCAATTCATCCACTGGCTCCATTGCAGTGCTCGCCGGCCAGGAGGCTGCTGACCCGAGCGCATCTGACCTGAGCACACGCCTAATCCGTCGCCATACCGCCACGGACCGTGGTTCACGTGAACGCCGGCGCCGCACTAGCGTTATGCCAAGCTTCCCCTGGAGTGAGACCGCGTGGACGAGTCTACCGATGCTGTGCACCTTGCCTCGGAGGTGACCGACGACGGACCGTCGAGCAGCTGCACATGTACTGTACCAGGCGCCTCCAGTTGGCCCCGACTGTAGGTCGCCAGGTACTCCTGGTTGCAGGCCAGTCTCTGAAGCGTGGCCCTGCTAGCGTACTGTTCCCTCAAGGAATCCAATTGCAGGCGCACCTGACACCGAGAAACCCCCCATCCAAGCTTCTTCGAGCCATGATTGTGAAAGAGATATAAGAAGCGCTGTCTGCTCGTATCGTCGGCACTCAACAAGCACCTGCACACCCTCTCCAACAACCATGAAGTACTTCGCTCTCGCTACCCTCTTCGCCGTCGCCACTGCTCGCCCGATGCCGCAGGACGAGGTGGCGCCCAGTGAGCCGGCACCCAGCGGTGAGCCTACTCCGACCCCTACTCCACTCCCGACCGTTGGCCTGCACCCCAACGGCAATGCGGCCAAGTGTGTCGATGTGCGCGGCGGCATCCTCCAGGCTGGTACGGCCGTCCAGATGTAAGCTGTTAGCTGGCCTAGCTGATAAAGTTACGATTGCAACGGTACGGCGGCGCAGAAGTTCAGCCTTGCGCGAGGCGACGGGCAGGTTGTTGTCACTGGCACCAACTACTGTCTCGAGCCCGATGGACACTGGAACGGCTCGCCAGTCCGCCTCAAGCTCTGCAACAAGTCCCTGTGAGCTTTCATTTGGTAGCGCTGACGGAAGCCTCCAAAACTGGTACTATACGGACGACGACCGTCTTGCCGTCACTGGTGCAGGTGTGTCGTCTTAAGATACCACTGATTCCAGGCCTCTGTCTCGACCTGACGGAGGGGTCGGACGCCAATGGTAACGGCCTCCAGGTATGGCAGTGCGGCGACGGCAACACCAACCAGGTCTGGACGACCAACATGCTTTTCCGTTAAGCCTGTTTTGGCCAGCAAACGCTGTGTGCTGGCTGTGTGGGCTTTATGAACTATGAATGGATTTTGAGTCGACTTGAGTCTCAGAGCCTCAACATATTGTATCATGTCGCACGGTTGAAAGCCGGGCTCCGCCACGGACGGCGATGGAGGCTACTGTCACCCAGTCCCATCGCTGTGGTACTGAGCCGCATTGAGGATGTAGACCCTGTTGAGTCAAGAGCCGTACTTCGGGCCGCCCGTTCGGCCCGCTCGCGACGGAATAGCAACGACCGCTCCCGATCGGCCGATACGTGTGGGAGCATGGCGTCGGCAAGTCCAAAACTGAGCTTGAAACCGCGTTGCGGTTCTGGTTCGTCGGGACCAGCCTCTTCGCCTCTGCTAATACTGGCCTCGCCAGAGGGAGTGGTGCTGCGGACCATGCCTGAGTCTTTACGTCGTCGGCTGCGTGCACGGACCGCCCTGGCTTTCTTCGCCGCTTGCTTAGCTGCAACTGACTTGGCCTCCCGTAGACGTTGGACCAATACTTTGAAGAGGCGTGTGCTTGCCCGTGGCTCAGAATTGCCCACTGTGCGCCGCCGTTTCTCCTCGTGTACGCGGTCGCGTAGCTCACATAACTCGCTGTCGAGCCGTTGTATCTGCTGGGCCAGCTTGAGTTTCCATGTGGAGACCAGGCGCCACTTCAAGAACGGTATGCCCAGGGGGAGCAGAGTAGCGTATAAGCAATCACGCCGTGTGCCTTTCATGACCAGCGACAACTCGTCGATACCGATGTTGATTCGACGAGCCTGGACAACGTGCTCCGCACGGGGGTGCGTGTCGAGCTCGACCTCGATGTCAAACCAGAGCCCACGCCTGGTAAGCGCAATGTTCGCTGCGATCAGCTTCCAGCGCCAAGATAAACTTACCTCTGCCTTGGTCTGAGAAGCCCAGTCGCGGCACCCGTACTGAAACGAGCATATCGCGGAGGTCAGCCTGGATCTGCTCCGCCTGGATCCGTAGGCGCGTCCTGGTCGCTGCCTCGCAGCTCCCTCGCAATTCTGCGAAGGGGCTGAAACGTGTCTGGTCATGGACTTGGAAGTCGAGGATACTTGGAAACAAGTTTGCAAGCGACACATGTAGGTTCTCAAGTACGAGTTCCACACTGGGTGAGACGACCTCCATGCGAGGGAGCGTGATGAAGCCCCGCCAGTTAATCCCTGTAATGGCGAGCTTCCCGAATTCAGACCAAAGCACCCGCTTGAATACCAGCTGCTCGTTGTCAAGTAGCAGGGCGTCTGTGAGTTGGGTCCACTGCGTCTTAAGCTCGTGCGTGAGAGCGTCGTCTGCAAACCAGCCTTGAAGTTTGCCTTGGTGCGATTTGAAATCGAATCCCTCGTCGACACCTAGGAAGAGCGCTAGGCCTGCCCATGCAGCATTCCACTTCGAGGCGTATACTTCGTTCGAGAGCCAGTGGCTCAGGTTGTCCTATAATTGAGCAGCTTGGGCGACACAGGCATCTGTGCTGGCGTACCCCTTCTCCAGGAGCACTTTCCTAAGGAAAAGAGCGCACTCGTTTGAGAGATCGCGGGAGGCTTGATCTTCCAGAATGTAGGCATACAGTTGGTTGATGGCTTGCTGGACTGGGCTAAGGGAACGATTGGCAGCAAGGCGTTCCCCGAGTGTCACGATGTTTGCTAGGATGCGGCGTGTCGGGGTCATTTGTGGACGGCGATATTCGGGCACCAGTTCTGGATGAGTTTGAGCAATAGCGTCGTACTCGTAGGCTGCGAAGGTGTCCAGCAGCCAGGTCATTGCTTGCGTGTAGCCTTTCTCCTCCTGCATACTGGCGAGGGCGCCTCTGAGCCTACCCAGGAACTCAGTGACGCGAGGGTCCAGAGCAACGGAGGCTGCAGCGTCGACAAAGGTGTTGCGGATATCCTCCCATCCGCTAGCGGGGTGCCCGAACGCCCCAGGTACAGGAGGGTATTCCGCATCCTGCCTGTCGCCTGCATCGCCCCCATCTATGGGCCCAGCATCTGCGGTCTGAGCAGCATTGGGCTCTTCTTTTACTGAGGAGTTCGCGGTCCCCTCTTGATTTTCACCCTGTATCGCTACACCTTTGCCACTGTGCTTTGGCGCAAGTGCAGTGAGTTCTGTTATCGCGACCCGCAGGTCAGAGTTGGTGAAGAGTATTGTCCCCAAAATACGGATATATCGCACTGCCTCGCGCAGCTGGCCATCTCGGACTGCCCATTCTGGTGCAGCAGCGTCGACATTGCGGGCAAGATCCTCTTCGAAAGATCTGTCGGTATTGGTGCCCGGTCTCTCCTTGTTTTCAAAAGCAGTGGCCGCTTGAACCTGCGGACGATGGCCCCCCTTCCGTGTCTCGAACCAAGCCATCGACAGCGTCTCTTGCAGCAATTCATCTCCGTTCTTCTCGCGCAGTACCTGCCTCAATGTATCTGTGAAGGTCTTGGCGGTACTGAGGGCTGCGACCGTATCGTCTGAGAGCCCATCTTGTTCGGCGGATCCGAGGAAGGAGGACAGCCGGTCCAGCCAGTCATCCAGCTGTTGGTTGGAAGGAAGGCACCTGTCATAAGCGCTCATCAGTCGGACAGCCTACCCATTTCTCAGCGCAGAGAGAATCGCCATGAGCCGCAAGTCAGACTGGGTGTCCTTTTCGATCTCTGCGCTGCGCTGGGCGTCGATCACCTCTGTGAGCCCTCCGGAGGATGGGTTCTCAGAGACATCGCGGTGGAGCTTCATGGCGCTCGGTCAGCGCACACAGATAAGCGACCGGGAGAAGGTATCTCAGCCGTAACGTGTTGTAGGGATCTTGTAATGAACCAAAAATATGAGTTCTCTTGGACGACCTGTTAACTGAGATGGGGCTAGCCGTTACGTCATGGCCGGCATCATCGACAAAGTTGATACCAGCTTGAGGGCAGTTTTGGAAAGGTGTTATCCGGGTTTTTCTCAAACCAAACATCAGTATGGCGTTGTGGCGGAGTGGTTAACGCGGTTGACTAGAATCGAGTGTTCTAGCACATATCAACTTCCTTCGGGAGCGCATGTTCGAATCATGTCAACGTCGTTCTTTTTTGGGTTTCGCAATGTTCTCTTGGTCTTTTGGAACCACCCGTTGATTACCGAGATCTCACCTTCGTGACCATGCCAACGTATTTGTGCAGTTTAATAACACCTGAGAGGCCGTATGAGTACTGTTATGAACGAGTGTGCAAGTCCTCCATGTACTGGCAGCCTTTGCTTCTTCGCAAGACAGCATCTTATCACGGCGGCCGAGCGTGCCTCGGCTGATACGCAAACTACTCGCTTGCGCAGAAAGCTTCTGCGGGAAGGAAGAAGCGCAGTGGGTGGGCTAGTCACACTCAATCATGCTTCTTGCAGGTGCACGTAACAGAATGGCTATGTCAGCAGCCAGCAGGCAGTGCCCGCCAATTGTTATGGACATTGTGGACACGTGGGCACAGTGCAGATCAGGGCCCAGCTCCGCGGTATGACAGAGCAGCATTACAGCAGCGGGCACGCATACGCGTCTACACACGCGTGCATGTAAATCTTGGATGGATAATAGACAAGTGCAGCGTCACACAACATTACACAGCATTTCACTTGATGCCTAAATGGCAATCTTGTCCACGGCCTCTCCACGGTGGCCACACCCTTATACCGTGGGTCAGACGACGACACAGGGTCGCCACACATTGCACGCCATCGTCCCATAATTGCTGCGGAGACAAGCAGAGTTATAACCTTGCATAATGCGTCTAGTCCGGAACAGTCGCTAGAGAGCGCTTAGAACGATTCCTTGGAGCCCGGAGAGGCAGGGCGCGATGTTGATGGGGTGACCGGATCTTGCTGGAGGAAGTGGATACGCTGGCGGTGGAGCTGCTGTCAGCGACCGCCTGATGACAAGAATCGCAACTCAGAGACGCGCCAGCGATGCGAGGCGGACCCAGTACGACGGACGACAGGGCCAAACATGGCCGACGGCCGCCCGTGCCGACATGAATTGCGTGCACGCACTTCCCGCCTCATAACACTCACAATCGGAAGCTTGGGGAACAGCACAACAATGAGAGCGGCAAAGTTGATCGCGAAGAAGTTGTAATTATAGTTAGAGTAATGAGTCGAGATCAGGAACCTGCATGTTAGTGACTGCCAACACCGTTCTCCTGCGTGATTGTTCAACGTACAGTCCAATTGGCACACTCGTCAACCACTTCTTGGCCGGCGTGTACTGTGCGCCACCGTCGATCTGCTCCCACAGAGTGAGCTCGTCGTATGCGCCGCCTGTTGACATCCTGCGGGTCAGTCCGCGTCGGTGTTTCAGAACTCACGCAGTCTCAAATGGCATGCCTGTTACGTGGTGGAACATGATGAACGAGCACTGCAGAGTTAGTGACCAAGATCGGATGGGGACACGGCGCTGCGCCGGGCGGCAGGTCGGCAGATTGAGCAGAATTTGGCTCAGAGCGGCGCAATACGCTGCTCGTAACAAGTGCCCTCGTGACACACTAGGTTACTGCCACGTAGCAATGGAGGGTGATGGAATAGCATCGGAGGTTCTGATACCTTCCCTCATCACCTTGCGGCGAGAGAAGACACACCATGCTGCGAAGCATTGCTCCATCGGCCTGCCGCCTGGCCTGTGCGGAACTCACGATCATGTAACCGACATTGACGATGGTCCACGACAGCGAGTTATCAATGCCAGGGATAGCATCAATGAGGAGCTTGGCGCCGAGGATGAGCACGGGGTGGATAACCCACGCGCCGGGCGAGTTGACCCAGCCAGCATTGTGGTTGGACACGCCGACGCGGTCGTTGATCGTGTCGGGCTCATCGCCGCCGACTTCAGTGACAGTCACAAGCGAGCCGGAGCGAGTGCGGCCTTTGCGCTGGGGCTGTGGTGCCAGAGTCTGTCCTGACGACCGCCCGTAGCTGCCAGATGTGTTGCTGGACGAGTTGGTGCGACCGTAGGTCATAGGACGCTTGTCCGAGCCGGGTACGTATGCGAAAAAGTCTGTCTCAATGCCCTCGCGCAGGGGCTGGGACACGGAGCGGGCGCGCGCGCCGGGGCTGTGAGGTGGGTTGGGAGTCGGCATGGGTGGGTAGTGTGGAGGAAGGTGTGATGGTGAAAGAATAACGAGGGTGACGGAGTTTGTTTGCGAGTCGGGGGGAATTGAAGGGCCCTTTATGGAGGGACAGGGAACAGTGATGTGGATGGCGGGTAGCTCGGAGAGGCCAGAGCAAGGAGGAGCTGATGAGCAAGGGAGTTGGCGTCAAGGTGGAGAGAGGAGGAGAGAGAAGAAAGAGATCAAGGTGGATAGGGATATAGGATTGATGGGATGATAGATTGAGCTCAATGTGGAAAGCTGACTATGGGTGGCAGTGTTAGGGCTGGACGAGCCCGCGCTTGACAGCGCTGACTGAATGGAGTCAAATGACCCACCACCTGGCCGAATGGGCCCAGGGACAAGGCACCCTTGTACGTACTTTACCAGCATACCCTTTTGCCACTCGCTTTGCCATCCACGTAGCACGTAGCAAATGCCTTCCCTAACCGAGCACGTGCATCCTTGTGCCCGCACGTAAAGTAAAACTCTTTCATTTACTCGGCAGGAATCGAACCACCGCGTTAGCAATAACTCCGGTGGTGATTTCACTTTGTTGAAGACATCGTCATTTTACGCTTCCAAGTGTTGAGAACGGCTTGGCTCTCAAATCCCAGGTTAATCTCTATCTGAGACATGAGACATGCACGTCATGTCCTGACGACCCAGCTATGTTTGGGTCGCGTCAAAGAGCGCCCCTAGGCGTTCTGTGATCTCCTGCCTCGGAGTTGGATAAAATGCTCCCGCTCTGAACTTCGCCTCCCTTAGTCTGGATTTTCCGATTTCGAGCAGAACCATCTACCTCCATCGGCGCACCATGTCTAGCCTGCCACACTTTGGGCGGTTTGCCCGCGCAGCCACCATCACTGCGCCTTCGCCCTTGGCTCTCGCAACAGCTCGCTTCCGCGTTCTTTCTACCGCTGTTGAGGGACAACGTCGGAGCGGAGGTGGAGGTGGTTACCGCGGTTCCCGCTCGAACAGCCGCCATGAGCCCCGCTCTGGAGGATCTCGTGAGTTGCTGTTGTGACCCGCGTTTGGTGCAACTTCAGTCTGGAGGGAGAGGGAGGTGTAACAGGCGCGGCTGGTCATTTTCTCGTCGTCTCGCATCTACCTCGCGGGAGAATGAGCGACGACCAGTAGTTGGCTGTGAATGCCGTCGGATCGACGCGGTTGTATTTCACTACAATCTCGCCCTTGCACATGCTAACGCTACCAAGGCGGTCCCGTTGTTCCCCCCAACAATCTTGCGCAGCTCCTCAACACGTTTGCAACACTCAAGGCCGAGGGCCGCAAGCCCACGGCCGCGGCGTACACCACGTTGATCAAGGAGGCAGCCAACTATGGCACCCGGCGTGGGAACAATGCCGGGGCTGGCGAGTTGAGCCTCGGCTTTGAGATTGCTCTCGGTGCCATGCGTGATGCCGATGCAGGCGGTATCGAGCTCGGTATCGAGTCGCTCAACGAGCTGCTGAGGGTACGTCTCTGCATCCTACTTTGCTGATCCCAGTTCTCCATTCTCCACCCCGAAATCCTGCCATCGCTGCTGCTTGAGTTTGCAAAGCGGCAGGCCACGACGGTCGAGACGTATGACACTCTGGCCGCCCATGCGCTGTTGCCTGGTCGCGTCGAGGAGGTGATGATGATCCTGGTGGAGATGCTGGAGCAGAACATGGCGCCGAACCAGAACATTGTGCGCAACGCCATTCGTCTGCTCTGCGAGTGGGGTCAGAGCCGGCTTGCGATCGACCTCGTCCACCGTATCCAGGATGTGCCGGGCCAGCGCGAGGTCGCTTCTGAGAGCTGGGTGCAGATTCTCATGGCCGCCGCCGACCAACAGGACCTGCCCACCGTCGAGGCGGCATGGGATCGCGTCGTCAACGTCAAGGCGTACACGCCAGACGAGGGCTTGATTCTCTCTGTGCTCGCGGTCGCGGCGCGATGGGGCAAGCCCGCACTGGCGACGCGTGCGCTGGCTGCGCTCTCTGACCTTGGCGTCTCCAAGAAGGAGCACCACCTCGTGCCTCTGGTTGAGGCCTTCTGCCGCGACGGGCGTGTGCCAGACGCGATTGAGGCTGTCGGTCTTATTCGTGAGGGCGGACTCACTCCCACGCTCTCGACCGTGCGGCCGATCGTCGAGGTACTCCGCACGGCTGAGATCATCGACCAGGCCTTTTACTGCCTCGAGGACCGGGTCAAGGAGGGCAAGCCCGTCGATGTCGCTGTTTTCAATGCGCTCATCCAGGCGAGCGCCAAAATTGGTGACCTGCAGCGCGCTCGTGCGACCCAGCTCGCCGCCGAAGAGCTCGAGATCACACCTGACCTTGAAACGTTCAACACGGTGCTGTCAGCTTGTGCCGCCGCAAAGCACACAAAGCTCGCAGAGACCGTCCTCGGCGAGATGGAAGCTGCGGGCTTCCCCCCGAGCGAGGCCACATACGAGTCGATGATTCGCCTCGCCCTCTCGCAGCCAGAATATGAGGACGCGTTCTACTATCTTGAAAAGATGAAGGCGGACGGCATCAAGCCCGCGCGCGAAATCTACAAGCAGATCGGGATGAAGTGCGTGGCTGTCGACGACAAGCGCCACGCTCTTGTCGCTGACGAGATGGAGAGCATTGGCTACGGCAAGCCTGACTTTGTCTCTGAGATGCAGAGGAAGCGCGAGCGCCAGGCCAGGGGACGCGCGCGTGACAACCAGCGCCGCGAGCGGGGCCAGCGTAACGAGGGGCGGCGTGAGCAGAGCGAGCGTGAGCAGCGCGACCGGCGCAAGACGCGCACGCGAGAGCGTGAGTCGGAGCCTGCATCGGCGGTGTAGGAGGAAAACAAGTGATATATACCAGACTTCTCTATGTATTGCATTGCATAAGGTGCGTGTGCAGAGAGTCCGATGGCGGAAATTATCGTTACGTAAGTCCAGATCAAGTCGTCGGAGGATCATTGGTGACGCCTGCTTTGACCGAGGTGTTCATCTTCTCCTCTCTCGTCGCCGACAACATGCAGTGAGTCCGGCGCCTGGGTCGCGTCGCCGCCTCCAGCCCTTACGTCTGTTCCGCCCGTTAACCCAGGTCGCTCGCAGAGGAGTGCACTCCCCTCAAGCAGCGCTACGACGCCTGCTTCAATCTCTGGTTCGAAGGATACCTCCAGCCAGCGCTGGATGCGGCGGGTGTCCGGCGCCCTCTGATGAGTGGGGTACCAGAGCTTAACCCTTCTTCTTCTTCTTCCTCTTCATCAGCGGCTTCCCCCTCCCCATCCTCCGAAGAAGAACTTGCCGACGGCAAGCGTCGCCTCATTACCTCATGGGCGTACAGCTCGGCTTTCCGGAGTCGCGTGATGCCCACGCCCGCCCCCGCTGACGACATGGTCGGCGCAAGCCACGTCCACTTTGGCGTGGAGGAGGAGGAAGGGGAACCTATGGACACCGAGGGAATGACCCGGGCGCAGATCAAGGCGGCACAGTATGAACGGCAGTGCGGCAAGGTGTGGAAGGACTACCAGCGATGCTTGAGGGTGAGTCTGAGACGAAAGAATGGGAAGGCGGCCGGAGGGTGGGTAAGAACGTGGTGAAGGCTGGGTAGGAACGTGGCGGAGACGGGGAAGGAAGAGAGGAGTTGAGAAGGAGAAGGCGACAAGAGGAGGAGTGGAGCCGGGAGAAGAGAGGAAAGGAGAGGGGATGGTGATCATGTGGGGGCCAGCTGTGCGCTGTGTTGGGCGAGTTGGCGGAATTGTATGGGCGAACGCCTGCCGGTCAATACTGAGGGACTAAAGGACGCAAGGGCTGAGCTGACACTCGATTTCTCCTTTCGACACTGACCATCGTTCCATCACGTCTGCCCTCCTCTTATCTTGGCACGCTAGAAAGCGATCGAGGACAACCAGAACCTCACGCAGCTGCTCGATCAGGCGCGCGACGAGCACCCTTTGCACACGATGGATGGTCTCGAGGGGACCGCTTGGGACCCATCAACCAAAGGAGCACAGTGACCTACCCAACACTGCGGCCCTTGAATACAACAGACTCAAACTTAACGAAGTGTGCTCACGATCGGGTTGGCCTAGCGCCACGCGTCTCGTCAATCTCCCACGTCGCTCTAGTATCGGATGCATAGTTACCTATCCATCAACAGTCAAAATCTACAACACAGTTTGTGCTCATGGTGTGCGAGTGGGTAGAACCATCAGTGGATGGCTCTAGTTGCCTGCAGCCGCGCGGTAGTGCTCACGCACCATGTCCTGGTACTGGCACAGGCGGAAGAGGTTGCGCTGCAGCATGCAGATGGTCATGACGCCGACCGAGGGCACGTAGATGGATGCCTGAGGTTAGCGATCTGTTCCCGGTGCCTGTTTGTCACCCGGCCCGGTTGGGCTGGTGGAGTCACTTACGCGCTCTCTAACGTCGGCCTCAAAGTTTTTCTCTCCAGCGACGTTGACACACACACAGCCGTCCTTGAGCCAGCGCGTGGGCACCTTGTATGCCTCGGAAGGAACAGCCGAGATGACTACGTCGGACACCTGCAGCGCCTGCTCGAGGGTGATGTCAATCTGCGAGGTAATGTGGTGCGGATTGTACTTGGACTTGGCGGTCTCGCCGGTCGGGCGCTTAGAGAACTCAACGATGGCTGTACGTGTGAGCAATGGACGTCCTTGTAAATCGACAGCAAGCACAACTCCAGGATGCTTACAGTCAATGTCGACGGAGAGGACACGGGCGCCGTCGTTCGCCAGGAGCGCCGCTAGCGGGCGGCCCACCACCTCCGAACGGTTGATGACCGTCACGACCTTGCCACGCGCGCGGTCACCGTACCGCAGGAGCGAGTTGTATACGCCAATACTCTCCAAGACCTTGACGATGGCGAGAGGCGTGCAAGGCAGGATACTCTTGACGGTACCGGGGGGTGGCTGGTCCGGGTCGCCGCCCTTGATGGGCTGGGGAAGGTGGCTCTCGGGGATGGGTCGGAGAGTGAAGGGCGAGATGAAGCGGACGTTGTGGTACAGGTTGAAGAGGAACTGGTGGTTGAGGCCCTCAACATCCTTGACTGGGTCCACGACGCTCTGAAGGTACTGGTCTTGCCGGTCACCATAGATGGGGTAGTAGACCATGATGCCATCAACGCTGTCATCCTCGTTGGCCTCGAGAATGGCCTCCTCAACCCCGATGGAGACGCCCTCGCCGTCCATGCCCTCGCGAGCGTCACCAACTAGACGGAGTTCAAAGTTGATGCCAACCTGCTCGCATGCACGCTTCGTGAACTGTTATCAGCGGGTGCGATGAGAAGGAAGGTGGCGGACGCACCTCGGCGTAGCTGCGTGCATCCTCCTTCTTGGTCGACAGGATGCCAACGAGGTGTGGGGCACGCTTGGCAAAGCGAGGAGCCTTGACCTCGTCAAGCAGCTCGGCCTTGAAAGGCACCGAGACTTTGGTGGCCGTAACCAAGACACCAGTAGGAGCGTCGGACATTGTGATGGGGTTGTGATGGAGAAGATTGTGAGCACGTCTGCGGTGAATATTTCGATATTTCGAGAGCGGAATTGACAACCACGTGGAAGAACACGTGATTGACCAAAGTTCGTTATCGCCCGGCTTATGGCCGCTAGCTGGATGTTACCCGCCTAAAGGGCGTGCGGGGTTGCGTCTGCTAGTCGTGCGGGGTTGGACATGCCGCGTCTGTTTCTCACCACTTCTCATTGTCCTTGGCATTGTTCATTACTCTACGCCTTTGCTCAGCAGCGCCTAGGACTCCCTGCCGCCCATCACCCTCCTTCTCCCGCACGCGTTGGTAGCCGGCAGGCCGCAGCCCGAGTTCCCAGCCATATCACCGTTCCACGCAAACAAGTCCACTTCCGGCACACCCCTCACCTCACACACTCCTTGTCCCTCAACTTGCCATCTCAACCGTTCTCCTCACCCCACCCCTACCTTTAGCCTCGCCCCCAACTCCGCCTCTATCTCCTCGCCATGCCTGTTTTGGAAGCAGCTCGCAGGGCGTGGACGTTCCTCGTCGCTCCAGAGCTGCCTACACCGTTCAATTATGTGACCTTTGCTTACAGTTCGCCAGCTGACGCTAGGTCCCATTAGCCTTCCGCCTCCTAGCGTACATGATAGCCGCCCCGTTCGTCCTCTTCATCGCCCTCGAGCTCGTGGCATATGGTGCGTGTTTACTCGACGGCCTAAACAGTTCGCTCGAGGTGGATGGCCTCTGCTCAGCTCACACCAGTTATCACCCGCACCTTACATATCTCCATCTCTAATCTACGAGTCCCACGTTCCCCACCTGCCGCGCCCCGTGAGCTCGAGGACGACGATACGATCATGGACCAGGACGCCTCCGCAACGCCCGACGCCGATACGTCAGGAAGCGACAGAGGCCAACCGTTTGTGCGAGGGTTTGGTGTTGCCGGCCCACGCGGCGCAACTACGGGCGCTCTCTTACTTTTGGCCGCGCTATTCGCTGCCGGTGTGGCGGGTTTCCAGATTCTCGTTACTAGAGGGAACGAGCGTACCGCCCTCGCCCTTGCGGAGGGCGTCGAGAAGCCGGCTGTGCTGGTGCTCACGGCGCATCCGGACGACGAAGCCATGTTCTTTGGCCCTACTATTATTAATCTGGTTGCAGCAGGGTGGGATGTTCACCCCGTCTGCATGTCAATCGGTAAGTATTGTGTCTCAACTCTGGCATCTGAACTTCCCCCGTCATTCCTCTTTTCTTCCAGGAGTCGACTGCTGCGGCTCCCGTCCGCCCTGTGAGGCGCCAGCCATTGGCTCTGCCTCGTGTGACGAGTGACTCCATCCACTTGGATGGGCGAGGCAAACGCGTAGGCTCCTATCAGTTCTCAGTCCGGGCGCCGATTCCGCTCCTCTCCCGAGGATGAGGTGAGGGCTTGAAAGACAGTGGTCTGCCGCTCCTCAGGGACGCTCCTATTGCCCTTAGCGCTCGCCCTCATCACATTGATCACGCGCTCGAGAACTGAACTAACATCAGGCAATGCTGTCGGCCTCGGAAGCGTCCGTTCAGTCGAGCTTTTGGAGAGCTATAACCGCCTCGGAGTCGTGCAAGCGCCCGTGCTCATCGACGACCCCGGCCTGCCAGACAGCATGGGCTCTGACGGCGCGTGGGACGCGGCCTATGTCGCCGAACTCGTCGCTCCTATCGTCCGAACCTCAGGAGCCACCCACCTTCTCACCTTCGACGACGCAGGTGTCACACGACACCCAAACCACATCGCACTCGCCAACGTAAGCCAGCACCTCGGGAAGCACGACGTGCATCTCACACGGCTGCAGCTGCACACGCCGCGCATCTCTACCAAGTTCACTGGCGTACTGTGGGCGATATTGATCGCTGCGAGTGACGCGTTGCGCCGAGTGCCGCCGCATCACGCGACCTTTGTGAACACCCCTGCGCAGTATGCGCAGACACTGTATGCCATGCGCGCGCACGAGAGCCAGCTCGTGTGGTTCCGATGGCTTTATGTCTCGTTCTCCAGTCTCATGTGGGTTAACCAGTTGGATTAGAGTTGGGTTTCATGAGGTTTGCGTTTGCGCGGCGTAACAATGTACATAGTGACTTTCGCTCGCGACGGTGATTGCGTTATGGACTTCATTTACACGCCTTAAAGGTTAACCGCAGACGCGAGGGTCGATATCAATTAGGCGGTGCCATGGCAAGTGACTGGGCAGATGAGGATCATGCTCAAAGGCAGGGGCAAGGACGTCGGTGACACACCAAGGAATAGTGCCCAAGGTGACAAACACCCGCACAGACGATTCTGTTACTGAATGTGTAACGTCTGATTAGAATGGCTCTCACCCCAAACACTCCCATCCAGTCGCCACCATCCGTTGCCACCATCTTGCTCTTCATCCTCTGGTACATTATCAAGTCTCACGTCTTACATGTGCAGAGGTCAGAGGCTAGGACGGGTGCCCAATGTTGCGATTCAGATAGGCTAGCGTGGCAGCACAGACCAATCACCTTGCTCATGGACGCCTGGGCTGGGTAGTGTGTCATGACGCGCCTGACTTCCTGGGGATAGCCCACCCTGTTTTTCAAGTCACGTGATATCATTCAATCAGGCAAGCCACAACAAACATTGACAACATGACCGGGCGACCCCATCATGACCGTTCCATCTCGTATCCCTTCTTTCTTCATCATCCGTAGTTCTCGTTGTTCTCTTCTGTCTTTAAGTCATCAAGCTCAATCTTCAAGAACCTGGTACCATGGACCCATCCCGGAGGAACCGCCTTGGGGTTCAGATGCCGCGCGACCCTTCGCCAGTGCCACCCTATGACCCGCCCATTTCACCAGGCGGTTACATGTCACCTCCCAGCGCGCGCAACTCGTTGTCTGCCTTGCCACCGCTCCGCAACTCCAACCCACCCTCTCCCTACGCTTCCACACCACCGGTGTACGCCCCCCTCCCGCCACCTGCGCCATCGACGATGGCATCCTCCACCATCGCTCCGACACAGGTGTCACGGTCCTCGTCTACGCTGCCTCATTTTGAGGCCGCGCTTGCCAGAGCCCGCGGTGAGACTCCGCCGGTCATCCCACCCATCACCCCGCTAAACTTCGCTCCTCAGGCTATTCCTCAGCCCCTCCCCTCCTACTTGCCTCCCCAGGACCCCAACCATCCCGACCTCAACGTTGGCTTCACGCAGTCGAACACAATCCGTCTGGCACAGGGCAGTCACTACCACCGGGAGCCCTCACGCTCTCCCTCGCCCGGCTTCGACGATAGTGTGCGCTACAACTACGGCAGTGGGACCGACATCGAGAAGGCGCTGCTGTCGGACAACGACCGTGACGACCTCCTCTACGGAAAAGCCACTGGGCCTCCTACCCCGGCGCCTCCACGCTCCCACTCGTACATGGCATTCGGAGAGGTTGTTGACCCCCATGGTGACATCTCACTGCACGGCTTAGGCCGGTTACCTCCTGCGAGCGACCGCTCGTCTATCTACAAGGCGCCGCTCGACGGCTTCGAGTCGGTGCCTCTTGTTGAGGGGCAGGAAGATGCGGACACAACACAGCACTTTGGACCCGCCCCGGAGGGCAGAGTAGGACGGCGGACGCACAATGCGATCAGGAAGCGTGTGAAGCAGCTCATTACACTCGACGAATCGGACATGCTTTCGGTTGAGATGCCGATCCCAACTCGCCTGGCACAGTTCCTGCCGGTCAAGGGAGTCGAAGAGCAGAAGACGACCCGGTGAGTTCACTCTGCCTTCGCACTCTGCTCTCCTAGTAACTGACGTCCAAGTTACACTGCTGTCACCACTGATCCTGATGGGTTTGCGGCTTCGGGTATCCGTCTCCGCCAGAACATGGCCAACCCGCCGCGAGCCACTGAGCTCTTCGTCGTCATCACGATGTACAACGAGGACGCTAACCTCTTCTGTCGCACGCTGTACGGCGTCATGAAGAACATTGCCCACATGTGTGGCCGTAAGAACTCACGAGTTTGGGGTCCCAACGGCTGGAAGAAGATCGTGGTGTGCATTGTCGCCGACGGCCGCAAGATCGTCAACCCCCGTGTCCTTGATTGTCTCGCAGCTCTAGGCGTTTACCAGGAAGGTGGGTTAGCCTGAGGAGCCGCAGACTAAGTCCAGGCGCGATGACCAACATGGTCAAGGAAAAGCCTGTCACGGCTCACGTGTTCGAGTACACCACCAGCTTTGCACTCGATCCCGACCTGCACTTCAAGTACCCCGACAAGGGCATCGTGCCGTGTCAGATCATCTTCTGCATGAAGGAGAAGAATGTGAGTGTTTGAACTGAGTCTTCGCCACTGACGTCAGGCGAAGAAGATCAACTCGCATCGCTGGTTCTTCAACGCGTTTGGCCCTCTATTGCAACCTAACGTCTGCATCCTGCTTGATGTCGGCACGATGCCAGCTCCCAAATCGCTGTATCACCTCTGGAAGGCGTTCGATCGCCACTCGAATGTCGGAGGTGCATGCGGAGAGATTGCTACGTTCAAGGGCAAGAGTTGGCTGGGTCTGCTTAACCCCCTCGTCGCGGCCCAGTGCTTCGAGTACAAGATGTCCAACATTCTCGACAAGCCCATGGAGAGTCTTTTTGGCTACTGTGCAGTGCTCCCTGGCGCATTCTCTGCGTATCGGGTGAGTTGACTCCGGTGTTCCAACGCTGACTCTGGAAGTACATAGCGTTGCAGAACGACGAGTTCGGTCGCGGTCCCCTTGCCTCTTACTTTGCGGGCGAGAGCATTCACAGTGGAAATGCCGACTCGTTCACTGGTAACATGTACCTAGCCGAGGACCGTGTTCTCTGCTTCGAGATTGTGTACGTTATCCGCTAACTGAACAACTCCAATGAGCTGACTCTCAGTGCCAAGCCGAAGTACAACTGGGTGTTGAAGTACGTCAAGTCAGCCGTTGGCGAGACCGACTGTCCCGACTCTATTCCCGAGTTCATTGGTCAGCGTCGCCGCTGGCTCAACGGCTCTTTCTTCGCCGCCGTCTATGCGCTCATCAACTTCCGCCAGGTGTGGCGCACCGATCATACTTTTATCCGCAAGAGCATGTTCATGATCGAGTGGTTCTATAACGGTCTCAACTTAGTCTTCGGCTGGTTCTCGTTAGCCAACTTCTACATCTTCTTCGTCATTCTCACTAACGCACTCAACGGCCCGGAGTTCAACCTCAAGGGAATCAAGGTACTCAACGACATCCTCCAGTACATATACCTTGGCACGGTCATTGCCTGCTTCATCTTCGGAATGGGCAACCGCCCACAGGGTGCTCCGCTCAAGTACAAGATTGCGATCTATATTTTTGCAATCCTCACGGTCTAGTGTGTTGACTGCTCTGCGAATGCTAACGGTCCAGCATGTTGGTCTGTGGTATGCTGTGTATCATCGAGGCTGTGAGGCAGATGGACTCGCCCATCTTCCAGCGCATGGTCGTCTCACTGCTGGCGACATACGGCATTTTTGTGATCTCGAGTATCCTGGCCCTCGACCCTTGGCATATGTTCACCTGCTTCGTACAGTACCTGCTGTTCCAACCCAGTAAGCCGCTTACTGGAACCCGCTCACGCCAGCCTACGTCAATGTGCTCAACATCTATGCTTTCAGCAACCTGCACGACCTGTCATGGGGCACGAAGGGTAGCGACACGGTTGAGTCTGACCTCGGTGCCGTTAAAGGTGTGGGCAAGGACGTCGAGGTCCACCTTGTCTCAGCGCAGCAGGACATCGACAGTGCATACCAGGATGCTCTGGACAACATTCGCATCAAGAGAGCCCGCGTCGACCAGGATGAGGTGCCACACAAGCCAGAGGCAAAGGAGCAGAAGCAGAAGGACACGTACGCCAACTTCCGGACCAACCTCCTCCTGTTCTGGTCTTTGAGTAACGCATTACTCGCGGGGTTGATTCTCTCGGGTGACCCAGCGGGCGCGTTCTCGGGTGGCGGCACCAACAAACAGGCCGTGTACATGCTTGTCATCCTCGTATTTGTGGCCGGTATGGCGGCCTTTCGCTTCAGCTGTGCTACACTGTACCTTATCATCCGCCTCTTTGTTGGATAGACTTGACTATAGATTCTCGTTCTCGGACCGTTCAATGCAGTGCGTAGTCATATTCGGGTTAGACTTTTGTTTGGTTTTGACGTCATAAAGATTGACGTGAGCAACATCCGGCTATCTTGACCTCGAACACTTCACCATGAGGGCACCTGTGGCCGTCTTGATCAGAGACATCCTATCCACGATGTCGGCTGAGCTTGAACCTGGAGGAGGTACGTCAGTATGCTGCCCAGAAGCTCATCCAGACTCGCCGCTCGACGAAGGTGACATCTTTGCCAGTGCGGTCCGCGACCTCCGCCTCCTTCCCTTCGGCACGCCCTCGTCCTCGTCCTCGTCCTCGTCCTCGCCTAGCGCCTTTCCCTCCTCCGCCTCCTCTGAACTCCGTGAAACGCTATGTGTACGTATCCGAGTACTCCTCGCCCTCGCCCGACAACGAGTCGAGTACACACCTTTCCACCTTGTCTCGGGCTCAATCTTGCGCGGATACACGGACGCCACGATTTTATCGGTGGTCCAGTTCCTCATCGAAGATAAAGAAGAGTGGCGTGACACCGTACAGCTCCTCGACCGTGCGATCATTGTCGCGGGTGCCGTCGGCCCTCGGAGACTCGAGTGGGTGCATGCGCTCATCGCTGCCCTCCAGCCCCGGCGGGGTACCAAGCGGCGCCAATCCTCCCCCTCTCCAACTCGCTTCCCTCCTCCTCACCCCCCCTCTGTCCCGTTTAAACCGCTCTTCGCCCCAAGCTCCATCCCGACCCACACCAACCCCCAACCCCTCACGACCGCACCGTTCATCCTAAGGTCCTACCTCGCATCGGGGACGCACCATCCACCATGGCCAGCGCTCATGCTCTGGCAATCGGCCGACTACATCCTCGCCCAGACGGGGCGCGGCCGACTCGTGCCCGTCGAATGTGGGCGTGCCTACGACGACTGTGGGTGGACGCAACGGCTTGTTGAGTGGGAGGGCTTTCTTCGGCGCACGGGCTGGGACGTTCCTGCCGATGGCCTCGCAGAAGCAGAGGACAGCGCGCCACAATACCTCGCGCAGACGTCCTTGTTCCGCCAGTTTCCGGGGTTGGAGAGCGACATGGCGCGTCCCGACTACGTCTGGGCCGAGACGCCTGAAGACTACAAGCCGCCACCAGAAGTGCTTGTCAATGCGTGGATTGGGCGGGGCGGTGAGGTCGTTTCACCAGCTCACACGGTGAGGTGTCTCTCGCAGTTCAGCTGACTCCAGGACCCGTACTATAACTGCTATGCGCAGGTGCTGGGATACAAGCGTGTATGGCTTGCACCGCCGGACGCGGCGCCGCACATGTACGCGTACTCTGGCCAGGGGACTTCGCTCGCGGAAGAGTATATGGGTAACACTTCGCGGGTGCCGCTCCTCCGCCCCGCGCTGGATGGGTCTTTTCACGCAGAGCAGTCCAGGTTTCCCACTTTCTTTGAGCATGTGTACCCGCGCGCGATGGAGGCGGTGCTCGGACCCGGAGACATGCTCGTCATGCCGCCTGGGTGGTGGCATGCTATGCGCGGCGAAGGGACACGGCCGTGCTGGAGCGTCTCGTTCTGGTTCTAGGCCATGCACGTCGGGAGCGAAACCGCAAGCGAAACCTAACATACATCTCTCTATCGATCGCGACATGCCCGGCCGCGTCACCGGGAAAGCTACATCTACCGCTGCGCCTGCGGCTGGTTCCACGACAGGAGGCTCATGTCGCCCAGCTTGCGGGGCTTGATGAGGTGACGAATCAAGCCGGCGAGGGCGAGCACGACGCACAGGATCGCGGCCGCGACGTACGCCCAGCCGAGGAAGTTCTGCTTGCCGCCAACCCATGAGACTGTGCTGATGACGACGCTCTTCGTCCCGCTGAACTGCTTGACGGGATAGTTCATGTTGATTAGAATCTCGTATGTGCCGGCTGACATGACGTCGTTGTCGTTGCGCATCCAGAGTTTGCGGAACGTTGGGAGCGCAGCTACGCGCATCCAGACTTGGAAGTGCTCGTCGTCCTTGAGGTTCGGGATGTCTTCGACTGTCTGGTAGCCGTTCGGGTAGCGCTCGGCCCAGTTTGGCGGCGGGAGCAGGTTCTGCGGGTTGCCGTCCGGGAGGGACGGTACGTCAACGTACTGCTTGGCAAGGCCGTGCCACGCAATGTTCTTCTCGGTAAAGCTGTACGTCGCGTTCTGTTGCCCATCTGGCGTCAGCACAATCTCAATACACGCGCACTGGGATCATTCAGAAGCACGAGGTCGGTCCCGTACGTGTCGTTGAAGTACGAGTTGGCAATCAGCCCGCAAGGGTAGTAAGCCTTGCCGTCCTGGCTCGTGATGGGCTTGCAGTTGCCGCTATCGAGACTGCCAACGTCGCGGTGCTTTCCGAGAAGCTGGTCCGAGTCAAAGCTGTTCACGTAGCGACGGTGGTTCTGGTAGTAGTTTGTGAGTTTGTAGTACATGAAAACACCAGGGCCTGAAGTTAGCTCCTTGAGGCGCCAGCATAGCTCACCGAGGTCATAGGGCACGTCGAACTGAATGCGGCACTGCGCACGCTTGCCAACATCTGCACTGGAGTTGTTGGTGAACGCCCATTTTGGCGTGCTGATGCTGCTCTTGCTCACTGTCGTGCCCGACTTGAGCTCGTCTATGTGTTAATATGTTCGTGACGCTCGTTCATCTCCGTTCCCGTCCCCCATCCCCATCCAAGTTCAATCCCACCTGCACAAGTGGGATGGTTTGCACCCGTGACTCACAGTCCCACTTGCCCTTGGGCATGTCGGCCCAGGTACCATCGCCTGGCTGCTCGTCACAGTCCGTGTAGTCGAGGGAGAAGTTGGTAACCTTGCCACTGCCCCAGATGATGACCGCGCCGATAGGCGCAAAGATGAGGCCGATGATCAAGAGAGTCGGGAGCACGGCCTTGGGAGTTAAGATCGGCTGCCACGCCTTGAGGCGTTGCTGCTTGAACGCCGTGTCTGGGTGAGCTTGGCTGGGAGGGTGAACGCACTGGCCGGCCGCTTGCTCCATTTGACCTTCTCCTTGTCCTTGTGAGACTCATCCGCCGTGTCCTTGTCCTTGCGTTTGAAAAGCCCCATGGTGGTGCGGATTCAGCGGCGGTGATGTTGTGAAGCAGAAGAGTTGTGGCGATGAACCTACGCGTGCTGACGCTCAGTACCGGCCTCCACGGCCGCCGGCCTTGCCATAGGCGCGCGATCAATCCCGCACTGGCCCCTATTGACAGGGTGCCTATGTGCCCAGGTAGTCACACGTGGCGAATGTTCCTGGCCTCCACCTCCACCTAGAGATTTTGGCCATTAGCACTGCCTGCTAGATCACAACAAACCAACCATCACTATTCGCCATGCCGAAGGCAACGAAGAGGAAGAAGGAGAAGGAAGCCGACTTCAAGAAGGCGAAGCTCAAGCTGGGCAAGGGCAAGAAGGCAGCGTCAAACGCAACTGATACGAGCTTCAAGGCGCGCTCTATCGCCCTCCCCTCCCAGAAGAGCTTGCAACGCGCCCTCGCCCAGCAGGCAGACGCCTCACCGTCATCAACACCAGCAACCGCCGCCGGTTTGGGCCTCGACGATGTGCTCGTGCGCACGCGCCATCCAAACTCACACGTGCGGAATGAGGCCATCGGGCAACTGCGCGAAGTCCTCGCAGCCGGCGTCTCCCTTGGTGTCCCGATGGGCGAACGGCACGGCGAGGTCGCCAAGGTCGTGAGCGGTATCGGCTCCCTCATCTCGGACGACGAGCAGTCAGTCCGGAGGGCACTCCATGACTTTGTAGGGTGGTATATCTCCCGCCTCCCGCCGCTAGCGCTCAGCGCATACCTCCCCACTCTCACGCTCCAGATCTCGTCTGGGCTGAGCCACATCTTCCCCGCCATCCGACTCGACACGTGCCGCCTCGTCCTGCTCCTCCTGGAAAGCGGAGCTGATATCGTCGGGCCGTGGCCCGCTAAACCGCCCTCCACTAGTTCCTTGGTCGGGAGCGCGGGAGTGTTCGACGGCCTCCGCCTCGCAGCAGGACTGGGCGAGGAGAAGGCGAGCGCAGGATATCGACTGGACGGCAAGGGAAAACTCGTTATTCTCCGCACTATCCGCGGTTTCATCCAGCGCGCCCTCGAGCCGAGCGAGGAGAAGAGCGAGGACGCCAACCTCGGGACGTGGTCACTCGCCGACCTCGAGGCCGACGACTGGAGTTTGGGGCATTACTCGTGGGCATTGGAATGGAAGGAGCCCGCATCTGCCGAGGAGGGGGATGGGGCCGCGGCCGAGCTTGAGAGCACGTACGCCGCACTTCACTCCCTGCTCCTGAACACGTTCATGGAGTCGGCCCCGGCCGCCTTTGCGACATCCTCCTCGTCTGACGATACGGCCCTGGCTCTGTGTACGGAGAGCGCCGGTCTCGTGCGTCTCTTCGCGTCCGCGCTCCTGGGTGACTACGCGCCCTCCGATGCTGCGCCGACTCGCGGGCGCGTCAGCGAGTTCCTCAAGCGCATGGCGGCATATTTCCCCTTCTCGGGCTCCGAGGCCCACTTCGCCCTCAGCCTCGACTATGCGCGTCTCGCCACCCTCCTCGCGCCCCCCGCGCCCCCACTCGCGCAGAAGAGGGGTGGATGGCGTGCCCGCGTGCGTGCCGTCGAGGCAGCATGGACCGCGATGAAGGGGACCCACAAGGCGAACGCGGCGGCGCTGGCCGCCGCGGCCGAGTGGGCCGCCGACGCCCTCGCGCCCGCTGACGCCCTCACCACCCTGCAGCCACAAGCGTACGCCGCCCTCCTGCCCGTGGTATGGACGCTCATCCAGCGCGAAGGGGACATGCTCGCGGCCCTGTGCTCCGCGGCGCTCAAGCAGCCCGGCGCTGGTGCGAAGCGGCGTGCGTCGGACGCGCTGCTGATGCGCGTCGTGCGCGTTCACGAGGACGCGTTTGCGCGCGAGCCCCTCTTCGTGCCCCTCGCTTCGCCTGCGCGCGCTCTCGTCGCTCAGTGGATCGGCGCGGCACCGCGCACCCTCTGGGAGCTGGGGGCGCGCGATGCCTCGGCGACACGTGCGCTCCTCCAGTTTTTGCTGGAGATCAGTCCTGCGCGGCGCGCGTTCGAGGCGCCCTACTCCCTCGTTGGGGCTGACGCTGTTGCTGGCATCCCGGGAAGACTCGGGCCGTTCTTCCACCTCCAGCACGCTACGCGGGGCGCCGTCGCTGGCCCGTGGACTGCCCTCCCGACTCCAGAGCAGCGGCTCGCGCTCGATGCCGCCCGCGTCTGGGCGCAGGAGGACAGCAGCGGGCGTCTGGCGGGGGCGGTGGTACGGGCCGTGACGGGCCCCGGGGCGCCGGCGTGGGCTCGTGCATACTGGGAGCGGGAGGGTGTATAACTAGCATCTATCATTATGAATACTGTACAACACTAGGCAAAGAGGCGTCGAGCGATGCTGCGGTCGCCGAGCTCGCCCTCGCCGTTCGGGCTGGTGACCTTGCGCTTGGGCACGTCGGCGGCAGACCCAGGCCCAAAGTCCTGGGGGTTGATCTCGCGGGGCCGGAGCTCGGCCATGGGCTTGGGCAAGAGAATGGGTGGAGTTGGCCGAGGCGCTGTTGTGAAGAAGCGGTGGCTGAGGCCCTTCTTGGCGCTCGGACGAGCAAGCGGGTCATACTTCAGCATCTCCCGGCAGAAGTCTTGCCCGTCCTTGCCCACGGACGAAATCATGTTCCACCACGGGTTCGGTGGGAAGTACTCAGGCGTTATGTAGTCGGGGAGCTTGGTGTGGCCCTGGCGTCAACACAATGAGGGCAGAAGGGGACAGGGAGAGTATGGTACTCACTGGCCAGTCCTGCTCTGTTGGCGAACCCATCGCATGGAATGTCTTCTTCAGCTGGTCAATGTCCGTTTCGCCAGCGAGGAACGGGACACGCAGCACCAGCTCGACCATGATGGTTCCCATGGACCAGATGTCCACTGTCGACCCGTAGTGGCGCGCACCCCAGAGCAGCTCTGGCGGCCGGTACCACCTGACGTCAGATTCAGAGCAAGCTTCCTGGGTGGTGAAGAACGCACCTTGTGATGACCTGCGAAGTCATCTTATATGCAGCATCTCCGAACTCGCGCGCAAGACCAAAGTCGGCAATCCTGAGCTCGCCGGTGCTCGCGATAAGCAAGTTGTTGGGCTTGAGGTCCTGGGGTCAGCTCTGGCCAACGAGGGTTGTGAACCCGGAGAGTTGGGATGTAGGAGAGAGAAGGAAAGTGGCACTAACACGATGCAATACCCCATGACGGTGGATGTACTCCAGCCCACGCAGCGACATTGCCATCCACGACTTGATGTCCGCGACCTGGAAGATGAGTGTTTTGTCACGGATGACTGCTTCGAGGTCCGTGTCTAAGAACTCAAGGACGAGGTTGATATTTTGCTTGACAGAGAAGACATCGAGGAGCTGGTGTGAGCGTGGCCTGGGCAAGGCGGTGCGGGGTCATGAGAAAGCGGCCAGCACTCACGCCGATAATGTTGGGGTGGTGCAACTCCTGCAGAAACTTGACCTCGCGAAGCGCTGACATGTCGAGACCATCCTTCATCATCCCGACCTTGATCTTCTTGATCGCCACTGATGTTAGGGCACGAAAGATACAATAACTCACCTTTCCTCCCGGTCGCCTTCTCAGTGGCTTCTGTCAGTGTCGCCCAGAGAGTAACCCACCCTTGTAGACGTTGGCGTAGGTGCCTTCACCAATCTTCGCTCCCTTCTCCCACCGCTCAGCGCGAGCTTGGTTCTCCTGCGCTGCCAAATCCATGGTGATGGGGGGGCTGCGTGATGGATAAGGATCAAGTGCAGTCATGTGTGGTCATGCAAGGCACAATGTGACCTCCACCATCACGAATCCCCTCGACCTCCACTTGGTTGAACCTCTGCCCCACTTTGATCAAACCAATGCTCCCCGGTGTGCATCCGGATCTGGTCTATACATGACATCGCTATTTGCGCAAGAGGACGGCCAGCAAAAACACAAACAAGGCAAGAACGAGCATGACGAGCGTTGAAGGCACTGGCATTAGCCGACAGAGGAGCATCGTACAGGAGACGCAACTCACCGCTGGCGCCAAAGCTCGATGGGACGACGACGACACGGATTGTGTTGTCCGCGCTCGCAGACACAAGCATCGTC
Organism: Cutaneotrichosporon spelunceum; assembly: GCA_030805415.1. Taxonomy (NCBI): domain Eukaryota; kingdom Fungi; phylum Basidiomycota; class Tremellomycetes; order Trichosporonales; family Trichosporonaceae; genus Cutaneotrichosporon; species Cutaneotrichosporon spelunceum. The sequence continues at coordinate 1,554,023 of BTCM01000001.1, forward strand.
GCGGAGGGGTTGAACTTTATAGCAGTCGGTGGGAACGAGTGTGCGTGTAGAATTTTGAGGAGGGGCGATAGTGTGTGTGCGTCGAGCATGCCGATCGAGAGGTTGGAGGAGCCAAACGACACGAGCCGCCCGTCCGGGCTGACATCGAACACAGTGATGGGCTTGCCTGCAACCTCGCGCTTGTTGGCCAACTTCCACGTGAGGGAACGTTCTTCGACAGCCTTGCTGTCCGCCTTCTCATCAAGAGGCTCCTGCTTCTCGGCATTCTCTGTAACCTCTCCAACCTCTGTTGCCGTTGGCTCGAACTTCGCGATGTAGGATTTACGTGCCTTCCTGCGCGTATCGCGACGGGGTGGTGCGGCAGAATTCAACGCGGCCAGAAGGGACGGACGTGCGGGTGAGTCTGGAGAGAAGCGGGCCCCACGGAATGCAAGGACGGCGTCTTCTCCCTTAGGAGCCGGGATTGACTGCATGGGAGTGAGTTTGTCAGACGCGAAGGCATAGACATTCAGCTGCGAGGCTGTAGTGACTACGAGCTGCCGTCAGCTTTGCCGGGCGTGGACCAACTCACCCACTGACCGAGCGGCCCTCCCCAGGCGAGGTCGACGAGGTCCCCGCCGTCAACATCAAAAGATGGCACCACAATGTCGAGAGATGGGAACGATAGGATGGTGACGCGGTTGTCTGTCGTGCCTGTGGCGATGAATGATGCCGACGCACCTTCGGTAGGTGGGATGGAGAGGGCAGTGAGTTTCTGTCATCAGATATCGCCTTTCTTTGTGCTAACCTGATAGGGGTAGTCATCAGACCACTTGGCACTGATCGTATTCTGCGAACGGACAAAGGCGAGTCTGTGCGGTTAGGCTCGCCACGTAGTAATGACCCGTACCTGTTGTCGGCATACGAGAAGATGCGACACTGCTCATTCTTGCCGCTCTCAATCTCCGTCTGTGATGCGTTGATGCCAGTTACGAGCTGCGACGTCTGCTGTCAGCGCCGAGAAAGCTTGAGAGCTCACAGCACGGTCGAGCGCCAGCGTCATTGGCGCATCTTCCTCTGTACTGAGCTCAAGCTCGTTCACACTCTTGGTTTTGTGACCATCTCGGGACACGTCGACCAGTTTCTGCGCGTCAGTGACGTTTGAGGAAGGTGGCGACGCGTCGTACCAGCCTGTTACCGATGCCGCTCTTGGTAGCGCCGCCGCCGCCGCCTAGGAGGAGGGTTGTGTCGTCTGTCCAGTCGAGACAATAGACGGGGAAAGACTTGGTGGGGTGCAGTTGGTGCTGTGTCCTGGTCATGATGGGCGTGTCGAGAGTGTGAGATGAGAATGTTGGGTTCCAGCTCCTGTCTCCCAAGATCCATTCAGTAGCAGCCCTTGACGTGATGACGCGATCAGTTCCTCGTCCGCGTGGTCATCATCACGTGAGAAGCGGCACGCGAGAGGCATGCGAGAGGCACGCGACGCGGTGCGAGCCAATACAAATACGTTTTCATCAAATACAAATACTGATTTTGTCATTATCAGACCTCTACCTGGTTATGCCAGCCTCAGGGGGCCCACCTCATCCGGCTATTGGTGGATGTTCGATCAGCAGCTTGTATCGGCGTTTCCGATCGATCACAAGCACCTTGGCGAGGCATGCATGAGTCACCTCAGTTACGCCACACTCACCCTGCCACAACCCTGTCGCCCGAATGTGGCTCTGTCCTGTCCCAAACGCTTCTGACGGAGCGCTCAACTTGCTCACCGAGGCATGGTAGTGTCCTTTTGAGTCTGTAGCCTCACGTCCCAACTATGAGTCCAGGACAGGCAGTGGGAGTGGGAATTGAGCGTGACCTGCAGCGTACTAGCCGGCCACAACCGTGCGATGGTTGCTTGGTCTGACACCGTGACAAGTGGTCTTCTGTACCCTCCCCTGAGTTTCGGGTCCGGTGTCGCCTGTGGCCCTTGATCAAGTGGCGCGCGCCCACAGACAATTGGAGTCGCAGTCTGATAGGGGGTCCCGTGTGACAGGTTGAACAACGGTTTCCGGTGGGGCCAACTCCGAAAGTGTGGCGGTGCGAGGGTCTGGTACACCTGACAAAATGCTTACGCCATGTATCACTCGTCATGTCTCACGAGCGTACGCGAGCGTCGATCACGATCGGGCCGCTGTGGAGAGCGATTTTGACATTGCACAATTACACAGGAGTAAATATGAATAGCATGGGAACCCCATGAATAAGATGGGACCTAGATCAGTACTCAACGTGTCAATCACCATTGTGCCACAACATGAGACAACATACAGACATCCAGATCGATGGGAGTAGCTTACGGCCGTTACCTCCGCAGCTCGTGGTGCTGTAGGTGGGGGGATGTTGACCACTGGGGATGACTCCGATAGGGATCCACTGGAGGCAGAGCTTCTTGCTCTGGTCTTCCGGTTGCAGAAGCGGAAAACCTGGGTCCCGAAGGTGAACGAGAAGTCAACCTCAGAGGGGGAAGGGTCAGGCCGCTCCCCGTCCCTCGAGGGGTGTATGGCCCGGGCCCATGCGACCCCGAGCTCAATTGTGCCTCCAGCGCAGGAGGAACGGTTGGGCCGGGGCCGCAGTAAGGGCGATGTGACTGCGATGATGGTGGAGAGTGTACCGGCGACGGTTGAGGATTCGTCGAGACGCGAGAATACGGCGGTACTGAGTGCGACGTTCGTCCAGCGTACGTTGGGGGGACCCTTCCGTGACTCGACTGCGACGGAGGAGGCGGATGCTGGTGGTACTGCTGGGGTCAGAGCCAATATCTACTCCCCAAGATTCAACAAGAGACTTACGCGGCTCTCGTCATACGGAGGGCCATATGGAGCATCCCAACTCCTCGATCGAGTCTGGTTAGCCCGCCCGCTCCACTCCATCCAACGGTCCAGCATCCCCTGCAGCCGAGTGTTATCCTCTTGCAGCCACTTGTTTTCGTCCTGAAGGCGCCGGTTGGCTGCTTCGACGCCACTTAGCCGGAGGCTCTCGTCCGTCGTAGTGGGAGGAAGGGAGCCACTGCCACCTTTGCGACTAAGGAATGCCGCAGAAGCCCCAGTCCCTGACCGGTTGGGCTTTGCCAATGGATTTGACCACACGGCGTGTGGATCACGTCCTACAGCTGCCGCCTCGGCCACCTCAAGTCGCTCGAGTAGCTCGTCGCGTTCCTGCTCCAGAGCGCGCACGCGCTCCTCCAAACTATCCTGGTAGCCCTTCTTACGATTGCGAAAACGCTGGGCGGCCAGGCGGTTGGCTTCTCTGCGGCGCAGAATCATCGACTTTTCAGGCATTCGACTTGCAGATTTGCCGGGCTTGCTGTCGACCTCATCCCAGCTTCCGTGCGCCGATTTGGAAGCGGATGAGGGACCAGTTGGTGCCGATGGACCTTCCACCGAAGGCCCGCCGTACGAGGGAGCCTGCTGTCGACTTGACAGACCAGTTTGGGGACGCGTATCTCCCGTGACCGAGCAATGTTGTTGAGACGGATGAGGAGGGGAGGAGACGCCGGGCGACATTGATCGCAGCGAGGACGATGTCGCACCGCGAAGTGGAGGCGAGGACGACGGCCTCGAAGTGGTTGAAGTCCACGGCTGGTCGTTCTCTTGTGTCATATGTGGACCTGACATGCCCTGGGAACAACGAGATCCACCAGTCGCGACGGCTCGGTTGCGCCTGGGCGTCGTTGTGGCGCTGAAAAGGTGACGTAGAGGCAACAATCGGTGGAAGCCAGGAGAGCTTACAATGAGCCAGGAATGCACCGATAACGTCGTACGAAAGGTCCGTCGGTGATGCCAGGAGCGGCGGCGATGGTGATGGGATATGGATAGGGATAGAACGAGAATTCTAGAGTCGTAGCCTATCGTGGAGCTGCGGTTTGCATGGTCGTGTTGATGTTTTAACTGTTCAGGTGCAGTCGGACCAAGTGGTCGCGCGCCCCTAGCTAACGGACGCTGTAGGGTCGTACGCGCGGACAGCTTGGGACTAGCCCAGCGATGAGGTGCCTTGTGCTGGCTAGTCTGGCGACAGCGACTGGCGTGGAAACGCCGCCTGGGAATTACTGAAGCTTTGAATAAATGTACCTCGCGTGTGGGCCAGGAAACGTGCGTTTTATGGGTTGATGAGGGCCAGAGTATTATGATGATAGAGGTATACTCTTGAGCAAGTCGAGACGGACACAATCGACTCGTGTCGTTGTGATGAACAGCGGCCCAAGGATTGGTTTGTGGATAGAATGAGCGGTGACAGCCAGTTGATTGGGTGGAGAGGAGAGGGAGGGGAGAAGGGGACGGAGAGGGGAAGGTGAATCAGAGGTTGAGCATCAGCCGGTAACGGGAGAGGAAGGCAAGCGAAGCGACACGGAGGCGATAAGAAGACGCCATGCACAATGCAGCCAAGAGGTAGATGTGCACGTCAGTGGCGCGCGGGAAGGGAGTGGTTGGATGGCGGATGGGGTGCGGACAGCAGGAGGTGGGGTAGATGGTGGATGGTTGTTGGTTGAAGGAGAAAGAGAATGGGAGGAAGGAGAGGAGAGGAGGAATGAGGATGGTCGTGTTGTGAAATTGAGGTATGGGTGTGTCTTAGGCTGGTAGGGTAGGTTGTAGACGTGAGGTGAGCTATGGCAAGCTGGTCAAGCTGGGTAGCTGGCGAACAAGCAGCAGCATCTATTAGCATGCACCTCGGTCTTAGGGTTTGGGATCAGTTACAGATGCACAGTCACCGATGGAGTGCCGGCATGGATTCCAGCAAACGTAGACGAAACCAATGACCGACCAACGGCAGACCAAGCGCGGTAAGCCAAGGCTCTGGCAAACGGCCTGCAACCATCCAGCCAAGGGCCAGTCAAGGGCCCGCCAACTGCCAGCCAATTGACAAAAAAAAGTTCCGGACACTCTAGGAACTGGTACCCCTGTGCAATCTACTCTGCTCCGTTCCCCTGCTCGCTTGCCCTTGCCCAGACCTTGCCCACTGCTTGATTTGAGCTGTCCCTAATGCAAACGGTTTCCACATGTTACCCAACTTTCCCTCTCTCTCCTCCTTTGCCCTTCTGTTGCATCCATCTCATTTTCACCAATCCCCTGGCATATTACAATCTCTTGCCTCCCCCTTCATTCCCAAGTCCCCCTCTGGGCGTTTCGTCATCACCACCCTGAGCACCCTCACGTCACTGTGTCTCCCGGCGCCTTGGCTCAATTGTTCAATACGGAGGGAGGCAGAGACAGTCGGCCCAGAGCGGAGGTTACCGGAGCCCCTGGCTTCCTTCTATCAATAACCTTTAACGAGTGATCTCGTGCCGGATCTCCTAGGTCACATCCCTTTCTCTTGGCTCGCAAGCACTGAAGCATCCGGGACAGCTGCAAGGGGCTAATGCCCCAAACCGACACTCTCCGTCTCATCGCATCCAATCAGCGCATTGCCAAATGGAAACACCGCGACGCCTTGGATCAACCCCCGAGACACCCGAGACACCCGAAGAGCCAAGCAACCCTCAAGACAGTCTAAGCATGCATCAAGACCCCGGATGTACCCACTTTTGTGACTTCATTTACGTCAGGACTGTCTTGTGACAAGGAACCTAGAGCCTGGTTCAACTGCTAAATGAACGCCACAACACCTTCGGACCACATGTCTGGACGGGAATACCAATGTCTCCCCACCTCGACATGCAACCTCAAACACACCTTTGTGCACCGCTGTTGGCATCCCACTCTGTGGCTTGGTGGCAAGGGTTTATGGGGCTCCGAAGACTTCCGACTTTTGGTGCAATGCCATTCTGATGCATCACTTGGACTTTTGATACCAAGGTCATGGCTGGCACCGATTAATGTGGGACCCATCCGGCGGATCCATGTTGCGGTTAGAATCCAGCGAAGTCCCATCAAGGGAAAACAAAGTCGCGCTGGGAACATTTCGGCACGTTCCACGGAGCACGTTCCCCGACGCCCCCTAGGATTAATTGTTGCGAGGGGTGGCTGGATACTGGACAGGATAATTGGGGAACCGAGTAAACGACGCTTCATGCTCGGACCCTCAGCATCACTCAAAGGGCCAAGGTACGAGAGTAGTTCAGTTTAACAGTTACGTTCCACAGCGTCAACCGCACACGGCGGCTCAGTGAGGCATGGTGACCAACCCACCCCACTCCCCTTGGTGCCGTTCACACTTGGCATTCCTCGGGCACCGGCACGCACCTGGACCCACCTGCACACGCAGGCTGCAACGTTGCCTGGACCTTGTGACGAGGCACGGCGTGGGCCTTTGGAGACGCAGTTCGCACAGACGACAGATACGACTACATGCTGCCCTGCCCTCCTTGCAGTGCACGTCAGGCTGCTCGCATGGTCAGGTGCGCGCACTCCTGCAGGACATGTGGCCACGTCCGAAATTACGACTCCGGAAGACATGGACTCGGCCCGGACGGGATTGTCCCACAGATTGTTTAGCGCTTAATCTGGAACAGGTGATGAGGATGCCATAAGTCTCTGAGAGTGTGACACAGATCTGGTACGATATGACGATATAACGACAAGTCTCCTCTTTGCATCCTCACACTGCAGTGGTCTTGTTGCCTACTGTGGTGTCACACCGGCGACACAGCTCGGTTTCAGCAGGTGCCGTATACAACCAGCAGCGGGGACATTGGTGTGCGGGCGATGGAGCAAGAGTGATCGAAGCTTGGTCGTCAGCTGGCGATTCGAGTGATGCCGGAAAAACCAAGAGCGCCGTTATCTCACCTGATTCCGATTTTCCTGAGAGGCTCCACGTGGACGAAGGCGGAGTCGTGAACTGGACAACGGATACCCCTAGAATGCTCGGGAGCAGGGCCGCTGGAGAGTTAGGGTCCCATACCTTACTGATAACTCCGAACTCAGACGTTACGAAGTCTGTGGGAGTCGCGACTTACCGTGCCTGTTCAACAAGTTCTCCGTCGTCGGCGATGGCGCAAGGTAAACTGCAGTCTCGGTCGGCACACGCACGTGCCTGATGGGCAGGGCGTCAGCATGACGTTAAGCAACGGAAGCAGTCTACGTACTTGTCCTGGCGCGCAGTCTCCAGCATGCTGAGCACTTCACCCCGGATATCAAGAAGCACAGCCATCTCGTCAGCAGCTTCCTGGTCAATCCAGCTCTTCTGAAGTTGGTGTCAGCCACTCCGAACCGTCCGAGCTAAAGGCACATACCCCCTCCGTCCAGTGTTCCAAGAATACCGACTTCTTGCGATGGGTTGCTCCCATTGACTCGTAGACTTCTTCAGCCAGGTGTGGGACAATAGGGGCAATCATTTTGAGCACGGTGTTGAGGATCTGTGCCCTGTCAGTGACCGCAGTCTCGCCAGAGGGAAGCAATCCCCCAAGGGTAACTCAGATCCAACATACGTAGTGTTGTGTGGCGATAATGGCCTCGCGGCGTGTCCCGTTGACAGGGTCGCAATAGAGTGCGTCCTTGGCGACGTCGAAGTAGAAGGACGAGAGGGTCGAGGACGTGAAACTAGCCACACCCTGCAAAACTGAAACGGTAAACAACATGGCAACGGAGCACACTACCCCAGCAACGCACCTTTGTTGAAAGTAAAGTCTTCGTACGCTTCTCTAGCCATGTGCTCCAAGGTGCTTAGCTCATGCAGGACATACCGGTCCACCTGGTTCCGTCAGGGACAAGTGTTCCCGAGCTGCGGAAGGTTTTCCGTGCCCACTTACCAATGTCAATTGGGCCTCCTCGACAGGCGGGGTTGTGGCGTTGGCAGTATTGGCAAGCATGAATCGGAGGGTGCTCCTTAACTTGCGCAAGAGCTCGGCGGCATGTGAGATGCTCGAGGGCCCGATTGACGCGTCACGTGTGTAGTCTGTGCCAGCCGCCCACACCCGCAACGTATCGGATCCGAATGCGTCACGACCCTGTTTAGCGTTTAGCTAGTGTGGCACCCTTCGACCAACCTTCTTCCCGTTCACCACGTCCATCGGGGAGATGCCGTTGCCGAGCGACTTGCTCATCTTGTTTCCCTTCTCGTCGGTCGTGAACCCGTGAGTAATCAGGTTGCGGTAAGGCGCCATCGGTTTGTGTCCCTCCTTTTCCAGCGCGGCGAGCCGGATAAGAATGGACGATTGGAACCATCCACGGTGCTGGTCCGAACCCTCGAGATAGACATCTGCTAATGGTTCCGAAGCAGGCCGTAAGTGGGCATCAGCAATCAGCGACCACGAGGTGCCACTGTCGAACCAGACGTCCAGCGTGTCGAAGCCCTTCGTGAACGTCTTGCCCTGGTGGCTGGCAGGCACAAACTCTTCGTCGACGCCGGCCCACCAGTGGTCAATTCCCTTCTCTCGTAGTACAGAAATAATGTGCTCGAGAGACTCTACAGTGAGTAGAGGCTCCCCTTGAGAATTGAAGAGCGCAGGGATGGGTACGCCCCAACTGCGCTGCCGAGAGATGCACCACTCGGAGCGCGAGAGAACAGTAGCGGAGAGGCGGTTGCGGCCAGTGGTAAGTTGAAAAAATCAAAGGGAGTGAGCTCACCATTAGGAGGGACAAAATTGATGTTCTCAATCGCCTTGACCGCCGAAGATTTGAGCGACCCAACATCGCAGAACCACTGCGGCGTCGCCCGAATAATAATAGGTTTCTTTGTGCGCCAGTCGATAGGGTAACGATGCTCAATCTTCTCCTCGGCCAGCAGAACGCCTGCGCGTTCAAGCTGCTCAATCATCAATTTCGAGCCAGCACCCAGGACATATTTGCCCACGAGAGGAGAGAACGCCTGGTTACCAGACCACTGGACAATTTCGTTGGTGAAGTGCCCTTCATCATCCACTGGGCAGCGCAGGTCGTCCATTGGAATGTTTTGAGCTTGGAACGCGTCATAGTCGTCGTGTCCGTGACCCGGAGCAGAGTGAACGAGACCAGTTCCGGACTCCGACGTGACATAATCTGCAGCAAAGATTGCCGGAAGTGACGCAGAGTCACCGGTGTGGAAGAGTGTCCGATACTTGGTGCCGACCAGGTCCTTGCCTGCAAGTGAGCAATAGATCCTGGCATAACTGACCTTCCAGTCTGTCAATAATTTGAAGATCCCCGAAGCGGTCCTGGAGCGCTTCCACGAGCTCCTCCGCTACAACGAGCAACCGGTTCGCCTTATCGAGCACAACGACGTAACCAATAGAGTCGTGTACGGAGACACCCTGAGGTCAGTAAGTTCGCTATCACACTGTAGCCACCATGTTCGCCGGGAGCGTCCACGGCGTCGTCGTCCAAATTGCCAGACTCAAGGTAGCCTCTGGGTTCGTCGCTTTGCCTTTCTGGAACGCCTCTTTCAGTCGAGGAGTCATCCATTCTTCAGCCACCGGGAACCCGACGTAGACAGAGTTCGATTTGAGATCAGTGTACTCGAGCTCGGCCTCAGCGAGGGCTGTCCTCGATGACGGTGAGTAGTATGTAGGCCGGAGACGGTGGGTGATGAAGCCTGGTGCATCAGCATTTGCTCGCGGCCACCAAATCTTACCTTTCGACACCATCATCTGCAGCATCTTGAGCTGTCGTATCTCGTAGTCGTGGTCTGAGGTTAACCGCCATATGCTTGCGGTCAAACTACTCACCGAGAGTACGATACACGCCGTCTGGGTTGTCCCAGTCAGCCATGACGCCTAGCTGCTTCATCTCGGCCTTCTGGACGTCGATAGCCTCAAGAGCGAATTTGCGCGCCTCCTGCCGTACGCTCACGGGGTCAAGCGCCGTGTGCGACTTCTGCCTGGTCAGCTGCTGAAGCTCCAATGTCTGCTCACGCCAAGCGCCGCAAGCGCCTTGTGCTCGATAGGCAGACCATGGCAGTCCCAGCCCGGGATGTAACTGAGGTCAGCCATGAAGGGCCAAACGTTACGGCAACGCACTGGACCTTGCGCCCACGGATCACGTTGTAACGGTTGATCAAGTCCTTGAGGATCTTGTTGAGTGCGTGTCCTGTGGTCAGACGCGTCAGTTCCGCACTCACCCATGTGGAGGTTGCCGTTCGCGTACGGCGGGCCGTCATGCAGGACGAACACCGGCCCCTGGTTGGTCTCATACTGCCGTCAGTTCCAGAACTTCATGGCAACCTACCTGCTCGCGGTAGAGCTCGTCCGTGGTACGGTGGCGGTACTTGTCCTCGGTTGCTGGCGGGTTCTTTGCACGCAGAGGCATGCCTGTCTTGGGCAACAGGAGGGTAGCTGAGTACTTCTTGCGAATATCCTGGTCCTTGGCCTCGCTGGCAAAGCGGATGGTAATAGGACTGAAGACGGGGCCACTCCTCGCAATGCGAGGCAGGCGCCCACACGACTGGGAGAGGAGCCTGCTCATTCTGCGTCTTGCGGTGAAATGTAATGTAAGGCATACGCGAAGAAAGTCGGGAATCTCGAAGGTGGAGGTATGCGTCGCCCGTGGGAAAGTTGACCGTGAGAGAGCGATCGGCGTTCGCCGTTGTTATTGTTGGGTTGATTCAACCATTTGTCTTCGCTGCTCCTTCCTTACAGCTTAACCGTCTCCCCACCACCATACCCCTCCATCACCAAATTCACTGCGCTGATGGATCTCTTCTGATAGCAAAATGGGCTGTTCAAACCCATCAAAGCGAAGTGTGTAGCCGCCTATGTATCCTACTCGTTGCTAACAACAGCTCATGACGTCAATGCGGACGTGAAGCCAAGCGCTAGGTCAGAGGCCAAGCGTCTAAAGGTCTCCCGCACATCCCCTCGTGAGTTTGACAGGCGGAGCGGTTAATTCATATCAGCGCAAAAGGACGACTTCGACCAGGACGCTGCTGATGATGCTCGGCAGTACCAGGTCGCCCAGAAGCTCGAGTCTGAGCGAGAGAAGGTGAGGCAGGAGAATCGCCAGCGCAAGGTACGGGGGGAGAAGCCTCTCAAAATACCAACAAAGTCGAGGCGTGACGGTGCCTCCTCTCGTCGGCGTCAAGACTCTCTTTCGTCGGAAGAGGCCGCCGCTGCCGACAACCTGCCCCACGACCCGCGCGAGCTCCGCTACGAAGGGCGTGAGTATAATTGGAGGCGGTATTAACGTTAGAGGTACGCCTTCCCTTCAATGCACTGGAGGAACTTGCCAGTGAGTTAGGCGACCGACTCTGCTGACGTCAGCGAGGGTCCCTTGTACTAACCAAAACGAGGCCGCACCGACATTACCAGATGACGGGAACGGCACTGAAGAAGAAGACGATGAGGAGGATTACAGCAAGGAAGTCATTGTCGCCCCTTGGGGTTCAAACTGGCCCATCCATTCTACGAACGATCCGGCATCAGACCACGAGAAGTCTGATGAGGAGATCTACTCGGAGGATGAGGTGGAGGAGGCGTATTGGGACGACGAGTGTCCGAATTGTGAGCACAGTCTCTTGACTCCTGTTAACGATAGCCTTGTCGGTACCGTCTACATCAGCCTTGCAGTCTCGGCACCCCTCAGAGTCGTCACGTTCCCAATTCCAATTTCGTATACCGGTCGACTCGCAGGTTACGCCTTGTGAAGAGCGTCCGGCCTTCCCGTGCACCGACGAGCAGAGGACGATAGGCCCTTACGCAATCGACCCAGAGGATCCGACAATGGCAGTGCCTGCTCCAATTAATCGCTTCCTACGCAAGTACCAGCGAGAGGGCGTCGATTTCTTTTACTCGAAGTACAAGCAAAGATACGGTTGCATCCTTGGCGACGACATGGGGTGAGCTACAATTTGCATAATGCGTAACTGACTCTGCAGACTGGGAAAGACTGTACAAGTGATCGCCTTTGTACGCAATACCTCAGTGTCTGCTGACACCCAGTTGTCAGCGATCATGCGCAAGACTGGTAGGGCCGCCGACAAGGGCCGCCGTAAAAACCTCATCCGCGGAACAAACGTCCAGAGCATTCCCGCCAAGCGGTGGCCAACGGCCCTCATTGTGTGTCCCACATCCCTCGTCGACAACGTGAGGGCTGATTTAAAATGTTAGCTGACAGCCTGTGGAGTCGAGAACTGGATAACGTGCGGCTAATCCCTGATTCTACTAATTTGCAGTGGGGCTTTTTCGAATACAAGATCCTCCGTTCCAGTCATGACAAGGACGACATTAAGACACTGCGGCTTGGGTATCTGGACATCTGTCAGTTGCTGTTCCATCACGGTTGACTGGGCGCTCACGCATAGTGCTAATCTCGAATGAGATGTGCATCAAGTATTCCGACGAGCTGAAGACGGCTCCGATATCGTGCGCCCAGAAGCGCAATGTAAGCGCTGACTGGCAACAGAGTCATGATCGTGGATGAGGCCCACCGCATGAAGAAACCTAACGGGCACCTTGCGTTGGCTCTGAAGCGCCTGCGTGCCGATACCTGCTTTGCTCTCACAGGAACTCTCATCCAGAACCGTATGGAAGAGATGTGGTCCATCCTCGACTTTGTGAGTCCTTCCTATGCCCTTACTGAACAAGCCAGGTACACCGTGGCTGGGCCGGGACATTCAAAGAATGGAAGGCGTACGCTGCTAAACCTGTCACCCAAGGCCATCGCCGCGATGGGACTCTGCTTGAAGTATGCATGGCTATCAAACGTGTGGGAGAGCTGAAGGACAAAGTCCTTCCGCACTTCTACCTCCGCCGTGACAAAGGCCTCATTGCGCACGAAGTGAGTGATCATGGGCGAGCCCGCTGACGGTAAAGCTGCCAAGGAAGCAGGACAAGGTTGTTTTGTGTCCTCTTGCCAAGCATCAGGAGGGTGTGTACAAACGCGTTGTCGAATCTGAGGGTAAGCTGAATAGCGAGCTCGCTGACGTTCCAGATATGGCTTTCGTACTCAAGGCGAAGGAGCTTTGCAACTGCGGATCTAACAGAGCGTGGGTTTCTTGGTGTCAAATGCTCATGCTAATGGCACAGTCGGATAGCTTGCTGTTCTTCCGAGAATTCCCAAGGCGATGATTATCGCGCCGCGATCCTGAAGATGTGGGTCTGGCTCAACATCTCTGTATTCCTAATGCAAGGTTCCACGCTCTTGGGCGTTGTGCCAACCACCTGGCGTTACTTTACACAGGTGGGTTGCTGGTGACATCTTGATGCTAAATGTCTCAGGCCCAAGTGATCCACCAAAAGTTGTGAGTAGGTGAAATTGGCGCCTCCTCATGCGGAACAGCAACAGATCGCCAAACGAATCTTCGAGTTCTGCGTAAGTCACACGCAGGATGCGTCGCTGACCTCAGGTAGGCCTGCCTTATGACCTAAACGTCCACAACAAGATCGAGGCAGCCCTGTGAGTGGTGCGTCTTGACCGGGGCTGACGCTCGAGTGATCCAGACAACTGTGGTAAATGGACTCTGCTGGCGAAGCTTCTCAAGGATTGGCGCTCACGGCCAGAGGAGAAGAATAAAGGTGTGCCAACTCCCGACCGAAGCTCTGACACCAAGTACTTGTCTTCTCGAACTCTGTTCGCCTGTTGAAGATGATCTACGACTTCATCAATACGTCGCCATCTCGTTTGTTTCTCCAGTATCGGAACTGACGACGCCAGTGTCAGGATTTGGCTGTGACTTGTTCACTGGTGAAGTGGACAAGGATGAGCGCATGAGTATCGTCGACCGGTTCCAGAATCCAGACGGAGACCTGTCGATCATGCTCGTCAGCACAATGGCGGGTGGGGTTGGACTCAACCTCACTGCTGTGGGTGTTGAAAGCAACTGGAGCTGACGCACAGGCCAACAAGGTTGTAATCTTTGATCCTAACTGGAGTGCGTAAGACACAAATGAGAGCCGTACTGAGAGCTGACTCCAGATCCTGCAAACGATCTTCAGGCAATGGACCGCGCGTTTCGTATCGGCCAGACCCGCCCTGTGTGAGTCAAGGTACCGCGACTTGACACAACTGATTCCAGGGACGTATATCGACTCATTGGCCAAGGCACTGTGGAAGAGCTCATGTATGAGCGGCAGAGCAGGTTTCTGCCTTTGAATGTACTGACCTCAGTCTACAAGCAGCAGCGTTCTCGACAAATGAACCAGGGCACGTTTGAACGCCGCACTCACGCTGGGTACGAGGGTGCGACAGACATGAGAGACCAGGGAGAGTTGTTCGGTGTACACAACTTGTTCCGCTATTGGCCTGGTGGATATGTCAAGGATAATGTGAGCAGCGGAAAAGCAAGGTTGACATCAGCTAAACCGCATCCGCGAGGACGAAGACCAGTTCCGGCTGGACATGATAGAGGCTGAATACGAGAACGAGAGCGACGACGAGGTAGGTCGTTCTGTTTCTGGTCTAATGAGCAGGAGGGTGTCGCTGCAGCACGCCGAGAAAGGGACAAGCGGAGAGCCACCAGCGCAGGTGAACAGGAGGAAACAGGGCTGCTTAGCGAGCTCACCTCGGATGGCACCGTGCCGGCGAACAACGATGAAGATATTCTGACCAAGCTCGGCATCTCTTGTGAGACACGAATTTTGTACGATAGCTGACCGTAGCCATGGAGCATAACATTGCGTTCCGTGACTCCCCTGAGGAGCGCAAGCTGTACGAGATGGGCCTCGAAGTGAGTTGGATGCACATAGGTGGCTCCAATAGAGCGACATCGCTCACCCTAGATCCTCAGCCGCCAGCCCCATCTCGCGACAATGCTGGCCAACGATGTCGCACGGCTCCCGGCGGAGAGCCGGTCACGGACAAAGGCTCAAAAGCCAGGGGACTCCAGGGAGTTCAAACGTGAGCAGGTCGACGAGCCATGGGAGGAGCGTTTCGCCGCTGGTCGTGTCCACAACCGTGGCAAGCAGCTGGTAGACCCGGATGATGAGTAGGCTGAGTGTCCATACCCAGCATCTTCATACCTACAAGACCGTGTAGCCAGTGGAGTCTATGTAATCTAGCTTTCCAACCACAAATTAAAAGTTGTACGCGTCGCTCCTCAAGCTCGTCGCAGTTCAAGGACGCCGCTTGAACATGCGCAGTGGCAAGTCCTCGCCGAGGATGTGGCGCCGCACATACTCAGACCGGAGGACACCTTGTGGGTCGACGCGCTGTATAACTGCCCGGAATTCTGGGAAGCGCTCGTAGATCTCCTCTACATCCTTGGGTGCGAGCCAGTGCTCCTTGGCCCAGTGAGGCCGGCCGCCGTGCGCGGCACAGATCTGCGCGAAGCGCGTCTGGAACACGCGGTACGGCACGGGCAGCCCGTACGGTCTGTACGTGACGACCCCGACCCAGCATGTGCGACGCCCATAGCTTGGTGAGAGCGGGATGTCGTCTGGCGCGCTCCACCGGATCTCGACCGGGAAGTGGACGCGCTGGCCATTGGGGTTGGCGGCTTCCTCCGCGATGTAGTCTCGCAGAGCGCGGAGGCAGTCGGCCGCCGCGGCGGAGTCGAGCGCCCACTCGGAGGTATACTGAGGGAACTGAGGTCAGCCGAGGTTCAGGGGCTGAGGATAGACGCAGAAAGCAAGAAGTGCCGTCAAGGGCTGCATTCTTGGCGGGCAGACGGGCCACAGAGCAGCACTCACCAGACAGTCGAAGTTTAAAACCTTGTATCCATCGTCGATCGTGACAGAGTGTCGTCCAGCAAGCCACCACGCCCACTTGCCCACGTAGGGGGTGAAGTTGCGCCAGTACCTGCTTACGAACAGCAGGAACTGCGTGACGTGGTATCCGAGAATGTGTCCGACCAAACTGGACTGAGGTTTGGCGGGGACATATGTCCTGTTCGCGCGGGCGACGACCATGCCCTCTGCGCTGGGGTACCACCACGCGCGGACGTGCTGTGCGCTGACGCTGATCTCATCGAGGTTGTCGATCACCTCGTCCACGCCATACACGTCCTTGACCTCCTCGAGGCGGTATGCGTCCTCGACCATAATCTCGACGGCCAGGATGAGGCCCGTAGACCCGAGGCCGCACTGGGACGCCGCGAAGAGGTGGTAGTCTGCCTCGCGCGAGACGCAGACCACCGGCGCGCCCGGCAGAGGAAGCACCATGACGAGCGAGCGCACATCAGCCGAGATGACGGGGTACGTCACTCCGCTCCCATGCGTCGCGGTGCTGATGAGGCCACCAATCGTCTGGTCGCTGATGCTCCCAATGTTCCTCAACGCCAGGGCCGGCTGGGCGGCAGCCAGGGCCTCGTGTACGGCGTGCAGCGTCGTTCCCGACTGGAACGTCGCTGTGCGGTCTGTGTGCGAGATCTGCATCAGCTCAGCCTGCGTGTGACTCACATCCAACGTCCCCTGCACGCCCTCCATGCGGACCAGCCATCCGTTCGTGCACCCCAGATCGGAGGGAGAGTGTCCCACGCCCACGGGGTGGACGGTCGCGCCCTCGCGGCGGGCGAGCTCGACAATCTGCCTGCACTGGAAGGGGGTGGTTGGGCTGAAGACACGTTGCGGGCGGCACTCGAATGTGCGCGCCCAGTTGGAGAAGACGGCTAATGGGGAGCGCGAGGGCACGCTGCATATTTCGAGGGCGGTGCGCAGTTCTTCTGTCGACACAGCTTCGAGGGAGGAGGTGAGTTGGGATGGGTCCGAGTAGGGGACCGAGAGAAGAGCGGCCGTGGCCGCGGCATCGATGCCGACCATGGTGATTATGAGCCGCGAGCAGTTGTACAGAAATGCCAAGGAAGAGATCGAGGAAAAGAAGAACCGGTTTTGTCGGATGCTGCTTACTTTAGTTGGAATTCTTTGCCTGGCTTGGCTTGGCTTTCCCGGCTGCGTGGTCGATCCGACCCGGAGAATGCGCGGCCAGGGCGGAAATCCAAACGTACGACTGGTTCAACGTCTACTGTGACGCCATTTTGACATCTTCTTGGTCAGCAAAACGGCCCAACGCCAACAGCTCAACGCCAACCAATTGGTTTCTCCACTGCACAACCCGTGAACGCGGCCAGGTGACCATCGATTATAGTGACGTGGTCACTTGGGCTCTCATACCAGCGTCGAGACCTGCTCAGGCTAGCCAGCATGGGCACCGAGTGGCTTGAGGGGCTTGTCTCTAGAGCCCAGGCCGGGAAGAATAGAAACGTTAATCGACTTCCTGACCCCAACCGTGGGTGTTGGTGCCTCTCTTACCGATGTTGCGACGCGTGCCGAACAAGAGGTGTCAGTTCATACACTCACTCCAGACCGGGTGTTCCCATACAAACCAAACCGTATGCCAACAAGGACAGCCTTGGGGCATAACACTGACGTACGTGACGCAATGCAACCTATGCCAGGATGCAAAGAACAGCAGCAGCGTGATCGTGAAGATGGTGATCTTGTAAATGCTAAGCCCATGAACGGGTCCGAAGCGCCCGGGAACTCACGACATAGAGAATTCCACACAACGCCACCGGACGGTCCCAGTGACGGGCATTGCAACCGCTCTCGGAGAGAGTACAGCTCTCCCAGGGGTAGCCCGGTATCGGGCTCTTGCCAGCGGGATGGTGCGGAGATGCCAGTCAAGCCAACCAACCAGTTGAGGTTGAATTCGGACTGTGTGGCCGCTTCTACTATCTGCGGCTAGCCTAGAGGGCGGCCGCACGAAAGTATTGTGCGAGATGTTGCTGTTCAACACGAGGAGCCGTGTTGTCGACGTTGAGCTTCATTGAAAGCCGGACGTGGCGACGGCAAACCGCAAGTTGTGGTGAGCCTCTGGACCTGGAACAGGTGGGGGTTGTGATCAGACCTTTGGAGGCGATGGGCCAGCTTCAGTGTTCACTCCTTATGGGGGTGGAGCGGTGGCGACAAGAGAGGTGCGATGGGTGTACAAATTATTTTTGTTGCTCTCTGTCCACTCCTTGTAATTGCTCGCCTCAGCGTGGTCTGGTAGACGGATTTAGGCCCCAAGCAAGAGGGTATGCGGATAGTCGAGAGGGATCAGTCATGGTCCCAAGTCAGTCGCTCTCCCTTCGCTCAGACAGAGTCTGTTGCGGCACCTTGTGAGCCTGCCCTACTGGATACGTGAATAAGATCATCCTGGCCGCACATGGCTATGGCTGGGCTGCCATTCCTCAATCAGCCACGCTGCACACCGAGGTTCTCACTGCCTGACTCTTACATGCATTGTCATACTCCCTCCGCCCAGCTTTGCATCTCTCTGAACGCTGGGTGTGTTGCATGCATCGCCTCCGGGAACGCGGGGTCCCGCGCCACAATCCAAAGTCCGCATTCCCCCGCCCGGCCTGGCTGACCTAGGACTCTCACCCACGCGATGTTCTCGATCCACACCGTTCCGTCTCCGCGTCCCCGCTCCAGTCATCAACACGCCCAGAATGTCCGACTCCTCCACTGCTGTTGTCCCCGTCAAGAATGACAAGCGGTCCGAGGACATCATTGCTCACAAGGTGGGTGCGCGCGCGAGTAGGAGAGCTCGGTGCTAGGGAAGGTTCGGAGGTGCTTCGGCTTTTCGAGACCAGAGCTGTTGCTCCGGTGTGCGGGTGAATGGCGCTTGAGACACAGTGCTGAGCTGCTGAACGATGTGCTGGGGTATCGTTGGGATGTATTGAAACGAGAGCTAACGCCAGTTCGACAACTGCGTGAGTATGCGTTCCCAGGTCACACATCTTTCGACGCAGATGCGTTCCCGCAATAGCAGCTCGTCCTCTGCACAGGATGCGAAGACGGGAGATACCCTCGGCGAGAGAGCTGTGGTGCAGCGTCCCCGGCGACCATCCGTGCTGCTGCGCTCGGGCCGATGACAGACGAACGAGAGCAGCGAGCGAGCGGCGTGCCGAGGCGCAAGGTAGTCGCCGTACTGAACAGGCTGGCACGGGGTGCACCGACTGCCTCACTGCGACACTGCTCGGTGTTGTTGTCTGGTTTGCTCGGCGCCTTCGGCTTCTGTCGGCGGTCATCCGCAGTCACTCGTTCACCTCGCACACCTCCCTACGCTCCTTCCGTCACTTCGGCTAATCTGCCTTCCCTCCCTCTCCCCTCTCCGCCTTCTTCCATTCGCACTGCCAATGTGTTCAGTGCCATTTCTGGCAAGGCGCACTAGCTGATCACAGCTCGCGGACCTCATTGTGAACGCAGGTATCGGCTTCGGCGTGGGTGTCGTCGCGTCCGTTATCCTTTTCCGCCGTATGTCCAACATTCCTGAGTGTATATTTGAGCTGACAACAGGCCGCGGGTGGCCCGTTGCCCTCTCGACTGGGTAAGCTTGACAGCGTTGGGTAGCTAACGGCAGTTTCGGTGCCGGTGTTGCATACTCCAACGTGAGTTCCGGCGTGATCCAGCTGGTGCTGTTTGTGCTGTAGAGCGAGTTTCCCCTCATTCTTGGTCCAGCCAGCGTTCTGCTGCAATCTAACTCCGCACCTTCCCTTCATCGGCGCTCCTCAGCCCCCTTGTCATTCCACCGCTGATACCAGTGCAACTACTCGCTCAACCCCTACGTCGTCCCCGGCACCAAGGTCCTCCCCAAGACCCGGGTCGTTTAGAAATAGAAAATGCGTGCCTCGCTGCTAGTTGATGTGTGCTATGCTGTGGAGTTATGGAGATCCAAGTCGGCTAAGGAGGTAGATGAGGGCCCAAGACCAGTCACCTGCGCTGCTCCTCACTGTGCCTGATCCACGGCGCACCAGTAATCGTGGTGCCGCTGTGTAAGGTGCTGTCCTGGCTTTGCTGCTGCTGGGCGAGGAGATCTTCGGAGCGGGGGAGGAGGCGCTGCTTCTCGCCCATGAACACTGAGATCAGCTGGGCTTCTTAACGCTTGGCTTTGAGGGAGATTGGCAAGAGCAAGGGGTAGAGAAGGCCAAGTGCAAAGCAGCAGCTGCTGCTGGAGGGCCTGGGAAGGAAGGTGCTAGCTACCCACCTCGCCTGTACAAGATTGCGGACGTGACAACGAGCACGGGGAACGCGATGACCATAGTCTGCTGTCAGCTTGTGCCCATAGCCTCTAGCTAACTCGGAGACGCTTGGCGTCAGTGGCAAGTGGTGGTGGCGGCATGACGGAGATGGAGATGTCAACAATCTCTGCCCCCACTACAGCCTGAAGAAGGAGAGTTGGTTCATAGGGAGTGATATGGCCACGTGGTAAATGAAGTGTGAGACTAGCTGCTACTCCTGAAAAGTTGATTCTAGTGACTGCAGGCACAGCGCAGTGTGGAGGGCCCTGTGTACCCTCCCTCACACGTTGTCAAAAGTTCAAAACACAGGGAAATCTTCACTTGACATCTCTCTTTCTCTTCTTCATCTCTGTACACAGCACCGACACACTAGCTTATCAATCATGTCGCCCCTTCAGCTTAACCTCTGGGTAAGTCTTACCCGTTGCTTTGGGAGCTCGGAATGCTCGCCTGATAGAGCATCACGCGCGTCAAACATCGCCGGGCTTGGGGGCGATCGGCCGTCCAACTAGTCTTCCGCTTCTCTTGAGGTTCAGCTAACCCCAGTCTCTTACGATTACGCCTGGGGAGCGCGTCCCCATCTTCATCCGCCGCGACTTCCAGATCACCAACGCCGCCCTCGGCGAGGAGCTCGCCGATGAGAACGCCCGCACGGTCATCAAGGTGACGCACTCGCCCATCCCCATCAACGCGATGGACAGCGACGACGAGGACTTTGACGATGACATGGTTGTCGGCTCGGACGAGGAGTCGGATGACGAGGTCCCTGAGGAGGACTCGGAGGAGGGCGATGGCGAGGACGCTGAGGGCCTCGACGCTGACGGGGACGACTCCGACCTCGACTCTGACGACGAGGACTTTGAGCCTCTCGAGGAGACTGTGCTCTGTGCGCTTACTCCTGGCCGCATCGAGCAGGCTCAGCTCAACCTCACCTTCATCCAGGGCGAGGTTGTCGTGTTCGAGACCGTTGGCCCCAATGCCGTCCACCTGATGGGCAACTACATCCATCAGGGTGGTGACAGCGACAGCGAGGACGACTCGGACTTCTCGGGCGACGAGTACAGCGACGTCGACGACGAGGACGAGTTTTCGGTCGAGGAGTTTGACCAGGAGGTGGAGGTGGCTCCCGCGGGGTGAGTACTGCTTGGCTAGGGAAGCGGTCAGCTGACAGGCAGCAAGATCACCGCTGTCGAGGAGCTCGCGACGCCTGTTCTCGCCGTCAAGAAGTCTTTCGCGGCAGCCGTTGTCGCTCCTCCTTCGGCGAAGGCCACGCCCAAGTCGGAGAAGGCCGAGAAGAAGCGCAAGATCGAGGAGGTCGAGGCTACGCCCACCAAGGCCGACGGCGAGCTCTCCAAGTCGCAGAAGAAGAAGTTGGCCAAGAAGGCCAAGCTTGAGACCGAGTCGCGCGCCCCCAAGAAGGAGGAGCCCCAGAAGGAGAGCAAGAAGGTGAGCAAGAAGTACAAGCACAAGCACTAGGTGAAGTGCGAAGCGGCTGGTAGAGCAAGTAGCCCGGAGAAGGGAGAAGTGACTTGGAGAAGGAATGTGCTTAGACGATGCACCAGTGCAGCGTACTGTCTGTCCTTCTCCTAACCTCCCTTCCCCCTCTCGCCTAACCTCTCTCCTTTCTCCGAACCTCCTCCAACCTCTCATCTAACGCGCAGAAGACTCTCCCCTCCGGTCTCGTGATCGAGGACATGACCGTCGGCACCGGCCCCGTCGCCAAGCCGGGCAAGCGCCTCGGCATGCGCTACATCGGCAAGCTCGAGAGCGGCAAGCAGTTTGACGCCAACACTGGCGGCAAGCCCTTCGCATTCGTCCTCGGCCGTGGCGAGGTCATCGCCGGCTGGGACCAGGGTCTCGCCGGCATGGCTGTCGGCGGCGAGCGCCGCCTCACCATCCCCGCCAAGCTGGCTTACGGCTCGCAGCGCATCCCCGGCATCCCGCCCAACTCGACGCTCAAGTTTGACGTCAAGCTCGTGTCGGTCAACTAGGCGCCAACCTCGTGTCTGTCAACTACGTTTCTTGGTAGACGAAGGACAAAGGACAACTAGGGAGTCTCGTCCTTGGTTGTCTCATCCAAGGCCGATCTAAGGCCAGGAAGGCCTTGGAGATACCAAAAGTATCAAAAGTATACGGCTAGATTCTATTGTATGCATACTTGAACCTGCACATTGGGCGTCGAAATGGCGACATGGACACAGGTTCCACTGGTTGTGTAAATTGTACATGGAGCAAAATATAGACTGATGTATGATGCGGATGGGGATGCGTTGCGTCTACTCAGCTCGTGTGAACGATCGTTCCTTGTCCGTAGACGCGGATGAGCCGGCTGCAGTTGGCGTGCTTGCGACGCTGTCCGGCTCAGCCTTCTCCTTGAATGGGTCATCCTCGTCCCTCTTGTCACTCCCGTCATCCAGCTCGGGTTCCTGGAGCGCCTCAGCCACCGCCGCCTCTGCCTCAATCTTGGCAGCCATTCCACGCGGCCGGTTGAGCGAGTACGAGCGCGTGGGAATGGTGATAATGAGGCAGAACGCAAGGAAGGACAGCGCGATGATCCAGCACGGCTTGAAGCTGTCCGCGAAGGCGCGCAGCACGTCGGTCTTGAGCGGCCCATCTGGCATACTGTGGATTTCATGGTACCCCGCTGCCGAGGTCGGGACGGGTGGACCCTCGCCCCATTTGGCATTCACCTTTGCAAATTCGGAGCGCATGTCCGAGTTCAACACAGCCTGGTACAGCGACACGCCGACGCTGCCGCCGATAGAGCGCGTCAGAACCCACGCCGACGTCACCGCCGCCATGTCCTTGAGCGGCATTGCAGCCTGGAGGATGAGCATAGGGGATTGGAGGGAGAGGCCTATGCCGACGGCGGGGATGATGCTTGTTCCGTACTGGACTGGGAGCTTGATGTCCCAGTTCCAGAAGCCGACCATGATGCCGAATCCAAGCGCGCCGATCGCGTAACCCACCCAGGTGACGGGGCGGACGATGCGCAACCGGCTCTGGATCTGGCCTGCCACCACGGTGGACCATGACACGAAGACGGCAAACGGCAAGAGCTGAATGCCGGCCTGCAGGGCGTTGGCGCCGTGTACACCCTGGAAGAACTGTGGGAGTACCACGTTGCACGGGATAAACGCTGCCGCATGCAGCGTGCTAGCAATGGTGTAGAAGAGTGTCGTCCGGGTCTTGAAGAGGCGCTTGAATTAGCGGGAATCATGGAGGGAGAGCTTACGGCGGGGATGACGGCGGTGCGTTTCGTGAGGAGGCAGTTGATGATGGCAGCGACGAAGAGTACGCCACCGACGACAATCAGCGCAATGCTCGGCACGTACTGGAACCCGTGATCGGCCGCGAAACTGAACCCGACTATGAGCAGGGACGAGCTGACCATGATCAGGAAGAGACCGAGGAAATCAAAACTAAGCCGCAGCTCGTGGAAGGTGAGGGTCCGCGGTTTGTTGAGCTTGAGGAATACCATCAGAAGAACAAGAGCCACCCCCGCGGTGGGAAGGTTGATGTAGAAGCACCACCGCCAGCCTGAGCGGCTCATGTTGGTGAATGCGCCGCCGAGAATGGGTCCAACGACCGCAGCGACGCCCCAGCTCGCACCCATGAAGCCCTGGTAACTGCCACGCTTCTCGAGCGGGACAATATCAGACACGATGATGCTCGTGATGCCCATGATCGTGCCGCCGCCCAAGCCCTGGAACGCACGGCACACAATGAGCCACTCGATGTTTTGGGCCGCGCCACACAATGCTGAGGATATGGTGAAGACCACGATGGCAGCGTACAGCATCGGCTTGCGGCCGATGATATCGGACACTCTGCCATTGATGGGGGTGAGCAGCGTCATGGCCAGCTGGTAGGCCTGACGTCAGCCACACATCTCGGCCGGCAAGCCGAACACTTCTCTTCGGCCGACGCGGCTCTGCTCCGGTACTTACCGTGATGACCCACGAGTACTGTGCCGGCGAGGCATTGAACTGTGCCACCATGGTCGGGAGAGCTGTTGCGATGATAGTCTGGTCGAGCGCGGCGAGGAACAGCACGAGGCACAGGCTGAGGTCAGTACGTCCGACGGCGTACGCACGAGGGCATGACGATCATGAGATTGTTCTGGGGTATGTCGTCGACATCTGCCGTCAGCTTACTCGGAGAGGAGACCCACCGTCGTCGCCTTCCGTCAGTCCACCGCCCTTCTTGCCGGCGCGTCGATCCTTTTGCTTGTCCTGGTCTTTGCGGCCTCTTGTTGGAGGCCTGCCATTGCCTTCTCTCGGAGGCCCGGAGGAGGGAGAGATGGGTGATGGAGTTGCGCTCCGGCTAGCTGGCGCGCTCTCTATGTCGTTCAGGATGGGCGCCGACGGGTGCAGCTTGGGCAGCGGTATGTCTTCGTTTACCGCCATCGTGAGGTGGAGAAAACCTAAAGTGGGTGGGATGTAGCCGACGCAGGCGAGGGGGAGGCTTGGCAAAGGCTATTTCGGCGATGAAACGGGTGCTAGCAAAAGCACATGAGAATGAGATTGGAGTGGAAGAGAAGGAGAGTAAATGAGACAGAAGAGGCGACAGGAGAGACAGGGAGATGCAAACGCTGAGAAGATCGATTAGATGGCGGGGCCGAGTCGGAGGAGGTGGCAGCCGATTCAAGCGAGGAGGTTCTGCCGTTTCCTTGATGCTTATGAAATCAAATGAAATCGACGGACATGTCCGGTACATCGCCGGAATGACCGCTCGAAACCTGTTACATAAATCCACGTGTCACGGAGATCGGCAGACGGCCCACGACGCAGGGCGGGAAAAGTTGGAACAAAATATCAAGTCAAGACAACCAGATCAAACCAGCACAGAAAGAAATCAACGGGTATAGAAGATATAGGCCAGGGTGCATCTAATACAATGCTACAACGGCCACATATAGAGCATCCGCGGTTGTAGTAGTTGGACGCAATTACGACTCGTAGACCCAGTCGGCCGACGAGAGCTTGTACTGGGCAATGCCCTCGGGGAACCAGAGCTGGATCTCCTTCTGGCCGTTCTCGACCGAGTCCGAGCCGTGGCAGACGTTGGCGCCGGTCTGGTGTTAGTGACTGAAGCAGATGCTGCGAGCGCAGAGACTGGGCGTTGGGAGACGCAGTGAGCACCCCAAGTGCGGAACTCACCTGGAGGGCATAGTCACCACGGATGGTGCCGGGGGCCGAGGCGAGGGGGTTGGTGGCACCGAGCATGGCGCGGCCGGTCTTGACGGCGTCAAGGCCCTCCCAGACCATGCAGACGACGGGGCCGGAAAGCATGTACTTGATGAGCGAGGGGAAGAAGGCCTTGTCCTTGAGGTCGGCGTAGTGAGCCTCGAGGTGCTCCTTGGGGGGAGTAGCGAGCTTGAGGGCGACGAGCTTGAAGCCGCGCTTCTCGAAGCGAGCGATGATCTCACCGACGAGGCCGCGCTGGACGCCGTCAGGCTTAACCATGATGTAGGTCTGCTCAGCGGTGGACATGACTGATGTTTTGTTGTTGGTGGTGGTGGTTGAGAAAGAGAGATTGAGATGCTGCTCTAGATATCCTTCCTTCCACGTCGAGCTGGGCCTGAGGCCCTACGAGGCCGAGGCTCGCAGAGCTCAGTCTGAAAATCAGACAACAAGGCGGGGTCAGGTACAAAAGCCACGTGGCCCCGCTTGAACGGTGATTTAATGGTAATTTTATTCCCACGCGACTGTGGCACCACAGCTGCTTCGTTTTCAGGGGTGGAGCGGATCTAATACGCACAACGGATACAACCAGTACTAGGGCCAGGGCAGTCGCAGCCGAGTCGCAGGGCAATCGGGCACCGAGTAGGCAGCACACGCCACACAGTACACGCCACAACGTCACACCTTCTCCTGCTGTCATGGCCTAACAAACGCCACACAGACTACGCATGCATCCTCTGCATTCTCCACTCGCTCACGACTTGCACGATCTCTCAAACGACCTCAACCAACGTACTTTGCGCCCAAGCCAACCACATCATGGCTCTCACCTTCTCCGAACCAGCAGGACGACGCATGTCGACAGGTCGCCGAGCATCTTCATCCTCACCCTACCCCGGGCATGACATGACATGCACAAGGCCCTCAGACTACCCCTCCCCTCCCAGGAGGCCCAGCCGCAGCAAGGAGGCGAACCCCGACCCATTCCTGGACGACATCACTCACCAATGCTGCTCCGACCTGGACTGCCTCACCAACAGCCCACAGGACGAGCGGATGCCCCTCCCTGTACAAGATGCGGAGCGGCAGCCCCTCCTCGGCAGCCAGAACCCGCGAAGCTCGCGGCGCTGGACCCTGCTCGCGGGCCTGGTGCTCGTGCTCGTTGTCGGCGGCGTGATTACGTGCGGCGTGGCGACGATGCACACCGAGTCTGAGGACTGAGGTCGGACATAGCTTGTTTGTTGTATTTACCGTCTGGCACGGTGTGACTGTGACTATGATTGTGACTTTGGCTGTGACATGTCCCGCGAGTTTGTGGGTGGTGAGCCTCGTTGGGCGCGTGTACTTGTCCGGACATTGGTGATGATTGCCGAGCCGATAGCAGCTGATACACAGGCGACACTGAAGTGGCAGTTTGAGGATCCCTGTTGCCCGGCGACGTGATCCCTCCCGTCACTGAGATATCAGATAGCCCTCACGTCTGATATAGTGGCATGGCATGTGAGACAGTAGGCGCCACCAAGTGGGAACAGGCTGCGTCGACTGCGTCCCAACCGATCGGTCACATGTCGGCATTCACCAACTGTGGAGACCCCAGTCCGGGGAGCGAGGTGGAGGTATGGACCTGACCAGGTGACAAAAGTGTGTTCCGGTCGGAGCTTGCACCGGCCTGGGTCCGGCACTCGTCATGTCCCCCAGTACTCAGTACATGCAGCCTTCCACCAGCCCATCTACTTGAGACTTGGGGCTACTACAACATCTTTGCCTCGTCGTTTGCCGTTGTACATCCCCCGTCACCACTCATCATGCTCACTCGACGCGTCCAGCGCCTCCCCGTCGGGCTTCTTGGGCGGGCGACCCTCGTGAGTAACCGAGTGCCAATCGAGTGACTAACAGCCAGATCACCGGCCCGCCCCCCGACGTGCCCGCCGTGCACCAGACTTCGACGAGTACGCCGCTGCCCAACCCGACTCCCGTACCTGCGTTCACGCCCCTCCTCAGCCCCCACGCGCGGGGCCGCCACAGCACCGACGACCCGAGCCAGGACCGGGGCCCAGCGTACGTTCCGGGCGGCCATGCTGCGGTCTCGAAGCGCATCCAGAGCATGTCTCCGCTGCGTCGCGGTGCCCACGAGTCGTGGTGGACTGCCGACCAGGGCTTCTTCAACGCCGTCGCCAACACCATCCCCACCTACCGTGTGCTCGACGAGGAGGGGCGGCCTGTCAAGGACGCCGTCCTGCCTGATCTCACCAAGGAGGAGGCGCTGCGGATGTGAGTGGTCTAGCGAGCCGAAGAGCCATACTGACAATTAGCTACCGCACCATGATCCTCGTCCCCGTCGTTGACAACATCCTGTACCAGTCGCAGCGGCAGGGCCGCATCTCATTCTACATGCAGTGTGCGGGCGAGGAGGCGGCTGTGGTTGCCTCGGCGGCCGCGATGCAGGAGAACGACGAGATGTTCATGCAGTACCGCGAGCAGGCCGCGCTCCTCTACCGCGGCTTCAGCCTGAACCGGATGATGGCGCAGTGCTTCGGCAACATTGAGGACGACAGCACCAAGGGCCGCATGATGCCCGTGCACTACTCGGCGCCCGACCTGGGCGTGCACACCGTCACCTCTCCGCTTGCGACGCAGCTCCCGCAGGCGGCCGGTACCGCGTACGCGATCAAGACGGACCCGGAGCGTGAGGGAGACTGTGTCATCTGCTACTTTGGCGACGGCGCTGCGTCCGAGGGCGACTTCCACGCCGCGCTCAACATCAACTCGACCCTGGGTGGGCCCATCGTCTGGTTCTGCCGCAACAACGGCTTCGCCATCTCCACGCCCGTGGTAGACCAGTACGCTGGCGACGGTATCGCCTCTCGTGGTCCAGCGTACGGCCTCGACACGATCCGCGTGGACGGCAACGACGCGCTCGCCGTCCTCTCGGCTGTGCGCGAGGCGCGCCGCCGCGCCGTCGAGGGCAAGAAGGGCGTCCTCGTCGAGGCGATGACGTACCGCATCGGCCACCACTCGACGTCAGACGACTCGAGCAAGTACCGCCCCGCCGAGGAGGTGCAGGAATGGAACGTCGTCGACAACCCGATTGCGCGCATGCGCGCCTGGCTCGTCAACCAAGGCTGGTGGAGCGAGGCCGAGGAGAAGGAGGCTTTCATTGCCAACAAGAAGGAGGTGCTCAAGGTGTTTTCGCGCTCGGAAAAGCTGCCCAAGCCCAAGCTGTCCGAGATGTTCAACGACGTGTGGAGGATCAGCAAGGACGACCACATTCCGGAGGTCATCACCGAACAGCGCGCCGAGCTGGGTGGCCTGCTGAAAAAGTACGGTGG
This sequence comes from Cutaneotrichosporon spelunceum, assembly GCA_030805415.1. Lineage (NCBI taxonomy): Eukaryota > Fungi > Basidiomycota > Tremellomycetes > Trichosporonales > Trichosporonaceae > Cutaneotrichosporon > Cutaneotrichosporon spelunceum. The sequence goes on from BTCM01000001.1 coordinate 1,582,341, forward strand.
CGCGTGGGACCCCTGGCGCAAGGAGCTCAAGCGGTTCGTCGAGGAGGGCGAGGATGTCATGGACTGCAGCTCGACAAAGTCCACCTAGTGTCATGCATGTTGTACGATCGGCGGGGGCACAGCGAGCAGGTGTGGCTCTGGGGTGCGTGAAGAGCGAGTCAGTGGCTGCATCAGTTGCTAGATGGCAGCAGTACGCGGGTTTGGTGTGACCTGCTGAGACCGGCCGGAGCTGGCGGATGGCATGGTGGATAGTTTTGACATGATGATGTCTGGGGCCGGTCTAAGCTCGGGCGGGGGCCAGGGCGGGGCCGGGTCTGGGGGATGAGGCATGGCGGCAGGGACAGGGCGGCGATGGATCCCGCTCATTCGTCCTGGCCGAGAACAGTTTGGGCTCTACCCGGTCTGTCCACTCTCCAGTTGCCAGTCGCGAGTCTCGCCAGCAGTGTCTCGGCGTGGTCCCCTCGGGTTGTCATTTCGTGCTCTCATCTCCTGCCATCTCCTCTCCTAGATGCCGACATCCAGGTAGACTTCCCGCCTTGGCACCTGGCGTCATCCACTCTGCGCCACCTTCCCCATCCTCCCGTCCTATACAAGCCACTTGCACAGCCAGCCATGAAGGCTCGCAACCACGACCACAAAACAGCTTCTTCATCGCGTTCATCGCATCTGCATTCGCCGTGTTCACCTCCTCAAATACGAAGACGTCGGAGGCGGCAAGCTGAACAGTGCGCATACGCCTCCGCCCCAGTCCCCGCCCACGCCCCGGCGCCTCCGATCCCGATCCCCATCTCCATCCCGCGTTCCAAACTCTCTCCTTCTTCTTCATCGACCATGCGCAAGCATCGCCGTGCGCAATTCTGGCTCGCCGGCCAAGGCGAGGACATTGAGAGTGTCTATCCCGCCGCCGGGGGATACCGAGATAGTGAGCCCGCTTCCCTCCAGGATCTGCGCAAGGCTAAAGGTAGGCTGGGCGGCAGAGCGCGCAAGGATAAGCATCGACGCCATGAGTGAGGCCGACTGGGTTGTCGCCTTCGCTCGTAATACCCAGCGATACGGCTATCGCAAGAAGGAACTCCTTCCCCCGCCACCCCGTTTCATTGCCATTAGCGCCGACGGCCAGTGGGAACGGCGCCGTCCGCCATGGGTATACCTACTTGTCTTCGTCCTCGTCTCCGGCGTTCTGCTCTGCGTACTTGCCCTACTCGCGCCATCAGTCCTGGCCACGCTACCCTTCCCCGTGTCCCACTTCCGCGGTATCCTCAAGTCCTATCCCACTCTTCCTCACTCTCCCTCGAATGCAAAGCTGGACAAATGGATCCGGGCCGAAGCAGGCTTCGCATACAAGCGCATCCTGGACAACATCGGGCCAGCCGCCGGTGTCCCCGACGGCGTGGTCATTGCGAGCCCGAGCACGGGTGATGGTGATGAGCCCGACTACTTTGTATGTCGACCAGGGACAAGGGACGAAGCTGACGCCAGTATACATGGACGCGTGATGCGGCGCTGACCATTTCTTCACTTCTTCCCGAGTTCCTTCCCGAATCCTATCTGACGCCCTGGGACGCACCTTGGTGGACCGATGCCCCGTTGCAGCGCACTCACAAAGCATCCCATCCCCTCCTGGAGGGTCTGGTGCGCTCTTACGCCACATTCCAGGCCCGCCTCCAATCTACCGGCAACCCGTCGGGGAACCTGTGGACCGGTGGCCTGTCCGAGCCCAAGTTTAACGTCTCGGGCGCACCTTTTACCGGCCAGTGGGGACGGCCGCAGCGCGATGGACCGGCCCTGCGCGCTCTCGCCCTCATTCCCTACGCCCACTGGCTGCTGGACCGCGGCTTCCCGGCTGACATCGCATACGTTCGCGAGTCATTATATGATCCCCGTTCGGTGCGGCGTCCAGGGAGCGTGGTGAAGAATGACCTCGAGGAGGTTGCCAACAGCTGGCACAAGCCGTCCTTTGATCTCTGGGAGGAGGTGAATGCCCACCACCTGTGGACGGACGCTGTTTCGCGTCGCGCGTTACAGGCCGGTGCGTGTCTCGCTTCGCGCCTTGGCGACAACGAGGCGAGCGCGTTCTACACATCCAATGCGGAACAAATTGGCGGGCAGATGAAGGGGTACCACAATGGGGGCTGGCGGGCGACAAACACCGGTTCCCGGACGGGCTTGGACGCGGCCATCCTCCTCGCCTCACTCCACACCGGGGGCAGCGACATGGAGCTCGAGGACATGGCGCCAAGCCATCCCGCCCTCCTCGAGAGCCTGCGGGAGTACGTCCTCACCTTCGATGGCCTGTATCCGCAGAACACGGGGAACTGGACAGACGGCTGGCTCGTCGGTCGCTACGCCGAGGACGTGTACGACGGCATAGGCTTCACCGGCGGCCACCCATGGTACATCACGACCTTTGCGGTCGCGACGATGCTGTACCGTGCGCAGCGCGACATTGCCAAAGCCAACAAGGTCGTCTTCTCTCGCGAGTCAAAAGACTTCTGGGCCGACCTAGGTGTGGCTGAGGGCCGTAGCCATGTTCTCGAACGCGCCCTCGCAGCGCTCGGGCGCGTGGCAGACGCCTTCGTGGTCAAGGCTGCTCGCACGATGCAGGGCGGGCGGATGAGCGAGCAGATCGGGCCAGAGGGGCAGCGGGGCGCACGCGACCTCACGTGGAGCTATGCGGCGTTCCTCGATGTGCGGCGGGCGCGCGATGCGGGGCGCGAGGCGTGGAACAAGGCGAGGGAGGTGGCGCGGCTCGAACGGGTGGCGCTGCGGCGCGGAGTCCGTAGTCGTGCGAAGGAGTAAGTGTACGAGGGAGTAGGTCTGCAAGGAGTAAGGGGAGCAGGTGTGCATTTATTCAGCCTGTGCATTTGTACAGCATTTATCGTAGGGCATTCTAGTGCAGCATAGCATGGCATGTATGTTGGTTGTTGTTACCTGAGATGGATGGCCGCCGGACCAGTCCTCGGCATATCCGGCCTTAGGGACTCGGTGATCTTGGCAGCTCTTGGCTGATTGGAATAGACATGAAACATGATGACTTTGTCGCCGGGATGATCAGTCTTCAGTCTGAACCGAGCCAGCTCCCTCGTCAACAAACCTCCCACGCGGTAACCGACAGGATGAGTCTTTACAGCTTTGCATTGAAATCGGACTTGTGGAAGGCACCAAGCTTACGCACGTTGTTGGAACTGGATCGCGAGGCACGCTGTTTGCGCAGGTCGCAAGTCAAGTGACAGCATGCCGCGGCTGCTCGGCCAACCACAGCAACCGCTATCAGAGCGGAATCAAATCAAGCCCAGTACCCAGGGCCCCGCACGCTGTACCACACCGTACGGTGAGGATGAGCGGTGGAAACTCCAGTACAGATACGGCCTCGCGCGCGATCCCACACGTCCACATCTCTTTCTTCTTCATCATTCCACTCGTCTCTCCACACTACCCCTTTCCCTATCTAATCACATTCCCAAAGAAGCACCGCTCATACACGTCCCCTGTCTAACACTCTCACTGTGCCAGCACTTCGTGAGTTGCCGCCTTCTCCACCTCCCTTACCTTCCTTTCACCCTCCTCGCATACACTACGTACAGCTTCCTCTCCCTTCTAACAATCTCAGGATGAGCCCCGCGGCCCCGGAGAACGGGCACCGGCCACGTCTGGTATCCCCAGCACAGAGCTACTTGGCTTCAATCAACCGCCCCGAATCTCATCAAGCCCCGCGCCCCACCGGTGTCGGCCCGCCGCCCAACGCTTCAAACCAGTCGCATGATGCAGACCATCCCCATCTGGGTCGCTCGCAGAGCATGAAGAACCCGACGCGCGGCGACGGCCCACTTTCGTTCGCCGCCGCTGGCGCAGGGCTCCAGTCACCGCCACCCCCCCGCACCCCAGTACATTCCCCCCCCGCGCCGCTCGCCACCCGCTCTTTTCCCACCATGCCAGGCCGCCGCCACCGACCGCACCGTTGTCACCCCCTCTGTCGAACAGCAGCGATCCACACCCTGTGCCCTCAATTTCGATCGATCCTAATTGCCCGACCTCACCCGGAACGTCGAGCGCTGCATTGTCCCCCGCAAATGCATTCCTCCGGTCGTTCACCTCGCCTCAATCCGAGCCTGCGTGCGACGCTGAGGGCGCACGTGTCCTCGATTACACTCTCGGCAAAGTGCTCGCGCGTGGTGGCTTTAGCACCGTGCGGTTAGCGACACACATCGAAACCGGCAAGGTGTACGCGTGCAAGATTGTTACGCGCAATGACATCAGCGACGAGTCGGGCTCAGCTGCACGCTTCGAGGACGAGATCCGCATTTGGCAGTCACTGCCTCCTCACCCTGCCATCTTACCCCTGATCGATATCAAGCGTACCGACTTCGCGACCTTTATGATCATGCCCCTTCTGCAGGGCAGTCTGCTCGACATTCTTCGCATCGAGGGCGGGAGCGAGAGCACGGCACGCAAGTGGTTCCCCGGATGTGTGGCAGCTGTGGCCGCGCTCCACGAGGGCTTTGAAGGCTTCAAGGGCCACATGATGCACGGGGACCTCAAGCTTGAGAACTTTCTCGTGGACGCCAACGGCCGCGTGTACGTCGGCGACTTTGGGATGTCGCACCACGTCCAGCACCCGCCACATCCTCCGAAGCGCGGGCTGTCGCCGTCTCACCGGCCCTCCAACCTGCCATCTCTCTTGCAGGCACGCGGGCGCCTATCCTCTGTCCCTGATTCACCGAAGAACTCGTCCCGCTCGCCCGCGCGGCGGCGCGACACACTCGTCGCGGCTGATATCCAGCCAGGGGCCCAGCCATGCCCGTCTGCCTCGTTGCCTTACGCCTCACCGGAGCTACTGGGGACGTCTCCTTCGAACCCTGCTTTGAGACAGGACATCTGGGCCCTAGGGATCATCCTGCACGCCCTCCTGACTGGGCGCCTGCCGTTTACCGACTCGTTCGACCCACGACTCCAGATGAAAATTCTTCGCGGCAAATGGGAGGACCCGTACGTCAGTCAAGAATGGCTCGAGGCGCTCCACGGCACTCTGACGCGCGACCCGGAGGCGCGATGGGACATCCGGCGCGTGTGCGAATGTGATGCCGTCACTGGCTGGCGCGAGGTGCGCACAAAGAGCCGCTCGCGCTCGCGTGCCCGCATTCCGGACCATGGGCGGCGTGGTGCTACCGAGTCACCCATGCACCACCACCACCACCACGACGGGGGACGCCGCGGCCGCGAACGCTCTCGCTCTCGGCCTTCCTCTCACCTGCGGCACGATCCACAAGATGACGTTGGCCGCTTCCTGCACGCGCAGGATGGAGAGCGCTCACGCTCGCAGAGTGGCCCTAGAAAGCCCGGGACTCCATCGCGCCCGACGAGCATGCGCATGATACATCCAGAGGCGCTGGCGGCCGAGCTGGACGGCATGGCGATGACCCGGGGCCGGAGCGCCCAGCGCACTGAGAGAACACCCGGCTCGTCAGCTGGCTCGGTCGGGCGCGGAGTTCGCGGCCAAGGGAGCGCCTCGCCCAGTGGGCGCCCTGCACGGCCTCTCAGCGGCGCAGAGCAGCGGCGCGGTCGTTCGATTGCGCGCGAGGCGGCCGTGCCAGGTACGGCGGGTTGGTGGGAGCAACAATCCACGTACCCACGGCAAGAGGCGACGCCACCTGGTTCTCGCACCCCGTCGGGCGGGCACGTTGACACTTACACGCCGCCGCGCGAGGGATTGAGCCGGCCGCCAACGCTTGGGTTTGAGCTGGATGTTGTGGATGAGAATGCGCCGCCGGCTCGCGGTGTCGGACAAACCGGTAGACGCGGAACGTCGCGGAGCAAAAGCCGAGGGCGGCGCAACTTGCTATAGCCAATACGAGGCGTGGAATCGGGAAAGCGTAAGTAAGGCCTAGGCCATGAAGCGACACGGGCGCGTAAGGGGCTCGCGAGTTGTAACCAGGGTATACCGCAGTCGTGTTTGAATGCATACTGTGCTCGGCGCTGCTGTAATCCGGGGGCCGCATACGATGCGTGGGTGGACGTGGACGACCTCCACCACCAGTGACGCTGCCATGACGATATGAGGCTGAAATCGGTGGGAGCGTTTTCGTCACCCTACTATCAGCAACCACATCACCACATCGGTCTCTGCACTGTTGCACCACTGCACAACAGGCCGCGATGCTGCGACCCCTCTCAGCCACCCGCCTCGCGGCACGTCGTACGTTCCCGCGGCACCCCGCTCTCCGCGCTCTCGCCACCACCCCAACGCGCGCCGCCTCATCCAAAAAACCCCCCATGCCCCTCGACATGCCTCGCGAGGACTACGCCGAGCCGGCCGTCTACACACTGAGCATAATCTCCCGCACGTTCAAGTACCTGATATACGGTACGCTGGGTCTGGGCGTCACCGCCTACGCCGTCTTCGAGGGCGTACACGCGTACATCGAGCACGTGCCGCTCGCGCCACCCTCGCATGCAGCCGAGGGGGACGCGTACGCGTGGGCCGACGAGAACCAGGCATGGACCGGCGGCGCGAGAGGCGGCACGGACCCGGCCCTAGGCTGGCGGGGACGGCACGCGCTGCGCGGCGCCTGGCTCTGCTGGGAGTGGGGGGCTGGCGACGCGAACTCGACGATTGCGCGCCACCCCCACGGGAAGCAGGGCATGATCTCGTACTCGAAGAAAGGGGCTCTGAGCGTCGACCGCGGCTACGAGCTGGCTGAGGAGTACATTGACGCCGCGATCCGCGTGGCTGAGAAGAAGGGGATGGTGTTTCCACCCGGGCTCCCGTACTCGCCCGACGAGATGAGGGCGCACACCGACGCCTCGCCCGAGCCGGGAACGCCGGATGCGACGGCACTCGACCTGCTCACGCTCAAGGCGGGGCTGCTCGAACGCATGGGCGAGGACACGCTCGACCACGCGCGCGAGCTGTATGCGCGCGTGGCAGGCGCGTACAAACACACTGAAGGGGCGGTTATGGGGGCGCGTGCAATGCGCCTCGCACACAAGCTCGGCGACCTCGCGCAGCGCGCGGGCGAGACCGACGTCGCGTGGCGCTGGTGGAACTGGGGCCTCGAGCGGGCGGGCATGCGCCTCCCACCGCTCAAGAGCGAGGAGGAGCGGGGCTCGAGCTGGTGGCCGTTTGGGTCATCGACCCCGAGCGAGGCCACGACAATGGACGTGCCGGCGACGGCGCTCGCCACGCCGCTCCGCCGCGCCGCGGTGTCCATCCTCGTCTCGGCGTCGGCGGCGAGTGCGCAGGCCGGCGCGCTACCCACCTCGGCGGCTGTGCAGGCTGCCGGCCTGTCCCTCCTCCCGGCAACCACGCCGTCGACGCCGCAGGCCGGAGAGAGCGCCGCGGGCCTACAGGAACTGTGGGATGCGCAGCGGCATGCCCTGTTCACGCTGCACTCTGCGAGCGTGACTCATGCGCAGGACAAGAACGCGCAAGGCAAGAATGCCAAGGGCAAGAACGCCAGCGCGCTCGATCTCGCGGCCCAGAGCGCCGACGAGAGCGAGGCCGTCCTCGCTGTCTTGAATCCCACGCTGCCGGCCGCCCTGTCCAAGCCGAAGAGCAACCCGTGCACGCAGCCGGCCAAGCGGCTCGTGCGGGACACGCTCACGACGGGCGCCGAGGCGTACTACACACTTGGTGTGTTGGTTGAGCGCTCGGCGGACAAGGGCAAGGACAAGGACACGGACACGCTGCACCGCCTCGAACACGCTGCCGAGAGCTTCGAGCGCGCCATGTCCCTCTCGGCTGCGGAGGAGGGGGAAGACGACGGACGCGGGCGTGGGCGAGGACGAGGCGATTGGGCGCGGCAAAGAGTGGACGCGATACTGGAAGGGATATGTGCGCGTGCGGGACCGGGTCGTGCAACTTATTGAGGGGGGTGCTGAGCCAACCAAGCATTGAAACTTTAGCATATGCATTCCGTTCTCATCTATCTCTGGTACAGTATTTGTTGCATGGTAAAAATCGACCATGCCTCGTCAGAATCCCGTTTCTCTACCGTGTACGCGAGTACGGTGCGTTTCAGCAGGAACAACTTGGTGTATGACATCCTGAGGTGGGATCGAACGCGTGACTGGGGTTTTGGGGGGGAGGGTGCTGTGGGGGTGGTCGGAGAGGGAGCAGGAGGAAGGGAGGGAGGGGAGGATGGAGGAGGGAGGAGGGAGGAGGGAGGGGAGTGAGGGATGCCGCCGCGCTACCGCTGTGCTACCCGGCGTCCGTTCCTGGCGGGTGTGGCTGAGGGCATACCGGCTGATCTTGGTGGCAAGTGGCGGGTGGCAAGTGGCGGGTGGCGAGTGGCGATGGGCGGCGAGGGTGGCTGTGAGGACGGCGAGCACGAGCTAAGCGACGTCGAGGGCGGGGTAGGGACGGCACTGTTCTGTGCTGGGATCCGTGCGTTGGAAGGAGGGCACGAAGAACAGACAACAGGCAGGGTACTTGGACAACAGTCACCAGTGTGGCTGTGCTGTCCACGGGCAGCCTGCACGGCCAGATGAGAGCGTGCAGCCAGTCCCGTGACTGTTTTCCCCTCTCCACTGACATGATGACGCATCACAACCTTTTCCACGACAAGCTCTGGCTACCCTCGACCGCAGGGAAGCGGACGAGGTGACGCGACACGCAAAGACGCCAACATTGAAGGACATAGCCCCGCACCAGGTCTACACAGCCCGCGTCACCGCACGGACATGCCATGCCATGCTTGCATCTAGTAGGCTGTAGCTTGCCACGAGCACGCCAATATTATATAAGCCTGGCTTGTTCAACTGCTCCCCACCACCGGCCATGCCGATCACGCCCGACGAGTTCTTCACCAGCGAGAACCAGTTCGACGTCGCCTTTGGCGCCGTGCAGGGCAGCGGCCTGCGGCGCGACGTCGAGGACGTGCCCGCGTACAGTGCTCTCAACACATGGCTCGACGAGATAGCTGCCCTCCGCCTTCCCTTCCCACTCACCACCAACTCGGTGCCAGCCCGTGCCATCATCGCCGCCTTCCACACCGCCATAAAGGAGAAGAACACGGAGCTCGTCCAGACCATGGTCCAGCGCGGCCTCGTGTCCCCCGACGTCCCGGCGGCCGACGGCGCGACGCCCCTCTGCGACGCCGTGCGCGCCGAGAACCTGTTCATGGCCAAGCTCCTGCTCGACCTCGGCGCCGGCGTCAACCAGCCCGAACAGCGCACCCCTGCCTTCCCCCTCCCCCGGTGGCGAGCGAGCAAATACGGCGTCGAGCCCCCCGAGCTCAACCGCACCCCCCTCATGCTATCCGCTGCCGGCGGCCACCTCGCCATGCTCAAGCTGCTCCTAGACGCCGGTGCAGATGACAGCACCATCGCCCCTGACGGGCAGATGGCGCTCCGTCTCGCAGCCGAGCACGGCCACCGGGCGCTCGTCGACGTCCTCCCCTCCCGGCGCGGAGGTGCGTGGCGCCGCTTCATGCACCACAACGAGGAGAACATTCACCGCGCCAAGCAGGCCGGCAAGAACGTCGCAAAGGTCATCCACCACTCGCTTAAATTCGTGCTATGGCATCTCCCCAAGTTCCTGTTCTGGGACATGTGGGTGCTCCTCGCCCGCAGCTTTGGGCCGGGGATCAGGCGGGCCGCAGCCGCGGCGCGGCGCGAGCTCTGCCGCCTCCCCGGGCACACGCGCGCGCTGGGCGGGTTCATAAAGTCCTCGCCTGCATGGATCGCGAAGCAGGCGCGCGCAACAGCGACGCAATGCAAGCGCGCGCTCGCCGCGACGCCCACCGCCCTCCGGCAAGCAGCCAAAGCCACAGCCGAGTGTGGCGCGAAATCCGCCCGCACACTGGCGTCCATCGCGCGCGCCCTCGCCCGCTACCTGTGGGACCGTATGCTCGACGTGCCCGGTGTGCTCAAGCTCGTCTGGAAGTGGGTGGTGGAGTCGGGCATGCGCGTCGGGCGCTCACTCGCCGTGCTGGCCGTCATGCCCGTCGGGCTGCTGCACACAGTGGCCATGGCTGTCGTTGCGCTGCTGGCGCGGGCGCGCAACGTCACCTTCTGCGATGTGCGGCATGCCGTCGTGGCACTGGGCCGGGCGGCGGTCGATGTACCGCGCCAGATTTGGCGCGCACTCGTCGTCCTCAACGAGGTCGCTTACGCTGCACTCGTCACGGTGTTTGGGTGGGTTGGCTTTATCGCGTACGGGATCGCGTTTGTTGCGATCTGGGCGGTTACTTTCGTGCCATTCCAACTTGCACGGATCGTGCTGGCCGCCGGGAGATCGGTCAGGATGGGCGTACACGAGGTGGCGGTGTTGATCAACCCCAAGTTCTAATGTAGTTGATAGCGCAATGTTAGTTGTCATATTCTGAGAATGGTTCAGAATCCGCGTCCTCCGCCGTGCCCTCATGATTCAGATTGCGCCTCCGCTTCGCTACCACCCAACGTCTAGGCCAATGGTCTCATCCGCATGAAATGATGGTACACTGCAACACTACAGACGCTTATGCCGACGCCTTCTTGGCGGCGGCAACGGCCTTCTGGGTGCCCTGCGAAGCGTACTTGGCGTTGCGGCGGAACTGGGAGATCAAGTCAAGGTGAGCGGCGAGACGCGTTTCGGGGGGAAAGAGGAGTTGAGTGTGGGCGGCCGTGAACGGGTAGTCGAGGATAGAGGGAATGAGGGGAATAAGGGGTTATGGTCGAGAGAGTCGTCATGCGCGGATGTCGTGTGGAGAACGGATCGAGAAACGAAGAAAACAGAGAGCGCAGGTCAGCAATCGCTCAACCACGCAGCACACGCTACACACCTTCGGGTCAACGCCCTTGAGCGACTTGAACGCGAAGCGCTGGCCGGGCACGCGGGTGATACCGTTGCGGTGGGCTGGGGTTAGTCGCGTTCGCAATCTCGCATGGTTGCCGCTTGACAGTGCGCTTCACGCGCAACTGTACGCAGCTGCTCCACGGCTCGGAGCGCAATTCTTCCCCCCCCCCCCAGTCTCTCCGTCTTCTCCGCCTTCCATTGCCACCACCGCTTCCAGCCCTTCTCCCGCCTCCCCACCACCTCCGCTCCCCTTCTCCCGCCGTCGTCGCTACTCACCCTTGCGGGTCTGGTTGTGCCTGCCATCAGCGTCGTCCCGTGCAGCGTGCCGCGGACACTCACGCGGTGTGGTTCTTGGACTTGGCCATTTTTGCGGTGCGTTGACGGACAGAGAGACCTCAGCCTGCTTGCCATGCGCTCTACAACGTCGAATTCGACACTTGTCGGCGATTCGCCGGAGTTTTGGAGTGTACATTTTTACAGCTGTGTGGCACACTCCCACGTGGGGAGACGAGGATTTCGTGCCTGAGAGTCGCTGCCTCCACTCGTCCCCCTCACAACGCATCTCCCAGCCACGGTCGCGATCACCATGCACTGCTTACATCTTCTATGCATACACTAGTTGTACTGCGCATACAGCGCCGTACTCGAGAACTTGGTGCCCTGGCGAATGACCTTCTCTACCGCATCAAGGAAGTCGCGCTCCGTCGCAACCTTCCTGCGCGCGCGGATCGCAAACATACCTGCCTCGGTCGCTACCGCCTTGAGCTCGGCACCCGTCGCGTTGGGGCACAGGCGGGCAATAAGGTCATAACGAATGTCGCGCTCGACGCTCATGCTCCGGCCGTGGATTTTGAGAATGTGTGCGCGCCCCTCGACGTCAGGTAAGCTGAACTCGATCTTGCGGTCCAGTCGCCCAGGACGCAGCAGCGCAGGATCCAGCGTGTCAGGACGGTTGGTCGCCATGATGACCTTGATGTTACCACGCGCGTCGAAACCGTCGAGCTGGTTGATGAGCTCCAACATGGTGCGCTGCACTTCGTTGTCACCGCCTGCGCCGTCGTCGAAGCGCGCACCGCCGATCGCGTCCACCTCGTCAAAGAAGATGATACACGCCTTCTTCGAGCGCGCCATCTCGAACAGCTCGCGCACCATGCGCGCACCCTCTCCAATGTACTTCTGAACCAGCTCTGACCCAATAACACGGATAAACGTCGAGTCTGTCCTGTTCGCGACGGCACGCGCGCACAACGTCTTGCCTGTTCCAGGGGGACCGTACAGAAGCACACCCTTTGGAGGCTCAATACCCAGGTTGGCAAAGCGCTCGGGCTGGGGTTAGTGCCGCTTCGGACGCGACTCACTTCCAACAGAGGTAACTCGACGACCTCGCGCAGCTTCTCGATCTGCTCCTTGCAGCCACCAACGTCCGCGTACGTCACCGACGGCCGCTCCTCGACCTGCATCATCGTCACTGAGGGGTCGATTTTGGGTGGCAGGGGAATGAGGATCTTGTAGTTGGTGCGGTCGACACCGACGCGCATCCCCTCCTCAACATCAGTTGGCGATACCTGGTCGCCAAGTCCGACCACGAACTTGGCGACCTGCTTGATCGAGATCACATAGCGGTCGCCGTCTGGATTGCCTGCACCTGCTCCGTCCTGAGGGTTGAGGGGCGTGTCCTCGGGTTGTGGGTTCGCTGGGGTTAGTCATGGCCACAACCTAAGCAAGTCGCAACAAGTGCGTGTCGCCGGACATGCCGTTGGCGCCATTGACGGAGAGAATCCCAAGCCAGCACAGTCCCACACATATGACTACTCACCGGCACGGATAATCGTCTGGCAACGCGCAACCTGCAGTGGGTGCTCGCCCTGACGCTGCTTGTCGGCCATCGTGTCCCAGAGGTTGGCAGGTGCAAGACCAGTATCCGACTCCTTGACGCCCATCTTCTCGTCGACACGCTTCTGGATCTCCTTGAGCTCCTTCTCAATGTCCTTGAGTGCGAGAGAGTAAGGTCCCTGGCCCTGTGCATGTTAGTGATTGTACGGGTACGTGGCGAGCGCAGCACCAGAGAGCGGAGAGGCCGCAAGCCAGCAACACTAGTAACGCGGCGAAGGAGACACTCACATATGTCTTGAGGATCTGAATGTCGGACTCGTCGAGCGCGACAATCTTGTCCTCCTTCTCGTCGCCGAGCTTGCGCTCGTCTGGGGTCAGCTACCTGCCAAATCAAGCCGCCGTACACTTCTCCCAGTCCCTGTCTGTCAGCTAATGACTCAACAACAACCCCAGACTCACGCTTTCGGTGGCATGTTGAGTTGTGAGGTGTGGTTGAAGATGGAGGAAGAGTTGTTGTGACCTGTGGTGGTCACTGAGCCAACGCCTATCCCAGTCGCTGGCGTCAGTGAACGATGACAAGTCGCGCCACTTGATCACGTGACGTATTTATCCAATCCCCCCTTTTATCATTTCAGTGGAGGTCATCCATCTCCCCTCCGAACCTGTCTCTCAGGCCCAAAAATCCAATGCATACATGCAGATGTGCCCATGGCTCTACTTGGTCACCTCCTTCGCCGCGTCTGTCAATACCTCTGGTTCGTGCTCGAACACCTCCACCTCCTCCCTGATACTCTCAGTCAGCTGTGCCTGCCACAGGTTGTAGTAGACACCGCCGGTGATCTGGAGGAGCTCGTCGTGCGTGCCCTGTTCGACAACGTGTCCGTCCTGAAGCACGATGATGACATCCGCGTCCGAGATAGTGCGCAGGCGGTGCGCGATGAACACACTTGTCTTGCGCCCATCCACAAGAGTCGCGTTAATGTTGCGCATAATCTCCGTTTCGGTGTATACATCGAGCGCCGATGTGGCCTCGTCGAAGAAGTTGATGGGCGCGTCCTTGAGCAGCAGACGGGCGACGGCAACGCGCTGCTTTTCCCCACCCGAGATCATCAGGCCGCGCTCACCGACCTTGGTCGCGAACCCGTCCGGAAGGCGAGAGATGGTCTTGTCGAGTTGGGCCTTACGCGCCGCCTCCAGCACCTCTTCCTCGGTCGCGTCCAGGCGGCCGTACTGGATGTTGTGCAAGATGTCCTTGTGGAACAGGGGCGTGTCCTGCGGGACGACACCGATAGAGCGACGAAGCGAGTCGAGCGAAACATCCTGGATGTCCTGCCCATCTACGACGATGCGACCGGACTGGGGGTCGTAGAAACGGAAGAGGAGACGGAATACGGTCGACTTGCCGCAACCCGAAGGACCGACCAGGGCAACCTTCTTACCGGCTGGGATCGTGAGGCTCAGGTTCTGCAGAATCGGGCGGTCAGAGTGATAACCAAAGTTGACGTTCTCGAAGCGGATCTCGCCACCGCGCAGGTGAAGGGCCTTAGCATCTGGCTTGTCGTGTACCAGCGGCTTGACGTTCTGGAGGTTAAACATGATCTCCATGTCGATCAGACTCTGGCGCAGCTCGCGGTAGACGGTACCGAGGAAGTTGAGAGGGAGCGACAGCTGGAATACTAGCTGGTTGACAAGCACGAGGTCGCCAATAGTCATGGTACCTAGGGTCAGACTGGGTAGGCGCCACCAAGCTCACCGTTAACAATGCCCTGCGCACCGAGTAGCATCATCATCGTCAGCGCAGACGAGAAGACAATGTTTTGTCCCGAGTTGAGGAAGGCAAGGGACGTGGCGATCTTAACCGACGCGTTCTCGTACGTCTTGAGCGTCTCGTCATACTGCTTGATCTCAAACTTCTCATTGTTAAACTCCTTGACTGCCTCGTAATTGATCAACGAGTCTACAGCGATAGTCGCACCCTTGTTGTCTGCGGCGTTCGCCTGCTTGCGGAATTGTGTGCGCCACGCCGTCGTGCGGACCGTAAACCAGGTGTACAGGAGCATGGTGACGGCTGTGACGCCCGCGAACGTGTAGCCAAACTTGTATGAGAGAATGGCGCACACCATCGTGATCTCGAGGGCAGTGGGGATGACATGGAAGACGATGGATGACAGAATGAACGAGATGCCCCTGGGGGTTAGACCGGTTGACTCAGGCGCGCCAAAGCTCACTTGGTGCCGCGGTCGATGGCACGCGTCAGACCGCCAGTCTGGCGCTCGAGGTGGAATTTCATGTCCATGTTGAGGAGGTGGCCGAACGTCTCGCGGGCGACCTTGCGGATCGTGCCCTGCGCGACGGTCGCAAATACAGCATTACGCATCTCACCGAAGACTGTTGCGAAGATACGCGCGAGGCCGTCTGTCGCCAGTCAGGACGAGGTGGGAGGGTGGGATAATGTGGGTGACTCACAGCCGACGATCGAGGCGCCTGCAATGGCCCACACGCTAGTATCACTTGTGATAGGGATGTTGAGACCGTCGACGATAGCTTTGAAAAAGAACGGCACCTGGACGTTCAAGACCTTGCCTGCGACCAGCAGAGCAAGCGCGGCGACCACTCTGACCTTGACCTTGGTGTTGTCCTTGGGCCAGACATTGCTCGCTAGCTGTCGTAGGATACGCCAATCCGTGATGGCCTGCTTCTTCTCAGAGATTTGTCCTGTCGCCACATCGGGATTGATGCTTGAGGCAGCTGCGGGTTTTTGCGCGGGCGCTGCAGCGTTCTCACCGTTCTCGCCCGTCGAAGGTTTCTCACCAGCAGGGGCTGTCTCACCGGCCGAGGGTTTCTCGCCAGCAGGAGCTGTCTCACCTGTTGAGGTATTCTGGCGCGGTTCTGCGCGCGCTGCCGATGACGTAAAGGACGCAACCAGTGAGCGCCGAGATAACGAGGGGATGATCGCTCTTGTCCGCGCATGTGGGAGAACTTGAAGGGACAATGGTAGGCGGGCCTTGGACGCGATGGAGCGTGATGGCCCAGCGAACGCGGCGATCGGCGCGCAACTTGCCGGTCGGGCGATAACGCGCCAACGTGCGAGGCCCCTCATATTGACAGACGAGGCAGGCACAACGGGATGTATGCTGTCGCGATGCCCGGGAGATTAAGATAGACCCGGAGGCGTAGAATTGTCGAGGAGGAGGAGGAGGAGGAGGAGGATGAGGGAAGAGATCAAGTTGAGCAAGGTGGTTATTGTCGTGTTGCTGAATGCAAGTCGAATCGTGCGGGATGGTGTCATGCATATCCCAACGCCGGTGAATCTCACGTCAACTTCGGGTCCGATGAATGATATGATATACCATGTGGGAATCACATGGATATCACATGATCTACACATGGAGGGAAATTACCTAATTCCACGCGGGACCCGAGGCCGGCAGCTTTTACGGACTAGACTGGTCCAAGCCTTGCTGCACAGGCTGTGACCGGGTGGGTGGTTCGGGTGGCCAAGGCAGTCGGGCTTTCGGCAGTAGTCCAACCGGGTCTGGTCTTACCCCTTGTCCCCCTCCTCACTGTACTCTAACAGTCTGCCACTCGGTGAAGGGCACACTCCACAAGCACCACCCACACTCTACCCCGTGTCTCTTCCGAGACACTATATTCATCCCCGCTCAGGTCCTCGACCCAAGTCTCACTTCTCTGCCATCACTTTCGTCTCAAAAGCCATCACTCGTCGCAACCGCCCCACCCCTAACTCATCCTTCCCCCGGCACCCTTTCCCTCCCATCTCAGACCCCGCCCAACTCCTACGCCCCCACACACCGTCACAGCTCTAGTCTCACGCCATCGGCCCCTCACAACAACTGTAGACCATGAAGAGGTCATGGAACAGTAGTCAAGCCCAACAGTTGTTCACAAAGCTCCAACAACAACAGCACAAGCAGGCAGTAGCAGTCGCAGCATCCACCTCAAACTCCAACTCCAACGGCGCAGACTCGTCGTGGCTCAACATGTCAAACCATCCATACGCCTCGGCATATTCCAACCTTCCCTCGTCCGCCCTCCTCATGGGTCAAGGCCCCCAGTCCAACCCAAGCGGCGGCAACCAGGCGGATTCTAAACGCCCCCGGAGTGCCAAGGACGACGATGACGATGACGACGACGATGACAGCGACGAGAGCGACGACGAGGCTGCCGCCAAATTAGCGGCGCAGGCAGCCAAGCCGAACCGCAAGATTGTTAAAGGACCCGATGGCAAGCCCAAGGTCAAGCTCACACGCGGCTCACGCGCGTGCATAGCGTAAGCAGAGGCAACCTGGATGCCGTGCTCACAAGTAGCTGCCGCAAGATCAAGATGCGTTGCATCCCCGACGAATCGAGCGGCCCCAACGGGCCCTGCAAGGTGAGCCAACACATGTTACCCCGCACGAGCCGGCGGCAGTGACTGACCGTCTCCACAGCGCTGCAAATCGGGTGGCCACGAGTGCATCTTTGAAGAGTCGAACCGTGGCAAGCGCAGCACGCGCAAAAACGAGGCTCTGGCAGCCAAGATTAACAAGATGGAGACGGCGCTCAAGGGCATTGGAGGAGTAAGTTTGCCCCTATGGCTCCCGTTGTGCGGTTGCTTACGTTCAGGCACTGGGCAGCCTGGATGCCACAGCCTTGAATTCCTTCTCGCAGGCGCTTCATGCGTCAACGAACGACCCCGAGGTCATCTCGCTCATCTCGTCACACGCATCGCAGGCAGGGCCGAGCCTGGCCTCTACCAGAAGTTTCGGGTACGGACATGAGGGCGAGAGACGTGGTCCGGACGAATCGACCATCGGTAGCCATCTCCCTCCCCTTTCTCCACGGTTGCACTCCCTGCCTGATAACGTCTTATCTCCTCTAGGTTTGCTGGCCGAGGCCAGTCTCCAAAACACTGACCCATCAAAGAAGCATGCGACCTTCTCCCGCAACGGCAATGCTCCAGTACGCCCGTCACCGCTAAGCCTTGGTGTGTCGGCCAAACTAGGACAGAACGGATCAAACCAGCGCCTCACGACGAGCGATGTCCGCGGACAGGGACCAGAGGTTGGCGTCGCGGCGTCCAACTACTTTAAACCTGGCAACCTATCCATGCATCCTGGCGGCGATGAGCGTCTTCCAGAACTCCTCAATCTCATCACTCGTGAGGAGATTGACGAGCTGTTCCAGATATTCTTTGACCGGAGTGAGTGCCATCCTTGTTACCTCAACTGACAGACAGTGTCATTGCATGTGCCTCTCTTGTACCGGGATTTCCACACACCCGACCTTGTTTTGCAACGCAGCCAGTTCCTCTGCACAGTGTGGGTTTGAGCGGTTTGCGCTGTTAACATTTAGCATCTGCGCAATAGCGGCGCGGTATTACACAAAGCGGGATGTGCATCACAACCTGTCCATCTACGCCAAGCGCCTCGCCTTCGAGGTACCCTCGCGAGGGTACAAGAGCGTTGAAGTGTGCCAGGCATACCTGTTGCTGTCAATGTGGACGCTTGGGCCGGAGAGAACGTTCGAGCAGGACCGGACGTGGTTGATGCTGGGCATGGCGATCCGCATGGCGACCGACCTGAACTTGCATCGCAAGTCGGTCATGTCAGGCTTGGATACGAAGGAAGGCCGTGAACGAGACTTGGAGGTAAGCCTGGTTTGGCAAGTGTTAACTGAACCCAGATCGTCAATCGCGAGCGATGCTGGCTCATGTGCTTTGTACTCGACCGGTCCGTCTCCGCCCAGATGGGCAAGCCGTACACGTTGCGCGAGGATTACATCATCCGCGGCGCGTGCGAAAAGTCGTGGCACCAGCAGAGGTTTGCGCTGCCGTCCGACCACGCGTTGGCTGCGTACGTCGTGCTTCAGCAGATCATGAGCCGGGCCATCGACACGATCTATTCGTCCACGACGACCATTTCGGGATTGCGTGACGACTGTGACTGTGAGTTACCTTGGATGGACACGTGGCTGACATCAGACATGCTCGTTGTCCGTTCTGCGCACGAGGAACTGCGACGATGGCTGTCAGAGTGGAACCGCGGGCCACAGCCTGAGGGGCACATTGAATACGACTCGCGCGCTCAGTTTTACTACGCGTACTCGTCGCTCGTCCTATACTCGTTCGGCCTGGAGAACGCACTGGAGCGGTCCAAGATGGATATCTCGTTCTTCCTCACCAACGTGTACGAGGCTGCGTCGCGCGTGTGCACAGTGGTCAAGAACCACTTCCTCGAGCGTGACTACCTCCCGTACTTGCCCGACACAAACTTTGTGATGTGCAGCTACGCGCTGCTGTCGCTGCTCAAGCTCCTCAAGCCAGAGCTGAGGAACTACCACGACTCGGAGGAGGCCATCTTCAAGCTTGTGACTGAGGTGGCGGATATCCTGGAGAACTGCGCGGTGGACTCGTCTCACCAGCCAGCTATCTACTCGGCGTTCATCCGTGAGATTGTGCGCAAGACGCGCGAGAACCGCCGCGGGCCGAGTGCGCACCCGTCACGTGCCGTGAGCAGGGCCGGTTCGCCGGGGCCGAACGGAGCAGGGGAGTCGGGGCAGATGTTCGACCCGGCGCTCCTGAACGAGGTGACGTGGCCCCACGGTGATGTGCTCGGCCACGAGACGCAGTTCGCATTCATCCCTCAGGGCGGTGACATGATGATCATGCCCTCGGCAGCGGGACCGAGCGAAAGCGTGCAGAACTCGCCCTCTGCGACGTTTGGCGGCGCTTACCAGTCCCAAAGCACACCGCAGGCATCTAACGGCTGGGCAGAGTACCTCCCTACGTTTATGAGTGCCGACGCGTTCGACGGTTGGGACGGTAGCATGCTCCTCCCCGGCTTCGGGAGAGGGCAGATGACATTGGCGGGAGGGCTGGTACACTCCCAGTTCGGGAGCGGCATTATGTGAGTTGCTATGGGAGTGTAAAACTGACAGCAGCACGCCTCTTGGTCGCAGTCCCGCCGCGTCGCGGGCTGCCTCCCGTGCAGCGAGCCGCGCACAGTCGCCTGTGAGCTGATGAAAAGACCCTGATGTTTTGTTCTGCGGAGATTGATCTGTACCTGTATCTGTACAACCTAGGGTTGATGCATCAATGCAGCTGTCATGCGTACGCGACGACCTCGGGCAATCGGAAGGTGAGGCAGTACATGTCCTTGTTGGGCGCGACACGTCGCACAGCGTGGAGGTGGAAGCCGTCCATGTCCGGTGTCACGGGGTGACCGAGGTATCCTGTGGCGCGCTCGCAGATGTCGGTGCTGGCGGTCTCGGGTTCGAGCTCGCGCGTGAAACAGTGTACGTGGATGAGGGGCAAGGGCGTGGACCGGTCGTAGCCCGGCTGAGAGAGGAGGGGAGTGAAGGACCCCTTGTACGCGTCAAGGAACTCGAGCGCCGAGTCGGGGAGGTTCATGACGTAGTGGTCAATGGTCTGGGGTGCCGGCGACACCTCCTTCTCCTCCTCCTTGGCTGGTTCAGACAATCCAGCCGCCTCCCGCTCTTCCTTCTCCTTCTTGGCCTGCATCCGCGCTGCTCTCTGGGCCTTCTCCCACGCACGGTTCCGCACCGCCTCGCTCCGCCTGAACGGCTGCGTCCACGCCTCCAATGGCGCACGGTGGATGAATGCGCGCGCGTCGTCTTCTGTTATCCTCAGCCTCGGCTCCACCTTGTTCCGCGCCTGGTTCTCTCGCATCCACTTGACGCTGTCGGGGTTTAGGTCGTTTGCCAAGACGTACGCGCCCTTCTTCGCTGCCGGAACTGCAAAGGGCCCAACACCCGCCATCGCGTCCGCCACTACTTGACCGGGCGCAAAGTGCGAGAGGAGGCGATCGTGCTCGGTGTGTAGGCGAGAATTCCAGTAGACCTTTGAGAAGTCAAAAGTGAAGGAGCAGCCGGACTCGTGCTGCTGTCAGCGGTGCTGTTGGGAGACGGAGAGCTGCTGCCCAGGAGCTCTAACGCAGGCGGTAGCCAGAGCCTCCCCCACTTACTGTCGACACCACAAAGTCGTCCTTGCCCGCGATCACCTCCATGTCAAAGAAACGGAACTGCGCGTGGATGCTGTTGAGCTTGTTGACGACGGTGGTGACACTCGAGACTTTGTCGACAATCACCTGCCCGATGATGTGCTTGTATGGCAACCACTCGTCCCGCAGGTTAACGTGCGCTGGCGTCAGCTCGTCTCTGGCTTCAGCCTTACCGAGGTGCCCGGTTTGGGTAAACGAGGAAGGCGGGTCCTCTCCATCCAATTTCGGTAAGATGGAGGTAAGCACATCGTGCACGCCCCAGTAATCGTAATCCAAGTCAATGTCGTAGCTCCCAAACTCGGCTCCGATTCCCTCGAGGTACTCCTTCGTCTCCTCGGGCAACTGAGTTGGAGTGGGAACACGGAGGAGGACGCGTCGGGACTCAGGCTCGTTAGGATTGACGAGCACGCTCTTGACCTTGGCAATGTCGACCAGCTGGCCCCGCAACATGGGATGCTTCAGCACTTCCCCAACCATACCAGCAGGTATGCGGGCCGTGACGACGGGTACTGAGAGTGCGAATTTGGACCGGTCGAGGGTCGTCATGCCTTGGTGCTGCGGGGGCCGGAGGTCGCGTAAGGACGGGGAAGGGGCAAGCTGCGACATTGTTCTGGACTGACGGAGCAGGGAGCGAGACAAGAGTGTACGGTAGTGGGGTGAGAGAGGGGGCGCCAGAGTGCGTGGTACGAGTGCGCGGGCGACGTTGCGCATGAGTTGAGAGTGTTGACAAGTTGCCGAACAGACTTTTGTTGGAATGTGCAGTGCCTGTCATCACGTGACATCTGATTGGGGTGGCAATACACTCTCCACCCGACAGTGGCGATAGCAACCATCGTGGCCTGCTGGACGCTGGACAACATGGATGGTTTAGACTAGGTTCTGGGAATTGAATAGGTGGCACCCGTCGGAGGAACCTGTTGGAGGAATAACAAGGGTAGGCTTGATCTGAGGTGGACTAACAAGACGATATACCGCGCGACTTCACTTCTGGTAACAGCAGGCATCCCATGGATATGGGCAGGGACAGGCGAAGTTATCAAAAACATTCAGAGGATGTAGGCAAGTTTCGTGATCGTTGGACCTAGGAGGACGCCCCGCCAGTGTATCACGGTAACGTACCCTCGCACTCAGACAAGTGTGGCGCCTCAGACCGTTTCCCCTCTTCACCAAGGAGTGAATCCTGTTACGCTCTTTCCATTTATCAATACCGCCGCCTCATGTATCCTTTTGTTCATCCGGTTTTCGTTGCCAGGTTGCTTAGCAGATCGCAGCTGCCGGAGAGACGATGTGGCACCACGGACGATATCATCCTGCAGTGGCTCCTCAAGTCACAATTTGTGACCAGTCCCACCAATGTGCTGAAGCTGCTCCTTAGCCTTCCAACCCGGAAGGCCCTCATTGAGTGGTGATCTATTGCCATGGGCCCTCTCACCTTCCCGAAGTTGCAACAAGACGGTTCAAGTGCGTAGCATGCATTGACGATCTGGTTCAGGTATTGTGATTTGTTTATTCGCAGCTTCATATCCTTCTCCGGGTGGTACTGCGGTTCTGATGTCTGTCTTAACGGCCTGATGGTGCTGCTGTCTGGCCCCGGCCCCGGCCCCACTTGAAGTACGCGGCGATTGTTGAAGCCGTCAAGAGTCCCATGACGATCTTGCCTGCCGTCAACACCCGCCAAAGTTATACCCACCAGTCAAAATGTTCCCCTCCCTCTTCTCCTCCTTCGTCTGCTTCGGAGGAAGGGAACCCGGTTCGGGAAACTGCTGTTTGGGTGCCTCGTTGCTGTTGAAACGGATGCGCTGGGCCATCGCCATGCCGCGGAGCTGGGGCGCGATGCGAGCTGATGCACGAGTGATCATGTTGTTTGGTGAGGAGGTGAGCGAACGCTGGAGACTTGGCGCAGATGTACAACCACTCCTTTATAGGGGCCCGCAGAGACAGGAGAACCCTTACACCAGACTGATGGGAGACGGGATGCGAACCTGTCACCGAGGTGGGGGGTGAGAAGATGACGCAGTGAGGAGGTTAACATGGCATCACGGCCACGATTTTGGAGGTCATGTCGTCATGAGGCGAGGTGGTGATACTGTTCCCACAATCATCTCCGAGGTTCCCCTCAAGCGTTGCGCCGTCGTTGCGCCGTGAGTTTCGCCGTGCCTTCGGTGAGTGCCAACAAATGGAATGAGGGGCTGGACGGCTGAACAGTGTGCCTCTTATGTTTGTCGGAAAATTGGACCGATTAGCCATGCATACACGTGTCTATCCGCGTACAGTACCTCATTCGAGCCACCCAGTTGACTTCAACGCCTGTTCACCTCGAGATTGACCCACAGCTAGACGGTTGGTGAGCTGACTGGAACTGACCCATTGTGCATGGAGCTTATGCATGGCTGGCTGTGCCCGGCCGACCCGCTCCGAGCCGACGTGAGACCAATCACAAACCTCCGATACACTAACACGGCCGGCGATAAGCCAAGTCAAACCACGATAAGACAGCGCAGCAGCCACGGGGTCAAGTGGGGGAGATCGTACTCGCTGGGTGCTGACCCGGACTCGGCAGTTGCAGGCGGGGCAAGCATGCCGTGCGGGCCGTCCAGAACGTCACAGCCGCCTCGCGTGGCAGGTGGCAGGTCAGATGGCCTGCACTGATATCTGACACTTACCACTCTCGTTATGCCTGCGCCCTAAGATAGCGCTTGACTGGCTCTTTGGGTGTACCGATGTTCGGACCATCACGGAATAGTGGAACGCGTGATATCACGGAGTGCCGCTGCTGGTGATGGAGGCAGGCTCTGATCGAGAATCGGCAGGACATGGAGGAGCCGACATTAACGCGGGCCCTAGACTTGTGAGATAACGGCTGGAGAAAGCCGTATTTAAGACATCTGAACCAACTTTCATAGCCAAATCCAAGCACTCGCACACTCTCAACATGACAACCGCAATCCTCCCCCAGGGAGCTGGGTACGGCGTGGTGGTACGTCCTTCCGGCGGCGGCGCTAACGCCAGATCGGCATGGGCCTCTTCTTCAGCGTGTTCATCGTGCTCATTACCAAGGCTCAGGCTCGCTACACCCGTTGGCAGCCGAGCTCCGCAGAGGAGTTCAACTCCGCCTCGCGCTCTGTCTCGCCGGGTCTTATTGCTGCCGGCATCGTGTCGGCATGGACGTGGGCCGCGACGCTTCTCCAGTCCTCGGCGACGGCGTACAAGTACGGCATCTCCGGTCCATGGTGGTACGCTGCCGGTGCCACTGTGCAGGTCCTCCTCTTCGCTATGCTGGCTGCCAAACTCAAGCTCCACGCGCCATACTGCCATACGTTCCTCGAGATTGTTTACGCGCGCTGGGGCAAGGTTGCGCACCTCGTCTTCCTGTTCTTCGGACTCGCAACCAACATCATCGTCTCGACTATGCTCGTCCTGGGCGGGAGCGCGACTGTTACAGACCTCACGGGTATGAACACTGTCGCGGCGTGTTTCCTCATCCCCTCCGGTGTCGCGATTTACGTCCTTATCGGAGGGATGCGCGCGACCCTCGTCGCAGACTTTACGCACACCCTCGTGCTGTACTGTATCCTCGCTGCCTTTGCGCTGGTGGTGTACGCGACAAGCGACATCATCGGCTCACCAAGTCGGATGTGGGATCTCCTCCACAAGGCTGCCGAGAACCACCCAATCAAGGACAATGCAGGAGGCAGCTACCTCACCCTTCGCTCCAAGAGCGGGCTCATCTTTGGCGTCATGAACATTGTCGGCAACTTTGGCACCGTCTTCAACGACCAGGCGTACTGGCAGCGTGCGATTGCGTCGCGCCCAGAAACGAGCGTCAAGGCGTTCATCTGGGGCGGTCTGGCGTGGTTCGGCATCCCATGCACCATCGCCACTTCGCTTGGTCTCGCAGCGGTCGTGCTTGCCTGGGGCCCGCAGCAGCTCATCACCCTCTCAGCTGCAGAGGTTGGGGCTGGACTCCCGGCGGTCAAGGCTGTCGGCGTTCTGATGGGCAAGAGCGGCGCCACAGCCATGCTCATCCTCCTCTTCTTGGCGGTCACCTCCGCCGCTAGCGCCGAGCAAATCGCCGTCTCCAGCCTCCTAACGTACGACGTGTACGGGACGTACATCAACAAGTGTCCGACCGAGAAGCAGATCCTCGTCGCGTCGCGCTGCGCCATTGTCGGATACGCCCTTTTCATGGGCGCGATCGCGACGGGATTCCACTACATCGGCATCAGCATGGGCTACCTCTACCAACTGATGGGGTGTATTATTGGGTGCGCGGTTGTGCCCATCGCCTGCTGCGTGAGCTGGCGGCGTGCCAACGGAACAGCCGCTGTTGCGGGAGCGGTCCTCGGTTTTGTCGCTGGTGTGGCGGGGTGGCTGGGCCTCACCGCCCACATGTACGGCACGATCAATGTCGAGACGACCTTCACAGACTACCCCATGCTCACGGGCAACCTCCTTTCCCTTGGAGTTGGGTGCATCGTCATGGTTGCGGGGTCGCTGATCTGGCCAGCCGACTTTGACTGGGAGATCACACGCGCCATTAACACGGACGCGGGGCGCAAGGCTGCTGAACTCAAGCTCGAGCTGTCCTCTGAAAACATCTCGGTGACTGAAGTGCCCCTCCCCTCGCCGGATGAGAAGAAGGGCAGCGTCGATGGCACCGTTGTCGACACAGAGGCACAGGACTCCACGGATGACGCGTCGTTGCGCAAGGCATTCCGCATTGCTGCGTACTCGGCCCTCAGCCTCACGTTCATCCTCCTCTTTGCTGTGCCAATGCCCCAGTTCTTCACATCGTACATTTACACCAAGGCAGGGTTCACTGCGTGGGTGTGTATCGTGATGCTGTGGCTGTTTGCTGGCTTGATCACGGTCGGTCTGTTCCCACTCTATGAGGCGCGGGGAGGGCTGGCGAGTGTTTGCCGGGGCATCTACCGCGACCTTCGGCGGAAGTAGGCGCGGCAAGGAGATGGGCTTGGAGGGATCGTGTCTCCGACGCGACGGATCAAATTCACAGACGTCAGTGCGTGGTAATAATAGAATGTGGGAAGAGAGAGATGGTGAGATGTAGACAATTACGCCACGTTTAGCAGCTGCGATGACAAGGACTGGTTTATTGAATAGGTGAGTTAGGTTTTGGGGCTATCCACGTCGACTTGAATGGGAAACGCTTTCACACACTGACGGCGATAAACACTGAGGGCGATATCCAGCTCCGTATCTTCCGTTTTCTCCCATGTCTCCTTGTGCGCTGATTCTGTCTAACCCTTGAAAACGAATTTATTGCTTATTGTTTTGAACCTACTCGATTTCTCAATGACTCGTGACCAAGCAGACATGAGCTCGGCGACACAGTGGATCTGAAACAGCGCGTCATTGTGTGAGGGAATGGCTGGGTCGGTGGCGGCCCTGTGGTTGAATAAACAGGAATCTCACATGCTCGGAGCGAGACACCGCGCTTGCCGCCAGCGGCGTGATGCGATGACTATGCGGCGCAGCGCGTGAGACACGAACAATTCGGGTGATCGTGACACACCCATCCACGATTTGCGAACTAACGTACCACTTCCTTCGCGCGATATATTTATCGCTCAGTACCATGCCTCCTCTTCATCTTCTCAACTGCTTCACTCACCGCTCCCTGGTCTTCTCATTCGCCATGATCAACTCCAAGCCCACTCCCCGCGACGACTCTAGCAAGTCGGGCACTGCTCCAAGCCTGGTCTCGCCCACCACCACCACCGGCACGATCATCACTTCGCCTCCCCCCAACGCGTCCCAGTCGCCATCGCTGGTATCCAGCACCTCGACGAGCGCCTCTACGACCGCAGTGACTTCGCGCGACTCGAGCAGACGCTCGAGCGCGAGCCTCCCGCCGTATTGCATACCGCTCACGGGCCTCGGCAGCCGGGCTCGCATGTCGGTCCGCCCCTTCCCGCGCACGAACTGGGACGGCGTGGTGTTCAATCCCCATTCCAGCGACCCACAGGACATGACTGAGTGGGCCGGCCGGGAGGCGAGCCGCCGCTGGGCCGCCGCGATAGCCGCGGGTCACCTCGGCAATCTCGACACGATCGATTTCGGGGTCGCCGTCTTCGACCACGTCTGCGAGTTGTGAGTGTCCCCTAATTTCCTGCTAATGGCAGCGTGCAGAAGAGCCGCCCGAAGCAGGCACTCATGACCGCCACGACGTGGATTCTCACCACCAACGTCGCCCTCGAGTTCAGCTTCAAGGCAGCCGAGTGGTGTCTGTATGATGCGTTCCCCAAGAATCCCCGCGTGGGCGGCCTCCTCAACCGCACCCGCGTGTTTGGGTTTGTGCGTGAGGCCCTCAACTGGCAGTGGGTAGGAGGCATTCATGGTGGTGGGAAGGGGGGGCCCAACGACCGGCCCCCCATGCTCGGGTATGGAGAGGACTGGATCGAGCGCTTCATGCCCGGCTACGTCCGTCCCAAGTTTGATCGGAGTGAGATGGACGAGGAGGACGCGAGCATGCTGCGCCGTGTGCACGTGATCATGGCCCGCCAATCGCCGTTGGCGGGCCCGGACTGGATCAAGCGCATGGGCAACTGTGAGCGCCATCACGGAGGGTGCCAGTGCTAAAGCAAGACCAAAGGCAGTAGCTCGTAGCCGGGTGGGAATGCCCATGCTATAGCAAGACAAAAAACTCGTAGCGAGTGAGATATTTGAATCGATCTACTAGTAATTCTCTGCGATAAAATGACTACCATATACATACTCTAGATGTGAAGAGCGATGCGTTGTAGTGCCCTTGAAATTTAATGACGCGGTTGTTGAGCCGACACTGCCATCAGACCTCTTAATCCAATTCATCAAGCGCTGACTCTGGACAAAGATCACAAAAGGCAAAGTCCCATCACTACTTGACTCGCCTTTGTCCGCCATCATCTTGTCCATCACCATTGTCTTACCCCTTCATTGCCGGTCACATCCTTCTCCTGCCCTTCGTTGTAGAGGAAGCTGAGTGTTTCTCCCCGCTGCCGCGGGACCAGCCCAGGTGCCGTACTGAAGTGGTGGCCTAGGTGGTATGTCTCCATCTCCAACTAACCGTCTATAATATCATTCTACCCCAGCCTGCTATAGTGACTGTGATTCCCACAGCCCGGACTCGAGTTATTCGACTAGATCACCGGGCCGCCTCGTCCTTCAAACTCCTCATGCCGTCTCCTCGCCACCGTCCTGCCGTCAGGCCGTTGTAACTGGGTTCGTTGCCTCTCTGGTGTCGCCTCTGCAGTAGCTGTGTATGAATAATGCCGTTGTCCCTGTCAATGGTAACTGAACCGCGGTGCTCTTGAGTAATGGGGACTGTATCCGATAAGTGTAGTGGGTGAACGATGCGGCGACCTTGTTCCCCCCTGCGTCACTTAACCACAAGCCAGAACAGCTGGTCAATTACGATCCAATCATTTCTCCGTCCAGTCGGTGATTCCTCCGTTAACGCACTCGGTAGAACTGCCTCTCTCCGGCACATGAGCATGGAACAGTGAGAGCTGCGAGGTGGGAGCTGCAAGGTGGAGCGGCGCCGAAAGAGTGCGTCACTCGCACCTGGTGAGGAACCAGTAAGACGACATTACGTCGACAGACCGTAGGGAAACAGTGCCGAATTCTCACACTCAAAGCACAGCCACAGAGAACCACAGCGCTGTTTTCCTCACCTCTGCAATCTACAGTGGGACAAGCTAAGCGGATTCTTGTGTGACTTGTGCTGCGTGCAGAGTGATTGTGTGAGAACGGGCTGTTTGTTGAGATCTGGTCACAAACACAGAAACAGGTCGTGGCGTGAGAACGCGACTGCCTTCGCCACGTGACGACACCACTCAAGTCATGTTCCGCATATGTCGTCGACCGGTTCCGCACCAAGGCGGCTGAGCGTTCTGGACCCATTTACACCCTCCCCTCGCTCTACAAAAGCTCTCTCGTCTCTCACTCTCTGCCTCTCCCATCCTCTCATTTTAAAACATCCTATCCCCCCTCTCACACCTCGTGTCCTCTCCTCACCGCTACTCCTGTCCAACAATAAACACCGTAATGCCGCCCTTCTTCTTCCGCCTTCCCAACCCCAAGCTCAAGCTCAAGAGCAACCCCAAGGCGTCCTCGACGATAAAGCATGCACCACGCATCGCCGCCTTCCCCGGCATCCTCGAGTTCCCGTGCAAGAATTGGGACGGCGTCGAGTTCCCCTACCCTGGGACGCATTGCACCTACCGTGAGAAGGCAATCTGGGCCGGCCGCGCGGCTAGCAAGCGCGTCGCCTGGGCGTTTGAGCACAAGGACTTCTTCTCCATCGACAACGTTGACTTTGCCGTCGCCGTCTTTGACAAGACCCAAGAACTGTGAGTTATTAGCCATATTGAGCTGACACCAGACTCCGTTACCTCGGGCGCAGCGACCAGGAGTCCAAGGTTACCACCACCGAGGAGTGGATCCAGTTCACGGACTGGGTAATTGCCTATGCCGCCCAGATCGTGAGTGTCCTCTTCTTCTCCCACCTTCCCCGGGAATACAAATTGCCAAGCTGACGAACAGGCGTACAAGGCTGTCGAGCCGCATCTCAGCTGCCTCCCTCCTCCGAGGAAGTTTGGCCTGTCGGACGTATACCCGTTCGTCCGCCCTGCTGTCAATGCCCAGTTCGAGTTTGGCAACGCCGATGTCGACGACCCGCCTGGCGCCGCCCCGTGCCATTTTGATGACAGCTGGGCCGAGCGTTATTTCCCGAACCCTCGTGACCTGCCCCTCCGCAAATTCACGATGGCCGAGGTAAACCTAATCCCTGTTAACGTCACTGGGTTCATCGAGGAGGTCGGATGGTACAACCACAGCATGCAGCGCTGCAAAACCCCCAGCCCCGAGGAGCAGAAGCGCCAAAGCAAGTGTCCTATTCCCCAGGACGGAGACTGGCCTCCCACCAACAACAGAGACCGAGTTGCTGGGTCGCACACCCCCATCGACTACTCTTTGGTCGGATACAATGGCAGCAACTCCCACCCCTCTACCCAAGGCTCGGTGTAACACGTTGCACTATGGACGAGTCGCTTGTAGTGAACTCTGCAAAGTAAATCTCCCTGAATACACCATGTATACCTGGTTGCATGTGCGTTAGCGGTGCGGGCACGGAGCAGTATTTCCCAAGAGCTGGTGCCATCTGAAGTAGCGTGGTTTTCAGATACAGGTGGCTGAGTACGTGTACAGTAGTTGAGAGCGAACCAGTCGCAACGAGAGCGAGGCAACATCCCAGCACATGGAGCTTATGGATAGAGCTGCGTCGTGTCATAACCTCTACAACAAGACATGTCACCGAAACTCATCACTCACTCCGTCATCGTCAGAGGTGTTTCGCCTGCCCAACCCTCAATTCGGGATAATGTTCTTTCATGAGCCTTCCTACTCACTTTCACACCCAGACCCCCCCAGACGCCCAGCCACGAGATGACGAGCTGGAGCAGACCACCATTTCCCAATTCCCAGAGACTGTGGCGTGTCGTCATCGACCGATGCAGGGTGTCGACATGTGTAGCGTGATGTTTCTCACCTGCGTCGACGTGGCCGACGAGATACGCGACGTACATATGACTGGATGCATGTCGCTATTCTACAATCAGAGTGTCTCGACGCCCGCCGCAACCTTGCTCCCCGCCTTCTTGTTCTCTGCCACCGCATTCTGGACGGCCTCTGTGATCCCCTCGTTACCGACCGCCTTGACGAGCTCGATCGTGCGCGCCTCGACCTCGGGCGACGAGGGCGGGGGGTCAATGGGTGGCGGCGCAAGGATGCCAGACACGACGCGAATTACAGGCTTGCCGCCAAAGTTCATCCTGAGCGCGGTGGCGACGCGCTTGGCGTCCTCGGGCGAGTGCTGCGCAATGTGGAGGAGGGCGGCGATGGCGGGCCCGAGGGTCTGAGGGTCGCTGGCGGCGACGACGAGCTGGCCTAATGTCATGAGGATCTGTGTGGAGGCTGCATTGGTCCATGCCATCTCTGCGCCCGTGGAAGGAAGGTAGGAGATGATCTGTGCGAGACTGGTCGCGCCGAGGCCCTTGATTGCGCCTAGCGGGGTGCGCTGGATGAGCGCGATGAGGGAGGAGATGGTGGACTCGGAGGCCATGATGCGTCCGGCGAGGGCGGGGTCGGTGGAAAGATTACTGAGTGCGATCATCGCGTCAAGCTGCAGGCGGTCAAGAGGGTCGCGCGCGGGCTGGAAAGGGTCGAGGGAGAGGACGCCGTCGACAACCCCCTCGCCGAGGAGTGGCCGATTCGCAGGGTTGACGGTGAGGTTGCGGATCAGGCCGACGAGTGCGTGCTGGACCGTCGCCGTGGGTGAGGACTTGAGTAGGTTGACGAGGCGCTTTGGCAGGTCACTGGGTGGCGCAAGGAGTGCGTGTGACTTGGTGTCGTCCCGCGCACCGTTTGCGAGCGCGGCAAGCCCAACATCCAGCATCCGCGGGTCGTCAAGCCACGCTGTGACCTTGTTCCGCAGCCAGGACGGCACCTCGGCCGATGGGTTTGACATGAGCACCATGAGGAAGTTGGTGA
The DNA here is from genome assembly GCA_030805415.1 of Cutaneotrichosporon spelunceum. Classification (NCBI taxonomy): domain Eukaryota; kingdom Fungi; phylum Basidiomycota; class Tremellomycetes; order Trichosporonales; family Trichosporonaceae; genus Cutaneotrichosporon; species Cutaneotrichosporon spelunceum. The sequence continues at coordinate 1,613,517 of BTCM01000001.1, forward strand.
CCATGTCGCGTGTGCTCGAGAGGATGCTTGCTAGGCCCTCCTTGGTTTCGACCGAGTGCTTGCTCTGGTCAACCCAGCTTGGGACCGCGGGGTCCTCAAGGAATGCGACGAGCGCACCGATGGTCTCCTCGTCCTTGAGGATAGCAGGGTCGACACGTCCTGCCTTAGTGAAGTTGTGGAGGATGGACGCGGCGTGGTAGAGCAGATTGAACTCGTGCCCGAGGGCCGTATGCGCCTCCTTCTCCGAGAAAGTGTCCAGGCCAGCTGGCGGCGTAGACGTGTTCGAGCCGGTCCAGAGCTTAAACGACGGCAAGAGCGTCTTCACAACGTCCAGCCCGAGATTAAATTCCGGCTTGTTGGAAACGTTGACGACCGTGTGCAGGATGTACTCTGCCAACGTTGCGCGCGACATGTCGGCGTCAGTCTTGCCCCACTGGCCGGGAGTGTACGCGCGGTAAGCGAGCATAGGCAGTGTCTCGACCACTTTCGGGATACACAGCTGGTCGCGCGGAACGCCTGCTGTCAGCTCTGTCAGCGCGGTAGAATCCCCGACCCACCGTCGAACAACGTGAGCTTGAGGAGGATGGACACGATCGGCGCCCACGGGCCAACGAGGTACTGCCTCCACAGTTCCTTTGAGAGTGCGTCCGCGTTGAGGAGGAACACCATCGCGTTCTGCGGGAACATGGCCCCGAACAGCTTGTTCGCGTTCACCTCGTTGTCTCCCTCAACTAGGCCGTCGGCGGCAAACACGTCCTGGCCCACGAGTTCGAAGTACGCCTCGCCGTCCGCCGCCTTGCCCGTGTCCGGCTGTGCGCCGAGCAGCTCGGCCAGTATCCCAGGCAACGGGCCCGCTCCCATCTCGCGCCGCACCGCCGCTGCTGTCAGCTCTGTCGGCTCGGTGCTCCGACTGCAGGCTCACGCTTCTGGTGCAGTGCCTTGGCGAGGTGGGCCAGCGCCTTCGTCGCCTGGCGCATCTCAGCAATGTTGCTATGCCCGTCTCTAAGCTTTGGCGCGAGCTTCTGGAGCTGCTTGACGAGACTTGCTTCGGCCATGGTGGTTATGTGATGGAAACAAGACACTTACTCGTCTGCTCGTCTGATTTCTGAAAATGCGAGGGAAGGCGTAAAGGCGGGGGACGGCGGCGAGAAGGTTCCAAAACAAGGCATGACGTCATGTCAAGTGGGAGGTAAACGGCGCCGTTTTCACCAAGAACCAGATCGAGAGCAGAGACATGGGTGGACCGTACTGGCCTGCCTTGCGTTGATGCGCGTCATAAAGTCGCTCAGCACCATAGCTCGGTCCAGTCACTCCCTCAGCTTGCGCCTCTACCTCTGTCTCAGATTCAGTCTCTGCCCCGGCCTCTGCCTCAGTCAGTCCTTGAAGCCTTGGGTGCGACCCTGGCCTGGGCAAAAGCGCATTTCCAAGACCTGCCACTCTTCCGCGTTCCGTGTATCCACCCCTATGGTGTCGCTCCCTGCCAAGTTGCAAGTTGGACGGTGCCAATTGCGCTCGCGGCCGGATCTAGGAGGAGCAGAACCGCGAAACTGCAGCCTTGAGATGGGCTGGGATTCGTGTTCAGAAAACCAGAAAATATCGCAAACCATGAATACGGTAGTTGGGTCTGCCTTTTAAAGCAAGATGGCATTGGGAGGATGTACTGTAGAATATGGTGGAATGCTGTTGAAGTGTGAAAGCACATGTTGTGTGCGCAAGGGTTGGTCCCTAGAAGCTGGGGAGGATGAGGCCTCAAAGAACTTGGGTGAAGAGAGCAATCGCAGCGACAGCGAGTGCAGCGGCGGGCATAGCCTGGGTGGCAGCCGAGCTCGCCGATGCGCCCTGAGAGGTGCCGGCAGCCATGGCCGTGCCCGACGTCGAAGCCTTGGAGGAAGCAGCCGCCGCCGAACCCGACGGCGCGGAGGGCTGGCCAGATGAGTGGGAGGAAACGCTCACGCCAGAGGCGGTGTTGCCAGTGGTGTCGCCAGCGGCGCTGGGCGAAGGAGTGGTGGAAGAGTTGGCGGCAGGCGAGACCGCAGGGGCGGCCTCGATTCCAGCAAGTGTGCCGGTAAGATAGTCGATAGCGCCGGCCTGCTGTCAGTTGCGATCATTAGCTGCCCAGGGCATCCACGCACCCAGTCGTTCTTGTGGGCAGACCACACCATCATGCCCGTGCCGGGGTAGCCGTGCGCCTTGGCCTGGGCAATACAGGCACCATTGTCAGCAGGGGCGGGGATCTGGTCGCGGGAGTCTGGAGTAGCGAGGTCAGTCGGGTCCCACAGCCTGCCGACGGTGATGCTCGACTGGGGAATGCCGCACATGCTCGCGACCTGACCGAGGGAGAGGAAGGCGGCGTCGGACGAGTTCCAGAGCGTGTTCTGTTGTCAGCTGTTGCTGGAGGTTCAAACTTGACGCCTGGCACGACGCACCTCACATGTGTTCCACGCGCCCTTCTGGCCGTTGTACAACTGGAGCTGATACCAGCTGATCTTGTCACCAACCGCGGCGTGGAGCTTACAGTAGACACTGTCTGCGGAACCGAAGGCGGAGCCGTACATCCACGCGGTGGGAGTGGACGAGATCGGAGCACCGGGGAGCTGTGCGGCGAGTTCTGTGTGGAACTTGGTCAGCCAGTCGAGGGAGAAGTCGCGCTCGTTCTGGAGCGGGGTGAAGTCTGGCGTCAGCGGAGATGGTGGGAGGGTAGGTGATGCGGAGTACGGTTGGAGGAAGGAGCCGGGAGGTAAGGAGACAAGGAAGACCCACCCTCGAGATCGATATCCACACCGTCGACAGCGTACTTCTTCACCCACGCCGCAATAGCCTGCGCCGTCGCGACAGGGTCAGTCTTCCTCGAGATGACCTTGTCTGCCGTCAGCAGCGCATTGCTGCGGCCCGAACGCACCAGCGTCGCCAAACGCAGACACCATGAGCGCGATGCCAGCGCCATGGTACGCCGACAGAATAGCCTGCCGCTGCTCGTCCGTGAACGACTGCCACGACGCGGGCGTCTGGAGTGAGCTAGACTGCCTCTTCTACCAGGACGCCGGGGCTCCCGGCCCCCCTGCACTGCCTCTTGGACTCGTCCTGACTCTCTCCTCGCTCCCTCCACTCCTCCTCTCCCCTCACTCCCTCCTGACTCGTCCCAACTCGGACTCACCGCCACCGCCCCGTCCGTCTGCCAGAACGCCATCAGAGCGCGGTTATAAGGCTTGATCTTGTCGGGGCCCGGCCACGCGTCGTAGCTGAACTCGTCTGGCGTCAGCTGTCAGCTGGCCACACACCCACCATTGAGGTAGATGCTGTAGTGGGGGGCGTCGAAGCCGCGCCTGACGATGGCGGCGGACGCGCAAGCCAAGGAGAGTAGGGTAGTGAGCGTGGGGAGAAGCATGCTTCTGGGGACGTAAGAAGGGGAGGGAGAAGAGAGGGGGTTCAGGAAGGAGGATGCATGCTGTTCAAGATGGTGATGGTGGTTGTGGACGCGACACAGGGTCCCGGCGCGCCTAGGCCTATTTTGGGAACGTGGTGAAACGAAACCGAAACAACAGTGCATGAAATAGAAGTGGTACGAAATCACTTGGGATTAGGAGACGGCGATTAGGAGGGTACGGTGTAGACCGGGACCAATTGTGTTGCGATATACCGGGACCAACTGTGTGTTAAATCAGTATGATTGCGGGAGTAAATCGCGTCGTATGTTGACGGGCGGGTTCGCATGTCCGGTTCGGATGTGTTCGGGTAGACGCGCTGTTTCATGTTCGGGCCTGTCGTCATAGGACTTCGGCTATTGGGTGTCCTCTGATCCGAATCCAATTCGATGTCGTCGCCCCGGACATTTTCGCCCGGTCCCCTCCGGTTCCCGAGAACTCTCCAGTGAACTCACCAGGCCTCGGACACCTGAGAGCCGACAGCTGCTGCCCCGCATGCCGCATGCCCACCCCACACCCCACATCCCACACCCCACACTCTCACCCCACATCCTCCACTCTATACTCCGGTTCCCGCCACCAGAGCTAGCATCAGGACAAGGATAAGCACATGGGCTCCATCTTTTACTCTAGCGACGGAGCACGCAGCTGCGAGGCTACACAGGCGGCCACCTGGCCGTGCGGTTCTATGAAGATACAACGTGATACAGTTTGTCTACTTGGTCAGGAAACCAAGGTAGTCGAGGACGAGGAGGGTGATCATACTGCGAGTCAGCGCCCTGCTTCTTCCCATGCTTCTTCTCCAAACTCACGCGTGAGGGGCAATGCGGACGTAGTACGTGCCAAATCCGCGGTAGAAGCGCCCAATGCCCTCCTGCTGGGCCACCTTCTTGAAGCAGTCCATCATGCCGTTGTAGTGGAGCTCGCCCTTGGGTCCCTTGGTCTGCTTCTGGAGGCGGGTCTTGACAAAGTCGAAGGGAAGCGAGAAGAACGAGGCGAAGAAGCCGGCGACAGCCGACGCGGCGAGCGTGCGAGTCTTGAGCGACCAGTTGGTGTGAGTCTCAAACTGGGCCTTGGCCTCGGAGAAGAAGGCGAGCTGACCAAAGTTGAGAGCCATGGCACGGACGACGGTGGGCCAGCAGCCGGCCCAGAGCGAGGTGACACCCTCATTCTGGGTAATGCGGACAAGCGCGTCAATGACGTTCTTGTAGTTGGCGCGCTCGGCGACGGGCTTGAGACCGTCCGACTGCATACGGATGAGTGCGAGGTCGCAGGGGTTGCCGATGAAGGCGGCGATACCACCAGCGCTGAGACCGGCCGCCGCACGCTCTGCAAAGCCGACCTTGGTGCCCTGCGCCTTGGCCCGGGTGTTGACGGCGATCATAAACTTCTCAAAGAAGCCGAGACGGGCGGTGGTGTAGATGGCCTGGCGGAGAAGACCAGCCGAGAGACCGGTGTAGAGGTCGAGGACCTTGCCCGACGAGACGATCTGGCGCGTCACGCTGAGCGCGGTGGGCTTGGGCCCGCCAGCCGTACCCTCACCGGCGAGCTGGATGCGGACCTTGACCATGTCGATGGGCTGGACGACGGTGGTCGCGACCATGCCAGAGATACCGCCGTTGACAAAGGGGAGGACGGACCTGACGGCTGGCTTGTGGAAGAAGTCGTTGCTTTTGGACTCGGACATGGTGGCTGCGAGTATGGAGAGTGGAGAGGGATGGAGGGGAAGGAAGGAGGGGGGGAGTTGGATGGACGACTTAAGAAGGGGATGGGGTGTGGGCTGGGGGGAAGAGTGTGGGCACCCGGGCGGTCTGGCGGAGGCAGTCAGACTCGGGCAGTCAGACTCGGGTTGTGATTGAACTAACTCGCTGTCCAACTCTCTCAGGCTGACCCAGGCTGAGCCAGACTGACCCACCCAGGCTGGCTGACCCAGCCAGGCTGACGACTGTTTGGCGGCGTGCCCCGGATTCCACCACCCCAGTCGACCCCGCACCGGGGATTGTCTCGGCTATTACTCCAATACTACTATGTGCCTGTCCCTCTCTAACATTCTCGTGACATTTCCCCCGCCCAGGCACCAGACTGCCACACTCGCTCTCACCTACTGGCTCCCACTCACACGTAGTGGGGCGGACAGCGTACTTTCCCCACAACATCCAAACACGTGACCAGGCAACCTTCCTCCTCTCCCCCACCCAACCCCCCCAGCAAGCCCAGTCGGCCACCCAGTAACCCCGTCTCCGTCAACTCTCCCGTCCAGCAAGACACCCAGACCAGTCCCCAGGCCATCACCAACCACTGCGGGGCCCTCACAGTCGGAGTATCTGCCCGTTATTGCCGCGCATTACCTCTAGTCTCCGCTACTCGCCGCGGCGGAGTTGCTCACCACGTTTGCCAGCGGCCTCGTCATGTCCGCTCACCGCCCAACGGCTCATCCTGTCTGCATGCCATTGCCGTCCCTGTCCTACCCCGCACTCGCGGCGGATATCGGCGGGGCGTGCGGATCGCAGACTGCCGGGACGCCGAGCAAGGGTGGACAGGGTCCAACATGACTAGCAGGTCAGAGAGACCATGACTAACACGGCCGAGTTCCACCACATACAATATGGGTGTCCAAAGACATTCGACCTCTGGCCATGCCTAGCGCGGTTGCCTTCTGCTCTGTCCATGCCCAGCTCGGTGGCGTTACCCTCTATCCATGCCAGCAACCCGTGGCTTCCGCACGTGTGCCGCGCAGACACCGATGATCACCGGAGGTCACCGCGCCCCCATGGGGTCGCCGCTCGGACTGGTGACTCAGGGGATCTCAGGTTCACATATCTGGCGATATCCAGTGGGGCCGGCAGGGCCGTCGCCGCTGCTAATAAGCCCGATCCGCAGTCTGACGCGTCTCGACGCAGGCACGATCGAGGCCGAGGTCAAGGTGAGGCCAATGCGAGACGGCGGCGAATCGAAGCTGAAAGGCAACGCAAATGTTTCCAGCACGCCGAGTCGAACCCCGGCCTCCTCTTGACCTCGACACGTGTGCATCTGCAGCTCCCTGTTGAGTATGGCGGGATGCCATGCCGTGATCAGTGTATGTGACAATGATATGTAGTCGTATATAACGACGGTTCACTAATTTATATATAACTGGGAATGACGTGTACTAGAGAGGGACGTATTTGATCCCGCTTGGGCTGTATCCCAACACTCCCAGGCAGTGCTGAGCCTAACGATGCCAGTGATGACATCACTTGTTTACGCATTGGTACTCGGCCCAAATTGCTGACCTCTTCTCTTGTTAAGAAAGCCACAAAACTGTACCGTTTTGTGCATGCATGAGGAATAGCTCCCACCTGAAATTACTTCCACTCCCCCAGCCACCTCTATCCTAGTAAATGTAATGTTACTGATTAAAATATCTCGTCGCAAACAGAAGAGTCACTCTCACACTTGGACCAATCAGTTGATAGGAGCTAGTAAAGTGTTGATAGAACCGTGTGTCCTGCTGGAATAATAACGCTGGCTGAGCATCGACCCCGGTGCCGTGTGAGTGAAGACTGGACGAGCCATGTCTAGTCTAAGCCCACTCGTAGATTAGACGTGCTGAGACTCGGTGCCCACACAGGCGCTTAGGCATTGCACGCACACGGACATGGAGATGGGACATGGAGCCCAGTGCCTGCCTTGCATCGGCTAACAAGATGTAGTACTGGCTCCAGCCCGATCCGGCCTCGGAAACAGCGTTCCTCTATCTTGGTACAGCTAGTCACGCCTGGCGCTAATTGCCTCGGGACGCATTGTTCCAAAGTCAGAGGCCCGAGGCGGGAAGCTTCCGACCGGAAGCAAAGATGACACGTGACGTCCTGGCTGGTACTTGGCAGCGTTGACACGACTGGTGTACGGCACGAGTGGTGTAGGAGTCGTCCAGCCACACGAATGGTTTACTGTCGCACGCCTGGTCCGTTCTCTGGCACGAGTGGCCCAGTATGGTACCCCTGGACTGTACTGCCAACCGGCTGGCCGGTGGGCGATCTGTGCAGGCTGTCTCCATTCTGGCGCCAGTGCACCTTGCCCCACCGCATGTCTACATGTCCATCTTATATCGTGTCCATCTCATCTCCCATCCATCTCCATCTCACATGTCTTGTCCATATCATGCCACTTTGGACCCCGTATCATGCCACTTACACCAGCAGCGGGGGTGCAACTCCGCCCCAATGCAAGCATTCCAAGCATTCCGGATACAGAGCAAAATGACTGCAGGCTCGATTAGGACGTCGCGCTCCCACTGGCTGTCTCCGACTCGGAGTCAACACATGCTGTAAACACATGCCACGGCAGCTTCCGCGCGCTTCCATCATTGGCTAGCGTCACCGAGCTGTTTTCTCCTTCCTGAACTGCTCATAGCGATATCCAGTTGGAATACCCGTGTATGCTGTAAGGCGGTCTCCACAGATCTCACCGAGCCCTAGGCCCAGGCCATGCATCTGCTGACCAAGCTGCAGTGTCTCGCCGATTTTGATGGAGCGCTGCAGAGAACCTTGGCCTGCAGAAAGACTCACCTCCATGCATCGATGCACATTGACCTCGACAGTGACTACCCGATCAAGGACTCAGGCCCATTGCGACCCAGCTCATGCGTGCCTGGACCGAGACAAGCACATGCGAAAAGTTAGAACATGTGCCACAGCGGCAACAGCCACTCACTCAATTGATCAATTGCGATCGCGGGACGCGCAGAAGAGCACTGGCTGCAACCGAGCCTGGTTCTCGCGGCAGAAGCAACATTTCGCCGGTAGAAACATACTCGAATCACCCGCTGTGCGGAACGAGACTGCGCGTCATCGCAAATGGAGGCTCGCAATCTGGGAGATGGAGGCACGCCCGAGCTGGGAAATAGACTCGCTGCCCAACTCGTCGGAGACTGACGGCATGGGCATGCAGCGTGTTATCTTCGGCAGACGGCCTGGAGGAGACCATGGGAGGCCGAGGTCCCAACGGAGAGGCCGGCTGGGCCCGCCTGCCCGCTGCCCGCGTCCGCCCCACCCGCCTCCTGCGTCGCAGTTAGTCACATGCCCCCGTTCCCGCATGCAAACTCACAAGCGAGGCCACTGCACCATGCCAGAGCGTCTTATGGACTCGTCCACCACGCCCCATACCCCAAGCCGCGTCCTGTCCACACGCATCCCCCAGGGCCGCCGTTCACGCACCACCCTCGCCACACCGCGCCACACTGCCCCTTTGCGTCGGCCACGGCTGATGGAACTTTGATAACGGCTGATCCATCTGGGGCCCAGTGCGCCTCGGTGTGGACCCTGGGTCCCCGGGGGGTGTGGAACGTAGGTCCGCAAACGTCGTAGGCGGTGGAACGTTCGTAGGCGACCGTTCGTGACGATGGAAATACTTATAATGTCAATCATCTTGGACGACAAAGACAACCCTCACGCCTGACTGACTGGACCGACTGGACCGACTCGCCATGTCTGCCAACGAGCATATCGACGATGAGCACATTCCCGGCACCGAGGTGATGCGCGACCATGACGGCATGGTGCTGCAGCGCGCGCACGACGGCAAGGGCCAAGTGTGAGTTGCTCCCGTCCGAGTCCTCTGACCCCAGCCTCATCCCGCCACCGAGCAACAACCCGGAAGACCCACTGAACTGGAACTGGAAGTGGAAGGCAGCGGCGGCGTGGACGCAGGCGATCTACGTCATCTTCACCGTGTCCTCGGCGCTGAGCATGGCACCGATGAACGAGCTCGCGGCCAAGGAGTGGCCGACGCAGAGCATTGAGCGCATCGGCCTGCTAACGGGCGGCTGTGTCCTCTCGCTCGGCTACTCCAACTTTATCATCGTGCCGTGCAGCAACATCTTTGGGCGGCGCGCAACCAGTCTCTTCTTCAGCGTCCTCACCGTCGGCTTTGCGATCTGGGAGGCTCTCGCCAAGAGCTACAACTCGTTCCTGGCGGCGCGAATTCTCACGGGCGTGCCGACGGCCATCAACGAGACGATGATGGTACAGGTCATCGCGGACCTGTTCTTCATCCACGAGCGCGGCCGCTGGATGGGCGTCTACTTTAAGGCCTACTTCTTCGGCCTGTTCATTGGCCCGATCATGAGCGGCAACATGGCACAAAGGTACGGCTGGCGCTCGTTCTGGTGGCTTTCCGTCGCGCTCGGCTGCTTCAACGTGCTCAACATCCTCTTTGTCTTCCCGGAGACGCGCTACAAGCGCGTGCACAGTGACACGGCCAAGATCGCGGACATTGCAGACATTTCGGACGAGAAGAACGTAAACGACCACGTCGAGCACCAGCACGGCGAGACCGCCTCGCAGTCCTCGCACCCCGTCGATGCTGAGGCGGGCACGGCCGCTGTCGCCGGCCACGGCCGCCCGTCCAAGCAGCAGTGGAAGCTGTGGCAGCCGATCAACCCGCAGTGGCGCCGCACGCTCCTCAAGGACCTCCTCTCACCCTGGGGCAAGTTCTTCAACCCCATCATCCTGTGGGCGGGCGTGACGACCTACGGCTCCGCCAACGTCCTCCTCTTCTTCAACCTGACGCAGAGCACCCTCGCCGGCCCGCCCTGGAACTTTTCTCCCTCTGCCATGGGCTACTCGAACTTTGCCTTTGTCGTCGGCGGCTTCATCGGCCTCTCGACTGCGGGTTGGCTGTGTGACTGGGTCGCAGAGCGCATGACCGTCCGCAACAACGGCGTGCGCGAGGCCGAGTTCCGCCTCATCGCGCTCATCCCATACATCGCAGTTGCCATTGTCGGCATCGTCATTGGCGGGCTGGGGCTCGAGCGCGGCTGGAACTGGCCCATCATCCTGTGTGTCGGGTACGGCGCGACTGGCATTATCGTCACGAGCATTCCCACTATTGCGATCGCGTACGCAGTCGACAGCTACACCCACATTGCGGGCGATATCATGGTCGTCGCAACGGTTATCAAGAACACGACCGGCTTCGGCATGGGGTACTGGGTCTTCAGCTTTATTGCGCGCAAGGGCATCTTTGCGTGCGCCATGGTCCAGTTTGCGACCTGCGTCGGCCCCGCCCTGCTCGCCCTCCCCATGTACTACTACGGCAAGCGCGTGCGCCGCTGGACCCGCCACTCGTCGTATCACAACGAGGAGTAGGTGCAACTTGTCGTGCATGGTGAGGAGTAGGGGTTGCAGCAACCGGTCGTCCGACGAGGACTTGAGGGGTGGGGCCAAGGACTAGAGAGGGGTGCGCTGTGGTGACCCCGCAAAACCTAGGGTTGTAGACCGTAATCAGACAGAGTTGTAGTAGACGTTCCATGTGATCGGGTTAATCGTGCATCGTTAGTGGGTTGACGCCGACAGCTGTCTCACTAACGAGCTGATGCTTGCTCTGCTTCCGATCACTCTGCCGTCTCACCCCGCAATGACCCCGAACTAACATTGTTTCCTGGGATCCGTTGATGCCTTGCTCTGCTTCCGGTCACTCTGTCGTCTCATCCCGCCACTGTTTCCAGGTTCACCGCGCTACCAGCGACCCGCAAGGCGCACCGAGTAGCGAGCCTGGTGCGGCCACCGTGAGCCGAGTCCGGCGCTGGGATCTGAAAACTCTCGACCCAGCACCAGTGAACACGACACTGGAGTACCAAAAAAAGTTGGCCTTGAAAGTCGGAGGGGAAACATTGTCGCCTTGGAAGTGGGAGGGGTTCCGCATGCATACCCAGATACCCAACTTTCTAACCGGATGCCCAACTCTCTAGCCCACCCCGCACGGCACCTACCAGTCCCCAAAGTTTAGCGTGGCCTCTCGCGTCACAGGACGTGTTGTGGCTGGCGCGAGGCACCATGTGCGTGCGGAAAGCGCAAAGCACGCGGGTTCGGATCATGGCCCGAACGTTAGTCCCCGAGGTCGGCTCGGCCCTAGATAGCACCTGCCTATCGGCCACTACGGTACTCACCCCGATAACACTCTCTCAGTGACCACGACAACGACAGCGACAGCGACAGCCACAGCCATGCTGTCCAATACCTGCGCTGCCCACACCTACCACCGGGCGCGCCACACATGCACACCTTCTCGTGGCGTCGTCGCTGCGTCAGCGGTGCTCCGTCGCCAACGTTCCCGACGACGTCACCATGGCCCGATCGGGTGGGGCAGTGCCCGGCCGAGAGGCCGCGGAGATTAAACGCTGCCGCCCTCCTTGCCTGTCGAGCTTACTCCGGTTGGCGGGACGGCACGGTGTCTCGGCCGAAACCAATGTTCCGAACTTGTCGCCACCCATTCCCCCCCTTTTACACTCTGGCACACGCGGCCCTTGGAGCTGCGCTTGGCCTCTACTGGGACCTGGCGGGTAGTGGATAGTGGGGTATGTTGCTGTGGTCTGGGGCTAAACCTGTGGAGCGGAGGGTGACACAGACCAACGCTGGTGACTTGGGCCAGTGCACAACTGGTGAAAGTGGCGGTGGAGGCGAACGCGTACACGCCGGGAAGAAACTCGCGTTCAGTTGCACGGGTGACGTTCGGGGGCGTCCCGGAACCCTGTGCATGTGCACGCAGAGGCGACGTTGAGGCGGGGCAAACAGAGGCGGCTGGATCGGGTGGGGCAGTGCGGGGTGGGGAATGGAGCTCCGGCCGACATTCCGCTCATGGGAGCTTCCGTAACAACGTCCCCTCGTCCTCGCGTCACATGCCGCAGCCCACTCGACTACCGTACTGACCAACATGGCGCCGAGGAAGGGGGGAAGGGGGGGGGGGGGGCGACGGGTGGCGCCTACGAAGCCCCATGTAAGCAGCGCTTGGCAGGTCGCGCAGGTTGCATGATATATAGCAAGAAGGCGTTGTCACTTTCCCCCATCAACTCGCTCTTCAACCCAGCCCGCTCTCGCAGCTCCCCTTGCTATCTTACTGCTTTACGCTATCGCGGTACCGCACCTTTTTCAACAACCCCTCCAGAGTGGCAATGTTTATTGAGACCAATGTCGACAAGGCTGCTTCCACCAAGGCGATGAACGCCGGTTCCGCCACGTCCGCTCCTATGTGAGTAGCCCGCGGCCTTCACATGCACGTCACACTAACGCGTAGCGAGCCGTTCCAGACCTTCATCCACAGCGAGGCGACCAAGAATGTCGTCATCGACGGCCACAACATGAAGGTCGGCGACGTTGTCGCCGTTGCCCGCCACAGCGCCAAGATTGAGCTTTCGCCCTCTGTCGTCGGCCCCGTCCAGGCCTCGGTCGACTTCAAGGAGTCCAAGAAGCACACGTCCATTTACGGTGTCACCACCGGCTTCGGCGGCTCGGCCGACACGCGCACCAGCGACACTGATGCCCTCCAGATCTCGCTCCTTGAGCACCAGCTCTGCGGTTTCCTCCCCACCGACGCGTCTTACGAGGGCATGCTCCTCGCGGCGATGCCTATGCCGATCGTTCGCGGCGCCATGGCCGTCCGCGTCAACAGCTGTGTCCGCGGCCACTCGGGCGTCCGTCTCGAGGTCCTCCAGTCCTTTGTCGACTTTATCAACCTCGGCCTTGTGCCTTGTGTCCCCCTCCGCGGCACAATCTCGGCTTCCGGCGACCTCTCGCCCCTCTCGTACATTGCCGGTGCGATCTGCGGCCACCCCGACATCAAGGTGTTTGACACTGCCGCCTCGCCGCCCACGGTCCTAACGGCTCCCGAGGCGATCGCCAAGTACAAGCTCAAGACGGTCAAGCTCGCGTCCAAGGAGGGTCTCGGCCTCGTCAACGGCACTGCCGTCTCGGCTGCTGCGGGTGCGCTTGCTCTCTACGACGCCGAGTGCCTCGCCGTCATGAGCCAGACCAACACTGCACTCACTGTCGAGGCTCTTGACGGGCATGTCGGCTCGTTCGCCCCCTTCATCCAGGAGATCCGCCCGCACGTCGGCCAGATCGAGGCCGCCAAGAACATCCGACACATGCTCGGTGGCTCCAAGCTCGCGGTCCACGAGGAACCCGAGCTCCTCGCGGAACAGGACGCCGGTATCCTGCGCCAGGACCGTTACGCGCTCCGCACGTCGGCGCAGTGGATCGGCCCGCAGCTCGAGGCACTCGGCCTCGCGCGCCAGCAGATCGAGACCGAGCTCAACTCGACGACCGACAACCCGCTCATCGACGTCGAGGGCGGCATGTTCCACCACGGCGGCAACTTCCAGGCCATGGCTGTCACGTCGGCCATGGACTCGGCGCGCATCGTCCTCCAGAACCTCGGCAAGCTCAGCTTCGCCCAGGTCACCGAGCTCATCAACTGCGAGATGAACCACGGCCTGCCGGCCAACCTCGCCGGCTCCGAGCCGAGCACCAACTACCACTGCAAGGGCCTCGACATCCACTGTGGCGCGTATTGCGCCGAGCTCGGCTTCCTTGCCAACCCGATGAGCAACCACGTGCAGAGCACGGAGATGCACAACCAGAGTGTCAACTCGATGGCCTTTGTCTCGGCGCGTAAGACGATGGAGGCTAACGAGGTCCTCTCTCTCCTCCTGGGCTCGCAGATGTACTGCGCGACGCAGGCGCTCGACCTGCGTGTCATGGAGGTCAAGTTCAAGATGGGGATCGTCAAGCTCCTCAACGAGACGGTCACCAAGCACTTTTCCGCTTTCCTCACCCCCGAGCAGCTTGCAAAGCTCAACACGACCGCGGCCATCACGCTTTACAAGCGCCTGAACCAGACGCCGAGCTGGGACTCTGGCCCGCGCTTCGAGGACGCCGCCAAGCACCTCGTCGGCTGCATCATGGACGCGCTCATGGTCAACGACGACATCACCGACCTCACCAACCTTCCGAAGTGGAAGAAGGAGTTCTCCAAGGAGGCGGCCGACCTCTACCGCTCGATCCTGGACGCGAGCACCGCCGACGGCCGCAACGACCTCGAGCCTGCGCAGTACCTCGGTAACACGCGCGCCGTGTACGAGGCCGTCCGCTCCGACCTCGGCATCAAGGTGCGCCGCGGCGACGTCGCCGACGGCAAGAGCGGCAAGAGCATCGGCTCGAGCGTCGCGACCATCGTCGAGGCGATGCGCGACGGCCGCCTCATGGGCGCTGTCGGCAAGATGTTCCAGGCGTAGCATATTTAATAACATTTCGCACTGTTTCAGTAGCACGCATGCATCGTTGTACTATTATGCGAACGAGTTGGGGGTTGACTTGGTCAGAAAGCCGTGTTTGCCAGAGCGTTCCTGTATATTCGACACACAATTGCGGCAGCAGGGCATGTCTGTCCTCTTCGTGCTTGTACTGTACTGCACTGTTTGTCGATTCCCCTTTAGCCTCGCCCGTTCCGGCCTCGCATAAGCGACGCGACGTTTGTTTTCTGCACAAGCCAAGGCAAGACCGGTACCGTACTCCCTCCGGGCGTAGAGGACCATACTGCCGCTTTCTCGGCCCGTTCCTATCGATCATCGCCATCGCCAAACCCTCGACCCCTGCTTCGGCGCAGCACCAAAAGCACGTCGTAATCACCTAGATTTATGAGGAGTACCTAAACTGCCTGCGTGGTTCCGCGTGGACCGCCACAGACCGAGCCTTGGGCAATAACGCGCCTACCGAGTCACTGCGCAGCGCGACCACGCCTGACCGGTTCAGCCGCCATCAATTCTGCGGCTAATTCAACATTTGGTCGTGCGCCGCTCGGGGTTCCTGATCCCTCGCTGCGTCCCCCTTACTGTACATTCCGTGCGGAAAATCCGTCTTTACACTGTAAAATCAGTGATGGCAGCCGGGGAGTGGCAAATCAATATTCTTATGGCCTGGTAATGGCGCGGTTCATCGGCCCTTTGCGACTGCCAGAACGGGACGCAAGCCATTGTCTACTGCCTGCTGAGCCCAAGGAGTCAGGAAGAGTGGGCCAACTGCTACGTGTAACGCAGCTTGAATCCATTTCAACCGGCTTCAACACCTTGCCAACATACGGCAGAGTTCGAATTGTCGGCGTCGACAAACTCTTATGACCATGAGCTTCCGAACTTTTTGTCCAATGCTCGGCACTGGAGCACACGGAAGGAGCACAAGGTGACGCACACGAGCGTAAAAATTTACAGGGATTTAGCGGTGCGTCCTCTTTCCAAGACATTGTCCCTTCGCCACCGTGCAGTACGGGTTGGTCTGCACGTTGGTCCCGACATGGAATTGAGGCTGAAAACACTGGCAAAGTAATGAGGTGCAGAAACCACTCTAGCAATGAAATGGAGTTGAAACACTCTGGCAATGAAATGGGATTGAAACACTCTGGCAATGAAATGGGGTGGAAACATCTGGCATACTGCTGACGCAGTGGGCAAGTCACTACGTCGTTGGAGGATATACCTGGCCAGATGGTGGCCGAGGCGTATGCTCGCTGCTGGCGTTCTACGAGGATAGCGTGGGAATGCGGTTCGTCCTTGGCACCACGAGGGCCATTGCGATTCACACAAGGAGCCAGACTACACACAAGGAGGCAGGCTGCACGCACGAAGCTAGGCCTGGGAACAACGTAGCCGCGCAGACAGCATCCGTGACAGTTGGACGATCATCGAAGCGACATTTAGAGGCATGTTACAATTTATCAGTAAAAGGGCTGTATCTGAGGCCGGGCAGCTCGTACTGACATGGAACGGGGCGTGTCAAAGCTGCGAATAGGCTTTACCGGCTCTCAAGGTTGCTACCAGGAGCCTTGGTCTGATCGACCATTAGTGGCATCCCCTCTGGGAACTGTCTCCTGCACGTTCCCCGAACCTAGATGCTGGGGCAGGCATCATTTTCCTTGTTGGAGAGCAATCTGGTCCTGCCTGCAGTGCAGTATCCAATTACCATCTCCTGTTCAATGCTGCAACTAGGGGCCGGTATCATTAAACTATTAGCGCCCTTCATGCCCACTGGCCGCCCTTCCCATCCATTCTGGACATTTGGGAGGAAGAATCAACTACAGCCACATCATGGTGGGAATGCGCTAAAGCCCCCTGACCTAGTCGTAGCATCAAATGCACCGCATGAACGAGTATACACAGCAAGCTCGCAAAGTGCCGGTCCATATCGGCTGGCACGGGAGTCTGGACCCGTCGTCGAGATCGAGGTCGGCCGGAGGCAGTGTTTGTCCTCGTCCTGCCGTCGCCCGTACACAGCAGCCTACGAGAAAGCAGATTATCCTTTTGCTCGCCATATAACGAAATGCGCAACGGGTTGGTTGGCGGGCCTGCCGCTCGTGCCATCATCTACCGTCAGCGCCTCATCGCGTACAGTACCGCGGCCGTCAGTGCGTACACTCGCATGCAAGCACTCTGGATTGCCCTGAGCTGCCGTCGTGCTTGGGTCCGCTTACGTGCTTCCTTCATACGTTCATTCAACTGTCAGATGACTGCAGGACCAGAGTGGCCGAATCAAAGTCTGGGTTGAGATACCAGCGCCACTTCACCCCGCCATTGTCTCAGCATCGATGAACGCCTGCATGCTTCTAACCCTACTTGTCCCATGCGCCCGCGTCCAACGTGCTCAGGAAGCGCCACAGCGACGCGGCAGCCTCAGCGGGCTTCTCCTGGATGAGGAGGTGCGTCGCATTCATCAGGCGCTCGTTGCGCGCTCTCTTCGGCCGCCACACCATCTCGCGCGCGAGCTCCTCACCTGCCATCCACGTCTCGTCGCCCGCCATCAGGAATCCCGTCGGCATGTCGAGGTTTGCAAGCTGGTCCCACCCGCGCAGCGTCGAGTGGGGGTCGGAGAAGACGGCGGCCTCGGCCCACGTCGGCGTCGCGAGCTCGACCGCGCCCTCCGCCGCCGGGTCTGGTGCGAGCGAGTGCGAGAGCCAGGTCTGGAACACAGCCTCGTCCCATGTCTTGAACAGGGCGTTTGTGCGCACCTCTGCGGCCGCCTCGCGGCTCGGCCAGTGCGACCGGCGCTTCAGCGCGCCCGCGGTAAGCGGGTACCCCTTGTCGGGGAAGTTTACCATGAGCGGCACACACTGGCGTCAGAGCAGAAGAGGGCGACGTACCATAGGCTCGATGAGGAAGAGTGAGGAGAAGAGCTCGGGCCGCGCGTTGGCTGCCTGCACGAGTGCGCTGGCGCCGTACGAGTGCCCGACGCCGACGACCTGTGCTGTGCCCCCGGCCTTGTGCCATGGCAGCTGCCACGGCGCCTCGCCCTCGGCGGCCTGCACGGCAGGCAGGACGTGCTCGACAAAGTTGATAACGTCGCGTGCCGTGTCGCTCCAGCTGTGAGCGGGGCCGAGGCGGCCCGCATTCAGGTCGACACTCGCCGCGTGGTGCGTGTCGTCGAGCATCCACACGTCGTTGACTGTCACGCTCGTGCCGCGCAGCGCGGCGCCGGAGGCGACCGTACTGCCGAACTCGCCACCGGGGGTGTCGGGGGTACGGGCGAGCAGGTCAGCCATCATCGGGATCCAGTGCTCCTTCTGCAGCCCGCACGCGTGGGTGAGCACGAGCGTCAGGCCGCCGGGGATGCGGTCGCGGCGCCGCCACCGCTCCACCGCGAGCCACTGGCCTGCTTGGCCTGCCGCCATTCCCTCCTCGAGCGACCAGTGGTCCGCCGCGAGCCGAAGGCGCATACACGTCTCCTTTTCGCCTGCGATGCGCATGTTGCGCTGCTCCTTGCTCTCCTTGGCGGGCGCTGGCCTGGCGCGGAACGGGTGGTCCGCGCGCGACAGCTTGCCGCTCGCCTCGGCCAGGGTCTTGGGCCAGGCTGCCGGGGAAGCGTGCAGGCTCCGCTCAAAGGCGGGCGGGGTCGGCGGCAAGGGTGGCCGCGGGGGATGCGCGGGAGGAGCGGGGGAGGAGGCAGGGTGGGCGCGCAGCGGGAGGAGGTTGCGGTGTGGGACGAGCGGCGAGACGACCTGGCTCGCGGCCACGTAGCGCGGGTAGCTCGTTATGGAGAGGCGTGGGCGCGTTGCGAACATGGTGGTTGGAGAGACTGGCAAGTGGAGTTTGGTTTATGAGTTGTGGAGCGGCAGAGATGGCCTCGGTTGGGGTGGTAGCCGAATCAGCAACAGGCAACTCGATACAACTCCATCTCCGCACAGCAAGTCGTAATCCACTCGGTCCATGCTCAACGTGCGTCGACGCCTCTGCAACTCGCCCAGCTCTCAGCGGACGGCTCCCTGCGAACGGCTCTCAGCGATGCTCTCGAGTCCGGCTCAGAGTTCGGATCATGAGTGCCCGAGGACGGAGATGAGGGAGATGGCACACGTCTCCGTCGGAGCCCCACCAACCTCGCGACAACCGAGCTCCTGTTGTCCTGCACTCTCACCATGCCCGACGACGCAACCAAGGCCGCAGCCTGGCCCATCGCGGTCGGCGACGGGCCGAGCATCCTGATCGTGGGCGCCGGGTGAGCCTGCCCCAACCCAGCTGACGGCAGCATGGGCGGCCTCTGCGTGGCCCTGGAGCTCGACCGGCGCGGCCTGACGAACTGGATGGTGGGCAGCTAGCAGCGCCGAGCTGAAGCAGATCTTTGACAAGGCCGCCGGCGTCGGCGGCACATGGTGGACGAACCGCTATCCGTGTGCTCTCAACTGACCAGGCTGACAGCAGGGGCTGCCGTTGCGAGTGAGCGAGTGAGCGCGTACAGCTAACCCAGCGTTCCCGCCATTGCGTACCAGCACTCGGCGCACCTGAACGCGGCATGGAGCGAGACACATCCCGAGCGTCCCGAGATCCAGCACTGTACGTTATCCCGCGCTACGCTGACGCAGACTGGGAGGCGCTCGCGCGCACCGAGGGCCTGTTGCACCGCGTCAAGCTGGGGTACACGGCCGTGCGGGCCGAGTGGGACGCGGCCTCGGCCGCGTACTTTGTCACAATGTCAGGCGCAGGTGCAGAGGGTGGGGAGCGCGGCGAGCGCGCAGAGCACGTGTACCGTGCCGATATCCTCATCAACGCGTGCGGCATGCTCAGCACGCCACGGCGCATCGACCTGCCCGGCGCGGACAGCTTCGCCGGCACGCTTCTGCACGTGTCCGATTGGCCTGCGGACCTGCGCGCCGAGCACCTGCGAGGTAAGCGCGTCGTGGTAGTCGGCAACGGATGCTCGGGCGTGCAGGTCGTCGGCGAGCTGGGCACCGACCCCGCGATCGAGCTCACGTCCATCGCCTCTGCGCGACAGTGGTTCGTGCCCTCGCCCAAGGGCGAGGCTCGCCACTCGGTCAAGCACACGCGACAGCAGATCGAGCGATGGCGACGCTGGCCATGCCTACTGCGCCTGGAGCGCCTGCGCGCTCAGTGGCGCATGGACGCCAAGTTCTACTGGTACCGTACGCGGGAGGGTACCACGGCGCGCCGGCGCATGGAGGAGGGCATTGGCGCGTGGATGCGTCGTAGCCTGCCTGCTCACATGGCGCACACCGTACCCGAATATTGTGAGCACTACACAAGCACGAGCTCAAACTCGAGCACGCAGGTTCTGCAGCTGACAGCAGCGTTTGGCGCCCGCCGCCTGATTTACGAGGACGGATACTTTGCAGCCCTGCGCAACGGCACGCACTTTGTCGAGGGCCGCGTGGTGCGCCTGAGCCCCTCGGGTGCAGTGATGGCTGACGGGCGCGAGATCAGCGCAGACTATATCGTCCTCGCGACAGGCTTTGACGCCGAGGCGAGCGCGTTCGACGTCGTAGGAGCCACCGACGCAACGAGCAACTACACCTCGCGCGCGGACTGGAGCGTGTATCGCGGAATCGCGATGCCAGGTATCCCAAACTACTATACCGTGTTCGGGAACAACATGTATCTCAACCACAGTGAGTCACAGCTGGGGGATGGGGGCCTGGGGCCGGCCGCTGACGTAGTCTCCGTCTCGTCCGTGCTCGAGATCCAGGCCGCGTACATTGCGCGCATTATCCGCGCCGCACACGACTGCCGCGTGCGCATGCTGTCGGTAAAACCCGAGGCTGCGGCCGCGTACGGCGCGTGGATCGAGGCGAGGCTCCGGCTTATGGTGTGGTATGAGGTGGCCAACTTCTGGCGCAAGGGCGGCACGGGGCGCATCTTCACGCACTATCCCGGCAGTGTTCGACGGCTGTGGTGGGAGAACACGTGGCCGCGCTGGGAGGACTGGGAGGGCGCGGGGCCTATGCAGAGGCGACAGCGGGCGAGGCGGCTGGGGCTTGTTGGCGTCGTGCTCGGTCTACTCGCCTGGTGGGCTGGGCGGAAGAGGCTGGGAGGCAGGCTGGGGGGCCTGCTCTGGCGTTTTGTCGAACTGGTGCGCCGCGGCGTGAGGATACGCGGCCTGCGCGTGTCAGCTTGAAGTCGGGCATGGAGACATAGCGGCGGAACATAGGTTACATGGATAACAAGTGGTTGTACATAAGACATGTGGGATGCTGCGGAAGAGCTCGCGGCCTTGTTGTCCTCGCGGATTACGACGCGCCTTGTTACGCCTTGAAGGGCGTTGCTGCTCCTGACGCATAGAGCGTTCAAGTGGTTCATCCAGGTGCGGGCGCTACTGTCACGAGTGCCAACGTCGGTGCCGACCGGCTCAGCGCCATCGGCGGCAAGATGCACCATCATCCTCCACCGCCAGCCGCCCGGTCGTCCTCCTTGCACTGGTCGAACGCGAGGCACAGCGCGACGACGACACTCAGGTCGACGCCAGCGGCCACTTTAACACAGTACCTCTCCTTGTTCTTGAACACGTCCTCCATCTTCCAGCTGTGGGCGAGGGTGGCGACGAGCGCGCCCGAGTGCAGCTCGCGGATCTCGGCCGAGTTGCCGCTCATGCTCCCGACGAGTTCGAGGGTGGGTGCGTTGCCGACCGTGCTGGGGACGACGGCGTGCAGCTTGACCCTCCCTGGGGTGAGCGGTGGTTGGAGGAGGGGGAGGGGGGGAGAGAGGGGGAAGAGGGGGGAAGCGGGGGAGAGGGGGAGAGGGAGGGGTCAAGGTGGGCGCCAAGGTGAAAGAATAGGCAGACGGCGAGCTGGAGTTGGGGGAGGATGCGGCAGACAACACTCACACCACGTCCACTTGCGCTGCACGCGGAACAGCTCCGTCCGGCCGTCCTCGCAGATATACAGACGGAGCATACTCGCCTTCTTGTTCCGCATCCGGAACAGCGGCACCGTCCCATTACCATCATACACCGTCTTGAAGTGGTTGAGCCAGAACGCGGGCCCGGTCACCGTGACGACTGCGCGTCCCGCGCCGTCGGTGACTACGGACGTCTCCTGCTGTCAGAGCGCGGCGGGAGAGACCCACCTCCTTCAAGGTCACAATCTTCTTGCTGATCTCGAGGGTCGTCTGCTCGTTGCGGACGTAGCCGCGCACGGCCTCGTAGGGGGGCGAGAGGGGTTCGAGGAGCTGGAGCGCAGCGGAGTTGAAGAGATCCATTGTGATGGAGGTGGGCTGGATGCTGGATGTGGAAACAATGAGTGCAAGAGGGCGTGGGTATTAAGACAGTAGCTGATTACCGAGGCTGTGCACACCACATGTCCCGCTGACGCACGCATGTGAACGAGACAGCCGAGCGGAGCCGACCGTCGCGGCCTGTGCTCCCACTCGCCAATGAGCAGTAAGAAGAGTTGGGGTAAGTGACCTGATGCTTACAGGTGCGGTGCGTAAAAGTGACATGATGCATGAAGGGTCTACTGTCCAGAAAGGTGAAAAGAGGACAAGTGGTGTGGCAGGGCGAGTTGTGCGTTAGAGCACGAGGACGGCCATGGCAAGGGCCAGCACCGCCCCAGTTGCTGGGGCCGCGCGCACCGCCGCGCTGGCTGGCTTGCTCGTCGCGGCGGCCGCGCTGCCACTCCCGCTTCCGCTCGAGGCCTTGGCGCTGGTCGCTCCCGGGCCGGCCGAGAACGACACCGAGCTCGTCGCGGTCGTCGCTGCGCTCTGGTACCCGAGCGCCGAGACGGGGAACAGGTCCGACGACTGGTGCGTCACGCAGTTCGAGGACGCGGGGACGCGTGGCGTCCACGGTGGGCGGGTGAGCACAGGGTCCGGCTGGGACCACGTGAGGGCTTGGTCAGCTCTGTCTGCCGCGACTCACTCTGCCCGTTCTCGACATATGTCCCGACCTCGTCTTGCAGCTCGCCCTCGCACGACACAAACTGGCCGGGTAGAGCGGCATAGTCGGCGGGCATGTTGTACTCGCACCCGATGAGGTCGTAGATGTTCTGGCAGTAGTTTTTGTCTGTCGAGTAGCTCGGGTCGCAGAGCTTGAGGCAGAAGATGCCGGACCCGAGGAAGTGGTTCCAGCTCTGTGTCTGAGTGTAGGTGCCGTTCGTGGAGGCAAAGCCGGTCGAGTAGAACAGGCCGCCGAGGGGGTTGCCGAGCAAGTCGGCGCCGTGTGGGTCGAGCTCACCGCCCGTGTCGGCCGAGTTCAGGCCCACAGCGGTCTGGTCGAACACGCCGACCAACTGGATGTACGCAGGCGTGCGCATGAACTGCAGGCCCTTGAAGGTGCCCGGCGGGAAGATGCGGGCGCCGTGGCCTGTGCGCGAGCACTGCGTGAGTGAGCGTTAGTGGCAACGCGACTTACAAAGGCGACGACCTCGGCCTCGACGTCGCCGATCGTCTGGTTCTTGCCGGGCGCACCCCAGAAGCAAAAGTCCTCGATCGAGTTGAACACGGCTGTCTGGCAGAGCGCATCTGGTCCCTCGGTGCTGCTGTTGCAGCGGTTGTCTGTGTGAGCGCGGAAGAGCACAGGAGCCTACAGCCTGTCTGGGGCCCACGGAGGATGGGGTACGGGTTGACCTGCTCGGGCTGCGCGTCGTATGGGTAAAAGTAGCTGGTGTCAGCGTGCGACTAGCGGGACGCACTCGGTGAGGGGGAGCGGGGACGTCGTCTCGTATGTGCTTGGCGCGGCCGACTGGCGCGCCTCGAGGGCGACGGGGGCGGGCGTGATGCCGGGCGGGGCGGCCGCGCGGGCGCTGGCGGCTGCGAGGGCGAGCGCGGTGAGGAGCATGATGGTGCAGCAAGTGGAAGAGGGAAGAGCGCCGTGCAGTGCTTATGAGAGATCGATGTTGAATGTGGCAGCCGGGCCAGCCATCGCGCCTGCGTAATTTCGGGCAATTGATGCTATTTTGGGCGGTGCGCAGCTGGGCTTCCCGCTTCAGCCCACGCCACAGAGTCCACATTCCCACCGTCCCTGCTTGCGGACGCATCGCGCGTCCTTGACGGATGCACTGCCTTGCCGTGCATGTTCTGCATTTAGTCTCCTGTCCCTTGACCGCGACGCAGCGGCCTCGACCTCGACGCGTGACTGAACAGACCCTGCCGGCGCTTGATCTAGGCCCCGAGTATCTACGCAAGCGCAACGCCGTGCCCGTCCAGGTCGTGTCGAGTGTTCTGGCATGGGGCGTGTCGAGTGTTCTGGCATGGGGCGGGCAGGTGGAGCACTAGCAGAGATATAGACAGGGGCAAACTTGCCATAAACTCCACGCCTCGAACAAGATCGAGCCGGATCAAGCGCCAAGTCAAAGACCTGGCCTGATCGAGCAACCTCCAAAGCACCCTCCCCCGCCCACGAGTCCCTGCTACACTACACGCGGGCACCGACGCGTCGTCAATGCCACACACCATGCATCAGAGAATTCTACAATGACTCGTGGCCAGCCGCCGGCCAGATCCGGCTCTGCCAAGTCGGCCCGCCTCCTGCGGACAAAGTCGTAATGTCGTGGAGCTAAGAATACAGGTGTGATATCTACGACCACCCACAGCGTTGAGGCCCTAGGCGTGTCTACTCCTTCGTCTGCGTGTCTATTCCCTCGTCCTCCTCTGCGTGTCTATTCCCTCGTCCTCCTCTGCGTGTCTATTCCCTCGTCCTCTCCAGCGTGTCTACTCCGCCCTCGCCGTGTCTACTCGTCGTCCTCGCCCGACTCCCAGCGCCGGCGGCGTAAGAGCGCCTCGCCACGTGCAGCGAGCGCCCCGCGGTGAGCGGCAAGCTTCTCCCGCTGCTCTTCCCAGCGCCGGTTGACTGCCTCCGTAAGGCCAAACTGCAGCTGGTTCAGATTGGCCTTGGCCTGCGGCAGTGCCGCCGCCATGTCGGACAGCGTGGGGATGGCTGGGATGGGGAGGTTGGGCATCGTGGGGATGGGGATGTTGGGGAAAAAGTTGTCACGGATCGACGTTGCGGCCTGGCCTGGAGTGCGTGGTGTGACCAGCGGCGACTCGTCCGGTGTGGTGGGGCTCAGACTGGGCGTCATCGGGTCCAGTGCCGGGGTCGCTGGAACAAGGAACGGCGTGTCCTCTCCAGAAGCGACGACAACGTCCGCGGCTTGCTGCGCAACCTTGGCATCCGTGGCAACCTTGGTACGGCGGCGGAGGTAGCCAGTGACACCGCCGTGCATCCAGCTTACGTGCAAGGCCAACGCGAGAGCCAGCATTACGGTCGGTACCAATGAACCACCGGTGATAGCTCGGGATGTCGGTCGCGTAAAGTCGACCAGAATCCAGGCGTTGAACATGATGCGCGTGGTCATCATGAGCGCCAGGAAGCGCTCGTCCGACCGCACTTGGGGGAAGAGGCTTGAGAGCCCGAGATCAAAGGTGGGAAGCTGCTGTCAGCTTGGCAAAAATTACGCGCGCTCACCTCCATGACTGCCGCGAGGAGGAAGATGCACGACATTGGCGGGGTCCTCGCACAGTAGACCATAAGGACGAGGTAGACACTGTGGTGGATCCACCCAGTGAGCATGCCGACCTCGTTCTTGTATGCGACGTATCCGATGACGAGCTGGGGTCAGTGGCTCTTCAAGAAACAAGGCGGATGGCTCACATCAGCTGTCTGTTAGCGCCGCTTGCATGCATCTGATCTGATCGACGCCAACTCACCGACAAGATAAGTCCCAAACCACGCCACGGCAATGTCCTGCAGCGTCTTTGTCCAGCCCTCCTGCCCGGCGGTCCACAAGGCTAGAATGCCACCAGAGACGTAGGCGTACAAAAAGGGAAGGGAGGCGAGCGTCATGGTGAGCGCCGACAGGCACGAGAGCACGTATGCACGCTTGCGCTCGCTGGTCCAGCGTGGCGCAACAAGGTTGTACCACGCGACCATGCCCAGGAAGAAGGGCGCGGGGAGAGTGATGCCGAGTGGCAGCTCGCGGGCGCGTTCGAGCGCGTCTGGCAACACTGGCATGGCGGCTGTTGTTGGAAGAATGGCAAGACGGCGTCGGGCTGTGTGATCGACTGGGATGCGTGGGGCGTCTGAGCAATGGGACCAAGAGAGTCAGACGAGACGGATGAAGCAATTGACAACTGAGACATCGAGAGAGAGAGAAGGAAGGAGGAGCCACGGTGGCAGGGAGGGGACGGGCAGCGGATAGCGTGTCACGTCTGGTCACGGAATTCATTCCGACGTTGCCCACTCTGCTAGGTGGCAAACTGCAACTTGCTCTCGACCTCCCGGCTGCCTCTCCCCTCCGCAGCACTCGATGTGCCCCGTCGCAGTCAAGTCTACAGGGTCAATCTAGACAGTCTGGCCGTGTGAACCGTCATCTCGGTTCGATCTCGGTCAACAAGCCACCAATTCCCACTCCACGCCGTCATCCAGAGACGGCATCATCTGCATCTACAACCTCGCCCGGTCCGTCAGCTCGACCCACGCCTTGCCTGCACTCCCTTCCCCCGCCTCGTACACAACCTTGTCGCCATTAGGCAGGTTCTCGACCCGTCTCCCGTCCTCGACCGTCCGGCGCATGAGCACCTCCGTCCCCCCAATGTCCCGCGCGACCTCGAGCACGCCGTCCCATCCTCCGGCCCACGCCAGTCGGGACGTGAGGTAGATCTGTGCGCTGTGCATCCGCGTTCGGCCCTCGCGGATCCACGCCGGAATACGCTCCACCGGGAGCCAGTGCGTGCCGACGACCTCGATGCCGCCGTCGCCCACCGCCGCCTCCTCAGACAGATGAGCGGGCAGACGCGTGACCAGGAAATGCGTCTCGTATCGCTTCGGCGGGCCGTGTGGGGTCGTCCACACCGAGAAAGGGACGAGGTCTCCGGTCGGGATGAGAGAGACGTCTAGCGCCTCGAGCGCCTCGTCAAACGACAGCTCGCCGCTGTGCACCTGCTTCTGGACGGTTGCGAGGAACCTGCGCCGTCCTGGATGCACAGGTGTTGTGGAGAGGAGCAGCCCTGTCTCCTCAAACGTCTCGCGCAGGGCCGTGTACATGATCGACGGGTCGGACGGGGAGACTGTGCCGCCAGGAAACACAAACGCGCCGGGGTACGAGAGGTGGTTGGGACGCTTGACCATGAGCACGCGGTTCCCCGAGAGGACGAGGAGCGCCGCGGCTTTTCGCGGCGTGGCCGCTTTCTCGGACGATGGGGCCATTGGGTCGGGAGCCGTGGAGGTTGTGCCACGGAAGAGTGTGTGTTTGAGAAGTATGGATGTGTGGTCTCAACACGAGAATGAGATGGGTTCTGAACAATTGTGCAGATGGGCAGCCGATAACCGGGTGGGCAAACGGTCGGGCACAGCCGAAACAACCAACCTTTCCAGCAACTTGTACGAGCACACCCAGGACACTGGAAACAATACAGACCGACCGTCGACTTCAGACGAATGCATCCCGATATCGTGCGCGGAAACGAGCCCCTGTCCTACAACTCCACCGCCGCTGCGTGCGACGGCGTCTCTGCGTATGCAACTGACCCTGCGGCTAGAACAAGCCTGCCAAGACGCCAGGCGAGAGCTTGGCCTGGTCATGGCTAGGCCAGAATCACCATGACTAGCCTAGAGCCTGGCCTGGGCCATGACGTTGCCCGCGTCGCGGTCCGCCTGCCCCTTGTCGCGCAGGAAGCGGCGCAGTACCTTGCCCGACGGCGACTTGGGCAGCTCGTCGACAATATACACGCCTCCGCCAAGGCGCTTGTGGCGCGCAGCCCGGGCAGCAACCCACGCCTGGAGGTCGCGGTTGAACGCCGCACGCCCGCCCTCGCTCTTGTCGACGTCGGACGTGACGATGACATACGCCGTCGGCAGCTCGGTCGCCTGCGTACGGTCGTACACGCCGACAACAGCCGCATCCTTGATCTGTGGGTGCGTGTACAGCAGCGCCTCGAGCTCGGCCGGCGGTACCTGGAAGCCCTTGTACTTGATGAGCTCCTTGACGCGGTCGACGACCTTGTACCACCCATCGGGGGAGCGCACGAGCACGTCGCCGGTCATGAACCAGCCGTCGCTGAACGTGGCCGCAGTCGCGGTGGGGTTGTTGTGGTATCCCTTCATGACGCTGGGGCCGCGCACCCACAGCTCGCCGCGGCCGTCGCTGTTTTCGCTATCGGGCTCGCCCTCGCCCACGTCGCGCCCGTCCGCACCGACCAAGCGTGCCTCGTACGTTGGCAGGAGGCGGCCGACCCAGCCGCTGCGGCCCGCGGCCTCGGCGCCGGTCAGGCAAGTGATAATCGGCGTCGTCTCTGTGAGGCCGTACCCCTGCGTGACGACGCAGGGCGCAAAGCGCTTCTCGAACGCGCGCGTGAGGTCGTCGCCGAGCGGCGCAGCGGCGCACATGAGCGTGCGCAACGAGCTAAGGTCATAGTCCGACACGAGCTCCGAGTGTAATAGCACGATCACGATCGGGGGCACGATGAGCCCATGCGTAATCCGGTACTTTTCGATGCACGCAAGTGCCGCCCGCTCCTCGAACTTGGGGAGGAGGACGACGGGGCAGCCCATCGAGAACGGCTGCTGGAGCACCATCGTCGAGCCATACGTGTGAGAGAGGGGGACAAAGGCGAGCATGGCGTCGCTTGGTGTGAGCTGCTGGTACGATGCCTTGAGCGCCTGCATCTGCGAGGTGAAGTTGTGGTGTGTCGTCATGACGCCTTTCGGTAGGCCCGTCGTGCCGGACGAGTAGCACAGCCAGGCCGTGTCGTACGCCTGGCTGCCGACGAAACGCTCCGGCTTACCAGGAGCGCCGTACAGCTCGGACACGATATCGTAGCGCTTCACAGCAGGCTGGTTTTCAGGTGTGGCGAGGAGCACGACGCGCGAGTCGGGGAACGCGCGCCGGAGTAGGGGGCGCGCGGCGTCAAACGTCGGCACAAGTGCGGGCGCGACGAAGATGAACGAAGCGCCCGAATCGTTGATCTGGTGAGCGAGCTCCTTGGCCGAGTAGGCCCAGTTGGCTGGCGAGACGGTGATGCCGGCGGCCATGCAGCCGTACGCGGCGCGCACCCACTCGAGCGAGTTGAGGCCGAACATGCACGCGACGTCGTGCCGCCGCATGCCGCGCTTGCGCAGGCCCGTCGCGAGGCAGAGCGCCTCGTGCTCGACCTCGCCACGCGTGATCCGCCGCCCGTCGAGCCCGTCGATGAACGCAGTCCCGGCAGGGTCAAACTGCGGCTGTGCGGGGAAGTGGTACTCGAAGATGCCGACTTCGGGGAGCGTGACGTCGGGGTAGTCTGAGGTGTAGATCATCGTGTGTGTGAGTGTTGTGGGGGGGAGGAGAGAGAGAGAGAGTGGCTGTTTGAGATGAGAGGGAGGTAGGGGGTTCGTAGAGGACTTTTGAGTACTGGTCGTCCGTGCTGGATTTAGGGAGCGCCACTGGGGTCAGCTCGGGTGGGTTGCGGGCGGCGGACGGGAGCGCAGCCGAGCGTGGTGCGCGCAACGTACAGAACTCAAGGTGGTGGCACGGACGGGGTGGGGCTGGAGGTGGGGTGGGGTGCGGGCAGCCCCAGGCTTAAGTACGAGTCGACTCTGGATCTGTGGTGGTCCGGTTCGTGGGGTGCAAGAGCGTACGCAAGTCAGCGTGGGGACCCGCGGCCCTAACGTGATCGAGGGACCGAGAGCGGGGCACAGTGGAGCACTGGAGCACCGGGTGGAGCGCGCGCGGCGGTGGGCGGCGCTTGCGGGATGCAAAGAAAGAGGGGAGAATAGCCGAGATGGGTCGCACCGGCTAAAAATCGGGCCGGCCTAAACTTGGCTCTCGACCGGATCATTTCGATGGACAGCTCTGGCAGTTCCTTGCGAGATATGCGGATCTGCCCAGCTCGCAGTGGGGAGTGCAGGCAGCACCAGTCAACGACAGGCAACGTCCGCGCAAGCCGCCGGATGCCGTGCGCGGTGTTTAGGGCGCCAATCTCGCTTTCCATCCCAGGAACCCGATGCCGGGACGTGATTATCAGTCGCGTGCATGTCACGTGCGAATCACATGCGTTGTTGGTTGAAATATGCCCCTCCCTTATACACGTCATTCGCTGTTGTATATAAATGAGTGGCCTTTCCCTATTAATCGCTTTCCTATTCACCAATCACGGCCACATGCATGTGGATGTCACGTGAAGGCCACGTGCCGCTTGTCAACAGTGGAACAAGTACACGCAAATATTCCCAAAATGTTGGGTCCAGTTGCATCACACGACGGTCACTGTCGACTTGCGCTGAACCACACTCCACGCCATGGAAAAGGTCCAGTTCCAGCTCGAGGCCACGCTCCCAGAGCTCAAGGACCTGCATGACAAGGGCCTCTTCTCAAAACACGAGATTGACCAGATCACCAAGCGCCGCACCGCATTCGAAACATCCCTCATCCGCCTCAAGACCCGCAAGGACGACTTCTTCAAGTATGCCGAGTACGAAATCAACCTCGAGCGTCTGCGCAAGGTGCGCTGGCGGAAGTGCGGGTACCATGTGAACCCGCCCGGCCCGAGCGCATCGACATACTCGCTCCCCCGGCGGACGCTGTACATCCTCAAGCGCGCGACGGCCAAGTTCCCCGGCGACCTCGCGGTGTGGCTCGCCTACGCCGAGTACGCCGCGCACCAGGGCATGACCAAGGTGGTTGCCAAGGCCCTCAACGCTGCGCTGCAGCACCACCCCCTCTCCCCCACGCTCTACCTCCTGCTCGCGCACCACCACCTGCATCCGGGGGACACGCTGCCGCGCGCCGCCAGCTCGAGCGCTGCCCTCGACCTCCCACGCCGCGAGGGGAGCGGGGAGGGCACCTCATTCTCACTCGAGGGCACAGGACCTGCGCGCACGACGTTCCTCCTCGGCCTGCGCGTGCTGCCGAAGAGCCACACTCTGTGGCGCGAGTACGCAAAGCTCGAGCTCGGCTGGGTCGAGGGCCTGCGCCGCCGCTGGCGCGTCCTTGGCCTCTCTGAGAGTGAGGGAGCGCCCTTTGACGGGGATGCAGCTGCGCTCGTCGGCGGCGACGGCGCGTTCGGGCCCGAAGGCGAGGACGCACGCCGCGCGATCCTGTCCGGCCAGCTGGTCGTGCACGCGCTCGAGAGCGCGCTGGCCAAGGTCCCGCCCGGCGACGGGGGGCTGGACACGGGCGCCGATCCGGCGGCGGACGGAATGGCGTTCCGCGAGGGCATGCTGGACATGCTGCGCGCGTACCCCAGCCCGCTGCGTGCGACGGCCCTCGCGGTGGTGTATGCCGACCTCGAGCGTGTCGCTGCCAAGGGCGGGCGGGACGGCGCGCGCGCGCGTCTCGCCCTCCTCACGCGACCCCTGTACGACCGCGCTTACGAGGTGGGCGAGGAGGCGCGGGACATTGTGCTCGACGGCGTGGAGCTCGTCGATGCGCTTGGCGCTATCGGAAAGGCGGTCCGCAATGCGAAGAACGCCGGCCCCGAATGGGGCGACGTCGCTGGCGCCTGGCTCGCCGAGCGGATAGCGGACGCGGACAACGCAGACTTGGTGAGTCTACTCTACATTGCCAAGCTGACAGCAGCAACGTTACCTCCTCACGACCCTGGGGGCGCTCACGAAGCCCGCGCATGCACCTCCCCCCTCCCTCCTGCTGCGCCACCTCGGCCTCGTGCGCACCCTCGACCCCAGCTCGTACCTGCCTTCTGCCCGCTCCCATGCTGCCCAGCACCCCGCCGACGCCGAGCTCGCGCTCGCGCACGTGCGCGCCGAAATCGATGGTGAGGACGACGAAGACACGGTGCGCCGCGCTTGCACCGCCGCTGCTCAGGCGACCACTCACACCGGCCTTGACACGCGCGCCCAAACAGCCGTCGTGGCGCTCTGGAACGAGTGGGCCAGCTTCGAGGACGCGAACGCCCCCGATCCCGCGCGCGCATGGAAGACGATCCTCGCCGCGTCCCTCCGCGCCCCGCTTCCCGCCCTCCACCCCGCCATACTGGCCGCGTACTATGCTGCCGAGCTCGCGCGTGCGTCAGACCCCAGTGCGACGCTGGACACCATCGTGCGCGGGTACCATCCCACGCCGCCGTTCTTTGCGCGCGCGTTCGAGAGCCTGCTCGATGCGGGCGCCCACCTCGTGCCGGGAGGGAGGGCGCAGGGCGCGAATGGGAAGCAGAGGAGAGGGAAGGGGGACGCGGCGGCACACCTCTACGGCGCATGGCGGTCGGCGTGCCGCGCGGACCCGGAGCGCATCGAGGCCGCCCTGCGCTATGCTGAGCATCTCCTCGCCCTCGGGCGCGGGCGGGACGCGCACGTTGTCGTGGAGACGGCGCGTAGGGAGGTGGATGACTCTGCCGCGCTCGAGCTCGAGGAGGGCTGGACGCGGCTCGTGGATGCGGCGGAGCGAGGCGTAAGCGAGGACGAGGAGATGGAGCAGGATGGAAGCGGGTCGGAGAGCGGGAGCGGGAGTGGGAGTGGGAGTGGGAGCGGGAGTGAGGGGAGTGACGACGAGGGGAGCGACGACGAAGGGAGCGGCGAGCTCGAGGGGAGCGGGGACCTCGAGATGACCTTTTAGACTGCGCGAGATGGCTTTTTAGGCAACGGCCTCGAGGTGACTCTAGACATATGTACGCATTTACACGGCTATGGACGGGAGTAGCGTGGGGGGTGACTCTAACTGACTGGTACTAGAGTGGACGATACGACCCAAGGGCATCACACGAGGCATGCAGCAAAGGGTTAAGTGAAGGTTTGTCAACTGCATCTTCCAGGTTTGACTGAGTTGATACGAATATGCAGGCAGCACGGCCACATGTAGCATACGCCTACTACCTAAGGTGGCAAACCTGCCACTTGCCTCGTGGCAAGCGCTTGCCACACCGTAGATTACGTTTCCTCCAGTAGTCTACTCTCTGCATCTCATCATCACTCATCTGCCACCCGTTGCACTAGCCCGTCTGCATCCAAGACTGCAAGGCTGCAAGCCAGGGCAACATCTGGCGTAGCGTTGGCACTCCGGCACCTGGCCAGATCCAACACAAGTTCAACGCATAGGCCGCTTAGCTCAGCTGGTTAGAGCATTGTACTAATATCCAGCAGGATATCAGTAATGCAAAGGTCGGCAGTTCGATCCTGTCAGTGGTCATTACCTTTTTTGCCTGTGAGTCCTTCACTGCCCCAATCGTAAGCAGTGCTGCCCGAGGCCTTGTCAGACATGGCCCTCCGACCTCAAGAGCGTGTGGAGAGACACAGACCGCACGCGTCTCCGCGCATGCCACTCATGCATCACCGCTCGACCAGAGCGGACATCGCCGAGCTTTTGCGGTGATGACGCACCGCTGCTCCCGCTCGGCTACTTGGGACATACGCGGGGGCCCGTGCAGCCCGTATCTCCCTTCCCGCCTTGCCCACCACGCCTCCTATCACCACCCATCACACCATCCCCATCACTCCAGCATCATGTCCGAAGACAGGTGGGACGGCGACGAGTACCTCAACCGCCCCGGGCACCTCGAGAGCGCCGAGATCAACGCGCGCAACATCCACGTCGCCGCCGCCGCCTCCGGCATCCCCGCCAGCACCTTCCGTGACCTGAACCTGCTCGAGGTCGGCGCCGGCGTCGGCACCGTGACCCGCCACCTCGCCGACTTTGGCAGCGTGCACGCCCTCGAACCTAGCGGCAACATGATCCGCGTCCTCTCGCGCCTAGTCGCCGACCTCCCGAACGTGACATGGGCGCAGCACGCCCTGGGTCCCGATAGCGCGGCGCAGTTCATCGCAGGCGAGCCGATGCCGTCGCCCATCCAGGGCGAGCCGGGACGCATGTGCGCACCGCCGCGCGCGCGCTGGGACATTGCCGTGTCGACGCTCGTCGCGCACCACGTCGACGACCTTGAAGGATACTTCCGCGGTGTCAAGTCGGTGCTTGTGGGAGGCGGCACGTTTTTCGTGCTCGAGTTTGCAAACAAGGATGGCGAGGACCTTAGCAAGCGGTTCCACTGCGAGATGGATCCGTCTTACGTGCCCGTCAACGATGACGCGCATCATATCAAGCCAAACGAGTTTCGCGAGACGTGGTCCGTCGAGCACACAAAGGAGCTATTCCGCAAGTACGGCTTTGTCGATATCGGGAGCTTGGAGACTGAGCCTGTCCCGGCGTTCGGGCTCGTGGAAGGCCGTACCCTCGTCCCGACCAAGGTTGTGTGGGGCCACAGGGCGCCGTAGATAGGCTACTGGCGTGGAAGGAAATGATGCAGTATCATTGTCATCGCTACAGCTACAGGTGCTAAGAGTCCGCGCTGCAGGCGCTAGTAATCCGGGCCCCACTCGTACTCGTGCACCTGGTGCACAGGCACGCGCTCCTCATCGTCCGCGGCGCTCGCAATGCGGCGTAGCCTGCTGAAGAACTCGACGTGCTGCACGGCAGGATACGAGTCGGTCGGGAACGCCTCGCACAGGCGGACCGCCAGCTCACCGTATCCCTCATACTCGTCTGGCGGGATGAGCAGTGCCGCCTCGGCAACGTAGCCCTGCACGGTACGCGTCGAGATCTGGAGTGCCGTCGCGAGGTCGCTGACGCTGCCGCCCGCGATGAAGAGGGCCAGCGCGAGTCTCTGCCTTGGCTTGGCACCGGCACGCGCCGCGGCCACAACGGCCGGGTGGCCGCGCGTGTTCTCGGCGAGCTTGAACGCCGGCGAGCGGAACTGCGGGATCGAGATCTGCTGCTCGAGCGCCTCGAGCTCGCTGGTGAGGCCGCGTTCCGCTGCCCGCCGCACCATCGCATTGTAGATCAGCACGCCGACATACGCGTCGTTGGCTGCGTCTGGTGTCAGCTGAGCCTGGCCTGGCCTGGACATACACTCGATCTGCTCGACGTTGAGGTCGTGGCTCCACGCGCCCTCGCGGATGCCCTCGCTTTTGTCGAGCGGCACGCCGAGGTAGTGCTTTGTGAGGCGCGCGAGCGCGATGAGTCGTCCAGAGCGCGTCCATACGTCTGGGTCGACGAGGTGCGCAACGTGCGACAGGTCCAAGAGGCCGCATGTGTTCTCGATCAGCTCGTCGCGGTACATCTTACGCGCGTCCATGCCGATGTTGACACCGAGTTTAATGCGCATGGGATCGTTCAGCACGGCCTTGAGACCGGGCCCGATCACGCCGTCCATCGGAAGGTGGTACACGACGACGGTGCGTGCGTCGGCAACCTGGACTACGGCAGTACGGCCCTGCGGCCACACGTACCGCTTGGCTAGCGGATCCCACTTGCCTGCGCGGTAGTGCTTCACGCTCCCGTCCTTGTTTTGCCGCACCATCACAGGCCCAATGCCGGGTGGGGGCCACTCGAGGTCGAATCCCAGCGGGCCGCGTAGGCATGAGACGAGGTCGTCCGCCTCGTCCACGTTGCGCGTGTACACGACGTTTGGAGGGCGGTCAAAGTGCCCGGTAAGAGGACGGGTGACAGAGAAATAGGGCAGCTCGGACGGCTCGACTGGTGGTCTTGTCCGCCTCCTGGGCCTCGCTCCGGGGCCCTTGGCAGTCCCCGTCGTCTTGGTCGTCTCGGTCATGTTGGCCGTCTCGACCGTCTTGGCCGTCTCAACTGCCTTAACAGTCTCTGCCGTCTTGGCCGACTCGACCGTCTTGACCGCCTCAACCGTCTCGATCTTCCTGACCTCCTCGACCTCCTCGGCTGCCTGCGCGTCGGTAAAGACGTCGGCAGCCTTATCCCGCACCCAGGTCGAGTCAGCACTGAGGTTGAGACGCGCGATCGCGTCCGCAACCCTGTCCGCACTCGGACTGACCACAGGCGCCGCGCGTGCTTTGCGCACCTTCACGGCGGCCGCGAAGCGGTGGGCCCGACGCGCCGTGGCGTCTTCTGCGCCCATCGCGCGGGCGGAGGGTACACGTGGCGCCGGCATCGCGCGGGAGGGTATAGGCGACTGCGGTGGCCGCTGCCCCGAATCCAGCGGCGAACAGGGGGAGAGCGAGCCGACGCTGAAGTCGGCCTCGTCCAAGCTGGGATCGCTGAAGCTGGGCTCGCTGAAACTGAGCTCGCTAAGGCTCGACCCGCTCTCACTCGTGCTCGTGTACGCGGCTACGCAGCGGGGCTGGTGGGGTGCTGGCGCGGCGCGGCGGATGAAGAAGGGATGGATCGTGTACATTTTCGGGGGGCGGGGTGGCGTGTTGGCTGTCGCTGCGAGGGCGGAGTAGATGGGGACGGCACGGGTGCGGGAGGAGGTCGAGGGTGACGCTGGATGGGGGGGACTGGGGGTAGAGACATCGGGGGAGCGGGAGCGGGAGCCGCGCGAGAGCGGCGAGGGTGTGCTCGCGCGCGAGGACGGCGCCGACATGGTCGAGACGCAGATGGGGCTCGATGCTGTTCCGCGCACAAATCGGGCTCGGCCGGCTCGGACGCCTAGCTCTGCACCGAGTTCTGCGAGTGCCATGGACGGAGACGGTGAGGAGAGCGAGGTGGGTAAGCCGGTGTTGGTCGAATGTTGGTGCCTGAGTGATCGAACTGGGTGGCGAGTGGCGGTCAGTTGCGGCGGGGACGAGCGACATGGCTGCTCTTCTCGAATGCAACACGCCGCGCTCTTCGCCAGTGCTTGCGCATGGCGCTCTCAGTACCTGCGCTGGAGATGGCTCGTGTGAGCAGAGAAATGGAGCCCGACACAGACGTGCTGACAAGGTGGAAACCATGGCATGACGCCGTCCCATTCTGGCGCACCTTGCCTGGCTAGCTACTTGCATCTACCGTCTACAATAAGAATACAGACCACTACCACAGCTCACTTGCACCGCTGGTGCACAATGTTCATGCCGTGCTCCTCGTACTCGTCCTTGGTGACCCACAGCTGGTGGAATGTGCCAAGCGAAGCGAGCACTGACCCGCCGAGCCACGCCGAGTACTTGCGCTCGTAGGGGATCGAGGGCGAGTGTATCTTGATTTTTTGCTGGTGTCAGCTACCTGTAACATGTGGCAGATTCTGTGGGTAGGCACTCACACTGGGCATGAGGAGTGCGAGCTCACGATCCAGACGCTCAGTCAGGCCACGCGTCAGACTCGTGTTTCCGACGATAACAATGTTCTGCAGCAGCGCTGCGCGCACATCCACATCGCACGCCATGACACTGTCGTG
Source organism: Cutaneotrichosporon spelunceum (assembly GCA_030805415.1). Lineage (NCBI taxonomy): Eukaryota > Fungi > Basidiomycota > Tremellomycetes > Trichosporonales > Trichosporonaceae > Cutaneotrichosporon > Cutaneotrichosporon spelunceum. The sequence goes on from BTCM01000001.1 coordinate 1,650,063, forward strand.
CACAAGCTGCGAGAGCGGCACTGTGTCCTTGAGCGAGTGCGAGTGGTCGCCCGACGGCGTTGCGCGCAGCAGCGCAGGAGGCTCGTACGACTGCTGTCAGCTTGCCGAGAACAACAACAACTCACCTGGTCAAAGTAGTTCTTGGGGTCGTAGAGCATCTCAGTGAACCGATACCGCTCCTCACCAAAGTACTGCTGATATCCGTCCGGGAACTCGTACAGAACCTGGGGGAGGTTGGTCGCGGTCTTGAAGTCGAACCCCTCAACGTTGACAAGCTCCGAGCACGCCTCCTTCCAGTTCTCGACGACACCCTGCTCAGCCCATGCCCGCCACGACGCGGTCGTACCCTCAGCCCGGTCCTCGCGGAGGACAGGATGAGGCTGCACACCAGGATCGACGGACGTGTCGCGCCTCGCAATGAGCTGGCGCGGGAGCAGAGAGAGGGGGAATGTGCGCGTGTTGTTTGGCGTCTGGAAGTGGTGCTGGAGCTGGGCGAGGATGAGGCTCGATGCGAGTGGCTGGCGCATCGTCCCCGCGCGCAGAGCGTATCCCTCCACAACTGGGACAGTAGACGAGTTGGCGTACCCGACGTCGAGCACGAGCGCCGTGGGCTTGCCCGCCGCGAATGCAGAGAGGACACCCGACGAGCCAAAGTACATCGCGGGGACACCCTCGCCCTCAAACGCGAGCTGAGTGAGCGTCTCGCGAGCACTCGACGTGTTCCATGCCGGCTCGGTGAGCATGAGAGGGTGCTCAGTAGGGTCAACACCCATCCGGCTCCGCAGGACGTAGGAGAGCATCTGGCCTGCCGCCTCCGCGTCGTTGACTGATGTCAGTTGGTTCACGGATAGGGAAGCTGGACGCACCGATGCCGTCCACCATGAAGCTTCCGACCTCCATTTCCTTGCGCCAGACGCCCACGCCGTCGTCGCCGAAAAAGAACTTGCGCTTGCCCTTCTTCTTCTCCTTGTGCTCCGCGCTGCCGTCCATCGGGTCGTCGCCGTCGCCGTTCGCCGCAGGCGGCTCGCCCTCCTCCACGTTCATGTAGCCGTAGAATGAAGGTGCAACAACGCGCGGCCCATCCTCCCCAGCAAAGCCACCGCGCGTGGTGTGCGAGCCAAAGTCGACGACCACGGCCGACACTTCGTCTGTTGTTAGCTCAAGTGTAGCATAGCGAGCGGCCATCGCCGAGTACGACCTAGTACAGCGGCGAAACCTCAACAAGAACCACGACCCACCTCCGTTGTAGACCATTTCGAGGACGGGGGATGAAGCGCGAGGCGGATGCGATCCGGATATCGATGAAAGAGTCTGGCACTGAGATTGAACGCGAACGCGGAGTGAGCGACAAGCACCAACACGGAATCGCCACGTGGATTGAAAAGGCGTGTAATTGATGGAAATAGTTCCGTCGCCGTTCATTCCCCTCCCCACGCCATCTTGCTCACCGTGCTCACTCTCGCCGCCGGCTCAGCTCCGACAACACGAGGTGCCGGTTGACATCTCCCACACCTCCGTCTCCCATCCATCTTCCCGCGCCGGCACATGCCCATCCACCCATGCCTCCAGGACCACCTGCGCACCTGCGCCTCTCTGCACTGCAGGGCGGCGGCGCCTCCATCTTCCCTCCCGTCCTCCCCGAAATGACGCCCGAATCTCTCGCAGCCGCCGCCAACCAGTACAAGCAGCCTGCTCCACCCCCCACCCTTCCCCTCCTCCAGCTCTCCGGGCGACATCAGGAGCCCTTCCGCCCCGCATCAACAGTACACGTCGTGCACGACGGCGAGTATTCGGACACGGACGGCAGCGTCGACGGGGACACGAATGCTGTTGCCGGCCCCAGCTGTCCTTTGCATCGACATTGGCCAGCGCGTGGAGAGCACGTACCGGCGTCTGACGACGGGGCACGTACGAAGCGGATGAGCGAGTCAGAGCTTGCGCGCGTGGTTGACGACGTCGGCGTCCTAGTGCGACGCGAGTACGACTACTGGGTCGAGACGTGCTGGTGCGTGGGCACGGGCGTGCGCGATACCTTGTGAGGTGGCTGATGACAGGAACGAGGCGTTCCATCACGTCTTCACACACTCGATCCCAGCCTTTATCATCTCGCTGATCCTCGCCGGCGCAAGCCCACAGGGAATGCGAAGACAGATAGTGCACGGCGGCACGCAGCTCGACAAGCTGTTCATGAGCGAGATGCTGCGCAATCTCCGGTTTGAGATGGAACGGCGCTTGACTGGACGGCTCGTCCCAGAAGGGCGGGGAGAGGGCGGCGGCGCGATGCAGACGGCCGCAGCCGTCATCGGGGCTGGAGGACTAGGCGCGCAACAACCACCAGGAGCAACGCCAGGCTTGCCACGCGATGGTGTGTGTACGCACGACCTGGGCCCGGCGCACGGCGCGCCGCCAGACGATGACGACCACGCTGCGTGTCTGTGTCAAGTGGTAGCGTGTCCTGTGTGTCTACACGCAGCTGTGCGGCAACGAAAGGCGCCTGTGGGGTTGTTGCCCGCGGACCTGGTGAACTCGCACGTCGCAGAGGGATGGGCGGGTGGTATCGAGTCACCCGAGCAGGAAAGAGCACGGCGCGCAGACGCAGACCCAACACTGCAAACCGGCATTAACGAGGATGAGCGGCCCGCCAACATCTCGATGGGCGGAAAGGGATTCGTGCATATACCGAAGAAGACAACGCCGCCCGAGATGCGCCGGCCCCAAGTCTTCCCCCATCCGCAGATGACTGACGTCCTAGCTGTGGAGGAGCATCTGAGATGGCGGCTTAAGGAGCTGGGCGCCGACGACCCAAGTGTCATCTCCCGCTACGGGCCGAGCACGAACGCGCCTGCTGCGCTCGAGGGGCTGGAGGTCGCACTCCGACTTGACGAGGATGACGACGCGTCAGAGACGGCGAGTGTGAACATCCCGAACGGCAAAAACGGGCGGAGAGTTGCGACAGGACGCGCAAAAGGCCGCAACAAGACGGTCAAGTTACCCCCCAAGGCACTCAAGAAGCCCGACCGCAAGGTCTACCTGCCTGAAGAATGGGCCAAGGCCGAGTCGGGCGTGCGCAACACAGCGATCGTCTTGACGTTTCGCCACTTTGTCAAGCTTCTGCACAGGGTGGCCGTGTCCAACTCGCCCTTCCAGTACGCAGGGTACGAGAAGGACATTGAGGCGCTCGAGGCGGCGCACCCCGTCGCGATGTACCGGCGGCTCACGGAGCAGACGGTGCGGCGGCGTGGCGGGCGCGAGGCCAAGGCGTGGATCGAGTGCATGGACCGGTGGACGGAGGAGCTGGGGGCGCTGGACAAGACGGCGGGCAACGCGTGCGTCAAGGGCGAGGCGTACGAAGATGCGGTGCGGTGCTACACGCGCGCAATCAGCCTGGACGGCAAGAAGACTGTGTATTATACGAACCGGGCGCTCGCGCTCAACAAGATTGGGCGGTACGCCGAGGCCGAGGCCGACTGCACGCACATCCTGAATAAGGACGGCAAGAATGCCAAGGCGATATATCAGCGGGCGGCGGCGCGCGTCGGCCTGCAGATGTGGCGCGAGGCCGAGGCGGACCTCAAGCTCGTGCTGCGGCTCAACCCGGCCAATGAGTCGGCCAAGAATCTGCTTGCTGCGGTCAAGCCCGAGGTGGCCAAGTTGCCCAAGCAGAAGCACGAGGACGCGCTCAACTTTTGAGCGGCGAGTGACGGAGTTGGCTGGCCCACCGTGGTCTAATCATGTCTGCGGGTGCCGTGGACGGAGAGCAATGTCGTGAGTGGTCACCTGTGTAGCCTTGTGAGCGGGTCATTGTGCGTGCGGACAGTGGACGATACGCCGTAGCAGTATGCACCTCGTATAGTCTGGCACTGACAGGGTAGATGCATACATACAGACAGGTTGGACGGATTGTACTGGACAGCCAATTTGGCACGAGCAAGTGCGCTGCAAGTTGCTACTCGAAGCGCGTGACTCGTCACTCGTCATACTCGTCGTCCTCGAGTGCGTGCATCTGCGGTCAGCTTCTCAAGCCGGCGGACCCACTTTGAACTCGAGAATGCCGTTGTGCATGCCCTCGGCCAACCCGTCTGGCAGCGGGAGCATGACCTGCACGCACAGGAAGCCGTTCTCCTCGATCTGGACACAGACCTTGAGTGCGTGCTGCAGCGCGCGCCCCAAGACGGCAATGTGCGAAGCGTGGTAGCTGCCGTGAGCTCATCTCGGTGCAAGCTCACCTATACTCGCACCGCCGGGAGCACTCGAACGAATCCATCACCTCGCGGTCGTTTGGGTAGTCGAACTGGTGTCAGCGTAGCGGTACTGCACCCACCTGGACGTTGCCAAAGTCGCCCTCTGCGTATACGGTGAACGAGCCGACGGTATGGCGCATGGAACGGTCGCGCGTCGTGTCGGCCACGGCCACGGCGCCTGGCTCAGGCGGGAGGACGCGCAGCGTCACGCGGTTACAGGACGGTGGCAGGTCGAGGAGCGCGTCGCGGAGCCATTCCGCCTGTTGTCAGCTTCGCGCGCCGGTGGCGTACCTTGATGATGAGATAGACAGCGCTTGGGGGTCAGCGCATCCTTCTCGTTCTCACCGGTCGTCGTCGTTGAAGGGCTGGTTCATGAGTTCCTCGGGCTCGAGGGTGAACAGCTCGCAGTGCGTCACGGGCCCCCGGGCGTCGTCTCGTCTACGGTCAGCGGGCCGAGAAATAGCCTCACAGGATGATGCTGAGAGGATACCCCGGGCCAGACCAGGACATTCGCATGCCCGTGCTCCGCCCTCTGGAACTGCGCCATTCGCTCTCGTCATCCTCGCCATCGCCGGCCCACCGCCTCCTCCTCCCTACAGACGGCAGGGTTCCTCCGCCAGCTCCAGCGTTACCGAAGATGTTGAGGCACTGGAGCAGAGCGTCAAGCGAGATCTCGAAACACGCCGGCTCGCCCGTCCAGCTAAAGCTGTCGAAGACGTTGGTGGGGATCCACGCCGTCGCACAGAGCGACCGGACCTCCTCGGCCGTCACCTCGAAACCGGCCTGCGAGACGGTCATGACCGCGTTCTGCGTAAGCGGATCCAGAGGCGACTTACGTGCTTGAGGCCGACGCCGCGGAGGAGGCGGGCAAAGTGCCGCACGTTGGACATCTCGGCGACGAGGAGCTGGTGTCAGCCAAAAGCATCCGGAGCACATACAGGCAGTGCATGCTCCACCTCGTGGTGCTGTGTCCCTGCCGACATGGTAGCGATGAGAAGAGCAGTGCGCCTTGGTTGCAGTTGACTCACCTCCACCTCCTCTCGCCGGAGATCCGCGCACCTCCGCTCGAGAATGTCAAGCCGAGTTTGTTGACGACCGAGTCTGTTGACGGTCCATTTCCCACTACACAACATGAGCGGACGCCTCGTTCCCATCCTTCTCGCCGCTGGTGTCGGTGAGTCCAGACTGAGCAGTTGATCTTGGCCATCTGCTTCTATCCACCGAGCTTTATCTTGGCAGCTGGCAGGCTGACACCAGGCATCGTCTCTGGCGTGTACATCTGGAACGAGCCGTTGCAGCAGGTAACTGGCCTCCGCCCCTCGCCCGACGGCACCAAGCCCGTGATCGACTGGAAGGCGCAGGGGTCGGCCGACAAGCCTGCCGCGCCGCAGGAAAAGCCCGCCGAGGCCGCGAAGCCCGCTGCAGAGCCGCCCAAGCCGGCAGCGGCGCCAGCAGATGCGTGAGCAGGTGCAATTCCCCGCTGACAGCAGCAACAAGTAGCAGGTTGTGCTGGCAGGTTATGCTCGGCTGTGTTAGGTATAGCTAGCAAGTTATCCTCGGCTGTACCAGGTATAGCTAGCAGGTTATGCCAGCAAGCTATGCTAGGCCATGTTTGCAGGCTATGCTGGTTTGCAGGTGTGCCAAGCACCAGTTCTAGTTCATGTATCACCATCTCTACGTCGCAGCGCCCAGTCTTCGTTCTCAGCCGAGGTTCAATGGAGCTTCAGTGTACCTGGCCGTGCTTTCCTCAGCAACCCCAGTTTTCTGACCAAGGCCGAGCCCTCCGCCAGGCAGGCTTGGAGAGGGACAAGTGCCAGTTAGGCAAGAGCAAGGCAGGCAGAAGGCCGAGCGGTCAGGTAGAATTTGATAGTTCGGGATGGGATAGCGAGGCGGGGTTGAGGCGTGCGACGCGTGCGACGCGTGGTTGAGGCGTGTAGACTTGATGTGTCGTACTCCAGACCGGATAGCCTACCAGGCAAGCTTTCCTGCGTTGTTATTAGCCCGCTGCTTGCTACGTTCGCACACTGCTCACGCCACACACTACTTGCGACCATACGCTGCTACATCCCCGTACCATACGCACCGCATCATATGGCGTACCAGGCCCATTAGCGCCCCAAGTCCTGGGACAACAGCCAAGCAACCCCGCTCAGAATGACACGAGCAACCCCGCGCCCACGACGCAGGCATCCCCGCGCTCACGGCCGCAAGAGGAGAGACATTCCATGCCACATGCTATCTATGCTGTGCCCCCCTACTCGAGCCGCTTGACGTCTGCGCTGAACGCGGCCACGGGCGAGCCCTCGGCCTCCTTGGCCTCCTCGGCATCCTTCTCCTTCACCTCCTTGTTCAAGTCGAGCTGCTGCTCAATGTAGTCGTCCATCTCATCCTGGTTTTCGCTTGCGTCAGCGTGGTCTAGACATACTTGGCCTCTTGGAAACTCACAAGGGGCGCTTGCCGAGGAGCCTGTGCATGTCCTCGCGGCTAATCACCTCCTTCTCGAGCAGGAGCTGGGCGACCTTCTCGACCTCGGGCTTGTGCTTGGTCAGCAGCTCCGTGGTGCGCTTGTGCGCGTCCGTAATCATCTTCTTCACGGCCTGGTCGAGCGCCTCGGCCGTCTTCTCGGAGAAGGGCTTCTGCAAGCCCTCGTTCTGCTGCTCGCGGTTGCCAAACGAAACTGGGCCAATGTCGGGGTTCATGCCGTAGTTGGCGCAGACCTCGAACGCCGTCTTGGTGACCTTTTGCAGGTCGTCCTGCGCACCGGTCGTGATCTCGCCGAAGAAGATCTCCTCTGCCACACGGCCGCCGAGCGTCATGCACATCCGGTCCTGCAGCTGCTGTGTCGAAAAGAGGAAGCGCTCCTTGGGCAGGTACTGGGCGTAGCCGAGGGCGCCGACGCCGCGCGGGATGATCGACACCTTGAGAAGCGGGTCCGCGTTCTCAAGGAACCAGCCACACACGGCGTGCCCAGCCTCGTGGTACGCGACCGTCTTCTTCTCCTTCTTGCCGAGCACGCGCGACTTGCGCTCGAGGCCTGCAATCACACGCTCGATCGCGCCATCAAAGTCGGCCCACGTCACATTTTCGCCGCCGCGACGCGCTGCACGGAGCGCACCCTCGTTACACACGTTGGCAATGTCAGCACCTGAGAAGCCGGGGGTCAGGAGCGCGAGCTTCTCGGCAACATCGTCAATATTCAGGTCGGGCGAGAGCTCGAGCGGGCGGAGGTGGACCTTGAAAATCTGGCGACGGCCACTAATGTCTGGCCGGTCAATGGCAATGTGGCGGTCGAAACGGCCCGGGCGCAAGAGAGCAGGGTCAAGGACGTCCGGTCGGTTGGTACCAGCGAGCACGACAATGTGCTCCTTGGTGCCGAAACCGTCCATCTCAACTAAGAGCTGGTTGAGGGTCGACTCGCGCTCGTCGTTGCCACCAAAGTTGCCGCCCTTGCCACGGGCCTTGCCGATGGCGTCGATCTCGTCGATAAAGACAATGGCCGGCGCGTTCTTCTTCGCCTGCGCGAACAGATCACGAACACGCGAGGGACCGACACCCACAAACATCTCGACAAACTCGGAACCCGAGACGGAGAAGAAGGGGACCTTGGCCTCGCCGGCGGTAGCCTTGGCCAGGAGGGTCTTACCAGTACCGGGAGGACCCGAGAGGATGGCTCCGCGCGGGATCTTGGCACCGAGCTTCTCGTACTTTGTGGGCTCCTTGAGGAACTTGACAAACTCCATGATCTCCTCCTTGGCCTCGTCCATACCTGCGACATCCTTGAACCGGACGCCGACGTCCATGTCTTCGTTGAACTGCTTGGCCTTGGACTTGCCGACGCCAAAGACACCACCGGGACCACCGCCACCCATGCTGCTGCTTGACCGGCGTGCCATCCAGATGAAGAAGCCCATCAGAAGGAGGGTCGGCGCCAGCTGGACAGCGAGGTTCATCATGGATGTCTCGTCATGGTACGAGACGGGAACACGCTCGGACGGAGGGATGCCAAGCTCGTCCTGTGTATCACGGAGCAGGGTCTCGAACCCCTCGAGCGAGCCAATGGTGAACACGTAAGGCGCGGGTCCCGTGTTGGGTGACTGCGGCCCAGAGTTGGACGACGACGACGAGCCCGAACTACTAGATGACGAAATGGGGTTGTGCAAGTGGACGCGGACCTTTGTGCGGTTGACGACCTCTAACGACGACACGAGGCCGCGGGCGAGTAACTGGTTGCGGCTGATATCAGCTCGCTTGCAAAGCTCGACTCACAACTCCTGCCAGGTGATCTCGCGGGTGTTGCCTGATCCCGGCGAGGTGATCGTGTACAGCGCGTAGGTCGAGATGAGGGCGAGGAGCAGCTGGTTTGGTGTCATGCCGCCAAAGTTGCCGTTGCTCCCACCTCCCCCGCTGCCACCGCTACCACCGCCACCTCCGGCCCCGGCCGCCGCCTTCTTCTTCTTTGTCTCGTCGGAGAGGCGGGGTCTGAGGTCCTTCAACTCGGACTCCTCCTTGGCTTCTGCGGCCTCCTTGCTCGACTCGCCAGAGTTTCCTGTCGTAGATGGCTTGTGGGTCCCGCGACGGCCACCGCCGAAGACGCCCTCGAGGCCGGCCGGCGTCGGCGAGTTGTCGTCTGGTCGTGGCTGGCCGGCTGGGGTTGCGTAGGCGCGCGCAAAGCGAAGGGGCGCGAACGCAGGCATCGCGAGCCGCCTGCGTGCCGGTCCGGCGACGCTGCGGAGCGACGTGAAGCGGTACATGGTGCCGACAGGTGCTGGTGGAGAAGGATCAAGTGGAAATGGGGAGATGGAGCAAGCGATGCCGGACCAGAGGCCGGACTTGCGCGTCGAACCTCACCGAACCGACGAGTCATGGCCATTATTTTGATCCCGCTCTTCTTGCCACTTGGACCTGGCTTTTACCCGTCGCATTAGGATTTCTAAATCCTGCCGAACCAAGTCTATTGGGCGTATTCCGAACCGACAAATATCAATGACGTAGGGGGGGACGTGTCCCGCAACTGCCATCTCCGTCGACACCGACCTCATCCTTCCGGCAGTGCCGCGAACGAACAGACCTGCGGACCATGCTGGCAAGAATCTGGTTTGCCGGCTGCATTCCCTCTGGCCGTCGTGCACTGGGGCTCCCATTCTTAGAACCCGTACACTGAGGCTTGCAAACGGGGGGAGTACATGTTGGTGGCAGCCCAGCGGATGTGGCTGCCAGTGACATGGTCCTTTCCAGGCCGTCCCCCCACCTCGGATCATGTTGCCATGTCCATCCTCTTGCCTGTGCAATCGGATATGGAGCTCACAGCTCGAGCTCGCGCTCGCAACGTCCTCGGCACTGGCGCTAATTCAATGGATAGCTCCCCAGACCTGTCTCTGAGATCACTACGCTCAATCACGTGCAACCAGGCACATGATCCAGCCGGCGTAATTGTTAAGCGTACCATCGGCCAGGACTGGTCGGCGTAACCCAGAAATGTCGGCCCAAGGCCACCAGACTAGAGGCCCGGTGGCGCTGGTCCTGGTAGCGAGGATCAAGAAAGGAGGTAAGTGTGGCGGAGAAGACTGCCTAAACAGGTATAAGACTGTGTGTGTGGCGTGTAACAGACGTCGCGAACGGTGGGCAAGTGCACGTATTCATGGATTCTTCGGGGAGGCCGGAGCCACTGTGCAGAGCTCAGGGATACTGATCTGTGCTATGACCGTGACTACTGCGAGAAAAAGTCTCTCTGTTGTTTCTCAGATGATATACCAAGTATCAGTGTAGGCGAGTCGCTGACAATGCTACAAGCTAATGGCTGTCTACACCCTTCTGGTGACGGTAATGAAGCCTGCTCCGGGACCCAACCGGGCACCATACTCTGCGCACTCGGGCGGGAGTGATGGGATTTCGACCTCATGATAGGCGACTCTTTCATGGAACTCGAGAGTCATGCCAGCTCCTCAGTTGGCATTCCGCGGACTGGCCTCTGGCCCCCGTTCCTCCCTGCGAAGCACATGAACGACTTTGCGCGGCGAATCATGTGCGGGGTGAAGCGGGGCTAATTCGGTGGCGCCACCCTAACCTGACAAGTGGTTGGATACGTGACTCCTCGGACCACACTCTTAAAGCGAGACGGATATGGCGCTGCCCTCGTTTCAATGTCCCAAGGGTTGCAATCCGCAGTGCACGGAGAGCTGCAATAATCCGCCATGTCACACGAGTCAACATGGACGTGTCACAGTGACAGCATACTCTTGACGCGTCAACGTGGCGCCTTGGGTGGGTCAGGTCGTGCCCGGTGTACCGCAATCACCCTTGTGCCTAGTCATAGTTGCATGAACAAGCAGAGGTGATACCTGCCCGTCAGAGTGATGCGAGCTCAACCGGTCTGTTGTACAGCCCAATTCTCCGAGCTGGCGGTGGCTTGAGATGCACTGGCTGCGAGTCTGATCATGCAGGCAGATGTCACTGTCCGTCCAGTGGGGACAGCTCGGACCGCGCGGCGTCCATTTGTCTCCAGACTTGGGCTCTCAAGACCTGTGAAATACAAATCGCGGCTGCTGTTCCACTTGCGGTGACGAGCGTCGCAGTGCTTCTGCGCAGCCTTATATCTCGTCTTCAAGGTAGGATGTCGCCCGGCAGTTCCGCACCACAGCCACGACTCTTTCCAGCACCACAACCGCGACTCTTCCTTATCGTTTTTGGCATTCACGCTTTCAAAAGTGCTTTTGTGCCGCGTTTTTGGGTTGTATAGCCTTGGGGAACGCTTGCTCGTCTGCTGCTTGCTCCGCCCTCGGGCAGGATAAACCGAGGCTCGAAACGGATATTTCGCGTCCTCATTGCCGCCGCTCTCACGCTGCCGCCAGCGGTTGGGAAAGGAACACGCGTTGGTTACAACACGCTGCTTGGCAATGTTTCTGACAGAAGCAGCAGGCCACCTGGCAAAGTGCCACTTGGGTGGAGCCACATCGGGCACACGACAATATCTCCGGTCCACGTGGGAAAGGAGGAGCACGTGACTGGGATGGTTGAGAGCCATCTGGCCCAGCTGGGATTTGGTGGGCGGTGGATTCTGGGGGGGACGGGGGCAAAGCCAAAGTCGACTGCAACTCATCTTGTTCCATCTCAACGCACTCTTGCTCCCGTTGCACCTCACCTGCTTCCGCTACCTCCCTCCCGGTCGACCCCACCGCCGAGGGCACATAGGCTCCCACACACCCGCTGCGGCCCGGGACAAGCACCAGCAGCAGCAGACACCATCCCCCTCAGCGACAGTGCTCGCGTGTCTCCTCGACACGAGCAGGGACCCACTGTGGCAGCGCGACGTGTTCACATTCACACACAAGCCCGACCAGGCCCAGCCAGCTCTTGTTCACCGTACGGCCAGGGTGCACCTCCACCTTGCCTCGAGCGTAATCAACCTCACCGACATTTAGGACCCGGGAGCAACACTTGGCCTCCCGTCCGCTGTTATCAGCCACCGCTCCCATCCCACAGTGAGTCCACCCTCCCCGGTCCTTGCTCAATCGCCATCCTCCATCCATCCCCATCCAGCCATGCTCCAATGCTAACTACCACAAGTCCCCCACCCGCTCCGGCAGGTTGCCCAGCAGTCGCATCACAACCATCGCCACCCATTCTCGAATCAACACCCACACCCTCCCTTGACGCGCATACAGGCTGTTCGACCTGACCTCTGTCTCACTCCAGCAGCCTTTGCCTGTCACCAACCTTGCGATTACCTGGCTCACAGCGCACCGTCCCTGTACCAGGCCTCGCCGCCTCCTCTTGCCCTCAATCCTCCATCTCCGTGGTACGCTGGCTTGGCACTCTACAGCCCTTGTCTGAACAGCCCCTCATCCGCATCGAGCACCACCTATCCACCTACACCAGCGTCCCTTACACCTCCGACGCCAATTACGCCATCAGATTGCCTTGCCTATCACACCCTCTCTCTCTCGTCCCCCGACTTGGCTACCTCTGCAACCATGGCCGAGCAGCAAGCGCCGCAGCAGCCTGGAGCTAGCCCGCCCAAGGTCGACCAGCCTGCAATTCTCGAGCTCAGCCAAGAAGACGTCGTCCAGCCAGTTCAGGCTGTCCAAGACCCCATTCAGCAGCAACACCACGACGCAGTCGTTCACCACGATGCCGCTGTCCACCACGATGCGACCGTCGCAGCCGTTCAGGCCGTCGAGCAGCACGTCCAAACCGATGCGTCCTATGCCCAGCTTCAGCAGGACCAGTGGGGAAGCCAGCAGTACTACCAGGTTGGCGACCACCTGACGGGTGACTATTCCCAGATCAACGGCGTCATGCCACTCCCTGGCACTGAACATGGCGGCGAGCATTATGAGAGCGACTATAGCGCCGTGGCTGCGACATTGTCCAATTGGGCTGAGACGCACCCTGTAGATCAGACTGGTGCTGGTGTCGACATGGTTGGCGGAAACGGTGCCGGTGTCCCTCTCGGTGAGCAGGTCCACAACGGAGAGGTTCCCATCGTGCCTGCGCCGCTCCCTGAAAAGCCCAAGAAGCTCATGTTGGCGTGCCACTTTTGCCGCGGGCGCAAACTCAAGTGAGTCGGCTACAGTCGCTCCGAGAGTAGTCACTAACGAGCAGATGCGATGGCAGTCGCCCGACCTGCCACCACTGCGCAAAGCGGAGTCTGGCCTGCACATATGACGAGCAGGTCCGCCGTAGGGGACCTGGAAAGCGCACAAAGGAGATGCGGGAGCGAGCCGCGCGCGAGGCCGAGCACGCAGGCATGAGTGCCCTCAGTGCGGAGCAGCTTGCCGAGCACCTCGCAGCGGCACATGCCAGTGGAGCAGCACTCGGCGAGACACCCAAGAGGGCCGGTCGCAAGCGCAAGTCGGAAGCGATCGACGACGAGGTCAAGAAAGCGCGTCTGTTGGACGAGGACACAGCCGCTGCGGTCGCGGCTGCACAGGCTATGCACCAGGCCGAACAGGTGCACCACGACGTGCACGCGCTCGAGGCTCTCTCGGCACACGAGATGCCGCATGAGATGCAGCACGACATGCAGCACGACATGCAACACGACATGGCGCACGACATGTCCAACATTGACCCAGCGTTGGCGGGTGCGGACGGTGTTGGCGTCATGGACCTTGCTCCGCTCGAGCCCGGAACGCTCGGCCAGGTCATCCAGCAGCTGAATGGGCAGCACCAGCAACAATGACTGGGCGAGTAAAGGCCATCTTGCGGCCTTGAAAAGTGTTTGGTTGTCCCGATGAGCGCGCGTGGTGACACGGCTCGCATGACGTTGTACCCTGTATGTAGAGCGCAAACCGCCATCACCAGATGAGCGATGCCTAGGCGATGTGATGTATCCTAGCCTGTGTCGGCGATGCAATGAAGCGGTGGAGGTGGACCATGGGGTGGAGGCGCAAAAGTTGGAAACGCCATCTCTCTTGTCGCCAACATCTGTCTGCACTCACGCCAACCATCACAGCAGCTGGTATGGCTCCCAAACGCCGACCGGTCAACGTCGTGCGCTCCGGCAACGCGGGCAACTCGTCCAAAGCCAAGCCAGACCCAAAGGACGCACCCACGGACCCAGACAAGCCCGCGCGCCCGCCCCCCCTCTTCCCCGTGGGCTACAAGAGTCCCGTGACAATCCTAAACGAGAAATGTCAGAAGGCGGGCTGGGAGCGTCCCCTCATTGATGTCGTGAGTCATGATCCGAGCCTCACCTAGCCCTCCTAGCCCAAGCCACGCACTAACAGCAGCGCGCAAACAAGGGCAGCCCAACCTTCAGCGGCGCCGTGACCCTGCGCAAGCGGCGGAGCAAGAACGCGTTCGACCTCGACACCGTACGCATCACACCCCACCCGCCTCTCCAGGTATCCAGTGAGGCGCTCGCGAAACACGTGCTGGCGACACACGCGCTCTTCCGCATCGCCTCACACCTCCCGCTCGCGATGACGCTCCCGCCGACCATCCGGCCAATCTGGTCCGACCTCCTGGCCGAGAAGGCGTCCGCGCCTGCGCATCGAGAGTGGGAGTGGAACGCGGACCCGTTCGCAGCTAAAAAGGAGGTCGAGGCGCGGCAGGCGAAGCGGGCCGACAAGGAGCGGGCGGCGGAGAGCGGGGGAGCCGGAGGAGCCGGAGGGAGCGCAAGCGGGCGGGGCACGCCAGTACCCGAGCGCAAGCACGGGCGGGCATGGGACGATGCACCCGAGGTGCGCATGGCACCGGCGCTGCGCGAGATGGTCGAAGGTGTCGTGAAGCGCATGATGAAGCGCTTCCCGAGCGCTGTGATGGACGCAACGCGCGACGTGGGCGGGTCCAACAACCCCAGTGGGGCGAATACACCCACCGGCAGCGGGGCCGCCACTCCAGTGCCGTCCACGCCGTCACTCGACCTCCAGAACGTCCAGAGGCAGCTTGACACGCTCGGCTTCCGGCCGGCCCATGTTGCCAGCTGCGTCTCTGCGCTCGCGAGTGCCCACGCGCGCCTCCACTCCAGTGCGGGAGTGGGGGGCAGCGCAGACCCCCTCGTCCTCAGCCTGAGTGTACTGTCGCCGCTCGAGGCGGCGATCGAGTGGCTCCTCCTCCACCTCCCCGAGGACGACTTGCCGGCGCGATACCGCCCCGGCTCATCTGGCGCGAACATGGTCACTGGTGCGACCGTGGGGGGCCAGGAGCAGCTCGTCAGGGGATGGCTGGTCGACAAGCTCGTCCGCGACGCCGGGTTTCCCCGCAAGGCGGTCGAATCCGTGCTGGGCGTCGAGGGGCGTGAGTCGCTCGCGCTCGAGATGCTCGGCCGCCGCCTGTGCGGCTGGCACGGCAAGGACGGCGGGTGGGGCGACGCCGAGGTCATCCCCGCTGAGCCGGACGAGGAGCGGCAGGTCAGCCGCGACGAGGAGATGCTCGCCCTCGAGGCTGTCCTGGGCGAACGGTTCCGGCGCATCTCTGGCGAGGGCCAGGGCGGCGCGGCGGACGAGATCGCCGTCGACCTCGACGTCGGAACCGAGCGGCTGACGCTGCACGTCGTGCTCGATGCCCACTCGCCCTATCCCTCGCCGCAGTATCCGCAGCGCGCACCCGCCTTCTATCTCAGCAGCACGACTCTGCCGGCATACATGCGCCTGCACCTGCATGCGGACATGCTGCGCGCGTTCCGCGATCCGGAGAGGCACGACCTCGTCGCCGTGCTCCAGGCTGGGATGGGGGGTGTCGTGCTCAGCATGGCGGAGCACCTCGAGAGCGCGGTGGCAGGCGTTGTCGCGCACCCGCCCGACATTGCGCTCGTTACGCGGCACCTCGTCCCCCACGTCGAGGAGGAGGAGGAGGTGGATGCGCCGGTCGCGCGGGCCGCCAAGAGGGCGCAGCGCCGCGCGCCACGGCGCCGCCGTGAGCCTACAGCAGCCGAACACGAGGCTGTGCGGCGGGCGCACGCGCGCCTCCTCGCCAATCCCGCGTATGCACCCATGCTTGCAGACCGGCAGAGGTTGCCGGCGTGGAAGTCGCGCGAGGAGATCTGCAGCGCACTCGACACGAGTCGTGTCCTCGTCGTCGTCGGCGAGACGGGGTGCGGGAAGAGTACGCAGCTGCCCCAGTTCATCCTCGACCACGAAATTGCCGCCGGCCGCGGAGCGAGTACGAACATTATCGTTACGCAGCCGCGCCGAGTGGCTGCCATGGGTGTCGCGTCACGCGTCGCGCAAGAACGCCTCGAGGATGTCGACACGCGTCCCGAGAGCGTCGGGTACAGCATCCGCGGGGAGCACCGCTCGGGGCGCGACACGCGCGTGCTCTTCTGCACGACCGGTGTTGTGCTCCGCCGCCTCGGGACGGGGGACACGGAGCTTGCGGACGTGAGCCATGTGATCGTGGACGAGGCGCACGAGCGCGGCGTCGACACCGACCTCCTCATCTGCCTCCTGCGAGATCTACTCGCGCGCAACAAACACATCAAGGTGGTGCTCATGTCTGCGACTATCAACCAGCAGATCTTCATCGACTACTTTGGCGGCTGTCCTGCGCTTACCATCCCGGGATTCACGTACCCCGTCAAGGACCACTATCTCGAGGACGTGATTCCCAACCTGAGCTACAAGCCCACGCCTAGCCGCTTCGGGCCGCGCCTGAGCGAGGAACAGAAGGCGTCTATGCGTGCCGACTACGAAAAGCTTGGGCTGGGTGCCGACGACGTGCGGTCCCTCGAGGTCATCTCGCAGTCGGACCGGATCGACTACGGCCTCGTGGCCGCGACGGTTAAGCACATTGTCGACAACGCGGACAGTAACGGCGCCGTGCTCATCTTCATGCCTGGTGTCATGGAAATCCGGCAGTGCATCCAGGAGCTCCAGTCTACGCCGCTTGGCGCGGTTGAGATTCTCCCGCTTCACGCCAACCTGTCCTCGGCCGAGCAGCGGCGTGTCTTCCCCTCCACGGCACCTCGGCGGAAGATTGTCGTCGCGACCAACGTCGCCGAGACGTCCGTCACCATCCCCGACGTTGTGTATGTTGTCGACACTGGCCGCGTCAAGGAGACGCAGTACGACGCCGACAACGGCCTCCAGCGCCTGGTGGAGTGCTGGACGTCGCGCGCGTCGGGCCGGCAGCGACGCGGACGTGCGGGCCGCACCCAGCCCGGCCAGTGCTTCAAGCTGTACACTCGCCGCACGGAGAACAACAGCATGCCGCGCTTCCCCGTGCCCGAGATCCTGCGCACGCCGCTCGAGGCCCTCTTCCTCCAAGTCAAGGCGATGGACGAGGACACGGACGTGCGTGCGTTCCTGGGACGAGCGCTGGACCCGCCGAAGATGGACGCAATCGACGCAGCATGGCAGACACTCGTCGACCTCGGCGCCGTCGAGAGCGACAAGCACACAGCCCGCCTGACCGCGATGGGACGACACATGTCCATGATCCCCGTCGACCTGCGCCTGTCCAAGATGCTCGTGCTCGGCACCGTCTTCAAGGTCCTCGACCCCGTGCTCACCATCGCGGCCCTCCTCTCCTCCAAGCCCCTCTTCACCTCGCCTCTGGACCGGCGAGACGAGGCCAAGCGCGCACGCGAGGCGTTCTCAACCGCGCGCTCCGACCTGCTCACAGACGTCAAGGCGTACGACGCCGTCTCAAAGTTGCGGGGCAGCGAGGCCCGTAAGTTCTGCGACGCAAACTTCATCTCTCCCTCAGCGCTGCGCGACATCACCTCCCTCCGTGCCGACTTTGCCGGCGCGCTCTCCCAGATCGGCTTCCTCGAGCGCGGCGCGCCCGCGCTCGCCGCCGCCTCCGCCCACTCTGCAGACACGAACCTCGTCAAAGCCGTCCTCGTCGGCGGGCTGTACCCGCGCGTCGCGCGCATCGCCCTCCCCGAGGCCCAGTTCGAGCGCCTCTCCCACGGCACACTACAGAAGGACCACGAGGCAAAGGAGGTCCGCTTCTTTGACGCGTCCGGCCGCGTGTTCCTGCACCCCTCGAGCGTCATGTTCGCCGAGAGCGGGTGGCGGCGCGGATACGTCGCCTACTTCTCCAAGGCGGAAACGAGCAAGGTCTTCCTGCGCGACGCGACGGATGTGCCGCTCTACGCACTGCTGCTGTTCGGAGGAGCTATTACGCTCAACCACTACGTCGGCGGGATCATGCTCGGCGACGGCGCCGTCAAGCTGCGCGCGGGGACGCGGATTGGCGTCCTCTGCGCCCAGCTCCGGCGCCTGTTGGACGCGCAGCTCGCCGAGCTCGTCGAGAGCCCGCACGGCGCCGCGGACGTGCGGGACGACGTGACGCGTGCCATGGCTGCACTCCTGGCTAGAGACGGGTTGACTCAGTAGCCTTAGACATGCATCAGAGTAGCGGTGTCGACTGCGGGTGGTGGATGTTGGTGGACAGCCTCCACCAACCAAACAGCACACTTTATCTGGTCCGCCTTTACCAACTAGAACTCGAACTTATCCTCTGCCGCCCTCGTCCATCCGCCATCGTCCATCCTCTTTCTGTCGCCTCCATCCTCCCCGTCGCCTCGTCCTCGCTCCACCCTCTCGCCAGAGCACGACCGCCTGACCGAGCCACAGTCAGCCTCCCTCCCTCCCTCCCTCCCTCCCAAACCAAAAACCATGGCCAACCTCGGCGTCCCCGTCAAGCTGCTGCACGAGTCACTCGGCCACATCGTGACGGTCGAGCTTAAGAGCGGCGAGATGTACCGCGGCAAGCTGATGGAGGGTGAGTCTGGCGCGGGATTGTGTTGTTTTGTACTGACGCCCTTCTTCCTTGTCAACAATTCCCTTGTCAACAAACCTCTCCGTGGCATGTCTGCGTCCTCTCCCTGTGCGATCGCGTGCCGGCCGCTCTCTTCCTCCCCCCTTGCCCTCACCTTGCGTTGCCGCTCTTCATCTCTCGATACTCTTCCGCACGATAACAGCCGAGGACTGCCTCAACATGGCTATGCGCGACATCACCGTTACTGCGCGCGATGGGCGCGTGTCCCAGCTCGAGCAGGTGTACATCCGCGGCAGCATGGTGAGTAGCTACGGGGTCCTACTGCACTCTCACTTCCTATTCCAGATGGTTGCTTCACGTCCTGTCATGGATAGTCCGCCTGCTCCATCGAGGTACCTGTCTCCAATCCCCTTTCCGGGCCACATCCCTACCCGTTGCTCTCTTCATCTTGTTCTGTTTCCCCCCTACCTACCCTCTCGGCTTCCCCTCTTCCTCTTCCGTCAATCCCACCAAACGCTCACTCCAGGTCCGCTTCATCATCGTGCCCGATCTCCTCGCCAACGCGCCCATGTTCAAGCGTGTGGGCCCCAACGCCATGCGCGGACGCGGTATTGGTGCCGCCCGTGGGCGCGCCACCATCCAACGAGGTGAGTTTGCTGTTGGCCCGCCCGCCGTGCCGCATGGTGCAACTGCTCACACCAGCCAACGCGCGCCGCGGTGCGCCGCGTAGCCAGGGCGTCCGCCGTTAGTTGTACGATCCGAGTGTACGTGGAGATGCATTGATAGACCGAGACGGCGCCGGTCGGTCTACCCGACTCGGCCGCGCTCTGGCTGATACTGAACCTGGTCGACCAGGTGCCAGGCCCACACCGCACCTGCCCACAAGAGCATAGCCACACCCGCCAACCGACCGGACCCGGCCTCGCTACTCACCACTTACCGCTCACCACTCACCACTTACCGCTCACCACTCACCACTCAACCCTCTCACCGAGCCATCGATTGCATGCTACACATGGTTGTCAAAGATCTACGACAGCGCACAGCGCGAAATGCGGACGATACAACACAGGCGATAACAGCATAGTGCTAGACGCAGACAGAGACACGTCGAGTCGGGTCGTGACAGGCGTCGTCGTCGTAACGTTCATGATTCTATCAAAGCCTGCCGTCAGCGCTACCTGACAACCACTTACTCGAGGCTGGGTTTGGCCTCGATCTCAGCGAACAGCTCGGGCTGGGAGAGGCTGGCACTCGGGAGTGCGCCGTCGTCGCCAGCCCCCGCCGGAGCAGCGTTGATGGCCATGGCGAGGCTGTCGCGGTTCCGTCCGATGCCGACCTGGCGGAGCGTGCCGGCTTGAATGGTCCGTAGGCTGTTGGCCGGCGAATACGGATGGGTCAGGCTCTGGCGCCGCTCCGACTTGGTCGTCGTCGCAGCTGGCATGGGCCGCGAGAGCGTCGTCGTTGGCGGAGACGGCGTCGTGCGCGGAGACATCCAGGTCGTCTGCAGCGAGAAGCCGGCCTGGTACACTCCAGGAGACACTGTCTGGACTGTGAGCCCCTGGGCCGCTGGTGTCGTAGGTGGTGCGGGCGGGACGGACTCTGCCGCCGCCTGGGCGGTGATGGACGGTGCCGGCTGGAGCGCAGGCGGGACCGCCTTGGACGCCGCGGCGATCAGGGGCTGTGTCGGCATCCCGGAGCCAGGGAGACCGGGCTGGAAGTCTTGTGTCGTGCCGTCGAGCCACTGCATCGGGTTGGTGAACGATGCGTTGATCGGTGCCGGCTCGGTCGGGCGGAGGCCGTCTCCGAGGGTTCCGATACCCCGGCGGGCCCAGGTCGACGGGTCCTCGACCTTGAAGGACGGCGCATCATTCGTGCCTCGCAGAAGCCGGTCTGGGTCCTTTGACTCGTCGGCAATCCACAGAGCGTTCATGCTTGCCGAGGGCGAGAGCATGTTGGCTTGTTGCGAGTTGGCGGCCATTGGGCGGCTGGACTGGTCGACAATCTGAAGCGTATTGGGCGGCATGGACGTGGGGTACGCCTGTGAAAAAGACGCAAGGCCGCAGTGGAGTGACACTCCCGGCATCGAATGCTGCTTGAGGTGCATCGGCCGTTGTTGTTGCAAGCTCAGCGAGGGACGCGTCGATGCCGGCATCGACAGACGTCGAACCTGTGGCTGCTCCGAGGACCTCACTCTTGGACCGGCGCTTGGGCCCACCGCCGGCTCGAGGTTGAAGCCGTGCAGAGCTGTGCCATCACCAGGAAGCAGGGTTGGGACTGGGCCTGCCGCAAAGTCGATACTCTTCGGTTCGTTTAGATCGCCCAGAGCGTGAGCGGTATAGCCGGGAGGCGAGTGCAAGTCGGAGGAATCCGAGCTGAGCGACATGGTTTCAGCAAGCCTCGCAGCGTTCTTCTGCGCCTGGGAGGGGCGGGGTGGCACGCGCCGCTTGTAGCCCTGGATTTCGTCCTTGTTCGAGTCCCTTCTGAGCGACTGGTGTGCTGATGTCAGTGGCGCAAGGAATGTTTGACGTACACCATGTACTCGCGTCGGGGTCCGCAATGCCGTTGTCCACATGGCGAAGGCTGACTTTACGCATCCATCCGTAAATCTGGGGGTTAGCCTTGCACCC
Organism: Cutaneotrichosporon spelunceum; assembly: GCA_030805415.1. Taxonomy (NCBI): domain Eukaryota; kingdom Fungi; phylum Basidiomycota; class Tremellomycetes; order Trichosporonales; family Trichosporonaceae; genus Cutaneotrichosporon; species Cutaneotrichosporon spelunceum. The sequence continues at coordinate 1,671,103 of BTCM01000001.1, forward strand.
GGATGGAGGGCGCGCAATCTTACATTCAGCTGCCTTGAGAAGCTCGCAAACCTCGTCTGACGATAAACCTGAGGTAGAATCTTCTCTGCCAGTTCATCTGGCCGCTCGATGATTATGAGCGTGCCTGTCTCGTCCCAACGAATAATCTGTAAAGTCAGCGCAGGGCTGGCAAAAGGCGTACTCGATGATTCTGCGGGTCTTCGCTTCCAGAGTTAGCACACCGCAAAAAAGCACGGTCTCGCTTGGACCCACAGCAACCTGCAGTCAATAACAATACGGCCATTCGCTACCCACTGGTAGAGCTTGGTGAGGAACGTGGCCTGCTTGCCGTCGGCCTTTTTCTGATTCTTGTTCTTTTTGATGGGGGAACGCAGAGATCCCGCAAGAGACATGCCCCACTGTTCGACCATTTCCCCTCCGAACGCGTAGTTGGCAGTCATACCAGGAGTTGGAGCCAGGTATGGCGCTGGGTCAGAGTACCTCGGAGTGGTGTACAAGTCTTGGTTATGCGGCTTGAGAGGCGGGGGAAAGCGGGGTTGATGAGCCTGGACAGGGGTATAGTCGAACCCCAGACCCTGCATAGGTGCCACCTGGGGGCCGAGTGAGGGCATGTACGCCGTGTTTGGCGCCGACTTGGCGAGGGACGCTGCTGCTGCTGCTGCTGCTGAGCTGGGGGCGACTTGCCAGCAAGGAACTGCGGCTGAAGTGCCTCTAGCCTGTTGACTCGAGCCTGCGAATCCGGCGGTGTTGTGTGGCGGCATGCCGCCACCGAGGGACATGAAGGGGCGTGCTCGCTCGTTCATGGCAGACTGCGGACGGCCGCCCGGGTTCGTCGTCCACGACGACGATGACGACGACGGAGAGGAGGAAAAGTGTGCAGTAGCAGTAGACGTCGTGGCGGGTAAAGTTGGCAGGTCCTGGCGGACAAAAGGTGCCGGATTCCCTGGGTGAGAGGAGAGATAAACAGACGGGCTAGGCTTGTTGCCTTCGTGGCCGGCAGGAGGCGAGGAGGAGGAGGATGAGTGCTGATCCAGGTTGGCTGCGTTGTGCGTAGATGTCGTAAGATGAGAGATGGGTGGGTGTTGTGCTGTTGTGGTTATTGTCGTTGCCAAGGGGCGTCTTGTGGGGTTGATGAGGATTCGCGTGTCAAGTTAAACTGCGGGCGCACTCTGATTGCCACAAGCTGCGTGCAGGTCTTTGGCCTTGTGTCGCCCGTGGTGGTTCTATTGTATCGCAGGCGATGTGAGAAGGCGCAGTGCAGGACAATAGGTGTGTGCTTGCTACTACTGTATGTAGACGGTACACAGCCACACACACTGCGAACAAAACGTGGGGTGGCTTTGGGACGAGAGGAAAAGAATGGCCCAAAGAAAGGTGGGTGTGGGTGGGCAGTGTGCTCCGTGCTCTGTGGTTTGCAAGCGAGCGTGATCGTCGAGGGAACCGGGCAAGTCTGTCGACGTGTTTCAGTCACTCGCCGGTTGATTGCAGGGGCGGTGATGAGTCGGTGGCGAACAGAACGTTTGGGGCCTGGAGACTCGAGGAAGTGGGACGACAGCCAAACGGAGGATTGGCGAACACGTCGAGTGAGGACGACGTGTGCGTTGGCGCCGAGGCGTAATTTGGCGCAAACGACAAGTAGAGCGGAATGTGGAGTGTTCCGAGCGGCTTGACGCAGTACGAGTAGCGGTGGGCAGAGGGCTGTGGTACTCGGACAGGGCGCCTAACAGAGCTGGCAGTGCGTCGGCGAGGCGAGGGCTGGATATGGACGGGACAATTCTTGATCGTGTCTTGGTCGTTTCGATGGCGTTGAGGGGCGTTGGGCTAGATATGCGGCTCTATCCAGTGACGAGGACTGGCTCCCAGACCTTGCAAGGGGAGACAAGAGGGACGGGGCGTTGGGCGTTGGGGCGCAAGGACGCTGATACTGGTGGTGCAGGAGTGCTGTGCACTGCTCTCAAGTGCGAGTTGCAAGTGCGAGGGAGGGGTGATGGTGTGCGGACAACAAGTGTTTGCAGTGTACAGTGTACAGTTGTACACTTGGAGATGGTGAGGAAGATGTGGGGAATGACGGCTGATTGCGGGATTACTGGGGGGTAGAGGGGGAGATGGTCGTGCACCATCTACCTCTGCCAGAGGCTGTGTCGGTTTGACCGGCCTGGGTGGTGGCAAAGGGTCAGAGTCCGATCTGGGCGGCAGGTGTCGATGCGTGGGCCGCTCAGCAGAGCGGCAGGGGTCGAGCACAAGCACGAGAGCGTGAGCGTGAGCGCGTGAGCACGGTCCAGTGCCCGCCTAGTGGCCTGAGCGTCGCGGAATGGGGTGCAGAGGTATGGCAGACGCTGGAACGCGAGTGAGGAATGCGAGGCGCCGAGGCGTCGGCCTGGCCGACTTGGTGACGAACAAGGTCTGGGGAAAGGGGGAGAGTAAGGAAGAGAGAAGAAGAAGAGTTGTTGTTGCACGAAGGAATCGACTCACTCGGGCTTTATCTGGACGACTAATCGGCCCAGCTGGGGAGAGGAGCAAAGGCGCAGGGGCCGCTCGTAATCCTCGGACCGGGTGACCGTGGCGCAACCGTTGCCGCCGGTCTCTCTCCTCGCCTTCTCCTCCTCCTCCTCCTCCTCCTCTCTCTCCCTCCCTTTCAAAGCTCGAGCCCGATCGCTTTGCCAATGCCCGACGCGGCGTTACATCCGAGAACAATCAATCTCATGTCGCCACTCCAATCCGTGCAGTGACTCTGTGAACTGGGCGGCCTCCCACCGCCGCCGGCAGAACACTGACGTTCTTCGACGGCCCTCTGCTCACATGCAGATCCTGCCGAGACGCCCGGCCACCGGCGCCGGAAGACGAGCTGCAGTGTGCGCACGACCGGGACGAGCCGGAGACGGCTCTGTCTGATCAGTGGACTGTGTGCTGGAGCATGAGCACTGGCATGAGAATGGGAGCATGAACAGTCAGCTGTCAGCGTCACCTCGGTTAGACAGGTGGCCGGAGACGGGGAAATGGCATGCTGCTCGTCACTGTTGTCTGTCCAGGGCACGGTGCACGGGCCGTCAGCCATCAGGCCATCAAAGGCATCTCGACTGCTCCCTGCAACCTTAGTATCGGATGGCCGGCCGGGCCGACGGACCCCACTGCCACTTTGAGGCAACGCACACGGTCGCAGCGGCTACTCGACGCGCAACAAAGTTGCATGTAGCATGTGTAACCCGACCAGTGTCTCCGCATCCAGTCTCCCACCGGATTTGCCGCATGTTCCCACAGTTCCGTGCGGTAGGCTCGTGTGTAGCCTCACGTCAAGCCGAGAGGATAGTGCCGCAAGAGTTGGGCCGCAACATGGATGGTGGCAGACACTGACCGGGCAGCGTTCGATGTGTCATGCCCAACTCCGGCCCGCTGTAGGGAGGGGGTGCTGGGGGGGCAGTGGGAGGGGCCCTGGAGGAGAAAGCTGACTGCGCTTCAGCCAGGGAGGGGGGAGAATTGGAATGGCACATGACCGAGCGCCCTGTCTTCACGCCACGCGCCACCGCCTCTCTTCGCCTCTGTCGTCTCATCGACAGACGGCAACGATGGCTTGATGGGCGTCACTTGTCCTCTTGCTCCTCTTACTCGGTCCTCGGCCCGCGCCCTTTGCTGATCTCTCATGGGGCCGATGGGGACGGTCAGCTGCGGGACCGAGCGTGTGTGGAGGAGCGTGTTTGCGGAGGAGGGGGATTGGGGGGAGGAAGGGGGGAAGAGGAAGGAAGGAAGGAAGGGGGAAAGAGGGAGGAAGGATGGGAGGGAGAAGGAGAGGGAGAGGGAAAAGGAGAGGGAAAATGAGAGGGAAAAGGTGGAAGGGGGGGAGGGGAGTGGGCCGAGCAGGGTCAGTGAGCAGTGGGCAGTGAGCAGTGGGCAGTGGGCAGCGGGCAGAGCGACTTGGGTAGCTGAGAAGCGATAAACTTGGATGAGCCGCAGTAATTGGAGCCAGAGGGATGGCGTGGGGAAGGAAGATCAGCAGAAGCATTGGGCAATGGCAACAAACAAATGGTCCGTGCGCGCATCGTTGCATCAAATCACGATACCCCACGGGATCCCGAAAACGCTCAATCCCCACCAGCCAGAGCCACTGAGCGGTAACACGCTCGATCTTTCCAACTCGTCATGCAGTCTCAGTCTGGCAGTCAGTCAGTCACAAGATCCTGATTCGGAAGAGGTGACACTCTGGGAATGCAAATGCCACCAACGCGTCACGTTCCGTGGCCGGGGAGGATTACCCAAAAGCTGAAATTGTCGCTATCCTAAAGATGCATCTAGTACAGGTAATACACCCAGCCCGCTCCATCTCTCCGCACCGTCCAGCCACGCCTAGACTCCCACCCGGCTCACAGTCTTCTTTTGGTTGCCGAATCGGATTACCTCACGCTTCTCGAGCACATACAGACACCGCTCGAGCGCATGTTGCGAGTAGCCCTGCTGCATCACAAACTCGCGCACGAGCGTCTGATACGCCACACTCCAGCCGATCGGCAGCCGCCGTTTGAGCTCACGCTCAATGCGCTCCATCTCCTCCTGCAGCTCGCTCCGCGTCATGCCATCCACCTGCCCCGCCTCGACTGCGTCCATCGTCGAAAACTTGAACAGTCGGATCGCTTCCTCGACGTGGTGCACGTCCGCACTCGGCGAGAGTGTCATCTTGGCCAGTGACTCGGTCATCCGGATCATCGCCTCGAGCTGACGCACCGTCAGTGGCACAGACGACCGCTCGTCATTGTCCCGCTCCACCTGTTGCACTGTTTTCCGCAACGACACAAAGTGCGACGACAGCATCTCAGCGGCCTCCTGGGACAGGCGCGGTGCACACCGACTGATGTCAGCTAATCATCGGCATGGCTCAACTCACGACTTGCAGTACGCAATGTACCGCTTCATCTTGTCAATGTCAATCTCGCCTTGAGCCTCCGTGTCCGTCTGCCGGTTCATGTGAATGTCCATGACGTGTTTAGCAATCTTCATGTCACGGCCCTCATTGTGCTCGTCCTTGACGATGAAGATCATGTCGAAACGCGACAGAATCGTCGTCTGGAAGTCAATGTTCTCGCCAGGGCTCTTCATGTCGTCGTATCGTCCAAACACCGGGTTGGCAGCGGCAAGCACAGACGTGCGTGAGTTCAGGATGGTCGTGATACCAGCCTTGGCAATCGAGATGGTCTGCTGCTCCATTGCCTCGTGAATTGCCACACGGTCTTCGTCCCGCATCTTGTCAAACTCGTCGATGCACACAACACCACCGTCTGCGAGCACCATCGCACCGCCCTCAAGGTAGAACTCGCGCTGGTGTTAGCTGGTATCCGGCTCGGGTCATCTCACAGTGATAGGGTCGCGCTGCACAGAAGCGGTCAGACCTGCTGCCGACGAACCCTTTCCGGATGTGTACACGGCCACAGGCGACACCTTCTCAACAAACTTTAGTAGCTGCGATTTGGCCACACCGGGATCACCGAGAAGCAACACGTTGATGTCACCACGAAGGCGCATGCCGTCAGGGAGAATCTTCTTACTTCCTCCCATCAGCAGACAGGTGACAGCCTTCTTGATGTCAAGGTTGCCATAAATGGAGGGAGCCACGCTTCCCGCGAAACGCTCGTACAGCGCCTCGGACCGGGACATCTGCTGGAACTCCTCCTCTTCCTCTGGTGTGAACACACGCGAACCGGGGGCCGAGGCGAGCGACGTGTCAAGCTCAATGCCGAGAACGCGCAGGTACGGCTGGCGGAGTGCGGGGGCGCCACTGTTGCTCTTCTACACACGTCAACCTAAATACACGGGTGGTGACTCACATTCCTGGTCTGGGGCGCAAATGTCGAGTAGATGCCAGTAGCGATGATGCGCGAGCCGGGCACAACGCGCCCGGTGAGGTACCGCTCGGCCTGGAGCATCATGTGACGGGGCAGCTCTCCGACGGGGACCATGTCGGGCGCCTCCTGAAGCTTGATCATTTGCTGGTCCATGAAGAGGCAGCGGTCATGGAGGATCACGTAGGGGTCGAGCGGGCACTCCTTCTTTCCGTCTTGCGGTGGAGGCGCGTCACAGCGTCGTGGAAGCGCCGTCTTTTCCGCACCGAGGCTCTGTCCGACCTTGACGACCTTGACGCTCCTGCACGCCTTGCACTGGAGGTGCAATTCTGTCGCACGCGACGAGAGCTGTGCGGCATTGATGACGATACCAGGGAGGCGTACGAGCTGCGTGAGCTTCTCAGCATTGAGTTCGCGGAACTGGATCATGTTCTGGCCTGTCTTGATCGTCGCCTGCATCTCGGGCACGGTATGGAGAAGCCTCTCGCCATCCTCTCCACGCGCTGTGGGGTTGACAATAGTGCGCGCGGCCCGAAGAAGGGCTGCCTCGAGCTGCGTGTCAGTTGCGTGAAATGAAGGTTGGGTGGGCCGTGGCGGTGTCGGAAAGTCGAAGTGAAGGAAGGGTTGGGAGAGAAGGAAGATGGAAGCGTACCAGAGGCATCATTTCACCCGGCGTCTTCTGGCATCGCTGCGCAAGCTCTGGATTAAACCGTGCCAAGTCCTCCAGATCGACCTCGAGCGTATGGTGGTGCATGAGCAGAGCCGACTTGAGGCGGTCGCTGGCGTCAGATGGAACAAGCTTTAATCTCACCGGTAGATGAACTCGCTGCCGATGCGGAACGACGAGAGGAAGGTGTAGAACGCGCTCTCCGTCTCCGACGGCGAGTCGGGCTTCTGGTGCACATCCAGGAGAGGGACGGTGTAGACGCGGCTCTGTTCGAATCCGCTCTCTGTGTCAGCTCTGTCTTGGATGGACCTACCATTGTACAAAATGACTAGTTCAGGTGTGTTTGCGAGAGATGTTGTCGGATTGGCCGTCATTCGCAGCGCAGACAATGAGACGCGTCGCGCCGGAGGCAATTCCAATCATGACGCGTCAGGATCTAATACCTCCCCCCATTTAGAAATATATCAGAGTGCCGCAGTATTGGGGCTCCGCCCTTTCGATTCCAAAATCTCGAACTGCGTCCACACATCATCTGCAAACAAACCATGAGCAAGCCCGACGCCGCGCAGCGTATGCTTGCCTGGCTCGCCCAGGAGGGCGGGTACGTACACCCTAATGTGGAGGTGCGCGATGGTGCGTAGTGGCTTGATGATAGATGACTGCTGACATCAGACGAATTCAGCGGGTTGGGGCTGTACACTTCAGCACCCATCGGGGAGGAGCGGATCATCTCGTGCCCCTTCAGCGTGGCGATTACACCAGCGCTCGCCGCCGCGGCCATCACTGAGGTGTGTGGGGTCAAGGATGAGGACCTGGTACACAACGGCGAGCGCTGGCCAGAACGCATGCTGGCTGCCGCCTACCTGGGCCTGCACCAGCTTTACGCGGGCAAGGAGTAGGTTTCCGAATGGCAGCGCTGACACAAGCTGGCCTGAAGCTCTCAAACACCGCCCTTACGTGGAGAGCCTCCCATTGCCGTCCACGCCGCACACTTGGACCGACGCTGAGCGCGGCCTGTTGCGGGGCACAAACCTTGCTGGCGCCGTGGAGAAGCAAGAACGTGAATGGCGCGCCGAGGCCGACACCTTGGGCACGGTCCTCAAGGAGGAGGGCTTTACTTGGTGCGCCTATGAAAGAATGAGCTGATTTCAGGGAGCGGTATGCGGCGCTGAACGCGGCTGTATCGTCGCGCGCATTCCCCAGTGCCCTCCTCCGCCTTCCTGACGGCTCGTCAACGTCGGCTGTCAAGGCGGAGGAGAGCTACCCCGTCCTCCTCCCTGGTCTTGATCTGCTCAACCGTGAGTTGCGTGTAGCTTGGCTGATATAAGATAAGCGTGGACAGGCGATCACATGGCTGTCCTCCAAGATCCCGTCGTCAAAGGGAGACATTGAGGCCATCTCCTTCATCAGTCCCGGACAGGAGACGGGTGAGGTGTTCAACAACTATGGAGCAAGAGGGAATGAGTCACTCCTCCTCGGCTACGGGTTCGTCATCCCCTCGAACACGGATGACACGCTCGTGCTCCAGCTCGGGGGGATGAGTGACGAGATCGTGGCCGCGTTGGAGAAACAGGGCCTTGAGGCTGGGAAGCGGTTTGAGGTCGGGCGTGACGGCGTGCTGCCGCAAGAACTTGTGCGGACCGTGCGCGTGATGATGGCGGACAGCGGATGCTCGTGCTGCGGGGGTGGTGATAATCACGACCACGACCACGATCACGATCATGACCACGGGCAGGACGAGGAGGAGGACGACGACGACGACGAGCATGCCGCGCACGAAAAGGAGGTGAACGAGCTCGAGCTCGAGCTCGACGTTCTCGGCATGCTCGGCGGGATGCTGGATGACAAGCTGGCCCGCCTTGAAGACGTGCCAGAAGCCGAGGCGCGCCCCGAGATTGCAGAGATGGCTGCAGCCTACCGCCAGGGTGAGTCTGTCCCAGTCGCTGCTGACAGCAGGCCAGATCGACATCGTGTCCGCCGCGCTCGAGCAGCTCACCGAGCGGGTCGAGCGGGTCGAAATGCTCCTGGCCGACGGCCCCGAGTGCCCGTGCGGCTGTTAACCCTCCGTGTTCCATAGAAGTCTGCATGTTCTGAGCATTACGAGTACGCCCCGCCCTTCTTCTCGCCCGCCGCACCGCCAGACTCGGCGAGCTCGCGCGCCATCTGCCCAACCAGGCTGCCAATGTCGGTCGTGACGTTGGCCATGTCAAAGCCCTGCTCGAAGCGCTTGGTTGCTGTCTTGCCGTCTGCGCAGAAAATCGCCGCCTTCTTGCCATTGTCATGAGCCGCCTTGAGGATACGAGCGATGGCGGCGCTGTGCTCCTCCCCCCCAAACTCGACGTTCATCGACTTGGACAGGTCGTATGGCCCTGCTGTCAGTTTCCTCCCATTTCCGTCCGACTCACCGATAAACAGCACATCGAGCCCGTCAACCTTGGCAATCTCCTCGACGTTCTCCACGCCGGCCCGGCTCTCAATCTGGACCATGACCATGAGCGCATCGTCGGCCTGTTCGGCATACTCGCCCTCGCTGACGCCAAACGACGCGCCACAGAACATGGGTCCGTACCCGCGGCTCCCACGGGGCGGGTACTTGTTCCATGCGACAATCTTGCGCGCGTCCTCGGCCGTATGGCACATGGGTGTCATGATGCCGTGCGCGCCCGCATCAAGAGCACGCTTGACCAGCGCCTCCTCGGCGTTGGGGATACGCACAATTGGCGTCGCGCCGTACTGCGCAACCGCGTTACAGAGCTCGTAGTAGTCACGTTCGCCAATCATGCCGTGCTCGCCGTCAATGAGTACCCAGTTGAACCCCTTGACAGTCGAGAGGATCGAGCGCGCGACCGACGATGCCGGGAACCTTTGGTCAGCGGGCACGCAGAGAGACTCACGTCAGCCAGAAACCACGGCCCTTCTCACCGCGGGCGAGGGCGTGCTTGAGTGACATGCGTGCCTGCATTGCTGTCTGGGCCATCGTGGATTGCGGATGGGCAGGAGATGAAGAGAGAGCTCTAGCGTGCCTCTGCTTACATACCCTTGCGGTAGCATGCTGCAGCCCACCATGGCAGTCGGCATGATGTCGGGCCGGAGCCGGAGTTGGCCGGCCCAACACGGCAACTTGCTTTCAACATTCTGCGGGGCAGCTGGCCCGGGCCAGTTTGTTGTGCATACACCAGTACGTAGCCTATTATCGGCCCCATCTTCTGCAACTACTGCCTCTGGTTTCCTCGGCCCCATGTTCCTGTCAGCCATGGTGCCACAGAGGCCCAGCACCGTCCGTGAAACAGTACCTCTCGGGAACGGCCCACGGCCCGGTCCATTATTGTAATCTCGGAAGCTCGGCTTGAGATCCCGATACCCAGTTGATATGAGCGCCTACCCTCTCAATCCCATTCCCAACTCAGCTGCAACTCCACAACCATGGTCTCGATTCCCAAGCCTGACCCCACCATCACAGGATACACCGTGCGCGACCTGCGCTTCCCGACCTCGCTCGATGCAATTGGCAGCGACCCTATGAAGTGGGCGTTCCCATGACGAAGCTGACGGCAGCACCGCTGGCGAGAACGCGCACGGATACATCGTGTACGATACCGACGTGCCAGGGCTCGAGGGCATTGGGTGGTCGTTCTCAAACGGGCAGGGTAACGAGTGGGTTTCAACTTGGGCGCGCTGATCGAAGGGTGCTCTGTGCCGGTATCAAGTGCCTTGCCCCCCGCTTCGTCGGGCGCAAGCTGTCCTCTATTACGTCCGACTTTGCCACGACCCACCGCAACTTCCTCGGCGGCCAGACACGGTTCATGTCTCCTGAGCGTGGGGTTATGCAGCTGGCCTCGAATGCCATTCTGAATGCGCTGTGGGACATGTGGGCCAAGGTAGAGGGCAAACCCCTCTGGCGACTTGTGGCTGAGATGACGCCCGAACAGCTCGTTGGTGTCATCGACTTCCGCTACATTACGGACGAGCTCACGCCCGAGCAGGCCCTCGCTTTTCTAAAGGAGAAGGAGAAGGGCAAGGCGGAGCGCCTCGCCCTCGCCCTCCAGAACCTGGCTGTTCCAGGATACAACACCAGTGTGGGTTGGCTGGGGCTGTCGGATGCAGAAGTCGAAGCTGGGCTTAGGAAGGCGGTGGATGCCGGATTCAAACACTTCAAGCTGAAAGTTGGACAGGGCCTCGAGGTCGACAGGAAGCGCCTTGGTATGGTGCGCCGTATCTCACCAGACGCGGTGATTATGACCGACGTTAACCAACTCTGGGACGTGGACTACGCCATCGAGTACATGCCCAAGCTCGCCGACTTGGGGCTCTGGTTCATCGAGGAACCGACTTCTCCTGACGACATTCTAGGCCATGCACGCATCCGTGCCGCGCTCAAGCCGCACGGTATTGGGGTTGCAACCGGCGAACACGTCAACAACCGTGTCATGTTCAAGCAGCTCCTCCAGGCTGATGCACTCGATGCGGTGCAGCTGGACGCCCTCCGTCTCTCCGGCATTAACGAGATCTTGGCGGTGTGCCTCCTCGCTGCCAAGTTTGGTGTTCCTGTTGTTCCGCATTCGGGTGGCACCGGCATGCCTGAGCTGTGCAACCACATCTCGCACTTTGACTTTGTGGCTATCTCGGGCAAGCAGTCTATCCTCGGTCGGTGTGGAAACGGACCAGCTGACGGATAGAATACACAGACCACTGCCACGAATACTTTAGTGACCCTGCCGAGTTCAGCAATGGCCACTTCCACGCACCCACGGCGCCAGGGTACTCGTGCCAGATCACGGAGGAGGCGTTCTCCAAGTTTGAGTGTCCAGAGGGCAGCTTTTGGCAGAGTGAGAAGGGTCAGCTCATGCTCAACGACCCTTGGCGTGGGTGTGCAGCAGAGCAGACGAGCCCGATGAAGTAGCCGCCACTGTGTTATCGCGTGGGGTTTACGCTCTTGTGTAGAAGATACGAAAAGGTATTACTTAGGCTACCGTTGATGTCAACGCATGGCCACAGAATATGTGCGGTGTCGGAGATGAAGCCGGGATCTGCGGAGCATTTGGAGGCGGGTCCCAAGGCCCATTGAACTTGGGGGGGAAGAGGGCATGGGCTCTCCGGATTTTTAGTAACCCGCGACCCCACGGTACAGTACCAGCGTGCTGATGAGCCCATTGAATGAGTCACAGTGCATATAATGTATAGTTATACGGTAGCGAATATTATGTCAGAAGCGCACTGCTGAAAAGGCTCCCGGAATCAAGAAAACCGGGCTGCAGAAACTGGTCAATGTCAAACATGAAGCTGAGATCCGTGGCGTCGCCGCCCTGCGACCTGTGGCTACAGGCGCAGTTCTCGCTCCGACCCACCTGGCATCAGCACCGTCGCTCCGCACACCCACGCTGCACCGCCCGTCGCTCATCCACTCGACGACAGCGATGCCCATCTCCTGCGCAATTAGGGAGAGGTTGCACGCCATATCGCACGGGAAGAAGTTGGCGGACCGGTTCGACTCGACCATGGCCGCAATCGCCATCTCGCAGTACCTCTTTGCGGCTACTCCATCGACACCACCGCGGCTAGGCTGTGCGGACACGCCGCAGACGCTGATCGTTGTCATGCTCAGTAGAATGGCAGCTGCGTGTGCGAGGAGCATGAACGCATAGTCGTATCCGAGGCAAAGGATGGTGTTGTACGCGTCGTCGGCAAACGCCTGGATTATGCCTATGGCAGAGTCTTGTGCCTGGAGTCAGCTCTGACAGTAGGGAGTGTAATGTACTTTACGAAGGCAGGTCGAGAGGGTCTCGGCCCCACTTGGACCTTGTAGGCCGGTGCGCTGGAGGAAGAGGTCACTGGCTGGATGCGAGACAGGCTTAAGGGGGACAGCGTGCACGCACAGACGGATGTGGTTGTACAGCATCTTGATGGGGAGGGATGCGGGCCCAAGTTTAGCAGCTAGGGGCGAGACTGTATTCAGCGATGCTTGAGGAATACTCACGGAGCCAGAGCCAGCGGCGGGAGAACACGTCCAGCTGTCCGTCGAGGTCACGCATCTCCACCTGGAACGAGCCTGGCGACTCTTTTAGGAGCACATTCACAAAGCGACTGTAGTGCTTGGCGATGGTGGCAAGCTCGACATATGCCGTCACGCACACGGCAGACTCGGGTGAGCAGAATAGCGCCGTCTCGTCCGAGTCGATAAGGGTGATGAGGAGCGATGCGTCCAGGGTGCCCTGTTCAAATCCTTCCGTCTCAGGCCGCCCAAACCCGACCGTAAAGCTGTCATCAGAACAGAGGGAGTGAACACGTACAAACGGTCGAAAGCGTAGAGGCAGAGATAGGTTTTGAGGCTGGCCACGAGGCGGGCCGTCGGCGGGGTACCAGCGCGCAGCGCTCCGGCGACGAGGTGGATCCCCAGCCGCCGCGCGAGGCGGTAAGCGGAACCCGTCATCATCCAGGGGTCAGTGGACGCTCCGCGGTCCTGCAGGCCCCACGCGCACTGCAGGAGCATGGCCTGGACGTCCTCTTCCGTCAGCACGCCCGAGAACCACGCACCAAGGCAGTGGACCTTGGATATCAAGGCTTGGAAGTAACTCGACAGTGCAAGTGCGCGGATCTCGAACCACTTGTCCTCGTCCACGCTCATGTCTGCTGTCCCCGTCGAGACGCAGTTGTATTTAGCCGCGATAGCGAGGATAGTGGAGAGGAGGAAGGACGATCTATGGCGCACTGCGTCGAACGTCATCGGCTCCTGGAAGACGGGCATGAAGAACGCGATGTGCTTGACGAAACTTATCAGCTCAGCAGCGGGGAGACACACAAGTCGAAGAGGCGGCGGGCCTCTGCCTCGCTGAATATCCCCCTATCGATGGGATCGCCACGTCCGCGTTTCGGTGTGCCAGCGCCCAAGGGTTCGCCATCAATCTCGGTGTTCCGAAATGTATCCGGGTTGTAGGTGAGTGGGCGGAATGGCGCCTCGTGCGACGACGGGTCCGTGAACGCGGCCATCCGACTACCTGCGCCGGCGCGTGGAATTGGTCGTGCATGCGTGGGGTAATCGTGTTCATGTCCGGAGGTTGGTGTCTTGGTGGTATTTGACGAGATGGATGGTTCGCCCAGAGGTGAGAGCTCGGCGCAGGCGAGTGGAGAGATCTCAGTGGCTGCGCTAACTAGCGTGTCGAAGAAGTTTGGGCCGACGGGCGAGATCGTATGTCTCGGAGCAGGAGGTGAGATCCACGACCCCATAATCCCGTCACCTGCAAGTTGGCTCAGAGTCTCGAGCGTTGCGTGGTGCACGATTGGACTCTCCTGCCGAGCTGCCGCAGGGCTAGGTTGAGGAGGCTGCCCCTCCCCGCCCTTCTGCATGATCTCCAACAGCTTGCCCACATTTGCCTCGAGCCGGAGCAGACGCTCATCGCCAGGGACAGCGCTTGCCGGAGGCGGGTCGGTGTAGACGCACTCGAGGTCCATCTTGATGCAGTGGGCGCAGCGGTCGCCGGCCGCGACACAGCGCAGCTTGCTTGCACGGCACTTCTCGCATGCTGGGGTCAGCCGGGTACTGGTACAGTCTACCTCGTGCAGCGCGGCGCGGGCGCGGCGTATTCGTCTTCTGGGCCTTATTGGGGCCTTCGGAGTCGCTTGCGTATCGTGGACGAGGAGGCATGGTGGGATGGGAGGAGGATCGGTGCAGGTTCGGCAACTCGGATCAGTTTCCGATCTCGCCCACCCGATCCCGCCGAACCAAGGTGAATTTCTTCGGCCTCACTTAGCTCTCTGCTCGGCTTCGACGGGAGGCAGAGAGTGGAATAAGATTGTCTACTGCACCGCTACCGCATGTCTGTCTAAATCCAGCCTCACGGCCGACACGAATCCCATGTCCGAGGGAACTTCATCGCACGGCCTATCTCGGCTATCAAACGGGCTTTGACCACCCCTTCTGCTTCTCCACCAGGCTCTCAGTCATATCGATTGCCGTCTTGCTCTCGTGCGTCAACTCAATCCCAAGCACCTTGAGCGAGTGTGAACAGTCGAACCAGTTCTGCGGCGGTACCGGTTTCCCAGGCGGGCCGCGGACAGTGTCTGGAAACGCGGCCATGAGCTTATCGTTACCTGTGACATGGTCCAGCAGAGTCTGGATGGTGAACGTGCGCGTGGCCACACCAAACCGCTGGCCACCTGCTTCGGGGAGTAAGAGCGCCCTGACATGGGCGCGAGCGACGTCGCGCACGTCGCACAGAATACCAGCGGGGGCAATTGCATCGTCTGCACTCTTCTGTCCGCTCAGATAAGCATACCAGTTTGCAGCAGAGGTGTTGAGTGCGTCAGGAGAAGGAACGTCGTGAATCAGAGGACCGAGGACGTATGGAGGGCAGATGGTGACGACGTCGAATCTAAGTCAGCGAGTTGTGGGAGAACGCACGGAGGGGTGTTGTCCTCGACGTATTTCCACGCCGCGCGTTCTGCCAGCGTCTTGCTTGCACGGTACCAGTGCATCCGCCAGGCGCCGGTGCCTTTGGCCTCAACCTCATCGATTGACTGCTGGTTCCAGTCATCCTCGGTGAACGTAAACTCTCCCAGCGGCTCTTTGTTCTCCAAGATTGACGCGTACGAGCTTGTAATCACCACGCGCCTCACCTGAGCGGCAGAGGCGGCACGTAGGGCAGACAGAGTACCGGCCACAGCGGGCTTGATGAAGTCATCTGGCGTGGTGACGTTCCAGTGGAACGGGGAGGCCGTGTGGATAATTGCACTATGTCAGTCCAGGTTGAGGAGACCTTACATACTCTACTCCACGGGCGGCGTCGCCAAACGCGTCCTCGTTCTCCAAGTCGGACACGACCGTGTACTCGAACCCATCGAAGCCGCGGGCAGCGTACATGCCTTTCATCCACTGTCCCTTTGTGGCGGTGCGGGTCGTCCCCCTCACAGAGAAGCCCTGCTCGAGCAGGTAGAGGGTGATCCAGCTTGCGATGTACCCACTCGCGCCGGTCACGAGGACTGGGATTAGCCGGCCTCGGCAAGCAGCTTACTGAGGGAGCCCTTGGCTGGTACGTGGGTGGAAGCAGTCATGTTGGCGGCAGAGAAAGGGATTCACCAGTGGCAAGGGCAATGCTCAATCACTTAATGGAGTTGAAAGCGCTTCATTCCAATCGCGTGCCACATCTTGACTGTTCCAGTGGCATCTCGGCAGCTCGGCATATCCGAGCCGATCCCGAGTACCGCCTTTGTAGCTTGGTGGTCTCGGCGGAAGAAAGGACCGCGTCTTCGGGTTCCTCTTGGATACCTGTGTTGTTTGGTCCTGGGCTTGACAGTGAACTGCAGGGTATTCGGGGAGAGCGTGCCGAGCCCACCTCCGGGAACGCGGGCCGAGCGGGTCCCCACTCGTAGGCCTATATCACTCCATGCCGACATGAGGGGCCCAGCATCGACGAAGCCAACATGGTCCAGCCGTCCACCTCGTACAGTCATATCGAGGTGAGTTGGGCCCACGAAATGGCCATCTTCCCAACAAGTGTGTGATCGAAAACACACTCGGGCTAAGCTCAACTCGCGACATCCGGATATCCGCTGACAGCAGAACAACACAAACCCCTGCTGGTGGAAGGACAAGTGCCTCCGCCGCAACGTCTTCCACTGCCTCGGCATCTCCCTCTGCGTCTACTACCTCGGCTGTACGTCCCATCAAATCTGACCTCTGACACCAGATGACCAGAACCTCCTGAATGGCCTACAGGCCATCCCGCAATGGCAGGACTACTTCCACCACCCGACGTCCTCGCGCCTCGGCCTGGCCACTGCCTCCGTCTTCTTCCCCGCTGTCGTGACCGCCTTCCTTGGCGACTGGATGGCTGCCCGTTTCGGCCGCAAATGGGGCATCGTCTGCGGTGCGAGCATGATTGTAGGCCCCTGTCTTATCTCGGCTAACCCAGATCGCCGGATCGTTCGTCAACGCCTTCGCAACCGACTTCAACAGTACGTCACCCGACGGCCGGGCTGACACCAGTGTTCATCGGGTCGCGCTGGATCATCGGCGCGGGAGGCGGCGTGACCAAGGTCTGTGCACCAGCTCTGCTGCATGAAATCGCGCACCCGCGCCTGCGCGCGTCCCTAGGCGCGACATACTACGCCTTTGCTTATCTGGGCGGTGTATTCGCGGCGTGGATCTGCTTTGGCGGTCTCTACATCCCGAGCTCGTGGAGCTGGCGCTTCCCCACTCTCTTCCAGTTTGCGGGCCCGCTCGTCGTCATCCTCATCCTCGTCGATGTGCCGGAGAGTCCGCGATACCTCATCCGGAGGGGGCAGGAGGACAAGGCCGTCGCCATCCTCGCCAAGCACCACGCCAACGGAGACCCGGGGGACAAGCTGGTCCAGCACGAGGTCGCGGAGATCAAGGCTGCGCTCGCGGCCGAGGAGGCGAACAGGCAGACATCGTATCTCGACTTCCTCCGCACCCCCGCCAACCGGCGACGCCTGTTTGTCGTCATCGCCATCTCCATCGGCACCAACTGGGTCGGCAACGGTGTTGTCAGCTACTACCTCTCCCCGATTCTCAAGCTTGTCGGCATCACACAGCCCGTCCAGATCAGCGCGATCAACGGCTGCCTCGCCCTCTGGAACCTCGTCATCGCCACCACCGTCGCCCAGTTCGTCGACCGGATCGGCCGCCGGCCACTCTGGCTAACCTCGACCGGCGGCATGCTCATGGCATACTGCGTCATCACGGCTCTCTCAGCCTCCTTCGCCAAGACAAAGACGAGCAGTGTCGGCATCGCCGTCATCCCCTTTCTGTTCGTCTTTTTCGGCTTCTACGACATCGCCTGGACGATCCAGTGCTTCAGCTACACCACAGAGATCCTGCCGTACGAGCTTCGCACCAAGGGCCTCGCAATCTTCGTGTGTGTCCAGAACCTCGCGCTCGCGTTCAACACGTACGTCAACCCCATTGCGCTCGCGGCTATCGGGTGGAAGTACTACACCGTCTACATCTGCACATTGTCTGTCATGCTCGTGATCATCTACTTCTTCTTTCCCGAGATCAAGGGCCTTACGCTGGACGAGATCTCGGTCGTGTTCGACAAGGGCATGCGTGGCGATCGTACGAATGCGGCGAGAGACCTCGAAGCTGCGGGCAACGATGGGCTGGAGTGCAAGACGTCGGAGAAGGATGGTGAGAGCCACGACGAGTGGAACGAGCACAAGGTCTAGGATAATTTGGGGTCAAGTGTGGCAGCGCTGTGGAGGAATATTGTATGCAACCAGTACGGATTTGAATGCTTGATGGCTTGACAGGATGTCTTCCCAGCCGTACGCCACGCGGCGCAGGAAGAGATGCGCATCCAGTCGCCGATGGCGGAGGCCTTTGTGCCTCTCAGTGGTATCCTCCCTCCCTCGTTCGACGTGCGCAGGTATATCCATACGCACACTACCAGTCTAGGCCATTACAATCATCATAGTCACAATGCAGCAGGCGGCAGGTCCTTGCTTTTAGAACGTCTCGTCGTCCAACTCGCCGTCAAACTCGTCGTTTGGAACCTGGTGTAAGTGTTTGCCTGGACTACATTGTTCCGCGTCTGAAATCCTTGCCCAGACGTCCCGACTTACCTCGAAGCCCTCCTCCGTCTGGTAGAGCACCTCCTGAATCTTGGTAAGCGTATCCCGCTCCTCAAGGTCAATGTGATCGAGGACGACACGGTCGCCAACAATAAGCTCGATCGACCGCAGCTTGGCAAAGTAGAAGTCGCGCTCCTTCTCGAGGCCCTCACACTGCGCCTGCATCTCAGCCACTTGAGCGTTGAGCTGGCTGATCTGCGCGGCAGACGCGGCAGACGCGGCGGACGTCACGCGAGGTGCCGCAGCACCACCGACAGAGGAGCGGCTGGCGGCAGCGCGTGCGGCACTCGTGCGGGCCGCAGGTGCGCTCGACCCGGATGACGCGGTCATGCCCCGCGTTGCGGTGTCGTACGCCGCCCCGGTCGAGTTGGCGTCCCAGAACTTCTTCATCCACTGAAGGAACTCGAGGTTGTCCTGCATCCGGCACCTAGAGTTAGCGGGATCACGACCTGCTGCCGGGAGCCATGGCGTTCGGGAGAGAGGTTAGGTGGCCCCGCGAGTGCCAACCAGTGCGCGTCAGCGAAGGAGAGTCTGTCATCGAGAGCCAACCGCTGGCAGCGCAAACCACTATACACCAGCGATGGGAACCATCACATGCTGCACAGCCACTCCCAGCAATACTGCACACTGCACCATGCAGCACTCACTTGACGAGCTTGGAGACGGGGATCGGCTTGTCAATCTTGTGCTTGGCGAACGACTTCTGCAGAATCTTAAAGTTCTCGAGATACTCGTACTCCATGCGCGCGTTGAACTTGACACGAGACATTGGAAGATCACCTGGAGTCAGCGTCAAGCAACAGCGGAGAGGGAGGGTCAGAGGCAGAGGCACGAAGAGGTGGTGACGAGAGGGGGGTTGGGACGCGCGGTGAAGCCTAGCACTGCGCCGCTGAGCGGCGAAAGAAGTTAAGGCACGACTCCGCCAAGGCCGAGTCGCCTTGGACGATGACACTGGAGGCCGAGAGGGTCCTAACGGGACCGTGCCATGACACGGCGCCCATGGATGGCTGGCAGCGGCGATCAGATCAACTCACCATAGATCGAGTCGAGAACCTACCAGTTAGCTCGACCTGCAGTCTGGGGGAGCTTACCTGACAGTAGATTATGCCCTTGCCGCACTCCTCAACCTTCTGTACGACCTGGGGAGCAAGGAGATCGTTGAGCCACGAGACGAGCTCGCCACGTGCTGGAGTCAGCTGGGTGCGTGGGACAATAGGAGGGGGGAGAAGGGGGGAAAGGCGTGGCAAGTACCGAGGTTGGGTGAGTGCGGGGACGGCCTGTATGGTGAGGCTGGTGGGGTGGCTGGGCCGTCGCTGAGGAGGGAGGAGATGCGCGAAGTCGAGGAGTTCATTGGAATGGAGAATGGTGCAGGAGGTAGAGGAGGGAATGGGAGGAAATGGGAGGATCAGGAAGAGCGAGAGCATGAGGAAGCCAAGTCGTTGTCTGAGCGCCGAGGGGCCGAGGAGTGTGCGCGATCATCACAGGGTGACGTCCTCGTGGTTGTGGAGGGATGGGCCGTAGACGTAGGGGACGGACATTGAGACCTGTATACTCACACTCGCCAGTGTAGACAGACATGTTGACACGTGATTGGGGATGAGATGGAGATTGAAGAGATGCTAGAGATAGAGATGTGGATGAGATGTGGATGAGATGTAAGCCCTCGGTTAACGATAGTTGACAGAAATCGAGCTTGTTGGGTTGGCCCTCGGTGGGATAAGCAACACGCGTGTCGCGACGTGCTCAGGCACAAGCACCTCGTACTGCGGGTAGGCGGTGGCACCATTATCACAAACCGCGCGAAAAATCAACACGTCATTACTCACGTGGCTCTCCTCTCCCCTCGTTTCATTCCCGTTCGCTTTTGCATTCGAGTAGAGCAGAAACAGAGTACAGCTACATGCATGAGACAGGGCAAACCCTGGCCACAAGATATATGCGTATGGGTCCTGGCTATCGATGACAGGGGTCCATCTAGGGATCGCCAACCGCCTCCGACACACGCACGGGCGGCTGAAGAGGCATTCTTGAGAACTCGATCTTGGTGACTTGGAGAGGAATGAACTGAAATTGTTGAATGTGGTGCTATAGAAAGAGAAACCCAAAATCCACAGGAGAAGATGTGATATACACGTTGCGGGGCGTTGCGGGGCCTAGTCTGGAGCCTAGTGTTGGAACAGGTCATGGAAGACGGTGGGGATTTCGGCCGACTTGAAGCGGTATGCGCACTCGGTCGAGCGCAGCATCTCAACATCGCCGCCCGCGGCCTGAACAAAGCTGACAATGACACCGTTGACTGGCGGCGCCGGACCTGGACGCGAAGATGGGGGAACGGCAGCCGCAGCACGCAGCGCGTAGCCCTCAACTGACCGGGGCAGGTCAAAGTTGATGACGAGGGGCGCCCAAGGGATCTCAGGCGGCTTGGGGTTAACGTCGAAGCAAACGAGGAAGCGCGGGCCCTGTCCAGCGATACTCATTCGCCACTGCTGCAGGATTGTCTTCTTCTGCTGCGGCGGCATGTCAGGCGAGAGATAAAGCGTCTCCCACTGCCGCCCAGCGAGCTTGTACACAACTGCTTCGAGCATCGTGTATGAGCCGACGTGGATGATTGCCTGCCACAGTGGGTAGTCGTCAAGCATCTTGACAAGAGTGTCGAGCTTGTATTCCTTGGCGCGCGCTGCTTCCTCGCTCATTCCGCCTGCGTTCGCACGACCAGAACCGATAGTCCCAGGCCCGGCGTCGGCCGAATGCTCCTCCGAGCGTGCCGAGCCGGTAATCGTGAGATAGACATACGTGTGCTTGACGTTAAGGCCGGGGCTGATCGACGACACCGACTCCTGGGAGTTGGTCGAGCCCTCGCGGCGGACAAGGACGCGCACAGGATCGCGGACCTGTAACTGATTCGAAAAATTGATGACATCTGTCGGGATCGTGTTTGAGAAGATGCATGTCTGGCGATCGATTGGCGACGACGACGTCGGTGCCTGCCCACTGGGACCAGGAGTAGCGAACCGCGAGGGTTGAGCCGAAGGGAATGGAGTCTTGCTCTGTGGGTTGAATGGAGATTGCGCACCGCTGTCGAACGGGCTGCCAACGGTAGTGGAGAAGCCGCCCGGAGTGAGCGGACCAGTGCCACCGCGGCGAGGCGAGGGAAGGAGTCGAGCAACGTTCAAGACATTCTCGTACAGGTTGCGCGCAATCAACTGGTCGACTTCGTCAAGCTAATTTAAACTGTCAGACATGTCTCACCTTCGGTCAGCCAAGACAAACTTACGATAAGCAGTCGGCATTCTGCGCCTGACACGCCACTCCTAGAATTCATAACCTCGTTGATCTTAGCCGGCGTTCCGATCAAAATTTGGATCGCGTCGCGCTGCATGTTGGCAACCTCGTTGGGAAGCGAACTCGAGCCTGCCGCACCGGCAGCGAGGGCGGCACGGACACCAAGCGGGCCTCCAACGTTGCGAACAACTGCATCGCGTCAGTTATGCACAACAACCGTCGACGTACGCTTGTGACACTGGGTTGCTTGATCGACAGTCGTAGTGATGATGATGACGGACGGTCCGCGGAATGGGCCTTGCTTGGGCCCAAGAGTCAGACATAGCTGGAGGGCTGGGATCACACTGGTTGTCAGGTCCTGTGCCATCGGGTCAGATCGTACTAGGATATGATGCGCTCCTGGGTGGGAGGCGCCTGCGCGATGATGTCCGAACCCTTGAGCATGAACGGAAGCACACGGGCCTGAATCTTGTTCGGAGGGCCAATACTATGTGTGAGCGACCAACAACCACGCCGCAAGGACGTACCCATATTTGGAGATGGAGCGCAACAAATCGGGCTTGAGCTGCAAGTGCTCCCACTTTGTGACGACGATACCTGCGCCTGGCGCTGCGGCACTGTTGGTGTTCATGCCGCCGCCTCCGCCGCCGCCTTGCTCACGCTGGTTTTGCATGTGGCCACCGGGGCTAGGCACCCATTCTCGGCCTCCGCCGCCACCACCGCCGCCGCCGCCGCCTCCACCGCCATATTTGCCACCGCCGGGTGCGCCCCACATGCCATTGTCCATGCCGTCGTTGAGGAGACTCGAACCGAACGAGCGGTTGACCGGCGTTCGGGGACCCCCAAAGTCACGGTTAGGGGTGAGATGGCTGTGCGCGGGGAGAGGACCGCCAATGGGCGACTCGAGCGGTGGCATGCTCATTCTTGCAAACATGCGCGGGTCGCCGTGATGTGAATGCCCGTTGGGGAGACCCGAGCTCTGTACCATGCCGAACTGCGGACCACTCCCACCCGGGTTGTTCTGAGTCTGGAGTCGCTGCAGCTGCGCGACGCTGGTGGACAGAGCTGCGATCTGTTGGGTGAGGGCGGCGATCTGGTTGTCCTCGCCTGGGGTCGAGCGGTTGCCCATGGTGGTGGAAGTCGGAGAGAGAGTAGGGGTGGGCGAGTCAAACGGCGAGAACACACGTCCGCCGCCGATGCCCAAGAGGGCGCCGTTGAGTGCTGCGGAACTGGGGAGTGCCGCCTTGACGGAAGTAGCGAGCTGCGCGACCTGTGTCTGCAAGAGGGCAAGAGCAGCCTCGTTGGCCGCAACACGCGCGGCCAGGGCGCTACATCCCGAGTCATCCTTGCCGATAAAGGGTGGGGCTGACGCGGCGCTGGTCGCGGACACTGCAGAAACTGCCGACGCAGCGGGTGACGTCGCGAAGGACGCTCCCGAGCCGACGGGTGTCGGGGTGGACACTCCGGGGCGGCCGGGAATGGCGTCCTTATTGCTCGCCATTATGGTCGCAGAGCAAGAAGGAGCAGTGGGCGATCGTGAGGTTAGGGGCTTGGTGGAGGTGCTAACGAGGAAGGTCCGTGGCTCGATGCGGCTTGTGGTGGCCTCAGACCTACGAGGGCCGTGCAGGGCGTGCGGTTGGGAAGATGCAGAGGTGGTTTGGGCGCAAGGTTCGAGTGTCGCTATGCTTGTGGGAATGTGAAAGCAGACGAAGAGAAGAGGGGTTATGGGATGGAGAATGGAGGGGAAGATTACAAAGAAAAGCCACCAGAGGGCGGTGGCGTAGGTGTCGGCGTCCTGGCGTCCCACTCGTAAACTTTCGACTCTGTCAGGCGTTGGGAAGAATGATGGTCGTACAGAAGTGAGATGAGAGACAAAAGGTGGTGAGACAGTGGTAGGCTAAGTCACTGTAGCATGGGAATCGCGATGAAGATGGAGGTTGGCGATGGAGAGGATGGAGGTGAGGAGCTCTTGAATGATGCAAATGCAAAGGACAAGGAGGCGCGGGGGGGGGGGGGGGGCGGGTGGGGTGGGAGTGGCGAGAGAGGGCTATGCCCCGATGAGCTCTTGCCCTTTAGTGATTGTTTGAGGGAAGAGACAAGGAAGGGATGGGTGGGGATGGTCGATGCAATGCAAAGCGGGTGGAGGGCTTCTACATCGGCTGGCAACTTGCGAGCCGGGATCATCAGGTTCATGCCGTTAACGTCGTCGTGGGCTTTTCAAACGTCGACCAGTCTCGACTTGAACGCGCACCACCCCCGAAGGTGCCCGAGCATGCATCAGTAGGGAACCCAGATCTCCTCCCTCCCCCAGTCCCCAGTCCAAGTGCCAAGGCCCGCTCAGCTCTCACCTCTCCAACAGCCAGGTTATTGGAGCTTCTTCCTCCAAATTTACATCCGCACCCCTGTCCCCAACCTTAGCCAGCCTTTAGCCCAACGCTGCACAGAGCTTCAACACGCCCTCGGACAGCTCGGCAACGCCGCTGCACACCCGGGTCCCTCGCACTCTTCAGCCCTCTAGCCTCCACCACCGTCACTGAAAACTCGGCCACACCCCCGCGAATTGGGCAGCGCGCGGCAATTCATCTGATCAGAATAGGGTCCGGCCTGGCCTTGAAGGACTGACATGTGGCACCGAGTGCCAAACTCGGGGGATTTCTTGTGGCAGGCCAATGCGCCCATGCGCTTATGCCCAGTCGTCCTCTACATGACGGGGCGTGACATGAGCCATGTCGTGTTTCAGTTCCTGGACTGCGACATGCAGTGCTCCATCACAGATGACGGCTGCTACTCGCCACCGAGTTAGTCACTACGTGTCCTACAACGGGACAGCTTGGTGGGAACTTTGGTTGCGATCCCAGGTTCAGCCCCTCCTTGGCATCTATCTCACTGCAGCCGCTGTGAGAGAGCATGACCGAGATAAACCTCATTTTGATGTCAGTTGTACAACCGTTCAACCCGCAACCCAGTGTCGCTAGCTGTCATGATGCGAGGTACATCCCAACCCCAGTGCCACTACAAGGAAGAAGCCGTCTACTTCTTCTCCTCGGCGGCGGGCTCGGCCGCCTTCTTGCCACTCTTGCGCTCGATGATGGCCTTGCGGTCCTTGTCGAGCTTGAGCGAGGTGATGACAACGTTCGAGGGGTGGATGCCGACCGAGGGGGTGGCAGCGTTCGACTTCTCGACGTGGACGCGGTCGACGTGGATGACCCACTTCTTGCGGTAGACCTAGAGTTAGTAGTGACCCAACAAGTCTCCTGTTGCGTTTGATTGCCAGAGACGAGTTTGCTCACCTGGACGACCTTGCCGTCACGGCCCTTGTACTTCCCCCGGACAATGAGAACCTCGTCGTCCTTGCGAATGGGGATCGAGCGGGTGCCGTGGGTGGCACGGAGCTCCTTGCTCAAGGGCGCCGACATAATCTTGCGCTTGAGGCCCGACGAGGCCCCAAAGTGAGCCTTGCGCGACTTGCGGCGGTCCGAAGCGAGGCCTGGGGTTAGTTTCTCGCGCACACGAAATGGGTTGGTTGTACGGCAACAGCGGATCGGCACGGGAAAGACGGATAGCGACGACGTGGAAGCGCGCAATGCAAGGTACACGGCGGGCAGCGCGCCCATAGGGAAGGTGGCCTCGCGATCTGGCACTGGTCGAAACTTTCGAGCGGAAGCAGTCCGACAAGTCGCGACGCAAGCGCACACACAACAGCGACGACAGCAGTATCACCACGAAGCACATGTTCACAGCGATTCTTGTCCTGCTCGTGATCCATGCTGCCCTCGCCGTTTCCGTCCTCGCCCAACAGCGTCCAAAGTTTCGCCCGCGGCGCTCGGTTGGTCGAGCCTTCCCGCGCATACGGGCACCGTTCGAACGCGCTCGTCGGGCCGATTTCCGCTGTCGCCGTGTTGCTTGGTGACCAGCTACTCACCGGTAGAGGAAGCCATTTTGATGATTGTTGTCGGATGGGTGTACGCTGGCGACAGATGGCACCCACGACCAGGCAGCGACCACCAACAGTTTGGGATCCCCGCGGCGTTTCACGAATTTTGCGGATGTGGCGAAAACAGATCACGTGCGTTTCACGTGGGTGTCAGGAATAGTTTCGGGATCAGAGATCTTGCCTATGCATATGGCCCAGTATGCATGACTGGAGCGGCGTCATTGACGCATCTGTTTTGTTCAGCTATGCACTGCCTTGTATCCAGTTCAGTCGGCGGCTTGATTATCTCCAGCTCGCTAGTAGCAATGTATGCTGCTGGCGCTGTTGTGGATGTCCAGCCAGTCTCCGCAGCAAGTCGCTGTGTCAACCGGGCGACGTCATGGGCAACCTCCACTTGGCTTATCAACCGAGTAACGTCCTGCCCACCCCTCCACTTGAGCACATCACCCTTCCAGTCTTGACCATTCACATGCGCCGCGCCGTTAACACGCTCAGCCCCGTCCTCCGTTCTCCCATCTTCCGTTCGACTCCCCGCCCTCGTTACATTACCTACACCGCCGCGGCCATCTTCCCCTTCTCCCTCTTCTCAACAACTCCCAACATGTCCCAGCAGTTCAAGGTCCACAAGTCTGATGCAGAGTGGCAGGCACAGCTGTCGCCGGAGCAGGTGGGTGGCTCCTGCTGGAGGATCTGTGTTGAGTCTGGCTGCTATGAGGCAGTCGTGGGAAGAAAGCGAAGGGAAGGTAGCCGATCCCAGACCTCTAGTGTTCTCTCTAACTTCACTTGGCACACTGACACCAGTTCCGCGTCCTTCGCAAGCAGGGTACTGAGCGCCCAGGCTCGCACGAGTTCGACAAGAAGGACTCGCCAGGCGTGTACAGTGAGTTTGACAACTTGTGTCGCCGCTGACAGCAGCCTGTGCTGCCTGTGACGCGCCTCTGTACACCTCGAAGCAAAAGTTGTGAGTCTGCTCTGGCCCTCCCCTTGAGTGTGAGCTCCCTGGGGCTCTATACTCTGGCCCCAGACGCGTCTGTCCACTTTCCTGCTCGTGGGACGTAATCGTTTAGCTGGTGTAGAGCACGTGCGAGCGGCGGGGCGGCTGGAGCACCTGCAACATCGGCAGCGTATGTCTTGATACAACTGGTAACACCAGCGCCTCCGGCTGCGGATGGCCCGCGTTCTTCGACACGGTCCCGGGTGCCGTCCTCCGCCGCGAGGACAACTCGAACTTTATGTCGCGCACCGAGATTGTCTGTGCCAACTGGTAAGTTCAGAGTTCGCCGGCCTCCTCGAGCTTGCAAGCTGACAGACAGCGGCAGTCATCTTGGGTGAGTCTCGCTTACACAGCACCGCTGTAATCGCGGTGTTTGTGATTTCTATGAGTGGGAGAGACTGGCGTGTCTGCCTGACGACTGACACCAGACACGTCTTCAAGGGCGAGGGCTACGACACTCCAACCGACGAGCGCCACTGCGTCAACGGCATCTCGCTGAACTTCAAGGACGAGTAGTGCGAGAGGAGCGATTGTTAGTTTAGTCTTGTCTCGTCTAGCATGAGTATGTATCATGATGGCGGATGACATGGTTGACCATTCGCCACCCGGGGTCCCGCAATTCGAGACGCGTCGCCGAAAATCAATGTCGCTCCTCCACCAGCACTTCCTCCTCCCATCTACACCTCTGTTACTTGCATCTTCTCTTCTCCATGACAATGGGCAACTCAGAGGCGGGGCCCTCGGTTCCCGCCCTTCCTCATCTCCCCACTCCGATCTCCTTCCCCTTCCCCTACCCAAACCCATACAGCATCCAGCTAGACCTGATGCGCACAGTCTTCGCAGCCATCGAGGACCGCAAGATTGCCGTTGTGAGTGCTCCTCGTTCGAGCTGACAACAGGTCGAGTCACCCACAGGGACAGGCAAGAGCCTGACGCTCTTAACTGCGACGCTAAGCTGGCTCGCAGCCCACCGACGACGACTAGACGAGGCCGCCGAGGCGGACATGCGTGCCCGCTTCGCAGCCGAAGATCCAGACGGTACGCCTTTCGAGAAGAAAGCTGACCACAGATCCGCCGTGGATCATCGAGAACGCAGTAAAGCGGCACATGGGCGAGCTGCGACATGCGGAGGCTGAGCGAGCAGCCCGCCTCGCCGCCGTGCGGGAACGGGAGCGGCGACGAACTGAACAGGGCGCGTTCCGCAAACGGCCGCGCCCATCAACAGCAGGGCCGAAGGAGGAGGTAAAGGAAGCCGACTTCCTCCCGGAAGATTCAGAGCCTGACGATGGGCTCAATCTCAGCGCCGAGGTGCGCGCCCTCATGGCGCAATTAGACAAGCCTCGCACACAGGAAGAGGTCGAGGAGGACGTGCCGAAGGTATGTCTCATGATATCGGAGCTGATGGCAGGTGTACTTCACTTCGCGTACACACTCCCAACTACGGCAACTTACGGCTGAACTCCTCAAAACGTCGTTTGCGGAGGACGATACGGACGACCGCGTCTCCGCGGTCCCCCTGGCCTCACGGCGACAGATGTGCATCAACGATAAGGTGCGGGCTTTGGGGCGCGAAGACAAGATAAACGAGGCGTGCCTCGACATGCAGAAGAGTGGTCAGTTGTAAGGTCGACGAGTGAACTGACAGTAGGCGCACAGCGATGTCCCCATCTCCCGCGCAAAGGTGACGAGGGCCCGCTCCTCGACGCAAGCGATTCCGTTCTTGCAACGGTGCGCGATATTGAGGACCTCGTCACGGAAGGGAGGCGCGCCGGCGTTTGTCCGTACTACGCTACCCGGCGGGCGACGAAGGCAGCGCAGCTCGTCACCCTCCCCTACAATCTGATATTGCAGAAGAATGCCCGTGAGGCCCTAGGCATCAACCTCACAGACCAGATCGTCGTCATTGACGAGGCGCACAACCTCATCGACACGATTTTGGGGATATATTCGGTCTCCCTCCCCACTTCCCATATCAGTAGCGCCGCCGCCCAGCTGACGCAATACCTCCATCGCTTCCGGTCGCGCTTGAAACCACGACATAGTCTCATGATCCAACAAACCCTGACTGTGCTGCGAGGCCTTGTTGGTGTATGTGCCGCCTTTGAGAACGGAAAGGAATCAAGCGAAATGATGGACGTGAACACGCTCATGGCGTGCTTCGGGCGCTCTGCAGACGCAGTAAACCTTCTCGAAATCGTGGGATACCTCAAGGAATCCAAGCTCGCCCGCAAGGTATCCGGCTTCGCGGAGTCACTAGAGGAGAAGGAGGGCAAGCGATCCGCAGCAGCCCGGCATGCGTCCATCGCAGCCTTCCGCGGCGTTGAGGCCCTCCTCCTAAGCCTCACGGATGCGCGAGACGATGGCCGCGTCATCCTATCCAAGGAAGACGGGACGGTTCTCAAATACGTCCTCCTCAACCCCGCCGAGCGCTTCGCGGAGGTCGTCTCAGCCGCTCGATCTGTAGTCCTGGCAGGCGGGACGATGGAACCAGTAAGCTCTCCTTTTTCTAAGCCAACGCCAGCTTGCAGATTTCTTCACCCAGCTCTTCCCCTCGATCCCGCGCGACCGGTTCGCGACGCTCTCCTGCGCGCACGTCATCCCCAAGACCCACCTCCTCACGCAGGTGATCACACGCGGTCCCCGCAAACTCGACCTCGAGTTCACTTTTGCGAAGCGGCGCGACCCCGCCCTCGTGAGCGCCACCCAAGCAAAGCTGACAGCAGCTAGGCGAGCTAGGCGCAGTCGTACAGAGCACGGTGGGCCTCGTCCCCGACGGTGTGGTAGTCTTCGTGCCCTCTTACGCGTTCCTAGACGCGCTCAAGGCCACGTGGACCACGCTACTGCCCAAGCTCGAGCAACGCAAGCAGGTATGTCGCGTCGCCCCATTCGACGCTGAAACAGATCTTCTATGAGCCCCAAACGGCGGGCGAGGTCGAGACAGTGTTGCGGGGGTACGCGCAGGCAATCGAGGCGCCGAAATTGAACGACGCCGGCCGCGCACGCACCGGCGCCCTCCTCTTCGCGGTGGTGGGCGGCAAGCTGTCGGAGGGCATCAACTTCTCCGACCGATTGGGCCGGTGTGTGATCATGGTCGGCCTGCCGTTCGCCAATGTCCGCAGTGTCGAGCTGCAGGAACGCATGCGTTATGTCGAGCGGCTGCCCGGTGCGGGCAAGGATGCCGCGCGCGAGCTCTACGAGGTGGGCCTCTCCGTCGCCACCGGCTGATGCCAGAACCTCTGCATGCGTACCGTCAACCAGAGTATTGGGCGGGCTATTCGTCACGCTAACGACTACGCTACTATTCTGCTGGTGGATAACCGGTATGCGCGACCACGGGTGCGTGGCAAGTTGCCAAAGTGGATTGGGGAGGGGGTGCGGGTGTGTAATGACTGGGGCGAGGCTGCCAAGGGCATCGCCGGGTTCTTCCGCGATAAGCGGGTGGTGGAAGGGGTGGGGGCTGGAGTCAAGCGCCCCGCCGAAGAGCAGTGATGCCATGCATTGATTTTGGTACAGTGAGTATGCTCTAAGTATCTACGAGGTGGGAAAGATGTTCAGTCTCCAATTGCTGTCCACGAGGCAAACTTGCGTACGCCCAGCCCTGCACTACCGATGTCTCGTCCCCTTCGGCCACTCTTTAGGCAGGTCGCTACACGTGCGCTGCAAAAGACGACTTTGCGCGTAAACGCGCGCCATATCGGGTCAACACGAATGGGACGGGCAGGAAGAGGAACAGGAGGCCGGCGAGGAGGCAGGTCGCGCCGACGGAACCCAGGCGGTGATACAGTGGCAACGCGAAGAGGGGAAACCCCGCCGCAAACGTACTCCGCATGAAGCTGTTGCTGGCCAATGCGCTGGCTGCCACTGGTCTGTATGCGTCCACCAAGTATGTGAACGTGGCATTGAACGCATACACCAACCCCAACCCGAAAAGGCTGCTGAGGGCAATGGGTACGATCCAGTGTACAGCCTTGAAGGCCGTGAGCCCAAGGAGGAGGAGACCGACAGGGCAGATGACGGCGCCGAACATGCCCATGAAGAGGCGCGCTTCCGGTGGCGCGTGTCCTCCATGCGCGGCGGACACCTTGGCGTACGCGCGGTTGAAGAGTGGTTGGGTGAGCGCAGCGACGACCTGCCCCGCCCCGATGCCCAGGAAGGCCATACCCGTCTGTTCGAGTGTGAAGCCGTGCTGTGTCCGGAAGATGTAAGGAACACCCGCGAAAGAGAGGTAGAGGATACCGAGGATGAGGGCGGACCAAAGATCGAGGAAGAGGACCATTGGCTCTTTCAAAATGAGGCGGAAGGGCGTGCGGAGCGAGTGCTTGAGTGCTGCTGTGAAGGAGCGGTTTTCTTTCTCGATCGGTGCGCGCCAACGGCTGTCGCCAGTCTTGCGGAGATGCTTGGCCTTGCGCTTCAGGAGCTGCGGGTCGTACGTCTCGGGAAGGAGGAGGAAGAGCGCGACCATACACACAAACGCCCACATGATGATGACGTAGTAGGTCCACCGCCAGTTGGGCTGGCGCTGGTTGATGAACCCCGAGAGGAGGGGACCAAGGATGGGTCCGAGGAACGGTGCAGAGCTGAAGATCATCATCGGCGTCGCGACCTTGGTGTTGGGAAACACGTCCGTGATGGCGCCTCCCGATACGCTAAGGAACGCGCTGCCAACAAAGCCTGTCACGAAGCGGAACGCGAGGTGCATTGCAATATGCGGTGCGAACGCGACAGGAAAGTTGAAGAGGAAGAAGAGGGCGAATGCGCCGTGGAGGACCGGCTTGCGGCCCATAAACTCGGAAATGGGCCCGAGGAGGAGCGGTCCACAGCCAAGGCCCATGACGAAGAAAGAAATGGAGGAAATGCAGAGTGTCGTGTTGATGCCGTACGATTCTATCATGCCCTTGTATGTCATGGCTGCCATGGAAGAGCAGCAGGTGACGCAGCAGCAGGACACGGCGATGACGAGGACGATGGCCCACTTGCGTGCTGTGGACATGTTGAGCGGGCAGTGTGGGTCGTCGGGACCGTCCCAGTGCACCTCGAATGGGTCTCCCTTGTCCGCACTCTCGGTCACCGCAGCAGTCGTACTCTGTGAGACCCCGCCTTCTTTGGCATCCTCGAGACCCCTCCTGAGAGCCTCGCGATCCGCATCAAGAGAAAATTGCGATACGCCCGACGTCACGCGCGAGATTGGGTCCGTCAACTCAAAGGTTGGGGACTGGGGCGAAGACATACGGATTGCCTCCATTGTGATCGAATGCCGTCCACAGCGGAGGAGACGAGGCAGCAGAGGTAGAACGGGTGGAACGGGAGGTTGAGACAGCGGTTTTAAGTTGCCGAGGCTGCTGCGGTGCGGCGTCTGTCGGCGTCCAAAAGTCTGCGTGCAGTGACTGTGGTTGGTTGTTGGGAATCGTTGTGGAAATGGGAGGATAAGTGGTAGGAAGGAGGAATAGCGACAGAGCTAAATACAGATCAAGCCTGGACGGTATCTTGAGTCAACTGAGACTTGAGTCGTAGTGCGCTGACTGATCTTGATCCTGGGCGGAGACGGGAATGGAATCTCTGGCCCGGTGACCAGTTGGCATGCGGTCCGAAAGGCAGCGGTGCCTAGATACCGAACTTGTCCATGCCATATTATAAAGCCTTGATAATATGACATGGACAGCGGCAGAGATTGTCGGGTCAGAGCACAGCTGGGGCATGCCATCCAGGCCATGGCCAACGAGCCTCTGCAAGGTCCGGCGCCCACAGAGGGAGGGTGCAAGTGCCTAGCTGCCGGCTGAGACTGCCTCCTGGTCATGCTTGAGAGGATGACATGGACTGCGGTGGACATTGTCGGGTCGGAGAGATGCCAAGTCGCACGAGACTTGAACGAGTTTCTGCGGGATCCGATACGAACAGATCAAGGACGTTGATGCCGAGATACCGGCCAGACCTGTCGCTGGATCATGTTTGATAAAACGACGTGGGCGCAACGGCAGACATTGTCGGGTCGGAGGCAAATGCGGCCATGCAACATCGGACAAGCCTACGTGATGTGCAGCGAGTCTTCGTGTCGTCCGATAGGTACAGAACCACGCAGACCGCTCACGCCTCACCATCCCATCCGCCCTTATATCCCAGACACACCCAGTACGCCTCAGCACTTTCCTTGCGGCTGCTTGTGGGCTTGTCTGTGGCAACCTTGGAGAAGTAGGGTTCGAGCTGCTTCTTGCGGAAGTCCACAAGATCAGGGTGCATGAAGAACTTGAGGCTGCCATTAGCAGAGGTCAAGGAGAGAACGTACACGAGGGAACCACCGGCATACGAGTCATCCTTGGGGCGGAGGACCTGGTGCGCGAGCCACGTGGCGGTGGAGACAAGGTCGAGCGAGGCTGCGACATCACGGTCGCGGATACCGCTCATCGACGCCATCATGTCGCTTAGGACGCAGTCCGCGAGGCCGATATCAACTGCCGTCTCCACCCCCATCCCCTCTCCCTCTTCTCCTGTGGTCTGCACTTCAGCCTCATTCCCCGCCTTCATCCCCCAGGGAGTTGGGGCAGCCTGTACTCCCCTTGTGGTTGGGGCGGCACGCAGAAGCTCTAGCACGCGGCTCTGCACGGCCGGCTCAAAGAAATCCCCTGTCACGACCTCCACCCCCCGCATCTCCTCCATCGGCAGCAGGTCCACTGCGACCACCACTCCCTTTCCACGGTATTGTCGTTGCCGCTCGGCTGCAACTTGACTCCATCCGCCTGGAGCGGCACCAAGGTCGACTACGCGGCGTCCAAGGATCGGGTACTTTGTCGCGAGGTCCTTGAGCTTGAACGCCGAGCGGGCGCGATATGACCCTCCGCGGGAACGAACGAAGGGGTCGCGCGACTGACGCGCAAGCCAGCGTGTCGAGGAAGAGGACTTGAACAGCACCGAGGTGGGGTTCATTCTGTAGCTGTTGAGGGAGAAGGTCGAGCGAATGCGGAGAAGTAAGGTCGCGTGGCCCAGAGACAAAGCTCGAACTGAGATCAACTTCTGAGCGGAACCAAAATGATGACGCCGCGCCACCGCCGAGATGGACGGCGTCTACCTTGATCTTGCCATCCGCCCACTCTCTTCCACCGCCGTCTCTTGTATACCCATCATGGTGAGCTTGAAAGTACCTTGGGAAGCTGACGCCAGGCGAACGCATCCACAAAACGCATCGCCGCGGCCAATGTGAAGCTGCTCAAGGCACTCCCCAAGAACTTCTACATGATCAATGTAGGTGCGACCTTCCTCAGCTCTCGGTCAGGCGGACATGGCTGGTCCTAAGAGCCAGCTACCAGCTTGAATGTCCTGACTTCTGCTAGCCATTGAATTATAACTGATCGCAGGTCCTCGCTATCCTCGTCCGCATCATGAAGTGGAAGGTGTACGGGCGTCAGCTGTTGCCCAGCGGCTTCGTGGGCTTCCTGCACGGGTTGGGATTCGTCGCATCGATGTTCATCTGGCGCTGGTTCGTGGAGATTGGTACACCAACGCGTAACGCCAAGGGTGACCTGCGCGTGCCAGCAGACCTGGGGTCGAGCGGTGTCGTTGAGATGGCCTGGGATGTGTGAGTGTCATTGGCATCTCCCGTCTTGCTACAAGCTGCCCATTCTCCTTGCACAGCCTCGCCTTGGCCATGCAGCTGACTCCAGTATCCACATCACCTGGATCTGCACGCTCGGCGGCGCCCTCCTCGGCAACTGGGTGTGGTGGCTGACTGCCCTGATCCCCTGCTTTGCTGCGTGGAAGCTCTTCGGCGTCGCTAAGCCTTTCCTTGGCATGTTCCTTCCCGGTATGTTCGGGCCCAAGGCGCCCAAGGAGGAAGCAGCCCCTGCTGTCGTTGGGGGAGCACAGCCCGGCGAGTCGCGAAAGCAGGCCAAGCTGCGCGCGCGGGCAGAGAAGGGCGACAGGCGCGTGCAGTCGGTGCGGCGCTAATTCTCCTCATGATCTTGCGTGGATGAAGGGCTATGGATACAGTGCATACGCAAGATGCTGAGTACCCGAAGTACGAAATGAGGATCTCAATTCCAGACAAAGAGGATGGTTGAGATGCTGCGCCAGGCTAGCCTACGAAGAGACGACGGATATAGTCGCATACGGTGGCCTTGTCCTTGTCGCTAGGCAGACAGTGGTTGGCCTGTGCCTGTGGCTTCTCAACTGGAAGCATTGACGAAGCGCTGGAAGTATGCCGGAAGTGGCTGAGGGATATTGTGCGCAAACGTGGCGGCACATACGGAGGAGGTGGTGGCGGTGACTGTGTCCGACTGACATTGCCCATATGGCGCTGGAGATGTCCCAGCTTCTTGAGCGCGTTCTCAAGGGTATGAGCATCGCGGCTCTCCTGCGCGCCCGGAAACCCCTGGGCGGCAATGAGTCTCGCGACGCGGAACACCCACTCGCTGACAAAGTGGATCCCCCCGCACTGCATGCTGCCGGTCCAGTCCGTATCACCCTTCTCCTCCCGGGCGCGGTGCAGCCGCGTTGGGCGCCTGAGCGGCGACAAACTCCCCTCCACAGGCCCCTCCACCATATCCTCAGAGACCGGGGGCGACATCGAGCATCTGCGTCTTGTTCGCTTGTCAGCGCGCGAGAACGTCTTCCAAGCCCGAGGCGGGTGGCCTGTCCGCTCGAGGTCGGCAAGGCGCATGAGCTCGCGGTTGAACGTGCCTGGTGTCAGCTAGCCGCTCTTCGGATGTAGGGATCAAACATGGCGCGAACATGATGCGATCGGCGCCACGACATCGCTCGCTCCCCGCGCTTCACGATGAGTGCCGTCTCACAGCTTGTCACGCAGAAGCTGAGGCACCAGGCGCGGTGCCCTCGTCCTCATCACTGCGATCTCCCTCACGACGACTCACGGGCCATCTCCAGGCGGCGGCGGGCGACCTCCTTCACGGACGCGTGGATCTCGAGACACCACACGGCGTCGGGCTTGCCGAGCGGCTCGGCCATGGTCTTGGTGACCTCGTCGGCTAGGTCGGCGGCTTCAGCATATCGTGTTAGGAGGAGGTCGAGGACCCGGACGAGGTCGGTGCGGGAGATTGCTGCCCCGTTGTCGAGGAGGAACGAGGTGAAGTAGAGCTTGGGGTCGGGTTCGACCGATCGCACGGTCGACGGAGAGAGGACGTGGTACTTGACGGCCGGTGTCGACTGGAGGGGAAGGGAGGGAGGCGGGGCCGCGAGCGCAAAGGCAAAGTCGGCGTAAGGGGCGAAGGCGTGGTGATGGCGCGCGTGGAGGCTCATTTCTGCATTGTCGGGGTGAGTGGGAGACGGTGAGGTATGAAGAGCTGATACTGGTGTCTGGACGAGATTGGAGAGGGCTGGACAAGACAACACTGGACATGACTGGGCAGTAATGAGCAGGACAGGACACGGTGATGGCTGTACATTGTTGTGGCTGTGGCGGCGCATGGTGGCGAAAGCCATGGATGATCATAGGGCGAGGCATCTTCTACCTCATGCCTTTGTCTGGTTACGCCTCCTGTCCCTGGCGCCTCGAGACTTGTCCTGCATGTCCCTTGTCCAGCTGGTCACTTGGCCACTTGGCGTTGGCGTTCATGAGCTGAATTCCATCTTCAGGAATCACAGGAATGCCACCCAGCAGGGTTGAAGCGTGACCAGGGGGAGAGCCAATGCGGCTTGGCCGGGTGGGTACTACTGAGCACCTGGACAGCATGGTGCCTGCCTCAGACAACGGGAAGCAACGGAGCTGCGCACCGTCCTCCCGGGGTCCTGTGTCCCTCCCGTACATGCCATGCGAGGCCGCTGCGAACAAGCGGACGAACAAGCGGAGGAAGTAGTCGGAGGCACGCCTCGGAACGACTACAGCATTACTCAGCGTCGCTCGGGAGCAGTGCGGTGGAGACTGCACGTTGGCTGTGTCCGGCATGACTGCGATCTAGGGTGCCCAAGCTTGATGGTTCCTGTCCTGGACCGGCTTTCCAAGGTTCCGGTAGGTACGAGCACGTGAGACATTACAATGCGTACTTGATCTAGCCGAACAATAGAACACGTGTTATACGGCACTATTACACGCCATATTAACAGGGCAGCTCTCAGATCAGTCTCAGATTCACGCGTCGACGACGCACAATTCGTGTTCCACTGGGGCCTTGAAACCGCTGTGAACGGCAACAAAAGAGGATGCTTATCGCCACCAAGTCTCGATCTTGGGACCTCGAGGTGATCATACAAGTATGAGCCTCGCGCTCTTCCACTAAGCTATAGCGATTGTAACAACGCTGACAAGAATGATTTCCAGTCGTAGATGTACTACATAGCTACGCCTCACGATTCTTGTAAGAGGCTTGGTTGTACGAGCAGCCTGTCTAGCATGCGTGCGTGTGTATCGCGGTGTATGTGACGGCTGCCCATTGACAGCAAGCAGAGTGCCCACGAGAGCAACATGCAGACAAGTTGGCTGAAACAAGACAAGAAAGACCTGGTGTACGGGGGTTACGTGGGTGGCACTCGTGCTTCGCCCAAACCTTGGGCTTTCGCCGGTCTCGAAATCAGGATGTTCACATGTCCCGATGTGCTGTGTCCTTATGTTTCCAGATCATATTGACGGTGGTGGCAGCAACATCGGCTCCCTTTCGTGCGACGAATAGGGGTTGCCTGCTGCCGCCTCGAGGTAATTACAGGCCCATCCTAGCCTCTCAAGGAAGGCGTGCTTCGCTTGTCTCAAGAGTCTCAAGAGTATACTTGTTATTGGTAACTGAGAGCGTACCGAACTAAAGGGCAGCCGACGAAGCAGCACAATCACAAGACAACAGGTAAAGGAGTGTGTGGATGACGAAGGGGGTACACGCAACGTCTTTAAAAGATTAGGAAGACCGTCAGAGGCAATCCCTGCCTCGCCATATACATACCCCGCCTCGCCACATTCCTGCGCTTGCCGACACCTTGGGCCACCTCACTCGAGTCGTTGTCCAGACCCTCGTCCTCACTTGATACTGCCACTACCTCCGATAGAATATTTAACCTCTCTTCGTAGACGTGCTGTATCCTCAGAAACACACTATTACATGTTAGTCACCTACCCTATTCCGAGTGCCACACCTAGATATCCGCCGTCGTCGTTCTCTCGCCAGCCTTCTCCGTTCCGGCACCTCGCTTCGCAGCTCACCCTCGCAAACATTATTGCTGTTTGCGCAGCTGTTTGCTTGCCAGCGCCAAAGCACCTGTGTCTGCCTGGAACAGGGTCCTTATTGTCCTGGTGATTCTACCCCAACAGGCTTTGCATGCGCCTCATTCATCAAGACATCCACTATTCAGGGCCCATGAGTGACAGTGTGCTCGCCATCCACACCCACTGGTGAATGTGTGGATGGCAATGTGGTGGCGTTGTAGGTTCGGGTAATCATCCAGACCGCTGCCCGGACTTAGTTCGAAAGCTATCCTCGCATGAAACCAGAAATGCAACCAGGACATGCGTCGTGTTGGGGAAATAGCCGGCACTGCACGAGCCTTGTCCACTACGTCAGCCACATCAATTATGGTGAGTCAAGTAAGAATGGCGATGTAGCTGGGTGTCCATCCAGCGGGCTAACACCGTAGTAACTCTCCGACAGATGCGATGCATAACAACTGTTGAACCTCTTGACGTAAGCGGATAGAATACTTGGACTACGCGTCAGCGTCACTATCTCCATACCAGCTGCCACGCACCGTTATCCACGCCCAAACTGGACGCCTTGGTTGATGTTGGCGTCGGACGGTTCCGGCGAGTCGCCCCACTGATTCTGCTGATCCCTCCTCTGGACGCGGCGGGCCTGCTCCTCAACTCTTGCGCGTTGGGTATTCATCGTGCGCATGCGGTCGCTGCGCTCCTCCCAGTCCGCGACGCGCACCTCATTCCCGTGCTCGTCCTTCTGCACCTGGGGATGTCTTCCCGGCTCCGCCTCGCCACGCACCTCGGCGTCGCGGCGCCTGGCCTCCTTCGCACGTGCGGCAACAATATCTTCAATGACACTCAGCAAGAATATGCCGCCGAACCACACCGCCCAACTGGGTATCCGGCGGCGGCCCTCGAGCTGGTCGTCCGGAAAGTTGGGGGGCACGCCGTGCATCGGCACCTGCTCGCGCTTGTAGTCGACGAAGTTCGAATTGCCTACCCGTCTCTCCCGCGACTTGAGGTGCCACGCGGGCACGCCAGCAGGCGTGATGTCCTCGGGGGGTGCAGGGGGGTCGCGTGCCCACGGATTCGTGTCGCTCGGGAGGGGTGGGCCTGGATGCGAGCGAATCGGAGAGCGGGACACCGCTGTCTCGCGGAAGATCATGATCATTCCCTGCACCTCGCGGCGCGCTTGGCGGAGGGGGAGGCCGGCACGCATAGTGGATGGCAGATAGTGAATGGGTGGTTGGGACTTGGCAAGCGTGGGCCCACACGAGTGGAGGTGGGGGCTTCGGGGCCTGGGGACCAGATCAATATCCACCTCATTCACCATGTGGACGCCACCTCCACTTCAAGAAGTCTGGAAACGCATGCGCCATCTGTACACTTTGCCATCATGTCCGAGCCCCGTCAGCCGCCAAGGCGGCCATACGACTCGCTGTTCACGCCGCGGACAGCACCATCATCTGCACCGGCGTCTTCAGTGCCAAGACGCCCCTACGACTCGCTCTTCACTCCCGGTGCGCAAGCCGGGACAGGCTCTTCTCTACCCCAAGGTGCGGGCGGCCTCCGTCGCGCTTACCACGCGTTCAAATATGCTGGACCCAGCCGCCTCCCGCCTCTCACGGCCAAGATCGCGGCATACATCCCCCTCTTCCTCCTTATGTGGAAGGGCACCGAATGGACGATGAACGAGATCATGGTGTACAACTGCCCAGCCCTCGTGCCCGGCCGCGACGGCCGGTTGGAGTATGGCGGCCGGGCGAGCCTCCTCGGCTTCATCGGACTCGTGCAAGAATCCGAAGACGAGGTGGCATACGCGCGCCTGAAATGGGCTTTCAACGCCGCCAACATCGTGACCGCATCGGTGAGTCTTATAGCAATTCGATCTAATGAACAGGAGAGCACACGGCGCAGCCTCGCCGCCTGGCCTGGTGTCGGATGGCTAGGGGACAGGATCGCGTACTTCTTGTTCAAGGGGCTTCCTGGGCCGCTTGCGGCGGGGCTGACACCCTTTGCGAACCGGCCATGGGACGAACAAGACCAGAGCGACAAGTAGGCCTCGTTAATATTCTGTAGAGACCTCATCCCCGCCACTCCCAGCCACTTCCCTCCACTGATAGACTAGACATCATTGCATTGCCACCTCTCTCATGCATCATTTGCCACTTTGTTCTGTGGCCAGTCTCGGCGGCCGGCTCGGACTCGGGGCTCGGACTCGGGTCTCCCCACGTCGGCTCACGTGACCGGAAATATCCGCCTCCACTCCAGGAATCTACCAGAGTGTCTTTCGCACACAACACTTACCCATCGCTCTCCCCCATCAAAAATGGCACTCGCAACACGACTACTACACACCCTTCGCCCCAGCGCTCTGCGTACACCACTACGCGCACCCCGAATGTCCCTCATTGCGCAACGACGGACATACGCAACTCCCATTCCCGGGCCCACCTCGACTCCCGAGTCGCTAGCCTACGTCGTTCAGTTCCGGCAGCGCGCGCATGCGGTGGGCTACGACGCCGACACAATAGCCCGCCTCATGGACGCGGAGGTGGCGGCGGGCCGCATGCCGCCGGACGGTCCACGCGCCCTCCGCGCCTTGGGGAGGCTGCACACTATCAGCGTCGTGTTCCTCGTTGTCGTCATGGGCGCGATGCTGATGGTCCCCATCGCGCGGCACGGGCGAAACCTCCTCCCCGGATCCCGTGAAGTCCCCGAGAAAAAGGAGCGGATCGTCCCCCGGCCACGGCGGCTGGGCGAGCGCGACGACTCGCAATGAGGGTTCCGGGGGGCTTGGGTGCCGCCGAGGCATGCACCCAGGCCGAGAAGATGGATAGGTGCGGCGCGACCAAGCGCCATTTGTATATGTGTCTATATGTAGAGTACAATGAGCTGGCTGGACTTGTCAAGCGATGGCGATGCCGGAGTGGGGGGAAGGATCACGTGATATTGGCATCCAGAAAATGCCATTTCGCAATGTTGGTCTCGCCCCGTCCATCGTCCACTCTGCCATGTCCCAACCAAAGCCCACGCCGAGCCTTCGCGAACGCGCCGGGTCCTACGCCCTAGCATTTGCCGAGCTCAACGTAGCCGCGCGCGAGGGCAAGACGCCGCGTAGCCAGCGCGCGCTCCTCGCCCACCTCCGCACCGAGGAAGCAGCGGGCCGCGTCCCTCATGGCTTTGCAAAGTTCTACCGCGGATACTATGCTGCAAGTACGGTGCTGGCGCTCGCGGTTGGCGTGGGGGTCGGGTATGTGGGGTACCGGTGGGCGACGGGAAAGGAGGAGACAAAGTCTTGACCCGTGAAGATGCGGAAGTGTCGCTCTCAGCGCCAGGCATGTGGCCCTCTTGTATCCTATGGTACGCGGTATCACACGGTATGTCGAGTTGGTTTGCTGCGAGCTCCGTATTGTGAGCTGACACCAGGCTGTCTCCCCTTATCCTCTCACAATGTCATCGGTGGACACAGGACTTGGGGCGAGCCGGGCCGAATTTCTGTATGCATATACTTGTTACGAACATGTCGGGCTGCGTGCGCAAAGAAGACCGTCGCCTGACTTGCTCAGATGTACGGCAAGGGCTGGGCTGTGCTCGCCCGCTATCGGAGATACCGGGGGGTGCCATCCTAGGAGCGACTAACAAGTCTGTCACCACATCCAAGCATCTTCCACTTACTCAATCGTGCCGCTCGGCAGTTGTTAATCACTAGGCCGCGGCGGTCGTCACATTCTCCTCCAAGCTTCCTAACTATGCATTGTGCAGTACAATTGTATGAAGGGGGAGTATGAGCCATGCAATGCAGGATATGCAGTGATGAGAAATCTGATGGAGTCTAATGATGGGACGTGATGCTGGGCGTAGCTAAGTACTGGGCGCGCAATGGACAGGGGTGCGGACGACTGGAACGCTCGACGCGTACAGCATGGCGCTTGGCAGACTGTGTGACCCGTTTCGACTGTGGGCACTGGGAAGGGTTCAGAAGGCACACGGCACTCTACCACCGCCGGCCCCGCTTGTCCTCCTGCTTGATCTGCTTCTGCTTGCGGCGGTGGAACATGACGAGGCTCACGGCCCGCCCGTATTTGCGGTTGATGCGGGCGAGCATGAGCCGCGGCGACATGCGTTTCGGCGATCCGTCAGATTCGCGCACAATTACCGTCTTGCCGAACTCGGGGAGGCGGACCTCGGGGGCCTCCTCCTCGCCCTCGCCGTCGGAGCCGAGGCCCATCCACGAGCGGTACGCCTTCTGGTCCTCGAGCTGGCGGTACGCGTGGTCAAGAACCGCGAGCGTCGCGACGCTCGGGCGCCACAGCACGTCGCTTGGGCGCCACTGGCGCAGAATGCTCAGGTCGACCGGGTCGCCCTCTAGCAGCTGCTGCGGGACCTCGGGGTGGTACTGGTGCCGTCGGTTCGGGGGACGGTGCGCAGGCTCGGCGACGTCGGCTGCAGTGAGCTCCGCCTCGCGGTCTACTGTGGTAGCCTCCTCGTCAGGTGCGTGCTCGTCGTCCACTGCGTCTCGGAGTGGACGTCTCTCCTTGCCGTCGTACACGTCGTCGCCCTCCTGGATCTCGACGACGACGTTGTCCGGTGTCGTATCCGCCTCCACGGCTAGGAGCTGGCCGTCCGCGGCGCGCATTGCCTCGTTGTACCGCTCCTTGACCTCGGCGTAGCGCGGCATCAGGACGCGGTCGACAATGTGGAACGCGCCCTCGACGTCGCCAGTCTTGGCGAGTGCCACAGCGTAATGATTGTAGTTTTGGGAGTCACGACCGAAGCCCGCGGTCCGCATGTCCCGCCACAGCTTCTTGAGGCGGTCGTGTAGCCCCGCGTCACCGAACGCGCGGATCGTAATCGAGAATGGGATCGCAAGTACATTGTTGCGTGCTCGCGTGTGCTGCCCATCTGGCACGAGGGGTCCGGCAGGGTGCGGTGGGATCGTCTTGCACGCCTGCCCGAAAAGCTTGAGCCACACACGGTAAAGTGGGCGCAGCTGGCCTGCAGAGCGGTACGCCTCCATGAGCTTTGACGAGAGCGAGCGTGAAGATCCGCCACTCTCAGCGATGATGTCGTAGTAGCGCTTGGCCTGGGAGAGGTCACCGGCACGCGCGGCAGCAACGAGCAGCGGCGCGAAGACATTCTCCAT
Organism: Cutaneotrichosporon spelunceum; assembly: GCA_030805415.1. Classification (NCBI taxonomy): domain Eukaryota; kingdom Fungi; phylum Basidiomycota; class Tremellomycetes; order Trichosporonales; family Trichosporonaceae; genus Cutaneotrichosporon; species Cutaneotrichosporon spelunceum. The sequence continues at coordinate 1,713,653 of BTCM01000001.1, forward strand.
TGCCTTTCCGCGGGCATGCGTACGCTCACCAGGCTTGATCTGGCCGTACACCGACATGGCAAAGTTGTGAGCCTGCTTGAAACTCGACTCGCCTGGGGCGCGCGCAAACGAATTGGTGATGATGCCGTACGTGATACTGGTGGGAATGAGGTCGCGTGAGACCATCGTATCGTACACAGCGCGTGCCGACTCACGGTCACCGCCGCGCAGGTACGCTGCCAGCAGGATGGACATGATATACACGTTGGGTTCTGGCGCGAGGCTGTCAAGCTTCGTCGCGGCGTCCATCTCCACAAACAGCGAGCGGGCGAGTACCATGTTGTTGTTGTCAGCCGCTGATTGGATCATGAGGGCCCATGCCTGTACAGGAGGCTGTACGATAGTGCGGAAGAGGCGGATGACGGGCTCAAGAGGGGCACTGCCGACGACGTACGCCTTGAGCATTGTCGTCAGAATATCCGAATCCTCTGAAAAGTCCATTGGTATTCCTTCCGCTAGCAAGGCCGCCTCCTGCCAGGCACCTGCTTCGATGTAAGAGTTGAGCAGCGCGCACCACGCCACGGCGTCTGGTTCAATCCCACTCGCCTGCATTGAGTTGAAGACGTTTTGGGCATTGATGTGGTCGGCCGCATTGGCGAACACGGAGATCAGGGAGGTATACGTTTCCAGCGTTGGTGCGAGGCCCAGCCCGATTATGCGCCCAAACACAGTGATGGCTTGCTCAGTCTTGCCTTGCTGTGCGTACAGTCGCAGCTGGTTCTCGAACGGTCCAAGCGTCGGCTCGGTCTTGGCAATCTTATCGAGATACTCCAGTGCGACCTCATCCTCCTCTGCGAGGATCGCCGCACGCTGCAGCAGCCGTAATGCCTGTACGCTGTCCTCGGGGGTGCCGAGCTGCTCGAGGGCCTTCTTGGCCGCATCAATCTGGCCGTTCACGGCGAATGCTGTCGCCACAGCCAGGCGATCGTCTGATGTCGGGCGATGGCGGAGGTTGATCTCGTCCCACACTTTGAGAGACTCGGTAGGCTTGCCCTCGTTGGCATAGATCCACAGCTCGCGCGACAACGAGTTGTGCGGGAGGAGGCCTCCCCTCTCGCGCAGCACTGCAATCACATGGTGTGCAGCGTTGTAGAACTCCTCGCCCGCCAGGTTGGATGCCAGCTTGGAGGCAACGCTGTGGGGCACTATCACCGTGTCGTCACTGAGAGCAAACTTGCGCCAGAACGTGAATGCCTTGGCCGAGTTCACAGTGTCGGTGACGAGGCCCGCCAGGATGGCCTTGGCCGTCCCATCGATAGCATTCAGGGCCCGCTTGTCTCCATGACACCCGGCGGACTGCTCGTCGACCCATTCCCATGGATGCGCCATGTGTTGGAATGCGACGTGGAACGCCTTCCTAATGCGTGCGCTTGACGAGCTAGGATCCATATTACCCGGCACCGAAGTAAGAAGCCTCTGCAAGGCCCCTCCGCCGTAGCGCACAACTTCCGCCGAATCGTCTGGTCTCCCAGCCGCCAGAAGAGTGTCGATATACTCGTCGACGACGCGGGAAGCATATTCGGGGTAACTGTCCAAGTTGCCCTTGTCGTCCTTCATTCCCTTAGAGATGGCGGAGGACATGAGGACAATGGCGTCGCCAAACTCGCCGAGCTTGGCCAACACCAGTGAGCGCAGATGCCGGAACAGCAATTGCGACCCCGGCATCTCGCTAAAGTCGATAGTCTCCGCTTCCCGACACGCCGCGATTTTGGCTTTCAGCCAGAGCCAGTCTTGTTCAGTAGTATCTGGCGAGTTGAACACGTCGAACACAGCGCACAACCGGGCATAAGGTAGAATAAGCGTGGGGGACACCTTGAGTGCGTCGAACCGTGCGCGAAATGTCGAGGCGGACATACGCTTGTCGCGGCGTCGACTTTCCCGAAAGAGCTCGCGGTTCGCGTCCGGTTCCAGCCATGCCCATGTCGGCATAGGCGGCACCTGTGCGGTTCGTGGCGGCTTCATCTTGCGTGGCGTGCGCACCAGTGCCGACCCTTCCTCGTTCAACTCGCTGGGCACCGTGGCGGACAAGCTCAAGCATCGCGCGGAGATCTGGTGTTAGCCAAGCCCGGATTGGGGGGCTGGAGGTGCGACGCAACACCGAAATCAACCCACATGTGGATGTCGCAACCTTGGGCGTCTGCCTGAGTCGATGTATGCTCTTCCGACGAGACGGAGGACGTGGGCGACAGTCGAGGGCGCGAGGCGCGCCATGGCGATGGCCTGAGGTGACGGGCAGGCCATCGCCGGGGTGAAATGAGCTAGAGCAGGCTAATGCCGGGGTGTGTGCATAGCCTGGCCTGGGCCGTTTGATCGCGCAAGACGTGTCCGAGGCGGGGTAGTCGAGGAAGGGAGCAGCTAGGAGACACAAGTTGTGCTGAGGATTGGATCTTGAGCCAGACTCGTTGTCTTTGGCGAAAATCGGGTTGCAGCAATCCCAAGCCGCGTAATTTGCTTCCGTCGACCACCCAACCACAGCCTTGCCATTGCGTTGGCCTTTTGTTCTTCCTGCAGAGAGGGTATGCAATGCACCACCAAACGAGACGATGCATGCATGCATCGATACGCCTTTTTCTGTATCCCGGCGTCGGTGGCAACTGCAGTGGTGGCGAGAGCCTCGCAGTTCTCATTAGCATTAGAATGACCGACGCAGTTATGCCGTTGAATCAGCTGCTGATCTTGTGTCTGCCACATCTGCGTATGCCCTCACGCGTCACTTGCCCACCTCTGTTCACTTGGACTGCTTCGTCATCGCTCGAACAGGTGCCGGTGTCTGCTCTGCTCTGCGTGCACAAATAGCGACGTCTGCCCTCTTGCTTTCGGAGGCGTGGGTGAACATGGCCAGTTGATGTCATCTCGTATTCCGAACTGGGCCAGGCACTTTGAACCGTTCCCCCCACGCAATCAACACGCGAGGGCCACGTGAACATCGCGTGATGTTAAACGGTCCCCTCACATTCTATTCAACACTGCTGGGTGGCAAAGTATCACAGGTCCGCAATTACGACTCACCAAAACACAATGTCGCTCGCAGATACCCTGCTCGCCGACTTTGACGGGTTGTCGGACGACGAGGCGTCCGCTCCAGCCCCGACCGTGCCGCAGAAGCGCAACCTTGCTGATGACCTCGGGGATGACCTCGACGCAGACGGCGACCTCAAGATGGAGGACGGGAGCAGCGCACTCGGCTTTGTGCCCGAAGGCGGTGTGCGGCCTGCCGAGGAACTCGATGCCGACGACGTCGAGGCGACAGACATGGCTGCAGTAGCGGATGTGAGCAGTGTCGCAAAGCTCATGACCGGGAACAAGCTGAAGGAGGTGCTCAAGGTGAGTCGTGCTATCTGTCGGCCTAACAAGCAGGATATCAAGCGGTACACGGCGAAACCGACGGATATGTCAAGCAGCACGGGCGGGCCGTTGGAGGAGAACCCCGAGTATCACCTAGTAGTAGCGGCGAACAACCTCAGCGTAGAGGTCGACAACGAGATGCTCCTCGTGCACAAGTTCATCCGGGACCACTATGGGCCGCGCTTCCCCGAGCTCGAGTCACTTATCACCGATCCGTGGACGTACATCGCCGCAGTGGAGGGCATCGCCAACTGCGACGACCTCACCAAGGCCATCCTGCCTGACACAGTCCCGGCCGCGACCAAGCTCTCCATTACGCTGACGGCCGCCTCGAGCCGTGGACGCCAGCTCGAGCCGGCCGAGTGGGGGACGGTGCAGCGTGCGATCGTGGTGGCGGGCGAGCTGCGCGAAGCCCGCGAGACAATCTTCAACTACGTCGAGAGCCGGATGAGTGCCGTCGCACCCAACATCTCCGCCATTGTGGGGACCGGTATCGCCGCCAAGCTACTCGGTCTCGCGGGCGGGTTGAACGCCTTCTCGCGCGCCCCGGCATGCAATATCATGTTGTACGGCGCTGTCAAGAAGAGCATGGCGTCCTCCCATCTAGCAACGAGCACCCAGCTCCGCCACACAGGCTTCATCTACCAGTCCGCGCTCGTGCAGGGCGCCCAGCCCGAGGACCGGCGGCGCGCCCAGCGCGCCGTGAGTAACAAGGTGTCGCTGGCGGCGCGGATAGACGCGGGCAAGAGCTCGCGCGACGGCGGGTTTGGGCGCAAGATGCACGTCGACCTCGCAAAGCGCATTGAGAAGATGGCAGAGCCTCCCCCCTCCAAGCTCACCAAGGCGCTTCCCATCCCGCAGGAGACGGCGCGGAAAAAGCGCGGCGGAAAGCGCGCACGCAAGCTCAAGGAGGAGTATGCGACAACCGAGCTGCGCAAGCTCCGCAACCGCGTCGAGTTCGGCAAGGCTGAGGAGGAGACGCTCGTGGACGACGAGTTTGTCGGGCAGGGCATGATCGGTTCGCAGGGCAAGGTGCGCGGTCTGGTGGCAGACAGCAAGAGTCGCGCAAAGATGAGCCGCGCGAACCGCCTGCGCACGCAACTGCTTGGTCGTGCGGCTGCGAGTGCAGACGCCGGGTCCGGAACATCCACATCGCTCAGCTTTACGCCTGTGCAGGGTATTGAGATTGTCACGCCCTCGCTCAGTGCTGCGCAGCGGGTGCAGGCCGCCAACGACCGCTGGTTTGCCAGCGGCACGTTCACTCACGTGCCCCAGAAGAAGAGCACGATTCCAGGCCAGATGGCGCCGCCACCGCCACCGTCCAAGTAGACATTGTATAACAATAGATTAGCCACCACAGCGATGCACACAGGCAGCATGTGCCACGCAACGATGCAATTGTCGTCCAAGCGCCCACTCTCAGGCGCAATGACATCTGCACACTTATGAACGTGTCGGTAGTCAACACGCTCCCAACGCCCTCAACCACTCTGGGCCCCACGCTCACCGATGCATGACCGCGGTGCTATCATCTACCGCGTAACGACATGTATGGTGTAACGGTTACTATATACAATGTTGATGCCGGAGCGGAGCCCGGCGGTACTTGGTGCCCTGGATCGCTATGATTATGCAGCCGCCTCACTGCGGTTAGTGGTTGGGTACTTGGCTGTTCAACTCACACCGTGACGTCCTTGGTGTCAGCCTTGACGTCAGGCTTGGCGTCCGCCTTGGCCTCGCTCTGGGCCGCAGCGACCTCGAGCTCCTCGATGGGCTTCATCTCGAGAGCGACCTTGGCGGTGATCTTGCGGTCCTGGACCTCCATGCCGTTGATCTTCTCGACAGCAGGAACCTGCTGGCTCTCGTCCTCGAGCACGACGAAGCCAAAGCCCTTGGAGCCGCGGAACGCGCGGCGGCCAGGGAGCTTGCGAGGGCCCTTGATGACGTGTGCCGACTTGATCTTGATCGAGAGCTTGGTGAAGATGTCGCTCAGGCCCTGATCATCAATGGTGAAGGGAAGGTTGGCAACAAAGACGGTGTTCTATCGTCAGCTCGAAATAGCCGAAATCAGCTCACAGTGCTAACCTCGCCGGTAAGGGCGAGACGAGGCTTGCGCTCCTTGGGCTCTTTCTCCGCAGCGTCCCCGTTCTCAGCCTTGGTCTTGGGCTCCTTGGCCTTCTTCGGCTTGGTAGCCTTGGGCGCAGCCTCCACCTCGGCGTCGTCGTCGGCAACGGTCTCGTCACCATCCTCGGGGCGGCGACGACGAGACTGTTAGGGTGAGCCACAACTCCATGTGCGTGCGCTCACCTTCGGGGCAGCCTTCTTCTTCTTCTTGGGCTTGTCAGCGTTGTCAGCCGACTTGTCGCTACCGGCCGCAGCAGTGTCGGCCGCCGCCGCGGCCGCCTTCTTCTCTTCCTTGGCCTTGGCCGCCTTCTCAGCCTTGGCCTCCTTGCGCTTCTCGAGGAGCTCTGTGCGACGCTCCGCGTTCTCCTCCTTGGATCGCGCAAGCTGGAGGTGAACCTGGCGGCCGCCGATCTCTGTAATGCATGAGCGTTATCGCGGTGGGGAGGAAGGAAGGAAGGAACGCGGGGTGAGTACAAGCAGGAGGGTGGTGGTCCTAGCAAACCGATGGAAGATGCCGAAGGGAAGGCGATGGAAGAATGTGGCCGTGGTCAAGACATACCTGTCTCGTCGAGGGTCTTGACAGCCTTGGTGGCGTCGTCCTCGTTCTTGAACGTGACAAAGGCGTAACCTGCAGGACGGTTCTTGTAGCGAGTAGGAAGGATTACCGAAGTGCTGTGAGTTGGTTAGCGACTGGGGCGTCAACGTAACGAGAAGACTTACATCTCGCCGCCAACCTTGTCAAGGTGCTCACGGATCTGCTCCTCAGTGGCCTGGAATAGGTCAGCGGGAGATCAATGCGCGCAGCAATTGCGATGAGATGCGCAGCATGACGTACCGAGAAGGCTAGGTTGCCGATGTAGACCTGTGGACGCGTCAGTATTGCGTACACTGTCTTCTGTGACCAAATAACAGGTTACATCCCGCGGTGGGAGTGCTGCCTGTGCAACATCGCACGACGCCGTAGAGCCCGTGCGAAATGCGAGGGACGTGGCCGCGCGGCCTGGAATGAGACTTACACGGTGGCCCTCCTCGACGATCGAGTCAACCGCGGCGACCGGGGCTGGAGCGGCAACCGGGGCGGCGGCAGAGGCGGGGGAAGCAGGGGCGGCGGACATTGTTGCTTGCTTGCAATGGGGTTGAGGAAGGTCGCGTGCTGGGTAGATGGTCTAGCGAATGCGCGTGGGTAGTCGTTTAGCACGCAGAGGCGGCAGGTTGAGAGGAGCTGGGGTGATGAAGGAAGGGGTTGAGAGTAATCAACTGGCTCTTGGAGTTGTCGTTGAAGAGGCTAAAGGAAAAGAGAGAAGAGAAGAAGAGATGCAGGTGCCACCGGGGAGGGTAGGGAGGCGAGGGGGGACAGGGGGGCCAGGTCAGCCGGTCAGGCGCGGTAGGCCTTGGTCGGGCTGGCTGCATTCCGCCGCCTGACAGTGCGGAGGCAATTCAGACAATCGTCACCGAACGGATTCGATTCGACTCACGTGACGCACCTGATCCAACAACAGGCCAACTGAGACACCGTTCCTTTGACGTCATTTGCATTATCATTCACGATAAGAGGTCTGTCTATTCTTGTTAATTCTCCAAGCCGCCAAAGGTGCCTCCGCTGTGTGTCACGACCATACAACGACGACGACGCGAGGATGCTCGAGTGGGCTCGACTCGTCGGGAAGAACGCACACGAAGCGACGAGGCCGCGCCCCTCGGCCTCAAGCCTAAGAGATCGTCCTGACATGAATCTCCTTTATTTCTCCTCACCTCATCTCACCTTCACCGCTACCTTCCTTCACCCCACTCACTGCCCATGCCACCACCTAAGACTGACCCGACTCCCCTCGCCTGCAGATACTGTCCCCGGAAATTCAAGAAACAGGGGTTCCTGAACCGGCATTTACACAAGCGTCAGAGAACTCGTGCCGCCAACAAGCTGACGACAGACACAAGCAAGGGTGGTGTTCCACAGCCGCCGCCTTCAAACAGCCTCCCAAAGCCCAAGGCCAGGATAAACCGGAGGAAGAAGGCGCAGGTGCAATGGGCGACGGAGGACAAGCGGTGGGTGGGACGCGTGAAACCAGAGCTGACAGCAGCAATACCCGAGTCTTCTGGTATCCTTATGCCAAAGGTCAGGTAAGACGTAACGGCGGTAGGAGCCCCACTGTGGCCAACCTCTGCACACCTTCCCCTCCTCCGGAAGCGAAGATCCTTGGGCCTCGATGGCGGGTGGACAACAAGAGGGTGACACCTGGACCCTTGGAGCGCGCACCTTCAGAGGAGCACACCTGGTTCAACCAGCGCCCACCACCTCTCAACTCCACCCTTTCAGCCTACAGCGGGGAGTTGCAAAGGCGTCGCCGATACCACCTCACCACCGACTCCCCAAGCGTGGGTGTCCCAAGCTTGGGTGGTGTCAGCAACAGCGGGGAGGGCAGTGCAGCGCCAGGGCACTCGAAACCGTCAATGGCCAGTCGCCAGCCGCTGAACAAACGGAAGCGGCTGCATGCGGTGAGCCCCAGCTGGACTCACACTCGCTCAGAATCCGGTGATGAAGAGAGCGAAGAAGGGCTGGCCACTTTCGACGAGCCGCTGCGTTCCCGAACGCTTTACCAACTTTCCATCTCGACTGATAGAACCGATTCTGAAGGCGGTGACACGATCGATTTAAATGCGATATCCCTCCCCTCGAGGCTAGGCAGCCCTTCGCCATCCCACAGTGGATCACCTTCTCACAGCCCTTCATCTTCCCACGTCACACCATCTTCAAGCAACGAGCCTCCTCCCAGAATTCCAGAATGCTCACGACACTTCCTGGCCCGTTGTCCTACGTCAGGGGAGCGCGATCCCGGAACATCATTCACCGGGGACAACGATGTGTCAATGGAGGACGGGGTGGACAAACAGAGGGTTATCGATAACCGCCGGCCCTCGAAGCGTCATCGCTGTAACAAGCGCTCTTCAACCATTAAACCTACGACCTCTGGCTGGAAGCAGGACCTCGCCGCGAGAGAGCTTGCCAGAGGGAGCCATCAGAGAGAGGTCCCATCGCGTCAGACTATATCGCATTTGGAAATTCCCAGCTCCCTCTCACACAGAAGACAGGCGACCACTCCGAACCACGACAAAGGCACCACTCCAGCCGAGACGTACTCGGTTCGGACCACGGAGCTTGCTGCTGGGCGCCTGTCTCTTGGCGTCAACGCTCCGGCCGTCTCGACGTCACTATACAAGTCCCTTGAACAGGCCCAGAGGATTTCCCAATATGATCAACTCGCGGATAGCGCTGGACCCAATTTGCTCCACGGGTCCCCTCCTCCAGGAACGCTCCGGCCGAAAAGTCCATCCTCCAAGCTGCCGACAGTCATGACCGACCTGGCCGACCCCAACCCCTCTCTTCGGAAGGCCGCATTCGAGTGTGCTCGCGGAGAGAGGGTGCGTCACTCACCTCGAGCGCTACCTCGTAACCTCTCGCCCAATGTTCCTCCCGCTCCCAAGCTAGGTGCTCCAAACTCGTCACATGAGGCTGTCGCTACTCTACTGAGTGTTGCCCCAGATCCTGTCCTCCGCTCCCATGTGAAAATGGTCTCGACCGCGACGCAGACAGACACGCCAGATACGGGCAGCTCTCGTCACTCTAACAAAACTGCCAATGCCACCAAGCTAATGGGCAACTGTGTCAAACCTTGTGGCACCCACCAAAACCGTCCCCCGTGTACAGTCTGCTCGTGCGCCGTCTCCAACATCCTCACAAGCCTCCTCCACTGGGCCCACGGCATGGAGTGGTTTTCGTGTGAGTGTGAGGAGTAGTCGCCCTTGGAGGGGCACCCGCGGGCGCCACAAACGATCTGTGCGGGTAGCCGCTGGGGCCAGTGCTGGGACATGCTGGACGCAGTTGGGGCCGTGTTCAGGATGCATTCCGTTTTTCAAAGACGGAATATTGCTAGCCGCTTCGCGCCAATGTATGGTTAGAGTCAATCGTACCAGCGCAAGCTCACCTCGCCGGCCTGCAGTCGCAGAAGCGGAATGCATGCTCGCGTTCACAGAGGCTCGAAACTGCCGCTGCCGCTGCCTGCAGCAGGCTGCCTGCCGGACGGAACTTGTGCGGGGCACCGCAGGCATTATTCACAACCCAAAGATGAACGGGTGGAGGCCGTCGAGTCAGGTGGGATGGCGGGGCAAGACACGCGCGCCGGCGACTTGAATTGTTCTCATCTTACCAGCGCAACAGCACACAACCCCTGTCCATCCTCTCTTCTCATCTGGTCTACCAACGGTGAGGGCGCACCCACCCAGCCTGACACCAGATGACAACACCACACACGCTAGACAAGCTCGCCAGCTGCAGCCTGCACGACCCGCGCCTGAACGCGACACTGAAGCCGCAGCTCGCGCACCGCCTGAACCTCGCCTCCGCCTGGGGCATCCAGCCCGGCTGGCACGTCCTGGACGTGGGTTGCGGCAACGGCGACTCGACGCTAGCCTTCGCCGAGGCGGTCGGCGCCGACGGCCTCGTCACCGGCATCGACCCCGGCAGCCCCGACGAGGGCACGCCGACGCTCTCTCAGTCGCAGGGCTACATCCGTCGCTCGCGCATGGGTGCTCGCATCGCCTTCCACCGCGCCGACGCGCCCTCCTTCCTCTCCTCTTCTTCTGAGCGCTACGACGCGGCAACCCTCTGCCACTCGCTGTGGTACTTTGACTCGCGTGCGACAGTCCGCCGCCTCTTCGAGGCACTTGCCGGGCACGTCCAGCGCATCCTCCTCGCCGAGTATACGGGCGCCGCACGGACCGAGGCGCAGGAACCACACGCGCTCGCGGCACAGGTGCAGGTCCAGTTCTATCATGCGCAGGAGCGCGGCGAGGGCGAGGGCCCCATCCTGCCAGGCGTGCGCGAGGCGCTTGTGCCTGCCGAGATTGTGCGCGAGGCACAGGAGGCCGGCTGGCGTGTGGCAGACGAGGGCGTGCTCCAGGCCCCAGAGGGGATGATGGACGGCAAGCTCGCCGTGCAGGGCGTGCTGGACCCGGCGTTTACGGCCCGGCTCATGAGCTTTGGCGTGCGCGGCACCACGGCCGAGATGCTCGGCATGGTGCAGGAGATCCGGGGGATGAAGGACGCGCTCGTGCGCGACGGCGGCGACGTGGACACGATGGACGTCGCGTGGGTTGTCCTCGAGAGGGCGTGAGTGGTGGTCGGTGCGAAGATGAGGTTTGGTGCGGTGTGAGAGAACGCGTAGGAGAGGCTTGGGTGCTCGAGAACGCGTAGGAGAGGCTTGGGTGCTCGAGAACGCGTAGGGGAGGCTTGGGTGCTCGAGAAGGTATAGGAGAATGGAGTACAAGTCGTAGAGGTTGGGTAGTGGATCTGGGGGTCGAGCTAGATAGTTTCGATGGCATGGCATGGACAATACGTCACACTCATCATGGGCGCGACTGGCCGACTGTCCGCAAGGTGTGGTGGGGTGTTGAGGTGGGTATGGGGGTGGGGATGGGTGACTTGGTGACTTGGGCTTGGGTGCTGACTTGTGACTTGATGACTTGGTGTGCGTGTGACCTGGGATTCTCTCGCGATATGGACGTCAGAAATCAGTTACAGGTTGCCCAAGTTGGCACAGGCTCCGTGGCTTACCAGGTGACGGGGTACGTTCGTGTATCGCTCTCACGAGGCGATGTATCATGGCCGCTGTCGCGATGGAGGTATCGATGCTGCTCCCTCTGTGTTGTCGTTGTCGTGGCTGCCGTTGTCGTTGTCGTGGCTGCCGTGATGCAGTCTGGTGTATGGCTGCTTGCGGCCCATGCCTTGGAGTAGGTTGGAGCAGGCCTGTACACAACTGAGGTGTACCAAGTGATGAAGCACGCACACCGCGGCACAGCGCACGCAGCGGCGCACAAGAGCCGTACACACCGACAGACCGACAGACCGGATACACCGACACCGACACCGACAAGTGCCCATGTCATGCCATGCAATGTGATTCTACCAGCGACACTACGAGCGACAAGACTACTACGCAGGCACGCGTTCTGCGGCGTCGGCCTTGTCCTCCTTGCCCTCCCGGCCCTCCTTGCCCTCCTTGCCCTGCTTGACCTCCCGGCCCTCCTTACCCTCCTTGATCTTGGCAAAGGCAGCTCCAGGCGGCTTCGGCTTGTTCAAAGGGTTGCCCCCGCCCCCGCCCATGCCGGCCCCGGCGCGGCGGGCGCCCTCGGCACCGCCTCCGCCGGCCGCGCGCTTCGGCTGGCCCGCGGCGCGGCGGTACCGCTCGAGCACCTTGAGCCGCATCCACTTCTGCACGTCCGTGCCCTCGGCCCGCGTGCCGAGATCCTGCTCCACGGGGGTCCACAGGCCGCTCGCGCCGGGCGCAAAGGCCTGGTTCGCAATGAGCGTGTGGGCCTCCGTGTTGAGCACGTAGTCGTCGAGACTGATCAGGTCCGGCTCGCTCTGCAGCAGGTAGTGGTACTTGAACGTCTCGGCGAACATGAAGCTCTCCATGTTGTCGCCCCATTGAATGTTGTCTGACCCCGTCGTCACGTCCTTGATGCTGCTGATCCCGCCCTCGACGGTGGCCGCCTCCATCCAGGCAGCGAACATCTTCCAGCCCTTTTCTTGCCACTTCCTGTCGCCGGTCAGGCGGAACCTGTCGTCAGCACCCTGTTCTTGCTGTTGCTCACATGTAGAAGACACTCTCAATCGTCTCGGGCCGGTTGATGTAGTACGGCGTTGTCTTCTTCATACCGGGCGGGGAGCCGTTCAGGTGCATAAAGTACGAGATCGGGAGGCCGACGCCACGCCCAGAGTCCTCGACAATGGCCGAGCGGTCGTCGCGCCAGCGCCAGGTCCCGCCCTCGTCCTTGAACATCTTGGTGCGGTCCGCATTGTCGTCGCCTATTGTCACACGCTGTGGAGGGTGGTACCGCAGCCCGGTGTTCGTGACGTTGACGTACAGATCCGGGTCGTCGGGCTTGAAGAAGTGGACCACCTCGGGCTGGATGCCCATGCTCAGGTGCTGCGAGATCCAGAAACACGTGTTGGTAAACTTCATGCCCGCGATCAGGTCTTCCTCACGGTCAAGCAGGACCGAGCCCATACCCAGCATGCCACCGGCAAAGCAGGTCAGGTGCTCGACCTCGTGGTTGAGCTGGTTGTTCTCCCACTTGCCGATCGTGAACAAGTCCCGGTCCGGTATGACGGTAATGTCCGTGAAGAGGAGTTTCCTCGCGGCATCAATCGACTTGGTGTACAGCCGCTTGTACTGCTCTCCAAGACGACCCCCGCCAAGCAGCTTGTACGCCTTGATGAGGTACTCGTAGTACGAGTCGGTCATCGCGCCAAACGAGAACGTGCCGTCAATCGAGGCGGTCGAGTCGGGCGAGAAGCGCATCGGAATGAGCGGCGAGTACTTGGACCGCGGTGTGACGTGCTGCTCGAGAAAGTCGGTCACGCGCTGTGCGAGGTCGAACCATTGCCGGTCCTTGGTGGCGTGGCCAAGGCGGATGAGCTCGAGCGACATGCTGCCAACCTCGGCGATCGCGACGGCAAACAGCTGCAGCGCACCCTCGTGCCCCGGGTCGAACCGGCTGCCCTGCGGTAACCCGGACGCGGTGTTGAACGCGACTTTGAGCACGTTTGCGAGATCGACAGCGCGGTCGAGCATGACCTTGTCTCCCGACAGGTCGTACGCACCGATCAGACCGCCGAGGTACCGAATGCCTGTCTCGAAGACTTGCATGCCGACGGTTCTGTCGCGCGAGATTGACCAGCGGTCACCGTTGGCGTCCTTTTCCGACTCTGGCGCGATGTAGCCCTGGGACCAGTCGCGCCCCTTGACCCAGTGAAAGTTGAGCTGGTTGACAAACGGCCGCGCCTGGTTGTACTCTTCTTGCAGGCCCAGGATGAGTAGCGTGTCGAGCGTGTCGACAATGGACGCGCCCCAGCTGAGCGTTAGCGCGACATTTCCCCAACTGACCCATTGAACGGATCCGACACCTGGAGAGACACGGGCTTGATCTCGTCGTGGCCCCAAGCGTGGTCCTTGTACTTTTGCCACGCATAAATGAACCCGCGCTTGACGGCCGCGCGCCGGCCCTCCCGGACCTCCTTCTCCGCCCGCGTCTCCCACTGGGTCCCATTCTCGAAGCCTGGCCACTGGATATTCTTCACCCCTGGTCCCGGCTTGTTCCAGTCCGCGGGTCCCTTCCATGTAACCGAGAAGGCGTCTGGCGCAAGCGTGATCCCCTGCTTCTTCTCTTCGACCGGGGCGTCTGACACAATCTCGCGCATCCTCTCCTTTGGGAACAACGTGCTGTTCCCGGGATAGAGAATGTCCTCGTCGACCTCTGAGAACAAGCGCTCCGACGCGCGATAATCCCCCTCGTTTGGATGCAGCGGCGCATACACCTGCTTGACATTAGGCAGGAAGCGGTCCCCATTCTCGTCCAGCATAAAGTAGTCTGGGTGGTCGTCGTCGTGCACCATGTCCACCTCGAGGTCTGGGGGTGGAGGTGGCGCCGGCCGGTCGCCGCCCGGACGCTTGAGCCTGTCTGGGGCTGGCGCGCCGCCGACAGGCCGAGGACGCCCCTTGGCCCGTGAGGGGCCCTTGCCCTTGGATAAGGCGGGGGCCTGCTCGGTCTCGCCAGGCGACATCATGTACAAGACGAGGACGAGGGCGCCGACGCTGAGGAGGACGAGGCGGACACGGCGCTTGAACGCACGCCGCAGCGACCGCGCAGCGCCAGCGCTGGCGGAGAGCGAGCCGCCCTCGCTGTCGAACTGGGTCGAGGCCATGACCGGCGAGGACGGGCCGAGCCCCATTGCCTCGAGCCGTTCCTTGTCGTAGTCGTGCGACATGGGGTGTAGCGTGGAGGGAAGGTAGGTTGTCCGAGTGCCGGATGAGGTTGGGCGGGGTCGTCGCGCAGACTCGTCGAGCCGAGGTCCACCTTGAACGAAAGAGCAGCAAACTAGATTGGGCAGTGAACAGTCGCGCTCAACGAGAAGCAGAGTGAAGGAGAAGCAGTGACAAGTGGTGCCAAGCCGACGTCTCCACGCCAGGCGCTGTGCCGCGGGACGTGCGGGGCATAATGGGTTCAATATGTGCATTAGGAGGATTACCCGCGGGACCGGTGCGCGTTCTGAAATCCTGAAACACCAAAAGGGCCCTGACACGTCGATCGTGCGCAGTCGCAACCCTTGCCGCCGCCGTCTCCGCCGCCGGCGCCGTGCGCAGCACGTGTCGGTGAACAGCATGCATGTGTTATTATCGTTTCCTCGTGTTATGGCTGTTCCCTCGTCTTATAGCTCCCTCCATGCCAGTCCCTCCATGGTCGCTCTGTATGGCTTCCAGTATTGCACCTACCACCGCCCTCGTTGGCCTGCTACAAGCTCGGCTTACCGCCCCACATGGCTCAGCACGCTGCCGGCCACACTGCCCGCGCGGCCGCTCACGTTTTGCCGCCACCGGTCAATGTTGCTACCTGGGTCCGGCATGTCCGGGGGGTACGGCGCCGGCATCATCTGGCCCATCTGGCCCATCATCGGCATGGGTACCATCGGGCCCATGCCGCCCATCATGCCGCCCATGGGCATGCCACCCGCGCCGGGGTACGGGTACATGCCCTGGTAAAAGCTGGGGGTGTGCATCTGGCTGCCCTGGGTCGCGTGGTTGCTTGGTGCCCCGCCGCCGACTCCGACTCCGGCGCCAGCATGCTTCCAGCCGAGGGGGAGGTCGTCTTCGATCTCCTCCTTCGTCTTGGGCTGCTTGGCGCGTTGACGCGCCTGTCGCACAAACAGCGGGACGTCGTCTTCGTCCTCGTCTTCGTCGCCGCTCAGACCCGCAGACGCGCCGACCGCCGGGCTGTTCCGACCCGATGCCGGAGACAGGGAGGTCGGCGTGATGTCGAGCTCGGCGAGCGAGAGGACGGGGAGGCTCGGTGCGCCCTTGGCGCGCCCGGTCGCGGTCGTCGCCGACAGTGGGGCTGCTGCACCCTTGCGGAGCTGCGAGAGGGGTAGTTCCTCGTCTGAATCGACGACCTTGAGGCGCGAGAGCGGCACGTCCTCCTCCGAGTCGGACTCGTAGCCCGACCCGACTGGCTGGATCGTAGATGGTATCGGCCGGCCCCTGCTCCGGCTCAGCGGCATATCCTCGTCGTCGTCCTCGGCATACCACGTCTGGACGCCGCGGCTACCGCGGCGCACGGACGGAGCGGCCTGAGGGAGCAAGTCTGTGGGGTGGGTGTCGAGTATCAGCGTCGGCGGGCGGCTGTCGAGCACAGCGGTCGCGCGCTGCGAGTAGATAGTGTCTCGATCGCGCGACGCGCGTGGGCTGCCCTGTTGCGAACGGCGTATGCCCTCGCGCCGGTCGCTCTCGCTCTCGCCCTCGTCGTCGCTCTCGTTGCCTGTGTCCTCGTTGCCCGGGTTTATAACACCGCCCGTGGGTACAGTGTCACCCGTGGATACAGCACCACCCGTGGGTATGATACTCCCGCCCGGCCCGAACGCGATGCTCATCGGCCTGACGAAATTCGGGTCGTTCTCCGGCACAAACTCGGGTTCGAGCACGTGGCGCGTGCTCGTGCCAGCAAAGAACGATTTGCGCTGCTGGAACATCTTGCTCTCACGCGCATCGAGCTTGGCCTGTTTCGCGTCCTCTCTTGCGACGCGCTCCGCCTCGGCCGCCTCGGCCGCGCGCTCCTGCGCATCCTGCAGCTCCTTGAGCTTGGCCATCTCGCGCTCCCACACCGTGTCGGTGCCGAAGACGCTGCGCGTGTTGCGCATTCGGTTCGCGGTGCCAATGTCCCCGTCGTCGTCAGGCAGGTTGGGCGGGGGGACTCCTGGGGCTCCGGGGACTCTGGGCGCGTAGCTCTTCGGCCGGTCGGCTACAGCCATCGACATACGGTTCCCGTCGGGCGCGTACGACATTGGCCGCTGGCCAGGGTTGCCGTCGGGCGGGCCAAGGAATCCGGAAGGGGTCGTGCGCGCCATCATGGACGGCCGGTTGTCGCCGTAAAACACGCGCTTCTTGTTGGACAGCGCCGTCTTGCGTGCCTCGAGCTGGTCGATCAGACTCGTGCCGTACAGCTTGCCAGGCTGGCGGCGCTCCTGCTCGACCGCGTACCGCTCCTCCTCTGTTATGCCGGGTAACACCTCGCCCTCGTCTGCTTGGCCCTGGAAGAAGTCGCTGTCACGCGCGCCGCCGACCATGAGCGAGCTCGCAAACGTCCGCTGTGCAAGCGAGAGCGGCACACCCTTGCCCTGGTTCAGGATACTCGCGCGCGCGTCATCAGGCAGCGGCTTCTCGCCCAGCATGAAGCCCTCGGGAATGTGCACCGTCGCCGTGGGCCGGTCAGAGCCCTCCAGAACGCTGGGCATGATGACGTTCTTGGGGCGGAGCAGCTGATGCCGCGCCATGCGGTAAGCCTGGCTGTTGTACTTTGACGCGCGGAGTGGCCGCCCATATTCCTCGGCAGTGGGAATGTCGTCGAACACGGGCCGCGACGGGGAGCTTATTCCGACCTCACTGCCAGCGCCATAGAACGAGTCCGGACGTCCACTGGCAAAGCTGTCTGGGCGGTCGAGGTACACGAGCGACGGGCGGCGTGGGACCCGCCCGCCTTCGCTGCTGCTTTCGACCTGGTCGAGGTCAAGGCTGAGCCGATGCGAGCCTGCAGGGGCGAAGCGTGCTTCGAGCTCGGGTAGAGGGCCAGTCATCTCGAATGCGTTCGCGAGAATGTCATTCTCATCCATGACGAGGTCGCGCGTGGGCGAGCGGCCAGCTGGTGGGCGCGGGAGTGGCTGACGAGAGCCAGCGCCTCTCTCAAAGCGCTCGCTGGTCGGAGAGTCCGGCATGCGGACCATGATAGGCGCAGCCGGCCGTCCGTAGTCGTCCTCAAGGTTGAGGTGACCGAGGATTGATCTATTGTGTGAATCCGCACTGGGCCTACTCTGCACGCTCCCCCCTCCACGCACAGCGGCGTCTGCCTCGGCGCCGTATGCGTCCAGGCTGTGTCTTCCAGGCATCTCGTCCATGTATTCCTGCGTGCTGTCACCAATGCTCTCCAGGTGCACGGAACGTGCCCGGTGGACAGGCATGGTCACCTCGGAGATGGTCCGACCGTGTACACTGCGCGTGGACGCGCCATGTGCCTCGGCCGCTGAGGAGGCGTCGGGCGGAGAGCTCGGCCTATACAAAGGTGAGCCATAAGCGGCAGGCGACCCAGGCGGATAATCGGGTGCGCCCGGGATGTGGGTGAGAGGGGAGAGGGGTTGTGAGGACGCCGGGGACAACGGGACCATGTGCTCCGGCAGGTCCCAGTCGTCGAGTTTAATGTTCATGTCAGGCGGGATGTCCTGTGGCATGTCCCCCGAGTGTGCACCAAAGGGCGAGTGTGCCGTCGCCGGTATGGCAGCGGGGAGGGGGAGTGCCGAGCCCTTGCCGGCGCCGATGCCTGCGAATCCCTGGCCCCGCACCAGGAGGGGAGGGAGGGCAGGCGGGCGCTGCTGCTGCGTGAACTGCCTGAACATGGCAGAGGTGCGGTGGTCGACATACTCCTTGTACGGGTCGTCTATGTCGTTGTCGTATTCTGGTGTGAGCGGAGGTGAGACGGGACGCACCGATCAGGGCGGCCGCCAGCGCCATGCGGCTGAAGCTCGGGTGCTCGTCCATGATGCCTGCCTCCGTTGCCTGTGCCTGATTGGAGGGTGTCGCCTAGAGTGTGGTCGCGCTCCCAGAAGCGGAGAGTGGGACAGAGATGAGAGAGAGAGAGAGAGAGCGG
The DNA here is from genome assembly GCA_030805415.1 of Cutaneotrichosporon spelunceum. Lineage (NCBI taxonomy): Eukaryota > Fungi > Basidiomycota > Tremellomycetes > Trichosporonales > Trichosporonaceae > Cutaneotrichosporon > Cutaneotrichosporon spelunceum. The sequence continues at coordinate 1,731,908 of BTCM01000001.1, forward strand.
AGAGATGGAAGTGACGAAGCAGTTGGAATCTCAATCTGTTCCTCAATCGGACCATACAAAGTCGCACAGGTCAGGGCCCAGAGGCCGGAGCCCCAGGCCAGAATTCCCGCCCGCTCGTTCGCATTGTGCATCTCCACATGCTCGGTGTGCGTGAGAATGGGGCAGTCTAGTCTACAACAGCAGAGCTCGTACGCGCTCTATAAATGATGCCAACCGACGGCCAGCGCAGCTGGATGCAGCACTCTCTGGCACCGCACAGCCTACGAGCCGTCGGTAAAGTCGCGTGTTACGCTGGAAAACTCGTTGAAAGGGTTCTTCTCTGGCTCGGCCAGCTCCTTGGGAGTGAGCATGCCCGGGGTGCCCACGGCGGCAGTGACGCTGCCGGCCTGGCCGACGATCAGGTCGGCATCGTCCAAGAAATCAATGCTCTTCGAGTCGCGGATTGTCCGGAAGTTGACGGCGTCGATGCCATTCGACTCGGCCGGAATGATGGGTGGCGTCATGTGGCGCAGCAAACCCCACGAGATGGACGAAAACCACTTGTGCTGCTTGACTTCGGAAGCGCCAGATTGCGAGCCGAGGCGCTTGTGCTCGTCCTTGATGAGGAGCTTGCGGATCGCAGACTTGCACAGGCTTGTGACCGGCCGGTCTTCAGGGAAGAGTACCTCGTTCTTTAACACGTTGGAGAACGTTGTGTTGCGGTTCGCACCCTTGAACGGCGTGGTGGCGAACTGAGCGAGTTAGTGGACGAATCGCGGAGAGCAACTCACAATCATCTCGTACACAAGAATGCCTAATGTCCACCAGTCGACCGCAGACGTGTGACCGCAGCCCTTTATCACCTCTGGCGCAATGTACTCTGAGGGTCAGCTTGCTTCCAACACACGAGCTCACCTTCTGTACCGACAAAGGAATTTGTACGGAAGTCGGCGATACAGCTCCGCGTGTCCACGAGAATGACACCATTTGCGCCCGTCTGGACAGCTGCAGCCGCACCGCCGGGCTCACCCGAAGGCTTGGACAGGTCAAAGTCGGAAAGCATAATGTGGCCGCTCTGGTGCAAGAGAATGTTCTCCGGCTTGAGGTCGCGGTAGATGTAGCCGTTGAGGTGGAGGTACTCTAGGGCCGCAATGACCTCTGCGGCGTAAAACTTGGCATGCTCCTCCTGGAGACACTTGCCGGGCCTGGTCTGGAGGGCGCGGAAGAACTCTCCACCCATGCAGTAGTCGAGGACGAAGAAGAGGTAGTCGGACGACTGGAACGAGTGGAACAGGGTGACAATGAAAGGGTGGTTGGACATTGTCAGGATCTCCTGTTCTGCGAGAGCTCTTTTAATCTTGTTGCGCTTGATCATCTCCTTCTTCGACAGGACCTTCATGGCGAACAGCGAACCCGTCTTCTTCTCGCGCACGAGATAGACTTTGCCGACGTCGCCCTTGCCGAGGAGCTTGATCTTCTCAAACGATGACGCCGAGACTTCTGCTGCACGCGTCTTGATCGAGTTGGAGCTGTACGTTCTGCGGAACGCAGCCCGAGCCGGGTCATCAAAGCTTGCCGCCTGCTTCTTGATTGCCATCACACTCGTCGAGTGAGCACGTGAGCCACGTGTACCCGTAGCAGACAGGTTGCCGGGCTTGAGGAACGAAGTTTTGGACGGCGTGTTTGGTCTTGACGGAATAGTCGACATCTTTGGCACGGACGGGATGGGAGGTGAGGCGGTTAGATCCACAGCAGTATCGTTGCTTGAGCTTGTAGTGGGCGTCTTTGACGGCAACGGGGGCACGTCGGGCACATCTGATGTCGCGGCCTTCTGGAAGAGCGCCTTTGCATTCGGCGCCGACACGACGCGGCGGATGAAGCGTGTCGCCGCAGACGACTTGTCCGTACCACGAATGCTGTGATGGTCCTCGTGCCGTTGGCTGGATGGATCCCGCTTCGACTTGCGCGGCGTGCGAGGCGACGTGGCCGTGGCCGTGGACTGACGGGTTGAGTCCCTGGCACTGGCATTGATGGACAGACCCGAGGGTTTCTTTGACAAGGCCTTGTACTTGTCCGACTTGCTGCCAACGGACGTGTCGGTGCCATAGGCGGTTGCGAGGCTGATGCTGCTGTTGGTCCCAGGTGACGAGAAGAAGCGGCCCTTGAGACTGCTCATGACCAGAGGACGTGTCGTGTTGCCGCTGGTGCTAGCGCTACCGCCACCACCGATTGAGCTGTGGAGTGACGTGGTGGAAGAAGTGGTCACAGGTGCAGGGGTTAGGCCTGGGGAGGAGCCGGGAACAGGGGCTCGAGACCTGGAGGATGATGACGATCGCTCGGTGGGCGAAAACGAGTAGGTATTCGACGCTGCTCGCTGCTCGCTTGAGGACGTCTGTGCCAGAGGCTGGTGCTGGGCGGCCCAGGGCTCTGCGGGGTAGGAAGAGGGCGGGAATTGGGATACGCTGGGGTTGCTGGTGCTGCGAACGCGGACATGGCTCGAGTCCGAGTTGACACCACGCGTTTGGGGGTGCGTGGCATCGAGTTCTTCCGTAGTGGCGGTCGATGACGAGGCAGTGGTAGACAAGGTAGCTGCGGGCGTGGAGGCGCCGGTCACTGTTGTCGTTGGGACCGCGTCTGTTCCTGCCGAGGTCAAGGATGGGCCAAACTGTGCAAACGCAGCCTCAAACTCGGACTCGAGGCCAAAGGGCTGCTGCACCTCGAGCTCTGGGATCGACGGGGGCGTGAAGTTGTCGTCTGACATTTGTTTGTTTTTCGACTTTTTGCCGCCTTTGAAGACGTCTTTCCACGAGCGGCTGGTGTTGGGGTGGGATGGGTGTGCTGTTACTGGTGCTGGTGGTTGTGCTGGTGCAGCTGATGCTGGCGGAGCGTGGTAGGTGCCGGTGCCGGTGCCGCTTTGTAAGGGCTGGGCAACACCGTGAGTCATGCCGCCGTAATGCTGCGGCGGGGGGGGATGCAATGGACGAGGACATGCGATGGTGGATCTGGGCCGCGCGGTGATGGGGCAAGGGAGGGGGGGTGGGACAAGTGATGACAGATGACCGAGGGGTGTGTGTGTGCAGTTGTGACTCTGTGGTGGGCAACGCTACTCTACGCAGGGCATGCGGTGAATGAGCTGGTAGAGCACAGGTGGGAACAGAGTCCGAGGCGGTGGCTATTGTCGTCGGGCAGAGAGATGGGTAGGTTGATGGGTAGATGCTGGAAGGAAGACGGTGGAGCGCGACGTGGGCGGGTGGGAGCGCGTCAGAGTGTTGTGAGATGAGGTGTGGGAGAACTGACGATGACTGGAGAGGGAGTGTGAAGCGATGAGAAACGGGGGGAGGACGAGGAGGACGATGACGACGAGACAGAGCGAGTGCAAGATGGAGTGAGCAAGAGTGATCACTCGGAACGCTCATTGGGGGAATCGGTGGGTTCCACCTCTCTCCACCGAGCCGCGCCCCCACCCCACTCTAATCCCCCTGCCCACGGTGTCCTGTAAGAGTCATTAGTAATCATCCATCCAACGTCTCAATCTCCCCCACAAGGCGACGTCGCTCTGCACTGTATGCATGTCGATGACCATCGAGTGCATCCAACTGGTCGCTCCAACTCTTGTCTCAATTACTCCATACAGTCTCCCCCCCGTGGCGCATGGCACCGACATGTGGCGTCGATCCTCGTACATTCCCACTTGATTTCATTCTCTACTCGCCAAACTTGACCGAGCCCCTGCACTCATCCCTGGCGACAATTGTTTGCCCTCGGCGCGGGAAATAGGTACCCAGGTACAGCAGGTGTTACAAGTGTTTGCAGGTGTTGCAGGGCCGGCAAGGTACATGAGCCTGTGGATGTGCAGGCGCTTGCCGTGCTTGCCGTGCTGCTAGTTAGGCCATAAGACAAGCAAAGGTGACGCCAGGACGCGTACAACCCTCTCAGTCTCGCGATGGGCTTTGCTGCCTCTGGCTCAACTCTCAGTCTGCCTTTGGCGACCCCAAGCGCTCAGACTCTTCTCAGTCATGTCAATGACAATGGTTAGGGCCCCAGCTCGAGCCAGCTCGGCTGCCTTGCGCTCTTACTCGAGTTTTTTTTTTTTTTTTCTTCAAACCCTACATTCAGCCCTCTGTCTCCCGGGACGTTTCATCCACGCGTCGCACTCGAGGAATCGAGAGCTTGTTCCCGTTCCCGTACCCGCACCTTGTGCCGCGCTCGACCCAGCTTTAAAATACCGTCCCAGCACTTTTTCAGGACGATGCCGGCATCGTCTTTGGCTCAACCCGATGACAAGGACCTGATCCAAAGCTCCGAGGGAGGCGTGCTCTACTCGGACACTACTCGGAAAGATGGCAGACTCTCGAACTCTGCAAGTCAGCTCTGGAAGTATGCATGACTATGGTATCAGGTATCAAAAATATACTACGGGTCCCGGTTCCAGTCGATAAACTTGGGCTCCGAGATGCTAAGGCGGCGTTGTAGTACCCCCTCCGAGTGGAGAAGCTGCGTCTCGTCGGCGCCACCGATGCTCTCGAACCGGATCAGGACGTTGGGTACTGTCCGCCTACCTGTGAGGCCGAGGAGAATGTCCTGGATCGTGCTCATGTCGTCTGTCATCAGCTCAATTGGTCGCTCAAACTTACCCCGCTGGTCGAGCTCGATGACGAACGGGTCCGGATAGATGGGGTACGTGTCGAGAATGTCCTTGGCCCGCTGCGAGAACGGGCAAAACGACTTTGAGAAGACGGTGACGCGCTGCCCAAAGTTGACCTCGTCCTTCCATTCGCCCAAGAACAGGTTTTCGTCCGTGCCCTCGACGTCGGCGAGCATGCTCTCCCACTCGGTCTCGGACATTTTCGCCATTGTGCCCGCCGAGGGGGTGCGGTAATCGTCAGGGAAGCCGCCGCCGCGGACGATCCACCACACTAGCGCCCGGAGCTTGTCACGCTTGCCCTCGGCAACCCTCTCGAGCTCGTTGCGGGCTGCCTCCTCGTCCTCCTCGATCTGGGCCTGCGTGCGCGGCTTGGTGTCCTCGGCGCGCTGGAAGAACAGGTCATCCTTGGCCATCACGTCATCCTCCTCTATTGGGGCAGCCTCGCGCTCATAGCCGCCGGCGGAACCGGGTTCGCCGACACGGCCATGATGTGTTGCGCCGTACTCGTGCGAATCAAACAATGTGGGAGAGAACGACCTGTCTGATGAGGAGCGGAACGACATGGCTATAACGAAGAAGACGGCCAAGCCGAGGAGCAGAGGCCAGCGCCGTTTCATTCGGGCCGGGACGGAGGCTGGGCGAGCGGATCGCCTTGCAGACGACGGGAGGGGGAAGCGCCGCTTTCTCGTTTGAGCTTGAGCTGAAGACACGGCGTGGCGACATGGTACCCGAGTTGCTGAGCATGGCAGGGGAGGAGAGAGAGTTGTTGGATCGAGGAGGCTACAGCGGCGAGATGGGAAGAGGAAACTAGTCGAGTCGAGCACAAGTAGAAGCGGAAACGTCAGTCGGCCTGTTTACGTCTGTGCACAGGCACAATCTCGCCAGTTACCGGCCAGTGACGAGATGCGACCGGGGAGGGGGGGGGGAGAGAAAGTGGAGCCGGTCGTGTATTGGGCACAGTCGAGGTCGTGATGAGCGAGTGGGAGATGGCAACGACTCGAGTAGGGAGGGGGGGAGTGATGAGGAGAGATGAGGATGGGGATGGAATTCTTGATGCTCTACTTGTTTGCGGCCGGCGACGGGGCAGGAGAGGACCGAGGGGACCCTGCTGCTTCCGTCCGGGGTTGGAGTCGTCCTCTGGGTGGTGGCCCCCTACCGGCCCTGTTTCGTCGCGTGGAGTATGGCCACGAGGACGCAAAATAGACTTGACAATCCTCGGCTTGAATTAAGGCGTCGGTTTTGAATTCAGACTGCTTGAATTCAGACGTCGGTTTTGAATTCGGCGGCTTGAATTCAGACTTGGGTTTAGACGTCTAAACCAGATTCGCATCCAAACTGCTACATCGTTCACGGCTACACGTACAACTGCATGCCCCCGAGCCCGTCCTGGGCGACCCAACCCTCGTCCTCACGCACACTCACATGCTGTCGCCCACACCCCTTGACAGGGCACACCCACTCATGCCGAGCCTTTGGCGCCGTGCTCGACCGCGTCACACGCCCGGTCCGCCGTCGCTTCCGCTCAGGTGACCCGTCCAGCAGACACACAGGTTCAGAGTACTTTTTGTAGCAGCGCTGGTCGAGGACATGCCCGCAGCGTAGTGACCATACTCGGTCCTCCGGGGACATGTTCGCGCTCCCGATGCGCAGTGGTTCCGGGCACGCACAGCACGCGAGGTACATCTGCCCCCGTGGCTTGCGCTTGTTGGGCACTATGTGACCCCTCTCGTCGAGCTCAACGACAGCACCATGCCTCTCCTTGTCCTCAATCTCCTTGGCAAAGTCTTCCGCATCCCACGTGCGCGTAAAGCCCTCGGCCGCAGTCGGCACTTTTTCAGGCTTGATCCCGTTCAGAATGTCCTGGACGCCCATACCGCCAGCAGGACCCGCTCCCCCGATGCCAAGGTGAAATGCCCCGTTGAGCAAGTTGCGAACAATCTCCGCGTTGCCTCGCATGGGCCCGATCAGCCGCTCCAGTTGACGAGGCAGAGGATCAAGCTCCCCTCCAGACCCTGGGTCTACAAGCTCGCGAATATGCACGTTTCCGTTTTGGTCGCGATAGCGAACCTCTGGTAAACGGTTCGGCCAGAAGTGGTAACGCGTATTGCCGTGGCCGAGTACTGCTCCACCACCACCCCAACCAGGCCGGTTGATTCCCGGTGCGGCCGGTCCTGTCTCTGGCTGTGGAGAACGCACATGCCGGTTGAGGCGATCTGCTGCGTTCTCAGCCATTCGCCTATCCTCCTCATGTCTACGTTGTGCGCGACGTTCAAACCGCGCCGCGCGGTCCAGTGATCGGTCTAATGCTACTGCAGTTAGAATTCGTCGCCATCAAGGTGTCTGCCGACCCACCAGCCATGTGTTCCCGAAACTCGTGTGGGGCCAGGGTGGGGCGTGGTCCTGCGAGGACAACATTGTCCTCGTCACTGCTATCGTCCACGTCGATGGGAGTGTCAGCGCTGGCGCCAGGAGCGCCGACATCGTCCACATCAGGAAGAGGGAGTCGGCGACCTCCGAGTCGCAAGACTGCTCGCCCAGCACCAGCTGGTTCCGCTGGTCCACCACCACCCCGCGGAATGGGAGGTGCGTCGGGTATCCTCAATCGGGGTGTAGGTTCTGCTGGGCGGAAGTTTGCAGGAAGCTCAAAGAAGCGGCGTCGTGCACCGCGTAAAGGATCTTCGGTACGGTGGGGTTCAATGGAAGATGTGCGAGAGTGGGCGTTGGTCGCGGGTGCCGAGCCCATGAACTGGAGATCGTCCGAGTCGTCCGAGGCGTCGGATGGTGGCCTGACGTCGTCGGCCAACTCGTCATCAAGGTAGGCCAAGTTCTCATAGTGGCGAAGGGGAGGCATGGTGGGTGGGGGAAGCTGGGTTGGGGACGGGCTGGGGGAAGAGGCGCACGAGTGTGTGTCAGCTGCGGCTGGTGCCGCACAGGCGGTGAAGGAGATGTTCACTCGGGGATGGGCGAGGGATGAGGGCACTTGTGCGATGACGACAATGTTCTGTTGGCGATGGAGTGAATGAGAGACGGGAAAGTGAGAAGAGGAAGATGGTTGATGAGTGCGTCTTTCTAAATGTTACGCAGTGCATGCTCGTCCGAGCTGGGTGGCGCTTCGAGCTACGGAATGCAGCACCAAATGCGTCCGTCTGGCTTGGCCGTCCAGTTCTGATCCCGCGTGTTCTAATCTATTCAAATTCAGCCGCTTCTAATCAAGTGCCAGTCCAGCCCGTGGCCAAGGTTCAATACACCCAATGCTAATCCGTCCTAATTCGTCCTAATCCACCCAGTCCTAATCCACCCTAATCCGTCCTAATCCACCCAGTCCTAATCCACCCACTCCTAATCCACCCTAATCCGTCCTAATCCACCCACAGCTCTATCCATCACAAGAAAGCCATCCAGTCTATTAGACTGTGTCTACCGAGTCTATGCTCCCTCGGCCGGGGTAAACCGTGAGCGCGCGCGTAGCCTCGGCCCAAGCCGCACAAGCACCAACGGCACCGGCGCGAGCAGCAGCGCCGCAAAGCCAAGGACGGACGACGCCCACCGAGTCCCAAGCTGCGCATACATCCGGCCCGCGAACAGGGCGAAACCGGCGCCAAAAGCCGACCGCACGACCGTGCAAGCGGCCAACGCACTGGCCGCATTTGCGAGGTACGAGTCGATGATGTGGTTGAAGGGGGAGAGGAACATACCGAGCGCAGCTACGCCGATGAGCGCGCCCGCGAGGACGGGCGAGATCCAGTGGATTGGCGGGGCCGACGTCCACCCGAACCAGAAGAGGGCTAGGACGAGCAGCGGGCCGGTGAGGGCGCACATCTCTAGCCGCTTTTCGGGGCGGACTGGGAGGGGGGCGAGGCGCCGCGCGGCGGCCTGGTACCGATGCTCGGCGAGGGTGCAGAGGAACGTACAGACGACGCTGCCGGCGAAGAAGCCTAGGAAAGCGAGCCCGTTCTGCGCGGACGTGAAGCCGTGGTTGGCCATGAAAACGGAGGGGTACGCCTCGAGGAGGAGGTAGACGATGCCGTACACAAACGACATGTAAATGGTCACAGCCATGAGCATCGGCTCGAGGACTGCGTTAGCCGGGCGGCCGTACAGAGCATGATGAAGGGCTTGAGGAGGATGTCCTTGAAACGGGTCTTGGTGTCGTGCGGGTGCCGCTCGATCGGAGCGTACCACCGCCCATCGCCTGTTTCTTTGCGTAGGCGCTCGGCCTTCTTCTTGAGGATGATAGGCCCGTAGGTCTCGGGGAGAGTGAAGACGATAAAAAGTGTGCACACGCCCGCAAACATGGTCGTGACCCAGTACACCCACCGCCAGTCGGCGCCTGCGGTTTGGATGAAGCCGCTGACGATCGGCCCAAGGCTCGGTCCCGCAAAGGGGGCGATGCCGAAGAGTGCCATGGCGGAACCGCGCGTGTCCACGTCCCAGAGGTCGGTAATCACCGCGCCCGAGTAGGTGAGCGGTGCCGCGGCGAATGTGCCGCTCAAGAAGCGGAAGGCTAGCAGCACGCCAGTGTTTGGAGCGAGCGCACAGCCAACCTGGAAACAGGTGTAGATGGCAAACGAGAGGAGGAAGATTGGACGCCGCCCATAGCTCTCACTGAGAGGTCTCCAGAGGAGAGGTCCGACACAGTACCCAGCAACGAAGAGGGAGATGCAGAGGACGGCTACCTCCGGGCCGACTCCAAAGTGCTTCATCGTGTCCTCTGTAATGCCTGCTGGCGCCGACGATGCAAACGTCGAGTTGAGTACGAGCATACCGGTAAGCACGGTGAGATACCACCTGAACCCCCGGCTCCAGTTCTATCGTCAGCCAAACCTCGTTCCCGCTCACCTTTGGGTCGGTTTCCTCATCGGGCTCAAAAGCCACCGCTGACGGGTCGGCGCTCTTCTCCTCACGCGGCGGCTCGTGCACCAGCTCGCTCGCGGTCTCTTCGAGCGACCGAACGCGCCCGGCGCCTTCGATTGGTCCCTGCCAGCCGGCCTCACGCAGCAGAGGGACACGGCAGAGGGCGAGAGGGCGGGGCGGATGCTCGCCTGGATTGAGAGAGTCTTCTCCTCGTGACCGCCCTTTTCGTGCCGGTCTATCTCGGACAGACCAGCAGTGGTCCGGTCAATGTCGCTGCTATGAGACTGGACACGAGCCGTAGTCCACTCGCTGCTCTCAGACTGGACATCCGCAGACCCGCCGTTGCGGCTGTCTGACTGGGCCAGTGTCGCTGGGACGAATGGCGCTCCGGATTGCATCGTGTCTCTATCCCGTCCGTTTTGTATTCTAAACCCTCGGGGACAGTACGGCCAAAGGATACCGTGCGTTAAGCCAGTGAGACAGTAGTGCCAGGGCCAGTGAGGCAGTCGTGCTAGCTGCTAGGCCGATACATGTCCTCGACACGGCACCGACGGCAGCTCGGCAGCACGCCACCACAAGCAACTTTCATATAAATGAGTGGGCTCGATGCCAGCCTCGCACCCGGTTACCCACGCAGGCCGATGAGCTATCTTTGCTACTAGCTTGCAAGCTATGGTTTTGCTCATCGTGGTTTAATGGCCATGTCCAAGTCCATGGCCATGGGCAAGTCTGGCATGGCGTGGATACAGATAGCACATGCGACCGCCAAATGGGTATGGGTGGTACAAAACAAGCCAAGCAGAATCTAAAAGTACAGCACGCGGGCGTACAACGCGCACTCTACGGGTCCGTTCGGGATCCGTTGGCGCTGCACGCAGTGCGCTGGTGTTAGCGGAAGGAGAGGGGCCACATACCGCCCATGTTGGCGCTGGTTCGCGCGCCCTTGCATGCTGGGCGTGGAGGCGATGGAAGCCCTGTCGGCTGGGTGAGGGAGGGGGCTGTGAGGAGTGACGTCGAGGTGGGCGGCGCGAGGAGCCGGCTGGGCATGGCTGGCCGAGTCGGGATTGCTTGGGAGCTCGCACGCGAGCTGCAGGGGATGCGGGCGGTCGTACTGCATTGTAAGGGAACTCTGTGGGGGTCGAGTCGACATAGCCAACGGCGGTGTCTGCGACATGGTGGTTGTGGATATGTTTCTTGCAACTTGCTTGTCTCGGTGTGTTATATGCCTTGCATGCTGGCCGTGGTGGCGAGCGCCGAGGCAGGCTTCTCGCATTCATTGTCAACGCTGGCCCTAGTAGACGAGCCGCTGCCCTATTTGGGGGAGAAGCGGCGCGCCGAGGCACCCTCATTGTGGCCCAGTTCCGACGCGACCGGCCGGCAACCAGACGCTCAATGCAGATGTATATTGCTACTATAGGAACAAATGAGGGAGAGTAGATGACTCTACAATGTTCATGGCATGATGGATGCACTGTTCATTAATACAGGACGAGGGCACCGAGCGCAAAGGCCAGCACGGCAGTGCCAGCGGTGAGGGCCTTGGTGTGCACTCCTGAAGAAGATTGGAGCGAACCGCCGTTGTCGACGATCGAGCGCGTCTGAGTCGCGCGCACAGGCTCGACGTGAGACGTCATCGTCACGATTACGACATCGTCCGTTGGCTGGCCCGAGCCGCGTGGCAGTGTGCGAGTGACGACTACCTCACCGTTCGAATCGGTCACTGGCGCGGTCATGGTCACGACAACGACGCCGACGCTGTTCACTGTCTGGAAGCTGCCATCGGGGTTTGTGCGCGTGACTCTGTTCGTCACAATGTCGGTGAACGTCAGGGCGGCGGGCTGGTATGCTGGGGGCCCAGCGGGTTGGTTGCTGCTCCCGCCAGTGTTGCCAGTGTTACCGCCCGTGTTCCCTCCGGGCTGAGGCTGAGGCTGAGGTTGCGGCTGAGGTTGAGGCTGCGGCTGGGTACCGCCCGGAGTATTTCCACCTGGAGTCGTACCACCACCAGTCGGAGCAGTGCCGCCACCTCCGCCTGTGGTGACAGAAGCCGGTGGGTTGTTAATCGTGCCAGGCAGAGGGTTGGTCGTCACCTGTCCACCACCGCCGCCAGTAGGAAGTGGCGCCTCGGACACACCAGGACCAGGGTTGCTTGCAGAGCTAGGCGGTGCCACGGTCGGAACGGGGTTTGAAGTCGGTGGGGCCGACGTGGGTGGCAGCACTGGAGGGTTAGACGCCGGCGGCAAGGCACTCGAGGGTGAGACATCGATCGGGGGGGTGGGGTTGGATGGTGTAGATGGGGAACTGGGGGTGGTGGGAGGTTCAGAAGGAACCGCAGAAGGTGTGGGCACTGGGGGTTGGCAACAGCTACAGATGGAGACTCACCTTCTGATGGCACGACCGGTGAAGACGAGGGCTGGGGCGTGGTAGGAGGTGGAGACGAGGGCTGGGGCGTGGTAGGAGGTGGAGTTGAGGGCTCCGGAGTGGTCGGAGGCGGAGACGAGGGCTGAGGCGTGGTAGGAGGTGAAGACGAGGGCTGAGGCGTGGTAGGAGGTGAAGACGAAGGCTGGGGCGTGGTAGGAGGTGGAACAGAGGGTTCCGGAGTGGTCGGAGGCACAATGGTCGGGTCTGGGATGACTGGTGGCGATGAGGAAGGGATGGGGTCGCTGCTTGGGTTAATAATCGTGTTTGTTGGTACAGAGGATGGGAGAGGGGAGGATGTGGCCGGAATCGTGAGGGAAACAGAGGACACAGTGGGGGAGGGCGTAAGAGGAGGAGCTTGAGAGCTCGGCAAGCTTGGGGTCGTGGGGCCCTGCTCGGTCGTCGGAGGCTGCACTGGAGACTCGCTTGGTTGGGTGCTCGGTGCCACGCTCGTTGGAGGCAGGGTCGCAGACGTTGGCTCGCTGGCAGATGCTGTCCCCTCGCTCGTAAGGGGAGGCTGGTCGCTCGAACGCGATGGGTCTGGGGAAGGTACTGACGGAGTGGGTATACTGGGTGTCGGAGGAGGGCTCGGGGTCAGCTACTTGCAATCCGCCAGCTCACTCGGAAGGAGGTGCAACCGTCGTCGGGGGTTGTTCGGTTGTGGGTTCAGGCGTCGGCGTAGGAGATGGTGTCGTAGGAGGATCAGTCGCAGGCGGAGGAGTCGATGGATCCGGGGTTGGCAAGGTGATTGGAGGTTGTTCCGTCGTCGGTTCGGGGGACGGGGCAGGCGGAAGGGACCGAGTTGGGTCCGACGTCGCGGGGGGTGTCAACGGAGGCATTCTGACGGTAAGGCGTGCCCGTGAGGGTACGGTTACGGTCACTTACGGGTCGCCGGGGGACGAGACCTGGCGCTGATGGAGGAGCACATAACCGTCCCCAAGGTGGTAGGGGAGGGCAGCAGTGACTGCGAGCTGCGCCAGGACGGCGAGCAAGGCTGTGCGCATGACGCGGTATATTACTAGTACCTAGACAAGACTCTTTGGAAACTGGACCACGGGGTCTGAGGTTAGAAGGCAGGCTTTTATGGCCGGTAGAGCTGGAGGGCTTGCTCGATCGGATCGGGCTTGCTCGGCTTGTCGCTCTGTCGTCAGTTGCCCGGGGTTTACGGGGAAGGAGGGGAGATGAGGCTGACTTTGTAGCGAGAAAGCAGGGAGAGTGGGAGGAAGAGGATCCGAGGAGCGGAAGAGATTGGGATCGAGTGGTTGCAAGGAACAGTCGAGCAAGGAGTCTCACTCTAGCTTCTGATCAGAGCTTGGCTCATAGGGTGAGCGGGTCGCTGGACGGCATTGGGTGGACTGGCCTCGCTTGTACTGTAGCTGCAGCCACCAGGCATCGCATTCCGCCCTGCCGGTGACCTCACCTAAACTCGGCGCTGGTGCGGTCCCGCGCCGTCCGGCCTTGTGCATCCGAATGACGGCGCCGTTTGGTTGAGCCCTGCACTCGTCTGCCGCTGTGATATCCAAAGTCAAGTCAGGCACCCAAATGCTGGATCCAAATGGCCACAGCCCTCTGCTCTCGTGCACACTCGCTCCCTGACTCGGCAATGTTGGTCACCTCATCGGCCCCCCCCCCCGTCGTTATCTTCGAGGAACAGGTTTCGCAAGCCATGCTGTAATGCGTTTCCCCACTCCCTACTCAATGCCCCAGGGGCCTCCGTACAGGCAGCCCTACCTACCTACGTGTGCTACTGGCCACCAAGCCTTCAAGGCCTCATGGCAGCCGCACAGCCCCGATCAATATTAGCCGTCGTAGTGACTCGATCGTCGCAAGTCTATTCCTTCCCCACCACTAAGGCGACGTAGTCGTAGCAATCACCTGTTACCTGGCGTACTTTGACTGTGCCAGTGACAGGCATTGCTTTCACTCTCTCCTCAAGACTGCCCTGCCGCCTGGCACCCGAGTGTGTTATGTGTGCTCTGTCAGGACACGACAAGCCAAAGTGAGCCTTGCGCAGCCATCAGATCCAACTAGCGAACCGAAACTCACACACGAGCTACCAAGGTTGAAGCATTCCTCTACCCTCTACGCCTCTGTAACCAGGCTACGGTTTCCGTGGGCAATTCTCACGCCCCGGGGAAAATGTCAGCCTTGGTCACATGCTCGAAAGCGTTGGCTGGCGCCGCTGACATGGGGTTTCATGATACTGACGCTCGTCAGTATCCGCTGGAAGAAAGAGGAACAAAAGGAATTCTCAGCTTGTCAAGATTCCTTGTACCCACTAGTGGCTGGGAGGGCATTACGAGCTGAACGCAAACCTATTTCAATCCGGATAGGGACCTGTGCCATGTCTTGAGATTGCTATTCGAATGACTCTTGATTACTTCAGGTCCCTATTCATCTGACTGTTGCTAATCCATTGAGGTAGTCTGATATTCCTGAGAATATCAGCTGATTCCGGATGTGACGACTTTTGACTTCAAAGTTTCCAATCAGAGTCGAACCAATGTCCACAAATCCTAATTTGTGGACACTATGCCCAGGGGGATTAACCCTCCTGGCCACAGAGTCAAGTCGGGTCCTCGTCAAAGTACTGTGTCTGTCTGACACCTCGCCGACTTTGGTTGTGAGTTTCATGTGTCCGCTCTTCGAGGATGTTGCAGCCTCAATTCTGCATTGGTCCACCGACTTGTTGTGATTTCAAGGCAATCGAATGCAGGGACTGGGAGAGCGTTCTGATTGGAGATCAAGGTTGGCCAGGGAGAGGAACCGATGACGGCATCCATCGTTCTCGCGAGCTGCCGCCTGCACCTGCCGCCTGCCGCGACCTGAGCCTCAGTCTGTGGCCCTCTTGCTCTTGGTGACGTGCACTATCCATGCATCCACTCTCATCGTCCAAAGCCGGAGAACGAGCCAGGCGGGTCGTGCCATGAAGCCTTAGCAGATTGTTCGCCGCGTTGCAACCTCTCAAGACATTGTCGCGAATACACTCCTCCTCCTCTTCATACTGCGAGAAACTGTACGGGGCGGAAGATGACGTGCTCACCTTCTCGGGTCAGTCACCAAGCGCAATGACGCGACGAGGATGTGACAAACCTCCACCGCGAACACGGTCGAGGTCGTCTGCAACTTGTCAACAAACTGTCATCACCCACTCATTCCATCATGTCCGACCCAAACTGCACCGACTGTGAGCCGTCCGCACCCGGAGCGAGCGTGTCAAGCTCCTCTGTGCCAGACGTCGCTTCCGCCGTGGCCTCCACGTCAACCCCGGTGAACCCGGTTACCACCGCAGTATTCCAGCCACCACGCATGCTGATTCCGCACGTGGTCATCGAGTTCTGCGACCGCTGTCGATGGTACATGCCCTCCTGATGGAACTGACACCAGGGCGCCACGCGCGTCGTGGACCCAGACAGAGCTGATGCTCACCTTCCCTCCGCCGCTGATTGCGAGCATCACGTTGCAGCCACACAACACGCCGGACACGGGTGGCGTGTTTCGCGTCTGGCTTGACCGGGGGAATGGCTTCGACCTCGTCTGGGACCGCAAGGTTGGTTCAAGCACCAAGCTCGGCTATGAGCTGACGGCAGACCGAGGGGGGTTTCCCGGAACTCAAGGTACTCAAGCAAAGGGTGCGGAATCTCGTGCAGCCTGACATGCATCTCGGGCACTCGGACAAGGGTGGCAAGCATGGTGTCAAGGGGGACGTGACGGCAAGTGCGACCAGTGAGCAGGGCCCGTGAGAATAGCGCGTACGTTGCAGCAGGCCGGAGATGGCCCAGAGGTCGACAGCTTAGCCCCAACTCGATGCATCCAGCACTTTGCATGCAAACAGCTTACTTTTTCCGTCTCCCATGACAGAGCAGTCGATCCGCAACCTCCACCGCTGCCATCGCGCCGCGTCAACGCCGAGGTGTGCCCGAGCCATGTCCGACCGCTTTGCCAAGCTTGAAATCAGCCCGCTGGGCAGGGTGGAAGACACTCGAAGCCACGGTGACGATTCGTGCCCTGCGCTGCCGAGTGCACACGTTTCACTCATCCAATTTGCTTCCGCTTCTCTCCCTCAACCCCTCCATCCTCGATTGATATTTCACAGACTCGTTCTTCTTCATTTTGCCACCTACCTACACTCACATCAATCACTGCAATGGCCCGTCAGTCTCGTTCGCGCCCCGCTTCCCGCCCCGCCCCTCGCCCCGCCGCGCCTCCCCCCGGCGCGCGCCCGGCCTCTACCGCCGCGTACCCCGCCCACGCGCCCGCTCCCCCGGCGCCGGCGCCGGCGCAGACGCAGAGCTCGGGCCCCGGCCTGCTCGCCCAGACCGCGTCCACCATGGGTGGCGCTATGGCCGGCTCCGTCATCGGTCACGGCATCTCCAACATGATCTTCGGCGGGCGTTCTGCCGAGGCCGCGCCCCCTTCCCCGTCCGAGCTGCCCGCCCAGCAGCAGGGCGCACCCGTTAACGCAAGCTGCGACGTCCAGGCAAAGGGTGAGTAGCTCTGAGATAGGCGTGGCGAATGGTATAGTGGGCTGGGAGAAAACGATGACGCGGCCAGAGAGCGCTGCTCGGCGCTGCTCGGCTGTTCACATTTCCCTCGGCAACTTGATCTCCGCACCGCCAGGCTCCTTTCTCTCCAATGTGCGTCAACTCGGCTGACTCCAGACTTCACCAAGTGTATCGAGGCCACCAACGGCGACATGACCGGATGCTCGTACTACCTCGAGGCCCTCAAGGCCTGCCAGGCTGCCGCGCGTCCGTTCTAGACTAGGTCTCGTCTTTGTTTCGGTTTTGGAGTGAAGCATGGGCCATTATGCACAGCAGTATTATATGTCTGAAAGCGTGTTGCGGTTGACATGGCGGAGGTTGTGGTCAACACGTGCACAGGCTGTCATTCCATATGGTGTGTAGGGCCAAGATTAGTGGCGCGGTGACCGACCAGCGTCACCGGTGTTCATGCGCGCTTGTTGATACATTGCGCCCCGCAGCTGTAATGAGATAATGTTGTCGACGCGGCGCACGTCCCTGCGAGTCGTCCAAAGCAGAGGCGGGCACCTGATAACTCTGGCTGATGTGCGACAGATTTCGAACGTCTACCTCTACTCGGCCTGTCAAGTTTGAGCTAAATATCATTTCAGAGGGTTGGTGATGAGGCCGGGATAGACCAGATTGAAGCCAATGCAAAGGTCTTTGTGAATGATTGGGGACGCCGCGTCTGTCACTGTCCTCTGGCAAGTATCTCCCGCACGCACTCTCTGCGTCGGAGGAGATTAATCACTCGTCGGCCATACACGGTCCTATTGTTTCCGACACTCCAACCTCCACTTTGATGGACAAACCAGGTCAGACAGGGGTTGTTGGGATGCCCCTCTCTTGTACACGTCATTTAATCTTGTATATACAACACTATTAATCGTTTTCCTATTCACCAATCACGGCATCTTGCGGTGTCCCCACGTGGTCAGAGCCGAAGGGATCCGACCTGTGCCACTTTCCGGCGCGGTTGGCTTCGGTGGAGGTCCAGCCAGGCCGAGCAAGCCCAGCAGTCTAGCCGGCTCAGCTTGCACCGTCATCCATCGAACAACCTGCCCACTTCAAAAGCAGACCTGTCGTCGAGTCTCCTCATCAACCATCCAGAACAAAACAGCAACACCATGTCGACACAGGGAAAGACTATCACTTGCAAGGCCGCTGTGGCGTGGGAGCCTGGTGAGTCGCCCGCCATTTCTAGCTCATCGCAGCAAAGCCACTGTCCATTGAGACGGTCGAGGTCGCCCCCCCCCGCGCGGGCGAGGTCCGCATCAAGATCCTCTAGTGAGTCCGAGGTTGGGCGCTTCACCACCACCGCGCGAACGAACCGTCTCTGCCGAGTGTTGTGTGATGGAGACTGCGTTTGACACGGCCCTCGGAGCTGACAGCAGCACCGGTATCTGCCACACGGACGACTACACCCTCTCGGGCAACGATGCCGAGGGCGTCTTCCCTGTCATCCTCGGACACGAGGGCGGCGGTATCGTCGAGTCGGTCGGGGAGGGTGTCGACAACGTCAAGGTCGGCGACCATGTCGTGCCCCTTTACACTGCCGAGTGCCGCGAGTGCAAGATGTGCAAGTCGGGCAAGACCAACCTCTGCTCTGCCGTCCGCGAGACCCAGGGCAAGGGCCTCATGCCCGACCGCACTTCCCGTTTCACCTGCAAGGGCAAGGAGCTCTTCCACTTTGTGAGCAGATGGCGGCAGGGCATCACCACGGCACAGCTAACCCCCAGATGGGCTGCTCGACCTTCTCCCAGTACACTGTTGTCTCCAAGTACTCGGTCGTCGCGATCGACCCCAAGGCGTCGCTTGAGAAGGCGTGCCTCCTCGGCTGCGGCATCACCACCGGCTACGGAGCGGTGACCAAGTCGCCCGGCATCGAGGGTTCGACCGTCGCTGTCTTCGGCGTCGGCTGCGTCGGCCTCTCCGCGATCCAGGGCGCGCGCGCCAAGAAATGCTCCAAGATCATCGCGATCGACATCAACGACGGCAAGCGCGAGTGGGCTGAAAAGTTTGGCGCCACCGACTTCATCAACCCCACAAAGCTCGAGGGCCAGAGCGTTGTCGACAAGCTCATCGAGATGACCGACGGCGGCCTCGACTTCACCTTTGACTGCACCGGCAACGTGCACGTGATGCGCCAGGCCCTCGAGTGCTGCCACAAGGGCTGGGGCGTGTGCAACATCATTGGTGTCGCGCCGGCCGGTGCCGAGATCGCGACGCGCCCGTTCCAGCTCGTCACCGGCCGTGTGTGGAAGGGCTCGGCATTCGGCGGCGTCAAGGGCCGCACCGAGCTGCCCGGCCTTGTGGCCGACTACGAGAGCGGCAAGCTCTGGGTCGACCAGTTTGTTACGCACCACCAGACGCTTGACAACATCAACGCGGGCTTTGCGGACATGCACTCTGGCGACTGCATCCGCTGCGTTGTCGACATGGGTTTTGGCGAGGCCCAGTAGAGTCTCGGCTGTAGATCTACTGGGTGTTTTGATAGAGCGATGGCAGTGGTAATAGCCATTTGCGCGCTCACCGACATCATCAGCCGACATGTCGATGTCGCTCATCATATGTATCAACTTGTCTGACCGTTGGCCTGTGCCGCACTCGCATCTCAGCATCTGCACTCACAACTGCCTAATCAAACGCATGCATCTACCTCCGCCGGAACGTATTCTTACTAGCACTCCGCCCAGGCTGCCTGCGCGCCGTGCGGCCCGTCCCACCTTCGCTCTCCTCGTTCCCGATCTCGAGCCCGGCCCCAACCCGCTCGACCCGGGATCGCCGCCGGAACGTCCCGCCGCCATACTCGTCGTCGCTCCCGTCCGCCCGCCCCTCTGCTCTGGGGATGAAACTCATCTCCATGCCCCCGTCCGCTGCGCGGCGCATAGCCAGCACGCCGTCCGGTGTAGCGTCGGCCGCCTTGGGCTTGGACGCCGCGAGGCGCTGCCCAAACGTCTGTGGGCGCGCCCCCTGCCCGCCGACCACGAGTGACGGACGCGCCCCAGACGCGAGTGGGAACGTGCGTGTCCTCCCAGGCGCTGCGGGTTGCACCTTGGCCTCCTCGTCCCCGCTTTCCCCCTCGTCCCCGCTCTCGTCCTCGTCCCCGCTCTCGCCATCCTCTCCCTCGCTCCCATCCTCTCCCTCACTCCCGTCGGACACCTCGTCGGACTCGTCGCTTTCGCTCTCAACGCCCGACGACGCGTGCTCGCTCTCCTCGTCCTCACTCTCTACTGCCGTGCGGAGACGCGCGCCATGTGCCGTCGCGGGGTTGAGGCGCGCAAAGGTTTGCGAGCCCTCATCAATCTCAAAGTCGGGGTTGGTGAACATGTCTGCGAACCGTGGGTCGGCGAGCAGGTCCTTGGCCGCCGGCTTGTCGGCCTCCTCCTCCTCTCCCTCACCCTCACCCTCGGCGCGGCGCGCGCGCTTGCGAGCATTCGCCGCCTCCTCCCGTTCGGCCTCCTTGGCCATCCGCTCCGCAAGTGCCTTGTTGATCTTGGGTTCGTTGCGGCGGGCGCGGATACGGCTCGCGCTCTTCTCGGCGAGCTTGGCCGAGATGGCTTTCTCGCGGTGCGCATCGTAGCTCTGTGGGTTCGCGATGACGCGTGCAGTCTGGTACAGCTTGAGGGCAAGGAAGTAGCCGTGCATGTATGGCTTGAGAGCTGGTGTGCCGATGAGGTGGGTGAGGCCGAGGGTGTCGAGCTCGGCGCGGTCGACAAACTTGTAGTCTGTGTATGCGCCGCGGCCGGCGGAACTCGCGTCTTGCGCCATCTCCTCCGTCACGTTGTCGAGGAAGGACGCCCAGCGCGGCGCAGGCCCGAACTCGGGGATGTAGTATGTCGAGAGAGGGGAGGCGTCGCACGCCACAAACAGCAGGCCCGAGTTGGGGACCGCGTGCAGATCCGTAAGTGCGTTGGGAGGGTGCAGGGAGAGGTGGTTGGTGTCGGGTGAGGTCTTGTCCCACACCTTGATGACCTTGGAGTCGGCGCTCACGACACGCCCAGAGTCCTCCTGCGTCCCGCCGCCGCGGAGCCAGTCGACCACGCGCACCGGTTCACCATAACCCTGGTCCTTGACTGCGAAGGGCGTCGGTGAGCGCAGATCATACAGCAGTGTGTGGCCCGAGCTCGTCCCCACCGCCAGCGACAGGCCGTCGGTGGGGTGGCTCTTCAGGCTCGAGATGGAGAGCTTCTGGGTACGCGCAAACAGCGCGTCGACGGAATAGTCCTGCGCCGGCAATAGACTGGACGCGGGGAGAGTCAGGCGCGTGAGCGCACTGCGTGCGCGCGGGTCCCAGAACTCGACCGTGCCGCCGCCATCCAGGCCAAAGGACCACAGCCCGTGCCGCGGATTCACGTCGAGGCAGTTGACGCCGTCGACCTCGGCGCCAGCCCACTGACCAACATTCAGGGGGGTCATGTAACGCCCCTCCTCGAGGTTGAAACGGAACACCTCGGTGCCGGTGCATCCCACGAGTGCGTCCGCACTGGGCGAGTGGTAGCCGAGCGTGCGCCCATAAATTGGGAGCCGGATAGTGTGGTGCAGCCCGCCCTGCGTGTGCAGCTGAAGCGAGCGGTCGCGCTGCAGATGCAACGACTTGGTCCAGTCGTCTGAGAGCATCTGCTGTCAGTCCACGCACGAGGCCGCATACAGGGGCCAGGTACTCACAACAAAGTCCACATTCTCGGCATCCGTCACCCGTTCAAACTTCTCGGTGAGCTGCTCAAGGTCCCATACCTTGATCATGGGCTTGTAAGTCCCCGTCGCGATGGCATGCAGCCCATCCGTCGTAGTGCGGATCTTGATACCAGCAGAGGGGAAGTTGAAGTCCTGGATGAGCTCGAGCTGGCCGAGCGTGTGCTGCGTCTTGACCCGCTTCTTGTGTCCGTGCGCGTCGCGCTTCGGCCGCGCCTTGACAGTCACCCACGACGGGAGCGCCGACGCACTCGTCGACGACGGCCCGTTGACCGTGTAGACTTTCGGGAACGCCATAGTGTTGATGGAGTACTAGGTCATGTTGTTGAATCCGAAATCTTCAATTCGAGCGGCGACGGGGGTAAATTTCCCGGAGCCCCGCCCTCCACTCTCCCACGAGTCGTGACCGAGCTGAACAATAAGCGTACGCGTTCTTGAGTCTTCTTCTTCAGTCCACAGCAAGCAATGTCGCGCACGCTCCCCGGCCTCGGCCTCGGCGCGCTGCGCTGTGCGCTCCGCCGACCCATATCCGTCGCTCCTGTAGCACGTCCGCTCTCGAGCTCCTCTGCCACATCAAAGCCGCGCCTCACCTCCTCCTCCTCCATTCCTTCAACCTCGCTGCTCACAAAGGAGCGCGTCACTGCCCTTTGGGCACGGCAGCCCCATCCCGCTGCACCGGCAGCGACCATGACCCACCGTCTGCTGCAGCGCGCCTTCTCGTCGTCCCCCCTCGGCCGCATCAGGGACCACTACAACCGCTCCTCGGGCTCTGGCTCTCCCCCGCCTCGCCCGGGTGTGATTGCCACGATCCGTGCCCGTGTAAACCGCTGGAACCCAACATACGTCGTGTACGCCATCATGGCGCTCAACCTGATCATCTTCCTGGCTTGGCAATACGCCATCTCGTCCTGGGTAGGTCTCCCTTCTCCCTCCCTTCTGATGGCAGCAAAGGTTCCGTGACCCGGCACTCTACAACTGGCTGTGGAAGAACTTTATCCTCAGCATCCCCAACATCACCGAGGGCCGCATCTGGACCCTCATCACGAGCACATTCTCCCAGATGAGCACATCCCACATCCTGCTCAACATGCTCGGACTATACTTTATGGGTCCTGCTGTGGCTGGGTAAGTACCTGTGGCCTCAAGTCTGACCCCAGCCTCCTCGGTGCTTTCAACTTCCTTGGACTGTATATTGGCGGCGGGCTGTTCGCCAGCATGTGTTCCCTCCTGTACCAGATGCTCAACCGCAACAAGCATCGTCGCGTTGCAGGGTCCGAGGGCGCGAGCGGAGCCATCTACGCCTGCCTCGCGTTCTTTGGCACCATCTTCCCGCAGGCGACCTTCCTGCTCTTCTTCGTCATTCCGGCCAAGGCGTGGATGGTCGTTACAGGTATATTTATCGTGAGTGGTCCCAGCACTTGCTGTCTAACTGGTTCGCCAATTTAGCTATCTGACAAACTGGCAACTTAGCCAACCCACCTCTCACCTCTGCTGACATCAGTGGGACTTTTACCACGCAATCACTTCTCGCCAGGGCCTCACCGACTCGGCTGGCCACGCAGGTGGCATCGCATTTGGTGTGGCGTCTGGCCTCTACGCTCGCCAAAAGTACCTTGGCTCGTGGCGCCGCAGCTTCCGCTTGTAGACCAGCTTACAGACTCCTCCCCAATGCATCATTTCTCCCTGTACAGCACGAGGCCAGCGACCGCTTCGCCAATGATCTTGTAGAGATCGCCACAAACTTCCACCCGCTGTCGATCCATACATGCGTATCCTAGTCTATACGGAGGCTAGTCCTTCTCATCCTCCTTATCGCTCACTTTGCCGCTCACTTTTGGACTGGGCGTCTTGGTGGGCGACGAAAGGCGCTTGGTTGGTGACGGCGTCCGGGCCTTCTGCGGCGACGCTGGGCGGTCCGCCTTCGACGGGCTCGGCGTCCGACTCTTCTTCGGTGACGGCGAGCGCATAGCCATGTCCGCGACACCAGCAGTGACTCCATCGACGTCACGCTCGACCATGACGGCCGATCCCTCGAGGTCGAGCTCCTCGAATAGACTGCGGTCCTCGTCGGGCGACCCAATGGTGGCGGCCACCTTGTTGCGGCCCTCAGCCTCGAGCTCGGCCTTCCACTTCTTTGCAATCGGGCCTGCAAGTGCCGGGTTGAACGACCGTGCCATCAGGGCAGCCTCGGGCAGGCGCTCCGTCGACGCCAGCAACTCGATGCAGCTCGCGCTGTCACCCAGCTGCAGGTACGCCGCAAAGGCGATATTGTTCTGGCCCTTCTCCGCCGCAGCCTTCGCCAAGCGCTGCAGTCCGTCACGGTCGGCGAGAGAGGTGTAGAGGAGCAGGAGCGACGCGAGGTCCTTGGACTTCTCGAACGCCTCCTGCGCCAGGTCGAGTTGCCATGCCGCGAGCGCCTTGTCACCGACCACCTTCCACTTGGCCTCGGAACCAGCCTCAGAGGACGAACGAACGAGTGAGAGCGCAGTCTCGAGGTCGTTGATGCTGATCGCAAGGTCGAACTTGTGGTCGGCGTCAGTGGACACCTGCAGCGCAAGCTCCTTCAAGTCATGCACCTCGAGGAAGCGTGCGATGCGGTTGCGCTGGTCGGCCGGAATGTCGGGAAGGATGCGCTCCGCCTCCTCCATGTCACCGCGGAGGATAGCCGTCTGGTACTCAACAACAGTGAGAGACAGCGCGTAGCTGTAAATGTTCATGTCCTTGTCGGCGACGTAGATCCGGTTGTGAGATGGGAGGTAGCCGAGGAGGAAGATGCTCGTGTCAAAGTGGTTGATGACACTCGACTGGTCGCCGATGAGGTAGCTGAGGCGGTTGGCTGAGTTGGTGTAGATGAAGCAGTCACCAATCCACTTGCACGTCTTGACCTGCTCAGCGACGTCGGCGACAATGTCAAACGCCTCCTCAACACCCTCGTCGCCGATGTCCTCGCCAGAGTCGAGAATCTGAGCGTACGCGTCGCGGTCAAAGCGCAGAATGTAGAACGAGTCCTCTGTGGTGATCGCGACGAGCTCGCCCGACTGAGACCAGGCGACGTTTGTGGCATCGACCTCAATGCGGCGCACGACAGCCCCAGTCTCCCAGTCCCAGAACATGACGAAGCCCGAGCCGCGTGCAGCCAGCAGCGGCCCGCCGTGGATGCCCTCGACGGCCCACGAACCCGACGACTTGATCAGCCCCGTGCGCTCCTTGAAGTTGCGGTAGACACGGATCTTAGACTTGCCCTCGAGAACAGCATACGTGTTCGAGTCGGACGCCCAGGCGAACGAGGTACCGCTACCGAAGGCCTTGTTGCGCCACGCGAGCGCAGTGTAGATGATGTACTCGCCATCACCGCAGACCGTCACAAAGCGTCCGTTGGGGGAGTGCTGAAGCGAGGTGGGGTAGACCTCGGTCGTGCCCATCTCACGGAGCGGGAGAGAGAGGCGCTGGCCATCCTCAATCTCGTCCTTCTCGCCAAGCTGGCCAACATTGGCAGTGAGGACCTCCGTGTTACGGGCGTAGACGACCTTGCCGGACGAGTCCATCGACACGGAGGGCTCATCACTGCCGAGCTTGAGCACAACAGCGCCCTCATCAAAGCCGACGGCGATCTCGTTGCCCGTCTTTCGGTACGCGATGCACCACGCGCGCTCAAGGCCGTAGTTGAGGGTGTTTTCGAGGCGATACGTCGACGAGTGCCAGAGCTTAATAGTGCCGTCCTCGGAGCCCGAGACGATGAGAGGAAGCGAGGGGTGGAAAATGGCAAAGGAGACGTTGGCCGTGTGACCCTCAAGAGTCTGGACACACGACTTGGCATGGTAGTCCCAGATCTTGACAAGGCGGTCGTCACCCGTCGTGACAATGTACGGGCGGTCACCGCCGTGGTAGTAGTCGACGTAGTTGACACCCTTCTCGTGCGCCTCGAGGGAGAAGTTGGGGACAGGGCTGCCCAGCGACCACACCTTGACGGTGTGGTCCAGACACGCCGACGCGAACGTCTGTGAATCCTTGGGGTTGATGGCAAGCGCCATGATGTAGTGCGTGTGGCCCTCAAAGACCTGAACGCAACGCCATCCCTTGTCCCAGTCCCAGCACTTGATCGTCATGTCGTCTGAGCCAGTCAGGACCAGACTGAGCGTGGGATGAACAGTCAAGCAACGGATGTAGTCAGGGTGCGCCTCGAACGAGGTCACCTTCTCGCCCGTCGAGATGTTGTACACGCGGAGCTGGAAATCATCCGAACCCGACACAAACTGGCGTTAGCTCCTACGCAGCCGACGAGCGCACCCAGTTCTTGCGTGCAATGTACTTGACGCAGCGCACTGGGACGTCCGTCACCTCAAACGTCTTGATGTCCGTCTGCGTCTCATAGTTCCAGATCTTGACTTGACCGTTACTACTGTCAGTGGAGTTGGCGATGCCACGTACTAGAGACCGCAGATGACATGGGGCTCAGTAGGATGAAAGTCGACCGACTTGACCCGGTCAGACCTTGCGAGGAGTTTGCGCTGGATGTCGAGGAGCATCGGCTACGCGTTAATGGTAGGCGCCACAGGAACACGTACCATCTTGAGCTGTTTTCTCGGCGGTCACGGGAGGAAAAGGGGAGGGATGCGCCGTCGCGGAGTTGAGGCGAGCCGGCGCTGAGAAGAGAGGGGGAGTGAGGCCGAGGGAGGAAGAGAGGAGGAGATGGTGTTGTGGAGATGACTAGTCGCGGTGTTCTGACGCAGGGCTGGAGGTGAACGTGGTCAGGCCAGCGAGGCGCGCTCATTGAACCGTGCCTGATGTTTACTCCCGTGTGGCACTCCTACACTCACGCGATGCTCGCAAGCCACATCTACATCTGCTGGCCTTGCCAGCTGAACACCTGGAGCATGCGTGGCTTCCTCAGCAAGGCAAACGTCAACGAACCCGGTCATTACGCGTAGCGCGTAGCCGAAAAACAAGCGCTGAAACGAGCGTTTGACCTGACTCTTGACTTGAACACAGTCCCTTGTCCGTCACAGCCACTCAGTTCCCCGCTCACATTCCCCGCTCACACCCACCACCTCAATAATTACAAGCACGATGCGAGAGATATGGCATACCTCTACTACCAAGCCCTCCTGACGCGACAGCTCTTGTCGGCCAGTCTCTACACCTACACGCCCACGACAGCGACAAGCTTAGTCGAGCTCGATGGCGTTCTCGTCGGCGGAAGCGGCGGCGGCCTTCTTGCCACGCTGCTTGGCCGGGAACGCCTTGGGGGGGTTGGCGGCACGGCGGTTGGCGCGGGTGAGGGCCGAGATGCGGGCAACGGCGGCCTGGTGTCAGTGTATCCCAACAGCACTAGAATGCCCGCGCACGTGCAGCGCGCGCGGGCAGGAAAGTCGGGGAATGATTTCGCAGACCTAATACGCTCCGCCTTCATGAGGTAGTCCGGGGAGTTCTAAGCGCGGCTGCTGTATGCAATGCAGGGGAAGACTTACGTGGCGGAGGTCAGCACGGAAGCCCTTGGCGGCGGTCTCGACGGCGGCGATCTTGTTGGCGCGGCGGGGGCCAGTCGAGCGACGGAGGGTGGTCGACTTGGAAGCCGAAGCGACCTTGCCGCCGTTGGCGGTGGTCTTGGTGACCGAAATGGCACCCTCGGCGTTGGCCGAGATGTCGATGACCTTGTTGTTGGCGAGGCCAGAGTACTTGCCCGAGTGGATGTTCACAAGGTTGCCCTGGCTGTTAGCAGTGGCGCGAGCGGAAGTGTCGTCGCGCATGGACATTGGTATCGGTAGGACCGCACGACGGAATGGACTGGGCATATCTGCGCATCTTCTCCTTGTCTGTACTGGTCTCTCAGCCATTCTAGACGTCTAGACAGTCCCAGACATCTCGAACTGGTGCAACCTCGCAGATGTGCACAGTTTGGCACCTCGAGCCCACTCGTACAGGGAGCGCATTGCCTCCTTTCCCACCATCTTCTCACTCTGCCTCTTTTGCCCGGGGACATTCCTGCCCTGCGCATCGGTCAGAGAGAGACGCGCACTTTATGCCCAGTCCATCGAATTTGGTCCTGTTGCCGTCGATACCAAAGTCGTGCGCGATCGATTTTTGCGCGATTCTCACCTTCTCCGACGAGAAGACGGGGCCGTTAGGCGCCGGGTGCATGAACGAGTTCCACTTGCGGATAAGGAGCCACTGGAGGTCGGCCGACATTTTGTGTGAGTGTTGAGGGATGGAAGTCGTCGCTACACGAGGCTTGAACCAACTCTCAACATGGGACTGGCAACTCTGGCAACCAACGAAACTGACCAAACTCCGAAACCCCGGTGTTCACACAAATTGGCCAGGTTTCGGCCACGTGGGTGTGGCAGGCTCACGAATTCATACACTCCACAATCCATTCCGCCCAGACGCGCCGGATCTCTTCACGACGACGCGGTAAAATTCATTCAACTTTTGCGGGATTAGGATTAGTAAACATCCGGGTTTAATCCTAAACGATACGATCCGTGTGGGATTACGGCAAACAGAATGTCCAGTAACCGCCGAGTTTGAATGAAGAACGGGCTGGTCCACGGGGTTGGACGCGGGGATTGCATCCGATCGCGGTGGCTGGGCGGGCGTGGATTGTCAGCTGGCTGGTGCCAATTACGAGTCGAACGGTGAACGGACCTTGGTGCCCATCACACTTCTTCGTATCCTC
This sequence comes from Cutaneotrichosporon spelunceum, assembly GCA_030805415.1. NCBI lineage: Eukaryota > Fungi > Basidiomycota > Tremellomycetes > Trichosporonales > Trichosporonaceae > Cutaneotrichosporon > Cutaneotrichosporon spelunceum. Next base: position 1,759,695 of record BTCM01000001.1, read on the forward strand.
TCTTTATCTGTTCATGCTCATCCGCCCTCTTCAGGCATTCTTCAGAGCAGCTTCCCCTCTCACCCACCAAAGCAAACAAACTACCCGCTACGCCCCGTGCTTCCTCGGTGCGCGCCCCTACTCCTCCCACAACACTCCCCGCACCCCGCGCAGACCTTTCCCCACCATGGCTGCCGTCTCGGACAACGACATTATCGCGCGTCTCGGCAAGCTGAGCATCTCCGCCCCTGAGGTGTTCAAGCACGCCGCCGTCTCTGGCGGTGCTGAGTGGCGCGCCGAGCTTGACAAGGCCGGCAAGGCCAGTGTCCCCCTCACCAAGACTGTAAGTTTAGCTCTGACCTCTGCCCCGACTTTGAACACGACCTTCCCCCTTCAAGCTCGGCCTAAGCACGCCCCGCACGTGGCTGACCCCAGCTCCTGTTCAAGCCCAAGCAGCCCAAGAGCGCTGAGCCTACCCCCGTCCTCGTTGTCGCCAAGGAGGATACCGAGACTTCCTCCGGTGCGATCGGTGGCGCCCTCGGCTTGAAGGACCTCCGCCTCGCCAACGAAGACCTGATCAAGCAGGTCGTCCCCTCTGCCGCGTCCAAGGACGATGTTTCGGCGCTTCCCCTCCCCGCCCCTGTCCCCTCCACCCTCTTCGTCGTTCTTGACTCGGCCCTCGCGTCGTCGTCTGACGCGTTCGCCGTCCACCTCACGTCGTCGGCCTCGACCGTGCTCCTCAAGGGCACTGAGATCAAGGCGTATCTCGAGTCGCTGACCGCCACTCCCGAGGCCGTGCGCGTCCTTGACTTTGCCGAGCTCAAGGCCAACGCCCCCGCACCCATCGCTCGCGCTCCCAAGGAGGCCGCTCCCAAGAAGGAGGTCGCCAAGAAGGAGGCTGCCAAGAAGGACGATGACCTCTATGAGATGGCTATCCAGCACAAGAAGGACGACGACTTCTCCGGCTGGTACACCGACGTGCTCATCAAGGGTGAGATGCTGGACTACTACGACATCTCGGGCTGCTACATCCTTCGCCCCCCTTCGTACCACATCTGGCAGGATGTTCAGGCCTTCTTCGACGGCGAGATCAAGAAGCTCGGCGTCCAGGACTGCTACTTCCCCATGTTCGTGTCCAAGGCGCGTCTTGAGAAGGAGAAGGACCACATTGAGGGCTTCGCCCCCGAGGTCGCCTGGGTGACCAAGGCTGGCAAGTCGGACCTTGAGGAACACATTGCCATCCGCCCCACCTCGGAGACTGTCATGTACCCCTACTATGCCAAGTGGATCAAGTCGCACCGTGACCTCCCCCTCAAGCTGAACCAGTGGAACTCGGTCGTTCGCTGGGAGTTCAAGAACCCCCAGCCTTTCCTCCGCACCCGCGAGTTCCTGTGGCAGGAGGGCCACACCGCTCACCTCGACAAGGCCGGCGCCGACAAGGAGGTTCTCGACATCCTCGAGCTCTACCGCCAGGTCTACACTGACCTTCTCGCCGTCCCCGTCGTCCCAGGCAAGAAGTCGGAGAACGAGAAGTTTGCCGGTGCCGACTACACCACCACCGTTGAGGGCTTCATCCCCACTACCGGCCGTGGTATCCAGGGCGCGACCTCGCACCACCTCGGCCAGAACTTCTCCAAGATGTTCGACATCAACGTAGAGGACCCCAACGCCGACCGCTCGGACCCCAACGCCAACACCAAGATTAACGTGTTCCAGAACTCGTGGGGTCTCTCGACCCGCTCGATCGGTGTCATGGTCATGATCCACGGTGACGACCAGGGTCTCGTCTTCCCCCCCAAGGTTGCGCTCCACCAGGTCGTGGTCATCCCCGTCGGTCTTTCCAAGGTCGAGGGCCAGAACCAGACCATCTACGATGCGTGCGAGAAGCTCGCCGACGAGCTCAAGGCTAGTGGCATCCGCGCCACCGTCGACCTCCGTGAGGGCTACACCCCGGGCTGGAAGTTCAACGACTGGGAGATGCGCGGCACTCCCCTCCGTCTCGAGCTTGGCCCCCGTGACCTTGCCTCCAAGTCGACGCTCGCTGTCCGCCGTTACGACAACAACAAGAGCTCGATGCCCCTCGACAACATTGTCGACAGCGTCAAGAGCACTCTTGATGACATCCAGACAAAGATGTACGAGAACGCCAAGGCCAAGATGGACCAGCACATCATCCCTGTCACGGAGTGGAAGGACGTTACCCCAACGCTTGACGCCAAGAACATCCTCGTCATCCCCTGGTGCGAGGACCCCCAGTGCGAGGACGACCTCAAGGACCGTTCGCGTGCGGAGGCAGAGGCTGCCCGCGGCCAGGCCGAGGACTCGAAGGCTCCCTCCTCGGGCGCCAAGTCGCTCTGCATTCCTTTCGACCAGGAGCGCTTCGGCCCCTTCCCCAAGGGCGACAAGCAATGCTGCCCCCAGTGCGGCAAGAAGGCGTCCAAGTGGACTCTGTTCGGCCGTTCGTACTAAGCAATGGGCGATGGAGAAAAAAGTGGCCTCGGCGAGCCGGGGCGCGACGGCTCGTGGTATATAGCATGATGTGGCAGTTCTGAGATGTTTGTATTTCCGGGTTCCATGCATGCGTGGGGCGTGTGAAGGTGGGAGCATAATGACGGAGCGTGCTCTGTTGGCGACTCGTGGTTGTAAAGAGCCGCCTGGTACAACAACTGACAAGAATGAGGACTGAGCACTGTACGCATACAAGTCGGCCATGTCATACCACTATCAACATCTAGAGCTGCCCAATTCTCTGCGTGACGCGCTCCTTGAACGTCGAGTCTGTTGTCAATTAGTGTCCAGCCTCTAGCTGTCGAGCGATGGCGCGCTCAATCTCTACTCACAAGCGTTCATGAGCGTCTGCTCGTTGATGACAATATCAGTCGTGTCAGGCTTGGGCCGGGTCACGCGCGCCGCAATGGCCGCCGCGTCCGTCTCGAGGATGATTCTGGGGTCAGCGTCAAGCGACACGTAGCAGGACGGCCAAGGATAGCATCGGCGTGTCTCCCTTCGAGGTGAGCTGCCCCATTCTTTTCTCCATGGAGTCGTTCTCAACATTCTCATGCCGATCGTGTGCCTCTATCCGTCCCGCATTGTGACGCTCGCTTCGGCTCTCATCGTCGCCTAGCCTCTCTCTGTCGGCCAGCCCCTCATATCGCCTCGGTCGGCCACTTGCGCCGCTCGCACTCACCCATCGTCAACAGTCTCGTCCGCTGCCAGGAGGACAAGGTCAAGGCTCTCGAGCACGATGCGCTTCTCAATCTGGCCGCGGAGGAGGAGCGAGACAGCGTCGTGGAACGCCGTCAGCGTGTTCTGGAGCATGAGCTCGTTGCTCGTGGCCAGCGGTCCGACAATGTGGAAGGTGAGGTCGGTCGACGGGCGCGAGAGGACGAGGTGCGGCGGGAGGGGGTGGATCTCGCCTGTTGGGGAGAGCGAGGGGGTAAGAGACGGAGCGGGGCGCGATCGAGTGGTAGAAGGAAAGTTTGTGGGCGGATGGCGATCGCGTTTAGGGATTGTGGGGTTCCGAGAGACAAGGCCACGCACGGGTCAGATGGCGTAGACGCGGTTGGAAGGAAGCGTCAGCACCTCAGCCGTACAGGCTGTGCAACTCACCCGCTCCCCTCCTCGACTTGTCCCACACCGACTTCTCGAACGCGCGCTGCTCTTTGTACGTCTGGAGGCCGGGCATGCCGGGCCCGCCGGCGCCGACACCGAGCTCGGCGGGCGCGCCCGTGCCAACGGTAGAGTGGGGAGGCGCATAGTACTTTGCCAGGACGCGGTTGCCCTCGCTGTCAAGGATAAGCAGTGCGGTGACCGTGTAGAGCGAGAGGTTTGCCTTGCGTCAGCGATTCCACAAGGGTAGCGTACCATGTTGAGCGTGGATGGGTATATGGAGGTCAGACCGATACAGTTCCAGTTCAATGTTGCAAGTTGCGTCGAGATCGCGACACGTTCAACTAACGTGGCCGCATTTCAGGCACCGTTCATATTTCCCTCCACCCTACCTTGCCTCGGCCGTATTCACAACAGTGGCATATAAACACAAGGCAACATGTACAACCTAGCAAACAATGAACAACCAATGCAATGCTACGCGTCTGACCGGGATCCGTCCACGTCGGGCGCCATCGAGGGCGACATGAGCGTTTCCGGGCCATCATCAGTCACACCGTGCAACCCTAACGAGTTGCGTGGGTGCTCGGGAAACGCAATGTCTGACGGCTTGATGGCAGTGTTCAGCGCAATGGCAGAGCCAAGATGATGCTTGTGTTTGTGACCACACCCATGCCCGCTGCCTTCAGCGTCATCCTCGAGCTCGCGGATCATGGCCTTGGCTTCGCCTACGCGGATCGGGTCGCCGAATATAACCTGGTGTCCGGGCAGAAGCGTCAGGGCGACGCTGCCTATGGCCGACGTGAACATGCCGGTTAACCGACGGGATATCCAGCTGAAGCGCTTGGCGAATGGCACAAACGTGTCGACCACGTCGCGCACGTCGACAACATCGCGCACATGGGTAGCTTTGCCGACTTCGTTGAACTCGATGATTGTCGAAACAGGCAGGTCCCAGTGTAGTAAAAAGTCAAACTCGCGCAGAACCGACTCTGCTAGGCGGAGTATGAAGCCGCGTGGTGGACCATGGACCAGCGAGTCCGACGACTGCACTGGTGTCAAGTCGTTGAGAGGGCGCTTGATGACAGTGGGGAACAGGGTAAGAGAGATGACACTACGATTAGTTTCTAGCCAAGTAAACCGAATAAGCAAACTTACTGGTCAATCAATGCGATGTGGTATCCTTCGTAGCATTCCATGCAGCCAATGTCTCGGCACTCTGCCGAGACGTCCCAGAGCTTCCACCACCCGTCATCGGCGTTGCTGCGGTGCATCACGGAACCGTGGTGTTGTCCCGAGGATGCAAGCCACTCGTCTATTGGATCTGACACGGCTCGCTTGTTTGGTACAATGGCCGGAGGAGAAGGCAAGTAGACGGGGCCGAGGAGAGCCGAGCGCACTCTCGAGGTGAGAGACCGTGCGTGGAGCAGGAGCGAGGAAGGAGTGAGCGAGGGGAGGTATGCCGTCGATAGCAGCTGGAGAAGCGCAAAATGCGTGAGCACAGACTGGCGCGATGACAGGCGGACGAGGGGATGGTCGTAAACTGGTGGGGTCAGCACGAGCCTATTGGTGCCTTGCCGAGAGCTTCCTTTCGGGCTGCACTCACCGCAGTCAGTCTCAAACCACTGCTCCATCACGCGCTTAACTTGACGCCCCTGGTCGGCCCACGCGGGTGCGTTGGGGTCCGCAGGGTCCTCCCCACCTCGGTAGAGGACTCTGTGAATATCTACGAGCGCCTCGAGCGGTTCGTTGGCGCGGCCCCAGAGGTCGGCTGCCAGTGTCGCGGTCGGGTCGCCCAGCTCAGCCGGTTCCCCTGGGCTTGTGTCGCCACCCCCAGGAGCTTCAGCAGCGAGCCCCAGCCGCATGTGTGGGACCTGCTGTCGTGGTAGATGCGGACCGCCCTGCGCGTAGCGATGGTAGCTGTGCAGGGCATGGCGGAGCGCCGCAATGGAGGATCGCGAGCCGGAACCGTAGAACGACTCGGCGCGGTATGGTGTAGAGTATCCCGAATATGGCAGCGTAGAGCTCGAAGGCATTCGGGAGTGCATCGAGAGGGGCTCGCGCCCAAAGGCTGATGTCGCTGGACCCGGCGAGTACTCGGAGCGGTCAGGGATGTAGAATCGCGGGGGGTGTCGCGAGAGGGTTGGATGAGGGATGTCGTACTCGGTCCCGGCCATGGTAAAGTATGACATGGTGGCGGGGCTGTGTGAGGTTGATGAGAGTGGTGGGAGGAAGGCAAGTGGGAGCAAGTATGGGAATGGGTATTGCGGCGGCCGGCGGGGTGGTCAAGAAGCAAAACGAGACGCGAGGGTGCAATGGGATGCGGAGAGAAGGTGGAGTGTGTGCGCAATCGAGAGCGGAGGGAGCTACTGGTAAACAGCGTCGAGGGCAGCGAACGTGTAGGCCGCGAGCAGGAGAGGCTTATTCGAGTCAGTTGTTGCTCGGATGTCAAACGATCTGGGGGCTCCACGGCGGCTTGGAAGGATTGTTTGACAGCGAGTCGGTCGCGTGACGGGTTGGAGGGGTCTACAGGCGATGAAATGAGGAATTGCCAAAGACGCAAGGAACGGGAAGGATGAAGAGTGGGAGATGAGAGGTGTGAATGGAACAAGTAGAGAGACAAGATGGAGATGTCAGTGGAGGGCGTAAGTGATAGCGAGCACCACCGACCTCGTCGCCACGGTGACGCCAAGTCGGGTAAGCGAGCGCAGACTGCTGGGGTGGGGAGGAGGTCGATTTGTTCTGAATCATTTGATTCCGCCCTGCCACTCCCTCCGCCGCTCACCCGGCTCTGTCATGTAAACTCGTGTAAAGCTTCTCCCTTCGTAGCGCCCGACGCCAGCTCCACAAGACAAGTGAGACATCCTTCGCAAAGCTCATCTCACATTTCCACAAACTCGAAACATCTGCGACTGCTCGGGAGAATGTCCGCTTCAACGTCGACGTTGGTTCAATTAATCCAGGGAGACCAGGCCACCAGGCACGCCGCGGTCATCCGACTTGACTTGGTCCCCTCCATCTGTCACCTGTCACTGCACCCGTCACCTCCCTCACGCTGGCCTCAGGTCACGTTGCGTCATTAATTCTGACCATTCGACATCTCCGATATGGACATGCGTGCAACTACCTGGATGTTTTGCCGCCGTCTGCTGTGGATCCATTGTGATCGGGCGGGAGTGGGCCGCAAGGGAAGCCAAGCAAGAGGGGACGTTTTTCGCCACCCACACACATTTGGCTGCCAGGATGACACTCGCTTCGGATTCGGACTGAGGCCATCGTTCGGGAGTCCCGACAGTATGCCCAATAGGGATTGCAACACCCTCTTGTCTGCCACACATGACCAGCTCATTTTTACCAAGCGGACTGATGCGTCTCACGGCAATAAGGGAGGAGATGACCAAGTCAAGTGGAGGGACGCCTGTCTTGAGGAGTTGACGAGTTACCAAATTGCAAGCCACGCTTACTCGGTGGCTTCGGTATGTGCGCCATCGCAATGGACCGGCGGTTGAAGCAATTATCAAGCCCAGCACAGTCGCCTGCAGTCTAATATGAAAGAGCAGGTACGACCGAGGCTGCCCCTCTCACATTCCATGGCCAAGGCCATTCCGACTAGGCACCCCGCTCACCCTCGTCAGTGACTATCTGCTGGCGCCGCCAGCGATCTCAGGCTGTGCAAAAGAGGCACTAACTCCGTGGCTGCCACTTTCAACTCGCCGGTGTCACTCACTGCGGGCCCGGGATGTAGCTCTAAGCATTGGCTCCCACCGTAAAGTCTCCTGTTGAGGCTGACGCAACAATGACCACGTCGGTGTAATGGGGCGTATGGGGCTACGCAGTCCACAGACGCCCTCTACCATCCACAGGACTACGGGTCTTGGGAACCAAACTGAACCTACTCCCAAGACGCCAGGAACCTTTGGGTTCGTGGAATAAACAACGACGACATGCGATGCCTGCTTCATCGCCCTGGTACCGCAATAATGTCTTAGACACTGTGGAACCAAACAGGTGACAACCGAGAGAGGCGCGTCCCCGACAGCAGTTTATGACCCGCCGGAGCTACTCCAGGTGCCTAGTTGCCCGAGCCATTGTTGCTGACGCCACCACCCCGAGATCCAGAGGCACTGTGCCTCGACGGGAAACCTAGAGCTGTATGAACGAGTCTTACACACGGTGCGCAGCCTCGCTCCATCTTGGCCGCGCTGTTGGAGGTATGGACGTCGACCACGTATCGCCTGAGTGACAGACTCCTATTCTTGGTCGAAACAACGGAAGATTTCCTCTGATCAACAGGTGTACCGATACTTTCCTCAATCCGAGGTTAGCCATGGGCAGTCCGAAAGAACGCCGTGAACAGCTTGGCATTGTTCACTGCTGCAGTAAACTCCGACGGACCTGCTGACATGCGGTCGCTAATTCCGACGCACCTCCTAATACAGCCGCCGGTCACCTGGGCAGCTGGCTTAGGTCAACGTTCGCCCGGCGGCAAGTTGGACGATAAACGCCGTCATGGGAGTTACCATCCCAGCGTGTTGATGCCACCCTGAGACATGTGACAGCCCATTGTCGTCATACTGTACCTTCCATGCGAGAAGGACCGCTACCATTTCTTCGGGGCCACAGAGGAGAGGAGTGCGTCGGCGTCGCAGGCTTGGTAGACTCAAGCTTACGCGACGGCTTGCAGGGCAAGAAACTCGTTCGGTCAGGAGGTACGGGTCCTTGTCAACAGCTTGTTGTCAGCTGGCGGTCTGCCGGTCCTCCGCACCCCCCGACACGCCCACAAGCCACGGCGCGCTCTGCCGTCTGCGCCGCCGGAACCGCAAGGAGCTGTCGCGGGGCCAGTGTGGTTGATGTGAAGCGTCAGTATACATGAGACGCGGTGGAAAGCACCACAGTCACAACCGCCACGATCCACAATGACAACTGACAACCACGCTCTGGAGACGAAAGATGAGAAAACCACGAAGCCACCGCCGGAGTCGAGTACCAGGCACGAGGAGGGGTTCGAGACACACCCCCCCCATCGACTGGGACACAGCGGCGCGCTTCCGCCCCTCCAAGCTCAAGGGCACCAGCCTGACCTACATGGTCGCGTTTGTTGCGGGCACAGGGTCCCCCCTCTTCGGGTACGACCAGCGTGCCACGTCTGGTAGGCTGCGGTTCTGACAGCTCTGACAGCCAGGCATGCTGACCCTCCCGAACTTCATGAAGCAGTTCCCAAAAACGGCGACCGTGCCGGGCTTCAGCGGTAGCTCGAACGCGGCAACGCTCCAGACCTTCATCGTCGCAATCTACGAGCTCGGCTGCCTGGCGGGGGCGCTGTCAAACCTCTGGGTCGGTGACCGGGTGGGTCGCAAGCACACGACCGCTCTCGGCAGTATCATCAGGATGATCCCATCCGTTCTCCAGACGACAGCCTTTGCGTACGTGCACATGCTCATTGTGTACGTCGTCACCGGTGTCGAAAACGGTCTCCTCACATCCACAGTGCCAGCGTGCCAGTCTGAGAGTGCGAAGCCGCACCGTCGTGGCCAGCTCGGCACGGGATGGGTTCCCTCATAACCTTCAGCATCATGATCTCGTACTGGGTCAACCTCGGCTGCTACCTTATCAAGAACGATGCGACCTGGTGCTTCCCCATGGCGCTGCAGATTGTCTTTGCTCTCGTCATAATCGGCTACATGTAAGGCTTAAAGCTCCCCGACTCGCCGCGCTGGCTCGTGTCCAAGCGCTATTCCGAACCATTGCAGTCCTCGCGGCGCTCGACAACACAAGGATAGGCGAACTCCAAGTCCGGCGCACGTTTCGGCGGCATCGTCGGCTCGGCACAGAAAGAGTCCGGGCACAAGTTCCGCGTCGCGAGCTCTTCATACGGCAAGCCAGCAATGTCAACGCACACCCCTCGGCCTCCTGTCCAAACGTTCCGGCAGATCTGGGCCATCAGCTTCATCACCTACTACCTCATCCGTGCTTGGCTGCCTGGGCCTGGCGCCATCATGCCGCGCGTCATCAGGCGTCAACGACACCGTCTACTTCACGTTATCGCGCGCGGTTCATGGTCGAGCGCCCGAGTCCCCGGCCCTCATGCTCTACACAGCCCTCCTCCAAGCGATCCTCACCGGCCTGTACAACAAGATCGCTCGCGAAGAGCTTGTCTGCCCCCTGCTCTTCCTGATCAACACGTGGTTCCCGATAAGCTGACTCGGCATGACCTGCCTCTACCCCCAAAGTCACGCTGCCTCTCATCCGCGCCCCGGCTGTCTCGACCGCAGCACCTGGCTGTTCAGTGTACATTCTTCTTCGCCATGGCTAACCCCAGACTTCATGGTGATGGAGACTGGCCCAACACGATCCAGTGGGGCACGTACGTTCTTCCGCGAGGCGTCGTCATCGTCCCTGTAGTCCACTTGGAGACGAAAAACTACTTCCTCGAGGAAATCATCTTCGCCAAGGCACACAACGGTGCAGCCCTGTCAAAGTCTGGAGATATTCCGCCGGAGGGGTTGCGCCGAGGTTGAGGAGATCCGGGACCGGGACCGCTCCGAGAAGGAGGAGGAGGAGGCCTCTGCCTCTCCCCCGCCATAGCCGTCGACCGGGAACAGGGAGGAGAGCGCGCCTAGGAGTTTGCTTGCAATTGAGGTGCTGTATTGTACTGGATGGCAGTCGGGTGCGTAGCTTGGAAAGAGTCGCCAATGTATCATTGCAGCGGGTGGTCGCGGTTTGATTGTACGCTTTCATGTTGTTGTAGTTCACCGATTTGGGAGTTTAGGTGCCACTTGAATTAGCAACAGCCGTAGAGTTTCAACCCCATTGTTGGTGGGAGGAACTATGTATGTCGATACAGTAAGGACCTCGAATGCTTAAATCCCAGCCTACAAGCCTTCCCAACTTGTGAACTGAGGAGGATTCGTGCGGTTACGCCGTTCAATAGCGTCGGCGTTGGCCATGTTGGATCCGGCATAGCCACGCCACCTCGGAGCTGCAGCAGTGCCAGTCCGGACGCACACACGGTCCGTTGGAATAAGGCTTGCCCAGAGCAACTCTTGATCTTTGTCATAAATGTACCTTCACCTTGGGACTGCGTGAACACCGTACAGCGTTTTACGCTGCCACAAACTCTCCACACCCGCTTCCCTGTGGGATACGACACTCGTGTGTGACAACGCTCTCTCCGTGGACTTAGCCCTAAAGAGGCCCCTTCACTGATACTCGACATCGCTTCATAGCTAGCTGTACATTGTAAATAAACAGTACACGCTCATTTGCGCCGCTGCTGCTTCCCATCGACCGCAAACGCCTTGACCTGCTCGGCGTTTTCCGCCTCAGCCTTACGGATCTTCTCCATGCAGGCACCAAGCGATTCCGCGAGATACTTCGCACGTTGGTGGACGGCGCTGCCATTGCCAAACCATCCCGTCGTAGCCATATTGAGACGGTCGCCATCGCTCGCAATGTTCTTGAGCTGGGCGAGCTCGGCCTCGTACCCTGCAATATCGGCCTCAGCCTTCTTGATCACGGCAGCATTGTACTCGATCTGGCACATGGCATGGAAGACGGGGTCGTCGACAAGCTCCTTGAAGCTCTCCCGGAACACGGGCTTGCCCGGCTTCACCATTGCCGGGCATGTGCGGCCGCCCATGGACGTTGAGATGAAAATGAGCCCGTGCTCCTCCATCGATCTGAGGCTCGTGTCGGCGCCCTTGAATGGGAACTGCGAGAGGAGCTGTGCGTAGCCCAGTTCCGGCTTGCTGGCGAGCGAGCTGACAACCTTCCAAGCTTGGGCGCGGGTCCAGGGGAGGGCCTTTGCCTCCTCGCTGTCGTCCCCAAATGCCGTCTTCCGGATCTCGACAGCGTTGCGCAACACAATATCGTCGACGGCTGCGCTCAGGCTCTGACCATTGCGCACCTTGTACACAAGTAACTCGAGGTCAACCATGCGGCCACCGAGCTTTGCCACGTTGACCGTGTCCTCGGCTGTAAGATCGACCGGATGTCCATCAACGGAGAGCTTCTCGCGTACAAACTCGAGAGCATTGTAGTCGTCCGCATCCGATAGGTTGACCTGGTTGAGGGGCTTGGACGGCAGCGCAGTCGTAAGCGCCTTGGAGGCCACACTGCCCTCGCCCACGATGATCACATGCGCAATCTTGTTCTCAATGAGCGACGCTCCCCACTCGGCCAAGACGTTCCATAGGTCGCCGCGCGCAGGCTTGTAGGCAAAGTTGCGCAGCACGACGACGGGGAGCGTCTTGATCAGCTCGGCGTCGGTGTCGACTTCGGCTTCCGGTTTCTCTGGCTGCGTCGCAGCCTCGACCTCCTTGTCGAACGCGATGCTGGAGCCCGTGGGCGGGACGGCTTCGCCCTCAATCGGCGAAGTCGAGCCCATCAACGGCGCGGGCGCGTCGACGTCGTTCTCTGTCATCTCCTCAATACCGAACCCGAGTTCGCTTATGGGCCCGGTCCCAGCCACGCAGTCGATGCGCCCATCGTGCCAGATGCCGTGCTCGACTATGCGCTTCCGTCTCTCGCGATTGGCCGCGATGAGGATGTCCTTGCGCTGCTGCTCCTGTGCGGAAATGCGCTCCTCTTGGGCATGGCTCGACACCTTCTTGAGCGCGCTCGAGACAATGTCGAGGATGTTGCGCATCTGCTGGTCGACAGGCGTCGAAAAGCCCGACTTCTGTCCGATCAAACTGACCGACGCGAGGTCAATCAGCCCGTTAATGTTCTGCAAGAACGAGAACACGGGCCAGTACCCCGTCTGATCAGCAAGCCCGTCCACCAGTGCCGCGTCCGTCTTGGCCTTGCCGACCTCGGCGCAGTCAATCACAATGTTAGGCTTCTTCGAGTCTTTGAGCACATGATCGAGGAGGCCGTGCTTGCCACTTCCAGGTGGGCCGGTGATGACAATAAACGTGGACGGGAACTCGGTGAGCCAGTGCTCGACGTTGCGTTCCGCCTCGACTCGGTCGCGGAACGACGCACGGCCCAGGTCATCGACGTTGCGCTTCCACTTCTTCCCCCTGGAGGGCCAGAAAGTGTTCTTGATTGGGTTGACAGTGTAATCCCTGACAAGCTTCACCACCGGGTATTGGTCGAGGTTCCACATGCCCTCGATGCGGGCCTTGACGAAGAACTCGCGGATTGGATCGAAGATCGTGTAACTGAACATACCGATCAGGAACGCGAGCACTGGCAGGGCGATGCGCGGGTGTTTCGATACCCAGTCGCGGAAGCTGTGCGTGTTGAGCGGGCGCTCGAAGTAGATTCTTAGACGAGAGTGAGGGGCATCCGAGACCTGGCCCTCATAGTCAGCCGACTTGCTCGGCGAGAGGAACCCATGAAGCGAATTGCTGGCATTGACAGCCGTCGAGATTCTCCTGAATGTGACCAGCGCCGAGCGCAGCTGACCAGACGCGACGGGAGTGGGCGGCGTGATGTCGTAAATACGCCCATACGGTCGGAAGAGTGTGTACATCACCTCCTGGGACACGTCAGGCCCATCAAACTCCACGCGTAGGCGGGCGCTCGGGAAGCGGTTCATGTCCTCGGTCCACTGCCGCCCGCGAACCATCCACACGCGCCCGGCGCCGGCCGTACGCTGCCACCCACGCAGCTCTGGGGCGTGCCCGTCCGCGCCGCCCTTGGGAGGGGCGAGGTTGCCAGAATAGAGATGGTGCCCTGCCTCGTTCGAGCATACAGAGGCACGACGGTTGATTCCCCTTCCTTCCAGGAGGGAGGACCACCACGGCCCGACCCATGTGGGCCAACCGCCGTGTTTGTGGGCCGCCTCAATGAAGAGCGGCAGGAACAGGGCGGCGGCCGAGACGGGGTTGGGGAGAACTTCTTCCGGCGTATGGAATTCGTTGACAAATGCCTTGCGTGGCAGCTGGTCCACACTGGGCGCGACGTAAGAGAAGTGACAGAACATACCGCCGTCCTTGCGTGCCACTTCCCAGCTTTCGACCTGGAACGCGTACCGTCCCTTCAACTCGTCGGTAATGGAGACAAGCTCCTTCAGCAACGACTCCTCAAACCATGATGCAATCCGTGGCCGCGGGTCGAAAGAACCCAGCTGGATGGGGAGGACCTGTGAAATGAAGATGGAAGCATGCTCGCGCTGCACTTTCCCGGCCGCGCCCTCGTCGTACCCCTCGGGTACGTGTGCGTCGCTGTGCGCTTGGCTGGCCGAAGCTCCGGTGTGCTCAATTGGCGCCTCTTTCAACGCGTCCGCTGCAGATGGTGGGTTTGAGGCAGGGGCGGAAGTGTTGGACGGAGGGGAAGAAAACGTCGGCGGTGTGCTAGTCGCGAAACGGAGGCCGGCGGTTGGACAAGGACCACATACCCGCGATGCTGCGAAAGGCGCTAGGCGCGGCTGCAAGAAAGGCCGCACACCGAAACCCCTTAGTGGGTGCTTAACGGCGCGCAGCATGGGGCTCTCGACTCGAAGTGGCGGAAGGTTGGGGAAGATGGAGCGAAAGAGAAGTAACCAGTAGTGGTGCAGGACGAAAGTGACGACATGTGGAGGTGATCGGCCGAGCTCACTCTGACGGGGACTCCCGTCGTGTTCTCTCATCACCACGACGTCAGGCGCCAAAATAGAACAGGTACGGGCGATACCAAGAGCACTGATTCATACACTGCACGACTTGCGTACGCTTCTAGCTACTATACGCCTTTAAAATTACATCCGGGACTTGGGCACGCCACCGTCGATGAGGGTAACGGCAGCGTTGGAGAGAGCGGGCGCGTCGCGCTCCTTGACCTTGGTCTGGAAGATGACCTTGTCGCCCTCCTTCCACATCTCCGTGACGAGCGTCTCGCCTGGGATGACGGTGCCCGCGAAGCGCACCTTGATGTCCTTGTACGGCCCGAACGTCTTGTAGACGTGGCGCCCAGCAAAGCCCATCGAGCAGAGACCGTGGAGGATCGGCTTCTTGAAACCACCAATGATGGAGAACTGGGGGTCAATGTGGAGCGGGTTGTAGTCTCCCGACAGGCGGTAGAGCGCAGCCTGGTCGACCGACGTCTTCTCCTCGACAACGGCGTCGGGCTTGCGGTTAGGGGCCGCGTTGGGAGCGGTCGCAGCGCCACGGTCCTTGGCGGCGCGCTTGCCACCAAAGCCACCGGAGCCACGGATGAAGACGGTCGAGTGGTTCTCGTAGATGAGCTCGTCAGTCTGCGCGTCGCGAGACTCGATGACGGTGGTCACGGCCGCCGCCTTGCCCTTGTCGAGGACCTCAAAGAGGCGTGCCTTGTTGACGAGCTTGCCCGAAGTTGGTACCTTGCCCTTGATCGACAGGTACTGCTCACCGTGAAGGAGCTTGCCGGGGTTGTAGTTGGGGAGGAAGTCATAGTCGCCGAGGCCAGCCGTAAACTGGGGGACAACACCGAAGGTGGGGAGGGGCTGGAAGTCGGCGTCGTTCTCGTACGTCCACTGGAGATCGGTGGCGTGAGCACCAATGCCGAGGTTGTAGAGCATCACGTCGCGCTCAGTGTACTCGTATTCGATGCCCTTCGGCTCGACGCGCTTGGCCTTGACAATAGCCTCGGGGTCCTCTGCGTCGACGTAGTCCTTCTCCTCAGGAGCGAGGTTGGAGAAGTTCTCGAAGATCTGCATGCCCGACTCCTGGGTGTTGCGAGGATGGGTAGCGTCGTCGTCAAAGGTGGTGATCTCCTTCCACTTGCCTGCGACCTGTTCGGGAGTGGGGACGCGGTTGTTGGGGAAGACGGCGCCGTGAGAGCGCTGCCAGCGGAGAGCTGCGACCTTGCCACCGTAGGTCTCGATGACCTGGCCGGTGCCCTTCTGGTCCTTGGAGGTAAGGAAGGCGACGACAGGAGCGACAAAGTCCGGCGAGAACGTCTTGACCATCTCTTCAGTCCAGACAGTGGCGGTCATGGCAGTACCGGCAGAGGGTGCCAGGATGTTGGTGAGGATGTTGTTCTTCTTGCCCTCAATGGCGATCGAGCGGCCGAAACCGATGAGGCCGGCCTTGGCAGAGGCATAGTTGCCCTGCCCGTGAGCGCCAATGATGCCGTTGGGCGACGAGGTCACGAGAATGCGGCCGTACTTCTGCTCCTGGAAGATGGGCCAGACAGCCTTACAGCAGCGGAAGGTGCCACGGAGGTGGACAGCCATAACAGTGTCCCACATCTCCTCAGTCATGTTGACGAACGCCTTGTCACGGAGGACACCGGCGTTGCAAACAAGGACATGGACGCCGCCGAAGTTGTCAAGAGCGACCTTGACAATCTTCTCGCCCTCCTCAGCCGAGCAGACAGCCGCAGCCGCCTTGGCACCGAGCTGCTGGCACTCCTTGACGACCGCCTCGGCGTTCTTGCCGCTGACATCATTGACAACGACATTGGCGCCGAGCTTAGCGTAGAGGTGAGCGTAAGCGCGACCAAGACCTGCACCGGCACCAGTGATAATGACGGTCTGATCCTTGAAGTCAACGGGAGGAGGCGGGCCCTGCTCGTTGGACTTGAGGGTGGGCTGCTTCTCAATAACTGACATGAGGCCGCGGCCGGCGGCCTGGAGGTCACCAGGATACTCGGCATCCTTGGAGAAGTCAGTGATGTCCTTCCACTGGTAGCGAATGGCAGTGGGGGTGAAGGTGTCGTCGGTCTTGAAGAGGTGGCCGTGGGAGCGCTCCCAGCGAAGCTCAGAGTAGAAGCCACCGCCGACCTCGAAGATGCGGCCACGGACGTCGGGGCCGTTGCGGGCGGTGAGGACGCCGATGATGGGGGCGATGAATTCGGGGTTGAGGCCCTTAAGCACCTCTGGGGGCATGACGGTCTCAGTCATGGCCGAAGCGGCGAGGGGAACGATCGTGTTGGCGCGGATGTCGTACTTGACACCCTCGATCGAGAGCGACTTGGAGAACGCTACGAGCGCCATCTTGGCAGCCGAGTAGTTGGCCTGGCCCATGTTTCCATAGATACCGGCCGGCGACGAGGTGTTAACGACACGGCCAAACTTCTGCTGGCGGAAGAGGGGCCAAACCGCCTTGGTCATCGAGAATGCACCCTTGAGGTGGACGGCAATAACGGCGTCCCACTGAGCGTCGTCCATTTTCTTGAACGACTTGTCGCGGAGGATACCGGCGTTGTTGATCAGGACGTGGACGGTGCCGAACGCCTGGACGGCCTGGTCGACAATCTTCTGGCCCTCAGTCACCGAACCGACGGCGATGGCGGCCTGGCCACCAGCTGGAGGTCAGCTCGCTGTTCGAAACCAGGCCCAGGGCTCAACTCACCGGCCTTGATCTCGTCAACGACCTTCTGAGCCGACTGGGCCGAGACATCGTTAACGACGACCTTGGCGCCGCGGGCTCCGAAGAAGTGCGAGTAGCTGGAGTGGGCAAATGTGAGGAAGGGAAGGCGGGACGATAACGAGAAGATGAAGAAAGAGGGCGTCAGCAGCGGCTCTCTTACGCATTCCTGGCTACTAGATGACGGTCTACTGGCCGCTCAGGAAGGCACGACTTACCCAGCGCCAATACCACCACCGGCACCGGTAATGAGGACGACGAGGTCCTTGAAGTCGAGGGAAGTCATGTTGCCTGGGTTGTAAGGAGGTCTGCTGTCAGCCGTGCTGCGACATGGAGGAGAACTGACAATCTAGTTTTGATCCGAGGCAAGGGGATCTGATGGAGAATGGAGAGAAGAAGAGATGGCAAGAGAGAAAGGTGTGAGAGGTTAAGAGCGAGGAAGAGCGAGGACATGTGCTGGATCCGCCCACGTTGGGTGGGATGACGCGGGGTACAATCCACCTGCCCGGCTAATCCGGGTATCCGGATCCCAGTCGCTCGCCCAACTCTGACCGCGCCCTTTACGTAACAGACCTATTCTCACAACATTACATTGGGCGGCCGATGACTGTGGCCTTTTCCACTCTTCAATCTCGGCCCGCCGTGACACAGGCAGCCGTTGCAGATGCAGACGTAGTTGGCTCACTGCATCCCACGACCTAGCAATCTTGTGTTCCGGTCAACTCGCGAGCCGAACCACAAACCAACCACCAAGCCCCTCGGACCTGCCTGCCACTCGGCCTCTCGGCCGCCAGCCTTCCGTCCCTTCTTCCGCCCACTCAATGGTCACGACATTGACACCGCCTGTAGTGGGGACAGTGGACGCAGTCGATAATCTCGGACATTTCAAGGGGCCACGATTTTGATGCGGGTAGCATGCGACACAAAGCTGTCGTTAAGAGCCGAGTAGATGGGGGTTCTCAGTTGGTTGTCGCCGCGAGCTAGCCAGTGTTGACACGACATGCTGGGCTACTGGTAGACTGTCCATCTCGATGGTGTCGGACCCAGAGCGTAAGAATGTGGTGCAACGGAGATGGAATGATGGGAATGGTGGTGCAACTCAAGGTAATCATGGGATGACCTTTGATGACCTTTGATCCAAGTACGTGGCGACAAACCTTGGCGGCCATACGTCCATCTCCAGGTATGGCGTCAGTACTCTCATCTAGCTATGGCATTGATGTGCTAGGTTGCCATGTGTCTAGGTTGGGCCACCTACGAAAACTCACCCAAAGCAAAGGCTGAGCTCAGCTTGTTGTGAAGGTGTCTGTGACTGAGAGAACCCCACGGAGCTCCGGCCGGTGTCTCTCAGTCACATCACGCCGCCACGGCTCAACGCCACGACTCAACGCCACGTCTCACCGCATGCCGCGCTGGAGTACCTACGGAAACTCGCGCAAAGGCCTCAGCCTCGTTGTGAAGCTGTCTGTGACTGACACAACCCCATGGAGCTCCGGCCGGTGTCTCCCAATCACATCATGCCGCCACGTATCAACGCCACGACTCATCCCATGCCACGCCACAAAGACTACGGCCGATGGATGAAGCATCCATCCTGTGATTTTGTGTGCTGTGCGCGTGCTTGGAATCAATCTGCCCTGAGAATGACGAAGCTCCGGCCTGTTTGTGCCATTTGTGCCAACGTGTTTAGGGTTTTGTGCTCAGAATATTTGTGCGAGAACTCTCTGTCGCATTCCATGTCGTCACCTGATCACTATCGAGTCGAATCCTCGCGTACCCTCGCTTCCCGCAATGCAAGATGGCCATGGTACTAGTACCGCGCAGCCACCTGCAGCGAGCCACGTCTCCCCGGGCTCCGGTAACTGTAACCAGAAACACAACATGGTAGACGCAAGCAAAGCCAAGGAGGTGCGACAAGACAACATCGAGACGCTCCTAGAGTGGTTGCGGACGTTCAAGGGCTTCCATAACAAGCTCGCACTCAAGGCGGCAGATGGTGTGTTGCGCCAGGAACGACCGAGCTGACAGCAGATGCCGGCCGTGGTCTCTTCGCGTACAGCCAAGCCATTACTGTATGTCACCTTTACCCCGCATCGCTGACGACAGCCAGGTGAACCTATCCTGGTCATCCCCGCGGCATCGCTGCTCAACCCCCTTACTCTCGCCAAGTCGCCTTTAAACAGCATCCCGGCGCACCTCTTCCCGGCACCAGCAACTGCCTCACCACGCCGTTCGCCCAACGGCACCCCGAGCCTGACGACAACGCAGCTACTCACGCTGCACCTCGCGCTTACCCGTGACCCCCTCAAGCGCCACAAGTCTGAGTGGCAGGTGTTCATCGACACACTCCCCGAGTTCCGCCCGCTGCACCCGCTCACATGGGTCGTACCGGATCCGGACAACAAGGCCCCGGACGCGTTCTGGCCGGCGCTCGAGCAGTGCCTGTCTGAGAGCGTGCGGGTCAAGATCGACGCTGTGCGCCGGCGGTACGAGGCAGACAAGGAGCTGCTCCGCCATGTGCTTGCCACCGAAGAGCCGTTCAAGACCCAGAACTTGGGTAACCTCATCTCGGATGAGACGCTGCTGTGGGCATGGCTCAACGTCAATACACGTACTGTCTCCACACCCCTGGGGCTGGCCGAGCCATCTACGTCAAAGTGGACGGTGAACAACCACTCGTTCGTGCCGCTCCTCGATATGATCAACCACACTTCACTACCGGGCACCGAGTGTCCGAAGCCTGAACCCATGCCAAGTACAAGTGTCACCAAGCGCGGGGCGCGGGGCGCCGCACGGCCCGGCAAACAACACTTGGTTCCGGGAAAAGTAGACGTCGTGCTGTTCGCACCGCACCGCGGTCTCGAAGACGGCGAGCAGGTGCTCTTCCTTTACGGAGCACATTCCAACGCAACCCTGTTTGCCGAGTACGGGTTTACGGAAATTGACCTCGGTGTCAGTCCCCTGACATGGCCCAACGACGACATCGACGTCGGGCCCTGGGTCGAGGCGCTGTGGAGGGAGGATGGGAACGATGCGAAGAAAGAGGCGCTCGAGGACGCGGGAATGTGGAACCACAACCGCCTGGCAGCTAACGGCGGTGAGCCTTGCCCCTCGGTGGGGTTAATGACCACGCTGTGTGTGCTTGCATCGCCCGACGACGCAGTGTTCACGCCGCACAACATGCACGCACGTAACTTTTCGCGGCCGACCAAGATGGCTGCACGGCGCATGCTCCGGCGTATCTGCGAGAGCGTGCTTGCCGACGCCGCCGACTGTCGCGAAGACCTCGATGAGGTCGCCCGGTCCGCAGGCAAGGACCAGGAGAAGGTGTTCGCTGTCAGCGTCGTCCGCGGTCTGCTACGTGAGGAGGAAGTAATCACTAGCAGTATCCTCGAGATGGTGCAGGGTGGCAGCTCGATCCCTGGGTTCTAAGCTCTGTGAAGGTAGAATCATGTCGGAAGTCAATAACGTGAGAAGGGACGTGAAATAGAAACCAGTCCGCCCGCGAGGGGCAACTCGAGATAATGACAAATCTAGATCAACCCTTATGAGCCTTGTAGTGTTGTACAGGAGTAGTATGAACACTTTGTCTTGATTTGTGGCGTGGGCGGCGTGGCCAGGCTCGGCAGGCGCGGCAGTGTGGTGGCGCACAATGCGCCCAAGGTGACAACGGCGCATTGCGAGACGCTGTACTCGGTCGCGAGCAAGCCGTGTTTGTTTCGTCGTGGCGTCGTCCCTGGTGTGCCAGAGGTCGGATGCTGGGCGATTGGACTGATCAAGGAAGGACCTTCTGGGTAAACTACCTTTCCGTGATATAGGGATGTGGCAGCCACACCAGCCAACGCCCAGCACGAAGCGGCAAGGTGTGACCGGGTCTGCGCAACGCCTTGCGCTTCTATGCCCTGCCCGTGCTGGGGCTCCCCTACGATTTCCAGATAAGGCCCTGCAATGGATGCAAGCAGAAGGGGCAAGCGACGCACGGCTGATGCCGGAGACGACTGCTCGAATGCCGCAAAAGGCCGAAGGGGAGAGCCCGGCTAAGTTGATTATGGAGACCGGGCGAGGCACACAAAGCAAAGCAAGAGTGATTACCCCCGCTACCGGTGCTGCTCCCATCGCCGTCTCCAACACATTCCCATATTCCTCTCTCACACCTCAACTCGCTCCGCACCGCGACTAATCCATCTAATTCATCATCATGGGTGACTCGGCCATTCACGCTGTTGCGGGCGCCCTCGGCGGCGCCATCTCCATGGCCCTCACCTACCCGCTCGTCAACCTTTCCACTCGCGCGGCCGTCGCCACAAAACACGAGGACATCAGCCTCAAGGACGCCATGGTCCGCACCGTCAAGAAGGAGGGTCTTTCCGGCCTCTACTCGGGTCTTGAGAGCTCGCTGTTTGGCATTGCCGTCACCAACGGCATCTACTACGTGAGTTTGTTACCCCGAGCGCAAGTGCTCATCCCAGCTCTTCTATGAAGAGACCCGCACGCAGCTCATCAAGCGCCGCAAGGTCAACACTGGCCAGGGCCTGTCGACCAAGGAGGGTATCATTGCCGGCATGATTGCGGGCTCGATCACCACCACGCTCACAAACCCCATCTGGACGTTGCAGGCGTACCAGTCGACCAAGGTGACGACTGACGAGAACGGCAAGGTCGTCAAGCCGACAATGGCCTCGGCTGCCCGCGACATTGTCAAGCAGAGCGGCATCAAGGGCCTCTGGCGTGGCCTTGGACCGGCGCTGATTCTCGTCATCAACCCGGTGATCCAGGCGAGTATTCTCCGCCAACATAGCTGACAGGCAGTACACGACGTTTGAGCGCATGGTCAGTCTGCTGCTCAACTACCGCGCCAAGAAGTCGGGCGCGAGCACCGTCGGCACCCGCTCGTCCCTGTCTGACTGGGACCTGTTTATGCTCGGCGCCATCTCCAAGCTGATCGCGACTGGCATCACCTACCCCTACCTTGTGGTCAAGAGCCGCCTCCAGGTCGCGAGCCACAAGTACAAGAGCTCGCTCACCGCCGTCCTCGAGATCCTCAAGACTGAGGGCCTCCGCGGCGTCTACGCTGGCCTCGGGCCCAAGCTCCTCCAGAGCGCGCTCACCGCCGCGTTCATGTTTGTCGCCCAGCGCCGCCTGTACGAGCTCGTCAAGAACCTCATTGTCCAGATCCAGGCCCGCAAGGCTCTCCGCGCCTAGGCTGCTGCCGGGCATGAGGTGTAACATCTAACAGTGTAACATCCAACAATTAGGACCAGGCCGGCTGTGTGCGGCGGGAGGGGGTGTGGGATTGTGTGGTGTAGATTGGCGTGGAATTATCTGCGCGTTGGGAATGTTTGCGATGCAGTCTAAGCGAGTCGTGCTGGCTGGAGGGGTGCGACGGGGGGGTTAACATGGAGCGCAAACGGCGACTGACCACCGCGGCTACTAATGAGAGGTGCTGACCCGTCTGGCAAGCAATAGCCGGAGTCGAGGCCTGTGCTCGGTTTGCGATGGTTGCGTATGGCGCTGTTGCTGTCGGCTCTTGGTCTGAGCGTTCTGGTCGCTCACTCGTAGATGCTGTTCCCTGGTGGAGAAGCAGCCTGATCAAGTGCCATGTTGCCCACCATCTCCCCTCTTCTCCATACATCAACCAGCCCATCTCGCTCATCTAATCAGCCTCTCCAAACGAGGTATTGAGCTCCATCGCACTGACCTCGCCGTGGTCCCGTGTCATGCAAAGGGGTTGCTCCCGCGTGCGAGGTATCTTATCACGGCCTGATATCAAACAATCCCTGTGCCTTCACTCTCATCACAATCTCCTGCAATCAAATGTCATCTGCACTTGCTCCCTCGCATCTTTACGCCCTGCTGCTATCTCTTGCATACATGGTACATGTCGTCATACAATCTCGTCGTGCCCATCATAACTCGTCACGGCCACTCATGGCTCTCGCGTCAAGCTCGTTTTACGACTCCTCGTACTCCTGTCCCCCATCGCCGACAGGGTTCGTGTGAATGCGGATCGTCTCCTCGACCAAGCGCCAAAACCCCTCCTCGCCTTGCAACATGTCGTGCAGGTCCTTGGCCGCCTCGAGCCGGGCGACAACCACCGCCGTCCGCGCATCCGAATAGCTGACGCCGGTACCCCAGCTCGGGCGGTCGGCGACCTCGCGGCCGTGGCGCAACCAGTCGTATCCGGCTGACTCGGCGTCGGCCGCAGATGCAGAGAAGTCGGCCCAGGCCCGCATGAGCTGTGCGCGCGCCTTGGCCCTGATCTTCTGCTCGAGCACGGCACCGTCCGACTTTCGTGACCCGCTCGACGTGGGCGAGGCAGACGCGCTGTCCGGCTTCGTGTCCAGACCCTGCAGGAGGAGGGAGAGGGTTGTGCTTGGGCTCGGCGCCGAGATGTTGGCCGTGGGCGGCGTCACCGGCTCATCGTGCTCGTCGTGCTCGCGCGGCTCCTCCGTACCTGCCCCATACTGGGCCCAATAGTCGTCTTCGTTGTCGTCGTTGTACAGCTCGGCCTGTTCCGAGGGCGGCGTAAAGCCGGCCCAGTAGTCTTCCGGTGCGTCCTGGCCCGCGTACGAGACATCGGAGGGGCTGTTGCGCCAGTCAAAGGGCGAGTTGCCGAGCTTGGCGCCAGAGTAGACCCACCCGCGGTCCTTGTCGCCGGCCTCGTACTGGAACGAGACTTCGACCGGCTCGCCGTGCTCGGGTGTCAGGAGGTTGTGTGCGATCGCCATCTCGCCGTCGTGTGCGTATTCCGTCTCGCTGATGGAGGAGGAGCTGAGGGCCAGAAGCTCGAGAGCGTCGGTTAGGGGGTGGGGCCCAGTGCGGGAGGGGAGGGGAGTCAGATGTGCGTCGAGGTCAGAGTCGTCGGGAGGTAGGAAAGCCAGGCGCTCGAGAAAAGAGCGCGAGAGGAGGTCGTGCGGAAGCGGAAGCGTTGGAGGGACCAGGTGGGCGAGGATGCGGTCGCGGATCTCGAGTGGGAGGGGAGGGACAGTCGACTCCATGGTTATAAATATGGGTATGGAGCGCAGAGAGAGCTTGTCACAGTCAGGATGGTAGGAAGGGCAGCGGCGGATTGCTCATGTGGTTTGCCCGGGGTAACAGTAATCTCGGAGGGGACACGGGGGCTAGTGCGGTCCAGAGGTGGGGGAACGTGCCTCGGAGCTGGACAAGGTTGGACAAAGGCCCAATCACACGTCAATGATGAGGGGCTCCTCGCCGGATCGCAGCCACAGGGCGTCGCAAGTCCGTGGGGCCCGACAAGTCCGTCGCTGCACTTATCCAACCCTGGTCTAGTCGGCCTGGGGCCACTCAAGGCGTCACGCTCCTGGCTTGGTTCAAGTGTGCCTCGGCGTGGAATGGTCACTTGTGCATCACTACAATAGCAGATTGCTTCGGCGCGAGCGGCGAAGTGCTCACGTGATGCTACAACATTACGGTTTCGCGCTCGGCTACGTGACAGCCGTGATTCAGCGTTGTGACGGAAGCAGATAGGCATGTCAACGATTACCGGACAACGCCGCAGGATGATACGCGCAAGCCTGTGCGGAATGCACAATTGCCTGCGGCAACGAGCCCACAGCATCCAGCGTCCAGAACGCGAGGCCGCAGAGGTCTCCGCGTGGAGAACAAAATCCGAGCATAGAGAGCAAGCCCCCGGCGCGGAGAGGAGCGCCTCACCGGGAGGAGAAAGCCTCGCAGTGGAGAGGACGGCCTCAGTAAGGAGGCCAGGTATGGCGATAACGTCCGTCTCGCGGCTGGCTGCGGTTGGTACCCAACGCCGCACAGTGCTGGGCGGACTACCACCCCTTCTCCGTGCGCGAAGCCTTCTTCGACTTCTGCTTCTCCTTCAGGACGCGGCGTTTGCGCGCTTCGGCTTTCTGGAGGTCCTTGACGCGCTCACGCTGAGCATCGCTCGTCTCGCCGCGTACGAGACCACGGCCAGCATTTGCGATCGTCGCGTGCAGGTTCTCAAGGCACGTTGCAAGGTTCTGTGGGGCGCTGCGCGAGGTCTGGGAGGACAGGAGTAGTGAGGGCGCGTGGAAATATGGCTGTGCGTCAGAATCCTTTTGTGCTTTTGGGCGTTCGCTTCCGGCGGAGCGAATCCCGTTCCAGGTCATTCACACATGTACACAACCTTGTATTCACACTCTCTCCTTCACATTCTGACTACTCACTGACTGCTGAAGCGCTGGGACGAGGAACGGTGGCAGCCATGCCCCACGCGCACGGAAGACGTCGAAACGCACCACCGCCTTTGAGTTGGTCTTGTTCACGTGTTGGCCACCGGGGCCCGACGAGCGCGCGTACGAGACCTCATACGACGACTTGGGTACATCCTCGGGAACAAAGCTGTCGAGCCAGTCGCGCGCAAGGGCGTGGTCCTCGTCGCTGACCAACTCTTTGAGCACCAGGAGCTCGTGTGTGGCAGGGCCTAGAAGGCGTGCGGAAGTGGACAGGTGGCGGAAGCGGGGGAGGTGTGGGCCTGTGGTGCGTGCGAGAGGACGCATGGTGAGATGTGGCTGCTACTGTGCCGACTGAGGCGGTGGTCGTCAGAATAGGGAGGGAAGGAGGGTGGACTTTGCAAGTGGAGGTCGAGAGTGGAATGTTGGATGTGCCACACTCACGTGGCACTGTATGCCCTTGCTATAACTCCGGGGCAGATTTGCAAACCCCAAATTTAATTGGCAAATCAAATTCTCCCCGTGGGCGATGTAGGTGGGTGACGTAGCAGAGGGGGTAGAGTAAGGGGAGAGAGAGCACCGACTGTTCCCCTATCCTCCCGACGTCATCCATGTTCCTTTTCGACCATCAACTCCGTCATCGACCCCCACCGGTTGACTCTTGTCCACCCACAATCATCCTTCATCGTCATCATTGCCATCCACCTCCACCAAAGCTCATCGCGCGCGCAACGCCTCGATTAAGTCACCCTTCGACTTCAACGCTGAGACACCCGCGTCAACCCTACGCCTATACCCAGGCAGTACAACCCTTCTACACGTCTTTGCCGCAAGCCAGCAAATCATCCACCCCGTTACTCGAGGGGCTGATCTGTGCATACGACGACCGTACAAACTCCCAAAAGCTATTAGGTCTGCGATTAACCTTGCCATTACGGCCTTGTTTAACGCATTACAAGTGAGTAATCCCTTGTCCTGCATTGCCTATCTTTTTTCGCTCCGAGACTTCCCAAGCTGTCAACAACCCTCGTCACGCGTCCAACACTCGTCATAGCCATCCATTTCGTTCCTCACCCCGACATTGTCGCGTCCATCTCCATCCTCCTCCTTGTCCCCTCTACATGCATGGGAAGATACTGACAGTTGCCAACGCGCGCCACCGCGCTAAACCGCTGCACCAACTCGCTTATTCATCCCACACCCGCCTTGCCCACTCAATCACCGCACTCGTCCACCCCAATTACCCACTCACGTCACAATCTATACACTTTGGTTCTTCTGCAACGCCGACTCTTTGACAGACAATACGAGGCCGAAACGTGCTGTACATAGAGCCCAGGTAACGCGTCTGAATAGGACACCTACTATTCGTGTCTGAGAACACTGGCGCCACGCCCGTCCTTCGCACACACGCCCACCAACCTCCCAGTTCCACAGGGTAGTCAACTCCACACAATTGTTTCTTTACCGCCATAGGCTCTGTAGCTTCTAGCCCTCATCCACAAAATGGCTACCGTCGCTCAACCCCCTGCACCTGTGTCTAACGTGCCCCCTGCTACTGGTAAGCCATCCGAGTGTGGGATTTTTGCTGATGGTATCAGTAGAACCGGTGGCAGCAGAAGTCAAGGAGGAACCCCCCGCAGCCGCTGATGAAGAGAAGACGGCAACCTCTGACAATGCGGCTGCTACAAAACCTGCCGAAGTCAAGAATGAAGATGGAGATCAAAACAGTGCCCCGTCCTCAGAAAAGGACGGTGATGGAGGTGAGTACGACAGTGGTTCGGACTTGTGTTGTACCTCGGAGAGTTGAATATTCCAGTCTCGGTGGTGTCGTCACCGTTACCAGATGATGAGGTCATAGCCTCCCACAGCGGCGGCGACGCCACCAATATCAACCACATAGGCACCCTACCTAGGTTTCATTCGTCCCCCCCCCCCTCCATATCTCATCCACCTCCCTCTTCACATCCTCTGTTCTGCTCTCCTCGTATCTTGATCGGCCGCTTACACCCGACCCTTATCTCTGTACAACTCCTCTGGTTCTTCACTCCGCGCTCTCTAACCATTTACAGCCAAATCCCCAAGCGGTCCTGGCGCCGACACTTCGACTCGCTTCGATCTCGAACCTAATCCCTTCGAGCAGTCGTTCTCTCGCGGGTCCCACTCTCAGGATCGCACCACTCCTCCCAGAGGTGGTGACGCGACTAGTATCAAACACAACGCACTCCCGCCTCTCTCGTCGCTCACCAGCCCGGCGGCAGCAGATCCTACCCAGTTCCCTTGGCTGGCGGGGCAGTCTCTTCGATCTGGCCCGCTGAGCCCTGCTATGCTGGCTGGCCCTGCCCAGAGCAACAACCAGAACAACAACCAGAACAACTCGAGCAGCAACTCGAACCAGGCCTGGGGCCCGTCAACTGAGAACGCTGCTACCAGCGAAGAGACTTTCGAACCAGGCAACTTTAGGACCGGCTTCACGCCCGGTACTGGCTCGGGCTTCACGCCCGGATACAATGCGCTGCTCAACCCGGGCTTTGGAAACATTCCTATCCCCAGTCCGAACACAGCTGCTTTCCTCGCCAATATTACATCTGTCGCCAACGAAAGCGGTGACCAGCAAGCTCCATCCGACCAGCGTCAGCCTCAACCTGCCTCTGGCCTCCAGCAGCCCAGTGGCCCTCACGGCATGTCGCATCTCAACCCAGCCCACCAGTCGGCGGAGACCATCACGCCTGGCACTCTGAACGCCATCGCCAGCGACCTGAACGGACAGCAGCCTCCGCCAGGAATGGCGCCTGGCTTCTACCCCGGCATGCAGCCACAACCTGGTATGGTGGCTGGCATGCCACCTGCCGACTATGCGCAGCAAAACGCCAATGCCGCCAGCCAAGCCGCCAACGGCCTCTTCCTTTTGTCGCAAGCCCATCAAGAGTTGTCGAAGAGGGAGGAAGAGGCCAAATCCACCCCGCCACTGTCCAAGCGCGGCCCACCTTCCGGTGTCAGTGCGAGTAAGCCAGCAGGCCAAAAGCGGAAAGAGCCAGCCGGTAAAGGCAACGCGGCGAAGAAGAGCAAAAAGAGTCCAGAGATTGAGCTGTCCGAAGACGACTCGGATAACGAGTCGAGGAAGAGCGGTGGAGAGAAGAAGTCACGTAACGAGACGGAAGAAGAGAAGCGAAAGAATTTCCTGGAGCGCAACCGTCAAGGTGAGTCGGCTGGGGTAATGTAAACCTCAGGGCTGACAGACAGCTGCGCTCAAGTGTCGTCAGCGCAAGAAGGCGTGGCTCAATGAGCTCCAAAACAAAGTCGAGACGCTTACAATGGACAATGAGCGGCTGGTCCACAATGTTCGAGGACTCGAAGAGGAGGTCAATCGACTGACCAACATTCTTATGACCCATCGCGACTGCGGCATTGGCATGCCTCCCATGCAGCAAGCATACGGCCGCCCTCTTCGCTAGCACCCGGTCAAGTCCATGACTTGATTATCCGAGCCAGATCCCACCTCGCTTCCTCAACGTCCCTATCCTCGCGTCTTCACACAGCAGTTGCCACTCACTACCCAGCATTTACGCTACATCCACGGGAGTCCCGTCTTCGCGGCCCGACTGCCTCGCTGCTGTCGTGGCCGGCTGCGTATCTGGCCAGGGAACGGTCAGCTGCGTACTACTCCTTCGCTTTCGCTCCCTCCTTGACTCTCACATTACGTTGAGAGTGTGTCCAGTCTAGCGTGCAGCGAGCTCCCATGTATCACAGAGACCGAATGCATCCTATTTCGTTAGCTCGATGGTATATGCTGGATGACAATTCTACATTTATACATGCTGAGGAAGACCTGAATGTAACAAGAACAATGCTGAGTTTATAGGCAGGACTGAGAGGCAGAATCGATGGGATGATAGTGCCGTCTAGATGACGCGGATGGCGTAGGCAATACAGACAAAGATGATGCCATCCTAATGTTAGCGCCAGCTCTGCGAGCCACCCAAGCATGACAAGCCTCACGTTGGAGAAGATCTCCTGGCAGGCAGCGTCAGTGTCCTCCCAGTGGCAGGCCATGTCAGCACGCCCAGCCTGGCCGAGGTTCTCTGTGAACGTGGTCGTGACCTGATGTCAGCTGTGTGGATGGCGAACCTCAGTGATGGACGTAACAATAACAGCCGGGGTGTGCAGCCCCGCCATGTTGACGTCCACACTCACGATGTACTTGAAGCCCTTGGGCTCGATCTCAAGCATGCGGGATTTGACCTTCTGTGTGTGAGCGTGGCCTCATTTCCCCACAGCGGTGGAGATGTGACATCCGTGTGGACTGCCGCTCCAACCCGTCGCGATGGGGATGGGGCGCAATGCGCCTGTACACACCAACGCACCTCGCAAATGTCCTTCGAGTACTGGCTCATGCGAGCCTTGTCGTTGCCGTCCCAAACGGCGTTTGCGAGCGTCTTAGCGAGAAGCTAAGATCAGTACGTCCATGCGGTACACGCACAGTGCGGACATAGGGGCGGAGCTGGTCGGCGTTGAATCTGGCGTCAGTGGGGGCGGCGGGGAATGTATGTACTTTATGCGCGGGGATGCGATGCGGAGGGGTGGAGAAAGCGTGCCGCTTGGCCGGGACATGAGCGAGGAGTCTGGGAGGGAGGTGAGGTTGTCGATGTGAATGCGGAGAGTGCGCGAGTAGTACTCTCCGTTCGAGTCTGTTTTGGAGGTGGATGACGACGAGGACCTAGGGAGACGCGATTTGATCGCGTCCAGCAACGGCATTTTGGGCCAAGGTACCGACCGGGTCGGCTGCGGTCAACACACTTTTCCCGGTTTCTCACCATCGCCCATCCCCGGCTAGACCATCGCCATCGCTGGCTGCTTACCTTTGCTTGAATCTTGTCGAGAGTTTGTCAGTCGCCGAAAAGAGTACGACTAGCACATTCGCGACGCGACACTGCAATCACTGCGGAGGTTGATTCAAGACTTGCAATTCAATTCACCTTCCTTGCCCACGGCCCCCCTCTCCTTGCACTTTCACCCTGCGTCCTGTATCATCCTCGGTTCCTTGCATCCAACACGCGACTCGTGCGACTTGAACAACTTCGCGCGCCTTCACCTTCGGCGCCACCATCCACCGACGCGTCCAGGCCCTCGTGCTCCCCTATTGCTCCAGTGACAGTGTGATTGCTCTCTGGGTGGATTCATGAACGACCCTTCGTGGAATAACCAGCTCGTTCCCCGCCGCAACCCGCACGCTCATCTCGTGCACCCCTCACCCGTGCGCGCGCACTCTTTCCCCTTTGCTACCTTCTCCGGCGCGGGCCTGTACGCTTCGTCACACCCATCGGCACTCGCTCTCCAAGCCTGGTCGTTGTCCTCCTCGACCAACGGCAACAACTCACCCTTCACATCTCCCTCCACCAACATCCGATCATCTCATTCCAACCTGTACTCGTACACGCACTCGACTGCCCACTCTCATTCCCACGCGCTCTCGGCCTCGAGCCTCCACCACCTTCCCTCCCCTCCCCTCTCGGCATCCGCCATGCCCGATCCATGGACCGCCGAGCGCGTCTCGGACCCCGAGGACGAGATGCACCCTTGGGGCCTGAACAGCTCCGCTGCCGGCCTGCCCCCTGTTGGCATCCCTCCCAAGGCCCAACACCCCCAACAGCTAGGGCCACACTCGCCCAAGATGCCCAACGGACGCGCGTACTCACCCGCAACCAAAAAGCCCATCCCGCTGGAGGTCTGGGCCTCAGTAGTGGACCTCAGTAAAGGCCGCGACAAGGTCCTGGTATGTCGGCCTTACTTTGTCCTACACGTCTGACGACAGAAAATAATCCAGTACACCCTCCGAACTTACCTCTACGTCCTCGGCCTCATTGCCGGCGTGCGGCCGCTAACCAAGTTCTTCACTGCGAACCAAAAACGCATCAAGCTAGCCACGTCGGGGTTGAGTCTGACACGCAAGTGTTTGCTGCTCTTCAATCCCTTGCGGCCGATGATCGCCCTCGCCTCTCCAGAGCCCACAAGTGCACGAGCGTTCCTCGGACATCTCATTGACCTTGTCGGTGCCTTGTCAGACGAGGTGTTCTGTCTTTCCAAGCTCGGCTTGGTGTCCAAACGCAAAGGTGTGGTCGCCGACCGCTGGGCAAAGTGAGCTCCATTCCTTCGCCCACAGCTAACACGCAGCCGGGTATGGTTCTACTCGACTGTCACAGGGCTCTACAACCTATGGACCCAGCAGGGCACGCGCCGCACCGAGAGTGAGAAGAAGGCCGACGCTCTCCAGCGCCAGAAATATTTGTGCGATCTGGTATTTGTCTGTGAGTACTGCAATTCACGGCACCTGGAACTGCGCTCACACACAGCATATGACATCTTCAAGGTCTCGTGGATGAAGGAGCCAGTGCAGTGCTGTGTGGGCCTCATCGCTGCCATCATCTCGTGAGTGCTCGTTGTGTGTTTGTGCGGTGTTCCATTGCCGCCCCTAGCCCGTCCGGCTATTCGTCCTACCGGTCCTGCGCGGGCGCTGTTGACCGCGACGCATGCCTCGCTTTTCAAGTCTTCAACTGACTCCAGCACGAGCCAAGTGTATAACAAACAGTACACTGCGCTCCTCAAGCGGTGACGTGCGTGAGGCTGAGACTTTGTCAAGATTTTTCTGTATTGTAAGGAGGCGCCAGCTGTTGCTGGCAAGGTTCGCGGTATGACGATTCCGGTTCTCGGACATGCGCGGTGTGGATCCACGGCGCCATAGATTAGCCATGTACTTTGCCCTACACGGTGTGGGACGATGCGAGAAGCACGGCGACGGTGGGCCGGGGAGTAGCGACACTTTCCCTCATCGCCGAGGTTGGGCTTCGTTCGGGCTTGGCGTTGACTTTCTTTGTAAGGGGCCCGAGATCGGATGTGGCCGAGGCTGTGGCATAAGCGAGTGATCCCATGCGTGATTGACCGGTGTTCCGTGCGCCAACCGTTCACAAACGCGTAGAAGGCACATGGGTGAGCATGGCCACCGAGTTGACGCCGACTGCCCCTCTGTTTGGTTCTGTGTCCTCGAGGCGGCAGTCACCAATCCACGGACTCGGTCGGCATTCAACTCTTCAATCAAGGTCCGATGACGTTCTCCAGGCTTCAGGCTTCTAAAGTCACTCGCCGCCAGATCCTTTTTCTCACTTGGCTCACCATCTGAATACATCCCAACGTCGTATCCTATCTCACGCTTCATCACTCAGTAACGGCTGATATTGTAGGACAACGATCCCGCACATCGTCCACAGCCTCTGGCTCGCGGATGACACGCACAAGTCGATGTCGGGGCGGCAGCTGACGTCGCGCGCGTTGTAGCCGGATTCGGGGCGCCTGTGCTGGCCGTGAGTTGTGGCGGTTCAGGTGGTCGGGGTAGTGCGACTCCAGGTGTGCATTACGACTGGTAGGGACAACGTTAGGGATCGGTGGGTGGAGACGGGCGAGGCCTGCGCCGATGTCGAGAGAAAGGGGGAAGAGAGAACAGAGGGTAAAGAGGCAGAGGGTAAAGAGGGAACAGAGGGAAGAGGGTAGAGAACAGATGTGCATTGGTCGACGTGCGCAGCCTGGCTCGTTGCCGTAATAGCTGCCAGAGTGGACCGCCGGAGTTGCCAGGCGGGACTAGCCCTGTGGCCTGATGCGAGGATGCCGTGTGGCACCATGATAGCCAGCCTAGGATCGAATAAAGGTTATGGCGTGAGTGGGGTCCCGACTCCCGTCCACGCTTCCGTCGGCCGATGCTCTGTGCACCAGGCTCAGAGCGGCCAGAAGGTCCAGTGGGCCGGAACATTGTTTACGCTGACTTGGCATTGACCAACTCTGCCCTTGGCTGGGGCCGCGGAGGCTGGCTCCCGCATAGTCGTGCACTCCCTCACCACCAAGGCATGTTTTGCCTAGGCGCCAGTCTGCCTCGTCGCCTTTCTGGATCGGACCTCTACCTCTACTGCGGTCTGTCGATCAGCTTCATCTCACGTTCCCGGGCACTCGGAGTGTAGCAAAGGGCCGATCTGAGATGTGGCCGAGACCCATCTAGGACGCGACGGGCATGTGTTCGCGCACGCCCCCGCGATCCAGATATTGGCGGGCGTGTACGCGGCTACGCGAGCTCACCGTTGGTATGCGCAGGAGCACCCAACTATGCGTCGTGCAAGCGACGAACGTCCATACCATGCTCCCTCTGCTAAATCGTCAGTTCCCTACAGTGCTCCGCCTAGCATTCTCTCATTTCCTCGGCGACGCCGTGGTTGGTTCCGGGGTACAGGCTAACCCGTGCTGCTAGTCCCGCATGCACTCTTGTGCGAATCAAGGCCGACGTTGGCTCCAACCCGCCACGAAGAGGCTGTTGGGCTGACCTTTTCGTCGGCTCAAACTGGTGCCCCGGCACCTCCACGTCTGACTGGCCCGGCGTAGCCGAGCTCATGTTCCGCCTGCGCAGGCCATCGAGCTTTGCAGTACCATGCGTACGACGAGGCCAAGTAAATGTGAGTACGCTGGTGTACCAGCTGCCGGGAAGCAGCGACGACAGCACAGCCTCGTCATCCAGCAGGATCAAACAGGGCGTGCCGTGAATCTCCTACTGCAGTTTAGCTTTATGCCACGCACCAAGAACACGCAGTCGGGCGAGTGGGCGAGTGGGCGCAGAACGGCATCGCACGCACGCGTGCTTTGCACTCTGAAAGCGTCGAGCCTGAAGTACAGTAGCGCCTGGTCAGCTGTAGGTCATTGACGCAGGTGGCCAGGTGCTTGACAATTTGGCAAGCACGCGTGCGCAGACGGGCGCTACGTCCAGCCTGCGGGCCTGTACCGCCATGGGGCGTCTAGACATCACGGTGTTCTCATCGTACGCCAAGGGAAACGCGGGCCCGACACTTGCTGTGACGAACCGCCAAGGCCACAGCATGCCAGAGATGGGTGCGAGGGTAAACGCATCGCCGTGGCTGTTGTAGGTTGCGGCGTCGGTGTTGCCAAGATTGAAACAAATAGATTGAAACAAATAGAGGTTGCGCTCGTGTCGCCGAGATTGAGACAAATAGAGGGTTACGCTTGCGTCGCCTGTATGACGAAATGTGCTGCGTGCATACCGCCATGATTGCACGCCTTGCCGGGAAGGTCCTTGGGAGCGCAAGCATGGAGCAGGCGGAGCAACGGAGCAGGCGACGGGCTAACATTATTAGCGGCGTGCGCTCCTCTCTGTCGAGGACGTTGTGCACGTCGCTGTTTCAACCCGCCAACCGCCGCGGCCGCCCCGTTCTTGCCGGCATCCTCGTCGAGGCTAGGTAGTCTGTTGGCCGCGCCTGCGCCTGGACTAGGCTAGTTGTGGGATTTAATGCTAGCCCAAGGAAATGTTTGTGGGTTAGTTGATGGCTGACACCACTCCTGGCCCAGGATTACACACATACCAACCAGTGCCTCGGAAACAGAAAAGTCTCAGTTGTACGCTGCACTGAGACGGCCACTGAGACTGGATCTCACCAGCGGATGTTTGTGGCACCGGCGATGGTGACATTGCAATGGTGGCAAGACAGTCACATCCAGGGCCACAGGGCAAAGCTCACGGCACGTGCCGTACGCCATGTGTCGTATTCCCCGAGGCACCACGGCACCGGCAGTTGTTTTCGTTCGTGGAAGCTTGGGCGGACGGGTGAATCCAAGGAACGCGGTTCCAGCACGCAGGCCGATGCCTCTCGCGCGCCCGGTCGGGACTCGGGAGTCGGGGTCGGGGAAATGCAGGATCACCCGCAGCACCAGCGCTGGTTGTGTGCCTCGCCCGCACTTTGGGTGCTGGTTATACGCATCCTTGCCCTGTTCCGCCAAACCCTCAACTCTCTTCGTTTGCGAGCCGTGACTGACGGCAGCTGTCACTCGTCTGGCTGGACGTGCCGATGTTTGCGGAGACGCCATTGTGCGGCGTTTTCCAAAGTCCAGCGCCACAAGTGCAAGTGCTCCGTGGGGAACGGAGATGCAATGTCAGGCTATGCTATCTCAAGCTATCCCATTCCATGCCTTGCCATGCTATTCCATGCTATGGGATTCCATACCACATCACGCCGCCAGGCCGCAGGATGGCGTTGCACTGCATCCCAACGTCAGTGGCAGAAGGCGACACATTGCGCACGGCACGATTGGCCCAAGTACCTTTCCAGGAGGCAACCATGTCGATCTACATGACAGCCTCCAACATCCAAAAGTCCCAAAGCACGAGCTGTGACGGGCACACCCTGTTTCAGAGTTTGTACTTGCACTCGACGTTGCACGGTCTCATTCGGACGTCGCAAGGTGACTGCAGACGCCATTTGCATCCAGCCTGGCCTCGGGCTCGGCCCGTCGAGTGGGCTCCCATTCAAGCTTTAGGCATCATCAGGGCCAGGGGCGGCCCGGCGAGGGCACGGTGGAGGGACTGTTCGAAACGCGGAGCCGGCTTTGGCGGCCACGCGACGGGGCCTAAAACTTACCGAAGGCCGTTGTGATCGACGGCGGATGCCAAGGCGCGACCGGCGAGCGGCATGCGCCGCAGGGCTTCTGGATTGGTCCACTATGGAATGGATGGTACAGAACACTGGACGGCAGTCGGTTGGACCGGGGACCGAGGCCCGGAGATACAAACAAGTGCATGAGCCCCGGCGGCAAGAATGAGTCGAGCCCCCAGTTCCGGGTCCCGCCGCTCCCGATGTCGTCGTCGTTCCCTCGATTGAGTACGACGAGACAGCCCCGACGCGGGTGGGGCTGGTTCCAAGTCCCGGCGAGTGATGTGCAGCAAAAAATAGTCTGTCACCGCAGTCCCTGCCTCCCTCACTTTGTAAAGTTTGGCTACAGCCACAAGACAGGGAGAGGATTCCAGCCTTTAATTTCGTGCGGCAGAACCCAGACTCGCTGTTGTGCGTGCGGGAATAAGACTGAATGACGAGAGAGCCATGTTGGCTTACCGCCTTTTTGTTGGCTACCAGCACGCTTGACAGAATGGTACGAGCGCCAGCGGGGTTTGGCATGCCGTCATGGTGGATTACCAGTTTACCAGATGGTGTGTGACTGACTGGTGACAAGGCTGCGTGTCGCCAAAAGTCTGATAGACTTGGACATGTGTGCACGTGAGGATGTGGCAGAACCAAGGAAATTGAATGACAAATGGGCATGTAGGCTGTGAGAACCAGTCGGTGTCGGGCGAATCCAGTAACATTGTCGCTAATGCTGCCAACGAAGAGCTCGGATTGAACATGAGCGAGGTGCCCGTTTAGCGTGCTAGTCAGCTACCGGTCACCGATGGCATCTTTGGAATAAACCATTTGGCCGGCGGCTCGCTAATTCGTGCAGGGTTCTGTAATGATCCAAAGGGGGGGATCCGAGACATGTGACACTTTGGATTGATTCATTACTCGTCACGCGTCCTCGCCCTGGATGATGGATCAGCAAGAAACCATCTTGAGTGACGGCCATGTGTCCGTGACCGACTGTGGTCGCGGTGTCTGTCAATGTGTCAGCCAAGTGTACACATGGGCTGGGGAGGATGCTGTCTTGGCATCAGTCGTACAGAGTAGATGACGAGGAGAGAATGCAGAGTGGTATAAACGGACTGCGACAGAGTGCCTGGTGCCACAGTTGAATACTCGACCGAGGTAATCGTCGATGGATCCCCGTTGTGGAAGCAAAACGCGCCGTCTGGGCTCTGGGCTGGAGACCCTGAAGATATCGCAACCAACCCTGTTCTTCCTTGACCCTTACCCCCTGTTCCCTTGATTACCCCGCTTCCCTTTTTTCCTCGTTCCTTCCTTTGCCTTGCCCCTGTAACACCCTGAACTCTGACCACCGCTCTCTGATCGTACGCCGAGAGACGCCGAGCGACCGCGACGAGCTGGCGCATTCCTGCCTGTCCCCCCCTCTCCGCGTCATGCATCCGCCATCCTGCCATCTGGCAATGCTCGCTCAGAGCGCTCATGTTGTCCAGCCTCACAACAAGCCGTCGTCGCTCATTGCACATTGCTCATTGCTCTATCTTCTTCTTCTTCTTCTTCTTCTTCTTCTTCAACCTCTTCACCAACACCAACACCACGCTCGGATCTCCCCTCGCCCTCTCCTCCCTGCGCACATTCGATATCCCGCGCACACGGCCATTCTTGGACAGCTCTCACTCTTGCGCTCTTGCACCACTCGACTCGACCGACATCACGCGCACACGTACACCCTCCCCCCTCTCGTGCCTCGACAGTTTGCATCCCGCCCCGCTCGCTTGACAACACGCGCTCCACATTCGGATATTGCTCTTGGTGTTGCTGTTGCTTGACTTTGCACACCACACGGACAGGTCTCTGTTTGGAAAAGCTGCATAGTCAGCAGCCAGAGGTGGACAGACGGCCACACTGTCTCCTAGTCTGCGTCTCTGGCCGCTCTTGGACAATCGAAACCCGCCCGGTTTCTTAGTCTTGAACCCACCAGAGCACACCGGCGACCGAAACATCAGTCATTCATTAATCCCCTGCCCACAATCCTTATCCCCACAATCCCACAGCGTCCAACGCATTTCCCAACAAGAACCGTACACACCTCCTCGATCGATTTCTCCAACTCGAGCTTTTGCCATCTTCTACTCTTCCCCCT
The DNA here is from genome assembly GCA_030805415.1 of Cutaneotrichosporon spelunceum. NCBI lineage: Eukaryota > Fungi > Basidiomycota > Tremellomycetes > Trichosporonales > Trichosporonaceae > Cutaneotrichosporon > Cutaneotrichosporon spelunceum. The sequence goes on from BTCM01000001.1 coordinate 1,797,331, forward strand.
CGACCTCCCCTCCTCATCTCTCTCCCCTCAGCCCCTTGTTGGAAGTCGAGGATCAACATCCTCGGTCACCGGTGACAAAGTGTGACCAACGGCGCAAAGCTGGTTACAACTGGCTTGTTTGCTTGATCCAAAGCAGCGCGGTAACTGTTGCATGCGACAACTTTGCTTGCAGTGGCCGGTCCACTCAAATCTGGTTGTTGTCGTCATTGTTCATGGTGAGCAGTCTCATTCATGCCTCGGAAATGGAATGTGGCGTCATCCCCCGCTAAACGCATCCTCAGCTGGTCTAATAACAATCTAATCGTCGTCGCAAAGCCATAGTCATGCAATGACCGCGACCCCACGAACATCACATCCAAGCCTTCCTTCTGGTTACTCGGTCATGCCCGTAGACGACGGACTGTCTTCCACCGCATTATCACGCCCTATCCGCCACGGCGGCCCCTCACACACATCTGCCGCAGACAGCCAACCACTGGCGGTTCCCAGTCAACGACACTCATCTGGGGCGGCGTACCCCACGGCGTATCCGGGCGGTCCACCTTCATCCTCGCCCCCTCCAGCCCCAGCCCGTCATCCACCTCGGCAGTCTCATTGGCACATCTCTCATCCTCACGGTTCCCAGCCTCATTCTTACCGCTCATACGATTCCCCTCTACCCTATCCGTCACCAGAATCCCATCCAAGCAAGCGTCAACGGCCATACGACGACACAGAACGCTACCCCGGAGGGTACACCAATAATCGCCCAGTCTCGAGCCATCAAGACGACACGGCTCCCAGACGCACTTCCTCCCTTCCAACGCCTTCTGCAATGGATCGCGATCCTGATCCCTCGCGGCCAGACTATCGGCGCGAGGACGAACGGTATTCCTATTCCCAAGCAGGGCCTAGTCGACCTGGCTACGATTACGACTACCGCCACGCTCAACTGGGACGTCCGCCTCCGCCAGTATCACATACCCCCGTTTCTCGCCCCGCACTTGCACCAGATCACTCGCCACCAAACCCTCATTGGAGTGCTCCAACAGGGAGCTCGTCTAGTGCAACTCGTCACCCGACAACACTGGCATCCAGTCTCGGCTATCAACCCCCAGGTCCCTACACATACCCGTACACTTATCCGCCTCCCCCCCACGCCGATCCTGGGCCACCACAGCCAGGTGGCTGGCCACAATGGGGACCGCCGTACGGTGCTGGTGCACTAGGATACCCGACCCCAGGAGGACCCACACGCTTGGTCACTGGTCCTTCTCTCCGCAGTCAGCCTTCGCCCCCACCGCCCGCATCACCATCACAGATTCAACGTGCGACACCACCCCCACCAGCCTCTGCTCCGTCCCCACCACGCCAAGGGAGCTCGCCCCCTTCGGGTGCAGGTTATTTACCTGGGTTTCAGCCAGATTATGACAGGACGCGTACCACTCGTCGGCCCAGCTCTTCCGAGGCGTGCAGTGGGTCCGGTTCCGCATCTGCAGTCTATGGAAGTGCAGTCCGGCCTCCTCCTACCGAGGCCTATCTGATTCTCAGGCCGCATCGTATCCCAATAAGCGGCTGGCAGGGTGGACAACAGCTTGCAGACTCGTCTGGATGGTATGTTTGAACGGTTGAATTTGTTAACGTCACCAGGACATATGATCTCGAAGTGCTTCAAAGCCCTGAACGAGGCAAGGCCTTGGGCGTCGAGGCCCTCCGGAGAGTGCGTTGCTTGCAGAGAAACATGTTTTTGCCCTGCTGACCTCGTCCTTAGGGCTGGCCTCCTCTTACGCCGCCCCTCATTGTGCAACTGATCGTTCGAAACGAAAAAGGTGAAGAGGTAGAAACAGAGTAAGTCGGCCCGTTCAAAGGCCACGCGACTGACAAACAGCAATGCCACTCTGGCACGGCGCCTTGTTCATCTGACCATGAGCGTCGAATTGGTCTCGCCTGATGGAACCGGCTCTCGCTCAATGATGCGCGTCCGGCCCCCGAGTCGTAAGTGTCCTGAGCGTCCAGCCTCTGACAAGTCAGCTCGTGGCACAGTCCAGCCCTATTATCCCACGTCCGCGCCACCTCCTTACTCTTTGCAGCGCACATTGTTGGGCTCGTCTGTTCGAACTCCTCAAATCCTCACTCGCGAAGGACGCAAAGGACTGTACTTTATCTTCCAAGACTTGGTGAGTCCTACTGGCTTGAACGACTGTTTGTCGTCCCACGGTCGCAGACGGGGTTGGAGATCTCGGACCTAGACACAGCCCGGTTTCCGCACACCGAACGAAACCGTCTGATCATGTGCCGTCGGCGTCGCTGACTAGTTTTAGATTGTACGGCCCGAGGGGCGCTACAGCCTGGAAGGCAAGATTTTGGATCTCGCAGGGTACGTGTGACATTGGACCTGGCGGCCGGTCCCTGGCCCTGGCCTGCGCTTGTTGCCATGTGCCACTAGGCACCGGTCCAAAGCTGACTCTCCAGTCCGCCGCACATTGGCACATCCATTGGGGTAACGCATCCGTTGACCTATTCCCGCACCAAGCCCTTCGATGTCATGTGAGTTTCATTACGCGGAAGAATGAAAATGGTGTGCGTGCTACAGTGATGCTGACGCTCCCAGTATACCACAAGAATTCCCTGGTCCGGTCGCGATCACACCCTTGTCGACAGAGTTTCTACGCCAGGGCGAGCGGCACTTGGGGGTAAGTGGTACGATTGGCGCTCGGCTGCACCCGCGAGACCTGAACGAGAGCAGAGTACTGACGCGTGAAGCGCCGCCCCCGTAATGAAGATGGGGAAACAGACGAAGCCGAAGACGCAACCCATAACGAGTGACAGCCATTATAGTGACAGTCTTAGCCTCTGGCATGACGAAGCGCTGTCTGTATGTGGGGCAGCGCGCATGCCTGCACTTAACGACATTCAACGCATTCATTCAGCGAGACGACACGGGGGGGGGGGGGGGGAGAGAAAGAGCATGCATTAGCGTACCTTGCATCGTATAGAGCACCCGGTCAGCCGCGGGCAACCAAAGCTCTTGAGACACGTAGGGCCGTCGCAGTCCTCCAGATCCACATCCATAAGCATTACTATTTTTCTGGGGCGTACATACTGTACACTTGTGCCCCTTGACGGCCTCCAAGTGAGAAACAGCAGGCCGTGGTAGCATACAGAGACGGACATCAGCCACATCGTGTCCGACAGTGGCACCAATGAGCATCCAAACTTTCCACCCCAACCAGTCCTTCCAGCTAACTGGCGTCACCAACTGTAACTGGGCTCTGCTTTGCTCCCAGCTCTCATGCTCGTGACACACACATAACGATTAATAGCATGGATGGCTGCGGTAATCGTGACGACAGCTCAACGTTTCGCCAAGTCACAAGGCGCAAACCCAAATTCCTCGGTCGTCTACCTTTAGACGTTTAACCGGACACAAGCCATTCACTCACCTGCGATACTCTCACGTCTGCCAGAAACGTGTTGACCGTTCGTATGCAAGGTCATGTACAGCCCAGCATTTTGATTTGATTATCCATAGCGAGCTCGCACACCAATTTGAGGGCACTTGTGATCTGTCCCCGGACACAGGGACGAGAAAGGCGACGAGCAGGCTTCTGGCACACGGAAAAATGAGCAGCGGTAAAGACGACGAAAATACGCCAACAGTGAAGGCTTCAGAACAGTATTCCGAGTGGTGGCTGGGTAAGTGTAGCCGGCAGAGAGCGGGGGACTGGACGGTCCCGTCATTTCGCCAGGCTGATGGAAAGGCTGCGCTTGAACGCATGGCTGATTTTCCCAGTCGAGAAGCAACTGTCGTGTGGCTCTCCAGGTAGGTTTGCATGCTCCAGGCAAAGTTTTCCAGAAGCGTAATCGCCGTCGTTGTGAGGACTTGTTGAGCGCAAACCTCGAGACCATCTGTAGGAGTGTCGCCGTCTCTCGCCTTTTCAGCCTTCTACAGTAGCGTGGCATCCGGAAGGGCACACGGACCTTTACCTGCTCGATTGAAGCAAGTTTTATTAGGCACACTCGGTTCGAACCCCCTGTCGCCATTAGAATGAGCAAGTATCAACCTTGAACAAGGGAAGAGCTCCGCAGACAGCAGTTGGGATCCTGGGATTTTTGGGAGATAAGACCAAAGGGAGGTTGCGCGACGGCACCACAACTTGTCCAGACCTCAGTCGGGCTGTGACATGTCCAACACGCAATGTCGCACAACGGTCGGTTGTCCTCGAGCAGTCTTGGATACGGGCACAGGATAACCCGAACACGGAATTGACATTGAGCCGTGAATGTGTCCACTAAGCGCGACAACTTACCATATCCTAGGAGGTATCCATCCATGTCCGCGAGTCTGGATCCTGTAGTGAAAGTAACATGCGCAACGAATGACCACGTCCGCGACTGAGCAGTGCAGCGTATGCGGTGTCCGGGTTGGATGATCAGGGACGATCCAGGACCCCAGCGTCTTGTCGGTCTCTCTTGCATAGACTCTAAACTACTCACTCCTGGCCAAGATGATAGATTCGATGCAGAGAAATACCAGTTGATAGGAGCTCGAGATTGTGACGTCGTTGCAGACTGCCATGGTCAGGAGAGAAGATGAGATGAACGAAATACCTGGCGTCGTCATGGCTTCCATGGCGGGGGGGTCAGAACTGGCCCCAACAGAGCCTGCGACGTTCAGCCGATGGACTGTTCTTTGCGGAGGTCAGTCGTCAAGTGGATACTCTAAGGACGATGGTCTTGACCTTGTGGAGAGGGAGAAGCGCAGCTCTGCTGCCAGGGGTTGATGATGGACAGAGTTGATGTCCATCGTATCGGGATACCAGGGGTGCTTGCAGGGACAAGGAAGCTGGCAAACGGACTCGGAGCTGGGTATGGACGTGCTTGAGTCCATAGGAGCGGTAGATGACGATTGCTCACCGACAATCGCCTTCACGAGCTTGGAAACAGGCAACCGGGCTTGGCGAAGCCAAGCTCGCTCGGCCGCGCAGCCCACGCCACAAAAAACCAGAGACATCGTCTCGCGCCCGTTAGACGCGTGCATCAACCAAACGACTTGGTTCACCGACCCAGTGAACGTCGTCACCAGAAGCACCGGCGATGATGGCCGATTCGTCTGAAGGCAGGTGCCACATTCGTTGAGACGACCGGCCTGCCCAGAAGGAGTCGCAACCGTTGCTAACGTAGTGGCCAGGCGGAAATTGAGTTTAAGTGCCTGGCCTGGTTGCATGTGTACTGCACCGGAAGAAAGGCTGTTTCCGACGCGACGTATGACTCTCGTCTCACAAGCAGCCCAAAGAGGGTAGTTCCGTGAGTGAAATAACAGTTACCCGGATGCTGAGAGGAGGGGTGCGTGTGCCCGTACTCGACCCACATCCTACCCGGAGGCTGACGTATCAATCTTGGCCACGCCCTTTGCCCGAGATGGAGAAGAGCTTGATTCCGAACTGGTTCTTTGGGGCTAGAGCCGGACCCAAATGTCTGTTCCGCGGATGCCCACCAAAGTGGAAGCGGCTGTGATGTGAACAGCAGTAACGTTGAATTACCGGGCTCCAAAGGGGTGGTCCAGGAACGCATGCCGCGGAGGTTGCTCCACAACAATGGTGACACTTTGCCAAGGGCTGCAAGGCGGGGAGCGCCGCGAAACCGAGTGTCCGGATGGAGTCGGAGAGTAGTGGATCCGGACAAGCTCCGAGTACAGGACTTGGTGCCGTTGCTCGTCTTCGGGGCTTCGGCCCTGGGTTTTGCCGAGGTGCCAGATCTTGTACACGACGCAGGAGCTGGCATCAGCCAAGCAAGCTACAGAAAATGCGCACCAATGGCTGCCGCAAAGAGAAATGAATAGCGAGGGTGCGAGGAGCAGTAGCTTAAGGTGAGAGGCAATCTAGGATAACCACGTGCTCGTTAGCAGCTTTCGAAGGCAGGGGAAGAACGAGGATGGCGCAGCTTGTGGGTGCCGCTAGGCTTGTTGGGCAATGTGCACCTCCGGGGAAGCAGAGTGGCATGGGGAAAGAGGATGGAGGAGCGCGAACCGGAGAGGAGTTTCACACACGCTGCCAACATTGCTGGAGGAAGGTTGCGGCTGGGAGATAAGAGAGGGCGCTTCAACCTGTCGGATCTGACATGTGATGTGATTGAGCACGAGAGGATTGGACCTAGGAAGACTCGATGTGGGCCCGATATTTTCGGTAGGCATGGGAATCGCCTCACCGGCGTGCAAACGTGCCAGGGACGGAGCGGGCCAGCACATCCAATCCCAACCACAACCGCTTGAGACGATTACAGGGCGTCCAGGTTGTTCTGTAAGCTCGGTGGGTGATCAAGGAAGATGTGCCAACTTTGATGACCACAATGCCGGGATCCCATGACGCCCACGCTCGCATGGCCTAACGGGGTCACAAGCGCACTTAAACCGTCTGGGGACACCGCGGTCGAACGAAGCTACGCTTGGTCCGTCTCAACGGCTGTTGGCCCGAGATCTGGGATTAGCATTGGTTTTGACTTTTAAAGGACCTCACGCACTCACTGAACATTATTTTACGACGACACGTGAAGGGATGGTGATGTTGCAAGTGAAGGAGGTTGATGAAATTGTTCATCTCTGATGGGATTAATTCAGTTGAGACATGTGGTGACGCTTAATGCCACACTGTGATTGACACGATCGACCGATGCATACCTGATGCACAAGGGGCACATCAATGCGTCGATCATTGCCTGTTTGGGCTCTGCCAAAGCATCTACCTGGTCAGCGCAGAGAGGTGGAGAGGTAGAGAGGTAGAAGAGCAACGATAGACCGAGCTGGGATAGCAATGAATGTCACACTGGACTGAGCACCGCTCAGCCTCAGACTGCTGACCGCAGCCAGCGTGGCGTTTCCTGGGTGTGACGGAACCAGCGACCGTTCGTGCAGCATCCGCGACACTTGAGGCTGGTTCATAAACTGTTCAAGCGAGCGTAGTGGCACACTGACAATGGCACTGGCACTGACACCAGCGCACTGGGGGATGCCGACTCCTTCTGCCGATCTGTTAAACGTACGGGTGACCTCTGCAAAGTCTTGGTACTTCAGGAGGCTGCCAGGACACGAGCCCTGAACCATCTTAGGGGGTAATGTTGGCATGAACCTCGAGAGGTTTTGGATGCATCACGATAGTGAGTAAGTTGAACCGCATCAGCTTGAAGCGGCCTCAATGCGTGCACAAGCCTCAACACGGTGGTTCGAGCGGACCGGTGTGTTGGTGAGGTAGCGCTGAGGGAATACCAAGACTTGCTGTGGTGACTGTACGACGCAGAGAGGTGGGTGCTACTCCCCAGCCCGGAATGACGGTGAGCGCTCTGGCAGCAGTGGCCATGGTGCCTGCTTGCCTGGCCATGGCGAGGATAACAGAAGCTCAAAGGACAGAAGCTGGACGCTCGAGTTCGAGGAGGGTGCAGCCAGGACTGGGGAGAAATTGGCAACCTCGCCAGCCAGTTGCGGATGCACAGAGGTTGTGGCCAACCAGGTGGCCCTAGTTCCTGTATCCTGCAAAGGGAAAACTCGTGCACGACTTGCCAGATTCCCGCTTCGTGCTCGACGCTTGAGAGTAACGGAGCGCTGAGAGCGACGCATTTCAGAGAGCAGGTGGTGGGAGTGAGCGTTGTCGTGTGAACACGAGAAAGAACAAGGCACAAAGGTTTGTTCAGCCAGGGCATCCCTGAGGTACATCAGGTACAGGATCAACACGGGCGATTATCATCTGGACCTTGCTGAAACGCGTCCGGAACGCGACCCTGGCGATCGCGCGGCCAGGGCGTTGCGATCGACGGTTTAAAAGACATGACCGAGGATCACCATGAGCCGTCAGCCTCGGCTCGTCGCTTGCCGCACTTTTCAATACATTTATCTACAAACTCGACTGGCAACTCCCGCGCTCTCAGTACGTCGGACGGGCAGTCAGGCCCGGACCGCCATTCTCATAGCAAATTTCCTCCTTGTGCTGAACAGGTCAGCGCCAGCCCACGTGCCACAGTTGCCTTTTGACTTACAGAGAGGTTATTGGCGGGGATTACGTCCGCACCACCCATCCCATTGTGCGACCCATTGAAAGTGACACCCTTGAGCGTCTTGAGGCCGTTGACACCCGTGGCCTTCTCGAGGCGGCTGCCAAGGTCCTCGGACACGGCACGGAAGATGCCGATCTGGCGCTCGAGGACTGACTTGTCGGTGCACTTGGACATGTGGCCCGACAGGTTCTGGACGAGACGCTCCCGCTGCTCCTCGCTATACACCCTCTCATACAAAGCACGCGGCGCATTGAAGTCTTCGGGCCGCAGTGTCGAGAGGAAGACGATTGCGTTGGACACAAACTGGGCGTGCACCGCATCCAGGTTGACCTTACGGTCCTTGTATTGGATCGGGTCGATCGTGGACAGGTAGTTGGGACGCCCACCCTGGTTGAAGAAAGCCATCGCGCCGTCACGCTGGAAGTTACCCACCGGGTACGCGGTGCGGGGGAGGTTGACGGGCAGTTGCTGGTAGTTGGTGCCAAGGCGGTGGCGGTGCGTGTCGGGGTACGAGAAAAGACGCGACTGCAGCACCGGGTCCTCGGAGGGCTCGATGCCGGGCACGAGGTGCGATGGGCTGAAAGCAGCCTGCTCGATCTCGGCAAACCAGTTCTGTTGTGAGTTCCTGCGCAGTGTCCTGTGTAAGAGCAGCTCACTTTGGGGTTCTGGTTCAGTGTGACCTTTCCGATCTTGCGCAGCGGGTAGTCCTTGTGGGGCCAGATGTGGGTAAGATCAAACACGTTGATGCCCTTCTGCGCCCACGCCTCCTCGGCCTGCTTGCGCGTCATAATCTGGACGCTCAAGGTCCACGAAGGGTAATCCTTCTTGTTGATTGCCTCCATCAGGTCCTTCTGCATGAGGTCGGGCGACTCGTGGAGGGCCTTTTCACCGTCGATTTGGTTCTTCTCGCCCTGGTCCGAGTGGAGATGGAACTGGGCATACACCATCTCACTCTCCTGACGTCAGCAAGTCAACCATTACGATCAACCAACCTTGTTGACGAGCTTGAGCGAGTGGCCATAGTAGCTGTTCATGTGGCGGACGCCGTACGGGATTCCACGGTCGCCAAAGAGGTAGACGAGCTGGTGGGCCGACTCGGGGCTTGGGTCAGCATGCTCGACATCACCACTCACTTGTTGCTTAGGTAGTCCCAGAACGCGGTCGAGTCATCGCCGCCACCTAGGTGAGTAGCAGGGTCACGCTTCTGGGTGTGGATAAAGTGAGGGAACTTGGCCGGGTCGCGGATGAAGAAGACGGGCGTATTGTTGCCAACAAAGTCCCAGTTGCCCTCACCAGTGCGGAACTTGACGGCGAAACCGCGCGGGTCGCGCACATTGTCGCTCGACCCACTCTCACCACCAACAGTGCTGAACCTGATGGTAACGGGACACTTTGAGCCCTTCTTGAACAGGTCCGCAACAGAGAGGTCGCTCAAGTCGTCCGTGCACTCCCACTCGCCGTGGGCGCCGGCACCCTTGGCGTGCACAACACGCTCAGGGATACGCTCGCGGTCAAAGTGGCTCAGGAGATCGATGAGATGGAAGTCCTGGAGGAGGAGTGGGCCGTTAGAGCCGGCGCGCTGACTGGCGTAGGGGTGTGGGATAGGTGCGCCATTGGACGTTGTGTAGACGACGTTCTTGGAGGTCAAGTCGGCGTCGGCCGTGTACGCGTCCTCGAGGTCTTTTTGGGCGGGGTTGGACATGGTGCTACAGCTATGTGAAGAGCCGGGGGTGGGCAGGAGGGGCCGTGAGAAACAGAGGGCATAATATAGGCCAGTGGGGCTAGCGAGTGTTAGCTCATGACGAGGTTGAGCACACTGCTGCCCCAGTTCGCAGCCAGGGACAATGCAACGGGGTCTTGTGATCTCCAGGTCACGGACGCGTGAGCACCATGGTTTGTCGAGCGAGGAATTGGGGACATGGGTTGGATCCTCCGGCGCCGTAACGCAGGAAAGGCTGAGGTGAGAGAACCAGTGGAGCCCGACTACGTGCCATGTGCTGTGGGATCCGCAGCAGCTATTGTTGCATATAGCGGAGTCCAAGCCAAGCGCCGCCACCCAGCGTCGGCAACCGTCTGACGCAAGCTGCGGCTGGCACATGAGTGACGTGCAGCGTCATACTTCGGCGTTCGGTCGAGCGGCCTCCTCAATGCAGACAGCCTTGATGAACGCCGCATTGTACGTCTCACGCACTTGCGCACGTGTTCACGGTTGGTTCTGCCGGTTCTGTTTATGCGCGCGCATTCCGATGACGCATGGAGTTGAGCAGCTGCCCATCGCAATCTCGTCACGCCGTAACCGCCATGGTCCTCGTCAACCTCGCAGAGCTGCCGATTTCACCGCCCCACATGCGGCTCTTCCTACGTGTAAATACTTAGGCAGGCACGATTGCAGTAGCGACTGTGCCCTCCCGGAATACCAGACTGACTGATCTCGCACTGATGGCGGTCATAACATGCAGGCGCGTTGGAAAGACGCCTACTTCCCCTTGAGCAAGCTGCTTGCATACTATCATACCTGATTCACCTTCTCGTAATTTCCACTGCCCTTCCCCCAGAGGCGCTCACGCCCACCCCGGTAGAAGTAAGTGTACGCGCCAACGGGAACAACAACAAAGAGTGCGAGGCCGGCCAGGTACATCCAGGGCGAAGAGATGGTGGCGTACTCCTCATCATCACCCGAGGAAGCACCAGGCGCCTTCTCGGCATCCGAGGCGGCGTCGTCGCCCTCGTAGTCGGGCTAGGTATTCAGTCGAGGTTATCAAGGGGATAAGGAACCGTAGGGAGTGTTGAGTGTTCGAGATGTTGCGTCGGGTTCGATTGGTGTGCATGCCATGTGTATCAGAATCAATTCCACACTTAAAGCTCAAGGCGCAAGGGTACCTGGTTGCCCTCATCGTCCACATCGTGCTCGAGCTCGAGCTGGATGTTAGTTGCCGTGCATCACGCTCTCCAGAAAAACTCACCTCGCCCGACTTGGCAATGATGACGTCCTGCTTGGGACGATCGCCCGAAGCCTTCGGGACCCGCTCAATGGAGTGGATAATGTCCATGCCCTCGAGGACGTGGCCGAAAACGACGTGCTTGTTGTCGAGCCACGAAGTCTTGACGGTGCAGATGAAGAACTGCGAGCCGTTCGTGTCGCGACCCGCATTAGCCATGGCTGTTGTCAGCATCCCCGCACCGCAGTGACGCACAGAGGACACCAGGCCCGGTGTGCTTGAGCTTGAAGTTCTCGTCAGGGAAGCGGTCGCCGTAGATCGACTTGCCACCACGGCCGTCACCGCTGGTGAAGTCACCGCCCTGGATCCTGTTGTCAGTCGGCATTGGTTAGCGGGCGCACATAAAGTCCTTGATGACACGGTGGAACTTGGAGCCCTCGTAGCCGAAGCCGAGCTCCTTGCCGTCCTTGTCGACACCGGTGCAGAGCGCGCGGAAGTTCTCGACAGTCTTGGGCACGGTCCTGTGTGTGAGCGGACGCCATGAGGGCTTGGAAATGGGACCGAGGCCACACGACTGCTGTGTTGAGGCGCGAGATGGTCCGCTGATCAAGCACCGGTATCCGAGATCAGAAGCTGGGAGGACCATAATCGGGAACTCGAGCAGCACCGATCACAAACACATAGTGAGGTACACAGACGGTGACAGCCGGTGCCAGTAACCTCCACATGTTTGCGAACAATCAACAGATGGGAGTGGGCACAAAACATCTCTCCACCACATCCCCTGCGGAGCGAACAGTGGCAACATTTACGCACTTGCCGTAGAGGCCCATGACAACGCGGCCGAGCGCTTTGCCATCCTGCTCAATGTCGAAGAAGACCTTGTTGGTGATGATGGGGCCCTTGGCAGCCTCAGCCGATCCGGCAAAGACGAACACAAGCGCGACGAGGAGAGCGGCAAGCAGGGAGAAAGCGGAGAGGCGAGCCATGGTGGATGGAGAACAAGCCAAAAGAATATCTGATCGAGAACGAGATGACACGTCGCTTGCTGCCAACCCGAGGGATCGAGTTCAGGTGGCAGCGGGACTAAATCCACGCGAGCGTGCCTGCGCATGGATCCGCGACGCGTCCACCACTGGGCCCCTTGGAAATCAATTCTAACAACTCGAGTATTGCTCTCAACGGCAAACGCAGCGACATGACCGAAGACGCCGACCCCCTCCTCATCTTCTTCTCGGTGGACGAGGCCGCGGATCCTGACATTCTCTACACTGCGCTCGGCGTCGTGCGCACAGCAGAGGCAACCGTGATCGCCAAGGCTTATCGCAAGGCAGCGCTCCGTTGCCACCCGGACAAGCACACGTCCAAGACGCCGGCCGAGCGTGAGACCCTCACTGCCCAGTTCCAGCGTATTGGGTTCGCGTTCGCTGTTCTCTCGGACGAGAAGCGGCGCAAGCGGTATGTCCTTCCTTCACCACTGGCTGACAGAAGATATGACGTGACGGGCCGCACCGACGAGGTTGCGTTCGGCGACGACGGGTGGGACACATACTTTGCCGACCTGTTCGATGGTCTCGATCGCAAGGTCCTCGACGAGGATAAGAAGAATTATCAGGGTGGGTTGTTTCGTACCACGGGGCTGACCACAGGGAGTGAAAAGGAGTTGGAGGACCTACGCGCGGCGTACAAGGACGCCAAAGGGGACTTGGAGGGTATCATGGCCAGCATACCCCACTCGACGCACAAGGATGAGGCCCGCTTTATCGTCGCCATCGAAGGCGAGATTTCGACAGGGAGTCTGAAGCGCACCAAGGCTTGGAGCAGTAGTGCTGTCGACAAGGAGGCTGCGAAGAAGCGCAAGCGCGCGGCGGCGGACGAGGCCGCCGAGGCCGAGGAGGAAGCGAAGCGCCTCGGCGTGTGGGACGAGTTCTACGGGTCTGGCGCCAAGGGTAAACGCGTCCGTGACGAGGACAAGGGAAAGGGTCAGGAGAAAGGCGGGAACGAGGACGACGGCGCTCTTGCGGCACTCATTCGCAGTCGCCAGAACTCGCGGGCTGCCAACTTTGCTGCACTCGAGGCCAAGTACGCCGCCAAAGAGAAGAAGGGGAAGAAAATCAAGGCGGGACCCCATCCCGAGGAGCTGGACGATGACGCGTTCGCCGCTCTCCAGAGCAAGATGTTTGGTGACAAGGGCAAGGGCACGAAGCGCAAGACCAAGTAGTTCCCGGGCCTCGACGATGTAGTGTTGTATAATAAGCAAATGTGCATGTTGATTAAAGGTTGGTACACCTCCTCTGCCTCTGCAGACGAGCCCTGACAGCTGCACCTCGACATCTGCACCATCCTACAACCCAAGTGTGCATTATGAACATACAACAGACTCTGCAGATCGACTCCTAGAACGTGCTCCGGTCTTGCAGCCGCCAATCGCGCAAAGGGCCCCACCAGCTCCAACTAGATCCCGCCGCAGTAGGTCGAGCCGCGACCTCCTCCTGCTCGACTTCACGAACCCGCGAACTCCGGGAGCGGACGCTGCCCCTACGCCTGGGTCCCTCATCAGAAGTCACATCCTCCCAGTCGTCATCGTGCGCGTGCTCTTCCGCCACCCTCGAATTCTGCATTTGCGCCTCGCGTGTCTCTCTCAAGGAGCGCGGGTGGGCGACAGAGTTGCGCCGGCTCGTCCGTGCGCTCCCGCGCGCCGAGTTGCGCGGTTGCCGCACAACCTCCTCCTCCTCCTCCTCCTTGGCTTCTTCTTCGTCGAGGAGCGCATTGACTCGCAGTTGCCGGTCGGCTTCCTGTAAGCGCCACGTACTCTCCTGGTGCTCACGGACACCGAAAGAGCCGAGACCCCATCCGTCGTCGGCGCTGGTGGCAATGTTTGGAACACGTGCACGTCGCTCAGCCTGCTCGACTGCGCGCCGTCGTGTCGCCTCTTCGTGCGCCTTGCGCAGGCGGCGGATGTACACCTGCAGCCAAGTGGCAGGGTACGCGACAAACTCGCCAACGGAGCGCGGGGCGTGCAGTGAGGGCGTGCGAGACGTGCTGCTGGTGCCGCTGTTACTGTTGCTGCTCTGTTGCTGGCGACCGCCCGACGCGCCCGAGTGCTCGCTCTGATGTGGGGGTTCCTCGAGACGAATGGTGCCGAGCTCTATCACCTCGCCGCCCTCGCCATCCGAGACGCCCTCCTCGACGTCGCGTCTGGGCCGTGGCCGGCGTATCCGCATGCGCGAAAAGCTACCGCCTGCTGCACTGCCCTCAAGCCTGCCGGCAGCCGAGGCAGCCGAGCCCGGCACGCTGCCACCGGCGCTGGTCCGGAGGTGGACGAGGCTGGTGGTGAAGCCGACGACTGCAGTTGTACCGGTCTTGATCGCACCGGTGACAGTCTGTTGCCGCCGAGGCCTCTCCTCCTCATTTGCTGCAGCCATTACATGTTTGGCGTGCGCGCGTCGAGCCGCCTTTCGTTTCTTCCGGAGAGTGCGCTCCATGATGTCTTCGACCTCACCGATGCCCATGCCAGCGCCGACCCACCACCACCAGCCCAGCCACGTCTGCCACAGTACCGCAGCCCAGATAAGGTACTGGAGCCAATCGACGAGCTCCTCCTCCTTGACGGCGACAAACGAGCTTGCAGTCGTCACAAGGGCGAGGGCGAGCGCGCCAGAGCCGAACACGGCCGTACCGCCGTCAAGGCGCCATGCGCGAGCGCGGTTGACCAAGAAACCCCAGATGAACAGTGCAAGCGAGAAAATAACGAGGAGCGTGCAGCTGAACACTGCACGGATTGCGTCGCCCATGTCAATTACGCGCGGGTGGTTGGATAAGGTGCAGTAGTAGAGCGCTGAGGAGGCGACAGCCAGGGGACCTGAGATTAGCAACGGAGGAAATCAGCCTCACCGAGAGCGATGAAGATGAGGCGTGCCTCAGTGCGCGAGGGATACAGGAGAGTAAGGAACTGGATATGTGTGATCTGGTGTTAGCTCTGACACACACCAATCTCACGTTGGCGAGGCCGTTGCTAATGGCAAGCAGTGTTTGCCACGCGGCATCCTGCGCCTGGTTCCACTTGGGTTGGGGGACAGGCACAGCAACATAATCGAGAGTATATGGCCACCGGTCGCCCTTGGCGCCGAGGTGGCTCAGGATGACATAGACGCGGACGATGACGCCGAGGAGCACCGCAATGACACTCGCGAGCTGCAGGCAATAGTTGAGCGGCGCTAACGGGTAGTGGTACTGGGTTGTGACTGAGGTCAGCTTTATCTTCAACACGACGTACACAGGAGGTGAATCAGGAGGATGACGAGGAGTGTTAGGGTGATGCCGGTGAGCAGGATCTGGATGGGGAGCGAGTACGCGAAAGCCGGCTGGAACTCGAGGTACGGATCGTTCGGGAGGGGTGGCAAGCCCATCATCGTATCGGACTAGTCGTGATCGTTAACAAATGTCTGCCTCAAGTGCGCGCGCGCATGGCGCCGAATGTAGGACAGTGGATGGATGGACGTGGTCGATATCTCAACCGCGATTGTTGGTGACGGTAGAGCGGAGGCAAAATCTCAGCCTGGTGAATGGCCACCCAACATGTCTCACTCGGCCGCCGCGCCGCAGCTTGGTCAAAATGCGCAGCGGCATGCAGATGTAATGCAAACAAACGCTCCACGAGGGAACCTATACATCGATTATAGAGAGAACAAAAATACGAAGAGAGCAATTGGAACATTGAAAACACTATCGAGCAGCTGGCGTGCCTCGTCCGTAGACTGACCGGCGAGGAACCGACCGCCGAGGTGTTGCAGCAGCCGCCTGGCGCGGCGCACCCATCGTCTGCACGCGTGACACTGCCTCCGCGGACGGGTTTTTAGCATCGGCACTGGCTAGTGCCCGCAGCATGCTCATAGGGTCTGCACGTGCACTTCCGGAGCCCGTTGCTGTCGCGAGAACAGTAACAGTATCTGGTGTGTCCGAGTCGGTGGGTGGAAGCGTGCTCGTACCCTCGCGTGATCGTAGGTCGGCTGCTAGCGACGAGAATATACCGTCGAGGAACTGTTTTGACTGCTGAGCGTACCGGTTGGCGCGGTGCGACGCCTGATGTAACGTGTCGACCTCGAACTCGACCTCCCCAAAGTCCGCAGCCGAGCCGATATCGTCCCCCCCAGATGCCAGTACCTCGTCCGCAACAGACAGTGCAGCTCGGAACCATGCCGACGCCTGGTCTACCTCGTCCACTTGTGGTTCAACACCGGGGCGGTATTCGGCCTTCAACGCAGCCATGCCGTCGCTTTGCATCTTGTTCGAACGCGATGTCACATGGCTCCATCCCAGCTCCTCGTCCTTCATCCTATCGTCAGTACCACCTGCGAGCCCACTCACTTCTTGATCATGGCATTTTCCCTCTCCTGTGCCTTCCGGTTCTCGACATTGCGTGGGTGCGGCTTGATGGGCATCGAGGACGCCGACTCGCCAGGTGGCGCGAATACGTTTGTGTCCACTCTTCCTTGTGCTAGTTTGAATGAGAAGTCGTCCATGATGTCACCTAGAAGTCGGTCGATCTCAGACATGTCTGGTTTCGCTGCTCGTTCTCGCCCTTTCCGATGGGTAGAGTCTGTTCGTTCTTCCAATGCTCTCTTCCCACACCATGAGATTAGCCACGAGGTCTTTTGCGGTTCAGGCCGTTCTGGAGGCAAGTGCTTGTAGAACTGGGTGTGCGGGATCGTCGAGTGTGGGTAGCTTGGCTCCCCCTTGTCGAAGCTCGAGCTGCCTCTCGCGCCGCGGAAACCCATTGACGACCGCCGCGACACCTTGTCTCGCAGATGGCGGTTGCGCACGATGACAGGCGTGTCGGTGGGCGGGAGTGGGACGACATGCTCGTTGAGGACCTGGTCTGGCCGCATCGACCGTCGTGGGGCACGATGCGAGTTGGTGAATGTTGATGGACCCGGAGACGGCGGTGGCGCCATGGATGCTCGTGGCTTGGCAATCTTGCGGAAGTTGAGGTTGGGCACTGGCTGTGCTGGCTTTGCGATCCGGAACAGGTTGATCGGTTGTGGTCTCGATGACAGGTCCGATTCCTCGCTGTCATCAAACTCCGCTGGTGTCTGGCTCCCTTGTGCTCGTTGGGGCGCCGGCGACGCCATCGCAGCAGCTTTGTCTTTCAGACGCTGGCTAGCTGTCGCCTTGACACTGAGTGGTGGCGGTGGGAGCGGCACATCGTCGTCAGCTCTCTCCTCCTCGGTATATCGTTGTACAGGCTTCGGATTGAAGGTTGCTTCATGTCAGTATCGAGTGCGATGAGGTGCTCACTTTGTCGCCCCTTCTGTCTGTCAGCTCTGGCGTCGGTATGAGTATGCGTACTCACACCCTTGGTCCTCTTCCTTTCGGGTTCTGGTACCCCTGCGCTTTGTTCCCGCGCGGATCGTTTTCGAGACGACAGTGACCCGTTGGCAGAGGATGATTGAGAGCGGTGATGTGCTGGATCGCGAGTGGGTCGCGCATCATGCTGTGAGGACATGACACTGTGGAGGGGAAGGCGTTAGGGGGCATTCCACACAATGGCAAGCATGAGATGGTATGGCACGTCGTCGTTGACGAGCGATGGTGCCGAAGGTGGATGACCGAGTGTGGAGGGTGAGGGAGGGCCTGAGTCCGAGTGAACAGTGGGCGGCGAGAGGGAATGATGTTGATGAACGGGATCACAGTTGTTTGTGTCAACAGATGGGGCGTGGCATCTGCATGGCGACACAACCTTGGTTATCACACTTTCCACCATGATACCACATATGACTCATTATTTCATTTGACGTAATAACACGTTTCAAGAAGGAGGGACCAAGTAAATCCCAACAACCTTCGCCGAGGTTCCTTCCTCCTGACTCCTGGCTCAAGCGCCGTCATCAATGACGATGTTAGAGAATCGCTGTCTCTGGTCACCACTGACATTCTAACCATGGCCAACCTCAACCTCCCGGTGGTCGTCTTCTTGTTCGTCCTGCTTGCCCAGATCATCACCTGGGTGGGTAAGACGGCCCTCCAGGAGTTGGCCTTTAGCTTCTACACGCGCGTCTTCCTCTCGAGCTCCCAGAAGACACAGAAGCGCCTCCGCTCGCAGGTGCTGCAAGACAAGGCCGAGCTGAACAAGACGAGCAGCCAGGACGAGTTTGCCAAGTGGGCCAAGCTCAAGCGCAGGGTAGATAAGAGCCTCGACGACCTTGAGAAGACGAGTGCGTACAGCGTCGAGGAATAGTGTCGCTGACGGCAGACAACAAGCTGTCCTCGGCGCGCTCATCGTTTGCCCTTCGCTTCTCGTCGTTCCTCTGGGTGATTACGACTGGGTCGTCTTTGTTCCTTGCTTGGTATTACCGCCGCGTGCCCGTGTTCTGGCTTCCGGACGGCTGGCTGCCCCGACTTGTCGTATCGATCCTCGCCTTCCCTGGCGCACCGAAGGGTGAGGATCAGTCAACCGATGTAGCTGACGGCAGGCTCCGTGAGCGTCGGCGCGTGGAGTGCTGTATGCAGGCAGGTACTCCTGGCTCTTGAACACATTGTCAAGTCACTGCGCACGCCCACACCCAGTGAGCCTTGCAGGCAGGTACGCAGAGTTGACCCCAGCGGCCGAGGCCATGGCGGTTCCTGTCGACGTGAAGGCTGGCACAGTCAAGCCAAAGACGAACCTCCCGGAAGCCAAGATCGAGGAGATCGAGACGGAAGAGCTCGATTAGATGCGGTGAAAGATGGGGTGGCCCTCACTCATCTCCATCCACATTGTCTACCGGAGTCTCCAGGGCTGTCGAAAGTGCATAATCCGATAATCCGATGACGCGAAACCGAGTGACCGAGAATGCCGATGACGCTGCGACATGTTCTCCGCCCACACAGCATACGTATAGACTACATCGGCAAACGCAAAATGTATTAGTACGTGACATGGCAACAGACCATGGCAGGTGACACTGATACACCGACTGTCTGACGCTTCCTTCACTGAACCCTAAAGGACAGGAGACAGGTGCTTGGCGATGTGAGCAGAATCGGCTCCGGCCCGGCCATCGACCCGGTTCTCGATAGTAACCCTCCCGACATTTATCATCCCACCGCGTTGCGATTCAGTCATCAATACGCATGTTCAACCCCCCGGTCGCACTACTCCAGAACGTCCTCTGTACAAGCGCCCGTGTGAGATTGACAACCAGTCCATACGATCATCTACACGGACTCTATACGCTCTAACCCGAGCTCTTGTTATCGCTTATCACTACAACAGGGACGCCGTCGTTGTCGACGTGGGCCTAGTTCTTGGCACGCTTGCCAGGCTTCTCGGCCGATCCAGGCTCCTTGCGCTTGTTGGCATTGGCTGTGTCGTCGCCACTGCGCACGTGGTCAGCCCTGTTCTCGCATGTTTGAGGGAAGGGAGAAAGGGAATGTAGGACAAGACAGGATGCACGATGACGCCGCCAGGATGAGGTAGATAAAAGGTGTGGAAATCTGGAAATGGGCAGGGAAATGACAGGGGTATGGACAACGCATAGACCGCTCGCCTCACAAACGACAAACATCCTCTGGCAGCGGCCGGTGGCAGCAGGCAGAAGAGGATGGACAGGGCAGCTGTTCTCAAGCCCAGCCAAGGATTGGGGTCGGTCTCACCGCAGCTCGCTCGCTCGTGCCCACTCGTGTCACTTCTCACAGATCCATCGGCCGGCCAAGGCCAGGCCAATAACTTCAAACTCGCTTCTCGCTCTCTCTCCTCTTCGCTGATCTCTCTAAGCCCATACTCCATCTACGCTCTATAGGGTGTGCGGGAGGCATGGGGTTGAAGGGGATGGCGCAACGCGATGCTTACTGCTTGGAGAAGTACTTGGAGGCGTCGGCAGTGTCGATCGTGTCCTTGCCCTCCTCCCAGCCCGCGGGGCAGACCTCGCCGTGCTCGTCGGTGAACTGGAACGCCTTGACGACACGAATAGTCTCCTCGACCGAGCGGCCGACGGGGAGGTCATGAACGTGCATAGCGCGGAGGGTGCCGGTGGGGTCGATGAAGAAAGTGCCACGGAGGGTGACGCCCTCCTCCTCAAGGAGGACACCGTACGCCTTGGAGATGGCGTGGCTGGGGTCGGCAAGGAGGCCGATCTTGAGGTCGGGGCCGAGGCCGCCCTCCTTGCGAGGGGTGTTGGCCCAGGCGAGGTGGGAGAAGTGCGAGTCGGTAGACCAGAGAATGACCTCGGTGTTGATCGACTTGAACTGCTCGAGCGCGTTGTTGAACGCAAGGATCTCGGTAGGGCAGACAAAGGCTGCAGTCAGTGTCTGTTATCGTTGCAGTCTTGGAGCCAGTGCACGCCGGAAGCGAGAAGAGACCGAAAGGGTAACACGTTCATAGGACTGGCACGTCCAGAAACGCGCTAAACAGTGGTACAGGAGCTGGCTGCCCCGAGAATAACTCGAATTGCCAAAACAGCTCGCAACCACAGAACGGCTCCTAGCCATTCACAAGCCACTCGGTGCGACATGACACCTTCCCGGCGCCCTCCAATGCCCATTAACCGTCGAAACGCAGTACTCACTGAAGTCGAGGGGGTAGCTGGCAAGGACGACCCACTTGCCCTTGTAGTCGGAAAGCGAGACCTCGTGGAACTCGCCCTCCTTGACGAGGGTGCCCTTGAACTCGCTGAATATCAGCAGCTGCGGCAGCATCATGTGGCGTCTACTCACGGGGCGGGCTTCTGGATCATGAGAGCGGGAGCAGACATTTTGGTGTGGTTGGTTGTTTGGTGGGTAACAAAGCAATGTCAGGAAGACGCGTTGGGCTTTTATATCAGGCCTTGGACGGATCGGCTGGCGCGTCCGGAGGGCCGATTGGGACTAGACAGAGGCCTAGCTTGGATACCTGGATAAACCTGATGGGACCCTGAAACCGCCCATATGTCATTAAAAAAAAGTCTGAGTAGGAGACACGCGTCAACCGCGCCGTACGGTGACTGTCATCCCAAATCTTCCTCGGTATTCCCGTATTTCCCATATCCGACTATCGATACGAGCAGAAGCAGGAGCAGGAGCAGAAGCAGAAACTGCTGCACATAAACAAGTCCTTCTACACCGTATGTGTCGCACATGCTTTGCGGCTCCGCACAACGATGCAAACTGTGGTGCCCGAGTGCAGAGGATCGTACCACCACCAAGGTATGAGTCGACCAGTATCACTAAGCCTCGGTGGCTCCGTCACCGAGGTTGACTCAAGTGGAGTCACTCGTGGCGAAAGTCGGCCGAAAACAATACTTTGTGGTTCACGGTCATATATGTAACCGCCGGAATATGTTTGAAATCGTCAATTGACATCCTCACCATAGCTCAGTTGGTAGAGCGTCGGACTGTAATCTGTTACCACGCCGCGTCGCATAGATGAGGCAGCCAATCCGCAGGTCCTGTGTTCGACTCACAGTGGTGAGATCCTCTTTTGCAACTTGGCAGCGGCGGCTGTCTGCAGGACGTTGGCCAGACGCAGAAGTCGTAGTATCCTTGTCGCTATCACAGCGGCACATCAGGAATGAAGGTCGGCTTCTCAGGAACATGAGGCACATGGACGGTACAGCGCAATGACAGCTCTTGTCCCACTCCAAAGCAAATGCCATATGCACATGCAAAGTCACTGTCTATGTCTACCTCAGATACTCCTCGTTCTGCACTATACTCCCTACACTCCCAACAATGTGCCAATAGCCCACCCATAGACCGGCAGCACGAGGTTGTCGTTCTGTGCACTGAACGCCTCAAGCAACGTCGTCAGCGCCGTAGTAACGACAAATGACAGCACCCTGAAGCGCTCGACAGCGCCGACCAACCACATAGCCAGTGCAGCAGCTACGACAGAGACGACGAATCCCACAGAGCCCTCTGCCGTCTTGCCGCTCACTGGTGACCAGCGCAAGTACCCAATCTTGCGGCCTACGATGGACGCCATTGCGTCGCCGATGCCTAGCGAGATCACGCCAAAGTGTGCAAGGATCTGGGAGGGGCTACGGTTAGTGATGGTACTGGGATATACCGTATGGCACACTACTCACCCCTCGAGCCACAGTGGCGTAGCACAACCAGCAAGTAGGTAGAAGTGGCTGAGGATCGCCGTCCCTGAGTCCTTGTGGTCTATGAACTCATTGAGGAAAAGGTGCACGCTCGCACCGAACGGCCACAGTGCAAAGTAGCGCACGTACTCTGCGAAAGTGAACGCTGCAAAGGCGATGGAGAAGCTGAAGTGGGTGAACGCCGGATCGATTGCCACGCCGGGGATGAACATGGCAACGGCGAGAGCATGGAAGCTCTTGCGACGCGCGTTGACACTGAGGGTCGGAATGCGTTGGTCTGCGCGGTCCATCATCTGCGTGGCAACACTCGGCTCAGACTGTGCGCGTCCTGGGCGCGAGGTTGCTCTATCGTTCCCAAGAGCCGTTGTGCTCGTGCTACCTACCGAGGAGGTGCTGTCCCGCGACACAGTGTAGCTCCTGTGTCGTCGGGCGCGCGTCAGCTGCCGCTGCCACGCGGCGACAGAGAATAGTGCCAGCCCGCCCCAGTATGCTAGAAGGACTGGGCGCGTCCACATGTGTGGGCCAGCAACAATGAACCGCAGCGCCCAGAGCCAGGGGTCACGTCTCCCAAGCATCCAACGTGCCCACATGCCGACGACACCAACGACGACGAGCGCAGTACCCGCGTAGAACCCAAGAGCGAGGAGGCGCCGATGTGCCGGCTTCTCGTGCGGGAACCGCAGGCGGTGGATCGGACGCTGTGCCATGTTACGACTAAGGTACAGGAGCGGCGACAGCAGGAAGCCGGTCAGTAATGAGCCCGGAATGAGGGCGAGCTGGAAGATGAGGAGGGGCGTGGGGAGGCGGTACGTCTTGATGTACGGCTTGGCGAGGATTGGGATCTTGGAGCGTGTCATGTTGACAGTCTCCATGAATAACGCGGTTGCGGCGTGTGTGACAATACCCAGCTCGCCAAGAGTGAAGCCACGGCGCGCTAAGCGCACACACACGTAAAGGCAGAACTGGTAGAAGAGCGTTGCGATGACAATGTCCGAGTGCGACATGTCTGGGATCAGCCTGGCTCGAAGCACACGCACAGCTCCAGACGCCGCGGCCAATGTAGGCGGTTACAATTTTTACGACAACGCAGCAGCCTGTGACAAAGAATGCGAATGCGATGACCGAGCGGTTACGCCGCCACTCGCCGCGCTTGCGCCAGAACGTCCCCTGTGGCCGTGACGGGGTGTCGTTCTCGCTCCCGCTGCCCATTGCCGGCGAGCCGGGCGCCGCGCGCGCGAGCTTGATCTCATGTCTCAGCGAGTGCGTAAGCTGGATGAGCAGCACAAACGACAACAGCGTGAAGAGCTGCACGAGGTTGCCGCGGGAGACTGCCAGCGCGCTAAGTGCGCGGATCGCATCGCCCTCAGGTCCTGACGGGAGCGGCCCATGGATCGTGTCTGTGATTTGCAGGACCGGAGTGCCGGGATTGACTAGCGGCTGCTCGATCGCCCACCCCGGAAGAGTGGCCGTGAGGGGCTGGGAGGCGAGGCGAGTCAGCGCGGCATGCAGCATTGCCGCCGCCGTCAACGGTGAAAGAAGAAGGGCGAACAGAGCGCCGTCGTCAAGGCACTCGCTGGCGTCAGGCTGTGCGTTGACAACAAAGCTCACCGGTATTCGCGCTGCTCTGTGCCCCAGATGCACCCTCGACTCCCTACTCGGACGGGCCCGTCGTCATCCTTGGGCGCGGTGATTGGTGATGCCTGGCTGTTTCGTCGAGAGGGGCGCTCGCGGAGGTTGGCCACGCCAAGTGGGACAGACGATCGGCTTGGTGATGCAGGGGTGTCGACTGGACGCACGCGCAATGCAACGTATGCGACACTGAGGACGAGGAGTGTGGTGAGTTCTGGTATCAGCGTATCCGCCCCACCAGCGTACCGCCTGAGAGCGCGACCTCCTTCCAGGTGTACGTGAGCTTGACGATTCCGGCGACGAGTGCTCCCAGGAGGATCGCGTCCTCGGCCCGCTTCCGTGTGAGTGTAAATGCCAGTGGACCGGCCTTGAAGGTGTGTGGGAGGAGAGTGCGTCTGGGAGATAAAGGGTGGGCTGCGACGTCGGCTGGCACGCGAGGCGTCACTGCACGGGGGAGGGATAGGGGTCGTGATGTAGGGCTGACACGGATGGGCGGTGCGCGGCGATGCTCGACCTCGGTGTCGTCTGCGTGAAGGGTCACGAAGCGGTCACCACCTTCCCCGTCGGACGAGAGGAACGCGGCCGAGCTGGCGCTCCCTGCATAGTGGAAAGAAGGGTTGGTCTGAGGTTGCGGTCGGCGGCCGGTGCGTGACGAAGTGCGCTTCCTCTCTGGTAGCCCGTGTGTGCGCGTCCGTGGCGAGGTGGGGGGCGAAGGGGATGACGAGGAACGTGAGAAAGAGCGCGGACGCGTGGGATGATGATGTCCCACGCTGTGACCGTGGAAGGGGGTGAATCGGCGACCAACGGCGGCGCTCATAGGGGACGAACTTCGAGGCAGATCAGGGTGGGCAGGAGGCGCATCACCGAGGAGGTCAGCATGGGCGGGACCGGGGGAGGGATGTGGGGGCCTGGATGGTAGTGAGCGTGGTAATGGAGAGATTAAAGGAGAGTGGGAAGAATGTTGGGACATGGTGGGTAGCGTGGGCTCCCAGAGCTCGGTGTGGCCGTCGGTGTGGAAGACAATGTAATACGTTTCGGGGCCTGGAGGAATGATGACGAGACTTGAGACTGGAGTTATCGTCCACAGCTCGGTGACGACGACTGCCTAACTGTGCTGTGCAGCATCGCTCCGGGGTCCCCACACAAACCAGACGGTCTCGCCAAGCCGTCTGCACAGACTCCGATGCATATATCTCAAGCACTTGTGCACCTGTCCTGGTCCACGCATGAACATTGATCCCACACCCAGTCTGGTTTGACGTGTTTGACCTGCCCACCGCCCTGCCAGCCTCGCCCGGCCAACTCCGCCTGGTTCAGCGACGTATTCTCGGAGCACGGCTGTTCCAATCCGCCATTCCCGAGACGCTAGGTACGCGGACCAAACCCGGCCGGGCCGTTGGCCCCAAAGCCCACCCAGGCCGGGCCCCGCCCCTCAGCTGCAGTGCTGTACCTGGCACCACCATGTGACCAACATAGATGAACTCTTAAGCTCATTCGCAATGCAACAGAGGCAGACGCATGCGGCCGTAGCATCCAAGCCACTTGCGCAATCGACTACCATACTCGTACTCACAGAGTACCAACTACAATCTGCATGTTAATGCCAGCTCAACTACAGTCTGCCTGCCTGCCTGCCTGCCTCCTGTGCCGCGCTATGAAGCAACAACAACGGGAAAAATACACGGAGTCTCTACGCCTCCTCGACCTTGGCCTTTTTGTCACCCTTGTCCTCAGACTTCTCTGGAGCGGGGCGCTTCTTCTTCCGCACCATCGAAGTAAGGTCATTGACGGGCCCCGCGTCCTGCTTGACCTCGCCACCAACGCCGCCGAGGAGATGGTTGATCGTACCGCTCACGAGGTCTTCACGTGGCGGTGCAACTTTGAGCTCGTCAATCTTGACCTCGAGGTCGCCAATAAGCTCGCCGACGTCCTTGAGCTCGGCCTCGCGCTCGCGTTCACTTAAGCGTGTAACGTCATCGGCAGCCTTGTCGCCCCCAATCGCCCGACGTAACTCGTCTGCGCGCGCCTTGAACCCATCTAACGCAGCCTGCACGTGCTCCAGTGCCGTTGGACGTCCCCCGGGAGTCAACTCCAGAGCCGAAGACAGCTGGTAGTGTGCGGATGCGAGGGCGCGTGATGATGGCGGAAGGAGGGCCTTCTTGATATCCAACGCGGCCTTGTAATCCTGCACCGCCTGGTCGAACTTTTCTGCACGTTAATGAAATGCTTCACATGACCAAAGTGGCGATCCCGAAGCAACAATGGTGTTTAACTCACCTGTCTCGCAGCTAATATCGCCTAGGAGGAGGTAGCACTCGGCCAAGCTCATCTTGTCGTCTCGCGCATTCTTCTCGCCTTTCTTACCTATCTCGCGCTCATAAATTGTCCGTGCAACGTCGAGAACCTCCCACGCGGCGTTGAAGTCGTCCTCAGGCAGGTCATCTTCCCCTTCCCCACCCTCACCACCTTCAGCACCTTCCTGCTCCTCACCCTCGCCGCCGCCTTCTTCATCCCTCTCAACCTCACCATCGCCTTCTTCTTCCTCGTCATCGCCGTCTCCCTCAAACACGAACTTGCTCGACTTGTCCTTGTCTCCGTCCGATGGGTCTGTTTCCTTCGCAACCTCCTCCTTGCCCATCACACCCTGTTGGGACAGTGCGA
The DNA here is from genome assembly GCA_030805415.1 of Cutaneotrichosporon spelunceum. Classification (NCBI taxonomy): domain Eukaryota; kingdom Fungi; phylum Basidiomycota; class Tremellomycetes; order Trichosporonales; family Trichosporonaceae; genus Cutaneotrichosporon; species Cutaneotrichosporon spelunceum. The sequence continues at coordinate 1,823,642 of BTCM01000001.1, forward strand.
GTTCGAAAAGAGCGCGGCCGTAGTTGAACAGCAGCGGAGCCTTGGACACGTCCAGCTGGTCCACGCCTGCTTCATCCCTGCTGTCAGGTACTGGTCACACAGCGTCAGCGAACGTACTGAATCTGCAGGGCGGACGCGTGCTTCTCGATAGCTTCCTCCCACTGTTTAAGAGCCAGTGCCTTTTTGCCCTCGGCAAGGAGCTTGGTAACCTGCGCCTGCTTGTCCTCAGGAATGGGAGTGCCATTACTCGTCGCGGTCACGGGCGCCGCTGGCGCTGATGCGTCTGCGGCAGACCTGCGTGTTAGCTAGTTACACATGAATCACTTACATCGTAAGGAGTGGACGGGAGGTGGATGAGAATTGATAAACGAATAGTTGATCTTGAGAGTGTTGTTGTTGAGACAAGGTCGAGGAAGGTGGTGGCGCGAAAAGCAAAGGCAATAAACTGGACGCGTCCCTGCGCGTCATGTAAGCGGAACCTATTCCGCTCCAACCAAGCCACATCCTACTCATAGTAATACCACAGTGCAGCACGCTTTATGCACAGTACAGTAGCCAAAATCAACTGTAAAAGGTCGTTGATTTTCTCTCAGCACCGCAGAGTACTCCAGCTTGTTCTCTACGGCCGTAGTTGTGTAGAAAAACAACAGCATCCGCACGTGACACCCACGTGGCATTGATACCGCTACGGTGTTGGCGTCAGAGTGACTGCTAACTCAAAATTCTGACTGGCGTCTAAGCAACCTCTACTTCAAGATTCCCAACGTCACCATGTCGCAGGACACGCCAGCTGCGGCCGTTATCCCGGCGCTGGAGGATTTCGCTGCTCTTCTCTCGTCACGAGAGCACAAGCTCGCGCGGGGTGGTGATGACCAACTTGCCAGCGACGCACTCAATGCTGTCAAGGCCATTTGCGATCTCGGTATGCCTCCATCTCGACCGTGCTGACATCAGGCATCGCTACTGAATCAAGCTCGCACCCGCACATTCATCCATTCCTCGCGTCAATTGTTGAGCAGCCCACGATCCAGCTGCGCTCGTCCAAGCCTGTCGTGGAGGGGGAGAAGCCTGCTCCTGAGGAACTATTGCCCTACACACCGCTTTCCGAGCTCACCGTCGCGGGAATGGAGCCAGAGCAAGTTTGGGCTCAGTTGGAGTTGCGCACAGAGGGTCTGTGTCGTATCATCAAGGAAGTCGCGCAGGCCGACGCCGACGAGGAGGAGGGCAGCGTGATGGGATGGGAGGAGGAGGAAGATGAGGACGACAGCACCGAGGAGATGACCATCGCGGAATGGGAGAAGATGATGGAAGAAGGAGGTTATGAAGAGGGCATGTCTGATGAGGAGAGTGATGATGGAAGCGAGGGGAGCGATGAGGAGGATGAGGACGAGTTGGGAAGCGACGACGACGTCGAGATGGGCTCCGGCTCTGACGAGGAACTCGAGCTTGGCTCTGAAGAGGAGAGGGTGTTGGACGACGACGAGGAGGAGAACGACGACGAGGCCGCTTCCGACGACCTGTCCGAGGACGACGACGACGACGACGGCTACGCGCCGGGCCCTTCCAAACCGCGCACCGCACACCCAACGCTGGACGACACATTCTTCTCGATCGACGACTTCAACCGCCAGACCGAGGAGATGGAGGCCAGGCGCGTGACATCTGGGGCTCTCGGAGGTGACGAGGACGAGGAGGCCGAGCTCGACGACATGGGCACGATGTTCCTCGAAGAGGGCGAGGAGGAGGACGCGCCGCTGATGTACTCGGACTTCTTCGCACCACCGCCGCGACCCGCGCCCAAATCCGAGAAGGGCAAGGACAAGGGCAAGGCGAACGATGAGGGAAAGAAGAAGAGCAAGCGGAAGGTTGCGTTTGCCGACGATGAGGAGGACGACGAGCCAGAAGAGGCCGAGGAGGACCCGTCCCGTGGGGTCATGGACCGTGTCAAGGCGGACCTTTTCGATGACAGCGAGGACGAGGGTGAAGCCAAGCAGGGTAAGTCGGTTCTGCGTAGGAGTTGAGAGGAGGCTAACACCCAGTCATGTCCACGCACGAGCGGCGACAGCGTGAGCTGGCAGACCAGATTGCGCAACTCGAGGCGGAGGCGATTGGGCCAAAGGACTGGACACTGCTTGGAGAAGCGTCGTCGCGAGCGCGTCCCGAAAACTCGCTACTGGAGGAGGATCTGGACTTTGAGCATGTCGCCAAAAGCGTCCCGAACGTTACGGAAGAGAGCGTGGCAAGTCTCGAGGAGCTCATCAAGAAGCGTATCCTGGACAACAACTTCGACAGTGTCGAGCGTGTGCGCGCGTACGACCCGACGCCGTTCCTTCCCAGCCGCTTCTTCGAGCTCGACGACAAGCAGAGCGCCAAGTCGCTTGCTCAGATCTACGAGGACGACTACACAGCAGCCGCAAGCGGCGCCAAGTCTGTGGACGCGCGCGACGCCAAGTTGAAGGCACAGCATGACGAGATCGACACGTTGTGGAGTGAGATCTGCTACAAGCTCGACGCACTCAGTTCTCTCAACTTTGTGCCCAAGGCTCCCAAGGCGCAGATCCGCACGGTCGAGAACATTGCCACCACGAGTATGGAGAGCGCGCTTCCATCCACCCAGGTTGCGGGAAGCATGCTCGCGCCGCAGGAGATGTTTTCAGGGCCGAGTGCGGGCGAGCTCACCGCCCGTGGCGAGCAGACACCCGAGGAGGCCAAGGCTGCACGTGCCAAGGCGCGCCGCGAGAAGAAGTCGCAGCGCTCCAAGCTGGCCGGCACCGAGGCGCTGTACTCGAAACGGAAAAGTGTGCGCGAGCAGAAGGACGAGGCGCTCAAGAGCCTCGTCAAGTCTGGCAAGGGGGTTACCGTGCTCGGCAAGGGTGGCAAGGAGGACGCCAAGCGCAAGCAGCGTGCCTCGGCTGGGCCGGACGCCAAGCGCCTCAAGCTGTAAGGGACCTCGGACCGGAATACATCCCGTACTCTCACTGTATGCATATGCTCATTGTCACTGTCTCGAGGTTTACAGCGGCGCTAGCAGAATGTAGGCTATGTACGTCGCCAGAACGCACGTTAGATCTGAATTGAGCCTCGATCTCGACCGCTCCAGTGAGAATGTGACAGCGAGTGTGGAGTATGACACCGACAGTAAGTATGCGCCACAGATTCATCATGACGTGCACAGTGTGCCTAACCCCAGCATCGGCCCCGTCGGCCCAGTTCAACTGCACCCTGGCCCAGCTCCACCTTTCAGCTGGACAGAACGCGAGACACAGGTAAAACGTCAGGCCCGAGCCGTAACGGGTCACACGCTTTGTTTGAAACACCCGCTGTCATCGAGGCAACGACTGTACCTGCCAAGCATGCAAGCGTTCGTGCCGGCTAGACAAGGTGCGCACCCCGCCCACCTAATATCAGTCCCACACATGTCTCCACCTCTCCCAGCCATGGTCTCTACACTTAGGAATCTCCCGCCAACGGGGTACGCGGCATCTGAGCGCGTCCCCGTGATCCACGACACGCCTGCGCCACTCTTGGTACCGCCGCTCGCGCTCGCGCTCCTCGCGTGCGCCTTCTTCGCTGCGCACCGCAACGTCATCACCGTCCTCTTTGCTCTGGGCGCGATATCGCTCCTCGCGTCCAAAGTCGTCGGGGTAGCCGGCGCACTCGTCTTCTTCTTCCTCTTTGCTGCGGCGTGGATCCTACTCCATCCGTCCGCTCTCGCCATCCTCCTGCAAAGTAGGGAGTGGGAGGGACCGGGATGGGGACGAGGGGGACCGAGATGGAGACGCAAAGCCGCAACGATGGCAGGATGGGCTGCGCTCGCGTATGACACTGTGACTGTGTTCGCCTGTGTCGTTAGCGAGGTCGCGCGCCGGCCGGCCGCGTTTGCAGTCGCGAGGGAGTGGGGGTACTACGTCCCGGCAGGAGTTGCGTTCGTGGGTAGCGTCGGGGCTGTCGGCGGGCTGTGGTGCCTGGTAGGGGCTGGATGGGAGATGGCTGCGCAACACATCGAGCGCAGAATGGAGGCGAGGTGCCCTGGGGCTGATTCTGTCCTACCCAAGTGAACGTGGACGAGGACATGACCGAGGCAACCGAGGCGACCGAGGCGACTGGACACGCCTTACCCTCACTTCCACACACATCCTGCGGCTACAGCAGCTGGCCAGGTCAATACCGCACCCCATGGTTGTGCAGCATTAGATTCTCTTAGACGATAGACGAGTAGCCGGTGCACGCCACCATGCTACCTTGCTACCTTGCTATCTTGCCACCTTGCCTCGCTGGACAGTCGTTTCTCATGTCTCACATTAACAACGTCGGAACCAACACCCCTGTTTCTCAGGGAAGAGTTGGTGGGCAAGTGCTGCGCTTAAGCCCACGCAGGGCTCCGACCCAGTCCACCCAATTTTCATCCTCTGCGTGCGTGTCATGCATGACCTCACGAGTCGAGACTGATATGATACGGATCTGGGACGTGACCGTCGAAGGCCCGGGGGAAGCGCTGGTTGAGGCAGAGGCAGAGATTGGAGGTCTGCGAAAGAGAATCGCCAAGACTGAGACGCCCGCACCTCGGAGCAACAAGTTACAGAGTCAGCTATAGTTTCACGGGCTCGCCCTCAGATCTTAATGGTATACAACTTCTAGCGCAGATTACCCCACAGGCCGCCACGATTCTGCCGCCCCGCTTCGTCGTCACTCGACCGCGTTTGGGCCATCGGCTCAAAACCATATCCCTGCGCCTCGAGCAGATCCCGCTCGCTTTCGTCCTGCCCAAACAGCGTGTCGCCACGGTTGAGCCGGCGCCCCCGTGCACCGAAGAAGCCTTGTTGAATCTCACGCGCCCCATTCAGTGCTTGCGTGAACGCTGTAGTGTAGTAGGACAGCTGGCGCGGACCCGGTCGCGCGGGAGATTCGTCCTCGTCTTCCTCTGGAACTTCGCCACGAGCTGCGGCTTGAGCTGCTTCGCTCTCGCGCTGCGCCTGGTACAGCTTGCGTTCGAATCGCTTCACGCGCCACCATCCACCGACCGACGCAAGGATCAAGAACCAGCCGCACAGCATAAGCAGGAAGCTAAACCACACGTACGAGCGACCAACGTCCTGGGCGGGTGGACGCATCAAGTCTAGTAACGTGTGGTTGTACTTCCATGCGTATTCCTTGGCCTCGTCTAGGTTGTGCAGGATGATCGTCGCGTTTGAGCCGGGGTTGAAGATGTCGGCAATGGGGATGGGCCATTTCTGCGATCCGTACATCTTGAGCTGCTCCTCTGCCAAAATGTCGTTCTTGTATTCGCCCGTGATGGGGTCGATGTCCAAGTCGCCGGGGTATTGACCAGTCTCCTGATACTGGATACCCGTCTCACGAAGAGACAGGCCAAACCGAACAAGAGTAATGCCCAGGCCAGCACGTGAGCCGTGCTTGGCCGCATGCGTGGTGTGGAGAACATACGTGAGGAGGAAGCCGACCCACTGGAACGCGACAGACACGACGAGGTTCCAGACAAAGCCAAACATGTTGCCAGCAGGCATGCCGTCGATGAGGATCTCGTCACCGTTAATTGACGAATGAAGTGGTCCAAAAGGAGATGAAGACGACGGGAGAACAACGGTCGTGTCCCAATATGGCGGGACAGCGTCCCGCAATGCCGTCTGGTACGAGGGCGGAGCGTCCTTGAGCTCGTCCTCGTTGGCAAACTCGGCGCCATCCTCACGGCGCTCAATTGGACGGCCGTCGGGGCGTGCGGAGAGGTTGGCAAACACACCACTCTGGCCACCACCCACGGCGTGCGGCGCCTCTCTTCTGGGCAGGAACGCGGTGGGCAGAACACCACCAAGGAAGTGGCGGGCTTGCTGAGGACGAGCGACGGGCCCTGATGGCAAAATACCGTTGCTGTTGCCTGGTGCAGGGTTCTGTGCCGAGTATGGCTCGAACGGAGGGGGGGAATCGGTAGGAGGTAGGAACTATGGGAGATCAGCATACGCCAGCCGGCACCAGAGATAATCGCCACTCACGTAGTCGCGATTGAAGTCGTAGTCGCCGGGCATCGGTGGCGTGCCAGATCGCGTCTGTTGCTGCGACTGTGGCTGTGTCGAGTTGTTACCCAGGAGCGCATGGCCCTCGTGAGTGTCGTCCTCGTCATCGCCAGGTCCGTCGAAAGCGCGGTCCATCTCGTCCGGATCTGGCATCAAGCTCTGGCGCCTCGAGTGCAAACGGAAGGACAATGTTCGGCGTGGCGACGATGGGGTTGAGCCTGTCTGTCCGCCTGGAATGGGCGTGTATGGCGACATTGTGGGCTGGGGTCAGTAAATCCAAGAGTCGCCGAAGGTCAATGTCGGGTTGTTGCAGCGCGAAAGTCTGGAGCGACCCAGTCCAGAAATCAGAGGGTGGTGCATGAAGTCGGGGCACATGTTGCGCCGTGTCTGCAGAGGACATGGCAGTAGGCAACTTGTAGATCTCACCACGTGGGAGAGTGCTTTAGTGAATGGTGTGTGGGCGGAGGTTGAGGGGTCGTTGTTGGCACTTACGTGTGTGTGAGTGTTGGGAGCGACGGGATGGAAGCGGCTGGGTCGTCTCGGTTGGATGACGTGGGAGGTGGCGTGGGGATGAGGGGAGAAGGTTTTGTGTAAATGAAAGGAGCGAGATGGATGAAGGTCAATGTAATGGAGATTTGGAGACTTGAGCCAGGATGGATGTGGTCCAAGGTGGAATAATGGATGATGGAACGACGCAGACTCTCCCGGTGATCACCAGAGCAGCAGTCGACGTAGACTCAAATTACCCCAGATGCATCCGAGTGTACTAACGAGAGTAAGGGCCGAATAATCCAACATGTTAATCGTCCGCAGCACAGCAAAAGCCTTGGCTGCTCGCCCTTGGCTGGTGGGCAGCCGACTGCGTGCGCTCCAGCCCGCCACCTCGGTCATCCCAGGGCTGGTGTCGTGCCAGAGGTTTCCAGACAATGGAAAGCCCTTCAAAAACTAGGCACGCCTAATAAAACTCACGTGGTCTCAGGCCTATTCATTGGGTTCTTGAACCTGGAATTCTGCACTGAGACAACATGGCAACACGTGAACATTTGTCTTGGATGGGGACATGTTCATTCGTTCCTGACCTCTCAACGTTTGCGGGGCAAGCGGGGGCAAGCATGACACCAGGGCACTGGAAGAAATCAGCAATCAACCATCAGCATCAAGCCCTCGGTAGTACCTTGTACAGGACCTTGTACACCTCACCACTGTCGGCGCGCGTATGTCATACTGATACCATATCGTCAGCCAGGTCCGCCACCAAGAAGGCTCAACACCAAACTAGCCGAGTTTTGACTCTGAGCTTGGGCTGCTGAGTAGCCGACGACGAGCGATGGACCCCAGCCCACTTTGCAGCAGCTGGTCGATTAGCATGCCGCTGTTCGGCCCAATGGTCCAGCCACTTTGCCACTTTGCGTTACCACTGCACTGAGAAACCGTCAATCCTGCATGTGCCATGACGCGCCCTGCGCCTTCTAGCTGACGCGATCATATGCACGTCCAACGGAAGCCAAGACGCACTAGTAGGTAGAGAGAGCGCCAAAATCCCGCACGGGAGTGCAACATCAGAGGACCGAGAAGCGTATGGGGGGACTCATCTGCGATCGAGAGGCATATGCTGCTGTCTGTGACCATTGGACCGACCCGCCGGCTTCTGAGGTCCGCCTTACAAGCCTGAACACAGAGTCCGGTGCCTATTCAAGCTGCCTCTCAGCTCCATTGCGGAAAAAAGTCGTTAGTGGAGCTGAAAACACCTGCCCACTCCAACCACTGAAGAATGCCCTCGTAGCTGCTACTGGAGCGTTTTTTTTGTCTTTCCTTTGGGCTAAATGTGTTGGAGAATCGGAATAGACCGACTTGATGGATTGGACGTGGGTGTGTCAAGGTCAACCGAGACATGTTTCGACGCGTCCCGAGGTGCTCGTGCTCGTGCTAGTTGTGGTTGAGATAATAATCGTCAAGGGGGAACAGGGCGAGAGTGAATATTTGGGTCCGCGTTCTTCCCTTCCCTGGCGCGTCCGGCCAGGGATGGCGTGCATCGGCTGGGTCTCCTGGGCCTGCTTGCCTTGCTGAACCGGCCCCTGGCTCGGCTGGAGACCCGTCTCCGTCACATCCGCCCGCCCTTCGCTCTCGTCTCAATCGACTTCGGCATCGTCCTTTCACCCTTCTCGACCAACGCTTTGCGTTCCTCCATTGCTCTCCCTATCCATTGCCACCCGTCCGTCTTACCAATCCTCACAACACACCCACGCCACCTTCCTAATCATCACACTCGCCAGTCCCTCTGACCACCCCGTTTCATCCACCTCCCGGTTCCAACTCGCCCACTTCGAGGCCAACCCAAAAGCCACCCTCTGGACCGATCTTGACTCCACTCTTTCATCACAACAAACGTGGGTCAACCTCACCCCACGTTCGTCCGTCCCTCAGCACTGCGAGCCCATCGTTCCAAAATTTACTTGGATATCCTTTTACCCTACCTCGCCTCCTCGACGCCTGGCATGCGTCCCTCACATCCGGCAGTCCTCTGTATGTACCACTTGGTCGCTCTCACAGACCGGCACGCTCCCAGCCCGCCATCCAACTGCGTCTCTCACCACTCCAATCTACATTATCTGACTTCTATGCCCCCCAGCCTGAAGCTGACTCATTCCCTCAGTTGTGCACCGTGTCTGAGCAGGCCATGACTCCAGCCCGTGACCCACCCTCCCCCCGGAGCGTCGGACAGGCTCCAATACTTACAAACACCAATGCTTCCGACCATCAAACACCATTGCGGTCCCGATCTTCCAAGGGCAAAAGTAAAGCCAGTGGCCAAGGGCGGGACCGAAGCAACAAGGACGATGAGGTAGGGAGCGTCACCATCTCCCTGCGCCCCAACCAGCGCAACCTTGGCGTCGATACCGATGATGTTGAAGAGGATGACCACCATGTCTCGACTACCAGGCGGTCCTCAGGTGGGCGACTTCTCTCGTCGCGCAATCCAGTCTTCCGCCCACGAGCAGCTTCCATGGCGCTCCCGGACCCTGCGTCGCATGCACCCTCGGTGGCCTCCCCCAGCAACCAGTTCTTCCTTCCCCATTATTCGACCGACTCTAAGTTTAGCCTGCAGCATGGCCATGGACGGGCCGCGACCGGGCATTCCTCCTCCAGCTTTGGTGTCCGATTGGGAACGCGCACAGACGACGGCGAATTCGAGAACACAGGGCTCAACGATGTCATCCGACGCGGAGCGGCCAACGGCGGAGAGGTGGCCCTACCCAAGCTTGCCTTGCGCGCCCTCTCAGAAGCCAAGGAGGACATGGACACCTGCGCGACGTTCAAGCAGACTCGCAAGGGCAGCATTGGCATGGGCTTGTTCAAAGAGTCGCGGTCCCAGCAGAAGGAACCGGAGCGCGAGCGCAGTAGCAGGGCGCCCTTGTCTAAGCAGTCGCTAAGCCTCGAAAATGTCGCCAGTGCGCCTCCACTCGAAGAGGTTGTAGAGGAGGAGGAAGCGCTCGCCTCCCCCCCACCGCGCATGCCTTCGGCGGGCAATCGTTCGCTACGAGAAAGCGAATCCGACGACAAGGTTGCTGCAGTTGTTTCTGCATCCGTGCCATCACCACGACAGTCCATCGACAAGAGTGGGGCCTACTTTTTTGAGGACGACAGCGGATGGACCTCCACTTCGTCATCCGGGAGCGGCGACTTCGGGAGTGCAAGTGAGACCGACACTGACGACGAGGAGCCACTCGCCGTCCCGCTTGAACCATATGGCCACAAGGTCGGTGGGCACAGCAGCATTTACCAGTTCACGAGCGCCGCCATTTGCAAACCTCTTGTTGGCCGCGAGAATGTGTTCTACGAGGACATGGAAAGACTGGCACCCGGCCTACTGCCCTACGTCCCTCGTTACCTCGGCGTCATGCTGGTAAACTACCGGCGAAAGGTGGACACGGAAGGGTCGCAGACACCAGGGACTGAGCGGGAGTTGACTCTGTCACCGGCAATTTCGCATCCTGGGACACCGTGTCCTCGCTCACAGACCGGACGCTCAGAGGCGGCGATTTCGGACATCGAGGTGCCGGAGGTCCAACTCGACGTCAACCGACACGTTGTACCTGACTGGCTATTCCGATCAACTGGGCCGTCATGCCGTAGCTTGGCCGGTAGCCAGTCAGTGGCTGAGCGCGGGCGCGGTCGGAGGCGATTCCCCAGCGCAGACGAAGATGACCGGCGCACGCGACGCTCCTCGTCCTTGCGCTCCCTTACATCCGTGCCACCAAACTCCTTCTCCCCTTCCTCGTCATTCGGTAGGCTTTCCATTGGCGACCCCAGCTCGCCGTCGAATGGTGTTCCGGCTGCAAGACTCGTGCGCGAGGAGCCACGAACGCCAATGCAATCGCCGTCAAACCACCAGCCGAGGCACCAACTGCACCACGCCAATTCGAGTCGTTCCCTCAATCGTCTTGACATTGGGTCCTTGGACCGATCCGGTAACGGCTATGTGTCACCGCACCCGCCCTTTGGCGGTATCGGCTCCACTACCGTCAACAACAAGCTCAAGGATCATGTCTTCTCGACCATCTTTAAGCGTCTCAAGAAGAAGAGCAATCTCTATAGGCCCCATAATGACGACGCCGATGCTGATGACGAGCGTGACGGAGGCGCCCTGAGGCACTCTGCCTTGAAGCAAAAGCGCTCGGATTCAGGCTCTCGATCTGTGCGCCGAACTCGGAGCGAGATCAACGTGCCTGGTGTCGACAAGTTGGGCAGCGACAAGCGTGAACACAGCGCCGAGCTCGGCTTGTTTCACATGGATGACGACGAGCCAGAGACGGTGCAACTGAATGGCAAGCGCATGAGTGCCAGTGCCATGCGCAGATCCTCTTCGGCTGGTGATCGGCCTGCCCCGTCTCCTTCCAGGTTCCAGGTAGACGACTACTCACCGTCGATCGCCCCGAGTGTCGGGAACAGCGATGAGATCACCCGCCAAGAGTTGTTCATCTTCATGGAGGACCTCACCGGCAAGCTCAAGAAGCCGTGTGTACTGGACCTCAAGATGGGAACCCGGCAGTACGGCTATGACGCAACACCGCTCAAGAAGATCAGTCAGCGGAAGAAGTGCGACCTGACTACCAGCCGCACGCTTGGTGTTCGGATGTGTGGCATGCAGGTGAGTGTCACGCATTGTGAAAGCGTGCAATCGTGGGATTGACAATCCTAGGTTTGGTCCAACGCCACCGAGTCATTCGTGTCTAAGAACAAGTATCGCGGGAGGCAGCTCAAGACGGCAGAGTTCCCGCGCGTACTTGCTCTGTACCTTAGCGACGGCAACCACCTCCTTGTTCAACACATCCCACCTCTCATGCAGAAGCTGTATAGCCTCGCCGCAATCTTGGCTACGCTCAACGGCTTCCGTTTCTACGGCTGCTCCCTGCTGCTGATTTACGATGGCGATCAAGAGGTGCAGGAGCACTATGCGCGCAAAGCGTGTCCCGCACATGGGCGCCATGAGTCAATGTTCGAAAACGCACCACGATGTCGCTCCTCACTATCGGCGACGAACCGGCGCTCGCGCTCAGCCGATGAACCCCAAAGTAAGCGTACCAGGCGTGTCAAGGGCGGTGTCGTCGTTCGTATCGTCGATTTCGCGCACGCAACTTCTGGGCAAGACATCAGGTATCCGTATCCACCGGGAGTACGCGACCCGCCCGACTTGGGCAAAGGTTATTGCCCAATGATTGACGAAGAGACTGGGCTGGCCCTCGCTCGCTTCCCACCCAAGCACCCTAGTGACCCAGACCTCGGTTTCCTCTACGGTATTTCATCAATCGTCGCGTCATTGCGGGGGATTTACGCTGAGGAAGCTGAGCGCTCACGCGCCGCGGGCAACGGCGGCCTCCCATCACTCCCGTCGTTCGACCACAGTGACGTGTTTGACAAGCTCTTCCCGCCGGACATGGACCTCACGTACCTGTCGACTTAGTCGGCCCCTTGAACTGAGCTACACTAAAAATACATTCCCAGAACCACCACCCTGTCTACCGTATCACCTTCAGCCGAATATTCATTGCACGCCAGCGATGCTGGCCATTGAGCCTCGTTTCGGATCAATATAGTTGCCATTATGTACCACTGTAGCATTGTCCTAGGCGTTGGTGAAGCGCCACCTTCTGGTTAGCTGATCGAGGTGCTGGATGGCTGAAGTGTCAGTGCCGCCGCTCTTAGGCTGCAGCAAACGGTTATTTACATCGTGCGAGCAAGCATCTGGTTCCAGACTCAGATTTGGACCCCTGCCCGATGAAACCACTGCAGGCTGGGGACTCCCCCCTTGCTCTCCGTACGACCTGTCGGTACACCGATGTGCAACAGCCTTAAGAAGCGGACAACAGTCCGCTCAGTTCATTGGCCCTTGCAACGGTTTAGAGGGCCTGGTGACAAAAGGATCTCACCACTGTGAGTCGAACACAGGACCTGCGGATTGGCTGCCTCATCTATTCGACGCGGCGTGGTAACAGATTACAGTCCGACGCTCTACCAACTGAGCTATGGTGAGGATCGTTGTTGTCAGCTCTTGCTACACAATCTGTGGGGCCGCTGTCGTGGCAGCCAGCATAGGAGCGATGGGTGGCGTCAAGACAAGTATATACTCGCGGAGGGGGAGTGGATATGAATGGTAAGGAGAGCCCATTGATAGCCAAGTTGCGCTTTGTGCTCTGCGACCTCCTCCTCCCTACCTAGCCCACCTGTTTCTCCCATCAACGTCTTTACCAAGGTGCCAGTAAGCCGTGCTCGTTCTCTACAACCACTTCTCCATTGCCCTTCTTTCACCCATCAAGTCCACCTGCCCCGGCCGTTATCTTCGGGCCGTGTGCGCCCATACATTTTAAGCATCCGTGGTATGTGTACAGCAGCTGATGTGTGACGTGTTTGGAGATGGAAAGCCGAGCTAGGGCTCTGAAGCTTCGGACAGTTTGCCATTTACAGGTATTAGGTGGTGGTCACCACGCAAGTGTCCAAGCACACACAAACAGCCCAGCACTAGGTGCCACACAGACACTCAGATGCCGGTCCGAGGGTCTGCGAGAGTTGTTTTCCCAATGTGGAAAGAGAAACGGTTGACGTCAACCTTGGATATCCTCTCCCAGGCACGCCCACATTCCGACGAGGCTCATGTGACTCAGAAAATCATCAACTCTTTTGCTCTGATCTCTTAACGGCCGTGGTTGCTGATCATGTTCGAGAGCATGGTCTCTCCGTACTCCAACGAACTGTAGGAGCCCCGTGGTGGAGATGTGGATGGTAGAGGAAGGACTTTACTGCGTCTGTAGTGGGTGGCGAATGGCGAGGGTGTCGGTCATGTCACATTAGGAGTCAAGTCAAGACGCGTTCCTGAAATGCGGGGTGGTGGTCCGTCTTCGCCCTGGCTAACTCATTGCTCGCTCGCGGATACGCGCCAATCCCCCTTCCCCTCATTCTTTTCTTCTCTCCATCCATTATTCTCTCTCCCCTACTACCTGCTATTCATCTAGCCTTCTACCCATCCATCCACAGTCTTCTGTCACAATGCCGGCTACCAAGCGCCGGCATTCCCCATCCCCGTCTCCGTCGCGTCGCGTGACCGATGTCGCCAGTGCTGCTTCCCCCGCGTCCTACGCGCTCTCAGCCTTGTATCCTTCAGACAAAATTGGTTTCCCTTCATCCTCACCCGTGGGCCTGCTCCCTTCGAGCATGCCGCTCTCGTCTCCCCAGCGCTTCGCGTACCGCGATGCTGCTGCAAGCGACACAGAGTCTGACAACGGCGCGTCGGACGACGAAATTGAGGCAAGCCTCGCGTCTTTCTTCCCCGGCGAGACTGGCCCATTCAAAGGAAAGGGAAAGGCAGTGGATCGTGGCCTCACATCCAGAATCGACAGCGCACCTTTGCCTCGTCGTCAGACCGTGGCTAAGCTCCAAGCCACACTGGGTCTTGGACGAAGGCCGCGCAGCAGGGTGAGTTCCTCTGTGTCTCGTGGTGGTCTGTTGTTGGTCTTGGGTTCATTGAGTTTTGTTGTCTACTAGGTGACGAGGCTAGACAAAGAGCAGAAGCAGGCGAAGTGGAGGGCCCTGGCGAAGGCGAACAACTGGACGTCGCGTTTGACACTCACACTTCCCCAATTGAGGCACATCCAATGTCTCTTGCATGTGGCTAATCCCAGGTCGCGTCGGCTCGTGGGCGCATCGTGAGCCCCACAGAGTCAATTTATGTGATGACGCAAGGAATGAGTACTCTTGTAAGCGTCGCGCCCGCGCAGCGTGTTGACAGCAGCAAACTTCGCCAGTGCAGCCCGACGAGGAGCTCGCAGTCTCATCTGGCCTTGACTCGGATCGCCGAGACTCATCGCCTTCCCCCGTACCTTCAAGCCCCGAGCCCAGCGATATCGACACGCCTATCCCTCGCACGCGTAAACTAGCCATGTCGCGTCTAGCTCTTGCCAGGTCGAGAAAGCGCCATGCCGAGGACGTGCGTTCAGTCATGGACTCCGCGAGGCGCCGCGCCAGAGCCGAAGCGTGGGATACTCATGAAGGCAACACCATTGACAGAACGATGCTCGAAAAGCTGGCCGCTCAGCAGGGCCTCAAGATCGTGCCCATGAGCCCCAGGTCTCATGAGAAGGCACTCCGCGCGCCTGGCAGTAGCGCCGGCGTTCACGCCAACACGGGTTTGCCAGACATGAGCAACAAGCGTGTTCGCACACCGTCACCTCCACCGCACTCAACTCCAGCTGCAATCGAGAATCTTCTGACGCAGACGCGCAAGCTCGCGCGCGTAATGAGTTCACCGACGTCGCCTACACCAGGAGCTTCTCAGGCCAGTCTCTTGAGCGACGCACATACTCTGAAGGCCCCCAAGTCTTCGCGCAACCTTGAACGGACGGTCTCTGCGCCTATGCATGGACGCGTACCGTCCATCTCCCCCCGTGCCATTGACTTGGTTGAGGACGTAGTGCTGGCCTCTGCGTCCGAGGATACCGACTCGGAGCACGAGGAGTTGACGCCTACCAAACCGAAACGTATCAGGTTGCCTGTCAAACGGCCCGTCAAGCTCGCCACGAAGCTACTGTCCAAGTCCAAGACACGCAAACGGTATGAGCACGACTTCCCTAAGGCAAACCACTTGCCCGTGAGCTGCGGTCCGAAACTACACAACGTGGGAACCAGCGCGCGGAAATCGGAACTGGCGCCGAACATTCCTCGCCAGCGTCACCGGCGACTCCACTTAGCCCGCCGACCAGTCGCTCTCCGTCACCCTCGCCGCCTCGTCTTCTATATAGCGAAGGATTCGGACTCTGAGGACGACCATTGCAAGGAGCCCAAGTCCGTCCTGAAATGCCGCAAGATCACTGAGCGTGTCCGTCGTGGCCTGTTGCAGCGTTACAACCAGCGCATCATGGCCACATTACCCACTTCAGCCCCTGTCGTCGCGATGACAACGACGCCGACGCACAAACGCCAAGCGTCCGAGACTCCTGATCCGGACGACCTCGCAGTGGACGAGCTTCTGAGCGATACGGAGATGCAAGACTCTGAGGCGGTGGAGACAGCCATTTCCCTGGCCAGCCCTTCACAGCTCGCGGGCCGCAAACGCCGTAACATGCCCGCGGACGGGAGTTCGGGGCGCAACTCACAACGCACCATCCTGCGTGCTATGGAGCTCAGTTGGTATGAGCCCGAGTACCGCAAGCACGAGGCTTGGCGGCGCCAGTTACGTGACCCTGCTCGCGCCGGTGAACGCCGCAGGGTCCGCGACATGAACCACATAGCTGCCAAGGAGGCCGCGGAACAAGCTACCGAAGCCTCGCGCCGTGAGGAGGAGGCCGAAATCTGGATTGACGACGTCTTAGTTGCGGATGCTGAAATGGATGCGGCAGAGCCAATGGTACCTGTCGAGCCCATCGAGCCCGCCATCCACACCGCTGTCGGGATGGACGTCACCCCAGCTATAGACGCCGCCCCGCTTTCCCACGTTCGTCCAATCATCGAGGTCGCCCTGGCTGCAGACTTTGCTCTTGGTGACCCGGCCGATCTGGCATTGCAGGTGGCAGAGAGCGAGACAAACCTCCGGACGGCCTCAGAGGTTGTCGAAGGCTTGCTCTTGTTCGAACCGCCCGGCCGTGTCCAGGTCATCGAGGAGGAATCGCAACCATCCATCATCCGTGACTCCCAGACGCTTGCCCCGCGCCGTCGTCGCCGTCGCGTTCATGAACACACTGGCGCTTCCACTGGAGCGCGCTCCGGTGCGGGGCCTGCTCTCCGTGATCGCATTCTCTCCCACCAGCGGCGTCGGGCGACCACCGCCCCACCAGAAGAGTCTGTTACAGAGCCGATCGCCGGCCCGTCCACCGAGACACTTCCCGCCGCGCCAGCAGGCCCGTCGACTTCCTCTGCGGTTGAGGGCCTGCGTTCGCCTCCTCCGCGCTACGAGTTCCCGTTCTACGAGATTGTGCGCACCCCAGTGCGAGCTGTTCGTCCTCCCCCGCCTCGGTCGACCGGGAGACAGTGGGATCGCGTGGTCTCAGATCCACCTGACTATACGGGTCCGTACGAGGAGCGCTCGCCGCCGCCGCCGCCTCCCTACAACTCGTTCACGGACCGCGACACTGTCATTGCTCCTGTGTTCAACGAGCCGGCCCCTCGAACGGCTACGCCTCCGCATCCGCGCCGCGGTCCAAACCCTGATCTCAGGCGGCAGCATGGCGGTGACAACGGGCGCCACGCGCCTGGCACGTGGCCAGCGCACCGCGGTTCTCCGTCTCCCTCACTGTCCGCCGAAGACCACGACATGGGCGGGCCGGAGCCTCAGCCTGCTCTGTCCACTATCGGGTCCGTCTTCAACCGCTTATTTGGCTTCTGGCGCTATTAAATGACACCATGACCTTTCATTCCTTCACCTTGCAACTGTTTACGTGTACCCTGTCACCTGGATGTATGCTATCTTATCATAGCATTGGGCATTGGGCTCGTTTTTTTGAGCCGTTTTTTAGGATGCTGTGCGCCATGTATCGTTTGTCCGAGTTCAGTTCTGGACGGCCTCCTATTCTTGCACGGGAGTCAATGATGTGGTACCTACATCCATCTACACGTTTCCTCTCATCTCCCTTCACAACTAAGCATCAGCATCGCATCCGCCCTTGGAGCGAGGGCGTCGCATCGTCGGGTTCGCAACCGGAATTGAGGCCAGTTTCTCGGCCCGTGCACAGTTAGGATCACACTCCTTGAATACCCATGCTTGACAAGATTCGTACAGACATCCAACCTACAATCTAGAACTGCTCACTCCGGGTCCATCCTGCCACATCGTCTCCGCTCTCCTGCTCCGCTGCCCAATCACCAACGTCGAACCCATCGTCCTCCTCCACCGGCATCCCAAACCCACGCAGGCCGCCCTGCTCGCTCCCCAGACGTCCGACAGGTGCACTCATGGTGGGCCGCAACTGACGGCGAGGCATGCCAGCAAACGCGCGGGCAGGGACGGGCGGCGGCAGCATGGCGTTAGACAGCTCGGGAACAGAGGGGTTGATGAAGGCAGGAGGGAAGTCGTCCACCGCCTGCACGGGGTGCGAAGTCAGGACCGGCTGTGCAGAAGGGAGGGCGTGGTTCACGGCGTCGCCGGGCTCGTCGTCGACGTCCCCTTCCTCGCCATTACGCTTGTGGCCTCGCCGTCGCTCGACGACCACCTCCCCGTCGGCATTGAAGCGGAGGCGCTGGTCCGCTCCGAGTTCAGCTGCGCGCGCGCGTGGCGAGAGAGAGAGAGCATTGGTGGGGTTCGAGGAGTACGGCTGCAGCTCACGAAGGCGGAGGTCATCCTTCACAATCAGGCGGGCCTGGGCCTGCGCGTCGCGGTCGCTCAGGAAGATGGCAGAGGTTGACGGGAGGACGGGTAGGGATTGCGTTGGCATTAGGCTGCGGCCTTGGGACACCACTAGCGGTTAGCCACAGGCATTGTTATTCAAAGCGGAGGAAATAACGAAAGAAAGGAAAGTAGGGAAGGTGGCAGGGGAAGAAGGAGGCGCGAGTGGCCCAGGTTAAATGACGCAGCGGCAACTGCTGATCTAAGACACCACTCACTCATGCGGTTCCGCCGGCCCACGTTCTGAAGTGCGGCCTGAATGTCGTCCGGGATGCCGTGGCGCTGTCCATAGATGTCTGCGGTAGTAGGTTCGGCCGCAGCGCGGGCGTGCCCGTCGTGCAGCTGACGCTTCGAGTCTGGCGCGTCCGACATGACGATATAAGGCGGTACACGCTTGAAGCGACGCGGAGAAGAGAGCGTACAGGAAAGACGTAGAGAATAGATTGGAGAAGATGAAGGGCAGGTGAGAGCGAGAACAATAAAGTAGAGGGCGAAGCGAGAGGATACGAGGTAAGCAAGGAGGCGTGTTTGTCGTACCTCCCAACACGCGCCTCCACATGCACGTGGATACACGTGGATAGCACGTGATGCGCTGACGGTTTGGCTCGCGCTTGGCCTGATGTGTCACGTCTGAAGCTCACTGGTTTACTTTGTGCTCATCTCTCACTCCGCGTCGTGCAGCCCCAGCACGATCGCGGTGTGCACTCCGATTTCCTCGACATCTCTCCCTCCGCACTCCACAGCTCAACTCTCCCGACCCCGACGCCAGCCGCTCCCACGGGCGGATCGACCCCCTCGTCACCCCGTTCCCCCCTTGTCACAGCCTTCCCTGGCAGCTGGCGCCACCGCACTACACGTCCCGTATCATTGCCGTCGCCACCAGTGCCAGATCTCCCATCCCATCCCATCCCATCTCATCCTCCTCTTTCCTCGCTGCCACCACCGTGTCATCACATCACTCTTCCACCCCCCCTTGGATTCTCTGAATAGAACAGCCTAGACGCTTCGTCCCAGGTCAACCCTTGTATCACCATGCCCGGCTTCACTTCCGAAACATCCTCTGGCTCTGCCGCATCAGGGCCACCCTCCCTCCACACCCCGGCGCTGTCCCACCGCGACACTCCCACGCCGGGTATCACTACCCCCGCAACTCCCATCACACCTCCAGACGAGATCTGCACCTGTGCTCACGCATTCTACGCATTCAACGTCCTTGTATCCCATCTTGAGCGGCACGATCCGTCACCTCCCCCCTTCGCAAATGGGAAAGACAAGTAGTGAGTCCATCCGTCTATCGTCTCCGCCTCTCCTCCTCTCTTCTCTTCCCTCCTCCTCTCTTCTCTTCTCTCCTCCTCTCTTCTCTTCTCTCCTCTCCTCTCCTCTTCCCATTCCCGCCTACTATCAACTGTGAAGCGCGCTTACCCAAGCGCCCTCTTCGTCACGTGGAACACCCTCAAGCCACGCAAGTCTCTCCGCGGCTGCATCGGCAACTTTACGCCTATGCGCCTCGACAAGGGCTTGGCAGAGTACGCCCTCGTCGCCGCACTCGAGGACCACCGCTTCTCACCTGTTCGCGCTTCTGAGCTCCAGGCTCTGGGATGCAGCGTGAGCCTCCTCACGCCATTTACGCCTGTTGCCACGCCACTCTCCTGGGATCTTGGCACGCACGGGATCCACATCACGTTCCCTCACCCAACTACCGGCCGTACACTGTCCGCAACATACCTCCCCGACGTTGCACCCGAGCAGGGGTGGAGCAAGGAGCAGGCTGTGTTCAGCCTCATCCAGAAGGCCGGATGGCGGGGGCGTGTGAGCGTCGGCGATAAGGTATGGAACTCCATTAGTATGAAGGTGTATGGGAGCGTCAAGGTCGCCGTCACGTATGACGACTACGTCGCGTGGAGGAAGGACACCGCCGTCGAGGACAAGGACAAGAAGGGCGCTGAACGCGGCGCGCTCGCGTAGGTATTTCCCATCCTGTCCCTCTGCACTTCGAGCTCACGCACTAGCGTGCTGTCCCGCCTTGTGCGCGGGTAGGCTTCTAGCAAGCCAACCGTGTATTTAGTCCTCATTTGTCATGACACCATCTGTTAAATATGTTGCGTGCGCATATGGTGGGTTCCGGGTTGTGAGTTAGACAGCGGGACGAGACAAACGTCAGGTGGTGACGAGACATACGTCAGGCGGTGGCGTACTTTGGTGAGTCACGGATGATCGGAATGGTGAGTCACGCGGTCAAGGAAGGGCCGGCAACCAACTTGGCCGGTGAATGAGCCACAAATGACATGAAACTCCGAATATACTGACAATGAGCCACGCCTCACTACCTCTCCATCATACACTCTCCATGTATCCTAGTCGCGGCCCGAGTCAGACGAGTACTGGCGCTGGCGAGGCGGCGTGTCTGACACATCCCGACGCCGTCGGGGAGACGGTGATGGGGATCGAGAGTCTGCGCGGCGAGGTGTTGGGGGCCGCGAGTCGTCACGAGTGCGGCGGGGAGGGGGTAGAGTCGTCGCGGCGACGGGGTGGCGAGCGCAAGTCATCAGGCGAGTCGCGACGGCGCGGAGCGGGAGAATGCGAGTCATCACGCGAGTCGCGGCGACGGGGAGGGGGGGGGAATGCGAGTCATCACGCGAGTCGCGGCGACGGGGAGGTGGGGAACGAGAGTCATCGCGCGAATCACGGCGACGAAGAGGGGAATGTGAGTCGTCACGTGCGCCCCGGCGGGGCGGGGTTGACGACTGGCGACGACGCGGTGAGCGGTCTTCGTCCGAGTCGTCACGCTTGTGGCGAACGGGTGAACGTGAGCGGTCGCGGTCGCGGGTCTCCTCGCGGCGGCGCTTCTTCTCAGCGTCCCGACGTGCGTAGTACTCTTCGCGGCGGCGAAGGCGCTCCTTCTTCTCAAACTCCTTCTTGCGACGTGCCTCTGCACGCTCGCGCTCACGCGCCTCCTCGATACGCTCCTCCTCGCGCGCGCGTTTCTCGGCGATACGCTCGGCGCGTTCCTCCTCGGTCTCACGATGGAACGCCTTGCCCTCCTCGTAGTCCGCACGAATGTTGAGAGCGTGCTTCAGGCGGCCCATCTCGGCCTCCTTCGCTGCCGCGACCGAGTGTGAGTCCGTGGCACGGCGGCCAGTGAGAGGCGCACCAGCTGCCTGCAGTTTGGCGCGCAGGGCCGACACCTGTTCCTCGATTTCGTCCTCATCCACACTGGGATTAGCTCTTTTCAATGATTCTGCGGGTTCGACGTCCCCTACATGCCCTATCGTCTAGGGCACATGGTCCTATTCTAGCCGTTGATGTTCGCGACCGTGTAGGCGGCAGTCATGGGACTAACTGAGGCCATGGCGGACCGCAACGATTATCTGGGATGGGGAAACGTTGAGGAAGGTGGGGCGGAAGGAAGGCGAAGGAGGGTAGGGCACTCACTCGTCGTCTTCGAGCTTGTCCCGCAACTCGAGGCATTTGATTTCGATTTGTCGCTTGCGCTCATGCTCGAGAATTGCAGCGTCTGGCGCCCGGTGGATGGGCGGCTTGGCGATCTCGTTCAAGTACTCCTCGTAGTTCTTGTATCCAGCCGCGGAACCGCCCGGAGGCCCCTGCCGGATCTGCAGCGCTGACGCATTACGCTGGATAAAGCCATTGGTGCCGCTAGGCGTCAGCGCGAACACGCGCGTGAGTGGGACAGGAACGCGTGAGAGTGCAGACAGGCGGAAGACCAATATGAGATGAGCAGTAGAGGACCACTGGTCTCCAGCTTCACCAGCTTCTTGGATCTGGAGAGAAGCCATTCCCTCAGATACTTCCTGAACGCTACACGTTCTGTATGTTACTCACCTTCCACGCGCCGTCGAAAGGCCGATGTTGTTGTAACTCATGATGTTATGGGTGGAGGATCACAAACAAGTCACAACGACTTGCATAATGGGTGGCGGCGGAAATTCGGGATTAGGGATTGGGTGGCAATGCTGTGATAGAGATTTCAGAGTGGAGGTGGACCGACTTATCAGTTACCCGCCATGTCCAGCAGTTCGAGCACTTCGACAAGCTCGAGCGCGTCGAGTAGTTGGATCAGCTCGAGCTCTGCATCTGCATCTAGCCCATCGCCACGTCGTCTGCCGACTACGGATTCGCTCCAGCTTGCACATGATCAGAATGAGGACCAGGACGAGGATCCCGATGAGGACCAAAACGAGTTTGCACCGGACTCCATGCTCCTTGCGGCATATGACGCGCTCATGGCATCCCGTCTCGACGTCTCCCTTCTCTCCTCTGCTTCAGCGCCTGCTCCAGTACCCGGGGCTCTTGCACACCACTCAGAAGGCGAGGAGCCAGAAGATCCCGACCGACCCATGACCAAAGCGGAGCGGCAGAACGCGAAGAAGAAACGACGGAAGCAGCGTGAACGTGCGCTCAAGGCCGCCGCAGCGGCCGCCAAGGGTGAGGCGCTGCCGAAGCCCGCTCAAAACCAGCAGGAAGAAGGGCCAATACGTGAGTCTCTCTCCTCCTAAGGCGCCTTCGCAGCTGCCTCTTTGGTGTCCGCAGCTGACAGCAGCCTTCCGCCTCTTCTCGCCACTGGTAGCCATCTCACTCATAACAGTCGAGAACTACGAGCTTACATCGAACCCCCGTGTCCGTCCTCTATATCGCGATGTGCAGGAGCGTATACGACGCTGCGCAGCGGAGGCTGCGGTCGACCCGCCCTCCTTCCCATCCCTCCTATCCCCCCCAGCCAAGGCGGACGAGTGGCGCGCAGACGAGTCCACGCCGCCAGTCTTCCTGGGGTACACGGCTGAGGTTGAACACAAGTGCGTTGCTGTGCCAGCTGTACGTCTCCGATGCGCAGGGGACGAGGACGAGATGGAACGGGAGAGGGAGGAGAGGAGGGAGGAAAGGAGGCGGAGGCGCCGGCGCGTCTTTCCACCGGCGCAGTTCTGGATGCCGCCGGCAGGCGTGGTTGCACGGGGTTATGGGTATGGATGGAGTATGTAGAACATGTGTACCATCGTCATTGCTCGAGCTTTGGAGCTGGATGGCTGGACACTTACGGTACTCGGCATTTCCCCCTCCATGGAAAGAAGCCATGCTGGATTGCGACTGACCAGCGTTCGTCAGGACTTCCTTGCCTGGTCAGATGCGCGCGATACCGTTCATCTCAGATAGTCGCCTGTCCGAAGTGGGTGCGGACTTGTCTCGCATCGCTTGGACTGTGGTATGCACTGCTCGGATAATTGTTCGCGCTTAGAATAATAGCATCGTCTTAGGCGCGCTTGGAGCCACTGACAAAGTCGGTGAAAGTTGGAACTGCTTCTGTTGCTGGACAAAGGGATCTAGGCCATGTCGCGCCGAGTCGGTGGACAATGGTACTACACCAACATCAGGGTCGTCAATGCATTGAAGAACACGATGCCGCCAATCAGACGCACGACACGTCAGCACAATCCGGGGCCGCGTCTTCTATCCCTGTGCCGAACGCCGCCCGACGTCATTGACCCCGGTCCCACTGTTGTCCCGTTGTTGTCTGGCCTCCTGCCCCGTGTGCGTACGCCAGAGTAGTCCATCGAACGCAATGGAAGAACGCAAGCAAGGTCAGTCCGTGAGCACCAATGGTCTACCCCTCTCCGCCCAACCCCTTCTATGTCATGGCTGCATATCTTGGTGCTTGTGGGCTGCTGACCGGTCCGCTACCGGCTGCTCCTTCGTCATAGGTGTAGTGCTTAACGGCGCTGGGTACCGGGGAATTGGTCTCCTGCACCGCCGCGCGAGGTGTTGAAGTCAGAGCGCTCAGAGGCCTTGAAACTTTGCTTCTGCTCGCGCCCGTTCTGGAGGATGATCTGGATGGCAGCCCTTGAGGTCAGCACGTGCTCCGGAGCAACTCGCGCGCGGTCCGTGCCCACTCACTCAGTAGACTTGTCCTGGACCTTCTTGTCGTCGCCGAAGAAGGCGGTCTCGATTTCCATCCTCGAGACGGGCTGGATCACGCCGGTCACGCCGCCGGTGTTGCTCTTGTACTGCGTGTTAGTGAGAGAATGACAGGCCATGTCGGGCCGGCTTGCTCTTTTCATGGACCGTGTGGGTCTACTCACCACGGAAAAGTTGCCAATGAAGCGGGAGAGAGCGGTCGACTTGCCTCCCTCGGGCTGCTCGCGCCACTCCTTGTAATCCTTCTCGTCGTCGACGAAGACCATGTACTCCTCGGCGTGCTCGTGGGGGCGGTAGATGACAGTGAGGATCTCGTTCGACATGATGTGCGAGTGGGTAATGGGCAATGGGTGGAGGGTGGATGTGAGAGTAGGTATGAGCGTTGGAGAGTGTAGAAATCTAGAAAATGTCTAGTGGATGTGGAAGAGTGAAGAGCAGAGTGGGCATAGAGGCTAGGCTCTTAAGTAGCCGTCTCGGCTTGGAGCGCCGTTGGACCTGCAGCCTTGGTCATGTGGGTTGGTAACCCTACCACCAACAGCACACTCTCACCAGATCATTACGTCACTGACGTCACACACCAGCATGTTAGGCATGCGATGATAAAAAGGACTGCGAGGAAGACTGGCAGGCCGAACTGATGCAGAACCTCGTTCTTTCCTATCACGTGATCAATGGGTTCGTCACGTGGAGGGTGGAAGCAAAGCCACGTGCCTGGAGAGGGGCCGCGGTTGCTCAAGGGAGATTGCGCGATTGTCCGACATGAGCGGCCCCTTTGAAGGGCTGGATGATAAGGGGTGATGCGAGCCAGTGGAAAATCGTACGAGACAAAGCCGCCAGACGAGCGAGTAACCCCAGTAAGTGTTGGCCAGGGCTTGTTTGCCCTCGACTTGCACACGCTATGCGCGGTATCATGCACGAGACATGAAATACTTTGCGGCGGGTCAGCCACGCGTACGCCTTTGCACACGGACCGTCCAAGCCACTCGTCCTGACTCTCAAGCCCTTCCATAAGTTGCCACACATGGCACGACACCCATTCATCGCACGATACCAACCTATCCCTCCTACAGTCCACACCATCACTCATGGACTAGTAACGTCGTGTAGAGTTACGCTCGGGAGCCATGTCTTGCGTGCGCTGTAGGGGATGTTGGGGCGCTCCCCCGATCTACACGCATGTGCCAAATGAAGGGCACTGGCAGAGTTGAGCTGTGCCTGACAATAGGAAATGCGGGGTTAGACCAGATTGTTGATCAGCCTCCGATGACACCTATGACACCGAGGAGTATGCAGTTGTGTTGTTCTTTTCGGTGATCTCTGCCTGGAAACCGTGGAAACCGGCCTGGTCGGTTCAACGGCAAGCGGGTTGGGCGGTACGCAATTTTCGCCTCGCTTTCACCCCCTCGACCTCGATCTCGACACGCATTGGCTTTCATAAGAGCAGGCAGGGAACAGAGAGAGCGGTAAGGACTGGGAAGGAAGGGCATGAGAGGACTGGGGAAGGAGCGCGCGGGGGAGGCGTGGCGTGGCGTGCGCGTTCCCGGTCATCCTACGGGTACCCTGAAGAGGAAAAAAGCGCGTCTCCCCCAAAACTCGTAGCAATCCGAGCCGAAGCGGTCAGAGCAATCGAAATCCACCGTACGAGGGAGGATTTGGCCGACAACTGGGCCAGCCAGCCCCCTACCCTCGCCCTCCGCACATCGTATCATCCATCATCTTGGCTACATACTCTACCTGGTTTGCCCCGCGGATACGCTCTCTTTCTCAACCGTACTCTACGCTTCATATTCTTTAATACCCTCGTGTGTTTCTTTGTTGTTGCTCTACACTCCATCATCCACAATGGTCGCCGCATTTGACATCCCCGCCCGCCCCCAGAACGTCGGCATCAAGGCCGTCGAGATGTACTTCCCCAAGCGCTGCATCTCAGAGGAGGACCTCGAGGAGTTCGACGGCGTCTCCAAGGGCAAGTACACCATCGGTCTCGGCCAGCAGTACATGGCCTTCACCGACGACGTGTGAGTACCCAAGTTGATGATGTGGCTGTTGGACGTGTGGTCCGACGCCACATCGAGTTCAAGCTAGCTAGTGGCCAACAACTTTGGGAGAACAAACTGACGCCGCAGTGAGGACATCAACTCGGTTGCTCTCACTGGTAAGTTGATACTTGGAAGCTTGGAATAGACCGGGGGGAGGGTGGTTGTGTACAAAGGCTCTCTGTGTGGAGGTTTGCCGCCAAGATTGGACCTGCGGGGTGGAGGGGAGGTGATCCTCTCACTGTCTTTCTGATCAGGTGCATTATCCCAGCTCGGGAGGTGTTCTGTTACATCGGCACAACTGAGGAAGGTGCTGTGGAAGCTGTGACGCTCCAACGCGTGACTCGGACGCCCGGCGTTGTCTGGGTGCTGGGCGTGAGACCTTGCGTCGGGGCTCGCCCGGAGCTGTGTCACGCGATGCCGCATCCTGGCGCAGCTGTGGGCAGCGCCCGTCTCGTCACAGGCGGGAACGCTGAATGGTTTCCAACCTTCCTTGGTAACGCTGGTTAAGGCCGTGTGCTGCGGTGGATGGGATCCAAGCCCAGTGCGGAGCTCACCATACCTTGACCTCTGACCTCGTCCGGATGTCGCAGGAGGCGGGGGGGAGGGAGAGACGGGGGAATTCTGATGATGGCCGAGTAAGCGACTTGGAGCTCACGCACAGTCGTGTCGTCGCTTCTCGAGAAGTACAACATCGACCCCAAGTCGATTGGCCGCCTCGACGTCGGCACCGAGACCATCATCGACAAGTCCAAGTCGACGAAGACCCTCCTTATGGACCTCTTCGCCAAGCACGGCAACCACGACATTGAGGGCATTGACTCCAAGAACGCGTGCTACGGCTCGACTGCCGCCCTCTTCAACTGCATCAACTGGATGCAGTCCGAGTCGTGGGACGGCCGTAACGCCATTGTCATGTGTGGCGACATTGCCATCTACAAGGAGGGCTCTGCCCGCCCCGTCGGTGGCATGGGCGCGTGCGCCATGCTGATCGGCCCCGACGCGCCAGTTGTCTTTGAGCGTGAGTGCAGATTATGGGGCAGAGTGGAGCGGAGTGTAGCTGACCGTAGCCGTCCACGGCACTTACATTGCCAACACCTGGGACTTCTACAAGCCCGACCTGTCGGCTGAGTACGTGAGTATCTAGCGTACGGTGTGGGGAGTTGGACGTGTCGTGTCTAGTGACGCAACGCGCCCAAGCGCTTACTTCACCCTGTTTGCCCACGTTGCAGTAAGGGACGTGACTGACGCCAGCCCACCGTCGACGGCCCGTGGACCATCAAGGCGTACCTCGGCGCTCTCGACAACGCGTACAACACGTACATTGAGAAGGCTACGGCCTCGCGCACCCGCGCCGCCAAGAAGGCGGCTGCCGCTGGTGCCAACGGCCACACGAACGGCCACGCCGACAACGAGAACGACCTGACCCAGTTCGACTACGTCTGCCTGCACTCGCCCTACGGCAAGCTCGTCCAGAAGGGCCACGCACGACTCTTCTACAATGACTACCTGCGCAACCCCTCGCACGCGTCGTTTGCGAACATCCCCGCTGAGTTCAAGGACCTCGACCCCACCAAGACGTACACCGACAAGGCCATTGAGAAGGCCTTTGTCGCTCACGCCGCCGAGCACTACAAGAACGCTGTCGTGCCTGGGTCCGACTGCGTCAAGCGCTGCGGCAACATGTACACTGCGTCGCTGTACGGTGCACTCGCTTCCGTGCTCGGAAACGTCGCTCCTGCAGACATTCTTGGCAAGCGCATCGGCATGTACGCCTTCGGCTCCGGGTGTGCGGCTTCGTTCTACGCCCTCCGCGTTATTGGCTCCACCGAGACCATCCAGCAGAAGCTGGCTCTCAAGGAACGCCTCGCCGCGATGGACGTCGTGCCATGCCAGGCCTACGTCGACGGCCTCAAGCTTCGCGAGGACAACCACAACGCCATCGAGTACCTGCCCAAGGGCTCGCTTGACAACGTGTGGCCTGGTGCATACTACCTCGAGGGCATCGACAACCTCTTCCGCCGCACCTACAAGCAGAAGCCTGTCGCGTAGAGGAGTGGGACAACGCCGACCGCATAGGCGCGAGGGGCTTGTGTGTACAGTTCATCTAGACGACCCTATATACCCTTCATTCAGGATGCATTGATACGACTAGCTCGCGTGGACAGGTGTACGAGTGATACGATGGATGTGGAGAGTGAAGAGGCAGACGAGGTAGACGACGCAGAAATGTTCGGCTGCAGCTCTGGTCAGGGGAGGGTGCGACATAGTGTCAGTCACCGGCAGGCGAGATGTTGATCCTCGCGTCGCTCAGTAGATAACATCTGGGACCCGAGATAGGCGATTGGCGGTATCAGCAGGGCGCTCCTCTGCGGAGAGCGAGGTGCACGGGTAAACCAAACTGCGCGACTGTTGACGGATGTCAAGGGATGTTGTCAACATTGGCTTACCCGAACTGGGACTTGCAGGAACAAGTGTCCTGCAGAGGGATGCAGAATTGAGGAGACCGGGAGGTGTCATTAGTGACTCTTTGGAGACCGCCATGGTGGATAGTATGTTCGCAGCAGGTCATCGACTGAGCACCTGGCTATACTTCGCAGTGACCTGTATCAGTTACTATCGTCCGTGCTGTTAGAAGCAGGTAGCCACAGCAAGATCATATGCGCTGCAGCTTGTCCTCCAGTCCACACACCACGAAATACATCATCACAACAAGTCTATAGCTCACGCAAAGTACTGGCGGTACACGTACCACGCGATGAGGACGATGAGGGGCATGAGGAAGCGAACACTGCTGTTAGCTGGAAGCTCCATGCCGAAAGATAGGTGATGGGGTGAGCGGGTCGGGATGGGATCTGGGTTGGCCAGACGCGCCGCTGGCCGCTGGCCAACGCTGCAGCCTGCGCCCTCCTTTCCTATGCGCCTGGTACCGGGCCTGCGCATGGCTGCGCTATGGAAAGGAGACGAGCATTGGCCCACACGATACGCAGACGGTAACCCATCGTTCGATGTACTCGTCTCCTTCATTGGAACTCACGGGCTGGCAGCGGGGGTACCCGACTGGGCGGTACCGTTAGCGGCGGTGGTGGTGTTCTTAGACTGATGTCAGTTGTGTTTCCCCGTGTCTCAGATTGTGCTAGGGGTTCGAGACGAGCGCGTCGGGGTACAGGGACGTCCTCCGCCTCCTCTCGGAGGATGGGATGTTCGCCATGGTTGGCGAAGATGCGCAAATGATCGTCATTGTCAAAAGCGAGGCGCAGAGCCCATCGCTCCGCGTCCTGCCAACATGGCCATTCCCACATCATGTCGGCCGGTCAAGGCCGCGCGGTCCAACCCCGGACACCGCAATCAATCGTCGCCATTGCACGTTCGCCTCCTCCACCTTCTTCGCTGCTCTTCCCTCTCTTTTCCTCGGCCCACACTCCCCCAGCCACACCAACTCACCGCCTCCGAAGGAGCAAGGTTGCCAAGGTACATCTTGAGGAGCATGTCGCGGGCCTCGTCCGAGTGTCCGACGTCCTCGAACGCCTCGGTGCCGTCGCGCCCGGCCTCCTCGAGGAGAACCTGGAATTAGCTCGTGACGCAGGGTTACGGCCCGGCATCGCGTTGGTGGCCGTGCTTGAGTTGTCAACATACCTCGTCACCGCCCGGGTGCTGGAAGTTAGCGCGCTGCACACATGTTGATAAGGCTTATCGGCTCGCCACCTTCCCCGCCACCACTCAATCTTACAGTCTCGCCACCTCGCCACCTCGCCTTTCACTTTCAGCTGCACCAGTAGCCGGTTCCCACCCATTCTTCCCTGCCGGCTTCAAGCGCAGCCCTTCCTCGCAACTCACCTCGTCCAAGAACGCCGTCACATCGTACACCTTCTTGTGGATGACGAGCCACAGAGACTTGCGAGTCTTGTGATCCTCGAGCTCGGCGTAGGTGAACTGCTTGACGTCGGACATTGCTGAATGATGTTTGAATGGAGAACGATGTGGCAACTTTCACGTCCACGTCGGGTCTAGGCGCGGTGAATTTTCAGGGTATCGAGTCGGTTAGGCGGGATGCCCTACTAATGGTACGAGGCCTTTGAGTGGCAATGACGTCCCCACCATTGGGTGGCCTTTTTCCAAATCCTGCCTAAACAGCCTCGGCGGACGCGGCCCCGGAATACTGCCAAGCAGCCCACCAGTCTGGGAGCTGACACTGTATCCGGGCTTGGCTGTGTCACGCCTTGTTCTCAAGAATGTTCGGCCTGCTCTGCTCCCGCAAGCCAGAGTCAGGTCAATGGTGTGGCACCCTGCCCAGCATCCAATTGCCACTAGGTGGCCAGACGTGATCCGCGGAGCCCGGCGGCCATGCAAACGGCAACCAGATGTCCACTGACCCGGTTGCAACCATGATCGCAATCTCTCATCCCATACTGGGGCCGGCATGCCATCGGGCGGTATTACAGCATATGCAACATCCAGTCTATTGTCTTATACGCGGATATACTGTACACTTCACACTCTCTCCGCCTCGATCACCGCCTCGACCCGCTCGACATCCTCCTTGAGCTGGTCGCCCTTGTGAATTTCATTCTCACGGATGAACGAAGCACACACCGCCGCCAGCACGGCGACGCAGCCGCTGGCGATCCACACTGTCCGCAAACTGACAGCGTACGCGCCGAGTGCCATCTTGGCATACTTGTTGGACAAGTTCTTGATCGCCGCCTTGGAGTGCACGACCGCATCGATGATCGCCTCGCCGCCGGCAATGCCGCCGAACCGCTGCCGCAGCGCACGCACCAGAGCACCGACCTGGATGCTGCCGCCAAGACTGACGCCGAGCGTCGAACCCAGCGAGCGCACAGTGTACAACAGCGCCGTGGCTTTGGGCATCGCGCGCGAGTCGACTGACGAAATGAGCGCGACTGATGTCAGCCAGTCCGAGGATGCAACTTACTGAGCGAGACGCAGAGGTATATTGCGTAACCCGTGTTCATTGGCAGGATCGTCGCATAGTAACCCCAGTTAGGCCAGCCGGGGTTCCAGGTCGCGGCGAGCCATGCGGCAGAGACAGACGGAAGGAGCGCCACGACCCCAAGCCATGCGTACCGTCCGCCGCGGCGGATGTGGCTAATGTCAGCTTTTGTCTCTAGAGGACGCACTGTCCGGCGAAGAGTGTGCCCGTGCTCAACCCGATACCCGAGCACACGCTGAGGACCCAGCCCGCATCGACGGCGGGCATATCCATCAGAACAGCAAAGTACGTCGGCACGTGGAACAGGAGCGCCTGTGACCCGATCATGAGCAGCACGGTAGAGCTCCAGATCGCACGGAGCTGGGACGTCTTGAATAGGTTCATCGGGACGATGGGGCGCTCAGCGCGCATTTCAGCCAACATGAACACCATGAATAGCACCGCAGATGCGATGAGGAGGCCGTAAACTGATGGATCGGACCAGGGCCGGAAGTAGGAGGTATGGAAGCTTAGGCCGAGAATCAACGATGCCGTGCTGGAGGAAAGGAGGAGCACGCCAGCCCAGTCGAGCGAGAGGAGACCGTGAAGCAGCGAGGTGTGAGTAGGCGGAATCGGTGGCTCGGGGAGAAAGACGGAGACGATCGTGGCGCAGAATAAGATGACCGGCAGCTGAGACCAAAACGCCAGCGGCCAGCCGTAGCGGTCGGCGAGGATGCCCGCCGTAGGGCCGCCCAGCGCGGCGCCAAGGCCGAAGACAGTCATCATGAGGCCTAGGATCAGTGCTGCCAGCCAAGTGCATACCCTGATAGAAACCGCGTTCATGCAGCGCGACCAAGTCGGTGCAGATCACCGCCGAAACAGTCAGCAAGCCTCCTCCTCCTAGTCCTGTCAATCCGCGCGCGGCGATAAGATACCACATCCCCGGCGCCATGGCGCACGCCACGCTTCCGGCCCCATAGAATGCGCACGCGGTGAGCATTGCAAATCGTCGCCCCAGTGTGTCGATCAGGACCCCATATACCGGGATGAAGGCCGTGTTCGCGAGCGTAAAGACGCTGCCGAGATACGAAGCGAGCTCGGCATGCTGAAAGGAGCCGGCGATAGTGGGTGCGAGAGTCGGGATGGCGGTCGACTGCAGGGCATACGCAAAGTTGGACGACCAGATGCCCGCACTGGTGTTGGCGTAGTTGGAAGAATCACTTACAGGATGACAACGAGACGGGTACGGGTCATGGTCTCCTTGAGCGGGCGGCTGCGCTGGAGCGCGGGCGCCGAGTTCCCATTTCCAGTAAGCTTGGCATTGGGAACCGTGGTGGAGAGGTCGAAAGACCCAGACTTGGACGTGTCCGAGGTGGGGGAGGCGAGCGTGCTGCTCCCCGCCGTGGAGAGGAGGGGGGTGCGTTCTGACGCAGCCATGGTGTTGAGTTGGCGGAGATTGGGGCTGGGCGAGGGGCAGATGAAACCGCAGATGATGTGCTATCACATCGAGGAGGATCGTCTCCAGAAGCCGTTGTTTGTCAAACTGGAGGAGAGGAGAGTAAGCTCAGCCAAATGGAAGACGGTGTGGGACGTTCTGCGGCACACATCTTGATTA
The DNA here is from genome assembly GCA_030805415.1 of Cutaneotrichosporon spelunceum. Lineage (NCBI taxonomy): Eukaryota > Fungi > Basidiomycota > Tremellomycetes > Trichosporonales > Trichosporonaceae > Cutaneotrichosporon > Cutaneotrichosporon spelunceum. The sequence goes on from BTCM01000001.1 coordinate 1,856,043, forward strand.
TTCAGGATTCGGCTGTCTCCGAGGAGTGTTATGGGATCCAGGCGGGGATGACCGATGACGCACTGTCGAGCTCTGGAGGTGGTCATGTGACTTGGGCTTGGGGCCCAGACCGAGCCTGGAGGTGCCTTAACTGCACCCACCAGGCACTCAGCTCAGCGTCCCCATCAGCAGTTGCTCTCTAGTGCCGAGAGGTGATGAGATTCGTGAGGTGCAGTCCTCGAGTTGGAAAAGTTATGCAACTAGTTATAATGGGTGCAAAGGAATAATCGAGAGGCATCCCTGCCTTTGAGGAACCTGGTCGCACGACATGCTATCTCTAGCGTGAGCACTGTACCACAGCGCTCCCAGCGTCACTCCATACTTTCATCTCCTGTGGGCGGGGTCAGATCCGGCCGCAGTCCGACGTGTGGGGTGCGGAGAAAGCAGCAACTAAAGTTGGAAACTAAACGCTGCGCTGGGAGATCATCCGGAAACCGCCTGAATCAATGTGTTGCTCACAGCTTGAGCTGAGGCTGGGAGGGCCGGAGGCTGAGTATGTTGCTGCCACAGAGTTACAGGCTCTGGAATAAATCACTGCTCGCTTCGCACTCGAGAACTGCCCGAGCGATTACTTTGCATCTCGCAACTAATACTGACACTGCACCCTGCCAACAACTAGAAACTCCAACCCCACTTTGGCTCCCACCCCCGCTTCCACTGCCACACACAACCAAAAATGTCAAGTTTACTGCTCCTCGTACTCGTCGATGATGGTGTGCTTGAACTGGCGGGCGGGCACACGGCGCTCGAACAGGAGGTCGAGTTCGCGGTACGAGCGGCCCTTCATCTCGGGGAGGCGGAAGTAGCACCAGATCGTGCAGATGAGCGAAGTGCCACCCCAGACGAACGCGGCACGGCCCTTGAGGTTCCACTCGGTTGCGTTAATCATATACGTGTTGAGGATACCGGCGCAGATGCCAATGATGTTGTAGGCGTTGCGGGCAAGACCGACAGTCTTGGAGCGGAGGCGCGTGGACGATACCTCACCGACGACGCAGTAAGTCAGAGGGCCGATGGTGAAGTCGTAGATGAAGACGAAGAGCATGACAAGGCCAGCCTGTGCCCAAGCGCCGCCGCCGCCACTGTCAGCCGGCCAGGAGAGACCGCCAATGACCCACATCAGGGCGCACATGCAGGCCATGCCGACGACGAAGGGCGGGCGGCGGCCCATGATGGTCAGGGTGATCCATGAGGCGACGGTGCCGACAAAGGCGATGCCAGTGATACCGAGATTGAGGCTAAAGGCGTTCTCCTGTTTGAGGCCGGCTTGAAGGAAGAAGTAGGTGGGAGAGCCGCAGAAAACCATGCCGCAGAGCTGCTGGCACATCCAGACGACACATGCAATCTCAGTGCGGCGGCGGTCGACACCCTTGAAGCAGTCGGCGTAGGTAGACCCGGTCTCGTGATCGATCTCGAGCTGGTTGGTGCGGACCATCATGGCCACCGTAGCGTCAGAGTCGACTTTCTCGCCCTTCTTCGAGAGGCGCTCGACAACACGCTTCGCCTCGGCGAGGCGGCCAGCACGGACGAGGAACCAGGGCGACTCTGGGGCCAGAGTGACGAGGATGAAAAGAGGGATGGGCCAGAACCACTGCACGGCGAAGGGGATGCGGTAGGCGTTTGCACCAGGAAGAGTAGTGACCTTGCGGAGAATACCGGCGCCAATCATCTGGCCAATAATCCAGCAGAGATTGATGTAGGTGGTGAGATAGCCACGGAGCGGGATGGGGGTCACGTCCGAGGCGTATGACACAGCCGACGAGGAGAATGCACCCCAAGGGAGACCGCAGAGCAGCTCACCAACGAACAGCATCTGGACGTTGACAGCAAAGAAGACAATGAAAATGACGCCGGTGAGGAACACGAGGGCGATCTGGAGAGTGCGGCGGTAGCCCCAGCGGTCCTGTGCCCATGACGAAATGAAGATACCGAAGAAGCAGCCGATGGTCGGAGCCTGAGTGACGGCGGTCTGCCACGCAGCTGTGAGCTGGTAGCGCGCGTCGCCCTCGGCACCCGTGTCGAAGCCGAACTTCTGGCGGAACTCGCTCAGAGCAATAACGTTGCCAAGCACTTGGGTGTCATAACCCTCCATAACTGACCATCAGCTGTTGTCCACTGAAGCAAGCTTGGCAATCGCAGTGGGTCGGCCAGCCATTTACAGGCCAGCCACTGCCGCGGAATGCGACATGGCCCCTTTGCCAATCTGCCGGGGTGCAAGTAGACTCACTAATGCAGAGGGAGATTGCAACGGACCAGAACACTGCTTTGGGGTAGTTGCGAAGACTGTCCATGAGGCCCATGCTCTTCTCGTTCTCCTCAGCGCGCATCGCATCGTCGCGGAGGTCGTTCCACTCGGGAGTGTTAGTTGTGACCTTTTCGAGGTGGTTGAAGTCCACCTTGCTGGGGCGGCGGTCAAAGCTCATGTCGCGGACTTCCTCGGCGGCATCGAACTGCTTCTCGTTGGACATGTTGGGCCGTGTAGTGTCGGTACTTGTGTTCGGCGCTGTAGTGCTGTCTCACAACCGAGACTCGGATGATGGGGAACTGGCACCACAACACCCGTCTGATTTATAGATATGCCACATGATGTGATCTTGGTAGTGATCAGCAACGGGGGAGCGGTTGACGGCGGAAGGGGGGAGTGCCTAGTGAACCAAACCCACCCGCACATTCCCCCGGATGCCCGCAGCCCCCGTTGAACCCTCAGGCAACTCGGCGGCGTACCGAGGTGAGGCCCCGACCTCTCCGACCTAGATCTGCCTGCCCAGTACCAATTGGCCCCACAGGAGCCGCCTTATCGAAACTGCTCGTCGCCTGTACTCGAGCACGGCCCCACGCGTATGCTGTCTCTCCGCGGTAAAGAACGAACACTACTCAGGGTATGGTGCCCCATTGGCGAGTGTGGAACACCACTGGGGTCGGCTGCGCATTCTATTCACCAGGAATGTGACTTGCTATTGGACAACATGAATCATGTGATCCGCCGTTGCCGCACCACTGCCGCACCACCCCACCCACTCAAAGTTTGGCCTTGATGTCAGCAGCAAACAAGCGAGGTCAACAGCACGAGCCCCAAAATACTGGCGGAATGTAACTGTGCTGGTTAATCTGCTCTCCACTTGTCAGAGTCTCTCGCCTTGAGGGGATTTGGGCATGATGTCGTCTCTGGCAAGAGCTCAGCTGGGGATGCATCTGTGGCCGTCACTGCCGTAACGTTCCTGTAGATCTAACGGGACCACGGCAATCGAGCTGCTCTGCTTGCTTGCTGTTCCGCTCGGACGTCATTGTTGACTGTTGGCCCATTGCCTTGCACAACAACAGAACTCGGGTTGCATTCGCTTGGCTCGCACGAGTTTGAGTCAACATCGGGCCGCCGCCGAAGACGGAGGGGCATGGCGGTGCGCCACCGAGAAATCCCGTCCCGCCACTGCACGGAAATGTCGGTGTTCGGACCGAGATCCTGACCGGATACGGTGATGGACCGATTCCGCCATAGTACGTTGGAAGTGGTGGACCAATCCCGCCACAGTACGTCAATCTCAACGCTGGTGGGGTCGGTCCACCTTGCGCGCCAACAATGAGAACAACAATTGATGCGGTATGGTGCCGAACTTGTCCGCGCACGCACAGGGTCCCGAGTGGATTGTGTGCTCTGGAACACCAGACGTCGAACGTAACGATTTCCATCCCCCACATTGCGGATCGGTGCCTCTTGTGTCTACATGTTCCTCATCTCGCGGACCTGTTACGCAAGTGCGGAAATAGCATGTCTCCAACCTCTCGCCATGCACTTGGATGGGCCGCATGAGCCATATGTACAGGACAGTGTGAGGGGAGCTCTTCCACTGTCGCCACATCCTCAACCTCAACGAGATCTGGTGCAACCTCGTGTCTTCGTCGCCATCATCTACAGTAAGAGGGGAACTCTTGCAACTGTCGCCACGTCCGCAACCGCAGAGCTGATCTGGCACAAACCCCCGTCTTTGTTACGAAAATATGAGGGAAAACTCTGCGTCCGCTGTCGCACATCCGCAACCTGACAGAGCTGATCTGGCGCGACCTCCCGTCTCTAGTGCCATCATCTATTTCAAACACACCGGAAAAACCCTAGGGCATCCCGTCTCTCACTACATCGGCAGTCTTACCACAAAACGGAGCCCTGGGCGTAGTTCACCACCACCGACGCCTGGCCGAGTGGTCGAGGACCCAGATGGCCTAGGACGCTAGGACCGGCCACGGAGTGAGTGTGCCAGCGAGTGTAGGAGTGTTCATCAGACGAGGGAACACTGACGTTGCGCCATTCAGCCCAAGCCAGTGGTAGATCTTACCGTGCTCAGATGCTGACGGTCGAATCATCAGTCCTTACCGGCGACAACGGGCGTATGCGCAAGGTAGAGAGCACACGGGCAAGCGGGCACGCGGGCGGCCAGTCACTGAGGCCGGGGTCTGTACCCACAGTACCCCACAGAGCCGTCGTCGGATCTATGCCGAGAACGAGGCAACGCAGGGATGCAGGGCGCAGCCGGCGCAGGCACCACCAACTCACAAAATGCGAGACGCATGTCGTACTGCTGAGCCTGTGAGCTACCGAGATATGCCAGCCGCACAGGTGGCCTCACTAAGCCTCACAGGTCTCACGAAAGCTGCCAACGCGTCAAAGCCCACACTGCGACCGGCGAGCGCGGCCCGGGTCGGACCTACATGGCATGCGAGGCTGTGCGAGGGCGGGCTGGCGTGGTTGAAACAGGCCGTGCGCAGGAGTGGCGTCGCTCCGTTGCAGTCGCTCGCATCCGAACGGGCGACGTTGAGCGGCATCTCTGGAGATTCCGGCGACAGCTTGGCTCAAATCAAGGCTCAGGCTCAAGGCTCGGTTCAGGCCCAGTTCATGGCTCAACTCACAGGAACCTACCTGGTCCGGTTGGCCCTCCGGTTGACCTCTGGACTGCGGCGGTGACTGGTACCTTCGACCCAGCACTAGACGCTCTCGGCATCTCCGACGAGGTATGAGGGGTGCATACGGTATGCGGGTTCCAGTGCTTCAAGTGACAACACCCTGTTCTCTGTCGCAAGAGCTCCCACCGAGCCACCCCGCTTTTCACGGCCGTCTTGGTGCTGCGGACGTTTGTAATTGTTGGTACTGAGGGACATTTTTCGCTCCGGAACACATGCCGGCAGCCACCAACGATCGGCATGAGGCAGAATTGGCTAGTCTGCGTATGACTGCGACACAGCCACCGTCATTCTTCGTCTGTCCTGTACAGTACATGTACCCTGGTCTTGGACTGGGGCGACCGACAGTGCCGAGAGCGCAGCATCAGGGTACCAGAGCACAGTGCGAGACCGAGTTTTGTCAAGGCCAAGCCCACGTGTGCCAGGGCTCGGAGAAAGGGCTCAGAGGCGGCGCCTACTTGGACCCAAAGCTGATACATTCGAAATGCCTCGGTGAGCGAGGGAGGGTAGTGCGCATGTAGTCCGAGACGTTCCGGCGTTCCGGGGCGTTCGGTGCTAGTCGCTATCGTGGATATCGTGGGGTGGGCGGCTACATTGATTCGGTTGCAATCCTTCGGGTCGATCCTTCGGGTGGATCCCGGTTCAAGATTGTGATGTCGGCTAGATCAAGTCGTGATCGTCAATCTTGGCTGATGTCAAGCAGCCGCCCAATCCCCTTCTCGTTCCGTCTGTGCTGCACTTGGCGGCGATGAGAATAGACCTTAACCCTGCTGGCTCTCCGAGCTCGACGATCCCCGGAGACGCAAACGGCGCAGAAAAGCTCGAGGTGCCAGAACGGATGTAGGATGTATGGCAGGTTCCGAAGCTCGCTTCGCCCGCCAGATCTGGCTCAGGGTGATACCCAGGGCGAGTACGACGTCAGGCACAGAGCGTACTGCACGGTCTCGGCCGCAGTCTAAAGAGTTAAAGGGGGGGCGTGATCAGGCGACCCTGAGCAATGGCCGATGCGACGAGATGCCGATGCCGATAAGGCTGCCGGCGGGAGTAGCCGCTGCCGTCCCTCCGCCCTTTGTTGCCATGCTCCGGCCAATCCGTCGTGTTTGCTTTCGGATCCAGCAAGGATAATTTGTCGTCCCCCTTTGCGCCGCAACGTGTCATCTCTGAGCAGGGTAATCCTACCACTCAGCCAGCCAATGAGGCTATCGACGGCTGGGAACGACGTGTTCAACAATGGTTGGCAAGCGTACGGTGCATTGGCCATGGGCTTCTTCCTGAGTTGGAGCTACGACTGCAAGCCAGGATTCTAGAAGCCACTGCTCCCGACTCGGCCGAAAGAGCCAACGTTGCTGTTCCTGACAGGCCACGGTCCGTGTCAGAAGTAATGATGGTGGTTGTGCAGTGATCGGGCAAGCACGCCACCCACCCCACCTGTGTTGCTTTTGCCTGTCCATGTCGAGCGTAGAGCGGGCTACACCAAGGTATACAGCCTGGCTCACGTGCCGTGGCCCCACAGCGCCCTGAGATAGCGTATTGGAGCCCACGGTTAGCCAACGATGGCAGTCCCTGTAGCGCTCAGCTTGGCGCGGACGTTCTCTGCTGCTGTTTGGGTTTCGGTCAATGTGGAAGAGGATGATCCTATCTGGGGTCCAGGGCCATCGCGCCGGCACAATCCCCGGCGGCTAGAGGCACTTTGGGCGTCGTGCCGTCTCGTGCCACACTCTCCCCACTCCAACTCCGTTCAACCTCGCTCCAACCGTCTTGCTTGGCTACCTTGGCTGCTGGCTGGCCGTCCTGGCTGGCCCCTCTTCCCCCCACCCCACATACCCCCCTATGTCACGAGTCGGCAACCGCCTGGCCAATCCGGCCCAAGGCTCGACCACCTCTCTGCGTTTTACCCCGCCTCCCACTCCCGATCACTCAAAAAGGCCACACAACCACTCCGCTGGCCCCCATCTTTCCCCGCAACACACTCCCTCACACGACATGTCTCACTTCGATAGTGAAAAGCAGCCCGACGGGGAGAAGCGCCAATCCATCACGGTCGACGCCCAAGCCGGCAAGGACAACAACTATGCCGTCGAGATCGCACCCGCTGGCCAGTCCCAGCACGTCCAGGACGCCGTATTCGGTGACATGGGCGAGGACGGCCCCAACTACCGTGCTGTGAGTCCGCCTGCGCTGTTCGACTTGTGCTCGTCCCCGCTGACATGACAGGTCGGTCCCCTCGGTGCTTTCGCTCTCATGACCAAGGCCAACATTGGTCTCGGTGTTCTTTCCATTCCGTTCGTCTTCATGGAGGTCGGCATGGTGCCCGGTGTCATCTTGCTCCTCGTCATCAACCTCATCATTATGTGTGAGTCGCGGTGACCGCCGTTGGGTCGGTTCGGTATCCTCGCGTGCCGGGATGAGTGAGAAATCGGCCCACGTAACCAGGTGGAGCAAGGTCTGGCCGAGCCCCAAGGCGAGCAGGTGATGCAATTGGTGGCAGCCATCTGCGACCACCGCCCGCCTGTCATACCTGTCATGTGACAAAAACGCAATTGCGCCACCTGACGATCAACCCGCCACAGACAACCGCTGACAACCAGACTGCGCCTGCATCATCGGTGACTTCAAGATGAACCACCCTGAAGTGTATGCCATTGCAGATGCTGGCTACGTTGTCGGCGGCCGATTCGGCCGTGAGTACTTCGGTACTGCTTTCGTTCTCTTCATGATCTTCGTCTCGGCCTCGGGTATCCTTGCCATTGCCACTGCCCTCAACGCCGTCTCTTCCACTGCCACCCACCACGGCGCGTGCACGGCCATCTTCATCGCCGTCGCCGCCGTCTGCGGCTTCCTCCTTGCCCAGATCCGCACACTCGGCAAGATTTCTTGGATCGGCTGGATCGGCCTCGTCTCAATCATGGCCGCCATTCTCACCCTCACCATCGCCGTCGGTGTCCAAGAGCGCCCTTACCTCGCTGCCAAGGAGTACCCCACCGGCCCCTGGCCCAAGAACCTCAAAATCACCAACAACCCTCCGTTCTCCAACGCCATGTCGGCCATCAACTCGATCATCTTCGCGTTCGCCGCCACCCCTACCTACTTTGGCATTATTTCAGAGATGCGTGACCCCCGCACCTTCAAGAAGACCATGTGCCTCTCGATGGGCATCCTCTACTGCGTCTACGCTGTCATCGGTATCGTCGTCTACTACTACTGTGGCCAGTACGTGGCCAACCCCGCTCTCGGCTCTGCTGGCCCAACCATGAAGAAGGTTGCCTACGGCCTTGCCATCCCCGCGCTGCTCGCCACTGTGTGCATCTACCTCCACCTTGCTTCCAAGTACTTCTTCGTCCGCATCCTCTCCGGTACCCCCCACCTCGGCGCGAGCACCAGGATCCACTACATCACCTGGTACTCGTGTGTCATTATCTCGACCCTTGTTGCGTACATCATCGGCTCGGCCATTCCCATCTTTGGCAACCTTATCTCCCTCATCGGTGCGCTCATCGGTCCCTCGGTGTAAGTTTTTGGAATTGTCGTCTCTCGAGTTTTGATTCTGACGCCATTTTAGCTGTATCGCCCCCTACTGCTGGATGTGGTACCACGACAAGTGGAAGCTCAACCTCACCGGCCGTCGCAGCACTTTCCAGCTCGCGTTGAACGGCTTCCTCTTCGTTCTCGCCATCTTCTTCACCGTCGCTGGTACCTACGGTGCGATTGTTGTTATCATCAACGACCCCACGCGCTCAACGCCTTGGGGCTGCGCGGACAACTCGAACACCGTCGAGGTGTAAGAGGAAAGAGTGCACGCCGTGTTTGTATGGTCGAATTCACCTATAGTTGGTTAATAGGCCAGTAGCTTTGTTCCGAATTATTGCATACCACTTGGCAGATCACCATAACTTGGATCTGACTTGGCTCTGCGCCAGTGGCGTTGTACAAATGAATGCATTGCTTTGCGCTAGTGTTGGAACATGCGAGGAAACATCCCAGGAGGCGGATTATGACCGAGTGGCGACTGGCTCCGGCTGTTGCAAAGTGCGCAAACGCCGACTCGATGACTTGCCTTGTGTACTTTACTGTACGTGTACGATGTCCCTCCCAGTGCGCAGTCCCTTGCGTTAAACTGGAGCGCCATACAATCTTTTCGACCCGGCAACTTGTCGCTGCTTGACCTGGGCATGCTCTAGCTTGACCCAGCGCTCTGCACGCGCACGTCTGCACTGCGTATTTACATATTCTACTGCCATCACTAGCACTGGTTCTCGTGTACTGACGTGGCAGCTTTGGCGATGTACTGTACCTAGTCTACGAACCGTCGGCGGACATGCAACATTTCAAACCTGGCGTGCACTCGGGTTTGGGATGGGATACCCCCACTGGGCTTGGGATGTGATACCCCCATTGTGCAGCGGCGAGCTTGCCGGATCCACATCGTCGTGCAAGGAGTGCACCGGCCCGCATGAAGAGCGCACCGGCCGGAGCGCATGGCCGAGTGACCGAGGATTGTAATAAGAGCAGATAACCAAAATTCCCGTTCGGCATCTCAGATTCCCGTTCACGTTACTGCCATTGGCATTCAATCCGTACTAGTGCCAACACATCCATGCTACGTGGCCCATCGCCGTCACATGAGCCAGCAACCCCAACTTCCCCCCGGCTTGAAAAGGCCGCACGCCCATGGTCCCACAGCCCATCGCCATGGCCCCACAGCCAACCATGACCCAGTTCACATCCCACCCCGGTGAGCACGAGGACGTGGCGCCGTGGCGCGGCGCGCTCCGGCCGCGCGCCTACGCTCTCTCCAACGCAGTCCACCAGAGTCTGAACGGCGCCTGGAAGTTCACGCTGGAGCCCACGGCGACCCGCACCGCAGCCACCGCCGGCTTCCAGGACCCCGACTTCGCGGACGGGCCTTGGGACACGATCCCGGTCCCCAGCTCCTGGGTTCTCCAGGACGGCAAGTACGGCCGGCCAGCGTACCAGAACATCCGGTATCCGTTCCCGGTTGACCCGCCGTTGGTGCCCACCGAGAACCCGACGGGGCTGTACCGCCTCGCCTTTGATCTGCCGTCCGACTGGCCGACCCGTGGCAAGGTGAGTTGTAAGCTTATGCTATAGGCAGCTGACGCCAGACAATCCTCCGGTTTGACGGCATAGAATCGTGGGCCAAGGTCTGGCTGAACGGCATCGAGCTGGGCACGACGTCCGGCTCGCGCCTGCCGACCGAGTTCGAGGCGCCGGTCGCTGCCCACAACACGCTCGCGGTACAGGTGCACCAGTGGAGCGCGGGCAGCTATCTCGAGGACCAGGACCAGTGGTGGCTCCCGGGCATCTTCCGTGACGTGACGCTCATCCACCGCCCCCCCAACGCTGTACAGGACCATTTTGTCCATGCCGATTACGATCACACGGACGGCTCCGGCACCCTCCTCGTCGAGTGCACGCCCGCCGGGACGGTACGTGTCCCAGAGCTCGGTATCGAGGTCACCACTGGCGAGGAGGTGCGCATGGCCGTCGAGCCCTGGTCGGCTGAGGTGCCGCGCCTGTACGCGGCGACTCTGGACACGGGCCCGGATGGCGAGGTGGTCCCGCTCAAGATCGGGTTCCGGAGCGTAACGATCCAAGACGCCCAGCTCAAGGTTAACGGGCGGCGTATCCTGTTCCGCGGCGTTGACCGGCACGAGTTCCACCCCGAGACGGGGCGGACGCTCAGCCTCGACACGATGCGGCAGGACGTCGTGCTCATGAAGGCGCACAACATCAACGCAGTGCGCTGCGCGCACTACCCGCCGCATCCCGCATTTCTGGGCTTGTGCGACGAGTACGGCCTGTGGGTCATCGACGAGGGCGACTTTGAGACGCACGGCTTCGAGGTCGTGCAGTGGAAGGGGAGTCCCGCGGCCGAGGACATGTGGACTGCGAACCTTGTGAACCGCACCGAGCGGATGTTTGAGCGCGACAAGAACCACCCTTCGGTGGTGGTGTGGTCGCTCGGCAACGAGGCCGGCTTCGGGCCCAACATCGGCCGCATGGCTGCGGCCATCCGCGCGCGAGATGCCCGGCCCATCCATTACGAGCGCGACCTGCTCGGCCAGTACGTCGACATCTACTCGCGCATGTACGCGAGCCAGGAGCTGTGCGCAAGAATCGGGCGGGCCGAGGAGGAAGCCAGCGACGAGATAGAGTGGATGGGCCACCTCCTCTTCTCGGAGGCGCAGCTGAGCGACGCGGCCCTTGGCGCAAAGCGCCGCGCCATGCCCTTCATACTGTGTGAGTACGCGCACGCCATGGGCAACGGGCCCGGCGGTCTGGCCGAGTACCAGGCCGTGTTCCATACGCACGCGCGCACACAAGGTGGGTTCGTGTGGGAGTGGATCGACCACGGCATCCTCCAGCACAGCCCCGACGGGCGGGCGTACTACGCGTACGGCGGAGACTTTGGGGAGGTGATCCACGACGGGAACTTTGTGTGCGACGGCCTTCTTTTTCCCGACCGGACGCCGTCGCCGGGGCTACTCGAGTTCAAGAAGGTCGTCGAGCCCGTCGAGATGTGCGCGAGGGGCGGCACGCTGTCCATTCTGAACCGGTACGATTTTGCCGACACGTCCGGCCTCGAGTTCGCCTGGCGTCTCGAGCGCGATGGACAGCTCGTGGAGGGCACACTCAATGTGCCGCCGATAGGGGCGGGCGAGACCGGCTCGGCTGTCCTCCCGGACATGAAGGGGCCCGCCGAGGGCGAGGCCGTGCTCACGGTCTCGGCGCGCCTCAGGGAGGCGGCGTCCTGGGCCGAGGCGGGGCATGAGGTCGCGTGGGCCCAGGTGCGTACCGGCGCTCTGCCTTCGGCAGCCGTGGATGCGTCCGCGTCGCCCGCAGTGCAGGACGGCGCGATCGTGCTCGGCCCCGCGCGCTTCGGTCTGGACGGGCAGCTAGTGCAGCTCGGCGCACTGCGCGTCGCCGCAGGCAGGCTGGACATCTGGCGCGCGCCGACAGACAACGACGTGTGTTTCGAGTCGGCGTGGCGCGCAGCGGGCTACGACCGCATGCAGCACCGCACGGACAGCGTGGAGGTGACCAGTACGAGTGTGGTTGTGCGCACGCGCGTCGCGGCGGCAGACACGGGCCGCGCACTGCGCACCGTCTACACGTACACTTCGGACGGGGTCACGCTGCACGTGCGCGTGGACGTGACTCCCGAGGGCGACTTTGCGGCCCCGCTGCCACGTCTCGGCTTCCTCCTCGGCCTCCCGAAGGAGATGGACCGCGTGGCGTGGTTCGGCCTCGGGCCCGGCGAAGCGTACCCCGACTCGTGGAGGGCACAGCGCCTCGGCAGTTTCGAGACCAGCATCGACGCCTGGCAGACACACTATGTGCGCCCGCAGGAGAACGGGAACCGCACCGGCGTCCGGCGCGCCACACTCGCCGGCGCGGGACGCGCCATCACGATCGCCGGAGGGTTCAACCTCGGCGTCAGGCGGTGGACGAGCAACGAGCTCGCGGCGGCCAGACACACGGTCGACCTCGGCCCGGGCGACACCGTGTGGGTCAACATCGATCATGCCCAGAACGGGCTCGGGACGGCTGCGTGTGGGCCGCCGCCGCAGGAACAGTTCCTGCTCCATGCTGAGAAGACGTCTTTCGCGTTCTCCTTCACCCCTACCGACCAAGACTAGTAGGAGCCTGCGACAGAGTGTTATGATGCCAACAGATGTATGAGCCCAGGCGGTGGGGGTGCCACTGCGTCATGGAGCCTGCGACAACGGTTGGGCTCGGACATGTAGGCCTCACGTCCGCCACCGTCACATGGTATACTCGCTAACTCGGCCGAGATAGTCGGCATGAATGTGTACTGTATCGCGCTCATTTGTGGAATAATTCGGTCGATTTCAGAATCACCGGCACATCCACTTTCCACCTGCCACATCGCGATACATATCTACACTGCTCCGGCCTGAGCGTGGGCTACCACTTGGGACCAATTGGGGACTGAGGGGCTGCAGGGACGAAGACACCTCTAGACTGCTCTATCTAGACCTTGATGTTGCGGGACTTGCCGCGCTCGGCGACCATCTTGGACATGGTGAGGCCCTCGGGCGTGCCGAGCGCCGCAAAGCCCTTGACGACGCCGCTCCAGTCGCCATCGGCCATCTCCTGTGAGAGCTTGAAGCGGCCCTCGATGCGGTCGATCTTGATCTCGAGACCGATAATCGCCTTCTTGAGCAGCTCGGTGTACCGCTCCGGCGCGTCCGAGACCTTCCACTTGTTCTCGTGCGGCGCGCGCCCCTCGAGCAGGTCGGTGAGATCGTCGAGCTGCTGCGACAGGAACGTGCCCGCCGCCTCGTCGTTCTCCGCCAGCACCTTGATCTTGCCGTACACCTGCACCGCGGCGTAGTCCCAGGTCGGGACGACCTTGCCCGTGTCGGGCTTGGTCGCGACGTAAAAGTTCGGGGTGACGTAGGCGTTCACTGGCGATTGGAACATGATCAGGATCTCGTCCTCGAGCGTAAAGTTTGGCGACGCCGCGGCAGCCTCGCGCAGAATCTTGGCCTGCGGGTTCGCCCGTGCCATGTGCGCGCGCAGGACACCAGGCGACCCGTCGGTGCCCGCGTCCAAGAGGAAGGGCATGTGCGAGACCTGGATCGTCGGGCCGTGGTCGCTCTTGATCGACGTCGTCAGCTGCCCAAAGGGGTACGTCCTGATGAAGTCCTGGAGGACTCCGACGTCGAGTTCGGCGTGGTCTGCGCGGATGTGCATGGTGGTGTAGCGGTGTGCAGTGAAATGGTGAGTACAAGCTGGAGAGCTGAGTCGCGCTCATGATATAAAGGCTAAACGATCGGCCCGCGTGACTCGTATGCCGACTGGAGTCTCCACCTCCACACACCTAACCCGGCCCGGAGATTCCGGTTCAACAGTGCGTTTATCCGGCGTGTATCCAATCACGACTTGTTCATTTCACTTGTACTCGTCTGTATCGTTTCTCTTGGCCTTCATGCAAGGCCAGGAGGCTATCAAACAAGCCAGTTACCAAGTGCCTGCAGAGCGTCGTCCCAGCTCTGGTTGCGCTCGATCTCCTTGAAGCTGTCGACGTTCTCACCCTCAATCTGGGCGTGCAGATGGGGGAAGCCTGCCAATTAGCCTGAACCAACAGCCAGTCGAGTTGACGATGACGCGGGCACGACTCGAGCCGGCTTCAAGCGAGCAAAGTTCGAGGACCCCAACGGGCTCCAGAGGAGATTCCCGTAGACAAAGAGAAAGGTTACGGTCCAGAACCGGGTCACGGATCCTCAGACCGCCTTGGGGCTCCAGTTACCGCGGCCGCCAGCATCAGAACGGTGCTCTAGCAAGCAACTCCTACCATTGCCCCGCGCATTCGCAATGTGACCTCACCGCGCTCCGCTCTAATATCTGAACGAAGAATCGACTCACTCTCGCCGCTCGACGTCTGGTCCCAGCTGACACGCTTAAACGCCGAAAGGCGCCCGTAGTCCATGCGGAGGATGGCGACGGACGGGACATTGTCAAAGAAACGCTTCAGCACGCCGGGAACCTGCCGAGCTGTAGACATGTGGACGAACCCATCCTTGAGGTCGAGTTCTGTCATCATGATCGTGTCTGAAGCCGCGAGGGGCTGGTTGAAGTAGAAGCTGCGGTCAGCGGGGCTTGACACCAGCCCGAATGCGACCGTGCCCTCGGCTATCTGCTCGGTCCCCAACCCAAAAGATCACAGAGTCGGCGAATTGCTGCGATTCGGAAGGGAGGGTGGCCCCGTACTCTTGGCCCGAAGCGGCGTTGGAGTGGAGGTATGAGTGGGGGTCTTGTCATCTGGGACTCAGTCTCTGGGCACGAGATTGAGACCGACAGAGCGAGGACTGGGGCAGGACGCCAGTGTCTGTCCCTGAGGCGACGCAGACCCACCCTCCAGCACAGATACGCCACGCACGTGCAAGCAAGAAGCATGGACGCACTCACCGGCTGTCGACCGAGGCCGAGGGGATGACCTTGTAGACGTATTGGGGTTGCTGTGCCATTGTGCTGAGCCGACGGAGGGTTCTGAGCATGTACAGGTGTTGGAAGGATGGGAGGAAGACAGTTGTGTTGCCTGGCCGGGAGTCGAGCAAGCAGGGGGAGTAAGGGGGAGCAAGGAAGGCGGTCTGCATCGTCATCGCTTGGCTGTCCTCCAAGGGCTGGGCATAATTCGCCACCCAATCGCCACGTGGCCCTAACGCTCACCATTAATAATCCATTGGTAAATTATCACACTGCTACTCAAAGCCCTCTCACGTCAAGTGGTACAGCAGCCACGACGCGGCAAGGTGGCAGCGAGTCCTAGGCGCCTGCTGTAGTTCGGCTCGGGCCATTCGGAGCCATACAGGCAGCCAGCCTGGTGGCTGGCCATGAAGATTTCCCCTGCGAATGGGCCGTACACCCCACACAGCTGATGCTAAGATCCCAGGTTATTAGATCGCGGGAGTGGAGCGTAGAGAGACGGAGTTGATCGGCGATTGGTTTCTCACTTGGGTCTGTCATCTGGGTCTGCAGAATGAGGTAATGACGGGTCAAGGGCAGTTCCGAAGCCGTGCGCGGACGACGAGATGCCTTGCATCGACTAGAGAGAGTGTAGCCTTGCATTGCCCTTGCCGCTGGTTTGAAATTTTCCTAATGACTAGTTGATGGCTGTCCGTCCGTGTCCCAGAATACCTTCATATCCCGGGCTCGGCCGCGGTTGCGTTCGACCATCACGTGACCTCCTCTATCAAGTCGTCCACCAAACCCTTGCGCGGAGATCGACGGACAGCTCGTATCTACTCTGACGCTACCATCATGCAGGCCCATGGCGCTCTCCGGCTCGCCAAGTCCGCCGCTCCGCTGCGCGCAAATGTTCTGTCGACGGTGAAACCCCAGACTGTCGCGTCCAATATATTACCACTGACTCAGTGTCCGCTAACACCATTCTCATCTGACTGCCTCACTCTCCAGTCTCCGCCTCCCATTGCGACTGTCACTGCATTTCCACTACCATCGCCTGCATTCATCCCAACCACCTCAACATAGCATGATTGAACCCATCGAGGCCGAACTGGCCCGCCCACCCATCTACAACCCACAACAGGAGGCCATCCTTCGCGACGAGGAGATCGAGCGCGACGACGCGATCACTCGTGACGATCCGGACGCGCACACGCTCCACGAAGAAGCCCTAGCCGAGAAGGCCAAGGGCCGCATCATCGTCACCTTTGAGCACGGAAGCAAGGAGAACCCACGCAACTGGGGCAAGGGCCGCAAGTGGTACTGCACACTCTCGTGCGCCCTCCTCTGTCTCACCGTCGCCCTTGGGTCTGCCATGCCTACTGGCGACCTCAAGTCACAGGCGCACACACTCCACGTCTCGATGGAGGCCATCTTCCTGAGCATTTCGCTCTTCGTCCTCGGCTTCGGCGTCGGCCCTCTTATCTTTGCGCCTCGTGAGTGACCTTACTCTCGCACATCACCCGCTAACACGCAGTCTCCGAGCTCATCGGCCGCAAGACCGTCTACTGCATTTCCATCTTCTTTTACTTCATCTTCACCCTCCCCTCCTGCCTTGCCAACAACATTGCGACCATGCTTGCTGGTCGTATGATCGCTGGTATCGCCTCGTCGGCGCCCATGACCAACGTCGGTGGCTCGATCGCCGACGTCTGGGCCGTCGAGGAGCGAGGCATTCCCATGGCCGTCTTCTCCTCCACGCTCTTCATGGGCCCGTGTCTGGGTCCCCTCTTTGGTGGCTGGATCTCGCTAAAGACTGGTCAGTGGCGCTGGATCTACTGGGTCCTCTTCATCCTCTGCGGCGTCGTCTCTGCCTTCACCTTCATCATGCCTGAGACCTACGAGCCCATCCTCCTCCGCCGCAAGGCCGCCAAGCTCAACAAGGAGAACAGCACCGGCGCCTACGTCTCCAAGCACGACCTCGACGCCGTCCCCTTCCGCGAGCAGCTCAAGACGTCGCTCCTCCGTCCCTTCGTGCTCATGTTCTGCGAGCCTATCATCCTCTTCATGTCGTTCTACCTGTCCTTCATCTACTCGCTCCTTTACGCGCTCTTCTTCGCCTTCCCCATCGCGTTCGAAGAGATCCGCGGCTGGAACATCGGCATGACGGGCGTGTCCTTTGTCTCGATCATCATCGGCATCGGAATCGCCATGGCCTGCATGCCCATCCAGGAGAGGATGTACGCCCGTCACTGCCAGCAGGGCCCCGTCCCCGAGGCACGCCTGTACCCCATGCTCATCGGCGCCATCTTCATGCCCCTCTCCCTCTTCGTCTTCGCCTTCACCTCGTACCCCGGCATGCACTGGATCGGCCCCGCCGTCGCCGGCGTCATGTTCGGCTTCTCCATGCTCGTGATTTATATCTCGGCTAATAGCTACATTGTTGATTCGTACTCAAACTACGCCGCGTCCGCCGTCGCCGCCAAGACGTTTATGCGCTCGTGCATCGGCGCGTCGGTGCCCCTGTGGATCACGCAGTGCTACCACACCCTGGGCTTCCAGTATGCCGGCCTCCTCCTCGCCCTCATCGGGTGCGCGATCGCACCGATTGCCTACATCTTCTTCTTCTACGGCCAGCGTGTGCGTGAGCGTTCGAGCCGTGCCACCAAGGGATAATTCCATTACCTGGTCTTTCCACACTGTTTCCAACATCATTGCATTAGCATAGCATCAGCATAGACCTATAGAATAGACACAGCATTTATGCCACTGTATAATGTCATGGCTGAAGGGAGGGTTGTGAGGGTCGATTCACTTTTTTGAATAGAATAATATTATATATTGATTTACCTAATGCCCTCTAATCAATTATTTAATTCCCTCTCACCTGGAGAATAATAAATCTTCCAGCTCCGGCTCGTAAGACAATGGTGCATTATATACCTGTACTAGGGTGATTCTCAGCATTGGACCAGAAATGGTATTGACAGGCGTGTCGGCTTTCAATCTACGCCACCTCTTCCTTTGGAGGACGGCCACGGGCAGTGTCCATCAACCCCTCACTATCGGGGGCCCAAATAAACAAATAATCAACACGGTACCAGCAACGTCAACTCGCACTCAGCACCTGCTCTCAACCACAAGCTCGGACAACCAACCACCCACGCACAATGTCCGAGACGCCGACACTCGAGTCCTTCATCGCGACCAAATTTGCTGCACTGCACCTCGCCGTGCCGCCTGATGATGTGTGTGGTCCTGACAATGGGTGTTGACAGCAGGTGGAGATGATGGCCCGCTTCGTGGAGGAGGACGGGATCGAGCGTGCGGACGTGGCGGACGGTGTGCGCGGCATGTTGGAGGGTGCTGTTGAGGTTAGTGTCGATCGTTACGTTGAGGGCTAGCGACAGCGGAGCGGGAGTTGACTCCAGACACTGCCACCTGACGACGAGCTAATCCGTACAATCGACGCAATCATTGACGAGCAGGCCCGTCTCACTGCCGAAGCGGAGGCTGCTGAAGCCGAAGCTCAAGCTGCCGCCGCAGCGGCGGCAGAGAGTAAGCCGGACGTCGAGGCGGTCTTGGCCAGCCTGACGGAGGCGGAGCTCGCCGAGGCGCGCAAGGCCGCTCTCCTACGCCAGTACGCGTACGTCGAGGGCGGGCCGGAAGAGCGGGCAGACGGTCCGCGCAGCACCGCCAAGGAGGAGGCAGAGGTAAAGAAGGCGGCCGAGGAGCGGCGGAGGCTCGTCGAGGAGGCGCTGAGGGTCGATGCGCGGCGGAAAAAGTATCGCAAGCAGACGAGTGAGTCTAGGCGTTAGGGATAGCGGACGAGGGGATGGTCAGTGGCTGATACAGTCGATGACCCTCTCGAGTGGAACAACCTCAATCGCGAAAAGGTGCAGGCTGTTGCGGCTATGCAGCGGACCGCGCATGCCGACGCGGCCAAGCAGCGTAAAGATCGGGACAAGGCTGCGCTCGACAAGCAGCGTGCGGACCAGGCCAAGGCCAAGGCCGACAGGCAGAAGAAGGCGCAGAAGCAGGAGCGGAGGGGTTGAGATACACAGTTTGCTGCTTGACACCTCGGCAACATTGCGATTCACATTGTTTACATCTTTACACAATAGTCTAACCACCACGCACTAGCCTCGCCCATAAACATTGGACGCGTCCACCATAATCACCCTACAACTGGTGCTTCCCCACTCATCCCTGTGGCCGATAGTCCGGTTGGGACCCTTGGCCTCCCTGGTACCCATGAGACTGGTACTGCTCGTAACCGTTGTGTTCCGCCGCGAAATGCTGTTGCGACCGGTAGCCGCCGAACTCGGCCTCCTGGCTCGCTTGTGCATACTCGCTTGGGCCGCGGTGCGACTGCTGTTGGTACACGTGCGCAGCTTGCTGCTGACTGTACTGCGACTGCGCAGGCGCGCGGGGCTGCGGCTGATACCAACCTCCTCCAGCGTAGCCGTCCATCGCTTCCGCCGCAGGGACAGGTGTCGGCCACTCGTTGGACATGTGCCGCTGGTGCGGCATCCCAGCCTGCTGATACGCGCTGTTGTCGTGCTCGCGGTTCGGGCCGCGGTGGAGGTATTCGTAATCGTCGCGCACCTCGTTCTGGTATACAGTTGGCATCTCAAAACCGCTTCCGCCTGCCATTTGGGGAACAGAAGATGTCGACATGTCGGCTGTCCGCCGTCCGTGCAGCACGCCCTGAGAACCGAAGCCGCTTTGGTTCGGGTATGGTGCAGTGCTCGCAGAGCTCACGCTCTGTTTGTCTACGCCGTGAGAGTCCCCAGCGTATCCAACCCCCCCATAGCACGATGACTCGGCCATGCTTGTGCGGTGGTCGAGAGGCGCAGGCGGGAAGTAGTTCGAGTCCTGTGTATGGATCGGATTGAGCAGCGGGTTGTTGAGTAACAGTGTAGGTGTGAGCTCGAAGACTTGCTGCTCGATGCCGTTGGTTTGTTTCGGGTCCGCTGTACGCTTGCAAATGTGGATGCGCGGCTCGGTCGATGTGACTTCTTCGCCATAGCCCTTTGGGCCTGGCACATCGTTGTGTCTCCTCAGCATCCCACCAGTACCACTGAATGTCAGTTCATGCCTGTACGAGTCACTCACTCCCAGGTACACCTGATGTCCATGCCAACGTAGATCTGTAGCAGCTTGGCCGTGTCCATGTGGCGCACCTCGATAAACGATGGCGAGATGATCAGCAAGTAGGGCGGGTGGAAGACAATGTTCTCCGACTTGCCCTCCCACTCAATCGCCTGCAAGCCGCGATTGGGCTCACCGTACTGGTCGACATAGAAGCCGAAACTGTCGTAGCACAGGAGGAACTCGTGGTCTGATGCTCGGAACATGGCCATCGGCTTGGCGTTCTCACAGCGGCGTTCAAGCTCGGCAAGCTCAGTTCTGTCACGTGTCTTGTTGGGGTCGAAGTGGGGGATCGGCGCCCCCTTCATGACAGTGAGGTCCAAGACCTCGAAGCCCTTGGCTAACACGATCGCAATCCTGGCCCGGAGGAAGTGCACACGAGTTGCCCCCATCGGGATGAAGAACTCCTTGTAGATGCGGAATAAGTCCGACTTCTGGCTGAGGAGGCCGCCGAGGCGACGACGATCTTCCAGGCCACGGCTCAGTATCGGCTCCAGTACCTTGAACACGGTTTGGATACCTTTGCGCTTGGCGTAGATCACGAGGGTACGTCCCGAGATCTGGCCAACGGAGAAGAAGAAGACATCGCGACCGCCGCTGAGCCGTTGAGGCGCCTGAGGCACCGCCCTGGCCGTACCCTGTGTTGGCACTAACGCCTCCAGGTGGTACGCCAAGAGACTCTGCGTTGTTCAGCTTTGAAACAGCAGGCAACTCACCCCGCCGGCCAACACCAAGAAGAGACTGAACTCCTCAAGGACTGCGATATGCGTCACGTCCTTGACATGTAGGACCTTCTTCAGGGAGGGAGGTTCGTGCTGCACTCCAATCCAGACGCCCGATTCGCAGCCGATTGCCACAAGCTTGCGGTCGTCGACGGTGGTGAAGGGCACCGAGCACGTCACCCGGCCCGTTATATTCTGCTGCGCGTGTGGGTGGACGCCGTAGCCAGGTACCAGGTAGAATGTTTCCAAGCTCAACGGCGTGAACTCGAAGACCTTGTTCGCTTCGTCGACCTCGTCGCGTAGCACCTTGGCGTGCTTGAGCTTCTCATGCCACTCATCACGTGAGGACGCCGAGTCGGTCCACAACGTGTACATACCGCTGCTCAGCCCCGCCCCGATGATCGAGAACTTGAACGGATACACGGTCCTCGAGTCAGACTGGGTCTGGTCCTTGCCCTCGCTGTGGCCCTTTCCACCAATCTTGTTTAGCACGCCGATCGAGCGCGTCTGGGCTGCCTCGTTAAAGTGACCCAGCTTCAGAAGCTCGAGCGGAATAGGTCGCCGGTTGATGCTGTACCGAGGAGGAGCATCCTTAGTTTTCGACTTGACCTGCTTGACTTGCACGAAGTAGTTGTCGAAAAGAAGAAGGTTCAACTCAGTCCAGGAGCCACCGATTGTGTTTTCAGGCTGGCGGAACACCTTGCCCTGGTGGATAAGCTCCCGCATCGGGCTCAGCAGGTCAAGGTCACGCACGGCCCGTGACCCAAACTTGCCCCCATCTACAGTCGTTTTCAACGCCCATAACTCGACCTTGGCCTTGTTGACCGCGACTCCGTTGTCACAGGCCCTTGTCAGACTTTTGTTCAGGTCAATGACTTGAGGGATGCCGACAATGTCCGGGTCGTCGTCCGGCGACTGTCCCTTCTCCTTACATACTGCCACCTTTGTCTTCAAAATCGCCTCGAGAAGCATTTCGTAGCGTGGAAGACGGAAAACGGGGCGGTTGATGTAGTGCGTGATGTCAAACTTGTGGGAAGCAGGGTTCTTCAGTGTTTCCTGCACAGTCAGCAGCGGGCTCCTCGTAGTCACTCACATCGAGGAACGCTGCGAATGCCGGATTTCTAGCCTGCTCCTCGTCAACCTTAGCCTTGGCGATGGGGTAGTGGGGCAGGTACTCGATGTACGCCTCGTGCCAGAGCAGAACCGCGTTGAGCATTAGATCCGACACAATGCCAAACTGGGGGTGTTGCTCGAGTTGGCGTTGGTGCAAGTCGGCGAGCAGCCGCTCGTGCACATCGAGGAGGGACCGGTAGTTGTGGAAGACGTCGTCGATGAAAACCTCGAGTCGCGAGCGCTCAATAATCGCCTTGTCCGACTCACGCAGCGGTGTGACAAACAGCGTGTCGATAGCATCGAGGTCGCCGACATACTGCATCTCAGTGCTGATGAGTTCCCAGATGTTGTATTGCAGCCGTCTCTCCTTGGGCGACATGGCATCAAGCACCCTGGGCGACACGATCTCACCCCACTGGAGTTTGCCATTCTGGTCGTGACCTTTGGATGCCTGGAACAATTTAAGGCGAGAGATGTACGAAATGTTTTGGATCGATCCCAAAGCCTCCTTCAAGAATTCGCAGTCGGGTGACTCTGGTGGCGTCTTGTCCAGAATGTCTTGGATGAGCTGTGGATAGTTCTGGAGATGACTCGCCGGATGCTTAAGGAGATAGCGGAGATCGAGGCGACGATCTGCAGTGTTGGACACATCCTGCATCCAGTGTGAGAACGGGAGATGCTCCTCCATGAGTTTGTTGAGTAAAGCGTCGGCCTTGGGGAGATTGTCGATGTACGTCGAGTACAGGGAGCGGAACTGGCTGGCCGAGTCGAGGAAGATGTCGCCGACATTCTGGACGAGCGGGCCCTGCTCCCGAAGACGTATCGCAAAGTTGTCCAACAGAGCTTGTGAGGAACGACGGATCTCGACAACGTTGCTGAACAGCTGGCGCACATACTGGTCTAACTTGCCGTACGGCTGTACAATGGGCGGGTTGGCGGATTGCAGCGGAATGAGGAACGTTTGCTCGATGATACCAAGGTTGGCCTCATAACGCTCCTCATTAATGATAGCCTGGCGGATGAGAGTCTGGCGCTTTCGCTCGTCGTCAGTCATCTGTGCCAGGCGGGTTGCTGACACGTCCTTGGTCCAATCCTTGTCATCCCCGACCATGACCACGAGCCGAGAGCTCGGTCCCGGCTCCTCCTCGACGACCGTCAAGAACGAATTGGGCGACCCCATGTACGGGCAGCGTGGGCTGTAACATTCGCCCTTTCCGTTGCAGCTCGACGAGTAACACTTGGTGGCCATTGTGAGAACGCCCTTGGGCAAGGAGACGTCTTCACCCATGCCATCCATGTCGCTCATAAATTTGAAGACGTCATCGGGGGAATCGCGCATCGGACAGGGCATCCAGTCGGCCTCAACGACCCAGAGTTGCGACTTGAGGGACTTTGCCGTTTGAAGGGCAAAGCGCCTATCGGCTGGGCCGTCGCGTGTAAAGGGTGGCAAGAGGGTGCCAATGACATGTACAAGATCAGTCCCAGTAAATGACCCCGGGAATGTGATGCCGCCCTTGGTGTGTGTTCCACGAATGACGCGGTCACGGACCTGGACGGCAGTCTCGCTCAGGTACGCCGGGTTAAAGTAGCGTAACCCGTTCATCTCGTCCTCCGCTTCGTCTTCTTCGCCGCCCGATGCGTACTCGTACTCGTACTCGTCGTCGTCGTAGAACTCGCCCCCGCTGGCCTCGTGGATTTCGAGTTTGTTCCGGTACCATCTGGCTGGGCTCCTGTGACTCGAATCAGGCTCCAGTCCGTGGCCGTCTCCGCCGCTGGGAATCACGGGGTCTGCATAGGCGCTGGAAGACGAGGCGATGGGTCCATACGGCGTTAGGTTGTCGTAGTTCTGTCCATACCCCGAATCAGGCTCATGACCGTACTGGTCTCTACCATGAACATGGTTTGGCTGTGACGTGGGCCCGTGAGTGTTTGGTTGCGAAGAAGGGAAGCTAAGCATCGCTCCCCCTTCCGAGCTGAATCGAGCATCCGGAAAAGTCAACTGGGCTGGGACAGGTGACGATTGCACAAACTGTGGTGGCATCGGCACTGCGTCGGCCTGCAAGCCGTTGCCTGGAGGCGGTGCGACACGGCTTTGCTCCAGCACCCACGAGGTCGCTCTGGGAGTGCTCGACAAATAATCCGCGTTCCCGCTCATCGTGAAGGTCTGTTGAGCTGCGGCGTCTAACATCGAGTCGTATATCGAGTCGTACGCCAACCCGTCGGCGGCGGGCGACTCACTCTGGATGGTAGGGTGCGAGATGATTTTGGGGCTGTACACGTAACTTGGGCTCTGGGCGGGGAGTGAAGTGGCGCTACTGGTAGCAGCTGATACCAGGCCGAAATACGAATCGTTCCTACTGCGCGGGACCGTTGAGTCGTACATCGAGGACGCGTTGCTTGTCTGCCGCAGAGGTGGTTCGTGGTTTGGCTGAGTGGGAGGGTGAGGAAGCTCTGTGTCGTGTTGAGATGCTGCTGGGTTTGGCAGTATCCGGGACGGCGAGTCGTACTTGGGCGGAACCATCTGTTCTGAGATGGACGGCCTTGGGACGGTAGAGGGTGCCGTGGGAGGGGTTGGCAGAGCGCGCCTTGTTGTATGTGACCGTGGTGGTGGGATTGGCGGAGCGTTGGATGAGCCCGGCTTCCAAGATGCAAGTTGTGCAGAAGGAGCAGGAACTGCAGCTGCAGGTGCAGGGGGTACTGCTGGCAGAGACGGCTGAAACGAACCTTCCGCTTGTATTGGGATCCTTGGCAACGGGCGACGTACACTACCCCCAAGCGTACGTGGAGGAGCTGGCGCGACAGGCGGCAGCGTACTGTACATCTCATGCGCCGAGTAGCGGCCGTGCTCGGCGCTGCCGCTTGTGCCCGCAGATGGACGCGAGGGCATTGTAGCTGGGCGTGTGCCGCCGGGGATAGACGCCCCAAAGTCACTGTACAGTATGTTATCATGGTCCTGCCCGTGGTGGACACCGCTGCTATTGCGCCGCGGCGACGGCGGTTGTGGGGCGCCAGCGACAGGGCCGCCGCCAGGTAAGGAGGGGAGGAGCGGCCCAGGAGGCAGTGACGAGTCAAACTCGAACGAGCTATAATGGTCCGTGGGTGGCGGAGGTGACCGGTTGTAATCGGCCATGGCGCCGCTCGTTGTTGACACGGCGCTTGCGCTGTCGACAGTGGCCGGCTAAGACGAGGACAGACGACGAAGCCGAACCGAGGAGGCTGTAATGTGCAGGATTGGGGTCAGTCGTAGTGGATGGGCGGGGGGGGGAGATGTTGTGCGGGGTATGGTGCGGTAAGGTGCGGGTAGGCACGAACTGGTGCGGTATTTGAGCAAGGCGAGACCAAGGTGGCGGAGTGTGGGGAGAGAGGGCGGAGGTGTTAAGAGAGAGATGGAGAGCGAGATGCTGTAGGGCGTTGTGGGTGTAGTTGATGTAGTTGATGTAATTGATGTAGTTGATGTAGTGGATGTAATGGATGTTGCTGTGGGTGTTGTTGAGGATGATGAAGGACAGAGTCGTGTTGGACCAGTGCAGTGCGGTGCAGTGCACTGACCGGGACGGGGATGACGAGTCTGGCAGGGAGTCCTGGGCGGACACTGTCGCCTTGGCTCGTGGTCTCAAGCTGACAGAGGGCCGACCCAGTGCGACCCTGAGCGTCCAGAGCTTGCGTTTGGAATAGACCCAGATTATCGATAGCGTAACCCGAGTCCAGCCAGCAATCCCACGTGCAAACCCCAAAATCAACCCTGCAATCCCTTTCCCAATTTCAGGTTATCCCCAGAGGAGCCCCTTGCAGTCAAAGTTGCTGCCATAATTCCGTCATAGACTCATCAGCTTCCGTCGTCACTCTCCCAATTCCAATTGCCACCAACCACCCACACCAATATTGTTGCCATCTTTCGGATCACCTTCTCTTCCATCTACTCCTCATCCAACTAGCGATGGCCGACTCCCTCCCACCCATATCCCTGGCGATCGGCGGCGGCACCAAGGTCTGGGACGATCGTGAGCTCGTCAACGCCTACGATGCCGCTCTCCTCGAGTTCCATGTGAGTTGCTTTCAAACCTTGGAGCTGACAGCAGATCCACAACCCAGGCCCAGGTTCGTGGCTCGACAAGGCAACAGCTGCATTGGCCAAGGGCCAACCTCTGCCCGGCGCGGCTGATTTCGGCACTGCGTACGTCGGTCGTTTCATGGCTGATCCTAGCTGGTACTCTGCATCCAAGCCAGGAGACAAGGACGAGCAGGACGAGGAGCAGGAGCGGCCCAAGAAGAAGGCCAAGAAAGCCAAGCAGAAGAACCCCTACGCATCGACGAAATCGGCTGCGGATGCGGGGCCAGCGAGCCCGACGTACCAGCCCGTCTCGCCTGGAGGGCCTGGTGCGGGGTACGATACCGTCGAGTGGCCGCCCGTTGAGGAGAACGAGGATGAGGATGAAGACGAGGAGGAGTGGCAGGGTCGCAACGGGTACGGTCAAGCAGACGAGGCTGGGCACGTCTTCCCGGCGCCTGCGGGGCAGTGGCCTAGCGGTACGGCTGTAGGGCGCGACGAGGCGATCGGGTACGCCCTCCACGCACAATACTGGGCTGGGTTCTGGATGGGTATCGCCG
This sequence comes from Cutaneotrichosporon spelunceum, assembly GCA_030805415.1. Taxonomy (NCBI): domain Eukaryota; kingdom Fungi; phylum Basidiomycota; class Tremellomycetes; order Trichosporonales; family Trichosporonaceae; genus Cutaneotrichosporon; species Cutaneotrichosporon spelunceum. Next base: position 1,882,583 of record BTCM01000001.1, read on the forward strand.
CCGCGGGTCGATCTGGCGACGGTGAGACGTCTGAGAATGGTGACAGTAGTGGTCGGGCTCGTGGAGCAGCAGGCCCGCGTGGCAAGGGTCGCGCGTCGCCCAACGGGCTGCGGCGCTAGAGCATCTGCCAAAGACGTCAGTTTGTATAATAGCGTCATGTTCTATGTATGCATATTCTCTATCGGAAGAAGCGGCCGACACTACCGCGCACGAGGCCTCCAACGAGCTGGGAGCCGAGTCCGCCCATTCCGCCAAAGATGTTCGAGCCAGCTGCGGCGTTGGCCCATCGTTTCTGCGCATCACTGTCCGCATACGTGAACCCCACAACGTTGGACAGGTTGAACACAAGTGCGAGCAGCACAATGGGGAGGAAGCTGGTGTCAGACAACTGGTACGGTAATGGGGCATTCCGGATGAGTCTAGGAGAAAAACGCCGAGGGCAGAGCAAGAAGAGCAAGGTGGAGGAAGACAAGGGAGGCAACGGACGCACGAGATGTTAAACTTGAGAATGGACACGATGAGCAGCGCGATCCAGCCCAGAGGATACGCGTACAAGGCGATCCAGAACATCCTGCCGTCAGCTGGAGCCTGGCATCTCGCAGGGTGGAACTCACTTTGCGTCGATGGGGTTGGCGGGCTGGCTGGGGTCACGACTCTCAAACACCCACGCGCTTTCTCCCTCGTCATCGACTTCGTTCCAGTACCGCAGTCCGACAAGAGTACGGCCTGCAACATTCCGTGTGTTCCAGAAGTCCAGGGAGAGAAGCACGACGACAACGGTGATGGACAGCACGTAGTTGTCCGTGACTGGAGTTAGATATGTGGCCCAAGGGAACAAGGGCCGTCAACTTGGAGCGCATCAGGCTGGTAAGCCAGCAAGCCGGCCTGGGCGGGACAAGGAAGGAGACTTACACAACCCGCACAACACGTACACCGCAATCGCAGCTGAGCGGAAGAGGTACAGCGTGAACAGAGCTGCAGGATGCGAGCTTGCCTTGAGGATGCCCGCCTGGTATTAGCGCCTCCCAAGTCCAGACGCACGATGCCTGCCTCAGCCTGCGCCGCAGTGCCAGGGACGAGGACGACCGGCTCGCTGCGCCGCGGCGCAGTGTTAGGCGAATCCCCGATGTTGCCGCGCGGGAAAGACGTCGGGGCCTGCGTCGGGGTGTCGTCGTCTGCCTCGATTGTGCCGCTCAGTAATGGTGCCGATGCCATGGTTAAGATGAGTTGAGTGACGTGTTGACACGAGGCTGGGCGGCGCATGTCACTGCGTGGAGGTAATATCGGAAGCAATTCCGTCCGGTACTAAGCTATTTCCGCTTCGTACTTTAGACGCCTGAGCTCATGTCCGCTCCCGTGGCCACATTAGCTCATGGCCCACGCGCTCTAACAATGCATGTCTATGAAAACTAGGAGAGGAAGCTGGCGGCGACAGGGTAGACCTTCTCGTACACGGAGAAGACAATGCCACCAGACAGCACCAGTCGCCCGAGGCGGGGCACTGTGCCCTTCCAGAGCTTCAGCACGCCCTCCTCCGTGATGATGCGATATGCACAGTGCACCGCGTTGCGATACTCCTTCTTGGCCTCGATCGTCTGCATGCGAGTCTTGATGACACTAATGTGAGCGCTCTCCTCCGGTGCACTCCGTGATTAGAACTCACTCAAAGGGCATAGTCGTGTAGACTGTAATGATGCCAGCCATGGACCCGATACCAAACGTCATCCACCCTGGCAGCACCGAGCCTGGTGGCAGCGAGCCCTGCGCGAGCTGCTTGATCGTCGAGTACGACGAGAAGCGCACAGCCGAGTTAGCGCCCTGGCGGAGCATGACCGGCCCGACGCCGCGATACAATCCCCCCACGCCCTCCTCTGCAACAATCTTGCGCACGCCATCCATCGTCCCCCTGTAGTGAGGCACGTCGCGCTTCGAGTCCTCGATCATCTTGGTCTTGATCGTCTCGGACGGCGTGACAGCGATGATGGCCTCCATCATGCCCGCGCAGAGACCAGCGAGCATGGATCGCGGGGCAGTGATGTTACCCTGCAGTCAGAGACTATGTTCTGCGCTCTCTGTTAGACGCACCTGGTCATCCTTGAGCATAGACTTGAACTGGTCGTACGTCGTGAAGCGCACGCCGGCCTTGACGGCATTGCCAACGATCACCGCAGGCACACCAGCATACAGGCCCTTGATGCCGCGTCGCTGCACCGTGTCCTTGAGCAGGCTCCATGGGGTAGTCTAGCGTCAGCCTCAGCCATGAGATGATAGTAGCGCGCTGGGGACGACTCACCTTTGCATCGGCATGGAACTGCAGTTGGGTCTTGAGTGACTCGAGGGGGTAAGTGACAAAGGCCTCGATACCTCCGGCAGTAGCTCCGGCGATGAGCGAGGCAATCGGCTTCTCCTTTTCCGTCCCTTTTGTTGACATGGTGCTTGAAGCTCGATGTGGCTGGGGAGAAACGACTCGGCTAGTCTCCAGTGAACGACTTATTTGTGCCATTGGCCGAGCACGCGACCAGAGCGGGACCAAACTTCCCCGCACCTCCCTCCACCTGACCAAGAGACACAAACAGGCCGAGAACGTTTGTGTTTCACCCCTCTGAGCCTAGCGGCGCATCGTCAACCATGATTCCACAACAGACAGCTGGGCTCTCTGACGACGCACAGGTACGCCGGACACTCGAGCACGGCAGAACGCTTCTAGGCCCAGGGTGGCGTTGCGTCGAGTCGTTCGACGACATTAACGACGACGTGTACGAGGATGACGAGGAGGAGGTGCGCACCTTCCCCGGCACTCACGGATGCTCATCAACAGGAATATGTCTTGATGGACCTGGGAACATCGGTGGACACACGAACGCTACAGACTGAGGCGACGTACCAGCTCATTGTAAGCCATCTACCAGCGATGCTAATGGCAGGGCCTTGACAACCCGATCCCCTTCCTCAAGATTGGCGAGAATGTGTTCGAGGGCCGCATCTCGCCGCTTATTGGGGACGAAGTCGTGTTCGATGTTGTGCGCCGTGCGTTAGCCTGAGAGCAGGGCTGACTGGCAGAGGAGGACTCTCAGCGACCGCACTACCGCCCGCTGTTGAAGACACGGCAGCGCATCGAGTTTCGCGGTATCAGTCTCGTCGAGCGAGGTACTGAGCGCGAGGTACCACAACCAAAGTCACCCAAGATTGCTGGGGCACTCGACCGTGGGATGTTCCCGACCCGTCGTCGCCGCATCGCGGAGGAGGATCGAGTGAAGGAGGAGGACGAGTTGAAGAGCAAGGCCAAGCCGAATGATGCTGCACCTCCCCGCCGCTCCGGTCGCGCGCGTGGCCAGATAGCGCCTACCGTCGCCGACCTGACTGCCGACCCAGGAAAGGGCTCCAGCGGTCCTAGCATCATCCTTACCACCAGCGGGCCGCAGCAAGACGAGAGCGACAATGAGGAGATGGTGGGGGATGAGGAAGGAGAAGAAGGCGTTGTCAAAAGCCAGAGGAAGGGCAAAGGCAAGGAGAAGGCACTGGAGACAGAAGACGTAGAGATGGCCGACGACGCGGCACCGGTGCCTGAGGAAGCAGCGGAGGGTGAGGCGGGTGAGATCGACGCAACACCGACGCCGGTCGTGCGGCGGCGTGCCGGGCCTGGACGACCGCGTGGCCGTCGAGCCGACCCAGCCACTCCGCGCATGGTGCGCGCGGCGGTTGCTGTCTCTTCGCTCGCCGATCTCGCAGACATCGCTTACGCTGGCGGGCTCGGCCCAGCCAACATCCGGCGTGAGTTGAACAGTCGAACATGACTGACAACAGTGGACGTGGCACCGAACGCGGACGCGGAGTTGCTCGCTGCAGTCGCTGCGGTCCGCAGGGGACAACCGTGGACGCCGGGGACGAAGCTCACCCCTGCGCAAGAGGAGCGTCTTCTGCGCAACCTTCCGGCCAGTGGGCCGGGGTCACGAGGTGGCCGCCGTGGGCGGGGTTACGGGAGAGGACGCGGACGCGGCCGACCGGCGACGCGCCGCCGGCCTCTACATTCCAGTGGGATGGGCCTGGGCGACGATTTCTTCGGCGTCGGGTCGTCTAATTCAGCGAGTATGGATGCTGAGGATGAGTATGATGGGGAGGAAGAACACGCCGACGATGACTACTGGGAGGGCGAGGACCAGGATGACCTTGATGGGATGGAAGTCGACGACGAAGTAGTTTAGAGACGCTGTACAATGTAATACTGACTGTACAAGTTGAAGGAAAGTTCCGCTCTGTACCCATCTTAAGCTCCATGTCGTTGCTTCCTTAAAGTCGGTAACTGAAAAATGGGGACCCAGCGCGCTGGCGGTGTCGAGAACAACCAAAAGTTCTTGCATCCATGACTCGACATCTGGCCGCTCCGGCTACACACTCTACGTAAACGCTCATGTCTGCCAACCAGATGCTTTTGACAACAGCCCTGGCGCTTATCCAGGGGGGAGGAGGGAGAGGTCGACCTCTTCGGTGGACGAGACGGGCAGGTCGTCCTCAGTGTACGAGTTGATAGGGGTACGAGGGAGGGTCATGACACCCGAGCGAGCAGCCTCGAGAATGCCAAAGGGGCGAACAAGACCCAGGAAGCTCTCGACGCGCGAGCTCTTGCCGGTGAGCTCGACAGTGGCACTCTCCTCGGCCACGTCAACAACACGGCCGCCAAACTGCTCCGCGAGCGTCTTAATGGCGCCGAGGTGCAGGTTCTTGGCGATCAGAGCCTCGGAAGCACTGATGCCGATCTGGCGGCTCGGGTAGAGCTCGTCGCCAGCAATGGCAGAGGGAAGGCCAGTCCGGTTCCCCGCACTCTCAAAGGTGCGGACGAGCGCCTCCTCCCGGTGCAGGAGGTCGTCGTCGCGGGTAGGGTTGAGCTGGGCATCGGCGAACTCGGGACCGAGGATCGACACCTTGCAGAGCAGCAGCTCGCGCTCGATGACCGACGTGTTGGTGTAGTCGAGGACGGCCCAGACAGGGACAAGGTCCTCTAGCTGCTTGCGAGCCTGCTCGATGACCGCGTCCTGTCCCTTCAGGACGATGGACATGCGCGAAAGGTCGCGAATCTCGGTCTGGCACACGACGAGCGAGTCTGGCGTCAATAACCGAGCACGGGGACAGAAGTGGAACGGGAGTGACGGCAGTGAGAAAGGGAGCAACCAACACTTTGTCGCAGAGGACGCGAAAGCGTGAGGCGCGCAGTCTAGTCACGGATTCAAAACAGGCCTCCAAGGAAGTTGTGCCCATGCGCTAATGGCCTGAGATTTCGCTCACCACCCCGCACGCACGCCTGGACGTGCTCCCCACACGACACTCACCAATGTTGAAACCACGGCCGGCAAGAATACCAGACACACGCGACAGGACACCAGGCTCGTTCTGCACGAGACAGTTGAGGAGGTGGCGCTTGAACGGCTCAGCGCTAGGAGGGGGAGTGTTGTACAGGATGTTGGTGACGGCCTCCTCGGCGGATGCGGCGCGGGGGTGGGACATGGTCGCGAGGTGCGCGAGGCGGCGCGTAGGCCTGTGCATCTTGTCTGGTGTTAGTTGTGGTGGAGGGGATGGGTTGGAACTGCCTGCTATTTCGCCGGATGCGTCGCAGTCTGGGGGCCTTGCCTACTCACAGTCAAGAGCGCTGGTCGAGTCGTCGAGCGACTTTGGGGGAGCGGGAGGGGCAGGAGCCTTGTCGCCGGCACGGGCTGCCGAAGTCGCAAAGGCGCGGGCGAGGGCGAGAGGCCGCTGGGCTGTCCGGAGGGTGAGCATGATGGTTGAGGTGAAGAGATCGAGACTGGCAGACTTGAGGCTCTACCTAGACGGTCGACCGGCAAAGTGGCCCGAAAAGCCCAGCCCAAGTGAGTCGAACTCGGCGGAGGCAAATTCATCCGGGGACCACATACCACGTGCCCGGTTGATAAAAATGAGTATACTGCCCCACTCTTGTTGACGCGCCGCGCGTTCAAGGAACGGCATCACTCTCCAACTCATTCCACCTCGGTCCCTCGTCATCTCCAATGCGCGCTGTCCGATTGCTCTGATTTGTCTCTCAAAAGCCTCTCAAACGATCAATGCTCAACGACGAATCGGTCCAAGTTGGGAGAATGAATGCCAGCATCGCTTGACGTGCCGTGCTTCAAGATTGCTGAGTTGACTGACAAGGGCACTTGGTCGCTGGCATCCCGCTCGAGCACCACCGCTTCGATCGATCCAGGACGGCTGGGAACGCTTGGGCCGAGTACTCAAACCGGAATGAGGCGTCCAGCGTCAACGGATGAGAAATGGGCAACGGGCGACGAGCGATGAACGGTGAGTGCGCGAGCGTGTCAGGTCACAGGGGTCGAGCCGAGTGGCACAGACCCGGCGTTGAGCGAACAGTGCTCATTGCCTAAGAGCAAGCATTGTTATCTCCTGACAACGCCGTCCGGCCAAAGACATCCAACACCACCGCCTCCTGCGCTCGGCCCTCACGTTCTACCACCACGCTGCCTCAGCCTCCTCGCAAGCGACAGGCGCACACGCCCATGTCTGCGGCCGCGATGTTTTACTTACCATCTTACCTCGCTTCTGACTTTGCCCGTATCTTGACAGTCCGCTCATCTCCCCTCCCCATCTCTCCTCTGGTTCTCACTCTCTGATCCCCTTTTCGCTCTTTGCCCTCTGATCTGCTCACCGCCTTGGCGTGATCTGCACCTGTTGCCCAAGCCGCTGCTGGGCCGCCACTACTTTCACTTCCAACTCGACTTACCACATCACTTCGCGCTCGACTTCTCCTGCCTGCATCTACTACCTCGTCCCCTTGCTTCTCCATTCTCGCTTCGACCTACCTCTTTTGCTCCACCTGCTCACTTCGACAATGTTGATACAAGTCCTCCTTGTGCCGGTGGCCTTGGCGCTCACCCTCTACAACGGCAAGGACCCGTCGACGGCGCGGCTTCCTACCGCCGTGTCTTCCACCCTCAACGCCGCTGCGCCGCCAGTGTACACGGGCCTGGCAGCATACGACCCGACGAAACTCACACCGCCACCGCCACCACAGCCGCCGACGACCGAGGTGAAAATCGGCATCCCCGTCAGCCCCAATACACAAGGCTACCAGCTGAGCAAGACGCAGCGGGGTAACTTCCTCGGCTTCTCGATCGAACTCAGTATAGTGCCGGCTATCATGGGTATGACGCCGTCGCGTCTCAAGCCCGTCTTCCTCAACTACATGGCCAACATCCGCAACCGTGCCGGCGCTGGCCCGGTCATCCGCGTCGGCGGCAATACCCAGGAGAAGAGCACTCTGTTCATCAACGGGTTACCTGGAGGCGGCACCATGCAGAAGATAAAGGAGTCTCTCACGCCCACGAACACGCCCATCATCTCGTACTCGCTTGACCTGCTGTACACGCTTGCCAATGTGTCATCACTGGTCGACGCCCAGTGGTACTTTGGGCTCGCGTTCAACCAGACCTCGGTCGACAGAATCACCAGTAACATGCCGCTCGCAGCGGGGTATGCGCAGAAGATCCTTGGGTCCCACCTCCGCGGACTTGCCCTCGGCAATGAACCTGATCTGTACGCCCCAGTCCACCAGTCCATCTAATCTGATGCCAGGTACCTTAGACACCAAAAGCGCCCATATCCTTGGGGCATGGGCGACTATATCAACGAGTTTAACACTGCGCGCGGCATGATCATGTCCAACCCCGACGTTACGAACCGGCAGACCCTCCTCGGCCCAAGCGTTTGCTGCCGCGTCGAAGGCTTCGACATTACTGACGTTCTCTCCACCTCGTGGCTCAACGACAATATCGAATATCTGGCTGCGGTCACTGTCCAACGTTATCCAGCGAACAACTGCAAGATAAACGGCAATCTGATAGACCCCCAGTCTATATTCTCCCAGTATCTCGACCACACGAACGTCCAAGCCCTCACCGCCGATTACCTCCCAGGCTCGGCTATCGCGCAGGCTAGAGGCAAGGAGATTCTCATGCTCGAGTTCAACACAGCATCGTGTGGTGGCTTCCCCGGCCTCAGCGACTCGTTTGGTGCAGCAATGTGGATGGCAGACTGGGCGTTGCAGCTGGCGTGGGGCAACTTTTCCACAGCCCTGATGCACGTTGGTGGTCAGAACGTGTACTACAATGTGAGCATCAGCAGAAGAGCAAAGTGGGGCCGAGATTGAGCATGTTGGGCGCAGGATTGGGTGGAACGGAAGGAGACACTGGGTTTCCATGCTGACATCAGCCATTCACCCCGCCCCCCCTGGACGGTATGGGCAAGCAGTGGACCACGGGATCCATCTACTACTCCACACTTGTCGTTGCCGAGGCCTTTGGGCGCACCGGTACGGCTCAGATCATCGATCTCCTCACGGACGGGGGTGACATGTATCACCCTGCCTACGTGGTGTACGAGAACAGCGCACCATCTCGCGTTGTACTCTTCAACTACGTCTCCGACCCCAGCGGCGCGTCCACTTACAATGCCGTCATCTCGCTTTCTGACCTGGTCCGCACCCCTTCTGCCCCTCCCGCCAATCCCCCTGTCACAGGCGTGGCCCCAAGCACGCCTGACGACTTGACAAACGACCCCGACACAGCGGTGGACCCTCCCCTCGCCCCTAACGCGGGCGCCGGCCCCAATGCTGGCGCACCCAATCAACCCGCCATTCCTGACCCGAACGCCGTCAACCTCGACCCTGCCCCAGCCAACCCCGAAGAAAGTCCTACGGCTAATGGCGCCGCTGGCGGTGGCGCCCAAGCACCACCAGTCAAGCGCGCACAGCTCGGAGTCAGCAGCGTTTTCGTACGCTACCTTCTCGCACCTAGTACTGCAGAGCAATACAACATCACATGGGCGGGACAGACTCTCGGAGACTCGTTCGCCTCGGATGGACGCCTGTACGGCACGGCCGAGACCCACGAGTTTGCCTGCAACAACGGTCAGTGTGTTGTTCCTGTTCCTGCACCCGCCATTGCCGTCGTCTTCCTGGGTAAAGAGGCGCTCTACGAGTCGACTCCGGAACCTCAGGCAACCGCGACGTTCGCAACCACGCTGGGGGTGGGCACCGCGATAATAGATGTTGGGGCCGTGCAGGCCACCGGAAACGGCTACTTCCCCGTTGGCTTGTACGGCACTGGAACCCGGGCCGAAGTCCAGCTCGGCGTGGTGCTACTTGCACTCGCTGTCGCATGGACGCTTTCCCGTGTGTAAACTACTCGACACGCCCTCGGGACTGTGAATTGCGCGGCTGCGCTCGGTGTCCTTCAATTCTTCTTGTCTATAATCGCATCTTTCGACTCTCCATCATCGCCCCATCTTCGGACCCTGCTATGAACACTCACTCATGAGGTATCACCACCAGACACTCCCTATCTTGCGACACACGTAGATCTTGCAACCCTAGTCATGCGAATCCTGCCACCTGGACGCCACCCAACATTACATCTTCGCCATGCTGATAAGGCCATTTGGACACGGCGATTTCCGTCTCGGGCTTGGCCCTGACCTTGGCACCGGCCGGAGCGGAATGGCCGCCATGTGGAGGCTGTTCCGCCGTGGTTGGTAACTGCCCACCCCGGGCGTCGGTGGTGGGCACGAGGCGGCGGCTCAAAGCCAGAGGGGTTCCTGGCGATAACCCGCCAAGGTTGGATATGCGGCTCCCAGGTTGTCCAACAATCCCAGTGTGTTTTCCAACAACAACTGTTGGCCACCTGGGCCCTGGCCCTAGTCCGCTGACCGAAGGCATGCTACATAACGAAACACCCACCCGTGTACAGAGACAGCTTTGGACTTTCCCCACTCACTGACAATGCTGCGTTCACGACTAGGTGCTAGTTCGCGCGTACGTGCACGGCCCTCATCGCAAGCAGATCGCTGACGTCAAGATCGCTCGCGCCGCCCTCTGCCGACCTGCCACCCTGCGCGCTCCCCTCCTCATCCCCGAATCTTCTGGCCGGCGGCACCAGTCCCAGCTCGCAATCGACGCGGCGCTCTCCGCCTCCAACATCCCTACATCCCAACTCCCCCCGTCCCAGCAGCCTGGGGCAGCCAAGGACCTGCCGAAACATGCTGTCATCAGTACATTTGATCTGTTCTCGGTGGGTATCGGCCCCAGCTCGTCGCACACGGTGGGGCCGCAACGCGCAGCCAAGATCTTTACGCACTCGCTTCCGCGCGCCATGTTCGACGACATTCACTCGCTCAAGGTGTCGCTTCATGGCTCACTGGCTGCCACGGGCATGGGACACATGACGCCGCACGCAGTGCTGCTGGGCCTAATGGGCGAGGATCCCGAGACGGTCGAGGTCGGCCGCCTCTCGGTTGTCATTGACGAGGTGCGGGCGGTAGGCCAGATCGACCTCGGACTCGATGGGGGAGAGCACCGCCGCGTCCGCTTCGACTTTGACAAGGACTTGGTGAGTCCAGTCCCACGGAGGCACACGTAGGCTTGAGGGCCGACGCCTTCGGAATGTACCCACCTCCCACATTGTTGACACTAGTCATGGCATCTCAACCCCCTCCCGACGCACCCGAATGGAATGACGTTCACCGTCTTCGACAAGGACGGTAACATGCTCGCGACGAACCAGTACTTTTCGATCGGCGGCGGCTTTGTCGTCAACAACGAGACGCAGGTCGCCGAGAACATGTACTACCGCGACATTCTGACCGGACATGCAGACGAGTGTCGGCGTGGGTTTGAGACGAGCCGAGGCGAGCAACTCGTGGCCATCACGGACAAGGGCACCGACGGACCGGGCACTGAGGCGGCGCTGTCCCACCGCCCAAAGTACCTTTTTGCGACGGCCGAGGAGCTGCACAACATCTGCATCGAGCACAACATGACGATCGCACAGGTTATGTGGGAGAACGAGCGCGCGTTCCGCAAACAGGAAGATATCGAGTCCGGCCTCCTGCATCGTGAGCAGCAAGTTGGCGGAGCTGACAACCAGTGTGGGAGACAATGGACAGCTGCATCCGCGCAGGCGTGACGACGACAGAAACGCACCTCCCCGGCGGGCTGAACGTCAAGCGCCGCGCGCCCTCCCTCTACCGCCGCCTGCAGCAGGGCTTCTACCCATCCGTGCCCGTGACCAAGCCCAATGGCGTGGGCACCGGTACGGCCCTTAGCAAGGCAGAGCCGCCGACGCGCATCGGCCGCGTCGAACACCCGGTCGAAATCGTCCCCGTTTCCGCCCGCCCCCACTTCCCCGGTATCGAGTACCTGTCGTGCATGGCCATTGCCGTCAACGAGGTGAACGCGAGCGGCGGCCGCGTCGTCACTGCGCCGTAAGTTTGGGTTGGCGCAGTGAATGCGCAGAGACTGACAGCAGCACCAACGGCGCAGCGGGCGTCATCCCCTCCACGCTAAAGTATACGCTCGAGTACATCTCGACAGACCCGCGCAGAGACACGATGAACTTCCTCCTCACGGCGTCGGCCATCGGCATGCTCTTCAAGCGCGGCGCGACCATCTCGGCCGCCGAGGGCGGTTGCATGGCCGAGGTCGGCGTCGCTTGTTCCATGGCTGCAGCAGGCCTCGCTTCCATCCTCGGTGCCGAGCCCGCGACCATCCTCCAGGCGGCTGAGATTGGGATCGAGCACAACCTCGGACTCACCTGTGACCCGCTTGGAGGCCTCGTACAGATCCCATGCATCGAGCGCAACTCGCTCGGAGCCGTCAAGGCTGTTACTGCTGCCCAACTCGCTATGGCTACCAGCGGCGAGCACACCGTCTCCCTCGACGACGCGATTGAGGCGTGCCGCACCACTGCCATGGACATGCACTCGCACTACAAGGAGACCAGTCTTGGAGGACTGGCCGCCAGTGTCCGGATTCCGCTCTGTAGGTGCCATTGAAAGTTTGTGCTAACCACAGCCTCGCCCGCGTGCTAGATGAACAACAGGTGTGCATAATGGTGCGATGGTGCGATGCGGTGAGATGACGGCCGCGGGGAGGGGGCGATGCTGTGCTGTGTGGTACAATGGACTAGCTCGTGTCATCATGTACAAATGTATTGCTGCAATGAATGGTAACATACACCAATATGCGTGATATCGCGTCTAGTTGTAATGTGGGAATCCGCTGGAGGGTCGAGAGGCAGGGCGCCACGAGCTTGACAACCTATCATGGGGCTGTGTAGATCCAGCGGGCCCAGCGCCAGACGGCAAGGGCTGGTTTGGGAATGAGTGAGCCCGCGACCCAAAGTGGTCTGCTGCCGCTAGGATTTGAGCCGAAGTGAGGCCGGCAGAGGGAGTGTCGTGAGGACGACCAGTGGACGACGATGCGGACGCACGGGGCCCAAAATGGTCCGCGGCTTGGAAAATCTGCGCGCTAGTTAAACTATCACCACGGTAGGAAGGAGGTGGATGTCCCAGACCGCGGATATTCGACGATGACGTGGGGTACACGCCAGGGGAACCAACACCAGGGGAACCGACACTACGGTCGCCTGGAATGTTAAGTCGCAACGTAATGCCCGGCACGGTTGGGACAGCGGTGCTCGGTGGGCCGGCATTGGTAGCCGATGTCGTCGCGAGGCGCTTCGGGCTCCACGTAATGTGGTCCTTGGTTTCACTCGCCGAACGGACTCCCGACGAGCCGGCGCCTGCGCGACTCGTAGAACCTCCGCACGGCGGGCGAAAATGTAACTGGTCCTCGTCGTCCGTGTCCTCGTCTGATGACAACGTCAGGTCAATGATGGCCGGCGGTTGGGCAGACGCAGTCGACCGCATCGAATGTGAGACCCCGCGAGAGTCCGGATTTGTGCTAAGGTGCCCTTTCGAATGGCCATTTGCAACAGATGTTGCTGGCGTCTCGCGATCCTGTTCCTCGTCGTCGTCCGAGTCTGAGAGGATCTCGATGGCGCGGCGCTTATCCGGCGTCATGCTAAGGCCTTTTGGACTGCTAGATCGCGCACGCTTTAGAGTGTTCACAGTGACTGATGGAGCGGCGCCATGCTCCGCAAGCCAGTCGGTTGACCCATACTGGTTGTTCTGAGTATGCCACTCCCCGTTCGGCTCGAGCGTCACTTCGTCAAACGAGTCTGGAACCGCGCGCAGAATGCTCAGAAAGTAGCCGTCGCAGATGATATCTTCGAAGTCCAGTTCCTTGCTGCAATGCGGACAGAGCCATTGAGGGTGGCTCTTGTTCGACTCCAGCCACCACCTCGCGTCGAAGCATTGTAGATGCGAGCACTTGCGAGATCGAACAGGTTTGGAGATACGCATGCCTGACAGCTGCTGTCAGCTTAAATCTGAGCTGAGTTACTCACTGGATCTTTGAGCGACAAGCTCGAAGTCCCAACCTGGATGTCGTCATCCTCTGCGGCCTGTTGACGCACTGCGGTCAGCCCCGGCGCATACAGTCCCATCCCACGACTCACGTCTAGCCAATTCAACCGCGGGGTCAGTCGGCGCCAAAGACTCGAGCCGTCCTAGGAGGTTCTCCATGGTAGTGACCTCGCAGTACACTACCTGGAAGTAGAATTTCTGCGGTCAGCGACTGACTGTTCTGTGCAGCCCACCTTGGAATACTCCTTTCTCTTGCTGGCTGTCGGTCCTGTGTGGCCCATACAGACGCTCGCCATCCGCCCAGCCATACGAACCAGCCCTCTACTAGACTTGTCCAAGTCCAGTGGAGGCGCACTCCCCGGCTTCCCTCGCAAACCTCGCTCCTTGAAAGGCACAACATGCGAGTCGACCAGAACATCAGGGTTCGCGGGGTACTCAATGGGAACTTGGCGATTGCTTGGAACAGGCTGGCCAGGTGGTCCAGCCATGCCGGGTTGTCGATAGTAGTCGTTCGATGCGCAAAAGAGTCGCACAGAGTATAATGGACTTGAATGCGGATCAGACCTGCTGTTAGCTTTGGTCTTACTAAGGCCTACTTGGACTTGTTCAGACCATCGATGACATCGTTCGGCAAGGAAAATATGACACGCCTCTCGCGACGTGTATGTGAGCTTTCGTTTGACACGATGTCTGGATATCAGCGATTGAGTGTAGTTCAACCCACCTGGCAGAGTCTCCATGCCGGTGAGAGCCTTAATCGGCTTCCACATGGGGCTACGCTTCCAATCAACGAGAGTGTACTCGCCTGCGGTCAGGACTGGTTGTGGCGGTCAAGATGACTCACGAGCACTAGTGGAGGCATGAGCTTGAGTCATGCCTCTGAACCCACTCCCTCCATATCCGTTCACAGGAGCGTTTGACGAGTTGTGCTGTCGAGCGGCCGAGCCTGACGCTGTCACCGTACCAAAGGTTGGTGCGGGAAGCACTTGAGAGTTGTGATTGAACTGGCCTGCCCCAATCTGCTCGCACTCGGCCCTCGCTGCCTGATATATTTGTAGCTGGTCATTGGTTTTCATTGTCACAAACGCAGCCCGGATCCTGCGCGCGTCAGCCCTGCACCTCACGCGGTGCGTACTTGTTGACCATATCGGCCTTCCTCTCTTGACTCTTTATAGTGAGTCTCATTCTTGAGTGTCTCTCGATGGCGCGGCCAAATTCCCGCAGGCGCGGGATGGTTTGCTTTGGCAGATAGTAGTCCACGAAGTGCTGAGGTTAGGAACGGTTGCTCGTGCGAGCCGAGGAGGAAGATGGTGCAACATCAACTCACGTCAAAGTCCTTCCATGCTTCCGCCGACATGGCGGCTGATACGGCCGCGCCGAAATACTGTAGACGGTGGACGACACGAAAACGATGGGTGGGTGTGAAGACGTTCTCCAGAGCGGTGCAAGACGGATGTACAAGTCGAGAGGGATGATGGAGAGAAAACGGGAAGGAAGGTGTCGTCAGTCTTGTGGCGAGTTGGTGAATGAATAATGATCACTGTCGACAGTGTTAACTGTCACCATCAACGCTTTACGGACGTGGGTCATGGGTCGCTCTTCTCGCTGTGGGCGACTGAATCAAACGCCTTTGCGCGACCCCCCCGTCACTCGCCCAGCTGATCATACACCCGTTTGATCCCGTCGCCACCAAAACCTCTGAAGTGGAGGCCGCGTCGTCGGCCCGCTCGCAATCCATGTCCCTCAAGTCAACCGGTCTGCACCCATGCATCGCATCATAGCAACTGGACCGGTTCACGCCACGTCAACGCAGAATTAGGACGCGTGGACCGGCCTTGCAACGCGAGTGAACTTTCGTCGCATCCATTGCGTTGCTGTGTTCCACTGCGTTTGCAGCGGAGGTGTAAGACTGGAGGCAAGGAAGGTTGATACAGACACACGAATTGCCTTGCTGTGCTTGAGAAGCGCGCGGTTGCGGAGCGAGACACCTCATAATGTTCAAGCCTAGCTATGAAGCTGAAAGCAGATGCGGGTTGATATGCAAGCGAAAAGAAGCTCGACCTGCACTGCTACCCCTCTGATCATTTAGCTGGCTATGCTCGAGGCCTCGAAGCAGGGTCACATGGTGGCAGCCCCTGCGCGGGCGCTGGAGCATCTCAACATTGAGCACGAGTAGGTAGATAGCTACCAGCAAACGCCACATACGTTTGGTTGTGATCCTACTGGTCGAAGCTGGCGTCGATAGAACCATCTGTTGTTAAATGGTATGGCGGCATCGGGGAACTGACACTAGCATTGGTATATAGAGCTTCTTAGCGGATAGCAGCCGATCTGCCGGACTATTGAATCCTTCAAGATGGACAAATCGACAGACGAACATGATACAACAACAATCTAATGGCTATGGCAGATACCTTGGAGCAGTTGCGGTAGAGAATACATGCATACAAGCGATGGAGATTGACAATTACGATGTTGGTTCAAGCGAAATGATGCTCTATCGTGCTCGTCTGATTGGCACCATGCCCAGACTGTGCATCACGCGAAGGCGTTTGCAACGCGATAACGCAATCGCCCCTGGGTTGAAGGGAACGAGGCTGTCTTCCGCCAGCCCAGTTGCACGTTAGCCCCGCATGTCTGCTACAGATCAAGGTTGCCCGGCTCCGCGTGAACGGACATGCGTGATACGTGATAAGCCGGGTCAAAGAGTTGTTGAAGATTTGTTTTTCTGGATCAGTGGAGTGGTGTATGGAGCACGCCAGAAGCGGAGAAGACACAACTAGTTGGTGGTGGTTGAAACAACGCGGCAGCTAGAAGCTGGAGCACCAACACTACGTCGCTTCGTTTGGTGGCTTTGAAGCTCGACGCCCCAAGCATCCCTTCATCCAGGCTTCCACAGTCGCGTGCTTTTGCAAAGGGTCCAAGGACTCGAGGATGCGAGGAGCAAAAAGGCCTAGGGATGTCGCTGGGTGCTTCAATTATTTTCAGGCACGTGGGTAGGTACACGGCAGCATTGCGCGGCACTTCATCCGACGTAGCTCCGAAGTTGTTATGCGAGGCACATCGAAACGTCGGCCCACCGAAATTGGCGTCGGGCCAACTCGGGATGCAACCCTCGCACTTGAAAGTGGAAAATGGTGCATGGTGGAGATGATAATCAAGTAGAGCGGCGATGGTGGACAGGCATACTTGAATGACGGCGAGCAAAGGTACAGTTTGAGACGCCCATGATTGGTTGTATGTGTTCGGGTTGTGTTGCGTATGTCAGTGTGTCCCTGGTTGGAGCAAAGACGATGCCATCGACCATGGACCATGTGGGGGATGGGGGCGAGAGGCCAAGGACTGGGCGAAGTGAATGTGGGGAAGGGGGATTGCAGTGAGCGACGGTTAGTCCGGAGTGGGGGATTCCGCCGAGAGGGGACGACGGCGAGGGCGGAGAGGTGGACGGGGAAGAGCCGAGGGGAGGGGAGGTAGAGAGGGCCAACAAGGCAACAGGGCGGATGTACGGATGGGTGATTGACCAGTCAAGGCGAGATCAAAGAGCGACTTGACCCGGCACACTTCAGGGTCCATGCTCACACTCACCTCACTGGCTGCAGCGCGTTTGGCACGCCCCTGCCAAAGGTGGGCCGGGCTGCCTGGCTTGGGCTGCCTCGGCTGGCTCGAGCCTGTTTTGCCAGAGTGGTCACCATCCCCCGTGCTCACCACCCAGGCTTGGCCCGGCCGCCCTTGTGCCCGTCACCCTTGCCACCCCTAGGGCCCCCCTTGGCCGGCACTTGCAACACATATTCCCAACAAACCCGTGAAAAATTACTCGGGCACAATCGGCAGGCGTGGCACTCACAGCCGGGGCGTCTGCTAGAAAAGCACTTCTCCCCTTCCCCGGCTTTTCCTTTCTCCCAACCACACCTCTCTCTCGCTTACTCTTCCCCCCCCGGTTCGAGAAGGTAAGCACACCTTGACACTCGGCGCACACGGCACCCACAACCCCAATGCGCCTGCGAGCTACATGGCAGCGACAATCTCCCCGCCGTCGTCGCTAGCCCCGACGTCGCAGCTGCATCTGGACTGGTTTCCTTTCAGATCAGTTCCCATCCATTCCACCTACACATTCCAGCACAAGTCGCTAATCCCACAGCACTAAAAATGGCGGACGTTCAGAAGAAGCCAAAGGATGCCAAGACCTTCATGATTGACTTCATGATGGGCGGTGTTTCCGCTGCCGTCTCCAAGACGGCCGCTGCTCCCATCGAGCGTGTCAAGCTCCTTGTCCAGAACCAGGACGAGATGTGAGTTTTTTTCATCGACCCCTCATCTTCCTACTGACACATTTAGGATCAAGCAGGGCCGTCTCTCCAAGCCCTACGGCGGCATCGTTGACTGCTTCAAGCGTGTCATCTCGGAGGAGGGTGTCGCTTCGCTCTGGCGCGGCAACACCGCCAACGTCATCCGTTACTTCCCCACCCAGGCCCTCAACTTCGCCTTCAAGGACTACTTCAAGTCGCTCTTCGGCTTCAAGAAGTCGGACGGCTACTGGAAGTGGTTCGCCGGTAACATTGCCTCGGGTGGTGCCGCTGGTGCCTCGTCTCTCCTTTTCGTTTACTCTCTCGACTACGCCCGTACCCGTCTCGCCAACGACAACAAGTCCGCCTCGAAGGGTGGTGCGCGCCAGTTCAACGGCCTCATTGACGTTTACAAGAAGACCCTCGCTTCGGACGGTATCCGCGGTCTCTACCGTGGCTTCGTTCCCTCGGTTGTTGGTATCATTGTCTACCGCGGTCTCTACTTCGGTCTCTACGACTCGATCAAGCCCGTTGTCCTTGTCGGCCCTCTCCAGGGCAACGTCCTCGCTTCGTTCGCTCTCGGCTGGGTTGTTACCACTTCGGCTGGTCTTGCTTCGTACCCTCTCGACACCATCCGTCGTCGTATGATGATGACCTCGGGTGGCACCACCCACTACAAGTCGATGTTCGACGCCGGCTCGCAGATCATTGCCAAGGAGGGCGTTCGCTCGCTCTTCAAGGGTGCCGGTGCCAACATCCTCCGTGGTGTCGCCGGTGCCGGTGTCCTTGCCCTCTACGACAAGTTCCAGGAGCTTATGTTCGGCAAGGTCTACTCGGGCGGCTCCGGGTAAACACCTGGCACACTGCCACACTCGACCATTTAGTAGATCACACCCTCATATCCTCCCACTTGCCACAATGCGATGGTTCGTGGATTCCGAGATGCAGACAATCTCGTCAATTATAGAGTTGCCGTGTAGAATCCTAAACTGACAGTTGAACTAAGGAATGGCTGCTCCCGTCTATCCTGTCGAGGATCTGGCGCACCGGTCCCACTTGGCTGTCGCTGTCTCTGACTTTGTTCTAGTGCGAACGAACATGAGGGTTCAAAAA
This sequence comes from Cutaneotrichosporon spelunceum, assembly GCA_030805415.1. Classification (NCBI taxonomy): domain Eukaryota; kingdom Fungi; phylum Basidiomycota; class Tremellomycetes; order Trichosporonales; family Trichosporonaceae; genus Cutaneotrichosporon; species Cutaneotrichosporon spelunceum. The sequence goes on from BTCM01000001.1 coordinate 1,901,266, forward strand.
ACTAGTAGAGCAAGGGCTGCACAGGACTGCCGCACCGGCAATCAGTCAGATGCTTTTCTCGCAAACCTTGGGGAGTTCGTTTCTTGCTCCACGGTGGGCATGAGAATGTCAGGCACCACTCCAGAACATCCGATGCCCCGATGACTGGAGCATGGCATTTCGCCAGACGATCAGAAAAGTGCCACAACCTGACTCAGGCGGAGCGGCTGGGGATCCATCCAACAGATGTAGGTGAGAGACGTCAACGAGTAGGAAACAGGTTGTGGGAGCGACCAGGTCGGCATTCGGCGTCGTCCAGGCATCGAAACCTGCCGTCTCAGCTTTCTCGACGCACTACCCAGTGGCGAGGACGGTTCGAGCAGGCAGACGCACACATGGACCATCAACGAGCTGTTCCAGTGGAACCAATGATCTTCGGCCGCTCTTCAAGCCTCCGTCATTATCTGTTGAATACGCCCATTACTGCGAGGTGGCAAACCTCCATTGGGCCACGTGGCGGACGCCCCTCTCACTGTAGATTACTTGCACCTCCAGTAGTTTACTCTTTGCATTCACATCATCACTCATCTGCAACCCCGTTGCACTAGCCCGTCTGCATACAAGCCCACAAGGCAACTGGAAGCAAGGGCAGCATCTGGCGTAGTGTAAGCCCCACGGCATCTACATAGATCCAACAATACTACCAATACCCAAGGCAACTTGGCGGAGTGGTTAACGCGATTGACTCGAATGTCCTCATCAATTTCCTTCGGGAGCGCATGTTCGAATCATGCAGTTGTCGATTCCTTTTTCGACACCGAAAGCGAGAGTGAAGTGGAAAGTGGCCCGCTGGCAGGGCGAGGAAACGGCCCAGGCAGCGGATGTGATGGTGGTGGCAGTGCCAAGACTGCCACATTCGTCCTACCTGTTGTACGTGATAACCATCGGATTTCATTTCAACTCGAGCGCCATGTGCTGGATAAAGAGGCCAAGAGGTACGTTGCAGCAAGACAGAAGATTGCTGTCAACATCGACCGGCGAGCTCCAGTCCGAGTCTCCTTGGCTGCAGTTCGCCTGTTGATGTTGACACGGCCAGTGTTGCCTAGAACGCATTCGGCTCTGCCAACCGTTGGCTCTACAGAGTCACTGTCAACTGTGGCAGTGCTGTGCTATCCACAGTTCGGAGACAGGGAATCTGTTGGCAGGCGGATACTGGGGCCATCAACCTCCATCAGGCTCCCCTTTGATCACAGTTCAGACAACTCACAGCTGACGTGTAATAAGGGCCTATCCCTCTTGCCTTGACGACCCTCCAATTCCAAAGCGTTTAGTTGAGGAATTCCTGCCTGCAATACACCCCACCTCGCCTCTCTTGTTCTTCCTTATTGTCTCGCAGGTCCAGCCTGAGACAGGCAACAACGCTGACACGTGTCACGGCTATCTCTGGTCATTAGCTCATGATGCCAGTTGACGATCCCCGATCCTCCGCTACTGCAATGGCCCTGAGGCAGGCGTCCAACGAGGACTGACAGCTGAGCGTCTGAAAGGACGAAAGTCAACCGGCCTCGTCAGAATCGACCATTATCATCGCCACAACCCCCGATACATGCGAGCAGGCAGTTCCGTCCTCGGTCACCTGTCGTCACCCTTACATCCCTCTCACACCCCGAGCCAAGAACAAGTGCCACACAACGTCTGGGAGCGTGACACCTGGGCCGTTCATAGAATAGACACCCTTAACAACCCGGGGCCGGGAGTCACGGCTGCAAGGTGCAGGACAAGCTCCCACACACAGGCAAACACACACATGGGTTCGCGATTCCCCATTCAGATTGACACAATCCATGACCGAGCTGCCTAAAAAGTTCAATCTCGGAATTGAACCAAGGACCTACAGATTGTTCGTTGCAATCTGCCGCGCTAACCGCTGCGCCAATTGAACCATGGTGAGGGAGAGGACAGGGTCCTAGCCCGGGGCGGTCGCCCTCGACACATCTTGCCTACTGTCAAAGGGGAACACGCTGCCGTACTGCTCGGCTCTAGGGGATAGTCGTCCCTTGGGCGCGGCCGTAATGGGAATCACGGTGAGAGATGTCCGTCTGCGGAGACGCAGACGAGAGGGGGGCTGGACGAACTCTCTCTCGAGCCAGCTCTTAGTCAACCTAATCCCCAAGAGCACCCTGCATCCTGGCAGTATCAGAGCATGAGTCTCTCAGGTTGGAACAGAATTCTGATAGTCCGAGGTGGCGCAGGACAGAACTGAGTTGTGGTGGGAAAATTCCTGAAACTGCGAAAATGTACCTGTGCGCCAGTCAGCGCTTCAGCGGTGGTTCTTGATAGCGATGTGAAACGGCACCGAAGACCTCAGCCTGGCTAGACTGTAATAGGCAAAGGGGTAATAGCCTCGTCAAGACAGTCTCGCAGTCCTGCTATATCGGCGAGGGAGGAGGTGAGAGGCGCGTTTTTCAGCAAGCGAGACACTCCACCGGGATGGACACCGCACTCGAGCCGCGACTGCAGTCATGGCCGAGGGAGGGCCAACGTTAGCAATGCAGACAATAATGCTTGTGCGTGTCATACTGTACTTGATACATAGATTACTTCCGTGCCCGCTTGCCCTCATCTGGCCGCTCCCAGTGCCCCTCCGGCTTTCCCTCATCCCCTGACGCGTACTGCCACTCATTCTCCTCTTCTTCCTGGTCACTGTCGTCTACCACGATGGGCTCGGGAGGCGGCTTGGCCACTGCGCGTTTACTGCGCCCCGAGTCGGTACGTTTGGTTTGCATTGCCGGCAGACCATTAGCGTCTTCTTTCGCCTTGACACGACAGACTTCGACGGACACGCCAGCAGACAGCAGGAAGTCAATCCAGATCTTCTGCGTTTCCGAAAGCTGGTCTCCGGGACCCTTAACTTCAACAAATCGCGCCTCGCGTTTGTCATAGTCCCACACACTGAAATTAGCTCCAGATTCACGAACAGAAGCTTACATGAGATCCGGAACGCCACTCACGCGGTGCCGGTACTCCTCTGAGAGCATGCGGCAGATGAGTGCCATGGCATGTCCGCCGATGCATGTCAGGATCTCTTTGAGCTCGCGCCGGCCGAAGTCCCAGTTGAGGCCCACAGCCCAGGTACCCAGCTCGCGCTCACGCTTGTCCGTCTCGCGAAGCATTGCAAGGGCTGCGTCGGTTGATTCCATCTCCGTGAGCCTCTGCTCTATCATCGACGCGCGGGCCCTGACAAACGTGTCCTCACCGAGATCAAGGGGAGCCGTCTGGTAGTACGTCTCGAAAGCACCCGGAAGGGGATAAAAGAGGACGGGCCACATGAGCAGCGCGAACAGTGTCGTGAGGATGGACGACTCCGCATGATAGCTAACATCAGAGACGTTGGACCAAAACCACTCACCCCTGGTATCCCTTATCCTCCCACCACTCCAGCACCCAGCCTTCCACAGTCACTTCGCCTTCGCGCCCAACCCACGCGCTCTTGCCAACCTGCTGCAACGGCACAACCTCCTGTGAACCGTCGTCCAGACCCATGTCGGTAGATTCGCGCAAACCATTGGAGTCGGTCTGGGCTGGCATTCCGATGTTCAGCTGGGACCTAACAGCTACGACCTCCCGAGTCTCGCACTTGATCAGCTCCGCGTACGAGATGTGTCTCTCATCGGCTGGAAGGTTGAGTCGGTTCTCGAGCCGGGTAAGGCGGTGTGACAGGCGCGGTCGATAGACTGGTGTGAGCTGGAATAAGGGCGGTGCAGCAAGCATACTGAGGTGTGTATCTGGGTCGAGGAGGCCATCGATACAGACTTGCGTAGCCTCTTCCAGTTTCTCCAACTTCTGCTCATCAGACGCCTTGTAGTGTGTCATGCAGACTAGGGCGAGGCGGTCATACCATGCGCTGAGGTCAGCAGTAGCTAAAAGTGGCAAATCTCACCCTCGCTTGCAACGGCGCCACCGCCGCTGTAGGAGCAATGCACGAAGGACCTCGCACTCGAGGTCATACTCGTGCAATATGCCGAGCGCATCCGCACCTTTAGCCACAATTCGTGTGAGGACATGGATGGTCTTGAAGCGGTCTCCAGCCAACCCACGTTGCTCTTGCTCCTCGTTGAGCGGATCCCCACCCTCGCCTGCTATCATCTTCTTCCACAATGGCCACACGTTCTCCCATACGCGGCGCACGAGCTTGGCACCTTCCGCTCGCGACAACGACTGGCCTCTCCACAGCGACTGCGGAGGCCCGCCTCCGCGCCGCTGGTCAGCCCAGTTGTCACCAAGAACCTCGGACACAAGCGCTTCATAATGCACTGCGCGCTCCCATTCCAGCAGTTCGTGTCGGCTCTTCCAGATGACCGAGCGAGTGGGTGTGCCATAGTCGGGGTACTGTCGACGATGCGACGCGACAAGGATGGGAGGCAAGATGAGCGCCGGTGAGTATGCAGACGTCGGCGGCGATCGTGAGAAGATGAGGTTGACGCGCGAGATGAGCGTGAAGAGGGATCGATCAACTTGGATGACTTGGCCACCAAGATACGGCATGAGCTGCGCAAGAACCAGGCGTTCTGATGTTGATGTGGCGGGTGTAAGGCATCGCGCAGAAGTGCCCGCCTTTCCCTTTCCCTTGTAGTCAACTGGCGTAAACGAGAGCGTGGTTTGATTGCGGGCAATGTTACGGAGGGCTTTCATCACCGACTCGCGCGTAGCGAGTAGATGCGGCGGGACCTTGCGCGCCCGTGCAACCCGCCTCAGGTCGTCGGCCGACACACACGACATGATGTCGTCAAGGCAGAGTTCGTTATCGCCATGCGCCAGTGATAGGATCGGCTGTTGGGCGAGCGGAGTTTGGAACATCTCCTCGATACATGTCGTAGAAGGGCCCGACGAGATGGGCGGAGAGATGGACGCAGCGGTAGGAGCGGAGGTCGACGTGCCGGAGGCTGGAGCATCGCCATTCGCGGGCTGCAGGTCACCATGCTGCTCCGCCCAGAGGCTCTGGCGGATTGCTTCAGCCAGTTCGGGGTCGGTGCGTTCTTCCTTTGCGCTCAAGCCTGTGGGCAGGCCTGCCCATGGGTTGAGGGGTGTTGATGACTTGCTCTCGGATTTCGTCTTTGCAGCACCCCAGAAGTCTAGTGGCAGCGACCCCTCGTCCGTCTGCTCGCGTAACTCTGTGGTAATCTCAAGTTGTTCACACAACATTCTTGCTCCGCGCTTGACGCCTTCCTCGCCCAACTCGCCTGAGTACGTTGGCGCGATCGATGCGATTGAGTGCACCTTCCCCTGCCGCCGGAGGAGCAAGCGTGTGAGGAGATATAGAGGCTCATCTGGTGTCAGCTACTACTTGAGCTCCAACTAGCTGCCCACAAGGAAGGTCAAGAATGTGCTTGAGCACCCGCAACTCGCGGGCCGAGAAGAGGTAGGATTCGGTTTCAAGGACTGCCTGGATCATCTCTGTTGTGAGCGAACGGATTCACTGCATCAGCTCACCCTTGAAGAGCCGCACATACATCGATTCCTGGCCATCAGAACGTCCATAATGGGCGCTTACGCCTCCCCGTTCAATCTCCTCCGGCACGTCTTCGTCCATCGGCGCGATGTTTTCCTGGGCTCGTGAAGAGTCATGTCGTATCCGTTTGGAGGTGGAAGATTCTGGCGGCGGAAGAACAATATCAGGAGGAGGAGGAGTTCGCATCGTTGCCGCGTCCTTGGACGATGTGTTGAAAGAGCGCGTCGCGCCCAAGGCGTGGTACTAGTCAACATGTACACTTGCAGCGGGCTGGAATGGAGGTGGCCCTCCTCGGTGGAGGTTGAGTGGACAGTCAGCCTGACGCTGCAAGACCAAGTTGCTCCCGCGTCAGGTTCATCCACCCAATCACTTGCAGTCCGTTTAGCACACCGTCTCCGTCAAACCTCATCTCGCCGTCACCGCACTCGCCATGTTCCGCGCCACCCGCCCACTGTTCTACGCCGCCCAGTGAGTGATTCCTCGTGATGGTGCAACACGTGAAAAGGAGTACTGGCCTGCGCTTTCCCGGTGAAGCGCACGCAATTGCTCTATCGTCATCGTGACCATCCCTTCTCGGCTCCCTTCTTGCGCTACCATGTTGGAACTAACTCCAGGGCGCTCAAGGAGACCACTGGCCTCACGGGCTTGCCGGTGCACAAGAACCCGCTCCCGGCCCTCAAGTCGCTCTACACCGAGACGCTCACCGGCCTTGCTGCCCTTCCCGCGTCGAGCGTGTACCGCCAGGCGACGGAGGCGTTGACGAAGAACCGCATGGACATTGTCGAGCGTGCAGGCGAGGACATTTCTGCAGTCGAGCGTGAGCTCGGCACCATGGTCGAGGTTGCGATCCAGGAGGCCAAGGTCGAGAAGCACCTCGTCGGCCAGATGAGCGAGTGGAAGGCGTACGTCCGTTTCAAGGCCGCGCTGACAACTAGCTGGGAGTCGCTCGAAGAGAAGCCCGAGCCCAACCAGTGGCGGTACTTTGACCCCACTGGTGACTCGCTGTAAGCCGGGGCGATAGAGATGCAAGCGCAATGACAACACACGGTGGGAGAAGGGAGAGGGGGTAACTGGGCAAGGAGAGGAGTGGGCTCGGACGGCCGTCTGTACCGTGTGTGCAGCTATTCGGTCTGCAGTGTACGCTTTGCGAGCCGGTAATTGTGCTTGAGTGGGAGGTCGATCGTTCCGGTTCAAGCTCGTCACTGGTATCCCATGTCAGCTCTGCTCGGGAAGAGGAGGGGAGACGAACGGTGTCCCCCTGAAACTGTCGTTTATGCCGAGGTCTGCCTCCGGGACTGGGTACCGACGCTCACGGAGTGATGTCTTCGCTACCAAGTGGCACGCTCGCCGAGTTGATCCCACTCATTCAACAGCATCATGGGCCTCTATCCACCTCGCTGACGCGAATCAGGTGGCATTGATGGCGCACAGGTTGATCTAACGCAAGAACCAGACAGGAGACACACCTACCGATTAGAAGAGGCCCAGGTCGCACAGCAGTCGAAGCATCATATTTCTGCTTCACATTGTGGCATACGAGCCATGTTTTCTGCAGATCGACGAACAAGCAACAGTGTGGACTCCACATACGAACTTGTGCAAGTTGAACTCCAACCGGGCTTTACTGAGTCCGGCTGTTTTGTGTAGTTGGGAACTGCAACAGGTCGGTGAGATGTTGGTCCGAAAACCGTTCACGAAGAGGGTAGAGGTGGCACGAGAATGGGCGCAACTCGGCGTGGGCTGGGAAAATGACGAGTTCTAAATTCGTGCGCCTGTTGTCGCGCATGCTCCGCAACTGTTAAGCAACTATCTTGCCGGCCCTCGTCTCCAAGCCACATGGGCCCTCTTCGTTCGCACAGACATGGTATCAGGCCATCGCAGCATTCTGCCGAAGCGTCTGATAGCAGCACTGCCTTGGCGGACAGCATGCATGCAGACGCCACATTTGCAGCTATGAAAAACAATATGCATAGTTCCCCAAGAGATATGGGCAGCACTGGGCTGATATGAATGATGTGATGATTGATGATTGATGACAAGATGACAGAGGATGCAGGTGGTATGCCATAATGTGGGTGCGCTGGCGGCGCAATCAAGCCTTCTCTCACAGCTTCGGCGTCTTCCCCCTTTGCTTCTCCTTGAACTCAACGAACGCGTACCACGCGCCTCCAGCGAGCGTGAGGCAGATGCCAATGCCGTTCGCAATGGTAATGTGGAGGTTGAAGAGGACGACCGCAAGTGCAATGGTGAGAACCTGCTTGCAGTTTGCAGAGACGGTCATGGTGAGCGCTCCAGCCTTCTTGTTTGCAGTGAACGAGACAATGTTGAGGCCGCACGCGATTATGCCATTGATCAAGAGGGCAACCGCCTTTGTGCGCGTCATCTGTGTGGCGCCGTATCTACGCACACGTTCTAACTCGCCGGTGTACCAGCTGTAGAAGACACACTGGACAAACGCAAGTGGCGACATGCGGATGAGAAGGTCCAGTGGGTGCTGGGATCAGCAATGCACACCCTGTGCGGTGGGAAGGCAGTGTGGGAACCGGAAGGGAACGTACAAGCTTGAGGCGCCCGCCAACACCTGTCTGGATGAGGTTCGTTACCACGGTCTTGAGCGCAGCGAGGAACGTGCCCAGAAGAGTGAGAATCAAGCCCCATGTTGTGAAGTAATAGTCACCGTAGGTTCTGTCGCGTCAGAAATCGTTTTTCAGGATTCTCCAGGACCAGTGCGACTCACGCCAACCCAACTCCGGCAACAACTGGCAGCAAGCTGACAATCTTCATGGCGCTGATCTTCTGTCGCAGGAAAACAGCAGTGATGAAAATAGTGAACAGAGGCGTCGCTGCGCGAACCACTTGGTGGAACTGTAGTGCGTCAGCAAGTGTAGTGGACCAAGTGAAGCAGGGAACTTACAGGTACGGTCACCAGCTGCAAGGAAATGTTGCTGACAGCAATGTTGATCGTGTACAACACTGAGAACGCAGCCAGGATGAGGTTCTCCTTCTGGGTCAACCGTGCAGGAGTCTAGTAGAGTGTTAGTCCAAAATAACCAGGATGCTGTTGGATTGTTGCACTCACAAAGGCACCTCGCTCCAAAGCAATGTAGCAACCCGCACAAGCGGATAGGGCGTGCAGCCCAGTTAGAGTCTACGGGTCAACGCGTGGAACACCTCAACGACTCACGTAGGCAAAAGGGAAGGAGACTAAGACCACCTTGTTGAACAGGGTGAGCCCCAGATTGAAGAAGAAGTACATGCCGAGCCAGTACGGCGTCGAGCCGATAAAGCCCGTCGAGCGAGGCGTTTGATCCTCCATCGGATACGCGAGGATCCCGTTAGGGCGTGTGAGCGGATTTGTGTCAGCGTACGGCGAGTCGCTGTACGCTGGTGAGCCTTTCCTCTCATGTCGCGTCGGCAGTTCGGACGTGGGCTCTGGAGGTGTTCCGGGGATCAACCCTCTGACGGTCTGGGCTCGTGGCAAGTGTCCGCGGGGATGGACGAGATTGGGGGGCTCAGCTGAGGTGGTGTACGCTGCCGATTTGTTCTGGCGGGGTGAGAATGTAGGATGGATGGGCATGTCGTCCGACAGGTCGACGGTTGAGGGGACATTGATTGTCGAGTGTATGCTGTCGCTACCGGAGAAGTCGAGTCCTATGGAGTTGGAGTTCTTGTGCCCCAACGGGGCGGCTCTTATGTCCGCCATGGATTGAGATGCCGACGAGAGCTGGCCTGGGGTCTGTAGGCTGGGGCTCTCAGGAGGCGATGCCGAGGATCTGTTCCACGACGAGCAGTTGGAGGAAGCGGCAGACATGCGGAGGAGGAAGGTGTTGCCTATCACAGCCACCGTAAAGGGTACGGATAGCGCAGCTGGTACTGCCTTGGGGATGAGGCGCTAGGTGTGGCGTAACTCAGTAGGAATGAAGGGTCCTGCGGAGAATGTTGTTGTGGTTCAAATTGCGACGCGAACAAGTCACGGGTCAAGTGATTCGAACACGAACCTCTAGGCCGTGCCCGACTGCTTCAGTGGAAGGGTTGGGAGAGCAGAAACGCGACAGAAGGGCAAGCGAGGTTGAGTAGTGTGGAGGATTGGACGAGTCGCGAAGTGGATGTGTGCCCAAGGGGGGGGAAAGGGGAGAGAGTTTGTGAGGAGGGAAGGGGTGTGTGGACGGGCAGGGTGCAGGGTGTGCTTGGTTTCTCGCGGCCAGCGACTGGAAATCAAGATTTGGTGCGAGTATGTCTAAGAGGTCACAGAGAGTGTTGAATTGAACGAGTGTGTGGGGTCGGAATTGAGCTTCAAGCTGCGAGGCGACAAGAGTGAGATCTTGGTGACGACGAACGAAGAAGGAGATATTGCGAGACACGGGGGCGCCCAGGTGACCGAGTCGAGGGACCAGAGCACAGATATGCGAGAAACGTATAAGCGCAAGGGTGAAGGCGACACAGGTCCGTGGCGGCGGCGTGGTTGATGCACGGTCGTCGCGATTTGGGGATTGTGGAGGACTAGGTTTGAAGATTTCGTTGTGACAATGGGACAATCAGGGTGCGAGGCGATGGAATAGCTAGCGCGTGGGTCGTCGTGGCGACAAGAGAGTGCGAGGTGAATGCAAGCAAGTGGACAAAGAGAGGTGTAGAGGCAGTTGGAAGAAACGTGATGCAATCTGGCGACTAGTGGATCATCGTGGCTTACTCAAGTACTGAGGCTGGTGACCTCAGGTGGCGGATAAATTGATTAGACGCTGAGGGTTTGGGTGAGGGTTGAGGTGAACCCCTTGCCGGCGGCTGTTCCAGTTCAGGCCGAAGGGAGTTTTGGGTTAGGTTGCTGCGGCCCTGCGGCCCTGCCAGCTGCTGCGGAGCGGTCGGGATTGCCCAAGCCGAACCGTGCGGCGCCTCATACCAGATGTGAGACGCGGGGGCCGGCAGGGAGTCTCGCCTACTGCACAATACCCGTCATGTCCTACATCAATCAAACCATTTTCAATCCAATATATTGATAGGACAGAAAATTATAATCAGTTTCAGGAACTCACTTGTTCCCATTCCCGTTCATGCGGTCCGTCACGTGATTTGCCTACTGTTTCGCAGCCCGCCAAGAGAATAACGAGGTCAACGCTGCAGTCACCAGCTCGACATGCGTAGGTCGCAACTCGGGCCGCCTTTCCATGACCCGTTCAGGCGAAAATCTTAACCCAAACTCTCGGCACTCTCCCACTCGTCTGTGAGACCTGGGTTATCATTCCTAAAGATTGCTCGCGCAAGCCCCGCATCGGAGCTGCGCAGCTGCAGCTGACGGTTTTGAAGGTTGCTCCGTCCTTCCTAGCGACCTGTCGATAGGTCTCGTCTGCGAGGTCACTGGAGCGTTCCTGCTGTGGATCACTTTGGCCCTAGGTCGTCCCGCCGCTACCCGTTGCTCCATTCGAATCTCTGGGGGGACCCGCATCGCCTTCGGGATATGTGTGATGACGGCAGGCGGGTTCAGGTTAGTTTATTTATTGCTAGCCTACCATTGTGCGAGTCTTGGCACCCAATCGATCGCTTCTAGTTTTCTTCGAAGACGTAGAATATAATGTTCCACAGATCTTATTCATGGATGCATACAGTCACGTTAAAGCTGGTGTTGACGTAGGCCCTGATACACAGAGTACCAGAAGACAGAGGACGTAGACTTCACGTGACTCGTCTCGTACTGTTGGGGACCGTAGTATATACACGTCATTGTCAATATCCTATCATCCGTATCAATTCCATGCATGCTCATACTACCACTGTAGCGCGATACTTGCCTCCAGCCAACCAGAGGCGCTTATCTCAACATGTACAACCCCGCAGCGTGAAACTGACACAGACCAGGGCAGCGCCCTCTTGGCATTACCTAAGAGTTTGCCACGAGGGGAAACCATCCCAAGTGCCACAGGACGGGATTAGTCGGTATTTATCTAGTTTTGGTGCAGCGCGTTCACATGACTTAGCGGCAACTCGGCGTCCTCTTCTCTTTAGCCCACTACATCACATCCAACGTACGTATCTACGGCCACGTAGTACCGCGCTCCCTAACCCTCATTCATCTGCTGACGCTTGCCTCTTCCGCGACGACCCGTGCCCGCGTTACCTCTTTACTTCTATCCCTTTCTCACGCGCACATATCGAACGTTCTGCCCTGTGTTCTTCACCTTCCAGATGCGTGACAAGTGGAGGAAGAAGCGTATGCGCAAGCTCCGTCGCAAGCGCAGAAAGATGCGTGCGCGCTCCAAGTGAGTCCGCCATCACACTATTAGAATTGAACTGATCCCAGGTAAACGGCTCGCGGCGATCCGGAACGATGAGCCGACTGCTCTGTCTGCTTAGAAGGACGGATCCCGAGTCCAAACCCCATGTCTAGTATTCGTATGAAAGTCGAGTGCGAGGCGATTGCGGCGCAAGGCGAGTCGAGTGTGAGAGCGCCGGTGCTTGTCAGGCTTTTCGCGAGAGTGTTGTCAGATGTTCTGTTGATACAGTTTGCCACTGTGACAGGGGAAGGGCTGACAATTGGCCGTTGGAGCCATGTCCGGAGTTGGCGCCGCTCATTACGTGCATAGGTGTTGCTGCACAGCTCTTCAGTTCCAACTGTCCGCCCCCCTCATCTACGCCCGGCTTTTCAGGCTGCAAGGAGCCGGACGCGAGGCGGGAGGGCGGAGCTATCCAGACCCGCGGCCTCACTGGTATGACGTCAGCCAGATACAGGATGCATTCTATGTCCCGACCCCATTTACACCTCTACCGCAGCGCCCAGCTGTTTGTCAGTTCGGCTCAGTCAGCTCCCTCGCAACTCACGTCTTAACCACGAACAGCTCATCGGGCAGCCCGTGTTGCACCTCCTCCTTGACAACCTGCAGCCCAGCCTCGTGGAACACCTCGAGCCACTTGCCGTTCGACCTTGTTGTCAGCTCCGCGTCCCATCATAACTCACCGAGTGAGGCTTGAGTCCTCCTCATCAAGGAACTCGTTGGCACGCCCGTCCGGCCCGTCCTCACAGCAGTTCTCCTTGACGATGATGAGGGGCGCAGCGGACTCCGCGCCCAAGTCGATAGTTGGAGAGCGCAGAGCAGCCTTGGAGCGGCGCAGGAATGCTACGAGGTCTGCGTGTGACATGTGACCTGTGTATCAGTTGCGTCCGCAAGTGATGTTCCTACCCAAGCACCACTGGCACCAGATCCTGTCGTCAGCCTTGCTTGCGAAGAGGTAGCTTACACGTCATACTCGACGGCGGTCTCGGGCTCCCCAAACACGCCCTCGCCCTCGAGCGCCTCGCCAACGAGGCCTTCAGTGGCGTGCCCGCGAGCCGGGAACGCGGGGTCAAGGCTCTGCAGGCCGGCTTGCACGAACCACACCCGTTTCCCCCGCGAGCGCTTCCACTCAGCCGTCCTGCGCGCGAGCTCCTTGGCCTCGGCCTCGTCCCTAATTCTCCCGCTCATGCGAGGAAGCTCACGCCATTCTCCAGAGTTCGCGGCACGGTGCGCCTCGCCGATGAAATGGGCGACCGGCTCAGCGAGCACGACGTCGTCGAACAGCGGGAGAAGGACTGTGTTGGTCACGCGCCCAATGCCAGCTCCAACGTCGAGAGCTGTGAGGCGGTACTGTGGGCGGGCGAGAGGCGCGGGGTTGAGCGGGTTCGCAAACGTTGCGAGCTGGGGAAGCAAGGAGAGGATGAATAGGCGCGAGCTCAGCTGGTCGATGTGTGGCACAGGCTATCGTTAGTTGAGCTGAGAGAGGAGGGCTCACGCCGTTGCCAAAGCCACCGAGGACACCATCGACGCTAGCCTCTATCGCGTCCCAGTACTTGACACCCTTGGCGAAGTCGGGGCCTGGAGGGCCCTTGCGGAGTGCGGACCCGACGTTCGGGCGCACGCGCTTGGACGAGTGCTATCGTCAGCAGTTGACGGTGAGTGATATTGTACCTCGTCGTCGGCAGACTGGGCGTTAGTTTGTTCCGCCCGGGTTGTCTCACCATGTCTCGTTATGTGTAACTGGGGTAGCTGGAGATAAACAACCGAAACGATCGCGTAGACGAAATCTGGCAATGGACCTCCACATACTGCCTGAACATTGATCTACTAGGCACCAAAGTCGTAAGTTCAACTAGCTCGGCGATAGCTATTCCTAAACCCCGAAATTAGACCTGAACGGAGATTGGAACAACCTCCGACCGGCGCTTGCTGGGTGGGTGCTGTGTTGGTCGCCCCAAGCAGTCTTGCAACCCATCCGTCAAGCCTCGGCCAGTCTAGTGAGCATCCTGCCAACATCATCGACGACGTGCTGACCGTGCTCCCTCTCTCTCAACTGCACTCTCGTCATTTCGCGTTTCCCACTCGCGCGTTAAATTTGTCCACTTCCCTCTCGGCTCTCCCCTTTCCACCACTCCTCTGATTCATCGCGCAGCCAAAAATGGCGTCGACCATCCCCATTGTTAAGAAGAGGACGAAGGTGTTCAAGCGCCACCAGTCGGACCGCTACCACTGCGTCAAGGAGTCGTGGAGGAAGCCGAAGGGTATCGACAACCGTGTTAGTTTTGGAAGGAAGGCGGACGGGTTGGCCGAGGGAGCGGAGGCGTTTGCGCACGAGTGTGGAAATCTGCAGTGCGCAACAGCGTCTGCGCATCGCTGCCCACTGCGTGGTGCTGTGGGATGCGGATTCTTATGTGCAGAATTGCCGCCCACCGCACCACGCACCCAACGCCTCCTCTGCCACCCGCGCCCCACAGTATCTATTGTGCCGCGCTGATCCCAGGTCCGTCGTCGCTTCAAGGGCCAGACCCCCATGCCCAAGATTGGCTACGGCTCGAACAAGAAGACCCGCCACCTTATCCCCTCGGGCCACAAGGAGGTCCTCGTCCACAACATTCGTGACCTCGAGCTCCTCCTCATGCACTCGGGCAAGTACGCTGCCGCGGTCGCCCACGGTGTCTCGTCGAAGAAGCGCATCGAGATTGTTGCGCGTGCCAAGATCCTCGGCGTCAAGGTCACCAACTCTGCCGCCAAGCTCCGCACCGAGGAGGCTTAGAGGGATCGCGATGTATGACTGGTTGCATAGGCGAGGGCGGCTGGCTGCGCCGCGTGGATGCAGCTCCTGGGGCTATCGTGTGGTGTCGAGACTGCAAGAGTGAGGAAGCAGTTTCTGGCGCGAGGGGCAAGAGTGTGCGTGGTGTTAGAGATGACCAGGGGGTGGACTAATCTTTTGTGCTGCTGATGTGGGTGGCGAAGCTTCTCAAGATCTCGACCTTGGAGCGCGTGTACCGTTCCAGCTCTGACTGAGTCTGCACGCGAATTGGGTGAAGAACTGTCAGACGATTCTTACCGGGCGGCCATGGTGGACGTCTCCGATGACCAGTCTAAAACGTCCGTAACACACCTTTCACTGCACTTCTGCAGGCCAGCTTAGAGCATTGACGAGCACATGCTCACCAACACACCTCTCAGTGCCCGTGCTTGACTTCTCGCACATCACTAGCGGCCCAACATGACTGACACCTTACATTTATTGTACCTGTATTTCTCTACGGCCATCTATCCTCGTCTCCTTACAACCGCGACCACGTCGCTGGCTTGGTGCCAATAATGGCTTGGGAGCTGCCCCCATCTCGGCGGAGATACCTCTCCATCCCGGGCGCGAGGCCAACAGGCAGCTCGTCCTCGGGCGGGTGGTACCTGCCATCTCCCGGCTCCTCGAGCACCTCGCCGTTCGCGAGCTCGATATTCGAGAACTGGCATCAGCCCATGCTGGCACCTCACTCACCGCCCAGTCACGCTCAACCCCGCCCGGCATGTAGTCCGCCCGGCCGTCATACACGCCCTCCCACTGCCCGCACCCGCCCAGCGGCCCAGCACGGCGGCGGTACAGCGACGTGACCGCACACCCGGCCGTGACTTCCCGCTCCATGTCGCCGGTCAGCAGGCGCCCAATCGCAATGACAGTGGCGGCATGTCCGAAGATGACGGCGGAACGCACGCCCGCCTCGTCCATGCGCGCAATCCACGCGTCGAGGAATAGCCCAACGCGCGCGTGTAGGCCGCGCAGAGTCTCGCCCCTGCGCGAGGCATACACCGTGCTCGAGTACTCCATGTCGATCATGCCCTCGGGGAAGTGGGGGGCGAGGCTGTCCGGTCCCCCGGGGCGGGGGTGGAGACCGGTGCCATCGCGCGTGGTCGAGTACCACTCCTGCACACCGTGGTCGAGGGAGATGGGGTGCGCCTTCTCGTGTCGGCGCGTGAGAGCCTGTGCGGTCGGCAGGGCGGTCTGCACACACCGGTAGAAGGGGGAGGAGAAGACGCGTTCCGGTGGCGGGTGAGGCGCCGTACGCTCGGGGTCGGAGAGGAAACGCGCGAGATCCTCGGCCTGGATGTGGCCTAGGGCCGCGAGCTGCTGTCAGATTAGAGTGAGACACAGACACACAGGATAGTCCCGGTCCATGCCCGTTGGCGCGTGGTGGTGGTGGCTCGTCCAGTTCGAGCCGTCCGAGAGACTGGGTGAGATGGAGCCTACGGACGACGTACCGGAAGCCATGTCTGCACACGTAGATGTACTCGAGCATGTTGGTGTTAGTAGGTGAGTAACGCTGAGAGATGGGAGATGGGAGTGGGCAAGGACACGTAAAGAGGCGGGGTACAGACACGGGCTCGCGTCCTCGGCAGGTCGTAGCCGAAGTTGTGTGTTGGGCGGCCCAAATCTCGGCCAGCGCCGATTCCTCCCTCGGCTTCATTTCTTGGCTGCAGGCAATCCAAACTTTTTGCTCCCGTATTCGCGCATTCCCAAGTTCTCACATGCGGACGGGGCTGGACACGAGGACGAGCAGCGAAATGCCACTTAGCATGGGCTGAACGCGTCCAGCCCGCTGCTCACTTCCTGCAGCGGACACGACCAGAAGTACCACGTTCAGTCTATCCGCCACTCCACCTCGTTGCACGCCGTAGCACATAGTCCTCCTGTCCCACCACCATATCAACTTCGCACAGCACCCCACCTCACAGTCGTTGATGGCAAAAGTACATCTCCAGAACACAGGGCCGAAGCGCGGCAAGACATCATTGCATGCGCGGCGACCCGACCTGTATCCCAAAGTCGCTCCCGCATGCTACCCCCTATATGCAAACGAGAAGACACGCTTAGTAGCCGAACTTGGCGAGAGTCTCGTTCTGGGGAACGTTGGCAGCAGCCTTGGCACGCAGCTTGCGGGCAGCCTCCTGTGGGGAGGTCAGCAGATGTCTCATTGTCCAGTCGCCTCGTCTCCAACTCACCTTGCGCTCGAAGTAGGCCTGGCCCTTGACCTTCCGCTTCTCCTCGAGACGGTCGACAACGTCCTTGTAACCCCAGCCGACCTCGTGCGAGACACGCTTAAGGGTAGCGTACTTGCGGCCGGGCTTGAGGCGGAGCACGCGGAGTGCGGAGGGGACAACCATCTTCTTGACCTTGTCCTGGGCGGGGGGAACACCCTCGTAGAGCGAGATGCGGCGGATGGCAGCGGCACCACGGGCGGTCTTGTGGGGGATCATGCCACGGACAGCCTTGAAGAGGATGCGCGAGGGAGCGCGGAAGTGGAAGGGGCCCGACTTCTTGGGGTTGACAATGTGGCGCTTGTTAAGGTACGCGTGGTACTTGAGCTTGTTGCGGAAGAACGAGCCCGAGACGTTGATCTCCTCGCAGCGGACGACCGAGACCTTCTGGCCGGAGAGCGCCTGCAATGTCAGCATGTTGTTCCAAGAAGAGAAAAGTTGATCTTCAGCGGTCGCCTGATCGACATCTTGCGCCAGCCTGAGAATCTGCTAACACCGATTCCACTGCACTTCCTCCAAGGCCACTGCGAACAACACCACGCCCTCGTACAGACTGCGCGTGTGCGAGCTGTAGACCATCTCTGTCGTCCTCGCTTCCCTCTCCTCCTCCATCATCCAAATCCGTCCCCTTGCGCCTGGAGTCGTAGATACCCACCTGCTTGGCGATGGTCGAAGCGAGGCGGCCGAGGAGGTGGCCCTTGCCGTCGATGACGATAGGCTGGGACGAGAACGACGACATCTGGATTGGCAATGCCCGCGCGCAACAACAGTGCGAAGGTTGGTCGAAATTGGCGTAGGAGGGGCACAGGCGAAGATGGGAAGACAGGGGAAACGCGAGAATCGAGATTGCGGAGAGTCGCGGCAGAGCGGGTGGTCAGCACACTTCCGTCGTCGCTGTCGGCCGTCGCGAGTACGCACTTTTGGGGGGTGTTGAGGGATGGGGCCAAGTCGGACGTCGAGGTCAGCACTCATCAGGCCTGCAACCAGCGGTTTGGCGGGAGCAAAATCGGCCTTCCCCCGGCCTCACGGGAAAATCGTTCAGAACGAAATGTGGCACACTTTTGAGACGGAGATCTGTCTTTATCCGCTGACGTAAGCAATTGGGGACACCACGACGTGGTACACGTGACTCGTTCCGTCGTCACCTTGGGGCATCCGGTGTGTTGGTGGACACTGATGTGGTAAGTCTTCTCAGAAGCCAAGACAGTTGTTTTCATTTCGGCACCGACCGCAGCTGCGAGCACGCCTTACACATGCTACATGTCCCAAGATGCGTCCAAAAGAGGTGATGGATCTTGTCGACAATGCATCGCACATGGACGTGTCGCCAGACCCCTCATCAGACATCTGACACAGTTTGCCTGACCTGAGACTACACCTACTGCCCGGACTATGGACACGCTCTACAAGGCCCTGGACTCTAACCATTGGGGCAGACTGCCACTTCAGCATCGGGCTCAAGCAGAGCATTGTGAGTTGGCCGAGCCACTTCCAACCAACTAGCCGACGCCGGGCAGACCTCAAGGCTGGCACGCTAATTCGGCGCGATTCGTTGTGGAGTGTGGTATGTGGCGCCTGTCTCATGACTTCGGGATGCAGACTCGTATGCCGTTGTGAGTCAGCACTCGCATTGGTGCAACGAGCAGATCTATTGCCAGGAGCTCCGGCACTGGCGAGTCTGGAGAGCTGGGGAAAGGCCTAATCGATCTGGGATGAGATCGTGATACCAACGGTTCCACCAGCTGGGGCCCATCTACTGATTGTGGGGTGGCCAGACACGGGGGTTGAATTGATGCAATCGGCTCATTTTGAATCGGCCCGTTCTTACCAGGTTTGAGCATCCACTCCTGTTCCAGCTCCACGCTAAGCATCTTGAATCGCAGTGACTCCGCAAACGGTCCCCACAAGCGACCCCGGCCCCTAGTGCTTGAGGTGAATGTACATGTCCCGAAGCTTTGTCCGCCGCACATGTAGGTACAGAGGCCGTTTTGAGTTGATGACTTACGGGCACTGAGAACGCGTGTACGATTGTTGGTGTAATGTCAAACCCCCCGAAAATCATCCGCACCATCTCACGATCGAACGCCTCATGCTCACGATCCGGCACGTTTCTGAAGACTCAAGAGGTCACGGGTGATGAATGCAGCCACAAACGCCTGGTCGGCTTACATCCCACGGCACGAATATGCTGGTCTGATTCTCGGCTCATTAGAACCTCGGGCCGCTTCTTACCCTTGACCATGCGCCTCAGCAATGCGGAGCATGGGAGTAGCTCGACATTCGGCAAACAGGCCAGGGTTGATTTCCGGCGCCGGGGCTCTGGAGCCACCACGCGCCGACGTGCTTGCCACCTGACGACAGTCTCTGTTTTGTTCCTCTACCACGTCAACGAAGCTATAAGGCGGACTACTGGGGCTGCTGTTCTCCATCAGCTCCAAGTGCCCCGGCCTCCAAGCCTAGCCAGCTCCGCCTACAACCCAGCTTTCTCCTCTTCCAACCCAGACTACAACTCTTCCAACTCAGCCCACCTCGTCTCCAACCCCGCCTATACAGAAGACCACCACCATGTCCAGCGTTGAGACTCCCCAGTTGGAGAAGAGCGACGTCCAGCACCTCGATAAGCACCTCGAGTCTGGCGACGAGGTGCGTGCGGTGGTCCGCCAACACCCTGCCCCCCGGTATGACAGCTGACGCTTAGAATGAGCTCAAGACGGTCCTTGCCCAGTCTAATATCCCGCGCTGGAGCCCGGACTCCCTCAGACTCTACCTCGGCGTGTTCTGCGCGTGTCTCTGCGCCTTCGCGAACGGCTACGATGGCTCGCTCATGACTGGTGAGTCTCAGGTAGGCCACGCTGACATCAGCTCTGCTCGCGATGCCTGCCTTCAACGCCCAGTTCGGCAGGTACAAGAACGGCGCTCTCGTGGAGGTCCAGGACGACGGCACGCTCACTGGTATCATCTTCTCCCTCTACACGGTCGGCTCGATGGTCGGCGCGCCGTTTGCTGCAACCATCTCGGACCGCCTCGGCCGCCGCAAGGCCATGTTCATCGGCGCGTGGATCATTATTATTGGCATGGTCCTCACCTCCACCTCCCACCATGTTGAACAGTTCATCGTTGGCCGCTTTGTCCTCGGCTTTGGCATTGCGATCATGACTGTCGCTGCACCCGCGTACTCGATGGAGATTGCGCCGCCCCAGTGGCGTGGCCGCGCGACCGGCATCTACAACTGTGGCTGGTTTGGCGGCTCGGTCCCCGCTGCAGCCATCACGTTCGGTACATCGTTCATCAACGGCCAGATGTCGTGGCGCCTCCCGCTCATCCTGCAGGCCGTTGCTTGCTTCCTCGTCATGGTCATCCTACCCTTTGTCCCCGAGTCTCCACGCTACCTCATGGCTCAGAACCGCGTAGACGAGGCCCACGCCTTCCTGACCAAATACCACGGCAACGGGAACCCCGAAGACGCGCTCGTTATGTTCGAGCTGCGCGAAATGAAGGCGTCGATTGCGCTTGACGGCATCGACAAGCGCTGGTGGGACTACCGCCCGCTCTTCTTCTCACGCGGCGGCCGCTGGCGCATGGCCCAGGTCCTCATGATCTCCATTTTTGGCCAGTTCTCTGGCAACGGCCTTGGAGCGTTTAACACTATCATCTTCAAGAACCTCGGTGTCATCACGGTCGCTGGTCAGCTCGGCTACAACCTCCTCAATCAGTGCATCTCGGCGTTCTGCGCCCTCACCGCGGCCACACTCACGGACCGCATGCCCCGCCGTCTCATCCTCCCTTGGGGTACGCTTGGCTGCGCTGCCCTCCTCGGTATAAACTCGGGCCTCTCGGCCGTCCTCGACAAGCAGGTAAACCGGCCCGGCTTCAACGGCGAGGGTCCCATCTCCCTGTCGGTCGCGCAGGGCGCTCTCGCCGCCTACTTCCTCTTCAACTGCCTGTACTCCTTCACCTACACTCCCCTCCAGGGCGTCGTCCCGGTCGAGGCCCTCACCACCACAATGCGGGCCAAGGGCCTTGCAGCCTCCGGTTTCATCGTCTCCGCCATCGGCTTCATCAACATGTTTGCCGGCCCAATTGGTCTCCAAAACCTCGGATACAAGTATATCTACGTCTTCGTGGCCTGGGATTGCGTCGAAGCTCTCTGTTGGTACCTCTTCGGTGTGGAGTCGCAGGGACGGACGCTCGAGGAGCTCGACTGGATATACGAGCAGCCCAACCCCGTCAAGGCCTCCAAGCGCGTCAAGAACATTGTCGTCGACGACAGTGGCTTCCAGGCAGCCAACTAAGCGACTCTGGCGCAAGCTGGGGCCATCAGCATTTCTCGTGCCTCTGGCTCTGGGCACCAGTCATACCACCAGTCTCTCTATATAGCATCAGAGCTCCTGACGAAGAGTACAAAGCTCGTGACGAAGGGTAGGGGAAAGAGAGGGAGTTGGGTTGTAGATTTCTATGGCTCTTTGTTATGCACTGCTGCGCGAATCTGGCCACAACTCTGGAGGTTGTGCTGGGCTACTAGACCCCTCCCGCCTCTTTCCACATGCCTGTCGGCTGCCTGCCCCCACAGAGCCCTTTACGCACCCCGAGTTTTCGGATTGAGGGCTATGCACTGGCCAATCTCGATTGTGACAGCCACGTCGGACCGCTGGTTGGCCTCGGACTCGTGTGAAAAACAGGAAGTGAAAAGGAAGTTCCAGCCCCATACCGTTATACAAGTTCTGGCCGGTCTGTGCCACAGCTCAATCGCTGTTGATGTTGAGTTAGACGAGGGCAGTGCATGAGAGATCTAAAGCCACACACGACGCCTATGCGCTCCTGGTGTGTATTTGTTGCAACTGGCAAGCACTGCCCAGTCGTCCTTGAATTCGCGGAACAATGCCCATCACACCGATTGTTTGGTTCCAAACACCTTCAAACGCAGGACGTCTCCACACAGCGTCTTCACAAACGTCATCACAGTCAGCCATGCTTGCGCTGTGAACCGGCCACACCTGATCAAATCCATCAAGCGCCGTTCCCTCGTCGCCTTTCACAACCCATCTCAGTATCGCACCCAAGGATAACGTTAAGCGGGATTGTTGGGCTCTCGTGTCTCTCACTCGAACCATTCTCTCATACTCGTAACTCAAAAATCATGTCACTGGACCTGTCACCGTTGGCTCTGTTTCATTCAGTTCCTCGAGATGGAGAGCACCGCACTGTGACGTCAGTCCCTGGGAACAAGCATCTCTAGGCTGAGTCAGGCACGATGCGCGCCACCATCCGCGATCAGTTTAACGTGAACTGTGGCGGGGAGGGGTATCTGGCAACTCTCGACGTGATTCCAAAACCAAAAACCCGGTTCCAGTACTTGCATCAGGTGACCGAGAACGTCAGTGGTGCGACTCACCCGAAACAGGTACCCACAACATTCCGCGGGCCGGGCAATAGCACCACTTGGACCTGGAGGGGTAATGTCCGGTATGGATGGAAACGTTGAGAAATGCTACGACTTACATGGCAGGAACAATGTTCCGGAGTGTGCGTCGTCATGCCAAGCCCTCTGGCCTGGGCCCAGTAGCGCGACCGGGCCATTCCCGGTCACTAGACGAAGGAGAGTTGGTTGCACAGCACGGATACCGATACCTGCCTACACACACCCATGATCAGTCTTCTGACCGAGGTGCCGTAAAGACAACATGTCGACAACCGCTTTGCGGTGGCGAGCAGCGACCGGGGAGCGTGATCTGATGAACAGGCATCCGTTCATTTAAGCGGGCAGCGTGTAGCCCTGCACCCCGGACAGTCCCCCGCACTGACCTCAACGTCTTCTGTAGAAAGACCGCGACACCGACACTAACGCGGTGCAACTCACGACCAGGGTAGTGAGTAGGCGCCTCCTCTGTTCTCAAGACATCTCAACGCCAAGACTGTACGCCGCCGACGTCTTCCAGCGTTCAGGCCGCTTCACACGGTTACAGACCACTGCCACCGACGTATTCACCTTGCCGTCTACGTCAACTTTCCGCACCGAC
Organism: Cutaneotrichosporon spelunceum; assembly: GCA_030805415.1. Taxonomy (NCBI): domain Eukaryota; kingdom Fungi; phylum Basidiomycota; class Tremellomycetes; order Trichosporonales; family Trichosporonaceae; genus Cutaneotrichosporon; species Cutaneotrichosporon spelunceum. The sequence goes on from BTCM01000001.1 coordinate 1,924,071, forward strand.
ACCCTCTTCTCGCACCCTACGATCGGTACAAAAGCCACACCAGGGGCCGACTTGCAATCCAACATGTATCGTGAGAGATCCCCACCACTTGAGTTCGCTCCGCGCGCACCCTCCCCCGACCACCTCGACCCGTTCACGTGGTTCCTCCCAGACGCCCAGCGTGGCGAACACACCTCCAAGCCGACTGGCGCCTTCAACTCCAAGCCGATAGGCGCCTTTACACTCCCGACCGACGCCGTTGTCCGTGCGACCCGTGCGGCCATTACACCCTTCCGCCCGGCGTTCCCTCTCCTCAAGGCCATGGCGCAAACCGTATTCATCCCCCTTCCCGTGAAGGACATTGGGACCGGTACCACCACCGCTGTCGAACCCATTCCGGCCGAAATCGTCGCCGAGTGTGCCTCCAAGCTGGTAGTGGCGGTGTTTACGCTCTCGACTGATGCCGGGGTCCGTGCAACCCGTGCGGCCATTACACACCTCCGCTCCGCCGGCCCGCACCTCAAGACCATGGCGCTATCTGCATTCCTCCCCCTTCCCGAGAAGATCGGGTCTGCCGCTGTCGAACTCATTCAGGTCGAGATCGTCACCGCAACCGCTATCGCCGGAGCGTCAGCGCTCAGCCACCTCAACCCCTACCTGCCTCCGGGAGTGGCCGAGCTCAAGAACCGTTTCGGCAGGCTCGGACGCTCGCCTCTCGCGCTATCTCTGCCCCTGACGGCTGCCGACCTGGATCTCAACCGCGAGATCGAACCCATGTCACGCCACGACTGGCTGACACTCTACCTCTCCACCCTTGCGCTGCTGATCTGGGGAGCCGTGGTATTCTCGGCCCTTGACAAAGGCCTCATCACCGAGGTCTGGAAACAGGGCATCAACTGGCGCGTCCTTCCCAATGCCATCACCGATCCTGTGCGCACTTGGGCCGTTGTGGATGACGTGGCCGGCATTGGGGGCGTGTGTACCGGCGGCGTGTGCCAGTGGACGCCGCTCCTGTAGCTTGTGCACTCTGCATTCGGCACACTAAGGACACTTGGACATTCGGAGACTCGGTTCCAATCGGATCCATGTTCCCATATTGTCATTCATCGTTTCACAAATCACCATCAACAGAATTGTAAAAATACATTGTGCCTGTACATATAGTAATGACAACGCGGTATGCAAGGTATGCTGCGCCGTATTCAAGAGATTCTCTGAGAGCGGTAGCGTTCAATCGCGTCGGCCGCCCGGGCTTGGCTTCCGTCAGTACCGCCCATGCCTGGACTCACCGCCACTCACACTCCTCCTCAAACTCGCACCAGTGGCACCGCCGAACATGTGCTGTGCTGACACCCTGCGGCTCCCGTGTCCCCCGCCAGTACTGTAGCACTGATTGCAAGTGGGCACCAAGTGCGTCGGGGTCGTGCGGGAAACGATGCTTGCCGATAATCGACCCCGAAGTGGCGTCAGGAGAGGGTGATCGTGTGCGCGGCCTGCGCTCTGGCGACGACATGACCCCAACCCCCGACGGGACGGCCGTCTCCTGCGACCCCGTACCCAAGCTCATCTCGACCGCCCACGCCAGCGCGGCGTCCTCGCGCTCCTGTTCGCTGTCGCATGAGACATTTTTCGTCTGGCTGGAGACCGAGAGCCCGGAATGAGGCACAGCGGGTCTTCCCAGGCCCAGGGCAGAGCTCGATGGGGCCGAATCTGCCGGCACTGCAGAGCCTTTCGGATCTGGATCCAGGGCTTCGACTTGCGCCTCATTCTCTCCATGGCTGTCTGTGGCAGAAACAGCGCTTCCCATTCCAGAAGTTGCCTGCGGACGTTCATTGAACAGCGGTTTGTTTCTGGTGTCAGTGTCTCCAGCGACCTCGACATTCTGGGACCAGGGCTGCTCTTGACGAATTGCTTCTGGGCCGTGAATCGCAATGTTAGGCTCGTCTCCGTCGGATTCCACATTCGGGTTGCCACTCTCCAGACTCTGGAATGACGTACCTCGCTCAGCGTGCGAATCCTGCATGCTGAGCTGCAAGGCGAGCTGGACCTGGGTCTCCTCGTCCAAGGTGGCCATGTCGGCAGCGTCCAGGGGGGGTGGCACAGGTAAGATGGCCTCGCTCCTCTCCTTCCTCCGTCCCCGCGTCCCCTTGCGCCGTTTCCGAGGTGCCTCCTTCTTCTTCCTGGGCGCAGCGCGGCGGTACACGAGTTCCAGGGTGGTGTCTGTGCAGCCCTCGCCTGTTCCAGCACCGAGACCCAGGGCTGCGACATACCGCGTCCACGAGCGGGCGTACTCGGCAAGGGTTCGACCTTGGCCCACGCCGAACCGTAGCTCATTGCTCTCGACAACGGGACGCGTTTGCGCGATAAACTCTTCCGTAAACCACGCATCTGTGTCTAGCCCCAAGTGGTCCCAGATCCGCCACAAGCCTGAACCTTGCTCGCTCGATGTCGGGAGGAAGGCTTCTGGCGGCTTAGCTGGCGGCTCGGCGTCGGCCTCCCCACCTTCCACCTCGACCTCAACGCGCACCTCTGAGGGTGACCGCCGGGGTTCACGGGGCACGAGGAGCGCGTCAAGCAGCTCCTTGTAGAGCATAACCTGCAGGCGGCCGGCGAGAGTGTCATCTTCCTTTGGCATGGAGGCGGTCGCCCGCGTCTTCGAGTCGGACACGAGGAGCCGGTGACTCTGCGGTCGCGGAAGCGGCTTGCCACCGAAGAAGTCGTTTAGGGATGCCTGGTGGCCAGACTCGGTGCGCTTTGCCCGCGCCTGCCGACCCTTCGTTGGCGATTCGGCAATCGGCACGCGTGTGATTTCGTCCTATTGTCAGCTACCAACCAGGACTCAACTCACAATGATGCCCAGGACGAACATGTCATCCACAAACCCAGCGACAGGCAGTTCGCGGCACTTGCCGATGGTGAGAAGCGCCTCCAGTGCCGAAAACATGTTAAGCATTCTGTAGTGAGTGCTGACAGAGAACGGGGCCCACCTCAATCCCCACGTGTCCTCCCTCGTGGTTGCCTGGACTCTGACCTCCTCAGGATGGATCTCGCGTTCAAGCCGCTTATGGATCGTCTAGCGTCAGTGACGCCAGCAACCGCGCCCACCTCGCCGCGCTTCAGGATACGTTCCTTTCCCTCGACCTTTGTCTGGTCGACGTGTATGGTCGCACCCTTGGTCGACGTGATCGTCGTCGGCCGCTTGGAAACCGGCAGGTAGGGGAAGGTGCGCAGGCGGCTGTCATCAGCTCGGGAGAGCGGAACACCAACTAGTCGAACTGGACCTCGCACCAGACTGGACCAACGAGGTCGGACACGGAGAGGTTGCCGCGGTGCCGGAACTCGTCAAAGGGCGCTATGGCGTGCGCAGCGTCCTCGATGTCGGGAACGGCCTCGGCGGCACGGAGCGTCTCGTCGAGCTCCGAGTCGTATACGAGCTCGTCGCCGTAGTCGTCGTCGTCGTCATCGGTGGCGGGCATAGTGGCGCATGGTGCGTGGCGTCGTCGAGTATGCGATTTGTTTTGATGGCTGGGTTAGTGGACTTTGATTACGGAAGTGTGCCGGATATACGGCACGTGGCTGGGTTCCCCACCGCTGCCGGCCATTCTCTCAAGTGGCGAGACAACCTCTTGACATCCTTTCTCCATCGTTCTGTAATCTCTGTCTCTACAGGGTACAGCTAACCAGATCATCTCTGACAGAAGCCGATGCGTTCACCTCTGGAATGGACGCAAACGCCGCACAGTTGTACCAAGGTTGCCGGTAAAGTTGGCAGGGCGCTGCTTGCTCCGCCACAACGGAGGCAGCCTGATTCACGCCTCCTCTCCCGTCAGTGAATGTGAGACCCCTGCTGTGCGCACTTTTAGATCCGGATCGCCCCAGTCAGCCTACATGCCCTGCGCAGCCTCGCTCACAGCAGGGATGGAGCGCAGGATCGCGTGGCGCATCTGGTCCAAAGTCTAGGCTTGCTGCGTGAGGATGACATGTTCGTACCCTTGCGTTGCGTGGGCTCGTTGCTGCGTCCAGTGGGGCTTTCCACGAGTCAGATGTCAATGCTCAGTACCAGAGCCCGAGTCCCGCCAACGACGGCGGTGCCGATGACGACAAGGGGACAGATGGAGGTACCGGCAGTGACGACGGTGACTGCCGTGGCGCCGATAGCGTGCCGGCCGTGCAGCAGTGGCGCCACAAGTAGTGACCGGTGACAACCCGTGACAACCTCATTCCCAAAGGAGTATGCAGTACATGGAAGGTATGCTGGGAGTGGGCGGGTTGTCCGCCAAGATATCTGTGATGATGGAGCTACTACTAATGCGTATCCTCGTGGTTGCTCATGGTCCTCTCTCTCTATCTCAACTCTCAAATTTGAATGGAGACACGTTGCCATGTTCACCAGACTGTCGTCAGCCCCACCATTCAACGTGCCCTTCACGGTCACTCACAGCCCGACGAAACCTCGTTGCTTGTATAGGGGAGATGGGGGTTGGTTGCTAGTCGCTCCCATTCGCGACTCCGCCACGCGGCCTCCCACTCGTCGAGAGTCATTGCGCAAACATGCTGCGCTACCTCTACGCTATACCGCTCAAATATGTAGCTCGCCAGCTGCTGCAGGCACCGCTGCGTGAACGCCGCTGTCGTGCCCGCATCCACGCCCGGATACAGTCCCTCCAGCCCGACCATTGTGACGCGGGGCGGATTAGTTGTCCCTCTCGGGAAAGCCTCAGCGATCCCCGCACCGAGGTAGAATCCCAGCTCGGCCCGCAGCGTGGCCAAAGGTAGCTGTTGGTCCGGGTCCGGCTTCTCCACGACGATGTATGCGTCCGAACCTGGTGATGCGAACAGGTCGACAATGACAGGCGTCTCGTGCCGCCCCACAGCCCGGTCAGGCCACGTGAGGTGCACAACGGCTGTAGAGTCCGGCGGTACGCGCACAGTAAAAGTCGTGTCTTCCTCTGTCATGATCGGGAAATTTGCCACAGCGACGCCTCGAGTTAGAAGCGGGGCACCGTCATCGGCATCCGCTGCGAACGGGGCCTCGGAGCGCCATACCTCGACGTCCCGCAAGGCTGAAATTGCTTCTTGGACGTGTGGCGACGGACGCGGGCCGTAGTAGTCGACAGCTCTGATGAGAGCTACACGCTCGGGAGAGAGAGTGGAGGAGGGAAGGTGAGGAAGAAAGTTTGCAGAGTCTGGTGTGCAGAGGACGAAGCCGCCGGGTCCGACAGCAATGCCGACACGGTGCTTGATCTTGTTCACAAGCGGGGTGGAGGAGGAAGGAGAGATGAGAGCGACATGGGCAAAGAGGCGCGCGTCAGCCTTGGCGTTGAGCTCCTTGTTCACGCCCCGCAGTGCCATCAGCGCGTCGTAGTCGGCGAGGGCGAGTACACGGTCGAGAATGTGGGGGAAGCTAGGGGCGTCGAACGCCGCCCGGGTGCAAAACACATCGATTTCAGTGATCATCGCATGAATGCGCGCCTTGACTGCCGTAGGTGAGTGGCGCTTGTGCTTGCGCGGGTGCGTCTCTTCGACAAGGGTGAGGATGTCGTACACCTCCTGCAGCTGTTGCCGAATGGAGGCGAAGGCCGCCGCGTCTGGTGTCAACTGTGCGATGGAAAAAGGTGAGCAAACCTCGAGCCATGGGTGAGCGCGGCGAGGAGAGTTTGTGATGACCAGGACCCGTGGAAACGAGTCCAACTCACCTGGAGCAGTGGACATGATGGGCGGTGATGAGAGTAGAGAGAGGGATGAAGGTCAGTTGGAGCGTAGCGGGTGGTGGATCGGCGCCACCCAAAACTGGGTTTGCACCCGTCCTGTTGCGGTTACAACCACCGTTTACCACTCCCTGACCTCATCTACGCTTGGCGTACGACTGCCCTTAAACAGGTCCCCGCTGTTAATAGAGCAGAAGCCGCTGGCTACAGTATCTCACAGAGTGTTCTGGTTCTACCCCAGGCTCGTCTGCATGCAGCACCAAATCTATCCCATGAGCAACTGAGAATCTACCACGTGATCACTGTACACGTTGCAGAGGAGCCCTCACCACACTTGCTCCCCCTGCTGCCGTGCATTCAGGTCTGATCGGGCCATTGGCGCCGCTCCCCCCCCCTTTGAACGTAACCCCCATTCCCTTTGCGCCCGTGCGCTCCGCAAGATCCACAACGGGCATCTACGCCGAAAAAGCCACCGCCACAAAGCTCCGACCTGTGCACACGACCCGCACAGACAGGCACCACCGTCCTGACCTCCCGTCGCAAGCCCTCCTCCGTCATCTCTCCGGCCAGCTCGACAACGACGCACGCACTCATTTCCAGAGTGACGTGTATCCTTATCGCTCTTGCAGCACGCACGCTCACTTCATCCCCCCCGCCGCGCTTCTGCATCTTGCGCATCTCGCGCTTGCGGTCCAGCTCCTCGGCGCGCTTTTGGTCCTTCTCAGACATCTTGGAGCGCTCGGCACGCTTGCGCGCTGCCCGCTTCTCCTCAGCAGTCTGCTCCGGTGGGTTGTCCTCCTCCTGCTCCTTCTTGAACTGCTTGGCGAGGGAGACGTCGAGCTCCTGGCGCGTGCGCACGAGCTTACGCGCCACTTCAGGCTTGAGCAGGTTTGGGCGGGTGACTAGGTCGGCAAGGTTGAGCGCAACCTGGATCCACGCGTTAACCGCATCGGCCTCGTCCTGGCTCGTCGGCCTGTGAACCGACAGGTAGATCTCGCGTGCGCGCTGCTCGGGCTTGAGAGGACCGTTCTGGGGGCGCTTCGCGGGAGCGTCGGTGATGATCAGTCCTTTGAGGATACGTGCGGCGGTTGGGTCCGCGAGGACCTCGGTCACACCGACATTGGGCGTCTTGAGGATCGCATCAGTGATGTCACTGTGCTCGGAGAAAAGAGCATGAGTCGCGGGCATGGCTGTCGACTCGTGCAGGCGGGCAAAGGTCTGGGGTCAGCTTGAACTGAGGACAACTACATAGCTGAGACTTACGAGGTCGAAGCGATTCTTGCGGAACTTTGCCATGCCGTCCTTGTTGACAATGGCCCACACACCAGCGCCCTCACCCTGGAATCCCGAGGTGCCGCGGCCAAGGGTGAACTGGAAGACCATCGACTCGCTCGAGTCGGAAAGGGGGTCAATGAAGGCGTCCGCAAAGGTCAGGAGCATCTGGATGAAGTCGTGGAACGGCTTGAGCTTGAGCGTAACGTGCGCGGCGAGGACGTTGCGGCGGCCGGTTGCGTAGACAAGGTGCAGTGCCGAGCTGGATGACTGCAGAGGCGTCACCTTGGTGAACTGGTTCTGCAGAATGGGAATGTATGGCGCGAGGCTGGGGTCAGTTCTGGATCAGTTCCGGGCGGGGGTGTTGGGTTTGTGCAAGAGGAGACTTGCGAGCTGGGAGCAGGGAAACGGTCGACGATAGAGCCTCTGTGCGCTACCTTCGGCGCCTTCCTCCGCCATCTCCCCATCTCCGGCCTTCTTGCTCCGCTTCACTCGTTGCCCACCTCTCTCATCTTCTGTCGTCCCTCTCTTTATACCAACCATCTCTTCAATACGCTCCCGCGAGCGCCCGCGCATTCTCCCACACAGAAACTTCATCTCCCTCTCCAGTTCTCGCTCCACCCTCCCACAACTTTCCTCCGTTCTCCTCAACGTTCTCCAACAAACACTCACGTAGTCTTAGCCCGCGTCATGTTAAAGTGCTTCCCAATCAGGTGCAGGAGAAGATACGCGCCGAGGATACCGAGCATCATAGCCTCAAATTTGAACGCAGCGGGACGGAACACAAACATCTTCCACTTGAACTCGAGCCCGTCGTACTCGCGGGCAAGCGGCTGCGGCGTGGTCGGCGTGATGGCCGCGATGGCCTTGAGGAAGCCGGACATTGTGCGAGATAGGTGAATGGAGTAGACAGAGGACGAGTGGAAGCCGAAGGGGCCTGATAGGCAACCGAAACCGAAGTAAGCAAGGTGGGTGATTGAGGCCGGCAACCTTCTTGGGATGGATGGATGTATGAGATCTCGACATGCCGGCCCGGACAACGTGGTAGCGTCAGTCCCAGCGCCCAAGCGCCGGTATGCTCGGCGTGATTGGTCCCGCTTGCCAGGCAGCCCTGAACCGCTCAGACCAAGTCACTTGTTCCATCCCATTCTCCAGGTGGCGGTGGCGTTGACGTGGGCGACGCTCACAGCCGTCGCAACGGACCAGACAGTGAGTGCACTGATGCTTTGATGAGCTGGTGGTATCTAGATCCATTTGACCAGGGACAAACGCCTGTCTGATTCCCACCCTCGATCCCAGCTCCTCCAGACTGCCAAGGTCGTCCCGACGCTGGATGCAACAGTAATAACAGCTACCATCTGCTCCTTCATTGCATCTCCGAATATTTGCTACTGGTTTTGCCGACTGCTCACACCTTACGCCGAGGCCTCAGAAGAGCCGAGGCGCGGGCCGACGTCAATGAGATGCGTGAGGCGCTTGTTGGCGACTTGAACAGCAGAGTCGGTCACAATGCTCTTGCTGCCCGCCGCGAGCTGGACAGGTGCAGTGCCGTCCTGGAGACCGAGCTGGGCGTCGGACCAGATGGGCTCGAGGGGCGCCGCGTTGGGCGCACCGACGCCAGCACGGCCGCCAACTGCAACCCAGTCAGCCTGGCGCTTAAGGTTGAGCTTGTTGAAGACGCTGTCGACCGAGGCGACGAGGTGCTCGACCTGCTCGGCGGTATGACCGGGGGTGGGCGTGATGCGGAGGCGCTCCTCGCCGACAGGGACAGTCGGGTAGTTGATGCTCTGTACGTAGATGTGGTGCTCGGACAGGAGCAGATCCGAGGCCTGCTTGGCGAGCGCGGCATCACCAACTAGGACCGGCACAATGTGAGACGGGTTGGGGACGACAGGGATGCCGAGGTCCGCGAAGCGGCCCTTGACGGTGCGCGTGTTGAGCTGCTGCAGACGGCGGTCGCTCATGGTCTCCTTCTGGTAGGCAATCGAGACTTGAGCGCCCGCGACCACGGCTGGCGGGAGCGAGGTCGTGAAGATGAAGCCCGGAGCGTACGAGCGGACGACATCAACAAGGTCAGATGAGCCGGCGATGTAGCCACCGACTACGCCGTAAGCCTTGCCGAGAGTGCCCGTGATAATGTCAATGCGGTCCTGGACCGAGCGGGGGACGGGGCTGCTAGACTCGCGCGTCGCGTAGTGCGCGGCAAAGTCGAGGTGCTCGGCGACACCAGCACCCGAGGGACCGTACATGCCGACGGCGTGGACCTCGTCGAGGAACGTGATAGCTCCGTACTTTTCGGCGAGGTCGCAGATCGCCTCAATGGGGGCGACCGAGCCGCACATTGAGTAGACCGACTCGAAAGCAATGATCTTGGGTGTCTCCTTGGGCACCTGCTGGAGCTTGGCCTCAAGGTCTGCCATGTCATTGTGCTTCCAGATGACCTTCTTGGCGTTCGAGTGGCGCACGCCCTGAATCATCGAGGCGTGGTTGAGCGAGTCGGAGAAGATGACACAGCCGGGGAGCTTGGCACCTATGGTGGCCAAGCATGCGTCGTTTGCGACGTAGCAGGACGAGAAAACTAGGGCCGCATCCTTACGGTGCAGAGACGCGAGCTCCTTCTCGAGAGCAAGGTGCAGCGCACCGTTGCCCGCAATGTTACGGGTGCCGCCCGCGCCAGCACCGTACTTGTTAAGTGTACGCTTCATTGTGTCAAGCACGACCGGGTTCTTGCCCATACCAAGGTAGTCGTTAGCGCACCATACGTCCACCTGGACCTTGGGGTCGGCAGTGTGCGCGACCGGGAACTTGGCTGCCATGCGGTTGATGTTGTTGAAGTAGCGGTACGACTTGTCCTTGTGCTTTTTGTCGAGCTCAGTCTGGTAGAACTGCTCGTAGTTGAACGTGCCAGCGGCGCGCTCGGGAGCAGAGGTCACCTCAGGAGCCTTGTCAGTGGTGCGCTGAGTAGCCGCCGCAGCCGCACGCGCAGCAGTCGCGTGCGGGCACTTGTCGGCAGTCGTTCCGACAGCGTCAAAGGCGATGTCCTTCTTCTGTCTCGTCAGCTACCGGTCGATTTCGGTGACGTGAACGCCGCGTTTCTTGAAGAAAAAAAGAGTCCGGGCAGAGAAATATTTGTTCCCGCCGCCAGCAATGCGGAACTCACCTTGTGAATCTCCTCGACCTCGCGGTTGCCGGCGACAGAGGCGTAGCCGCGACGGATCTGGGGGCCGAGCATGGGGCACTCGCCGGCCTTGAGAGTGAGAGCTGAGGCGCGACCGTTGCTGCCGCCGACCTGGGCGAGAGCGTTGAGGCTTGAGGCGCTGGAGCGACCGAGGAAGGGGCACGCGCGCGAGTAGCGGAGAAGCGAGTTGACCTGCATGGCGAGTTTGGGTGAGGTGACGAGGGAAGAAGAGAGGAGAGGCTGTGCGTCGTTGCGTGTGAGCAGACGGGAGATGGGTGAGAAGGAGGGTGATGGCCGGATGTCTTTTAATAACGGTCTACGAGTCTTACCGAGAGTGGTGGCCGGGGGGGCCAGGGGGCGGCAAAACGGCGAGAGGAGAGACCGAGGCCGGAATTACCTTGAACGTTGGGAGACGTAGGGCGAACCCGCGAGGGGCAAATGGATCAGGGGCCGGCTGCTGGAAAAATGGTCCAATGGGAGGTCGGCTAGATCAACTCGAAGCTAGCATTAGGCCATGGGCAATCAAGCCTTGAAGACGCTGTGATTCGACACGAGCACTCAGCCACCGACCCCGAGCACTCTCATGACTCACATGACCCCAGCCATCCAGCCAGTCTCCGGCCCCGCGGCATCCACACTTCCACCACCCTATCCAGACCTGCCCGTCCCCGAGGTGCCGCCCACCTCTTCCCCACGTCCGCCCTCGGCCTCCCTGTAGCCTGTTCCACTCTCCATAAATCTGGTCTCAGCGGGACTCTGTGTTTGGAGTGCGGGAACCCAGCTTGGATATGCGGATTCGTGCTTGCTGCGACGGTCCGCGACTCACTACAATATTTCTTGTGCCTCTGATGCGCTCATACCAGGCTAAGGGACGGGATTTCCGCTCCCGCCTAGGCTAGGGGTTGTTCCAGCAAACATCATCATAACACCACGTCAGCGCAACGCGAAGCCTACCCGGCTCCCGCAACGCGTCTGAGATATCGTAACGGTGCATCAAGTGGACCCACAACCTGAATCGACTGTAAGCGAGGGTGGCCGAATGGGGATGGAAAGTGGTGTGCTCGTAACGAGGCACGATGCTGGAAGCGAGTTCCGTGGACTACCGCGCACCCAACGCTTCCCAGCGTGATAATAGATTGTACCAAGTACCAACTGCTGCGAGCGACGGGCTTGGGAGATTGTGCCAGACAAACGCAGCCCCGGTCGGTTTGTATCCGCATTCCGGCCGGATAAAGCGACTAGTAGCCGGGGGGAGGAGGCATCTTGCCTCCTGCGTGGCTTGGAGGGTCCCTGTTTCTTTCCAGCTGCACGAAGCTTAGAGAGAGTCATGTCGTTGGTGGTGCGACGATGGAGGTGGTGCGATGATGGAGGTGGTGCGATGATGGAGGTGGTGCGATGGAGGTGGTGTGATGGAGGTGGTGCAACGATAGAGGAGGTGAAACGACGTTCGCTACCCATTCGCCTCCGTACCGGTATCCCGAGCACTGGTAAGTATAGCTTCTGCCACAAAATATTGAGCGCGATCATATCAAGTGGAAAACACGCCTCTAGAAACCCGGTGGACGTGAGACGATCACGACCAGTGAATTCCGGAAAACCCCAAGAACACCAGTCCTTGGTCTAAAGTAATCTCCAGCGACGCTCAACGTCGACTCCTCCAGCTCCGAAGAATTAGGTCCCGTGAGCGGACAGGAGACCATGTCCGCGTCGGTGGAGGCAAGCTTCAACTTCTGGCGCTCTGTTGATAATTGACAACTTCTGCACCATGGCCACGCTTTACACGGCCTACATCTCGATAGGCTCAAATCGATCCTCATCATGCGCCGCTGCATTAGATGACGGCCTTTTAGCCTACGGTGCGGGCAGCACGGTTGCGTTGTGGGACATGGTGAGCTCATGACCACTACCTTTTGAGTTCAGCTGACACCTTCCTACCTTCTTCGGTGCGGTGCCTTCCTCTCTTCTCATTCATCCTTGCGTATCAGAACGCCGGAGGAAGGGGCGTCTACGAGACTTTAATTGGGCACAGAGCCCACGTAACGACCCTCAAGCGCAACAGCAATGGGTTCGTGTCGGGCGACCAGGCGGGTGAGGTGCGGGTGTGGGCGCGCGAGGGACGTACTGTAAGTTCCAGCTTCTCAGCCTGTGTGGGACGCTGATAGCAGTTTGTGTGTACGGCGGTGTTCACGGCACACAATGGCTCGTCCATCTCGGCCCTATCTGTACTCGACGACGAGGTGCTCACGGGCGGCTCGGATGGTGTCGTCCGGCGCTGGCGCATTGGAGGGAAGGTTGAGGAGGTCGAAACACTCGACCTGAAGGGGAAGCTGCCACTTGACCTCGGTGTTGGAAAACTCCCCGGCTCAACTGCACGCGTGCTTTTCATGGGCCTCACAGATCGCAAGGTGCAGGTGTGGACGCTTGTTGACAATTCAGTGGGTCAAAAGTGTGGCCGGCAACCTAACCTCAGTATCGCTACGCGCTCTCGCTCGAGGGGCACGAGGACTGGGTCCGCTGCCTTGCGCTCACTCCCTACCCTGGAGTCAATGGAACAGACCTTCTTCTCGCCACTGGCGCGCAGGACAACTACATCCGCCTCTGGCGAATCTCGCCATTCGTTGCGGGAGGGGACATGTTTGACCTCTCCCAGCTGGAAGGGAATGCTCAGATTTCAACAAAAGCGCACGTCCTTGCCGTCGACGGCGAGCGGTTTAACATCACCCTCGAGGCGCTACTCGTTGGTCACGAGTCAGGTTTGACGAATGTCAACTGGTCACACGCCGAGTCGCCCCGCCTCCTCTCATCTGCAAGCGACAATTCGATGGTGATCTGGTCGCCGACGGATGGCGAACATGGCCGCGACGGGATCTGGGTGCCGGAGCACAGGTTCGGCGCATTTGGCGGCCGCGGCCTGTCCTTCTTTGGCGCTATGTGGGCACCAAACGACGAAGCAGTGATCGCGACGGGGTGGACTGGTGGCGTGGAGCGCTGGGTGCGTAATGGGGATGGGTGGGAGACGAGCCCTGGCATATCAGGACATTACCGGGCGGTTCGCAGCGTCGCATGGGACCCGGCGGGCGATTACCTCCTCTCGACTGGGTGGGTACCGATGTGATAGGGTAGCACTGATAGCAGCTCTGACCAGACTTCAAGGATACACGCGCCGTGTCGCCCATCCGGGTCCAAGGAAGTGACGTGGGCAGAGATTGCTCGGCCGCAGATCCACGGGTACGACATGGTCGACGGCGCGTTCCTGTCTTCGTTCCGAATTGCCAGTGCGGCTGAGGAGAAGGTAACGCGCGTGTTTGAGGCGACAACTGGGTTCGCAGAAAGTCTGAACACACTGGGAGTGTGCAACAAGTCTGTCACTGAAATTGTGAGTACAGCTTGGAAAGTTGGATTGAAAGCTGATTCCCAGTCTCGCCTGCCGCGAGGGGCCACTGTCCCTCCCCTTGGCCTCTCTAACCGCGCCTTGGGAAAGGCAGAGGCGGTGAGCGACATCCCCAAGTCGAAGCTCGTGCCGAAGGATGCTGTCGACCGCGACTCGGTCTCGACGGCCATGACAAGCCTCCCGACTGAGGAGGAGCTGAGCACATCCACCCTCTGGCCTGAGATCGAGAAGATTTACGGGCACGGCTATGAGGTGGGTAACATCGATACGTCCGTTTCCCACTGACGCCAGCTCGCGACGTTGGCGACCAGCCATGCCGGTGACCTCATGGCGACCGCCTGCCGCGCAACCTCGGCAGAGCACGCCGTCGTCCGCATCGTCGACGCCTCGACGTGGGCCGATCGCGCTGTTCTGCCGGGACACACACTGACCGTGACGCGCATCGCGTTCTCACCAGACGACAGTATGGTGTTGACGGTCTCTCGCGATCGCGGATGGCGGTTGTTCTTGCGCGACGGCGACGAGTGGGCGCCGCTGGCCAGCGAGGAGCGGGCTCATGCGCGCATGGTACTTGATTGCGCTTGGGCGGGGAGCGCATTCGTGACCGCGTCGCGCGACAAGAGCGTAAAAATGTGGCGGCTCGAGGCCAACAAGTGGACATGTATCGCGACGCACAAGCTCGCAGAGGCCGCGACGGCAGTGGCAGTCACACCATACGGGGACTGGTATCACGTTGCCGTGGGCACAGACGGCGGCAACGTCGAGATTCTTACGGTCGGCGAGGGGATCAAGCCCCTCACATCCGTTCCAAAGAATTCTGTTCATGCGGGCGCCGTGTCACGCCTCGCGTGGCGGCCAGACGGCAAGATGTTGGCAAGCGCAGGCGAGGACCGAGCCGTCCGCATCTTCACTCTTGCCATCTAACTAGACCTTGGAGGGCCGTCAAGGAATATTAACGTGACACGACACGATTACATGGCAGCAATTATAGGCTATAGTCTGGACTTTTAGTCGATCGCATTGGCAGAGCAGCACGAGAACAGGCCGCCCTTCTTCTTCTCTGGCACCGGAGCCGTTGCCCGGGTGGTGCTAGGCGCAGCTTCCTGGCTGGCTGCGGCAGGGGCAGGGGCAGAAGCAGGGGCCGACTGAGCGGCAGGCGCAGCATCGGTAGCGGGGACCTTGGCGTCCGCAGCGGCCGGCGCGGCAGGTGCAGCAGGCGCGGTAGCCGCCTTGTCAGTCTCCAAAGGGGCTGCGCGAACAGCAGGCTCATCGTTGCGCGCAGCTCCAGCCACGGCCGCACCGCCAGTAGCGGCGGCACTTGATGCGGCGCCAGCCTCAGTGGGCTGGGCAGCAGCGGTCTGCGACGACTGCACCGCCGCGGTTCCGTCAGCAGCGGTTCCAGTAGCAGCGGTTCCAGCAGCAGAGGTTCCAGCAGCATCGGCCTCAAGGAGACTGCGGTTAGTATCTGCCCGCGACAGGAGTCAGGGAGGGTTGAGTCAGAGGGTGAGTTGTGAAGCCTGCACTGGTGGGGGTCTGCCGAGAGGGCTATGTACAAGGTTGCATACTACAGAGCCCTCTCGGCTGACTCCATACGCGCGAAACTTCCAATCACAGGGCGTGTGGGTTGGCGACTTACTGACGTCCGCGGACGGCCTGGGCGACAATCTTGGTGAAGTGCTGCGTGTCAGCTGTTTCCGTACGCGTCTAAGCTGGCGGCTCGAACCAGCCTCCAACTCGCTGTGCTCGATTCGCGTCAACTCACCTCGCCCTGGAAGCGGGCAACACGCTTCTCGCCCTCGGTGGGCACACGCGAGCCGTCGCCGTCGCTGACCGTCGACGTGCCCCAAGGGCTGGCGCCATGGACCTCGATGACGTCTGAAATGTAGGGCTCCTTGTAGCCGATGGGGACGTAGATGCAGCCGTGGTGGACGAAGAACGGCAGAGTGGTCAAGTGGGTGAGCTCCTGGCCGCCGTGTTGGCCGGCAGTGGAGGTGAACGTGGCGGCGTACTTGCCGTTGAGGGCCTGCGAGGCCCAGAGGCCACCGGTCTTGTCGAAGAACGCGCTGACCTGAGCGGGCGCACGACCGTAACGAGTGGGAATGCCGAAGATGAAGCCATCAACCTCGGTCAGGTGCTGGGGCTCGAGGAGCGGGTACTTGGGCGTGAGGGACGTGCCGGCGTACATCTTGGTGAGGACCTCGGCGGGGAGGGTCTCCTGGATGAAGTAAGGCTTGGCGATGCCACCAGCGGCCTCGACGCCGGCAATGACCTCCTCGGCGAGAGTCGCGACGTGGCCGTACCTGCGGTCAGCTTGAGAGAGGAATAGGCTTCACATCGAGTAGAAGGGGACCGCGATGACGGGCTTTACGGTGGGAGCGGCCATGTTGTCTGGGGTTAGCGTGTTCACGAGAGGAGGGGGACTTGGAAGTTGTTTGTGAGAAGCTAGTGTGAAAGGTGAGAGGGACAAGAGTAGACAATGGGTTTGTGGGATGGGAAAGATATAGAGGCATCCGTCTCTGCCTCGGCTCGGCCTACTCGCTTCCCATCCCCCAGCGACTCGTGGACGCTTGATTGGGACCTAAAGGTGGGACCGGTGGGATTGTCTTATCGCACGTCCATCCCGCACTGCAACAGCACGATCAGGCTGGCGACAACAGGTTCCATTCCGTCGCCAGGTTGTCGGTTGGGGGATAGAAAGAGGGGACTCACATCTGTCGAGGTCTGGGTGGGTATCGGCTGTGCGAAGAATGGGCAGTTTACGGTTGCAGTGTTACCAGGGGTGGCTGAGAGGGTAGACTTTATAGTCTAGGTCGTAGGTTGAGTGGCTGTTCATCCCACTCGATCCCATAATGAGTCTAGAATTCCTAACAGGTCTAGAGATGACTGATGCTTCCAATTCCAGCCTCCCCATGACGTCGAGAAATGCCTCTTTGGGCATCCAGTTCCCAGCTCTCTGTCACCATTCCACGTGGCCGCTGTGCTTTGTCAATTGGTGAACGCGGGTGACACTCTTTGTCGATAGGGAAACGCAGGGAACTACGTGGAATACCGTGGACATGCTTAGTCGTCTGTCTCATGCCCCAGTCAGGTTTCTCACTGCACTCTGTTCGTTCCTTCGGAAGACGCGTTGGCCCCGCCAGCTACACGCTTCTGGACAACTGGATGCCCAAATGTGGCAACGTGGCCCCAACCTGGGTTAATTGGCGGGGCTAGTACCGCGCTACTGTGGTTGTATGAGAAGATGCATAGAACGATGCTAATCGATCGGTCACAGGTGTACAATGATAATGACGTGTATTTTTAGATGTAATCCCCAACAGGCCTCGCCAGATCAGATCACTCGACCGCTTGGACGCGGACATTCGGGCAGGCGTCGGTGCCGAGCCTCTGCCGCCACAACGACGTCATCCTCATGCGTGTCAAACTCACATGTGCCTCCACTTTGCATCCTAGCCTCTCACCTCCACTCACTCACTCCAAGCAGGTCAGCACCATGTCCTTCTTCTCGGCGGCTGGCACAAGCAACAACGCCACTGGCGCCAACAACATCCCAGCACCCGCAAGTGACGACGACAAGAATGTGCCACAGGCCGATGCTGCCACCCGCATCAAGGATTTCGTCAAGGTGAGTAGTTTGGGCGTGTGTGGAGATGGCGGTGGGCGCGGCGTGTCTGTGCAGAGTGGAGGTGGAGGTGAGGGGTGGTCAGGAAGGTGATGAAGATGAGGATGAGGAGAAGAGGCAGCTAAGACGTGTGAGCAAGGCGAGCGTGATGAGCTAGGTTGTTTCAACAAGAGAGCAACCTTGAGCCTGCAGGTCCTCTTCACCGGGAGCGCAAAAGCCGTGACTACCCTCCTTGCTATCTATTACACCAGCAGTACGATGCTTCCAGAGGGTCAGCGAATGACGCGGGCAAGTGGAAGCAAAGCAGAGCAATCGAGGTGAAAAGGAAGGGTGTCGTGTAGGTGTAGGATCAAGGCTGGGTCGAGAACCGTTGGTTTGAGCAAGGAAGGTCCTACGGTCATCCCATCTTCACTCTCAACGTCTAATGTCCCTAACAACCCGAGCCGACGAGTCTCCTCGTCGCGCCAAGCATTAACTCTGCTAACAGCCAGGAGGACCCAATCGCGATTTACACCTTTGACTCGCGTGTGATCCGCGACGAACACGGCGAGCAGTCACAGCAGAAGACAACCGACCTTTGCCGCCGGCGGCGGGACGGGAGCGAGAGCTGTGTAAAGGTGAGTGGGGAAATCAGATGTGGTTGAAAGGTGTCAGGTGGTGAAAGGTCGGCGAGTGCAGTTGCGATCATGAGGGGATGAGAATGCGAACTGCCTCGTGTTATCATGACCACCATCGTGGACAAGGCGATATGAGGTGGTGCGCGCACAGCTTTTGAGTTCGTGTTTTGGAACATCTCAGGGCTGCAGCTAACAGCAGGTCGCGGCCGAGAGCAAGGCGCTGTTCAAGATGATGCAGACGCTGGGTGCGTGCTCTTTCACTCGCAACCCCGTGGCCCCGTTGCTGACCCCAGGCTTCTACTGCGCACTCCCTGCCGAGCCGACCGAGACGCACATGGAGTGCCGCATGATCTCGCGATCATCGTAGCGTTCTTCGCTGCTGTAAATAGTTGAAAGCATGAAGCATGCATACACCATTGCACTTTTCACAGCAACCACTTACGGGAGCAAACGTTGCGTCATGTGCGGGGACCCCACCAGCCACCATTCCCGCTCACGCCGCCTGGCGCGTCTGGCTGTACACCACGTCGCCAGATTGCTGGCATTTTGGCGTTGCTCCATCTATCCTACCATGCCTCCTCCTCCCGTCACTATCTACGTGACCTCGCTTACTTCGCAGCCCAAGGTGCGCAAGCACATTGACCTGTTACATCGGTTCGTCACTGGGGTTGTGGGGCTGACGACAGCGCGTTGACTGCCCTTGAGATCCCGTACGAGGTGAGTGTGATGGGGTTGGTAGGGGAGATGGGAGAGGAGGAGGGACGATGAGGTGTAGGAATGGCTGTGAGAGATTACAACGTCGGGCGCCCTACCTCTATCCCGTCCTCGATCTAGCTGACACCAGGCGTTCGACCTTGCTATCGATGAGGATGCGAAGAGGCGGTGGCAGCGTACCAGGCCGACCGACCGGGTGATTGGGCTGCCTGGGTACCTTGTTGGTGGGGAGTGGATTGGAGTGAGTCTTGAGCCCAGCACCGCCGGCCGCGCTGGGGACCCTACTCGGCCGATCGATGCGTTGCCCTCACGGACTTTGCCTGCCGTGGCCACCACGCGCTGTACCACGCCGTCTCGCCTCCACTTCTTTGCTGACATCAGACAATGGACGACTTCGAGGAGGCCGTCGAGACTGGCCAGCTGGAAAAGTTCCTGAAGCAGGACATGGTGCTCGCGGATGTGTCGCAGACGATTGGCGAGGCCGAGCTCGACCGCCTCATGCGCGAGATGACCGACGCAGACCTTGACCAGCTCGTCTGCGACCTGAGTGTCGATGACGAGCCACACGAAAGCTCGGGCGGCCTTCTGGCCGGCATCAAGGACGAGGTCGACAAGGTCGCGAGTGCAGCTGGCGCCTTCGTGGACGAGGCTACGGGGCAAAGCGCGCTCGAAGCACCGTCATCACCCAAGGAGGGACCGAAGCCTGGGGAGAAGACTCTCGACGAGGTGATTGACGAGACCATGGCCAAGGAGAAGGAGGAATACGAGGAGGAGAAGGAGGAGAAGAAGGAGGAGGAGGAGAAGGAGGTGAAGAAGGAGAAGAAGGAGAAGGAGGAGAAGAAGGAGAAGAAGGAGGACGCGGCGGAGGAAGCCAAGGAGGCACACGCCAAGGTCGAGACGACGCTCGAACAGGACAACGAGCGCGAGGATGAGCTCACCCACAAGAACGAGTAGCGTTTCTTTCATGTCGTGCATGTAGGGTGTCGTTCTAGACTGCACAGAGGATGCATCCCCGAGAAGCATTGCATCTGAGAGTGGTACTCTGCCCCACTCCATTTTGCGGAAGAAAACACCCACGTGACCTGTAACTATTTGGGTGGAGGTGTCAAGAATTTCAGAAATGGGTGGTCACCACAACACAACACAACACCCACCATCGCCAACACCATGCCGCCTCGCGCCCAAGCCGGGCCATCCAAAACACGGGCATCCCGCTCAGCCGCGGCGTCGACAAGATCCTCTGCCGTTAAGCCGCGCGCTGCCGCTGCGCCTGCCGCGCCGGAGCCTGCCCCCGAACCCCGCCGATCTGGGCGCGTGACACGTTCGATGTCTGCGTCTGTCCCGCCCGAGGATCCTGAACTGCGCAAGCGTGCTGGACGGAAACGCGCTGCCTCACCGGTGGTTGAAGAGGAGGAGGAGGAGGAGGAGCCAGAGTTCCAGGTCGGCGGCGAGCTCGAGCTCAGTGACGAGGGGGAGGGGGATGAGGAGGAGGACGGCGACGAGGACCAGTTTCCTGAGCTGGATAGCGGGAGTGACGGAGACGTTGAGGAGGGGGTCAGTGACGACGACAGTGAGGACGAACCGCTTGACGACGAGGAGGACGGCTCTGAATCGGGATACAACTCGTCGGACATCGAGCGGATGTACGCCGACGGCGAGGACGAGGACGACGAGTCGCCGGCAACGTCGGTGGCTTCGGACTCTGAAGACGAGGAGACCAAGGCGCTTCCGGTTGACGAGCGGCTGTCACGCATGATCGCGCGCAACACGATCAAGCCAGACGACTCTGTCGGCGCCGAGGGCCAGATCTCGCACGCCAAGGAGGGCGTCGGCCGTCTCGTGCCGTCCAAGCTTGTTCCCGGTGGCTACAGGCGCAAGTACCGCGACATCGAGGCGGGGTACGGGTCGGAGAGCAGTACCGAGGACCACCCCAACACGATCGGCAACGTGCCGATGGAGTGGTACGACGACCTCCCGCACATCGGGTACGATGTTGAGGGCCGCAAGATCTTCCGCCCCGCCAAGGGCGATGAGCTGGACAAGTTCCTTGCCAACACGACGACGCTGGGCGCGTGGACAAGCGCTGAGGACAAGCTGACCGGCGCTAATGTTGAGCTCACGGACAAGGAGCTCGACATTATCCGCCGGCTCCAGAACGCCGAAAACCCCGACGCCGACTTTGACCCGTACCAGCCCACGATCGAGTGGTTCACCGGCGAGGGCATGGAGCGTGTCATGCCCCTCAGTGCTGCGCCGGAGCCGAAGCGTCGCTTCGTCCCGTCCAAGTGGGAGCACGAAAAGGTAAGCTGCTTGTCCAATGCACGCTCACACCCAGGTCATGAAGATTGTGCGCGCGATCCGCGCCGGCCGCATTGTCCCCGGCAAGCCCGCCGCCGAGAAGCCCAAGGTGTACACCATCTGGAGCGAGGCAGACCAGCCGCACGCCGATCACGCAATGTACATGCCTGCGCCGCAGCTGCCGCCGCCCCGCACCGCCGAGTCGTACAACCCGCCGGAGGAGTATCTCCCGACTGCGGAGGAGCGCAAAGAGTGGGAGGAGCTGGACAAGGAGGACCGCAAGACCGACTTCCTGCCCGCCAAGTACGACGCGCTCCGCAAGGTACCCGGCTACAAGAACCTCGTGCAGGAGAAGTTTGAACGCTGCCTCGACTTGTACCTTGCGCCGCGTACGCGCAAGGTCAAGCTCAACATCGACCCCGAGAGCCTCATCCCCAAGATGCCTGCTCCGCGCGAGCTCCGCCCCTTCCCCACTACCGGCTGTGTGCAGTACCGCCACCCCGGGAGCACGCGTGTGCACTGCGTCTCGCTGTCGCCGACTGGCGACTGGCTCGCGAGCGGCAGCGAGGACGGAGTCGTGCGTCTCTGGGATGTGGGCAATGGCCGCGAGGTGTGGCGCTGGAACCTCAAGGGCGGCGCGGTGCAGAGCGTCGCGTGGAGTCCGAACGCGGACGAGGCGCTCCTCCTCGCCCTCGTCGAGGGACGTATCGTCCTCCTCGCTCCGCTCGCGCTGGTGGCTCCAGCCGTAGCCGCAGCCACGCTTACTCACGCCAACGTCGGCTTTGCGTCGAGCGCAGCGTCGACCAAGGCGACAGGCAAGACGGGCACCGAGGCCGTCAAGTGGGTGCGGCCAGGCGAGACGCAGCGCGACCGCGGCGAGCTCGTCTACGTCGACGTGCCCGGCACGCCACGCGCCGCCGCGTGGCACCGCAAAGGCGACTACTTCGCGACGGTCGCCGCGGACGCGGCGAACAAGTCCGTCCTCATCCACCAGCTGGGCAAGCACGCGTCCCAGTCGCCCTTCCGCAAGACGCAGGGCTCGGTCCAGCGCGTCGCCTTCCACCCCTCCAAGCCGTGGTTCTTTGCCGCGACGCAGCGCTACGTGCGCGTCTACGACCTCGCGGCGCAGAAACTCGTGCGCACCCTCCAGACGGGCCTCAAGTGGATCTCGAGCCTCGACATCCACCCCGGCGGCGACAACGTGATTGTGGGCAGCTACGACAAGAAGCTCGCGTGGTTCGACATGGACCTCGGTACAAAGCCCTTCCGCACTCTGCGATACCACTCGCGCGCGCTGCGTGCCGTCTGTTTCCACCCCCGCCTGCCGCTGTTCGCGAGCGCCAGCGACGACGGCACGATCCACGTCTTCCATGCCACCGTCTATGCTGATCTCACCAAGAACCCGCTCATTGTGCCGCTCAAGATCCTACGCGGGCACCGTATCACCGACGGTCTCGGCGTGCTCGACATCCAGTGGCACCCCGAGAAGCCGTGGCTCGTGAGCTCGGGCGCTGACGGCGAGTGCAGGTTGTGGTGCTCGTGATTGTACTTTGCATGGGTTATGGAT
Organism: Cutaneotrichosporon spelunceum; assembly: GCA_030805415.1. Lineage (NCBI taxonomy): Eukaryota > Fungi > Basidiomycota > Tremellomycetes > Trichosporonales > Trichosporonaceae > Cutaneotrichosporon > Cutaneotrichosporon spelunceum. The sequence continues at coordinate 1,946,417 of BTCM01000001.1, forward strand.
GGCATTGGATACAGCGTATCGGGGCGGGTGGGGAGCAGGGTACGTGCAACAAGCAATACGGCACAAAAACGCGGGGCAATGGAAGGCGCAATGACAGAATAGAGCGCAAAATATATACACTGTAAGGGAGTCGAACCCCTGCCGCGTCGATTCTTCAGATCCTGGAACTTCTTCGAGAAGGAGAACCGCTGCTGGATCGTTGAATGGCAACGACGCATGATACCGTTTCACCAACAGTGTTGTTGATGTTGGCGACTTTTGGATCTGAGTAGATGCCGTGGGGCTTACTCTACACCAGATGTTGCCCGGGATTGTAGCCTTGCAGTTTGGCCTGCAGACGGGCTAGTGTAACGGGTTGCAGATGAGTGACGATGTGATGCAAAGAGTAGACTACTGAAGGGGCACGTAATCTAAGCGCTGCCATGTGGCAAAGTGGCGGTCTGCCAACCTTGCAGTAAGGGGGCGTATTCAACAGCAACCTCCGAGTCGAAGGTAAAGAGCTGATACGCGCTCTGAGTCGAAGATAGAGAGCCGATACGCCTGAGATGGTCTGCATCGTGTCAGCAGGTCCTCATTTGCGAACGTCAATTGAATGCGACCCATCGCTGAATCACCGGGACACATTCCCAGTGCCACGTCTCACATTGTCAGTCCATCTCCCGATCATAGTTGGGAAGCCCGATTTGCTAGCTGAAACCGATTCTGTCGCCAAGCAACTGCGGTTCGTTACCGAACTGCAGTGAAGCTCGAACTATGAAATAACGCCGAGCGAACCTGGTGACTAGGACGACATTGAGCCGAAGGTTCCTGCCCTGTCACGCTGCGCACCGACGAACGTGCCGACGCCCCGGGAATAACTTTCTCGGTGTGAATCGCCCAGAGGCACAATCAATTACCATCAGAAGGGCAGATGAATCCTAGATTGCATTCCGCGGTGTAGCCACCGCCGCTGATGCAAGCGGAGCCGTCGTCGGATTCAACCTCAGGATGGTTGGCAGGGAGCCGGCTGCGTGCTAGGGGTTGCTGTGACAAGCGCGTCGCTCAAACGACGCAGTGGCCAGCAGAACACTGCGGTGTCGTCAGAAACCAGGCTATGTGACCACACCATCGCATCATGAACTGCGCCGAATGGCCGGGTGCGAGCGCGGCCACTGGCAGGTGGCGTTCAGCGTGACAAGGACTAGTGGCTTACTGCAGATGGCCGAGTGTGGTTTCTGTACGTGCGCCTCATTGCGCTTTTTATAGGAGCCGAAATGGTTGAAATGTCCTTCCTGGTGGCGGAGATTAAGCTCTGTCTGGCCGTACGGTGGAATTGCCTGATCCAGATATACGGACGCAGTCGTTCCGAGATGTAGGCGTGGCTGATGCCGCCCAGCCCTGGCTCTTGGATACAATCTCGTCAGCACGACGTCAGTCCAGGATCTGTAAGCCTTGCACAGAGGGTCAAGAGGGCAGGGCCGCGTCACACCGTTACACTCCCTCCCTCGTCGTCCAGTAACCAGCGAAACCGGTAAGCGAATAACTTGGCCGCACAGAGGCCATCGGCAAAGTCACGCGCGTCCATAAGCCAGCAGCCGCCCTAGGTAGGCCATACCGGTGACATCGGCCAGGACGGGGTCAGGAAGCTTGGTCGTACGTGCCAAGCCGCCATATCAAAGGCCTGAACTCGACCTTGAGCCGCATTCCAAGACGAACGATCTGCTGACAACCAGGTAAACCTGGCACCGAGCTCGACGACAGGCGAGGTGGGCGTCACTCGCTCCCACGGTGCAGCTGCATATCTCAACCGCATCGTTCGCCATCCAGCGACCGTGTGCCCAGCATCCCACCACACCACAGTTCTCAACAGCACGTCAAAACGCTGGTTGCTACCTCGAGCTGGTCTCGACTTCTCGGCGCCGCCCACCCAGGCGCCAACCCTAGATAGACGCGAGCCGCCCATTAGGCCATCCGTTCACCCCCCATTCTCGGCGTGACGCACGAGACACCATGGCGCTCTCAATGCCGGCCCCACGAGGCCACTTTCCCTCGCGCTCGCACGACATCTCGCGCATGCCGCCCCCACCATGCAAACCGCGCACTCGCCGCATCTCGAACTGGCGCCTTGGTGTTGGCCTACCCTCGGGCGGTCCAACTCTCCTCTCGACGCTCACACCGCTAGGTCCGTCACCCTCACCGCGGCACCCGCGCAAGTCGAACCCCGCGCCCGACACTAGGCCGCTCTCCCCCAATTCCCCGAACACACCCTTCCTGAGTGAATGGGACCTCGAGCCTGAAGACGAGTCTGCCTCTCGACGCCGCACAATTTCCCTCCCCACGCATGGGCGCAAGGCCAACCCAGCACTGGCCCGCGATGTGCCCAAGGCCAAATGGCGGCCGTGGGGTTGCATCGACGCAGGTTCGTACCCGCACATCCTTGACAGCATCATCGCCAATGCCGATTTCCGCCTCCTCCTCGCTCTCCGCGGTGTGAGCAGAGGATGGTGCGCACGCGTCGACACCATCCTCTTTGAGCACGTCGCTCTCGTCACGCCAGCGGCTGGCCCGCGTCAGGTCGACCCCAGCACCCACGCCAAGGTCCGCATGGCGCTGCGCAAGCGCAAGAGCACCGAGGCGGTCCTCATGTCGGCGTGCCCACCCCTCCGCCTCCTCCCCGCTCTCCCAGGACAGGTACCTCAGCACGTCAGCGCCATCCGCATCCTCGACACGTACGACTACACATCAACGCAAGCACTGCTGTTTGACGCGATGGCGAATGCGGAGGAGAACGACGCTACTCGCCCGGGCCGGGGTGCGCTTGTGCAGGCGGGGCACGGCCTCTCCATCTCGCGCTCGGCCTCGCTTCTCAATCGCTCATTCCCAGTCTCGGCACCTGCTGTGCACGCTCCGACGACCGTGCACTACCTGCCGGCAGTTGGTCTAAACCGTGTCACGATTGGCGTCGACGTGGGCACCTCGCGCGTCATTCTTCACTTCGTACCAGCCTTCATATCGCCCTTCGCAAGCGAGTGTGACACCTGGCTCGTCGAGAGTACAGGGCCCTGCGACGTCGTCTTCGTGTTTGACCAACACGCATTCTCGGGTGCCCCAAACGTCCAGGACCTGCGGTACAACCTCGCCGCCGGGCTTGCGGAGAGCTTTGAGCTGCTCGAGATTGTGGGCGTGCCACTGCCCAATATCACGCTCGTCGGTCTTGACGAGCTCACCGCCGAGTGGCAGTCACCAGACAGCGGGGGGGACGTCGCGTTCGTCCAGCGCTTCGTTGCCGAGCGTGTTGAAGACGGTGCGGCTGCGCATGTGTCGGGCATGACCATGGCCGATTGGGAGTCACGCCCCGGTGCCCAGGCGGCACTTGAGCGTGCACCCCTGCCCTACGCTCCGGTCCCATTCAACGAGGACTGAGCGCCAACACATAGCCTGGAGGAGAGGTTACTTGGACATGTGCTGTTGGAGGCTCGCTGTGTGCACAGACTGCGTGTTTACGTCCTCGCACCCGCATCGTCCTTCGGCCCCGCTCGTATCAATCTCTGCAGCGCAGTTTCATCCGTTGTCTATCCAACCTGTAGCCACTCTCTGGACATTCTCGTACAATGTTTCTCTCTCCCCCTCTCCCAAGTCCACACCAGCAAACCCACCTTGCAACACTTGACCAGCACAGCTTCGCGGCGTCGCAACAACCACCCTCCACATACACATATCTATTCCTATCGCAACACTCCCATCGCATCTGATCTGTAGGCAATGACTCTGCAAATGGTGAAGCCAGCAGCATGGCACGGCTCTGCACGCGTTATTAGTGCCAGCCCCTCACGCCGCAGCTCTTGCTGTCATGTCACCTGTCTGCACCGTCAAGTGAAACGCGTTTCGTCTCGTAACCACCATTGTAGGAACCGATTACGGGCCCGGTGAATGCCGCGGAGTGGAGCCGCAGCAGCAACCGCCACGCCCTTGCGTGCGTTTCGCGGTCAGGAGATTGCCGTGATTAGGCGTTGAGGAGGACCCACCGGCTAATTCCTGGCGGTCTAGTCGGCATTTACCGGCCGCAAGCCGAGCTCGATAGATGGCGACATGGGAGAGTAACGGCGCACAACATCCAAACCATACACGTAACGGCGTCACTTGCAGGCTAGTCGTGCCTCTCACAAGCATTACTCAAACACATATCCTCACATGCCAGTCGACGTGGACGCACTGGCCCGCCTGTCCTTCAAGGTGGGGGCAAATGGGCGCACTCTGGAGCGCAATGGTGAGCCCCTCGTCCTCCATATGGACACGGCATGGGAGCTCTTCCACCGCCTCACCCTCCCCGAAGCCGAGGAGTATCTCGACACGCGCAAGGCGCAGGGCTTCAATGCCGTCCTTGCCGTCGCTCTCCCCGAGCTCGACGCCCGCGGTGTCAACGAGTGCTTTGGGCCCGACGGCATCCTCATCTCGTCGACCGAAGGCGGCGGCTCCATCTTCCATCCCAACCGGTATGGCATGCGTCCGTTGCTGCACGATGACCCGGCCAAGCCGAACGAGGCGTACTTTGCGCACGTTGACGCCGTCATCAACGCTGCCGCGGCGCGGGACATCCTGGTATTCCTCCTCCCTACATGGGGCCGGTGGGTGAACGAGGCGTGGAGCGGTCCCCCAGTTCTGTTCAACCCTGAGAACGCGCGCCTGTACGGCCAATACATTGGCAGGCGATACCCACACCTACCAAAGGTGCTGGGCGGCGACTCAAACCCAATCTGGACAGACGTGAAGGCATTCGAGGCCCGCGTCTCGGACGCTAAGGCCGCTGGCGGGTCCGCCAGCCTCCAGGGCCTCCCGCGTACGAACTCTTCGGCAGTCGTAGACGCGATGGCGGAAGGCATCCTCTCTGCTGAACCAGACGCGTTCCTCACATACCACCCGACGGCGCTCGCGCTACCCGGCTCTCCGCCAGCGGCAGCCAGCGCGTTCTTCGGGGACCGTAAATGGCTGGCCCTCGATGCGTGCCAGAGCGGACACATTGACGTGCCGGAGCCAGCGTGCAACCCGCCTCTCCAGTTCTGGGATGCGCGCGCGTCCCACATACCCCTCACGCAGATGTGGAATGCCGGCCGGCGCCCCATCATTGACCTCGAGGGGCACTGTAAGTTCCTCAACTGCTCGACTGACACCAGACGAGGGCATGCGTATCGGGATCCACCCCTCTGATAAGCCGCGGTGGAGCGCGCACGACGTACGTGCCAGCACGTGGCAGGCCGTGTGTGCGGGCACCTGTGGCATCGTGTACGGGCACAACAACGTGTGGCAGATGCATGACCCCGAGCGCGAGAAGCGTGCGTGCACCCCCCTCCGAGCTGACGACAGTGGATGGACGATTCAACTCGGCATGCTTTCCCGTGCCCGAGCTGTCGTGGCGTGATGCTCTCCAGGCTCCAGGTCCGCGCGCGACCCGCTTGGCCGCCGAATACCTCGCCGCTCTGCCTAAGGAGGTGCACGACACGAAGGCGCCAGCACAAGCGCGGCTTGTGTCCTCTGATGCGCCAAGGGACGTCGCTGAGCGGGACGGCCGCGTCGACGTCATCGCTGCTGGGACTCAGTGGCTCCTCGCACACTCGGGGCGCGGGCACTCTTTCGAGCTCGACCTAACCGGATTCAGCGGGCACGCACGGTGGCTCGACCCTCGCAATGGTCAGTGGAGCGATCCTGTCGCTGTTGAGGGTGGGAGGCAGGCGTTTGTTCCACCATCCAAGGGCGGTGTGGAGCACGACTGGGTGCTTGAGGTTAGGAGGGTGTAGCTGGGTCCGTCTCCGGTACATTGCCAGCATGTTCATGTCTGGCCGATTGCGAAAGCAATGAGGGGATGGAAACTCCAAAGTTGTGGGAGCTGAGTGGCAATTGTGGTTCTGAAACATTAGCATCTGTCAGATGCACACACCAAGTACTATACTTGCAGGCTCAGTAGCAAACCCGCAGATTGCCCTGTCCTGTGCTCTTCGTCGGATGATAACCCAGAAAGATGAGAGTATGAGAGATGGGAGCATGGGAGCATTGAACAGAATTGGCGTCCTAACGACCTTTCCATTATACCGCCGCATTCTTGACTTCCGCTGATATTGTAAAGTATAAGAGCCCAAGCGACAATATCTGGCAACCAGACAACATGCAGAGGCTGCCTCGTTGGCCATTGAGATCATCTTGATTGAGGCCGATCAACTGCTGCACCGAAACGTCAATTGCTCCGCCACGCAAATCCAACGCAGGAACATTACTGTACAATGCAGCAACGCCGTCTCAGTACGGTACTTTGTGAGGAAGTTCATACAATCCATTTTAACCGGCCATATTCGGGTCCCATATACAATCTGCGGTATTTTCTTGCCACACTCCGCATAAACGCTCCCCTCGCGCTCCCCTCACGCCCCTTCATTCTCGCCCGTTCCCAATCACAACTGGTAGCGGAACTTGTCGTCACCCTCGATGACAACCTTGCCCCGGTCGGCGAGCCTGTTGCGGTACGCGAAGAAGAACCGGAGGCCAATGACAGTGATGACCTGGAAGCAGTTCAGACCGACAACCGACCACACGCCGGTGGGGTAGCCCTTCTTGGACTCCTTGTCCATGAAGAGGAGCGAGGCGAGGATACCGCCAATTCCGCCAAAGGCGACGATGAGGGCCGAGGTGAAGCCACGCTTCGACTGGTTGCGAATCGAGCACTGTGCCCACGAGATGATAAGGCCAACATTGCCATTTGCCGCGCCAACAGCGAGGAAAGTGCCAGCGTAGCGGCCCGCCTTGAAGCGCTCTGGAAGTTGCGAGTAGAGGACGGTGCCCAGGATGCATTGGAGGCAGCCGGAGAGTATCATCCATGCGCGCATGTTGCGGTACTTGTCTGCAAAGTAGGCGTGGACCATGGCCGGGACAACAGCCCAGACGTAGGGAGGCGCAAGCAGGACCTGCGACATGGTGTCGGTGAAGCCCATGCCACGGAGAATGCGAGGGAGGAAATAGGACATCGAGTATGTGCCCAGGGTTGTGACACAGAACCACATGGCGAAGAGCCAGATCTTGGGCTCGCACAGGTACGAGATGAACTTGTTCATGGTCATCGGGTCGGCCTCAGAGTCTCCACGGTCGCGGTCGATGCGGGTGATGATCATCTCCTTCTGCTCCTCTGACAGGAAAGTCGAGCGGTCAGGGAAGTCGACCAGGAGAAGGAAGCCCATGATAGCAATGGCGACCGTGATGACACCTTCGATAATGAAGATCCAGCGCCAGCCGGAGAGGCCTCGGACACCGTGCATCAGCGAGATGGCGTAGCCAAGGAGGTTGCCGAGGCCGCCGATTGCAATTGAAGTGATGTAGAACACTGCGCTGCGACGGGCCATCTGCTTGCGTGGGTACCAGCAGGCGATAAGGTATGCGGCGCCTGGGAAGAGGCATGCCTCGAACATGCCGAGGAGAGCACGCATCGCCGCCATGGCCACCCAGTTGTTGGAAAAACCAAGGCCGATGGTCACCAGGCCCCACAAAAACACGGCACTGCCAAGCCAGTAGCGGGGTCCGAACTTGCGGAGACCAAGCTGAGACTGAATGTCAGTCATGAACCAGAAACTCATTCTCCACATTCTGTCATGTTTGCTGCCACTTCCAGAGCCACCGCCCCGGTCACCATCCTGACATCCATGTAGCACTCGCAGTAGCTTTGTCGGTGTGCTCTTCTTCTCTGCCTCGTGTTCAATAACTCACCGGCAGCTCTGCCAAAATATATGGAGGGAAGAACAGCAGTGTAATGATGTTGTAGCGCGAAGTGCCGAGGTTGAGCTCCTTCTGCATAACCTCGTTGTTGGCGGCGCGTGCGAGAGAGACATTCTTGCGGTCAATCGACGAAATGCAATACATGGCGATGAGGGGGGGAATGAGACGCCAGTCGATCTTGCGCGTTGTGCTGTGAATGAAGGCTGGATCGTAGCCATGGTCGATGTCGATGTGCGCGTCGTGGTACTCGGGTGGTGACGCCTTCTCGTCGTCGTCGTGCTCAATGTAGTGGACCTGGGACGAGTCCTTCTTGTCGATCTGCTCGTCGACGACGTGTGGGGTTGTGCGTGTGGAAACCATTGTGGAGCACGAGTGGGGTCCGATGGCCGCCAAGTGGGTCGTCTGTGGCCTTTATGTATCCATCCAACAGACTCCAGCAGTCGGCCGGTACCGGAGAGGGGTAGGCCTCGCTAGCGACATGATTACGTCCGACGTTCCGGTCGACGCAGCGTATGGAAAGCAGGTGGGCGGACTGCGCACCCATTAGAGTGGCAGGCACCGCGTTCAACATGATGCTGGGCCCAACATCGAGGCGCGGTGGCAGTGTACTCCGGCATTCGGTTTCTTGTCGTCTCGTCATCCCAGGCTTTCACAATGTCGTGACTATTGCTGAACGCAGAGAGAGTTCTTGGCAGGGCTCCCCCGCAGTTGGGACAAGTGTAACAGTGGGCAGCCGTACTCGTGACCAGCCTATGGGCTTCGGCATTGGAGTGCCCATTCTTCAGATTTACGATGCGGCTCAACCTCATCTCAGGAGGCGTGGCGGTCTTAAGGTTAACCTGCATTCTCTCACTGGGACCGTGATTCTGACAGCTTGTCAGCCGAGGGTAGTAGTTCCTACGCGCTGGGCGTAAACGCCCGCCGATGGCGTTACGGACACTCCAACATGGGGAGCGGGTGGGCAAGTAGCGCCCCAGCTGGTAATGAGAAGCGCCGTGGAGTACACGGCCCCGGAGTGGTAGCTGTGAGGCTAATGAGCAATAAGGGGACATGCAAACGCAGAAGGTGCCATTGTGCTGTGGGGCTCTATCAGGAGGAACACGTGCCTGCACGTGGGGCATGTGGTGACATCGGCAAAGGCTAAACTGCCTCTGCTCGTTTGTGGCAACCTGGCCACCAGAAGGCCCTTGTCCCAAACCCTGCGAGCACGGCACTCGTGCACCAACAGACCTCTCCACCGCTGTGCTCCTGTCGCATCGGCAGTCCTGAACCACAAACGCCACGCAGTGGTATACCCGGCCATCCCACGGTCGTATGTCATTGGGGGAATGGAATGTCTATTTTATCCGACACTATCTCCTAATGAGAGGCGCCTAGATCACATCGGGCGCGGTCCGCTTACGACGGGTTCGACCTGCTCTCGTGGCACTGGAGAACTCCATGTAGGCGCGAAAAGTCATAGGCTGACAGACTGTTCATGCATTCCATCTCCCATTATCTCCCATCTCTACAGCACGTCTTTGGCGTACCAGTCCCTCATGTTCTGGGTGTGGATGTACCTGGGATGTAAATATACGACTAATGCCGGAAATCTCACTAATGCCGGAAATCTCACGTCCGCGACGCGCTTGCTGCACCTGCGTCTGCAACAACCCTCCCGAGTGGGCACGGGCCGAGCACCTGAACTGAGAGGCATTGTAGCGCCAGTCTGAGGCACTGCGGGCACCACAATCATACTGACAAGGAAGCGCGGGCGGTTAGACAACGGCTAAACTACAGGGCTCTGCAGTCCAATCTCCAGGCCCGGGGCGCCTGTCGTAACCTGTATGCCTGTCATGTGAACGTGAAAGGGCTGAGCAATGATGCCAGGCCGGGCGGTGTTCGGCTTCGGAGAGCGTTGGTGTTCGGCATGTAGAGAACACCGAACGGCGATGAGCAAAAAGAGAGGTTCTGTTCCCCACACTGACGAGGGACCCGCTGGACGCCGTGCTGGGCCGCCAGCTTAAGTGGTACGTCTCCAACTCCATTACCCTCCTATTCCCAAACCCGCCGTGGCGGCTACGATCCGAGAAACCCCACCTCGAAACACACGCCGAGAAAATGCGCCCTTGCGCCTCCCCACCCCTTATGTGGCCGCCGACTTGTCGTCGTGTTAGCGTTCGTTGTCTCTTGGATTGCGCGTCCGCAATAGATAGAATGGGCGGTGTCGTGGTCGTTGTCGATTGTCGAAGAAGTAGCACGAGAGAGTGAACGAGTCGATGAGTAGCAAGAGAGAGACCGAGCCGGTGAATATCCAGTGTGCGCGTCGAGCACTTTCCTCTTATTGGCCCGACCTGACCCGATCTCTAGGATTGCTGCTATAAACATGCTAGCGAGAGCGGAAGCAGTTACTGGAGCAAAATGGCTCCCCCTGTCTGGATAGGTATTCAACAACAGCAGCGACCACAGCGGGAGCGGTATCCAACCACAGTGGGAGACGGTATTCAACATAGCCAGACATCACCATCGGGCTTTACGAACGCTGATCCGACGGTACATTAGATGCCGAGCCCGACGCCGTGTCAAATGTCCGAGATCGTGTCGTGTTCAACAGCGACCAGAGAGTAACCCCCTGCACTTAATCACATTAGTTGGGGTTGGATCAGAGCATCCTTTTGTTTGATTCATCTACCGTCCCCACCTCCATCTCCACCTCCATCTCCACCTCCATATCCACCTCCATCGCCCAGGTCCGCCCAGGTTTGCCCACCATTCAGGGTCGGCAACTATCAGAGTAGTAGCCGGCATTCAGCCACGGCAATGCCCATCTGGGTCTGCACGTGAATGATGAACGACTCGGCAGCGGTCATCCACTCGCCGCCGTTTTGGGAATACATCCCCACAGCCTTTCGAAGTCGCCTTCAACCCTTCCTATGTCCAAGGACTGCATATCTGAACTGAATCGCAAGATTGCGCGTGTGGGGGGGTATCGACCACAGCGTACCTTGAGATTAACTTCCAATAGAGGAAGATGGCTTGTGAGGTACAGTACACAAGGGGGCTCCCTTTCGTGACACCCGTGCAAGGCACTCTCCGCAACCTAGTAGAGAGTTACAGACCAGGTAAGACGCCGGGTACAAGGGGATCGACCGATGCTACACGAATCTGAGCAGCTACACGAATCTGAGCAGCTCCTACGAATTTGCGATCTGCTGTTGACAATCGGAGGTTGCCGAGATATGTACGGCCAAAGCCGGTTCTCAACGCACGTCGCGTGACAGAAGCCAACTGCGCCACGGCACCAATGGCAGGATTTCCAGTGGCCCACACGCCAGCACGGTTTACATGTGGTTTCCATCATGGTTGCGTTCTGTGACCCATGGTACCCATGTAGTCCCACGCAAGTATCCAGGGCTTAAAGCCTAGGAACCCAACAGCGGCATCACATGCGCCGGCATCCTACGAGCGCGGTATTCATCGACGCGGTCATGTGCCAATAGACCACTCAACGTTCACATTCCCGCTACCATCCGCCCGCTAACGTTTCAACCGTTAGGATGAACCCAGGCAAGTTGACCGCGACTCATCCAGGCCGGCCCCACCGGAGCAACGCTGTCACTTGCGCCATGCTCGGCGTATGCCGCCAAGCACGAGTTCCTGGTGAATGATGCCTTTTCTGGCTCACGTTCGCGCACTTATAAGAGAGCAGGACATGCTGGTGAAACTGCAAAGCAGCCATGTCCAAGAAGCAAACGCCAAGCGAGCACGAGGGCGTCACCAAGTCTGATGGGTCTGAGAAGGGTTCGTTGGCCGAAGTGACCGTGGCCGCGCTCGAGGGCGAGGGCCTCGTCAAGTCTCGCTTCGACCAGCTTCCGATCCGCGAGGCGCTCTGGCTGTTCCGTCGCTCACTCCTCGTGTGCTTCTTTGTGTACACTGGACGCATGCTCGAATTCTTTGAGATTGTCATGAGCGGCGCCATCCTCGCCAGCCCCGGCTTTATCAAGCAGTTTGGAGACCCAAACCGCCAGGGCAAGATTGCCGGTGTGGGCTCCCTCGACCCAAACTGGGGTGTGTCGCAGTACGTTGCATCGGCTGACTTTAGTGTCGGCCTGGTCAGTCATCTTGAGCGCAGGACAGATCTTCGCCTACCTCTGGATCTCCTTGTGGGTCAACATTGCTCCCATCAACGCTGACAACAGCTTCACAGACCGCTTTGGCCGCAAGCCGGCCCTTCTGCTTGCGTGGTTCTTCATCTCGCTTGCGATGGTGTGTCTCACTGTCGCTCGCACTCCAGAGGTCTGGGTACGTGATCAGACGAGCAGCACTGACGCCAGCTAGTGGGCCGCCTGTTCACGGGCATGGGCACGGGTATTATCGCTGTGGTGGCGGGCCCGTATGGAATGGAGGTGTGCGCAACCCGCATCCGCGGAATCGTTCTCTCGGGCGCCATCTTCTGGGGTGCCATCGGGACGCTGGGAGCTGCCCTGATGATGAACTTCCTCACTATCCGTGCACCCATGAACTGGCACCTGCCCGTGTACGCGACCTGGGGCCCAGTCGGTCTCATGGGTATCTGCTTCCTCATCGTGCCAGAGTCGCCGTGGTTCCACGCCCGTCGCGGCAACAAGGACAAGGCTGTCAAGGTGCTCAAACGTCTGTATGGCAACATTCCCGACTACGACTTTGACGAGGAGTATGGAATCATCGCCAAGACAATCGAGCACGAACGCGAGACGATCCGGCGCAACAAGGCGAGCTCGTGGACCGACGTGTTCAAAGGCACAAACGGGAAGCGTACCTTTGCCTCTCTTGTCATCGCCGCGTGCCTCCAGCTAGGCGGCTACCCCATCCTCTACACATACTCGACGTACACGTACGCGCTAGTCGGGATCAAGAATCCGTTCATGACAAACATCATCACAGCGTCCGTGCAGTGTGGGACGGTCATCCTCATGATGTTGACCTATGACAAGTACGGCCGCCGCCCCTTTGTCACCTGGGCGTACTCGTTCCAGGCAATCTCCATGCTCCTGCTCGGCTGCCTCTCGTTCCTGCCCATGACCTCGTCCAGCCGCGTCCCCGCCATTGTGAGTTGCAACTTGTTTGAGCTGACGACAGACGTTCATCGCATGCATGTGGGCATTCTGCTCAACAATTTCAGGCAACAGCCTTATAATCTACGTCACCGAGCTTCCGTCGGCCGTCCTCCGCCTCAAGACTGGTGTCCTCGCCCAAATACTGAACAGCACACTGGGCATCGCCGCCAACTTTGCGAGCCCGCCCATGCTCCTCGCCCTCGGCCTCAAATCGGGCTTCGTGTTCTTCGGGACCGCGACCCCCATCGCCATTCTCATGTGGTTCTTCCTTCCCGAAACCAAGTGGTGAGCTTGGCGTACAGGCGTCGCTAACTCCAGGCGCTCGGCATCCGAGATCGACGAGCTGTACGAGCGCAAGATCCCTGCTTGGCGCTGGGCCAAGACCCGTACCAACGCCGAGGAGCAGGTCATGCAGGCGATTCAGCAGCGCGAGGCCGAGGAGGAAGCCCAGGCGGAAGCGGAGGCTGAGGCGAAGGCGGCAGGGGCCGACGATGCGGACAGGCGCTAGAGCGCAAGGGCGTCAAGGGTGGCTGTCTGTGGCATGCTGGCATGCTGGGTCAGCACGAAGTGAGAGAGCGTTAGCGGTTCGAGGAATGTCGGTATTTGGACTGAACAGGAAGATATTGGTCAGAAGTATTTCAATGGGGCTGCAGTGATGAATGGCATGCCATGGCATATGAAAAAGCGGTTGTGTTCAGCCTGTTGTGGCGCCACGTTCAACAGTGTGCCGCCACAGTCGGTCTGTTCCCCTCGTCTCCGTGATGCTCGAGTCGCTCAACGTGGATCAGAATTGAGAAATCCGAATCTGAGACTAGAGTGTTTTACTTCGGACCTGGGCACAGACGCGTTTGGACGACCGTGTCGCGGCACGTACATTACATTTGGCCATGTCGCGTCCCTACGAGGACCGCCACCCCTACCACCACGCACAGCGCGCTTTGTACCGAATCCTTCGCAGCGCAGGCTCTGAAACTTCCCACCATCTTCCCATGCTTGGACGTGCACCTAGGTCCATACGCCCACCATACATCATAGCGTGCGCAGCAGATTCCAATGTCTCCCCCGCAATACCGTCAATGGCCTCCGTCGTGCCGAACCGCGACATCCGTGCTGCACAAAAACTCATCAAGCCCTTATAGATAATGAGACCTAATCATACATCCCCGGCCCGACTGCTCTATTTCTCTATCCTATTGTCCCTTGCTGGACAGTTCTATGCGCACCTTGTTCTCCGCGATCTCGACCTTTTCGAGAATCGCCTGATCTGTCACCTCGTCCTTGTTGCGGAGGTAGACCTCCTTGTGCTCCTCGACAATGTTGTGGCGGCGGTTGAGGTTCATCTCCTTGGCGAACAGGGCGATGACAAAGGCGACGCACGACGAGACGACGGCTGCGATGAACAGCGGGCGCATCGCCTCCGAGTACGCGCGGTTGACGAGGTCGTGTGGCTGCTGGCGACGCGCGCTGCGGATGTTGCCGAACACGCGGGCACGCTCCTTGTCACTCAGTTCTGGAAGGTACCTCTTGAGGTTGGCGGGGACCTGGTTGTTCCAGATCGAGGCTGAGATCGAGCCCGCAAACGAGCCGCCAAGCTGGGGCACCATGTGCAGGACGGCCATGGCGACCGCGAGGTCTCGGTGGGGGACGGTAGCTGGCGCCGCGACGGCTGTCGTCGTCATGATGATGCCGGCACCCATCGAGATGATGGTCTTGGCGACGATGAGCATCGCGTCCGACTGGTGGTTGGACTGCCAGGTCATGTAGTTCAGACCCTCGCCAATGACGCGAATCCCAATGCCGGCAAGCTGGATGTACTTGTAACGCTTGGTAAAGTAGAGGAGGAAGCCGGCCATGGTAGCGAAGATGCAGACTGAGGTCAGCAGTGTTCACGCGGGCAGACAAGTTGGCAGCAGCCTCTGTACTCACGACCAGTATTGTGGATGTTCGAGAAGAAGGTGTAGTCGCGGTCGCTCCACTGGGGCTTGAGGATGTAGGCCCACGAGTTGTAGTAGGCGTCCGTAAGCTGGCCCGAGAAGAAGTGGAAGAAGGAGATGGCGAGACAGGACAGGAAGGTGGGGTTGAGGAGACGGCGCGGGCAGATGGGACTGCGAGCGTAGAACATCTCCCACACGAGGAAAGCGATGAACACGACAGCGCCAACGGCGAACATGGCGATGAGCGACGCGTTGCTGTACCCTCCCTCGGTGATGGGTTCGAGGGTGGGCGGGGCCAGGATGAGACCGAAAGCGAATGCGAAGAGAATCAAGCCAACAACATCGCCCTGCCAGAAGAGCCAGATGAGCATCTCCTTGAGAGAACGCTTGGGCTCAGCACCCTCCTCGCGGAGGAGGCGCCGACGGGTCCACGATGACGATGCGAGCGAGAGCGCGCCAAGCTTCTTGGCACGGTGGTGGCCCCAGTACATGACCACTACGGCGGGTCCAATGACGACGGGAACGATGATAGCGAACATGCCGAAACCCCAGCGCCAGCCATCTCCGCCTGCGCCAGAGAGTGCACGGATGTCGGCAGTAATGAGACCGGCGACAAAGCCGTTGAGCACGAAGGGAAGCGCATAGGCGCCGAGCACAACGCCACGCCAGCGGAGAGGTGTCATGTCGCTGATGAGGATGTGCATGACCTGGTAGGTGCCAGTGCGGCCCGCGGTGTAGATGGCCTCACCGCCGACGACAGCGTGGATCGTTGGCGCCGCGGCGACGATGACGTATCCGAGTGTGAAAAAGGCTCCCGAGATGAGCAGGCCTGAAGGTCGGGACATCATATCGCAAATCTTGGCGAGGATGGGCATGATGACGGCAGAGATGAGGTTGTTGATGACCGCGATCAGGCCGATGATGGTGTGTTTACCCCAGAATGAGGTTGCGAACGCGGCGTCTAGACGTCAGCGACGCCTTGGTCGGTTACTCACAGATTTGGGTGGTGATGACGGCGAGGGACCACACGTACGCCACGAGTACGATGCACAGCCAGAGGAGGACCAACTTCCATCCCTTGCCAAACACCATGTCTGCTGTCAGCGTTGCCGAAGGGGGACTTACACAGCGACTCAATCTTGGTGACTCCAATGGGCTGCTCGAACGACACGTGTGAGTCTGTGCGCGATAATCCTTTCGAGGTGTTGTCCTGCGGGAGCTCGGCGGCCGTCTCTGTGGGAGACTCTGACGGTGTCTCGACATCGTCCGGACGGCTCTCCACCTCGGCGGCAGCGTTTTTGGTCACTTCAGGCGTGCCCGCGCCGATCACAAAGTTGGCACTTGGTGTGCTGGCCATCTTGATGCTCGATCAAAGTCGAAAATGTGGGCGGCGTGAAGGCGCGCTCGGCCTAAGTAGTAGGTGAAGGAGACTGCGCGGGCTGTAGAATCAAAGTCCAAGATGTTGAAGAGAAACAGGTAACGCCGCTGACGGAGCAATCCAACAAACCAGAGTAGAGAAAGCGAGAAGACGGCCGCCGGCGTGCGACAGACCTTGGCCCTGCTCTCCGCGCCTTACGCATAACGCGGGCCGGTGGAGCTGCAGTTATTCCAAGCCCGTGTCACACCCATCTGCATCGCTCACGTCGGCCGACTACTATCAGATAACCACTAGCGCTGCAGGCTTTCGCAACCTGAAGGTGGGTGCTGTCAGCCGAGTTTGCAGCTGAGCGCCATTGATGCAGCAGGATTCTCCGCGAGGCAAGAGGTGTTACGGAGCTTGCAAGGCATCGTGGCGGCGTGGGGTCAGGGGCAATTTGGCAAGGGACATTGTTCCAGGAGGGTGGCGGCGCTCAAGTCCAAGTGCCACAAACCCTGCCAAGCGACGGAGAGGGCAAAGGAAAACAGACGGATCGGCAGCCTCCCTGGGAGCCAAGAGGGCCATCGGCCGAAACCTCATTTTTATCAGATATGCAACAAGCCTCCCCCGCAGGCCGGGCCAATGGGACCCATTTTCCAGTTCCGACTGGCCGAGTCACTGCAGTTACTACGCAGTTATTCTCCAGGTGAAAGCTCACAGGGTCCCGGACAGGACCGAGGACGGCCCGGCGCTTCAACCGAGCGCGCCGGGCCGTGTTGTCTTCGCGTTACCTCCAGCTGGAACCTACAAGAGGGCCGGGGTGAGCTCGTCTGGACTTTCACCCATCACCCACAACTCTGACCAAAATGCGTGCCGCCCTTGTCCTCGCTGCTGCCGTTGGTGAGTACGCCGTTATCTGGCGCCTCTGGTGGACTAGGGACCGAGGTCTCGGCCGATGCTGCCTTGCTAGACAGCTCGGTTGAATGGCAGTGCCCTCGCCTCGGGTGACCAAGTCGGCGACACAGCGCTGACTCCAGGCGCTTCCGCCGCGTCCCTTGACTCCCCCCTCCTCTTCTCGCGTCAGTCGGCGGACGCCCTCGCTGGCTGCGAGACGCAGTGCAACCCCGTCATGGACTGGGCCTTTACCTGCCGCACCGACGTCAACAAGTGCATGGACCAGTGCGACGCCGAGCTCCTCGCGGCCGCCGACGCGTGCCTTGAGTGCGTGAAGGCCAACAACCCCGACGAGGCCGCCAAGATCCAGGCGCGTGTCGACCCCATCCGCCAGATGTGCGGTGGTGAGGCCGATGCTTCGGCCTCTGGCAGCGCCGCGTCGACCCCCGTGGCTTCGACCTCGGACGCGGCTGCGGCTCCTTCGGACTCGGTCGATGTTGTCTCTCTCTCGAACTCGGCCGCTGCTCCTTCGGACTCGGCCACTGCTCCCTCTGGCTCTGCCGCTGCTCCCTCGGGCTCGGCTGCTACTTCCTCAGGCTCGGCCTCCCCTTCCGCTTCGGCCCCTGCCACCACCACCTCTGCCTCGGCCGCCGGCAAGGTCTCGCTCTCGTTCGGCGCTGCCGCCGCTGCCGTTGCTGCCTACCTCCTCTAAGCACACGTAGATTGAGTAGACGCCTTTGTTATGATCATAATATCTCAAGTTTCGTGAGCAGCACAACGATGAGGGTGCGCGTGAACGACCCTTGTGTGCTGGTGGTGGCACTGACGATTCGGCTCACTATCAATTCGGCCAACTATCGTTTCTGCTATCCGCATAAACTCATGCTTTCCCCCATCATTATAGAGCTTTCTTGCGGAACAACTCGGTCGATTTCAGAAACCCGACGCCGACTGTATCGCACCTCCACTGCCCACATACTTCAGACTGCCCAACTTGATCTTCCTCTATCTCGCCAACCAGGTACGCCAGAGCCTCAACTGCAGCACCAATCGATTGCGTGGACGGATATCTATATACCCAGCTCATCAGATTATCCCAATATGCAAGCACTTGACCTGAACAATATGGAGAAAACTATAGGAAGAGATAGGAATGTTATTTGTGACCTAGTTAGCTACGCCGAAATAGTCCCGTAGGTGTGACCGTGGGAAAGTACGCTCTCGTGGGACAGTAACGTTTCGTTTCCGTCTCTGTTAGGGCGTGACGAGGGTTGGGCGTTTTCGCCATGTAGGCATCGGAAATGAGCTCTTGCTCATCAGGTAGGGAGTAGACCAGCCGTGCAATCGATTGGTGTTGCATTTGGGGGTCTGGCACCCGTGGTTGGCGAGATAGAGGTAGATCAAGATGGCAAGTCTGAAGTGGGGCAGATGGCTCGTGGCTTTGGCCCCTCCCGGTATCCCCGTCGTTCGCCTAAACATTACGTCATGCTCTGATGAATTAAGGGTGTTGGCGGCAAAGGCCGACGGAAGCGAGGCGGATTGCCGTGCCGCGGCTATCCCGCCAACCTCGCCAAGCACCGGGCCTTCCCATCATGCAGCAAGTATGGGCGATAACGCGGTGATGGCGGCCTCGTTCATGGGCGGACGAGCATCTACAACTTTCCGGTTAGCTTCTCCAGCATCAGCATCTGCACTGCATATCTGCACCAGCAATGCCGTTCATCCTCTCAGCGGACGCCGCGCGCCGGCCGCGCGTGCTCGTGATCAACCCGAACGCAACCGAGGTGGGCGCTTGCTCTAGTTGCGCTAACCCAGGCATTCACAGAAGGCATTCGCGGCAGCGTGAGCGCCGACGTCGAGCTCGACTTTTACACTGCGCCGGCAGCGCACGCGCCCGCGTCGATCGAGGGCATGACGGACGAGATCCACTCGGCGTCCGCGTGCATCTGCGAGCTGCGCGCTCACGTCGACAAGTGGGACGGGGTGGGTGTCTCCTTCTGCCGAGTGTGCAGAGTTCGGCTGAGGTAATCTCTGCTACTGACAGCTGACGCCAGTTTGTGGTCGCCTGCTTCGCAGACCATCCATTAGTGCACGCGTTGCGCGAGCTGAGCAACGCGCCCGTGGTGGGCATCCTTGAGGCGGCACTGTTGATGGGGGCGAGCCTCGGCACGCGTGTCGGCATCCTAACCACCTCGCCGCGGTGGGAGCCACTGCTCGAGCGTGACGTGGCTTCCCTCGGCCTGAGCAAGCTCAACGCGGCGGGCATCGTGTCGTCGGGCCTCGGACGCCTCGACCTCGAGGAGCTGCCGCGCGCGTCCGTCATCAAGGTGCTCTGCACCGCCGCCGACGTGCTCCAGGACCGCCGGAGGGCCGACGTCATCATCATCGGGTGCGTTGGCTTACAGGGGCTCGAGGAGGCCGTTGGCGAGGTCTGCCAACCCGGCATGGTTGTGCTTGAGCCGGTGCGGTGCGGGCTCGAATTATGTCTCGGCCTCATGCGCATGGGCGCACGAACGAGCAAGCTCGGCATGTACGAGCTCGCATGAGCGTGGTAGAGGCAAGTCTGGCCTTGGTGACGAGCGCGTGGTTGTGGTGTCGTTTCTCGGTCGTCTTTGAGGTTTCTTGGTATGCATCGTGGTGTCCGTTTTCGATCTGTCTTAGGGATTTCTTGGGGTTCAAGTCCATCCACGTGTGCCAACGAATGCTTGTCAATGCATTACGACCGCGCTAGTCACCTCACTCTATCAGTCACCCCTCTCTATTAGCCCTCATGGCGTCCAAGCAATCTCGCATGCGAGCGGCAGGTGGTCGCTCGCCGAGATGCCCTTGCGGGGCAGCCCTTCACCCAGGTCAGCCACCTTGGGCGGCTCGAGGAGCTGAGTGAACTCGACATCCTTGCCCGGCAGCATAAAGAGGTAGTCTGCTGTCAGCCTCCTCCTAGGACCCTAACCCACCCAGCGTCAGTTTGTACAGCGGCGTAAAGCAGGTGTACGCCGGCTCACCCCTGCCCGCCCCAGTCGCGTTCTTGAATCCCCCACGCGCGCCGTACGTCTCGCCCTCCCATTTCGACACGCCATATGCGCTGCGCGCCGGGGTCGGCAGCAGCTCTGCAGCCATGACGAGCAGCTCGTCGAGCGTCGCAATCCCGTCGCCGGGCACCGGCGCGCGCGTGTTGGCGATAGACCGCTCGTTCGTGTCGGGCAGCTCGTCCTCGTCGTCCTTCTCCTTTGGAGTCATTGTCCCGCTCGCGGATTCGGACGGTGGCTCAGTCTCCATGCCAATGCTAGACACGTTCGTGTGCACCAGCCGTGACAAGTTGAGCGACTCAGCCAGGTCGGGGTGAAGGGGGGCCCCCGGCGCCGCGAGGATCTGGTACGCCGCCTCGGCTGGCTGGCTGTTGAGGTCTGCCGTTAGCGCAGCCTTCAACCACCTCACCTCCTGCCAGCATCGCTGGCCAGCTCTCAATCCCCTCCTCGACTTGCAGCCTGCGCATGGCGCGGAGGAGCACGATGATCTGCCGTGTCCGCTCATACTCAAACTTGGGGTGCCAGAAGCTGCCAGTCAGCCAGTGTGTCTTCCAACTTCTGAACGCACAGATGTGCCGTGGCAACGACGATGCCTTGCCCCGTGCCCGTGTCCTCGAGCGCGACGATCAGACACATGTTCTTTGTCGCGCGACTTCCGCCACGTGCCTCCGCGCCTTGGCCAGGATGAAGGTGTTCGAGGTCGAGCTGCACGGCGCGCGACGCACGTACGCGCCATCGCGCTGTGCGGTACAGAACGACCAGGCCATGCAGCTTGCCGGGGCCGCGGGTCTCGACAGCCTCGTGGCCCGGTACGGAAGCGCGCAAGTCCGCCAGCCGGTCGCACTCCTGCAGGCAGATGACGTCAGCATCCGCATGCCGCTCCATCTCGGCCTGCAGCATGGCCTTGCGGTCGCTCCAGCGCAGGCAGTCCGAGCCGGGGAAGAGCTCGCGGCGCACGAGCGTCTGCGCCAGCATCTGCGGTCAGCTAGGGCTTGGAGAGCTTGGGAAGCTGGGCTTTGGCGGACCCGCCTGGGACTCACGTTCCACGTCACGACGCGCGCAGTGTGCGTCCCTGTGGGGCGGGCAACGCGGATCCAGCTCCGCTCGAGGATTCGCCGGCGCGCCGCCTCGTCCGGCGTCAGCTGGCGCGGGTTGTCCATCGCTGCCTTGCGTGCGAGCTTGGCGGCCTTACGCTCCGCCTGCTTGGCAAGCTGCGCTGCTGTCAAGTGGGGTGGGGGTGGCATGGCTTCAAGTATTCGTGTGCGTGAGGGCTGAACGCTGGCGCGATGGTGGACCTAAGCTCAAGTACAATATCAAGAATCAAGTTCATTCCTGGCTTCGGTTCCGGCGGTTCGGTGGAGGCCGTCCCCTTTCGAGTTGCGCTCAATTTCCGCTAATGCACGGATTGCATTCTCGTCTCGACTCGAGGCGGCACAGGTCAGCAGCATCCCGCGCATCTCACGACTCGAGATATCGAGACGACGTCTAAGCGTCCGGTGGCGAGATAGAGGACTCGAGCACCGAGTAGCTTACACAGCTGCATTCAGGAGGAGATATCACTGCATGTTCTTTGCTTCATTTCTTCTGACCAAACTCACTCTCCATTGCTACTTACCGCATCCCCCCCCTAGTCCGCATCGTCGGCCACCTTCTCACGCACCGTGTACACATCTCCGTCACGTGAGCAACGCCACCACGCCCCGTCAAGCACAACCATGTCAACATCAGGGTTGAGCAGCAACGCGGTGGTGAAAGGCCCCACTGACCAGCTCGTGGCCTCGTGCGATCTGTCTCAGCGCCGCATGGGAAGTCACTCACGAATGCCAAAGAGAGAGCAGCTCACCGGCCCACGAGCGGTGTGACTCGTGAGTAAGCATGATCTCGCGCGACTGGATATGCATCGACTCCCCTGTGGCTTCGAGCGGGGCAAGCAGGGTGAAGTGCCAGTCGCCTGATTCGTTCACGCCCAGGTAGCGCACCGGCTGGTTCGATGGGCGGCGGCGCGGAACGGTCCTGGTCTCCGGAGAGGCCTGAGGCTCCGTCGTAGGGGGTGCAGGTGTGGCCTTGCCTGGGCCTTGTGTGGCGCTGGCCGGAGCCGTGTCCACCATCTGGGGACGCTTCCTCAACACCGGCTCGCCCCACTTGGCCATCTTCAATATCTGCGCTTCGGCACTCTCGCTCCCAAACCGAGCTCGGCGCGGCTCGGAAGCCTTGACTGCACGAAGTAGCTTGGATGCGGTCCCTCCCATGTCGATATCCTGAAGTAGATGAGGCTCGGCAGCTTTGATCGCCCGCAAGATCTCATATTCGGCTGGGTGGATGTGCTGGGAGTGCTGCAGGTGCGGCTCGGCCTCCTTGACCGCAAGCACAATGTTCCAAACCTGTGCCGCAGCGTCCATCCGTCGGGATGCGAACGGCTCGGCAGCCTTTACCGCCCGCAGGAGCTTGGCGGCAGCACTCCCGGCACCCTCAGAAGAGAGGTACGGCTCGGCGGCCTTAACAGCCTTGACCATCATCCACTCAGCAGAGGCAGCGCCCAGACGTTCCGCTAGTTGCGGCTCGGCAGCCTTGACCTCAGCGATCATGGCGTCAATCGCAGCACGAGTCTCGTCGGCGTCCCGATTCTTGGATGACTCGGACTCTTTCGCCGTGTCTGACAGTATCTGCGCGATGGCCTCCTCGACATTGGCGTCCATGACGGTCACAGGCTCTGGCTCGGATTCTGGGTTGGATTGCAAGGCTGCTTCCACGGTCACATCTTCCGTTGCGTGGGCAGCCACGGTGTCAGCCGCATCGTACCGTTCTTGGAGCTGCTCCAAGCGCGCCAGCTACCGTGAGCACAGCACAGGAAGACACTTACAACCTGCTTCACATCGGTTTTGACACTGTCGCGCAGCGCCCCCGTCATTCCCTTCTGACTCTGCCGCAGCTTCTCGTTGGCGGCACTGAGCGTACGAGCACTGTCAGTGAGCTGATCGTGAATTTGCTGGCGAAGAGTGAGGAGCTCGTTGCGCTGCGTCTCGCGTACAGAATCGAGCATAGCGAGGATCTTTCGCTGCAGTCCCGCTCCTGCTGCGACCTTGTAGTCCAGTTCGCCAATCTGTGTAGCGAGTGGCAGCATTCCCTCGCCTACCTGCATGATAAGGGGAGCGAGGTCCTGCTTGGGTGTGCCATCTTCTTTGGCTACCGTGTCCGTGGCAGCCTGCTGTGCAAGTGCCAGCTTGCCTTGGCTCTTCTGCACGTCGCGCAACAGCTCCTCAAGACGAGCGAGGCGGGCATCAAACCCCACCCCTGAATGAGTGCTCTGCGGGGCTGGGCGGGCCACACCGCGCCTCAAGGCATAGTTGGCTAATGCCCCGCCGGCGAGACATGACCCTGTCAACACGGCACCCATTAGGAATGCGGTTGAGTAAGGATGCGCCGCGGCGAGATCAATAAAGCTGCCGGGCACGCCTGGGGCTACCGGTGCTGGCGACGAGGGCCGCGGCGGCGGTGTGGCTGAACGGGGAAGAGAAGGGGTTGGCTGGGTGGCGAATGTTCCCCCGGCCTGCGATGCCGCAGTAGGGGCTGGAGAAGGCACATCAGCTGTTGCTGTCAGCACTGGGCACTGGTTACGTCCATGATTGCCTACATTGGTGTGCGCAAGCAACCCCAGAGAAGGGTGATGATGCCAGGGCTGCAATCGCGCTGCCGGCGCCGGCTGCTGCTTGCCACACCTCATCGAACTCGGGCCACCACCTATCGTCGTCTGGCTTTGTGCTGCCTGTCATTACGGAGTTGAATGCCAAGGAACGGAAAAGTGAGAAGGAGAGGGGAGAAAGGAAGATGGCTAGGTTTGCTGGCCGCGCGGCCTGGAGAGAGAGTGAGATGGGCGCATGACCATGAACTGGTCCAGAGGCGCTTTCTGCCTCCTCCCCAGTCACATGCTTACGGGACCCAAACGTCGTCTGTCATGACGTTGCATTCCTCGTCGTCCCTGCCACGGTACGAATACGATTGCATAAATAGAGTAAGACTACGAAAACCAGGCGACCCTCAAAGGGGTAACAAGCCCACGTGATCGAGGACCAGCCTGGGCAAAGGTAAAGAGCGAAAACTAGACACTGCGAGAAGGAAAACAAAAAAAAAAAAAAAAGCACGCACAAGCAGCACGTGCAAATCGTGGGGAGCTCACGAGCGCGCACGCCCGGTCTTGGCTCGAGGACCGCCGTCGAGGCGCGTCTTCATTCAACCCATCATAACCCATCACATGCCGTCAACTGGCGAACCAGGACAGACGACGGGAACCTTGTTGCAAGCCGGAGCTCGCATGTTGCAAGCAAGAGGCCGTGGCTGGCCATCCTGCTCTTTTCGCCGAGGCAATTAGATGTATGCTTGGATCTCGGCAATGTCGACGACGCCCTTGCGGACAAGGTTGAGAAGAGCCTGGCGCATGCCGTCGTTCTTCTTCTGAAGCTCCTCCACCTGACCTTCGAGCTGCTCGACCTTCTGCTTGCGCTCGTCGCGCGACTTCTTGGCCGCCCACTTGGCCTTGTCGCGGTTGTCGGTGATCATCTTGCCGAACGCGAGAGCGCTGGAACGGTGCGTCTCATCGACGTCGAGCATCAGGGCCTCCCAGTTGGGGTAGCCCAGGATCTGCTCCGTGGTCATGCCCGTGATGGTCTGGGCCTCGCCGTTCTTCATGTACTTCTCCGGAACGACCGCCTTGGGCCGGGCCGTCGACGGCTTGCCAGTGGATGTGAGACGAACAGCAGCGGTGACCTCAGCCTCCTCGCCCTTGGTTGCCTCCTCGACATCCTCAAGCTGTTCAATGACGAGAGGAGAACCGGACGAAGCAGCTGCCGCCAGCTGGGACAATGTCAGGGTGTTCTTCGCAGACTGGCGACGGTAGGGCCGCTTGGCGACAGGCGCAGAGGAGCGATCACGCTTGGTGGCAGCATCCTCAGTCTCGGTCTCAGAGAGCTTGCGCTTCATTGGGAGCGACTCTAGCGGAGACGAGGTAGTCGCATCCGTAGAGTAGGTGCGAGTCCAGTTGAGGAGCGCGAACACGTTGGCAACCTCGGCCGCGTCGGGGACAGCGCGCGGTGCCGGCGTCACAGCAGGAGCCGGGACGGTACCGAGCTGACCAAGAATGCCGCTCAGCTCGTTGTGCGATTCGGCGTTGCCATTGAAGTTGAAGTCGCCAAGGGTTGAGTGGAGCGAAGACGAGAAAGTGGCGTTGGCAGTCTGCATCGCGTCCGCAGTCTCAAGTGCGTCAAGTAGGTCTGATGCGTCGTGGGAAATGCCAGCAGTAACAGCAGGCATATCAAAGTCAAAGTTGAAGACAGCATCCAGGTCGAGAGACTCGGACTGCATCGATTTGGGCGTGTCGAAGTGCAGGTTGGAGGGTGCCGGCGTCGTGGCTTGGGGGAGTGAGGCCCAGCGCGGCAGACGCTGGAGAGTCTTCACTGTCCTCGCGCGCAGGTAGAACGTTCAAGTCCTGATCCAAGTCGATGTACTGGGACCACTCGACTGCCGAATCGACTGAGTCGTAAAAGTCCGTGGTAGACATGGTGGTAGTGTGGATGGTGGTGGTAATGGTATTGAAAAGTGGAGTTGGAGAGGTTGGAAGCAATGTGGTTCGAACAGCGAAAGGCGTGCCAGTCGTTTTGATTTCTCTGTATCGAGTCAGAAGCTGAGACATATCAAGTGAGACATTTGAATTGGACGCGGAAACAAAGCCGGGCGATACAAGTTGGCTTCGACCAAGTTGAACGTGGCTAATGGGCGTCCACTTCTAGCATATAAAACTCACGCAATAGGGCCCGTAGGCAGAGGTGAGTTGCTTATGGGGGTGTTGATGTTGAGTTCTGGGCTGATGCCAGAGAGAGGGGGTTGGATGACTGCTGGGTCGTACAGGGGGGGGGTTGCGAGTTGGGAACGCCATGATGGGCAAGAGTTACCGAACCGGGTGGTTCAGAGGAAAGTTGGGGGGATTGGGTAGGGGTTGACGATAACTGTCTTCTTATAGAAGATGATGCTGGACCTCCGCGGGTGCGGCGATTTAAAAGGCGGTGAAGAACATCTCTGAACCAGGTTAGTACACGGAACCAAGTGAAAAATAAAAATTGCTGGGCGCAAGGGAAGACTTACCGGGTGGTAGAGGTGTACTTGGTAAGTTGATCAGAGGACACTTGGTTGTTCTACAGGTGGTGGCCGTCAGGCGTAGAAATGCTGCTCGTGATTGTGGGTGCGGAGTAGAAGAGCAGCGGAGGGGTAGTAGTAGACGTTTGTGGAGAGGATGGAGAGATGAAGAGAAAGAGAAAAGAAGAGAGAAGGGGGGGGGCAGTAGTAAAAGGAGGCCGGGCGCGCAGCGAGTCTTCTCTCCCGAGTGTGCCACAGAGTTGCGTGGCCAACCAGGGGACGTCACCTCGGTTCCGTTGCCGCTTCCGTCCTTTCCCCCTTGTAGGCCCGGCCGTCTGTAGGAATCTAGGGTGGATCGCCCTGATGCCTCCAGCGTCCTGGGCACAAAACCAGAGATCAACTGTTGCTTTTTGATCCAGTTACTGTTTCCATTGCCCTGATCAATTGACAAGCACCACAGTAAACATTAAAGAACACGATCAAATACGGATAATGACTGGCACTGCTTCTCAGGACATTGGGGCGTAAACCGGGGTCTCTATATAAAGAAAGGGAAGGTATTTGCAAAAAAACCGAATGGCGAATCGACTCAATTCATTCCTCCGGTACACCCCTCACGTGGCTCGGTTCCGGCATTGCAGCGAACTTCACCGAGCACCTCAAGTTGGAGTGGCAGGTGGCAGATACGGAATCAATGTTGGACGACCAGTACTAGCTACTTAGCTACACGTTGCCATGTACCAGCCACCACACTGAAGAACATTTATTTAGATCACAGAAGCAGTCGCAAACGGCCGTGGCATGTTCTCAAGCCATATATTATTGATAGTGCTGCAGTCGGCGGGGTGAACAACCTGCCACCAGCAAGCCCAAGCTGCATTCAAAGGCATGGTACAGTGCTGCTGCCCAGAGAGACGGAGGAGTGGGTTTGCCATTCCAGGACGTCGGGGGGGGACACGCGACGACTTTCGTACACAGCCTCGTCTCGTGTGGCCCCGATCTGGTCGATGACGGTGGCATTAACCACCCATGAAGGCTTGCTGGGAGCGCATCCATTCAGGCGGCACTCGGTCTTGACCGGCAGCACAACCTTTCGTGCCTCCCTTCCCTAGGCCTGGCCCACTTGGCTCCGATGGACGAGAGCGGACAGCGGTGTCTTCCATGGCTGTGTTCGCTGGCGAGAATAGATGGACCTAGAACAGGCAAAACCACAATGGGCTGTCTGCCCAGCGCTCGGGCACCAGGGTACACATTGCCAATGGATCTCGCGCTGGGCTCGCCCTCCGCTTGCCGTCCGCCCTCGTCGTCTCCGGACAGTCAAGGCACAAGTGTGCAGCTCTGGAGATCGCCGACTTGTCGCCCGCTCTCCTCGCCCGGTCGGAGATGACCAGCTAGCTCAGCTAGAGCGTAAAGGAATTGGCATTTGTTCATCAGGAGACTTGTTCCGCCCCGTAGACTCGGCGGTTCATTGCTGCCGCACTCCCTGCTGTCCCGGCATGTAACGCCACATACATGTGGACGATTCGACAAGTGTCACTGGCCTCTTACATGTGACCCTTCCGTGGTTCTTAGCAACCTTGGCCCCGTGCTCGGCCGACAAACACGCAGCAATCCAACTAGACACTGACGAGCGGCTTCTGGCAAGCAGGAACGGCTTGTGAAACGCTGCGCCCGCTGTGCTCTCTGCGCCCACTGCGCCCGTTGCGCCCTCACTGTCGGGTTCATTCAGATGGCCATTAACACCACATACCGTCGACGCCGCCTGCCGTAACATGGGAGGTGGAGAAACCTCTGTGCCATGGAGAAGACGACATCATCACAAGGCATTGACCCGGCTTTCCAAGTGGGGGCTATCACTCGTGCCACCCGGTGCTTCTGACGCACACAGCACTTCGACGACAATCCGCACGTCGGCGCTCACCTCACCTCCCACGCTGTTGAATGGGGATGTCGTGACTCGGCCAGCGGGTCACATCTCTGGGATTACTGACGCTTCCCTCTCCGTCTCCCCCTTCGTACAGAGGACGGGGTGGGTCCGTGGCACTGGCTTGGCCCACCGCGACAAACCCCACCTGGTCCATCGGGAATACGCGGCTTCGGTGGTCGTAATTGGGAAGGATGTTTGTCTTCCGTACTGTCTCCCAGCCCAGCTCTACCAGTTCAGCCCAACGCCGTTACCTGCCTTGAGCTATCAGGCTAGGCAGATGAGGAGAGAGCTGAGGTAGGACCCAGATGGCGGGGACTGAAGTGGAGGTGGGGTCCCGCAGCTTGAATGCCAACGCACGTTTCCGGTGTACGAACGTTCGCAATGTCACTTTCTCACAGTATCCCCATCACCTGCATACTGCTAACATGGGCCCAGCAGCCGCGCCGTCACGTCGAATGGCAAGGACCGCCGGGACGTTGGAACGTGTCTCCGCGTTTACCGTTGGAGCGCCTGGCTGCCATCGCCGACCACTGAACAAATATTGACGCGTGAGGAGCTCTCAGTCCAGGCAAACACCGCGCTGCTCCTCACCTGCTTCTCCACACAATCACCCCACGCCCCTTCTACTTCCTATTGCGCCGTTCGGTGCGCCCCACGCCCGGCACAGGTGTTGACCGTCGATCTGGGGCTTTGCTCTCTCCCCTCCTGTCCCGCTCCGTAACCACCCTCACCCCGCCGCTGGTGGCTTAGCTATCAGAACGTCCTCCTCGCCACCGACCTTCAGTACCATATACTCGACCATTGACACCGCCGCCCGTCATGCCGCTCCTCTCTCCACCTCCAACGCCCAAGTTTGCGCCAAACTCGCGCGCCAGGCGACAGCAGCACGCCGGGCGCACACATCCGCCCTCCCCGCTTTCGATCCCCGACGCCTTCGCCCTCCCACCACCGCTCGACACGATCACCGACGACGACATACCAGAGGCCCCTCTGCCGCCTCCGACCACCACCCAGGCGCCAGCCGGAACAGACAAGCACGCCTGGCGCCCCTCCATGCCAGCAGAGGAGAGGGACGCACGCGAGGCGTGGATCTCGGGTGCTAGAGGGCGCAGCGGGCTCCGGATCGTCATTGTTACTGGTGCGCCCCCGCTGAGAAGAAGCTCAGGCTGAAACTCAGAGAACTTTCTGCCCAAGGTCGACGGCGTCACGCGCACGCTCGCCCGCCTGCTCGAGCACCTCGAGCGCGAGGGCC
The DNA here is from genome assembly GCA_030805415.1 of Cutaneotrichosporon spelunceum. NCBI lineage: Eukaryota > Fungi > Basidiomycota > Tremellomycetes > Trichosporonales > Trichosporonaceae > Cutaneotrichosporon > Cutaneotrichosporon spelunceum. Next base: position 1,975,736 of record BTCM01000001.1, read on the forward strand.
ACCAGTGCATGCTCCTCGGCCCGGGCACCGGCATGGTCAGTCGCCCGACATCTCTCATCTCACACCCAGAGCCACTACGCATCGCACCCACTCGTCGGCACAGCCGGCGTGCCCCTGGTAGTGTACCCCGGGCTCAAGCTCAACTTTCTCCGGCCAAAGTTCCTGCGCACGATCCAGGACTTTCAGCCCGACGTCGTGCACTTTGTAGACCCGATCTGGCTGGGGGCGCAGATGCTCGTCGCGCTCGAGCTCGGCTGGGCCGGAGAAGACTGGGTCGGCAAGGGCGGCCCCGCGATCGGGACGGGGACAAGCGGCGCCGTCGTCGCCAGCTACCACACCAACCTGGCGACATACGCGACGCTGTTCGGCCTCTCGTGGCTCGAACCACCCATGTGGCGCCTCCAGCAGTGGCTCTACTCCAAGTACGCCCGGGACCCCTCAAGACTGACCGCAGGACAAAGCTCACCCTCTGCCCGTCGCCGTCGACGCGGGACATGCTCGAGTCGCAGGCGTTTGCAAACGTACGACTGTGGCCGCGCGGCGTCGATCTCTCCCAGTTCTCGCGCAAGCAGCGGTGTCCCAAGATGCGCTCGAGCTGGGGCGTCGGCGACTCGCCCGAGGGCCGCCAGTGCATTCACTTCTCCGGCCGCAACGCCAGTCTCCCCCTCACGCCGCCCGCCAGCCCCGTCGTCGCACCGGCGGCGGGGGCCCAATCCGACAAACCCCTCCCAACCCGCACTGTACTGTTGTACGTCGGGCGTGTGTCGTGGGAGAAGAACCTCATGCTCCTCCTCAAGGCGTATGGACGGCTGCGCACCACGCTCCCGCCTGAAGCTGTGCCCAAGCTCGTCTTTGTCGGGGACGGGCCAGCGCGCACCGAATTGCACAAGATATGTGCCGACGAGGGGTACGACGCCATGTTCATGGGACACCGCAGCGGCGTCGAGCTGGCACAGTGCTACGCGTCCGCAGACGTCTTTGCGTTCCCCAGCTTCACCGAGACCTTTGGACAGGTCGTGCTCGAGGCACTCGCCTCGGGCTTACCTGTCGTCGGCCTCGATGCCGAGGGGACACGTGACCTCGTCGCACACAGGCAGACCGGCCTACTGCTCCCCCTCCCCCTCGACTCGGATAGCCCATCCCGCGCCTGGCCGACCATCTGCCGCGACACTACCAACCCAGTCTTCCACGAGTGCGTGGTGGGCTATGCCGACCTCCTGGCCGAGGCATGCACCCAGCATGCCCAGAGAGAGGCAATGGCCCAAAGAGCGTGCACAGAAGGCATCAGGGGGTTCACATGGTGGGATGCGATGGAACGATGTGTGGACGGGTACAGGGAGTCGATCCGCAAGGCCCGCCGCAGCCGTCAGGTTGACATTACTGTCACCCAGCCTTCGGCGGTGCGAGACGGTGACCCGGCCATCCCAGTCATGCCGCCAAGCACATCAACACGCATCTCTAGAGTCAACCGCGCCTTGTCAAGACGGCTAGCCCACCGCCAGTTCCGGGACGCACATCGGCGACACCGAGCACTCGTCTCAAAGTCCAAGGCGACCGAGGCCCTGTCGCACGTAAACACGCTCGCCAAGGCCCTCTTCGTGTCATTAGCATTCTGGTGGATTTGGACGCGCCACCTTGTCTCCAAAGGGCGCGTTGTCTCCTGGGACGAATTGTTTACTCAAGCGTAAAGAGAGTACGTTAGGCGTGGATAGGATACATCAGTCATATATTGACCTCTTACCTTGGTGAGGTATAGAGAGATGCATGTTTTACAAGTGACTTGGAGCAGTTTAGAGCTCGTCGCGCTTGGACGAGGCCTCCTCCTCCTCCTTCTTCTCCTCCTTCTGCTCGACCTTCTCGACCTTGGCGGCCTTGCCGTTGGTGTCGATGAACTCGGTAAGGCTCTCCAGAGACCTGTCACCCTCGTACTCGACAAACTCGTCAGAACCAGCGGCGCGGAACTTGAGAGTGGGGAAGCCCTCGACACGGAAGGGGAGGTCGGCGGGAAGGTCGTTCTCAGTCGCGTCCATCTGGGCGATGATGACGTTCGAGTCCTTGTAGCTCTCGCCCAGAGTGTCCCACACGGGCGCGAGGCGCTCTACATTGTCAGTTTTGCACAGTATTTGTAAACTCACGGCAGTGACCGCACCATGGCGCGTAGAACTCGACAAAGATGTCCTTGTCGGTCTGGTCAAAAAGCTGGTCCCAACCAAGCGAGGTGAGCTTGTAGACGGGGCCGTCCTGCGACTCGGGGATGGGCTGCGACTTGATGTAGGGGGCGACCTCGCCGGCGGCAAACTTCTTGACAAACTTGGAAAGCGACTTGGCGTTGAAGTTGTCGGTCAGCAGGTACTTGGTCTGCTCCTTGAGGTTCTGGATGACAAAGCCGGGCTGCTCCTCGGGCTTGACACCGAGCGACTTGCCGTACTCGCCAAACTTGACACCGTCAATCCAGACAAAGTTGATCTTGCCGCGGTTCTCCTTGAAGAGATCACCAGAGTCCTTCCGGATCTGGTCGCGAGTCGCCTCGTCCTTTGGGTCCATGAAAATGAAGCCGAGAGGGAGACCGGCCTCGGCGTACTTGGCAAAGTTCTTGGGGCCAATCTCGTCGAAGAGGGGAGTGGCCTCGGCGTTCACCCAGCCCATGATGTCTCCAAGGTTGTCCTTGGCGAAGTCGTCCTGGTAAACGACCTTGCCCTCGTCAAACTTCTTGTAGAGGACGAGCGCAGGGAGCTTGGTGCCCTCGGGCAGCTCGGGGAGCGACGAGCCCTCGACCTTGCCAAACAAGTAGCTCTCACGGGCGACGTCGGCGAACTGGGCGAAAGACTCGGGGACAGGGTGGGCGTCGTCGCCGTAGGCGATGACGACGCTGGGGTTAGCTGACGTTCACACAAGGGCGGAACCCGGCTGATTGGCATGGTAATGTTTGACAATCGCTCAAGACGCGTGGGATCACACCCTCGCTGCCAGAGACACTCACACGTTGTCCTTGGTTGTGAACTCGTCGTGGTTGTCGGTGGTAAGGACAGAAACAGCAGGGAGCGCCTGCTTGCGCATGTATGCAACGATGCCGTCGGCCTCGCGGGGACCGTTGTAGTTGGTGGGCTCGCCCTTGCGGAACACCTTGAGGGTGGGGTAGCCCTGGATGTCGTACTCCTTGCAGACGGCCTCCTCCTTGGTGCAGTCAACCTTGGCGAGCTTGATGTTCTCGCCCTTGAGGGTGGTCGCTGCCTCCTCGTAATGGGGAGCAAGGCTGGGATTAGTGCTGTGTCAATGGTTGAGCGTACTTCTTGCAGTGGCCACACCCTGTTCTAGTCAGTATTGTGGACGTAATTGGCCAAGCATTGACGACTCACAAGGAGCGAAGAACTCGACGAGCGTGAGGTCCTCGTCGTAGACCTCGGTCTTGAAGGTCTCCTTGTTGAGGTCAAGGACATCGCTGGCGAGGACGCCAGCAATGGCCGGGAGCAGGGCGACAAGAGCGGAAAGCCTCATTCTGGGGCGAGTATGAAAGGGAAGAGAGAGAAAGAGAAGAAGTGAAAGTGGTGACAGCTGACAGCACGACAGAATAAGGAAGATGTCGCCACGATCTCGATCAGCAGCAGGGCGGGGTGGCCTGGGGTTGTATGGTTACGTGATGAGCCGTCGACGTGGAGGCGGTAGACTAAGGGAAGCCAATTAGCCCACTTCAAACTCTTTTCCTAATCGCTATTGTTTAAACGACGCGTCCGCGGCTGTGGCCGCTTCGGGATCCGTTGCCAGCCATCCCAAGACGTCACGGGTGCCTCGAAACAGCGCGCGACGCTCATGGTCAGCCAGCAAACACTATAGAACGGGCATCCGCGCCCGCAACGCCTCGCGTGCTCGTCCCGAGTAATCCCCGCAATGAGGGGCCCAGGAAACGTGTACATGAATGACGCCTCATAAATCCCACTCCTGTCATGTACAAGGTTAGCTTTGGAAGCTTGGTGCACTGCGGTGGTGCACAGCTTCATGCGAGTCCTCTGCCTACATCCTGTACCGCGTTCGGTCGAGTTGCACAAGCTGTACACAGCCCAGCCAGGCGCCGAGGCATTAGGCTCGGGAGCCCAGCGTGCTGCACAGACAACGTTCCTCATCGCTGTCAGCAGCAGATGTCGTCTCTTGCCTCATCAGGTTGTCACCGCACAACCTCCAACCCCGGATGCATGACGCACAGCTCTCTCAAGGACCTCTGCGAGTCACCTTGTGCTTCCAACAGAACACCAGGCAGCTTCTGATGGCTCGAGCTGCGTTCGACGACAAGAAAATCAACGACGTCGTCATGCCAGGTTGCTCGGCTAAAATCGGCTGTTGATTGGCCTTGAATGGACATACAGTATCGACACTTGCCGGACGGGGCCACGTGACTTTGGTCCGCCCGCCCACAAGCCGAATGGAGCCCACTTTGACAGACCAAGGAAAAGTCGGGACAGAGAGCAAAGTGACAGAGGACACGAACAAGTCACCTCTTTCCATCTACACCTCCAAACACAACCTCTTCCTCGCGTCATCGCAAGAGAGTGTGCAAAAGTAGGAGTGGGACCGTCCGACCTTTACCACTTCTCCATCTTCTTGGTTCCTTTCACCAGCTCACGCTCGGTCCGATCTGTGTACAACTTCTGTCCACCCGACCCCGGTCGAGTGACACATTCATATCCATCATGTCCGACAACCAGGTCAAGCCCGAGGCTGCCCCGGTTGAGCCTGTCGCCGACAAGGTTCCCGAGACTACCGACGCCCAGGCTGAGGCCGGGGAGCAGCAAGAGGAGCAGCCCCAGCAGCCGCAGCGTGAGCATCTCATGTCTTCCAGAATCTCACCCCAGTGCCTCCCATTGCCGTCAACCTGCCGACCCCGAAGAACGCGCGTACTCTTCCTACGCCTCAGGAGGGCGAGTCGTTCTCAAAGCTCAGCCTCTACTCGCAACCCTCTGAGACGGTCCAGGAGATCAAGCTCGCAGTTGGCGAATGGGTCGGCGGCTACTGGCTCGGGCCTCATTCGCTCCGCCTGCCTGGCAAGGGAGATGAGGTTCTGTCGACGTCCAAGGACGGCATCGAGATTCGCGCTGGCGACAAGCTCAGCGAGTTTGTCGAGCTCTCAGACGTGTTTGCTCACCTTCCCGAGGACGGCGAGCGCGTTCTTGACGTCGTGAACGAGCCTTACTCTGAATCGACTGCCCGTCACGCCGTCGTCCGCCTCCTCGAGTTCATCGAACCTGCTGGCACAACTGCCAACAACCTCACCACGCCGCTGGGTGTCGGTGCCGGCGCCTCGATCTTTGAGGAGGTCCGCACCGGCTCGCTCTACGCAGGCGACTCGGCCAAGGACGCCGTGGCCAAGGCCGAGCCTAAGAAGGAGGACGCCAAGGAGGAGGAGGTTATCGAGCACGCATTCTCGGACTGGACTGCCGGCTCGGCCGCTCTCCCGCTGTCCAAGCTCCCTGTTGCGCAGCCGCCTGTGGAGATCAACTCGTGCCTCCGCTCCATCCAGCTCTCCCCCTTCAACCCTCCCCCGGCGCCGCTCCGCCAGAAGGGCCACCAGCTCTACCTTCAGATTTCGATCCTCGAGGGAGATGTCTACACCCTCGTGTGCTCCACTCGCGGGTGGTACGTCTCCAAGTCGAACGTCAACAACTTTGACCCCGCCCCGCGTGACGGCTCTGCCCCGATCCACAGCCTGTTCGACCTCCTCCACTCTCTTTCGCCGCTCTTCACCGAGCGTCTCTTTGCGCTCCCGTCGCTCTCATCCACTGCGCCTGCCCGTGACCCTCTCTCGACCGTTGCGATTCCCCAGGCTGAGCCCGCATACCCGTGGATCATCGCCGAGCCCAAGCCCGCGACTGGGCCAGAGATCCTGCGGACCCAGCTCGCGTACCTCCACTCAGGCGCGACCTCGGCCGAGGGCCTCGACAGCGCGCGCGACTGGAACGAGGAGATCCAGGGCGTCAAGGAGCTTCCCCACTCGACTATGCCTGAGCGCGTGTTCCGTGAGCGCATGGCGCAGAAGACTTGGGCCGAGTTCACCCAGGCGTCGACCCGCGCCGCAATGAACGTTGCCCGCGGCGATGTCCTTCCCCTCAACCCCAACGAGCCTGCTCGCCAGCACATGTGGCTCATCTCGAACATCTTTGTTACCAAGGCCGTCGACTCGATCGGCGCGTACTCGCACGTCGGTGGCGACGCGGCGGCGCACGTCTCGCACGCCAAGGACGCAGACGGCGTTCGTCTTCTTAACCGCCTCGACGTCGACGGCGCCAACGTCCTCGGCCACACCGTTGTCGACTGGCAGGGTGACCGCTGGATCTGCCAGAGTGTGCTTCCTGGCATCTTCTCGCGCCGCGAGCCAGAGGCAGACGAGGAGGAGGCCGAACCCAAGGACGACGAGAAGAAGGAGGACTGGGTCAAGGTCGAGGACGACAAGGAGGAGGAGCCTGCACTCAACCCTCTCATCATCTATGGCGCCGATTCCGAGCAGACCACCACTCTCCACTGGGACGAGGCAACCCACAAGGTGATGAAGAAGATTGCTGCCCACCAGCGCCTCGCGCCTCACAAGCTCAAGGCCGGTGACAAGGAGTACGAGTTCTACGCGTCGTCGGAGGTCAAGGGTCTTCGCGGCTCGGACGGCCGTCGCTACTTCCTCGACCTGCCCCGTCTCAGCCCGGTCGACATTGAGTGGCTCGAGAACAACTATGAGGGCAAGCTCGTCGGCCCTGGCGCCGAGCAGGCTGACGCTCCTGTTTACCCCCACCGCATGGCTCTCCTTCGTCCTGAGCTCACTGAGATCTTCTGGGAGAGCGAGCTCAAGCTCTGGGCCCGCGAACTCACCGCCAAGAAGCAGGCCGAGGAGGCCGAGAAGGCTAAGGCTGAGAGCGAGAAGACCGAGGTCAAGGAGGGTGAAGCTGCCAAGGAGGAGGACAACAAGGACGATGAGAAGAAGGCCGAGATCGACCCCGAGACTATCGCCACCCTCAAGGACTTTGAGCTCCGCTTCAACCCGGACGCTTTCGTCGACTCGCCTTCCGAGGACGGCCAGACCTTTGGCCCGGCCAAGTACACTGACGAGAGCGACCCGAGCATCAAGTCGGTCCGCGACGCGTCCAAGTTCCTCCGCGACATGATTGTCCCCGCGATCGTCGTCGATGTCCTCACTGGCTCGGCCTCTGGCATCATGGACGGTGCCTCGCTCACCCGCATCATGCACGCTCGTGGCATCAACATGCGTTACCTCGGTATCCTTGCGGCTGCCATTGACAACTTCACCAAGAAGCCCGAGGGCGAGTCCAAGGAGGCGCAGGGTCTCCTTGGTGCGCTCCGCTCGGTCGTCGTCCAGGAGATGGTCTTCCGTGGCGCCAAGCACGTCCTTCGCGACCTCGTCCGCGGCCTCCTTCCCGAGCAGGTCCCCAACGCCGTGTCGCACTTCCTCAACTGTCTGCTTGGTACTGGCTACAACTCATCGCCCAAGGCAGTCTTTGAGCAGCTCGAGGTCGGCCCATCGACGGAGCCCGCGTACGTCTCGCTCACTCCTGAGTCGCTCCGCAAGCAGATTGTCTCCGAGGTGGAGACTCGCTTCCGCTGGAAGCTCGACGCGGAGGACCTCGCGGCCCGCAAGCCTCAGCTGCTTCGTGAGCTTGCATCGCGCTTCGCATTCCAGATCGCCCAGCGCGACTACTCGTTCGACTCGTCCTCGGAGACCGCTGCCGCTGTCAATGTTGACACTGAGAAGGCCGCCCCCAAGAAGAAGAAGGGCAAGGCTGCTGGATCTGTCAAGCGCACCACGACCTTTGAGCCCGCCGACATCCTCACCCTCCTCCCCGTTGTCATGTCGACCGCGCCTAGCGTTGCCGTCGCCGAGGAGATCTTCGATGCTGGTCGTGCGACCATTAACCGTGGTGACATTGACCTGGGCCTCGAGTTTATGCTCGAGGGCGTCCAGCTGTACGAGTCGATCCACAGTGTCATCCACCCTGAGGTTGCTGCGGTGTACCACCAGTACGCCAGCACGCTGCACCAGCTGGCACGCATCAAGATCCAGCAGATCGCGGCGGCCGAGAACGCCGACCCCGACCAGCCCCTGGGTCTCGACATTGCCACCGCACTCAAGCTCCAGCGTCACGCCGTGCTGATTGCCGAGCGCACCCTCGGCGTCTACCACCATGACACGCTTGCGTACTACTTCCAGCTCGCGATGCTCGAGAACCTCGAGGGCAACTCGCAGGCCGCTCTCCGCTACTTCCGTCACATCCTCATGCTTTGGAACGTCATCTACGGCGACGACCACCCCGAGATCAACACGCTCCTCAGCAACGCTGGCATTGTGCTCCAGTCGCTCAACCAGCATCAGCTCTCGATCCAGCTGTTGCAGCAGGCTGCTGAGCGCAATGCGGCTCAGTTCGGCGACAAGCACGCGCAGTACGGCAACGCTCTCCACCAGCTCACCCAGGCGCACTTCCTGGGCGGCGACTTCCAGAAGGCGCTCGAGAGCTCTGAGGGTGCGTTCGCCATTTTCAAGGAGGTGTACGGCGAGGAACACGCGCAGACCAAGGAAGTGGCCAAGAACGTTGAGCTCCTCAAGGCCGTGATCGACAACGTCGAGCGCCAGAAGCAGGAGCAGGAATTGCTGCGCCAGCAGCAGGTAAACCGCCTGCAGGCGGCGCAGCGCGGCATTCCGCCCCCCACTGCGGGCAAGAACCGCGTCCTGCCTCCCGGCACGACGCTGACCGCTGAGCAGGCGGCTCAGCTCGCGGCATCCGTGCGCGCTGCTGCGGCCAAGCAGGCCGAGGAGCGGCGCAGCAAGGGCGAGGACGTTGCTGAGGGCGAGGGTGGCATCAAGATTGGCGAGCGTGGGCACATGGATGTTGACGAGCTAGTCAAGTACATCCAGGGCGCTGTTCCGTCCAGCAAGCCCGCGCGCGGGTCCAAGAACAACCTCCGCGGCAAGCGCCGCACCGGTGCCAAGCGGTAATATCTATCCATATCATAGCATCACCACTCGTTGCATTCTCAATCAGCAGTTCTTGTCTTGCAGTTTGCGCACGTCTGAGGGCACTGATAGAGAGGGACTGACGAGCCAGCTGACGCCAAGAAAAGGAAGCTCTTGGAAGGGTACACGGACAGCTCTCCCAGTCAGAATCTGTGGACAGTACCTTTGATGGTGCTCGATTCCATATCCCGTGGAGCGGGTGGGGATCACATAAAAGGGAACATGTCGCAGATGGGTTGATGGCAGGTGCTAGTAAGGTTCAGGAGATGAGCACGTTCAGCCAGTGGTAGTGAGCTCGAACATGGCAAGAAAGGACGGCGACAGAGGAAGTGACTCGAACCAGTGGCAAAAGAATGGCAGCTCCTTTTGTGTACTTACATTTCTTTCAGTCATGTTCTTCGTTTCTAATGATTATCGTGATTGCTATACCTAATGCTGACTACAGGTATTAAATGTTACAACTCGCCCTAATCCTCGCAACTGATATTAATGATCAACTGGTACTTACAACTTGTCCTAATGATGACAACGCTTGTTATACTGAGAACAGATACTAACGCTTACAACAGATCCTAATGGTGACCACGGTTCGGAGATTGACAACAAATACTAATCCAATAGGTGTTAGGGAGATTCGTAACCTAGCGTCAGTGATGGCGCAGCCGGAGCTGCCGTACTCCTTTTAAGTGTTGTGAACATACTGGAGGGAATTGCTATGTGGGCGGAGGTTTGCCGGCTTTCGGGATTAGACAATATGTGGCTCCATCCCGCCCCTGGCGGTGCCGGACAGCAGCGAGTCAGCAATGAATGCAAGTGAGACAGTGACGACGATGAAAGAGGTGGCGTCGACTATGGTGAAACATAGTCTGGAACCAAACAATGCTGCCAAAGAAGGTGGCCTGGCATCCCAGTTTTGGTCCCGTACAGGGTATGGGTGAGACAGGCACGGCGGCATAATTTGAGCGCAAGACGGCGCGAGTGGTTTTCACAAACGCACCATCCACGCTCACCACTTTTGTGGTGCTGTGCCCGCCGCGTCGCGGTGGGCCGTGTGGGGGGTGCCAGAGTCACCGTCCTTGTTTGAGGGTCGTCGGCGGGGATCCTACCCCGGCTTCCCATAGTTTGGACGTACATCCATCTAGTTTGTATAAGCTGTTTGCACTGAGGTAGCGCTGGGACGTTGGATTGCTCACGGAAGTGAGGGCGATCTGCAGCTGTGCTTCGAGTCAACCCCGCGCACCCCATGATTCTGTCGGCGCTCTGCTGCTCTGCTGTCAAGGCCAGCATCGGGGGGAAGCTCAGCGTTGTTCAGGCCTTGATCCCGCGGAGACCACGCGGAACTGTCACCTCCATCCGGCTCCGCCGGCACCGAAGTGTCCGGTCAGTTGCAGGCCCGCGCTAATCAATATCACTACATCTCCCATGCACACCTCTCTGCATCTGAACTACACCCTCACACGCTGATATGCCTGAAATACCACATACGCAGACCGTCGCTGAGATTGTGGACCCAGGTCCGAATGCGCGCATGGCCATTCGACACGACGCTCCTGTCGGCATCCCAGGGCCGGGTGAGATACTCCTCAAGCTCGAGTGCACTGGCGTTTGGTGAGAGCACACGCATCCACGCTGACTCAGCCACTCAGACATCCGTGCATATCTCGGATGGGGCCCGTACAACCGGATCGTGGGCCACGAAGGTGTCGGGATCGTGGTCGCCCCTCCCGACCACGAGCTGTATGGCGTCCGTGTTGGTATCAAGTGGCTACACAACGCGTGCGGGCACTGTAGCCTGTGCAGGAAGAGACGACCAAACAACTGCGCAGCCCAGACCAACACGGGCAAGCACGTACCGGGCACATTGGCGCAGTACGTCGTCGCAGTGCCGGCACACGTCTCGCGGATCCCAGAAGGGCTGCCGAGTGAGGTTGCTGCGCCCCTCCTCTGTGCAGGGCTTACAATGGCCGGCGCACTCAATCCCCTCAAGGAACTAGAACAGGGCGACTGGGTCGTCATATCTGGTTCGGGAGGTGGTCTGGGCCACGTCGGCGTGCAGTTGGCTGCAGCGAGGGGCCTGCGTGTTATCGCAGTGGACGAGGGCGAAAGCAAGAAGGAACTAAGTCTTGAGTCTGGCGCCGAGGTGTTTCTGGACTACAAGGCACAGGATGTCGCCGCAGAGGTGAAGAGGATCACTGGAGAGGGTGCACACGCCGCTATTGTTGTCCCGGGTGAGGCTGCTGCCTTTGAGGCCGCACCCCAGTTAGTGCGGAACGCTGGAGTGATAGTGTGCGTCGGCCTCCCTCCAAACGACTTTACATTGCCCATCGGTGCCAGTATCCTGTCCGCGCGCGGTGAGTATCTCCTAGACCTGGCTGATACCAGCGTTGACAGTGACGGGTGTCTCCGTCGGTACTGAAAGGCAGATGGACGAGCTCTTAGCTCTCGCGGACCGTGGCGGGGTGACTGCTCGGGTTGAGGTGGTCGACTTTGAGCACATTGGTGAGGTAATGGAGCGGCTCAGAAATGATCAGATCACTGGCCGCGTGGTCATCAGGCTACCTCAGTAGCAGTAACTCTGGACTGCAGTACAGTGAATTCCATGCATTCTAGACTTACCAGACTTTATTTCGGCAGGTCAAAGCGAGAGTCCACTGGTGTTAAGCTGAAGAGTGTAATTGACAACCATATTTGGGCTCGAGGGTAGCTTCTGACCAAGAAGGGAGATGTGCAAGCCAAGGCCCAACGAGCCGAGCAGTTGTGAGAACAGTGCGATAAACTTCGACCAGGCCCAGTGGTTCTTCTGGCATTCCTCTGTGGCGCAGTAATCGGCGTCTCGGTAGCGACAATGTAGCGACAATGTTCCGTAATCTCCCCAAGCTTACTCATGACGTCGTGGCCCGTGGTGTGACAACGACAGCAATTCCCTTCCCACATCCTCTTCGTCTTTCAAGTTTGTTGCCTACCCCTCACGTTCTACCTCGAACGACCACCATGCATGCCAAGCTCACCAAGTCGGGCGACATCGAAATCACTCCCTCGAATCGCCACATTCGCGTTCTCGATAAGGCGGGTACGCTCCTCGCAGACTCAAAGTCGCCGGTAGAGTTGTTCGAATATCGCTGTCCCGTCCGCTTCTACCTCCCCTCGAATGATGTGATCTGGGACACGCTCGACAAGATCGATATGACAACGTCGTGTCCGTACAAGGGCACGGCGGACCGGTACTGGCGTGCCAAAGCTGGCGGCGACTACATCGCGTGGGGATACTCTGACCCGCTGCCGTCTGTCGCCGCGATCAAGGACCACGTCGCATTCTATAACGAGAAGTTGCGAATCGAGGTCGACGGGCAGCCCTTGACGTAGAACAGGGCGCAGTTCACAACCGAGGTGGCCACGGGGCAGCCAAGTGTGCTATGTATGGTCGTCTGCTCGTCCTGGGTGGGGGAGTGGAGGCTGTTGTATTTGATTCCGCGCTTGCCACGTGGTCACAATGAATGAATGATGGTGCTTTGGTGTCACCTTCCTCGCGACCCCCCGTCAATCATCAACAATCACTTCCTCCTATCGCCACCACCTTCTCTATTCGTTTCTTCTACATCTTCTGCTTCTCTGAACCCACGGCCAGCGTTTCGCGGGATAATACCAGGCATCCACCGCACCCGTTACCCACCCTCACGACCTCATGAGCTCCGTTCCCTCTGGCACGAATGGCGTCATGTCACCTCAGCCCGCGACAAACCACAATCCTCGCGTCGTCCTGGCTGGAAACTCGGCACGCATCCTATGTGTTGCCGACATCCGTGGCGACTGTGAGTATCCTGCGTGCAGGCGAGGTTGCAAGTTGCCGGACAGCGGCGTGTGGACGTGCGACGAGCGTTGGCGTGGCGCAAAGATCCCCTCCTGATGCACAGACCACGAGCTAAACCGTCTAATTCGCGAACACGAAGCCGCAGCAGTGATCCACACGGGCGACTTTGGCTTTCTCAACGCCGACTCGCTCGAGCGCATGGGTGACAAGTACGTCGTAGACACTCTCACATCTTCTGACCACACAGAATCCTCCGCCACCTCCTCCAGTACTCGCCCCTCATCCCACCCATCACGCGCAGCCAGCTCTTGTCGATCCCGCCACAGGCTGGCCGTGCTGCGCTCATCCAGCAGCTTAACAGCTCGTCAATCCACTTCCCTCTCTCGCAGTTTCCCCATCTGCTCTCCGGCGCGATCACGTTTCCCGTTCCTGTCTTCACCGTATGGGGCCTAATCGAGGATGTGCGCATTGTCGAAAAGTTCCGCACGGGCGAGTACGAGGTCAACAACTTGACGGTCATCGACGAGGCGTCGTCGGCTCTGATCCAGACGGCAGGCATCAAGCTGCGTCTGTTTGGCCTGGGTGGTGCAGTCGCTCTGCACAAGCTCTGTACGTCGCTGTTGTTGTTGTGGTCGAGCACTTGCTGACCTCTTGCAGTTGACAATGGTACGCAACGCGAGCACCGTGCTCCATGCTGATGATAGGCGAGGGGTTTGCAACCATTGCGGGCGGACAGGGGACTATGTGGACAACGGCTCTGCAGCTTGGCGAGTTGGTTGACACTGCGCAGAGGGTAATTGCGGGGCTAAACTCTCGCTGACTTGGCAGAATTATGACCCAACTGAGACGCGCATGCTCGTTACTTCGGCTCCAGTGACGCGCACCGGGCTGTTGTCGCTGTTGACACTGGGGGTCAAGGCGGACCTCACCATCTCAGGCGGTTTGCACTGTGAGTCCCCTCCCTCTGGGTATGGGCTGACGCCTAGTCCGGTATCCTGCATCGCTCAACGACTTCGCGGTCAGTGGTGACTTTGACGCGTACCGTCACAAGCTAGTCCTCGCCCGTGACAGCTTCCTTGGGGTATACGACGTCGTTAAGGACCGCGTGGAAGGCGTGCTGAAGTAGGTCTAGCTGCAACTCGTGTGCTAACATGTAGTGAGCAGCAGCAGGTGCTCCTGAAGAAGGTGATCGCGATGGTGCAACGGATTCCCACCACCGATGACCACTCGTGGACCAACACCTGGCACTGGGTGCTCTCGTAAGCCCGGCTTCATGGCGTCACTGACCGCTAGGGACGCTTTATGTGGTCACCTGCTGCTATCCATCACCGACGGCCGTGTGTCTGCTGAGATGCGCAGTGCTGGTGAGTTCCTAGCCCCGCTCAGACTTCTGACAACAAGGGCTCAATTTTGCACACCGCGCAAACCAGGGTGCTGCGCCTCCCTCTGTGCCCACGGCCACTCTCCCCCCGCCACTCACCCAGTCCGCTCGTCCGACGACTATCGCTGAAAAGGCCGGTGTGCCACCAAAGCCTATGACCTCACCAATTGCTCCCAAGCCGATGCCGCCAAAGCCAATGGCTGCTTTGCCTAAACCGGTGACTGCCGCACCAAAGAGAGGCGAGGTTGGGGGGATGCCAGGGCCCAGCTCGGTTGCGACTGTACACACGCCCACAGCTGGACAACCTCTGAACCGCGGAGGTCGTGGGGCTGCCGGGCCGAGCCTAGCTTCGCCTGCCATTGAGACCAAGCCGGAGAAGCTTGTGACAGTGGGCAAGGATGGAGCACCGAAGTCGGCCAAATCGACTCCTAGCATCACATCGGCGACCCTCCCCAAGGACAAGGATACGAAGAAGGTCGGCGAGAAGATCGGGACCAACGGCGAGAAGGGCGAGACGGACGGTGCTGAGACGCCGAGGACCGGGAACCAGACCCCCAAGCGCTTCTCTCTCTACCTCAAGGGACTTCCGATCCCGACATCAGAGGCCGAGATCAAGGCGTTCTTCAGCGGCGAGGCTGAGAAGGTATGTGCTTGTTCTCAGATCTGTGCTGACATGCCAGATCACTGCGGTCAAGCTGGTTTACGACCCTATGAAGCGACAGAAGAACTTTGCCTATGTCGACTTTGCGAATGAGAACGACCTGCAGGACGTGCTCAAGGCGTACCCGTCTGGGTCCATTCGCGAGTCGCCGATCACCGTGGAGATTTCGAACCCCCCTGTTCGTGGCGTGACTGAGCGTGGAGGCCGCGGGCGCCGCCGTGCGGGCCGCGGGGGAAGTTCGTCCTCGAAGGACGGTCCGAAGGGGGATGCGAATCCGAAAGTCGACGCGTAAGAGTGACTGCAGCGTGGAGCGTTGGGCATTAGATTGCATCTGTCATATAGTGAAGGATGTCATGCGCTGATTGCATCTATCAGTGCTGCTGAAGCATCTGTCGGTGCTGCTGAAGTTACATCCCTGATGCTGTTGAAGAGGCAGCGCTGTAAACAATGTTCGTTTCTACTGAAGATTTGGCTACGGTCTAGAGTTTGCGGAGCATGACGATGTCCGTGTTGTAGCGGTACTTGAACACGCCGTTCTGCTGTCAGCGTTGCGGGTAGTCAACACCAACCTCCTTGTCGATCCACTCCTTGTCGCTCTCGCGAATGACCTGGCGGATCTTGGCGATGGCCTCGTCGCGCTCGCCGCCCTTGAGCATGGTCATGTAGCTCTTGCTCATGATGCGGTCGACGACCTGGTCCTCGGTCATGCCCATCTCCCACGGGAAGTGGTGCTCCTCCCTGGGGCTGAACAGGCTCTTGTAGGCCGCGGTGTCGTACATGGCGTGCCAACGCATGCGGTAGTACTGCGGCGAATCGAGGTCGTACGGCTGGTACGTCTCGCGGAGGCGCTTGTGGAACGCGTCCCCGTCCGACTCGAGGTTCCAGACCAGGAGGAGCGGCGCGCCCGGCCGAAGATATGCTGCGCTCTCGGCCTGGTGTCAGCGACTGCACATGCACTACACAGGCACTGGACAAGCTCTGGACAAGCAGTGCGCATAGGTCCATGCCCATGTGTACTTGTTACTCGTGGCCAAAAGTAGCCACGAGTCGCGGCCCAAGCACTTACCAGAGCCTTCTCATGGTCCGGGCACCAATGCCAAGCCTGCGCAACGACGAGTGCGTCGGCAGAGCCCTTCTCCAGACCGGTCCGGCCAAGGTCGTCGAACCCGCCATCCACGACGCGCAGGTCGAGCCCCTTCGCCGCGGTGGGCACGCGCTCCATGCCCTTGTCCCAGGCCGCGCGCATGCCCGCGCTCGGCTCGACGCCGACGAGAGCCCGCAGGTCAAAGGAGGGGTATGGCGCGTCGGCGTGCAGGAGGAGTCGGGAGAAGATGCCGGTGCCGGCACCAGGCTCGATGATCGTGGCGGGCCCGGGCGCCAGCGCGTCGCGCACAAACCGCAGCGCGGCCGGCGGGTAGGACGGACGGGCGCGGTCGTACAGTTCGTTCGTGCCGGCGCCAAAGCCCTGCTGGGCGACGGCGTGGACTGCTGGGGCGTGGGCGGCCTGCGTCATGACGGGGAGGCTTCGGGCCAGCATGAGAATGGGAAAGAGAGAGAATGAGAGCTCTATTGCGGATGGGACAAATGAACCGGACAAACAGGCTAACTATATCGGTCGGTGTCTTGACTCAGCTTGACAAGGCAATGACAACGGAGGCCAAGGATATCGGTGTCTTGACTCAACTTGCCGATGGGCGCATAATTCACTCGCAGTGCAGATCAGGTCTGGCGTTGAAACGTCCTACTAACGGGGGCCCGAATAAACAAATAATCAACATAACATGAACATACTCCCTGCTCAACCCCACAACACTATCCAGCCAGAACAAGCAGCTCATCGGCTCCACTCCCAGTCTCGAGCAGCCAACGAGCCAACGATAGGGAGACATGTGGCGGTCACGTGATCCTCCTGGGTTCCAGTCGATTGAGGATATCAGGCAAACTCTTGTGCCAAGTTGTCATGAATTGTACATACCCCTTGCCAGCGCTACTGTCTCTCCGACAGATCCCAGTCTCAACGCCCACGATACCATAGACCATACCTTCCCCTCGCTGGAGCGTGTCAGCCAAAGCTCCCGAAGTTGGCAGTCTTACGTCGTTCCTTCTGAGAGCCGCATGACGTTAGAAATTACATTTACAAGTTAGTAGCCCTGCAGTGCTGAATGGTACACACCATATACTCTCCAACGGATTGCCCAGCCATGGACGCAACCTAAACGAACCAGCGCTGCACCGACGTACGAGTAAGCAGACGATTATGCTGACGATTCTGCTTACTTGTGCGTCGGTGCAGTGCTGGTCCGTTTAGGTTGCGTCCATGGCCGGGCAACCCTTTGGAGCCGACGTCTCGGCCAGGTCCGGCGTGTGCGTGTTTGCAGTTTGGAGGGGCTGTGCTCAGTTGACGGTCGAGTGGTCGGCTCAAACAGAGCAAGGTCGACCAGGGATGCGCCGGGGTTGCCAACAGCAGGAGACGGGCCGACGTTTGAACCAACGCCTCATCCCGAGGCAGCACCTGGACTCACCCCAACAGATAATGCAGAGGCGCTGATGGGTGACGAGTATGGTGAACCCTGGGAGACCTTACCGACTCCCAGAGGGCACGGTGGATGTGCCGGGAGTTCGCTACCCGTCGGTGGCAGCTCGACCGGGTTGATCCGATGCTCGTCTTTGAGGTGGTTGATAAACTCTTTGCAGCTAAACGATTTAGATCAGGTCGGCATTGGTCATGCAACAGTGTCAGACTTAATAAGGTGAACAAGGCGCTTGATTTTGTGGCACTTCTGCAGCGCAACAATGCTACTGTCAGTTAATCGCAGGACCGTTTTGCCTACTATGTACACCAACGGAGCTCTGCGTCCAGCGAGGTACCGTAAAGGCACCATAGGCAGTGGAGGGTGTTAGCTTGCGGCTTATTGAAGGAGGTAAAGGACGACTTGGTCGAGCATGCGCGCATGTCCGTTGGCGACATCATGCTGATGTGCCACTGTCCAGGGTGGCGCGGCTGGGCAACTCTCACAATCTTGGAATATCAGCCCAGGACCACGATGTACCCACAAAACGCAACATTCAAACCGCCACTCCAGGGGCATCCGCCCGCTCCACCCTCTTTTGACGATCTGGCGCGATGGCACGCCGTGCACCGGCTCGCTGTGAGCTTCTGAGCGGAACCGGTCAGTCATCCTAGTCTCAGTGCTCTTCTTTCCTGGTTGGTTATCCCATCTTTGAGCAACCCTCGATTGTGCACGTTGAGGTTGGGGACTTCACGTAGTGGTCGTGAGAGTGCCTCGACCGCGAGACGACCGACTGGAATGACTCGAAACTGTTGAATACGCCAACTGTCTAGGTGGCAAACCCGCCTCAGTCACGTGACAAGCGCCCCTCTCACCGTAGATTACTCGCACCTGTTGTAGTCTACTTTCTGCATTCACATCATCACTCATCTGCAACCCCCTTGCACCAGCCCGTCCGCGACGCAGCCCGCCGCAGCAAGGGCAACATCTGGCGTAGTGTAAGACCCACGGCATCTACCCAGATCCAACAGAAACAGCCACTACTCCGGCACGTGGTCATGTTCTTGTCCAAAGTGCCCCGCGTGTTCGCGAGTTCATACGTCTCGAGAACGGAGCAGCTGTGGAGATGCCATTCGGGGCGGCCCTTGGACGGTTGCTTGTTGCACCCCGGGGACTCGGTGGTTGAACTTTGGGACTGGTACTTGAGCGCGGCTGTGGTCGCCTGCGCAGATACATCTCCATGCGGGCCCGCGGCATAGTGGAGGCGCCCGGCGGCATCCAAGGACGGGTTTATCTGTCGGACATGTTGAGGTACTGGTGAGAGGAAGGTGGGGTGGTGGTATTGGTAACTGCAACAGTAGCGAGTTATTCGCTTGGGCTTATACATATAGACCTGTCATGTTCCCGAAAGCAAAGTGCATACTGCCTCAATCTCGATAGCAGCACCCTCAAGTGAGATATCGTTGAAATCCCCTCCATCTAGGCCCGGTCGCTCCCGTCGAAGACGAGATTCGTACAGACAGAGGGAACGGCCCCGAGTACCTCGGTGGTACTCCTTGCTTTGCCGCCGAGATCATCAGGCGGTATTGACCAGACTCGTCCTCGCAGAGGGAATGGACCAATACCTTGATAACTGTCAAACGGACGCCATAATTGCTTCCGTCCCCATACGAATGTCGACGATGTACTGTACGAGTTCGCGCAGATGTCAATATCGGAACTCATTTTATCTTGCTTGCCGGCGAACGCGGCCGAGTTGGTATGACGTAACGATATTAATAGATGTGTGCAAGTGGGCAGCAACGAGACGGATATCGCCGAGGAGTATACACAGGCTCTCGTTCAACCACCCACTACACGATCAGATGTCCGCCGCGCTCCCCCAGACCCTCTCGCCCAACAACCCGGTCGACGATCAGTCAGTCGTCGACACTCTTGCCGGCCTCGGCGTCACGCTCCCCGAGAACGAGGTGCCCGAGTACGCCGAATTCCTCAAGGGCGTGTGGGAGATCTGGAACCGGATTGAAGGCGCCGACGACTACGTCCCCGCCGTAGACCTTGAGCGGTTTCCACGCGAGGACGTGCACCGTCCATCGAGGGAGGAGAACCCCACGAACGGGTGGGCAACCAAGGTCACCATCGAGGACAAACAGGGCCGGCGCGGCTTGCTGGCCGGTAAGACTGTGTGCCTCAAGGTAAGGAGAATGGAAGTGGGGTTGACGGCAGGACAATGTCGCGGTCAAGGACGTGCCCGCGATGCTGGGCACCGACTTCCTGGGTGAATGGACGCCCAATACGGATGCGACTGTTGTGACGCGCATCCTCGAGGCGGGGGGGAGGGTGCTTGGCAAATCTGTCTGCGAGAACATGTCGCTTTGGGGCGCGTCGGACTCGGCGTCGACGGGGCCCGTCCACAATGCCTGCGCGCACGGATACTCGGCCGGGGGGTCGAGTTCTGGCACCGGCGTGCTTGTCGCGAGTGGCGAGGTGGACGTGGGAATTGGCGGTGACCAGGGCGGATCGATTCGGCTGCCGGCGAGCAAGAATGGGATCGTGGGGCTCAAACCGACCCATGGGCTGGTGCCGTACACAGGTATCGCGAGCTTTGAGGCTACGCTCGACCACACAGGGCCGATGTCAAGGGTGCGTAACATGGGTGCGGATGCTGACGATAGACCGTGCTTGACAACGCGCTCTTGCTGCAGGCGATTGCGGGCGCGGACGGGATCGACGACCGCCAAGGCGCCGGCTGTCCGTTCCCGGACAACGTGCCGGACTATCCTGCTCTCGCCAAGAAGGGCGTCAAGGGCCTCAAAATTGGCCTCTTGAGTGAGGGCTTCAACTGTCCGATGCACGACGAGCGGGTGAGCGAGGCCGTCAAGGAGGCCGCACAGCGCTTGACATCGCTTGGCGCCACTGTCGAGCACGTGTCCGTGCCCATGCACAGTGAGGGGCCTAGCCTCTGGGTTATCATCGGGCGCATGTCGGCGACCGTGTCGTGGAGCGGAAAGGCGTGCGGGCGCCACCAGCTGTACATGAACGACCTCACTTTGAAGACGGTACCTTTGACGCAGGACAAGTTTGACCGCCTGTTCACGTCAGGTGTCAACACGTTTGTCAACGGCGAGTATGCTTGGAAGCACATGTCCCCCACGCTGCTGGGCAAGGCGTACAACCTTGTGCGCAAACTGCGTGACGAGTACAATGCCGCCCTGGCCAAATACGATGTGCTGGTCATGCCCACGATCCCCTTTTTGGCGCCGCGGCTTGCGGACCCGGATTCGGGTCCGACTGAGCTTATGAAAAGCGCAACTGGTCTGACGTCCAACACGTCTCCGTTCAACCTTGTGAGTACATGCTTGCCGGGGTGCAGTGCGGTGCGGGGTTGGACAACAAGTGCGGAAACTAGATCGAGATCTGGGACTGGACCTG
Source organism: Cutaneotrichosporon spelunceum (assembly GCA_030805415.1). Classification (NCBI taxonomy): domain Eukaryota; kingdom Fungi; phylum Basidiomycota; class Tremellomycetes; order Trichosporonales; family Trichosporonaceae; genus Cutaneotrichosporon; species Cutaneotrichosporon spelunceum. The sequence goes on from BTCM01000001.1 coordinate 1,996,529, forward strand.
CCCAAACAACGACAACAACAACGTAGGCAGATATGAGCAAAGGGGTCTCGAGCGGAAACGCCGTGCGATTTGTGAAGGGTTAAACTGGTGATCAACGCTGAGACTCCAACAGACGGGATTGCCGGCACTCTCCCTCCCCATTGGCAGTCTGCCATCAACGGATAACAGTGCGGTACAGCTCCCTGTGGGCATGCAGATTGTTAGCAAGGCGTTCCGCGAGGACCTTGTCTACCGCGTCGCGTACGCGTACGAGAAGGAGTGCGGCAAGGCAGCGGATGTGTAAATAGTTGACGAGGATGGTGTTCATCATGGACGGGGGAGCTTGGCTGTGGGTGAGATGCAGTATTTGCCAAGACAAAGTGGGAGGTGAGCGGAACGGAAGAGGCAACAGACCGGTGCCAATTACGGTTGGAGTGGGCTCCAGGCAAGGCAAGCGAGGAAAAGTGGTGGGCTGTCGATCGTGGTGGGACAGGAACATGGCGAAAGGGAAAGCGAGCGAGTGTCTTGGCAGACCATAAATGCGGACCAAATACCTATGTGGCCTGTCCGATAGCCTCGAGATGCGTCATCCCGCTTCTTCCGAGTCTCATTGAGACTCTGGCGCTGACTGAGACTTGACTCGCACTGTGTGATTTGCCTTTCAGGTTGATTCACCGAGTGTGTCCAGTTGCAGTTGCAGCTGGAGCAAAGAGCCTGGGCGGATGCATGGGCCCTCTATGCCGTCGTGGACAAGCGAGGCTGTGAGTTGGAGCCGGGCTGTGGCTGGAGAATGGACGCGTCTACCGGCCGCCAAGCCACGATTCACCCTAAGGCGAGGCCCAGGAACATAAAGTCAGGGACCCGATCCGAAAGCCAACCCAACTTGCCGTGTCCTTGGACATTTCACCCGGCTTCACCAATCATCCTCCGCTTTGCATCGTCGGCTGGCAGAACTGCCATACACAGTGCTGCAAACACAGGTTGAGACGCGTGACTGACGCGTCTGGCATCTTTTCGATCTCTGGCGTGTTGTGATGTCGTAGGCTGTCCTTGAGTGTCGAGCTGGGAGTGGGCATTGCTGAGGTGTCGATCTGCAAGCCATGTTACAAGTGCCTCGCCATGTCGGCTGACGAGTCCAACCTGTGCAAGCGCAGCGTAGAGGAGTACCACAAGTCCTAAAATGGAACACGATAGTATTTGTCACTCTGAGGTTTCCTGATGTATTAGTTGCCAACTGTAGTATTCAATAGGAACGGCCGACTTGTAGGAATATGTCAGAGAGCTGCTCCTACCGAATATTCAGGGAAGGACCCGACCGACTGGCAAGGTTTGGTGCCTCACGCTCAGTAAAGGAAAGAGAAGGCGCGGTTGCATTCCTGAGCGCCAGCGTGCACCTGGGCCACTGTACGCGTCCACATCGGGCTCACCCTAGCTCAGGCCATCCCATCCCATCCCATCCCATCCCATCCCATCCCGTATTAACACTCCGCCTACTCCTCTCCTTGCACCGCCCGTTCAAACTCTAGTCTTCAACGACACTCACTCTCCTTTCATCACTGTCACTCCTTCATCTTTCAATCATTACTTCAATCATCTCCTCAACGTCACTAGCCTCCCTCTAGACTCTCAAGAGTTTCTAGGGTCGCTCCTTGTCCTCACACACAGACACCTTGGTCGCTCCTTTCTATTCCTGTCGTCTTCCGTACAGCCCAGGCCCCCGCACAAGTCACTGCACAGCCCGACACTCACAGTTCATCTCCGGCCCTTTGTCCACAGCTACCCACGACACTACCCACGGCAACTTGATCCTTTGTGAGCACCACTCTTAATCCTTCTCATCCCGGCCTTCTCCTCTCCTCCCCCTCTCTCTCTCTGTCTTCAGCTGTCGTTTCATTTCCACAACCCCACCCACCGTTCCTTCCTTCCTTCGTTTCATCTCGCCTCATCGGCAAACCCAAACCTCTTCTCGAGGGACAATATCTCTGACTTTCTAGGCCCAATATTCATACATATCTCTTCCCGCCATCATGCTCCTCTCCTCCCTTGCCCTGCTCGCGTCGACGGCGTCCGTTGCCGCCAACAGCCACAAGCAGCCCCACAACAGCCGTCATCGCCAGGCGATGCGCCGCGGACCTTCCTCCGGGGATATTGGCTTCGATGACAATGCCCCAGCTGGAGGCTTCCGCGTGGTCGGTGATTCTGGCGTCTCTGCACAGATGATGTTCCTTGGCACCAAGAACACCGTCTTCATCTTGGACAAGACAGAGAACAACAAGATGACCATGACAACCAATGGCATCACTCACCCCGCCTGGGGTACCTCGTACGATCTTCGGACCAACCAGGCAACGGCGATGCAAGTCACCTCGAACAGTTTCTGTGCTGGCGGCTTCAGCCTCGGTGACGGATCGTATGGTACATGGGGTGAGTTTTAAACACTGGACCTGGCACCGGACAGAGATCCCTGACCGTAGGTGGCAACCAGCCCGTCACATACAATGGTCAGGCGGTCAACGACAAGGTAGCCAACCCCTCTGGCGCCAACCCGTACAACAACGCCGACGGCGGTCGTGCCGTCCGCGTCATCACTCCTTGCGACGACGGCAACTGTGGCTGGCAGGAGGGCGGTGACTCGCTGACCATGGCCAAGAAGCGCTGGTACCCGACCATTGAAGGCCTGGCCGAGGGCAACGTCATGGTCATTGGCGGCGACGAGAACGGCGGTTACGTTAGCACCTTTGCCCAGAACACTCCGTCGTGGGAGTATTGGCCAAAGCAGGAGTCGGGCGCCATCCATATGGATTTCCTCAACGACACTGTCCCCGTCAACCTCTTCCCTCTCACCTGGCTTCTCCCTAGCGGCAAGGTCTTCCTCCAGGCTGCTTACCGCACCATCCTCTACGACATTGCCACCCGCACCGAGCACAACCTCGTCGACATGCCTTACGCCCAGCGCGTCTACCCCGCGTCGGGCGCTGCGGTCATGCTTCCCCTCACCCCTGCCAATGGCTACGCGGCTGAGCTCCTCTTCTGTGGTGGCTCAAACATTGACCTGAAGAACTCGTCTGACGGCGGTGCCGGCTTCGACGTCACCAAGGTTCCTGCCGACAACACGTGCGTTCGCATTCGTCCCGACGACGCGAGCCCCGTTTACACTGACGACGACAACCTTCCCGAGGGCCGCTGCATGGGTCAGCTCGTCTACCTCCCCGACGGCAAGATGTGGATGGGCAACGGTGTCGCCATGGGCACTGCTGGTTATGGCAACAACAACTTCTCCATTGGCCAGAGCTACGGCCAGGAGCCACTCTATATGCCGGCTGTCTACGACCCCAGCGCTCCTGCTGGCCAGCGCTTCTCCCGCAAGGGCCTCTCTGCTTCCAACGAGGAGCGCATGTACCACTCGACCGCTATTCTTCTAGCCGACGGCTCTGTCCTCATTTCTGGCAGCAACCCCAACGCCGACGTGACAGATGTCAAGTGGGGCACAAAGTACAGCGTGGAGAAGTGGTACCCCACTTGGTACAACCAGAAGCGGCCCCAGCCCAGCGCCTTTCCCAAGTCTCTGTCTTACGTGAGTATTATTAGCAACGTCCTTGAGAGCTGACTCGGCAGGGCGGTGACTCTTGGAAGGTTTCTTTCACGGACAAGAAGGCCGACCCCAGCAAGGTCAAGGTCGTCGTCATCCGTACTGGCTTCAGCACCCATGCTATGAACATGGGCCAGCGTTACCTCGAGCTCGAGACTTCGTTCTCCCACGACATGGCCACTGGCGAGATCACCATGATCGTCTCGCAGATGCCTCCCAACCCCAACGTCTTCCAGCCTGGCGCTGCGATGATCTTCCTGGTTGTTGACGGCGTTCCTTCCATGGGCGAGGTACGCGTGATCCACCCTTCATTGCTGACATTCTAGATGATCATGATCGGCAACGGCAAGATTGGCACCCAGCCCATTGCCGCCAAGACTACTCTTCCCCAGCCCATTGCCATCGCCGCTGTGGCGGCGCCAACCGGGCCCTCCGTTGGCAACAAGGCCAACTCGACCGAGCCGGAGACGACTGGCGGTGTTCCTGACATCGGCTCGGTCGCCAAGAAGCCGTCGTCGGCCTCTAGTGTGGTCACGCCTCTGCTCACGCTGGTCATGGGCGTCATGAGCTCCCTTGTTTGGATGTAATGTCCACCACCTAGCACAGCATCGCTCCGCGTCCGTGAGACTGGCATGCGGCAGCCATACATTCCTTTCTTTCCCCGTCACGGTGGTGTTCATGTGTGTCCATACAAACAATATCTACAGCCGATGAAGCATAATTTGTCCTTTCTTCAGGTCCAGGAGGTTGGGGCCTCGAGTTAGGTGTAGCAGAGAAGTGAGAAGAGTACTGAGAGTGCTTGTCGAGGATTCTGCTTCTGCCCAAAGTAGAAGAAAGAACACCCAAGTACTGCAGACGTCTTCCGTGGCCTGGTACTCTTCCCAACGGGGAGGTTGCACTGGGCTTGCCAGCTCGACGGGCGATACTTGAAAGTTTAATGATTGGCCAGCGGAAAGGAACTGGTCCTCTGCCGACTCAACTTGAGATCAATCACGGTTGAAATCTCAAGCAACTAACCGAGACCAAAAGCTGCAGGTGTTCTCAACCACGCTTCAACTGCCATGTTTGACGAGCCTAGAGGTAGCGGCGCCAGGCTGCCAAGGCTAGAGCACAGAGCGAAGCCCACGGCTGGACGGAAACAACACAAGTACGACACCTCGCTAGTTTATGGCTTCTCTATCTCCGAGCCGGTCAAGTGACGTGGTTGAGTTTTCTCTCGTCCGAGACAAGTGGAGGCCGCCACCCTCTCCCAGCTCAAGTGTGCGAATGTGCATAGCAAACTCGGTGTCGAGGACGCAGGGGCCTGGAACGATGCAAGAGGCACTGGCGGCGAGAAATGGCTCTCGAAACGCAGTTCAAGGAACAAAACAACAAGGGTGGCTGCATATGCAGATGATAGTCGAGCTGGATACAAAATACGCAGAATCTACACAGAACGAGGACGGAAGACGTAGCCTGGATGCGCAGCGGGTGCGAGCGGGTGTGAGCCGGTGGGGGCGATCATGCCGCGCGGATCGCGGGGCTGTTGTGTGAACGGAGCACACGGGTCGACTTGGACACGGGCGTGCCCTGACATGGTGGAGTGTTCTCCTCGTTGCGATTGTGCGACACTAATGGTGGCAGCTCGCTATGTGGTGGCTGAGCAGCGCCAGTGGGATCAAAGAAGACGCAGAACCCGGGATCGTGGATGGGATCGCGAGGTCGTGATGTTGATAGTGCAGGGTGATTCTCGGTCCCGGTACGCGACGAGAGCGGGGGCGAGGGGGCTAGGACGGCTGGAGAGGCCATACGTGATGCTTCTGGGGTAGCGGGACTGTTATGCGTCAGGTCTGGAGGTGGATGCATCGCGTACTTGTTGACAAAGAGGCGGCGCGCGGGGCTCTTTCCAGTCCCGAGGTCGTCTGTGGCCAGGCTCGCTGCGCTGACCGTCACGCGCGCCAGTGGATTCACGGCGTGACGGAGGCGACGCTTTGGGGTCGAGGGCGAGTCTTTAGACGGCGTGGGTGGGCCGCGCTTGGTGGGGAGGGAAAGCGGCGAAGGGCAGTGGGTCTTGATGGCACCATTTGGGTGCGGGATATAATCGGTGAGCGGCAGCTCGACGAGCGGCGCGCGGCGGCTGGCGGGCATGACGCTAGTCGTGATGGATTGGACAGGCGGCCAAGACGGGCGTAGGTGCAGATCAAGAGTAGGACAGGTGGGTAAGAGTGAGCGAGTGAGTTGCAAGGAGGGAGCGGTGGTTGATGACGGAGTCGATGATGGTGTTGACAACAGTGGGGGTCAGCGGGTGAAGGGGAACAGGTGGGGTGACCAGACTTGAGTTGGCTGCTGCCAGGGACAGATCCTCAAGCGGGATCAAAAGTCTTTCCCATCACGGATTCACAATCAAACCACCACGTGGACGGAGAAATAGCCACGACATTCTTCGTGCCTGAATGAGGTAATCAATGTTTGGGGAGGAATTCGGCCGCTCGCGTGGCAATCATTCGACGTCGCCGGGTGGCCGCCGGCTGTCCATCCTTCAGGAGCCGGGCGGGTGAGTCAGAAATATCAGCCTTCATCATTGGAATTATTCGAGAACTGCCGAGCGCCGACCGACCGAGCGGCGCCAACACGACCGGGACAGCATCCACAGCGTCCAACGCATTATTCAATCATTCATCTCACCAGCTCGTGCAACTAATTACCCAAACGTTAACTCGACGATGGTACACATTCGCCACCCACAAAAGCAACCATACGCACACCCCGATGTCGAGGTCCCTGAGCTTCCAGACATGATGGAGGACTTGGATTTTGAGTGGCCAAAAGCAGGACCGTCGCGACAGCGCTCGGCGCTCTCGGAGACGACGCTCGGCCCAAAGGCCCTCGCAGCTATGACGGGCGCGGTGACCACATCACTTCTCAGTGCGTTCTCTCGGTCGCCGACGGACATTGCTAATAATTCCCAGTGACCCCTTTCGACGTGCTCAAGACACGTCTCCAAACCGTGCAGCCGCACATCCTGCCCGAATTCCGCCCACCACCCGTTGAATGCTGCCAAACTCCACTGCTGATGTCCACCGCGAGCGCAGAGAGCGTGGCCTGCGCGACCTCGACCTTGCCCCGCGCACCCCCACCACAACCACAGGCGGTGGCGTACGCAATGACGGCCCCTCAAGGTTGCTATCACCCCAGCAAATGGTCGGGCATCTGGGGCGAGGCCATGACCTTTGAGGAAGCCATCACACGAGGGTTCCTCGCACGCCACGGAGTTGCCGAACCCGAGGTGGCTCCAACGCGCGGCTTCTGGAGCGAGATTGCGGTTGTGCGTCGCGATGCTGGCGTCCGCGGGCTATGGAAAGGTGTAGGGACGACATTGTGAGTCCTCACGCCTCGGTTCGGGAACATCTGGATTTAGCTGACAACAGAACGATGGCCGTGCCGTCATCAGCAATCTACATGCTCGGATACGAATACCTCCTCGCCAAGCTTACGCCCGTCTTTACAAACCAATACTCATCCAACGCAATCCTGACGCCCGCTCCACTCATAGCGGGTAGTCTTGCACGCACGTTCAGCGCAAGTATCATCTCCCCCTTGGAAATGTTCCGCACGCGTCTGCAGGCGCTGCCGATGAACGGACAGCCGACGCCGACCTACGCATCGACAGGGCGCGACATGCTCGCCCTCGTGCGCGAGAAGGGCGTAACCATCTTGTGGCGGGGCCTTGGTCCCACTCTCTGGCGCGATGTTCCTTTCTCGGGTCTCTACTGGGCAGGTTTTGAAATTATCAAGGCGCGACTCAACAGCGCCAACTCGCCCCTGCCGCCCCTCACGCCGATCGCCACGTCGTTTATCTCGGGCGCTCTCAGCGGCACGTTGGCCGCCCTTGTTACCCAGCCATTCGACGTGCTCAAGACGCGGCGCCAGGTTTTTACTCCGTCACCTGGCTGTTCACCAGAGGCACTCCGTCACCGTGCAAGCACGTTCCCTCTCGCTCTCCACGTCATCCGCACCGAAGGGTGGACTGCACTCTTTGCTGGAGTCGTGCCACGTTGCGGTAAGATTGCGCCGGCATGTGGCCTTATGATTGCCTGCTATGAGGGCATAGGCCGGTACCTCGAGGGCAGGAAGTAAGCGTCGGTGAGCTCCAGGAGACGCTGCGAGACGTCCTCGATCGCCCGGATGGTCATCATGGTTGGTGTACATTTGCACGTGTGCATCACAATGGGCCCAAGCACAGATGGCGGTCAACGACACGCCTAGTCATTCAGATGGGGTTCAGAGTCATTTTAATCGGCATGTTGGCTGTCATGTATGTATCGAGACAGCCTCCGACCCTGTCCCTAGCATCCATCGTAGACAACTAGACAACTAGATAACAACAACACAATGCATGGTATACAACCCTTCTAGTGGTGCGACTTGGTGTCTAGTGTCAGAGTCGAACCGTCGCGGTCACCGATGACCCCGACGACAACTGAAATGTCGTCCTTTTTGCCTCCTACAAAGTCAATGCCCTCCTCTATCGCGCGCATCATGAATGGAGTGGTCGCGGTTGTTTGCTCCGAGATTGAACGCGCACGGTCCAGCAAGGCTTCAGAGACGAGTTGGGGTGAGAACGGTGGCAATGAACCAGGCTGGTTTGGAGGAGCAAACTCGGACAGTGTCTCCAGAATGTCTTCGTCAAACTAGTGTCAGCGCCCGCTACGTATCCGCCACCCACCAGGTTGTCCATCAGACCATCGCTGCCAACAATGACGACGTCTTCCTTCTCGACTCCAATGTCATAGCGCTTGGCGTCCTTCATGGGCTCGTCGCGCGAATGGGTCCCGAGCTGGAGAGGGAAGTTGAACGCGTGCTGCATCTCGGTGGTGCGGAAGACAACCTCGCCGCGGCGGACAATGAGCAGGCTGCAGTCGCCGAGATTGGCGACCAGGAGTGTCGAGTGATGCAGCAAGGCGAGAAGGCACGTCGACGAGCCGTAGATTCCCTGTTGTTAACCGAGATTACGCCCAACCGGCTTACCTCTTGGGCAGCACACGCCAAGCACTTCTCGTAGCCCTTCTGCATGATCTCAACTGGATCAAGAGGGCGTCGATGTTTGCGTTCCTTGCGGTCTTCCGATCCGCGCTTCCACGCACGCGCCGCCCATCCAGAAACATCGCCGTCGGTGGTCATGTAATCATCTGTGCCAGCCCACCACCGCTCCACCTCTTCCTCGCAGAAATGGGTCAACAGGCGAGCCCAACGGCCTGGGTCTCCTGGGCCTGTGCCAGAGCGAGACCAGCCGCCGACTCCATCCGCAACGCATACACCATCAATGCGGGCGAAATAAGAGTCCTCGCCGACAGCGACCGACTGGAGTGTTGATGGAGGTGTCACGTCGGGCAGTGGGAATGACCGCTGACGAGGAGGAGGCGGCTCGACAGCTCGCTTCCTCGATGGCGGGATATGGGTCCGCTCCTTGGGCGCACCGCTAGAGCCAAGGTGGAAGATGAGGCTTGACGAGTAGAGGTTGAGGTTGTTCGGGTCAGGCAGAGTTGAAGACGTGTGGAGGTCGATGCCGTCGGTCCGTGTCCCGAGGTAGGTGAGGTGGGGGTTGGAGACGGGTGCCGTACCGCTGTTGAGTTGCTGTGTTGGGGCAAGGACGGAATGGACCTCGGCTGGTCGCGCTTGCTTTGCCGGGTGGGGAGGCGAAGGAACCCTAACGATGGCAGCGACCGCTGGAGGTGGCGGTTGGTCGGATGCAGTGGGATTGACCAAGTCGTTTAATGTTTGCCGAGGGCGGTCAAACAGGAGGGAAGGGGGAAGATACTGCGGGAGCGAGAAGAGGGCTTCAACAGAGGCACGGAGTGGGGATGCTGATGAGCCATAAGAGCGACGTCCCAGCTCTGGAGCGTCCCAGAGAGGGATCTGGGCCGTGTGGTGTTGGACGACAGCGCTCGATGGCGACCATGGTGCAGCGCGCGGCCAGGTGTGGGCATGGGAATGGGAGTGGGAATGGTATTGGGAGTGGGTGACGCGGGATGGGTTAGAAACCACTGAGGCCAATGCGACGGGGTGGTGAATAACGGGCGATGGGGCCGAGGAGGCCGAATGGGCGGCGAGAGTGCGTGCGAGGCCCTTGCCCAGTCCGGGCTTCGGCTTGGACATGACCAGCGAGTGGTGGGGCCTTGCACGTGAGTAGAAAGTTGAAGGAAGAGCACCAGGGCCAAGTAAGGCTCCGAGATTGAGGGTGGAAGAAGAACGATGTGGACAGAGATGGCGAGAGAGAGACAGTTGTGAGGTGACGGGATTGGGAGGAGGGAGGAATGGGAGGAGTCGGAAGCTGTTGGGGTGATGGCGGGCGGGATATGCAGCGGCAACTGATCTGGGGGTTAGGGACCGTTATTAGGCTATTGGACGGCAGCAAATGCACGACATGGACAGATAGCCAAAAGGTTATTTGCTCCGCTACAAATGAGGATGGAGCTTTTGTAATGTAGGCTGTAATGGGGTGTGGCTGATCTGCTACTCTGGGTGGCGGTACAGGCCATCAGTGGCCGTCGCACATCCACCCAGCAAGACCCCTGAGGGAATGGGGCACGAGCCAAGCCATCTAAACAGGGCATTGCTCCACGCGCCCCTCTAACTCCTGGAGGCACCCGTTCATTTGATCCCGCTCCACCACCACCACGTTGACATGTCCTCTACAGTCTCTACTCTGGCCTTCAAGCACGCAATTGAGTGGTTTGATCTAACCCTGGTACAGTATCAGCATAGGCGATATTATGCCATTGTCACTCACACCGTTGTAACAGTAGGTTAGCCACTGGGCTGTGGTGCGTGATCAGGTCGGACTGGCCTGCTGGTTGTGGCTGTGCCTCCACATTGGGCAGCGACTGGGCCTGAACCCTTTCAGGTCAACAATTATCAGGATACGTTACGCACCTCTCCAGAAGAGCATCGACGATCTCACGAGCCAGTGCCGGGTTGCTCAGTCCAAGAGCTGCGAATTCAGCACGAATGGCGTTAACATTGTCAAGTGAATGCGGATGCCGGCTGGCTGCTGAGTCGAGCGCCGGCAGGAAGACCTGGTCCATCACGTGGCTCTTTGCGAACCCAGTTGATGGCTGGGCCTTGATTGTTTGATCACGAGAGCTGGCCTTCTCGGGTTCCGGCTGCTGCTGACCGGTCGAGTCGAGCGCAGTCAGCTCCCGAGACGCACGGGGTCCTTTCACTGTACTAGCAGCGGTCGATGTCTTTGCGTGTCAGCAGCTGAAGGGGATCCTGCTCACCTCCATCACCTCGAGGTTGAAATGCACTGGCACTCCCTTGAGTGTCCCTCGAATTGTGTCGTCAAAGTCCCACTCGGTCGTGACTGGAGCACCCATAATTGTGGCTGGATCTGGCTTTGATGGTGCTTTCTTCCTCTGGTTGGCCTTGTAGGTTGCGTATCGCTTCACCAATGTCTCCAGGTCAGAAGTGGACCCTGCGTGGTGGATGAAGGGATGTTGAAGCAGTCGCTTGGCTGTGGCTCGCTGCGAGTCAGAAGGAAAGAACAAGCTGGCACTCACATTCTTTGGCTCCTTCTGGAGACACATCTCGATAAAAGATCGGAAGTCTTTGCAGTAAGAGCCCTCAAGCCGTGGCGCGTCAAGCTTAGGAATCATGAACAAGGCTTTCATGGGGTGAAAGTCGGCCATCGGTGGCTCGCCCTTGGCCATTTCGATAGCTGTGATACCCAAAGACCAGATGTCTGCCCTCGCATCGTACCCTGTTTGCTGAATGACTTCAGGTGCCATCCAGAATGGAGTGCCAACAAACGTGTGCCGCTGGGACTGGTACGCCGACAATTGTGCGGCAACGCCAAAGTCGGCTGCTGTCAGCCACAGCAATGAAAGCGTGTCCCACCAAGTTTAACATCACCAGTAGCCGAGAAGAGGACGTTTGCGGCCTTGATGTCACGGTGGATCTTGCCCTGCGAGTGCAGGTAGTCTAGCCCAAGTAACAGCTCGCGGCACACGGTCGCAATCTGAGCCTCGGTGAAGACACCTGGTTGAAGCTGAGACGTCAGCCAGCTCTCTCAGCAGTAGACTCACCAAATCTTGGCAGCTGCCGCCCGCAAGATACTCCATCAGAATCCAGAGGCGATAGCCCTTGATGAAGCTACCGTAATAGCGCGTGACCTTGTCAGACAGGCATGTCCGAAGGTGTGCGATCTCGGCTTGGATCTCGTCCAGGTCATCTGTAGCGGCCTCCAAGTCTGTCAGTCAGTATATTCACGCACAGACCATTCACTAATGATCTTGATGGCAACCACCTGGCCAGTCTCGTTGTGGACGCTGCAAAGTCAGTCACGTCCGCTGCCATACCGACGCTTTCCACACGGTACCAAAGCTTCCCATACCGAGCTTCTCCAGCAGGGTATATGCGGAGGACTGGTCTGTTTCCGGCTCCATAGTTCCGCTTATTGCCATCATGAAAGGGGAATTACGTGCAGATGAGGTCGGAGAGGTGGCAAGTGGTAGATGTTGCTGGCAGTGACGGGAGTGACTGTTGTTTGTTTTCGAGATTGTGGGCCTGGCTCTCGTGTGGGGTCAATAGGCATTTGGGTGGCAAGTGTCGAATAAGCGGAAGCAAAAAGTGTGCAAGTGTGGGGTAATGCTCAGGTCGCCATCTGTGCGACGTCTTGTCGCACGCGGCAGCTTGACACACGTTTAATGCACTAGTCTCTCTTCCATATATACGCGTCCTTGCTCGCATCAGCCGATAGCAAGAATGAGGGCATACTATTACGATGAGCTCCCGTACGCTGTCCAGCCCCGACCTCGCTAACATACAGCGGCGACCAGCGGCTCATGCATGACTCGGGCGAGGCCGTCTCCGAGCAGACTCTTGCGGGCCTGGGTGTCATCTACCACAGCATTCCTATCGACGCTGAGGGCATGTGGAAGCAGTCCATTGACAAGTTTGCTTTGGCACGCGGCTACAAGAACGTAAGGGCTGCCGCTTGGCAATGGCTGTGTTCTAACTCCAGCGCGACCAGATCAGCGTCACTCCGAACGGGTTAGGCGAGTCCTATGAAGCCAAGATCAAGATGTTCTTCGACGAGTGAACAGCACGACTGTCTTTATGGCTAATGACAGGCACCTGCACGATGACGAGGAGATCCGCTTCATTCTCGACGGGTCGGGCTTCTTTGACATCCGCGGTAAGCTCAATCTTGTTTACACTGCTGACCTCTGCTGGAGTCGCCACGGGAGACAAGAGGTGGATCCGCATCCACCTCGTGCAGGGCGACCTCATTGTCCTCCCGCTAGGGTAAGGAATGGCCAGCTGAAGGAGCTGATTATCAGAATTTACCACCGGTTCACCGTCGACGAGGGCAACGACATCACCGCAATGCGGTTGTTCCAGGACGAGCCAAAGTGGTGCCCTTACTCGCGTGCCGATAATGGGACGGACAGCCGCGAGTCACGCCACGAGTATGTCAAGTCGGTGGCCGTGGCTGCTTAGGCGTTTGTATTGTCATTCCTGCTGCATCCAGATGGCTACTTTTGGCATGCCACACTTAGACCGTTGCCTTGCCTGATCGCGGTTGGACCGCAATCGGATGGTTAGACCTGGTCCACTGTAATCATATGAGGCAGGGTTATCATGTTAGTCTCTTCGTGCTGCGAGCCATACCCAAGTCGAAGACATCTGGGAGGCGTATCGCAGTGAAAGTAGACATGCGCAGACCCTCACATGTCTCCTACGGCACTATTACAAATCACTCATCAGTGGCCTCTACCTCTTGGTCTGCCTTCTGCTCCCCACTTCCTTTGTGTGCCTGGTCTTCTCCCTCTGCAGTGAGGCCAATCTGGTGCCATGACGACGTCTCCTGGCGAGTAATTTCGCGCAGCGCCATTGTGGCGTACGACGAGGTCCCCAACGACCAAGAAATCTTGAGCGCGGTGAACTTGCCCTCTGGGTCATCCTGTGCCGGGACGTTGAAGCCGAGGAGACGGTCCTCGTCGGCCTGTGCGAGGGGGATGTCCGGGTCTGTGTACTTGATGCGCTCCCACGAGACGTTGGACGGCTTGTGCACGATCTTGCGATAGCTTCCGGGCAACGAGTACTCGCTGGGTCACGTCAACAGCTTCTGAGTGCTCCACTTACCGCTGTTCTCGGCGCATCCGATGTGGGTCAAGTCCATCGGCCGCCATCATGTCCGCGTACAGCTTGCCAAGAGAGCCACCAGGGTACTCAATATGCCAGCCTGGTAGGGGCATGATGACATCCGTGAGGCGATAGTCGCTGACGTCCTCCTCTGTCAACACTTTGACGTCTCGAGAGGCTGCAGACTTGGCGTTCCCATCACCATCGTCTCCGTCTGGTATCAGCACTTGTCCTGCAACGAATAGCTCACTGTCGTCGCCACCATCGGCATAGACAAGGTCACCAGGAAGGGCCGACGTGTTGGACATCTTGATGCGTGCCGAGACGACAATGTTCCATATGTAGCTCTGATAAGCATGGACGTACATGCTGCGCAGGTTACGAGGAATCTAAGGGTTAGGGCGCAAGGAACAGCGGATACTCACCGCTGTAAGGGCGCCAAGCTTGTCCTTTACAAGGTTGCCTTTCCTCCAGTGTTCCCAGATTGCACGCTCCGCGACTGAGCGACGCGGCATGATCTCCAAGGCTTTCTTGTAGTCGCCATCTTCAAGCCAAACTAACCGAGCGCGCGTGCAGTCGTGATGCTCTCCTTCACGAAGTGAGAGAATGCAGTCGACAGCTTCACCCCACTTTTGCTGCAAAAGAAGCAGTCCTATGACATGTGTGGGAACTGTCGATGTCCCGAAGCGCTGCATACCTACCCTTGTCAGTGCCATCAGAGCCTTGGACTTACCATAATAGTTGACAAAGCCACGGTCCCGGATCGAGGCCATGGCAGCGTCCACTGCCTCTGGGCTGTCCCCTTGGACATTCCTGCCAGTTAGCTTGAACCACAAAGGAAAACGCACCTCAGTGTGATCGTGAAGTGGTTGCCCTTGAGCATGCCCAAATCAAGCGGTTTCTGAGCATAGCTGAGGTCACCGATACGAGTTCCTCGGTCTCCGCGGCGCGTCACTGCCTCTTCCTCGGACCGCCTCCCAGCCTTCACCCCATTGACAGCTCTCCACATGTTATCAAGAGTCCAGTTACCGCGCTTGAATGACACACGCTGAGCTGTAACAGCCCGCTTGTCCTTGGTTCCGCACACACCAAGGTCCTTGTTGTGGACTTTGAGGACGCGCGAGATGTGACCGAGGCAGTCCATCGTTTCGCGGTTAGTCTTCTGCAGAGTGAAATGGATGTATCGGGGCAGGTTTGAACGTGCTGGTCAGTCAGTGATGTCACTCACACCATAACCCACGCTTCCCCTGCTGCCTCTGACCCTCTCCTCTACGTTGATGAGACCAACGAATGACAATCTTCTGATCACCATTCTGGTCGTCGCGAGCGGATGTTTCGAAACGTCCACTGAATAGCTCCCGAATGGCCTTGTGAGCCTCACCTCGAGCTTCTTTATTAGAGATGGCCTTTGTATTAGCGCTGGATATCTGCGCTACGTACTTGGGACACAACCTCGCGCTTGTCCGTGCCCCATGACTGGTCGCCTTGGCTCCCCCTGGGTTGGCGGCCATGACCGCGGCTACGACCTTGGCCGATGTTCATCTCCTCTTCCTCGTCCGTCATCTTTAAGCGGTGACCACCCCATCCCGCGTCTACACTCTTCTTGACATCCTTACCCTCAAGGAGGAGGGCATGGAGGGCGCTGATGGTTGCATCGGAAAAGTGCGATCGCAGAGCGGCCGTGGTAGAAGCAGTCCAGTCGGACCGACTCTCGAACACGAGCTGGGATGGAAGCTCTTCTGTTGAAGTGTTCTCAGCAGGCGCAGGGTGGTTATCGGCGACCTGAGCCTTGGGCTCGCTTGTAGGACCGCCCTTTGGCACATCAGCCACACCCTCCGCTGGCAGCCCAATGTCGACAAGGTGAACAGTTTCACCGGAGAGGGAAATCTCGTTGACAAGAAAGTCTGTGAATCTTGTTTGAGTGGAATACCAGACGCTACGCTCACCTCTGCTTGATGACACCCTGGATACCCGCATACTGAGGGTCACCCAGGTAGGCGAGGATGCCGACCTCTGGCTCACCCACAAAGCCTTTCCTCACTGTCAAGTCGGACTTTGATCCAGTCGCGAGCTCTAGAGACGCAGGGAGGATTGGTGGCTGGGGTTTCAGGCCCAAACGCGATACAGGGAGACCGGCTTGGCCAGGTGAGTCAATGATGGGTGTGATACTCTCCTTGAGAGGAGAAGCCGCCCTTGCGCGTTTGTTGGGCTCGGGGTCCCCTGCGTCGTTCGGATGGGAGCGTTTGCCTTCCTGAGCAATACCGGACATTGCCTCAACTAGTATAGATGGGGAGGATGAGTAGGAAGGTATCGGGACTGACGAGGTCTGGAAACTTTGGGAGCTGGAGAGCCAAGTGGAGGCGAGGGATAAAGGAAACAACATAGGTCACGTGAAATACACGTTGTCTTACGTATGCGAGTGTTCCGCACGTCACTTGGTCGGATGTGATATCCTTGACCGTGACATGACATTGACTTTTTAATCATCGATCGCGTGCAGGCTGGGTGGATAGCGCAGAAGAGCATTGTACTCGATACGCACGGCATGGAGTGACGGGATGGGCTGGGTTGCTATTCGCACTCTCGGAAGCACGGCTCATCAAATTTGGTGGATGCGAGACGATCTGTGCAGATGAATGCACACGTGCGCAAACACATGTAGCCAGGTCTGTACCTCGCCCTCGATGAGAGTTGTCTCGAACCATGCATGAGTAGACGAAGACAATACGGAAATCGCCGGCGTCAAAATCAAGATAAGCCTGCAGGATACAAGGGGCTGGCAAACGGCTAGATCAGTTGCCGAGACTGGTGCCGCAGAACCCGATCGCTGTGACGGTTGCGCCTTGAGCGAGTAGGGGAGGGATGGCATGGGCATCCAATCCGGGTGTGTGTGATTGTTCGAAGAGATTTCGACCGGTAACTTGTTTAATGGAGGTTTTCTGCACCCGTGTCAGCTGTCGGCGCTCCTTCGGAACAACGGCGAAAGAAACCCTTCCGATTCTAATGCTGGCCGAGCCCACGAATGTGAGAGGAGAGAGGCAGGTCATCGTGGAACCCCGTGGAGCCACGAGGGCCATAATAATTAATGGTCGCCAGGAAGGATGCCATCCATTCCAAGTTTGCAGATGTGGGCCTTCCGATCATGATCAATGTAAGACCATGCATGATGAGTAGTGCCCGCAACGCATCCCGCTGAGGTCTTGTCTTGTAGCCACCTGTTGGCGATCGGCTCCCACCCAAGGCGAGCTAGGAATGTTGGGAACAAGTCCGGGATACTACGGCATGTGAGGTAAAGCGACCATGCTCCGCTTGTGAGATGTGGACCAGTTCCACTTGTAGTGAGGTTTGAAAGAAGGAGATAAGGGGGCGGCGTTGAGGACATACTTGAGGATCACATTGAGTACTCTTGACGGTTTCGGCGGTACAAATCCGAAACCTCGTGGCCAGGCATCAATAGGCGACGGACGAGCGACAAGGTTGTGCGACTCGAACATTGCAGTCGACCCGCACGACTCGGCCGGCGATCGGTCGGAACGGTAAGACGACACGGCCACGGGAGTAGACCAGAGACAACTGCGGGCGGGCTATCAGCGTGGTGATGTGACGGCGTGTGGAGGTGGTGCGGGGATGCAGCTGCATGATGCATCGGACAGGGAGGGGGAGAACAGGGAAGAAGTGAGAGGAGACGGGGGTTTTAGGAGGAACTAAGGGACGTTACAAAATCCGAGTAACTCCGCGATTTCATTATCGCCACCTGTTCAAGAGCTGTCTTTAGCTCGTTCGTGCTCCAGCGGCGGCAAATGCGGCAATTGCGGCCTAGCGACCTGCAGCAAATGGGAGGCCCTATCGTGTGGCTGATGGGTTTGATCGGCTGATGTTGTCTTTCCCTTTGGATGCGGCTCGAGGCTTGAGGCTTGGAGGATGGAGCCTGGTCTGCTGACTGCTGGTGACTGGTGACTGGACGAGGATGTGGTGGAGTAATGAGTAATGGCCGACAGAAAGAGTGCTGGTCAAACTTGACCAAGGGAGGCAAAGAGGAGACAAGGATTTGTATTCTTCTGGACTAAAGGCCCGTGGGTAAGCAGGTACGGAGGCACGGGGGTGGAGCCCGGTCGGAGGGGATCGAGAGGCTTCCGGGTGGTTGTGGAACCGGGTGCGGATTGTCGGCACCACAGAGTAGCCGAAGGGCCTGACGCAACATTTCGGTGGATCTTTGTTGGGAGCTGTGCCCTTCCCTACCGCAACTGGAGCAGCCCGGCCGCTTCTCACCCGAGCGAAGCCCCGACCGAGTTAACATTGCTGCACCCATCGTCCCTTCAGACCTTTTGTAACTCTTCATAAAGACCCTGCTCCAACTCGTCTCCTTCCTCTCCTCTATCATCCCTCCCATTCGAAAACACACTTCCTCTACAATGCAGGCCGAGATCAAGACTTTCCAGGACGAGGTCAAGGCCGTCGACGAGTTCTTCAAGGTTAGTCTCGACCTCTCACTTCTGATCATCACGACCAATATTGACGGCTCCAGCTCCCTCGCTTCGGCCGCACCAAGCGCCCTTACACTGCTGCCGATGTTGTCTCCAAGCGCGGCACCATCCAGCAGAAGTACGCTTCCGACTTCACCGCCCAGAAGCTCTTCAAGCTCCTCGAGACCAAGGCTCGCGGTGAGGGCGGTGGCTGCTCGTTCACCTACGGCGCGTAAGTCGAAACTGTGGCCCCATTTCGGCGAGCTGTCAACCTGTGGCTGACTTGTACAGTCTGGACCCCGTCCAGATCACCCAGATGGCCAAGCACCTCGAGACCGTCTACGTCTCGGGCTGGCAGTGCTCTTCGACCGCCTCGTCGTCGCTCGAGCCTGGCCCGGACCTTGCCGGTGAGCGACATTTTGCCGAGCGTCGCTAACAATGATAGACTACCCTTCCAACACTGTTCCCAACAAGGTCGCTCAGCTCTTCACTGCTCAGCTCTACCACGACCGCAAGCAGCGCTACACCCGTAGCACTGCTATTGCCAAGGGCGAGGACCCCGGAGCTTACATCGACTACCTCCGGCCCATCGTCGCCGATGCCGACACTGGCCACGGTGGTCTCACCGCCGTCATGAAGCTCACCAAGATGATGGTCGAGGCGGGCGCTGCCGGTGTTCACATTGAGGACCAGGCGCCTGGTACCAAGAAGTGTGGCCACATGGCCGGCAAGGTCCTTGTCCCCATCTCGGAGCACATCAACCGTCTCGTTGCCATGCGTTTCCAGTGCGATATCATGGGCACCCAGAACCTCGTCGTCGCTCGTACCGACTCGGAGGCTGCCACCCTCATCACCTCCAACATCGACCCCCGCGACCACGCCTCGATCCTCGGCTCCACCAACGCCAACCTCCGCCCCCTTTCGGAGCTCATGAGCGAGGCTGAGGCCGCTGGCAAGAGCGGTGCTGCCCTCCAGAAGATCGAGGACGACTGGATCGCCTCGGCCAAGCTCCAGCTCTACAACGACACTCTCGCTGCCGCTCTCAAGGCTGAGGGCATCAACCCCGCCCAGTTCATCAAGCAGGCTGAGGGTGTGTCGAACACCGAGTCGACCCGCCTCGCCAAGGCTGCCGGTCTCAAGAAGGTTCCTTTCTGGGACTGGTCTGCGCCCCGCACCCGTGAGGGCTACTTCCGCCTGCAGGGTGGCACTCAGTGCGCCATCCGTCGCGCGATTGCGTTTGCTCCCCACGCCGACCTCATCTGGATGGAGACCAAGAGCCCCATCTACGCTCAGGCCAAGGAGTTCGCGGACGGTGTCCACGCCAAGGTCCCCGGCCAGTGGCTCGCGTACAACCTGTCGCCCTCGTTCAACTGGGACGCTGCCGGCCTCGGAGCCAAGGAGATGCAGTCGTTCGTCTGGGACCTCGGCAAGCTCGGAGTAAGTGTCTGCTCATATCCCTTTTCAATATCACTACTTCGCCTGAATAGCGCTAACAGTCAGTTTGTCTTCCAGTTCATCACCCTTGCGGGTCTCCACTCGAACGCTTACATCTCCGACCTGTTTGCGCAGAACTTTGCCAAGGAGGGCATGAAGGCCTACGTCGAGCTCATCCAGCGCCGGGAGCGTGACATTGGCTGCGACGTCCTCACCCACCAGAAGTGGTCGGGTGCCGACTACGCCGACTCGCTCCTCATGACCGTTACTGGCGGTGTTTCGTCTACCGCCGCCATGGGCGCTGGTGTCACCGAGGGCCAGTTCGCTTCCAAGACGAAGTTGTAAAAAGCAAGCATCTTGCATCGTAACAGACTGTACCATGATAGGGGAGTAGTGTGCCTATGCAGAGTAGCATTATGAATCCAATGGGCTGATTGACCTGGAGAGGACAGGAACAGGATCTCGCGTTGTCAGTTAGTTACATGGAGTTTGGTCGCCCTACGGCCCCTGTGATGCTGCCTCACTTCTTGGATGTCAACATCAACAACCCCAGAGGAACAGCCGTCGTTGACTCTGCAACTTTCTGAGTGATGCAAGCTCGTAGCAGTATGCTGTCGCATAGGGGAGCTGCATGCATGCTATCACACAAGAACGTTGGCTGACATGCAACTTGAGAGAGCAATGTACCCATCCGCCGGGGGGGGGGGGCGACAGCCCAAAATCACGTGACCCTCCACACCTTGGGAGGGTGCGTGCAGACGCGTCTGAGGTTGCTGTCACGACGCGCTCTGAACATTACGCATGTGCCACCACCATCTTTGAATCTCCAAGCATCCATCCAACATAATCTCCCCTCAACCCACTGGATTTGCCGTCTGTGAGCTCGCTTTTCGCAGCCAGCACAGTCCCTACTATTCCCAATGTCTCCAAATCGAGACGCGTTGGCGGCTCTTTCGCTCAACCTCGATCTCGACCAGGCTACACCCTCTATTTGCCAACTGTATCCCATCTTCCAGAGCTCCAAGAACGGGAACGCCTCCGCCACCCCGAACGCGCGTCGCAAATCTTGTATTCACTCCCCAGACAAGGCCGGCGCTAGCAGCAACGAATCTTCCAAGCGCGCGCGTGTCTCTCTTAACCATTCGTCTGGCGTCGGCCGCGAAAGCATAGCACACTACTTTGCCCCACGTACTCATCTCCGCCAGGGAGCGATTGGGTCGAACTTGAGCAAGGACACAAATGCACCACAAACCAAATCTGTTCCTAACGTGTGGCGTAGGCAGCGCCGTCGCTTCGGGCAACCATCCGCGCGTGGTTTCTGTGAGTGTGACAGAATGTGTAACAGCTGACTGGGTACTCAGTCGGCTGCCAGGCGCACTCAACCTTTCTCACTTCACTTAAAGCTGGACCTTCAAACACTCCCAATCAACCCCCATGCAACATCACTCTCCCTTCCCTGAACGCCGCGATGGGCGACCGTGACCACGATCCAGCTCTAGCCGTAACCTTCAACAACGCGGCCAAGCTCCTCACAAGTGACGATGCGTCGGCAACTGGGCAGCGGCGTCTTCTTGCAATCGGTGGCGAGGAGGGGGCAATCCGGATTCTCGACGTCGACCAACCTCTCGAGAGCAACGCGCCAGATTACTGGTGGAGCGCCCACAACAACGGCATTTTCGACCTCAAGTGGACCAGAGAGGATGACCGCCTGGTAATCCGGAATGAGATCTTGGCTGACTGTTTCAGATATCTGCTTCGGCGGATCAGAGTATTCGTATCCATGACCTCAATGGCGGTCACCCACAGCAAGTAGCGAAGCTTATTGGGCACACGTCTACCATCAAGTCAGTCACGCTGCTGGACATCAACCGAACGAGCAACACTCCATCCCATTCCAATATCGTAGTGTCTGGAGGCCGTGATGGCAACATCCACCTGTACGATCTTCGGTGCCGAGGTACTGGCACGAGCGCCCACGATGGGCCGTCCGGTCGCACGAGGAGGAACCAAGCTCCTACAATCGACATATCTGCTGGTATTGGGCCTGTCTTGACGCTGCGGCAGCCTCACAACATTTCTTCGGGCAGACGTTCTAATGTTGAGTCTGTGAGTGGGGTTGCAGAGTCCGACCGAGTGCTAGCGCTGATCATCAGCGATCTGTGTCCCGTACGATCACGAGCCTTGTCTCACTGGAGTCGATGCCAGGTATCCTTGCATCTGGTGGCTCGTTTGACGGGTAAAACCGTGTGAGAACGAAGACATGCTGACTTTGCAGCGTTGTTAAACTCTGGGATGTGCGCGTTCCCGCGCCCATGTCTTCTCAGCGTCCGAAGGCCACTGCGGCTGGCAACCTCCCAGATCCTACTGTATGTGGGGCGAACCCTTCGCGTCGGCCACGTTCAGTGAACGCTCTCTGTGAGGACCCACGCACCGGTGACCTCTACACCCTCTGTGGCGACTCCCAGATCCACGTCCTGCGACCATCTGCCGCCTACGCCATGGACCCATCCGAGGCGATTTTGCCCTACAAGTATGCGCATGCGGACCTTCTTACCCGATCATTCTACATTCGTATGTCATTGTCGTCCGATGGCCGCTACTTAGCGTGTGGCTCCAGCCATGCTGGGGTAATGGCCTGGGATACCAATGACGCGCGGTACACCGCATCCATCTGCGCGACGCGACTGGCGATTCCCACTATGTCCACGCCGGAAGTCATCGCTGTCGACTGGGGCAAAGATATGGTAAGAGGTGCTGTGAAACCCAATTGCTTACAGCAGCTTTCTGCATCTTCCGACGATGGGGTCACGCGCATCTGGCGTTTGCCATCGAGTACGACTTCTTAGAGGGCTGTGAAGGACGGGGAATGCATCGTTGGGCAGAAGTAATTATTATCCTCGTCCTGCTCGTATTGTACATACTTGTGATTAGGATTCGGATGTATCAACACAAGCAGCCGGAGACGAGCGGAATCAGGCCGGGCAGCCATCAGGCATGGTGGAGGCAAACGGCTCAACGTTCACCATCGCCCACCCAACCAACTAACCTGTTCATCCGCTCAATCCCTCACTTCCGCGGCGCTAGCGCCCTCGTTATCACTCTCCGAGTTAGTAACGATTATTCAAGCAACTCCAAAGTCTTTTTCGTTACAGGATGTCGGGTCTTGCCATTCCTAACACTGCGAAGCGGCCATCTGCTGGCCTCGCGCTGCCAGGTGCAGGCCCCTCTACCTCCAACTCCCCAGCTCCTTCAAGTACTGCAGCCATCCAGTTGCAGCCGCGACCTTCTTCTGCCGCGCCTGTAGCGCAGGTGTCGGGAGCTGGTGGGCGCGCCGGTGAATCCGGACGACTGTCTGCCTCTCCGTCGCCCGAGCCGGACGAGGACGGTGACGGTGACGGTGACGACGATGACGATGAGGGTTTAGGCCAGAGCTCCAAAAAGTCGAACAAGAACTCGAAGAAGAAGAAGGGCGCGGCCCCGGCTTCTTCTGGAATGGAAGCTGCGGGCAAGCAAGATTATAGGTACACGAATGAAATCTCGCAGATGGTGAGCAACGCGTCTGGCGCTGCTAACTGGCGCTAGATGTTCGTGTTCGGAGAAGTCCAGGATCCCTTGCCCGAGACCGTTAAGCTTGTGGAAGACATTGTCCGTGGGCAGATCATCGAGATTGTGAGCGTGCTGTGGGCGTTGCTTACGCGCAGGTCACTCGTGCGCGGCTTCTTACGCACATCCGTTCCTCTCGCTTCCTGTCGGCAGAAGACTTGATCTTCCTCATCCGTGACGACCGTGGCAAGGTCAATCGTTTGCGGACGTATCTCAGTTGGAAGGATGTCCGCAAGAAGGCCAAGGAAGAGGAGGATGGCGATGTTGATGTTGAAGAGACAGGTGCGTTTCGCGTCGGTGGCAGGAGGTGGCTGACTCTGCCAGACAAAGCCAACCAAAAGGGGCGGCGACCTATCGTCAAGCTCTCGTGGGAGCTGCTCACCCCGTTCTCCGACTTCCTACGCTCGCTGCCGACGCAGCAGAACCGCAACGAGGACGAAGAGGAAGAAGACGACGACGAGCTTCAAGCTCATCAGGACAGCATGCAACGCCTTCGAGTACGTGTGATCCCTGTTCAACCAATTTTCCTGACGCATCCAGGACGCAGACGAGATTACCAAGAAGATGACAAAGGACGAATATGTTCACTACTCAGACTGTCGGCAAGCCTCGTTTACGTACCGCAAAGGTTTGTAGCCCAGATGGGCGCGTCTCTGACAATCAGCTCGACGCTTCCGTGACTTCATCAACTTTAGCGCTTACTTGGACGTGCGGCCCAACGACGACATTGTCGATATTCTTGGTTTCCTCGCTTTCGAGATGGTCCGCTCCTTATGCGTCACTGCTCTAGACGTCCGTGAGCAACTGGAGAAGAGCTCGCAGCCTGCTTCAGGTGGTCGCCATGCAGCCAATGCATCGCCACTCAAGCGCAAGCTCCAAAGTTTGGAAAGCTCGCCAACGAAACGCGCAAGGAACGACCTGTCACCATCCACCGAGCCAGATGAATCTCGCCGCTTTGGAGCTGGCGGGGCCAACGCAACTCCACGCTCCCTCTTTGCACCACCACCCAGTGCTCGACAGCCACTGCTGCCCTCGCATGTCCTGGAGGCATTTGCTCAAATTCAGCGCAAGCAGACATCGAGCCGCGTTGGAGGCATGCGCAATTGGCGAGGGGCCATGACGCGCGGCCGTGTCGCCCTGGTGTAAGGAGAACGTAGAGGCTACCACAACTGTTGTATAGACATGCATTGCTGTACAGAGAGCTCCTCTACTTCTTCAGTCCTCCTCCATCCCCTCCTCGAGCGCGGCCTTCGCGGCTGCCTCCGCCTCGGCGAGCATGTCTGCTGGGACAGCCGCATGCTTAAATCCGGTCTCGGGGCCAACCCAGGTCATTTCGAGCTCGAACTCCCGGGCCTCGTTGTCATTGTGGACGAGGTAGATGCTTTAGTCAGCCAACAGCCAACAGCCAAAGCACAGCACTCACATGCGAGCAATCTCGTTGACAGCCTCACGAACGGTAATCCCGTTCTCACCGCCCCCGCCCTCCGTCTCACGCGCAAGAATCTTCTCGAGTTCCGTCTTCGCTAGCGCCTTCCCCTTGCCGACCGCGCACGCACGGTAGCCGTAGTAGACTCCCGAGGGCTCGATGCAGAACAGGCGAGGCCCAGTATTGTCAACACCAGCAATCAAGCTCGAGACACCGAACGGGCGGACCGATCCATAACAAGTGTACGCCTGGACGTATCCCGAGAGGCGGTCGGACAGGATCTATAAATGTCAGGGCCAGGCAACGAGTGCGCGTGCTCACCTGAACAGTAGCAGGTGAGTTGTAAGTGTCGCGGAAGCTGTAGGCCTCATCACGAAGTCGGCTCCCAAGATTGCGGCCGTCCGCGAGGAGGCCAGCAGTCGCCAGTCCGATGTGCTCGTCAACTGACTGGATACGGCGGTTCCCTCCCTTAACGAGCAGTTTAGAGTGCAGCAGGCGTTCGACGCCGAGAACAATACCGTCCTTGCAGCGAAGGCCTACAGCAACACTGTCACCCGTCAGACATGTGCTTGACGTGGTAAACTCACCCAGCAGCTTCCACAGCCTTATTGGCGTACTCAACCTGGAAGAGGCGGCCGTCGGGCGAGTAAGTAGAGACCGAGAGGTCGTAACCTGTCCCGATTGACGACATGTTGGTTGATGATATGGACGAAGGAGAGGAGATGGAGGGGAGAGAGAAGAATGGAGAGCTCGTGTGTGGCCGTTAGGGTTGCACAGAGGCCACAGAGGTGCAACTGGAGCGATAGGCAGTGCAGGTGAGGTGGGAACGGTGAGAAAGCGCGGATGTTGATGTTGCGATAGTTGAGGAGTCGCGCAGAACGATGACGCTGGCGAACGCGCGTCTCACAATCACAATGTCCACGTGGGAAACAAGAATATGTGATAAAATGACACATATTGAAGATGTTACGTAATCAACTTGATTGCATCTCACAACCATAAGTGAGTTCTGTGGCGATGGGCACAACACACATTGTGACCTTCCTAGGCCTCTTAGCTCGCCTCGGTTTCTCAAATATCTCTCTTCTATAGCACATAACTCTACACCTCTGGAGAGTATAAAAAGCTCACGTCACAAGCAAGATCCTCCCCCAGGTACTTGCACCGCCTAGCTCAGTCTTAACAGTCTGCATTCCGTGCTCCAAGCCTGGCATCTCCAAGTGTCTGGGGGAGCGACGGTTGGACACAAGGCTCTTGAGAACCGCCTTCAAGCATACCACTTCACTGAATATTCATTGTTCGATACAGCGTCCTCAATATGCTAGGTTCGGATAGGCGCAACTTCTTGACTGCTTCTGATTGATTTCAATCACTGTTTATCTCTAGTGAGTCCAAGATATCCGTAGTTGAGCTACCCCGCCTTGGCCATCACAAGTTCTTGCTCAAGATTGAATGGGGCTAGCTGGCATTTGAGGCGTAACCAGGTCCTCTGCGGCTCCACTGAGTCTCTGAGAAGATTGTGAAGTAGCGGCTCGAAGGGAAGGTGGTCACATGTGCCACTTCCATTTTAATATGTAGATGCCGATGCCTGATGGTTCGCCCCACTCGATCCCAGTCCACTTGGGCCATCTCCCTCAGCAATTCTTCCACCAATGTAGCCCAGGGAGAAGCACTACGCTGTTTTTCCCTCATAGTCTTCGGCCCACTTCCGCCGCTTGTCGTCCCTTGGACACCCCGATGATTTCTGGGCCCCCCCCTCTTCTCCCTCCTCTTCTCCCCCTCCTCTTCTCCCTCCTCCCCCATCGATATAGTCCACTCCAAGACCTTTTCTGTAGACAGAGATGAGGGGCTGACTGATAGTACTTGTGAAGCAACTGCCAAGCATGTTTCTCGCACCCGGACTGTACCTTCGCCTCACCCTTGGTTCTCTCCCATGTGTACCGCTTTTTCCTCTTATGACGCGATGTCCTCTCCCTTTCAACATCTCTGCCAGGCAGGCACCTGCCTGACATCGTTTCCCCGCGCGCTTCCTGCCCTTACGGCATGTGCTTTCGAAACGTACAGTAAACGGGTGGACTGGCTCCCACTCACTAGCTCCGTCCTGAATCCGGGCTCCTTAGCGCCTGTCCACCACAAGTTCAAATGACAGTCTTCCACGAAGCCTTTGGCCCTACCTTCCTTCCCCAGGACGCCCTTTAGGTGTAGTAGGAGCAAGGTAGAGTATCTGTCTCACCGTCCCCTCCCTGTTGTCGGCTTGTAGGGGGCTCAGCCAGCCACATCCAACCCCAACCCCAACCGAGCGGCTTGAGTGAGCCCTTCACACGAGCTTTGCACAACGAGCCCTTTCTGGAAGGTCAGTTACTCGGAGATGAATATGACAATCTGCAGACTCAAGTCACATACTTCCACTACTCATCTTGGTAGTAACGAGTATCTGAGCTTTCGGAGACGGCTCGTTTTGCACAGCCTGAGAACGTGTGCGAGTGCCTGGCTTGGCAAATATGCGCTCGCAGGCGTGGACTCTGCAGCCCACCACACCAATGAACTTGGACCGACACCCGGACCTGTTGTCCCGAGCAGCCACCGCTTGTTCGACCTTCCCTAAACTGCCTTTGTGCCTTACTCTATCATCAACGCTACAAACAGGCCGGAGGTGAGCAACGTCTCTCAGCTCAAGATGAACGTCCATCGGGTCCGCAAGCCATAACTATCTCAGATGAAAGTGTGGGCCAGACCTGTCAGGTGGCAGCGCATAGGATGCCCTCATCCGCTCTATGAGCTCTATGAGTGCTGTATATGCTTCCACCAAGGATGTAGTTTCCGAAACGGGGCAAAGGGAGACTGAGCGTCAGCCAGGCTCACTCTGTTTTTTGTTTGATACTTGGTCGACACTGGGTTACCGAGATCAGAACCATCCCTGTGCCCTGTTATCCTGATTCTCGCCCAGAATCATAGAGGGTTGGATCCACCTTGTCAAGAAAAAACAAACTGCTCGTGGAGAGCCTTACACTAATTAGCACAGGAGTCGCTCAACTGCGTTTAGTATTGAGGACAGATGTTTGTGAAAAGAGATGCTCTAGGAAAATCAATAATAATCTACTACTAACTGGTTGAAGAACGGAAAAAGCGGTGCCATCTGGGCTAAACTAAACGAGTCGTGGTGTGTGTGAGAGATAATCGTGACCAAAACTAGATGCTGTGCCGAAGCTGGGAGGGCTTCGTTATGAGGGGACTATGTGTATGAATAATAATCACATATGGCGGCCAGCGACAAACAAACGTTCTACATCCTCCGTCTGTGGATTGATGGGTTAACCATTGCACTGTCTTCAACCCACATTGCAGAAAACTCATTACGCTTCATGACGTCGGAATTACTTTGTGGCTGTATGGTCGAGTGCCTCTGTCTCAGCTGGTATCCCATACACATCCCTCGACCTTAATCACTGTGGCGGCGTATCCATGTACTGTTGCAGACATGTCACCTTTGTTGTTAAGAATTCACGTATTCTGATACCAACTCCCGCGAGACCAGCAAATCAACATGTCGGGTTAACCAATGAGGACCAACCCCTACAAATTTGACAGCAACGATTCACATGGATTACGCGGACTCGTTGCATTACATGATGTAGCCGTGATCGAGTTTTCTGCAATGTGGGTTGGCCACACACACCGTCATTGAGTGGTAACAGACAATGTCAATGTTGAATGTCAGATGCCGCAGGATATAAGTATAATCATCAGACAATAACTTTTGAACCTGACGAAGAATCAATATGAAGAGATACTTGAAAACGGTCGCAGGACTGCGAGCTCCCATCTAGCATTCACAATTGTTGGAGGTGGCGTGAAAGCTCTAGCCTCCCTGGCATTTGGAGGTTAGAAAGAACCAGCCCGAGTCGCGCGCCTTCGCGTCGTCTGCAATCAAGATGAACAGTGTAAAGTTTTTCGCCGACTGCAGTGGGAAGGTTTCTGGGCGCTTTCCGGCCCCAATTACGCCAGAGCCCATGCAAGGCCATATTGTGCTTTCCGGGTCTCGCCTCAAGCTACTGCATGCATTTCGAGCAACCTAACCAGCCTTCCTTGGCATCAAGGATGGGGCAATATGAATGAAACCCATATTTCCAGGAGGCAGGGTCAAATGTACTTGCATGGCAACAAACCCAAAAAACAGTCGGTTCTCTAGAATAGATATGTGACATCGAAACGGTTTCACGCAGATTTATGGAACCGTTGTAACCACTGACGAGGATCAAATTTACCCAATTGGGAATTCTAGCCATCTCGAATGAAAATCTCTACTTCAGGTAATAAATTCTTGAACCTAGGAATGGTCTGTTCCCTCAAACCATAACGGCCACTTCTGTACTTGACTTAGCGTATACGGGTTGTTCAATGGTCGTACATTCTGACCCGGTCTGGCAACCTCATTTCCCCACATGACTCCGTATGGCAACGGTCCTCCATGGATACATCAGTGGTGTTGACAACAAGTAGACGTTAGTACAGAGTTGTTCACTGGATGGAGGACTCTAGCCACGGAGTTACCACCCACTCTCGCAGAAATCAAGCTTCAATTGCCGGCACACCTCGCCTACAGTTGATTGCTCATGGCAGCCAGCCTCTGCTCCAACATCTTAGCATTCTTCTTGGCATATAGTGGTTGATACTTTAGAGTATCACTCAGCAGCGACGCGTGCCCCACGCCGTTTGTTCCTCCTATGTTAGTAGTTTCAATATCCTTGAAGCCCTCTCCTCCTCTGGCCTGCGTCCAAGGGCCATCAAGTTTAGGTCTACCTACCCTCACATTGACACTGACATTCACTGTCGGTCTGCGGCGTTCGCCTTCTTAGTCACTAATTATTGAACTTGACCTCATGGTCTGCACATGGCCTAATGCAGCCCCAATTCGCCCCTCATGTTGCCATCCTTCTGCACAGGGCGGGCCACTCAAGTCCCAATGTCGCAGTGGGACCGACGTGTTGTTAACCCTCTTCTGCCAGGAAAGCCCAATATTGTTAGACAAACTTATCGCCGTACCTTGAAGGATGTGCTGTTGTGGTTGAGTCAACTAACAAAGTATCTAGGTCTCAAGTCAAGACAAACAAAACTTCCGCTGACAACAAGTACATAAAACACCACTTGTATGACATCTAGCTTGCTGGGCAAGGCCGTTCCCAACTCTAGTCATGAAGCGGGTCAAAGAAAAACCCTTCATCTGTGTTACCCATTAGTGCAAGATCAATCAGTGTTGGGTACATGTCGGCTACATGTCGGCTGATTCCAGAAGCATCAAGCCAAAAGGTTGCAGCCCGGAGCCGATGTAAGTCACACAGCTCTGCAACCAACATGTCATTGTTACGTCAATTGGTCCTCCACAAGTTCACACCTGTGCACACTCTTTTATCCCTCCCCTCGGACTGCATCTACTGCTCTGCTGTCGTCGTCTGTGATGTGCGGTTGCGGCGTCTGCATTTACCTCGAGGACCCATATTATATTTTCTCCCGAGTTGGAGCTCCATTCGCTAAGCCCACTCTAGATGTTAGCTCAAGCCTCGTAGCTTCGTCAGATTCAATCGCCGGTTCGTTGGGCTAGGCTTCCACTTCATACTCCATCGGAATTCACGCACGACGCCGCATGTCCAACTCTTCAGTGAATGCAAAACATGAAAGGCTCAAGAAGGCTTTCACTGTCTGCTGGGCACCTCGTGACTCTCAATCCTCAAAAGGTATGGTGCTTTTCAAAATTGTCTCGCTCAAATTACAGCTCTACTGATTGACTGCTTCAGAATAGTCATGACGTTGTAAATCCTCCTCGGTGGTCCGGCTACAACTATGACATAGCATGAACGCGCTCCACATTTGTAGATGCACAATACATGCACCAATCTTCCCATGTAAACTATGAAGGAGATTCCTTATGGTGGGGAATAGCTACATCTCGATCTTGTCCAGAAGAGTGGCGCGTTGAGGGCTGTCGGCGAAAAGCGCACGAACCAACCCACCAAGCTCTTGTGAGCTGAAGTCCACGAGAGACCCATTGTCATAGAGGTAAGTAATCTCGACGAGCTTCGCGCGCTAGACAGGATCAGTACACCTCATCCTACATGTGACTCCTCGGTCATGCTCACCAGAATCTCATTAAGGTAGCCGAACTTGATCCAGTTTGGGACAAAGGCGGCAACGGTAGAAACATTGGCGTGATCGTGCTGAAAGAGGTCGCCTAGAGACTCAACAGAACTCAGCATGCCTCCGATGCGCAATGACTCTAGCTCTGTGATGTCCTCGAGGGCCAGGACACTGCTGAAGATCTCCGCAACGACTGATTCTACCAGTCTGCCCAGGACTGTGTGGTACACCTCGCTATCGACATATGTCTGAGTTTGTCAGCGAAGTGAGCATTGGCAGAGAGCTCACCGCCAACTGCGTTGCTGTGTTCTTGAGATAGGTTACCACCTGTTGGACAGCCTGCTCGGCTTGCAAGAAAGACGTAGGGTTGGCCGTGTCCGCAAACCCTTTCGTGTGATGTAGCAAGCCAACCAGCGTTGCGCTTTGGCCAGTAACAAACGTCTCCAAGGTGATGGCACTCGCTGTGGAGAAGCGATGAGCACAGTCGGTGCGGTCCGCCCACTTAACGTCGGCCTTGATTGTCTCAAGCTCGGAGCTGAGGTGTTTGTAGTCGTTGGACAACTGGACAAGGTTGATGGGATTGTGTTCGATAGAAGACAACTGTGCGACGGGGATACTCGCGCGGATGAGATCCAGTACTTCCGCCAACTGCTCCGAAACGCCCAGCGGAACGCTGCCGAATGAGTGAACTGACGGTCTTGCATCAGCACAGCTCCGAGGAGAACGCTCACTGAAGGGACAGGACATTTGTTAGCTCGTCCAGCGTTGAAGCGGCGAGATTGATGACGGTGTTGATAGCCACAGAGATCCTGAATGTCTCCGAGAGCACTGGTGTTTCGAGTTTGGAAGTCCGACTGCTGGTTGGCACCTGGGACTCAACAGGCAGCGAAACGTTCTCAGCTGGAGGGGATGGAGAGGACGGAGTAGATGGGGTTGACCCTTGCCGCACTGCCTTATGGGTCGCTTTTTTTCCCAGTCGCTTAGCTTCGCGGGGCTTGACAGCTTTAGGATGCGGGACTGGAGCCGGTGCGGAAGCAGGAGGCAGGGCAACGTCATCGAAGTCCCAGCCTTCATTCCCATCGCTCGTATCCACTTGGAGTGTGCCTTCCCGGCTGTTGGATGTTGGCTTTGGAGCCTCGTCGAAACCCCAACCGTCATCCTCCTCGTGCTTGTCGATAGAGTGCGAACTTGCCTGGGAAGAGGTGTGCTTTACAAGATCGGGCTGGACTGTCGTTGATGCCCATGATGACCACGTCTCGTACGCCACACGTCGTGCTTGGCGCAGGGAAACCACTCTTCGCTTCTGCAGCCAGACCTGCCCGGCCTCGTTGTTCAGGAACGAGTGAAGAACCCCGGCCTTCTTATCGTCAGCACGCAACGAGGCCTCCGATTCCGCTGCCTGAAGGGTGAGACGGAGCCATTCTGGCAGGCTAGAGAGCGATATTGGTAGGTTCGGAATAAGAACGCGTTTGAGGACTATGTTGAAGGCGCTTTCTTGCAGCCGCAGATTCAGAGATTGGGACCCTGGAGGCAGTGCGGTCTGGAAGAAATCGAGTATGACCTTCACGTTCTGGATAACGCCTTGCCCATCTTGACGCGCAACTACGGTAGTCTCTAGTCGAGCGCCGTGCTCCCCAGAGCTCACAACTGGCTTCCAAGTGTCGTGTTCGACTAAGGGCTCGACGAGACCGCGGATGATGCGGCCATGAAGGTCTTGAAGCAGGCCAGGGAGGGCTTGAAGAGTGTCCAAAGCGTTGTAGACTTCCACGAGTGAGTAGCTCTGCGGTTGGGTCGCGAGCTTTGCGTGCGGAGTGACCCGAGGAGCTGTTATCAATATAATAACTCCACATGTAGCTACCTCTGGGTGCCAACAGGGTGACGCTTGACCGCACTTGCGCAGAAGGGAGCTCTCGATCCACACTGTTCACAGTGACGCTCTGGTTCCAAGTAGTTGAAAGCTGTTCGGTAACCATTGTACGCAGCACAACGCACCTCGCCTAGGATTCAGCAATCCATATAATGGACACTTACCGCCAAAGCCATCTGCACAGCTGATCCAGCAGTGCCCTGCTCGCCGCGGTCAAGCTGCGTGAGAGTAGCCACAGTCGATGGATCTGCACTCCTCCCAGACCATAAACCATCCTCAAGGCCTACTAGGAGCTCATATCGTTGCTTCAACTCCTCAACGGCTGTGGCTGTCGTTCTAGCAAGGGCTTGCGCCTGGTGGGATGATTGGAGAGTAGAGGCTGTCGCTCGGAAAGTCTCGACTTCCGATACCCGCTGGAGCTGATGAGCATGGGCAGATAACGGACTTACGTCCAGAGATGACACGTCAAAGGCATCTACGAGCGCCCGCGCCCCACGCTGGGCCGAATCGGAACGCTGATTGAGCTTCGCTTTTTCATCCAGCTGTTGGTTGATTATCGGGGTGTTGGTGACCGTGATGCCGTGCAAGGAGGACTAGATTGCAGTCAGCACTGGCATAGATCATCATCTCTGCCCATAATCCTACCTCATTTGTTGTGATCGTCTGGTTGAGTGTGGATCGGGCTTCACTAATGTCCACGGCATTGGGTCGGGCAGTAATGTGCCGAGTAAGGGCTTGGATCGAGTTGTCGACGTCCGCCTCTGTCATAGTAGGTCTCGCATTCACAGACGACGTCGAAAGGGGGATATGAGAAAATGCACTGGCTGATAATTTGCCGAGAACGTGGGTGAACCAATTGCCAACTGTCAGAGTGAGGTAGAGATGAAGGAAGGCGGAGGGGGCATCAGCGACTTCGGCAACGTCGACAACGTCACAGTTCCCCACTTACCCCGCACTGGCGGAACCATTTCTGAACCTCTCCGCTGGCGCAAGACAACTAACTGTCTTCACGATCAGATCCTCATTTATCCCCAAAGCACTTTCAGAGATGGACATTGACAAGATGTTCAAGCTCCCGGCACTTCCTTCAGGGAAGGGCTCCAAGAGGAAGATGTCTGACCTTCCTTCAGCTGGTGCGCGACCCGCTTGTGAACTAGCTCAACTACCAGATGTTTTGAAGCGATTCAAGCCAGACTCGGACAACGTGAGATCCTCTCTGTCAGACGCGCGTGCCGCTAGAGTGGAGGACGATGGCGAGGAGCGCGTCCTTACCAGATTGTCTGAAGAACCAGTGGACGATTTCGACAACGAGGATGAGGATGGGCGCTTCTTCGGCGGTGGCCTGAATGAAGAGCAATCTGTACGTTCTTAGGGGACTAGGTAGGACGCTGACAGCCAGAACATTCTTGACATCTTCGACAAGGCTGGAGACATTGAAGGCGAAGTACGTGGCGAACCTCACTATCTGCTGACACTCAGACGTCCGGAATGACGTTACCAGCCGTGCGTCGGCTGGTCAGCCAGTTCGAGCGCATCGTAGCCAAGAATGCTGAGCAGCGCGGCAAGTACCCCGATGATCCTACCAAGTGAGCTCTGCTGTGTTCAAGTTGAGAGTGACCGTGTTGACAGAGACAGGTTTATCGACTCGGAGGCCGACTTGGATGCGATGCTCAAGCAGTTCCTGCCATTGACACAGAACCCAGCTCTATACTACCCCGAGCTAATCAGCTCGGGCGTCGTGAATCTGTTCGCCAACCTTCTCAGTCATGAGAATACAGATATTGCTGTCGATGTCGTCGAGGTTCTTCAAGAGTTGACTGACGAGGACATTGGCGAGGACGAAGAGTTGGATGAGGACCTTAACAAGGACGAGGCTGGCGGCGCTGCAGCAACGAGGCTTGCCTTAGCAGAGATCGTGGACGAGCTGGTGAGTGCTGTGCCCCTGTATGCTGTTCCTAATGATTCAGCTTAGTCACTCGATCTTCGAACTCTTGGCCTCGAATCTCCGCCGCCTCAACGAGGTGGAGGAAGCTGATCGGCAGGGAGTTTTCCACATCCTTGGGATGTTCGAGAACCTGATCACCTTCATGCCTCCACTGGCCGACCAGCTGGTTTCGTCCACCGAGGTTCTTCCATGGCTGTTGGACCGCATCAGCAAGACAGCGTTTGACAGCAACAAACAATACGCCTCGGAGATCCTTTCAATTATCTTGCAGCGCCAGGCGAACCTCGTCAAGGCGTTGGATCTCAATGCTGTGGAGTCCCTGCTCATGGTCCTCTCCGTGAGTACGCAATCAGTCAGCGAAACTGATGAAACCAGCAATATCGCAAAGCAGAGCCGAAGGATGGGGAGGAACAAGAGTTCATGGAGAACATTGTTGATTGCCTGTGCTCTTTGGTATCAACCTCGAAGGGCCGGGAGCAGTTTTTCAAGGCGGAAGGCGTCGAGTTGATGCTCCTCCTCTTGAAGTGAGTCGAGCCGCCCTGAGCACAGCTGACTCTACCAGGAAGAAGCAAACGTCCAGTCTTCGAGCTTTGAAGGTGCTTGACTATGCTCTCCAAAGCGACGCGGGCTCCAGCAGCAGTGAGCGCTTCGTAGAAATGCTAGGCCTCAAGACCCTGTTCTCGCTCTTCATGGGCAAGGTGAGGCTGTCGGTTCCTGCCACGCGCTGACTATTTCCAGGTAGACAAAAAGAAGCGGCAAACATCACCCAATTTTGAAGACGACGAGCGTATACTGAGCATCATCGCCACATTGTTCTCCAACCTGCCATCAGACTCATCCCCTCGACTGCGACTGGTGGCTAAGTTCGTCGAGGCTGACTATGAAAAAGTCGACCGCTTGTTGGAGCTGCGTGAGCTTGCCCAGACGAAGCTCCGCACTGTCGAACGGCAGATCGCCTCCTCGCGAGCTGTACGTTTCCACTGGGGTCCCGCTGACGACCAGGAGATTTCTAGTCTTGGGACAGAAATCGACGACGAACAGGAACAGGAATGGTACCTGATGCGTCTGGACTCCGGCCTCTTTGCACTTCAGACGGCAGATGTGATTCTGGGTTGGATTTGCATGGAAGATGACGGGGTAAGTTTATCATCCGGCATATCCTCTCCCCTGAACGTGCTGATCTCCAGATTAAAGCACATGCCGACTTACTTATGGCGCGTAAAAGCCTGTCAATGGATGACATCGTGAAGACTCTCAAGGGTAAGTGATGTTGCCCATAATTAAACCAACCGCCAGAACGCGCAAGCTACCTCGACGTTAATGAGGAGGATGTTGACCTCAATGTCGTTCAGCAGAAGCTGGTTCTGGATGGCTTGATCAACTTTCTCGGTGGAAGCCTGTGAGCGGCAGTAGAGTGATACAGAATATGCGTAGTACATGTAGAATCAGCATGCTAACTAGAATCCATGCCGGCGCTTTGTCGCTTTCTTCTTCAATGCTTTTGCGGCTGCCTCAGGACGGGCGCCGTACGTTCCACGTTCGATCTGGGTTTTGGGGAAGGTGTCTGGATCGCTGAGAGCGGTGGGGGACGATGGCGTGCGACCAGTAGTGGGACTGTGACGGCTCTCCGTGGTGACCTGTACGGTGATGTTCCTGCGTACTGGACTCGATTGAGGGTGATATCGTGGTAGTGGGCTAACAGGGCGTCCCCCTAATTGAGAGAATGGTTGGGACGGGAATCGGCGACCAGGAGGGGCGTTATGACCGCGCCTAGGTGGCGATGTTGTTGGCGACGAGGAGGAGCGAGAGGGCTTCCACTGGTAGTGCTGAGGGCTGGTACCCAGCTTCCAATCATGGAGGAGAGCATGTGCTGTTCTTACATCCTGGCTCGATGGCACGGGTGTCCAGCCTTGTTCAGCGGCGCCAAGTGAGGCGGTATGGGGAGGTGGGAGAACAGCGAAGGAAAGGGAAGGGGCGCTTTCGTCCAGGCTTAGTTTGCCGGCCGCCTCAGCAAAGAGATCATCGACTGTGGGACAACGGGCTTCTGCAGCCTGTGGCCACCGCGGATCGATCGGATACACGATCTTGGAGCTCAGTTGCAAGTCGTTGTATAGCCGCCGCGTTGCTGGTTCAAGCTCTGCCTCCTCGTGCAACTTCGGGCTTGTTGCGGTGAGCTCTTTGACACCATCCCCTAAAAGTGTGCCGCTGGTGGCGGAGAAGGCGAAGTGAGAGGATAGAGGTACGCTTGCGATGTCACTGGCAGAGAACGATTCTTGGTAATTCACGCCTCGCAGGACATGAGACCGCGTCGTTGAAGGATCACAGTACGCAGCGGCCCGTACAAGCTCAGCACTACAAGTCAGCAGGGCAGTAGATGGCTGACACACCGTGTAGTGACTGTGTCTAAACGTCCTTCCGGGTCCTTGAGGTACTCCTTGCATGCAGCAAGATCCAGCAGCGGGCTCGCTGTCTCGTCATTGATGGCTGAGGTCAGCACTGTCACCATTATTGATGCTAACACAACCATGCCCATCGGGCCGGAATAATCAAATCTTTGGATGACGCCGCGCTGCCTACGACCCGTGCAGTATATCGACCGTTTACTAGAGATGGGATGCCATCAGTGAGACCATTTGGCGGCGAACTCTCCCGGTCAAAGGGCAAGGGATGTGACGTGGAGAGCTTACAAACGCTGAACGTGTCCTTGCCAGCCGAGACGAGCATCACTTCCCCATCGGCTTCTCCGTGCTTTGATGACTTTGAGGGGTTGAACACGAGTGCAGTGAGCGTGTTGATTCCACCTGACTGAGGTACTGGGAGTACCCAAGGTTCAGATATCAGCGCCGCCAGGCCATGATCGGATACGAGTGCGCCGTGAGCACGGCCCGATGATGGCTGATACACCAGCACCGTATCGCCACCAACGGCGGCCGGAGAGGCGGTTGACGAAGCCACGACCAGGCGCAAGTCTTGGTCCTGGTCGCCTCCTAACTCGTGGCACCAACGTAGCACTGGAGACCTTGTGCCGCTTGGTGCGATCCACATGACGCTCTTTGTTGTACACACGTAGGTAATCCCACTTCCGCGCAATGAAGCGGATCGCTCAATCGCAGTAAAAGACTCTGAAGGGTCTTGGAGAGAAAGGAGTGTGGTGAAACGGGGGTTGGAAGTGAGGGCTGGCTGTGACGGGTCAGCGCGATTGAAACGGACGAATTTACGGAGGTGTCAATCTCCACAATACTGGAGCGTGACAAGACAAGAAGCGTATCCGGTCGGACGCCGAAAGCGACACGGAAGAAGTCGTCCGTTGCGTCAGACACAGGGCCGCGTAGTTTGGCGCTGTCATTAACACGGTAGGTTGAGCAGCTCACAGCTTTGTGAGCTTAGCGAGACGGTGTTTGACAAGCTCTTTCTCCTCCCACCAAAGCCACACACCACCACCCTCGTCAACAATCGCGACGCGACTCCACTCGCGAGGATCTATCGCGACGTCGACATGGCGGAGGCCATCAGTCAACCTGCGATCAAGTTCTGCCACCCTTGTGACTAAGATGGGCGGCGAAGAGGAAGCGACGCTGAACTCCGGATTAGCATAGAGGTTGATGAGATGAGTAGTGTTCTCTAGTCGCACCACCATACTCGTCGCGCCGCCTGGAAACCGTCAGGAGTGGCAGGGGCAAACATGCAGACGCACCATCTACACGACGACCGGAAAGGTAAGGGGAGCTTGCAATTTGGAGAATGGGGGAATTGTATGTGTCGACAGAATGTGAGCCTCCACGATCGTCGTCGCGAAGACCCGCGTTGTGGGTTTGAGACTCTGGCCACAGAGGAATGACACCTGTGAGATCAGCGTCATACGCTACTTACAACCGTTCACAATAACGACGAACCTAGACGCGACT
Organism: Cutaneotrichosporon spelunceum; assembly: GCA_030805415.1. NCBI lineage: Eukaryota > Fungi > Basidiomycota > Tremellomycetes > Trichosporonales > Trichosporonaceae > Cutaneotrichosporon > Cutaneotrichosporon spelunceum. The sequence continues at coordinate 2,034,997 of BTCM01000001.1, forward strand.
CTCGGGTTCCGCATGCATATACCAGCACTTGAGATAGCTGGCGTAGACCTCGCCTGCTGTCAAGCGAAACGAAAACAGCCGTCTCCCCCGCGTGTGGCCCAGAAGCCAACGCTGGCTCTGCTTCGCGGCGGTTGGGCCCGCTGGCGAGCCTCGTTGGAGGTTCAACAACACTGACTGCCATCACGGATGGAACACTCTTTGGTTCAGCGGACGACCACTCTTCTAGCACCTACAAGGCTTTTGGCCGCGGTGATTGGAAGACGACGCTGACCATGGAACATTGGAAAGCTTTGCCAAGGCTCAGACACGTTCCCTGCGATCGCAGAAGTCAGCGGTATCTCGGAGATCACGCACATCTAGAGGGTTTAGCCATCATCCACCTCCAAGTCCATCGCTTGCCTTCAACTCGAAGTGCTGCGGCACCGCGGCTCCCGAAGGCGTAGCTTGGGCTCGGGGTATGTTGAGTCTCCGCCTCGACCGTTTCATCCGATCCATCCTTGGAGCGTTGAACCCTCTCAACCGAGGGAACAAAGCCGGCCATCCTGCCTGAATACAAGGCGTCGCATGGGATGGGGGGGAGCGGAGAAGTAGAAAGAGGGCGGATGTCAGCAGGCAGCTTTTGGTATGAAGACGGTGTGGTCGCAAACAAATTCACTGACCTCCACCTGTTGGACCTCCACTTTCGTGCTGGTGGGCGCTCTGGCTGCCTGCCTTGTTTGCAGATCTGCTGGATGCTACGCCATAATCACGGTACAACATGCATGAAATCATCTAGAAATATGGTGCAAACTACAAACGGTGATCTAGCTACGGCTCCACGCAGCACGGTCCTCTTCCACATCGTCGCGGGCGGGTTCATCGACATAAACTGGCTGATATCCTCCTCCGAAGTGGCCAGAGCGAAGAGCATGTTCAGCTACTGCCTCCTCATCATCAACGTCAAAGTCCATTCCCATCGAGGCTGAACGAGCTTGTGAAAGATCCATGGGGCGGGGAGGATTGAACAGCGAGTGACCAGAGCTGACGTTAGCAAGAACACGAGCTTATCATATTCACCGGCGCAGGATGTGACCAAGACGGAGGAACTGAACACCATTGCGAATGACGAGAAGGATAGTGTCGAGGAATTCCTCCTCTGCAGGATTAGCCAAGTTTCAACCAACGTACTCACGCCTAGTTCCTTCGCCGCAAGGACTGGCAAAGACAAATATAAGGGTCACAACGCAGAAGAAGACGAGGACTAGGTCGATCATGTTGAGAATAGTCATTGGATACTTCTGTCAAGTTTAGCTTGCACAAAGAAACGCTTTTCACTCACCTTTCCATACGCGACCCAGCGGGTGGAGACCTCGAGCACCATGAGCGTATTGACGATCACCTCCAGGATATGCCAGACAGGTGGCGGGCACTCGTGTTGGCCTAAGCATGAGAATAGGACCGACGACAGCACTCACTGGTTGCAATCAAGCTTAATACGACAGTCGCCAAGCTGAGAGTCATCATGACAAAGTAGAAGACGATGTAATAGCGGCTGAAGATGATGCGATTCGCCACACCTCGAAGTTGTTCGCTCGCTGGAAGACGGTAAGGGGAGATGGGCTCATTGTTTCCCCATGCTGGACGCGGTGCGTTAAGATCAGGCGAGTCGTCGGCGAGGTCAAAGTCGACCGACGACAAGTTGTTGGGATCGGCCATATTTGATGTCTGCCAAGCGGCAATTGTGTCAAATGGTCAAGTCGAAGTTGAAGAGGAGAATGCATGGTACATGATGGATGACTGGTGTGATGACGAGGAGGGCCACGTGTGCAGCGGGCGCGTGTACCGGTGCCGGCAACTCCGGCGGACGACCGAAGCAACGACAGGATCAACCGATCAGCCGAGCTGGTTTGGGCCTGTCCAAGTACTGTGCCCGACTTTATTATTGACGATTATGGACAAGTACATGCAGCGTAGACATGGCTGTCGTCTTGGCCAGTCCGGCTGATTATGGCGAGAGCATGCCAGATCGCAGCTCTCAGCTATGAGTGGGAGCGTGCGTACGTGCGAGGATGGCACCGCCCTGGCCTGTGGTGCCAACGGTGGCTTGTTGGGTTCCTGGAAGGAACGCGTGAACTTTGTTAATGGGCATGTCTCGATGTCTAATCAAGGCCATTATGATTAATTGTGTGGGGCACCAAATACATAAGAATTAGGGAAATAGGGAAATAGGGAGTGAGGGAATCGGCATTGTTTGGGTATGGGATGGGACAAGCAACATCCAACTGCCGCTTGCCGCCGCTGCAAACCGCAGATCGGAGACCACAAACCGCCTGGTGGGGATACTCCCAATCCCATGTGGACATGTTCATCTCCTCTCTTCACTCTCAAAAAGGTTGGAAAGTATCAGGTCACGGCCTCGTCAACACGACTGACTGACAACCTGCTTCCCACTCTCGAGAAGGAAGGGTAGCCGCCCGCTCACGTCGTCGCACACTCTCGCCTCGCCCTCGACTGTGTCTGTCGTTTCGCACTTCGCGCCTCTCAATCTCCCCGTCTGTGGACCCCACGCCTTTGTTCAAAGTCCAGGTGGGCACTCTTCTCTCCTTCATTCATCTTCTCTGACATCTCAGTTCCTTATAGGCCTTGTAAACATGGCTGCGCTCTTGGACAATCCGTCCGCGGCCGCCGACCCAACCCTCCCCGATGCCTTTGTCACTCTCCTTACCGACTCCTCTTACCTGCCAGGCGCCCTTGCGCTTCTTCACGCCCTCCATGAGCTCCATCCCGCACCGCGCAACTTCAAGATCGCATGTCTGGTAACCCCGGAGACGATTCAAGCCGCGACGATTGGAGCACTCCGCAATGCCGGATACGACGTTGTCATCGGTGTGGAGCCAATCGCCTCGGGCCAGAGAGGCAAGACCGGCCTGCACCTGATGGGTGAGTATTCATGGGCCGTGCATCGCTGATTCCAAGGCCGCCCGGATCTCGACTTGGCACTCACCAAACTCCACATCTTCCGCTTGGGCTACATGTTCAAAACTATCTTCTACATGGACGCTGACACGCTTCCTATCCGACCTATCTCTCACCTTTTCCAGTCGACTGCTCCACACACACTTTCAGCATGCCCCGACATTGGGTGGCCAGATTGTTTCAATTCGGGTGTCATGGTCATCCGTCCTCGCCTGAGTGACTTTGAGAACCTGCGCCAGCTCACGACTGCTGATGCGAGTGGCGGGAACGGTAGCTTCGACGGCGCCGATCAAGGCCTGCTGAACCACTACTTCAGTGAAGAGGGAGCAGGTGGCCCTTGGAACAGACTGCCCTTCACGTACGCGTCCAACTTAAACTGAGATCGCGCTGACGCCTCTAGCTATAACGTGACCCCCAGCGCCGCGTACCAGTACATGCCTGCATTCAAACACTTTGCCCACAAGATCAATGTCATCCACTTTATTGGCCCCAGAAAGCCGTGGGGAAGACTCCCAACTCGCCCTGCTGGGGTTGGCATGAGACAGAACCGGGAGACGCCGATGGGATGTGAGTTGACATCCGCATGAGCTGTGGCACCGTGCTGATGGACAGACGAACAGCTGATCGATCGCTGGTTCGACGTCTACGACCGCAATGTCCGACCCACTGCCATCCATGAGCCCAACATAGCCAAGCGGTTTATTGTCCCAGAGAACATCGCTGTCTGGAACCTTCCCAGAGATGGCCACGGCGATCTCGCAAACGAACGCGACGCTAGATTCATCACAGTTCCCGGCGAGTACACTTCGATTCCTCTCGACGGACGGTACGACCTCATGGCGCCTCAGCTCATACCGGGACCGGCAGTCCTATCGTCTTCAGCCAGCTTCAGAGAAACTCCCGCCAGAGAAACCGTCTCACCTCACAGGGGAGAACGAGAACCCAACCAACGATGTGAGGAAGTGGAAGAGAAAACCGCCCACGGCCCAGCTGCCAATGACGCCGCCTGGTCTGAAGAGGCTCCTGCTGTCGCGTCGTATGTGGACAGCCACCACCACGATCACAATCACGCCCACCACGAGGGCGATGACCACCACGGCCACCACAACCTCCGACAGCGCAACGAACATGAGTACCTCAGCCCCTCACCGCAACAGCTCGAGTACCCACAGTTAGCTTGGGACGCTTCTCGAGACCCTCCCCCGAAGGACAGCCAACCAGAGATGGCAATCGCGGTGGATAACTTCTACGCTCCGGCCTGGGATGAGCCGACTAGATCGCAGGGTGCTTACTACGAAGAGCACCACGACAGATTCGCAATGCCAACATTACCGAGCAACGTTCTGAAGAACGACTGGTACGGAGAGTTTACGCGCACCGTTCCGGATCCTAAGAAAGGAGGCAGCGCTTTCCCATGGGAGGGAAAGGGCAGCGCCCCACGCGTGGAGGCTTCGCGCAAATTCCCTCAGCAACGCCCACCGACACCTCCACCTTTCATGACAACAAAGGCGAACAAGCCGTCGGCGGATGTTCTCCCGCCGACAACGGTCTCGTCCGCGATGCCCATCTCAACACCTAAGGAAAGGGATCCTCCCGTCACCGAGCCCAAGCCTGCCCCCAGTTTCAAAGAGGCAATGGCCGATTACACCAACGCTTGGGACGAAGACATCTCGATTGGGCGTTACGCTAGGCGTTTAACCGACCTGGGCATCGTTTCCAAGAGGCGCAATACTGGCATGCACACTGTGCCTCCCACTCCGCGTCGTTCAGCGCGCCACATGCCAGCGGAGCCTTTGCAAGACGTCAATGACTTGAGTTCTGCGAAGAATCCCCACCGCCGGCCCTCGTATCAAGACAAGGGCACTCAAACTGACCGTCCGTCCCAGAATGACGCCATAGTGCAAGCGTCGCCGGAGACGAGCCCAGTCTCCGAGAACGCACCAAGCCCAGCTCGCACCATGTTCTCGGTCGCGACTACGCCTGTGACGCCGTACGGGGAGCAAGAACCACTCAGACCCAGCGCGACCGCTTCGTACTTCCCTGTTAAGCCCATCAAACGTGCCGCCAAGAAGCAGACAACTCCTCGCGGTCGTGTGTGGGACCCGCAGACTGATATCGACCTGATGAGACGTCACCAAGCCTTGGCCCAGTTTGGGCGTTAGACCACGGAGTTGGGGCCATGCAAGTGAATCTCGTTGTTAGTTTGGAGTCGGTATCTCATAATTAACCGTCATGGAAGTGGATGAATAGATCGGCGGGAGGACGTTTCCAACGAGGGAATTCGGTTGCTTGTGTCGGCTGGTCTCGCCGCACGCTTGCTATTGTTGGTGGTGCCGGGAGGAGCCTGACGACCGAGCCCAAAAGACCAAGAACGGCCTGGGAGTGTACAAGCTAGGCAGCTGAGCTGGGTGATGGATGACAACGTGGCAGTGGACGAGTGGACGAAGGTACTGTACTGTACGGATGGATGAGAGACTCTGCTCCAGGAGATGGAATAACTCTGACGTCACGTGGCTGGGTACCCAATCAGCACTCTGCGGAATACCTGTCCGTTGCCCCACAGTCCAGTGGCGGAGGCTTTGCTCCGGTAGTTGTCGCAGGAAGCTCACCAGGGCCGGGCTCACCTCACCAGGGCCGGGCTCACCAGGGCCGGGCTCACCAGGGCCAAGCTCACCCCAAGCTCAGTCACTGCCTGCAGAGCTCATCAACATCATCATAGCCAAGTCCAAAGACCAGCCCCTCTCTACTTTACATTTCCGCAGTAGCATCTCCACACTCTCAACCCTATTCCACATTCTTCTCCCAACGTCGTTCCACACATCTAGCTTCAAGCGACATTCTTCCTGCGCGCTTCGCCAGCTCTGCAACCAAACTTGATCATCTGTCTATCGAACGCCCGTATACCCAGAACCACCATGAGCACTGCCGATCCAGCCTGCTATCCTGCCAACCACCACTCCTCCCCTAAAGCTGAACATTCTCCCCACACGGCCCCGGGCCAGCTGCCAAAGCTGTCCGAGAGCACCGATGACCATGAACCTCGCCTTATCATCGTCTCCAACCGCCTGCCTGTAACCATCTCCAAAGATCCCGACGGCGAGTACTCGTTCAAGGTGAGTAACTCGAGCCACCATCGAAAGTGCCTACTGACCTTGAGATGTCTTCCGGCGGTCTAGTCTCGGCGCTCTCTGGATGCAAGAAGACGATGTCATTCACCTGGATCGGATGGCCTGGCAAGGACGTAGGTCATCATCGCCCTGCTACGCTCAACCCCAGATTCCAGTCGAGGACCGCGAATATGTCAACCAGCGTCTGTTGGAGGAGTACCAGTGTTATCCGGTCTACCTTTCGGACGAAGTTGCGGACCGTCACTACAATGGTGAGGCTGTTACTCTGACGTCGCTGACAACAGGTTTCTCCAACTCGATTCTCTGGCCTCTTTTCCACTATCACCCGGGGGAGATGAACTTTGACGCGTCGTATTGGCTCGCATATTACGAGGCTAACACCCTCTTTGCCGACGTCGTCGCGTCCTTTGTCCATACTGGCGATGTCGTCTGGGTGCAAGACTACCACCTCATGCTCCTCCCCAAGCTCCTCCGCAGCAAGATCACCGGCGAGTCAACCCAGAGCGAGATGACCCGCCTCGAGATGGGCCGAGTCAAGGACGGCGTTGACGAGGCTGTTATCAATGGCATCAACATCAAGATGCCTCCTTCGCTGCGTGGCAGTGCTGACGAGGGTGTCGAGATGCTCGAGGACGTTGAGGAGGAGCTGCAAATCAAAAGCCGCAGCCAGCGCCACGGCAGCAGCAGCTTGACTAGCATGACCCCTTACCAAAAGTTGGAGATCCTGGCGCGTAGCAGGGGCAAGGAGGGGGTTCGCATTGGCTTCTTTCTGCACACCCCGTTCCCCTCGAGCGAGATCTACAGGTGAGTCGCCGCATGGAGCAACATCTGATCCCAGGATCCTTCCGGTCAGAAGTGAGATCCTCCTCGGGGTCCTCCAGTGTGACCTGATCGGCTTCCACACATACGATTACGCCCGTCACTTCCTAAGCGCGTGCACCCGCATCCTCGGCCTCGAGACACAACCTAATGGTATCGAGTTTGAAGGCCGCTGGGTACAAGTCGGCACTTTCCCCATTGGCATTGATCCCTGGCAGTTCGTTGAAGGCGTCAAGCTCGACGTAGTCCAGGAGCGTATTGACCGACTAGAGAGGCGCTTCGAGGACTGCAAGGTCATCATTGGCGTCGACCGCCTTGACTACATCAAGGGCATTCCCCAGAAGCTCCACGCCTTTGAAGTCTTCCTCAGCCAGCACCCTGAGTGGATTGAGAAGGTCATCCTCATCCAGCTGGCCATCCCCTCTCGGCAGGACGTGGAAGAATATATGAACTTGCGCTCATGCGTCAACGAATTGGTGGGCCGCATCAACGGCCAATTCAGCACTCCAACCTGGACCCCTATCCTCTTCATGCACCGCTCGGTTCCTTTCGAGGAACTCACAGCTTTGTATGCATTAGCAGATGCGTGCTTGGTGACATCAACCCGCGACGGCATGAACCTGTGAGCCTGCTCGATGGATATTGCTAACGGCAGCGTCGCTTATGAGTATATCTCAACGCAATCCGAGAAGCATGGCTCCATGATCCTCTCCGAATTTGCTGGAGCGTCGCAGAGCCTTGCAGGCTCTCTCATCATCAACCCTTGGGACGTGGACTCGACAGCCAGCGCTATCCACCAAGCCCTTACATTGGCTCCAGAAGCCCGCGCTCGGAACTGGACCAAGCTGTTTGCTGTAAGTAGCTCACCCTCAACTGAGGCTGCCAGCTAAACCACAGTACGTGTCGAATTTTACTGCTCAGTCGTGGGGTCTGTCGTTCCTCAATGAGCTCAACCGGTCGACCGGCCGCCGTCCCACTGGGCCACTCTTAGGCGGGCGGCGTAAATCGAGCGGCAACCTCGGCAATCTCAGCCGTGCTAGCTCCCGGGCGAGCATCAAGCGCCGCTTCACTGTGAACTCATCCACACCAGTCACGCCGGCTACTGCCACATGAGAATCTATTGCTTGTTTTTTCAATCCTCTCCTCTCTTAGCTCTCTCTCTGTACAGTTGGATGTATCGCGGTATCAGGCCTATGATCTTACGACTCGTTCACCTTGGCGTAAGCTGCTGGGTTCAGGCGGTGGTGTAGAGCCTTAATCAAGTATAGTGGAAGGCTAGACACAGCCACGATGATGGCAACCTTGGTGATGAACGTCGACGTGAGCACAAAGTGCATGTCTGAGCGGTTAGCGCGAGTTGTGGTGCCGGACTGACCAAAGTACTCTGGCAAGAACCACATCGAGCCGAAGTAGATGATAGCGGTTGCGAGTTCGCTCATGACCATGTACTTGTGCCACGTTGTGATTTGGAGCGCCACCATGATGAGCTCGTTAAGGACGAGCGCAGTGAACGAGATGGCGACGATATGTAGGAACTCGGACTCGAACAAGAGCAGCGAGAGGAGCATGATGGTGCCGCCCTGGTAGACACTGATCATGAGCCAAGTGAAGAATGTCCTGAAACTAAGAGACCGGCCCTTCGTAAGCTCTTTGTACAATTCCGGGTACATCAGCGCCGTGTCTTCATTGACGTCGCGGTCCAGGACGAGGGAGAAGACTGGAGCCATGGTGTAGACGGTCGCGTAGCCTACCTGCAGCCACCCTTGGTAGACAGCAATGGCTACGGTCAGGGCACACAAATACAGGTTCACTCACGGGCAAAGAAGAAGATTGAGCTAAAGACAGCCTGGATGACTGCGATGATAAGGCCGCGGTGAATGACGAACTGTGCCAGCTTTGCCGAGCGCTTGTACGAGTTGCGCCCATGCCAGAGAAGAAGTTGCGTGAGGTAAGAGAACTGGTTGATCGAGAAGTCTGCAGCGAGGGATGCCTGCTTGCCTTCTTTACCGACGATGCCGACGCCTGACATCAATAACGACGCGGTCCTTGTACTCACCAACATCGGCTGCCTGGATCATACTAACGTCATTCCCTCCGTCGCCAATGCAACACACAGTCTTTTTACTAAACTCGCGGATCAATCGCGCGACGTCCGCCTTCTGGGTCGGCGAACACCGGCAGGCGACAACCGCTGGCAGTTGAGTTGCTAACATGACGAACTCGGTCCTGAACGAGTCCAAGCAGAGCTGGAGTGACTCGCCGTCGATGACAAGACAGCAGTCAAGCTTGGCCTGGAGGAAGTCGAGCATGTCACGAACTTGATGTGGTGATTGGACTGCTGTCAGAACGCATCATGGTCCCTCACGCACGCTTTGCAACCTGGTGGATGTACTGGTTACGCGAGACCAGCTTACTGGACACTGCGATGTTGGTGGCCGTCTCAATCTTGTCGCCGGTTAACATCCAGATCTTTAAGCCGGCATTGCGCATGAGTTCCAGCGTCGACTTGACGTCGTCCTGCAGTTTATCCTCGACACCAGTCAGGGCCAACAGCTCCAGGTCGGATTCAAGGTACTCCTGGACCACAACACGCATGGCATCTGCCCGCTCGTCGCCAGCGACAAGCTGTGCCTCCCTGTATTTCGAGTCAAAAGCCGCGTAGCTCTCATCCGACAGACGCTTCCGGCCAACCACAAGTGTGCGGAGACCCTCGCGGGCCATGTTTCCAGTCTCTTCGTCCAGCCAGTCGTTCTTCTGAACGATCTTTGACATGACAACATCGGCTCCCTTCTGAACAAAGGTCGTGATGCCAGAGGACCTGTCCCGGATGATGATGCCCATGCGCTTTGACTCGGATGTGAACGGGAAGACAGCAAGGATATCGAACGCCAGCGGCTTGCCCGACCTCGTTTTCAATGTCATGCTCGTTCGGTCGCGAGACGCAAGGGTCAACCCGACCGTCTCCGTCCACTCGACAATAGCAACCTCATCCGGTGACGAAGCCTGGTAGGTCACGGTCTCGTCGTCGTTTGTCACGGGCGTCACCTGCACAATGAGCGTAGATACGCACGGCACTTACATTGTGACATGTTGCCAGCGCCATCACAGCGTCCTTAACGCGAGTGGAGATGTCGCGGCGACTGCGTGGCATGACACCATGGCCAGCTGAGCCTTGTCGCTTATCTGAAAGTTAGTATGAACTGCGCCTACAACTCACGAGGCTGTTCCCCAAACGCCTGCGAAAGGAGATGGGCTACTTCATCCATAGACTCCCAGGTGAAGACGACTGTTCCCATGTGGAGCTTCTTCATCTCCATTTCTGGACGTCAGCATTTTGACTGGCAAGACGAGATGCTCACCATTGCGAGTCAGTGTGCCTGTCTTGTCCGTCAGGAGGTACTCGATTCTGCCGAGCTCTTCCGGGAGAGTGCTCGTACGGACAATCGTTTCGGGAATCTCGCTGTCATTTTGGATGAGCCGCGAGTAAACCGTCTTGGCCATGTCGAGGTTGACGCGCAGACTATGTCATTAGCGATCATATCACTGCCATACCCTCACCTGATCGGAATGATGGAGGAGAACAGGATGAGGAACCGGAAGACATAGATGTACCATTGTCCCCGGAACCCGTTGAGTGCGACCAAGACGAACGATAACGCAAAGGTAACAGTGCAGAGAATCTGTGATAAGCTCGGTCGCAGACGTCCCCACGCACCTTGGCCATCTTGTTAACCTCCTTCTCCAGAGTACCCATTTTCGTCTCCGGCTCGCTCGTATTGAGAACGGCTCGCGTGTCCCTGCCAGTGTAGACCACTAATCCAACTGCAGAGCCAGCAGCGAGGACCGTGTTGGCCCACATGACGTTCTCAACGGAGAGAGGAATCGACGTCTCTACCTGTGGGCCTGGGTTCGTGGAGCGGAGCGTCAGGATGCCATAGAAGGTGTGGATGTCTTTGATGGGGGCGTCCGCTACTGATAAGCCGAAGCACCACAGACTGCTCACCGTAAAGAGTGCCCTCTATCCCTCCGACACCTTTGTCTCCGAGTCGTTGAGTCTCAGCAACAGCGACCTTGAGCTTCCAGTCCGTCTCGCCATCAAGCTGGTCCGTACGGATGAAGCAAGTGCCTTCCTCCTCGCTTGTCGTCAGGAGAACCATGTCCGCAGGAACTCGCTGGTTCTTCTCGAGCAGAACCATGTCGCCCACCTTGATCCCAGAAGATGGCGTTGATCTTGTCTGGGGTCTGGGAAGGTCATAGGTGGAAGGGTTGGACTCGTCAACCGGGTCGTGAGGGAGAAGGACCAGATATCGGGTCGAGTTGGCTTCACGATCACGTTGATATCGGCAGTAGTCGTCGTACGCCTCCTTGCCCATAGTGACTGCAAGGACAAATGCGAGAGGTGCAACATATGTAACGATGTAACCTGTCATGAGCCAACACTTCAGGCACAAAGCGCACCGATCTTCAACGCTGGGATGAACTGGCTTAGCGCGACAACGAGGAAATAGAAGTTGAAGAAGAATTTGAACTGCTCGTAGAAGACGATTGGTAGGAAGGAGGCGACAGAGTACTTCTGGTTTCGTATCAAGTTTGGAGGGAACGGGGATCGGGCACCTGTGGCCATCAGCTCATGTCATCCAATTCTACCCTACCTTGGGCCGGAATCGGGATGATACGGGAGCTTGTTCTTGACGAGTCCTTGGCATTTCTAGACTTTGAGCCCTACGGTCAGTAGCGCAGCGGTGTCCACCTGCCTGAGGTTGAAAGGTGACCCTGCCATCCCGTTCATCCTCTCCTAGAAGGGCCTCGGACTCTCCAGCGCTGGCTCGGTCCCACCCAGACTGCGGGTCATCAGAGCCATGGGACATGATGTCGTTGATGTTGTCCCTTTGGCCGGACGACGAGAGGGTAGTGAGCGCAATGTCGTTATCCCGTCGACGTTGTGAGGGCATCGATGCCAAGCTCTTTGGGATGTGAGCAACACGTGGGACCACTTGGCCGCACTCGGAGTCTAAGACCTGAGCGTAGTACCGTTGGAGCTGGTGCACTGGGGTCAGATGACTGCTGAAGACGTTGAGATGGCGTTGGCGATATGGCGAACTAACAGTCTGTCGCCTTGGACCAGGTGTGAGTGGATGGGTGGAGGCCACGAGTCACTCCGTCACCCGTCGCCCGCCGTTGAGCCGTTGCTTTGGGTGGCGGATTATGTATCCCTGACCACCTGGTTTCGTGGGTACCCCACACTGGCCACTCTTTCCTCGGAATACTCAACAATCTAAGCCTTCATTATTCAGCTGTCACTTCTAGACTCTTCACCATCTCTCTCCATCAATCCATTTGCGAGACAACCCCACTCTCGACATTGCAACGGTCAACTTCACAACCTTTCGCCCCCTTACGCGACCGCCGTTTTACCCGAGCAGCACTGCCATTGAATCTGCGTCGCGTTGACGCCACCTCAAGAGCTAGGTCTGCTGAGCGTATGTCACCGATAAAGCTCAAGTGGTAACATTCAGAGATCTTCCTAGCAGCCCGATCGTGAGCGGAGCTGGCCAATTGTGTGGCCAAGGGGAGTGGCCAGCGAGCTCCACGTCGACGATGGCGTACCGAACCAGATCGCCTTCTCCAGGCCGCACAGTCGATCTCGCTTCAGCCCCAGCCTGGGACGCCTCGCAGCGTTCAACACCGTTGCAGGCGGGCCACCTCCTGCACCAGTTACACAGCAGGTCTAGTAGTGTGTCCTCGCCAGCGTCTCCACGCAGCCTGAGCGACACTCAGCTTCCTTATCAAGACGCTTGTGACCAAAGCGCAGTCAATTGGCTGCAGTGCAATGGCGAGGATGCGCACCTGTGCCACATACAGTCAAAGACTGACCCTGCCGAATCTCTTCCTATGGAGCTTCTCATCTCGGTCCGCCCATCCACCCAGCTTCACTGATAGACAGATTCTGCGATATCTCCCATCCTCGCGTGACCTCCTCTCCGCCATGCTCGTGTCCAAGTCGTGGTGCGTCGCGGCGTACCCTCTGATCTGGCAACGGCCGTCACTCTCTTCGATATCTCAGTTTGCGGGATTCGTCCGGGCACTTGGCAGGCCCAACCACCTTCTCCCGTATCGAACCACCGTGAGGCGACTTGTCTTCAACACGTTCGCTCGGCACCTTACCGATGACCTGTTTGGGAGTATCACAGCCTGCCAGCACCTTGAGCGGCTCACATTGCCAGGTGCGACGCATCTGTCCGCTCCGATGCTGTTAGAGGTGCTGGGCCGGCTTCCAGAACTGATCTCGATCGACTTAAGCGGTATGGATACTGTCGACGACAAGGTAGTCATGAAGATCGCGAACAGCTGCCCCCTGCTACAAGGCCTCAACCTCTCCAAATGTAAGCGGATAGGCGACGAGGGGATTATTGTCGTGGCACAACAGCTATCGTCACTTAGGCGGGTGAGCATACTCTCAGGGCTGATGCTGGCCGATGCTGACTCTTCCGCAGATCAAACTTAACGGGTGCCATAGACTCACTGACCGCGCCACTGTCGCACTCTCTCGACAATGCCCTCATCTTTTAGAGCTCGACTTGGCTGGTGTGCCCCAGTTGACGAACGACTCGACCATCAGCATCTTTCTCAACGCAAAGGCCCTTCGAGAGCTTAGGCTGAACGATAACAAGACCGTCTCTGTGGGTGCAATTCCTGATCTGGAGGCCCTCTCCCGTGCGGATGACTCTGCAATCTTCGACAGCATTGGCGCATACCCATGGTATCTGGCGGACATGCCGTTCCCAAAGGCGTGCTCAAGAATGTCCCCCCATCCGCCATCTATGGACCCCGCACTAGTTCGGCCCGTTACCATCAGGTTCGACCAGCTGCGCGTTGTCGACCTCACGAGCTGCACAGGCTTGACAGATCAGGACGTTGACCATCTTGTCCACAACGCGCCCCAACTTCGCACTTTGACACTGGCCAAGTGCACAAACTTGACCGACTTCGCCGTGGAGAGCATCTCACGACTCGGCAAGTTCCTTCACTACCTCCATCTTGGGCACGTTAGGAAGTGGGTTGTGCTCATTTCCAAAACTGATACATCTCAGCATCACAGATGACGCGATCTTGAGATTGAGCAAGTCGTGCACCCGGTTGCGGTACATTGACGTCGCGAACTGTGCCCTCTTAACCGACACGAGCGTCATCGCCTTGGCAACCAGCCTCCCCAAACTGCGTCGGATCGGCCTCGTCAAGGTGCGCAAATGTGTGCTGATCAAACTAATCTCCAAGGTGATAAATGTGACCGACAAAGGCATCCTCCCTCTCGGGGAACGTGGCGCTACGCTTGAGCGTATCCACCTCTCCTACTGCGAGAAGATCACCGTCAAGGCGATCGTCGAGCTGCTCAACAAGCTGCCACTTCTCACACATCTTAGCTTGACCGGCATCAACTGCTTCAAGGTGCCCGAGCTTCAGCAGTTCTGTCGCCCCGCACCCGAGGTGGGTCATGTTTGTGGGCACGCGGCTCACTACAGAACTTTACGATTCACCAACGGGCGTCTTTTTGCGTGTTCTCAGGCCCCGGTGTGATTGCGCTGCGCAACTACCTTAATGCCCAGGCGGCAGGATACGACGCCTCGGATGGATCCTTGGCCCATAGAGGCTCGGGCTCATCATCTTCGTCAGTCGTGCTTCCTGGCCCGCCCGTGTCCTCAACTGCCGCTCAGTGGATTGGGGTGCAGGATCGCAGATCCGCTGAAGGGCCAGCCACCGAAAGCTCGTCGAGAGATGCGACGCGGTATAGAGGGCTTAGACCAAACCCGACATCAAGACACGATCCGGAGATGCTGCATCTTATACGAGAGTTCGTCAGTACATCGATGAGTACAGGCACTGGTCACGATTACGAGGACAATCCCAGTAGCAGCACACCCGGTCCAACTCGTTCACAGCGGACGAGATCGGAGCGGACAGCCTATCCCACCCCCAGTCTCAGGACCACTCAAGCGCTGCCTGTCTTCGGTCAGCGGAGTGAGGGAAATCACATTGAAGCCCTCGATACCGACGTGGTCACCTCTTCGAACGCTCGATCGCAGGACGCGCCGCACCTTCAACCGCATGGTCACGTAGACCCAAGCTCGAACAGAGACTGTCGTTCGAGCGCAGCAGACTAGAAGCACTGTCACCGTCGCTTCTTCTCTTCGCACAAGTCACACCGAAACGGAACCCCGACCCACTCCGTTCAGCCTTCTGTAGTACTATAACAATGTTAGCCATAGCTCAGTAGATGGTGAATCATGTACGCCAACGCTGTCACACCACGAAGTAGGCCACAGTTGATATCGGTTTTACAGAGGGAGAAGATGAGTGGATCTGGCAGGCGACAGACACGACCAACGTTCAAGTCTAAATCATAACACAACACGTTCAACCCTTAACCCTGTCGTGTCAGCGGCTTCACATTTCGCTTCCAGGCAGACTTACGCCTTGACGATAGGGACGATGATAATGACAAGGAGGACACAGATGCCGATGCCAATGATGACGCGCATCTTCATGTCCTTCCACCTGGAAGACGTCAGCGGGCATAAAGCAGCCTCCAGCATGAGTCGGTACGCACCACATTTGCTTCCTGACGCGACTAGCACCACGCCGGAACCCCTGGGCCGAAACTGCGAGATTGTCTGGACATCAGCATACTCGAGATCCTGCATCGCGCAATCGGAGACACTCACCAGTCTTGTCCTGGAGAGTATCGAGGCGCTCGCCACGCTCAGCGACCTTGGTAATGTTTTGGTGCATGATGTCAACGGTCGAGTCGATCTGCGCTTGGATGTCCGCGATCTTCGGAGGAGTCAGCGCGCCCATATAGCGGCCATGATCATGAGATCTCACCTTCTGGTTCTGAGGTTGGCCACCGCCCGAAGACGGGCCAGCGCCGCTGGACCCAGCGGGGATGTACGGGTCGTAGGGCTCAGAAGACCTGTTATCAGCGGCGCGTGAGGGATGCCCACATTGTGGTGAGTTTTGGAGGAAGGTGAAGGGTGCGCGGTCTAGGCGGGGACGTGGAGCAAGGCTGGCAGGCGTTGCTTTCGGGGATTCACGAGTGTTCCGGAAGATTAGGTTTCGGCGACGACGACGAAGGGGAGGCGACAAGGAGGTTGTTTGTTGCTGATGGAGAGGAAGAAGATGTTGATGGTGTGAATTGCAGTGCTGACGTCGACACGACGTTGTGTGGCGCCGCGGGCGTGGGCGGAGCGGTACAAGCGGGATCAAATTCACCAGGGGATTGATTACCTTTGAGCAGCACTGCCCTTTCCTTCCCATGATGCCATATGTCTTGCCTTGCCACATATTTGGTCTAGCCGGGCGGTGCCGTCTGGCTGCGCGCCCAAGAAGCTCCCACGTCTCTGCTCTGTCTGACATGTCACACTGCAATCTAGCGCTCAAGCTGGCTGGCAATGTGCTGGTAATAGCAATAAACTAGAATCCAAACGCGCTGGGTAAGATAACAATTGATGATTCTATCCAGAGAGCCCAGATGCTCGGATGCGCAGTGCTTTGAGATCTGTATCATTACGTCCAGGTGGCCTTGCCCTGTAGGTTGTGCCGGGTAACCCATATATCCACGCTGCCTACGAGCGGGGGACGAGTGGCACATGTGACCTACCGAGGAACCGAACGAATCAGGGTCAGGTCCGTGAAGGTTCCAGGGGGGAATGCTCCCGTGTTAGAGCCCCGCGGTTATTTGGCTCCTCCAAGAGTCCACTCACCCTAAGTGCCTCCACTCCGACCTTGATCTGTTCGCAACATGCATCACCATCACTCTCTCCGCCGTCTCAAACAATAATGCGGTTCAGGACACGTATTTCCAACGTCGCTCTGCTACACAGTGAGCTCTACTGATCCTTAACCAACTCTACTAGCGTCGCTAACATGAGAAATCGTCCGTTCCCTCGCCGCGCTTGCCAAGGTGTGCGTCGTGCGCCTCAGCCCAGACTCAGTGCATTTCATCGTACCTGGAAACGAAGGCCGAGACGGCGTGCAGGTGTGGTCGTGAGTCCTTCGATTGAAGAAACTGATCAAAGCCAAGTCAAAGTGGTTGGTTGCACCTTCCTCGCCGCTGACTTAGCCTACGCTCTTCGACCACTACCGTATCGAATCGAATAACAATAACGAGATCTGGCTTGAGATCAACCTTGACGCGCTACTCAAGGTCCTACGTAGCGCTGACACTTCCAGTACGCTTACAGAGCAGCGTAACTGACAGCAGGTGGAATTGCCGACGGTGGCCGTGGCGGCAACACCACCTTGTCAGATGCGGACGTGATGGTCAAGCTCAACAAGCTTGACGGGCGGCCTGTGTGGACGTTTGAGATATCAGGAAGGGTCAGGTTTAGGAATGTGGAGTGACCGCAAAAGCTGACCACAGACTTCGCAGGGCCATCCTATCACGATTACGCACAACGTGACCGTTCACATCATCTCGTCGCGGCGGCAGAAGGAACTCACGGAGCCGCTGTGCCCGCCACCAGACGTGAGTACTCTGACGTATCCCCTCACGCCAGATCCATCTCGTGTTACCCAACCTGTCGGAACTCAAAACAATTGTCTCGAGGCTGGGCCACCTGGCAGAAGATGTCTCCCTTGCTGCCAACCATGTGAGTTTTTCGGATTACGGCGCCTGGCTTCGCTGACTGTCCAGAATGGACAGCTGGATCTGAGCGTCAAGGCGAGCGGTGTGCAGATGAGCACGACATGGAACAACCTCCGCATCCCAACCACCGGTGCGCACTCTGCCAGGCCAAACTCACTGTAGCCGACGCCGAAGACACAGAGCCTCCCCCACCAGATAAGATGTTCAGCACTACCATCTCCATCCGCGGGTTCCAAAAATTCCTGACCAGCCATTATGTCAGCGGTGTGGCCATTGCCTGTGAGTACGGCTTGTCGTACCATGCTGAATATTCGGGCATCTGTGAAGGACACTGCGTCATCGCGTATGTCTACATCGGTGAGCATAACCACGGAAAATGCTGATCGGGAGGCGAAATTGACGAGGCTGGGGGTGTCCTGACGTTCTTCCTGCCAGCGAAGAACGTCGACTGAGCGTTTGACCATAAGCTGCGCGGATCATCTGGATATTTCATCTGGGTTAGGAGCGACGGACATTGTCAGTGGCCCGGGCTGTGCGAATAGATCATGTATGTATGCATCATGCCGTGGTATTTTCGAACCTCTTCACGCCTACTACTTGTGCATTGCATCCTCCAGTTCTGCAAGATACGACATTGCTGGAGGTAAACGAACTCCCGACGCGTCGATTAGATGACGTCGGGAGAACTTGGATCCGGATCCTAGCTCCGTTTTGCTTGTTGACACTCCAACACCACTCACTCCTCCACTCTTCCACCATGCACCGGCCATCCGATTACCCTTCCACTCTTCTCTGGCTTCTGGACGAAGTGGGCCCTCCTTCATCATATCACACACGCTAACACCAGACGCACGTGACCGTCACTGCAGGAACAGCAATCGCGATCCTGTGGACGCAAAAGGCGCATTGCCTGTGGTTTGCGGCAGGCGCTCTCGGGAGTACCCTCATCGGCGAGTACATGTGTCCACTTGCAACGCACTCATACTCGCAGCGCGCATCATCAAGAAGATGATCCGGCAGCCGCGGCCTCCCCCGTCCTCGCCCACCACCAAGGCTGCGCCGGTGCGACCGAAACAGACGTACGGCATGCCGTCAACCCACTCCACAGCCCTTGGCTTCTACTTTACGTACATGTGGCCTCTTCTGCCCCTCGCCACCAGCTCTGTGTGGGGTGAACGTGCCGCTCTAGCGGTTATCACGGGACTCACTCTGTGGAGCCGCGTCGAGTTGGGGTACCACACTGTAACGCAGGTCATGGTCGGCACCGCAGTCGGCGTGAACAGCGCTCTGGGGTGGAAGGCGTTGTGGAACTCCAACTCCGCGATCGAGATCCAACTGCAGACATTGATAGACACGGTGCGCGACAAGGTCGTATCCCGCTTCTCATAGATGTTACATGCAATGGGAATAGACTACACATGATCAACTTCTGACAACTAGATCGCCCACGCCGGCGTGCTGTGGTACCCTCCTCGACGGCCACTACCGCCACCACGGCCGCGTCCACGGCCCTGCATGGCCCCGCGGCCACCCTGCTGGCCATAGCGGTGGCCCTGAGAGCCGTCACCGCCGGCTTCGCCGAACGTGTCGAAGTTACGGTGGCGCTCTTCAGCGCGGCTCACGCGCGATGAGTCGGAGCTGATATTGTCGAAGAAGCCCGCTTTGTTGTATGCCTGCACCTTGCGGGTCGGGCCCTTGCCGTTTGACTCTGCGGAAACGACGTCTGGCGATTTAACAACGGCACTCGGGTGAGGCTTGTTGTCGGGCTCGCCCAAGTCGACCGCCTCCGCCTCCTCGTTCGTCTCCTCCTTGTGGTCCTCCTGCGCCTTCCGGGCCTGGCGCTCTTTCTGGAAGCGTTCGTTGCCCTTGGAAAAATCGAATTCGGCATCGGGAACAGCAGGTGGTTGAGTTTTGCGGCGTGTGCGCCCCGCATCAACGTTCAACTCAGACAACGATTTCTGAACGCGGTCCATGGCTGTGTTGGCTGAGGTGGCTGAGGCATGAGGCTTTGGGGGAAGACCAGCGACACCACGAGGAGGGGGAGAGGTGTGGTTGTTGCCTTGAGGTCCGCTCTATAACTGTCAGCACCGTGTCAACGCAGAAGGACACCGAGGCGGCAGGGAGAAAGGATCAGAAGGAAGGCAACGGAAGTATCCACATGGTGTTATGCGCTCTCGGAAAGTCGCCCGTAGGCATGAACATCCGAAAAATGCTTCATCATTGAAGGTGAAGACAGCGGAACTTGCACTCACAACTGACGCTAGGACGGGGTCAACAGGAGTGTCCGAGCCGGGTCGGACGTAATTGTTCACTAGGGCGAGCGAGAGGATGGAGTTTGTGCTGGATGGTCAGCTCCGGTTTCTGCTTGGCTGATCTAACTGGAAGCGAACCCATCCCAGGCTCTCATTGGATCCACGGAGAATGCGCTCCGATGTGCGGTCCTCGGTACCATGGTTGAAGACTGCAGTCAGCTCGGCGCATCGGATTGGAATTTACCATCGGAGAGACATAGCGTTTGCGACTCCTGATCGATATCCTGGAAGATACCAGTGTAGCGAACTTGGAGCTTGCTGATCACCTGGAAAGGCTGACTGAGAAGTCGTCAGCCGCCGCAGAGGAGGGCGACTTACCCCGCGTATTGGCTGTAGTCCATGTTGAGCGATGACGAAAGGTTGAGGATGAGAGAGACAGTTGACTGGGACGAGGGTCAAAGTCGGATTGATGGGATGGCGATGAATGGAATGCGAAGGTTGAACTGGAATGTAGCAAATGTGAGTAATAGAGTATTGAGTAATTGAGTGACGGAGACAACGATGGAGAAAGAGGAAGAACGACTAGCAAGGCCGTATGACCAAGAGCTCGACAAGAACTCGTGCCGAGGAACTCCAGACCACCCAAGTACAGAAAGAATCACCAGTCACCTCAACGACACGTCATCTTTTGGTTCATTTGATTCCGTCACACTCTGAATCCTGTAACGCGACTGTCTTCCTCGGCGGTCATGTTCACAATATAACAACAACAACATTCAGCTCAAGTGATCATGCGGCCATGACTTCAAACCAGCAAGTCGTCTCGCAGGTAGCTACAGTCTACATTGTCTTGTTATTTCTCGGATCGAGGAACCAGGTCGGTCGCACTGTCTGGTGCGTCCCAAACCTCCCAGCTGCTTCGCATTCCTACTGATGCCAGGGTACTCCTCAATCTGCGCGACACTCTCCGCGCGCTGAAGGACGTGTACCCAAATGGGCGGCGCGTCGGGGTGGTCACTCGCCGACGGCGCCTGCGTGCCGCTTTGGCGGGATGGATAGTACTTGTGCGTCGCCAGCTTCACTCTCGCTAATGCCAGGTGTCGGTGCAACCGGTGACTTTCGCGGCGGATACCCTCCTCTCCTGGATCCCGTTCTATTCATCCATCAAGATGCTGCTTGTACTAACTCTTTGCTTCTGGAGGCTAGAGGTACGCGTTGTCTGCGGACCGTGCTCATGAAAGTCTTCAGCGTTCCTCTTCCAGACACTTGTTGTCCCCGTCGTGCGGCGATACGAAACCCACATCGACCTGACTTTGCTCCTTGTTGGCTCAGCCGCCCTCCTCTTCTTTCACTTCCTCGTTGAAATCCCGTGGCGTGCACTTGTCATTTTGGCCAGGCGCCCGTCTCCCTCGATTCTGCGTGTGCGGCCCCACGAACCACCTGCACTGAGTGCCGCCACCTATACGGAAACCTACCCTTCTCACCCTGCTCAGCGTACACCGACCTCCTCGGGACGCCATACCCAGGGAGAGACATCAGAGAGGCCCAAGCTGAAGATCCTGACGTCGACCTCCCCTGGCAAGCCCCGCAATACTCATAGTTCTCAGATTGAGACCCACCGCACACCACCAGCAACGACACGCCAGCCCATGGTGCCGGTTGCCAAGCCTGGCCGGGTAAAGGCAGCCGTACATGCTTTCGACTCGACTTCTGCCAGGTCGGTGGCTGATCGACAACACTATCGCAGCAGTACGGCCCGTGGAAGGGGAAAGAGGGCTGAAGACCCATCCGGAGCCGGAGACTCTGGCCCCTGTGCCGATACCACACAAAAGGCTAAAGAGATACCTGCCACGAGCAAGCCTGCGGGGCGTCGCCCAATGCGGCCGGCTCCTTCAAAGAAGACAGCTCCTTCAAAGCAGACAGCTCCTTCAAAACGGACAGCTCCGTCAAAACAGACAGTGTCGACGAGGTCCAAATCCCATTCGGGGAGAGTGCACGCCGTGTTACAAACGCTTCCACCAGCGCCTCAACATGATCCCCAGCTACCTGCCACTGGGGCCTCGCAAAGCGAAATAAGCCATACGACTGGTCGCTCCACGCCAACGCTGAAAGCGGAAGCGACGCGGCGCACGCGAGCGCAAAAACGCCCACGACCCGACGACGAAGAGTACCAAGACCGTGCCATATCTCCCACCCGCTCTTCGCATGCCATGTCCACAAGGAGCACACCACGCCGGGCCAAGACCACCACGAAGGCCTCGGCCGCTGCTTCAGTCCAACGCGGAAATCCGGCCGGAGAATCGACCAGGACCAACCGCTCAGGACCTGCAACAACCAAGGCCGACACGCCGCAAGTCAAGCGGGCTCGTATCAAGAAATGATACACCATGTAGCTATGACACACAGTTGTATGTATATTTGACATAGATCATTACCAGTGCGCTATCCTATCGTCTTGATAGCGAAGGGTAGAGGACGTAAGGACTGATTGCTGAGGAAAGGGAGAACAGTGGGCGTTTGAGCTGCCGGTGGAGCGAGTCGAAACCATCGACGATCGAGGCCGTGGTGGCGGGTTGAGGCCGGTCGGCAGGTTGAAGTTGGGTCTGAAAGGGCTGGTGGGAATCGGCTGCGGCTGGACGTGCAAACCGTCCTTCGGGTGAGAACTCCATGTCAAATCGCCAGCAGATGATGCCGATGACATAGAGCCACGCCTCTGTTTCCCAATCTGGGCTCGCTCTTCTGGTGGGATGATATAGGCGACAAGCGATGTGGGTCTTGGAGTGGGTGTGAGAGAAAAAGCCTCGCCCGGCTGCCTGAGGGCTGGCTCTACCACTTCCTCCTCGATTGGGTCTGGCTGGAGCTTTTCTCCTGAGCGACGACGACGGCTCATGAGGCGGTTACGGAATGAGTCTCCTCGTTCTGGCGGAGTGGGAGGCAGAGGTCTCTGGAGGTATGGAAGCCTGGTGTTAGCCAAGCGCGGACCGGAGCTGACTCTTCATTCCGCGGAGGGCTTGGTGGCGGTTCCAACGGTATTTCGTTCCGCCTTGTACGACTTGAGTTGCGCCGCAGCCTCGGTAATGAGAACGGTGACTTGGTCAGGTTGGTCGGAGGGGCCGCTATAGGACCCGAATGCTTTGCGAGCACTAGGCCAGAAGATGAGTGATGTCGAGATACCGTAAGGGGAATGTTGGGCTCCCGGGGGAGTTGCATGGCATGGGAGAGAGCTTGTGGAGGAGGCACTCCAATTAGAGGTGATGAGGAAGAAGAACTTGGTGGCACTGGAGATGGAGTCAAGGTAGATGGCACTACATGAGTCGGAGGAAAGCTAGGTCCACGCTGGTCCCGTCGGCTCGGCTGAAGATGTCCTGTGTTGCCATCACCGTTCGGCGACGCAGGTAACGACAGCACGATGCACTCGGGC
Source organism: Cutaneotrichosporon spelunceum (assembly GCA_030805415.1). Taxonomy (NCBI): domain Eukaryota; kingdom Fungi; phylum Basidiomycota; class Tremellomycetes; order Trichosporonales; family Trichosporonaceae; genus Cutaneotrichosporon; species Cutaneotrichosporon spelunceum. The sequence goes on from BTCM01000001.1 coordinate 2,058,214, forward strand.
AGGGGCTCTTCGTTGAAAAAAGCTTCCAGAACCTCGAGTGCCCCGAGATGGCCTTCAGTATCCCCTTCGGAATCCGACTCTTCCTCGATGGACCCCGCAAGCCCTCCATGCCAGGGAACCTCAAGAGTGAGGGGTTGGATGTGACCTCCAACGGAAGCAGAGCGTGAGAGAGCTAAGCTCTGTTGAGCTCGTGGTGCTTGAACAGAGAATCTCCTCTCACGCCATACTTCCTCGCGGCCCCGGTCATATTTGGACAGAGATGGTGGCCCCTGCCTAGGGGTGGGTCCTGAGGCCGGGTAAGATCCTTCGCTGTTGAAGACATGGCGGGCGTTTGGGTGAGAATGTGGGAGAGCCTGTGGGCTCGGTACGTTTGATTGGTGTGGCAGCTCGTTCATGGAAGGAATCTTGCGTGGCAGGCAGACGTCTGGGTTGCTTTGTGTGGCATACCCTGTCGTGGTAGGGGCCAAGCGTACGCTAGAGCCGGTGTGTCGCGAGCTGGCATAGGATTGTGAGTGGTAGGAGGGTGCCGTCCGCGGCGGCTGGCTGATAGGTGGGAAGGAGTGGTGCACAATCGTCGTCTGTGGCTTGAGCTCATTCGGGGGGCCAGTTTTCGCCCTCTTGGTGCGAGACTTGCGCGAGAAGAAGCGAGACGGAAAAGGGAGGAAGGAGGTCGACATGGCTGCGCGACCTCCTTGAAGTGAAAGGGAAAGGAGATATGGAGGGGATGACAAGATATAAGTATGCGAAGGAACGGGGTTGGGTGAGGTGGTTAGTGGATGCAACATGCAATCATGTCGCTATGAATGACCTGGAGGGGAGAATCGCAACTGGAACGCCCAGGCCGGCCGACGACCCGTGCACTGGACGCATCTCTGGCCTCTTCCCCATCCTCGACGCCAGGAGACCTGGCAGGAGGCCTGGCGGGACAAAAAGGCGGTCAGTGCGGAAACATGCGTCAGTGTTCAGCGCCTCTGGATCTCTCTCTTTCTCCATTCCTCCACTGGCCCGTCAGGTCCCTCCTCGGCTCTCGCTGACCTGGCCCCCTATTCTGCTTCCGACTGCACACACCAGTTACAAGCGCGCCGAGAGCGGTACTTGCTTGACGATCGCTGTCCAGCCTAGTTGTTTGATAGATATGTGGCTGGCGACGGAGCGCATCGTGGGCGTTGCTGAAGGGGCGCCTTGAGCTTCATGGCGCCGGCTTCCTTGGCTGCAACTGCGACAGTGTTGGGTGGGCACGGGCTGTTCGTAGCCTCATTCCAGCCGACCCTCTGTTCCCTCCACTTCTCATTTTCACACCTAGCCTGTGCGTGTCCTTCACTCGAGTGCGATTCAATGGCGTCTTTGCCTTGACGACCTGATTCGACCTTGTGACCAGTGTTTAAGACGACCCGGATGAGAACATCAAGCATCCGCTCGGCATCATATGCCACCCAGAACCCTCCCGGAAAGCCTGGACATCAAGCACAGCAACCGCCTGGGGCCTCCTTTCCAGTTGCTAACAGGCTTGTGTGTCGTCCAGCGTTCAGCAACTGAAGGGACAGCACGTCGTCGTCGTCCAGCAGCTGGTTAGGGTGCAATTGCACACGGACAGGCGTTGGACGCCTCTGAACCAGTGGACGGACCACAGCATGTGACAGCAGACATTGCCTGTAATGTATCTCTCCGGGGCCCGGGAACGGCGACCAAGAACGGCGACAACTAACAATGCGCAGCAACGATAGGCACTGACAACAGCGCTTGGAGTTTGCAAGCAGCATATTGCAAGCAACTTGGCGGTGGGGGTCGTAGTCGATGCTGTAGACACCGTGGACGGTGGACTCAGGCCTGCGAAGCTGTAGGTCCAAAGCCCAGGCATCATCAGCACAAAAGCGCCCAACATGACCACTATTAACACTGACACCGACAACAGACATTGAGGGGAAAGAACGTCTGACAAGGCCGAGTGCATCCTCTCGCCATTCTGGCTGGCGATCTCAGCCGTTCTGCCGTCTAACGTAACTGGAGCTGCTATCAACCCAGTGTCTTCTGCCTTGGTTGCGCACGTACGCATATCGGAGCGGCAAGGGTCCGCTGGATCTCCCTACCTTGGGTGTCAGTTAGATGATGGACTGCGTCATTCAGCGCCTCTGTTTTCTCAAGATCACTCCGGAGGCATTGAGACAGGCGACGGTGTTCCTCTTACCCCTTGGTCCTCCTCCCCCTCCAGCAGTGACCCGTTTGTCGTGCTTCAGCTTGGACTCAGCAGACCTCCCGTGAACCGGACCACAGCTCCGTGGAGCTATGTAGCCCAGGCTATAAAAGCGGTGAGTATTGGGCTCCAGCACACCGTTATTTCTCAACCTCTGTCTGTCTATCAGAATCCGGCCTCAAAAGAACACTAACACGACACAATAATGGTGCGGAAGAGATCCTTGAGGGAGTCCATAAGCGGACCCAGTCTCACAAACGCCAACCAGCCCCGGAGGAGCGGCATAAATGTGCGCGCCGCAGCAACAGGTGATGCCAATCAAGACGAGACCGGCTTCAAGAACCTCATCCACAACCGCAAGTCGCTCAAGTTCGCACTCTTCGCATCGCTGGGCGGCGTCCTGTACGGTTATGCGAGTCCCCCAGGCAGCATGTGACATGCTTGTCACGTTACTGGGGTCGACGCTGACTGCCAGAACCAAGGTACGCGCGAACTCAGTCACCAGATGCTTGACCGGCTAACTGTCAGGTGTCTTCGGTCAAGTGCAAGTCATGGCCAACTTCAAGGCCCGCTATGGGTGGATCGTGAGTCGGAACTTGGTCGTGACCGTGCTCACGATTAGCTTGGAGACGACGTGACCAATAAGACCTTGAAGGGCTTCGTAACTGCCATTCTCCGTGAGGCAGCGAGACCTCGTTCGCAGACGGGCAGAGCTCGGCGCTTTTGTGGGGAGCATTATGGGCGGCCCTCTGGCCGACATGTGAGTTGAGCTTGTTATTGAACGAGCTCTGTGTCGTCCCTCGTGTGACGCTGAAAGCGGTGATACACTGCTGATGTACAGGTATTCGCGCAAGGTGTGTTTATGAGTTGGCCGAGACGAAGTTGCCGACGGCTTGATTTGATTACCGATTCGCACGGTTACTAATCAATACAGTACTCGATTTCTGGTTAGTGTATTGTGTACATGCTTGGCACAGCTCTGCAAGTGGGTGCCAACTCTCAGATAGCGTGCATCTATGATGAGGCGAAAGCGGGAATATCGTATGCTGTTTCTAACAAACAGCTGGCCGCTGGTTCGGTGGTATGGCAGTTGGTGCTCTCTCGATGCTAGTCCCGATGTTCAACGCCGAGCTCGCCCCTCCAGGCATGCGTGGTTCACTCGTCGCGCTCCAACAACTGGCGATCACATTCGGAATCGTGAGCCTCAGGTGTTAGACTGTGGTGTGCTGACCTCAGATGGTTTCGTACTGGATCGGTTATGGCACTGTAAGTCCCTCAAGGATACGGCTGACAAACGGAACTACATTGGTGGTACGTCGTACGACCGCGCAACTGGAATTGGCCAGTCGACGGCGGCTTAGTGAGGCCTGGATATGGGGACTCAGTACTAACCGAAGGCGCGTTCCCCTCGCCATCCAGCTCGTTCCAGCCATCATCCTCTGCGTCGGTGCAACTTTCATCTCCTTCTCGCCCCGATGGCTCATGCTCAGGGGCCGCGAGGATGAGTGCCTCCAAACATTGGCCCATCTTCGTGACCGATCACCTGACGACCCCTCTGAGCAGTACGAGCTCCGCTCCCTCCAGGCTGAGCGCCTCATCGAGCGTGAGGCTGCCAAGGAGCGATACGGCATCGATACTGTCAACTTGCGGGTTTCCCTCCTCGAATACAAACGTCTTCTCACAACCAAGCCACGGCTCGACAGCCTCTTCCTCGGTGCCACTGTTCAGGCGCTCCAGCAGTGGACAGGCATCAACGCCATCATCTACTACGCCCCTACTATCTTTCAGCAGCTAGGCCTTACAGGCAACACCGTCGGGCTACTCTCCACTGGTCTTGTTGGTGTCGTCAACTTCGCCTTTACGTTCCCCGCCGTCATTTTCGTTGACTCTCTGGGCCGCAAGCCAATGCTCACGTGGGGTGAAATTAACATGGCCATTTCTCATGCCGTCATCGCCGCCATTGTCGCATCCTTCAGTCCTGACTTTACGAACAAGAGGGCGGGCAACGCTGCTATCTTCATGGTATTCTGGTACATGACTAATTTTGATATTGCTGACAGTCTGGTTCATCATAAATTTCGCTACCACTTGGGGTCCACTGGCGTGGGTTGTGTCGGCTAAGGGTGGGTTCGGTTCAGCAGGGGAGGGGCCACTGACCCCCCAGTTTTCCCACTGGACATGCGCGCCAAGGGCATGTCATTCTCTTCAGGCACAAACTGGCTCATGAACTTTACGATGGCAATGGTTACACCTGTGTGAGTATCCGACAGCGTGTAGGAGGCCGTGGAAACGTTGTTTGCTTGCGGTATGGCGTTGCCTGAAAACAATCGTTGCAACGAGAGCCACGCTGACAGCAGGATGATTGAGAATATCGGCTACAAGGCCTACATCGTCTTCATGTGTTTCTGTGCCGTGGGTGTCTTCTACTCGGTCTTCCTTCTTCCGGAGCTCAAGGGCCTCACGCTCGAGGAAGTGGACCACATCTTGTAAGTGTAGACGACGTCGCTTGCCACGGCTAGCCTGTTGACATCTAGCCACGACACCTCTGGCTTCAAAGACCAGGCGCGCCGCGAGCGCGTCGCCAAGCAGGTCGGACTCGACAAATCGGGGCCCAAATTGAGCACCCAGAGGGCGGCAGCGGCGTAGGTACCCACGGCGACTCTGAGGCAGGAAGAAAACGGGACAGCCATTCAGCTCTGAAGCCTAGCCCCTGATCGCTAATAATCAACAACGGCTTCTCCTGACTGTAACACAGAGCTAACATAATTATAACCGAGCAAACAAGTCAAGTTTGAAGCAATGCAGACAGAAATGAATGATTTACCTACAGAGTCCTATGAGCCCGAGTACATAAGGATGGCCTTGGGCATTGGCCCCTCTTCCCGTTCCTGTGCGCCTGCTGGCACCGGTCTATAATGGCGTGGGGACCAGTAACCGATACATAGACAGTTAAAGCAACAAGGGCGGCCATCTCCCGTCAAATATGTTCTTCGTCAGTCCTTTCGATATACGTCCCCTACCGCAAGGTGGCAAACCTCCACTGTGCCACGTGGCAGATACTTGATTACGTCTCCTTCAGTAGTCTACACTTTGCATCTCATCATCACTCATCTGCAACCCGCTGTACCACCTACCGCCGCACCAGCCCGTCTGCATCCAAGACTGCAAGGCTGCAAGCCAAGGCAAGTTCTGGCGGTAGTGCAAATCACGGCATCTACCCAGATCCAACAAATCGTTTAACATAGAAGGTCGCGTGGCGAAATGGCATCGCGTCTGACTACGACGAGCTGCCAAGCAGCATCATTATGTACATCAGGAGATTGCGGGTTCGATCCCCGTCGTGACCTGGCCGGCGCAACATCACTGGACCCACCTTTTGTTCCATACAACCTATGGATGCAGATAGACTACCTCCTAGCGTGCCCTGAATTGCTAGCAAGCAGAGGGAGGACGAAGAGAGGCAGGGTGGTGGGTGGGAGGCGAATTGACAGACAGGCATACCAGCATGACGGTCTGGCCAAGCGTCAATAGCCGATTTTTACCCCAACCCCGGGTCATCCGTAAGTGACTGGGGGGATCGATGCAGCGTCAGTGCCGCGGTATATCATAGACCGAGCGCTCTTACCGGCGTTCTGACGCCATGGCATCGGTTTACAACTTGCCATCGTATTTATGCACAGCCAAAAACGTCGCCAGCCACCACACGTACTTCCAAGATCGAGTTCCTACATGTAGGTAGCATGGAGGCAATGGTCCTCCAGCTGTCGATACTGGTCACCACAAGCCTCGCACCCGAGCCAGCCCCGTGCCAAGCCAGCGTGAGGTCAGGCACGTGTACTGATCTCGGCATTTGATCAGCCAAGCTCAAGGTTCTCCGCCGCCATTTAGGTCCGACAGGGCATCACCCCGCAGCTTGCGATGCCATGAAGTCACGGTCGGGAACAGCCTTTTCAACCAGGATAACCCAGGAGAGGAACACCTACCGAGCGCCTCGCCGACTTGGCCTCTTGCCATCCCCGAGGTGCTGACGTCAGGCGGGGTGGAAACGCCGAGGGGGTTACAGTACTTGGCCTGGCATCGACTTCGGTATCATCTGCATGCATACATAATAGAGACAACTCAATGTCTTACCCAACCTAGCCAACATCATCATGAGTAGCACCACGCAGAGCACTGTGCGCACCGGCTACATGAACCGCGACGACTCCTCCGAGCGCCCAGCGCTGCCGACGACAGAAAAAAAACGGAGGCTGCCGTACCTCCTGAATACGCGCACCTTGGGGAGCCACCTCTGTAAGGCAACTTGAAAAGCACGCTGACGCAGTTTTCGGGCCATATGTCTACTTGCCCATCATCACCGGGCTAACATGGCTCGGCGGCCTGCTCGCCCTCATGGGCCTGTGGACTGCCTCGGGCAAGCCGCGCTACCGACCGACACAAGGGAGCATCGTCTTTGTCAGCCACGTCGCAGGCGTCCACCGCACCCTGTTTATCTGTATCACGTCCGTGGTTGCTGTGTACGTCAGGCTCAAGGCCACACTGACCACAGATTCTGGTGGGCCACTCTCATAGCGGAACGGTGGCTCCGGCATAAGAACCGCCTCCCTGCCGATGTGCGGCCCCGCGAACGGACTCTGGGCTACTGCGCAATCGGGACCGCCTTTGTCGGGGGTCTCGGGCTGATCTTACTCGCTGTCTTTGATTGTTACGACTACTCGCCTGTACACTGGTCCATGGCCTTTACGTTCATCTTCTTCACGGCAGTCAGCGCCAGTTGCCAGTCAGGAGAAGTGTGGTCGCTGTACAAGGACCACCCAGAGCGCCTGTCTCTACTCCGCTCCTCATTCTTCAAGCTCATTGTTGTGTTCTCGGCTGTTCTCGGCGCAATTGCGTTTGCAGTCCTCTACATTGTTGTGGGTGTTGTTCCTGACTCAAACTCACAGCAGTGCCGTGGGAAGAGGCTCGCGCGCGGCTCGCTCAGCGCGAATCAGTGCAACAACGTGACTTCGGGCGCAGCGGCGATGGAGTGGACGTGCGCGTTCATCCTCGTCTTCTACTTCCTCTCACTCGCCGGTGACCTTTGGGGGAGCGGCAAGAGCTCCCCGCGCTACCACCGCCGCCTGGCACAGTGGGAGGCCAAGCAAAGGGGCTCGACCCATTGGGAATCTCGCGCAAAGGAGCTGCATGAGAAGACCATCGGGCGCAACCGTGACGCAGTGATTGTGTAACTGAAGCACAGGACGGTGCCGACATCAGCCATGCAGCTCACAAATAGTTTCAAGCAGACTTGTAGCATTACCGATACAGACAGGCTCTCCTTAGCATTGGGCGGATGGGTCAACAATCCTTGACTTGGTTCGCAATAATTCCATCTTGCTGCCTTGGGTCGGATGAAGTGGGTACGGGGGAGGCCTCCAGGGGGGGGGGAAGGGGGGACGGGGGGTGGGTGGGCAGCGCTTTGTTGGCCAAGTAGAGGAGTGGGAATGGTTCTCCAGACGTTGAGGCCGGCCGTGAGGAATGCGAGCCTCCCTCCGCACATGAGAGGGGCCTCGAGTACATCAACGAGGCGCACAGGGACTGTGAGATGACGGTGGGGTTGTTGTAAATGACGCAGTAAGCTCTGTGCGTGTCATATTGATCGACAGACAGAGTCAGTTTCCTCTCCGCCGGGGGCTGGTCCTCCATCAGAACATCAAGTCGTACATCTTTCGTGATACCTGACAACTACGCAAAGCCGCCAGTGGACCCGAACCCGCCTGCTCCACGCAGCGTCGCCTCGAGGTCGTCAACCTGCCGCACAGGTGCCATGTGCACGTGCTCAAGAATAAGCTGCGCCACGCGGTCGCCCTTGGCGACCTTGAAGTCGTCACCGCCGTAATTGAAGAGTAGGACCTTGACCTCCCCGCGGTAATCAGCGTCCACGACACCGGCACCGACATCGATGCTGTGCTTGGATGCCAGACCCGAGCGCGGCGCGATGCGGCCGTATGTGCCCTTCGGCACAGCGATGGCGAGGCCAGTGCTGACGAGAGCCTTGCCGCGTGCAGGGATAATGATTCCGTCCGCAGCGTACAAGTCGTGGCCAGCCGACAGTGGGGAGCCGCGAGTAGGGAGAGTTGCGCCTTCGTTCAGGAACTTGATGAGGAGTTGGTCAGTGGTGTTCTGCATGCCGCTAGGAGACGGGCTCGGCACAACACCAGGGGCGGGCTTGGCAGCCATGGCGGCGGCGCCAAGTGCCGCACCACCAGCAACGACGGACGCAGCGCCTAGCGCCGCCTTCGGCGCGGCCTCGTCCTCGCTGCTGTCCGGCTGCTCAATCTCGAGATCGCGAGTCTTGACGTCAGGCTCTTTCTTAGGCTCCTCCTTCGGAGGAGGTGTTGCAGCCTTGGGGGGGGTCACAGCCTTGGGCGCCGGCTTGGGCTCCTCCTTTGGCAGCGGCTTGACCTCCTCCCGCAGCTTGGACTGCTTCTCGGGCTTGGGTGAGGATTGTTTAGGCGTGCTCGGTGCAGTTGGCTTGGGCGTCGAAAGTGGCGCCTTGTTGGCACTGGTAACGCGGGTCTCGAGGTCGATAACATTGGGGCGCGCGTTCTTGCCAGCGAACCACTCATCCGCCTTGAGCGCAGGTTCGGCACTGTTGGCGGGCGGGAAGATATCACTCTGGAAGCCCTCGGCCTTGCGTGGGACGATGAACGACAGGGGAGTGACATCACGGCCAGAGAGCTTGAATGCGCGTGCGATCTCATTCTGCGAGACGTCGAGCGCACGGCGGGGCAGGAATCCGATGCCGCGCTGTGGGTCGCTCGTCTTGTACTCGTTAAGGAAGTGGAAGTGGTCCCCCTCAAACTCAAAGTAACGGATGTTGCCATCGCCCTTGCCGGCGAGGAAGAGGACATCGTTCCCATCGGCAAAGTAGGGGATGATTATACCCGCAGACGAGTCGAGGCTCTCGGTCTGCAGCTGGGTGAGGCCTGCCGTCTCCCAGAGCATGAGCTGGCGGTCGCTCATGCGGCTAAAGCCAGTCGTCGCGAGGCGGTCACGGTCGCCGAGCCACACAACTCGCGAACCCTTGATACCGCCATGTCCCTCCGCGACGCGGACTGCGTCGGCACCAGCACGCGGGTCGAAAATACGCAGCTTGCGGTCGCGGCAGGTGGTCGCGAGCGTCGTGCCGACTGAGTTCCACGCGATGCTCTGCACGCTGTCCTTGTGCCCCGCCAGCGAGATCGTAGCCTGGTCCGGCGATCCCTCAATGTCCCACACACGCACGAGGTGGTCGCCGGATGCGCTCGAGAGTACATTGGAAGCAGTCGGGTGGAACTCGACGTGCCCGACCTTGCGCCCGCCCGCATTCAGCTTGCCGACCGGGGCAAAGTCCTCGGGTTCCCACTTCTCCTCGCCCCAGCCTGCGAAGGCCGAGTCGTCGACTTTCCAGATGAAGACTGAGGTCAGCACGAAATCGAGTCAAGCGAGCCATCGCACTTCGTAGCACGTATCGCCAACTGGAGAAGTGGTGACAGACCAACAGGCATTAGAAGTGTGCCGGTCCGGTGTCCATGTCAGAAGCAAAGGCGAGCCTTCTGGCGATGGCATCGAAAGGGCCGGAGCCCCATCTAGAGCAACTCACTCTTCCCATCCTCGCCTGACGACACAACCAGGTTATCGTCAAACGGCGACCACGCGGTATCAAGGCTAGAGTGAGCTCGTTTGCATTATCTCAGTCGAGACTCACACTGGTCCTGAGTGCCCGCGCGCGAGGGGGAGGATGTCTGGAAGTTTGGTGGGAAAGCCTGACGGCTCGGGGAGCGCGTATGGGGAGAAGGTGGGGAAGATGGCGAACGCGCCGCCACCCGAGACCTGCCAGTTGACAGCCATGTATTTCTGCAGTTAGCAAGTCAGCAAGACGGACATAATCTGCCGAGCGTCCACGTCCACAGCAGGACTGCAACCCAGCCAGCTCGCACAGCCAAAGGAGGCACGGTGAGGTTCCTTCTTGGTGAAGCTGCTCTGGGCCGGTCCTCGGCCGGCTCCGGACAGAATGGTCCGACGCGACTCACCCCGCCAACAGTGACCATGTTGGTATCCCAAGCGCTGCCGCTGATCTTGACATTCTCGTAGTGGACCTTTGACGGCTGCCCGTACACGTGACGGTAGCTGCTCTGTCGTGTGAGTGTGAACACGTAGATGCGGTTGTGCGTCTAGCTGGAAGTACTTACAGGGCGCACGAACCGAGACATGATGCCGAATGCCTATGCCAGGACAAATGAGCCGGGAAGAGAAGACGAAGGAAGTGCGGATGCAATAGGAGAGGAGGTAGGCGCAAGCGTGATAACCTCGAGGGTTTCGATTCGGGTGGTGCGCTGGCAGCTCACCCCGCATCCTCACCGATTGCCATCTGGCTATCGTCATCGGAAGCAATCGTGGGAGAGTAAAGATGGGCTATGCTATAGTCTCGTGTTCGGCTCCCTGGCTCGACACATCCTAGTGCCGGCCTTCTCTCATCACCGCTTTCCTCCCAGATGCACTGTCTTCCTCTCTCTTGGTGCTTTACTGCCTCCCACCAACTCATTAATGTCGCTTCCTTTCGTTCCCGTCAGCGAGTGCTGCCTTCGCGGCTCCAAGCTCCCAGGTGAGCCCAAGGGCGAGCTTCAACGCGCCGGCTCAACTGTGGGTGACCACACCCTGCGCATTGACAGGTACTCTGCACGCCCCGCCGAGATCAAGCACCCAAAGACGTGTGTCGTGCTGTTCTACGATGTATTCGGGTTCTCCATTGTGAGCCCTCTCGTTTCTAAAGCTGACACAAGCACAACTCCAAGATCCTCGCCGACACGTACGCCGACCACCTCGGCGTCGAGGTGTTTGTGCCAGACTACATTCCCAACCCCCCGCCAGCTGATTCCCTAGACTCTGCCATCGAATGGTACCCTGGCTCGAAGAAGGGACAGGGGTGGCTGGATTATCTGTGGGGCAAAGTCAGCCTGCTCAAGATTCTCCCGTACGCGCGGGGCATCTTGAATGGGCAGGCGCAACCCAAAGTTGACCTGGTAGGTATTGGGTTTGAAGAGTAATAGGCTAACGCCTGGCCATGGCCGACATTGCGGACGGCGGTTATACCACAGTTGGTGCGGTCGGGTACTGCCGCGGTGGGACCATGGTGTCCTACCTCCTCGGCAAGGGTGACAAGTCGCCCTTGACCTCCGGCTTCGCCTTTCACCCCGAGTACACGCCGGCGAGGTACCCGCTGTACACGCGCGCGGCCGGGTTCGGACTCGCCGAGGAGGAGTGAGTCTTCCCAGTCCGCCTCATCTCCTCAGTTGGCTATGCTGCAAAGCTGACAGTAGCGCTTACATCTACGGTGACCGCGTTGAGGAGATCAAGGCGAAGTTTAGCAAGGCGCCGAACGAAGTCACGTACTTCAAAGGTGAGCAGTAAAACTGCAGCAACTAGACTCACGCAGACACGGCACACGGCTTCGCTGCGCGCCCGTCATTCGAGCACGAGCCCACAATGAAGGCGTTCCACGATGCCAACGGCCGCGCCGAAGCGTTCCTCCGCCGCACCCTAGGTCTGTAATGACGCATGTATCCTAATGAATAACGTGATGTAGGATCGATTGGTACAAGTCAGGTCTATCGCCACTTGCCCTTCCACACCTCGATGCCCTCCCAGTCCTCTGGCGCCCAGTGCCACCCTGCCCGCTCGAGCGCCTTCACCACCCGCCCATGCGCCACGCGCCGCATAGTACACCCCCGCTGCCGGCCCATCTCGAGCGCCGCATCCACCACGCGCGGGTCCCGCCGCTCGAGGCCGATGTACACAGTCGGCGTGCGGCGTCCCGGCCGTGGTGCCGCGGCCCGCTCCAACGCCGCCCAGAGCGCCGGCGTCATCTCCGGCGCGTAGATGGTGTCCGTAGTGAGAACGAGGTCGTACTGTGCGTCGAGCAGGGCGAGCGAGGTGCTACCTTCCAGCTCACCTTCATCACCTCCACTCCTTCGTTCAGCGGCACGCACCGCATCGAACCAGTCAATCTCCCGCGCCTCGATCCGCCCACAACCCCTCGGCGCAGCAGCCGCGTTCGGCGCAAGCACACACGACACGACGGGCTCGATGTCCGACGTCACGACGTCGTACCCGAGACTCGCGGCCGTGAGGGCGAGGTACCCGACGCCGGCGCCGAGCTCGAGTGCACGCCCGCGCTGCGGCTTGAACTCAATCGCCGAGGCGAGGTAAGCGGAGAGGACCTGTGCACCGAGCCAGAGCGTCGTGCCCGTCGTGCCGAGGCGGGTGCCGTCCACGTCGACGGCCTGCTGGCGCACGGTTACTTCGGCCCCGTTCGGGAGGCGCGTGTGCAGCGTTGCGACGTGCTTTGTGCTTGGGGCTGGGAGCACGTCCATCGTAAGAGTTGGAGCGCCGAGGCGTGGGTTGAGATTTCAGAGCAGATTGGAGATGATTGAATGACCACACGAGCAACCTCCGCGTCGTCGAGGCTGCGATGGTCGGCTGGCGTGGTTGATGGCTTTCATGAACAAGTCGAATTTCTGTATGTTCTCCACGCAAACACGGGTCTCCGCAATTGAGCTGCCAGGCACGCGTGGCGGCTTCACTTCACTGCCACCTGTACGATCGTCGAGGACGTCGTGCCCGGGCTCTACCGAGGTGCACTACTGGTTCACAGGCTCACCCGGGCTGCGTAAACACTCTATTCGTAACGAATGCATACAGAGTGGTGTCTACAGTGGGGTACATCAGATCTCGCCAGGCCACTGACTCAGCGCAAACTGCCACTTGGTGTACATCTCGCCGAACATGTGCCTGAGCGCCCACTCCTCATACGAGTCGTGCTGCACGATGCTCACTACCCGCTGCGGGTTCTGGGGATCGCCGACCTCGGTCGCCATCCGGCCCAGCCGGCCCGTGATGATCGAATACACCAGGCTCTGGCCCTCGCGGCCGCCAGCCATCTTGGCAGACTTGGAGAGCTTGCTCACGTCCAGCCCATTCAGGAGGTAAATCGAGTGCAGGTGCGGCAGGTGGAGGCCTGGTACGGCCGCGCGCGTGGTCAGAAGCATGATGTGCGGCGCCTCAGGGGGTGGGGGCTCCACCCCACCCTCGAGCACCTCGGGGACGAGGGGGATGACGTTGAGACCAAGAGCAGCGAGCTCGGCCTTCGCGCCAGCGACTGACGCACCGTCAGGGAGTACCGCGAGGGAGTATGTTCCACTGGGGGGAGGCACAGTCGCGTGCAGGAACGCCATGCCCTCGAGCAGCGTGACCGGGAGGCCTGGCCGAGGCTTGTTGGCAGATTTCTTGAGAGGGAGCGTGTCGAGATCGACCTCGCGCCCCTTCTCGTCCACGACGGGCGGGACGAAGCCCGAGTCGCCGGGCCGCGCTAGGTCGAGAGCGGACAGCTTGCCTTCGGGGCTCACCGAGAATCCATAATGTTTCGGTTTCCTCTGTACTGGCTGCGCTGAGACGGCACCCGCCTGCGCTGCGATCTGCGCCATCGTCTCGCGCAGCGCTACCTGTCTCGGTGTAGCCGCAGCGGAGAAGTCGAGGTCGAGGATCTGCTTGGCCGCCGCGCCGCCCTTTGGCCGCACCCAGCCGCGCCCGTAGATGTGCCTGCGCGTATTGTTGTCAAGAGTCGCGCTGGAGAAGACGCTCGTGATGGCTTTGCGCGCACTGAAATCGGTGAACCCCTCCTTCTGTCGGATGCCGAACAGCGAGTCGAGGGCATCCGCCACCGCCGGCGTGTGTTTGCGGCTCGGGTGCCGCTCGAGCTGGCCCTTCGTCATGCGCGAGTGCGGAAGCGGCCCGATCTGCGAATCGATCTCGTCGACAAACACGTGGGTCACACCCCGTACTCGATCCCCTAATGTCATGTTGCGTTTCTTGCCGGACAGCGCGAGGAATGCGCGCGGCGTGCCGAGCAACACTTGGGCGTTCAGGTCCGCCTCACCCTCGTTCGAGACGGTGCTCACACGCGCATCACCCAGCGCTGACAGGAGGTCAGCCACTTGCCGCGCCAGGTGAGGTGTCGGGAGCATCATGACCACCCGCCCCTTCTGCTCGACGATCGACAGCGCGGCAAGCACCAACGCAAACGTCTTGCCACGCCCCATGTAGTCGCGCAGGAAGATGTCAACACCACCCTTCTGGATACCCAGCAGAAAGGCAAGCTGCGCAGGCGTCGGCGCCACGCACTCGGGGTAGGTAGTGAGGAGGCGGTCGACCACGAGTTGCGGTACGCCGGCTTTCTGCTGTCAGCGACTGCTTAGAGAGTACGGCTCACAGTCCACGCGTCCATACTGTCAATTCCAGATGCGGAAGGATCCGATCTAGCCGCGGCCGCTGGCTCGGAATACTCGACGAATGGGCCTGATTCCCTCAGGCCGAAGGTCGACTTGGATGAGCCTGCGTCGGTAGCAAGTGTGCGCCATCGAGAGCATGAGACAAACACTGGCGCAGGCGCGACTGCCCTCAGGAGTGACGTACGCACGAGGCGCGAGGCCACGGTGCCGGCTCTTCGTGCGTGGCTCATGGTCGGTTGGGTGGCGATGGAACATGGCAGCTCAACGAGACGTCATGCAAATCTCGATCTCCGAAATTTTGGCTCCGCATCCGCAAGAGGGCTCCATAGAGGGCTGCCCCACTTCTTCCTCGTTCCCGCCTCTGGCTTCCACTCGCAGTGTGTACACACATGCATGCTCTTACAGTCCAAGTGGGTTTCGTGTGAAATGCTGTTGTCTTCTATGCGTGCCGTCCCCCGCCACCAAATACGAGCTTCTTGCCCTTCTTGTTGCCCTTCTTCTTGCGCCCCTCTGCCTCAGCCTGGTTCTCTTGCTCCCCTTCGCCCCCGAAGCCGGCCCACGCGGCGTCGACGCTAGCACCATCAATGTCCTCCTGCGGCCTGCCCCACACCCGTGCTGTGGGCGTGCCACGGAGGGCCCCGGCGAAAGAGCTCACTGGAGAGGGTGGGGCTGGCGCGTGCGTCGGGCGCGGTGGGCTGCCCGCCTCCATGGACGGGAAGTGTTCAGTATTTTCGGCGTCCAGGCGTGAGCGCTCCAGTGCCATGGCCAGTTCCGCATCCGCTAGTGGAGCCAAAGCAGAGTGCACGACGTGGACCTCTGGCGGTCGCTTGGCGCGCTCAGCCTCCTCCCAGCGCTTCTTGTCACGGTCCTCGCGGCGGGAGCGCGCCCGCCGCTTGTCCCGCCGCGTCTTGAGGGGTTGCTCGAACTTGGAGAGCACCTCAGCTGGCACAATGCCCACGAGGTTGGCCTCCACGAACACGACCTCTGTGCCGACTGGCAGGTGCGAGAGATACTTGGTCCTCTTTCTGAGCTCTTCGGTGACGGTTGCCGAGTCGTAGCCGGTCGTTGGGAAGGAGAGCGTGGGCGGGAGGTTGTCGTACGAGATGAAGTGGGTGAGGAGGATACGCATGTCAAGCGCACTCAGGTACACATGTGCGCCAAGCGACGACTGGTAGAAACACGCCGCTGGTGCGGCTGCAGGTGCATGCAAGACAGATGGTGCTGCGCCACCCCTGCTCTTGCGCCGCTGGCCTTTGGTCCCGGCGTCAAGGCTGGGCATGGGATTCGGTTCCACCACAATGTTCGGGGGCACACGTACAGTCTCTACGTTGCCGTATGTTGCAGACGCAGACGCAGCGAGGAACTCGAGCGGAACGTTGATACTCTTGTCGTCCTGCTTCTCCTTCTCGGCACGCTCAGCCGCTCGGCGTTCATTTTCACGTTGCCGCTCCCGCTCCCGCCGCTCTCCACCAACAGCCTCACTCCATGCGCGCCTCGCCTGGCTCTCATGCTTGCGAACGGCGTCCGTCATGAGCTCGGATTCAACTTTGTCAATTTGCCGCTCGACCTTGCCGCGCGCGGCCTTGACGAATCCGCGTCCGAGCTCATCACCAGCAAGCAGTTCCCACTCGCGCTTCAGCTCGGCAAGCTCACGCTGCAACTCGTTGAGCATGTACTCTGGAGAGGCGAGCGCGAAGCGCGAGTAAGTAAGGACGTCGGGGAGGAAGTACCACGGCGCACTAATCGGCGGGATCGCATCGGAGGGCCACGTCGCCGTAGCCGGGAGGGCGAGAGTCGTCATCTGGGGCCGATGGAGGAGGCGCATGTGGATTCGATGAGCCCGCTTGCCGTGGGAAGAAGGGGACGCTGTCTCATCACCGTTTGCACCTGCAGCCGCCGACGACTCGTCGATCGCACGTGCCTCAGACATCATCGTCGCAATCTCTGCCGATGGAGCGTTGCCACTGTCGCCCAGCGCAGCCGACACCATCGTCTCGGCATCGAGATACCTCACGCTCTTGAGCATGCCCTCGTGGATCGTGTCGCCACAGATCGGGCAGCTAGCGGCCTTGGGCACCTCTGACAACGCGATGAAATGCAGGATGCACGGCAGGCAGAAGATCTGCGGTCAGTGCGAGCGTGCCATCAACGTACGTGTCCGCACTTGGTCATCCGGCCGGCGACAGGCTTGCTGAGGCAGATCGGGCAGGAGCGGCCCTGGCGTTCCTCCTCAATCCGACGACGGCGCTCAGCCGCCTCCTCGCCGGCCGCGTCGTCGTCGACGTCGGCGTCCACGAATCCTTGGGCGACAGAATATGCTGAGAAAGTTGGAACAAGCACCTGCAGGATGTTGGGCCAGTGAAGGCTGATATCGGGATCGGCAAAGTGGGCGCCGTAGCCCACTACGTCGGTGGGCTTGAGCATGAAGCGGAAGCTAGCGTTGACAAATTTCTCGCGCGTAAGTGCGCTGCCCTTCCACGCGTCCCCGCGGCGAGAACGCCTCGGTGGGCCTGTGAGGCCTGTTGTGGGGCCACGGGGTGGGAGGGAGAAGCCGAGCCATTGTGACGGGTCCTCGCCGCCGTCCAGGACCAGATCCGGCTTGCGCCCGCCCAGCTTGCCCTTCCTCGCACTTTGCGGGTTGCGGCGGGCGTGGACTTGCTGGGCTGGCATTGTACTTGAGGTGGCTTCGGCGGACGGCGCAGAGACAGTGGGAGACACCGAGGACAGTTCGGATCCGGAGCCTGAGTGACGCGCTCGAGTGGCAAATGCCGATGGGGAAGGCACGGTGGGAGTGAGTCCCGATGGCCTAGCAGCAAGGCTATGGCCAAGGCGGGGCTTCCAGAGGGGTCACGACGAGATTGGGAAGGGGGCAGTGGAGCAAGAGAAAGGTGAGACGCGTTTAATGTGAGACTTGATAGGGGGTGTCGGGTTGGTCATGTACTCAGGTTCGCACGTGCGGTGGCTCAACCTGGCTCCACCCGAGTGTGGCACCTTCCCTCCCCACGGGGGACTGCTCAGTTCACCAGACCGGGTCTCCCGGCATCAGACTTCCGCCCATGCCGCTTCCCGCAACTCCGCCAACGGTTGCAACTACTCCATTCCTCTCATCCTCCTCTCGCGCTCGAAAACTTCGCCATGGCCACGCCTACAGACTACGACATCCCAGGTGCGTTCGCGGCGTGTTAGGCCCAGTGACAGCATGCCCCAGTGCAGCACGAGCCCTAATGGCTGCGTCTGAGTTCGGCATCTTGACGCGCCTGCATGCCTGACGCGTCGACAGTACAAGGCGCGTCACTCCCCCGAAGTGTGCAGTGCATAATGTAGTAGCGACGTCAACGGACACCTGGCTCACCCTCACCCCACCTGACACCAGGCTTCGTCTATGCCGCCCTCGTCTCGGCCGGCGGCCTGATGGGCTATCTCAAGAAGGGCTCCGTCGCCTCTCTCGCCGCCGGCGGCGGCTCCGGCGTCGTCGCAGCCTGGGGCGCTTACGTGCGGCCTTCACCCTGCATGGCTGACCCCAGCGCGTATCGCAGAACCCGAAGGACGTGCGCGTCTCCCTTGGTGAGTGGATATGGAGCTGGGGAGCTGACAGCAGCCGTTGCCGTCCTCCTCACGCTGCTCATGGGCAAGAAGTTCGTGGCGTCGGGCAAGTTCATGCCTGCCGGTCTGGGTGAGTTGGCCGTCCTGAGTGAACTGACGCCAGTTACTGTGGGTTACAGACGGAAGGCAGCTGACCACAGGCGCTTTCCATCATCATGGTCGTGCGATACGGCATGCGCCTGCAGTAGACGATGCAGTTGGATTAGACCAGGGAATCGCTATGCGACTGAACAGAGGAACGTCGAGAACTCACCTTGCCCGGCTGACTTTGAGCTTGAGGACACTCTGACGGGTGCCAGTCTGACATCTAACCACCACCACACACGCAAATAGATAAATGCATGCAAGTCTACTCGTCCTCGTCGCTGCTCCCGCTGTCGAGGTCGGGGATCTCCTCGTCCGAGTCGTCCTCCTCCTCTGCACTGGCAACTGGGGCCGGCACTGGTACAGGAGCCGCAAATGTAGCAGGCTTGCTGCTCGACATGAACGGCACAGCGGGCGCAGGGGTTGGTTCAAGTGCAGTAGACACAACAACGGCGACGGGAGCCGGGGTCATGGGGGCAGGGATCGGCGCAGTGAATGGCGCCGGCACTGGAGGGACCGGAGCAGGGACTGCCGCGAGCACGGTGGCTGGCTGTGGCGCCGGTACCGGCACTGACACTGGCACTGCCGTGACTGCAACAGGTGCAGAGGCAGGCACTTTCGACGGTGGAGCGACCCCATTCCCGACCACCCAGTCGTCGATGGCCATCTCGTCATCCTCCTCCTCCTCCTCTTCCTCCTCGTCATTCAGGCCGCGGAAGCCCAGCTCACGCCGGACTTTGCGCTCGGCCTCGCTCTCAGGCGCAAACATGTGCAGCTGCGCCAGCGGGGGCAGTGGGCGCGCCAGCGGCGGTAAAGCTGGGTGGAGAAGGGCGTCGAACATCGCATTCCGCTCTGCTGTGGTTGGGAGGACGGCAAGGAGAAGCGTGCGGATGTCCCTCGCTGTCCCAGCCGCCTCGAGGGTCGCGGCGTGCTCCAGTGCTTCGTCAAGTGCATCTCTGACTGCCGCTGCAGACGAGGGGTCAGTAAATGCCGGGCGCGTGGCAAGAGCCGCGAACACGGCCAGGTGGAGGCGAAGGGAGAAGTTGAGGAGCGCTGGCTGTACAGCGGCATGGAGGGCTGGGGAAAGGGCGAGCGCCACTCGGAGGATCTCGGCCTCGATGGGGGAGGCGGCACGGGGTGCACGCCCCTCAAGTCCGCCAACGAGTGCGTCCTCAGCACCACGCGCACGCTTCTTTCCCTTCCGCCCACTGCCTGTGGCGAAGGTGACTGCTGGGCGGGCGTCCAGCAGGGTCCCCAGGACACCCAAGGAGAACTTGAGGAGACGAGAGGTGTACTCCGCAGGGAGGATGGCGGAGGGGTAGATTTCGAGGAGGATGGAGTGGAAGCGAAGCAACTGGAGGCGGGCCTCAACCATTTGAGCGGGCACGCGCTCGAGGAGGTAGACGGTGTGCTCAAGGATGGCGGTGAGGTGTGGCACGACGTGGTCTCCGCAAGCAGCCATAGCGCCGCCTAGCAAAAGGAGGCCGGCGTTCCAAACGCGCGGGAGGGCGGCTGCGAGTGCAGCGTGGTGGGCGGGGCTGACGTGGGCGGCAACTGGCGTGTCAAAGGTCAGGTTGAGGGCCCGGAGGGCTGCGCTGACAATCTGAGCCAGAGGGACGGGGACAGGCCTCGCAGTCACCGTCGTGAGGAGCGCGAGACCCAGTTCGACGTAGCCCTCGACAGCAAGGAGAGACATGTTGACCCGCTCCACAGGGTCGGCGGGAAAGGTGGGGTTGAAAGCTGGCGGCGGCGGAGGGGAAGCGCGGGGCGGTTCTGCTGTCAATTTCGTCTGAGTATTAGGGCTTACCCTCCTCCATCGCCTCTGCGGTCATGACACTTAATGAGGCGGCCAGACCGCCGAGTACATCGCACATGTCTGATCCCCAGGCAGCCGGTGCCGCGGCCTTGCCGCTGGCCATGTGCATTGTAGCCAGAGTCTGCGCAGCCACGTACCGCACCGTCTCCGGCGCGTCAGAGGTGCCAAGCACCAGCGCGGTCATAGGAGAGCGAAGTGCTGGCGCTGCAGGTCGGAATGAAGCAGGAGAGGCCGCTACGAGCGCGCGGGTTGTGTCGAGGGTGCTCAGTGTTGCGGGCCACACGCGTGCTTCAACCAATCGCTCAAGCACACGGGACAGAGAGACAGCAAGCTTACCCATCGCGGGCTGGACGACCTCGCGCTCGAACGCCGGAGCTTGCGGAGCAGCAGCAACAAGAGAACATGTAAGCTTGAGGAAGGAGAGAAGGGTCTCTGGTGTTGTCGTTGGCGCCTGTCGTCAGCAGCTACAAGAACCGCTCTTGTGAGCTTGAAGAGCAACTTACAGCTAACACCCCCAAACAAGCCCCCATCCAGCCCTTGCCGTACTGCGATGCAGAAAACCCTTCCGTGTCCTGTTCGATCACTTTCGCAGCCAGTGCCGCAGCGGCAGGTTCACGAGCTGTGACGGCACTGTTGAGACGCGTGAACCATTTCCCAAGCGGGCCTTGGGGAAGGAGAGACGGCTGGGTGAAAGGTGCGTGCAGTGATACGATCTCATCGGCCGCCGATGAGGGAAGAGAGAGTGAAGCGAGGAAATCCAGGAGTGCCGCGCCCGACAGAGCTGACGGCGACGACATGTCTGCGATGTTGTTATCGACAGAGGATCTCT
Organism: Cutaneotrichosporon spelunceum; assembly: GCA_030805415.1. Lineage (NCBI taxonomy): Eukaryota > Fungi > Basidiomycota > Tremellomycetes > Trichosporonales > Trichosporonaceae > Cutaneotrichosporon > Cutaneotrichosporon spelunceum. Next base: position 2,079,045 of record BTCM01000001.1, read on the forward strand.
GCAGAGGTGGACTGGCAATCTTCAGAAATCTGTCAACAGGTGGCCGTGGGAAACTAACCTCCACCGGGCTCTTCACTGACGCATTTGTTTGTTGAGGTGCTTCGTCGTGACCTCATGCATACATGCATGCCATGGCAGAGCATCTATCTAGTACGGGAGACCACCGTCACCAGCGCCGGACGGCTCGTCGAGGTCACGATACGATATAGGACCCTTCCGCGCCCGCGGGTCCTCTCCACCAGGTGGTGCTGGAGGGAGCTCCGAGGCATCAAAGTCCCGTGTCCGACCCTTCGCGGGGCTGGTGGCGGTACCAGCAGGACCGGCTACACCGCTGTTGCCGCCATGCATCATCATCTGCATGTGCATCATCATCATCATCTGCTGCTGCATTGCCATGTTGAATCCCGGCTGGCTCGCAGCAGCGGGGTTGAACATGGCGGGACTGGCGACAGCAGGGTTGAAGGCCGGGAGGACGGGGCGGCTGGGCATTTGGTCGTCAACGGCAGCGAGAGTTGTGCTCGTCGGCTGCAGGTGCTGTGGGTCCAGTGCAAACGCGTTAAACACGTGCATCTGAGGTCAACAGATGAGGAAGGATGAAGCTTACCTCGTCCAGCTTGTCCTTGACAGCCACACTGTGCTTGCTGACAATGTGCTTCATGACGAATTCGGGTGCACGGAACAACTTGCCGCACTCCTTGCAGCGGTACTTGTCCGCCTCCTCCTGCTTGATATACGGTGCAAGCAGGCGTCGCGTCTCGTCCTCGATGTCACGGCCGCCATATTCGACAACATCGGGGTCCTCGTCGATGATGCCGCGCACCTTGAGGTCGAGGTTCTCGACCCACCGCTCCTCACTGCTTTTGGAGGGGTACGTGTACCGCTTGCTTGGAGCCTCGCGTGGCGCGCTCTCATCCGCTTCGCGGCCCTCGGTCGCTGGTACCTCCGCCTCTTTGGTCTCCTCCTCACCATCACGAACCGACTCATCTGGGACAGCCGTCTCCTCGGGTGCACGCAAGTGCTGGACACACTTGCGTTGCAGCTCTTCAGGGAATGCGGTCGGAACGACGCAGTAATAGCACGTGTTGAGGGCATTACGTAGGTACGACATGTACTGGTCGAGGGTAATCTTCGCCTACAAATGTCAGCTCTCATCACAACCCAACGACTGACCTTGCGCCCACGCTGCTCCTCGTCCAGCTCATCGCCATCGAGATTGTGCTGTGCGAGTAGACGAGTCACCACGTCCGCCACAACATCGCTTCCGCGCTCGTGGAGACCGCGCGCCTTGTTCCCCTGATCCTGCTCCTCAGCGGCGTCGTCTCCCTCACCCTCGGCTGGCTCGTCGGTTTGCGGTGGGTCGGTCTCCATTAACTCGTCCTCAAGTTTGATGGCAAGTTCGCGCGCGCGCTCAGTGTCCGCCTCAAGGCGCGAGAGAGTGGTCGCGATTGCGGGTGTCAGGCGGATACGCCCCACAATGGCAGATGCGTTGACACCCATGTGGAAAGTGAAGTTGTCGACCTGCAGTCAGCATCTGGAGGACACAGCAACACACCTTGGAGCCGTCAACGGTGTTCACTACCTCCTCCACCTTGACACCTTCCTCGTACTGAGCCCACCCAACGCGGTGGAAGCTGCGCTTCATGGATGGTTCAGACAGTGCCAACCACTGGAAGCCAGCGGCCTTCCCGAAGACACCTTCCAGGTCCTTCCTCCTCGTGTTGGGCGGTACAGTCTTGACGAAGACTTGCCCAGGTCGGGGAGGCACCACCATCCGCAACGGGTCATGGGGCTCATCACCCAGGGCACGGTCCAGAGCTTCGGGGTCCTCTGGTGCCTGTAGCTTGTCCTCGGAGTGGTCGTAGTTGGCATCGTCCCACTTGCCGTCGCGCAACTCGGCAATGTACTGCTCGACACCCGGTACCCGACCCTGGCGATTCACTCGCCGCCGCAAAGCCATGGCCTCCTCAGTCTGCCCATAGCGCTCCTGGAACCATGCATCGTCCCGATGGGTGAGGTAGAGCGCGAAGAGCTGGGTGTGAGGACAAATCCAGACGGTCGACTCACCTGGCGCGAGTAGTACTCCTTCTTGTATCTCTCATAGCGCTTGGCCATGCCGTGCTTCTCCACAAGGACAGACTTGGGCAACACACCCGAGTCGACGTCGGCACGAATGCGGCGCAAGTCCTCGTCGTCATCTTTGGCGGTCTGCGGATGAGACACCCGGAACCACTCAGCGAACTGCTTGAATGTGAGGACCGTCTCCAGGCTGGCTGGATCCGGCAATTGGTTATAACGCCCTGGAGAAGGCGATCGACGACGCTGACGCTGGTGCGCGTAGCCGGGGGAAGGGGACCGACGGCGCTTTCGCTCTTAGACGTCAGTCAAGGCCTAAGACCGCCTTTGCTTCAACACGCACCATAGTCATCTTGCCAGCGCTCGTCGTAATCGCGAGACCCTGTGTAATGACGGTCCGAGTCGTATCCACGCTCATAATCGCGGTGAGGGGGCGCGTCGTATCCGCCGCGACCTCGCTCATCGGGTGGTGGGCGCTCAGGCGAGCGGATAGGAGACGCTTCGACGGGGCGCGCAGGCAGGCCCGAATAACCAGACATACTAATCGATGCAGGTAGGACCTCGGCTGTGACGTTGACTATAGGAGGTGCGGGAAGCGCAAGGTCTTGGATCGTAGTCGAGACGCTTTGGGAAGGCAGAAAGCCTCTTTTGTGACGTAGGCGTTTGTCCCAATCGGCGCGCGCTCACTCGACACACTGGCTGGGCTCAATGTGGGTCCGGAGAATGTCAAATGCGTCGGCGGGAGGTGTTGTAGGAAGAAGAGCGAGTGACGAGGCGGATGGCGCAGAGGAGTGGAGGATGTTACAAGCAACTGCAATACTCTGGCTAGGGGACATCAATACGTGCATCGAGGTCGACCCAGCCGGCTCACTTAGGTTTGTTGTTACATCCTCCCCCTTTGACACGTGTGAATTTAATTCCGGTGCCGAGTGAGTGTGGCAACTACTGGTGGCTGTAATTGACAAGGGAAAGGTGGGTTGGTGGGGATTGTTTGATTTATGTGCCCGTGATGTGCCAGACCAGTAGACAATAATGTATACATTAACGATTGCAGCAACCATGGTAGTTACACCCTTCTTCGGATCCAACATCCTGCTGGTATCCCTGCTGATAGCTCTACTCTGCCGTCACCACTGCAAGTCTGCGCCATCATCCGACCCCAACCTGTCTGAGGACGTAACACGAAGCCGGGCACTCTCCCCCGCATGCCCAATCGTCGTGTTGGACCGAACTCCCGGAGCCAGCCCTTCTCCCTTGCCTGCACTCAGCCAAAAGAATGTCGCAGACACTGCTGCATCTGACGCTTGTGTGGATTGAACACACGACCGAACGAACTGGGAGCATGGTGCTTCACTCGCTCGCTCTCCCACTGAGCTAAAGCGTCTCTGGCTGACGCCGTTGTTGGATCGGGGTGGATGCCGTGGGGCTTACACTACGCCAGATGTTGCCCGGGCTTGCGGGCTGCCGTGCAGTCTGGGATGTGACGGCCTAGTGCAACGGGGTTGCAGCTGAGTGATGATGTGAATGCAGAGAGTAGACTACTGGAGGTGCAAGTAATCTACGGTGAGAGGGGCGTCGGTCACGTGACTGTGGCCGGGTAGCCGCCTGGGTAGTTGGCGGATTCAACACGCCGCAGAACGTACGGGAATGGCCCTGGATGATTCTCCCTCGATACGTGTCGACAGTCCGGCGGAGATCGAGGTAGCCGCCCAGAGACTGCCACAGCACCGGGAGCCTGCCGCCTTGGGATAGAAGTGGCGTGGTTGGCTGCAGGTCGGGGCGCACGAAGAGTGGCACTCTGAAGCGGTTGGGAGGAGGCTTTCGTTGGAACTGGGTGGAAGCGAGAGCCGAGACGAGCAGAACAGATGCTACGGCGGAAAGAGAGCCAAAAGTGTCGTCGGGATGCCTGGGGCTGCTAGAGAAGAGGACGCGTCCTATTCGCACGAGTGCCACAGCGGTCATGAACGAGGAACAGGACACATACATCTGAGGTCTATCGGGTTGGCAAGCCTCTGCCTTCCCTAGTGTTCTGCGCGGCTGGCCCTACTTTCAAGCCTATGTAATCCTAAGAACCCGCCATTCTGCGTTTTGAAGGACCAGCATCAGTTAACTTTTCGGCTCGTCTGCGGCCCTCCGAGTCACTTTGTCATGCACCGACCACGGAGCACGCGTGAATGCGGACAGCGTGTGATGCTGTTCCCTAGCTGCTGTCGTCCTGCAGAACGTAAGGCTGTTGATAATCAATGATGTGCTGCGACTGGAGTTGCGGTACAGCAGTTAGGAGAGCAGCTAACCAGGTCCGGATACTTGACGTCAGACTACGGGGCAGTCATAGTGGGGATTTGGCCGTAGAATGACATTGCTTGTATGCCAAGCAATAGGTTCCCAGTCCGTGACACCCCTCCTGAGGGACAACTTACCCGACTGCCACGCTCCCTGTCATTGGGCGAGATGGGCCTGCCAGAAGATCTGCAGAGAGTGATAATTACTGATAACAGGCTAAGATACCTTCTGTTCCCCAATCCTTCCCTACCAGTCGATACAAAACATGATTACCTCTGAGAGGACCCAAAAAACGAATTCCCCGCCAGGGAGTTGAACCCTGCTCTTTCGCGATTAACCCTTCTGGGAGACCCTCTATTGAGAGGCGAATATACTAACCGATATACTAGCGAGGATGGTTGTTAACATATTTTTTGGATCTGAGTAGATGGAATGGGGCTGACTCTAGGCCAGACGTTGCCCTTGCTTACAGCTCTTTGGTGGAACTGCAGACGGGCTTGTGCAATGGGTTGCAGATGAGTGAAGATGAGATGCAGAGAACAGGCTACTGGAGGAGGCGTAATCTACGGTCTGTGGAGTAGCTCCAATGCATGCCACGTAGCCGTCAAGCGCTTGCCACGTGGCAAGGTGGAGGTTTGCTTGTCGAGGAGAAAGCAATGCATCGTGACAACGAAATCCGGCGAGTGGGCTGGTCAGGATTTATGGCTGTGCCCAGGTGGAGGTGTGTGGAGATTGCTATACACGCCTGGAGCCAGATGCTCTTGTTCATCATATCTCTGGCTCGACTAGCGCGGTGCGCGTGTTCCCACGGGAACTACAACGGACATTTAGGCGAGCATGATGGACCAATATAGGGGCGCCGGATTGACGGCAGTGCCGGCGATCACGCTATAGTGATGGGATGGTGTCTCGAGAAGGTTCGGATCGGCACCGGGCTATCGATAGGTGAAGTAATGCCCAACCCTGGTTAACGAGGACAGTTGATGGACCCGATGATGCCTTGAGACCAAGTCAGCTGAACGTGAGGCAGAGTGCTGGTGGGCTCGACCCATTCCGCGGCACGTCCTCGTAGGAAGAGCCGAGATTAGATGGAGACCGGACAGCCCAGCATGATCTCGAGCGAACAGCACACAAGCAGTATGTGTTGGTGACCAGCGCTTGCCTGACGGAGCCAGAGTCGAATGCCTGCCAGGTTGAAATTCGAGCCATCTGGATATGGAGCGATGGAGTCGTTGCGTGATTGAATTACGTGCCATGCAACCTTGATCAGATGCGGAATCCGAATCCCGGTCGATGCATTGCGAGGATGGATAGGGCCGGCCAAGCAACGGTGAGGAGGGGTGAGGGTTGAGCGCCTGCGCTAATGAGCTTTGGCACGGTGCGATTGGCATGTGTCTGGCAGCAGCACGAGCCCGATAAGGCAGGCACCGAGTGGGGGAAAGGCCCAAGGGATTAGAGGCAGAGGGCGCAAGCAAACTACGAATGGCATGCCTCTGATGGCGTTATGTGACGGCCGAGGTTTGCCTCGTTGCGTTCTATCTGCCGGTTTGGGGCTGACGCGTTCTTGAGGCAGCCACCCAGGGTGCAGCTGCTGTCCCAAGCGCGCAGTGCGGCTCAGCGTCATTTCCAACCTGCTAGTTCACGATCCCTGGCAACATGAGTTTCGACTGTGGCGGGCATGGTCCGTGCCACCCCGTAGGCGTTGGGTGACTTAATGGGTAGAGAACGACTGTCGGCTCCCAAGTCGGCCATTGTGACACCTCAGTACCATACCCATAGCATGTACCTCGATCCATGAACACTGTGGAGATTGAGCCACAGCGGGAGCCTTGAGACAAACATTGTGGGGCTGACAAGGGGACAAGGAAGCCACATAGGATGGATGCCGGTCGAGTCGTGGAGAGATGGTGATCACGCCTTCAGCAGTGGTGTGACCAGAGGCAGGCTGATCGCAGCTTACTCCTGGGAACGCCGCCAGCCCGACTGACCCTGGGCGTTTTTTTTTTGAATTAGTTCCGTCGTTCCACCGTTCTGACCCTATTGTCCATCCAGGCTTGGAGTGTCCACTGCGTGTACTGCTGCCGTTGGCTGCACCCGGTTCAAGCCCTGGCATTGGACCGGCATTTGGCTCGACCTGCCACGTAGGACTGTCCCATATATCTTGGCCTCTCTCACCTCTTCCCATTCTTTCTCCCATCTTCTCCAAAAAAACAATCATGCCCGTCAAGAGCGCCGTTCTTGGTTACCCCCGGTGAGTACACTAGTCCACTGCCTCAGCCGCAGCAGCGACATGCCTCCCAATTGCGCATGCTGACTTCCCAGTGTTGGCATCAACCGTGCCCAGAAGAAGGTGATTACCTCCCCTCCGCCGCCCCCCTCTGAGGCCCTTGTGACGCGACCGAGCTTGTACTGACTTTCCACAGGCCACCGAGGCTTACTGGGCCGGCAAGATCTCGGAGCAGGAGCTCCAGACTGCTTCGCAGGCTGTCCGCAAGTCGCGCTGGGAGGCCATCAAGGCCGCCGGCGTTGACATCATTCCGTCGGGTGAGTATCCTCAGCGGAGCGTCGATGCTCGCTGCTTTCCTTCATGCCCGGCTTGTGCGCTGGTTCTGTACTAACAGCAGGTGACTTCACTCTCTACGACGGTCTCCTTGACCACTCGTTCAACTTCAACGTTGTTCCCGAGCGCTTCACCAAGCAGGGTCTCTCCCCCATCGACACCTACTTCGGTGAGTAAGAGGGGGAACAGGCGGTGTGGAGGTGTGAGCGCAGGGCCCGGTGGAGGTCAGGGCAAAGCCCCTATTTCGGAATTCCCCGGCTGACATTTCTAGCCATGGGCCGTGGCCGTCAGGACCGCGCCAAGGGCATCGATGTTGCCGCCAACGAGATGGGCAAGTTCTTCGACTCGAACTACCACATCGTCAAGGTCGACCACGCGCCCAACACCGAGTTCAAGCTCGTTCGCAACCAGTGGCTCGAGGAGTACAAGGAGGCCAAGGACCTTGGCATCGAGACCCGCCCCGTGCTCTTCGGCCCCATCACCTACCTTGCTCTCGTCCGCGCTTCGCGTGACGCTCCCTCCGACTTCCAGCCCCTTGACCTCATTGACAAGCTCGTCCCCATCTATGTCGAGGTCCTCAAGTCGCTCAAGGAGGCTGGTGCTCAGTACGTCCAGCTCGACGAGCCCATCCTTGTCACCGACAAGGCTGAGGCTTACGGCGACATCTACAAGAAGGTCTACGCCGAGCTCGCCACTGCTGAGATCCCCATCACCCTTACCACTGCCTACGGCCGCGTCGGCAAGTCGCTTGACTACCTCAAGGACCTCCCCATCGCGTCGCTTCACCTCGACCTGAACCGCGAGCCCGAGCAGCTCGACGCCGCCCTCGACGCCCTCAAGCCCAGCGGCAAGGGCATCGAGCTTGGTCTCATTTCGGGCCGCAACATCTGGAAGAACGACCTTGCCGCCTCGAAGAAGCTCGCTGAGAAGGCCGTCGCCGCGCTCGGCGCTGACAAGGTCGTTGTCTCGACCTCGTCGTCGCTTCTCCACACCCCCCTCTCCCTCAAGGTCGAGACCAAGCTCACCCCTGAGCAGGTCGCTTGGCTCGCGTTCGCCGACGAGAAGTGCGAGGAGGTTGCTACTCTTGCCGCCGCCCTCAACGGCGAGGAGAACGAGGCCTTCAAGAAGAACACCAAGGACATTGCTGCCCGTCGCGAGTTCGAGACCACCTCGGACTCGGCTGTCCGTGACCGTGTCCAGGCCATCACCCCCGAGATGAGCAAGCGCAAGTCGGACTTCTCGGTCCGCTCCAAGGTTCAGGCCGAGGCCATCAAGCTCCCCAAGTTCCCCACCACCACCATCGGCTCGTTCCCCCAGACTAAGGAGATCCGTGTCGCTCGTGCCAAGTTCGGCAAGGGTGAGCTCACCAAGGAGCAGTACGAGAAGGCCATGGAGGACGAGATCAAGTCGGTCGTCGACATCCAGGAGCGTCTCGACCTCGACCTGCTTGTCCACGGTGAGCCCGAGCGCAACGACATGGTCCAGTACTTCGGCGAGCTCCTTAACGGCTTCATCTTCACTCAGCTCGGCTGGGTTCAGTCGTACGGCTCGCGTTACGTCCGGCCCCCTATTGTTGTCTCGGACATCTCGCGCCCTGCGCCCATGACCGTCCGCTGGTCGTCGTACGCCCAGTCGGTGTCGAAGAAGCCCATGAAGGGCATGCTTACTGGCCCCGTCACCATCCTCAACTGGTCGTTCCCCCGTGCCGATGTCTCGAAGGAGATCCAGGCCAAGCAGCTCGCCCTCGCCCTCCGCGACGAGGTCGTTGACCTCGCCAACGCTGGCATCTCTGCCATCCAGGTCGACGAGCCCGCTATCCGTGAGGGTCTTCCTCTCCGCAAGGAGGACTGGGACGCCTACCTCAACTGGGCCGTCGAGTCGTTCCGCCTCTCGACCTCGGGTGTTGAGGACAAGACTCAGATCCACTCGCACTTCTGCTACTCGGACTTTGACGACATCTTCCCCCACATCCAGGCCCTCGACGCCGACGTCATCTCGATTGAGGCCTCCAAGGCTGACCTCAAGCTCCTTGACACCTTCAAGGCGTACGGCTACAAGAACGACATTGGCCCCGGTGTCTACGACATCCACTCGCCCCGTGTCCCCTCCGAGCAGGAGATCAAGGACAAGCTCACTGCGTTCGTCAAGGTCATCCCCGCTGAGCGCCTCGTTGTCAACCCCGACTGCGGTCTTAAGACGCGCGCTTGGAAGGAGACCGAGGAGTCGCTCACCAACCTCGTCAACGCCGCCAAGTGGGCCCGCGAGAACCTTTAAAGCGACACAGATTCGCAGTAATAAACGTACCAACATCATCACCGTCATTGCATCATAGGGATTCAACAGCCTCCTACCCTCCATTCCCATCATCGAGATACCCGTTTGTGCCAACAGCCGTTGTTGAAAATAAGGCGGGAGAAGAAATCAGTAGCAGTAGTGTGCAGTAGTAGCATAAAAATGAAAGCCTGTTCAACCGGCACCAACTGGGGCGATCTGAGATGAGCACGTGTGGCACTCGTTGGCGGCTTGTGGCATCAGCCAACGAGACTCAGGCATAGTTGGCGAGCTGTGCAATCTCGTTAGATCAAGGTCACGTGACTCGCATTTTCTCCTGATACAAGGATATGTAATCGGGCCGCTACGCGGCCTCAGCTCCAGTCAGAAAAGTAATCAATGAAGTCTCAATTGAACTGCATTAATTTACAACTGAAGCTCTGAATACGTGACATCAAGTGTTGAATCTTGTTAATCTGGAAGCAGAACCCGTGCATCTTGACGGTGCTTGACACGTGAGAGAGCTGTATACAGTTGGCCATATGAGAAGGCATCTTTGGTGAGGTTCAGGGCAGTCCGGCCAAGTGTGAGGCCTTAACAGGCGTTGAAGGTTGTCGCATATGCTGGTACAGTACCATGGTACTAGTATACGCCAGGATACACCCCGCAAGATCAAGATACACCATGCCACAGGATACCACATACGCCACACGATACACCCTGGGTAAGCATTACTCAATATTTGTCAACATATCCGGGTTCACCTTGTCATAGCTGCCGTGATGGGCCGGCAAGATCGACATACCCGTGTGACGTGTTTGTACAGACGGTCGTGAGTGTGGGCTTGCCGGAATACTTCCGACGTGCTGAGTTTCGGATTCAGAACGAACGTCAATGCTGGTGCCGCGAGAGGCAGGTGGCATGATGGACGCAAGCCCCAGCAAGTATTCAGTAACCAGTGGTAGCAGGCTGGTAACTGTCCCGTTGACCATTGCCCGTTTTTGCTGTGCCTCCGCCTACACAGAAAGGTATGCGTCATGATTTACAGCTCGGCCAAGCGGTGTCGGCCACGGGGAGTGTGACCGGATAGTGGGCAGTACCATAGAACAGTTGTGGCTCTCCTCCTTCTTAGTCCTGCGCTGTGCCGGGCTGAGAACATACAGTGGAATCTCGGTTCAGCTAGGTATGCCATCACCGACGTGTCTGCGGTATTTCGGACCCGTCTAACCGAAATAGCTGGCACTGTTACCCTGCGGCGTCCTCCCGCTATCTCGCCCTCCCGCTATCTCTCCCTTGAGAAAGTAATCTCGGTATGCGCCTCAAGACGAGCGCAGGTGGTACGCCGGTTCCGGATTATTCTGATACGATCAGCCCTCCTCGGAGCCTGGCTTTGAGGAAGGAGGATAGGAGTCGAAGTGGGAATAGCACAGTGGCATAAGCGAGTGGGTGGGACCCCACCTGGTGCACCAGAATTCTAGACATGTATCAAAGCTGGCCATGTCCGCGTCGCAACGGAAGGTCGGCAAAGTTTCAACAGAGTCACTCACTTGATGCAAATTGCCCCGAGATTTGACCCCTTTAGCGGCAACGTTGTATTACCCGTTGATACACTTTGCTCCCCTCAAATTCGCCGCCCAACCCGGGCCAGCCGCGCGAGCAGTTCAGGGTAACTATCAGTGCTTGGTGCTTGGGCAGTCGTTGGGCAGCCGGGCGGGCCTGGGGCGGTCGGAGGGGTCAGGGTCGTCCTGGGCCCGTCACGCCCATGAGGGCCCACCCACAGGCGCGCTCTTTCCCGCTCGATCCCAGCTACCCTCAGCTCAGCCCTCATTGCTCACCAAAGCCATCGCCCAGGCTAGCGAGACCAGGCTACAGGCCAACCAGGCAACCACCCAGCGCCTCCACCCCACCAAGCCCCACTTGTCGGATCCCCTTGTTCCTTCCAACATCCCAACAACACTTCTTCTCCCACATCCTCTTCCCTACGCCGCTCAGCATGCAGCACGCAGACGCCGCAGCGCGTCTGCAGCCGCGGACCACTGATCCACCACTACAACGGTCTTCGGCATCCTCCTCCGACTCTACCATTGCAACTGGCAAGGCACATGATCACCACAACCACACCCACCAACTCGTACACCACCACAATCCCCCTTCCTCCTCCTCTTCCAGCCACCACACTCACACCCGCTACTCGAATACCCATGCATCCTCTTCCAGCGGCCCAAGCATGAAGAGGACCAGTGCCGCCAGTGCTGCAGCAAGCGCCCCCGACGATAGCAGCACTGGTCACGCGTCAAGGCTGTCGCACCAATCTGCTCCTGGACATCGACGATCACGTCGTACTAGCGCCACGGCCCCCGGCACGCCGCCCTCGCCGTCACGCTCCTCGGGTCACCATCGGCAGAGCAACACGGTTGTCGCCCTTGTTGACTTTGATGGTAGCATGATGGGCGGGCAGACGAGTGCAACTGGCTCCGACGCACTCGTCTACCTCTCCTTTCAGGGGGGCCAGTACATCCGGGTTATTACCCGCGACCCCAGTGGGTGGTGGGACGGCGAGTGCGACAGTCGCAGAGGTTGGTTTCCAAGCAACTATGTCAAGCCGTTTGACTGGGGTCTGGTGCGTTCTTTCGTCCACGGCGCATGCGCCCTGTTGTCCATTCCGCATGGGAATGCGAGGCGCGCAAGTAGTGCCATGGTGCTTCCTCTTAGCTGACGCCAGGAATCGCGGCGCGAGTCACGCGGTGAGCCACCGCTCAGTCCTCGCCGCACCGGGTACGACTCTTCGCGCACCGTCGCCAGCTCCTTCACCGAGGCCAAGTCACGCCACACCTCAATGCTCTCGTCGGCGTCATATGCGTCATACCAGTCCCATGCCTCTCAGCAGTCTTACTCGACCGTCAGCCACACGTTCTCTCCCCTTTCTGATGAGTATAATTCGCTCCTACAGCCCGCCATCGCGGCACTCACCGCGTATCAGCGCGACGTTCGCGACCAACCCAATCAGAACTCTGTCGCCTACTATGCCCAGGCAGTTCTGGGCAGTATTCGCACCATCTTGTCACGGACAGGCTGCGTAAAGAAGCACTCTGACCTCCTCCGCAACTCTACGTTAAGCAGGGCGCGGTCTGCGACATTACACGGCCTCACTCCGTTTGTGAACAGCGCGAAACGGCTACAGGTCGCCCAGCAGCCGTACCCCGAAGAGCTGATCGACGCGACGCTCGCAGAGGCGACGTCGCTTTTCGGCTCAATCCGCAAGTTTGTCGCCGTGGCGAGTGAACTAGGGGTGCCGGTGGGTGACGAGGAAGACAGCAGCTCCGAGGCGGTACTGCAGACCGCGTTCACGTCTTCGCGGAGAATGCGTGTGACCTCAGATGTGCATTCGGGTGACAGAGGTTCGACGTTTAGACTCAAGTCAGCGAGCACAAACGACCTGCGCGGTGCTGCGCGTCGGCAGGGCACCAACAGCCCGCCTCCACCGATGCCTCTGAGCGCATCTGCGCGACCCAGCCCTGCGTTCTCAGCGGCCATGGTCATGTCACCGGCCTTATCTGGCCAGTCGTCCCCGGGCCTTGGTGGCTTCGGTGGCTCCCTACGCGGTAGACCCCGAACATCGTCTGCACCACGACACTCGCGATCCACGTCTTTCGAGCTGCTCATGTCTACTGGCAACTCCCCAGACTTGAGTACGCCAGAAATGTCGCGTAACACACCACCTAGTTACAGTCGAGGGGAGGACGAGGTGGAACACGCTGTGTACACATACACCAACAGGCAGGAAGTGCATGAGGCGGTCGCGGCTGCTGAGGACGGTCTGCTGTCCGTCATCGCAAGTTTTATTGGACACATTCACTCGCATCACATCGACTCCCATCCGTCCAGCCACGCATATCTGATCGAGCTTACGCGCGAGACGGTGGACAGCGTGCGTGAGCTCCTATCTATCATCGAGGGCGTCGGGCGCGGGGCCGGAGCTCTGGGTGTCCGCCAGCGCGAAATCGAGGGCCTCAAGGTCGCGCGCAACGAGTTGTTTGATGCCGCGAGTCACCTGGTTGAGAGCGCCGAGAAGGTGGCAAATGCCCCGTTCACTGAAGCTGGCAGTGACCAGTACGACGAAGAAAAGAGTAATTTGTTACAGCACACAACGTCGACACTGCGGGCAGGCTCGGAATGCGCTCGTGTTGTTCGAAGAACTGTCCCGGATTCGGAAGACAGCTCGGACACAACTACGGCGACGGAAGGATACTCGTCGTTGTCGCGCGGGGGTTACGCAGGCCTCCGCATCTGGGGCGGACCGCAATCGATACAGGGTCTGCAGAGGCGCGCGACGAGTCTCACACAGTTGCACAAGCGCTTCAACGCCGACGGAGTGCGTGTCACGACAGAGGGATCTGTCCGGAGAATCCAGGACGACGACGACCAAGAGATTGTCGCCGACCTGGACACGGACGGCGAGTACCTCGTCGACGCCAACAAGCTGCCTCCACGCCACAGCTCGCGCCCGATCTCGCACCCTGCTGTCACCGATCACCACCAGCATTTGACTATGGAGGGGTCGCGCTCGCGCTCTACAAGCATGTCGTCGCCGTCCAAGCGCGGCCCGGTCTTTGCGAATGAGATCGACCTCACCGACGACTTGCCAGACTCGTCAACCGTGTCGCGACCCCCGACCCTCACGTCGTTCTCGTCGCAGTCGCACACGTCCATCTCACAGCTCTCGACATCCTCGCCCTTCCCGCAGTCGGTCAGCTCCGGTGAGCTCCATGCCATGTCTCTCCTCCCGGGTCAGTCGATCAACGGCGAGTCGCCCATCATCGACCCGTCCATCGAGGGTCTCAAGCACGCAGCCAAGAACTTTACGCCGCCTGCCGGCCCTGCACCGGCGCGGCCACCACCTCCGCCCGGCTCGCCCGCGCTTTCGCTGGACGGGAAGAACGAGGATGGCGATCTACGCTTCTGGGTTGTTTCTCACGACTATGACCCGCGCGAGGTAGCGTTCAACTCGGATGGCTTGCTTGTCGGCGGCACGCTGCGTGTGCTCATCGAGAAGCTCACGCCTGTGGATGGGCTCCCAGACCGCAATTTTGCCGAAGCGTTCTGGTTCACCTTCCGGCTGTTTTCGAACCCGACAGACGTCCTTGAGACGTTTATCCAACGCTTCAACATTGCTGCACCACCCGTCGTCGCTGGCCTGGGCGACGAGGCGCTGGCGATGTGGGGAGAGAATAAGCAGAAACCCGTGCGGTACCGCGTCATTATCTGTCTCAAGACGTGGCTGGACCACCACTGGCGACCTGGCACGGACGACGCGGTGATTGACCGCTTCGATGCCTTCCTCAACTCGGAAGTTATGAAGGCAGTGCCTCTTGCTACGCGTGCGCAGGACTCGCTCCGCAAACGCATGGCTGCCATGACCGACAAGGACGGCGAGGACGGAGACTCGAAGAGCTCGCTTGGTCACACGAGCGGCAAATCTATCGACCGTGGCCGCGCGGCGCCAGGCATCGTTCTGTCACCAAACCCGGCAGCGACCGTCAAAACGCCGATCATCAGCAAGGCGCTAATGGCGCAACTGAGCAAGAACCCGCCCCCCAACATCCTCATCACAGATTTCGACACGACCGAGTTGGCCCGTCAGCTCACGATCATGGAGAGCAAGCTCTTCGTGGCTGTCGCACCCGAGGACCTTTTGCAGACGGGCAAGAAGAGCGTGCCAGAGTTAAAGGCTCTCAGTACCCTCAGCAACCAGATCACGGGCTGGGTGACCGACGTCATCTTACACGAGCTCGACACCAAGCAGCGCGGGACGCTGCTCAAGTTCTTCATCAAGTTGGCAGACGTGAGCAGCGAGTTTGTCATTATGCTGATTTCAGAAATGCCTTGCGCTGAACAATTTCTCGACGCTGTTCGCCGTCTTAGCGGGCCTGAACAGCAGCACGATTGGGCGATTGAAAAATACGTGGGCGGTGCTCAATCCCAAGTACCGTCTGCTCATGGACCGACTGCGTGGGGTGATCGAGCACACGAAAAACCACGCTGCATACCGCGCGCGTTTACGTGAGGTCACCGAGCCTTGCTTGCCATTCCTTGGCCTGATTCTGTCCGACGTTACGTTTACTCAGGACGGTAACCCAAACACACGGCCAAGCACGATCTCGCCGGACATCCAACTCATCAATCAGGACAAGTTTTCCAAGCTGGGCCGTATTGCAGCCGACTTTAAGCGTTACCAGACGCCGTTCGATTTCAAGGAGATCGAGGTGGTCCAGCGCTACCTTACGCGTGTCCTAGCCGAGCGGGGGAGTGGCTCGCTAGACGCGCTGTACAGAAAGAGTCTGCTGCTTGAGCCGCGGCAGGGTTCGGAGCGGCTCAGCAGCGCAGTGGAAAAGCCGGGGTGGCTCGGCGCACGGTTGCAGGCATGAGAGACAGGACGAGGTGCCTTGTTGTAGCTCTAGGTCTATGGTTCTTGGGTTATTGGGACGGTATCGAGATGCATGCTGCGCCAGGGAGCGTCCGAGACAAAGACAAAGACAAGTCGCATTATGATACCCGGGATGGCCGTCATGACGCCTCTTCGGCTTGTGCTGGAAATTGGGCCAACCAATTCGGGGTCGAAAATGACGCCAGAGGGCTCGATGGCTTGATGGGAGCAAGGACAACTGACGCACATTGTATGGTGGGGATGTGGAGCGCTAGGGGTCGAGTGTGACATGTCCCAAGCCGCACTCGGCAGGTGATGCTGGATGCGTTTTTAGTTGCCAGTGAAGAAAGACCCCAGAGTGCGTGGCTGTGAGTTAGTGGACATTGTGCCCGATAAAGGATGACGTTGTCCAGAACCACCCTGGGTCATCCAGGCTCTTCTCCCATCGTCTACCCTGTCCATATAAACGCAGCAGTGCGCAGCGCGGGTCAAAGAGTGTCATGCTCGGTCATGCGTTCAGTAAGAGTGTGGGCCCATTGCATCCTCCCTGCCCGAGTTTTGCCTCGCTGAAAGTTGGACAGCAGTCGCGACACGCGTTGATGTCAAACCTCCTCACCTCATCCTCGTATTGCCGGCTTGGACTTTGATTTTCCCTTTCCGCCTTGGAGTGAGAGCAAGAGTGCCTTTCGAGCTATGGCCCCGTCTGGGTTGAGCTAAAGGTCAGACCCTGACAAATCTGGGGTGAGGAACCAAGGATGTCAGTGAGTGTTCTCACAAATCAGGAATGTTATTGTGGTATCAAACCCTGAGAAGTAGCTTCTTTAGAACAATTTCGTAATGGTTAACACTATATTAGTAAATACTGGAATACTAACCCCCTCCATCACAGATTGGAACACGCTGTCCATCTCAATCTCACTCATCCATCCCTCGCACACGCCTCGAGGGACAGACGGCGCACGGTCCTCTCAACTCTCCTTCATATCTCATTCCACTCTCCTCACTTTCTTTCTTTCTTGCTGCCTCTCTCTCTCCTTCACCGTCAACATTCCCTTGAAACCATTCTCCACGCACACACTAGAGCACGAATACTAGACACAAAGCACATCAGTCCGCGGGCTCGCCAACCACTGCCATTCCGCCTACTCCTTCCTACCCAGGCATCCTTCTCACAACCATGCAAGGAGGCAACCGGTCTGGCGAACAGTCCCAACATGCGGGCCACCCCCACAGCTTCGCAACTGTGAGTTCATCTGCTAGGCATCACGCAAACGCGCTCGCGGAGACCTGGTCCCGGTACCGAGCCCCCGTAATTCACCCCAATTCTTGCGTCACGCAGCTAGAGGCTCCCAATGGAGCGTGCGCGTTATGAGCACATATCATCTTTGCAAGCTACGTCGAGTTCTGTGCCCACTCCCATGTACATCCGCAAGCACACTCCATCAGCAGCCTCCCTTCCTCACTTCAGTCCTCCAGGGCGCTTGTTCTGCTCGGCCCCTGCTCACACTCACTCCGCTATGAGGCTGACCTAAAGGATATGCGCCGCGCCGAGATGGGCAGCACTGGCCACGAGAGCGCTGGCGACCATATATCTCGGTAAGTCCGCGATCCCCACCTTCCGTGCTGCCTGCGGCCGTGCTGCGCTGGGCCGTGGCGTCACAGCTCAGTCCCTCTGCACAATTCTGGACTCACCCGCCGGTCTGTGCACATCACGTCACCGCCCCTGTCCATCCAGTCACCAAAGGCCAAAGGGGGGAATAGAACAGGAATCGAACAGTCCCCCTTGCTCGCCCGCAGCGCTGACCCCAGCGACTATGCCACCGACCACAGCGACACTGAGGCGTACGATATGCCCGAGCTCGTACGCTCCACGTCACAGACGCCATTCGCCCAACAGAGTGAGTGCGAGAATAGCCCAAGACCCCAGCATTACCCGGACCTGTCAGGAATTCCGGCCTGAAGCGCCGCCGTGGCTACCTCCGTGTCCTCTGTTCTCGTACCGTCGTATTCTTAGGTCCATACATGGCCAGCATCAGACGGTCGACACCTCACAATCATACACCTACAGCCGCTGTATCAACCCCGGAAGCTGACGTCCAGGCTTCTCGCTCCCCCCCGGAGCATCCCCGGGCGTTGGTGCGACCGCAGAGACCCTTGTCAGTGACAGCAGGCTCCCTCCTTCCTCCTACGGCCGCCACTCTCCTGATTGGTACAGCCAGCACCCCCCTTCGAACTTGTCCTCCGCACCTCCTAGCAACGCGGCCTCAACAACCGATCTCCCGAAGCAACGCCACGCCCCTCTTCGGTCTGTTGACTTCACCACTGTGCCCTTAAACGACACGTTCAGTGCCTCACAGTCGCCATCGCGCTCCGGGTCAGCAGCACCGATACTGCCGCAATCAAACCAGCCTGGCCCTCGTGCCCGTAGCAAGCTTGGTTTTATTCCCCTTGCTGGTACTAACAATACCAGTGCGGCCACAAGCACCGTTTCGGTTGACACGCCTGGCGTGGATGAGAAACCCGTACGACCCAGAATGGGCCGCCGCAGCAGTTGGACCGAGCTCAGCAACGAGTGGGAGTCCTTTAACCCTGCCGAGGCGAAAGAAGAACGTCTCCGCTTCGCCGAGGGCGACGTTGGCAAGACCCGACTCGGCCGCTTGTATCTCTGGGCTATCAACACCAGCATCGTCGTCCGCTGGGCTCTATACATCATCCCAGTTCTGGCACTCCTCTGGATTCCTGGTATTCTTGGCGTGACAGCGTATCCCAACTCCCATATCTGGGGCGTCAAGCTTGTGAGTTGTCAAACAGTCAGAACGTGCTAATGACCAGCTTTGGTGGTCAATCTGGCTCACGGTGGTGTGGTGCGGCTTCTGGGCGTCCAAGGCAGTGTTCATGATCGTCCCGCACGTGTGGAAGCAGACCATCGCTGTAATTATCCCCTCAGCGGGCAGGTTCACGGACGTAGTCAAAAACCTTGGCCACTATGGCAAGATTATCATCTGGTCGCTCGTCTCGTGGATCTCCTTTTCGCCGTTAATCTCGCGTCGCTTTGAGGGCGACCAGGAGTCAACCTCGAGAGCTAACCTCAACCTCATCGCGAACCTTCTGTTTGGCTTCTTCCTCTGCTCTCTCGTCTGGGGCGCGGAGAAACTCGTCATCCAACTCATCGCCCTCCAGTTCCACCGCGATTCGTATGCGGACCGTCTTGCCGACCAGAAGTGGCAGTTCCGGATGCTCACAAGGCTCTACATGAACTCGCATGACATCCCGGGTCGCCACGACACTCTCGACGACACCTCGACGGTCAGGTCGAACGCTGGCAAGAAGGCTATTCGCAAGGTGTTGAGGGGTGTCAAAGCCGCAGCACAGAGCACCACCAACGCCCTTGGGAACGTCGCAACCGAGATGACTGGTTCGTCGGTTCTTCAAACCAACTCGCCAGCCAACAGGGTCACAGCCGCCCTCTCCTCGGCGAACAAGAGCCGAGCGCTCGGCCGACGCATCTACTACTCATTCCGTAAACCGGGCTCGGATCACATCACGATAGCCGACATTGCACGATACTTTTCTGACCTGGAGGACGCCGAGCTGGCCTTCTCCATCTTTGACCGCGATGGCAACGGCGATGCGACCCGCGACGAAATCGACGCCACCATGCTCGAGATTCACAGAGAGCGCTTGTCGCTTGAGGCGAACATGCGTGACCTTGATGGTGCTGTCCACCGCCTAGACGACATCCTCCTCATCCTGGTTGCTGGCATATGCATCCTGATCATATCGGCCATGATCACAACGAAGGTCTCCACGTTTGTCACCTCGACCGGCACCTTCATCCTGTCGTTGTCGTGGATGATTGGTACGACCATGCAGGAGATCCTCCTTGCTTGCATCTTCCTCTTCGTGAAGCACCCGTATGATGTCGGAGACCGCGTCGACATTGACGGCAAGTCGTACACAGTCGCCAAGATGGAGTTAATGTCGACGTCGTTCAAGCGCACGGATGGCAAGTTCGTCTGGATCGGCCACAACGTGCTCGCGCTCAAGGTTATTGAGAACGTCCGCCGGTCCGGTGCCACTTCCGAGTCGTTCACCTTTGAAGTGGCGTACAATACTACGTTTGATAAACTTCAGGCGCTCCGCGTCATGATGCTCAAGTTCTGCAAGGAGTGTTCGCGCGACTTCCGCCCCGTGTTCGACGTCTCAGTTGATGATATCCCCGCCCAGGGAAGGATGGTCCTCAACGCCGACATTGCCTACAAGTCGAACTGGCAGCAGGGTGCCCTCAAGGTACAACGCCGCAACAAGTGGATCTGCCATCTCAAGATGTGCCTCGCCGACCTTCAGATCTGGGGTCCCGACGACGCAGGCGACCCGGCCCCGCCTGCGGCCGATCCTATTCGCTACACCCAGATCCCCTGGGAGGAGGTGCGGGAGGCTGAGCTGAATGCCGAACGCTCTCCGCCTCCCTCGTTCTCCGCTGCTACTGAGCCCAAACTTACTCGTCGCTACGATTCGTCGCTCGACCTGTGGGGCGAGGCGTACCCCGAGTCCGACTCGGTTGCGCCAAGCCGCATGCCTTCGCCAGGTCCTGACGCTGCCTTCCAGATCGGCACACCCCCGCGCCGCACTATTCCTGCTCAGCAGCAAGCGCAGATTCGCGAAATGCACACTGCGGCCCAGCAGGGCTCTCAGCAGGGGGA
Organism: Cutaneotrichosporon spelunceum; assembly: GCA_030805415.1. NCBI lineage: Eukaryota > Fungi > Basidiomycota > Tremellomycetes > Trichosporonales > Trichosporonaceae > Cutaneotrichosporon > Cutaneotrichosporon spelunceum. Next base: position 2,099,359 of record BTCM01000001.1, read on the forward strand.
GTACCGCCTCCCTCCGCGCGACACCTCGCGCACCTAGTCCGCTGGCTGGACTTGTCATTTACCACCTCGCAGGCGAGGTTGTCTGCATTCATTTACTCTTTGCCATGGCCCTGCTTGTCATAGGGGCCCTGCAAGACTACGCATGGAATCATTATTGCACCAGTTGGACTCGAACTTTGATTCGATGCTCAAGTTGAACCGGATAGACACTTTAGATAGGTAACTAAAGATTCTTATACTAAAACAATTGAAGTGATCCGTGTTGGGATCAGTCTTATCCCGGTATTTCGACTCGAAAATATGTGGGATTGAATGACGTCGATGACAAGTCCCATCCTGGCGTTGACACCATAAGCATTTCGAGTTGTTTCGAGTCGCCCTATCTGCATGCTCTGGGGTTTTACTCGCACTGTTTTCCAGAATAGCGGTGAGCCCATAAGGTTGGGGAAGGGACGAGCTCGCCTGCAGAGGTACTCTAGATCGCTGGAGGCAGCTGCCGACAAACAAGGCCCCGCCGAGGGGCTTCCCCCACCCCCCTGCCGTGCGCTGTCACCGTCTGACACGGTCGAGCGAGCGAGTTTGTGGAGATCCTCGCCATGGCCAGTTGTCTCTTACTGACCGTCTTCATGGAATGCTTACTAACACTTTCTTATCGCCCTCGAACCTGTGGGCCCTCTGTCGCTGGAGAAACCTTAACCGCCATCTGTGCGATTCCCTGCTCCGTATCCGGCCTCCTTGCGGTACTCCTTGCTGTCCTACAACTCCCCAGTTGCAAGCCATCGGGCTGACGGCAACCGGTTCCCCACCACACGGGGCGGCATCACACTCCGCATTTCCATCCCGGCTCGGGCCTCCGGTACCTCGGCGTCGCAGCCATTTAGACAAAATGTCTGCGTGGACCGGCGGTAAGCTAAGCGGCGGCGGGCTAGGACAAACCCATGGCCGGACAGGCCAAGTTGGCGCGGAGGCACATGCGTAGCCCCATCTCGGTCCGGGTTGGAGCTACTCGGCTTACATGGCGACCTCGAGCCAGGAGCCAGAGCGGATCAGCCTTGTTGGCGGCGCGGGCGAGCTACACGGATGGGATGTGATCCTGGCACCATGTCGTCGTCCCCAGGTGGGGTTCGGCCTGTACGGTACATGTGGCACATCGGCCCCCCTCCGAGATTTCCAGTTGGTTACCGAGTCTGTTGGAATCTCCGATGTGCACGGTGCAACTGTACGGCGCGATCCAATGAGATCAGTTCGGTTGTGAGCCTCGACAAGATGCCGGTGATTGTCGACCGAAAATACCCAAGGCTAGGTACGTTCCACCTGTACCTGCCCGGCTCGTTGCGGGTCGTCGCGGCCCAAGGCGGCTTGTGGAGCGCGACGACGTTGTCTTCAGCGCTCGGCATGCACTGACAGTCGGGGCGGCCTCAAGGCACCAAGTTGTGTTGGAACCTTGTGGTTGAACAACGGCTCATCTGGATTTGCCAGGCACGGTTAGATTGGTGGCACATCCACTTCCACCTGGGTTTATAAACAATGTAGTGTGAGTGGGACCCCCATCGGAGCCCCTGGACACGATGGCGATCTGGAACAAGGACAAGAACAACGCAAGGGATGGCGACGTAGAGGTCGAGATTGTGCGCGACGCCGAGCAGGGCCAGAAGAAGGACGACATGTTCAAGGATACAGTGAGCGAGGCGCCTTACGTTTACACTCCTGGCACCGATGAGGAGCGGCGACTCGTACGCAAGATCGATATGCGCCTCTTCCCCATGCTCTGGGTCATGTTCTGCATGAACTACCTGGACCGCACCAATATTGGCGTACGTTTTCAATGCAGGACGTGGATTGACGCTAGAATGCCAAGGTGGGCGGCATGGCACACGACCTCAAGCTCACTTCGAGCCAGTACTCGCTCGTGCTGTCCGGTAAGCACATCCCAGTATCGTGCTGAACGCGGCGCCAGTCTTCTTTATTGGATACTTGTTATGGGAGGTTCCGAGCAACATGATGCTGTCGCGCTCTACGCCCCGCATTTTCGTCCCCACCCTCATGGTCGTTTGGGGTGCCATGTGCATTGCCGTAGTCGGCATTAACAACCTCGGCGGGATGATCGCATTTCGCTTCGTACTCGGTCTCGTCGAAGCCGGATTCTTCCCTGGTATCATGCTCGTCATCTCGTGCTGGTACAAGCCGGAGGAGATGAGCAAGCGCGTCGCGGGCCTGTATTCTGCCACGATGATGGCTGGGGCCTTTGGCGGCCTCCTCGCTGGTGGCCTCATCGAGGGCATGGAGGGAATCCGCGGCATCCGCGGCTGGAAGTGGATGTTCATCATCGAGGGCATCATGACCGTCGCCATCGCTTTAATCGGATATATCGTCCTCCCCAACTACCCCCTCACGACCCCATGGCTCTCCGAGGAGGAGAAGACGCTCGCCATCGCGCGCCTTATCGCGGCCAGTGGCCTTGAAGTAGGTGACGAGGAGCGCCTTTCGCACTGGGATGGCTTCAAGGCCTCCGTCTCGGACCCCATCACCTGGGTCATGCTCGTGCTGTACAACATGCTCAGCTCGGTCGGCACCATCTCATACTTCTTCCCCTCGCTCCTCGAGACCATGGGATACCAAGGCCACCAACTCCAGTTCATGACGGTCCCGATCTATGTCGTTGCCATGGTCGTCGGCTGCTCGGCTGGAGTGTTTGCCGACCGCACAGGCATGAAGGCATACACGATTGTCGGCGGTGCGACCCTCTCGGTCATTTCGTTCATCATTTGCGCTTCCGTCAACGTACCCCAGGTTCGCTACGCTTTCATCTGCTTTGGCGCAGCGGGTATCTGGACAAACATCCCCATCTTCCTCTCTTGGATGGTCACCATGTTCGACGGGCGTGAGAAGCGCGCAGTATCCATCGCATTGGTTAATGGCTTTGGTAACCTTGCGTCCGTGTACGGGTCCTTCTTCTGGCCTTCGAGCGACGCGCCAAACTACACCACCGGATTTGCAATCACCACTGCGCTGTGTGGTAGTGCTGGCCTTCTCGCCCTGGCCACCAAGTGGAAGTACGGCGACAAGGGTGTCGAGTACACTGGCTAAGCAGGGTAGTGCTAGAGGGCGTCGTCATGGCTCTCGACCCAGCGCTTAACATTGTCAGGAGATCGATCTCATTCCCTGATCTCCTGACTGAGTGCGTGCACAGCACCAGGGAGAAGTAAAGACCAATGAGAAGTAAAAGACCAGTGAGAAGTAAAGACCAGTGAGAAGTAAAGGGACGAATGTAGGATGTGGATTGTATTTAAATTTGGCGGGGACCCCAGCCGATTCGAATCTTTCATGTGGAATTCGATAATGAACAGATGTGTCGTCGGACGGCTGTGACCTGACCGGTCCGGGGTACAATGAGTCACTGATGTCACATCACGTGAGCCTGTTTACGCGGGCTCAAGGCGCATGACATCTCGCAAACCAATCATCCACCGCACACGTACAACCACCAGGCCCACCCCACGCACACCCACCACCACACATTCATCATCTCCATCTCATCTTCACTCTCAACGACTCGACTGGAGGCTACCTGACACCTCTTTTTTCCTTCTCTCCGTCGTAATTCTTTGTCTCTCACGCTACGCTTGCCGCTACTGCTCTCTCTCATCCCCAACACTCGATATGGCCTCCAGGGCTCTGGCTCGCCGCCCACTCTCAACCGCGCGCGGCCTCGTTGCCGCGCGTTCCCTTCACGCCACCGCACCATCCCCCAAGAATAATCCCAGCGCGACCACTATCACCGAAGAGTTCAAGCCCCCATCGCAGGGCTTCCTCGGCGTCAGTCGACCGAGGGCATGATCGCCCATTCGAGTACACAGCTAACTTCAGTCCCTCTTCTACGGCTCAGCGCTTGCGCGTGCCGAGGGCGACCTTAAGCAGTTGGAGAAGAAGCAGCACTCCAAGACGGTCGGCCGCGGCAAGTACGTCCACGAGAAGATTACCCACGCCGTTATCCCTGGGCACCGCGATGAGTACCTTGAGGCAGCTGAGGCCTACTTCACCACACTGGTCAAGGAGAGCTCGGAATTGAGCAACGTCAAGCTCTGCGGCAGCTGGGAGACAATCGTCGGCGCGGTAGGCAACTTTACCCATATCCTAGAGCACGAGGGTTACGCAGGATACGACGAGGGACGCGTCTTGGTGGCCAAAAATGCGGTGAGTCGCACCATCACACCCAGGCACTAACCTCCAGACGCTCCAGAAGCACCTTAATGCCATGCTCCCTCACCTTCAAAGTCGCCAGCACCAGCTCATGTCCGAGTTCGTCTTCCTTCCCATGTCGCCGCCCCGAGACAGCGGCTACCCCGATGGCGGTGTGTTTGAGATGCGCACATACCAGCTGCAGCCTGGCAAGCTTCTTGAGTGGGAGTCGGCATGGAGGCGGGGTGTGGAGGCCCGGCTGCGGTTCGTGCAGCCTGTTGGCGGCTTCTTCGGCCAGGTAGGCCAGCTGCACGAGGTCCACCACATCTGGCAGTACCCGTGAGTCACTGTCGTTCAACCGCGACTGACACACAGTGACTTGGCTTCCCGCCAGTCTGCTCGTGGCAAGGCGTGGACGATCGGAGGATGGGCCGACACGGTCCAGCAGACCTCCCGCCTAACCCAGAGGATGAAGACGACGATCATGGTGCCGACGTCGTGGAGCCCGTTGCGGTAAGGTGGCGCTCTCGATTCCCAGCATTACAAGCTATTCCCCAGACAGTGTTGTGCTCGAACCTCGACTTGTGGACTCGGTTACTACGAATGAATATATGGACCCGGCTGCCAGCTGCGCTGCCCTCGTTGCGCCTCGTCACGTCACACTTGGTCGGCTACTGCCTAGAGCTCAGTACGCCATTGCTTGAGGCTGTCGCGTATCTGGCTGAGCGAGAGGTAGTAGCTGGTGAGGAACTTGGTCGCAGACGCTCGCGGAAGCGCGTGGGGTTCGACGGGGAGCGAACTGAGCCCCGAGCCAGATCCTGAGGCTTCTGGTGGCGCTGTCGCCAGCTTATCATGTGATTTGAGATTCCAAGCTGAAAGCCGCAGCGATGCGTCGTTCAATAATGACCGCGCCTTGGGTGGCGACCGGCCTGACAATGCTCTGAACGCAGCCTCCGCCTCTCGGATGTGGCACATCTGGTCGATCACAACCCCTGGTGTCAGTTGACCGCCCGACCGTGTCCAAAGCTCACAGATCTTACCTCGATCCCAGTAGCGTGTCTTGCGGAGCTGAGGGTACCCCCATAGCTTGCTGTTCAGGTGGTATGTCGCTTCGAGCTCGGAGACGCGTTCCAACAGATCTTGAACAAGGAGAGCGTCGAAGCCCGTCGGCGCACCGTCCACACCTGCCACCAGCAATGACTCGGCAATGGGCCATTGCGGGACCCTCGAAAACTAGGCGCGGTGAGCGCTTGCGCGCCACGGGCCCTCTAGGGCTGCTCATTGTCTCAACTACGTCCCACACCCCCACAGCCCATCACTCACCCTGTATAAGACGGATCTTTCATACTGTCAAGCCGTCTTCGAAGCCTGCCTCGCCCAGTGGGGTAGCACTAGAGCTCGGCGCAGTGGGACGAGCGGATATGGTGGCAACAGTGGTGGGGGAGAGGAAAGTGGGGACGAGTGAGCGAATGACGAAGACATCGATGGCCAACGGGCGCATATCCACGTAAAGACGAGGGCGACAACGGTCTGTGCACGGGGCTCCCGGCTGCGCGTTGGCATGATCATATGTGGCTGGCTCGCCGTCTACTGGTCGATCGTACCATCGCTGTGGACAGGGCGACCGGCGTGGGTGACGTGCAGACGGCGAAAGGCCAAAAGCTGCAGGAGTGAGGGTGGGTCACCGGCTTTGTGCTTGTATGCTAACTTGTCATCCAATGCCTCATGTGATGTATCACTCTCTCATCATTCTTCATTCCGCTTCTCTTCTTCAGAAGCCCTCGTCTGCGCTTGACGTTTCACTCATTCACGATCCTCTCACCACCTCAAGCACATCCCCCCCTGCATCATCTCTTCATACGTATCGTGGTTGCCGCTTCTTCAATCATGGGGCTTATCACTCCCCACCTTTCTCTGCTCGTCACCAACCCCGCAGTTGTCACCTTGCCTTTACCCACTTACGGCGCCTCACTTCCTGGGCTCCCTCCGACTTACCTTTCGCTCAGGAAGCGAACACGTCCAGCTGGCACCAGCCGTGCATAACGGACCAACTGCACCAGATGTTGCAGCCTCTTTTGCGTAACAGGCTGGTGGTTCCCGCGTCCGGCAACACCAATCTTCCTTCTCACAACGACAACCCAACACAACAACCCTCGCGCACAGTACCTGCCACTCAAAATCCGGCATCAACTGAACTCCGCAGTGGTGGATTGGCGGGGCGTGGCTCGGCGTATGCGATGCCACTGCCGCTCCGAAGGGGCCTCTACCCCATGGTTGGCTCCATATGGCCACGCCAGGCGACCCCACTCCTTGAACCTAGCCGTACGCTTTGACCTTCCAGATCAAGTTGACAGCCTCCCGCTCTCCACTGACGAAAACGTCGAGAGCCTGTGTGTCACTCGATCGCACCCGTCTGGGCTGACATCAGGTACAGCGAGGTGAACTCGGGCATTTTTCGTGGCCAGCGCTGCTGCTGGATCCACATCCCGCCTGCAACCCAGCGCCCAAATTCCCTCATAGCATTCCATCTTTTAACCGCAGCCCTTCCCATTGTGGTCTCCAAAATCAAGCCGTCCGCCCTCCTGACGTTCATCGTCCCTGTAACGGCAACAGCATCAGAATCCTGTGTATGAGTCTCCCCAATCGCCCGTCTTCCCTATCGCTGACAACCAGAAAGAGTGGTAACGACTGCAGAGGGCTGAGGAGGAACTGCGAGTGGTTGAGGTCCGAACCGTTGGGCTTTCTACAGCCATCCCGGGGCTCGACGAAGGGAGGAGGCATAAGCTAGACAGCAAGGTCACGGACCTCGAGTCTCCCTTGAAGCTGAGCCAAGAGAAGGAGTGGGGCCAGGACGGAGCTCTCGAAACAAAGGACAAGGCTTTGAAGAGTCTGAAGACTATGTTCGTACCACAGCTCTTACATGATATGCTAACGCTACAAGCTGGGCTAGGTACAGGTCAATTCCAAAAATCTAGAGAAAAGAAAAAGATGAAATTCGACAGCTTTGGTTTTTTAATCGCCAACACCGCCATCGACTACACCTGTGAGGAGTTCAGCACTTTGAAGAGCGACCCCAGTACGTGCCATAGAGGTAGGAAGCTTGCCGTGTGATGCCACTGACCGCCAGACTTGGAAAAGACCCGTGAGGGTTTGAAGGCCACCCGTCAGAGGATGAAGCTGTTCGTGGAGGAGGTCGATGAGAGGGGCCGTGGCAATCCTGCAACACTGAAGCATCGTGAGGCACGAACCTATTCTCCTGCTAACGAGGAGAGTGCGAGACAGCCCAGGATAAGTTGTAGATTGCGAAGCCCCTCAAGTGAACTACCGCTTCCGCACTCAGTCGCTGATCCCAGCGCTTGTCGCTGATCGTGCTGGTAAGGGACAAAGAGGCCCTTCTCAAGTCAGTCTGGGAAACAGAGAGGTGTTCTCGTCGGCCTAGAAGAGGCGAGACCATGAGGAAGAGCTTGTGTGTTGATTGGAGTCTCTACAACAGTGGGCTCTCTCGTCAGGCGTTATCTCCACCATGAAATTCAAGATCGACAGCTCGGAGAAGAAGTCAGTTACATACATGTACCTTGATGACCGCCCGAGGACTCGTAGGATCCAGGAGCTCTGTTATGAGAGCCAAGTGGCCGAATGCGAGCGCGACGAGGCTGTTAAGGCGAAGGAAAGAAGGTGAACGTGAGGAGAGTGGACCAGGATAAGGCCGAGAGAGGTCGTCCGGTGAGCCAGGAAGTTTACCCCAAGCTGATAATCAAGCTTTCAGTCTGAAGTGGAGGAGCCCCAGAGAAATGCGACGGCTGTCCAAGACCAGCTGAAACAGAAGGAAATCGGCTCTGGAAAATGCCCGCGGCCTCCGGTGCGGCCGCTGCGGCCATGCAAATCTCTCTCCACGATTCCAATATGGTCGAGGACGCTGAGCACGAGGAGCTCACCATATACATCTGTGCCTGGTGCCGTCGCTGACTCTGAAGGGTTTGAAGGCTGCCATGACAGCGCTTGACAATGCCAAAGTAATTGCTCAGGCGTTGGAGACCGAGTGTCGTGTATGCCTGTGACGATGCGCTGCAGCTTACCTCAGGACTGCATCACCCAGACCACAGACGATCAGGACCATACCCAGAAAGAGGTAGACAAGCTCATATCGTACTGGTGCAAAGTCTACAGAACGATATGATGAAGTACGAGACCCTGGCGGAGTAAACTCGAGACCTCGAAGAACAGTGACCTCCATCCCCAAAGAAGAGGTGACAAGCTGGTCCATGACATGGAGATGCAAGTGTGTGCGGTGTGTGCGATGTGTCTGCTGTGGCGACCACAGTGACACGTAGCTGACCACACAGACCCTCACACACGCAATCGAACTGACCGACCGTGATGACAGGATTGACGAAATCGCGCTGTCAGCCGCTCCCCATGTTAGCTTTGAAGGTTTCAAAGCCTGCCTGGACCGCAAACAGTTGGTACGTGGCAAGCGAAGGACGCACTGGAAGATGGCAGTGAAGGATGCACTGGAAGATGGCAGTGAAGGATGCACTGGAAGATGGCAGTGAAGGATGCACTGGAAGAGGGCAGTGTTGGTGAACAGACGGATGGCGAGAAAGGTATGTCTGCACTCCCCCCAGAGGCAGCTGACAGCGTCAGCTGTTACAGTATTAGGCAGATCGAGCGTAAGTCTTCTCGGACATGACCCCAGCTGAATAGATAGGCAATTGGGAGAAGCTCAACTTCGAGTTGGAGCAGAAAGTCCAGCCGGGCGAGCAACAGCCCATGCACTCCAATAGGCCGGTGACCGCACGCCTGCGGTAACCAAAGCTAACCACCACAGGGACAGACTTTGTCACACCGGCCATCAGGACAGAGCGCTCCCCCGTTAGACATTAACTGACTGCAACAGGCCAAGAATAACCTGACACCAGCGTCAACGGCGATCGTCCCCGTGGGCCCGAACGGTAACGCTAAGACGACGACGGACATGGCCAAACCGAAGGCGGTCGTTTACGACTGCAAGCGCAAGCGCATCAATGCGTAACCAGAGGACAAGAGAGACAACTTCTCTGATGTGGAGGCCAAAGCGAACAAGTTCAGCGTGAAGAAGGCCTGTTTTGGGACCCCAGAGGGCGTTCAAGTGCGTGGCGAGTCCGCAGAACTGACAACAGACGAGCCCCTGAGATTGAACCAGTCAAAGAAGAGACGCTGTCACAGGTGTAATCGAGTTCGACCAAATGAGTGCACCAGCCTCAGCCGCCGTCTCAGTCCCCGCTTACAAGGGTTACAAGCGCTACTAGACAACTCGGCCGCAGAACGGGGTACACAGCCAACAACAGCTCATCGCAGGCCCCCGCTCGAGCCCCCTTGTTGATGATACAGTACATCACAATCCTAAGAAAATCATCTGTAACTATTGTACATGTCCATCTATCACTTCAGCACAGCTCCGAGGCCCATGAACGCTGTTGCCTCGTCGCCCCGCTCTATGAGCACCTCATGTACAAGGCCTGTCTGCGCAACGGCAAGATGAAGACAGGACTGGCGCTGTATACCAGCGGTGTCGCGGAGCAAGCGACCGAGGCGTGCGGCGTCGGCGCGGCGGTCGTCGTCGAGACTGTCGTCGGGTAACGCGATCTGACGGTTCGCGCGGCCAAGGAGCCTAGTATCGGCGGCCGGCCAGCTCTCCGCGCGCGAACGGCGATCTAGTTCCTGTCCAATCGCGATGGTAGTAACCTCGTCGTCGTCACTGTCGTCGTCAATGGAGAAGCGGCCTGCAATGGCTTGTGCCTCAGTTGCAAAGGCGTACACTTCGAGGCGGCGGGAAAGGTCGCCAGCACCTCCGAGACTGTGGATGAGGGGCCAGCGGATCTCGCCAGCAACAAGCGCATCTACCGCAGCGCGGATAGCGTCGTTTACTGTCGCGTATGCGTCCTTAGTAGCGCTCGGCCCGGGGATCTCCGATGGAGGGACGGGTTCCGGACTATCTCGTGGGGGCAGCCAGCCGCGGGTGCGCATATCCCGGGTCACCAGGGAGTGGACGCGTGAATGCCCGTTAAACGCGAGATAATCGAGTACGAGAGCTGCAGCAGCGCGGTCCGGTCCACGATAAAAAGGGCTGCTTGGTGGGGCGGCAAACGGTGTGTCCTCGCGGGTGCGGAGCTTTAGCTTCGCTTTGAGTTTGGATAGGAGGACAGCCTCGGGTTCCGAGAGGCGGGGTGAAGGTTTTGGTGATGGTCGAGAGGAAGCGGTGGGTGACGATGTCGATGATGAGACACTGGGCAGGCCCACGAGCTTTGGAACTGGGACAGCTTGTGGTACATCGCTGAAGGCCTCGTGTTGTGGTGCCAGCGCCGCGCGGAGCTTGTTCCGCACACCGAGCACGTGCTCGACGATGTCGTACTGGAAGGGTCCGGTCAAGTTGACAGCGACCGACTCCTCCTCATTCCTCATGCCCACGGCTGGGTATAGTCCGTGCAGCATATTGCTGAAGGCGTGACCTGGGGTAAGCTCTTTGGGAACCTCGCGAGCTGAGGAAATGAAGACTCACCGAGCAAATTGCCGTTGCGTGTGAAGAAGGCGCGTCCGATCGTCATGTCGATACCGCAGCCCACCACGTCACCCGCTGCTGTCAGCTCAACAAGACACAAGCTGCTCACTTTTCCACGGGTCTGAGAAGTCACGCCCATCGCCTCTCCCCTCGAACGTCTTGCCGTCGTCTGCGTGCCAACCCCAACTGCCCGCGTTCCAGCCCACGAGCCTCCTATGGTCACATTCTGGCACGGTCCAGCCAATGGATATGTGTCCCTGATCTCCGCTGTTGAGAATCTCGACCTCGTAGTAGAACACGCCCACGCCCAGCGGGATTGGGACCGACGTGCGCAGGCTACACGCGTCCGTATCTGCTTTCAACAGCCTGTCCCCCTGCTCAGGGCGAAAGGTGATAACAGGTCGCCATGCGCCTTCCCGGTCCTCAACAGTGAGGTCGAGAAACGACGTTAGCAAGGGATCGCGGGAGCGCGGGGGCATCTCGAACATGACAGGTAGAGGGGTGCCAGCTGGCAGTGTCGTGAGGGAGATGTATGCAGGCCGCTCGGCGTTAGGTGGGAGTACGGGCTCGGCGTGTCGTCGGCGCTTGACCTCGCCCTCACTATTCATCCCATCGTCGTCGCGCGCTCGAGTGCGTTGCCGTCGCCCGTCCTCCCCACGGCTCGCGCGGCGTCGATTGAATCTCCCACGTGCCAGCGTTGCCCCGGCGTCCGGTGGAGAGCCCCACCCGTCGACCTCGAAGAGGTCGAGGAGTATTTGCTGCCCTGGGGCGTACTCGCCAACAGGTGCGGTACCGCTGAACGCGCCCCACTCAGGGTCGTCCTCGTCACTGCTGTCGATGGCTCCGCCTCCCAATCGCTCCCAGATATGGTCGTCGGCGCCTCCGGGTGGCTCAATGTCTGTCGGATCGAAGCCGATGATCTGTCGCCGCGGCCTGCGAAGGATCGTGCTCGCCATGCGCTCGTTACGTTCTTCACCCACCCCTGTGGTGAGGCGTGACCCGACGCTCAAGGGGCCGCGGTTGCGTTCGGGAGGGCGCTCGCGGAAAGCTCGTGCCGCCGCGCGATAGTGTTGTACAGCGGCACGGTTCTCAGCCCGCCTCACGGGGTCATAACCGGCCCGTCGTGCGGACTCGACCGCCTCGTTCCACACATCCCGCTCAATTCCGTCGTTGGGGAAGGACATACCGAGGCGCCGTTCGGCTGGTGCCCCGAGCAGCCCTGGGAGAGTGAGGGCACCATGCCCCTCAGTACCAGCGATAGTGTGCGCCGAGGGTTGTCCGCCTTCCCGCAGAGCCTGGAGCGCGTGTGTCAGCTCCGTGATGCTTGTGGGGAGGTCGACGTCGTCGTCTGTCCAGCTCATCGGTGGGTGCTATGGGAGCAGTCGGAAGGAAGAAGTCGCAAGGGAAGGAAGGCGAAGGAAGTAAAAGGAAGGAAGAAGTTGTGCAGAATTGACGTGCACCCAAAGGGGATCTGCACTGGAGGTAGTGAAGTTTGAAGGGGTTCGATGAGAGATGGGTGATGGGTGATGAGGAACAGGGGTGTGGTGGGAAGGGAGTGTCGGCGATGTTGAGCGAGTTGGGTGAGAGTGTGAGCTGGGAACAAGAGGAATAGAATCGCTGGCGACGTGGGGGGAAAAACAGTAGATGGACGACTATCAGACTGTAAAGTGATTGCAGATACAGAAACACCTTTTGGCCATGTAGTAGTATCCTACCTTGACCGACAACCAGCAGCTGAGGACTAGTGGCAACTATTGCCCAAGATACCTCCGCTCTAACAGATCATACTTGGCACCGCTCCATGCTCCAAAATCAATTCAATCGGCACGCTGGGCATTCTCGTTGCTATGCACTCGCCTACAATGGTCCATCTCAATCCCCGTCTCTCCAGGTCGAGTCTATACAAGCGTATTGCTCTTCGCCTTTGAGTACGAAGAGGTCGGAGGGCGGTGGCGAGGGTGGCCAAAGTGTCAAGGCGAAATGGTACCTCAGGGTGGCTTCAGGGTATACCATGTGTAATCCACGAGAGCTGGACGCGTGGTGTCTCTAACCGGTCCCCACACTCTAACTAGTTGGTCCCAAGGAAGGCGGGCAATCGTCGACCACCACCTTGTTCCTCCCCCTCATCCCAGGTCATCGACGACCTTAGCCATTTGTCCAACCTCATCCGCCAACTGCGTGCGCCCTTCGGTCATCCAAAGAGCTACCATCGCCATCTACCCTGTCTTTCTCATCGTCCTGTCCGGGATGGCGCTCTGATGCCTCCTTCCCCATCACCACAGGGATACCCCCCTAACAGCACCCGTCCCCTCCATCCACCACAACAACATTATTCTCAACAATCACCCACCCCGAGCTCATCAATAAACTACCCACACGAACAACAATACCCTTACCCACCTCCCATTCCTCAACCTCAGCCTCACCCAGCCCCTCAGCCCCACCTTTCTCCATTGTATAGCGCGCCCGCAGCTGCGTACGAGCCACAGGCGCAGTCAGCATCCGCGCCCTTGGTCTACCCTTCTCCCCAGGCACAGCCATACTATCAGCAGCCGCACATCTACGCGCCGCCGACGCCCGACTCATACGGTACATTCCTCCATCAAGGCTATCTCAGTCCTCACACAACGTTTGTTGCACCTTCCCCGCAGGCCCCATCGCCTCGCATCGTCTCGTCACCCGCACCGGTTGCATCTCCTGCCTGGCAGCATCCTCAGTCTCAGTTCCAAGTTCAGCAACAGCTGCAACCGGAGCTACACGCCGAGCAACCGTCGTACACACCCTTCCAGACGTCATCACAGCCCCTAACAGCGGCCGTCGTCACCCCTTCCGCTCCATTTGAACCCGTGCCAGCGCCTTTAGGCGAGAACTCAGCCAAGGTGGTTCCTCGAATCAAGCTCAACGTTTCCAAACTTGCGAGCAATCAGGTAGACGAGATGCCGATGCCAACGAGGAGACGTACGTCGACGTCCGTCAACGTCGAAGTAGACCCACACGGGCGTTCGACGCGCAACAGCCGCCGTGGTGCGCGCACAGTCAGCTATGCAGAGGACGACGACGAAGAGTTCGAGGAGGAGCCTGATACTCCGCCGCCCGCGCCTTCGAAGAGGCCAGCTCGCAGAACGCGAGGACACGGCGACGAGGATCATGGCGATGGTGACTACGGACAAGGAGACGCCGAAGGAGAAGCAGCCGGGTCAGTGCCTCCCGTTGGGACGCGTCGCTCGTCACGAGCCCACAAGGCTCCGTCACGTTTTCACGGAGAGGACGACTTCGAGACGTCCATGGTCGTCGATTCGAGCCCTGCCAGGGCGCCGCCAGCCTCGGCAGTAGGAAGGAGGAATACGCGCCGTCGACTCGTTGTGGACCCGGATGATGACGAAGAATGCGCGCCGCACGTGAACGGCGCTACGGACATTGCACAGCCACAACCACCTGCTCCTCGGCTCCCCACTGAGGAGCCATTGAGTCAGCGTTCTGGGCGTAACAAGCGTAGAAGCTCCGAGGATGACGCTGAGTCGTTCAACCCCAGCGAGTCGGAGCAGGCATCCTCATCGGAAACCGAGGCAGACGGCGTCGACTTTGTTGACGAGCCTGAAGACGACGACAAGGACTCGTTCGTGAGCATGACCCCACCGAGGCGGAAGACGCGCCAGACTCGCTCAACCGTTGCGCCACGGAGGAGCACGCGTGGGCGGCGGGCTGAACCCGACTCGGACGACGAGTACGGCTCCAAAGGGCGAAACCTGCGCAAGCGCGAGTCGCGTCCAAACTACCAATTACCACCGATGGACATTTCTGCAGAGATTGCCGCAGCGGACATGTTAAACAAGGCGATCGCAACGACGTCTGGGCCCCGTGGCGGACGAAGAGGGGGACCCGCTGGTGCTTTCGGTGGAGCGTCTCGCTTCGGCCTTGGTGGTGCTGGCCTCAAGCCTTTACCGTGGTCAATGAAGGGTAAAGACTTTGCACAGGCCATGGGTGACCCCGACTCGTCCGACTCGGATAACGACCTCTTACCCAAGGCCAGCGCGGCGGGTGCGGCGGCCGCCTTTGGTGGCGGAGGTCCTGGGGGGTCAGGTGGCGCCCGGGGCCCAGGTATTCCTGGGCCGTCGGACGTACCGAACTTTGGACGTGTCAATCCCAAGTCAAGCATGGCGGATGCAGACCCCCTTGGTGTGGATGTCAACGTCACTTTTGATCGTGTTGGCGGGCTGGACGGACGTGAGTTGACCTGCTTCGTACCGGAGCTGACTGCAGACATCAACCAGCTCAAGGAAATGGTTGCCCTTCCACTTCTCTATCCAGAGCTGTTCCAGCAATTCGGCATTATCCCTCCCCGTGGTGTCCTCTTCCACGGCCCACCCGGTACAGGTAAGACGCTTCTCGCGCGCGCCCTCGCGGCCTCTTGCAGCAACGGCAACCAGAAGATCTCCTTCTTCATGCGCAAGGGTGCAGACGTGCTCTCGAAGTGGGTCGGCGAGGCGGAACGCCAGCTGCGCATGCTCTTCGAGGAAGCGCGCGCGTCACAGCCGAGCATCATCTTCTTTGATGAGATTGATGGCCTCGCACCAGTCCGTAGCAGCAAGCAGGACCAAATCCACGCCAGTCTTGTGTCCACACTCCTCGCATTAATGGACGGCATGGATGGCCGTGGGCAGGTCATCGTAATCGGCGCAACCAATCGGCCTGACGCCGTTGACCCTGCGCTTCGCCGCCCAGGCCGCTTCGACCGCGAGTTTTACTTCCCATTGCCAAACCGCGACGCGCGCCAGCAAATTATCAAGATCAACACGCGTCAGTGGGAGCCACAGCTGCCCGACAATATGGTCGACACGCTTGCAACTCTGACGAAGGGTTACGGCGGTGCGGACCTGAGGGTGAGCTAGCATTTCCAAGTTGTTGCTGATCATCAGGCCCTCTGCACTGAGGCTGCGTTGAACGCGATCCAGCGCAAGTACCCTCAGATCTACAAGACGACCGACCGACTGCAGGTGCAGCCCGGGTCTGTGCACGTCCAGCCGAAGGACTTCATGCTTGCTGTGAAAAGTGAGTGCATTGTGCTCTTTGTCAACTAACAACAGAAATCGTGCCTTCCTCTGCACGGTCAACTTCGTCGGCAGCCATCCAGCTACCGAACCAGCTCGTTCCCTTGCTTTCAAAGGACCTGGAGCGGCTCAAGTCAGCTGTCGACCTTGCGCTTCCCCGTGTTAAGAAGCGCACTGCCCTGGAGGAGGCTGAGTTTGAGGACGACGATGGCGACTCGTTTGAGAAGGAAATGATGCTGCAATGTAGGTCCTCAATGAGAGTACTCCTCCTAACGCCAATAGCTCTCGACCAGCTCAGGACATACCGGCCCCGATTGCTTGTTTATGGTGCGGCGGGCTCCGGCCAGACATATCTTGGGCCCGCCATCCTGCACCACCTGGAAGGTTTCCATGTACAATCCTTCGACCTCGCCACACTAATGGGCGACTCCACAAGGGTGAGTCATTATGAAATGGACGAGGGCTGACCTCAAGACGCCAGAAGCCGCCGTGGTGCAGATGTTCGTTGAAGCCAAGCGCCATCAGCCAAGCATCATTTTCATTCCGTCGCTGGCACAGTGGTCTGAGACCCTATCGGAGACAGCCCGCTCCACGACCCGTGCTCTACTAGACGGTATCTCACCGTCCGACCCTCTGCTGCTACTCGCATTGGTAGACGGACCGATCTCCACATTACCTCCCGACGTGCGAGCATGGTTCGGGTTCAGCCACGAGAACCGCATCCAGCTCGGCGCCCCGACCCTGGAGCAACGAGGTGAATTCTTCCAGGAGCTTATGGACACTGTCCAGCGCTCGCCCACCGATTTCCCTGATGGAGTGGCCCGCAAGAAGCGTGTTCTTGAGGAACTACCTATCGCTGCGCCTTTACCTCCACGAAAACCGACGGAAGTCGAAATTCAGCGCGAAGTAAACCGCGAGGAAGCAGCGCGCCAAATGCTCTACGTGAGCTTCTCGTCACTCATCTCCGAGCTGTGTCGGAAATACAAACGGCCAGTGCAGATTGTCAAGGTGAATAACTCAATCAACTTGGTATCACTAACAAATCAGGAAGAGGCGTTTGCCTTACACCATTATCTCACTGAGCAAGCCGCTGCCAGTCAGCCGCCACCGGTGGCGGAGGGCATCGTTGGCGAAGCGGCCAATGGTGTTCCAGGCGGCGTCGGCGTCGTCGAGTCGCAGGTGACAGAAGCGCCTGCCGCCATGGTCATGGCCCAGCTCGACCCGACAGTTCCGACAGCTGAGGCACCGGCTACTGGACCGGGCTTGGACGCCGGCGTAGTGCCGGCTGAGGCCGCGGCTGTGGAGGGAGTAGTTGAGCCTGTACCCCTCGTCGGTCCTGTCACGCAGCCTACGCAGGCCGATAGTCTGCCGGTTACCCTTGCTGCACCTTCATGGCAGCCACACGACATGGATCTCGACACTGTGCAGCGCAAGCTCACGCGGCACAAGTACTACACGCCCGCCGAAGTTCTCGAGGACATTGCGCTGATCGAGGAGAATGCGCGGCATACGAGCGACGCGGATCGCCAGCTCAAAGTCATTGAAATGGCCGGACACGCGCGTATCCACGTGCAGGGCTTTGACCCGCGGTGGACACCCGAGTTTGAGAACCTCGCTGTGCGAATGCGGGCGCGGAAGGCCGATCGTGCGGCCGCCAAGGCGGCAAGCCGGGCAGCCACACGTCTCGGCAGCGCGGTAAGTGGCGGCGACGCTCAAGCACCCGAAGTTGTCACGAGCGAGATTGCGCCGCCCGAGGCTGTGGCGTCTGTGACCGGTGCTGCGGCCAACGGTAAACGTGATCGTGAGGGTGACGAGGGCTCAGAGCAGCCGACCAAGCGCGCGCGCGAGGACGGCGAGGCTATGGACGTTGATGCGAACGGAACGTCGGCGGTGGAGCCGGTGGTGGAGCAGGTAGCAGAGTCGACGGAAAAGCCGCGCTCGCCCACGCCCGAGGCCGAGGTCGTGTACCCGCCGCTGATAGTGCCGGCCGACGAGCTCGAGAAGCTTAAGCACGCGCTCAAGCATAGCACAGACCAGCTCAACGTCGAGGAGCTCGAGCAGCTGCGCGCGTCCTTGCTCGACCGCATTTGGCGTGCACGCAGCGAGTGGGACCGCACTGCTCTGCTGGGCAGTATGCGCGAGGCGGTGAGCAAGTTTGTAGCTGAAGCTGCGACCGCGCGGGTCGCCATAGAGATGGAGTAAGAGTAGATATGTATGTAGGCGTAGATGTAGAGGGTGTGAAGTCTGGGTGTGGTCCTGATTTTCTTGACCAAGGCGATCGATTGTCAGCACTGCGGGTCCATCCCTCGAGAAGCAGCAGCAGCAGGCTTCCTTGGTCTGCTAGCGTCGAATGAATCGTAGCTCAAGATCGTGCACATCATGCACGGAATCTGCCATACTTCTCCTTGCATATGCAACATCGCTACTAGACACAAGACATCCCAAGTACACGGGCTCGCTACAATCCTAGGCTTAGAGCTTGGCGGGACGCGCGGTGGCGCCGTTGTGGGGGACGCCCTCGTTGATGCCGCGGACGTTGTTCGCGGGGATGGAGCGGCCCTTGTCCATGCCGTTGGACGAGCCGTTGAACTGAACACCACGGAGGGTCGGGTTGCCCTTGATGCCGGTCGCCTTCTCGAGGCGGGTAGCAATGTCGGGGTGGACCTCGCGGAAGATGGCAATCTGGCGGCGGATGATCTCCTTGTCCTTGCACTTGCTCATGTGGCCCGACACGGTCTGGATGAGGCGCTCGCGCTCGCCCTCGCTGAACACCTTTGTCCAGAGGTTGCGGGGGGCGACAAAGTCCTCGGGCCGCACCTCGGAGAGGAACTGGACGGCCTGGCCAACAAAGTTGCCGTGCACCTGGTTGACGTTGACCTTGGGGGGGTTAAAGGAGACGGGGTCAATGGTCGAGAGGTAGCCGGGGCGGCCGCCCTGGTTGTAGAAGGCCATGGGGCCGTCGCGCTGGAACGAGGCTGGCACGTACCCGGTCGCGGGCTGGTTGACGGGCAGCTGGTGGTAGTTGGTGCCGAGACGGTGGCGGTGGGTGTCTGGGTACGAGAAGAGGCGCGACTGGAGGACGGGGTCGGCCGAGGGCTCGATGCCGGGCACCATGTGCGAGGGCGAGAACGCGGCCTGCTCGACCTCGGCGAAGTAGTTGGACGCGTTGGTGGTGAGCGTGATCTTGCCGAGGTCACGGAGGGGGTAGTCGGCGTGGGGCCAGATGTGGGTCAGGTCGTGGACGTTGATGCCCTTCTTCTCCCACGCCTCGACGGCCTGCTCGGCGGTCATGGTCTGGACCTTGAGCGTCCAGCTGGGGTGTTCGCCACGCTCAATGGCCTCGTAGAGGTCCTTCTGGCCGTGGTCGGGTCCGAGCTTGCCGGCCTCCTCGTTGGTGAGGGTCTTGATGCCCTGGTTCGAGATGAGGTGGAGCTGGGCGTAGACCCACTCGCCGGCCTTGTTGACAAGCTTGACGGTGTGGCCGTAGTAGCCGTGCATGTGACGGAAGCCGTCAGGGATACCGCGGTCGGACATGAGGATCTGGCATCAGCGAGGGCACATGAAGAGGGGCCAGGGGATATCCGGTCGGAATAGTATTTCCGCGGCCACCAAAAGAGACCGAGGTGGAGCCAACGGCGGGCAGAGGGGTACAACCATTTGCACCAGCCCTGTTCTTCTGTGCGCATGGACAGAGCAGGGTGGTTGTGATGCGAAGCGCAGTTGGAGATGCCAAGAGGCAGGGCAAAGGCAATGTTTGGCCGGCGGCAGGCAAGCTCCGGAAGGCGGCTGGAATGCCAGCGCCTACCACCAGGTATCAGGGCCGACTAAAGGTCGCCGACACCGCTCCGTGCTGGTTCGCTCGGCCTCTTTTCCTGCATGGCCATGCACAGATACCCCTAAAGGAAAACTCACCATGACCTGGTGGATCGACTCGGGGTTGTTCGAGAGGTAGTCCCAGAACATGGTCGAGTCGTCACCACCGCCGAGGTGGGTGGCCGGGTGGCGCTTCTGGGTGTGGATGAAGTGGGGGAACTTTGCGGGGTCACGGAGGAAGAACACGGGGGTCTGGAATCAGCAACTGTTCAACGTTTTGCCTGATTTTGGCAGAACAGCTCACGTTGTTGCCGACAAAGTCAAAGTTGCCCTCGGCAGTCTTGAACTTGACCGCAAAGCCACGGGGGTCGCGGGCCTGGTCGCTCGAACCGCTCTCGCCGCCAACAGTCGAGAAGCGGATGGTGATGGGGCAAGTCTTGCCCTTCTGGAGGAAGTCGGCGCACGAAATGTCCTCGGCACCGGCGAGCGACTCCCAGATACCGTGGGCGCCGGAGCCCTTGGCGTGGACGACACGCTCAGGGATACGCTCACGGTCAAAGTGGGCGAGGAGGTCGATGAGGTGGTAGTCCTGGAGGAGGAGGCCACCGTTGCCGGCGCGCTGGGCGGCGTAGGGGTGGGCGACGGGTGCGCCGTTGCTGGCGGTGTAGACGGTCTGGCGGGACGCGCTGTCGCGGTCGGCCTCGTACGACTTGGGCTTGGGAGCGTCCTTCTTGGTCATTGTTGCGGTGGGGCTGAGAGATGGAGAGATGGTGAGAGGGAAACGGGACGTGGAAATGTATAGCGGTGGGCACGGCTGTGGGGGAGAGCCTAGCCGGCGTCGGTCCACGCCGGCGAATGGGAGGGGGGAGATTGCGAGAAGGAAGGTCGCCAGGTGGGCAGCGGCAGAGGCGAGGCTTGCCACTAGTGGAGGTCGATTTCCTCGGATCCTCCCGATCCTCGGGGTTGCCATTGCCGCCTGAGGACAAAGTCCCCACGGTGGAGACCGGGTGGCAGGAGGGCACCAGCCCACCTTGACGGCAGCCCATCGCTGTACCGTGCGTGGCCGTTCTGCCTCGGTCCCTAGCTCTAGCTCGAGCGCCAGGAGCTTAATGCTCTCCTTGTAATGGGGACCACCCGCGAGTACGTTGGCTCCGGTCCAGTCGGCCATGTCGCCGCCCGGTCACATCGGGTTCCTCTCTTCCCTCTTCCTCCTACTGCATCCATAGGTGTGCGCAGATATGCCACGTTTTGGCTATCAGGATGACGACCGAGGGGAATCGGAATAGGATGGCGAGATGGCTAGACAGAGACAAAGGGCCGATATGGAACGCCGGCCAAGCGGGCCTTCCAAGTAGATAGTGGAATGAGATGGCGCCACGCAGACCCGGCATTCTTCGTTGCAGGACGCTGTCCCCGGCCTGCCCGCTGGTGACGCGGGGGTGAATAACTCGCGACGCTGCTGTCCGCTCCGACCTCGTCGCACAAGCATCCACTGCCCGATGCGACCGGAGGTCGGTGTGGCTGGCAGACGGCGCAGTTGGAAACCTGTGCCTGCCTGGCCTGCCTCTACCTGCCGGCCTCTGGCGTGCCACATGTACTGAGATTATTGAGATTCCGGGATCGAGATTCAGACCAGTCTGACCGTGACCAAAGTGGCTCATCACGTCATACCACTCGCGAGAACTCTGACACGCCCAGATACCCGGGCACCCCAACTAACGCGCTGTGGCTCAATTCAACTTGATACAGACCACGAGCGTGTGCTGCACGACGAAACACACCCTCCTCCCGGCTAAGCGGCAAAGTGGCGGCGTGGCAGCACAGACTGGTCGACAATCGACGGCCAACGGTCAGCGGTCGCCAGGCTAGCTGCGCGCTAGACCACTAGGCTACACATGGCGCTGCCATCGGGTACCGGCCCGGCTGCTTGGGCGCCCGGTATCCGGTCCTCGTCGCCTTTGCGGCCATGGCCGGCCACGTCCAACACGCCCAAAAGACGTCCGTGGCCGCTCATCCACTCGCTCTCGCTGCCTCTTCCACAGTTTTCTTCACCCACCCCCTCTCCAGCGTCTCCACCCTCACCAATGCCTACAGCACTCACCTTGCGCCGCGGCGCGTACACAGGCCCGACGGGGCGGCATGCGGTCGTGAACGTCGCGGCGGCGCTACCCGCCGTGCTCATCGCCCTCGCCGCGCTGCCAGTCAGCACGATTCGGTACCTCCTCACCCGCCCGCGCGGCTTCACACTGAAGACGTTTGTGATCATGCGCCTCCTGCGCCTGCTCAACCAGCTTGTGGCCGTCCTCCCGCCGCCTGAGGCGCGCCGGCGTCGCTGGGTGCCGCCCAAGACGCTCGGCACCCACCCAGCAGTCAAGATCGAGACGGTGCAGGTCGCGCGGGCGCAGCACGCCTGGCGGGGGGAGTACGCGGCCGGTCCCGACTCTGTGAAGCCGCTCGACATGCCGGGGTACATCATCACGCCTTCGGGGGTCGCGAGCGGGCCCGCGCGCGCCAGCGAGAAGATCGTCATGTACATCCACGGTGGGGCGTATATCCTCGGGCACCCGCTGTGGACCGCGTTCCCGCACAGGCTGGCCGCTGAGACGGGCCGCCGCGTCTACGCCGTACAGTACCGCAAGACGCTTGACGATAGCACAGCGTTCCCGGGTCCCCTCCTCGACGCGCTCGCGGCATGGGAGTACGTTACCAAGGTCATGGGCTTCAGCGCTAGCCAGATCATCCTGTCTGGCGACTCGGCAGGGGCGCACCTCTCCCTCATGCTCGTGCACCAACTGCATGCGCTCGGTGAGGCTCTACCGGGCGGCCTCGCGCTCGTGTCCCCCTGGGTCGACTTTACGTGCTCGTTCCCGTGCTGGAACACTCACAACCTCGACTACATCACTCGCGCCAAGCTGCGCAAGTGCATCGACAGCGCGACACGCCACTACGACGACGACGAGAAGCGCAGCGCGTTCTTCTCACCCGCCCTCGCCAAGCTCGGACACTGGCGATTCCTCGCCGACGCAGGCACGGCCGTGTTCGTCAGCGTCGGCGGCATCGAGGTGTTCACAGACGAGGCCGAGGCCCTTGTCACTGCCATGCGCGCCGACGGCGTGCCCGTGACGTTCTGGAAGGTCAGTCACACACAATTGGCCCCAAAAGCTCACTCCAGGACCAGTACGGCGTGCACGACACGCCGATCCTCGATTGCGTCATCCCGACAAAGTCTCAGGCGTTCAAGAACTTCAAGGACGGCGTGCTCGGCCTCTTGCGCATGGAGATGGCGTCAGACGCCGAGACCCTCGCGCCGCCGTCGCCGTCCAAGGCGAGCGAAGACAGTGGCGTGCTCGTCGACGCCGAGGCCGAGGCCCGTCAAGGTGAGGTCAGCGACCACGAGGACGAGTTGCACGAGGGCGAACAGGAGTAGGAGGCTTAGAGCAAGGAGGCCGAGTGGAGCAGGCGACCGAGGCGGCGCATTCCTAGGTTGTATCTGTATCTTTGTCTATTTCTTCACGACTCCACGCCTCTCATCCTGTCCCGGCGTCTGGCGTCGACGACTGTATCGCGTTTGGCTGGTTATGCACTCTTCTGTCCTTGGTGACGCTATTCCATATACAGTACAAGACCCCCGACGTTATGAATAGCAGGTTTGGCGCAAGACGTTGCTATGAAAATACAATATCAGTGTTGGAACACACCCTTCTCTGGGCGGCCGGGATCGGTGTCAACTGCCCAGTTGGGGTCGTACGCTGGCGGTTCCTTAGGCAGGCCAGAGGGCACGAATAGACGACCAGCATCGATGTCACGATAAGCCGTGTTGATGTGGAGCGGGATGGGACGGACGATAGGTGGGGCGCGGGCGGGGCGCATGCCTGGCAGGAGCGTGGGCACAGGCTGCGGGTGAGATGTCAAGGGATTGCCCGCTGGCTTGGCCAACGAGGGCGCGGACGCCGGCCTTGTGGACGTGGACGCTTCTGCCGTTGGTTTGGGCAACGCGAGCGATGTGGACAAGGTCGTCGTCGATGTGACCGGTGCCGGTCCAGTCGTCGGGCCTGCGGTAAGGGGCACGCCCGCGAGGGCTGCGGATATCTTGAGAGGAAGAGCCGCCGCTCCTGGAGGCAGCAACGGAGGCTGGGGATGAAAGGTATGCTCGGGGTTCGAGGCTGCGATCGACCTTGGCTTGCCTGGCTGTGTAGCACGCGCTTTGGCGGTCGTGGGTGGCACCGGCTTAGCCTGTGGACTGGAGACGTAACCTGGCTTGGCCGCTGGCAGCGAGTTTGCGATAGTTGAGACAGGCAATCTGGTTCCGCCGCGGGGCGTGCTCGCAAGATCGTGTGTGGACCGATTGTGGGGTGTGTGTGCATCTGGGTCTGGCATACCTGCCTTGTCTGGAGAGGAGAGACGAGTAGAGTTCGCCGCAGGCGACTGGGAGAGCGGCGAGCCACCGAGCGTAGACACGGACAGCCTAGCCGAACGAAACGCGAAGGGTGTCGAGGTGGCGGGTGGTGTCGACTGCCCTCCCCAAGGCCTCCTAGGCGTGGGCTGCACGAGCTCAGGAGACGGCGAGGGGAGCGGGGAGGTGCTCAGTCCTGGACTGCGGCTGCTCAAGCGCATGTGGGGAACGGCGGGGAAACTCTGACGCTTTGACATGTGCGACACCGGCGATAGTGACTCCGGTTGCAACAGTTCTGGCTCTGAGGGGCGGTGACGAGCCTCTTTCGCCACCCAGCCGACGAGAGCCGGAGCCTGCGCGCCTGGCGGGAGGGGGGGAATCTGGACTCCTGGGCTCGAGGCGGCGCTGAGAGCTGGCGACGACGACATTTGAGCTGGATCAACATTGTTCCAAGCCCGCAAATCGGGCGACGGAGCGACTGGTGACGACGTTTGGGCTGGCGACCGGGTGAGGAGTGACGAAGGAACGGCCGGAGACGAAGTGAGAGGCGACGGGGGGGTCGTGATGCTCGAGTGCCGGGGAGGCAGAGTCCGGCTGGCATTGGCAGCATCCCACGCAGCCAAGCGAGGATCGAAAGAGTTACGTTTCTTGGAAACTGCGGTTAAAGAGGGAGAGGAAGTGGTCGACGAGAGCGTAGTGGGTGAGGGTGGTGCCAGAGTCGCATGGAACGTCGTCGGCCGCTGTATCGTCTGTGGGTGTTCGGTGCCAGGGGGCAGAGAGACCGGTCGAGGTCGCTCCTGGCGAGGTGGGGGCCGTAAGCGTGGCGATGGCGTAGGGTGCGGGGCGTTGGCAGGATGTGAGGCGGGGAGATTCGAGTGACCACAGGTGCACCGCGGCACTACATTGGGAGACAGAGGAGGAGGAGGATGGCTGGGGTTGCGTATAGCGAGTCCGATGTGGGGTGCGGACCGTGCCCGCATTCTCGGCGGCGTCGTTGGGACGGGAAGCGTCGACGCGACCCCGGCAGCTAAGGTATTTAGACTCTGGTCTGTGCGCGCGCGCGTCTCGGCGCTTGGAGGATGGTTTGGCTGCCCACGGAGGGGACGAGGCTTGCGGTCGCGCCTGAATGGTCGGAGGAGGTCGATCATGATGGGGACGTGGATGACCCAGAGAGACAAAGTTGGAGAATGTAAAGTGGAACGAAGCCGGCCTAGGGAAGGTGATCAATGCGCCCATCGTCGTCATCCCATCGCGCTCGCGCCGCCTGGTCACCTGGTTGTCTGACCGCGTGGGCCTCGGAGATGGGCCTGGAGTCAAGCGAAGCACGGTCGTCGGTCAAAATGACCAAGAGCGATAGTACGCCGCCTGCAGAACAATGATTACTCACCGCGCCGATGGCCTGATGGCCGACGCGACGCAGGGTAAGGTGGCAAAGGTGATGACAAGGATGCAGAGTTAGGCGTTACTCAAAAGGCCCAGGAGGAGCCGATGAATTATTAGACGTTCGTGTCAAGGTTGGTTGGGTCGATCGACCGCAACATGGCGGGACACAAAAGACGTCGAGCCGAAAGGCGTGGGATTGATACTAGCGCGTGAGTTGTACAACATGTCAAGATGAAAGACGCTGGAAATGTCGGCGAGAGTGAGAATGGCGACGCCCAGTACGGTATGTGACATCTCGATCAGGTGCGGCGTCATGCCCGATACGGCGGCAGCACAATTTCATACCGCCTGCAGGTATCACATCACAACATGCAGACACTGCCTACTACAGTATGTCATCCCCGCAACGAAACGGGGGGTGGCAAGAGGGGGATCGCGTCCAGCTCGAACGACAAAGCCTTGAATGCCGCCTCGAGCACGTCGTCGATCGCACCCTCCCCACCGGGGAGGTGCATCGACCAGGGATCGTCCCAGCTCCAGCCGGGTGGGCCTGAGCTCGGTGTCTGCGCAGTCTTGCCGAAGCCGCCAAAGGTTGGGCCTGCGGACGGGGTGCCGAACGCCGATTTTGCGCCAAACGCGCTGGTCCCAGCCGGTTTGGGCTGCCCAAAGGCGCTTGTCGTCGTAGATGCAGGGGTCGCCAGCTGACCAAATGCACCAGTGGTGGTAGACGTCGCCGGCTGGCCAAATGCACTCGTCGTTGGGGCGGATGTGCCAAATGCGCTTGTGGAAGGTGCTGACGAGCCGAAACCGCCATTTGCTGGAGCGGCCGAACCGAAGGCGCTAGTCGCTGGAGAGGCTGTTGAACCAAACGCACTTGTGGCAGTGCCCGCGTTGGAGCCGAAACCGCCTGAAGCAGCTGCCGGCGCCGAGCCAAACGTACTTGTGGTGGCAGCTGGTGTCGAACCGAACGCGCTCAGTGCGGCAGGCTGTGCTGGTGTTGGGGATGCCGCAGTGGTCGAGACCCCAAACGCCGAGGTAGCAGGCTTGCCGAATGTGCTCTGTCCAAACGCAGATTGTGGCTGTGAGGGCTGGCCAAACGCCGACGGCGCTGACGACGTGGAGGACTGGCCAAATGCCGACTGGGGTTGCGACGGTTGGCCGAATGCCGATGGTTGTCCTGGAGTGGAAGGCTGGCCGAACGTAGACTGCCCGAATGCGCTCGTGGACGCTGGCTTACCAAATCCTGACTGTCCAAACGCGCTCCCGGTGGCTGGAGCTGCGGTGTTGGTATTGCCAAACGCGCTGCTGGTGGCCGGAGCGGCGGTGTTGTTACTGCCAAACGCGTTCCCAGTCGCTTGGGCGGTGGAACTCCCAAACGCTCCCGTGTTGCTCCCAAATGCGCCGGTGGCTGGCTTGCCAAACGAGCTCTGGCCGAATGCGGAGCCAGGAGTGGACTGTCCAAACGCGCTCTGCCCAAAGCCTGCTCCAGCGGCAGGCACCGCGGTCGCTGCAGGTTTGCCAAACGCGCTCTGCCCAAATCCCGCGCCAGGCGCCGGGGCCGTGGTCGACGCGCCAAAGCCAGTGGCCGGTGTGTTGTTTTGGCCAAATGAGCTTTGTCCGAACCCGTTTCCAGCGGGCTTTTGCCCAAACGTGCTCTGGCCAAACGCCGACCCTGTTTGAGGAGCCGAGGTCGAGCCAAATCCAGAGCCAGTCTGAGGACTCGACCCAAACGCGCCACTCGACGACCCCGAGCCAAACGCGCTCTGTCCGAAAGACGAGCCAGCAGGCTTCTGCCCGAACGAGCTCTGTCCAAACGCGCTCCCTCCTGTGTTGGGAGCCCCAAACGCACTCTGCCCTGCCGGGGTGGCAAACGTGCCGGAGCCAGAGCTGGACCCGAATGAGCTGCTCCCGAACGCGCTCTTCCCAGTGGGCGCAGCGCCGAACCCACTCCCTGCGGGCTTCTGGCCGAAGCTTGAGCTACCAAACGCATTTGGTGCAGATGCCGTATTCCCACTGAAGGCGCTGCCCCCCCCGAACGCGCTCCCACTGCTGCTTCCAAACCCGCTCTGGCCAAAGCCGCTCCCTCCAGAGTTAGCGAGTACCGTGGCCTCGTTGAAGTCGGGGGGCCGCGGGCCGCCCGGAACCCGGCCATCATTGAAGCGCGCGTCGTGCAGCCGCTCAGCAGCTTTAGTCACTTGTGATACGTTGCGCTGTGCATTGTCGAGTACTGTCTTGGCGTCGCCGAGAATCTTGGCTTCCTCTTGCACATACGACTGCGCGTTGTTTGCTTTGAGAGCCTGGACCGACTTCCAGCGGAGCTCTTCAGGAGAGACGTCGGTGCCGAGCACGTTAGGCTCGTATTTCGCTGCACCGAAGGCGGAAGCTGGCCATTGCGGTCGCTCGGCGCCGAGCTCGAGCCGGATCGTGTCGTCACTAAAGTCAGGAGAATGAACGGGACATGAAGAGTGGATGGAAATGGGATGAGAGGGATGGATGAAATGGATAAAACGGAGATTGCTCACTTGAACTGGTACTTGGACTGGCTGGCGGCTGTCATCCGTTGGCCTAGTGGCTGAGTGTTGGCGGTTGAGAAACCTCCAAACCCGCTCTGCGAGTGAGAGTCTCGTGGTGGGTGCTGGAACCGGCAGTTGTTGCCATAGCGACAGTTGCTGTTGTCAGACGTTGAGATGGCTCTAATCGCTCCCCATAACCTTACCCAGAGAGCCAGTTTCGGCAGATTGCCTGTGACATAAGCTTGGCTGTGATGGGTTGTGAGATGAAGGTGTTGATGTTGTACTTTTGAATCGGTAGGTGGCAACTCGACGTACGTGCCTGAAGTACTTATTTATTCTCCCGCTAACACTGTGCTCACCACGCCAATTGTTCTTCTCAACAATACATGACTACAGTACTCTACATGTCTATGGCGCTCGCCAGCTCATCTCCTACGAAACGCTCATGGGGCTACCGGCGCGACTTGTACGCCCGACGTTCCATGTCTCAGGGATACCGCCGAATAACTTGGGCTTGACCCCGTTGACCAACTCATCTTCGGGAGCCCTACCGCCGTTGAGTAACATTGTAGGGTCCCAAGTTCCGTCGCCGACTCGCGATGAGAAAAACGTGCGCTTCCTACGCCCGTCGGCCTCACTCCCGTCTGGAGACATTGAGGCCTGACGCTTGGACGCTGGGAAACCATTGACACGTGGCCTTGGGTTCGGCCGCAAGGACAAGCCACCTTGGCGCCGGCCACGGCTGCGGTGGGCATGCGCGCCAACGTCCGAGTCAGAGTCAGATTCAGACTCCTCACCGCCACCGTTGCGTTGGCGGAATATTTCTGCAGGTCAGATACTGCAACAGGGTGATACTCACTTCTAATGCGCTGGTCGAGCTCGTTGTCTGGGTCGTCGTCGTCGTCGTCCTTGCTGATACCTAGGACTCTGGAGAGCGGCTTGCTGGACACCTCGCGCATCTGCACGCTAGGTGCATGAGGAAGCTCACGCAGGTTCTCGAAGACTTGGCGCTTCAATGCCTCAATAAACTCGGGTGGGTTGTGGTCGTCTACGTTGGTGGCTAGGACCTCGAGCTTGTACCTTGGGCCAAAGTACTCCATGTACCGGTTGAAGGGGAGGTCTTCTGGGAGATCGACGCCACACATGATCGAGGTCTCTTTGGTCCACGCCTTGGAAACGTTCTTGCTGTTGGGGTCAGATGGCTGTGCGACGCAACATATTTGAGGAACACTCACATGGTGTAGCCGCCACCGCCAACCATCATGACAGGGACGTTGAAGGAACGCACATATCGCGCACACATCGAGTGACCTTCAAGGGTCAAGTTGAAGCCACCCAGTTTGTCACCGGAAAGTGAGTCGGCGCCAAGCTGCAGGACGACTGCGCCCGGGCGGAAGGTCTCCATGATCTGCTTAATGATCTGCTGTCAGTGGATGAATACATTATTGACTCACAGGTTTAAACACAGAGTGGTAGTTGGCGTCGGTGATGCCGTCGCGTAGCGGGACATTGACGGCATACCCCTTACCGCGCTTGATGCCTGTGTCCTGGGACTGTTAGCGACACAGACAGTTCAAGTCGTCATCCACTCACGCGAACGTCTCCCGTACCCGGGAAGAATTGGCCGAAACGGTGGAAGGAACAGGTCATGACGCGGTCTGTCGTGTAGAATGCCTCCTCCACACCGTCACCGTGATGCACGTCCACGTCAATGTAGAGGACGCGTGGGTGGATGCGGAGCAGCTCAAGAATGCCGAGGACACTGTCATCAGTTTTCAATGCTAGCGCTTCAAACCCACATGTCGTTGACGTAGCAGAAACCACTGGCCTCTGACTTCTTCGCGTGGTGCAGGCCACCGGCCCAGTTGACGGCCACGTCCGCATGGCCAGAGTTGAGCTTCTCTGCAGCGCCTAGGGATCCACCAGCAGAGATTGTGCAGAACTCAAAGACACCCTCGAACGCAGGACAGTCTTCACCAGTGAGACCTGGATGCGTCAGATGCGTTCTCGAACACATGTACTCTACTCACACCTCGTGCCGTTGCCCGTGAGCGCCTCGGCTGTCTCGGGAGTGACAGCTTCGAGGAGGTCAATATACTCGTCGGTATGGAATTTGGTCATGTCCGTCTTGGTGGCGCGGCGAGGCCTCTATAACTGTCAGCGTCGTCAGTCTCGTAGACTCACAAAAACCTGCATAGCCTTGCCGCGAGGACCGTTCATGATGCGGCGCTCCCACTTGGCAGCCTCCTGCATGTCCACATCCATGCTGGCGGTGGGGTCGTTGATCGCGCGTGCGCCCTCGCCCGCCTCGTCCGGCGCGTCATACTCCTGCTCGTCACAGAGACCGTAGTTGCTGACAAGATTGTGAGTCATGCGGATGCGGTGCGGCTTCATAGGATGCGGCAGGGAGAAGTGGTAGTTGCCTACGTCGTCTGGGGTTAGCTGGTGGGGTATACTGAATACACACGGTCGTAGAAGCTGGGGAGGTCAGCATGTGTTTCGAAGCTGGTGGAGGTTGCTCACTAGGCGACGCGGCGGCTGCTGCGGTCGGGGTTGTTGAGGTCCGTGGAGGCATCCAGCGGCTCAATCCGTTTGGGGTCTGCCAATGACGCCATGGTGCTAGCTCAGAGCGTGGGTGGTGACAGGAGCGAGGGCAGTAGTGGATGGAGGTTTTTGGTCAAGTGGTTGGCCAAAGGCTTGGTTTGTGTTGTGGGAGGGGGGGATGCGGTCAAGCTCCGCACTGCGTGATATGCCGAGAGCCGTATGGGCAGAAACCCTCTCAATTTGACACTGACGAAGAACGGAAAGGCAAGCGAGAGAGGAGCAAGGAGGGATGATTGATATGATGGCCGAACACAATCGGCCATGGAGGGCGATGGATAGGTGGCCAAGGCAATGTCACGTGACTCGGGTGAGAACACTCGAGTTGTTTCCCACGGTTGATTGGGCTGACCGGGGCGTGGGGCAGACAATTCACGTTTGGGTGACGGAGTTGGCCGGTGCTTCCCCGCATGTGAGTCTGAGGCGTACCTTCCCCGCCACCGACAGCCACCGACCCCACCTCAAACCCCACACCGAGCGTACCCAGTTGGCGTCGACTCACTTCCTCGATCAACTCCCACTTGCTCCCTTCCCTCACCTCACACATCAGCGCTCATCGTTCTGGCACTTCTCTATCCTCCAGTACATATCCCCGTCTTGACCAGACGGCTACACTAGACTCTTAGATAGCCTGCATCCCCCACTTGCCACTCGCACAATGCTCTCGCGAGCGCGTAACAGACTGCGGCCCTGGCCCAGGCTTACTGCACGCCTCAACTCAACGGTCGCGCCCACCAGGTCACCCAAAGACGTGAGCAACGTTTCGCAGGTTTCGGCCGTAACCCGCTGATGTATTAGCTCTTCAACCATCTCTCGCAATATGTGATCGGTCAGGAGGCAGCCAAGAAGGTCCTGTCGGTGGCGTAAGTCTCCGTCTCTACACATGTGGTGCCTAACTCATTGCAGTGTCTTCAACCACTACCGCCGTATCGAGCCCCGCATCAAGCCTGTAACAGTACCGGAGCCGGCGACGGCTGCGCCAATCTCCCCTGCACTCGACGGCAAAGACAACATCCAGGCGCCAACGCCATTCGAGGCAGACTACGAGAAGATGAACGGGATTCCTGACGCCACACGTGCCGTCGGAGCGGAGGATGGCTCAGACCCCACATTAACGCACGACGCTCTAGTGCGTGAGGAGAAATGGAGCAGTACGTCTGGTAAAGGTGAGTGCTGACGGGGAGCTGGGAGTAGCGGCTACATCTCGTCGCGCCGCCCGCCACCCACACTTCTGGCGCGGGCGGGGCGGGCGGCGCCCGAAGCTGCAAGTGTAAACGAAGGCTCAAAGACAGAAGAGCCTGCCCGCAAGCGCAAAGCCGATGAGGCTAAGCGTCTCGAGGAGGAGGCGCGTGTGCGACGCGCCGACGAACTCAACGAGGCCATGGGCCAGCGGCCGTTTCCAGAGGACCTAGACGTCACTGTGGAGAAGAGCAACGTCCTGGTTGTGTAAGCTGCATTCACGGCAAGGCGGCTGACTGTCAGCGGCCCAACGGGTACTGGCAAGACATTGATGGCCAAGACTCTTGCGCGCGCACTGGACGTTCCCTTTGTCTCCTGTGACGCCACTACATACACGCAGGCTGGATGTGGGTAGAGCGAGAGACAAACCACTGACCCACAGATGTTGGCGAGGACGTCGAAAGCTGCATCCTGCGACTTCTTCAGGCAGCAGATTACGACGTTGCGCGTGCCGAGTAGGCTTTCCTGGTTCCCCACAAGCTGACGTACAGGGTCGGCATTGTGCACATTGACGAGGTCGACAAGCTCGCACGCCGTGGTGGCAACGAACTCGGCACGTGGGGAGGAGGTCGTGATGTTGGTGGAGAGGGTGTCCAGCAAGCACTACTGCGCATTCTGGAGGGTACGACGGTGACCCTCTCTGCGAAGACTGCGCCCATCGGTTCTCATCCGCCTTCTCCCAGCACCCACTCAAGCAGTCCCCTTGGGCCTGCCAGCCCAGCAAAGTCCGAGTCGACGTTTCCCGAGGCTCCTGAGTGGAATCCTAACAACCCGATGAACCGAACCTTCGGTAACGCGTCTGGCAAGAAGGGCGTACGGGATGGGCTCCCCGGCTTCAGTGGTGGTATACCGCGTGAGTCATATCAACGCTGCGTTAGCTGCGTTGAAATGACCTGACCCCAGCGAACAAGGGCGACACGTACGTCGTGGACACCAGCAATATCTTGTTCATTTTGTCCGGCGCGTTCGTCGGCCTCGATCCCATCATCCAGCGCAGGTTGGGCAAGGGCGTGAGCTTGACCTGATGCGGAGCTGATCCGCAGTCGATCGGCTTTGGCGCACCGCTTTCGAGCCCGGTAGCGGCTGGCACACTCAAACCAACGATGGCGGACCTCAAGGACTATGGCTTGATCCCAGAGTTCCTCGGTCGCTTGCCCATCGTGTCTTCCCTCCAGGCGCTGGCTGTGGACGACTTGGTCCGCATCCTGACGGAGCCTCGCAACGCGCTCATCAAGCAGTACAAGGCACTCTTCCACCGCTACGGCTCCGAACTCGTGTTCACCCGCCGTGCGCTCCAGACCGTCGCACAGGAAGGCCTTGATCGCGGAGGCGGTGCCCGTGGTCTCCGCGGTGTGCTGGAGGAGGTACTTGTTGACGCCATGTTTGAGGTGCCCGGATCCGTCAGTTTCCTCTCGCTATGCGACAACTGACGACAGAGCGTGCGCCATTGCCTCATTACCCAGGCTGCGGTCCAGCGCCGTGAGCCGGCCATGTACTTTTCACGCGGGAACCGACACGCAATGATGGGCATCATTGAGGAGGAGGATGACCTGCGTCGGCGCCCGTCGCGACCGCAAATCTTTGTCGAAGAGGACCGGTTGCAGGCGGTGGGGTAGAGTAGCATCACATGTTGTAAATCCTTGTCCAAGCATCAAGTATATCGTGGAGGAGTAATGCCGGACAAAACTGCGTCTCGCATCTAATCACGACCTCGTCAAGCACAGCATTGAGCATGGCTGGGAGAAGCAGGCAGCTTTGTTTACTCTCAAGCTCCCTTCTGGTGGTGGGGGAGCCAAGATCAAGACCAAGACGTTCATGATGAGAATAATGAGGAACATGAAAGGGGATGTAGAGTGCGAGACGCATTGGGAACAGTGTACAAAGTACGGTCCAAGCTCACCGGCCTGGTCGTTTCCAGTTGAAAGATGATCCACACCATCATTGTCACAGCAACTCGCATCTCTCTCTCCGGCCTTCCCCTCCTTGTCCTCTTCTCTCCTCTTCCCCCTTCGTTCTCGAAAGACTCACAATCCTTACCCCATTACCTGCGTGGTAGGTCTCCATGCCGCCGGGGCTGATCGCCCCCAAAGACCACTCATGCACCCCACCCTCCTCTTCCTTACACTCGTCGTTGCTGTCGCCGCCGAACCGACGGGATGGACCTGGGCATGCCGCCCCGGCCTCTCCGTGTGTAGTCGCTGTGTTATCACTTGGACTGGTGCCAACAACCCTCTAGTTGCGTGAGTCCTCTTTACCCTTGCTGCTATCCCCTTTGTTTAGTCCTGACTCCAGCAAGGTCATCAACGACGCCCAGTCTGCGAGC
Organism: Cutaneotrichosporon spelunceum; assembly: GCA_030805415.1. Classification (NCBI taxonomy): domain Eukaryota; kingdom Fungi; phylum Basidiomycota; class Tremellomycetes; order Trichosporonales; family Trichosporonaceae; genus Cutaneotrichosporon; species Cutaneotrichosporon spelunceum. The sequence continues at coordinate 2,133,389 of BTCM01000001.1, forward strand.
TCTTGTGTCGTCAGCGTGGCTGGCGACTCTTGCACTTGGGCGGTCGACTTGGCTCCCGGCAGTACCGCATCGGTCGTCGTAACCTCCAACGGGACCGACTACTCACACACGCTCGGTCAAGTCGAGTGCCAAGCTGATTGTCCACTGTTCGCTGACGTGTGTCCGGGGTCAAGCTCGAGCACTTCCACCCCCAGCACCCCTTCCCCTTCCAACTCTCCTTCTCCTTCCCCTTTCCCCCCTCCTTCCTCCTCCAGCACTACTACCCCAGCCCCTTCCACGCAAACATCCGATCCACCTTCCTCTCAGCCGGCCAGCAAGAGCTCCACGACCACCACCAAACTTGACCCTGGTGACAAGACCGAGAGCCCCAACAAGCCAAGTAAGCAGGCCAAGACGACGACCCAAGTCTCGACTGCCCCACCCACAGAGGTCACCACCACGGATGAACAAGGACACATTACGACGATCGTCATCCCTGGTGCCGTAAGCACCAACATCATCACAGTAGATGACGAGACCCCCAAGGGCCTCAGCACCGGCACGGTGGCTGCCATTGCATCTGTCAGCAGTATTGCCGGCCTCGCCCTCATTATTGGCGTGTGGTACTCGTGTCGCAGGAGCCGGCGCCACAGCGAGGAGATGGAGCTCGAGGATTCGATCCTCTTCGGGCCTCCCGTTCATGGGTCGACAGCCCATGGGTTATTCAGCCCTTCGAGCAACGCAACTGCGTACGACTCCCAGGAGATCCTCGGCCCGACCGCTGGCCAGCGCACGAGCGCATACGCCGGGCCAGGTATAGCGTCGACCTTCCCCGCGCGCTACACGGACCCATATTCTGAGCCGTCGAGTCCAGTCATGCGCCCAAACTCGCGCACGAGTGCACCCAACTCACCTGTAATGGTTCCGCGTAACCGCTCTGGCGCCTCCCTCGATCGCCTCTCGCGCCCCTCGAGTCTCGTCCTGATCTCTGAACCGGCTGTGTCGGCCAGGCCGATGACGCGATACGACGACGACGACGTTGCCGAGTTTGTAGCGACGGACATTCCTGTCACGATGCGTTCCCTCGTCCCTGGGAAAACACGCCCGGGTGCAGGCATCAAAGACCGCCCACACAGCTGGGTCGATCCAGACGACTGGCGTGCGAGCATGACTCACGACCAGGTAGCAGTGTTGCAGCGAAAAGCGCGCGGGTCTCCAGACCTTGACGCGAGGCAGCCACTGTTGCAGCATTGATGAGCACTGATGTGGCAACGCCAACGTAAACTAGATTGTGGGGATTGATTAGGCAGCTGGGACTAGGACAGTTGCGTCACGAGATGGAGATGAGGGGTGACGTCATTGTGATCACGGGATTTGGACGGCCAAAGAACATGTTTCTTCTATCAGCCTGAATGGCATCGCCTCAACGGTCCTCGTCGTGTTGTCGACGAATGCCTGCTTTGTTTCATTCTGAGGAGCAGGCAGACCAGAGACAGCCAGAGCTGAGGTCTTGGCACTACGCGATCTTGTGAAAGCAAACAGTCACACGCTGTGGTTGTGGCTACCTCGACCCAGCCCTGCCGAGCAGTTGCCAACCGAGCAAAGGACTATTTTGTGCCATGATGACGTTGTCGACATGTCCTGCTAGCCATGCTGTTCAGTGTCGCCGCTGTCCGCCAACGCTGTGTCAACAAGCTCGCGTTGCACGCTGCACGTGGTCGCCGGATCTTGAATCAAACTCCCCCTTAGCTCGGTCGATCGACAGCCTGGATCGGTCGCTAGCCGCTGATCGACAGATTACAGATCATGCATCGCCATCGTCCGACTCTGCCGGTAACTGGTACAGTACAGCGGTCAGCCTCCAACGTGACTCCGGCGACTGGTGTATACCAAACGGGTGGCTGGTACGGCGACTGCTCTCAGACACCGTTGCGGTGGCATGGCGCGACGATGCGATCCAATTCACAGTTGCACTTGACCGTGGGCTTTGGCTCTGCTCTGGCTCTGCCCTGCCCCTGCTCTGGTGTTCCCAGTGACAGCGTGCAGTTCCACGATCAGTCACTTACCAGATATCAGCATGGCCCAGGTCTCACGCTGCCCACCGTCGCCCGCCTCTTGAAACGGGCCCTTGCATTCGCCGCGCACCTCTGGCTCAGGGCTGGGGCGGGCCGCACCCAGAAACAAATGTGGCGCCTCTCTGGCGAGGTCGTGCGAGTACGCAGGCGTGGAGACTCGTTGTCATGCCGGCATATCCTACCCTGCCGTTGCTGGGTTGATGAACGAGTGCAGGATCATCACACGGGTGGCTGGCCATGTCGTAATGGTGTTTCGAGTTGTTTCGGGCCCACCCCAATACTTGGAGATGCTGGGAGACGCGGTCCTGGACATGGGAAACGGCATGGCCCTGGAGACCTGGCCCGGCCCCCCCCATCTGATGCCAGGCTGTGCTTTGTCGTCTCAGGTCATCTCATAATCGCTTTAGTCAATCGCAGCAGACTGTTTTGGACGTTCCCAGGCCCATCAGGCGTGATGACAAGAATCAGAAGACGACGACAATTCCCAGGGGCGGTTGTTTCGTGCTTGGCCTCCCACAGACGAAACAAAGGTGCCACCACCTCGGCTTTCGGGAGAGATGCAGTAGATCCATCGGCACCCAACCGATAGACATGCTCCCATGATCGAGTGTGGCACTTGCATACTCCATCGACCCGCCCGAAACAATCGACAGTGGTCCACAAGAGCGGAGAACGGCCCCAAAAGCAGTTCCGCGCAGTATCCGCTGTGTTCTGCTCCCACAGGAATGATGGACCTTTGGGGAGGCTTGCATCTGTCTGGGTACTGCAGTAAATGGAGGCGCCAACTGTTACCATGTTCTTTCTCCCGTGCACTCTGGCAAGCAGTATAGGCAAAGTGAAAGCCAAACCCAAAGGCAAGGATAAGTATGGCGGACGTCGTCAGGTCTGTAGCTTGAAACCGTTTCCTAGGCACAGCACCTCGGCCGATGCATGCTCAGACTGCCAACGGCCTGTGGAGCGTGGGCTGTACCTGTATAGATCACCAAACAAACAGCATTCTTGGGAATGCATCCTCCGTAACCCAACGCATAGAGAACACAACCTTGGTTTCTGTATGACAGCAAAGCAACGTCACAATGCCATACAGACAACTGTTCCAGCGTCGGCTTGTCTTCTGGATTTACCGTTTTTGGTGCCCGAACGCGCTGGAATTTCCACCATGAAACGCGCGTCACTAGCTTTGCGACAGTGAGCCTTGAGTCTGTTCGAGTGCCTTTTTCGTTGCAGCGTTTGAAAACAGCAGTTAACTCTGCGTTACAGGTCCACTTCGCATCATGACAACACTACTGTACACTCTCCAAGGTTGTGGTAAACCCTCGATAGAGCCGTACAGAAGGCATGGTGAGTAACCGGCTCCAGCCCGATTCAGCAAGGGCACCGGGGGCGCTTGTAAACTCTAGTTGAAATTCCGAGGACATTTGTGGCTGTTCTGCTCTTCTGCTCATCTGTTCTGTAGACTACTCAAAGTGCCACGGGTGATGTCAGCTTCCGATGCGCAAAGCCGACTGGCGGAAACAGTCTTGCAGAGGCAAGGGGCCCAGTGCCGGGCTCTGACAGGGGGTGGCTGTGAGGGTCACGGACGCCATCGGCGCACGACAAGTTGGGCAAGGGATGCATAGCACGGACACGGAGACGCCATGCCGGGTTGCCGAAAGCCCTAATAGAGGGCACTAAAAGTTAATTTAGATCGGCTAACTGAATAATACAATAATTGAAAAAAAGCGCTCCTCCAGACGCTGAAAAGATGGGTTGCACGGGAAGACTTGATGCGTAAGCTATATAATGAACCATTGTTAGACTGTGCCCGAAGATGACGAGTGCCCCCCCCCCAGTAAGTCAGACCCCTCCCGCTGGTAACGCACGGTACGCACAGAGCCGAGAATGCGTGCCACAGCTTAAGAGTCGACCAGACCAGACCTTTAGATGGGCTGGGCACTGTGCACCATGTTAACGATGACCGATCCGCCGTTCCCGGAGGCGCTCCCCGTGTACCTTCGGCGTCTTGCGCCTTGGCCTTGCAAGCCCCCTCCTCGTGTCCAAGGGACGGAGCGACAACCCTGAAGAGAAAAAGCCAGACCAGCCTCGGAAGCCACAAGATCGACTAAGGGCAAAGGAACAAGCCACCGGTCCCGCTCTCTTGAGGGTTTGCGTCAGCTCCACTATGGACGATGCGCGTCGTCGTTTGTTCGTTCGTTTGTCCGTCGTCGTTGTCGTGTTCCACACTGAGATCTCGCATGTATTGTCCCAGAGGCCTGGTCAGCTGCCACGACATGCCTTGAGTTGGTCACCCAAGATGCTGAAACCACAACCCTCCCCCCGGGCCACATTGCAAGCCTTGATTCCAACAAACGGCCGCCTTCGGGCGGTGGGCAACCCCAGCAGGTGTTGTCCAACGTGATTGGGGTTGACCATATTTCTCGGGACGATGTAATTACGTCTTGACGTCCCAAGCCCCAGGAAGCGCAGCGCCAGCCTTCTTGCCTTGCCTGTCTCCTCCTCAAGGCTAAAGCGTTTGTGCTTGTATGTTGACCGTGTTTCGGGTCGTTGTTTCCGCACTCATTGTTTTTGAATGACTAGTTTCGGGCTGAGACCGTCTCATCTGATTGCTTGTGTCAAATTGATCACAGGACGTGCGGTGACGAGATGACGAGATGACGAGATGATGCGAACGACCAGCCATCTCTCGATTTCCTTCAACCCCCTGGGGCAACAAAAGACCTGTTTGACGTTTTGGATCAGCCGACGACTGCCATGTGACTGTCGTCGGTTAGCCGCTTGAGACAGAGTGAGCGTGTTGCAGACTGTGAGACCTCTGGCGATTTCCGGGTCTTGAACAGCTTGAAGAGCGAGGCAGCCACAAACAATTGGGTAATTAGGCCATGATGTCAGATTACAGAAGACGAGGTGGCACAGAGTTGTGCTAAAGCCGGCACGCTGGAATGCGGACAACACTCGAGAAGATGGATCTCACTCTTCTCGTTCTCTCTCGTTCTTTTTCTCTCTCTCTCTCTCTCTCTCTCTCTCTATCTCTCTCTCTCTCTCTCTCTCTCTCGTTCTGCGATGGGATTGTCATGCTCAACTCGTCTCGAGTCCTGGTTTGACCCTGAGCAACCTGAACAAGGGGGATATAGGTGCTTCCCTGAACATCCCTGATACCCTGACCATCTCGTTCAAACCTGAGCGCCGTGAACCCTACCCGCTCTTGTTTTCTAAACAGACCCTGAGGCTTCCTGACCCTTGGACATTGCGTTTTTGTGTACTAGCGTCGTGCTGAGAGCCCAGCTCGAGCTCATCTCCTCCCTTCTCGCCACCGTCTCCATGTCTTTGCGTCTCAAAGGCGGACAGGCTCCCTTAGAAAGCCCCTCAATATCGATGATCTGGGCCAGCGTCGGCCGCCCGCCGCCTCCTGGCCCGCTTATGATACTCACGCTCCCAGTAAATCACAAGGAACTAGGAGAAAAGAGCCTTCCCACTCTGCAACGTCGGGACCGGGGGCACGCAACCGAGCCCTCACTCTCCAACCCAGACCGGGTCCATGTGTAAGCTTTCGCGCGGCTCGCGCTCCTCGTGCTCCTGTGCGCATACCGTTCCTACCCGCCGCCGCCGCCCACTAATCATGTCATGGCCCAATGTTGGTTACACCCCCCCCCCCTCTCCCCTCCCCTCTCTCCCGTTTCCCTCGTCGTCGCTCCCATTGCCGCGCGCGATTGCCCTCTAGCCCCTCTGCATGTCCTACCAATACCGCTCTAGCCCACTACCCCATACCCTTCATCTCTCACCTCATCGTCTGGTCTGGCCGTCCTCTGCCCCTCCCTGTTGTGTCTCGTCTCGCCTCTTCTCCTCCTCCTCCTCCTCCTCCTCCTCCTCCTCCTCCACTCGCTTGCTTCCCCCCACCTCTATCAACCTATCCGATCTGATCCTATCCTATCCCCGTCTACAGTAACCGACGCACTACCGCCCGAACAATTCTCCTCTCTCTGGGTCATGGTCAGAACTTGCGCTCCACCCCTCATCATCTCTGCCACTGTTCCTTCTAACAGTCAACACATCTCGCCTTCCAACATCGCTTACACTTCTCCTCGACACTCCCACAGCCTTTTTTCCTCTCAACACCGCCGTCCCTCCTCCTCTCCCTCATCTTCGAGCACAACAGACACGCACAGCTCGAATTCTCCTGGTCTTCACCTTTGTCATCCCCCCAGCATTGTGGTTCAGAGACGGTGACAACAATATCACGGCACATCTGCGTTACCTTGAGCCTTGAGATTCCTCGCAGCCACTTCCACACCGAACCTTCTTTGCGCTGGAAACAGGCATCACCGATATACACGTGCAGACGCTCTTCTCGTTGGAACCGAAAGAGTATCTATTCCTTCCGGCCAACCAAGGAGCAATCGGACGAGGACAGTTTCGACCTCGCAACCGGCACCGGCACCAACTCGTGATCGTTCCGTCTTTGGCTTCGCACTAGCTCCACCACAGGCCACCGACCACAAGACCAGCCGCTGCAGACGCCGGTCCGCGTCTCCGTTCCCAACACTCATCCCGACAGTATTTGGCCCTACATCATCATCGTTCCACTGCTTGTGAACCCCACTCCCCATTTCCCCCCCCCCCCCTTCTTGCCCATATTCCCATATTCGTGGCGCTGTACGGCATCGTCTGTCATCGTTCTCCACTCGTCCATCCTCACAACATTTAGCAGTGGCCTTGTATCTCGAAACGCCGTTTCGTTGACAACTTGTCCCTCGTACTCGATTCCGTGTCGGTCACGATAAATCCTCGACGTCTTCCGACAAACCTTGCCTCCAACCTCGGAGCAACTCCCATTCCGCACAGCCTCGGACAGGTTTTGGGAGAGATGCAGAGCTCTGGTGTTGGAGCGCCGCCAGGTGGTCCACCCCCACCAGGCCCCCCCCGGCGGCTCAGGGATTCCCCGCGCCTCCACGGCTGACGATGGGGACAATCGCTCTCGGAACGCCAAAGCCCAGCGTCGCCACCGAGAGAAACGCAAGGCACACTTCAAGGCGGTGAGTACAGTTCATCATCGATCCCACACACCGCAACCGCATATCTGCCTGGACTGGCCCGGGAATAAGGTCGATGGCCTGTTGATTGTGTTGATCCCTGTCTCTGGTCAGCAGTCACCCTCCACCAGCATTTGCGAGACACGACGTTCTCGGCTGCCACTTGAAACAGAGCTGACGGCCGCGCTGCTTGGCATGACCCTCCGCCCCTGTCACGATACGTAACACCCCTATCCGCTTGCCTGAATTACTCCGGCATCCATCGTCCTACAGCTTGAGGAGCAGGTTCAGATCCTCACTGCCCAGCTCGAGGACGCTCGGCGACAAGTGGCAGCTGCTCAATATGCCAGCAACGCTCGCCTTGCATATTCCCCGGACGACAAGGGGATGCAGCAATTAGTATCCGAGAACGCCTACCTCCGCGAAGAGAACGCCGACCTGCGCCGCCAGGTCTACTCTTTGCGAGTGAGTTATGGTGGCGGACGCGACGCAGGCTCAGCTGGACCCCTCCCACCACCACCAGCGGATCAATCGAAGACGACCACTGGCATATGGCCAGAGGTCAAGACTGAGGCGGCACCGTACGGTGTTTACAGTGCACCCGGGAGCGCAGTGGTGTCCTCACCTCGCCTTCCCGGTTCTTCGCATGCCCGCACTCAGTCGCATCCGGGTGAATTTGTTCGCGTGAGTAGAGATCACCAACATACAGTGCCTGCCGGTCCGCCGGCTGTTGCTTGATTTAATTATTTTTCACGAGGGCCTGGTCGCCTCAAACTGGAACTACACCAACGCGACAGCTGACTTGGCAGGACCCAGTCGCAGAACCATCAAGCGCGAGCTCGTCCTACCCGCCACCTCTCTACCAGTTTGGGTCAGTCGTCGGTGACGACTTCAGGGGACCCGAAACTACGCGTCACCAAGCGCAGAGAGGTTCGAGCTCCACCTCGTCTAGGGGCCGTTTGATGTCTTCGTCCTCGGTTAGTGACCCGTTTACTTTAGTGCTAACATGTTAGGCGCCTTCGGCATCTCCGTACGTGGCGTCGGCTCCTTTCCCAACCGATCCACGGGCACATGCACTTGGCGGGACGCCAACGCAGCACTACTTGGTCCGGTACGAGTCGGCAGTCTACCCGCCTACGGCACCGCCTCCTCACAGCTTACCCCGCTCCGCTGTCGGATCAGGGAGTAGCAGTAGCTATGCGCACGGGACGACACCAGTCCAGGCGTATGTTCCCCGTGCAGAGGGTGAAGTTGCCTGGGGCCAGGATGTCAGTTGGGCGGCGCCTGTCACTGGGCCGCAGCCCTGACATTCGACACAGTCTTCTACAGGTGCCTTCGTTCAGCCACCTCATTCGAGTTGCACGACTGGTTTCGCCGCGGCCGGCGACACGGGATCGACATATCATACTGGGTACGAGCAACTACCACCACCTCCTCAGCCGGAGTAGCGCAAACATCATCGCATCACATCGCCATCCACTTGATCGATTCGCATCATACCCATCCCCTTCCGCTTCACATAGCAATATAGACAAGAGCCGCCGCATGTCAGCGCGGCCTCTGAGCAGGCAACTCTGGGACATAATCGCATTGACATCAAACGTTTTGTTTCCTCCCGCTTCTGGTCACTGTTTCGCCAACCCGCTACCCCCGACGCGTCATTCCGGAGCCATAACCGTGTTATAAATAGGAGGGCGAGTAGTTGGAACGTGTAAGAGTGATTTAGATATATAGTGCCACCTAACTGGACGCCACGAATTTGGCGTTGCCGGAGGCCAATGGCAACGGCCTGAATTGCCCCAGTCCAGAGATTCTCCCGGCCGGCGTGACTTGCACACATTCTCGACTGTACAATAACAAGTATCGCGGATTGTTTCTCTAATCATGCATGTGTTACTCGGGCTTGACGTGTTGAATAAGCAATGTCTCGGGAGGCAATAGCGTGTTTCCAAGGCAGGCGATGGGGTGAAGCGTCTGAGGATGACGCCAAGCCAGGATTCGAGCATGCGCAGATACGTGTGATCGAGCCGAGCCGGTGGGCAAGGTCGAGCTGGGCTTGGAGCCAGTGTGGAGCGAGTGCCACGCCTGTCAGCCGTCACCCGAAAGCACGCGATTGCTCGATCCTGGCATGGTTCCCGTCTCCCATGTTCCCAGATTACATTGCAACACGCTCGCCAACTCCCACACCACGCACCGTACCGCGGTATGCAGCGTCATCGTGACTACCCCAGCCTGACGCCACGGACACCCTCAACCAGGCACACCGGAGGCACACCGGAGGCACACATCAAACCTATCCATCTCCAACACCAGCCGATGGTGCCTGTTGTTCCTGGACCGAGTTGATGCAGAGCTCGCTGGGCCGGGGCAGCAAAGGGCACAGTTCACAGCGCAATTCATTACTTGCCTCCAATGCAACAGCCCACCCAAAGCCTAGACTGCCCACCTAGCGGGCGAGTATTGCATAGGCAGGGGCAAAGTACGCCAGGCCAACAGAGCACCAGGCCAATAGAGCGTGGCCCAGTCGATGCCAAGCACACAACGGCAGGCGCATCCGAACAATTCAAGATATCACCAGGCGTCTGCGCCACATCCGATCATCAAGTTCACCCTCGGCCACGTGTGCCCATGGTTTCATACGTATCGTACGATGCTTTCACGTGCAACACGCATACGCACTCGCACGCACATCACGCTTGGACCGCAATCGCAGACGCAGACGCCGGTTGCCTTGCCTCGTTGCTAGGCCGAGTTGGGGGCCCGAGGAACCGGCACCTTGGGTTTGGTGACGTACTATTTATTCCCCTTCCAGGGCGCCTGCACAATGTCCATGCGGGCGTGGTTTCAGCTCGCCACTTGTCTCTCGCCTCTACCGTCTGACTGTAGCGTCCGGCGTCTAGGGCTTGGTGGGCATCGCATCGCGTCTGGGGTTCGTGTCTGGTGTCTGATGTTTCAGCCCAAGCCAATGTTGGATTGTTCTTGGAAACCGAGGGGAGGCCGAGGTTGTGCCGTCACCTGCCAATGCGCCTCTGCGAATGGAATAAGCCTACGCCGAGACGATGAGGTGCTCACCGCAGATTATGTGTCCAGGTTCCGTGACGAGAGCGATAGTGGGACGTAAGCATCTCGCGCATACAGGAGCCGGGCGCGGACATGATGGTGTCGCCGTCTCGCTTGCAGTTCTCAATCACCTCTGCTGTCATCCAGCAGAGGACCGGGTTGGCCAGAGGGACTGTACGTCCCACGTGAGCTGCCATGCTTGGGCGTAATGGGTGATGAGCCAATGCCCACTGATTACATCTGATATACGAAGATACTGACGACTAGACAAGGTACAAGATGCTAAACTCAAGAGTAAAAGGAAACGCAGAACACACGCCTACTGATAAGGTCCGGGCTGGGACGGCCCGCCTGGCCCATGGACGGGAGCGGTGCACAAGCCGCTTACCGTCGGCAGGTGGCTTTGTCCGAACGGGGGCGGGCACAGGATATCCCTCGCCCGGCGGTTCATGTACCGAAAGTACTCGCGCATCGTTTCGGCCCGGACGACAGTGTAGAACTGGGCGAGGCGCTGGGGTGGTGTAGCGAGGGCCTTCGCCTCGAGCCCATTGACGTAGAGCAGATGGGCGAAGAGATGAGGGAGCGCGCGCGTCGTGTCAAGCACAGGGACGAGGTGGACCAGCAGGCGGTTCAGACCCATGTGGTCGAGCGAGGGGTGGCGCGTGCCCCGCTCGAGGAGAGCGAGAGTGGCGGCCATGCGTCTGTAGTCGATTGGCGGTTGAAGGAAGTTGGGTGGCGGGGCATTGAGCGGAGCGGCTCTGAGCGCAGTAGACTTATGAGGAGACGAGTTGGCCGGAGTGGGCCTGATGGCGGATGCCTTGATTGGAGACGAGTTTGCAAGGGAGGACTTCTCCTCGCCGGAGAGAAGCGTCTGGCGGGATAACATGTGAGTAGGCGAGAGCGGAGTGGCCTTGTGGTGGGTGCTTGTTCTCTGTAATGTGGCGGTGATCTCTTGGGGAGTGGCAACCGTCTCCACTGCGCTCTGGAGTGGGGCCGAGGTTTCCTCGGCCACCTCGGCCTGTGAAGCAGTGGCGGTCAAAGTACGCTCGTGAGGAGGAACGTAGGGAAAATGGACGTACTTGCCAGAGGACCCGGTGGGCCACTCCTGCACAAACTGCTGGCAGTATTCCTCCAGCTCTTCGGGCGAGGAAGAACGCGGCTTGCTCTCGCTGGGCTGATGGAGGTTGTACTGTTGATCCGGGCACGGCGCCATGAGCATACCGAGTGCCTCGCGCTGCAGGAGGTCTTCCTGCCGCTTGCGTCGCTCTTCTTCAAACTGCATCACTTGGGCATAGCGATGCTGAAGTTTGTCGTCCGACAGCGCACAGTGGGGACGCAGAAGGGGCGGCTCGTCGAACATGGCGGCGATTGGAGCAAGACTGTGGCAGGAGTGGATGAGGAGGATGTAGACTGGGTGCAGGAAATGATAATCCGATGAGGGGAAGTGTGACGACGATGGGGTCGGGAAGAGAGGTGTAGAAGCGTGAGGGGTAGATAGTCGAGGTGTAGGGGCGAGAGGTAGGGGAGGAGGGTTAGGAAGAGAGGTAGATGAGGAGAACAGGTCTGGGTGGCGATGGTGGAGACCTCTTAGGCTGGATTATGTAGACGAGGGTCACAAGTAAGAGCAGGCGCCAAAAGAGGGTACATTGTTGCTTGTTTGTCGCCCGCGATGTGTTGCACACGGCGCTGCACTGGTGGATGGAATGCTGAACGCCTCGGGGCTTGTGTCCTGAGGCGACATGTCTGGGTTTATCGTGTGGATTGTACAGAGTAGCTGGCGAAGGCATTCGCTGAGCGGTCTAGGCTTGTCACCTGCGAGTCCATCATTCATGAGGCTTGGGCTCATCACCGGGTCATTCAGACAGCTTCCCATTGGCGATGGTTATAGTGCAACGATCGTGGACAATGGACCTGCTGGTGGATACCTGTCATGGATGCAGTGGCAGCACTCGGACTCACCGCCCAATACGGTGCTCTATGCTGGATCGAAGCTACATGACACCAGGTTGTCGGGGTATGGTAAGAGATGGCGGGCAGAAGTGGCACCCCCGAGCTCCGTTTTTGCCGGAAATCGAGCGTGGTTGATCCCTCAATGGATCCTAAAGCTAGACTCACAGGGAGATGCACTGCCCTGCATCCACAAGGTTCAAATGAGTCAACTGCTGGAGAATGTGGCACGGATGTGGCGGGGAATGTGGCAGATTCATAAACACTCACAAGTAACAACACGAGCGCACAGACCATGGCTCAGATAGTACTCCACATGCATGGGAGAGAAAGTAGTGACGTGTATATGAACCTGTCGATAGCCCCTGTGAAGAGGAGCAACAAGGAGAGCGAGTCATGAAGCGTAATCTGTAGAATTGTTCAACATCCGGTCCAGCCGCCACCCTTCCACATCCCAACAAACATTTCCTCCAGGCTCCTGGGACACCCCCGTTCCGATCAGGTGCCACTGCCTCAAACAGTTCTACAAAAGAAATCTGCATCAACATGTATGCCGTTTCGCTACCGTCATGTACATGTTAAACCGCTACTACATACCACCGGCTGTGCCGAACTGCTACTTGTAAGCATCGGCAAAAATCAGTGGAAGCAACTCCGAAGAGGGAGGCTCAGCGGGTCCCCTAGTCGTGCGTCGTAGACGACTCTGAAGAGAATGGAGAGGTGCATATTTGACGAGGGAGGTCAATCTCTGGACGTCTTTAAGGAAACTGTCAGCCAGCGGGCCATTGACGTGGGCCGATATTCATCTGGGAAGCTGCGACATACTGATGCATATGGTCATGTGGGTAAAGCCGTCGCTTTCGCTTAATGTTACCAGCATGTGGTTTGTTTTTGGACCAGCCGCTATCAAGCTGTGACCTGGCAATGGGTTGTGGCACGGCTGTTGGATGTCTGGGATGTTTGAGGAAGAGTCAGTTGGTGGCCAACACGGGTGGACGACCTCGACCAAGTGGTTCGGGTGAGGCAAGGCGGAAGCCATCTGGCGCCTTCTTGGGCTGAGTGATGCCTGCTGTGAGGCGCTCAGCCGCTTGAGCAGCGCTCACGGACACAGGCGCACAAAAAGGTTGCATATCATGCACATTGGTATATGGGTAGTATGCGGGGTATGGTGTAATACAGAATCAAGTCTCGTCCTCGACGGCCGGTAACTGGCGCTTGTAGAGTTTGAGCAGCAGGTCCATGCCCTCCTCGAGGGGCAGGGTGACGAAGCGGTGCGAGTAGGCAGGCAGTTCGCCGAGCGCCTGCTTGATCTGCGGGACCATCATTGCCGCATCGCCAGTCACGTCACCCATCGCACGCAGCTTCGGCACTGGGTTGTTGAAGGGACCCTCTCCACGACGGTGGAACTTGGTGCGGAAGAGCTCGTCATCCTGGGCCGGCTCCTCTTGCTTCGTGGGCCGCTCGTCTTGCTGCTTGGGGCGCTCGTCTCCACGGCGTTTGGCGCGATCCAGCTGCTGCTGGTCAATGCCGCGGACGAGCTTTCGGAACGAGTTGAAAGCGGATTTGAGGAAGTTGGGCATGATCTTGATGTCGGCGTCCGTGTCGCCCCACGCCACGTCAAAGTCGTACTCGACAGTCTTGGGGTTCGAGATCTCCGTTGAATCCATCTTGAGATTCTAGTGTCAGCTCGAGTAAAGGATAGCGGAAGCTTACCATCTTGGGGAGGATTGCGACATTGTTCCACCCCTTGTCGACGGCGCGGTCAATCAGCTCGCGCGCGTTCATTTCATGTGTCTCGAAGCGGGTAACGCGGTTCCCATCGGCTGACTGCCATTTCAGGAAGTCGATAAACAGCAGCAGCTCGCGGAGGGGGAGTCCCTCGTCTGAGCCCTGCCGGAACAGCTCGGCGCGCACTGTGCCGAAGAAGAAGCGGTAGAATGCGACGTTGAAGCTGTCGTCATAGTCATCCGAGATGATGCCGACGTCGAGGCCAGCCAACTCAAACCGCATGCGCTGGGCAGTCCGCACGTGGTCCTGCGTACTGGTAGCACCCGCTTGCAGCTTCTTGGGCAGCGCAACCGTTGTAGTTGGCGTCTGGTCCGACACACGCTTCTGGCGCAACTTGAATGTGTCGGAACGTTGCGAGGCAATGCGGCTTTGAACGTCCATCATGTCGAAGATGCTGTAAAAGTTGCCCAGAAGGCGGGGGATCGCAGGGAGACGTAGTACGCCCGAGAACTTGCCTGCGTTGACGATGAAGTCCAGATGCACTTTGCCGGAGGGGTTGGTCGTGAGCTCCTTCCAGTCGTCTGTGAGTGTGACAACCGACGGATCTAGCTGGAAGCGAACAATGTTCGTCCCCGCGATGAAAAGGTTGCCGCTCAGGTTGGCACCCTCGATCTTCATCTGGAGCAGCTGAGCGTCATTTGGATGGATCCTGGAGCGTGTCGCGCGCCGCACTGTCGTAAACTCAAGGCTCTCGGAGCAGACGTTGCCGGAGATGTCACCTTCGGCTGTTACGAGCGTCGTGCCAATGCTCAGATCAAGCTTGGACATCTCGCCATCAGAGACAGTGCTGATGATGACCGGCGCCATCTCAAGTCGCGCTTGCGTGACGGAGACATTGGCGTCAAAGTCGATACTGCGGAAGCGAAGGACCACCGCGACACCCAGTTGGGTATTCCCAACGGGGTTGACAGGTAGAGTCGTGGGTGCCTCTGCCGACTTCTTACTCTCAAATTTGGGAGCAGCGTCGATCCACACTGCCTTGAAGATGAGCCAGGCGCTGAAAGCATCCAGACGGAACTTGGCGCCCACTTGTGTGTCGACGACGACGGAGAGGCCGCGCTGCTGTGAGTCGGTAGCGTCGCAGAGAGTGACGTTGAACACGAGGTCCTTTGCTCCAGCCTCGATGCAGCCCTGGCCCTGGTCCGCAAACTCGTGGGACAGGTACGCTGTGACGCCCGAGACCGAACCTGCGAGCGTCGTAGTGTCCTTGCGGCCAAGTATCGTTGATGCGACGAAGCCCCCGCTCTCCCATTTGAAGTCGACGTAGGCGCTCGAGTCAGGTGCACACGACAGGCGTAGTTCCGAACGGTCGATGCGTAGCGTGATGCGTAAACGGAGCTGGCCCGTCGGGGCATCCGCGATGCGCTCCAGTGCACGTTCGGGGATAGGTATAGCTGTCTCGGTCGGCGGCTTGGGTGTCTCCTCCGGCACAGGGCGCGACTCCGCTCTACGTTCGATCCGCGTGACGACATCGACGAGGAAAGGGAGAATGGTGGGGTGGAGGACGTTGTGGCTCTCATGCACGGCGAGGTTGAAGAGGAGAGTGCGCTGCTGTTCCTCGGTGTTACGCATGCCAGAGTAGTCCGCGTATACCGAGACGGTAGGAAGTGTGAACTTGTCCAGGTGTACCTCTTTGGCCCACCGACTAGCTTTCTGGTGCGTCGACATCCTCCTCTCCTTGATCACTTTCGCAGTGTCCATGGTGCGGTGTAGCTCAACGACGCCGCTGTCGAAACGGCACGACACTTGAATGTGGGCTTTATGGGGAGTTGGTTCGTCGTGTTCTGCAGGTAAATCGTACTTCTCGGCCAGCGAGTCGCTAGACTGATCTGGCTCCTCAAATTTGGCCCACTCGGCGCGGTAATCGCGCTCCAGGGCGGACAAGTGCTCCTTGCCGTGCTCATACAGGTCTGTCAAGCGCGCGATTCCGTCGGCAATGTTGGGCGTGAGCGAGAGCTTGAAGTCTGTCGCTGTGCAGTTGGCAGAGACATGGAGCAAGTCGGACGACGAGGTCATCTGACCCTCGACCTCGATAGACGGCAGCTCCATGTAGTTGGTCGAGCGGTGATATGGGCCCTGGAAGCTCTCCGAGATACCAGGATCAAACTGTTCCACGAATCCGAGTAAAGTCTGCTGCACACGGAATCGCGCTGTCTCAGTCCGGCTGGTCGTCAATCCGACAAGCCGGACGGAGTATAACAGCGCGGGTCCAGCGGCACCACCAGCTCGCTTCGCAACGTCGATTGGAGCAGCCTCATCCAACGGAATGGCGATGCCAACCCCCGTGACCTCGAGGGTAAGGACGCGCGACGCGAACCACGACTCGATGGTTGCACTGCCGCCCTCCGACGCGCCGCTCACACTCGCACAGTCGTGGTCGAGCGCCCTCTCTCGCTCCTTCTCCTTATGGGCAGCGTCAAGTTTCTTGAATACACGTGCAGTCTGCTCCTTGACCTCAGCAACCTCGTCGCGGTGGACCTTGCGTAATACCGCAATGTCAGACGACCAGCTTCGAATCAGGTCACCAAGCTCGCTCAACGCGGCGACGTGCATGACGGTGTGCACGCGCGAAAACGTAATGTTAAGCTCGGACGGCTTGTAACGTGTTCCTGGAGTCTCTTCGGCAGACACGTCAAGCACCATGGATACGGAGCGAGATCCACGTAGCGGCTCGGCGGCCTGGTATGACGGTCCGTCCGCCATGCGGATGATCGACAGGCCAACGTGGTTGGCTTTGGCTGTCCACTGGAGTTTGGACGCCTCACTGTTCGACGCTGAGCCTTGGAGACGGAGCGCCTCGAACATGAGCGTCGGCGTGACATTGTCCGCACGGAGACCAACTCGGACGCCGTCCACGCTCGCCTGGATGCGGAACACGAGTGGTGACCTCATCGGTTTGACAGGATGTGTGCTGGGAACGTCCAAATGAGGCGCTGCGTCCTTTGAGCCCTGCAGTTCACGGATGGCAGCGAGCACATCGTTGCCGAGGCGCTGGTGCAACGAGAGCAGACGGTCAAGGACGGCTGGCTTGAGGATACCCGTGAACATGCCTAGTTTGACCTTAGCGGTGAGTGACGGGCAGCGCTTCGGGTCGCGGTAGGTCGCAGTGACGGTGATGGACGGGAGATGGATGGCAGACGATTCCTTGGTCTTGACGCGTTTGGCAGACTGATAGGCACCCACGATCTGCGGGGCGACCTGCAGGCCGAACTGGAGATGGTCTGGTGAGCCGTTTTTGTACGCGTACACCTGCCCCATGTCCCATCCGAGCCACAGTCCCTTGGCAGCGCGCGCCTGCATATGGGCTGAGCGGATGACCACATCAAGGGCCATCGAACGGACGATGGTGGCCCGACTTGGCTCAGCCGGCTGCACTTCTGGAGACGTGTCGCGTAAAGCCTTGCGACGCTCACTGACTGCCTTGGTGTGCTCGAGTGTCGGAACGTACAGCGGGTAATGGTTGCGGTGCCACTTCCGGCCAAAGTCGAAGAATGCCTTGAGTTGCGGGCGCGAGTCAAACTCGAACGCGTCCACGTTGAATGCCAAGCGCGCAGATCCGCCCTTGGGGTCCAAGTTGTCCATGTTCGAGTCGGCGGTACACCCGACCCCACGGACTTCGAGGACTACCAGGTCGCGTTCCGTGTCCTCTGGCATAGTATCCACGGACTCGCGGAGCGACGCACGCACAGACTGGAAGTTGAGCAGGACGGAGCTGCGCTCGATAACATGCTCCTCGATGCTCTCAGTTTGCCGGCTGCGCTCAACCGTGGTGGATCCCTGGGCTCCCGTGAAGGTGACGTCGACGCGCATTCCGCCAGCCGAGATCGCCGCCGACAGGTCGCCGAGATGGACATCAACGACCACTCGAGAGCTCTCATCGACGGCTTTGATGGCGGCCTGTTCGTTGGTCAGCTCGTGATGGGTGTCGACGTGGTCAAGCACTGTGTCGTAGACGCTGACGATACTATTGTGCAGATCGACAGCCACCCGGCCGACGGTGACAAGCGCCTGGATGGTGGTCATGGGCGTGTCACCTTCCCACGTCTTGTGCCGCTCACTGCCGAACGTCGCGTTCTCGATGGTGATGACACTAGCGGCAATGGCGCCGGTCTCAAGGAGGCGGCCATAGTGACGAACCAAGAGCAGGTCAATGCTGAAGAAGATGTTCATGGACGTGTCCATGCGAGACTCCGGAGTGAGTCCTGCGCGGTCCAGATACTTCCCAAATGCCTTGCGGAGGTAGGGCTGGGCGAACAAGAGCTTTTCGTTCACAGTCGGCTCGTCGAGGCGGAGGAGCCACTCCACGACATTCTTAGACATCTCCTCTTTAGGCGGGCGCTGTTCAGACTGATCGCTGCGTTGTCTCTCCATGCGCATCCAGTGTCGCAGGCGCGCGATGGTGAGCCAGCCAATGTCATGCCGTAGGTTCCGTTGGTCGTTGAACTGTAGAGCGTACGAGCTCTCGTACATGAAGCTTGGCAGAGACATTGTCAGACCCTCCTCAACTGCATCAGAGAGCACATCGTAGATGACGTCTGCTACAGTGAGGTCCGGGCGGTGCGAGGGGAGTGTCTTGACCACCGGGCCCCACGTGTCGATGAGGTAGGACGTGACTGGGATACCAGGGGTGGCAGCCTGTAACATGCAGTCCAGCGCTTTGAACTGGACAGTCTTCTGCCCTGGCTCTTCGTTAAGCGTCGCACTCAGTCGCGTGGCGGAGAGGCGAGCGAACGGGAGGATGTCATCGCCACGGGGGACAGTCTCAAAGTTCGGCACGTCAATGAGGGACACGGCATTGTGAGATTTGTCCTCTTTCAAGAGCGTCACACAGAAGGCTCGCACCTCGGCGGTCGCGGATGTGCTCGTCGCCGTGTTGTCAGGGACAGGCGTCTCCAGGAACCGGATCGCGGGAGCGTCCAAAGTGCAGTGGATAATGGATTCGGGGTGCGGGAAGCAACCCAGCACGAGATGGAGGTCAATCTGCGGCACGGTCACATCATAGAGGGTCGAACCAGTCGTCTTGGCACCCTTGAGGACAGTTGAGACGTGGTCGTCGAGCAGGTTGTCGAGCAGCGCTTCTCGCGAGACAGCGGCCGTGCTCATCCCACCCGCGACGTTGGCGACGGCGCGCAGCGTGTCAGGGTTGAGCTCGACGACCGTCTTATCCAGGTTGATGCGCATTATACTTCCGTCCGTGATGGTCAGCGGAATGAACGGCTCATCCTTGTCGTCCCCGCGGCACGATGCAGGGGGCGATTCGGATGGGTAGTTGAAAAGACGGGCCGCGCGGAGCTGGATCTTCCGGAAGCTGTTGAGGCGGCCTTCCAACACAGTAGCCATGTCCTCTGATTCTGAAGGGCGAGCGGTCGTGATGACCTCATCAGGAGAGGTCTCGTCCATAGGAGTGCAGGAATCATGCGGCCCCGACGACGTCGACCCCTCGTCGTCGAGGGACGAGAAGCGTTCTTCCCGAGTGACCGTTGGAGCGCGCTTCCTTCGCCCAATTCGCGACCGCGAGGGAGAGTGCCATGTGCCGTCGCTGTTGGGAAGGGAGTCGGAGGACTCGTAATGGGTCTCATGGGCCTCATCCGCAACAGCCTCTCGCAAAGGATCGATTGTCGGCAGGTCCACGAGCCGCGGCCGTGGCACGTACACATCGAATCGGTGGCTTCCTGCGGAATGGTCGTCGTGACCGCCGTACAGGTACGGTATCCGGAGGGTTGTCTCGTCCTCCTTCTGCAAGAAATTCTGTTGCTCGGTGGCTTCCTCCTCCCAGCCCTTGGGCATCTTGTAGGTGTCGAGTGAGAGCCCGGTGGAGACGGACCCGACGGGCTCCCAGCGCTTCGGCTGCCTGGCCCGATGAAGGACATGTACAGCTACAGATGGCACGCCGACGCCGATCACGGACCTGCATGACTTGGACGCCATCGAACTTGTGTCGATAAACAGGCCCTTGGGCAGCTCGACAGCTACGGCCGAATTACACGACGACAGCAGCGCGGTGACGTGGGAGACTGATACCTTGACAAACGTCGCTGTTGTGAGCGACCGCAGATCGGCTTTAACTCACCGTCAGGCGGTGACTCGGCAATGTAGACAGACGCCGGCGCATTATCGCGGTCGCTCCAGTTGTAGTCGACCGCAGTGCCCACGGACGCAAGCGTGTCTTTGAACTCTGGTGAGAGGAACACGGATACGCGGGAGACCGATATCTCCCACAGACACACGTAGGTGGTGGCTAGGGGCGGCGGCCCAAAGAGGCGGTTCGCCTTGATTTCAATACCTGGCGTCAGCTACACATCGCCAGGTGTGCTTACCTTCTACAAATACAACATCCTGGTCTCGTCGGAGAGGCGCAGAGAGCTCCTCGTAGCTCTGTGCAATATTGCTACACGCAACAACATAGGTTGGGGCGACATCAAGAGACATATCTGGTGTGAGCAGCGCCAAAACTTTCAAGTTCACCCATCTGGTACTCGTTGTTCTTCAAGTCAAGTTGAAGCTGGGGGATGGGGATGGCGATGCCCTTGGTGGTGCCGTAGATCTCTTCGGACATCAAGATGAGTGAGTCGCGCACATCCACTGTGAGGTGGATCGCAAAGGGGTCGGACTGGTGTCAGCGATATGTCTTGAAACTTGAGCGTACTTTTCCCGGGCGATGCTTCTCTGCAACGGGATCGCCTACAGAGTTCGGATCGTGGTCAAACTTCTCGAGGAACTCCTGCATCGTGGAAAAATGGGTGAAGTCGCCGAAGTAGTTGTCCTTTACGCAGAATATGCGGCGGACGACCCAGCCAAGTGCGAGGAACGCGACGCTCTCTGCTTCAATGTGCAGCTCAAGCTTCTCGACATGGTCAGGTTGCGGTCGAGCATAGTACCGATACGAACCCGATACCCTGACGTCGCCTATCCGGCCAACCTCAAGTGAGGGCGTCCCGAATGAACGATGCGTGTCCCAGCTGGGGAGAGAAAGCTCGACGATGGCGTTCTTGGCATCGACCGTGAACGGGACGACGGAGAACTCTGGCCGGTATCGGGTCGACGCGACAGCGACATATGCGTCTAAGCGCGGGCCCTTGATGTCAAGGAAGGCTGCTGTCAGCTGTGGGGTAGATGCAGAAGGCGGTGAACTCACCATTGCGGTCCTTGGAGCGGGGAACGTCGACAATATTAAAGTCGTTGATGTAGAGGTGGATGATATGCTTGATTAAGGAGAAGCGGAAACTGTAGTGCATAGGTACGAAGTGTCTGAATTCGCCACCAGCACCAGAGCTCCAGTCCTTGGAGAGGTCGGAGATGAGTGTGACGTGCTCGCGGAGCAGCCAGATCTCTGGTGTGTCGAGGGTAATGTCAATGCCCCAGTTACGCTGGGCGTTCCACACCAGGGGGGTCGGCATGGTCATGGACAGCTGTTGTCAGCGAACACGCGTCAGCCAGCTCACCTTGCACGCCTTTGCGACGACAAATGTCTGCATGTTGACACTCGACGCGATGCTCAGCGAGTCCAGGTGAAACATGAGGATCGAGTCGTACCCCTCCGGCGTCGCGATCTGGGACTGCGTGTACCCGACAGACGAGTTCGGACCGATCTCGACATCGAGCCAGCCGTACCGACGTTGCATCTCGGGCTTGGCAATGTCCCACTCCCAGTCCTTGGATGGCTCGCGGGTGGGGATGCGAAGCGTCGTCTTCTCCGTCATGTTGACATTGACGACGAGGCTTGCATGCAAACGGGTGTCGCCGGGTTTCAGCCGCGCCCGGGGCTCACTGTCGAAGAAGATGGACGGCGTGAACGCCTTTTGCAGGGCATCACGCTGCCTATCCGTCCACGGCCCGTAGTTGACATTCCCACCGTGCAGCGTGATGTCGATGCCCCACTCGGGAGGCGGCTCTATGTTGCCTATCGTATCGTTGTGGTCGACGTCGAGTCGGTCAATGACCTTTGGCACCACCCCTGGCGTGTCCGAAAAGTACGCAAAGTCGAGGGCTCGGGACGAGAGAATCGTCGCGACCTTGGCGTACTGGTTCTCCTCCGCGTTCACTTGCACGCTTTCGATTTTCTCGTCTGGTAGCCTGTAGCGGGCCAGGCCCTTCCACACGCGGTCAGCCGGTAGGCCGGTTACTGGTGGCATCGAGAGGCGTGGGTCGTACAGGAACTTGTATCGCTTTGCGAGCCAGTGGAATCCAGGGAATGACGAAATGACAGATGGTTGTTCCAGCTGTATTCGGCTGTCTCTTTCGACGAGTTCGTCGTAGATGCGCCTGCCGTGGCTGAGTAGCGGTCCGGAGTGGTCGGTGTTCGTGCGCATCAGCACGGTAACGTCAGAGAGCGCCATGTCGATCGACATGCGGTACAGGTCGCACTGGGACCGCGGCTCTGAGATCTGGACGATACCCCGCGCACGCTTGTAGTCGACGATGAGGGCCATCGGCGTCGCATCTGAGCCGAGGATGACCGAGCCGGTGCTGACATTGATTGCAAATGGCAATGCCTCGAAGAGGTAACTGAGCGGCTCTACCTCTGTGGTATGCTGGTGCTCGAATGGCTTGGGAGTTTCGTTCGACTGGTCATCACTCTCGGTCGTCGACTGCGAGTGCTGGCTAGAGTGGTTGGTGCGGCGCTGACGCGCACTGGTCCGCTGTTGCTGTGCGCTCGAGCGGGCACTCTCAGTCGGGGTGAGGTCGCTTGCAGCCTTCTCGCGCGCGGCTTGTGCCGCCTCGTGCTTCTTCATGCGCTCGACAATCGCATCATACGCGGGGGTTCTGTTATAGCAGAAGACCTCGAGACCATCGAGATTGGCAGAGATCCGGCAGGGTAGGCGTGCTGGGTTTAGCATGGTTCTGGGGCACGGCGCACCCCCGCGCGGCCCGAACTCACCGCGCTTTGGGTTGGACGATTGCCAGTCGCCCTCGTGTTGCACACGCAGTTTCCAGTACCGGAATGTGACGTTGCCATGGAGGATCCTGCAGGAGAAGTTACTCGAATGATACTCTACGTTGCGGAAGGCGATGCGGCCTGCCAGCGGGGATATTTGGAAGGACCCGATGCCAATGTACGCATGGTATTTGTGCCAGGCGAACAGACGGATGGCCCAGGCGAGACATGAGCCAAATATGCGGTTCCAGTAAAAGAGAAAGCTCGATGTGACAATGACCACGACAACAAGCTCGATGACGAAGAGCCAGTTGACGGGGCTGGCCATGTTTGAGGAAGGGGGTGTTGGTGTACGCGTTGGAGACTAGAAGCGCATGGTCGCCAGCGGCGGCAAGAGAATGGTCGACAGAGACGGCCGCCCAGTTGGAGGAACGACAGCTGCCCCAGCCTTGAGAGGTCGAGCGGGGGGGAGGGGGGGGGATGAGAGAGAGGATAATCAAGAAGAATGGAGAGATGGGATGTTGAGAGATGCACTGGGCGCGATGAGATCCAACAACAGCACCTGATCCGGTCCAGGCACGGAATCCGACTGGCGCAATAACATGGCCACCCACCCACCAAACCTCGTTCCGGGCCGACGTTGGTGAACAACACGCTACATGGAGAACGCTCGCGCTCTATGGCTCTAACCGGGCACAGTTCTGCACTTGCATGTGGTGCCCTCAATGTTCCGTCACGACCGCGCGCCCCAAGTCGCCCAGCCACTCCTCCAGGCCCTGCGTCGCCTCGGCAGAGTCGTACGCGGCCACACTCGCACTCTCGACAGACGCACACACGCGATCATACGGTGCCGGAAGCGTGATCCTGTTCAACGTCAGCACAGCACGCACAATCCATCGTGGACACTCACGACAACGGCCCGAATCCTCCGGCAATGACGACGTCGTCGAGCTCATCAAAGAACACGACACTCTCCCCGCCCGCAGCATCCCGCAATCTCGGAAAGACAAGCGTGCTCAGTTGTGCGCTAATCGCACCCGCAGCTAGCGGTGCCAGTCCCTCCAAATCACGCAGAGGAAAGGTCGCGCGGGGCGTCGTAATGCTCAACCCCGCCGGCGCGGTTACAGTGACTGTCAGTCCAGGACTACCAGTTAGCTCGGCACCACGCCGGAAAGCTCACCAGTCTTCGATCTCGAGCGTATACACGGCACCTAATACGTCGACCTTGGACCGCGCGGCGAGCAGGCCCACCACGGCCTCAGGGCCTTCGCACGCCGAGTACCGCTCGACGAGCTGGGCTGGACGGCCGGCACTCTTGAGGGCCTCTGCAAATCCATGAAGCATCGGCCCGACGGTGCGGCACGTCGCGGCAAACTGCAGCACGTTTACAAGGGGAAACAGGATGCTCTGGCTCGGTACGAGGGGGTTGTCGACCAGTTTCTGTTTGCGCCGCTGGTACTTGTGGAGCAGGCCGAGGCGCGCCCCGGCGAGGAGTGCGTCACAGCGTGCAGTGGTTGGCAAGTCGTCTGGTGGCGCCCGTGAGTCGTACTGGCGTCAGTTTGAGGAATCAGCCCGGCTCACCAATTGGAAAGATAACTTGTCCTTGCCGACGCGGAGCGAGATGTTCTGCGGCTCAACCAGCGCAACATCGAGGCGGAGTGCCTCGACGCGCAGCTCGCTGAACAACTCCTCATCAACCGTCTCTAGTTGGGCAGCAGCAAGTGCCTCTGCTGCGGCGCCCGTTTCATTGTTCGCGTTGTACGGGGCGCTGGCTGTCTGTGGACCGCCGGTTCCGCCCATACGGAACATGACACGGAGGCGGTAATATGAGCGGGCCCCGAAAGCGAGATTGTCCTTTTGCGGGTCAAGGTCAAACGCGGCCATCGACCTGGCATGTACGCTCGATGGCGCCTCGTCGAGGGCGTATGGTATCACGACGTCTTTGGCGTTCTCGCCCGTCCTCCCGAAATCCGGCTTGGGGACTACCGCCCACTGCCCCTTCCCTCCCTCGCCGAGACGGAGAGCACGAATCTCGGACGCCCAGCGCGTCCCCGTATCGTTCATGAGACGCAGTTCGTCGACCGCCGCGTCGATCAACGCCGCGCACTCGTCCAGCGCTGCAGCCTTTTCGGACAGCGCTAGCTCGAGCTCGTGCGCCACAACGGCAGCCGGTCGTTCGGGGGCTGCCGCCGGTGTACTCGAGTACGTACCGGGAGGCAAGATTGGAGGCACCTCGTCGGTCTTTGCGCCGGGTGCGAGGGTCGTGACGACGGCTGCCACAGGCTTGGCCAGAGGCGCCTTCTTCCGCTGGGGACCAGGTGCAGAGATGGGTTCAGGAGGTGGGTCGGCAGTAAAGCTCGCGCTGCTCGAGAGCGTCTTGGCCAGCTCTAGGACCCACCACAGCTCGTTGCGCGCGCTATTCAGGTCTTGCACAATGTTCGAGCGCAGATCTTCCATCTCCTCGGGGCTCATGAGCGTCCCGGCCTCACGAGCGTCACTCGTCTTCTCCTCGGCCTTCTCCTCCTCCTTGTATTCAGTCGAGGGGTCGGCGGCACGCAAGTCTGCCTCGCGGAGCTCGGGCATCCCGCCTGGATACAGGCTCCAGATACGGTTCAGCTCCTCGGTCGCTTTGGTTTGAGGGGTTTTGCTAATATCAGCTAATGCCACGCACGTAACCCTTGTAGCTGGGGACTCACGGCTCCTCGAAGACGAGGTTGCCATCCGGCTCGATATCCCGCAACCGCCGTTTCCCCGACGCCACATCGAGCGTATACGTGTCGGCAGAAAGCCTGATATCCCGAAAGGGTGAGGCGGATGGCTCGCCGCTGCCGTTGCCGTTGGGCTCGTCGACATCCATCATCGTATGAAGATGTGTGATGAAGGGCGACAACAATCGCACACAACCGAGGTACGGTGGAGGTAGGTTGGGTCACGTGAGCCGAGAGTGTCTCCAAATGGCCCTGACCAAGTTGGGACTTGCCTCACCACAACATGCCCGAACATGCTGAGGCGGGTCCGTCGCGGACGCGGCCGCGCGCCCCGCGGCGCAAGGTATACCCGACCGAGACGTTTATCGACGGGCGTGGGGACACGCTCGCTATACGCACGTTTGCAGAGGAAGACACAGACTTGGCGGGCATCACCCGGCTGTGTGACGAGGAGCTGAGCGAACCGTGAGTGCCTGGCGGGGCGACGAGTCGTGTGTGGTGTCCGATGCAGAAGCGGTGTGCGAACCAGACGCGGCTCTGGACAGCGCCGTGATGGTTGGCAGATCAGCGAGGGAGCTGCAGAACGCTGGGGCGTCTGTCACAAGCTGATGCCAGATACAACGGTGCGAGAGGCACCACGCACCGCTAACGACAGTGTACACGTTCCGTTACTTTCTCGAGGACTGGTACGTCTCGGTGCTGCGATCTTGGCCCCTGACACCAGGCCGCACCTCACGTTCTTCGTCTTCCCGTCCGCCGACGACCCCGAGCCGATAGCGACGATCATCTGCAAGCTCGACATGCACCGCGAACGCACGATGCGGGGATACATCGGGATGCTGAGTGTGGACAAGGCCTGGCGGCGGCGGAGCATTGGTGAGTGTACCCGACACTGGGGTATGGGATAGCTGACTGTAGCGCGCAAGCTTGTCGAGCTGGCCAT
The DNA here is from genome assembly GCA_030805415.1 of Cutaneotrichosporon spelunceum. Taxonomy (NCBI): domain Eukaryota; kingdom Fungi; phylum Basidiomycota; class Tremellomycetes; order Trichosporonales; family Trichosporonaceae; genus Cutaneotrichosporon; species Cutaneotrichosporon spelunceum. The sequence continues at coordinate 2,159,791 of BTCM01000001.1, forward strand.
GAGCAGGATGGAATTGGCCGGGGCGAATGAGATTGTGCTCGAGACCGAGTTTGACAACGGCCCCAGTCTTGCGCTGTATGAGGCGATGGGCTTTGTGCGCGAGAAGCGCGTCCACCGCTTCTACTCTAACGGCAAGGACGCGTGAGTCTCACGGCTGTCAAGCAACTGACGGCAGGTTCCGCCTGATACGTCCCCTGGCGCAGCATCCGCTATTGAGCATGGCCGCACTGCGCGAGCGACAGGACGCAGAGCAGCGCAGCATGGCAAAAGAGGGAGGGGACAACAGGAGCGCTGTACCGCCAGAGATCGCGGTTCTACTTGCTGGCCCACTGGCACCGCCGACCGCGGCGCACGCCGACGCAATGGCCGAGCTCGCAAGCCTGACCATTGAGCCGTTACCGAAACCACGTCCGCCACCCAGCTACATCATGTAGCGCACGATCTCGCGCACCCTGGGAAGCAACGTAATGCATTGATATGTACATACAGGTCCTATGCTAATGCTATGCTAATGCTATGCAGTCTGTTCGACGTCCATCGCTGCTGCCTTTGCTGCCTTGTCCGCGCGCCGGCTCGCGCGGCCCTTGACCTTGATAAACTTTCCTGACACCTCGGCGCGTACCTTGCGCTCCATCTCGTGGCGCTTCGCGAGGCGCTGCGCCTTGGCTTCGACGCGCCGGGCACGCACTTCCGCGAGGCGCGTCGCCTTGCGTGCTCCCGGGTCCGCCGGTGCCGTAGTGTGGACAGCCTTGATGTGGAGCGGGGCGTACGCGATGGGCGGGTGCGGCGTCTTTTCATTCTTCTCACTCTTTCCCTCCCTCCCTTGATTGCCCTTGCCTTCCTCTGGTTCGCGCTTGCCCTCCTCCTGCTCGCGCTTGCCCTCACTCCCCTTGTCCTTCCCCTCCGGCTCGCCCTTGTGTACCGTCAAGCCCGTCGTGGGCCACGGCAGCGTCATGCTGTGCCGGGGCGGCGCGAGCGCAGCACGAAGCAGACGCTCCAGCACCCCGACAGCGGGGTGGGAGGCGCGCACGCCGATGCTAGTGATGCGGCGTAGGCCCGTGGCGAGCGCGAGTTCCTGCTCACGCTTGCCGAGGGGCACGACGCGGATCTCGCGCCCGAACTCCCCCTTCTTGACGTTGGGGATCGCGCTCGCCTGCCGCAGGAGGGTGTTGTACGTCGCGCAGTAGGTGGGTAGGGGGTCGACGAGGGCGAGCGGGGACACGGACGTGTGCGGGACGAGGAGGTAGGTTATGACTGCCGCTTCGGGCTCTTGTCCGGCTGGCGCGGTGGGGAGGAAGCGGGGCCCGGTGCCGTCGGCGAGGAGGGCCATGCGGAGGCGCAGGGAGGTGATTGCGGTCTCGAGGGCGCGAATCGTCTCGTTCAGCCCGAGGACGAGGTGGTCGAGGATCGCCGGGGGCGTTGGCACCTTGTGCTGCGTGGTCTCCGATGTCTCGGTGGGATCGGCGGTCGCGGTGGCCGTGCTGTCGACGTCCATCTCGGCTCGCTTGGCCTTACGGCGCGTCCGCTTTGCGGCGGCCGAACAACGCGCCCGGTCGGTGTGGTACTCGGCTACGGCGTCGGGTACGAGCTGGGGCAGCGCGGCCATGACGCCGTTCTGGAGGTGGTTCGGGAGGGCGGGCCTGATGTCAGCTGTGCAAGGATACGCTCACCATGGCGTCGCATAAGGGTTCGAAAGGACTGGTTTGACGACAGCGCGGGCCTGCCGGATCGTCTGGCCGGGCTGTGTCGCGGCAGGTGGCATTGTTGTTGAGAGGCGTTGAACAACAACGTCAGTTTGGAAATGCTCCACGCAATGCGGAGAGGCGCCTGCACTCCGTTGCCAGGACTAGACCGCAGATTCAGAGCGTGGACCGACGGCGTTTCGGCATTCTGCCAGTGGCAGTCAGTCCCCCGGCCAAACTGTGTGCCTTGCCATCACGTGATGTCCAAGCTTTCGGTGCAGGTCGTCGACGTTTGCTCGTCGCTCACCACCACACCTTCAACTGTCTGTCCCCCTCCCAAAAGGTACTATTGATCCCACTCTTTACGGCTGTCGTGAGCAGAGCGACACACCCGCATCGAGTTCAATAGCTTATTCTCCTAGTTCTTAACGAACCCCACCGACCACCAACTAAACGTGAGCCGCGCCTTGGACAATCTGACGCCAGCTCGTTCAAAATGGTTCGCGTTTCCGTTCTCGCCGACGCTCTTCAGTCGATGGGTGCGTACTTTGGGGGTTGAGGGAGACGAACCCCGCACAAGTCCGGGACAACCTAACGCCAGTCAACGCCGAGCGCCGTGGCAAGCGCCAGGTCCTCATCCGCCCCTCGTCCAAGGTCGTCGTCAAGGTCCTCGGTGTCCTCCAGAAGCACGGTGAGTGTTGTGCGCAGACGCGTGACAAGCGCGACCGATCGGCAGACGACACACTTCCCACTCCGGAGTATAACTACTCCTCCGCGTCGTTCTATGAACCGCCCACCGGGGAGGAGTTTTAAGTCTCCGGAAAAGCAACTCTCCTCATACTTATCCGCGCTGCCAGCTCAAGGCCGCATGGCCGGGGCCTAGGGCGGCGCGGCTGATTGGGGGAGGACACTCTACTCTTGGTGTCTTGCAGCCTGGCGATCGTCCGCAGCTGCCTCTTTGTCTGCCAGCTCTTTTCTGTCAGCGTACATGCTCACACCAGGCTACATTGGCGAGTTTGAGATCATCGACGACCACCGTTCGGGCAAGATTGTGATCCAGCTCAACGGCCGCCTGAACAAGTGCGGTGTCATCTCGCCCCGCTTCAACATTGCCGTTGACCAGATCGAGAACTGGGTCTCGCTGCTCCTGCCTGCGCGCTCGTTTGGCAAGATGATCCTGACCACCTCGGCCGGCATCATGGACCACGAGGAGGCGCGCCGCAAGCACGTTGGTGGCAAGGTGCTTGCCTACGTCTACTAGGTGTCTAGGTGTCTAGGGATAGATAGGCTGGATGTATCCGTCTTTTGACTTGTGGGGGGTGAGGAGAGGGGGGTGAGGATGAGAGGGAGACGCGAGTGCGTGGTTTACGGTCCGAGTGCGGTTGTGGTTGGTAGTTGTGGTGGGGGGTAGCAAGGCAAAGGGTAGTTTGTATCAGATATAGAGAGCGACATGCGCGCCGCCTAGGACGTTGGGAACAGAGTCGACTCTAGCCACCAGAGGTTTCAGTTTGTGCCGTCCCCGACCATGTCTGTTTGCAGCGGAGCCAGCCAGAGCCAGAGCTAGCCAAGCCAGGCAGTTTACATGGTATACAGTGCATGATATCTACATTACGTTGCTTGGCGTCGTTGCTTGGTATGCGCATAGTTGTGCTAGCAATGTACATGGTGCGTAGCATATGTTAGGCCGTACTTGGTCCTGCTGGCCAACTGGCCTGGTCGCTCACTGGTCATTGACCTGGTACCTCACTGCGGGTCCTGCAGCACGACAAGGAGGTACTTGTCATCTGGCGTCAGCTCGTCCACTCATCTCAGCGCACCAGGCGTGATAATCAGCTCGTGTCGCTTGGTCCGGATGCGCATGAGGCGGAGTTGGTCCTGGTGTGAGCATGTATTGTAGCCTGGGCCGAGTGGGAGCGATGCTTGCCACGTTTGCATTGTGGGCTTATGGACTCGGTAACGCTAGTAAGCCCTCCCAATGCCCTCTGAGCCAACTCACACCCTCCTCGACGGTAGCGACCGCAGACGTTGTCGCAGCAACGACACGCTCCACAGCACCCGCGTACCGCCGCCCGCTGTCACCGTCGAACACTGCGCCGGTGGACTGCACGATGCCGCCGCCCGCCCCGCCGGCCGCGCGGGCGAGGATCATGACGCCGCGAACGGCACGGTACGCGGACAGCCTGGCGAGCGTTGCCTCGATCTCGGGCGGGAGGTTGTCCATGGGGGAGAGGTGGTACGGTTGACGGTGGACTGTGGATGGTACAAGGGTGCAAGGGTAGGTGGCGATTCGGTGGAAGGGGGACGATCTGGTTGACGCGACGCGACCGAGGGTTTGGACAGGGTGGGGATCGAACGCGGGACCTTTGTGCCTGGAAGACAAGCGAGTAGGCCAGGGAAATCAAACATGCCCTTGCCTTGTACACGTCATTTAAATCTGCAGATACAATAGTGACCATTCACTAATACAAATGTATATCATTGTCTTATACACCAATCACGCTATCGCCATACCCAACGCTGTGCGTCCAGTTTTGGTCTGGGATTAGGAGGATTAGGATTAGCTCTCCGCCGCCAGAATCACATTCCGGCTGATTGGGCGAGCAGTCAAGCTCACACTGACGTCAGCGGTGCCTCTCGAGTGCCTCACACGAGGCAAGACCGTGTTTGGATCCTCTCTTGCGTGGAGCGTCGACGGATCCATCCAGCGATGGCACTGCTCAGTGTGCCGTCGAGCTGCATCCAACCAAAGCCACACGGTCAAGCGTGATCATGGGACACTATGCATCGTAAAGGAGCGTGACTTTTTTTTCCTTCCAACGCATACACGATGCGCATCACCCTCGGACGTGAGCAGCTTGTCCGTCTACATACTCACCCAGTCCTTCCGCTGGCGTTTGCTGCCGCTGCGACGGCGACGACGACGGAGCCGACGAGGACAATGTCCAAGAGCACAATAACAAGGACTACCAACACAGAGTCGCTCATCATCAACACGGGTCGCGTGCCGTCCACCTCGGTGTCCGTGTCGATGCTCCTCCTCCCCACACCGCTCCGGTCGCGCCCGGCTTTGACAACAGCCAATGCGGATTCACTCAGCAGGGTGAGCGGAGGGCATTCTGAGCATTTGCATTCGCATTCGTCTTTGTCGATTGCGTGCGCAGTTGCCGTCATGACCGTCTACCTCGTTGCATAATTCTCTGTGTAATCTAGCCATGTAACCATCTATCCGTCCCATCCATGTCCAAGTTGATGCCGGTTCAAACTGCGACGACGAGTTTCCTGGGTGTTTACTGTTTAGGGTGATGCCCCGTACCGTACGGGGTGGCAGGCAGACCGGGGAGGTGAAACAGACATGTGACAAGTGATCGGCTGTGGCGGTGCAGGGGAATGCGCCGAATGGGCCGACAAGACGACCGAGCCCGAGCGGACATTAACTTGTACCCGAGCGAACATTACAAACAATAGAATACCAGAGGCACCCAGCTGTAATCCAACAGAGGCTTTGGGTGTCTGGTCCATGTCGCGTGATGATACTGTAGCTGGCTTTTCAATTGAATTTCTTACGCCTCGCCTGCCTGCCTGCCTGCCTGCCTGCCTGCCTGCGTCCCAATACCTCTAATCGGCCTTATCCGCCTAGTGCCACAGTGCATTCTCTGGGTGTTTCTTGCGGGATGGACGGTGGAGGAGCAGCTTTCCAGATAGGACATGCTAGGTAGAGTGCCTTGCAAACTTGTGCATAGTTGGAGTCGTGAGGGGGACAGGTACGAGTGAGGGGGAGCGTGGTGAGAGGTGCGTGACTGAGGACTGGGCGTTGGTAGCGGGGCGGATGAGGACAGGCAGGGCGGATGTAACGTCATTGACAACTCTCAAGGATGAACTCTATCCGGCATGCCCTTTGCTTGGTCCGTGTCAGCAAACAGTCCCCCCCCCCCTGGGAGTGGCACCTGGTACCCTCTATCCGCTCCTCCCCTTTTATTGATCGTGTCTCACTGAGGCCTCTAGAGCCCTCGCCTAGTCCCGCCCTGCGTCGTCATCAGCCAGGCCAAGCTCTCTACCACTCCCTCCCACCACCCCACGACGGCAGCTCCCACCTTGCTTGCTCTTTCTCCATCCCCATCTCCATTCGCATCCATCCATCCACCGTTGAACAAGGCGCAAAACGCCCAATCCCACATCCACCACCACCACCACCCCCTCTGGGCTACTCCAAACCACCCACCAACTCGTCACTGCTCCCTCGCTCGACCAATCCAGCCCGCCTCCATTTAACCCACCATCCCCTTTCAACACCTCCCCATTCCTCTCTCTCTCTCCATCCAAACTAGCCCCTCACAATGGCTGTCAACCTCTCCCCCCCAAACCAGCTGGGCTTCCCCCGTGAGTAAACGTCTCCCCACTGCGTCCTCAACGGAGCGCGGAAAACCCAATCTCTCGTCCACGCTCGGTTAGCTGCAGTTGGACACGCATGACCAAACACTGGCTGGCTCGCTCAGAGGCATGGCCGATTAGCACAGCCGGCTGGCCCTTGCCGATACGTCAAAGCTCTGCCTTTTTTTTCCCACAGAGGGGCGTGAGAACGCTCCATCCCAGCTGTGTCATCGCGAATACCACGCAAGGATGCGCCGATTTCCTCTCTGCTAGGTGACAAGGCAAGCAACAACGTCGCGACCGTGACCTTGTCCTCACTCCACTCACCCACACCACTTGCTCGGGTTCGACGCCCGCTCCGATCCCCATGCACACACACGAGTGGCGCGAGTGGCGCCCACCGTCATCCCTCACCATGTCCTGGTGCGGCATGCCGCAGCCAGACGACAGCTCTACGGCAATCTATGACCCGGCCTCTCTCCCAAATTACGAGTCCGCTAACTAGCCAGGCCCGCTGACCCAAATCGTCAAGCGCTCGTTGCTCATCCACAACCCCAACCCACAGCCAGTCGCGTTCAAGGTCAAGACCACAGCGCCCAAGCAGTACTGCGTCCGCCCGAACCAGGGCCGCGTTGACCCTGGCGAGAGTATCGAGGTGCAGAGTAAGTTTCATGATACTCGCGGGCGCAAATCAGCCAACAAGCCGCTCACACCGATTGCTTGCTGACTCCACCCAGTTGTGTTGCAGCCGCTTGCTGCCGACCCTCCCCCTCACGCAAAGTGCAAGGACAAGTTCCTCGTGCAGTCGGCGTTTATCCCTCCCGACGAGGAGATGCACTCGCTACCAGAGATGGTGAGCTGATGGGTGACCAACCCAAGCTGACAACAGTGGGCGCAGGTCGAGCGCAACAACAAGCCGTCGATTCACGAGCAAAAGCTCCGCTGCGCGTACCTCTCGGCCGAGGACGGGGTGACCAACCCGAACGGCATCCCCGAGGAGAACGAGGACAGCATGTCCCCGGTTGACCAGTCCAGGATGGACGAGTCGGTGAGTCGTCTTGTTTTCTACCTTTGCGGAAACGCCATTGCCGACGTGTCATGCGCAGTTGTCAGCAATCCTAGTGCCGTCCCGCACTAACCCGGCCTAACGCCGCGAGCCCGCTCATCTTGTCTGCCAAGTGTGTCCTGTCCTTCTGACCTCTCGCCTACTCGCTCTGTATTGCTTGGTCCCAACAGCTGGCCAACACCAAGGGTTTCACTCAGTACACTACCGCCACCGAGCGCTCGCATGACCTGGCTCTCTTTGCAAACGGCGGCTACACGCATTGGGAGCTGGACAAGCAGAAGCCGGTCGCCCAGAAGACGGCGTCGCGTCCAATGCAGCCTACCGCCGGGCCCACATCCATGATCATTCCGTCTCTCGTTGGTGCCGGTCCGGCACCTAACATCGTGGCTCTGGTCCAGGACGGCGGCCAGAGCCTGAGCGTCTATCACCTCTCTGTTTGTGCCATTTCCTTTTGCGTCTGACTGCGTGACCTGTGCATGACATTGTCCTAGAACGTCTTGTCTTCCCGCGTAGACCAAAGTGCTAACTGCCGCAGGGCATTTACTCTCATGCCGAGACGGACATTGTCAACTCGCCCGTCACCAAGCAGCTGAACACATCAAACGGCAACAAGGACCTCCCGACGCCGCCCTCGCTTGGGGGCGCGGCCGCCGCCGCTGGCGCTCTCGGTGCCGGTGCGGCTGCCGTTGGCGGTGCTTACAACTCGACTTCAAGCCAGTCTGCGGGAGCAAACCAGACCTCTCGCGAGATCCCCTCTCTCTCGGCCGAGGACGTTCAGGCGGCGGGTGCACCCACAAACATTGCCCTCGAGCGCTCGCTCGATGCCACCACGAGTGACTCTGAGAAGCTCCGGATCGTTCAGGAGGAGAATGAGCGCCTCAAGCAGCAACTCATCGCTCTGCAGAATGCGGCTCCGGTTGCGTCGGGCCTGCGGAAGCGCGGAGGTGCTGGTGGCGATGCGACTGGCGCTGGTGCCAAGACGGAGATGGCAACGGCACCGGCAACGACGACTGGTGTGCCACTCGAGGTGTGCGCCGGTCTGGTGTTTGCCGTCTTTGTCCTCACCTATCTCTTTTTCTGAGCGCCTTTTGGAGCTGATGCGTCTTGTAGCCACCCAGTACATTTTCGTGGTGGCAGTGCGTAATTTGTCATGACTGTGCCAGGCGTGCTCGTGCGCGTGTTGAGCGTGTTCTTTACGGGATGAATATATCAACATGTAGTAGCTTGTCGAGTCCAAGTGCAGCCAGTGCTACGTTTTGTTGGTCAGACTGATTCCGTGACCGGCATTTCCTCTCTGGTTCCTCGGGGCTCGTTCGGACGCTCTGGCTAACCATCCTCGCTTATGACCATCCATTCTCCATCTCCCGTCATCCTCTCCAGGCTCCTTTTCTCTCTCTCTCTCCGTAATGGTCAAGCGCAAGGGAGCCAAAAAGGCTAGCAAACCTACACCACCAGTCCCAGTCTACGAGTACGAACACGAAGAGGGCGTAGCACTCGAGGACCTTGTCGACCTGTCCGACGACAACGTCCACGCACCCGCTACTACAACTACGACGACGACAACAGCAACCACACCCAGTACACCCTCCGACAGAAGCGGTACATCAGCATCGACACCAACACCGGCCATTGCTTCCACTTGCATGGGCTCGGGTCTAGCGACGCCCACAGCATCCGAGGGCGACGCGGACGGTGTCGGCGCCACACTTTTGGAAAACACTGGCGGAAAGAAGAAGAGTAGCAGGCAGCGCTTTGCTGAGCGACAGGTGCGTCTCCTTTTTCCTCGTCGACTTGTCCCTACAGTTTCCCGAAGCTACCTTGCCCCCCTCCCAACCGTTCACCTTGCCCCCCTCACTAGGCACATGCCCCCTCCCCCGCTCTCTGTCCTTACGCACCAATTCCAGGCTCGCAAGCAGCAAGCAGTCCTTGATGCCGCCCCTCAGCAAGACCCGGCATGGAACGCCCAGCTCGAGAAGGAGCGGCACGAGGAGATTGCCGTCATCCGCGACGCGTGCGATGTGCTCGGCAGGCGCATCTTTGAGATTCAACCTGACGGGCACTGCATGTTCTCTGCGGTCGCAGACCAACTCGGCCTCCTTTCCATCCTGCCGGCCGAGCAGGCCAACAACCCATACACAACCCGCCGCGTGGCAGCACAGTACATGCGCGAGCACAAGGACGATTTTATCCCCTTCTTACCAAGCGTCGACGGCGAGGACATGCCAGGCGCAACAGACGACGGGATCATGGACGACGCCCAGTTTGACGAGTACTGCCACCGCGTGGAGGGAACAGCCGAGTGGGGCGGCGAGCCCGAAGTGAGTTTTAGGACTGGTTCGAGCTGACGCCAGATCCAAGCGCTCTCGCGCGCGTACGACATCCCGATTCACGTCATCCAACGAGGCCCACCGACGGTCGTGTCTCATGGCGGGTTGGGCGATGCGTTTGGAGGCGCGACGGATGCGCAAGCTAGCGCGGATGCGGGTGAGCGCATCGTACGCATCTCGTACCACCGCAGGATGTACGGACTGGGCGAACACTACAACTCGCTTCGCCTAGCCAAGTAGCGATGAGCTCGGCGAGGCTGCAGGTGAGACTTGGATACCAGGTATGCAAGCTAGCATGGGCAGTAGAGGGAGATGTATAGAGCCTGATGCTTGAAAGCATCACCGTCATCCAGCCAGAGTTACAAAGTGGTGCTCGTGCATTTAGTCCCGACGAGATGACTCGTGCTCCAGTTGCCATGTTCTCACAACCACCCATTGACTGTGATGCCGCCTTCTGGTCGCGATAACGACGACAACGAGAAAGGATCAGGCAGTGGCCGGGGCGCGCTCTGGTTCCTCTTCTTCCTCCTCCTCCTCCTCCTCCTCGCGGCTGGCGCGGCTGCATACTACTGGTTCCGCGTCCGGCGCGACAGGTCGTTGCAGTGAGTTGCTCTGGATCAAGGAGAGCACCGGATTACTGGAATAGAGCAAGAGAACCATTGACAGCGACAAGCTAACAGCAGGCTACACACTGGCTCGACGAACGCTCTCCGGCTCTTGCATGATGATGTAAGCCTGCTCTCCACGCATCACGCATCCACGCTCTCCACTCTCCACGCTCTCCACGCACGTCTTCCGTGTATCGACTTGGGCTTGATCCCATTCACCAACTCACTCTCCCCAAGTCACCTTGCATCCTAACACTGCTTGCCCATACTCCCCTCGTACAGAGCCCTAACCTACTTCCGTCGTCCATACTCCCCTCCTAACAGCCCTAACCGACCTCGATCCACACTGCCGTCTTAAACAGCCCTAACCCCAGCCCTCGGAGGACGAGTTCATCTCCAACAACGCAAGCACAGACTCGCTCCCAGCCCTCGCGCAGCAGGATATCCCCTTCCTCCCCATTGCGGCGGCCGAGGCGGATGCCGCCGCGCACGGGTTGGCCCACGCCCCGCCCATCCCGAGCTACCGCGACGACGAGCACGAGGCGTTGGACCCCCTGGGTGCAGTGCGCAAGCCAATGAGCGGGAGCTCACAAGGCGAGCGCAAGCCAACGAGCGGGAGGAGCACACCGGGCACAAGCTCTGGCTCTGGCTCCCACTCGCGCCGTTCGAGCCGGAACTGGAGCCGGCCCTCGCCACCAAGCAACAACCCCAACACGGTGTTCAGCCTCGAAGACGACAACCCCAACACCGTATTCAGCCTCGAAGACGACAGCGATTAATGTGTACTATGTATCCATATTATCAAAAGGCCTTGAGCATGCAGACGCGGGGAGACAATGGTGGCGTGCGAGCCACGCGTCGATTGCCCGCCCTGAGTAAGTGGTGCCAGCTGGCCAGCTAGTTGGCCGATGTCACCCCCAAGTCATATACTGTCCTCGCACAATTCTCACTCTACAACTCGACATATAATTTCTCTCCGCCGCCGCCCACTCCGTTCCACGTCTCGGACTTGCGCCGTTCCGTCTTTTGCACCGTTGCAGGCGTTGGGTGCTCTTGTGGGAGGTGGTTGATACTCGCCCGCCTTGAAACGTGTCCGCGTGTCCGTCCGGACCAGTCGTCCACTTCTTCCTGCACTTTCAACCACCTCGTATCCTCTGCCTCTGTGGCCCCGCCGTCTCCATCTTTACTGTCCCAGTGGTTCCCGCCGTCTCCATCTTTACTGTCCCAGTGGCTCCCGCCGTCTCCATCTTTACTGTCCCAGTGGCTCCCGCCGTCTCCATCTTTACTGTCCCAGTGGCTCCCGCCGTCTCCATCTTTACTGCCCCAGTGGCGGCTGGCGTCGAGCGCCATGTCGCACGCACTCTTGTGAGTATCTCGTCGGCGCTGGCGCCGCTGCTCGCACGCCGCCGCTGACCTCAGGCTTCGGCTATTCCTCAGCCCATACTTCTCCACCTCGGTCGCTCTCCACTATCTCAAAACATACCCGGACAACATTGGGATCAGCCACTACCTCTGCTGGCGGATGAAGTCGATGCCGCACGACGAGGTCGAGTTCTACTGGCCCCAGATATGGTACGCCGTCAGCCACACGACCGCGTCCAATGCGCTCGAGCTGTCTTGCACCCGCCAGCTACAGTCACTCACCCCAGTCACCTTCTCATTACCCGTCCGACCGCATCCAATGCACTCGAGAGCTTTGTGCTTCAGCGCGCCGTCGAGAGCCCCCACGCTGCCATGCTAGTCCGTCCAGCCTAGCCTCACTCCAGCTGAGCTAACCCCAGACCTTTTGGTTCATGCAGAGTGCCCTCCGCGATCTCACGCCGACACGGACGACTAATCCCCGCCCGTTCCTCATCTGCCAACGCGTCCTGCACAGCTGTCACGAGATTCTCTTTGGCGACCCCCCACCCACCCGCTCCCCTTACCGCTCTCTGCCAACCTCGTCAGACGCCTACCGCTCTCTGCCGACCTCTTCAGACGCCGACGCGCCGCCAGAAACGTCACCGCCAGTACGCGTAAACGCGCACGCAGCAGCTGCCCTCGTCGGCATGGGTGTCATGCTCGCGGGCGTAGGCATGCCCGGCCTCACCGCGCTCGCGGGCGAGTGGGCGGTCACACAGGGCCGCAGGCCGGTCGATGACGCTCATGCGTCAAGGGCCAGAGTTGAGGCCGAACAGGGCGGCGGCGCAGACGCGCCTCGCGACGGGAGATGGGAGCGCAAGCCCGCTGACACCGAGTCGGATGACGACTCGGAACTCGCGTCTGCATCCAGTTCCCGCCCTCCACCGGGGAGAAGACAGACTGCTCCTCCCCAGTCGCTGTCTGGATCGCGGTCGGGACACCAGGCGCTGTCTGGATCACTGTCGGGACACCAAAACCCCCGACGGGGGAGCCGCGGAAACACGCCGCCCAACGGAAGGGTGGCCAACCCTTCGGCGACATCCCCAGCGCTCGTCAAGCACATGCCACACGACTCGCTCCCCGCCATGCCCTCTTTGATGGACGACGGATACGGACACGACCCGTTCTCGCAGAGGTCTGGAACACCAGACTTGTTCCCGCCCACCAAGTCGCGTGTCAGCTTGGCCTCGTTGCACCAGCCGTACCACTCTGTTCCAGAGCTCTCGCGCAGCTCGCCCACCCCACGCGGGTACGGGGCGCGCACGTCGTCCTCTGAAGCGCTGTTGCAACAGTACAGCCTGGACGCGCAGAGCAAGCTCCTCCGCTCGCATTACTGCCGGAGCGAGATCCGCTTCCTCCTCCACCTCGAGGACATTAGCAACCGCCTGCTGGTGATCCCCAAGCCGGCGCGCATCTCGGCACTGCGCGCAGAGCTCACCAGCCTCAACCACAATCTCCCCGCCGAGGTATGCATGCCACTGTGGTGCAACGCCGACCACTGTCGCAAGGACTCGAGTCCGTCGGTCCTAAACCGCGTGAGCGGGCAGCGGCGCAAGAAGGCGCACTCGCGCGTGGTGCGCATCTCCCCAGGTGACTCGGTTGTGCTCAACTCGGCCGAGCGCGCACCGTACCTCCTCCACGTGGAGATCTTAGAGGACGACCTCGACTTTGACCCGACACGGCGCGAGAACCGCGAGCTCGTCAAGAAGATTATCATGCAGGAGGACATGAAGCGGCGGAAACGGGAAGGGCAGATGGACGGGAGTTTCACCCCGCCTATCAACGAGAGCTTTGCGACTTCGCCAATGACCGTCCCGCCATTGCAGAGGGAGGACGCGAATGAACATGAGGAAGAACGGCCGGAAACAGCGTCGCCAGTCAAGGGGCCCTCAGAAGATGACATTGAGGAGATGGACCTTGTCGAGCAGCTGTACGGCAACAAGCTCAGCGTGCGTGACAACCTGCCCGACCTCACGGATGCGCTGCCGCTGCCGAGCGCGCCGAAGAACAAACAACTCGACCTCGAGGTGTGGAATGCTGGCGAGGGCTCCGACTCGCGACGTTCCTCACTTGGTGCGTCGCCAGCTAGCAGGTCCAGGACTCCTTTCAGCACGAATGGCGAGCTCGAAATACCGAGCCCGATCCACAACCCACCAGGCACACCTGGCGAGCTGGACGACCCGGAGCCATCCCCGAAGCGTGTGATCACGCTCGAGGACTACGCCGAGCGCATGCGCACAGCGGCAGTGATGCTCGCGCAGCTCAACGCGAGCGTGCAGCCCCCAACGCCCGAAGCGGCACAGAGCAGTGGCCCCCTCCGCTGGATCCCAGGGACGGGCTGGATCAAAGGTGCGTCCAAGGACGCGCCGGATGCAGCCGCGAGTAGCACCGGCGGCAAGCTTCGCCTGGCTGCAGCGCAAGCCGCCGCGATCCGCGAGCGCATAATGGAAGAGATGATGGCCCTGGAAGAAGAGCGCGTCGCGCGCATGACCACCACCGAGGGCGCGGAAGTGGCCCCCGCCCACGTCGTCGAGGGCAAGACGGCCGAGGACGAGGGCATCGTCCGCCGCGAGATCAACAAGGCCGACCCGAGCGCGGCCGTCTTCAAGGAGAGCTGGACGGCGAAGAAGAGCCGGATCCGCGCCGCGTCCCCGTGGGGCCACCTCGCGAACTGGGACGTGATCTCTGTCATCGTCAAGACGGGCGCTGACCTGCGGCAGGAGCAGCTGGCTACGCAGCTCATTGAGCGCTTTGTGCGCATCTGGAAGGAGGAGAAGACCGAGTGCTGGGCCCGCTTCTTCCGCATCCTCATCACCGGCGAGACTTCGGGCCTGGTCGAGACGATCACGGATGCGGTGAGCGTGCACTCGATCAAGAAGAGCGAGTATGCCCGCCGCCTTGCTGAGGGCGAAGCTATTGGGCACGTTAGCCTCATGGACCACTTTGTCAATGTGAGCAGCCACCCATATCCACACCCTCCCCCCCTCCCCTCCTCGCCCACTCACCCCAGACATACGGCAAGCCCGACTCGGGCCAGTTTGCGCGCGCGCGCCGCAACTTTATCAAGAGCCTGGCGGGCTACAGCGTCATCACGTACCTCCTGCAGATCAAGGACCGGCACAACGGCAACATCCTCGTGGACCGGGACGGACACGTGATCCACATCGACTTTGGGTTCATGCTCTCCAACTCGCCTGGCGGGAACATGGGCTTTGAGGCCGCCCCCTTCAAGCTGCCCCTCGAGTACATTGAGATCATGGGCGGATTGGACAGCCCCGGATACGCCTACTTCCGCCAGCTGTTCAAGGAGGGCTTTGAGGCGGCCCGCAAGCACTCGGATAGTTTGATCAGTGGGTTTGGGTCCCCTCTCTTGTTGCGTTGTCCGTGCTCTCTATTGTCTCTCTGCGCTCTCTATTGTCTCTACGCGCTCTCTATCGTCTCTCCCCCTCCATCGTCTCTCTCTCCACCACGGTCCCCCCCTCCCCTCTCCCTTTCACCCCTTCTCACCACCCGTTTCCCCAGTCCCCGTCCTCCCTCCATCCTCCCCACCCCCTCCTCCTCCCTCGGCCCTCCCCCTCCCTCCTCCTCCTCTCTCTTCCCATCGTCCCCCCTTTCCCCCTTCTCTTCCCAACAGCCTCCCCAGACGCTTAGTTCCCCCACCCGACATTTTCCCCCACCCACCCACCCCAACTCCTCTCCCCTCCAACAACCCCTCGTCGCCTAACTCGGACTAACACCAGCCATTGTCGAGCTCATGCAAAAAGACTCCAAGCTCGACTGCTTCCTCCTCTTCGGCGAGAACACTGTCACCCACTTCCGCGAACGCTTCGCCCTCGGCCTCACCACCGCCGCCGTCGACGCATACCTCGACCGACTCATTGTCTCCTCGGCCGGGAGCAACTATACGCGATTGTACGACACGTTCCAGTACTACTCGCAGGGCGTGTTGTGACCGACAGGCGACAGGCGACAGGCACAGGCGGCATAGAGACGACACTAATGATATCTACATCCCTTATAGCAAGTTGCATCTGCATGGCGTGCGTGAGCAGTGTGGTTGGAGAGTGCGCGAGCGTGTGAGCAGTGTGGTTGGAGAGTGCGCGAGCGTGTGAGCAGTGTGGGTGCCGAGTGCGTGGGCGGTCCATCTGCCGAGTGCGTGAGCGGTGCGTTGCGGATGTCTTCAGTGCTTGGCTGTGCTCTTGCTCCAAGACTGCCTCTGCTTGGGTACAGACACTGCCCTGCTCCAAGACTGCCTCCTGCCTCCGGCCTCCTGCTGCGTACCAACACTGCCCATGCATACTCTATCACCCTACTGCACCTGCGCACCGTACCCGCGGAGGCCTTCGGCAAAGTCCCAGACCGTGTCCGCCGACTTGGAGTCCGAGATCTCGACGCCCTCCTTGGTCACCTTGGCAATCTGGTACTTGTTCATACTCCGCGCGTCGCGGTAGAACAGCACCTTCATGCACTCGTCGAGTGCTGCCTCGGCCTCAGCCGCAGTCATCAGCTCGCCCGTACCATCCACTCCCGCCGTCGCCTCAAACTTTTCGCGCAGCAGCGGCTGAGCGAGGTGCATGCCAAAGCCCGTCGCAAGCGTTGGCGCAGTGTACGTCGTGCCGAGCAGATCCACGTATCCGAGGAATCTAGCGGTCAGCTACACCAGTTGGGCCACTCACGGCTCGTCCTTCTCAAAGTCCCATCCGCCGACAAGACACGCGTTCCACAACGGGTTGATCTGGCTCCGCCGCGCATAGAACACATTGGCGAGGAAGGTGTAGATGTTCTTCGGGGCGAGAGGGGGGTGCCCGTCCGTCAGCTTGAGCGCCTGCTCCTCGCGCAGGAGGCCATCAAGCTCCTTCTTGAGGTACTGGAAGTCGGACATGTCGCCGGCTGCGCCGAGGATCGTGTGCGTACCAAGCGGGTGCAGGCGCTGGATGTCACGGAAACGGGCGAGCGAGCCGTACGACGCTAGGTTGTCCGCCGCCAGCATCACACCGTCCTTGTACTTGAGCCCGAGGACTGACGTGCCGGTGACTAGGGGCTGCTGCGTGTGTCCGACTGGGGTAGCGTTCGAGTGGGCCATGCTCGAGTGGGCGACCGGGAAGGTCGAGTACATGTCGAACTTCTGGTGCGCGGTGAGGGGCTGGCCCCAGGCTGCGGGGTGCTGTTGCATGACGAGTAGCATCAATAGCGACAGCGGAGAGGATAGCGTCAGCTCGGCGTCCGCGATGGGTGAAGCCGACTTACATGGTTCATGGCTGGAGCGTGGCGCGTTGACTTGGGTGATGCTGATGCTGACAAGTGGTGAGCAGACGATGCCACTGCACGACGACGAGCACCCAGCGAGGCATGACGAGTGTGCGACGCGCGGCCACAATCACGGGATCCATGACGTGGACTAGGCCACGTGGTGATATGCCCTGATGTACGTAACACCCCCGAGATCAACAACAACACGCTCCTGCTTTCTTTGCCGCCCGCTCTACCCTTGTTTACATTTCCCATCTCGACACTCAGCCACTCCCCCAACCCCTCCGACACCCCCGACACGTCCCTGGCGCCGCGGTCCGCCAAAATGGACTACAACCTGCAGGAGGAGCTCCTCTCCCTCGGCGAGGACCCGTCGCTGTACCCGATCTCGAACGAGCTCGACATCCCCGACCTCTCCCCAGCCGCTATCGACACACATCTCTCCAGCGCAATCGATGCGATAATCAAGGAACCCGACTCTGTTCATTACTCCCCAGAAGAAACGTTTGACGTCTTCGCCAGCGTGCTCAAGCATGCCGACGCGCCGCCCGTCACCGGTCCCGTGCTACAAAAGACGCTCGATGCCATCCTTCACGGCCTCAAGCACCACTCTGACGCGGTGATGCTCATGCAGGCGGCGGACGACCTCGACGCCCCCTTGCAGCACAAGGCACAGCTCGAGCGCTGGGCCTTCCTCCTCCAGTGGTTTGTTGCCGCTGCCGAGCGCGGAGCCGGCCGCGCGCCAGAAGAGCAGGCCGTCGCCCCCAAGAAGCGGGGAAAGAAGGCCACACCAAGGCCCCAGTCTTCGCTCCCGTGGGTCGACCTTCTTCCTCCTGTCCTCGGGACGATGCACCGTGCTCTCCGCGTGCCCTCGTCCCGCATCTGGCGGACAAGCTCGGAACGCGAGGCGTTCATCAGCTGCTTCACAAAGCCTGCGTACCAGCTAGCCGAGGTCGAGCTGTACCTCAAGACAAACGAGGTCCGCCTCGGTATCTACAAGGTCATCTGCCTGGCCGTCAAGTTCCATGGGCATGGCTTTGGCGCTCAGACCTCGATCATGCAGAACCTGACATACTACGAGCATCTCAGCGAGCCGATGGCTGAGCTCCTCACCATCCTCGACAAGGAGTTTGACTACCCCCAGCTCGCGGAGGAGGTGCTTCGTGAAGTCGCCGCCAAGACGTTCCTGCACAACGATGCCAAAGGCCCGCGCTCGTTCCAGCGCTTCCTCGTGCGCTTCGCGGAGATGAGCCCTCGCGTCGTGCACAAGCAGATGCCGCTCTTGCTTGCCCATCTCGACAACGAGGTGAGTTTACTGGAGATGATACAGCTGACCTCTGGCCCATCCCATGCGCATGGCCGTCGTCGAGGTCATCGGTCTGTTGATCAAGGACCTCTCCATGTCCGACGAGGGCGAGGATGAACAAAAGCAGAAGCAGATCAAGCGCTTCTTCGAGATCCTCTTTGAGCGGTATCTAGACCTTAACTCCTACGTACGCTCCAAGGTCCTCACGACGTTGATCAAGCTCTGCGAGTGAGTTGACACCTTTGCTTGCCAGCTCACACCAGCCTGCCCGCCAAGTTCCCCAAGCAGCGCGCACACATAACCGAGCTTACCATCCGCACGCTCGCCGACAAGACGTCGTCTGCGCGCCGGTACTCGATCCAGCTCCTCTGCCGCTTGCTCGAAACGCACCCCTTTGGCGCGTTGCATGGAGGTACACTCAACCTCCTAGAGTGGCAGGAGCGGTACGAGAAGCTCTGTGCTGAGCTCGACAAGGTCGACACCCACGAGATGGAGAAGGCCAGACAGGACGCTGGCATGGACGATGAGGAGGACGAGGAGGGAGGAGACAAGGAAGATGAGTCCGGGGACGAAGGCGTGAAGAAAGAGGAGGACGAGGAGGCTGAAGACGATGATGAGGCTGGCGGCGCTTCCCCAAGGCCCAAGAAGAACAAGGGCAACGGCAAGCCCAGAGCAAAGCCGCGTCCGTCGCAGATCAACCTCGCCGCCGTACAGGCGGAGCAGGCCGCGTTGGATCCCGAGACGATTATGCGCCTCCGCCTCACGAAGAAATACTACTCGGACGCGCTCAAGTTCATCAACCAGATCGAGGGCGCCATCCCGACCCTTTGCGAACTGCTCGTGAGCACGAACAAGTCGGAGGTGCTCGAGGCGATGCGTTTCTTCCGCACCGCGTACGAGTACAACATCGAGTCGTCCGAGCAGGGTATCAAGACAATGCTGCACCTCATCTGGACCAAGGACAACAATGCGACAACCGACGACGGCACCGACGGCCGCAGTATCCGCGGCAACCTCATCGACGTGTACCGCAGCCTGTACTTTGACGTCGTACCAGACCTCTCGCCCAAGCAGCAAGTTAATCGCATCACCAAGAACATGCTTGAGTGAGTTGCCATTTAATTCCATTCGACTGACAACAGGCGGACATACGGCGCGACGCTTGCTGAACTCACGTCGCTCGAGGAGCTGATGCGCACCATGATGGCTGACGGTGGCGTGCACCCCGACGTCATTAACAAGCTATGGCAGGTGTACACCACGGGCCAGGAGATTCCCAAGCCGCAGCGCCAGGGCGCGATCATCATCCTCGGCATGTTGGCCGTTGCCAAGCGCGAAGTCGTGGCCGAGCGCGTCGAGTCGTTACTCAAGATCGGCCTCGACCAGCATGGCCAGAACGACCTTGTGCTCGCGCGCTATACCTGTATTGCGCTTCAACGTCTCGGTGGCAGCGCAAAGAAGGTCAAGGGTGGGCTTTTTATTACTCGTCTTACGCTGACACCAGGCTCACTCACTGACAAGACGATGCGCCTCCCCATGGACAATGCCATCTTCGTCAGGCTACAGCACATGGTTGAGCGACCGTCGCGCTCGCCGCAGTGGTTCGCGATGGCGGAGCAGGCGATCAACACCATTTATCTGCTCGGCGAACAGCCTGATGCGCTGGGCAGCACCATCATCCGGAACATGACGGCCAAGGTCGCAAAGCAGGCTGCGTCCGAGGCCCCGTCTCCGTCTCCAGAGGACGTTGAGGAGCTGGCTGACCCGGCATCGCCATCCAGGGCTGGATCCCCTAAAGCATCGCTCACGCGCTCTAACTCTGAGGGTTCGCTGCACACAGCAGCGACGTCGCTCGGCGCGGATGAGGTGAGCGCATACGCTCTTGCGCAGCTAGTCTTCATCGTCGGCCATGTCGCGCTCAAGCACATTGTGTACCTCGAGCTCGTCGAGCGCGAGTTCAAACGCCGAAAGGACGAGAAGGCCAAGGGTGAGTTGGAGATTTCTGCAGAGAGCTGACAAGGCAGAGAAGGCCGCTGCCAAGGCGGCCGACAAGGACGGCAATGATCTCGACGCCGTCGCCGGTAACGCCGAGGACGATATTGGCGACTTGATCTCCGGAATCCGCGAGAAGGAGCTACTGTACGGCGACAAGAGCCTGCTGGCCGTGTATGGCCCTCTGATCGTTGGTATATGTGCAAGCCCGAAGCGCTACAAGGTGAGTTGAGGAGGGCGCTCAATGGCTAACGGCAGTCTCCGACCCTTCGCCAAGCGTCAACGCTTGCTCTGACCAAGTTCATGTGTGTCAGCGCAGAGTTCTGCGAAGCGCACCTTCCCCTCCTCTTCCAGATCTACAAGAAGGTTCGCGACCCCGTCGTGCGCTCCAACATTGTCATCGCCCTCGGCGACCTGGCAGTGTGCTGGGGCTCACTCATTGACGACAACTCGGAGGTGCTCTACCAGGGCCTGACGGACCCAGACGGCGTGGTCAAGAAGAACACGCTGATGGTGCTCACGCACCTGATCCTGAACGGCATGATCAAAGTCAAGGGCCAGCTGGGCGAGATGGCCAAGTGTCTCGAGGACCCAGACACGCGCATCAGTGACCTGGCCAAGCTCTTCTTCACCGAGCTGAGCACAAAGGACAATGCGCTGTACAACAACCTGCAGGACGTGATCTCGCACCTGTCAATCGGCGCGCACGCCGTCGACGAAGCGACCTTTGCGTCGACCATGCGCTTCATCTTCCGCTTCATCGAGAAGGAGAAGCAGGCCGAGGCGATTATCGAGAAGCTGTGCCAGCGTTTCCGCCTGGCCTCTGACGAGCGCCAATGGCGCGATATTGCCTTCTGCCTCTCTCTGCTACCATTCAAGAGCGAGCGGAGTATGAAGAAGCTCATTGAGGGCCTGCCGTTCTACGCGGACAAGCTCGCGGAGGAGACGGTGTTCAAGCGGTTCACCGAGATCCTACAGAAGGCGCGCGCGAACAAGAGTGCGGGCAAGCCTGAGACGGAGCTCAAGGAGTTTGAGGCGATTCTCAACGAACACGCCGCCAAGGGCCTCGAGGAGCAGGCGCTCGAGGCCGACGTCGCGAAGAAGACGAGGGCTGCCAAGCGGCGAGCGGCCAAGAGGGGTGTTGTCCCACCAAAGAGGGCACCAGCACGGCGCGGGCGGCGACCGGTCGTCAGCGAGGACGAGGACGAGGAGGACTAGCCATGGGCGATGTTGTACACGATATGATGCCATTAGATACGGACAGTCGGACAGTTTATGATGCGTTTCTATTATCTAGTTGTAGCGTCCTAGCGTCCGTGTCTACTTTGTTGGGAAGAAGAGGGCGGGCACACCGCCGATAAAGGCCATGACGCCAGTGTAGATGAGCAGGCCGCCGTAGTTTGTGGCGCCATACGCGCCCTTGCCCCCGATCGGCCCCTTGGAGAGGAGTGCGGTTGAAATAGGGCCCGAGGTGAGGTTGCCGACGCCCTTGAGGATGGTGAAGAACGAGAAGAAGAAGGTCGGGAGCGTGGGGTCGTCCTCTGTCCGGTCAACGCTTTGCCTAGCCCAAACTCACTGCTGATGATCGTGATCATCTTGCTCCAAGTCCCGACCATACTGAGGGCAGTAACGCCCCAGACAACGCTGAAGCCGACGAGGAGGCCCTCGCCGGTTCCCAGTCCCCAGAGACAGAGACAGGCGAACGCAGCCACGCAGCAGCTAAGCGAGACGACGATGCGCGTAGGCAGCCGGTCTGAGAGGAACCCCGTGACCGTGTTTCCGGGTACGCTGGCTGCGTTCATGATAGCCACGAGGGCGGTCCCGTTCGGTCGGTGCGCGCGTACAGCCTCGGCATAGCTCGGCATCCACAGCGATGGGAGGAAGTTGCCCATGCTCGTAGAGAGGATGATTGCCGTTGCGATCCACACGCTCCTGTGCTTCCAGAACGACCAGTCCGTTTTGCGGCTGTGCTCTTTGAGCGACGACTTTATTGAACGCCGAGGCACTGGGATGCGGCGTTTGACGAAACACAGCGCGACCGAGTTGAGGATCGCGAACGCGAGCCCGATACTGATCATTGTGGCCCGGTACCCGAACCGAGCGAGGAGGGCGGACGTGACGAACGGAAAGATTGTGCCCCCGATACCTGTGCCTGCGAACATGAGGCCGGTAGCGAGGCCGCGTCGGACGTGGAACCACTCGTAGATTAGCGTCGCACAGGGGAGGTAAAGCGCGCCTGCGAAGGGGTAGAGCACGCCGAGGGTGACGATGAGGTGGCTGGCCGAGGTTACGAACGCGCTCGCGACGAGCCCGATAGAAGCGACCACCATCCCGAGCACTTGCATGTGTTTCGTGTACTGTGGAAAGGTGGTGAAGAGGCTGCCGTCAGATGTCGGAGACGTTGGACTTACGGTCCGATCGCGGCGGTCATGTACATTGCGCCTGTCTGCAGTGTCGCGGCGAGGGTGAGTGTGCTTTCCTGGCCGGGGAACATTTCGCGCGCCCAGTACTCGTGCAGCACGCCCACGCTCCATGGCAGGCCCCAGACGAGGAGCTCGACGACCGTGCCGGCTATCAGGAAGGTCCAGGCGCCATAGCCGCGGTCGGGGGGGGTGGAGAGGGGCGGCAGTGGCCTCGCCGTGCTCGGTGGAGGCGAGGTCGAACGTTTCGGCCGAGGGGGAAGAGGGGGAGGAGGAAGAGGGGGACGGCACGCTGACGCCGACATCGGCCTCCTCGTCAAACACGGCCGTAAGGTCGTTCATACTCCCCCAGCGCGAGGGGGCGGCTGAAGGCGCCGCTGACGTCGCGGCCGACGCGGGCAGGGAGGGGAGGATGGCCACATCCTTGGACGGGGGCAAGTAGACCGAGGCGGGGGGGAGAGGGATGGCGGACCGAGGAGCGGCGCCGTGCGAGCGTCTGCGGCAGGGTGTGCAGTTCAATGCGCGTCATGATCAGTGGGTGGATGTAGAACGGGCTGTGAGTGGCTTATATGAATGAGTTGGCACGGCGCGGTTGCTAAAGCGCCGGCCGGCGCTTAGGGCAGCGGCTCGGCACTGCGAGATGAGTGTCAGGCGGAGACGCAAACGTCGAGAGGTGCGCGGCCGGAACAGTTGCAGTTTGCGAGGGTTATCGCGTCTCGTATCGAGGTGCCACGAGACATCTGGGTGGGACGGGAATGGGGACTAGAGAGGTCACGCCTCGTATCGAGCCAGTTAGTATATCCGGAAATCGTGATTAGAGCCATTAGCCGAGGAATTGACACGTGTAAAAACAGGCACGCACGACGGCTGACCGCGGTCTCGTCTCGGACTCGACTTGCAACAACAACCATGCTGGGTCCACGCGTGCTCGCCCGCCTTGCGCCGCTCGCGCGCCCAGTCTCCAGCTCGGCCTCTGCCTGGGCTACGTCCGGTTCATCCTCTTCCTCTCCCTCTCCCTCGGCCACAGCCTCGCCAGGCTGGCCGACGGGCTCCACCCCTCCGGGCGCAAACTACCCGGCGCATGTGCCGCTCAACGCAGCGCAGAACGCGCTCCTCGCCGTTGGCAGCGGAATATTCGGCGTGATGGACTACACAAACCGGCCCGACCTTATCGCGACGCTGAGCGAGAGCACGGCGTCCTCTTTCCTCCCCCGCCTGCACGAGGCGATGGCGGCGCACCCCGAAGGCCGGCAGATCCTGCGCGACCGGCCCGTCGTCAGCTCCCAGACTGTGGATCTGGACAGTCTGCGCGGCATGCGTCGCGGAACCGTCGGGCGAGAGTATGTCGAGTGGTTGGACCGGGACGGGATCACGCCTGATTCGCGCGAGGTTGTGAGTGCGCTTTCGAGGAGGGGAGAACAAGTGCTGACCACAGGTTCGGTACATCGACTCGCCAGCACTGGCATACACCATGCTCCGGTATCGGCAGACGCACGATCTGTACCACACGCTCTTCTGTCTTCCGCCGACACTTGCGCACGAACTCACGCTCAAGGTATGTAGCTATAGCGCTCGCTGACGCAGGTGATCGAGTGGGCCAACATGGGCTTACCTGCCGCCGCGCTGTCAAGCGTGTTCGGGCCGATGCGCCTCAGCGCCAAGCGACGCCAGATGTGGCGTGAGGACTGGGCGCCCTGGGCCCTCCGCACCGGCGCGGCGGGGCGATGCCTCGTCAGCGTGTACTGGGAGAAACGGTGGGAGCAGGGAATCGGCGAGCTGCGCCGCGAGCTGGGTGTCGGCAGGATGGAGAATGAGGCCGTCATTGCGCGCTGGAAGGGATACCGTGTGTTGCGGGAAAAGGAGCGTGAGCTGCGGCGCACCGGCGAGTGGATCGACGAGCCGGAGGAGTGGTAAAACAAACGAGACGCAGCCCAACACCCAATCCATCTATGCATTGCTCTACAGTCACACGCCCGCTCAGCACTCAGTCTGCCTTGTTCCGCGCACCCATGTCCATGGGCAAAAAGCTTTCCGCCGCCGAGAGACTTTGATGGCCCCGTGTTGGGGATCCGAGCTCGGCCTCCTCTCGCATGTTGGTTTTGCTCCCAGACCGCGATCTGGGTGGCCTGGACGGTGGCGTTGTCGCTCGCCTCCCAGACGCTGCACCCAGATTGTGCTCGGGGCCCGTTGGCCGGGGAGATGTCACCACTGGTGACTCGCCCCAGGGCGAATAACCTTGGTGGGCCGCCGGGGCAGGGGAGTGGGCGCGCGGCGTTGGCGGCGCAATGATCCCGTGGTTGCTCCTCCGGCCAGAGGGGAGGAGGTTGACAATCGGTGTGAGCACTGTCTTGACGAGAGAGGCACCCATGAGCCTCCGCCGTGGCGTGCTTGGCTGGTCCACCGTCTGCGTGAGGTCGACGGTGCTCCCCATTGGCGATGGAGGGGCCGACGAGTCTGGCGTCAGTTGACCGAAAAGGCGCGCAAGCTCACCAAACGAGGGGATGACATTGTCATTCGCGCTCAGGCTCAAGAAGAGGAAGAGTGGGATGAACCAGACACAAGATGCGAAGAAGACAGCAACATCCATAAAGGACGGGGCGTCGCGCGTCGCCTGCTGCGAGTACCGGTATCTCGCAGAACGGGTGCGTTTAGCTTCCTGCGCGACCCGCGCAAAGTAGAAGAACCAGAGGAAGTGGTCGGCGACCACCATGATGCAGCTGAGAATGAACACGGGCGAGGAGAGGGATATGAACGGCCACGAAGCCGCCGAAAAGTGTTGCAGGTACACGACGTGGCAGAGGATGGAGAAGACAATGTGGAGGAACGGCAGGCCGTCAAAAACGTACAGCAGTGCGTGCAGCACGATGATGGCCTGGTGTTAGGTGGCTCAGCAGATTGCTACCTACGTAAATCGCGCGTACACCAACGACGCGTGCGAAGCGTGAGTGCTCCTCGATGAGCTCGGCGACCCAGAGGAGCCCGCTTGCTGCCGTCAGCCGGTGGGCACTAGGACTGCTCACCCAATGACAGCGTCACGAAGAGGAAGGCTGTGATGCTTCCGGCATAGGAGATGAGGTGGAGGAGCGAGACCATCGCTGGAGCGCTGTGACGGGACCGGCCGCGTCAAGAGCTGTGCAGTGTGTTGACTTGAAGCGCGTTTCAAGCGCGCTCTAGCAGAGGTGATAGGCCTGATCTCCAGGATGCTGTGGCAAAGGAAGCGTTGCGAGAGGCCGAATGCACAACGAGAAACCTCACGCGGACATGGTCGAGACGTGTCTCGAGGTGGGTCTGACGGACATTGAGCGTGGAGCGGAAGCAATTTCCATCAACGATGACGATACGCACCGACCAAGAAGGCGGTGGCGGCAAGTCCAACTCCGACGCTTCAACTTCATTCTGCATCCAAGCCTCCTCATTTCCGCTCCCTCACACACACCAGCCTTCACAGGATGAGCAATCTCGAGAGTGCGTCTGCTCATGAACGCGTATTGCAGCAGCACTGACGCCCAGAGGCCCTGTTCCAGCTCAAGGTACCTCCTCCCTTCACGCCAAGCTAACCCAGTTTACGGCCAAGACGCTGCAACGGCAGGCGAAGAAGGCGAACAAGGACGAGGCGTCGGAGAAGAACAAGCTCAAGGCTGTACGTAGTCCTGCGGCCTCGCTGACAACAGGCACTGCAGAAGGGCAACACGGAGGGAGCACGGATCTATGCTCAGAATGCAATCCGGAAGAAGACCGAGGGCCTCAACCTCCTCCGTCTCGCGTCACGGATTGACGCGGTCGCGAGTCGCGTTGAGACTGCAGTCACGATGCGCACGGTCACGGGCAGCATGGCAAACGTCGTGCGCGGAATGGACAGGGCAATGGAGAGCATGAACCTCGAGCGGGTGAGCGGCAGATTAGAGCTGAACTAACCCCAAGATATCCATGGTCATGGACAAGTTTGAATCCCAGTTCAACGACCTCGATGTCCAGACGTCGTATATGGAGTCGACGATGAGCGACACAACTGCGCTCACGACCCCGCAGGACCAGGTCGACTCGCTCATCAATCAGGTTGCGGACGAGGCCGGCCTCGAGATTCAGCATGGACTCGGCGAAGCCAAGGTGCCCACCCAGCAGATTACCACTCCTGCGCAGACGGAAGCGCCGGTGGAAGAGGACGGCCGCCTGGCAGAGCGCTTGCGTGCGCTGCGTGTGAGTCGAGTTGTTTTCTCTGCAATACTTTTGCTAACAACCCCAGCCGGCCGTGTGAGCCCAGACGCGATGGATGGTAGATTTGCACGCACGCTTACGCACTTGACGGATACGTTGGGAAGAGAAGTGACATATGCTATTGTACGCTGTACGCCATACAAATGTGAGATGGACGGGCAGCTGGCCACTGGTTCCTGCTGCGCGCAGGCCCGACTGGGTCGCTACACCTGGCGGGGCCCGGTAGAAGGGAACGAGTCGCGCATCTTGCCAATATTATCAACGTTTGGCGCACCCCACACGAGCACGTTACCCTTGCCAGCCTCGACCCAGCCGCGGCGCTTGAGCCAGTCGATCTGGTCTAGGCGCTTGGGCAGCCACGCCCGGACGCCGCCGGGCCCCGGCACTGGTGGAGGGACGGGCGGCAGCTGGCCGGAAAGAACAGCGGCATCAAGCTCCTTGTCGCGCATCTCGTCCTCGATCGAGCGCATGGCCGCGCGCGCCTCTGGCGGCGGGAGGAGGTCGACGACATCGGACTGGGGTCAGCCAGGCGACCAACGGCGGCGACCAAGACTCACAAAGTCGTCTTGCTTGACAGCCGAGATGGAGTACAAGTAGACGCCGGTGATGAACGCAAGGATCGCGCCGCCGGTAAGCACGTTCCGGATCTGGTACGGCTTGCGCGCGCGCTTGAGCGCGGGCGACTCGTGCTGCTGTCAGCGCAAAAGACGGGGAGACAAAACCCACAATCCTGCCGGGGTAGTACGACTGCGCGGCCTCCTTGAGGGTCGCCTGGTTGCTCGACTTGGAGTTGGACATGGTGGTGAGAGATGGACCAAAGGCAATGCCGACGTCGACTTGGACTGGGACTTGGGGACCACCCTCCACTTTTATTCCTTATTCAGGCCCCCACATGACGAAACGCGTCCACGTCCTCGTTCCCGCTCGGTGACTAGACGCGCGTCTGGAACTGGAACAAGAACAGAACGAGAACAACACACGCTCCTTGAACTCTAGCCATGGCCCCACCCACGTCCCAGCTCCAGTCGTCGCTCGGCACACTGGTTGGCAACTACTCAAGCACGGTGCCGGCGCGCGTCAAGCTCATCGACTGCTTCCTCCTCTTTCTGATCATCACTGGCGTGACGCAGTTTGCGTACCGCCTCCTCGTCACGTCGCACCCGTACGGCGCGTTTGTTGGCGGGTGAGCTTGCCTCGGGTGGCAGTGGTAGTGGCTGTGGCAGAGCTTGGGCCACTGTCTCACCTCGTCACCTGGCCATTGCCAGACTTGGCTGACGCCAGATTCGGGGCGACTGTCGGCCAGTTCTGCCTGCTGGCCGGTCTGCGCGCTCAGGTCGCGCCGGGACGCGACGCCGAGTTCAAAGAGGTGTCCCAAGAACGGTGAGTGACGAGACACGGACGAGCCATGGGCAGAGGACGAGGTCCATCGATTGTGTACTGGTGTCCTGGCCATCGCCGTCGCGTGTACATGCCTGAAGGGGACACCTCGGTGCCAGGAGCCTCGGGCCCAGATCTCGACTTGGCCTCGATCCGAGCATAGCACCTCGTCATGGATACGTATGCGCTGACACACAGCGCGTTTGCCGACTTTACCGCTGCGTCGATTGCGCTCCACCTGTTCTGCTTCAACTTTTTGGGATGAGTGGTTGGAGTGTACAACGCCGTCTGGCGCTAGATTTCGCGGCCGCGCGCTGCATGTACTATTGTGCCCAGTGCAGAGTGTAGGGCAAAGTGTAAAGCAAAGTGCGAGCATGTGGTTAGTGGAGCTGGCAGGTGGTGCGATGCCGCGATACCAAGCTCACGCTCCCGGCTGGCATTGAGCCGGAACACGCATGCCATGCTGCAATCGAACGAGCGGGCCCGGGAGCGGGGACGGGGGGCGGCTGGCCCATGGCGGACCCACGACATGCTCGCTCACATGCTCTCGACAGCGGCCGTGTGAGCGCAGGCTGAGGCGGGGGATAAAGCCGGAAATAAAGGCAGGCGGATATTCGCTGGTGACTAATGCCGTGTTGTAATTGGCCTTATGCTCCCATTAGGAACCAGGGCAAAGGGGGACACCGCGTCATACCCTCCGGTTATCGAGCTGGACCGGACATGGCCACTCGAGACCTCGCGCCAGCGCAGCGGTTTCATTTATCATCCATCTCTCTCCATCTCTCTCTCTCCACAACATCTCTCAACAATGTCTCCGCTCCAGTCTATCACCAACGCCCTCCCCTCGCTCGGCAAGGCCCGCCTCCTCATGAACTCGGCCGATGACGTCGTCATCGTCGCCGCAGTCCGCACCCCGCTCACCAAGGCCAAGAAGGGCGGCTTCAAGGACACCCTCCAGGAGGACCTCCTCAAGGCGGTTTTCGTCGAGGTCGTCAAGCGCGGCAACGTCGACCCCACCACCATCGGGTGAGTGCGAGCTGATTAGAACCTAGCTGATCCCAGCGACATTGTTGTCGGCAACGTCCTCCCCCCTGGCTCGGGCGCCACCATCGGCCGCATGGCCCAGCTCGCCGCCGGCATCCCCTACACGTGAGTCTCCTCGTCTTAACAGAGCTAACCCTAGCGTCCCCATGCACACGCTGAACCGCCAGTGCTCCTCGGGTCTGCAGGCCATCGTTGACGTCTCCAACGCCATCATGGCCGGCGACTACGACATTGGTCTCGCTGCCGGTGTCGAGTCCATGACCGAGCACTACGGTGCCGGCACCATGCCCGCCGCGCTCTCGGACGACATCATGTCAAACCCCGAGGCCGCCGACTGCCTGATGCCCATGGGCCTCACCTCGGAGAACGTCGCCAAGGAGTACAAGGTCTCGCGCGAGGCCCAGGACGAGTTTGCCGCAAAGTCGTACCAGAAGGCCTACGCCGCCCAGCAGGCCGGCAAGTTCAAGGAGGAGACTGTCCCAGTCAAGACCAAGTGGGTCGACCCCAAGACGCAGGAGGAGAAGGAGATCATTGTCGACCACGACGACGGCATCCGTGACGGCGTCACCAAGGAGTCGCTCAGCAAGCTCAAGCCCGCCTTCTCCAAGACGGGAGCGACGCACGCCGGCAACGCGTCGCAGATCACCGACGGCGCGGCTGCTGTCATCCTTACTCGCCGCAGCGTCGCCCAGAAGCTCGGCCTCCCCATCCTTGCCAAGTACGTCACCAACGCCGTCGTCGGTGTCCCCCCAAAGGTCATGGGCATCGGACCCGCCTTTGCCATCCCCGCCGTCCTCTCCAAGGCTGGCATTTCCAAGGAGGACGTCGACATTTACGAGATCAACGAGGCGTTCGCCTCGCAGGCCCTCATGACCATCCTCCACGTCGGCATTCCCCAGGAAAAGGTCAACCCCGTCGGCGGCGCGATCGCCTTTGGTCACCCCCTCGGCGCCACCGGTGCGCGCCAGGTCGCGACCGCCCTCGCCGAGGCCAAGCGTGAGAAGGCCAAGATCATCGTCACCTCGATGTGCATCGGCACTGGAATGGGCATGGCCGCTGTCTTTGTGAACGAGCAGTAGGCGTCGAAACCCGTCGAGATTTCGCGCCAGCAGTCGGAGCCGTAACTGTATCAAAATTGCCACTCGTAGCGCAAGACATGTAAAGCAGTAGAGCTTGCGGGGGTTAGCAGCCTGATGCTACAGAGGAATAACTGACTTGTGCTGCACTCCAAGGCCGCCCAAGACGGTGTTTTAATCACATGGCTACACCGCTCCATTATTTCGTCATGACAGATCGTACAAGCCCCACAGGCTGCAAACTAAGGCTACATTCAGCCCTCCAGAAGAGCGAGCACGAGGCCCTCGCGGTCCTTGATCGGCTCGCCAAAGATGGCCGCAGCGAGAGCTAGGACTGGAGTCAGCTCGATTCTCAACACCACTCACCGGACTCGTCGTCCACCTCGCCATCACTACACAGCCGGGCGACACTGACAAGCCCAATAAGCACGTTGGCATGCACGCCCTCGAGGTGCTCAACGACGGCGAATGCTTCGTCGGGCTCCATGGGGGAGCTGGGCGGGAACTTGGCGCTGCCCACGAGCGGCACCGGCAGCGCATACAGGATATGCAGCAGCGTGTTGGCGACGGCGTGCATGTCGTCGGGAAGGGGCGCGCCTGTGTCTAGGGCCTGTTGTCAGCGACGGTGCTAGTGAGAAATGGCGGACGCACGTCAATCACGGCCAGGACGGCGTGGTAGTTTGGCTCGGTCGTCCAGAGGCGTGAGACGCCGATCCCGTCCTCCATAAGGCGTTCGAGGAGGCGCCAGACTTCGCGCGGCGGCCTGGTGCCTGAGCGCTTGCTCTTCCGTGGTCTGGACCCAGAGGACGTTGGGGTGGTGAGGGCGGCGGAAGAATAGACGGGGGTGGTGGGTGTGCGTGGGCCTGAGATGGTGGTGTCGAGGGCCAGCTGTGCGACGGCCGCGTCCGCGTCAAGGTCACTGTCGATTTCGGGGCCAGCGCCGGCGTCCTGCGCCGACTTGGTTTCTGTCACAGCAGAGTCGCCTGCCTTGGTTGATCCAGCCGATTCAGCGTCGGGCTCTGGACCCTTCGCCTGGGCCTCCCCGTCCACAGGCTTCGACTCGTCCTGTCCAAGCCCGAGCGACTGCATTGCCACGGCCGGCAACTCGTGAGATCTCTTGGCCTCAGCCTCGGCCTCGGCCCACTCATCGGACTCGCTCAGGAGAGCCCTGCGCTCCGCTGGTGACACGTTGCGGATCACGTCCGAGAGGTCAGGGACGACATCGAGCGGGAGGCCGATGATGGTGGGTACAAACGAGCCCTGGACAGTAATAAACGAGTCCTTGCCGCCCTGGACCTGTAGGACGAGGACGTCTGCTGTCAGCTGACTTGTCCGTTGGCAAGCTTACCGTTCATCTCGCCATCGCATGTCAGACCCGCTGACAGCGTCCTGTCAACACACGCTGTGAGTTTGAGCACGACCTCCTCGCCGGCTGGCACAATGCCTGCTGCTGGGAAGAGCCAGTACCATGGCATACAGATGGACTTGCCTGGCGCGGGCTCGCGGAACGAGAAGCGCGCCGGCACGCGGCCCGTGTTTCGCAGCGTGACCTCACGCACGACGGGGCGGCGGTAGAGAATATCGCCAAACTCGACATCCTTGATGTCGACAGCTAAGCTGGGGCGGTACATCTCGTCGAGGCGGTCGAGCTCGCCCTGGCACTTGAGTAACTCGTCTGTGCGCTTCGCCTCATCGACCATGCGGGCGTCCAGCGAGAACGTCGCGGTCACGGGAAGGTGGTCGGACCACAGGACGTCGTGGCACGCGTACCGGTTCGGCGTCACCTCGTTGTTGCGCGCAATGTATAGCACACGGTCGCAGTACGCTGGCTCACGTTTTGGGTCCAACGTCACCGAGCCGTGCACGTACTTGAACGACGGTTTGAATGCAATGCGCGGCTCGGAGAAGCCGACAAAAGAGTGCCCGTCCGCCATGTCCGTCTTCAGCTGATCGGCTGAAAGCAGCGTATCGTACTGGCCCGTCTCGAGGAGGGCGTGTATCTCTTTCTCCTCGAGCTCGATTCGGTAGTTCAAGTCGCCGAACCAGAACTGTTGTCAGCGAGGATGGCTTAGAGACCTGCCAAGACATCGGCGTCATCCACCGTAAGCTGCCCGTTGCCGGGGTAGTATGCCTCGGTTGGAGGGTGGAGTCCCGGCATCAGGTCGAACGTCAACGTCGTCCGCAGGGCGTGGTAATCGAGCCGTCGGCGTGCGAGCTGGGACGCGAATGCTGCGAGATCTGTCGTCAGTTATGATTCACGCAAAAGATACCGACGAGAGTTGACAAAGCAGATGGTAGTGTCGTGCACCTTCATGCGCAACGCCACGCCTGCCTTGTTCCCCTGCCAGTCAGCTGGTTGATTCGGAACAAAATCAGGTCGACGCACCCCAAAGCCCCATAGCCCGATTCCCCTCGCGGCAGTCTGCACCATGCGCACATAAGGCCTGAGTGGCGTCTTGGCAAACACGAGCAAAATGACGCCGACATACTGCGTCACGGCAACCTGCGAGTTAGCCCAAGACGGACGGCAACTCACCGTCTCATACGCGTCTTCCTTTTCCCGCAGACCGTCGAAGATGGCGACCTCCCATGCGTTGGCACGGTCAGCGCCCTGGGACACGAGCAGCGACTGGCTCCGGAGGTCGGCTTCTTGGATGCCGACGACGAGTATGTCCTCTGCGCCATAGCCGAGGATCGGGGCGAGCTCCTTGGTCCCCGGTGGCGGCACGCGGTCGTTGACGTTGTACGTGACAATGCGGATGCTGTCGTCAGCCCGACACGATCATAATGGCTCACCTGACAGGCTCGCGTATTGACCACTTGTCCTGCCTGCTGAAGAGACGCTTGCGGAGGAAGCCCGGCCGCGAGAAGCCCTCCACATGCGGGTTTGGGTACTGCTCCGTCTCGCCCTCCTTCGGCTCGACTTGTCCCTCTCCCTCGGCCTTGCCCTCGCTCTCTGATGCATCTTCTGGTTCGCTGGCGCCCTGCCCTGCAGCCTTTGCATCCACCGTCGTCGCCTCGGACTGGACGTCGGATGCCGGGGCGCTTGTGCGAGATTCGGACGGCGAGCTCGGTGCAGTGATGGGATAGCACGCGAGCCAGCCATACGACGAGGACGTGAAGTCTGGGGTCAGCTCTCCACGAACGGCAACAAGCTCACACGAGGCGCTGATGACCGCGCGGGTCTGCTTGACGAACTCTTGGACACCGCGCACGTCGCCGCCGGGGAACAGGAGCTCGACAGTCTGTGGCACCGGCGGGCCGGTAAGCGACACCGGTGTACCCGTGATCGACACCTCGATATCTGGGGTCAGCTCTGTAGCTGGACTAACTGACAAGGCCTGGAGCTCTGCGCGAAGAAGCTGGTGGATGGCGAGGGCGGCGCCTGGCCGAGGGCGACTACCATCGACGGGGTGACAGGCAGGGCATACGCGATACGAGGCTGTGATCCACCGGCAACGATCAACACGCTGGGGTCAGCTCCGCCGCGGGTGGCAGTCTCACGCCGATTCCTCCATGGGCTGGGATCCACTGGCTAGTACGACAACCTCGGCATCGATCCTTCCCTGGGATGTCTTGAGGCGGCATGCGGAGGAGAGGACGACCCTGTCACCGGTGCGGCTGAGGTCTGTGAACGGAGTCTGTGTTTCAGGTGCCGGGTGCGGGGGCTGGGGGGCTGATGGAGACGATGAGTAAGAGTCATACGGTAGCGGCGGGGGAGGAGATGGGGCTGAGGGAGCCATGGTGAGAGAGTGGGGAGAGAAGACGTTGGCGGGGAGGTCTGTCGTGTCGTGCGAGCAATGTCGCGCCACCCCCGCCCTCCCCCGCCAGGGACCGTGGACTGGCAAGTGAGACCTCAGGGGCATCCTGGCGCGTGAATGCGACCAGACGCGTGGGAGGGCGCGATGCGGAGGTTGCAGCCATCTCCATCTCTAATGACGCGTCTTTTCGGACATTTTCGTATCACCGCCCGCCCGTCCTCGAGACCTCCGCCCGAGAATGTCAAGCGACAAAAGTCAGACCGGCATCGGCATCGCCAGACACACCGACAAGCATCATGTCAACAGGCGTGCGGACCGTCAACCTCGAGCGCGCGCGCAAGAGTAAGTTTGGCCCCCAAAACCCAAGCTAACAGCAGTCGCGCTCTCGCATCTGACGTCCAAGCCGTCCAACAAGTTTGTGCACAAGTGAGTAGCGCCTATCTCGGCGCCGGCCCCGCACGCGCTGACGACAGGACGCAAGGCCGTGTCCCCAGATTCAAGGGGAAGGGTTTCGTGCATCTCAAAGACCGTATCCCGCGCTTCAACGTCATCAAGGGTGACCGCGTGCGCATCACTGTCGGCGCGCCAAAAGACAAGTTCAACGATGCGGACGCCGGCTACTCCTCGGGATACAAGGTGTACACGGTCGCCGACGTCGACAAGACGACCAACCGTGTCTACCTCGAGGGCTTGACGAACAAGCGTGCCAACTCGCCGCGGCCCCTGCCTGCCGACTTTGACAGCCTCGCTCCAGAGCAGCAGAAGGAGTGGACCGAGCAGAAGAACTGGGTTGCGACCCAGCGTCCGGTGCAGTACTCGAATGTGCAGCTGTGTGTCGAGGAGGCTGGTGCAGAGAGCGTGTTTGCGACGCGCATCAGCACGTCGCCGCCAGTGTTTGACCGCGCGACCAACCGGTTCGTGTGGGAGCGCTATGCGGCCAAGACGAGCGCGCCAACGGCCAACCCAGTCGACAAGCTCAAGGGCCAGCTCCACATCCCGTGGCCTGTGGTTGAGGCGGCCAAACCCGAGCCTCCGACCGCGTACGACACGGCCAAGGACGTCGCGATGCGCACGACGCTCAAGCTCTCTGCGCCTACCGACGTGCCCGCGGCGCTTGTGCCCAACTCGCTCCGTGCGCCCGCGCCGTCCGACCAGACCTGGGCGGACAAGTACATCCTCCAGCCGAGCACGAGGGCACAGGAGGCGTCGCTGCAGACTGCGATGCCACTCTACCTGTCCGAGGAGCTGTCGCCCCGCTTCTCCAGGGCGAAGAAGCAGAGTGGATGGACCGCACGCCGGACGGCCGAGGCCGAGGCACGCGCCGACGCGGTCAAGGCGGCTGTGGACGCGTGGGCCGCTGCCGGCAAGGACAAGGGCCTGTCCGAGCTGCTCGGCAACGAGCTCGTCAACCTGGCTGGCGTGCAGATCCGGCCGCGTACCGAGATCGAGGTGGCCGAGGCGGCGGGTCAGGCATTTGACGAGGAGATCCGCCTCGCCCGCCGTGCGGTCAAGCTCCACACGGCAGCGGGCCGGGTGTTCAAGGACGGCGAGTGGGTCGAGGGCGAGACGGGTCTCAAGGTCGAGGCCAAGCGGGCGCGCAAGGAACGCAAGGCTCGCAAGGCGCTCGAGCGCCTCGAGAACCTCTCTCTCGAGGACGCCAAGAACCAGGTCGTCCCACCCGGTGTCCGCAAGGTCGGCGCGTAATCATAGACATGCATCACACTTCACATGGCCGATAGGGGTTGGGTTGGCGGAGAGAAAGGGGTTATCGCTGGGCGGGGGGGGGGGCCATCAGACGTCAGTGAGATTAATCGTGCGTTGTGCAACTCGTTTCTACCAACGTTTCCACAAACAGTATTTCATCTGTTACCTCGACACGACCGAGCCGCCTTGCGCCCTGCTTCTACACGGCAGTGTGCCCGCCATCAAAGACAAGATCCGGCCCAGTCATGAAGCTCGACGCTTCGGAA
This sequence comes from Cutaneotrichosporon spelunceum, assembly GCA_030805415.1. Classification (NCBI taxonomy): domain Eukaryota; kingdom Fungi; phylum Basidiomycota; class Tremellomycetes; order Trichosporonales; family Trichosporonaceae; genus Cutaneotrichosporon; species Cutaneotrichosporon spelunceum. Next base: position 2,195,654 of record BTCM01000001.1, read on the forward strand.
AGCAAGAAGATGGGCGGGTCCTGGAATTAACCTGTCTCCTCTCGCCGTCTCTCTCCTGCCTATTCTCGTCTCGTCCACCGTCTCATCTCTCTTCTCTTCCTTTCCTCGTCCTTTCTCTCTGTTGTACATCACCTCTCTTTCTCCTTCCCCTCCCTTTCCTTTTCTTTTACCCTCTTCTGGACTCGCCACGGAACTCGTCCAGAGTACTAACGTGACCAAGCAATGACCCCTCGATCCACGTCTTCTCAAACTCCACCGGGCCCCACACTGACTGGCATGGCGACAGTTGCTGGAATCGCAAGAGGAAGAGTGGAAGAAAGAAAAGCGGGTGACGAGAATGAGAGAGAGAGCCAGGGAGGGCGAGCGTGTATGAGACGTTGCCCAGGCTAGGCCGACACCGGGACGGGCGTTTTGAGTCGCTAGCTCGTCACCATACGCCGGCGCTCAGAAACACAACCAGGATGGCATACAGGTACATGGAGTATCTGAATGAACCACGCCCTCACCCGCCGTGCACTTTGCACTCGCCTCTGTTGCACCCACAGTGCTAGCCACCACTTGCACCCATGCCCAGGCCACGCCGTCCCCTGCGTCAACCGCACTTTTTGTCTGCCTCGACTGCACGTGTGCCGGCCTCGACTACACTCTCGTAATGCAAAGTGGCCCGCGGCTCTCTTATCGTAAAGTACACGTCGAATCGTACAGTATACGCAGCTTGAAGTGGACCAGCGTGACTGTAGGATGCGGCCCTGCCCACCATGACGTCGCCTCGGCGCTGATTGGCGCATGGCCGCGTACGTGGGCGCAACTCGCTGTTGGATAATCCCCGACTGTGATCTCGGACTCATGTATGCGCCGGTACCGTCTCGCAGCAGTCCGGCCCCATCATCACATGCCGCCACGCCCAGCACACATGCTCCCCAGACCACACAGGCGAGGCCCCCACGCCCTATGCAACGCCAATGCATCGGCGCCGCTATGCAAATACGATTCATCCTTTCCCGATTTAGGTACCGGACGTTTAGACCATAACCATACCCTTGCCCTTGTAGCCCTCGGACGAGATACCAGACTATGGTCAGTTTGCATCAGCGCACAACTCACGATGGGGTTCGAGTTCTGCTCCTTGAGGTACTCGTTCGTCTGCTCCTGGTACTCGCGGTTCCAGGTCTTGGGGGGCTCGGGGGCTGCCGAGCGAACGGCGGCGAAGACGCCGAGGGCGACGGCAACGCCAGCGAGCGTACCGGCAAAGATCTTCATCTTGCCTCCGGGGGGAAGGACGGGGGCACGGGGCCCGTGGGGGCCGAACGAGACAAAGTACGCTGGGGTTAGTGCGCGTGGGGAGGAGGAGAGCAAGAGCATGAGAGCATGAGCAGGAGAGTAGAGAGTGCAAACAATGGCGCAGGCATGCGGATGCCATGACAGCCAGGCCGAGGTGGGGAGGCGTATAAGGCTGGCGCCGATTGGTCGCATGGACCGGGGCTGGATTCAAGTGGAGGTTGGGTGCTGCCGAGGTGTGGCTGGGGGGTTGATTGTGATGGACAGCCTGCCCGCATGCAACCAGTATCGTGCATGCGGTAGCACCGAGACTGGGCGCGTGGCTGATGCGCGCTGCGACAGACGACGGATGACGGGCAATGGGTCCGCGGTCCGGCACAACCCGACGCCCGGGGATCGCCAAAAGAAATGTCGCGGTTGGACAGTAACGACGAGGCATTTTGCAGTGGGCAGTACAGATTTGCCTCTGCGACGCGGTGCGTCGCAGAGCACATGCAGCCTGCCCTCTGTCCGCTCGGCGTGCTCTGCACACGCTCTGCCTCATCTCTCCCAAGCTCTGCCTTGCTTGGCTCTTGACTCGTGCTCTCGCTTGGCGGGCAACAACTCACCAGCCTTCTTCTCGTCGACGGTGAGCTCCTTCCAGTCCTTCTTCTGGATCTCCTCGAGGGCCTGGTAGACCTCGGCCTGCTCGGCGGCTGGGAGCGAGGACCAGGACGCCTCAATGTTGCCGAGGAGCGGGGCCGACGAGTTGGAGCTCTGGTTGACGACGTGGACCGACGAGGTGGACGCGGCGCGGGTGAGCAGGCGGGGCGCGGCAGCGCGGGTGGCAGCGAGGCGGAGGAGCGACATTTTGGGGGAGGGCCGGAGGAGGGCGGCGAGGCAAGTGGAGAGTGGTGAGTGGTGAGGAGAGCAAGTGTCGATGGAGCCGAGACGTCTGGGCCTGGCGAGCAGCTGCAGGGCCAGGAGGGGGAAGGTGCCCAGCCTGGGGGTGGGGCTTGGGCGGCCGGCTGCTGTAGGCTGAGCCGCTGTCCCGGCGCGAAAATTAATCCCGGCTGTGGCGCCCGGCCAAACTCGCGTTTGCGATTCCACCAATCAACTCGATCTCATACCAAGTGCCACTCTTTTGTTCTCCCAGTGCGTATGCACAATGGCCCTTGGCTCTGTCAGCCTCAGAGCGCTCAGTGCATTGCGTCAACTGCCTCCCACCCCGCTAGATGCGATGCCACTTGGTCGGCCGACCCCGATCTGCCCATGCTCAATGCTCGATGCCATGCTCGCTGCCATACACGACGTGCTAGCTGGTGATTCGGGCATTGTATTATCTGGAGTTTCCGAATCCGCTCCGACGACTCTCCGCTGACTTGGGCCGGGACGCGTGGGCCTGGCGAATCTGGCGGCTCTAGGGACTGTACAGTCCCCGTGACGCGGCCATGGCCCGGCGAATGCCTTGTGCGTGAACAGTGTCAGTCAGTACACAACCTAGGACAATTGGCGGCATGCAACAATGCCACGGAGTGCGACGACGCGGCGCCTGTTGGCTGGTGCAAACCGTGGCTGCACAGGTACACAGACGACCACAGTGACGTTCTCCAGCCCCTATGCAGTGTAGCATTCGTGGCAATTCGTCCACTTGGTCGCACTGGCACCAGTGGCACACCGAAACCTGCAACGCACAGCCGAGGTAGATGTGCCACACGACCGCCCCTTTCTCCTCGCAGCTCTGTAGCCAACGTCACCAAGGCACAGTGATGCAATGGCCTGTCCTCATGACACATCCATCGGATCACAATCCAAGCATGGCATTCATCGTCGCCCGTGCTCCAGCAGAGCGCGTATTATAGCCAGTATATGCTCAAACGAAATATGCTCTCGAATATGCTCGAGGCAGTACGAAATATGCTCGAATACGCTCAAGCGTACGAAATATGTAGCAGAATAGACGCTAGCTTAGAAGAGCGCGGCGGCACCAGCAGCGGCGAGGACGAGGGCCGTGCCGGGCGCGAACACGCCGAGAGCGCCGCCGGTCGACGAAGTCGCGGCGGCGCTAGACGCGGCCGCGTCCCCGGTCCCGTTGGTCGCCGTGCCGCCACCCTCGGCGCCGGCCGCGGTGGGGATCGGCGCGGCGCCCGTGAACCCAGAGAGCGTGGACGAGGCGACGGCCGTAGTGGTGGGGACGGTGCTAGGGACGATGCCGTTCTGGACAGTAAAGTAGTTGGCGGCGACCATTGCGCCCAGCTTGGACTGCGTGAGGTAGTCGGTCAGGTTGAACGGCCCGACAGGCGTGTTCTTCTGGCTGTACGCGGTCGGCGCGACAAAGTCGGCCGGCTGGTTGAACAGGCCGAGCACGTAGCGGTGGGGGCCCACGTTGGCCGGCGGGTTCGGGCCTGCGTACTCGGTGATCGTGGTGCCGTTTAGGTACGCCAAGGCGTACGGCGAGCCGCCGGTCGTGTTGACATGGATCGTGTTGATGAGCCAGTGGAGCGTCTGGGTTGTCTCGTTCGAGCCTGCGACACCAGCGTCGACAAGGATCGCAGAGTAGACGTTGGACGAGTTGAACGCCGTCGAGCCTGCGGTGGGGTTGACGAAGAACGAGGGGAACGCGCTCGTCTCGTTCACGGTCAGGTTTGCGCCGACGGTCCAGTCGATCGTGCCGAAGCGGCCGGTCAGGAGGCCCTCGGGAAGGAACTTGTCACCGCCGACAAAGGCGCCGAGGTCGGCGTCTGGAGTTAGCGGCTGCAAGCGGCGAGCTGTAGGTGGGCAGGGTTCGGGGAGCGCGAGGTTCAAGCTAGCAGAGCGAGTAACGGAATGTCCAAGCGGACGTGCGCATCATTCGCCGCGACTAGCGGAGACCAACGAAACCGGTGGACTGGACTGGTCCGTCGCGACCGCCAACTGCCACACTCCCGTTGACAAACCCCCCAAACTCACTCTTAAAGTTCTCAATGAGGCCCGGGATCTCTCCGGGGTTGACATCGGCACTAACGCCAACGGCGAGGAGTGAGGAGACGAGGGCAGCGAACAGCATGGTAGAGAAGTCGATGGATTGGGGCCTCCCACCCTCTCAGAACGCCTTATATGGGTGGGAGCAGGTCACGCCAGTTGCCTTCGTCCCAAACATGCGTTCCGGCACGCACGGGCGTTCCGGGCCTTGGGTGAGCTTGCACTTGCTTTGGCTCTTGCTCTTGCTGTCTACTTCCGCCTCCTCCGCCTCCTCCTCCTCCTCCTCCTCCTCCTCCTCCTCCTCCTCCTCCTCCTCTTCCTCTTCTTCCCCTCCTGCAACCCAATCATTAACCCCTCCCCACCCACTGCCTCCCTGGGTTAGGACGTCACGCTGCCCACTTGGTGGTGAGCGCGTTTCAGACAGCCGATTGCAAGAGGACACCGGCACTGTGCCGCAACAGGAAACGATGCCGGTTGTGTCCCTCAGGGACTGCAGGGCCAGCTTGGCGGGATGACGTCGAATTTCCCCCTGGAGCTAAACATTCTTTGCCCTGTGCCACTCTCGACATTGTCGACTGACCTCGGCCGGCTTGGCTGCCTTGCGCCACACCTTGCACCCGCTTCCGGCTCTGCAATGTCACGAGGTTGTCAGAGCACCGCCTCGGGACCTTGCTGACTGCGCAGCAGCGCAGGCAGGCGTGGGAGGCAGCGCTACTTGCGCAAGGCTCGTTCCTTGTGCCTCTGGCCCACTCATGTTGGGCAAGTGAGCCAGCCAAGAGCCTCATATTGGGCAGGTGGGCACTGGGCACGGAGCCTCTTGGCAGTTGCATTCGGTGACGACTCGGGGAGACTGCGTCATGGCAATGTCTCGTGCTCTCCGTCGCTCGTGGCTGGCAATGTTGGAACACTCCGTTGTGGCGGTCGATGATCCGTGTCGCGATTCGGGCACGGACAAAGTGAGGCTGCACAGTGTTGCCGTCAGTTTGTAGTTGGCCGAATGAGGCTGAGGTGCAGGGCTGCCGACGCCACGGGTGACGGCAGATGTCTTTGCGTGTGGCGACCGCGCGTCATTATTGACACGACAACGTGCTCGGTTGCACTATGTCAAGGTGCGCAATCACCGTCAGCAATCGCGATAACACGCCAACAAACACCATGATAATCCAAATACATACATGAACAACCAATAGTGCTCACCTCTCCTGGCTGTCGTTCAGCCCGCGTCCGCGTCTTCTGAACTCGCTCGTTCTGAAAGCTCACGCACCTTCAGAACCCTCATCGCTCCTTGTGCCGCCCCTTCTGACGCTCCTTCTGACGCTCCCTCACGTCGAAACCCTTCCCACTCCTTGTACCCCCTACACCACCTCCATCGCCGCCCGCGTTCCGCGCCTCGCCGCAGCCCGCCGCACATTGCGCGGCACAAACGCCAGGCTGCTCTCCAGCGCGCCCATGCGCGCCGTGAGGTCCTCCATGTCCACCTCGCTCGGGGGGTGTGGCGGCGCATGGTGTGTTGCGGGCGCGCGGCGTCCTGGTGCGTGCGCGTGCGGCACATGTCCCGGACCGGCCGTGTCCTTCTCGGGGTGGTACGGGCGCAGGAGACTCGCCGCTGGGCCGTCCTCACGCGTGATGCGGTTCAGGCCGTGGCACGTGATGCCAAAGTAGTATGTGCTGGGGTATCCTTTCATCAGTGGGGTTCCAGACGTAGACATACCGTGTTTGTCGATTAGGTGGTGCCGCCGTTTCTTGGGCGTTAGGCAGACTTTGGAGCATTGGTCCAGGGGGAGGAAACATTCAAACTGGCGTCAGCTGGGGAGTGACGGAGAGATAAAGGGCGAGGAGGGACAGAGGCAAGGGGAACGCAGCACCAACGCACAATTTTCTCGCCTCTCTCCAGCTTCTCCCTCGCAATCGGGTCGTGAGTCTCCGTGTAGTGCTGCGGTCAGCGCAATTCTCTCGCAACCCACCAGATCCAGCAGCCGCTCATTTGGAAACACCCTGCCACACTCGCGGAATCGCTGTCCCCGCCTGCCGACCATGAACTGCTCGGGGACGATGACTGTCGCGCCCTCCCCCACACGCCCTGGCTTATCCCGCACCGGCACACGACACATCCACCGATGCATGCGCTCCTGGTGCGCCTCCATCTCGGCGAGTGAGCTGAACCGCTGCGCCTCATCGGGCAGCGAGCACGTCGGCGGCAGGGTGCAGACGTACTCGCCAGACTCGCCCGGCTGATCCGACGTTGGGGCGCGGTGGAACTTCATCGGCCGCTCATGGTAGTCGAGCGGGGTCGGGGAGTGTGGTGGCGACCACGGGTCCGAGTGGGAGCGCGCGCGCTTGCCTCGATGACTCTGCCCCTGCTCTTGCTCTTGCTCTTGCTCTTGCCGCTGCGGCTGCTCTTGCTGTTGCATGTTGTGGTGGCAAGGTGGCAAAGTGAACATGGTGGATGACCTCCACATCGGCCTTGGGCACGTGGCTGCCACGGCATGTTTCGCCGAAGCGCCGGTGGGGGAACGTGGTGAGGGTGGTCACCCCACTGAGAGCCAGGCTGGAGCCAGGGTGGCAGGGTGGCAGCGGCACACGCTCACCCGTCACTCGTCGTCACCGCCATCACCAACACCAAGTCCAACTCTCCATCCATCCAGTGTCAGCGAACAAAGGTGTGTCCGGTGTTCCAGTGGCTGGCCAGCTCGCGGACACGGTCTCCGCGGTTCACCCAGCCGACCCCAGCTCGCCGGCTCAACTGCTGGCTCGACTAGCCAGCTTCATGACGTTGAACTCACACCAGACACTACCATGGCTCTCCAGATCGACACCGACCTGTGCCCCGTGTACGCGCCCTTCTTCGGTGCCATGGGCTGCACCGCCGCTATTGCGCTGACCTGCATCGGTGCTGCGTAAGTCTTGTGTCCACTTGCAGACCTCTTCTGTTGCAATGGTGCTGACGCCTCCCCCACCTCTGAACTGGACCTTGACCGATTACCTATTTCGCGCGCAGCTACGGAACCGCAAAGTCTGGTGTCGGAGTCTCGGCCATGGCTGTCCTCCGCCCCGACATGATGATGAAGTGTGTCATCCCCGTCGTCATGGCCGGTATTATTGGCATTGTAAGTTGCTTGAACCGTTGGCGCTTGCTCGCACGCTCGCCCACCTGACACACAGTACGGCCTCGTCGTGTCCGTCCTCATCTCGGGCGGCTTGACCTCACCCATGCCCCTCTACACGGGCTTTATCCAGCTCGGCGCCGGTCTGTCTGTCGGCCTCGCCGGTCTCGCCGCCGGTTTCGCCATTGGCATCGTCGGTGACGCTGGTGTGCGCGGTGCTGCCCAGCAGCCGCGCCTGTACGTCGGCATGATCCTCATCCTCATTTTCGCCGAAGTCCTCGGTCTCTACGGCCTCATTGTCGCCCTTATCCTCAACACGGGCGCTACGGTCAGCTACGACTGCATCCTCAAGTAGAGGACGACGGCCATCTCTCCCATCCATTCCCCATACTCCCTCCCCGCCTACCACCTCTTCCCGGATTCCCGGAGTCGCTGGCGATAGACCAGACCCCGCGGCAGACAAAGTTAGAACGATGCACCATTGAAGTTGATGCGCGTGCCAATGCCAAACAAATGTTCTTCTCCATCAGATTCATCTAACCGTACAACAGCACAGTAAGCAGGGCAGGGTGCAGCAGTCGGCATACAGGGCAGCGACAAGACACGATGAGACAACAGGCGAGCCAGTGGGTGTGCGTTACGGCACGCAGTCTGGGGGGTACAGGCGCAGCCGCAACCCCGGGCGCCGGCCTGGGGACAAATGGAGGCCGAAGTGAGGTGCAGACCAGCAGCACTCACTTGCCAAGGGCGGGAAAGTTGTTAATCCAGATATCTAGGACACCGACGAGTGTCTGCGGGGCCTGCGTCTGCGCCTGCGTAGGTAGTGCTTGGGAGGCAGTCTCGGGTGAGACGGGGTTGGAGCCCGCCAAAGTCTGCGAGGCCTGCGACGTCTGCGAGCCCACACTGTCCTTGCGCGCGTGCGTAATGGGCGGTGGGACAGCCAGGTCCGCGGGCACCATGACCCCGGGCTCCATGAGAAGAGCGAGGTCCTCGCGCGGATCGGGGCCGGATATGAGCGGCGGGGCGAGCATGAGCGCGAGCTGGCGGGCACCCATGCGCGTCGTGGCCTCGTAGGGGAGGAGGCTGTGGGCGAGATTGAGCAGTATGTTGAGCAGCTGTACGCGGGCTGGTGACAGGGCCAGGAGGAGCTTGGACCGTATGCTGAGGTTAGGTACATGGGAGAACCAGGGGCTTGGTCAAAACTCAACTCACTCGTCGACCGAGCGCGTGACCCGGATCAGCGGGTAGGTGTGCTGTCCAAAGACTGGTGCGTGGAGGGTGCGGAGGATCTTTTTGAGCAGAATTGGGGGGAGGAGGGGGTCGGCCTTTGCGATGACGGACCAGTCTAGGCGCGGTTGCAGGTCGAGCGGGAGGTCTAGGAGGTTGTGGAGGATGGCGGCGAGGGCCGAGTGGGGTGAGCGGCGGAATATGCCCTCTGTGGACGTGCTGTGGTCGAGGATCGACTTGGCGATGACAGTGAGGACGCGTGGGACGTGGCCCCCGTTCTCGGCGGCTATGGCGTCAATGTCACGCGCCCAGTAGGGTTGGCTTGGTCTATCGTTTAGCGCCGCGTTCACGTTGGGGTGTAGCCAGCTCGCGGCGGTGCCGAGGGCTGCACCCAAGGCCGAGAAGGCACCCCATGCGCCGGCACCGACACCCTCCTCGGACGACAGGGAGGCGCCGCTCGTCTGCCGGTTCGCGTCTGTGACACTTGAACGGCGGGCCGCGTTGGGGTTCTCGGCGAGGATGCGGGCTTCTTCCTCCAACGTTGTGAGGGCGAGGTCGATGCCGCGCAGGGGGACGTTGAAGAGCGTGAGCGCCAGGAGGGAGGGTACAGTGTGGACCTTGAGGTGTGACTTGGGCGAGGCGAGGGGCAGGATCACGGGGAGGACGGCTGCTGTCAGCCGGCTCAAGTTCGGACCCACCTCGGGTCACAGCCGAGGGATGGACAATGTACAGCCGCTTGAGGTTTTTGCGGAACCTGGTGTCAGCGAGGTTGGCAGGGCAACGTACTTTCGGGGAATACGCCTCCAGTGCCAAATCCACCAGGCGACGCCGGGGAGTTTGCGGCTCCCGCCTCCCTCGGCGGCGAGGACGACGAGGCAGTACGCGCCCTCGCCGTCCTCGCCGGCCCAAGGCTCGAGGCGACTGAGGAGTACCTCGAGCAGCTCGTCATTGCCGATGGAGGGGGGGGACGTGGCTGACTGCGGCGAGGTTGAGCACGAGCAGGGGGTAGGGGTATGGCTGTGGATGGTTCTCAAGGGTCGGGTAGAGGATGCCCTTGTCTACGCTGGCTGAGGGGCGACGACGGGCCGTGTTGCGCAGGATGAGGCTGTCGAGCTCGTCCGAGCCGTTGGGCTCGGACGCGGACCTGTTGTCAGGACTGAGGACTGAGGCGACTGCGCGGATTGTGCGTGAGGTATAGCTCTCGTTGGGGGGAAGGTCGGGGGGGAGACTGGAGGGGCCGCTCGCGGGGCTCTGGGAGTTGGGGTTGGGCCAGGGCGAGGGCGCGGGCTCGACGACGGTGCTGGTAGCGCTTGGCGGGGGGAGAGGGTGAGGGTGAGGATGTGTACATTGGTGGATGTCGGGACGATGTGTGGTGGTGGGGAGCGGACATGATGACGGCGTGTTTTGACAACATCTCTCGATCCAGGTCTAATGGGCTGCGGCTAATGGGGCTAATGGCTGATCTCAATCATTACGATACCAGGGGATGACCCGCACAGCCCCTGCGGTGGTCGTCAATTTGCTCCCGTTATACATACCCCCAAAACCGGGCAGTTCAAGCATAATCCCCTAGCGTTTGACCGCGCCTCGGGTGCGCGCACGTGACTCGGACCTGGCCGTAACAGCGGCTTGAATTTCGGCTCAGCGGTCATGATCAATCGAGCACGCCATTGAACAGGCAACAACATCTGCCATTCCCATCGCTTTGTCTTTTACACTCTTCCCAGACACCCCAGACTCCAGATACAATGAGCCTCCTTCGTGCGCTCACTACTTCCGCCACCTCCACCAGCAAGCACAAGGTCCTGGTCATCGGGGGCGGCACGGCCGGCCTCGCATCGGCCAACCAGGTCTACAATCTGCTCAAGGCTCGCTCCGGCGCGCCCGCCGACGGCGACATTGCGATCGTCGACGCAAACGCGTACCACGACTACCAGCCCGGCTGGACGCTGGTCGGCTCTGGCCTGGCAGACAAGCGTTCCTTCCGGCGCCCGCTTGACAGCCTGATCCCAAAGCAGTTTGCCCACATCCGCAGCAACGCCGCCGCCTTTGAGCCGGGCACGAACCAGGTCGTCCTCCAGAACGGCACAAAGGTCGGGTACGACTACCTTATCGTCGCGCCCGGCCTCCAGATCAACTGGGGCGCGATCAAGGGTCTGCCAGAGGCGCTGGCCGATCCGGGCTCGAACGTGGCCTCAATCTACTCGTACGAGACGGTGGACAAGATGTGGTCCTTGATCGACAAGTTCCATGGGCCCGAGGCGGTGTTCACGCAGCCCTTTGGGCCCGTCAAGTGCGCCGGCGCGCCGCAGAAGATTGCGTACATGGCCGACTGGTACTGGAAGGACAAGGGCCGGGGTGTGCACTCGACCTTTGTGACCGGCATGCCGACCATGTTCTCGCAGCCAATGTATGCATCCAAGCTCAACGTGATCCGGCAGGAAAAAGGGATTGCAGGCCACTTCAACACCAACCTCATCGAGGTAAGGGGCGACACTGCCGTCTTCGACGTCCTCGAAGGCGAGAACAAGGGCACAAAGCTCGAGTTGCCCTTTGGCATGCTCCACGCCGTGCCGCCCATGGGTCCGCTCGACGTCGTCAAGAAGAGCCCGCTCGCCGACTCGGTCGGCTGGACAGACGTCGACGAAGGATCCCTCCAGCACCGCAAGTTCGCCAACGTGTTCGGCCTTGGCGACGCGTCCTCCCTCCCCACCTCCAAGACCGCGGCGGCTATCACCGGCCAGGCTCCCGTGCTCGCACACAATCTCGTCTCCCTCATCGAGACAGGCCAGGTCGGAAAGGCTCGTTACGACGGGTATACCTCGTGCCCGCTCTTTACCGGGCGCGGGTCCCTCCTGCTCGCAGAGTTCAAGTACAACACGGATCTCGCAGAGACCTTCTCCGCGTTCACCAACCAGAGCGTACCCAACCGCGCGTTCTACCACCTCACAAAGGACGTCTTCCCGCGCGTCTACTTCTCCGACCTCATCAAGGGCACCTGGTTCGGCAGCCGCGCCTTCTTCCCGCCCCAGTACGAGTTGTGAGCGAGCAAACGAGCTTTTAACGTGGCGTAGGAACGAATACTTGTGTCTGTAACTGCCTGTATAGATGGGTCCAGTACGAATTACGAGATGAAGAATGCGAGCATGCCAGTGCAGACGTTCAGCGTCACCAGAATCACGCTCGGCACACACTGCAGTCACCTCTCGACTAGACCACAGTTGACTGTCACGAGCAGTTAGTTGGAGTATTGTTCCCTTTATGGTCACCGTAAGACAGCGGTTAGAGCGATGCAGCCTTCTACTCTTACACCAACCCCATATCCACTCCCCACATCCGCTCTTCCACACCCACCCACAATCACACTCTCTACATGGATAGCAAATACGTACCAACGACGAGCCCAAACCACTAGCCGTGCTAATCATACAATACCGGAAACGTTACGGGTTTGTTACCGCCCAGGGGCAGCCTCAGCTGGTGCGCGCCAGCGTGCGCGACGCGTCGAGCAGCTCCGAGTACGAAACTTCCGCAAACGCGTTACGGCGCGTGCTCTCACGCGACGACGCAGATATCGTCCCGAGCTTGCTCAGCAGACCTTGCGCGAGGTAGAAGAACGGCATCGCCTCTTCACAGTACGACAGCTTGCCCTGCGGCCGCGGGGAGCGGTCGCCAGTCAGCACCTCCACCGTGAGGTTGGGCGTGAGCACTTCCGACGATGGGCTCATGCTCGCCGTCATGCTGTTACACAGCGGGTCGTGCAGCCAGCCTTCGCGCCACTGATGTCAGCCACATGTCCAGCAGATCAGGGCTCACTCGTTGGAGGGCAAGTGCAAAGCGAGCGCGGAGCGCCTCCTGCGTGCACGCGCCGAGGTCCTTGCCGTCGGAAGAGTAGCACATGTCAGTAGGCCGGAGGTGCGCCGTCGACAGCCAGAGGTCGGTCAGGTCCCGCCAATCTCCCCTGTCACGGCGACCCTCGCCCAGGTCCATCACGCCGCGGACGAGCGTTCCGATAACAGCCGTACGTGCAAATGGCCCGTACTCGCCTTCCGCGAACACGTCGCGTTGGAATTCCTTGACTGCAGGGACTTGGTCCAGTTTGCCCGACGAAGGCAGACCGAACGTGCGGCGCAGCGCCTCGTCGAGGGTCATGGGCCGGTACGTCTGCACCGCTTTGGCCCACGCCTGTGCAGTCTCGGCTTGCCAGAGCGTGTTGGGTGCAGGCAGTGGAATGTTCGCGAGTTCAGACGGCGTGATGATGGGAGAAATGGACGACTCGAGCGCCGACACTGTGTCCAGATGATACACAAGGTACGCGGTGCGGCGGCGCGATTCGAGTTGAACCCACCGGCGCCACACGCGGTCGAGGTCTGCTGGCGCAGAGTCCGGAGGAGGAAGGTGCGCGTTCGGGTCCGCGTGCTCCATGCCGGGTTGGAAGAAGCCAATCTGGCGGGTAACCTGCTGTCAGCTGCATTATCAACGATAAAGCTTACATTAACAATAGTGCCTAGGAACATGTTGGCATGGCGCCGTTCCTGGTCGTTGTTGGAGAGGAAGTAGGGGGCGTGATAGAGTATAAGGGCTTGGAGGAGCGCAACGTTGTACTCTGTCATGAGGACGCCCTGTGCGAGGGAGAACGACTTGACAAGCATGTTCGTCTTCTCATGGCGGACAATCTGTCCGGCCTCCCACTCGAGCACACGGCGCTGGTCCTCGGGGTCCTCAACATTGGCAACGACTTTGAAGTCGGTTCCGACACCCTCCCAGACTCCTCCAGCGGAGATTGGGGAAGGCGCGTTCGCAGCTGGGCTGTCGCCTGTGAGGCTGACTGCTGGCTTGTTCCTGGTCAGCCTAATGCCTCCAACTGTGCAGATGGCAAAGGCAAGGCACGCTGCCGTATCGATAAGTTGAAAAGTCGGGTCGTGGACGAACGGGAAGTGGTTGAGGACAGAGTAGTATGTGCGCGCCGCCATGACCGACAGCGTGCGGAGCGGCGGTAGTGCCCAGTGTGGGATCTGGTAGCATCCAGTGAATCTGTCGGCTGGCAGGTAGAAGCGCGAGCTTTTGGGACATTCGTCGCCTGCACGGACCAGGACTTCCTTGCTGGCAATGCGGAGCAGCGGCCGTTCAGGATGAGGGTTCGACCGAGTCTCCGGAACTTCGTTCTTGTAAAGCTGTTCGAGGATGGCCTGGACCATGGCAGCGGCGTCGTCCTCGGCACTGCTGCTGTTCCCATTGCTGTTGCTGTCGCTGTTACTGTTACTGTTACTGTTGCTGTTGCTGTTGCTGTTGCTGTTGCTGTTGCTGTTGCTGTTGCTGTTGCTGTTGCTGTTGCTGTTGCTGTTGCTGTTGCTGTTGATGCTCGTCGTTGTCAGAGTAGAGGTAGCGGGGGATTGTTCCTCGGGAATGGCCGCAGCGGCAGCGGCCGCGGCAATCGCCATGGCGGTCGTCTCATTCGATAACGAGCCAGGCGGGCTGAGCGCAGAGGTGCCAAAGTTCGGGGGGAACAGGGACGTCATGTGGAATGAGGGGAGACGTGAAGCGTCAGTCAAGGGCGAATCATCATGTGGATTGTCAACGCCATGGCTGCCCGCCAGCCAGTCCATGGCGCTGGCAAGTGCGTTTCCCATCGACTCGGGCAGCAGAGCACCCGGCGCCGCCGGCCGAGCCGGGTTATCAGCGGCGCCCGAGCTAAAACTCGACTCGACTTCGACAGTCTTGTCACCTTGCTCGGTAGTGGTGGTGACCGTCGCTTCGATAGCGGCCGCGGCATCCCCGTTGGCGTTGCTGGTCTCGGCTGCCAGGAGGTTGAGCGTGGCCGCGTCGGCGGTCTCCCAGTTGGTAGTGGTGGCGTCCGCTGGATTGGTGTCAGAGTTGGAGTTGGCGCCGGGGACGCCGCCGGGGTATGCCATCGAGAGTAGGACAGACGCGTCTTCGAGGTGGTTCGGGTCATGCATGTTGTGGAATGCTCCCGAGGCGCTCTGGAACATGGGCAAGAGGCCGGGCGTGTAGTTTTCCGTCGAGACGGGGTTGCCATTGTAGTAGTTGTTGGACACACCAAAGACACCGCCGTTACCCATTCCATTGCGGGTTAGCCTTGACCCGTATCTATCCTCGTCCTCATCCTCGCTTAGCCTGGGGCGAGTATTGGGGTGCTCGCTAACCGAGCCACCCGACGTGCGTGCATGCTTGCGGCTGCCACTTGCGCTGCCACTCCCGCCTGCACGAAGAGGTGATGCTTCACGGTCCGACGTCCGCGAAGACGAGATGGGTACCGTGGGATGGGAACCCCGCGCCGGGGGCATGGGCGACTGCGACGAGCGATCCCGGGGTGGAGGCGTAGGGTGGCAGCGGCGGCGGTGGCGCAGCAGGACATCGCTGGTGTCAGATAGAGTCCCAAGCGGGTCAACTCACCTGCGAGCGAACGCCTTGGAGCAGTCTTTGCATTGGAACGGGCGTTCGTCTTGGTCTGTAAAGGGTCAGTGCTGTCCTTGTCCTTGGGCCGGGTGCCTTTGCCACAGATGCCACGCGACAGGCCCCGGTCAGACACGTACGTTTTCGCTGGTGCCGCTTCAAGTACTCCATACGGCTGTACGTCTGGGGGATGTCAGCCTGTGTAACCTAGGGGCAAGAGACGCGCAGCGACATCTGAGACAATCGACTCACCTGTCCACATCCTGGGAAGGCACAGCCAAAGGTCATTTTCTCCTTGGTGTCCGGTAACGGACTTCCGTCCGGGCCGACTTGGGGTGCCCTGCGCGCTGGCATTGCGGAATGAGTTGCTGGGATGGGGTTGGTCGGGGCGGCCGAGTGCAGACAAGAGCAGCACGAGTCGAGGGGTGGATGCTTGCGGTGGAGGGAAGGTGGTGGAGGTGGAGGGGAACGGGATGTTGGGATCGAGCTGGAGACCCTCCACTCTGCTTGATCAGCAGATTGGGGTGATGTCTTGGGACGCTGGAAGCGACCACAAGGTGGGTAAGATGTAGAGAATGAGTCGCGAGTATGCGATGTGGGGTATCGCTCAGAGGAGGTTGGAGACTGCGGCAAGAAACGATGCAGTACGGTCCGAGTGGAGGGAAGGAGAGTGAGAGTTGGACGAGGTGGAGGGTGGAGGTGGGCTCAGTCGTCCGCCCGAGCTCGTGGCCCCTCCCCTCTGGCCTTGGAGCGGAGAGAGGGCCCGGTGGCAATTATTAACCGCCGGAGAATTCGGCGTTACCAGTGTGGCACTCTTCTCAGAGATATCTACCCGTGGGCCCCGCAGCGCGCCCGGTCCAGAAGCAGTCAGCACCACGCGTCACTCTGCCGCTCGCACTGCCATCTGTGAGCAAAAGCCAAAACCAACATTGCACTTCGTCGACTCTCCACCACCTGGCGCAAGCTCACGATGAGCATCAACCCGCCGCCAACGTACCGCGCCAAGCCCCTCCGTATCGGCTGTGTGCAGTACGATGTCAAGCTCGGCCGTGTCGACGAGAATGCAGCCAAGGTCCAAGCCATGACGGCGGGGTACGTCCAGATTCCTCCTTCTCTGACTCCAGCCTCGCGCCTGGTGCGCTCGACCTGCTCGTCCTCCCCGAGATGGCGCTGAGCGGGTACGTGTTCGCGTCGCCGGCGGCCATTGCGCCGTACCTGGAAGCGCCCAAGACTGGGCCGACTGCCCGCCTCGCCACGGCCCTCGCAGCCCGCCTGCGCTGCTACGTCGTGGCAGGGTATCCGGAGATCATCCCCGACGCCAAGATCAGTAAGGAGGTCGAGGCAGAGGCCCTGGGCGTCGGGTACAACTCGGCCGTGCTGGCTGGGCCCGAGGGCGTGATCGGCAACTACCGCAAGACGTTCCGCTTCGAGACAGACAAGACGTGGGCGCGCGCGGGCGACGGCTTCACGTACTTTGACCTCCCAGAGCCCCTGGGACGCGTCTGCATCGGCATCTGCATGGGTGGGTAGCAGCAGCACCGGGACTGACGACAGATCTGAATCCACGCGACTTCATCGCCCCCTGGGACGCGTTCGAGCTGGCGACGTTTGCAGTCGACAATGCCGTCGACGTCCTCGTCGTCCCGTGAGCTTGGGTGTTCATACAGCAGCTGACGGCAGGATGAATTGGCTCGATCCGGGGGAGCAAGACGACTCGGACGAGGACGAGGATGGCGGACTCGAGGTCCCGCGGCGCGACCCCAACGTGCCGTCCGAGTCCAACCTCAACTACTGGGCGGCGCGGCTCGCGCCGCTGCACGACCCGACGCCGCGCTACTCGGAGGGAGGAGTGGTGGAGCCCGCGCCTGGCAAGGACGTCGTGTTCGTCGCGGCCAACCGTGTGGGCAAGGAGGAGGGGACGCTGTTTGTCGGCACGAGCTGCGTCATGGCCATCAGCAGTATGCCGAGTCGCATCGAGCTGGTCGAGGTTTGCAACCGGACCGAGGAACGTGTCCTCATCGCCGAAGTGGCTTGACCCAGTACCTGTAGCTATTTCAATGTGTACATTATAGGAGGAGCTGTGTACATGATAGGATCAGTGGTTAGTGCTGTGAAGGCGAGGTCCCATTAGTGCTCGCAAAGTCCCATTGCGCTGGCGCGGTCCCATCAGTGCCAGCGACCGATTATACCAGCAAGGGCCCATAGTGCTGGCATGCAACGACCCAAGTATCCTGTCCGCATCCGTCTACCACTTATCAGCCTGGGGCGGGCGCCCCGATTCATCCGGCTCGCCCGACTTGATCGCCCGTGCCAGCCTTCTCCTTCTTCTCGCCCGCCTTGTTCTCCCCCTTGGCCTGCTTCTTGCCCTCTTCCTTGGCCAGGAACCCCCGCTGGAAATCGGCGGGGCTGGGACGCGCGAGGATGCTGATAACGAACGTGAGCACCAGCACGAGCGAGAGGAGGCCGAGACTGAGGGTGCCGACGTTGATCCCGAGCTGGTCGGCGACGTCGTCGATCCACCGTCGTTCGGTGCCGATCATGACTTTGGACATGCTCGGTGAGGGCGGTGATGTGAATGGCCCGAAGCGGAGTGTGTGATGGCGGTGCTGTCCGGGCTGGAGAGTGTAACGCTGAGGTGGAGGAAACGCAGAGTGAGTTGGGCAGAGTGAGTTGGCGGTGTGGATTGTTCGAGTTGAATGGGATGCGCAAATGCACTTTACTGTCAAGTGGGCGACCTCCATCCGCACACGTGCTCCCTCCATCTAGCCCCACATACCGCATGCGATCTAAGCGCCGCGCCGGCGGGCGTCGTCTCCATGCCCATGAGGCAATGTGCCCATGTGCTCAACTCGGCCTCGCCCGTTCCAGCGTTGCACTTGACTGACCACATGCACCTTGAACGCTCAACTTTTCACCACAACGCCCCAGCAACAGACACAACTCGCTCCCCCTCTCCCTCCCCTGGCCAGTCACGACACCATCCATAGGGGCCGCAATGCGCTAGTGTACACGCCGTCCCATCTACCAACCGAACAAAACGGGAGCCGCTTAGAGGTTGAGCTTGGTGCGGCGCCAGTGGCGGCGCTTGGCGTTGTACTGGATCTTGGCTGGCTGTCAGTGCGTGCCCGGTACGTGTTGGTTCGCGCAGACTCACTGTCCGTCTTGAGGCGGAACCACTGGGGGATGGGGCGGTTCTGGCGAGCCTTCTTGGCAAGCTTCTGCTTGATGATGAACGTCTTCTGCGAGGGCTGGGGTTAGTACTGAAACGATTTGGGAGAAAAGCAAGAGCAAGAGCGCAATGCGATTGTGCGGCGCGCGAGGGTTCGAGGATGGGGAGTGGAGTTGTCCTGCATGGTTGGTCGAGGGATTCAGATTTGGCGAGGATATGCGGTGGCTAGGTGCTCGTGGATTTTGGTGTTGTGCGCGAGTGACACGCCAGACGCGCAAGCGAGTGCGGAGAGAAGGTTGGCGGATGCCAGCATGGCGGAGCGTGTACATGACAGATGAGACAGCGCGCACACACGCCCCATTCTCTCTCTGCCATACGTTCACTCCGCTGAGATACTCTGATTGACAATCCGAGACCATGCCAGCCCTCCGACACGCCTTGTCAACGACGTAACCGGGACCAACACCTCCCATTCCGCTGTCGCGTTTTCACGCCCTCGCCACCGTTGGCCTGCCGTCGTCCAGTCGTCCCCATGTCGTCCAACCGTGCTCGACTCGTCCCCCGCCATGCCCGCTGATCGCGCGAATCGGTTCGCGTGCTCCGCGCTGGGCACACTGCGCATGCTGCCCTCTTGCTCTGTGCTGTCGTCGCAACTCACCATGGTGGCGTCTTTTGGCGGTTGCTTGCTGGTTGAGACTCGCAACACGAGTTGTGTCCACTTGGAGGTTTCGAGCGGAAGCAAAGTGTCCAAATTGCATAACTCCGCAAACTCCGTGGTGTGGCGGTACTGCTACCTTGGGGGTACGGCTGCAACACAACACGACTCTGACGGATAATGACGAGCTCGCTAATCGACAGGAAGACAGCATTCGCCGATGCTATGGCAACCCGCTGTTGCTTGCTCGGGTTGCAGCTGTCGCTGTTGATGAGTGAGAAGGAAATGTGGGACGGCCAGTGTTCGAATCGGCGGCGTAGCCGGATATCGCCGGACCAGACACGAGAGGCTTGTCTGGGCTCAAGCTGATGGTTTAAGCGCATGATTAAGCAATCAATTGCCACCTCACAAACCATGCTCTGGCCGCTCTCGACTCGTTGACAGACACGACGCGTTCATCCCATCAAAGACGACCACACGACCATCTCACCCGGCCCCATCGCCCTCGTCGCCCATGACAAGCCCATGACCCCGCCCACCCGCTCGTGGCATGTCCGCATATCACACCCACCTGCCACGCCATCCTGGCGGGATCCAAGAGCCCCAGCAAACCCAAACCCAATCACAAACACCGTATCCCGACCAGACGCCGTATCCGGCGGTGACACCGTACGAGGCGCAATGGCAGTCACTGGAACAGCACCATCCTGCCCCGCAAGGGTATTACCCGCACCCTGCACCACATTCTCCGACGCACGTCACACATGCCACCTCGTTCATGACCAGTGCGCAGCAACCGTCCCAACTTCCTCAGCCCTGCCCCCCACAGCAAGCTGTCAAGACGTCCGTCCACACACACCCACCCCAACAACGCCAACTACTGCAGCCATACCAGCAGCAGCCTTTCACGACCATTGCCGCACCCCACCGATGGCCGACACAAGGCCCAGGGCCGTCGCAATTGTCAAGGCCACTTGCCAATGGGAATAGCCAAGGGCCTGTTCATGGAGCGCAGGGCCAACGACAATCCTGGTCGACCCCGGCTGTTACCAGCTCGGGGCAGTATGGCGGACAGGAGCAGCTCATGCAGCCAGCCCAGCATCTGCATCTGCAGCAGGCTTCCCAACCTGTGCAACGTTCGCAGGACCCGCCAGCGACGTTGACCCCGGCCCACGCGTCGATTCCCACTCAGCCTCCCCAGGTCCATCAACCGCAGCACATGCAGCCACAACAGCCGCATCCCACACAACAGCCGCATCCCACACAACAGCCGCATCCCACACAACAGCGACAGCATCACCTGGTCCAGCAGCAACAGCAGGAGCGACAACAACGGCGGCAGCAGCAACAGCAGGAGTGGCAGCAGGAGCAGCTGCTGCAGCGTAGGCAGTCACAACTGCAACAGCAACAGGTTCTGCAACAATCAAGTCAGCCGCAGCCGCAGCCGCAGCCGCAGGTATGGCAGCAACAACAATCGCAACAACAACCACAGCAACAACCATGGCAGCAACGCCTCTCACATCAACAGCAGACCTGGCAACCACAACAACATCACACGCTGCAACAGCAAGAGCCGACATGGCAGCAGCAGCCACAGACAACCTCTTCCCCGCCTCAGCAGCAGCCCGCGTTTGAGCAGCCCTGGTTAGCGTCGACATCTTCCTTCCACGCATCTGAACCATGTGTGAACGGGCCTAATTCGTTGTCGTCGGACACGGGTGGGCGAACGCCAACAGTCGCGCAGCCTCAGGCACACCCCGCTCTCGTGCCGGTGCCTTCGTTCCAATCAAACCCGACTGAAGCCTGCTCGGCCTCGTCTGCTCCGTCGTATTCGTCGGCGCCATCGCAGTCGCAGCCCTTTGTTCAAAATGGGCAACCGCCAGGCCCGAGCTATACCCCAACCGTTTCTCAAGCCCAGTCCAATGGTTTCCAGGGCCCTGCCAAAACCATGACGCCGTTCAGCTCGACGGCGTCCCTCACCGGCTCCTCGCCACACCAGCCCGGACTGTCCCAGACCAGCTCGTACACCTCGTCTCCACACAGTTCGGCTCCGCCATTAGAACCCTCCCCGCAGACCAACGTGTCGCCGTACTCGGGTTCACTGGCGCTGTCCTCGCCGTTCAACGCCTCCTTCACGGGCCTTCCCAACTCCAGCTGGTCGCCGACCGGTAATCTGGCGACACAGGCCAAACCCACTCAATATCTCCCCGGAGACGTCACCGCTCACCACGCCCAAGGCACTGGCACTGTACCCAAACAGCAAAAGACATACGGAGCACTTTCGGAGCCGTTGCGGCAGTCGGGCCCAGGGACGGCCTCATCTAGTCCCTACCCGACCAAGGACAGCAAGGCGGTGCGGGCCCAGCCCCTCGCGCCCGCCGCGGCGGCCCGGGTGCAGGACATTGCGCGCCGCTGTGTCACCGCAGCCAAGGCGACGCGGTCGTCGGAGCGGTCTGCGTCCATAACGTCCCGCAGCACGGGCACGGCGTCGGCGTCCACGGGATCGCCATGCGACCAGCGCTCCGCGTCCATGAGCGATGTCAGTGGGGCCACTAGCCTGGGCCCACCGTTGAATGGATACTCACCGTACGGCGGCAGTACGGACATGCCACCGCCGCCAGTGCCACGGCCGGGACAGACGGGCGTCCCTTCGACCTCGTTCGCTGTGCAGCAGACGAACGGATCGGTCCCTTTCCAGAATGGCAACGTTACCATGGAGACACAGGGGGGGTTTGCGACGTTTGTGCCACCTGCGCCGACGCAGTTCCACCGGCAGCCGGTTGAACAACCAGGCGCGCAGTGGCGTTGGCCACCACCACCTGGACCAATTTGACCGCCGTTTTATATTACGGCTCGAGACTGCAAGAGTACGAAACTGTTTCCTGGCAGTTGGACCTAAGCGGGACGGCCAGGTGTCGCACGTCACTTGGAGCTGCGCAGGATAGGCTCTGGCACCTGTCACCTGCACCGAACGCTGTCTGTTCACACAAACGCATTTTTTTCTTCTCGCCACGGTACCTCGACTCGTCGTTCTCCTATGGATTCCTGTTTCCTCTTGGTTACCAACACGCCGTGCGGACCGCACCCGCACGGCCTCACGACCTCTATGTGAATTGCATTCGTCACGAGCATCGTTACTTTGCGTCCGCGACGCGTAATAGTACCCACCAGCTGTCTGTATACACGTATGCACCGACTGTATCGTTAGATGCTGGGTGAGCCACGCCGAGGTTGTAGCCTCTGCCGCCGCGTCCTGGAAGTTGTGAAGAGGTTGACCGGGAGGGAGGCGCATCTTGACCCCTCACTCGTCCACTCGTTGTCACCACTCTCACTCGTACTCCCACTCCCGCTCGACTCACCATGTAATAGGGCAGGAAACACCTGGCCTGCAGCACAGCTGGACGCGCGCATGAAATTACGACCAGTCGATGAAAGCAACATATGAACGACACCAGTCGATGAATCATGACATCAAGCCACATGAATCAAATCAGTCGCGACCTCTGTCGATTTGTGGGTCGGCGTGCATCGGCCGATCGTTCTCGCCATCAGCGACGTCATGCCCGAGCACAAGTGTATCCAAGTGCATCATGTGTACAATCACGACCTCGGGTGGCGGCCCAGCTCGTGTGTCTCGCATCTTGCGTGTCCTCCATGCATTGCGTCCCACTCGCCCCGCTGGCTCGGCTCACTCAGCTCGCGCTTGTGCCACGCAAACCGAACCGAAAGGCAGCGAGGTTGTCGAGGTCGCGCATATCGACCGCGACGGCGGGGAGGAGGACGAGGAGGTCAGGCACGACGTTGAGGGCGACGACGCCGGCTTCGCGGAGCGGCAAGCTGGCCGCTGCGTCCTGTGGGTGGTAGAAGCGGCCGAGAGCTAGGAGGAGGACGAAGACTGCTTGGGCCGAGAGGGCGAGGGCGAAGAGGTGGGATAGGAGGAGGGCGCCTATGCCTGCCTGCGCGCGGTCCGACTCGTCGCCAATGCCAGCGACCTCGCCAAGGCTACCGACCCCGCCCAGTCCAGTGACCCCCACTCCGCGGCCGATACAGACTCGGCTGCGCCGCCGCAGCCAAATCCAGACGGAACCGCACGCGAGCGCGGCCGCACACGCCCACCAGAGGGCCGCGGCGACATATCCGAGCGGGATGTAGTTGCGCGTGACAATGTTCAACATGCTCAGCACGAGGGCGAGGCTGAGCAGCAGATGGCGCGTGACGGTCCATCCTAACCGCTGTGGGCGGGGGATGTCTGCGTGTGTGAGCCCGTGCCAGTGCCAGTCGAAGAGGAGCTGTGCGCCGGCCTGGGCAAGGCAGAATGTCGCGGCGGGCGTGAGCTCGTAGCTGATCCAGAAGGGGACGGGGCCCCAGGTCTGCATGGTTGACGCGGCCAGGCGGAGGGCGAAGATTGCGAGGCGGACTGTGTGAGCAGAGGCACGGGAGGTCGATTACGAGCACGGTCATGGCGACTGGCGGAATCCAGTGGGAGACATGCATGGGAGAGCAGGCAGTGGGACGGTGGGGCAGTTGGGCCATACTACGATACTGCGATACTGCGATACTGCGATACTGCGATACTGCGATACTGCGATACTGCGATACTGCGATACTGCGATACTGCGATACTGCGATACTGCGATACTGCGATACTGCGATACTGCGATACTGCGATACTGCGATACTGCGATACTGCGATACTGCGATACTGCGAAACTGCGGTACTGCTGCACTGCCGCACTGAGATACTCACAGCTGCACAGTGCGATGAGGTAGTTGCATACGACCAGGCGCTGGTCACAGTACGCGCACTTGTTCGAGTTGTACACCACCAGCGCGGTGAGTACCGCGTAGACGGAGAGGCACGCCGCACTGCCGCCCAGCGACACCTTGTCCGTGTCGAGGGCGGGCATTGTGCCAGAGGGGGTGCCCAGGGGAGAGGGAGCGGCGGCGTGAGGCGAGTTGGGAAGCAGAGCCTAGGAGCCAGTGGCCGGCCGGGGAGCCGGGTATCGAGGCGAGAGGACAAGCGTGGGCGAGGCTGGTGACAGTGTGGGTCAGAGAATGTCGTAGTCCGTGTTGTTGGAGTTGTCAGAGAGCTTTGGTGGAGGCCTCGAGTGCTCGTGGCGGTGGCGCAGGGCCGGCTGAATGCAAACCTGGTTGGCCCGAGCTCGCACTGCGGCTGATGGCTGCCCAGTCTGTCCCAAGTTTAGAGGATACCCGCCACCTGGGCGGATTGCACGTTGTTCGTCGACTAGCCACTATCGCGCGACGGCATCGATGGCCTGGCCATGTGCACGCCAGATGCTGGCTTTGGTGGCGAGTAGCAGGATGGGAAGACACGTTTAGTGAGGTGCGAGCGCACACTGTTGTCCGAGCGGATTCTGGCACTGCCACAAGTGCGGTGGGGCCAGTCCTGGCCTGGGTTTATCACCGTACGCGCAGTCCAAACGGCCTCGGACGATTGGACGTGTGGCATTCCTGACGACGTAATCTGATAAGATCAAGATCCAGCCCGCCTTAAGTGGTCTCACTGTAGCACAACTCGGAACACTTGCAGGCAGCATGGGCTTGGCATTGTCCCGCCAGCTACAGGTCCCTCGCAATTTGCCATGTAAGAGCCACGCAATGTGACTAACTGGCACCAGGTTCTTGGCCGAGGGACCGCCCAACTCGGTGGCTTGGCAGCCAACTAGGTGCCGGTAAAGCCCACCTCGTCCACCAGCGGAATGGTCGCGCGACCAGCTGCCGAGATGGCTTCGCTATGCGTGGGGTTCGCTCGGCTCCACCACGAACGGGCAGAGTCCAAT
The DNA here is from genome assembly GCA_030805415.1 of Cutaneotrichosporon spelunceum. Taxonomy (NCBI): domain Eukaryota; kingdom Fungi; phylum Basidiomycota; class Tremellomycetes; order Trichosporonales; family Trichosporonaceae; genus Cutaneotrichosporon; species Cutaneotrichosporon spelunceum. The sequence goes on from BTCM01000001.1 coordinate 2,220,242, forward strand.
AGAGTGCAGCCTGTCGACCGAAAGGCTGTGCCTGAGCCACAAACAATTTACGGCAGCTTGGCCTTGTCCTGCACCCGCCTGGCCAGAGTACAGCTACAATTTCGTCCGCTCCCGCCCGAAACAGACAAAATTCGGTGATTCCTGGCGGCCGTGGCTGGCTCGTTGCGCTGGTTGGCATGGAACGACACGGCTTTACAGGTTTGTCGGGCCAAGACATGGCCAACTTGATTACGGTGTATCTGATTAGATTTCGGCCGACACCGCCGAGTCCTCATTCGCACACATGCCAATCGGACCGATGCCAAGCATGTCTCCATCACCAGTGCCACAAACGGCCAGACTCAGCGCTTACAGCTTTTTATTGTGTTGGCCCGAGACGGCATGCGTTGCACACGGTCGAGCAAAACTCGCGCGATCGCTCCCCAAGCTTGTATATATCCTGTGACGTTTTCTGCCCCCCCCCCAGCCCCCCATCCACCATTGTACAGCATGGACAAGACGGAAACAGAACGAGAACGCCGCAACACAGATCAGCTCGCCTTTCAGGCGCAGGACGCCAACGATGACGGCCAGTCCATCATGGCCGTCGACAAGGACTCGCCGGGCGTGCGGCGCATCGAGGCCATCGTGTCCACCTGGGCGACCAAGGACCGCATCTACTTCCTCACTGCCCTCGTGGTCATGACCTACGCCCGCTCGTGAGCCAGCACCACCGCCAGCAAGCAGCCACTAACCCCTAGCCTTGCAGCCAGTCTCATGGGCACGTACCAGAGCCACGCGCTCAACGACATGGGCGAAGCTGGCCGGGCAGGAATGGTCCGCACCGTCCGGCAGGTCCTCACGGCCACCACCCTTCCCATCACCGCCAAGCTGTCCGACTACGTCGGGCGCACCTTCATCCTCGCGCTGACCGCGATCTGCTGGATCATCGGCCCAGCCCTCGTCGCGACCTCGGACGACCTCGGCGGATACCTCCCCGGTTTCCTCATCTACACGCTCGGCCACGTGTGCGGCAACAGTGAGCGCGCATGCAGGCCACGCTCACCCTAGTTCTCAGCTACGCGCTTGCGGTTGACACCGCGACCCTGCGCAACCGCCTCTTCATGCAGGTCGTCTAGTGAGTGGCGCCGAGCCTTAGGGATACCGCTAACGAGCAGCATCTTCCCGTCGATCATCAACGTCTGGTCATCGGGTGTCATTGCGGCCAAGTTTGTCAACGGCGTCGGATGGCGCTGGGGCGCGGGCATGTGGTCGATCGTCGCGCCCGTCTGCACCCTCGGTGTCATTGCCGTCTTCGCCTGGGGTTCGTACAAGGCGCGCCGACTCGGCCTCATGCGCGACATCCCCTCGGCATGGGGCCTCTTCAAGAGCGCCGCGCGCTGGAGGCACCTCTTCTGGGTCATGGACATTCCTGGTCTCTTCCTCCTCGCGGCCGGCCTTGCGCTCATCCTTCTTCCTCTGTCGCTCGGCGGCGGTACGTCTGCCAAGTGGCGCTCGGCCGAGTGCATCGTCCCTCTCGTCTTTGGTGTCCTGTGCTTCCCCCTGTTCGCGCTATGGGAAGTCAAGTGGGCCCGCCACCCCATCTTCCCCTTCAAGCACATGAAGGACCGCCACATCATGATCATCCTCCTCCTCTCCTTTGTAAAGTCGATTGCCGGTGGCACCCGCGACTCGTACCTGTACTTCACCCTCATTGTGTCGTTCAACCAGTGAGTTCTGTCTTGTCTCGAAAAAAACTGACGCCGTGCAGGGGTGTCGAGGGCGCTACGCGAATTAACACGCTCGAGGGCTTCGCGGGCTCGGTGACGCTCATCTTCGTCGCCTTCCTGGTCCGCAAGTACCAGGTTGTCAAGCCCCTCATCATTGCAGGCACCATCCTCCAGACCGTTGCCCAGGGCATGCTCATCCACTTCCGTGGCGGCTACGGGCGCAGCCAGCTTGTCGGTCTCGTAGCCGGCGAGATCCTCGAGGGTATCGGAAACGGCCTCTCGAACCACCCCTCCCTGGTAGCGATGCAGGCCAAGATCGGGCACGAGCACGCCCTCCTCATCACCTCGTGCTGGTCTGTCGGGTAAGACACGCCGCCTGGCACCGCTAATCGCCCAGGACACAAGCCGGTGGCGGTATCGCAGCCGCGATCTCAGGTGCGATCTGGACACAGCTCATGCCGGGCAAGCTCCGGCGCGGCCTCGAGGCCGCCGGCGTCCCGAACGCGGCCAAGGTCGCGCAGCAGGTCTTCAAGAGCCCGCTCACGTTCGTCAAGGAGAACCCGCCGTTCTCGCCAGGGCGCGAGGCCATCGTCACAGCCTACCGCGACGTGCAAAAGTTGCTATGCATCATCGGCGTCGTGCTCATGGGCATCCTCATCCCCCTCACCCTCCTCATCGACAATGTCTCGCTCGATGACCGCACCACGCTCGCAAAGGACAGCGCGTCGAGCTCGGACTCGACAAGCTCGGACTCGGACAGCGACCACCGCCGCGAGCTCAACTGCCTCTCCGAGGACGAGAAGGCGCGCCAAGCTCTCGAGTCCAAGGCGTAGTTGACCGGAACAGGATAGGCGGATGCAGAGCGCCGTGTATAATTTGCGTTTTTGCGGGTGGAGTGATAGAGTGGTAGAGAAGATAATGTTACAACAATCTCAGATGCGTCTCCATTACGATACAGCTCTGAGGCGCCTTGTCCCAAGCCCATACCGGAGATAAGCGGATTGAGACTGGCCGGTAAATTCGCAGGTATCTAGACACCTGCCGTCCACGAGGGAGATGCTGATTCAGAGGCATCGGCTTGTAAATCAATGCTATTGGTCTTGTAAAATGGTCGGTAACGTCAGCTGGAAAGTGCTGTTGCAAGGAGTAAACATGTCGTAGCGCTATCTAGCTAACATCTGGGCGCGGCGACTAACGAAACCTGCTGCAAGGTTGAGCCGCCTCACTCGCCGATATCGATTGCGTCGCAGCGGCAGTAGCGAGAGTCCTGAAAGCAGGTCGGCTGTCACCGCCTGTTGAACACGGCCCAAGCTGATATCCGGGAGAATGCTTGATTAACTAACACTAACATACCTCGCTCCCTCTCTCTCCTCCTCAGCTTGTCTATTCAACTCACGTGCCTCTGAACGACTGTGCCTCCATTAGTGTCCGGTTCAGTCACCTCTGCCAATCTCCTCATCATACGGCACAGACGGCAGGGTTGTCACTCTACTGAGCCAGCCCGAATCAACAGCTACGTCGCTGAGCCGTGCTCGGCAGGCTGCCACTCTCCGTGCCTTGCGTCTCCTGTGAGCCCCAATCCGCTGCGCGCGCCGGCTAGGGTCGGCCCGGCGGCCTCCCCACCTCGCTTCCAGCGAGCTAGCCGGAGTTTGCAGCTCGGACTTTGGCGAGGATGCCGGCGTTAGAACGGCCGTACTGCCGATCCGCATTGTGGCCCCGCCATTTGAGGCACAATCCCATTCTCCCCCCGCCTCAATGCGTTTCTCCCCCGCCTCGGCCCGCGGGAGGCCATCGGATAATGGCGCCGCGACGCAGGCGGCCGTTCACGAGCCGCAGATTCCTGGGGTAGGTGGGCCGGCAAAATGTTATTTTGGCTCGGCACTGGGCTGCCGTAAAAGCATATCAACAGCTGAGGGATATATCCCACTGCACTGGTGACTCTTGTGGCCCATCCATCTCAAGCCATGATCGCTTCTCGTCTTATGCGGACGCCATACGCGCTGGCGCGCGGGTACGCAACGGCGACGACCGCGCCGCGCACCACCTTCAAGTCCAAGTTCTGGCCCAGTGTCGACGAGGCCGTCAAGGTCCTCAAGAACGACGATGTCGTCCTTGTCGGCGGCTTTGGTCTCTGCGGGTGGGTACAAGGCAGGTCTTGCAGCTGACAGCAGGACACCGCAGACGATCATCAACGCGATCGCGCGCCGCGGCGCCGAGGAGGTCAAGGGCCTCACACTCGTGTCGAACAACGCCGGCGTCGAGGAGAAGGGCCTCGGCGCCATCGTCAAGACGGGGCAGGTGAAGAAGTGCATCGTGTCCCACATCGGCGCGACCAAGCTCATCGAGAACAAGTACCTGGCTGGCGACATCGAGGTCGAGCTCACACCGCAAGGCACCATTGCTGAGCGCGTGCGTGCCGCGGGCGCTGGCATTCCGGCCTTCTTCACTCCGACCGGCGCCAACACGTCGGTCGAGAAGGCCGACGTGCCGTACCGCAACGCGTCCAAGTGCGGGACCAGGCCGGCGCTGTACCCCACGCCGCGCAAGACGATGGACTTTAACGGGCGCAAGTACGTCATGGAAGAGGCGCTGCCTGGCGACGTCGCGATCATCCACGCATGGAAGGTCGACGAGGCGGGCAACACTGTCTTCCGGTACACGGCGACCAACTTTGGGCCCACCATGGCCAAGGGCGCCAAGTGCACGATCGTCGAGGCCGAGGAGATTGTGCCGACCGGCTCGCTCGACCCCAAGGAGATCCACCTGCCGGGTATCTATGTCGACCGCATCGTCCAGGCGACGGAGATCAAGGACATTGAGACGCTCACGCTCATGAAGACGGGCGATGAGGAGCACCACGGCCCGCAGTGGGCGAATCGAGAGATGATTGCCAAGCGCGCAGCCCAGGAGCTCAAGGACGGATACTATGCCAACCTCGGCATTGGGATACCGACCCTCGTCCCAGCGCACATGCAGGGTCGCGCTGTGTGGCTCCAGTCGGAGAATGGCCTGCTCGGCATCGGCCCCCCTCCGACGCGTGAGCAGGTCGACCCGGACCTGATCAACGCCGGCAAGGAGACGATCACGCTGGCCAACGGCGCCGCGACGTTCTCGTCCTGCGAGAGCTTCGCCATGATCCGTGGCGGACACATTGACGTCTCCGTCCTCGGCGCGATGGAGGTGTCGTCCAAGGGCGACCTCGCGAACTGGATCGTGCCCGGCACGCTGGTCAAGGGCATGGGTGGTGCGATGGACCTCGTGTCGTCGCCGGACAACACCAAGATCATCGTCGTCACGGACCACTGCACCAAGGCGGGCGAGCCTAAGATCAAGGCCGAGTGCGAGCTGCCATTGACGGGCGCTGCGTGCGTGTCGATGATCATCACCGAGCTCGCCGTGTTCGACATCGACCGCAAGGCCGGCCGCATGACCCTGCTCGAGCTCATGCCTGGTGCCACCCTCGAGGAGGTGCAGGCTAAGACTGCGGCTCCCTTCGACGTGGTGCCCGATCTCAAGACGGCTGTCCTCCCGTAATATGACTGCCGCAGCGCCGATACCCTCATTGAAATACCCGGCCGATTGGCCACAGCGCGGCCGAGACCGCTTAGGCTGCCGAGCCACTGTACTGTTAGCAAGGGACATGTGATAGAATGCAGAAATGGATAAACGTACAGTACATACTCGCTTGTCGTTTGGGGTTGCTGGCACCTGGTCTGCGTTGTCAAGCGGGGGGGCAGGTGGGGTCAGCCGAGATACCGAGATCACATGCCGAGCTTCAAGGTCCAAGAGTGACCATTCTTTATGCTAATCTTACGGTTCATCTCGAAGCTCTTTCCAGCACTCCTTCGCTGGGCCTTACGAACTGGATCTCCCGGAACCAGCGGCGCAAAAGGGCACTTTGCTTACCTTGGGCGTCGGCTGCGGCGCAGCGAGGCGACTGCAGTTTCACCTGCGCCGGCCCTGCTGCCCTTGCCGCTCCAAGGCATGGTGCTCGTATGCTGGCGCAGCATGCCATTGTGTCGCTGCAGGCCCAGCCCACGGGGATGGCCGACACTCGGTTGCCGCCTATGCTGCTGGCCTCGTGACGACAACGCGACGGCAAACCGCCACTCAGCCAGAGGATATCCGTCGCTTATCGCTTACCGCTTAGCTGATATCGGCAGGCACGCCAACCCCTCCCGCTGGGTCGCCCCACACGGCGGTAGCGTATGTCGACGCCACTTCTGGCGCCGTCGTCGCTCTGCGCTTTGCACAGAGCCGGGCGATGCATATTAAAACGACAGCGCCTGGGCTGTTTCCCACATTGACCATGTCCGATCCTAACAACCTACCCATTCCTGGCTCGCTGCTGCTGGTCGACGAAAATGCAAGCGGCGCGCGGCGCGGAGACATCATTCTCAGCCCCAAGCCGAGCCGCGACGTGAATGACCCACTGAACTGGAGCAAGGGGCGCAAGCAGCTTGCGTTCGCCATGCTCATGACCTGTGGGTTGTGGGTTAGCAGCTGGCGCGACTGACAGCAGATACTGTGCTCTCTGGCTTCGCCGCGTGCTCGGTTTACTCTGTGCTCGTTCCGCTAGGTGAAACCAAGGACATCAGCCTGGGCGCGCTCAATGCCGGCACGGGGTACAGTGAGGTTGGATCTGGGCGCGCTGACGACAGTGTTCCTCCTCCTCGGGTGGGGCGGCCTCATCACGCAGCCGCTGGCTCTCACGTTCGGCAAGCGGCCACTCTTCATCTTCAGTACGATCGGGCACCTCGGCACCGTCATCTGGCAGGTGTACATCACGTCCGAGGGCACGTGGCACGCGAACAAGGTGCTCCAGGGGCTGTTCACAGCCCCGATCGAGATGCTCATCGAGGTCTCGATCGCCGACCTGTTCTTCGCACACGAGCGTGGCTTCTACATGGGCCTCTACGCGACGGCACTGTACGGAGGCAACTTCCTCGCTCCCGTGTGGGCCGGCTTTGCCAACGACACCCTGGGGTGGGAATGGGTCTTCTGGCTCAGCGCCATCATGCTCGGCGTGCTCATCGTCGTCCTCTTCCTCTTCATGGAGGAGACCAACTACAACCGCGGAACAACAGAGCTCGAGGAGAAGCACAGCAGCAGCGACCCGGGCCTCGAGGTCAGCGACGACAAGGACGAGGGCGTAACGGTCACCGTCGAGGACTCGCACCCGGTGTTCGAGGGCACAGAGTACAGTTACTGGCACAAGATCGCGCTCTACCGCCAGCGCTACACGACCTGGAGGACGTTCTGGGCACAGGTTTACCGCCCCATCATCTTCTTCCGGTATCCTGTCGTGCTCTGGTCCGGCCTGCTCTACGGCAGCTCGCTTGTGTGGTACAACGTGCTGAACGCGACGGCGTCCATGATCCTAACCGAGAAATACAACTTCTCGGCCTCCATGGTCGGCCTCTTCTACCTCGGCCCCACGGTCGGTGCATGCCTGAGCTCAGCGCACTCGGGCTGGGCAGCTGACAAGTGGCTGATGCGTTACACGCGTAAGCGCGGCGGCGTGCGCGAACCCGAGGACCGTCTCTGGCTCCTCACCGTCAACGCCATCCTCCTCCCCGTCGGCCTGATCCTGTGGGGCGTCGGCGCCGCAAACCACATCCACTGGTTTGGCCTTGTCGTCGGTGGCGCCCTTGTCGCGTTCACGTCTGCGTCAGGCGGCGCGTTCGCACTCAACTACGTCATGGACTCATACAAGGACCTCGGGGGGGAGGTTGTGCTCACCACCATCCTCATCCGCAACTCGCTCTCGTTTGCTATCGGCTACGGTATTACGCCGTGGCTCAACATGGGTCTGCAGAACACGTTCATCACCGCTGCCATGGTGGGAATGGCGCTGTATGGCTCATTCGTTATCATGACAAAGTGGGGCAGGAGGTTCCGCAAGCACAGCCGCAAGTCGTACTGGAACTATGTCGCGTCGAGTGTCATGCCCAACCACTAGTCTGGGCACTTGGAGCGCGCAGGTGGTTTCGGTGTGAAGGGTAGGTTTGGTGGGTCGTTGTGTAGCGGTCTGTAGTTTTCAACTGGAAAGTCTATGAAATGGATGGTTTTATGAGTTGTCAACGACCAGAGTGGGTATGGCTGCGGCAACATACCCGCTCGTCACTGAAGAAGCCAACCGGGAGCTTGGCCTTGCCAGGAAATGGTACTTGGACGTGCGTCTCAACTACGGCAGTCGCTCTGCATTGGACCAAGCAGCACACCATTGCGCCAAAGTGAGACGGCGCTCGACGGCGTCATTCCGTGGTCAGAGGTCGGCGGTAACGGTATCTACCTCGCCCTCGTGGACTTTATGCTCCAATGGTACGTGTGCACGCTGACCCAGCTGCGACCACCTACGCATCACATCGCTGACACCAGTCGCGACCACCTCCACGTCGAAATGGTCAAATCGTCCATCCGCCACATCCTCGACCCGTCCGAGCCCGAGTACCTGACCTACCCCGCGTGGCGTGCCGCGCGCGAGTCCGAGATGGAGCGCATCTACAGCCTCGTAAGGCTACATGCGCGCGCGCGCTGACACCAGGCGTAAGCAGTCGCCGAGAACAGGCGGTACTGCACTGCGGCGATCCTGGCCGGTTTCGTTAGAAGGACGCCAGTACCGGCCCGCCGCGCGCCGACATCCAGCGCATCCCGGCCTCCTTCCTCGGGCAGTACGACCCGGGACCGGAGCAACTCGAGCGCCACGCCATGTGTCTTGTGCAGGGGTCGATCTCGCTGGACACGGACGAGGGCGCGATCCTACGCAGCGTGGCTGCGCTGTGACCTAGAGGCGTCGTGACGAGAGCACCGAGACGGACTCACAGGGGCCTGCGCGGCATGCCGCTCGACACGCCCTTACATGTGCCCGTCGACCGGATCGCGGATACGGACTCGTGAGTGGTTCCTCTGCCCTGCCGTCGGGCGTGAGCCGGCGGAGCCGGCGTCACACGCGAGGACGCGCCGGCCATGGCCCTTCCACTCTGTTGTATAGCCACTGCCCGGCGTGTATGTATACGTGTGTATGAAATCGCACAGTCGAAACACCGAGTGCCAGCGCACAGTCGCTCGAACCAGGCCTGGAGCCACCACACCCCACGTCACTTGGCAGTGTCGCGAACCATCAACATGCACGTGACTCCCACGGGTCCCGGAGGTCTCTGGTAACTCCCACAACCCCACGCCCAATAGGGACAACGCGTGACATGGTCGTGCTCCAGAGCCAGCCGGGGGGGGCTTGGTGGGGCTCAACTGCTTCGCACTCGGTAACTTCCCACGACGATAAACGGTAAGCGACAAGCGATAGGCACCATCGACCGCGTCCCTAGGCGTAGCGGTTGGCGACGCGTTCCTGATCCGGCATATCGGCACGGCACGCTATCGCCCCGGTTTCCGGACAGGCGCGAACTAATCTCTGCCCACCCCTTGAGGTGATAAAGGCATGATGATAGAGGCATGCCACCACTCCCCGACTCCCCACCGCAATGTCGCCCGCCGCCACCCGCTCCGCCTCGGAGCTGACCGCCACCGCGCGCGCCGCGCGCGACGCCTCGATCCCCGCACCCTACCGCCTTCCCAAGGGCTTTAGCGTCCCCAAGAACGCAACTCTCATCGTGGAGGGCAGCGGGCTGCTCAGCGCCGCCGAGCTGGCGCTCATCGACCTCGACGCGACAGGCCTCGCGGCGGCGATCAAGGAGCGCGCCTGCACGTCGGTGCAGGCGACGACGGCGTATCTGAAGGCGGCTGCGCTCGCGCAGCAGGCCACCAACTGTCTCGTGGAGATGTTTGCGGACGAGGCGCTCGCACGCGCCGCCGCGCTCGATGCCGCCCAGGCTGCGGGGGAGCCGCTGGGAGCCCTGCACGGCGTCCCGGTTTCTATCAAGGACCACATTGATGTGGAGGGGCACGACAGCCCGTCGGGCTTCCTCGGCCTCGTGGGCCGGATGGTGGCTGCGTCTGACGCACACATGGTGTCGGTCCTACGCGCGGCTGGGGCTGTGTTCTACTGCAGTGCGTGGGATCCTGGAGACGCTGATGGCAGAAACAACCAACCCCCAAAGCCTGATGCATCTTGAGACGGAGGGGTACCTCGGCGTCACGAGCTGCCCGTACAACACGGACCTGACGGCGGGCGGATCGAGCGGCGGCGAGGGCGCCCTCATCGGCATGCGCGGCTCGCCGTTCGGTATCGGCACTGACATTGGGGGATCGGTCCGCTCGGTACGTACGCGTACGGTCGAGCTGACACAAGCCCGCAGCTGCATGCGGCATCTACTCGTTCAAGCCGTCGGTGGGCCGCCTTCCATACGGAGGGTGCAATGTGCCGATTGCTCCGGCTGGCTGCGAGGCCATCCTGGGCTCGCATGGGCCCATGGGTCGCAGCGCACGCGACATGGAGATGTACATGCGCCTCGTGGCTGCCAGCGAGCCGTGGCGCGTCGACCCCACGCTGCACGTCAAGCCGTGGCGCGAGGTGGCGAGCATGCAACGCAAGCTGCGTGTCGGCGTGCTGCGCGATGACGGGGTTGTGTTGCCCGTCGCGCCGATCCGCCGCGCACTCGAGACGGCAGTGGACAAGCTCAAGGCTGCCGGCGACTTTGAGATTTTAGAGTATACGCCATTCAAGAGCGCCGAGAACTGGGACATCATCTCCAAGCTGTACTGGCTCGACAACGGCAGGCTTGTGTACGAGCACATCGGGGCTACTGGTGAGCCAGTTGTGCCCCTCACCAACTGGATTATCCAGCAGGCCGGCAGCGTCGAGCGCACCAAGGACGAGACGTATGCGATTGTTGCGAGGCGTGACGCGTTCCGCTCCGAGCTCGCCAAGTACTGGCACGAGCAGGGTGTCGACGTCGTCCTGACGCCGGTTGGGCCCTCGCCAGCGCCGCAGCACGGCACTGCCAAGTACTGGAACTACACGTCGTACTGGAACCTCGCCAACTACCCTGCGGCTGTGTTCCCGACGGGCCTGTTCGTCGACCCAGCCGTCGACAAGGAGGATGCGGGGTTCACACCCCGCAATGGCAAGGAGAAATATGTGCGGGACACGTACAATGCGGACGTGTCTGTCGGCGCACCCCTGTGCCTCCAAGTTGTTGGGTATCTCGGGTACGAGGAGGAGACGCTAGACGCGCTCAAGAGGATCGATGCGGTGGTGAACGCGTAGTGTGGAAGGTTTAGCAGTATTCAATGCACGAGTTCCAAAGCTGTTCGGACTGTCGTAGCGTCACTGGCGTCAGCGCGTCAGCTCGGTCAACTACGTCGGCTCCCCACAACCCCACACTCACCCTCGTCTCCCTCAGCATCTTCCTCGACACCTGGTCTGCAAACCGCACCGGCTCCGGGACGCGATACTTTCCACAGAGCGCCAGCACAACTTCACATGCTTCGGCGCGGCCAACCCGATGCCCAGGACTGACAAACACGGGCTTGACCCCCGTCTGTGTCCTGAGCACATGGCCGACGACCTCACCGCGATCGACCATCTCGCTCCGCTCGCCCCTCCTCTCTCCCGGCTCCACATACGCGCCCACATAATGCGACTTGGCGCACCCGACGCTCGGCAGGCCCGTGAGCACGCCGAGATGCGAGGCGAGCCCGCAGCGCGCCGGGTGCGCAATCCCCTGCCCGTCGCAGAGCAGCATGTCCGGCGCCCGCCCCGCGGCGGTGTACAGTTCCTCCAGGGCCGCGAGGAGGAGCGGCACCTCGCGAAACGCGAGGAGGCCGGGGACGTACGGGAACGTCTGGGTGCCGAAGAGCGTGGCACGGCCGAGCTCGACCAGCGTCGCCGTGTCAACGAGTACGGCGGCGGCGACGACGCGCTCGCTCCCCACCTCGTAGCTGATGTCTAGGCCGGCGACAGTTGCGGGGAGGGTGTGGGGGGTCGTGTCGGGGGGGATGTGGACGAGCGCGGCGAGGCGCGCTTGCTCGGCCTCGGCGGCGGGGATGTCGTGTGTCGCTTCGGCACGTGCGCGCGCTGCGGCGTAGGGTTCCTTGCGCATGGAGGGAGGTCGTTTGTAAGCTACGGAGCGGGTGGGTGCCAGGATGCGAGGTAGCAGGCGTCGAGTGGGGCGATTCATGATATTGTGTCAATCGTGATGAGTCTCGCGGCCACGTGCCTGGCACAGTAGTTGAGATCCAACATCCATTTCTGGGGCATCTCTCTTCGCCTCAAGCTCGCACAACTCCACGATTGCAGATGTAGGAACATTCGACCTTGTTCAACCGCCCGCGCGTCGGCACCTGCAAAGAGTCTCCCCAGGTACTCTGGCGAGCGCGGGAACGGCTGCCGCTGGTTGCACGACTTGCAGCAAGGGCGTGTAGCTCAGTTGGTAGAGCGTGTCATTAGCACCTGGTACTTGACAAGGTCTTTGGTTCGATTCCTAACTCGTCCATCCATATTCTTTTGCGTGTTGCTCGTCCTACGACAGGCATGCGGAATGCATGCGTCGGCCCGGTTTGCTCCCGTCCAGTCGCGACGCGCTGTCAACATGAGGCCGCGAGGGGCGACAACTCGAGATATGCAAGTCACTGTGTACACCAGCCGCGGCTTACGGCAGACAGTGCAATGGCCCACACGCCCATCCCAATCATCCTCGACTGCGACCCGGGGCACGACGACGCGGTCGCCATGCTCCTCGCGTGGGGTTCGCCGTCCATCGACCTGCTGGCCGTAACCACCGTTGGCGGCAACCAGACACTGGACAAGGTGACGCGGAACGCACGCTCCATCGCCGCCGTGGGCGGCATCACAGCCCCGATCGCCGCGGGCGCCGCACGCCCTCTCCTGCGCCCCGTGACCGTCGCCGCAAGCGTGCACGGCGAGACGGGGCTGGACGGCCCCGCACTCCCTCCGCCTTCGCGCGCGCTCGACCCCCGCCACGCCGTCCAGCTCATCACGGACATGGTGAACGCGCGCCCGGGAGAGGTGACGCTGGTGGCCACGGGCCCGCTCACCAACCTCGCGCTGGCGGTGCGGGGCGCGCCAGAGCTCGCACACAACGTCAAGGAGGTCGTCGTGATGGGCGGCGCGATTGGGCCGGGCAACTGGTCGGCCGCGGCCGAGTTCAACATCGTCGTCGACCCGGAGGCGGCGGCCATTGTCTTCGGCGCCGGGTGGAAGATCACCATGGTCGGCCTCGACGTGACGCACTCGGCGCTTGCTACGCCTGCTGTCGTGCGTCGCATCGCAGACGTCGGGAGCGCACCGGCACAGTTCGTGTGCGAGGTGCTTGAGTTTTTCGCGCAGAGCTACAAGCGCACACAAGGATTTGAGGCGCCGCCGGTGCATGATCCCGTTGCGGTCGCCTATGTTATCGACCGCGCCGTGCTCGAGGTGCTGCAGGCGCCCATTGAGGTTGAGACGCAGGGGCGCTTCACGACAGGCATGACGGTTGTGGACCGGCGCGCACCAGCGCCTGCGGACTGCAAGACGTTTGCGGCGACGGGGATTCACGTCGAGCGCTTCTGGGACTTGGTGGTGGATGCGCTCGAGCGTATCGGAGACGTAGCTTAGACGTGCATAGACATGGATTTATAGTACAACACTAGCCTGTGTAGCCGTTGCCCTCTGCCATGGCGAGGCGGAAGAGGGCGAGCGCGAGGGGCAGGCCGAGGTCACGCTTCCCGTCCGGCGGGACGAGGAGGGCGACGAGCTCGGCGCCAGAGTCGCGCCCCGCGTCGGTCAGGCCTTGTGCGATTGTCGCAGGTGCGCCGCGGCGCTGCGCATCAAGCGCGGCCCGGATCTGGCTCATGACGCCTCTGGCGGTATCCTTGAACAAGTTGCCGACGGGGTAGCAGGGGACTGTGGGCTCGGTGCTCCCGACGAGCGCGAAAAGGGGGACGTGTACGCCCTTGCCGTCCGGTCCGACGCCGGGGTGCTCGATCCCCTTCGGACCGGTGCTAAGGTCGAGGAGAGCGAGCACCTCGCACCCGTCTGGGCAGGGCACCTGGCCCAGGTTGACGAAGCCGGTCTCGGCGCGCGTGAGGGGGAGCAACCAGCCAGGGGTGCTCGCCTGCTCGGGGGACAGCGCGGAGAGCTTGGACGCGAGGGCCTTCAGCTCACTCACGATCTCGTCACGCAGCTCAGCCGTCTTGCCGGCGTTCGCGTCTGCTGTCGCGCCCGCTGGCTGGGCATAGGTGCGCGAGAGAGGGCGTGTAGGTTGTGCTGCAGTTAGTGAAGGCAGGCGGAGGGGCGTACTGGGTATCCGCCAGGCGGCAGTGCGCGTGGCGGTCGCGGCGGAGCGGACCAGCGGGGCCGGAACGCGTGCAGAGGCAAGCGACCGTGTTAGTGTCCGTGTAAACATGGCCGGTGATTGATGAGGCGTGGACGAAAACGAGGGGATCCAGATGCTGAGAACTGGTCGGGTGATGGAATGACGTCAGGGCTGGCCAAACCAGCGTCAGCGTGGCGGTGGCAGGTGGCATTCCATGCATAGATGGATGTTTGGTGTTGCAGATTATGCTTCCAGCGGTGTTTGCCTGTCTCCAGCACATTGCGCTCCAGCTGCACATGCACATGGGATGGACGTGGCGTTGACAAGTCTGAGACTGGAACATCGGAACAGGCCTCGGGCAAGCCTCGGGGTCACGACACACGACGCAGGCCGCGTCTCGTGTTGCGTTAGTATCTCGTTTGCGCCTTGGTTGTGTCTCGTGATCGGCACATCTGGGGTTCCAATGTTCCACCGGCACAGCCGTCGCCAACATCGTCCCCGAAACTTGAACAGGAAGATATTACGAGAGCATGGCCGCGGTTAAACTCGTTTCCCTGGCGAATGGCGAGGCTTGTGCGTCCAGTGTGCTGTCGTCGTTAGAAGCGCGACTGTCTGCTGCTGTCCGAACTCACAACTAACCCCTTTACGCTTTACACTACTGCAAGTATGTCCGGTTCCAGCCGCATGCTGGGTGCGTCCGGTTGACGCGTCCCTGCGTTCCAAGGCGATGAATCTGGATAATATTGTCGTCGACGGGGACACTTCAAGGCGACGCGCCGCTTGTAACGGCGAGCGTGCGGTATTTAATGAACGTTGTCGTTACTGACCGCCACTGATCGCTGGTATCCATCCTCATTCACAACAGCTTTAGTTGAACAATCTCACGCCATGCTCGTCCCCTTCCTCTCTCTCGTTGCCGCCCTGCCCGCCTCTCGGCCGGCCCCTTCTCCATCAAGGAGGAGTCCACCGTTCCAGGCCCGGCACCTCCTACTCCGTGGTCAGTCAGTACGACTTCGGCGACCTGGTGACCCTCGAGTGCCAGACCCAGGGCGAGAGCATCCTCGGCAATACGATCTGGGATAAGACCACTGATGGAGAGTTGCCGATTTTTTTTGACCCATGTCACTGGCCCCTGCTCACACCAGGCTGCTTCGCCTCCGACTCCCTCGTCAAGACCACCGGTAAGGCAGAGTGCTTCTCGCCCCGCTGTGGCGCCGGCCCGATGCCGCCCACGAGCGAGCCCTGCGCAACGCTCAACGCCGCCGGCATCGCGCTCCTGAAGGAGTTTGTGGGCTTCGTCCCCTCGCCCGCGCCCGACCCTATCAACCTCCCGACTGTCGGCTACAGCCACCAGTGCATGCAGGACCACTGTGCCGAGGTGCCGTACTCGTTCCCGCTGACAGAGGCGACCGCAACCCTGCTCCTCAACGACGACGTGCCGCGCTACACCTCGTGCCTGGGTGACATGCTCGGCAATGTGAGGCTGAACGACAACCAGTGGGCCGCACTCACGAGCTTAATGTTCAGCATGGGCTGCGGGCAGGCCGAGGAGAGCACGGCCATCAGCCGCCTCAATGCGGGCGAGGACCCCGTGGCCGTCGTTGGCTCCGAGTTCCCGGGGTGGGTGCATACTGGCGGCAATGTGTTCCCGGGCCTTGTGCGCCGGCGCGATGCCGAGGTCGCGCTATTTAACACACCCAGCGAGAAGGAGGCACACCCTTCCTGTACGTAAATAGACGCACATGACATGACATGACGGGTTGTATAAGTTGGAACAGAATCCCGAGAAGGCCGGTCCTGGGGCTTGAACTGTGTTGCATACCGTCGGCACTGGCCTCCGCACACCTTGCCGAGCGGGGCCACTGGGAGGCACTACTCTCGGTTTGTTAACCAAAGCTGCCCCAGAGACGAATTGTTAAAGGGAACGCAGGCCGTAGCTCAGGCAACACCCACGAAGCTTGATAAATCGCTTTTTGCTTCGTTGCGTGGCGTGGCTGACGGCAGCAACTGGAACAAGCTCGCCCGGGCCGTGCCTACTGGAGATTTACCAGCTGTTGACAAGCCGGGCGGGGCCTGTGCCTGCCGCACGCACGTCACACCTCAGCGTTCCCCTATTGTCCCGCCTTTGACGTGCACCTTGTTTGAGCATGAGCGCGGGTGTCACTATCACCAGCATCGTATCAGCATTCCCATGGCAGACTGACGCCAACTAGGCCCGGGGCTAGCTGGTCCATCGGGTCTCCCAGCCCCTAGCACTAGGACTGTGTGAGCAGTAACGCAGCCTAGGTCTTGAGCGCGGCCGACATTCACCATCCATCCTCCTCCTCTTTGGTATCCTCTTTCGTTCCTCTGCGCGTTACCGAGTCTAGGTGGCTCTACCAGTACGCCCGTACGCTACACTGGGTCACTAATGCGCTAGGAGGCTGTGCGTCGACTTTCTCCTCTCCTCTCTTTCTCTCGCTCTCGCTCTTTTCATCGGTACAGTGAACAGCCAGCTCCTCTGACGCAGACGCAGATGCTGGCATCCGTACTCGCCCTCACCCTCACAGCAGGCGCGCTAGCCGCGCCGTGCGCCCACGTAAACGTCCTCGGCATGGACCTGATCAAGGAGTACGAAGGCTTCGTGGCCGCTCCCTCCGCCGACCCGATCGGCTACCAGACGGTCGGCTATGGCCACGCCTGCGCCGCGCCCGCATGCACCGACGTCCCCTTCGCCTTTCCCCTCAGCAAGCGCGCGGCCAGCACGCTCCTCAAGAACAACATGCCGGCCGTGACGACGTGCCTGTCCGATGCGCTGCGGCCTGCGCGGCCCCACCTCGTCCTGAACGACAACCAGTGGGCCGGGCTCGCGAGCTGGGCGTTCAACGAGGGCTGCGCCGCGGTCGCGTCGTCGGACCTCGTTGCGCGGCTGAACGCCGGCGAGGACCCGGACGTCGTCGCGGCCGCAGAGCTGCCGCGGTGGACGAGCGGGAGGGAGACCACGGCCGAGCTGCCTGTGCTGAGGAGGCGGCGCGCGGCCGAGCTCGCCCTGTTCCGGAGTGCGTCGAACCGGCAGGCGTTCCCGCAGTGCTCTTCGTAGTGCTCTTCGCAGGTCTTGCTGATGCGCGCGGGCGCGTGTCAGGGCAGTGTAGACTACTTCATGTATCATCTAGGGAATGAGGGGCTCTAGCCGGGAATGCTAGTCATTGATTGTGTTTCCCGTCGGGGACCGCCGGCCCCGCTAGTATGCTATCTGCAGCACACGGGCTGTTGGCATATCTCCCGCCTAGGGTGGTAGGGAGCAGAAAAGAAATGACCACTGACAGGATCGAACTGCCGACCTTTGCATTACTGATATCCACTGGATATTAGTACAATGCTCTAACCAGCTGAGCTAAGCGGCCTTGGGCTTCCTGTTTTGTTGGATCTGTGTAGATGGCGTGGGGCTTAACTCTCCCGCATATCTGCAAGCAAGGGCAACAACATCCGGCGTAGTGTAAGCCCCACGGCATCTACCCAGATCCAACACTACTTACTCCCCTGCCGAAATGTATTCCTTTCGCGTGAGCTCGCTGCTGTCGGCACTCCAGCCCACCAATCCTTTCAAAAGCGGACGTACCCACCAAATCCGAAACCGACGCTCCCTACACAGGGCTGGGACGCAACAATACCCAAATAACTGGCCATAAATTGCGCCAGAGTGGGTACTGCTGCTCGGCTGAACTCGGTGCTCCTCCGGAGCAGGACTGGGCGGCCGAGTGCGCAAATGAGGGGAGGTAGGGCATAGAGACTCGTCCGCAAAAGCTGGAGTGCAAGTAGTCCGTGCTATTGTCGTTCAAGATACATAGGGAGTAGCCTTTTGCAGTGGCCCGTGCAGCTACCTGTGCTGTGACTCGTGCGGTGACTCGTGTAGTGATTACAGTGGTCGTACAGTGACTCGCTCTCAGACTCGTACAGTGACTCGTACAGTGACTTGTGTAGTGGCTCGTGAGTGACTCGTGTGACTCGCTCTCAGACGCGCTCTGGGCGTATTTTAGACGTGCAGGAGGGCGCCGGAGCCGACCCTGGCCGCCGGAGGGAGGAAAGTGGCACGGAACACCTCGCAATCGCTAGAGAAGTTTGTCACATCCCCTAGCTCTCCCGTGCGGGTGTGAATGCGCGCGCTCGTCCCCCGTGTTCCGCTTATGGACATGGCCTGCGCCGTCTCTAAGATGATAGCCCCCTCCGTCCACGCTCGGGGAGGCGGGATGAAGAGGTCGCCGGTGATGGTCTCCATGGGTACTGCCTGACTGGTGCCGAGGCGGGTGTACGCGAGGCAGAGGACGATGCCAAGTGCGAGGAGATGTACCAGCACAGTGCATAGTTTGCGGCGCAGCCACACTGGATGCGGTAGGCAGGGCGTCGATTGGACGGGGTCAGTATCCGGCAGGTCTGCCGACGAGGCGGGGTGGACCAGGGCGAGCAGGAGGAGGGTGGCGAGCGTCGACTGCGGAAGAGAGAGGAGGGGGAGGATGTTCGCCCGCTTGGGCATGCGCGCTGGGGACGGCGGGGGTGGGAGTAGATGGGGCCGGGCGTACAGGCACTCCCAGTCGTCGTCTGGGTAGTGGGCCCAGCCGGCCCAGACGGCCGCGTCGCACATGCCGTAGTCAATCCCGCTGTCGTCGGCGTCCAGGTCCAGGTCCTCCATGGTGTCCAATTCAGCAAGCGATGTGACTTCGTCCAAGAACGGCGTGTGTGCATCCTCTGTCTCGGCCAGGGTTGGGACGTCGCCGGTCAGGGTTGGGACGTCGTCGGCGTCAACGAGGGCGTCCCCGGTGTACACGAAGTAAGCCCCTTCGGTGTCGATGAAGTAAGCCTCCTCCGGGTGGATGAAGTAAGCCTCTTCAGAGCCGTTGAGGTGAGCCACCTCCCGGTCCTCAATGTCCATTTCCTCCGACGAGTCGCTGATGTCCGTAGCGAAGGCCAACACGCTATTCGGCCAGGACGCGCAGTGGCTGTCGGCGTCGTAGCTGAGGTGAGAGTAGGCCGAGTCCGTCGAGGTTGTGCTGAGCGCCCAGAGGGAGTCAGAGGACGCCGTGGAGGAGAGGGGCCTTGCAGCGTAGGAACTGAGATCCGGGAGGGAGTCAGAGGACGCCGTAGAGGAGAGGGGCCTTGTAGCATAGGAACGGAGAGTGTGTACAAGCGAACGCAGTTCACGGGTGTCGTCGGCGGCCGTGTATGTGAAGAAGGGACCTGCCGAGGCAGATGCCGACGAGACGGGAGAGTTGGCGTACTTTGTTGTCATTACGCCTGAGCGGTCAGGGGTACTCTGCATAAGCTTGGCAGCGCCAGCGTTCCTGGCTCTAACGCAGATAGCGCAATCGCAGGGAGAGAGGTCCATAATGAGGAGAGGGTGGCTGGTTACGGGGCTGTAGGGAGGAGTACGGGCTGCAATGTTGTGAGGGTAGTTGGGAAGAGGCCTCAGAGGGGGGTGGTTGGAGACGGCAGGTACGGTGTTGAGGCTTGCCAACTGTAACTATCTCCAACAAGGTGAAGACGTGCTGATTTTAAGTACAAATCAGCAGCAGCGACGGCGACAGGGGTGGCGGCTCGAGGCACGGCTTAAGAACGTGTCCAGCAGTAGAAATGAGCACAAGGTAGTGCAATGGGACTGAGGTTGAATCCACAATGAACTTATGATGACTGAGTGGCGATGAACTGGGTGATTAAACCCATATAGTGCTCTTTGATTTTATGCTTGCAGGACACGGAGTTCCGCACCTGGGACGGTGCGTCGTATCGAAGCGCAAAAAGCGGGGGCAGGGGGCTGTAGTGCTGTATCAGGGGTTAAGTGAGGCAATGGGGTCTGATGCGCAACTGGTCTCGAGGAATAATGGCGATTCTACAGTATCAGTTGGCTGGCATCCATCGCCTCTGGTTATGGCCTGCAGGGTCGGTGTCGCCAGGTCCCCGGTGCGTCGCTTAGCAGCCTGATGTAGGTGCCGGGTAGACAGGTGAGAGTGGGTGTAGTCGCCAGTTACGCAAATAGGACAGTGGTAGCCGCGATAGTCGAGGGGTTAAGCATCGTTAGCACATAGCATTAGCCTTGCTTCCTGAGCCCACGTGAACTTCCGCCCGGCCTCAGGTCCCCGCTAGAGTCGCCGCCGCCCCCGTAATGTCATTCGACAGTAAATACCTGCGGCAACAAGGTTAGCCTTCAAGCCACCGCAACCGCGACTGCAGACGAGCCGCCGAGGCCGGAAACACCGCGGATTGTGTGGCGGTGGTGATGGTGCCTGCAGGCACATAGCTGAGCACATGAGCGTACCCGGCCTCATGACTCACCAATAGCTAGCCAGAGTAAGCAGCACAGACTTTTTTTGCGTGACCCAGCAAGGAACCCCTGTACTGCAGACACACAAGGACACATACGAAAGATGCTAGGAATGGTCTTCAAGTCGCCTTCAAGTCGCCGGCCACTTCGGCTCCCATTGATCCCAGTACTCCTCTAGCGGAGAGGGTGTGACGTTTTCTTTCGGTTAGAAGTACTCGTTGACAATTGGTTCGTTGCCAATGTGAGGAACATGTGCACGGCGGATTTGTACGTCATATACGAACGTCGTCAGTTCCCTTTGCGACGAGCGATGGGCAGCTGACCTTGTGGGTGGTGCAGGAGCCATCGTGGTAAGTAGTAAGCGGCACGTGCCCAGAACAATTTCCTTCCACCCCGGCCGGGACATACTCACGGCCTACTGCGCAACCACTGGCGCACTCATTGCCGCCCGCGCAACTACTGCTCTCTAAGGTTGCTATACTGCAAGAGACTCGGGTCAGGTGACGAGTGGGTGGGGAAGGATGGGTGGCAAGCCGCACCCTGCTTCACTGGGTTTGCGCTGGTGAGTGGCAAATCGCCCAGTGAGTGGCAAATCGCCATCAACATTGTGATGGATAAAGTGCTGTCTTCCTCAAGACTTATATGCATACGCACATGTTCGACAGGATGTGATCGACAAATTGCTGTATATTGCTGTAGAATCCGAGGTCGCCATCGCGGGAAAATGGAAATCGTTGGACACAATTTCGAAGTGGTCAGGTGGCTGTGCAAGCAAAGTGGTGGCGATCGAGATGGGTTCGCTGGGGACTAGCTCTGAACCTTCTCTGAATACGCACCCCAAGAGACACCCTAATCATGTGTCGCAAGTAGATTACATGTCAGCTGACTGACGATGACGTTATGGATCACTAAGGAGGCTGTAAGTACGAATTGCAGCCATGTGGGAGCGGGTGCATGTCGGCTTGTTCCAAATTGTACTGCAGATGAACCAACAATGCAAATACTCGCTATCAGCTGATATTCACTTGGAGTTGCTATTACCTATAATCACAGCGTGTGCTCATTATTCAAGGTGCAGGACATGGACAATCCAGGCAACACAAGCAAGGAGGCTCTGAAATTCGGCTGCATGTTTCCGCGATAACCCCCTTTTCCTCCTCTCCTCTTGTCACCGATTGCACTCCCGTGGTTTCCATCCCTGAGCCCCATCGGCCTCGACTCGGTGGTGCCTCGGCATTGTGATATTCTTTGCAGGTGTGTCACCGGCGCAGGGTACTGAGACAAACGCTGCCGCAGGAATCGGCACAGTTCCCTAGAAGGTATGGGGTGGATGCATAGGAATCAGCCAATGTTCTTGTTCTGCGCCACATGCCGTGGGAAGTATCCAACTAACACGTATGAGTACGTGTTTGAGACGGCATGTGCCTTTCCCGGAGTAAGGGGGTGAGCGTCTGGCCTAGCGGCAGTTGAGTGAGCCCCTGCCATATGCCGGAACGCGCTTTGGTAATACATGTAGAGGGAACTGGCGTATATTCGCCTTAAGAATGCAGATCGCCAGTTCTTCTTCTCCGCATTCGATGCTTATACTCGCACCAACGGGAGATGGAGTGAATCCCTTCACTGGCGCTACTCATCCGATCACGTCCTCATTGTAACTTCACCCTCAACCTCGGCCCAAATCCGACTGGCCACCAGGACTCCACCTGCCACCTTGATGGGCATCGGCTAATCAACCCAGAGGTTTCCGCCCATGCTTGGCCTGGGTAAACCTCCGCGGCTGTGATTTGGCAGGACACCTTCGCGCAACTGTAATAAGTCACCTGACATTTACGTTTCTGTGGAAGTGAGGGTCCCCACAGGACTAGGCCTATCTGAAACACATCAACTTCCAAGGCAACTTGGCGGAGTGGTTAACGCGATTGACTCGAATGTCCTGGGAAGCACCAGGCGCTGATCAATTTCCTTCGGGAGCGCATGTTCGAATCATGCAGTTGTCGTTTTGCTTCGGTGTGGTTCACCTGGATGTGGGAGCATCGGCGCGAGGTCAGCATGGCGTGATAGTGGAGGCTGATGTGAGGGTGGCGTGACGGGCTGAGATTGTGACCGAGGCGAGATCACGCCAGAAGTTCCAGCAAAATGCCCACGAGAGCAACATGTGTACCTGAAGAATTCCATTCATGCCGCGGACTCAGATGGCTGACCCTGCGTGGGCTTTAAAAGTAGAGCAGGCCCAATGTATATCAGTTGTGGCGGATCCGAGGCGGGATATTCGCGGCAGCTGTGTCAGACGGACCCTAGCTCTCATCATTGGGGTTTTGGCACGTGGGAGGACGTGGGCGGAGGTGGGCGGCGGAGGTGGGCGGCGGAGGTGGGGCGGAGTGGGGCGGAGGGAGGCCGTTCCGAGCTTCCGCGGGCAGTCGAACG
This sequence comes from Cutaneotrichosporon spelunceum, assembly GCA_030805415.1. Lineage (NCBI taxonomy): Eukaryota > Fungi > Basidiomycota > Tremellomycetes > Trichosporonales > Trichosporonaceae > Cutaneotrichosporon > Cutaneotrichosporon spelunceum. The sequence continues at coordinate 2,242,885 of BTCM01000001.1, forward strand.
ACCCACCAGGGCTGCAGTTTTTGCAAAAGCTTATACTAAATTCCGCCGGTCGCATGTTGGATTGGCTGAATGGGAAGAAGGGGCTCGTAGAGAGGCTCGTAAAGAGGCATCGCAGGGACGGAATGCGGCATGTGGTCACCGACGAGACCATTACAGGGCGACAGGAATTAGCAGTGCAGCAGAGGAATCGGGGGTGGGAGGAACATGTGGGCTCACTTGCGTGCACATTTATTTTGGGACGCACTAAAAAAAACAGCGAGAAAAGTTAGCAAGAAAGGCGTATGTCGATGTGTCGACATGTCAGTCACGATACGATTGTGGGTGGTGAAACACGCGCAGAGTTCACGGAGTACTGTGCCTTGGGGAACACGATATGTTGGGTATCCCCTTTCGAAACCGCCCTGCAGCAAACCTTCTTTGCTGTCACCATGGCAGTCTGGCAGGTGTAATGTATCTCACAGAGGGGTTCTCAGCACCAGAAGCCAGCTGGTAGCACCCTATTTGTTGTCGCGAAGTGGCGGATCCCTGGGACGCTGCTTGGGAGCAGAAGCGTCCAAGTGCTTCCACCTCAGGACCTCGCCTTACCTGAATCTTTGCACCCTGTCGTTTGAGCTGTCTCCGCGCCGGCATCCCTGCCTTGTTGCGTTGCAACTCGTTTCCGCTCCGTCGCCATGATCGATACGGCCGTTGCGGTCGGCTGCATAGGGAGATGGCACCCATGTTCCTCCTCTTCATTCTTTGATTGCGTCGATCCATCAGGCCAGCCAGACTTTGGCGAGGACTCGGGCGAGAACTATACCCACGGGCCTCACAGCGACTGCCCTGTCTCAGACCCCGTATTGGTTGTCCGAAAACGGAGGCCCACAGCCAGCTTTCGGGACCGACGGACCGACTGCACTTCGGCGAGGCGTGCGAGATGTCTTCTTCTACATTCTTCACCATGGGCCATGGCACAGGAACATACAATGCCGGTCTCGACGCGACGGCAGCCGAGCTCATGCGGTATCGCGAGCAGTATCGCGACGGTGCTATAGATTGTAAGAGATGGCTGAGGTGATTCGGGCCCCAACAGCTGACCACAGCGAGTATCAACGCACAGCCTGTCGAGGTATATCTCTATTACGCTAGACATGAGCGCACACGCGAGAACACAGACACGCGACCAGCACCAGACGCCCCCTGGGTGGCATTAGGGAAGCGGTTGCGGGGACGAGCAGACGACATCATCCCCGTGCCGCGGATGCATCCCGTGGCAAGCAAGGCGGCGCGAACGGCCGACACTTCTGCCCCAATCAACGGTGGCTGGCGCGCCATTCGCGAGACCGGAACAGTACACGAGCTCACGTCCATGAAGGGCCACTCGAAGAACACGTCGTCAGACAACACGGAAGAGACGTTGACCGACTCGACACAGTGCTCAAAATCGGCATCCACTCCAGACCCTCTCCTCACGGACCAGGAACGTGAGACGACATACCGCCTCCTCCGCGTTGCCAGCTGGCAGGTCATCTTCTACCTTATCACCACCGACATGCTCGGCTGGTTCACGGCCAGCAAGACTTTTGCGCAGATCGGGTACGGGCCCGGCGTGCTCGTGTATACTGGCTTCTTCCTCTTCGCCTTTGCCGGCGGGCAGATGCTGTGGCGCGTGTACATGAACGTCGACTCGGAGGAGTTCCCTGTGCGCTCGTATGCAGACCTTGGCGAGCGCACGTATGGACCACCAGCGAAATTTCTGCTCAACTCGTTGCAAGCGTTGCAACTGATGGTGAGTCACTGCGCGAGTGCCACTGACGCAAAGTTCAATGTCGGCATGTTCATTGTCTTGCAAGGCCAGGCGTTGGCGCAGATCATCAACTTCAGGTTCTGCTACGTTGTGCTTAACGTCTTCTTCGCGCTGGCTGGCATGCTCATCACGCAAATCCGGACCATCCGGAACATGGCGTGGTTCTCCACCGTCAACGTCTTTATCAATCTCACGATCATGCTCATCACCGCGGTCGGCGTGGGCCTGTACGACCCAGTACCTGGACAGAGCGGGCACCGCGACCTTTCCGAGCCCATCAAGCTCTTTGGGTGGGTGCCTCCAGGGACGGACTGGCACACGCAGGTTGCGGCGTGCCTACTTGCTGTGTTCAGTTACGGTGGTGCAATGATCTTCGTCGAGTTTATCGCCGAAATGCGCCGGCCTGCCGACTTCTGGAAGGCGGCGCTGTGTGCCCAGTTCCTGTGCTACGCGACGTACATGTTCTTCGGGCTCTTCGGCTACTCGATGCAGGGGCAGTACTCGGCCATTTTGCCCACGGTCAACATCGCCAACATTGTCCTGCAAGGCGTCACCAACATCATCGGCATGTTCTGCGTGTTCGCCACCATGTCGCTGTACGCGCACATCGGATGCAAGCTCATCTACCGCGTCATCCTGCGCGGCTATTTCCGTGCGCCCCCCCTCACGACACGCAGGGGTGGCGTGTACTGGGCCGCCACTGTGCTTGTGTACTACTGCCTCGCGTGGGCCCTTGGCTCGGCCATCCCCAACATCAATGACATCAATGTCATCATCGGAGCGGTCTGCGCACTCCAGTTCACCTTTACGTTCCCGCCCTTGCTGCTACTGGGACACTGGATGCAGGTGGACGCCGCCGCAGGCGACATCCCCTGGGAGCCTGGGATGGAGCCGTACTCGAACCGCGTCGACGCGTGGGGCGACTGGAGCCGCTGGAAGCGGAGCATGGTGCGCTGGTGGTTCTTCAAGCTCCTGCTCCTTGTCCAGTTCTTGGCCTCCCTCACCCTCGCCGGCCTCGGCATCTACTCTGGTGTCAGGACGGCCAGGCAGTCTTACAGTCTGGGCGCAACAACAGCATACTCGTGCCGCGCACCGGGCCAGCCTCTGCCTTGATAGAACGCGGTGCGTTGGCAGAGGAGGGCGGGTGAGACATCGACAGAACGCAGCACGTTTAGGCAGGGGAGAATAGAGAGACATCAACAGAACGTAGTGCGTTGGCGGAGGGCAGTCGGAACATTGACCAACGCCACAACCATAGAATTCGATCCATAGATACAGTATCTCGTGTATAGGAATGTATTATGAATGCATATAGAGCAACTAGGGCGTTGTCGTGCCACACTTCACCTCAGGTAGAGTACAATGAATGATAACACATGTACAGGGGCCTGACTCGTCCCTCTGCACTCTTTCCTTCAGCGACCACACTCTACTTGGCGTAAGCCGAGGTTGCGTGGTCCAGTTCGTCCTTCTCTTTTCCGCTCTCTGGTTGCCACACCTTGACCTCCTGGTCAGCGACCTCATGCTGAACCAGGCGCTCAAGGAGCAGCGCAACGCCGATCCACACTGCTAGCACGGAGCCTCGGCCAACTCCCCGCCCGGTTGCTCTCCCTCTGTCGGCCGGGCGCAGCCACAACGCTCGAGGAGGGGTGCGACCTCAACTGCGATCTCGGCAAGGTGTTCACCTCCGCGGCCGAAGCGGCGGGCTAGGCAGGCGTCGACCTCTCCCAGGCGGACTTGGTGGCCAGCCACGGACAGACACAGTGGCGCACGCCAGTGGCATTTCCTGGAGCCTTCGCGGACGGCGGATAGCGCCTCGCAACGCTGCAGACAGCCGAGAGTGCCGCCATCGCGGAGCGTAACAGACTGTGGATTTCAAGTGGGGTAAGATAACTGTAGAACGGTTGCAAACGATTTCCGCGTGGCCGAGCTCGCAGCGAGCCGGCAGCGGACACCGCTCTCAGGCTTCTTCGAAGAAGTGCTTCTCCGGCACCCCACCAAGTTGCGAGTGAACAAGAACTTGGAGAGATGGGTAATGCGCGTGTTGTCTTTCCGACCTCGGTGTCGAACGACTAATTCGCCTTCGACACGCGCCACAGCAACGTGCTCATCGACTGTGCGGTGCGCGTCGTGTCAGACGGCAAGGAGGAGTATGGTGCCGGCGGTGAGCGCGCCGCACGCGGCCAATGTGCCGTTGATAAGGAGTTTGCCGAGAGCTAGCTCAAGGGAATGGAGGACCTGTCACGCCTGCCGCCGAAAATAACAGGCCACGAGCTCATCTCGCAGGCGATGGGTCGGGACATTGTTTCCCGCCTCCGCGAGCGTGGGGCGGCGGACCTCGCAGTCGTAGCGACTGTCACATACATGACGGTGCAGAGCATCGCACGCGCGCTGAGGGACTTTGTAGCCGGCGATATTGACGAACTCCTCGTCTGCGGGGCCGGCTCGCAGAACCCCGTCCTCATGCACTACCTGGCCGAGGCGTTCCCGAACGCCCGCGTTGCCCCGCTCGATGATCTCGACGGGGGATTGCCGGCCGCTGCGAAGGAGGCCGTCATGTTCGCCCTCCTCGGATTCTTGTGAGCGGGCGCTGCTTGCCAGTGTCCTCAGTTGAGACGCCGAAGGGCGGGGTTGTCATGGGTAAGGTTGCGCCAGGGCAGAACTACTGCAGCGTCATTGAACGTGCCATGCAGGACGATGCTGGCGTTGTCCGCCGAATTGTAGTTCGCCAGGCATCGTAAGGGGGTGGTGGTAAGGTACAATGTATCACTGGTTCCGAAGGAGGTCGAAAAGAGCTGTGGAGTCTCAAGTCAGCTTGTCTGAGAGCCTCGGTTCTTTGGCGTTGGACCGAAACACTGACTCAATACCTCAATGTAGCTCTGTTCACCGATTGGGTCCTTGACCAAGCTTTGTAGATTCTCGACTGATAAACCTAGCCTAGCGTCCATTTCGCTACCGTGATCGAAGAGGTGTTGTTATCTTAAATGGAGAGTAGACATCTCGGCCAATGCCGGCTTTCACCGAGCGCCGGTTTCACGTACCCACCAAGATGCCTCGCGGAGAGGATGGAGGCGATCGCCATCGACCATGACATCGAGGAGAGCTCACGAACTTAGTAGCTCGAGCGGTCCCATAGCCGCCTAAAGCCTCAGAGATAATCAGCGCCTCATGAAGAGTATCATGAAGGAACAGAACAAGTGTCTGATGTTAAGCCCAAGCCCACCGCCCACCGCCCAACTCGGCAACCTCCACCCACAATGCCATGCCTGGCGGGAGAGTGTCACCCCACTCTCCATCTCCCACATCACCATCGCCACCATGACAGCGGATGCGCTTCCCGCGTCGATACTCCCCATCATTGACATTGCACCTTATCTTCCTAACTCCTCTGCTTCCGCCGCTGAGCGAGCGGAAACAGCCGCTGCGCTTCACGCCGCCTGCCGCGACTTCGGCTTCTTCTACCTCCGCGTCTCCCCGTTCGTCGGCGACGCCGAGCGCGGCCAGCTGCTAGACTATGGGCGCGAGTTCTTCGCGCTGCCTCAGGACGAAAAAGATGCAATCCACACCCAGGCTAACGCGGGCTTCGGCGTGCGGGGTTACCAGCGCATGAGGCAAAACGTGACCGCTGGTAAGGCGGACCACCATGAGGGTCTCGATTTCTTCGGCCCGTCCCCCTTTCCGGCAGGTACCGTGGGGCCGCTAGCGGGCGAGAACCAGTGGCCGGCCCGGCCCGAAGGGATGAGTGCGGCACTGAAGGCCTGGGTCGAGAAGATGCACGTCCTTGGAAAGGCAACAATGCGGGGAATGGCGGACGGCCTCGGACTCACAGATGCTGAGTGGAGCGAGCTGTGGGATCTATGCGAAGACTCATTCTGGAGCATGCGCGTGATTGGTACGTCCGATTAGCTACTATCACCTGTTAGATTAGGCTGACCAAAGGGTATCCTCCTCTCCCGCCAGGTGTGGACGGCAAGTCCTGCGGAGAGCACAAGGACTATGGTTGTCTCACGTGAGTTCCCTACGGCATCGCTTACACAGCTTCCTCCACGCGGACGCGTGTCCCGCGTCGCTGCAGGTGCTCTCGCGCTCGGGGGGTTGGATCAACGCCGACATGATCCCCGGGTGCATGGTCGTGAACATCGGCGCCATGTGGGAGCGGTGGACTGGCGGCCTGTGGCCGGCCACATTGCACCGCGTCATCCACAACGGCCAAACGTTCCGCGTCTCACACCCTTTCTTCTTCGAGCCCGCGTTCCACGCGCCGTGCAAACTCTTGCCTGCAGCGGTGCGGCGCGCAAAGGAGGAAGGGCGCGAGGGCGAGCTCCGCGATGAGGGTGTTATCGAGTACGGGCAGTACCTGCTGGGCAAGGTCACGACCAACTTCAAGTACGATGACGAGTAGTTGGGTCGTAGGACAGATCATGAAGTGCTTACGGCGTGATTATGCTTGCTTCCGATGAGGTCACCAGCCTGCCGGGGTAAACTGGTCGCCTCCGAGCCCGCTTGACTTCCGCAAGGTCTCCGCTGCTCACACTAGCCTCCTTGTTCGTCCGCGGCCGAGTTGCCGTTAGAGAGCCAAGGGGTGCGTGGTTCACACCGGGCTGTCTCCTGGTCCGGGTCAATAATTCGGAAAATACCACGGAGGTTCCGCACTCGGCTGTCGGGTACTTAGTCCTCGGCGATCTACAAATCTATTATCAATCTTTGCTTCGCTGAACAACCTCGCGCAGGCATGTCTGTGGAGCACGAGTCGACTGCCCAACTCTGCGGCCGATAATGGCCTAATCTGCGCATGTAATGCGGTGATTCCTGGGCATGGAAGATGGGTTATGTTGGATGGAATGAGCTGACCGGCGCTAGCCGTGAAACATTGGCAGGGTAGTACCCGGGAACGCCATCTCCATAACCGCAGCTTATTCACATCCTCAGACCTTGTCAACACTACCTCGACTCGCACAGCTCCACGACAGCATACAGCATCCACACATATCTGACAGCAAAGACGGATCGACACATATCTGACACTACTCTGGACATGACAATATAGCCATTCCCACAGTTGAACATGGCCACTTCCGCGCCATCTGTGACTCCCTCGCCAATTGCGTCGACGCCCACTCGCGTCGACGAAGACTACAACTCCGCCGACGAAAAACCTTACATCGGCAAAGATGGCGTGACATGCTTCGTAACGCCTGAGCCAGACGTTTGGGCGTCAGCTCAGACCTCGGAAGCTGCATCAGGAGTGCTGGACATCGGGCCACCGCCCGACGGTGGGCGCGACGCCTGGCTCGTCGTCCTCGGCTGTTTCCTCCACCTCTTCTGTATCTTCGGCTTCAGTACGTCATTCACAGGGATTTCTGACTCTAGTTACATCGTACGGCCAGTTGGTACCGTACTACCTCACCCACCAGCTGTCCGAATACAGCCGTTCGACCGTGTTGTGGGGCGGCACCATCCAGACATTCATGGTTTTCGGGGTCAGCGTGTTCATGGGGCGCTACTTTGATGTACACGGGGCCAAGACTCTCGTCATCTCAGGCACGGCGCTCGCGACCGTCGCGCTCCTCGGCCTCGCGTTCTCCAAGGAGTTCTATCAGATCTTTCTGGCTAACGCAGCCTTCGGCCTGTCAGGTGGCATTGTCTACTCGCCCGCCACGGCGGTCGCCGGTCACTGGTTCCTCAAGCGCCGCGCGGAGGCTGTTGGCTTCATCGTTGCTGGCTCGGGTTTGGGTGGCGTCATTTACCCCATCATGCTCAAAGAGATGCTCCAACGGCTCTGTACGTCGCGCTTCCGCTGTGTACACTGCTCATACCAGCGTTCCGCGACACGATTCTCATCATCATGGGCTTCAATTTTGTGCTCATGCTCCCTGCATGTTTCTGGATGAAGGCACGCCTCCCGCCTCGGACGCCTCCACCGCTCTCTTCGCTGAAGAAGCCGTGGCAAGAGAGCAGCTTCGTCTTCCTCTGCCTCGGCACATCATGCTATGCCATGAAGTGAGTGCGGACCCGGGTGTCAGGCGAGACCTTGGCTGATGGCAGCATCATGTCGCCGTACTTCAACGCCAGTATTCTCGCGCAGGGCAACAAGACCTCGCCTGCGATCGTGTCGTACGCGGTTGCTATCCTGCAGGCCGGGTCGTTTGTCGGGCGTATCGCCGCTGGACGACTGGCTGATCGCTACGGCGTGTGGATCGTCTTTGGCGCCATCCCATTCGCGACTTCCATCACGCTTTTCGCGTTCTGGGTGGGCCCGGTCGGCACTGCGCCGACAATCATCGGCCTAATTCTCTACGGCGCATTCTCAGGCGGATGGTTCACGCTCGCCGCGGCGGCGACGGCGGCCATCAGTCCCATTGAGGAGATCGGGACCCGCATCGGCATGATGTGGAACGGCATCGCACTTCCGATGCTTATCGGTCCCGTCGTGACTGGTAGTGAGTAACCGCCGGAAAACAGGAACGGTATTGACACGTCAGAGCTTATCGAGATTGGAGATAACAAGTTCACATACGCTGGTATCTGGGTAGGGTGCACAATGTTCCTCGCTGGGATACTCTCAATCGGGCCACTTGTTGTCGACTACCTCCAGCGCAGGGCAAGCAGGGTTAAACAGGACCACGTCGAGGCCGCGGTTGCAGCCCCTGCCTAGCCACAAAAAATGGTGCCAGACTCAGAAACACCTATGCCGTCAACCGCGTCACCCCTCAAGAGAGATGAGTACAGTCATAGAGGCGTCCTCAAGACCGAAACCGCTACGTTTTATCGGCGCACGTCACCTTGACGTAAACATCTATCCCGCCACAAACAGCCTCGCTTGCGATCATCATTTGTTTCGGCGTGACGAAAGTCGCGTGCCACGAGTAATTGTGCATATCGTGCGACAACCGGAAGATACGATTTCGTGGCACTCAGATTTCGTGCTCGTCTTCCATAGTTAAACTTGGCTAAGAGCTAAACTCGGTCCGATCCCGCCATTACAGTTTGGGTGTGAGTTTAGTTCACGGCAGGACTGAGGTGCCTCTGCCGATGGCTCATATGAATAGGACGTCATCTACGTCGCGTGGTGCCTCTGCTCGAAGACGCGCATAGAGGTGGAAGCTCAATAGTGTGCGCGCGGGAAGCTTCCGCAACCCGGCGCTGATGGTCAATGCAGCTCGGGGCAGGTACTCCGGCATGAGGTATGCTTCAAACCATCCGAGAGAGGTAGTCCCACCTAAAGCGGGAGAAGCCAAGGTGCGTAGCCGGGTGACAGCGGGTGCCTGCCTCCGTCTGCGCATGCACACGGACCGCTGAATCGCGTTGTTCTCCTCGGAGAGCCAGCGGGGCCCTGCCGCAGCATGCTTCCGATGACTAAATGTATCATTACTGCATCCGCACGGCCCGCTGGTCACTTCCCACAAGGAGCAGCAAATGCATCATTGCGGCATCCGCACCGGCGCGCTGGGTACTTCCCACGAGCACCAATCCGACAGAGCGGCGCCCGCGGCCCACGCGGAGTTCCCTGTGCTTCTGGTGGCTTTTTTGTGCACTGGCCGGGCAGCGAGGCGCAACCTGACGTACTTCGGTGAGTCGAGGCTCAAGTTAGCCGAGTAAGATCCCCCTTGTACACATGCGCGCATCAAACACACCAAACACTGCGAATGCAAACATGTAACAGTTTCACCCCATGTCTCACGCCGACATGAGACATCACGCGTTTCAGCACGTGTGGCTGCCCACATCGGCGAGGGGAATGGTGTACGAGAGCGGGACGCTTTGTCCCTGGGCTGCCAGCAAATAATGTCTGTCCAGGGGCTGGTTCACTTGGAATCGATCCCAGGACTCGTCCAGCTTAGTACTCCCCTCCATCCCTTCCGTCCCGGAGGACGACCTTGTTCCGAGCGGCAGCTCGGGAAAATTCCCCGGTCCCCGCTCACAGTGGGTGATGTTGATTGAATAGTCCGTGATGGGGGGTTGTAGCCGGGCTGTTTCCAGTATCATCCACAGGGGTTCCGACTGAGCGGGAGTGCAGGGTCCGGGGTGTGTAAGACCGTTTGACCGCGTCGACGCGACTCTGAACCGGTCGCTTACGTCGGGTCGTTCAGCCTTCGAGGTTGTCGGATCGGGAGCGGGTTCGGAGTGAAACAGCCATGTTGAGCGCGTGGTTATGATCAAGGTTGTAATGTCCCGAGAGAACCTCGGTGCGCCTTGGCACTCGGCGGCGCGGAGATGGACCGCCGCGAGCTTGATACCTGGCTAAATTGCTTAGACACGGCGGTTTGAGTTAACCGCATTCGTTTGCCACACTTTGTGTCACAGATGCGCCAGGCAAGGTGAGAAACATAGTGTTTCGCCAGGGCTGGAGTGTACTGTTTCGATAACGGCTGAATACAGCGTACAGAGGAATTTTGTAATGCTGCCATAATTAAAACTGGATCGATAAGGCAGGAAAGCCTATCGACAGTTTAGGGTCGGGAGGCACACCCCGTTTCCGAACTTGAGCCCAGAAGCACGCTCTGACATGGCACCATCCATCCTGGCCCGCAAGTGTTTGGTGCAGTTGTGGTTACCATCTGAAAATAGTGTCACGGGATTGAAATCCCCGTATCAGCATATTTTAGACATATCTGACGGGCTGATGTCGGGCATGGTTGGATTCTTTTAGGACAGGTGGAATACCTCTCCGCTCTGGAACAGCTCTACTGATGGACCAGTCGGTAACCAGCCCCTAGCGGATCAGAGATCAGAAACCCCATGAAGACGAAACAGCGGCTAGCGGGCGCTGGATAGTTTGGGCTGCGACATCAAGCGCTCCCGTCCTCCTACCTGCCGTCCGTATGCGCACTGGCGGGCCAGTGTAGCCTCTCGGCTCAAACGCGGTCCTAAAAGGCACTGGAAGAGTTTTCGAGTTTTGGCGCCGCATCTCCGAGTGATGACTCTCTTGATAGATAACGGCATCTGCCTTTCATCCAGGGTGCCGCATCTTCCACCAGCATGCGGGAGGGGCATATTACAGGAGGCGCCAGGAATGTGCCTGTGGGATTCCAGGATACTCATCCCCAGGGATGGGGTAGACGAGAACGAGATTCCCGGTTCCGTGGTTGTCAGGCGGGCTGACATAGTTACCCGCGCTGCGGCTTCGAGGTAGAGGGTCTTGGGCTGTTCAGATTCTCCGCTACTGTACGAGACGTTTCGGCGGCTCACTCTGGAGTCTCGAGGATGGACGGACAGGCAGATATAAAGTCATGATGGCCGAAGAACAGACGCATTCTTCTTCACCTTCATCCTCGCCACACACTCCTCAAACCTCGACGCGAAGCGACTGGTACCTACCCCCCCAGTCTCCTCTCGACCTAGCCTCTCCAACCTCTCGTCCCTCGTTCTTTCCGCCCATTCTCTTATTCGCAATGAAGCTCTTCGCTTTCGCGACCGCGGCCTTTGTCGCCATTACCTCGGTCGCCGCCCGCCCCGACATCCAGCCCATCTCGGAGCTCGAATCGCGTGGTGAGGGCGTCGACCCCCGCTTCTTCGGCTGGCTCTGGGGCAACACCAAGTGCCTCGGGCTCAAATCGGTCGAGTGCTGCATGAAGGGCAAGGCCCTGGACCGCAACTCTTGCCAGTGCACCGGCAGCAAGTGGAATCCCGGAAACTGGTGGGAGCAGGAGACCGACTGCAAGGACCAGAACGCCATTCTCAACTGCTGGTCCAAGGGCTACACCTGTGACAAGCGCTGCCAGTGCCAGAAGCCTCCCACCATCGTCAACAAGTGCACCGACCTCCACGCCATCTGCAAGTGTGCCGGCAGGGGTATGGCTGTCAACTCGGACTGCTCGTGCCGCCGGACCTGCAACTGCTGGGACCAGTGGGCTTGCTGCAAGAAGGGTGGCAAGCTTGACGACAACTGTGTCTGTGTTATCCCCTCCAAGAACACCGGCGGCGGCGGCGGCAGGCACCCCTGGTGGCCGTTCAAGCGTGACGGCCTCTGCGGCACCGAGACTGCCTGCCCCCTCTTCGACGGTTCGACCGAGTACGAGTGCCTCGACACCCAGACTCACCTCGAGTCGTGCGGTGGCTGCGCTTCGGAGGGTACGGGCCGTGACTGCACCAACATTCCTGGCGTTGCCGATGTTTCTTGCGTTGCTGGCGAGTGCGTCGTCTCCAAGTGCCTCCCTGGCTTCGAGGCCAACTCGACCTCGAGCTGCATCCCCCGCCTCTCGGCTCAGCTCTAAGCAGCTGAACCGTAGCCTTTTCCATGACGGGTAGCATCAATCTTTCGGACGTGTTCATCTCCAAGAACATGGGATACTGGTCATACGCATCACCTGCATTGATCGCCATCAATTCTTTCTTTTCGCATCATCGATTCGGCATAGACTCAACACGGACGCCAGTCTCTCAACCATCTCCACGGACCTTTTGGACGTTCATCCCCCCTCCCCTGCAGTCTATATAATCCACCAGCCTCTAGCATCTGTTCGCGATTCGTACAGACACCGTTGTAGCCATAGCCCAGAGTCATTACTCGGCAGCCAATGGGTCGTTGCCAGCAGAATGCACCGATAGAGACATCCTCGCGAATCATGCACGCCCATGACGACGTTGCTGCTCATGAGAGTGGGCGCTTGACGTGACCAAACCACCAAGAAGAACAACCGGCTCATCCCAATCGCTAATCGCTGGGTGGGCCGAATTCCGGTGGGTCGTCCCCGTCCTCGTTTCTTTCTCACCGAGTTTGGGGTCAGTGGCACCCAGATGTTTGATAGAGCGGAGTAATTACCACATCAAAGCAGACAGCCGCCTCTCGTCATCAATACCCTATCTGTATGCCGTACCGCTCTACCTCCAAGTCACATACCTGAGCTGCCTGCCGTGCTGCGATCTGCTGGCTTGGGCAAGGCACGTTGAGTCACTTTCCCGCACCAACCCAATTGAGTCCCGATGTCGGGCCGCCCCCACACAAGTAGGTGTTTGGCCGCGCAGCCTTTACAAGTAGCCATACAAGCGGCGTTGGGGCATATTTTTTTCCGCACTGCAAGAAAGCTTGAGCGAACCTGTGCTGTATGGCTGCACAATTGGGAGCCGAGAAGCGACCATGTGGGCGGTATGCCCCAGCCGTAATGCCGGCCAGCGTTCCGCTGGCAGGGGCAGAATGGCATGCCAGCCATTGTCGAGTCCGCGTTCTCACCGGGTGTCCAGGATTGTCTACGGCGTCGCAAGCCACGGAGCGGTCCATTACGGCTTCCACCCTGGCTGTCGTTTCCAACGCAGCCGTCATCGGGACCGTCGCAACCGGGACTCGGACCGGCAGTGTCGCTCATCCGCTCAATCCGTCTTGGACGGTCCGACAATAGAAAACGACGTTAATGCATCGCTTACAGGTGACAGGGTCCCGAGCCGCGCCCGCGTTTCAGAGCGGTCACCTTAGTGCTCCCGACGCGTGGCGGCTTGCCTCTTACGGGAGCGTCACTGTGACGACCTACTATGTCATGCGTGGGAGGTAGAACGGCCAGTTTCACGTGCAGCCCATGTGTGCACACGGTTTGTGATTGATTGTTCAGGCTCGGACACGGGCTGATGTCTCTAAAGTCCCCGTTTCAAAAGGTGACCCTAGGCCACGGAAGTTTTTACTACATTTTCGGTTCAGACGCAGTAGTCGTAATTGTGCTCTTGCCTGACAAATAACATACCTAGATAGCAATCGGCTATGAGGTGCAGAGAGGTGTGGTATGGGCTGCAAAAAGGTAGTGGGAAGCAGTGTCTACGCATGGGCCTCGACGCGACGCACGAGCAGGGGCATCTGGCCACCGCTCTCGCCCTTGACCTCCGGCCGACTGGCGACGCTGTTGTCAATTTCTTCTCCGGTTAATCCTGGTGCGCAGACTCACTTCATGACGATAAAGATGTCTGGCTTGCTCGGCAGCTCCTCGAACGCAAACTGACGCAGGAGCGTAAACACAACAACCTTGATCTCGGCTAGTGCGAGGCGCCATCCACTGTCGTCAGCACACACAACTTCACCGTCCAGGTACACACATGCAGTGGTGCGGGCCGGAGATGAACGAGGCAAGACCGCCCCACATGCCGGGAATGTTCATCTTGGGAATCGTCGGGTCCTCGTAGCGGTCAGGGTTGAATTCTGCGGCGTCGGGACCCCACACATCCGTGTGCTGGTGGAGACTTGAGATGGCTGATCAGCTCTGTTCTACTCACACTCACAGAGGAAGATGTACGATCCTTTGCCTACAGGCAGCGCCTTCTCGATCATGGTGCCGTCGCGGCCACGCACGGGTTGGCTGAGGGGAATGACTGTGTCCTGCACGTTGGTGCGCACAGTGCAGGTTGCAGGAGGCTCGAGCCGGAGCGTCTCGCGCACAACTGCATCGAGCAGCGGCAGTGCATTGAGAGTTTCACTGCGATTAGCTCAAGCCCACACAATTAAGCTTACAAGTTGGGCCGCTCCTCGGTGGACTCGATCTCCTCGCGCAGGCGCTTCTGGATGTCCGGGTGCTGTGCCATGAAACGCAGCACGCTGCAGATGGTGCCTGCGGTCGTGGTGCTGCCTGCAAAGAGCTGATGTTAGCAGTATGCAACGAAACAGCCTACCAGTGTAAGGAGCTGGGAGCGGACCTCCTCGTCAGACAGACGTTGGTCCTCACGCTCAGCCGTGTTGGCTTTCACGAGCAGGTCGAGCATGTCAGGCACCTTGTCCTCGTCGGCGTCCTCCGGCTCATTCGCCAGCTTCTCTGCCCTGTCACGCATGAGCCGCTTTTGTCAGCAGAGTTCCGTGCCTACGCCTACTGCGGACAGTTTCTCCATGATGTTCCGGCAGGCCTTCATTGCGCGGCGGTTGCGCAGGGGCTGTGGTCAGCGTGCCCTCGGGTCCACGCACAATCTTGTCCAGCGACCAGAACAGGTTCTGGGCCATGAGGATGATCGTGTCGTCAAACAGTGTATTGAGCATGAACTGAATGCTGCTGTCGAGAGCGTTCTCCTTGGGCCGCAAGCTCTCGAGGTCGGTGTTGAAGCCAGCTGCGCCAATGACATCCTGCGTGAGTTTTGAGCAGAGCGCCAACATGTCGACCTTGCGCGCGCCGGGCACCCGGTCCTCGGGCTTGGGAGGGTACCTGGCAGCAAAGTGCTCGAGGGAGTCATCGTCGATACACTGGCCCAGGATGTCGGCGCACAGCTCAGCCTTGTCGAACATGGTAGGGATCATGGCCTTGATGGCAGTCGTCGAGAACGCGGGGTTCACAATGCGCCGCTGGCGCCGGTGGTCGGCTCCCTTCGCAGTCAACAATCCCTGGCCTGTGATGCGCCCGAGCAGGCGCTCGGTGTTGTCGGCCCGTTGCCACACGTCCGCCTGCTGCAGGACGCTGCCCATCGCGACCGGGTCGTACGTCCAGATCGTCTCCTGCCCAAAAATGTGCTCGCAGCGGCCCGTCCATCCCATCTTGATCCAGTCTGGGTGCATGACTGTATCGCGGAACTCAGCAATGTCCCCCATGTTCCCTATAAGCCAGCCGATCCATGGTGGCGACGGGGGCCCGGGAAGGTTTTTGACCTCGCGAGTCTGCTTGGGCCGGTGTGGCGGAAGGAGCGCTATGCGGAGACAGACGTAGAATAGCGTGAGGCCGAGCAGAATCCTCGCGGGCCAGTCGTCGAGCACGCCGAGGAGCCGTTGCGCATACTCCATTGTGTTTGCAGCGAGAGAAATCGAGCAAAGTGTGGTTGGGGATGGTGTGGATGTGGGCTGTGAAGAGGTGCGGAGTGGCCCAGCCGGGCAAGCGTGCCGGCTCGTGCCTGTGGAAATGCTCATAATGACATCAGTGGCGGGTATTTGCAGGGCACTTTAGCTCTCAACGGGAATGAATCTCGACCTTGATTGCGTCCACATTTGCCACACCACCGAGGCATTGTTTTGCTTTCAGGTACACAAACAACGAAACGGGTGGCGAAAAAACTTAATTGACCACTGACAGGATCGAACTGCCGACCTTTGCATTACTGATACCGGCTGGATATTAGTACAATGCTCTAACCAGCTGAGCTAAGCGGCCGCTTACGTAAGTGCCTTTGTTGGGTCTGAGTAGATGCCGTGGGGCTTACACTACTCCAGATGTTGCCCGGGCTTGGTGGCCTTGCAGTCTAGGATGCAGACGGGCTAGTGCGACAGTGTTGCAGGTGAGTGATGATGTGAATGCAGAAAGTAGACTACTGGAGGTGCAAGTAATCTACGGTGAGAGGGGTGTCGGTCACGTGACTGTGGGGGTAGCCGCCTGGGGTAGTTGGCGGATTCAACAGCCTTGATTGTAGCAGAGATCAGCCGCAGGACCCCTCCACTCTCCCACGGTCGCACGCTGGTTAACTTGACGCGCACGATTCGGTCCACCACCACGCACACCTACATATCATTCCTCCATGCGCAGCCTCACGCCGACCGCTGCGGCCGCGCTCCTCCTCCGCATCAAGCCGGATGCTTCAGCCATGACGCCGGGGTGGGAAGTCGAGGTGCGCTCTGCGAACAGCGCACGCGCGCGCCCGCTCATCGGCGCAGACCCGCGTGCGCGGACCTGGCTCACCAAGGGCGCGTGGGTGTACGCGTCCATTCCGTGCGAACGCGCAGGGCCGACCATCGTGTGGCTCGTATAGTGTACATTGAACCCGTGGCGCGCCCGTGTGCCTCGTAGGCTTGCACAGCGACGTGTGGTGTACAGCGACATGTACGCACAACGACGAGAGGCCCAGCGCACGTGCTCCGATCGCCACAGCGATACCCACGCCCGAGGTGCTACCTCCCCAAACTCTGGACTGGATGGTCTGCGGTCTCCTGGCGATTTGGCTCGCCGACCCTAGAAAACCACCGCCGAAGGGATCTCTTGGTAAACATCCGTGCATGCAGAGCCGGTACCTAGGTTTGGCAGCGGTATGTGATGAATTGCGGTCTGCAGGCCATTGACAAGCGAACTAAAGTCTGCTAACCACAAAGCCCGCTAACCACTGAAGCCTAAAGCCTGCTAACCACTGAAGCCTAAAGCCTGCTAACCACGGATCCTGCTAACCACTGCTGAACCACTTGAGACGCAGCTGCAAACGAAGCACACCCGAGGCAGCGGCAAGTGGAGCATACACGTGAAAAACTCGCTGCAAGCAAAGACGCTACGCTGCTCAAAAACGTAACTCCCAGGCAGTGAAGCCTGTTGGTCCTCGCCGCGATTCGAACGCGGGGCCACTCCCATAAGAGACCATGTCACCCTAAGAGAGTATGATAACCACTACACCACGAGGACTTACGTAATGGTATCTGTGTTGAATCCGCCTCATTACTGAAAGTGGCAAACCTCCCCCTTGCCACGTGGCAGCTCCTCATACCGCAAATTACTTGCACCGCCAGTAGTTTACTCTTTGCATCACGTCATCACTCATCTGCAACCCGTTGCACCAGCCCGTTTGCATCCTAGACTGCAAGGCTGAAAGCCCGGGCAACATCTGGTGTAGAGTAAGCCCCACGGCATCTACCCAGATACAACAAAGTCAGTTCTGAAATGGCTACTTCTCTGTCAGCTTGTGAGATGTTGTAATCGTATCATTCGGGCTATAGTCTTTTCGACGACTGGCTGCGAGAGAGCCAGCAGTCTGTCTATTATACAAAGTCTAGGTAAAGGATTCTGGATCTAGGCTGCAGGGACGGTCCCCCCGAGGACGGGCATCTTGGACTGGCGGTACCAGAGAACAAAGACGAGGCCGGTGAACAGGATGTAAGCCGAGGTGAAGAAGTAGCCGTTCTTGGAGCCTGTCCAGTCGCTTACGTCACCGTTGCCAGTGTCGAGGAGACCCTGCTGGACAGCAATGCCGACGACACCGCCGATCTGGAAGATGACCTGGGCGAAACTGCCGCCGACACCTGCAAATTCGATTGGGAAGGACTGAATGATGCTCGTGTTCGTGCCGATGAAGACGAGCATGCCACCAGCGGTACCGATGATCTCGCCTGTGAAGACGTACTTCCAGTAGTCGGTTCCGCGGCCGCCGTTGGAGAACGCGAGGAGCATGGAGCCGCAGAAGGCGAGGGCCGAACCAACGGGCTGGACGTAGCGCGGCCGCAGAATCAGCCACGGGAACGGCTGGGTGAGAGAGCCAACGATGAGGGCGACCACGCCCATTGGGAGGAGGCGGGCGGCGGCGAGGATCGACGAAATGTGGTCCACCTGCTGCCAGTACGTGGCGAGGCGGAGCTGGTATGTCGCAAACCACATGAAGATGGACGAAGCCTGGATGATGAGCGGGAAGATGTTGGGGTAGTGCCAGATGTTGTGCGGGAGGAGGCTGAAGCCCTCTGGCAGACGGTGCTCCCAGAATAGCCAGAGGGGGAGAAGGGAGATGGAAATGACGAGGGGGGCGATGAAAATGGCCGAATTCCAGCCGTTCGTCTCGACTTGCGTGAAGCCGAGGATGAAGAGGATGAGGATGGCAACGAGACCAGCAACGCCGATGAGGTCCATGCGCTTCCACTTTTCAGTACCGGGGAGGTCTGCAGCCACGGCTTCCGTGTGAGGCATAATGTACCAGCACAGGACGCTGAAGGGAATGACCACGATGGCAATGAAGCGGAAGTACCAGCGCCACGAAGCGAGGAGGAAGACGCCAGCGAGGAGAAGGCCCATGGTGTTGGCTAGGGCACCGGCCATGCCGAAGAGAGTGAGCTTCTTGGCCTGTTCGATGGGATCGGGGTACATTTGGACTGGAGTCAGCGGTGCCAGACAGAAGTGACTTACCGATCATGTTGATCGAGGACGGGATGGTCAAGACAGCAAGAAGAGCCGAGAATGCGCGCAAGACAAAGAAGGCGTACTGATCCTTCATGAACGATATGATGAGGTAGAAGATACCGAGACCACTGAACCCGACCGTGTAGACGATGTTAGGGGGGTAGAGGTCGGAGAGACGACCCGCGAAAAGCAGAGTAGAGGCGAATGCGAGCGAGTATGTACCAAGGATCCAGGCGAGGTTGCCCTCTGAAACCTTGAGATCGGACGCAATAGGCGCCGTCATGAGGAAAGTGGCAGACACGCCCGCCACGTCGATGAACATCGCCGTGCACTGTGGTTAGCAAGCGGAGAGGTCGAGGAGACTCACGAAGAAGAGGAGGAGGAGGCTCTTCCTGATGGGGGGAAGTGAGGACAGGGCGTTGGGCTTGTGGGTGCGCTGGTCGATCTCTGCACCCTCCTTGCCTTTCTCGCCTCCGTCGATGGACCCGGAGGGCGAGTCTTCAACCGAGTCGGATGTCTTCTTGACCAGATCGAAATTCTGGAAGTCGGTGATGGTGTTGGTCTCCGACACCAGCAATGGGGGTGTTCCGGGGGGAACGGGTGTGGCGGTTGCCTCAGCCGAGAGGGCGTTCATAACGGTGGGGCCAGTGGGTTGGGTTGGAGGTGGATGCAAAAAGAAAGTTGAGCGGCGGTTAGAGGGTGACTGTGGAGAGGAGCAGTCAGTTAGCTGGGTGATGGGCTGTTGTTTGCCGTTCTCGGCTCCTTCTTAAGTAGACATGAATGGCAAGGGAGGAGGAAGGGCGAGGCTATCCAAGGACGATAGAACATGCCGACACCGTACGGTACAGCTTGCCTCGGCCTCTCGGGCTAGCGAGAAACGCTGGCCGCCTCGCTTCCGAGTGCACCCCGGTCAGTATTGAGTGTGTGAATCAAGTGCGGAAGCGGAATGCGGAACACGCCTGGTCATCTCAACCATGACAAAGCTCGAGGCCGTCCGGCATTGCGTAGGATGGCAGGCACGCCAGCCAAGGTCAGGCCGCCGGGCTACGGGCTGCCCCGCTGCCTCGAGGAATGGGGTTGGTAGGGCAGGATTTGCAGATGCCGGAGCGTCCAAATGGGACATCGGCGTCATGAGACAGAGAGAGTGGTGGTCGGGGGATGGTGTGGTTGAGTCGACCAGTATCTCCCGGCCGTCGGCCTCAGTCAGCCTTTTTTAGGGAGGGACCAAACACGCGTCAGCCAGATCTCCGTTTTCAAAGCCGGATGATTACGCACTAGACCCTGACACAATCCAACATCCAAAGCTTGTGCGTCACAGCAGCGGGTCGAGGTGAGTACCAGTACCAAGTGCCGGTCCAGTTCGTCATCGACGTGCTCGGCTACACGCGTGTGGCTTCCACGTCGACACTCTCTACTCGCATGTCGCTTTGCATCTCGGTACCGTGCACCGTCTCCGAACCGCGCCTGTCTTGATCGATCACACTCTGACGGTTGCATGTGCTCGGACTGGGAAGGTGGTTGACAAGGCAGTGCAGGACTCGCTTGCGACACGCACGACGTTCCGCACGTACTGTATCGAGTACCGTGCCGGATCACATTGTCCGTCGCGTTGGCTGCGTTGGCGCCGGAGGCTTCTCTAACAAGGGCATGAAGTGGTGCCTGGCTTTGTTGAAGCCGTTCATATTCTTACGACTTGCAAATAGGCACGAGTCAATGACTATTTGGGAAGACGATGCAATCAACTCCCCATGGTCGATTGTGGATGGTGTTTGACCGTCGTACGGTGCTCGTTCTCTCCAGAGGACGCATTTGCGGATATGTGTCTTGACACGTACTGTACGCTATCAGTCGTTCGCTCGCGTCATGGTCATGACTCTTTTGCCGCCTGTTCAAATCTCGGCATGCCGCTTTTGCATTTCATCCATTCATCCATTCAATGTCACACACCCAATAACACCATCCTCATCATCCTACTCTATTCCAACCCCGTTACGACTCTCCACATTGCTCTGCGTCCAGATGGACCCAACGCAGCACTCACCGATCGATCCAAAGCCCGACAAGCCCACAAAGTAAGCGCTCTCACCACCACCTCTTCTCGCGCAGCCCCTTCTCTTCCACCCTTCCACATGCCGCAGTTGCCCGCCAGTCGGGCACTGTCTTCATTTCGGCCAAATCATGTCAATCCATCCTAACCCCAGCCTCCGCGCCAAACGTTCACGCAAGGACCGCCCATGCGACCACTGCCGTGTCTCCAAGCGCTCCTGTCACATAACGGTCCGCGGTGAAGCGTGCGAGCACTGCGCGCGGGCCGGACGCGAATGCTCGTTCCGTGCGCCCCCCCTGAATCGGCATCGCAAGTCCAGCACGACTCCCACCTCTACCGCGAATGGGTACGGACCCGCGTCGACAGAAGCTGGCACCTCGTCCCTTGCATCCCGCTTTGGGAGCACGGCTGGACTGGGCAGTGGGCCGTCCCAATCGCCGTCGTCCTGGATGGGCGAGCGGAGCACGCTGTCACTTGCACGCTCACAACCTGGCAGTAGCGTGCGCGCCTTCCTCGACACTTTGGACGAGCGGGTTGCACAGCAGGAGGAGGAAGATACACTCGGGTACTCGTCCCTGGACGCGGACGTGACCGAGGAGGAAGAATCCCACTATCTCGGTGCGAGCAGCCTCGCGTCTCAGCTGACCTACAGGCTCCGGAGCAGTCGCGCAGCTGGCATCTGTGTCGCTGGATTCACGACTCGAGAATGGCGCCACGGACCTTCCCTACCGCCAGGTCGCAGACCCACGTAATCCGGCGTTCTTCCTCAAGAACCCGTCACACGTCTACGGCCTTTCGGATGCGGCATTCGTGGCAGAAAAGGCTTACCAGGATGTCTTGGCCATCATCAATAGTGTGGATCCAGCGTTGCCTGACCGTCTTATCCAACAGTGAGTAGCACTTTTGGCCCATCGCGCGGAGGCTGATCTCAGCTTCATGACCCGCACTCTCCCCGCTCTTCCCATCCTCAATCGCCAGCGATTCGAGGCGTGTGTTCAAGGCTGGCAGGGCGCTGGAACTTTCCCATACGCGCTGCTCATTGGCATCTTCTCGCATGCTTCCGTACACGAGATGGCTCTCCGCCCACATGCGAAGCAAATGTGGTCCATCTGCTGTCACGTTATTGATAACGAGTATCGGCAAGCTCGTTTACAGACGCTTCAGCTGGAGATTATCTGCTTGGCTGGCAGGCCGATCCTTAACCCTGGCGGCAACCACGTTGGCATCTGTCGGTCGATGGGAGTGCTGCAGCTGCTGGGACTCCATCGAGACTGCTCGCGATGGAAGCTGCCAAAGTGGGAGCGCGCTCTGCGCAAGCGGCTCTGGTGGAGCCTCTACGTGATGGACAAGTGGTGAGTATCAGCTGCCGCGCCCAGTGAAGTTTACATCAGGAATGCCTACACGTATGGACGCCCAGTGAACATCGAGGCGACGCGGAGCTCCATCCCGACGCTTTCCTTTGAGGACGGCGATATTGGAGGCGCAACAACTCCAAAGGAGTCCGAGATCGCGGTCTTTGTGGCAATGTGCAGGCTGAGCTCCGTCCTGGAGGGGCTACTTCCTCTGGTGCTGGACCGAGACACGTATCCTCGGCGGCTCAACCTCGACCGCTCCTTGCTGCGCCACGGGGCAAGTGATCTTGAAACGCTGTACCGCGACCTACCGGCTGACCTCTTATTTGACCCGACGCAGCCCTCTCCTCGGCCAGGGAGCAGTGAGTCCATGTGTTGCAACCGTCACTGATCCCAGGGTCGCTCCAGCTATCTCATCTTGGTGTAGAGCTGCTCATCTGTCGACTGGGCCTTGAACGCGAGGAGTTCGAATACCCGCACCATCTTATCGCGGCCAACAAGCAGATGCTGAGCGTCATCGAGCACATGGCGGTGTTCATCGAGAGCCTACGGCCAGAGGATTTTGACGCGTTCTGGGCCCCATGGTCGGCCTATCAGCTCACCAACACCATTACGCTGCTTCTGCAGCAGGCGATCCGAGTGCACACGTGCGCGAACGTGGTGCAGAATGGAGGTCCTGTCCCTTCAAATGTCCTGCCGGCGATTCGCGACGCGGCGATCGACACAGCATTGGCAGAGACGATTACGCTGCTGCAGCGTGTTCTTACGGCCGTGCAGAACGTGAGCACGCATTGGGAGGTGGCGGGATCTGCGATGCCTCGCGTCAACAGTCTCATCAAAAGCATGCCTGCTATTCCGGGGATCGACGCTGTGCAGGCCCAGCTTCTTCCGGACCCGCCGGCGTTTGGGGCCGTCCCAGACATGGAGCCCGATGTCGACATCCTTGCCCTGTTCGACTGGCTCACAGGCGACATCTCTAGTGGGTTGCAGGGAGGCGCGGGTGGCGTGTGTTGAGCTGTCGTTTTGGGTTGTATATGCGGTGCATGTTGTACATGTATAAGTGGCAGTAAAACGACGAGGAGGGTGTTCCGAAATGCGTACGGATGCCTATCGGTTGTATGCATCGATTGAGTGAATTTGGGAGGAAACTCTTCGCGCAGCTCATGGGACAGCCATTGGAATCGTGCCGTTGACCTGGCATGTGCTGTTGGTCTTGCTCGCATCTCTGGGCGGTAGGTCTAGGAGAGCTTTGCGCTCGGCGATGTATGCCAGCCTCTGCTTGTTCCACATGGCATCAACCTGCGAGAGGGGAACCAACGTGCCGTCGACAACCATGTCTGGATCGAGCGTGCGGATCTTCGAGTCCCACGCCAGGCGAAGACCCTTCTCCTCGGGAATAGTGTACAGGGCGTCCATCTCGCGACGACCATCCGCGTCACAGGCCGCGCGCATAGCCGCCCAAAACGCCTCGTCGTCGAGCCACAAGTCGTCCTGAGCCAAGCGTCCCTCGGCAACCAGGTTGCGGATGAGCGTGCCAGCGCGCACATACATGTCAGCGTGGGCGGGGTTGCACCAGACGCCGGCATCCGTCGCAATGTACGCGCGCGCCAGAGCGAGAGCCAGGGGTTGGCCACGTAGGGCGAGACAGCGGGTAGGCGCGGTTGGGGAGGGGAACGCGGTAAGGTTGGAAAAGACAGCCTGCGCAGTCTCGAGGGGCAGCTGGTCGAAAGCGACCGTGTCACGCAGGCCGTAGTCCAGGCGGTCGGCGCAGAGATGAGGCGCATTCTGCTCCACCAATCCAAAGAGCTCCTCGTCGAGCACTTCGTGTGGTAACCCAACTTCGGGAAGGAGGGATGGAAGGCATGTCGTTGCGACGTAGCGTGCCTTGTGGATTTCGTGATACGATCCACCGGTGGGGAAGGCGTCGTCCGCAACATGTGAGAGGGCAGTATGGCTGATGTCATGAAGCAGTGCCGCGGCCTGCTCTTCCACACTTCCCCCGACCTGGCGCACGAGCAGCATGGCGCCGACGCTGTGCTCGAGCCGAGTGACAGGCGGCGTGAGGCCGAGCAGGCCGCTCATGCCGTGCTGGTGCACCCGGCCTAGGCGACGCACCGGTACCGAGGCCAAGAGCGCAAGGAGCGGCGCCTCGGTGATCTCGTGCACACCGTACATGGCGTCGGTGACGGTTGCCGAGTCGGGCCCCAGGCGGATGCGCTGGAAATGTCCCGACTTGAACTCCTCCTCGGTGGGAGAATTCGTCATCTGTACGTTCCACGAGTATGGGAAGGAACTTGCGGTTCGCGGGATGTTGAGAACGGAGAGAGATTAGAAAGAAGAGAAGGAAGTAAGAGTGGGGAATGGGAAGGAAGGGGTGCAAGGTGACTGAGAAAGATCACTGGGCGGGGGGCGATTGTTGTGCTTTGGCCGGCGGACTGTGCCTGATGTCTCCCCTCCAATTCTGTTCAACCAGTTCTGCCGGAGCCGAAGAAATGGCTCCGTGGACCGAGGTTCGAACCACACTTGTGGCAAACGTGCTCATTCAACTGCATCCTGTCTTGTGTCTTCACAGCAGTGCAGGAGGCCAACGGAAATGAGATATTAGTCGCTTTGTGACAACTGGTCCAGATGCTTCATCGTGACCCATCGTTCCAGGAGTCATTCGGCTCTGTTTCTCGTCCGTATTGCATACAACCATAGGGCAGCACCATGTTCTTCAGAGATTCGCTGGCGTGCCAGAGTACTCAGCTGCCATCTAAAAGGAAAACCAGTGAGCCTGATACTCCTGTCAAGCTAAGATACTTCCTCGATACAGTCGGAACCGAACACCGAGTCACCCCATTCCGCATGCCGCAATTTCGGTGCGGAAAGAAGCGAGCGAGCTGCCATACCGACGGTGACGAGTTGGGCGTCTCCAATCGGCCAGAGGACTGCCTCGGCCATAAGCCCGGCGGACATGGCTCGGGCTGTGTTTGGGTATTTTCTAAAAACATATTCACTTTAAATCAGGCCGTTCCGCCGAGGACATGTTCTCCTAGGGCCCGGGTTGCCCGTTTCCAGAGGAGCTGGAACAAGGTTTCAAGCCAGTCTTTCAAGCTTCAACGAGGCGCGCTGAGAACGCGGCACGTCAGGCAGAAGTGGAAGGTACTGTGGCGCCACACCGGACGCCAAGCGAAGCCCAGCGCCGCTGACTAGTGCCACGACTCGGCGCCTGTTATTGGTGTGGAAGTACGATCACTATTGTAACCGGGACCTGGGAAGAGAAGGTGAGGTACGGAACAGGACCCAGGGCCTGCATAACGCATGTCTGCGGGCTTCTTGCCAGCTTGTGATCAGGTGCAGTAAGATATAACGCTTTGGGACAATGTGCGCTGTCATGTGATGGCACTGAAAGCTCCGTAGCTGGCACCGTTGCCATGGCTATGACGGATCCACCTTCAGTGAACCGTAACGTAGAGTCTAATGGGACTTGGGACTTGTTGCCCGAGCCGCACCGACATCATGTGGAGGTAACAGGTGGATGAGTGGCGGTTTGAGTGACGGTTTGTTGTCGCTGTGACGTCGTAACGTCGTGGTGGCGGGAGCAATTCTGGAGGTCGAACTAGGTCCGACCGATAGAGGGCTAGGTACGAGGGCGCGCCTACACTGCAGCTGGTAGAACAACGTTACTCTATCATTCATCAACATCGACTCACACCCAGCTATCGATAGACATCTATATTATGTTGACACTATTGAACGGCACGACGGCGCGCCGGCGCCGCCGTTATCGGCAACGACGACGCCTTGCGGCGCTACGGTTACAGAAGGCAACACCCGAGAAGACGGCTACAGGACAAGGACACAATAAGATAGACGTGCGCGCTGGCGCAGGGCTCTAGGCGAGTAGTTGGAAGACAGGCTGTGAGGCCTGAGGCTCCTGGAACGTGTAGGGGATGAGGGATAGACGAATAGTGGACATGGAGATATACCACCTAGGCCGACGTCTCAGTAAGGCTCCTGGGCGGGTCCTTCGTTAGTAGGGGATAAGACCATCTTTTTCTCTACAATCACAGGATGCTGAAATGTGCTCACCGACTTGGCTGCCTGACTATCAGCGACGCGGCAGCTCACAACAGCTCTACGACATCTTACTGTATCAGTACAGTCCCCTTGAACAATTGTCTACGAACGGGTAGTCACCGCCGCCACCTGCACAGTGCACCCTGTTGCCCGGATTGATGTAGTTCGCCAAGGAAACATTGCAGAGGTGCATGCATAGTGTCAAAATAAAGCCAATATCTGCCTCTATCAGTGCGTGTCTCCATGGCGGTTTAACTAGTACGAGGTTGATCCTCTTCGCCGTTCTTCACTTCCTTCATCCTATTCTCCATAGAATCCACCAAATTGTCGATAACATCTTGCTCCATCTGGTCCCACCGAAGCTGGAGGACAGCTAAGTGTTCAGCTCCTGTAGAGGGCCGCTCAGGCATCATGTGGAGCTGCCGCTTGAGGTACACCCAGACATGTTCAATAAGGTTGAGGTCAGGAGAGTTGGCAGGCCAATCTAAACACTGCACACCTTGCGCTGCGGACCAGTCTGTATGTACAAGGCCCATGCTCTAGAGCACGTGGTCTGCCATCTCTGAGCTGACAACCTGCGCTCTATCGCTACCAATCTGACTATTAGTTTCGCAGTGGCCGCCAGATGCAGTTCCGCACGGCGTACAACACAGTCCGCAGGGACGTGGAACACCGTAGTAGCCCTGATCGCATTCATTGACTAGCTTCTCGGCAGGACCACAAACCAACGGCAACCCACACCGGCAGTGATGCCTTGTGCACAGAGTTGGACTGCTATGCCGAGTTTTTGAAAGTATCCACCAACTGACAATGACGACAGGGCGTCCAACCCTCAAGTTATCTACTGTACTGTGGCACGCACAATCCGTCCCGGTCCCTGAGAGCACTTCAGCCACACTCAAAGTCTGTTGCAGCAAGCATCTGGTGTTACGCCGACCGGCGTCTTGTGCTTGCGCTTGACTCTTTCGGCCGAGGACATGCGGTCATAGCCCCACTTTTTTTTCGCGTCGCGTGGCGACATCTTCGCACTTGCGGCGCGTCGTGCTCCAGGTCTGGCCTCGGTCTGTGCGCGTCGACTCTTCTGAAATGTCCTGGCAAGTGCCTTACCTCCGGGAGGCATGCGACGCTAAACTTATTCCCTGATTTACTAAACGTTCCATACACAGGAGTGGGTTGCTGGGCTAACTTGAGGCTGCCTCGACTGTTGAAGGCATGAGCAGGCATGATAAGGAATGAGGGAGGCAGAGGCATGAGGCAGAGACAGGCGTGTATGAACGGCAAGGTGTAGACTGTGATTGACTCGGGCTGTGGGTGGGATCGTTCTGCGTGCTGGGAGATGGCGACGCGTACGGTTGACGCGTTCCCACGTACGGTTGACGCGTTCCCACGTACGTACATTCCAATTGCCGGACGAGCCGTTCCGGGAGGTTGCTGGGTGGGTCTGCTCCGTCAAATCGCGGGTACCTGGTGTACATTATCGCCCCAAGCTCTGTCGCCCTCCCGAAAGTATTCGTCCACATTTTAACATGGGGGACCTTTCTGCCGGCCGAGTCGTCGTCGATGGTCGACGCAGACCCAGACGCCGGGATGAGCATCGTCAGCTTTGTTCAACGTCGTCCTCTGTCAGCCACTCGGGTGGCGCTCGGTATCGACGTCACTGTGGAGCGTTGCAATGGATTGAACAGCCACAAGGACCAAACATGTAGGCTCAGGGGACATGACTGTGTTCCCTGAGACTAGTGTATAACAATACACCAGTTGAAATGAGACTGCTAGGCGTTCAAACCCAAATGTGGGGCCAGAATCCATCCGGGCCAGCCAGAGGGGGCTGAACCGCGTCGCCCCTTTCTCACTCTCCACTGAATATATATCCAACCCTCTTCCTCTCACCTTCTCTCCACCGCCTCTGCCTTCCCCTCCCCCGTCATGCTTCCCGCACTCGTAGCCTCATCGCTCCTCTCTACTGTCGCGGCCCAGGTCGTCGCGACCGGGCCCAACGGACCCACCAACCCAGACCAGCCCTTCTTTCTCCCGGTCGGCTCCAGGGTCAACCAGGCCTCCGACGCCCGGCTCATCACGGTCAACGCCATCGACGACTTCTGCCTCTTCGCTCCCATGAACCCCAACTCAGACATTGGCCCCAACGAGGCAAGCGTCGTCGCCTGGTGCACCAAGCCCCGCAACAACGCTCGTCTCATCCCCGACGGCACCATCCGCGCCGCCCAGTTCCTCCGCACTCCTTCGTACGTTCAGGTCTCAGGCTGGTGGGACGGAACCAAGGTCAACATTCGCAGCGGCGACCAGGGCGGTGAGCTCGACCCCCACGGCGCCACGGGTGAGGGCAACCCTGTTGGCGGCAATGTGACCACCAACGTGGCGACTGGAAACAACGTCTTCTACGAGGTGAGTGTGTCACGGGGCACAGGGCGCAGGGCAAGGAACGCCGCCTTGCTTCCCTCGTCCACATGTCTTGCCTGCCACGCTGTCTGCCGCTGACCATCCTACAGGAGTGGATGTCGTTTGTGTCCTACGACCAGTTCTGTGTGCGCATTTGCACCGCCGAGGTCAACGGCGTGCCGGCAGCCAAGCAGTGCGACCACATCTACGACCTAATGGGCTGCCAGTTCGTCATGGCCATTGCTGACTACTGGGACATGCAGGGCTTCGAGTCGTGTGACAGCGACATTGCTGCCGCACCCGGTGTGTACGGTGCCTCCACCTGGTACCAGGGAGTGAACCCCACGCCTGCCGCGCCCGCCTTCCTTCCCAAACGCTCCAACTGCGCCAGCTACAACACCATTGCGAATGGCATCAACATGAACGACCCAGTGGTCACAGCTCCTCCCACGCTTGTTGGTGACGGCGGATCGCAGCCCACGCCCCCGCCCACTTCCGCCCCGCCTCCCACCGCCACCGGTGGTACCCAGTTCCACCCCAAGGGCAACAGCGGCTGGTGTCTTGATGTTCGTGGCGGCATCGCTGCCAACGGCACCCCGGTCCAGGTCTATCAGTGCAACGGTTCAGCTGCCCAGAAGTTTGAGTTTGTTCGCAACGCTGCTGGCCAGGTCAAGCTTGCTGGCACTAACTACTGCCTCGACGCCGGCACAAACCCGGGCAACGGCGCCAAGCTCAAGCTCTGGACCTGCTATAGCGGCCTCTACCAGCAGACGTGGTGGTACACGGGCGACAACCACCTCGCGATTGCCAACGGCCCTGGTCTGTGCATGGACGTCACAGACGGCAACCTCTCCAACGGCAACCAGGTGCAGGTCTGGGCGTGCGACGGCCCGAACCAGAACCAGATCTGGACGTCGAACGTTGCCGGTGGCATGCGCCGCCGCCGTGCCAACTTGGCCTAGAAGATAGCAGAACAATGGACAGTGACTTCTCACCATATGTACTTTATATATTATGAACAATGATACTTGATGTCTCAAGATGGCAGGCAGAGTGTTACTGGGCGACGGCGGGAGTCGGGATACAGTGCATGGCTAGGTCAACATGGTGCCCGGTGGCGACGTGGGGAGGTCAACCAGCTTGTCGCACACGACGGCGGGCCGGGTGAAGTCCACATGTCGCCAAGATGCATACCGAGTCTAACCGTCGCCAGATCCCACAGACAAGCTTGTTTTCTTTCTAGTTGCCGAAAAGTAGCCGGAAATGGCCGAGCCCGTGTTCCCTTTATCGATGGCGCCTTGTGTTGCTAAGTTGGCAAATATACCAAATGTATTCATACTGACTTGAGTCGAGCACGAGCAGAGCACGAGCTTGAGCGGGTCCGTCAAGCGAGCATGTTCTGCAACCAGCCCTTTGCTGTCCCCACCTCTCTCCCTGTCTCCACCTGTCAGTCTCCACCAGCCACCGTATCCACCAGGCGCTTGCTCCATCCGCATCCTTTCCGCCCGGCGACACTGAAATTATGTAACATGGATGAAATGCTCTATTATACAACTTGGGGTTTTTGGCCTGGACCGAGGCTTTCGTTGCGCTCGACTCTTGCGTCTCTGCTCGGCATCTGCCTACTCTGCATCCGTTGGGCACGACTCGGGTACGTCGTCGACCTGGATCCCGCAGCGCTTGTACGCGCCCGAGTCGGGGTATGGGCGCTTCCACCCGCCCTCGACCTCTGGCACGGATAGCCAGAGGCGGAGGAGGTGGCGGCGCGGCCGGGGCGGGAGGTGGTCGACGTACGCGGTGCGCGCGTGGAAGTTATGCATCTCGCCGACGAGCTGGATGTCACCGACCTCGAGGACCATGTGCAGTGCGAGCCGCTGCGCCGTCTGCTCGAGCACCTCGATCGCCTCCTTCTGCTCGTCGGTGTGGCCGGGGATGAGGCCCGCGTCCACGAACCGCTGCACGCTCTTAACGTAGTACGGGTCGTACTGGCTGATAACGCGTCCGTCGTGGTAGTAGAAGATGGCCTTCTGCACCCACGGCTTCTGGCCGGCGCTCACTTCCCCCTTGCGGTCAAAGTACCAGTTTGGCTGGGCGAGGAGCTCGGCAACGTCGGGTCGCTCCGCCTGCAGCGTGTTCCAGATGTTGTGCGCGCTCGCCACGTCAGACTCGCCCCCCTCCTTTGCTCGGTGCAGGCACAGCAAGCCGACAATGTCCCCGTTGTCCGTGTGAAAGTACTGGCGCGCGGCGGTCGTGTAGATGCGCACCTTGTCCGTCTGGGTTGGGTCACTGCCGAGGTCCTTGACGTGGCCGAGGATGTGGCCCTTGTGGTTCTGGGAGATGGCGACACCGATTGCCGCACCAATCGCAAGGTAGATTGCGCACGCCTTGTCCACCGCCCACTCGCTCACGGGCAGGCCGCGGATCAGGATGAAGCCCGCGCCGTGCACTGTCGTCTCGCGCACCTCGGCCAGGAACGTACGCACGTCCTCGGAGAGAGGGAACGTCTCCTGCCTGTCAGCTGGGAATGGAGGGATAACTCACGCGGTCAATCTCGGGGAGCGTGAGGCCCTTGGCGGCCCAGGCATCATAGGCCGCCTCGAGGGAGGCGACGTGCTCTGCTGACCACGAGCGCTTCCAGAGCGACTCGTCGTCGACAAAGTCCTCGCGCGTCCACACTGTCTTGCCGGTGATCTTCTTGGGGAACGCAGAGTACGGCTGGACGAGGTCATGGTTCGGCTCGAGCATGCCGGCCGTGATGCCCTTGTTGAAGCCCTTGTACGGCGCTGCAGGCAGGGGCGGGATGGTGGTGACAGCGACTGGCATGGTGGGTGTGCGTGGGTGTGGCGGTGTGGCACTGAGTGTGGCAGACCAGAGAGTCTTTACGAAGAGTTGGGGCGTTCGGAATGCATTCCCTGCTCTCTTTATGGGCTGACCGCCACGCCTTGGCATGTGCTAGCGATGGCGTCGAACGAGCCATTGCTGTAGTCATTGACAGGCGACTTGGCAGATTCTTGACGCATCAAATGGCGTGATGCGATGGTGACAGCTGCCACATTGGCACATTCGCCCCGGATTTGCCAAAGTGTCGGGGACCCCGCAGTGCGCCTGCTTACTCTGCCATTACAAACCGCGCCAAACCCTAATCCCTCTGCCAGGAGCCCGCTCGAGCGCTCATGGCCTTACACCGCTCGTGGAAGGCTGACGCGATGCGATCCAGACCGGCGGAACATGCGGATGCACAATATCTGCCAACGGCCTACGCCATTCCAAAACGACCGAACAATTGGACCACGCACCACGCCTCGACCGAACAATTGGATTGGTGACCATAACACCCATGGCCGGCTGGTGGCCTGGCCCACCTCCCCCACCTGGAGTGCCTACCACGTCCACTGTTGTCGCCATCGGCTTCCCAGGTGGAGTCATTGTCCTGACCTGTCCATTTGACCACGTCACGCGCAGTGGCGCGTGCTCGTGGCAAACATGCTCTCAGACATGGCAGCTCGGAGGCCGGGCTGCTCCACAATCGCGCCTTCTGAAACTGGGGGGTCGTCTGATCGTCCAGAGGCCCCATGGGCGCCCGTATGCCTCTAGACATTGCTAGCGTACCAGTGTGCCTCATACACATTGCTAGCGTGCCAGTTTCGCATATAGGCATTGCTACCAGATGTCTCGTAACTGGCCGATAGAGCGGACGTCCAACACAGGCACGGTTGCGCCATTGTCGTGCTGGATGGCGTTTCAAGTGGGCAAGTGTTGTTGTTCGTCTGACGTTTCGGGCCCACTCCGAGATGCTGGCTTCTGCATAACATCACATCACATCGTGCGTCAGACCGACTAGAATTGCGGAGAGAGATGCGATCCATGCGTGGGTGAGTCCTTGGCCAGCGCGCATGAAGAATATCGCCAGCGTGCATGAAGACCATCGCCCAGCCTGCGTGAAGACCATCGCCAGCTGCATGAAGACGATGAGCGTTGGTCGGCACCGACCATTGCCGGTCTAACCCCGCGTCGGTCGGAGCGGCTGGGCGCCGGAAACACCGCTACACTGCAACCGAAAGCGTCCGTCAGTAAGGTCGACATTGACGTCAAAACCTGATTCAGATAGGCTCTTGCGAACCACGCGACCAGCACGTGAACAGACACCACACCCGTGCCCGACATTACCGGCGTTGCCCGAATTTCCGAACAAAGGTGCCATGATGTTGCCTGCATTGTCGCAGATACTCTTCCACTGACGCGCGCGTGCACCAAGCCCTCAGCTCGCTCAGACGCACGCGCTTAGTGCCTAGCCGCCCAACTTGCCGACCTCGCTCAGGCAGCCGTTCAGATTCAGCAATCCCTGCCACACCCTCAGCGAAGCAAGGCAGCGACAATAACAACCAGCCCAACCTCGATTTAGCGACAATAACAACCAGTCCAACCTCCATCTACTGCTCACACTCACCATGTCCTCCTCGCGCCCTCATGTAGTCATCATCGGCGGCGGCATCATCGGCCTCTGCACGGCCTACTATCTGCTTACGGGGCCTGAGCCGCCGCGCGTAACGATCGTCGAGAACACCCACATCGCCGCTGCGTCCTCGAGCAAGGCCGCTGGCTTCGTCGGCGGCAACAAGGGGTGGCACGCACCAGCGAACGTCGAGCTCGCCAAGCTCTCCTTCGACGCCATCACCGACCTCGCAGCCAAGCTCGACGGCGCGTCGTCCTTTGGCTGGCGCCTCATCACCACCACCGGCGTCAAGGTCGGCAACCAGGACAAGATGAGCGGCTACCGCACCCTCCCCGTCGCAGATGCGGTTGATGCGACTTCGGGTATCGGCGGCTGGGCGAACGGCGAGAAGGTCGTGCTCATCAACGAGGACACCGGCGTGATGTGAGTGGGATCAGAGCTAGCCGCCGGCTCGGTGGCTCCGTGGATCCGAGGATATGATCCGAGGAAAACGATTCCTGACACCAGGCTGCCGGGGGCGTTCTGCGCCCGCATCTGGGCCGAGTGCACGGCCAAGGGCCTCGCAACACTTATCGCGACGCCCACCGGTCGCGTCGGCAAGACGCTGAATACAACTGAGGGCGCCCTCCAGTTCGACAAGCTCCTGCTGGCCGCTGGGCCGTGGACGGCCGACGTGTGCGAGACTCTCGGCCTGTCCCGTGTCCCCATTTCCTCGTTGCCCGGCCACCACATCCAGATCAAGCCGGCCCTGCCGGAGGGCATGCATGTGCTTCCGGACGAGTCGCTGTTCTGCGGCATCGGCGCGGGCGACGCCAACATCCTCGAATCGATCGCGTCGGACATCCCCGATTACGAGGAGGGGTCGTGGGAGCGCACGCAGGGCTGGTCGCGCACCGTCGAGTTCTTCCCGTGAGTACAGTACCTGTGGGGATTATAGGCGCCGACTGACACTAGACGCGCGGACGGCAACGTCTATGCTGCCGGCGAGAACGGGATCCCAAAGACGATTGGGGACCGTGCCGCCGACGCGCGCCTGAACCGCCTACCCCCAACTGCCGCGCGCTGCCGCGCGCATGTGGACGACGAGCTCGTCGCGCGCCTCGTGCGCGCCGCCAAGGCCGTCTCGCCAGCCCTCGACATTGAGAAGGGCGCCAAATTGGTCGAGGCTGACGTGCGTATCTTGCCATATTGAGCTGACGACTAGTTGTGTTACCGCCCAGTTACACCCGACAAGTGCCCCATCATCGGCGAGTGGGCCGAGGACATCTTCGTCTCGTCGGGCCATGGTCCCTGGTGCGTTATCTCACGCGTGCTGTGCTGACGTCAGGGGAATCACGCTCTCGGCTGGCTCTGGAATTGTCATGGCCGAGCTCCTCCGTGCCGACCTCGCGCACAGGAAGCCGCAGCTCAGCGCCGACATCTCGCTGCTCCAGCCCCACCGCTTTGAACCGAAGCGCGCGGCCAAGCTCTAGACTGCTTTTCAACTTCGTTTCACATTTTGGATCTATTGGTTATGGAAGCTATTAGCTTGATGATGACGATTGTGGCGCTGATGACGGCGGGGCGTGGGACATGCCGCGCCAGCAGACTCTCGCTGGGATAGCAGCTGCTATATTTAACAGCATTGACCAAGCGTCCCACTTACCGCCCCCGCTGACGCCGCAACATGCCTCCCACTCTCCCGACTGGCACTAACGCGCACATCGTCCTGCTGGGCAAGGAGAACATCGAGGTGCAGTACCGCCCGATCCCGGCAGTCACGGGCGACCAGGTCCTCGTCAAGATGATGGCGACGGGCCTGTGCGTCTCCTAACCCTCCATGTTGACTTCAGATGCGGCACCGACGTCTCCTTCTACACGCGCGGAGGCATCGGCTCCCGCGTCGTGAGCAAGCCCCTAGTCCTCGGGCACGAGGGTGCGGGCGTCATCCGCGCGGTCGGCAGCGACGTAACTAAAGTGGCTGTCGGCGACCACGTCGCGATCGAGCCCGCCCTCCCCTGCCGCACATGCCGCTTCTGCCTCTCCGGCCAGTGGAACTACTGCGAGAGAGACGAATACTTTGCTACTCCCGGCACTGGTCTGTCCCCCCCTCTCCGCACTGACACCAGACGGCACGCTGTGCCAGTACTTTGCATGCCCGGAGACGTCGTGCGTGCGCATCCCGCCCGACCTGCCGTGGCCGCAGGCCGGCTGCATCCAACCGCTGGCGATAGCCATCCAGATCGCGCGGCGCGCGCCCAAGCTCGCGCACGCAGCCGTGGGCGTCATGGGCTGCGGCCCACTCGGCCTGCTCTGCATGGCTGTAGCGCGCGCGTACGCTGCGCGCGAGATCGTCGCCGTCGACCGTGTGCGCCAGCGCGTAGACTTCGCCCTCAAGTATGCCGCCACGCACGCTGAGCTCAACCCCGAGAAGAACATGAAGGCCGCGACGAACGGCACGCACGTCGTCAAGGGCCGCGGGAGCAAGCTGCGCGAGGTCGGCGACGAGCTCGCCTGGCTCGACGACTGGGTGGAGGAGCATCTGCCGCTGTGGGGCGTCGAGCACGGCCTCGACATCGTCATTGACGCCACGGGCGCTGAGCCGTGCATGCAGCTTGCGGTTGCGCTGCTCCGGCCTGGCGGCACGCGTGAGCCTAGGGATCCACGTAGACACGCTGACTGCAGTCATCCTCGCCGGCATGGGACCGCCCCTCACCCGCTTTCCCACTCTCGAGGTCGCGTCCAAGGAGCTGAATATCATCGGCTCGCTGCGCTACACCACCCGCTGTTTCGAGGACGGCATCCACCTCGTCGAGCGGGGCCTGGTCGACCTCGGCCCGCTCGTTACCAAAACCGTGCCGCTCTGCAAGGCCGAGGAGGCGTTCAAGGCTGCACGGGATGGGCCCGTCGCTGGTGTCGAGATGAAGGTCGTTGTCATGAACCAGGAGTAGGTAGTGCGATTAGTTTAGTATTCGGCTGCATGCGAACAATTTGTGACTCAACGGGATAACGTATTTCTGTTGAATACGCCAACTGTCTAGGCGGCAACCCTGCCTTGTCACGTGGCAACGCCCCTCCTACCGAAGATTACTTGCACCGCCAGTAGTTTACTTCTGCATTCACATCATCACTCATCTGCAACCCCGTTGCACTAGCCCGTTTGCATCCCGAACTGCAAGGCTGCAATCCCGGGCAACATCTGGTGTAGAGTAAGTCCCACGGCATTTACATAAACCCAACAAGTTCGAAAGTCAACAATCTCTGTTCGTATAGTGGCTAGTATGCTCGCTTGTCATTAGTTGTGACCGCGGGAGACCGGAGTTCAATTCTCCGACAGAGAGCGCAACATCTGCTTTTGTGGTTATTTTTAATGGTATCTTCTTCCCAAGTAGAGCACGCGCTGCGACGGAACAGAAACATGTTTCACCCGCGTTATGGCGAGACTGGGTGTGATCGGGCTTTCATCGTTTATGTCTCGCCCTGCACGCACCCTCCTGCCAGCACCAGTCCTGCCTGTGATCTTGGATCTGGGAGGTGCAATGTCTCCCGTCGCAGTAATGATCACTACTCGCCACGATGCCCGCCCAGGGAACGCCGTTGGCCTGCATCATGCACTCCAAGCCCTCCCAGTTCCCAGCACACTATGTAGCTGCTGCATGGACTAGCTGCACCGAGCCCTCCAGGGCCACCGGAGGCCAAAACGACGGCGCTGACCGTCTCAGCTTGTCAGGTCGAACTGGGAGTCGAACCCAGGCTACAAGAACTGATCGTGTATCAGAATCTTGTGTACTGACCGTTATACGATTCAACCTGTGCCTCTACACTCCGCATGGACCGACTTTCACCGAGCCCTCCCAGAGCTGCCGGAGGCCAAAACGAAGGCGCTGACCGTCTCAGCTTGTCAGGTCGAACTGGGAGTCGAACCCAGGCTACAAGAACTGATCGTGTATCAGAATCTTGTGTACTGACCGTTATACGATTCAACCAATGCCTTATGGCGTTGAAGCCGCTGTTGGATCTGGGTAGATGCCGTGAGGCTTACACTACGCCAGATGGTGCCCGGGCTTGTTGGCTGCCGTGCAGTCTGGGATGCAAACGGGCTAGTGCAACGGGGTTGCAGATGAGTGATGATGTGAATGCAGAAGTAAACTACTGGCGGTGCAAGTAATCTTCGGTAGGAGGGGCGTTGCCACGTGACAAGGCAGGGTTGCCGCCTAGACAGTTGGCGTATTCAACAGCCGCAGCAAGAGTCGCGTACACGCTCAGCTTGGCTGAGGAAACGCACTGCCACTGCAAGACCACACAGACTGGACAGTGCACCGGCTTGCTGAGGGCGCATTGAATGCCCTGGGTGCTTTGCACAACGACTAATGGCATGCTTAAGCAAAGACCCGGGCTGGGTACGATCTCGGTGTCCATGATACCGGCACGCGCAAGAAGCCGAGCCCGGCCAAATCCGACGCAGCCCACTAGAACCTCCAACTTCAACCCCTGCCTCTCATCCACCCATTACCCAATGGCCACTCTCTTCAACCTCGACGTGAACGTCGCGCACACGACGGGCGCCGCGCGCCCGAGCGTCGGCAAGTTCCGCAAACCGAATCCCCCAACCTTCACGAGCGAGGACGAGCGCGCGCGCTACCAGAAGGGGCGGCTCGCCCTCGCCGCCCGCATCTTCGCCGAGCAGGGGTGGGGCATCGGCTGCGCAGGCGGCCTGTCTGCGCGCGACGCAGTCAACTCCGATCTCGTGTGGGTGCTACCGCGCGGCAAGCCTCTGTGCGCGATCGGCAGCGCCGACCTCGTCGGCGTGAACCTCGACGGCCACATCGTCATCCCAAGCGCCACGCTGCGCGAGTGTACGTCCGCTTGCACACACTGGGTACGCTGACGCAGACGACGATGGGCACGTGCCCCTCCACCTGGCTATATACCGGGCGCGGCCGGACGTTCATGGTATCGTGTCAGGCCACACGCCGCATGGGCGCGCGTTCTCGACGCGCGGCGAGACGGTCCGCATGCTCTGGCAGGACTCATGCTTTTTCGCGGGCCGCGTGCCTGTACTGCCCTTCCTGGCTGGTGTGCGCGTCGCCACGGAGCCGGAGGGCGTGACGGACGTGCTGGAAGATGGGAAGGGGCTAGTGATGCAGAACCGCGGGCTGCTCATGACAGCGGCGACGATCGAGGGGGCTATCGCGACGTATATTCGCCTCGAGAATTTATGTGGAAACCAGATGCTCGTGGAGGCGGCCGTCCGCGGGCGCGGAGGGAGGATGATCGAGGTCGGCGAAGAGGAGGTCAAGGTACGTTGTCCTTGGCGGAGCTGATGGCAGTTCACGTTGCAGAACGTCGGGAGCGAGCACCATGCCTGGCTTATGGGCATGCCGTACTTTGCCCGGTGGGACAAGCGGACAGGCGGTGCACTTGTGGTTTAGGGGATACAGTGCCACCAGGCTGTGGACGTGGTCGCTGTGTGCGGAACAGGGCAAAGTGCGCCGTAACGCACCTTTCACATGCTAGACACAATGCCCCTCTATCTGACATAATCAAGCTCCTGCACATCTCAATCGTCTACGACTCTAGTATTTGTACTGTCACAGCACCGGTCGCAGCATGCAATCCCTGTCGCACAATGCCCAGTTTGAAGGGTCCAGATAACGCGGTCAAGCAGCTCCTTGACCGGTCCGAGAACGTTGAGCTTGGGCTCAGAGTCCTGATTGAACGGCCAGAAGCCCCAGCTCTTCTTACTCTTCTTTGCGTCCTTCTTCTCCTGGGCTATGAGAGCCGTACGATAACCCCACCCGCCCTCGCTCTCGCTGTACAGTTCGTTCTCCGCAATCCACGCCTCGCCTCCTGAGACCGCATTCCAGTTACTGAATGTCATGCTCCCGAGTTGGGGTGACCGTACATCGGAGATTGAGTTGTGTCGCCTCTAGCTTCACAGGCTTGGGGCAAGGCCCTAGGTGGAAGAGGTGATCCGCTTGCTGAAGGATGTCGGTGGTGGTGCAGCTGCGCACGACAGCCACGACACGGCGCTGGCTACCTAAGACCCAGCGTTGGCGAGCAGAGACGAGCCCGAGGAGCACAATGGGGTTCTCGTATCCGATGTCCGGGGGAGATGCAATAACATGTCGGTGGTCGTGAAGCCACGGGTAATGCGTTCGGTGAGGTGCAGGAACACCTCCATGGTGTAGGAGTCCAGCCGCCCGCAAGCAAACACTTCGAACGCCGCGGCGGCGAGGATGGCAGAGTCACGCCGGCGAGCGATAGGAGTTGGCTGGTCTCAGCGCTGGTGAGGGCCAACACTCGCCACATACATGAGAACCTGGTGGTCCTCAATAGGCACTCTGTCAGTAGAGGCGAACACCTTGAATCAGACATCACGGAACTGCCCGTGAGCTTGGCCTCTCCTCACAGCCATACCTTGGCCCAGCCCGGGCTCGGCTGCACTCTCAGTTACCTCGGAGAGCCAGCGGCGGCCCCACACGGATCGTAAACCGTCAGAAGTCCCGAGCGGCGGCCAACGGCCATCATGAGCCAGGCGTTATTCCACCACACAGGAAACACGACCTGGCTATAGTTCTTCAAGGAGCCGGAGTACTACGTGAGCATACTTAAGGATGGGGTTTTACTTACCACCACGCCCTGAAAGCTTTTGAAGGCGCGTTCTTCACGCGACAAGTTAGTCTTGAACCTGTTCCGCGATATGCCAGCCCAGAATTCAAAGTCGAAGAGGAGGACTCTGTTGCTTGCCGCGTTCTTCACAAACCCATCAGACAGCGTGTTGAACAGCACAGCATGGCATGTGTACCACCGCGTACTGTGCGAACAGTGCCGCTTGCGCACTGTGACCCAACGTCAATGTGTTGCAGACGTTGCAGCATCCCATTCCTGTTGTGAGCGGAATCAGCGATCGACCGTAGTGTGTGTCTCGCCTAGTGCCAGTGAGTTCTGGTGAAGTCAACATAAGCAGGTTGGTGGAGCTGGGGAATGGCACGAGCGGAGAGAGGTGTGAGCAAGTGAAATAGGATCCCGGCTGTCAGGCTGTCGTCTTCGGTACGCCACGGGTCGCCATCCCACGCGTCTCACACGAATTCGTCGTCGTCGTCCACGATGTCCCACCACGGTAGCGATTGGGCCGGGCTGTCCGCGAGGTGCTCGGGCAAAGATGGGTCGTCGGTTGGCCGGCTGGGAGTGGCGACCGTGTGCATGGGAGCAGCGCAGGTCGAGGGACGAGGTAGTTGTTGAGTGAGGTAAGGTGTTCAATGATGTGATGGGCCGATCTAACGTGAAGTGTAAGCCCTCAATGGGGTTGGCGTGTCAGCTATACATGGATCACCAGCTGGACATTGTTTGCAAGAAGCTGTGCGAGGGGCTGTGCGTGAGAGCTCGGTCTCGGCGGTCCGTGCTTCCTTCCTCTCCCACCAAGTCGGTGTTCGTGCGCGGGAGTTGGATGGGAGTTGTGACTGAGGGGGGACCACGGTGTTCAGCCTGAGAGGGCACTGCTTGGCGCCTAAAACTCACTCTGTCCCGTTAAGAGAAGAAAGCAACGCCAAGTTCCAATGGGGGATTGAGCGCTCATCTGGTGAAGTCGGAGGCTAGCTAAGATTGGTATGCCGTCAAACTTGATGAGCGGTGTTGAATTCCCATCAACAGTCAGACCGGCCGCCTTCATATCCACCCTGCCAGTAACATGGCACCAGACAGCGGGTGTGACTTGCTTCATTGGCCCCTCAAAAGAGCCCCCTTTAGAGCAAAAGATCTAGCTACTGACAGCAGCTCTGTTCCCCGCCAGGGAGTTGAACCCTGCTCTTTCGCGATGATTCCTAGTCGAGGACCGGGCGCTCTCTACTGAGAGGCGAATATACTAACCGATATACTAGCGAGGAAGACGGTAAATAAGGTTGTTGTCTCTAGGTAGATGGCGTGGGGCCTACGCTACGCCAGATGTTGCCCTTCCATGCAGCTCTTCGGGAGAGGTGCCGTCGGGCTTGCGCAGCGGCAGCGGCTGCAACGGGTTGCAGATGAGTGATGATGAGATGCAAAGAGTAGACTACAGGAGGGTAATCTGCGGTGTGGGAAGCGCTTGCCATGTGGAAAGTGGAGGTTTGCCACGTTGCGGTAGTAGGCAACAAAGGTGAGATCGTCCGTCGAGTCCGCTGGAATGGTTCACGATGCGATGTGATGGTGTGGGATACGGTGACGACAACAGAGCGCCAAGGCAACAGGGTCGTCAGTTCCCAGGGGCAGTTGGCACTGATGGTGCTGGGCTCTGGCGCTGCCATTGTGACATGATAAGGGCCTGTTTGGCATTGGCAAACTGTCCTCCACCTTGAGTCTAACAGAGTGGTAATTGGCGGGTGCGACGGTTTGTGGAATACGCGAGGAGCGCTCTGTTGCTGGGTGCGTTGGTGCGAGATGAGGTGGAGCGGTTACTGCAGGTTACTGCATCCAAAGCGGCAAGAAACTGGGTTTTTGAGGTACCGACTCTTCCGAACACCCTGTCATGATGCTATCAGAGATGAGATCAGCGAGATGGAGTGGCTTTGGCAGTTTGTGGGAGAAATCAGGCACAGCCACCCAGGAGACGCAAAGGCTACCAGATCCCTGTCCCAACAGCCGGAAACCAGGATTTCGGAAGAGGCAGCAGGCATGCTGCCAGGGAAGAGGAACAGACGGGTTCCCTGTTGCGCTTATCGCCGTTCTAGTTGCCGGGCATCGCGCTTGGAGAGTTTGAAAAGATAATCACACGCGACAATGTTGTTCAGACGTCGACTGGACTGGACTGGACTGGGCCCCCAATGCCTGGTCCGGCCCTCGATTAAACGGCAACTCTTGTCTGGAAATTGTACATACAGCATCGCCATCACCTTCCTCGTCCATCTGACAATATCGTCATCGCCCAACCCTCCACCGCTCCAATCCTCTTCGTCTTCACCATCATCATCCTCTTTTCCAGCGCTAGTCCATTCTACCTGCCGCGTCTCCATCTCCGCCCATTCGTTCAACCAACCCGAGCCATTCATCTCGGGAGGGAGTCATCCTGTCCAAAGGGTCTCCCAGAGCTCTTCCGCTCGTTTCGAACATTGCATTTCGCATTCACCGCCACATTCCCCCCCTACCCTGTCCTGTCTTACCAGGTCTCAGCAAAGGGTTGCTTCCACATCAACATCAACTTGATCATCTCCTCTTCGTTCAACCTCAAGCGTAATCAAATCTGTCAAGGCCTCCTTGTTGCCGACTCTCCCACATCGTGCCGCAGCTGACGCAGTTGATCCTATTCTGGATGCTGGGTTGTTAATCACGTTGAGAAAATTCAACCAGGCGTCCTTGCGCCACCCCGTTCTGAAACCTTCCCCCACTACCCGTCGCCGTCAACCAGATGGCCTCACCACCGTCGAGCTCAAGTCATCGCGCTTGGTGGACATCTTCCGGGATGGCCGGGGACGAACGCCTTCCACCGGATAGACTTGATGTCACCCAGCCCGCCGCTGCCTCACTCGCAATGCATGTGTCAGGAATCTCACCCTCCACTTCGACGATGACTGCATGGGCCGCGGCAGTCCACCATTCCCAGCATCACCTGTACCACGAGGGCACCTCCCACCCGCACCGCCTACCCTTCACACCCGCCTCTCCTTCACACCCGCCTCTCCTACGACCAACCTCAGCGATCCAAGGCGAGCTCCAAGTCGCGGATATGAACTCGCCCCTCAGCCAGATCACGAACCACCAACGCCCCGCGAGTTGGAGGCCAGCCCGCGGACTCGAGAACACCACCACGGCATGCGCCCTGGGTGGGGAGATTACGCCCACGAGAGGTTCACTGGCGTGCGTGAGGTTGGAAGGCTGCCTCATAAGTACCAGATGGGAGGGCCAAAGCGAAAGTACGAAGCTCCGCGGCCTCCAAGAGGCTATCGAGGCCACGAGATCCATCTAGCCCCATTAGAGTGCGGTCTCGGCCGAGGGGATGCGCTGCCAATAAGGGAGGAGCACAAGGAGCGAACAGACAAGAGCTGGGAGAGAGCCGATGATGTACGCAGGCATGAACGACACGAACGCAATGAACACGATGACGAGGATGACAGACGCAGCGTCACGCAACGGTCGCAGACCACTGCTGGCACCTCTGCCAGCTCAGTGCCGGGAGGGTTTAACGGGTGAGAAAGTGCAACTCTGTACTATCACGCAATTCACCATCTGCCATCGCTTTCAGTGAGTACTAGTCGCAGTAATGATGGACACGAGACCCTTTCACGGAGGGCGGCCTGTGAGGTTGTTTGAAGAGAGTGGGAAGACGGAGGGGCTGGGCCCGCTGATGGTGATCAGGCACGAGGGTCAAGCAGGAGCCTGCGCTCCCTCCGGCCAGACCAACGTCCTGCTCCGACTACTCGCTCCATAAGGATGATGTGCTAACAGCAGTCATGGCGCAGTACGGTACTCGAGATGGCACTCAAGTCCAGCGATACCTGGGTCGTGTCTCGGCACGCGAACGACCTTCCATCTTACGCACACATAATGGCATTTTACGGCGGTGAACGCGTGGAGCCTCCCTCCAGTCGAGCTACCAGTGATATGGGGTCGGCCAAGGGAGGAGTAGACTTGCGTCGAGGGTCAGCATCTGTATCCGCCTCAGTGGTTTTACGGCCAGACCCGGAGGCAGTACTAGCGGCTGAGATCGTGGTTGTCGGGGTCTTCGCCCGGCGCGTGAGGACAGTCATCGGAGCCCTCCAGGCGCAGATGGCACCATACGACTCGACCATCCCACGTATGCGTCTGATCACTGTCTGGCGAGAAATTGGGGACCGCATTACTGCGCGGAGCAATGCGGGGCGGAGAACAGAGGGCTCAAACAGGCACGCCGTTAGTTTTGTCCAAGCCTCCCAAGGCCCTTTGGATTCGTACCATGCTGACATCAGGTCAGTGCAGATTCCGAATCCACGCGTGGCGAGGTGGGTGGCCGCTCGCGCAAGCGACGGAGAGAACGCGAGGATGGGCCTGCCACAGGGGTCCTACCTCTCCTTGTCGGCACGGACTGGATCGTGGCGGTCGCGGACGCTGTCACAGGCTCTGTGGTGATATACGACGGGGGACATGCACTCGATGCTGTGGAAGTCGATATTGTGAGTGACATGCCGCATCGGCCCTGACATTAGGTTGGCGATGAGGTGATGCGCGCCTGGGCGGAAACAATCGGTGAGGACGTGATGCGGTTGGAAGTGAGACATCTTCGTGTGCGTAGTAGGCTCCTAAGGAATGGTGGGAAGTATTTACAGTCCAGAGTAGACAAGTCTTTGAGAGCCACCCTCCCTGACACACCAGCCACCTGATCGCGTCCCAGAGGGACACACGGTCCTGCTGGCCGGTGCTGCTCTCGAGGTTTTAGGATCATCCCCTGTTCCCATTGACGATCGCTCGCTGTTGGTCTATCTCGGGCTCTGGTCTAAGCTTTTCGCACAGGGCATCACGCTTGCCATCCCTCCCTCGTTCGACCGTCCCTCTGCGGCACAGTCGCCGCTGTACGCCAAGGGTATGTCTGCGAGCCGCGCCCTCCGCGACCGCATAGTGTGAACGATTCATACGGGAACACTCGCGTGTCCGTTCCGCGGTTACTGGTAACGCAAATCGTTACAAACCATTAGCTCGAGTAAGGACGTGTATAATCATGGTCGCAATGCGACCATGCCACTTAATCTTGACGCGTTTGGACCGGCCCACCAACTCTAGCGTTATCTGTATCAGCAGGACAGCATGATCACAGAGCGGAGGGCCCTTAAGCAACTGTCTCTTTGGGCCTCCTCTTGTTACTCTCTTCTAGTGTGTGTGCGTATCGCAATTGCCACTTGCAATTCGCCACACCGCAAAAATTACGGAGTCAGGAGCATCGCCACGCGATACGTGACCGTCATCATGAAGACGTTTCAGTCCTGCCGTGACCTCACACGCAGCGTATCATGCGTCTTCCAGACAGTTAGCCGACTATATTCGGTTACCACCTTCCAAAATGCGACCGGGAAACCAAGAATTCGGACCCCATCGTATGGAGGGGAATGTGAGTCATGAGGGAACATACCGTCGTTAAGCTTTCCGTACAGGAA
The DNA here is from genome assembly GCA_030805415.1 of Cutaneotrichosporon spelunceum. Classification (NCBI taxonomy): domain Eukaryota; kingdom Fungi; phylum Basidiomycota; class Tremellomycetes; order Trichosporonales; family Trichosporonaceae; genus Cutaneotrichosporon; species Cutaneotrichosporon spelunceum. The sequence goes on from BTCM01000001.1 coordinate 2,287,807, forward strand.
CCTCAACGACCCAGGCATCCCGCATGAAACTGTCTCCCCCTCGCAGCCCCTGTGAGCCTGAGACTGACCTAGTGCCGTGGTTAACACATGGAGTTCACTCTGGAACTGTCCAGCAACCTGGATGCTCATCTGCTGGCAGGCGCGGGGATCGTAACAATGTCGTCGTTCCATCGAGGCCTCTCTTCTGCCATGCAAGAACGCCCCACTGTGGTGGTTATCTTGCCAACTCCAATGAGCGCTCATTGACCTTGCCCGCAGCTTTGCCCGATAACTGTCCTTGAACCAACACCCGCTGCTGCTGTAGCCAATATTGGGGGGAATACTTTGACATTTGCGGGCATCTTGGCCGCAAATGAAATCGGCCATCTCCGGGTATCTGCGGGCAACATAACACGGCAGGAGAGCAGGACGTGAAGAGAGGCAGCACCGGACCTTGGCCGGTCAAGCCGCTGAGGTCACAATTGTGGGCAAGCTGCCCGTCTATTGCCCGTTATCGGGCAACAGTTGCATTTCGACATGTTGCTGATGATGATGGGGCCGCTTCAACCGAGACTGATGCTCATACTTAAACAGCAGGCATGGAGAAGTGGCCAGCCGCTCAGATACCGCAAGCGAATCCATTGTAATCACAGAGACACAAGGACAGGCATCAACTGCGTCGCACTTCTAAATAATTCACCGATCGGCACCAACATGACCGGCAACCTGCAGCCCGAGGTACCTCAGCCCACCCGCTCCAACACCGACTTCTGGAAGGTCGCCAACTCCAAGCTTATCCGGTATGGTGGAAAGTGGAGTGACGTCCGCATCGTGCGCGCCCAGGGCACGGTGATGTGGGTGAGTTACTAGCCCATTCTCCACTGACAACAGGACGAGAGCGGCCGGCGCGTGCTGGACTGGACGTCTGGCCAGATGTCCTCCGTCCTCGGCCAGTGAGTTTCTCTCCGGCCACGCTGACATGCAGCGGCCACCCCGAGATCGTCGAGGTCGTCCACACGTATATGCGCAACCTCGACCACCTCTTTAGCGCCATGATTTCTGACCCGGTCGTCGACCTCGCCGAAGCCCTCACCGCCATGCTCCCCCCCCAGCTCAACAAGTGCATATTCCTCTCGACCGGCAGCGAGACCAACGAATGCGCACTCAAGATGGCCAAGATGTACACTGGCGGGCACGAGATCGTCTCCCTGAGTGCGTCGTACCACGGTATGACGCACGGCTCCGGCGCCGCCACATTCTCAGTCGGCCGCAAAGGCTACGGTCCCCAGCTGCCCGGCAACCTGATCCTGCCGGTACCATACGCGTACCGTTCCCCCTTCCGCAACGCGGACGGGAGCTACGACTGGCGCACCGAACTCGACTACGGCTGGGACCTGATCGACCGGCAGAGCACGGGCGCGCTCGCCGCCGTGATCATCGAGCCCATCGTCTCGACCGGCGGCATCATCACCCTCCCCGACGGATATCTCAAGGCCCTCAAAGCCCACTGCGAGAAGCGCGGCATGCTCCTCATCGTCGACGAGGCGCAGACCGGCATGGGCCGGACTGGCGGTGAGTCGACTCCTTTCACCGATGGGGCCGATAGGACTGACGGGGCCGGGGCTGACGCCAGACATGTTTGCGTTTGAGCACGAGGGCGTCGTTCCCGACATCCTCACGCTCTCGAAGACGCTCGGCGCCGGCTTGCCCCTGGGCGCGACGATCGTCACCGAGGAAATCGAGCGCGTCTGCAACGACCGCGGCTTCTTCTACTACACGACGCACCTGAACGACCCCCTCGTCGCCGCCGTCGGCGCAAAGGTATGCGAGATCATCACCCGCGACCGGCTGCACGAGGCAGCCGCCGCGCGGGGCGCGCAGCTCGCGCGCGGCCTCCACCGCCTGCAGGCCAAATATCCGTGCATCGGGGACGTGCGTGGGCGTGGGCTGATGCGTGGCATCGAGATCGTGGGCGAGGATAAGCGGCCCGCGGACGCGCTCGGCACGCGCATCAGCGAGCGGTGCATGCAGCTCGGGCTTAGTTGCAACGTCGTCCAGCTCGCGGGGATGGGGGGAACGTTCCGCATCGCACCGCCGCTCACGATCACGGAAGACGAGATCGAGGAGGGCCTGGGCATTATGGAGCGCGCGTTTGCGGACGTGTTGGGCGAGCAGGACGTGGCGACGTGATTCTGTTGGGTGAGCAGGAGCCAAGTGACTGTATGCAGTGAATGTTGTGCCTGGATCGATTCACTGTATCACGTGATGATGTGGGCTGGGTCGCCGACCAGGCACGCGCGCTCCTTCAGCATCCAAATGCGATGTACACCAGGGAAAACACTTCTCGCCGGTACCAAAACACTCGTCGGCGCCACCATGCTCTTTCCTAGGATCAACAAGCTCTATCAGAATCAATTTTGAGCGGTAATGTCACCATAAGATAACAGCGTCTCCTCGCTAGTATATCGGTTAGTATATTCGCCTCTCAGTAGAGAGCCTGGTCCGCTGGGAATCACCGCGAAAGAGCAGGGTTCAACTCCCTGGCGGGGAACAGAGCTGCTAGCAGCTTGACCTTTTGGTTGGCGTGCCGGCGCCCGCAGTTTTGTTACGCAGTCGGAACCTGCAAGTTATCCTCCACTACTCCCTCCTTCGCACCGCAGACACGGCAGCATTCAGCCATTCATAATAATACGCACATGATCGTTTCAAATGTCCTATTCAGCGTCCAGTTGTGGCCGGTGGTCAACCAGCCTATCTTGAGATCACCCGGCAAGTGTTGTACGATCTATAGGCACGCCCTTAAACCGCCTAGAAGAGGCCAGCAACGAAGACGGCAAGAGCGGCGAGTGTAGCCGCAGAGCCGAAGCGCGACATGGCACCGTTCTTGGTCGGAACGCCTGTCGGCGCCGCGGCGACGTCGGGGATGTTCTGGGTCAGGGTGACCATGACAAGCGACGTGGCACCGTCTGACTGAGTGGCGACCGAGGCCGAGACCGAGGTGGACTGCTGACGGCCGAGATTGTTGTTGCCGGCCACAGGTCCGTCGGCGGGGAGGCCGCCCTCAACACCAGGCGTGGTCGAGACCGCCGTGCTGAAGATGTTGACATAGTTGATCTCGTAGTAGGCGTTGCGATAGTTGGATCCGTCACCGTTGACGTACGTGGTGTAGCTGCAGGTCAGCTCTGGGGCAGTGTTCAGTTCACCAGTCCTGGCCGGAGGGGTACGCAGAGCAGCCGTTAGGAGCCAGCGTACTCTCGAGGCCAGCCCATACGCCGCAAAGAGTGGTCTGGAGAATCAGAGTCTGGGCTAGGTGGGTCAGCCGACATCGACAAGACGGAACACCACTTACGGCCAAAGTAGCGTGTGAAGACGCAGTCCTTGTTGCCCCAGTAGCCAGTGGGCATGCCGAGGATGCTCGTGTCGATCGACTTGGCATCCGCGGTCATGGACGCAGGGACCTTGGCACGGGGGACGAACCAGATCTTGATCGCCTCTGGAGCCCACTCGGCAACGAAGACACCGCCACCAGCAGCAGCGAACCCGGCACCGTAGGATGTAGGGTCATTGTCGCGAGCCGTGCAGCCTGCGCCGTATGAGTAGCCGATAGAGCAGTTGAGCGATCCCCAGTCACCGGTCATGAGGGCCTGGTTGGTTTGGGGCGCGTAGCAACCGTCCTCGGCCGAGTGGAGGGCCATCTGGTTGACGGGCTGGTTGTGGATACCCTCCATGATGTCGATCTCACCGCCTGGTGTGAGTGGCGCCCAAGCGGTTTCATTTACCAACTGGCCACTTGGGGCCGACGGTCCAGAAAGCGGGCCATACACTGCATCCATAGGGCATGTGGACCGCATCCAGGACCCAGACGGTACCGACACTGTAGGCGCGCTTGCTGAGAAGCTTGGGTGCGAAACGCTTGGTGGTGTGCCAGGGATTGGAGACGACCGTAGAGGTGTCGTCGACTGTGACGTTAGCTGGGAGTTCACACTCAGCCGTTGCCCTCTCTCTCCAAACACTGTGGAGATCTTGGGACCGAAGAGGATGATCGGCGTACCCTTCATAATTGTCGTGCCCTTGTCCGTCTTGTAAATGAGTGGTGTGGAGCTGTTCCACTCGGCGGTACCATACCAGAACACTTCACCGCTGTGGTGGTCAGTGGGGTGCCCATCATCCATGGGATAGACGTCCTCACCTGGTAGTGTTGTCATAGAAGCTGTCTGGCCAGTTCCAACCCTGCCTGGAGTTGTCAGCGAGGGCTCAGCTTTCAATGGAGGCTTTCGATGGGGCCGGATGTGAGGAGAGACGAGATTGAAAGTCATAGCGGTTTCGTGCCCCGACGCTGTGGCGAACCTGAAAGCGGTGCCGACATCAATGCAGGTGATGGTGATGGTGCGAAGCATTTTGGCTTCACTGTCGCTGTCACATCCTCCACTCACATCCTCCACTCACATCCTCCACTCCCTCCTCCATCACTCACAGGAAGTTGTCCCCCGCCATAGACTCGGCGATGGGATAGACACCCGCGCGTGCCAGGGGGACCGCAGCGGCGGCAACAGCGAGAGCCAGGGCAAGCGGTGCCATTCTGTTTGGCTGAATACGATACCGAGAGACCGGAGAATGAGTGTAAGAGAAAGACGAGTCTTCGCCCAGAATAAGGAGAGATGAGAGCAAGAATGGAGGGTGATGTAGGAGGGAGGACGTCGGTCAGGTCGTCAAGTCTGTATACCGACTCTTGGGCCGAGCAAGGCAGGTAGGTGCTCGGGTGGGCAAGTGCGAGGGAATCAAGGATGGTGGTGTGTGCGGCAAGGCGTCTGCGCTCGCGCCTGACATGGCATCTTGGCGAATCAGCTGGACATTGATCCGGAGTGAGGATGCTGGCCGTGGGCACCGCGACTGGGAGGCCATGTGCTGTGTATCAACATGTAGGGGAGGGATGCGCACGCGAAGGGCGACGCAATGAGGTGAGAGTGGCGTCGAGGGAACGGATCCAGTTTGTCCAGTCCGTTTGGCTGTCTGGCCTTGTGGGAGCATGCACGGGTCGGGTGGCTGATATTGAGAACAAGACAAGGCCCTGGCACGCCATCCGGTAAAGCCCGTGTCAAACTATGTGCATTGCTGCAGTACATATTGTAATACATTCCGCCAACACACGCAAAGATCTCTACTTACGGTGGTCCCAAGACACCTGCCTGCATCTGATCGGTTCTCCACGTGCATCAGTTTGTTATTCGACCTCATCCCCCAAATGCTGTGCCCCTTTATCAAAGCGGCCGCAGGGTCATGGCGCACATTCCATCGTTGCAACATGTATCACAGCCCCGCACCCCTGCCCCGCCATCTCGAGCTAAACGCCTCTCGACAGGGCCTTGTCATACACACGTAGTTGAGAAAGAAACTAATGGCCTCTGCACAGACTCTCCGCTTCGTCAGTGCCTTGTGTCAGGTGGAGTGCTGCCATCCGCATCCGCAATCGGCTACATCGGCTCCGATTTCAGACCCGAGCAAAGCATCAACCGGTGCGTGCCTTTGCATACATCCCAACCTCTAGTGAGTACATGGGCGAGTCCAAGGGAGAACGTGTGTGCTGATTCTGAAGCTTGTGAGCTCTATGGTTCCCAAGCCTCACAATTGCAGTTGGGAAAAGCAAACAGGAGCCACGTGACTGACCGTGCATTGACATACCTCACGTCAGAACCGCCGACGCGCCTGATTTTTCGGGCTGTGGTGCAGGTGTGTAAGACTAGTCAAGACAAATCATGGGGCCTGTTTGGCACCGGTCATGTATTCTTTGATCGTCAGATCGACGTGTCGTCTTTGCTTTGCAACACCCCATGGTCTCGCCCAATGCCTGTGACTTGCGCATGGCCTGCAATTTGCTCACCCCGACTTGACAACCGTAGCACACGGCGCACACACACATACACCCGTATTCGCACGCACACTCTACCCGGCAGGCGGAGAGTGGAACGACTGCCCGGGTAAGACCTTGCGGCCCCGTCAACTAGCTGACAATACAATTGTATCCTTCCTTTACCGCCACCACAGATCTCCCGACACGACTGACACGAAAAGGGTGTCTAACCACTTTGATCTCATCTTCCTTCTTCTTCATATCTCATCCACTCCCTCTTCCGTTTTAACTTGCATCCGCATCTATATCTCACCATCTCGCAGCTCTCAGTCTCTCACCATGTGGAACAGCCCCCGGGGCGCGAGCACGACCTCTTCTCCTTGCTGGGCTGGTCCCAGCGGGCCCCGTTTGAGTGGCCCATCATGCTCGCCTTCCTCTCCGCCACCGTATCCTTCGTCAAGCAACTCGAAAGCTGTCAAGAGAGCCTCCACCACCAGCAAGAGGCGCAGACGCACCAAGCCTGGCGGATCGGAATCAACGCCCGACGCCACTCTTCCAATTGATGTGTGGCGCGGCACCTTCCTCGATGCCTTCCCTGCTCTGCCCGTGAGTGTCACTGCTCTTCCCCCTCGGCATCTGGATGCCGCACCCCGAAAAGTCATCGCTAACCGCAGCTTACGTCGCAGAAAATCGTGGACGACTGGTATTCGTCTGGGCGCTGGGACGGTCCAGTGTGCGACTCTGCGTACCTGACCCCGTCAGAGAGCGAGGACGATGGTGGCACAGAGTGCTCGCTTACGCACAACACCACCAGTGCCAAGGATAAAAGCAAGGGCAAGAGGGCTTCTCGCTCCAGGTCGACACATCGCAGTGGGGGCTCCCTCTGGAAGCATGTCACAACGCATTGCAACAGTCTCGATATTGATGCTGTGCGTGGTGCTGACTCCCGCATCATCCACGCCTTCCTCGGCTCGATCTGCACCCCTCACGACGTGCTCCTTTGTGGCACCCAGTTTTCGGGGACTCTCTATCCTCGCTGCGCTTGCCATTCCAAGGCCAAAAGCAGTGACTCATTGCGGATTGCCTTTGAGTCCGTTGATCTCCTGAACGTAAGTGAGGGAAGGAGGTCGGGCCTGTTCGTATTTACGACAGTTCAACGTGCATGAGCTGGACCGGGTCATCTTCATTTTTGAGATGCACAATCGTTGGTTCGTCACACTCGTCACGTCCCAATGGTTGGTGGTGTACGATCCGGCTGGCTTCTGCCGCCTCGAACCGGAAACAGTCTCGCAGGTGCGTGTAGTAAATGCCTCAGCTTAGCCTAACTCCAAAGTTTGCCGATTATGTCGCCGATGTCTTCCTCGCCGACGCAGTCAGGTGGCCTGAACTCGAAGTTGTTCCAACCAGTCTTGAGACTCGTATTATCTCTGTAGGTTTCGGCATGCGTAACCTGGATCTAACACCAGCCTGACATTCCGATTGACCCCAAGGGTTCAGCCGTCCTTGTCTGCGGCGCGATTGAGCTCATGATCGCCGTGCCGAAACTGGACGGGCTCCACTACCCGGGGCTCGAAGTGTCGCTCTGGTTCCTCTCCGAAAGCATCCACAAGGACCTCACTCATGAGCATTACCATCGCCTCCTCACTTCTGCCTTCAAGGAGGTCGAAAGTCAGACAAAGCAGGGCGACAACAGGGCTGCCACCAATTCACAGAGTAATGGTTTCAAAGGGCCCCCGCGCATTAATGCGCCAAAAGTGCCGTTCAAAGCAAAGCGTCGCATCAAGCGCAAGAAGCTGATCGTCTCGATGAACTCGGTTCCCAAGCATGAGGTGTCTCCAGAGCTGGCGGCAGCGCTCAGGGCTGCCGACACGAAGCCCATGCGTGGCAGCAAGCTTGACAAGGCCATCCTGGATCGCGTTGTCTGGACGTGCAACGCAGGACATCTCCCCAACGACGATGGTTGCACCTGCGATTTTGCCTCGTACTGTGACGATTTGTTTTCCGATCTCAGTCTCGATTGTCCTCCTTTGGCCAAGTTGGCCTAGAGAGTCACTGCAGGGCTAGCATAGCGAGGGTGAGGCAGACGAGGCAATAAATATAGAATGAGAACAAAGGAGCGCGTACAAGTCCAGACGCAGGATTAGAGGTTTCAGGTAGTCTTCCCTTGGTGCATGTACAATGTGGAGATCTACTACTCGCATTGGCAGCTACAACTTGTATTCCAGTCCGTCCACCACCTCGAGCCACTCGTACAGCTCCTGTGCCTGCTCGTACGCAACCTCTTCACCACCCTGCTCGGAAAACACGGCATGCACCTCGCTGTCAGTGAGGACACGCGGCCCGCCCACAGCATCAGCCTCCAGCTGGGCCTGGCACAGTTTCTCCAAACGGACAAAGTACGCGACCGCAGCATCGACAGTCCCCGCGGCCGTCAGGATCCCGTGATTCTGCAGGATCACTCCCTTCCCCTTCTCCCCCAGCGCCTTACAAATAGCCTGGCCCTCGGCATCATCCAGCACCACCCCCCCGAAATCATCATACAGCCGCACCGTATCGCCATACTGTGCCCCCTCTGAATGTCAACCCATGCTACAGCCTAGACGACTCACCGACTGACGCCATATCGATATTCCGTCCCAGACAGCTAAACGCCCTCCCGAAGTACGAGTGCGAGTGGGCGGCAGCATGGATATCCGGCCGCGTCCGGTGTATGCTCCCGTGGATAGCGAAGCCGGCCGCATTGAACAGCTGGCCCTCGCCAGGGTTGCCGCCGCCCAGCACGTTGCCGTCGTGATCGATGAGCAGGAGGTCAGACGCTGTCATCTGGTCGAACGCCACGCCGTAGGGGTTGACCCAGAATGCTGCGGTTAGCTTTACAGTAGAGAGACAAAGCAAGAGAGAAGCCAGGAGGAGACGGAAAGGGCCTGCGAGGAGGAGAGGAGTGATGACGTACCGTGCGGGTTTAGGATGTCGCGCACGGTGATGTGCCCCGCTACGCCTTCGTCGTAGCCTAGGAGTGCGAAGATGCGGAAGGCGCCGGCTAGGCGTTCCTTTAGGTGTTGGCGCTGGGGTTAGCTGAGATTCGGAGGGGAGCGAGGGTGGGAGAGATGGGCGGACCGGAACCACTTGCCATCTTGAGCTTGGTTGCTTCGTCGCCGCCACGGAGGCGGAGGACGCTGGGCCGCGTCTCGGTCACTGTCTCGGTATACGTCGCCATGCTCGATGAGTATGTGGAGATGCGAAGTGCAGTGGGCAATGGTCGGAGGAGGCCGATCAGCAGGTCGGCATCTCGGCTTTCAGACCCGGGGATGTTGGGTGAGTGCGTCAACTAGAGTGGGGCAGCTATATAATGTTTCGTTCTGGTTGTGACAGAGCGTCTTGCGATGGTGATACATATGGATTGATATTCTACACAGGTGCCCTGCCCAACCCGTGAGCGCGCCGCATCGTCTCGCTCTTCTTCACGCCAAAATCATCCGCAAACACCTCGGACACCTCCTCAAGGCTCAGCCCCGAAGTCTCAGGGTAGCAGCGCCAGATAAACACCCACCCCAAGACACACACCAGCGCGTACAGTGTAAATGCGCCGGACGGAGTGGCCACCTCCATGAGCGAGAGGAAGGTGGCCGCCACGAGAAGATTGACACCCCAGTTGGTCGCGGTACAAAGACTCGTGCCTAATCCTCGGACCTCGAGCGGGAAGAGTTCGCCCTGCTGCCACGGAATGTTGCCGCTGCCCGTCGCATAGGCTGCAACAAAGACCATCATGCTCAGAAGCACCAGGAGGGACACGTTACGAGGGTAGTCGGTGCCGGGCACGAGGACGCCACCGGTGTCGCGCGTCAGTTCTATAGTCAGCGGTGTAGAGGGTGGACGCACGGCTGAAGAAGAACGCCGTAGAGAATAGCGCAAGTGCCATCAGCGGTACTGTGTAGAGCATGATGGGGCGGCGACCGACCGGGTCGATGATCTGCTGTCAGCTCGCGAAGCCCAGGACGAGGCTGTACCTTCAGGGCGACGAGCGTGAACGCGCAGTTGACCGCGGCGATGATTAGACCCGTTGCGGTGGCGTTCTTGAACCCCATGGCGGCGAATATTGATGCAGAGCTGGTGTTAAGCTGTACAGCAGATGCCATCACGGCAACCGCAGACCTACTAATACTGTACGTGAGCAGCGATCCTTGATTTGGCTCACCATCAAAGTGTTGAATCCACACGCTTGTTGCAGCGCCTGCAGCCCACACCCGATTGCTGCAGTCAGTTTCCCAGAGTCTCTGAAGAGGACGTACCGAGGGCTCGGCGGTAAGCGCCGACGCGGAACAGGCTGGCTGCGCGCTCGCGCATGCTTGTAGTCTTCTCGATCTCGACGCTCTGCGCGACGGCGCGTGCCATGATCTCAACTTTACGCGCGACGTCCCCCTTAGTTGCCAGGGGATACACACGAGCCAGGACGCGTTCAACCGCCAGCGTGTCGTCACGGAGGAGGAGGATACGTGCTGGTGTAAGCCTGTTCTCCCATACAACCTACGGGACTCGGGTAGGAAGCTAAGGGAGGCAAGTTGCACTGCAGCGGGCAGTGCGCCAAGTCCCACCATCCATCGCCACCCCGATGGGGCGCGAGCGAAGAGCGCGCCAATCGCTGCCTTCAGTATGTCTCGCGGGTGGACATACCATAAGCCACGACTTGACCAAAGGTGCACACGACCGCGTTGACAGTCACGAGACGCCCGCGCATTCGTGTTGGTGCCAGTTCGCCAATATACAGTGGTGCAATGCATGATGCAAGGCCGACACCGAGGCCGACGACGAAGCGGCCCACCACCATAGTTGAGACGGCATGCGCGGCGGCCTGGAGGAGCGCGCCGACTATGAAGACAACGTTTGCCAAGAAGAGGACGCCTTTGCGGCCACGGGCGTCTGAAAGCGCGCCGGCGCCCAGGCTGCCAAAGAGGGCGCCGAGGGTCGTCGCGCTCGTAATAGCCTCCTTCTGGTGCGTAGTGAGTGCGGCGCCGAGATCGGTGCCAATCACGACGCTGTTGTCAGCTCGAGATAAGGCGAGAGCTCACAGCGTGCCGCTAATGACGCCAGTATCGTAACTGCTGTCAGCATGGAGGATGACGAAGGGTGAGAAGGCGCACCCGAATAACAGGCCTGAGATAGCCGCCGCACCGACGAGGCCCCGCACGAACGGTGTTACGGTACCTTCGCCTGGCACGACGACGGCCGCCTCGTCCACCTCGGTGGCGACGCGGTCATCGGCCAGCGCAGAGGTTGAGCCCCTTGGGGACGTCGCGAGCGGCACGTAGCCTGCAGTCATGGTCTAATGGATGTGACCTTTGACGTGTAGTGGATAGAGTCAAGTCCGATGGGGGGTTGTTGAGTTAGGTGGCAATCGGTCCACGGACCAGACTTGGCCGGTGGAGGCTTATGCAATTGCGGATAATGCTGATGTGGTGATGCATGAGAGATATGCTATAATGCGTTGATACTTCTACACTTGGCTTCTGAAGCTCTATGCCATAGATGTCTACACATTCGCTTTCTTCGCCGCCGCTTCCTCGCGCTGCCGCCGCTCGAGACGCTTGAGCTCTTCCTTCTCAAAACGACTACGCGAGAGGCTGGCGGCGGCACGCTGTTGGACGGTGTTAATATTGGCGAAAGAGCCCTCGATGTTGATTGCCGGGAACGCTGGGACGTCCTTCGCCCGTGCCTTCGGGAGGGGGAGACGCGAGGCCGCAACGATCTCGGGCACATTGGTCGGGTGCATGCGGCCGGGCTTGACGACAGTCGCCTGCGAGAGTATGCGGTTCAGGTAGTCGGCAGATGGACGGGACGCGGATGACCACGCACGCAGTTTCGGCAGCATCACGTTTGCCCCCTTGGGTCCACGCTGTGTGGGCTGCGGTCAGAGTGCTCTCAGCGCACTCACCTCGATCCACGGCACGTCGAGGAGCTCGAACAGTTCACGCTCGTTTTCGACGAGGATGGCTGTCTGGGCCGGGCGCTACTTTAGCTTTGGTAATGCGTAACCCACCTTCTGGCCCAAAGGGAACAAGCCACGGGGCCAAAGCTCGAGTCCACTGCCGTCAGTGGAGAATTTGAGATCACGTACCGCTTCTTAGCCTCCATCCTCATGTGGCCCACAAGCCAGCTCGACCCCGTGTCCCAGAATCTGCGGAACGGTACGCTTTCGGTCGGTACAAGGCGGATATCGAGGAAGCGAAGGGGACGATCCTCATCAAGTGACGAAAGGCATTGAAGTGACGTGTGGGTCCCAGGAGAGTTTGGTCCACCCTGGATCATGTCCTGGAGGCGGATGAGTCCGTCCCGTTCGAGAAGATGATACAGCGGGTGAATGCCAGAGTCATCCTGCCCAGAGCGCTCAAAATCCGTATGCCATACAAGAACCTTGATCGACTGGGTGTACGCTGCGCCGTGGCGGTACGAGCCTACTATCTCGAAGCGATCTGGTGTCAGCGAGGCAATAGCTGTAGGCGAACATCTTGGGACGGAGCCAGCGAGGGCGTCCTGCAACCGCTCGCGAAACTCCTCAACCTCTGCACGTGGAATTGCGCGATCTTGCACTTGCAGGAGCCGGATGAAGTTCTTGGTCTTGTCCTTTACTCGCTCGTTGCCGATCAGGTCATCTAATGTACGGTTGCCGCTGTAGGCGCTGCCGTGAGCGATGAGCTATGTTCCCCTTACAGTGCATGTGCCTTGTTGGCGCCCAAGCTGGGGAGGCGAGAAAACAGCTCGCGTGAGATCTGCTCTTCGGTAAGGCTCTCCAGGCCGGAGCTTTGGAATTTCTGGAGAAGAGCCCAGATCGTCTTCCACACAAAATTGTTCTGTCGTCAGCCGAGTTCCAAGCCGATGCTCACCTCTATACCAATGGCACCCTCGATTTCACCAAGGGTCAGTAATCGGTCGCCGTCCTTGAGAAGGCGCTGCGAGAGCGTCACCGGTGCGATCCTGACGTCTGGGTGCTCTCGCGCTTCTGCATTTGCAAAGTCACGATCGTCGTGCCGTACCATGATCGGTCCGCCTCGGCTGTTCATGGGCACAGTCAGAGCGTCCATGAGCAGGCGGGAGGGAATCAATATCTCCTTGTAATCTGGAATCAGGAGATATTACACAGCGTGCAGGTTGAAGCAAGCCTTACCGCGGTGGGTCATCTGGATGGAGTGGAGGGGCGGGCATCGTTGTCGAGGATTGGGTTTTCTGGCCTTCGGCTGGTTGGAAGAGAAGAAACTAATTGGTGGTTCCGCTGACCGCGATGGGCTGTGTGCGCGATCCGAGGACACAGTGGGGGCCGCTTCAACGTCCATACGCGTGCTAGTTGGGTCTGGCTGCGAGCTGGTGCTGGCGGCCATGGACCGGGACACGGCGACCCGGACAGCTGGCCAGCTCTTGATACACGTCGCTCTCTTCCATGCATACCCGTTGAGCATGGTGGTGGGTGATGGAGTGGAGGAATACGAGCGCTGCGCTGGAATGTTGAGAGTCGACCCGGGTTGCTTGGGCACAGAGGTTTGACATCCGAGCCTCGCCTCCACCAGCAATCTCATTCCCTGGCCCAGGTCATTCAAAGTGCTTCCGTCGCCGAACCACGATCAAGCCAAGTCATGCAAGATATCGACAGCGGCCGAGCGGAATGACTACACTCTGATAACATACGCACTATTCGCGACTACCAGATATGACTGCAAGAGCCCCGCTATCTCTACATATGTGATTACCGCGTGCGGATAATACCGGCGTTGATGAGCTTCTGGATCTTCTGCGAGATCATCGGGTTCTTCATGTGGTCCATGAGCGCAGACGGGTTCTGCTGCGCGTCCGACAGGATCTGACGCATGACCGGGTCGCCCATAATCTCAGCGACCTCAGGGTCACGCATGGCCCGCGAGTATGCCTCCTCGTCGGTCTCGGTCGAGCGCTCCGCCTGCAGCTCTTGCATGATGCGGTTCATGTTGCTGTTGATCTCGTTGGTGTGCTTGCCGTCCTTGTCGGCGTCCATAGCCTTCTGCAACGTCTCGAGCGCCTTGGTGTTGTCCCGCATCGCTTGCTGCACGAGCGCCTTGCGGATGTACGCCTTGATAAAGGTCGGGTCACACTTGATGGCCTCGTCTGCATCTCTCTGCGCCTCAGGGAGCGCCATCAGCTTCTGGTACGCCGACGCGCGGTTGTTGTACGCGCGCGGGTCGCTCGGCTGACGCTTGATCGCCTCTGTGTAGCTCTTGACCGCGTCGGCAAACTTGCCAGCCTTGAACTCTGCGTTGCCTGTCTCGCGAGCCTCGTCGGACTTTGCAGGGTCAATGTACGCCTGCTTGTCCGCCTCGGCCTTTGCCTTCTCCGCATCGCGGAGCTTGGTAAGGACATCTGGCGTCCTGTGTTCCGTCAACGACTTCTGGTAGAACTTGATCGCGTTTGTGAGGTCGCCCTGTTTGCTGTAGGCGTTGCCAATGCGCCCGTACGCCTTGGCGTACGTCGTGAAGCTGGCACGCAACTCGCGACCCTCCTCGATCACCTTCTCCGCAGTCTCAATGCACTTCTCGTAGTCTCCCTGCTCAAAATAGACGGCTGGTATTAGCTTCCTCATTACAGCTCCCAACAACTTACCGCTCAGGTTGAGGAGGTAGGTGACATCCTTGGAGTACGTCTCCCACGCCTTGGTGTAGAGTGCGATCGCATCGTCGAACTTCCTGGACTTGTACGCCGCGTTGCCCTGGAGCTTGATCTCGTCGGCCTCCTTCTTCGCCTTGGCATCCTCGTCGTCGACCTCCATAGGCTCGTCCTTCGGAGCCTCCTTCTTGGGCTGCGGGGAGGGGGCCTTGGGTGGCGAGGAAGATTTCTGCTCTTGGGAAGAAGGCTGAGCGCTGGTCGTGCCAGGTGGCATCTCGTTCGAGCCCTCCGGGCGCTCCATTGCAGACTAGGTATCAGTATCATCCAGTGGGGTGCCACTCACAATGTCAACACCCATGAGGACACCGAGCACAGTGAGCATGCGCGGGTCTCCGAAGAGCTGGGTCATGTCGGTCTTGCCACCAGACGCTGCAATCTGGTCGATCTTCGCAGCAAATGCAGGGTCGCGCATCATCTCAGCCGTCTTGGGGTTGGCCGCTAGCTTGGCCTTGAGCTGGGGGTCACTGAAGAGCTGGCCCATGCCCATGCCATCGTTGGGTCCACCCAGCTCCTGGTCCATGACCTTCTGGACCTCGGTGAGGCCCTTCTTGAGCAATGCACTGTCAGGCTCGACTTGCAGACCCTCCTCATATGCCATCACAGCCTCGGGGTACTGGCGGAGACCGTGTAGCGCTGCGCCCTTGCGTAGGTAGCCCTTAGAGAACTTGGGGTTGACCTCAATGCACTGCGGTCAGTTGCGGCTAAACAAGATCTGGAGTGAGAGCGAACGCTTCACCTTCTCGGCATCCTCAAGAGCGCCCTGGTAGTCCCGGTTTCCGGACTTGGCCGCCGCACGGTTGGAGTAGAGGACATGGTTGGATGGGTCGACGGCGATAGCGTCGGAATAGAGCTTGATAGCCTCGGGGTAGTCCTTGGCGGCGAAAGCCTTGTTGGCCTGAGCCTTGAGCTGCTCTGCATCAGACATTTTGGATCGGCGTGGGAACAGGGGGGGATTGATGAGAAGAGCAAAGGAGGATTATTTGAGCAACAGCGACGATGACGAGCAAGGGCTTGAGGAACATCCCAGAACCAGCCAGCCGAGTGGCCGGAGCTGCCCTGGGGGCTCCAGCCTCTAATCAACCACGGGACCAAATCCCAATTCCTACCATCTGCTGATTGTCACGTGTCAGAATTCTGTGTGTCCCACGTCATTCGCATTCCCGACGCGTCTCATTTTGTTGCCTGCATTGCCGGGGTAATACGGTGGACCCTGACTGTCATTTGACGCGTCGCCATCACCCAACCACATCACTCAATTGTCTTTCTCCTCCTCTCCGCTCTCAATCTTCCTTCCTTCTATCCACCACCTAGGTCTACATCTGCTCACAATGGCCGAGGTGACGGCACAGGACGCAGCGATTGTCGCAGAGGACGACCTCATGCGCGACCGCGCCCGCCAGTTTGTCGAGTTCCTTGACGATGAGGTGAGCTCGGCCCAGTATTTGATGTTTGTGACTGCGCCTAACCCCGCAGAACCAAGCAAACTACAACTACCGTGGCGAGATCAAACGCATGCTCGACATGGAGCAGCAGCGCCTCATTGTTAACCTTGATGACCTGCGCGACTACGACCGCTCGTATGCCGACGGGCTTCTGCTTCAGCCCACTGCCTTCTTCCCTGCCCTCGAAGTCGCTGTCCGGCAGATGGTCCAGGCGCTCCATGACCCAGCACGTCACGGCATCCACGATAAAGACTGTGAGCGGAATGATGGCCATCGATGTGACTGACACCAGACTACGTTGGCCTCCGTGGCTCTTTCGGACAGCAACACTGTAACCCCCGTACATTGAGGAGTCACCAGATCGGAAAGATGGTCTCGCTTGAGGGCATTGTGACACGATGTGAGTGATCAGTGATCAGCTAGTTTTAGCTGTACCCGAGCTGAACTGACGACCAGGCTCGCTCGTCCGTCCCAAAATGCTCAAGTCTATCCACTACTGCCCTCCAACCAAGAAGTTTCACAGCCGCTCTTATCACGACGGCACCATGATCGCGCCATCCTCAACCCTCACTGGTTCTACAACTGTCATCCCCACTGATGACGGTGAGGGACATGCCTTGTTAATGGAGTATGGCCTCTCCACTTTCCGGGACAGCCAAACTGTCAGCATTCAGGAGATGCCCGAGCGTGCACCCCCTGGACAGCTTCCTCGCGGTATCGAGGTGGTGCTCGCAGATGACCTCGTCGATGTTTGCAAGCCAGGTGACCGCATCCAGCTCGTCGCCGTGTACAAGTCGTCAGGTGGTGGTCAGGGGTCCCGAGGATTCCAGTGAGCTTCAATTCCTTGATGCAACTGACATCTGCACCGCCCTCATCGCCAACAACGTCATCCTCCTCTCGTCCAAACAGGGCGGCGGTATTGCCCACACTGCCCTTACCGACGACGACATCCGTAACATCAACCTCGTCTCGCGGAAGAGGAACCTCTTCAAGCTCCTCTCCGAGAGTTTGGCACCCTCCATCTACGGTTACCAGCACGTCAAACAGGCCATCTTGCTCCTACTTCTGGGCGGTGAGGAGAAGAATCTCAAGAACGGCGGTCATATCCGTGGAGATATCAACATTCTCATGGTCGGTGATCCGTCAACTGCCAAGTCGCAGATGCTGCGTTTCGTCCTCAACACGGCTCCTCTAGCGATCGCCACCACTGGCCGTGGTTCGTCCGGTGTCGGTCTCACGGCTGCCGTCACCACCGACAAAGACACTGGTGAGCGCCGCCTCGAAGCTGGCGCAATGGTTCTCGCAGACCGCGGCGTCGTGTGCATTGACGAGTTTGACAAGATGAGTGACGTCGACCGTGTTGCCATCCATGAAGTCATGGAGCAGCAAACCGTCACAATCGCCAAGGCCGGTATCCACACGACCCTGAACGCGCGTTGTTCAGTGGTCGCCGCTGCCAACCCCATCTACGGCCAGTACGACGTCCACAAGGACCCTCACCGCAACATCGCGCTCCCTGACTCGCTGCTCTCACGTTTTGATTTGCTCTTTGTCATCACCGACGACTCGGACGAGCAGCGCGACCGCCAGATCTCAGAGCACGTCCTCCGCATGCACCGCTACCTCCAGCCCGGAGTGCAAGAGGGCACACCTGCAGTTGAGAACATCCAACAGCATCTCGACGTTGGAGGAGATGTCCAGGAGACCCAGACGGCCGAGACGCCGGTGTACGAGAGGTTCAACCCTCTTCTCCACGGTGGCGTGACGACCTCACGTGGCCGTGGCGCTAACAAGAAGAAGGAGGTGCTGTCGATCGCCTTCATCAAGAAGTATATCCAATACGCCAAGAGCCGTATCCACCCTACCCTTACCAAGGGCGCCGCCGACTGGATCGTTGGTGTTTATGCTGGCCTCCGAAACGACGACCTGGCATCTAACCAGCGAAGGGTAAGCCTGACGCGGAGGGAATGCCGCTAACAGTAGACCTCGCCTCTTACCGCTCGTACCCTCGAGACCTTGATTCGTCTGGCGACGGCCCACGCCAAGTCGCGTCTGTCGAAGGAAGTTGACGAACGGGACGCCATTGCAGCCGAGGAGCTGCTACGTTTCGCCCTCTTCAAGGAGGTGGTCCGTCCAGAGCGCCGCAAGCGCCGCAAGCTCAACGATGGCGGATCTCGCAGCGACGACGAATCGGACACGGAAGATGAGGAGGAGTTGTTGGAGGAGGAGATTGCCGCCCCGACGGAGACCGACCGCCAGCGTGCACGGGAGAAGGTTGAGCGACTGGAGAGGAGCCAGAGGCGTCGTCGACCATCGCAGGCGGATGAGGAAGATGAGGCAGCCGCGGCAGAGATGCTCGAGGACGGTGACGTGGAGATGGCGGAGTTCGAAGAGGCCGAGGCTGTGGCTGAGAATATCGGCGATGTCTCGGCGGAACGCCTGGACCTCTTCCGAGAGCGGATGGGCGTCGTATTCGAGCATGACGCAGCTGCACAAGGCTTTATCGACTTTGCTGACCTGCTCCCGCTCGTCAACGAGGACCTAGCGAACAAGGACCTGTTTAGCACCAACGAAGGCAAGGCAGCAGTGCGAACGATGGCCGACCGCAACGAGCTGATGGAGGCGGAGGGCACGGTGTACAAGGTGTAATTTTGACTGTACTAGATTATGATATGTGATATGCTTGGTGGGATGGTGGCTAGGGATCCATGCATTAGGTCGTTGTTGAGTAACTTCTGTCCGCCATCGAAAGCCTCCTAAAGGTTGGTGGCGAGATGGGGTTGATGCAAGAGGCCGCCGAGTTGGGCGTGGCGAGGGATTCGGTGGCAGAACCAGTCAATCCCGCCCTTGCTACCATTCGGAACTTGCCACCGCCGTCTTCCACAGAGTTTCCGGTGGCGTTTGGAGCCACTCCCACGGCATGAGCGATATGCACTGGATTGCTTCAGGTTTCTCTATGGCGTACAGTACTGTACAGGACCGGAACTAATGGAATGAAGACACTCCCGCTGGGGGGACACCGAGAAGAGCACGGATAAAACGGACATGTTTGGCGGCGGACGAAGCGAAGAGTGGCTCCAGGTTTGGGTGCGGAGCAAAGGGGGGACGCAAGTAGAACTGGAGGTACACGATGTACAGCTGGAGGAGCCGAATGTCAAGGTTACCAAGGTCCTTGACATGGAACATTCTCTGCATGTCAGATTTGCCAGCTTCAACTAACTCACGGGGAACTTGGCGGACAGCAGTGTAAGCGGATTGATAATCGCGTAAAGCTTCATGCTGAGCTGGTAGTTCGCGGCGTTGAGGGTACTGCGTGAGCTCTGTGAGGCGGGAACCTACCGGATGTTGTGCACATGAGCCATATCTGATCCGTAGGCCGGGTCAGTCGCGTCGCGACGACAGAGGGTGGCGAGATTGAGATCGAGTTTCCGGCCCAGTGCAAGGTAGATTGTATTCAAGCCTGGGTCACCACGCTTCCCCTTGACAGCTACGGTCAGCGAGTGGGGTGAGACACGCACACTGGTCGACGGCCGTGATGATGGTACAGTATGTCTGTGCATTGCTCTTCTGAGTCTCCGTCGCCGCAGGATTGCTGAGAACCAGATGCTGCATCATTTCTCCGTATGCAACGGCATCGGCAGGGACGGGCATCTGCGGGGCGGGATAGGCATTAGGTTCCAGAGGGGTCAGATTCTTGCCGCGCGCGGCAATGTTTAGCCCAGGGCAGGCGCAGGCGCCGTTGTTAGATTCCTGTCGAGCAAGCTGAGAGCTGAGGTTGGGGGTCTTGTCGCCTGAGGGGAGAGACATTGTGGATAGGACACTGGTTAGAGGGAGAGAGGAGACCGGAGGAATGGGTGTGTTGAAAGGTAATGGAGAGATGAGAAGGGAGGAGAAGAATGAACAAACAGACAGTGGCCGTGGAGAGGAAGGTTGAGCAGAGGACTGGGGGAAGATGGAGGAAGGCTGAATCAAGCTGCCGCTGTTGCATCGATCAGTTCAGTCAGCATCCCACAACACAATCTTCCCCATTAGCCCTCAACCATCACTACCGTCAAGTGAATGCTTTCCCTCTTTCCCTCATCCCCGCACCACGCCAGTCCGAACCGCACTCTTGAACACCGCGTCGCTTTGCGTACTGACTGCATCCTGTATGCCTAGTAGCCCGTCTCGTCGCTGATCTCCCAGTCGTAGGCCATGACCTCTGTACGTCAGGCCACTGCCCAATTGATACAACTCACCGGCCATGTGAGGGCGCACGTGGTCACGCACGCAGTCCATGTGTGCGTCGCTGACAGCGTACTTGTCGAGCTCGGCGCGGTTCTCAAAGATCGAATACAGGCCCCAGTTCCATCCCTGCGTGCGCGCGTCGATCTCAGGCGGGCCGATGTGCATGCTAATCGGGCCGGGAACCTTGAGAAGTTGCTTGATCGACTCCTTGGCGGCCTCGGCCTCGGCATCGGTCGCGCACGGCTTGAGCTTCCAGAGTACGATGCTGGGGTTAGAGTTGTCGCGGGGAGACTTGACTGGATGATCTCTGGCCATCAGCTCGGATACGACAACGGTCAATGAGAGTGTAGTCGCAGGTTTGTGACTCAGACCGGGAGGGCGGCCGTGCCAGCTAACCGACAGGAGTGCAGTTGGACAACATGCAATACCCTCAAGCCCAGCGGCTTTGCCGGACACTCGGTTGCACTTCGCTTCACAGTCTTTGTCTCTTCCCAGCAAACTCTACTCGGTACTCACTGCCCATGATGAAGTGTGTGTTGGGAGAGTGGTAGACCAAGCTTGGTGTTGATATCAACCTGGCTCGCTCGGCCCCAGCATGTCCGGCCATCCCGTCACCCAGGATTCCAATCGGTGGGCAACGGCTAAATCGACCACGTCCCCGCATTCCACCCCGCATACCGCTGTCCACTCAACTGCCATCCGTACTCTCCCCCATTCCTAATCGTCACGGTGCAGCGGTGTCCGATGGTCGGGGCCATCACGCTCCCCGTCTCAGCCCTCCTTCCGCCGCTCGATGCAGCTACGGCACACCAAAAGGAGCGAGAGGCGGCTGCGCACGAACACCTCGGCTTCGACACGACTCCTACCCCGAAATTCATCTCGCTACCGAGACTTGCAGCAGTCCTAGGCCTGCTCCCGGCTAGCGTACCGTTAAGCGCTGCGAGCGCGTTCCTCGAGCTTGCTGACCTCCCGGATTTTGGCTCTCCACCTTCCCAACCCCACGATGCAGTGTTGGCACAGCCAAAGAAGCACGTCCTGGTCCTTACTGGTCCCCGTGCTGCCCTGCATCTCGCTCTGGAAGAGCAGGACCCGGCCTTCCTCCGCAGCCACTCATACGCGCTGTCTAACCGCCTCCGCCGTACAGATATCAGGTACTGCCCGTCTGTAACGCATCTCAAGCTCCTCCTCACCGTCTTGGGTGCTGAAGGAGTCAAGGTTGCCCCGCCGTCTATGGTCGTCCTGTACGATATCCTGAGCCTGCTTATGGCGCCGCAGGATGGCGACAAGAGCGTCGCCGATGGCGACGAATGCTCAGAAGATGAGGAGCCGAAACCAGCTATGATCCTGCGTCCCGGGTGAGTGAGCTTGCCATCTGTTCTGACAAGCTGACAACAGAGTCACACTCGCAAGTTACCTTGGGGTCGTGGCGGTCGCTCTTGAGCTTGCCCGCGTTGCTGGTGCATCTCTGCTCATCCTCGAACCAGCTGGCGACCTCGCCCTTCCTCTCGTCACGTCAGCGTCCGACACTGTGCCT
Source organism: Cutaneotrichosporon spelunceum (assembly GCA_030805415.1). NCBI lineage: Eukaryota > Fungi > Basidiomycota > Tremellomycetes > Trichosporonales > Trichosporonaceae > Cutaneotrichosporon > Cutaneotrichosporon spelunceum. The sequence goes on from BTCM01000001.1 coordinate 2,309,519, forward strand.
CACACTCAACGAACGCGGACAGCCAAGCTTTCCGAAGGACTGCGCCGCCTGGGCGTAACGGTTGGACAGGTCAATGGCCTCGAGACTGAGACGGGTGAGTTCCAATGGAGCTTAGCTGACGGCAGACTCTGCTAGTCAGCGGACGAGGGAGGCTAGGTATGAGCTAAAGTTTGGTGGGGAGACATATACTTTCACGCGCAGTGTTGGGACCAAGTCCGAGTTTGCGTGTCCACCACGTGAGGAAGGGGAACCACTTGAGGAGGGTGGGTGGGTGTGGGAGTGGTCATGACTCTATTCCCCAGCTCAGCATTTATAGAGGTTGTGCTGAAATGTCTATTGTTTTTGCATCTATCTACAAGTGCAGCTCCTGGCAGACAGCTTGGACTGACCTGCCTAACCCAGACGCGCACCCCGCGGGTTCGACATCGAAATCGTCCCAGGCATGTGGCGTCAGCCCATGTCGCACGACGTTAAGCGGTTTCTGACAAGGCAGTAACTTTATACATGAGGTAGATACACAATCAGAACTGGAACTACAGGGGCCAGCCCACCCATTTGCGCACAAGACGGTCGCCGCACCCGCCCTCACCACCGAGGTCCATGTGTTCCCCAGGGCAGAAAGGGCGGTGGAGACCGCCCCTCTTGTCGAGTCGCTTCAGTCCGATAAAGTCGCCGCTGTACAGCTCCTGTTCCTCGAGCGGAATGATGTGCGACGAGTTGTCCGGGTCCATTGTGGCCCAGTGTGCCGAGAGCCCGGGCACGACGGTGGCTGGAGTCAGCGCTCCCCCCTGTTCCAACTCACTGTCGTCCCTAAACGCAATGGCGACGACATTCTCCAATCCGCCCAGCCCACGGCCCCCGTCCTCGCGCCCGCTGCCGCCGCCCTGGTCGACACCCCCCTCGCCGTTAAGGTCGCGCAGGAAGGTGTTCTGTTCGAGGAACTCCTGCATCCTCGCCGGGTCGCGGTAGTACTGCGCCTGAATGAGATGCGACTGCGCCCAGCGCGTGTAGATCCCTGCCTTGGCTGCACGGGCCGCGAGGGTGCACGTCAGCGTGGGCGGGTCGGGGCACGGGATGAGCGCTGCGATTCCAAAGTGTGGCGTGCCGAACTGGGGTCAATGAAGTGCCCATCGTGCAGCGAACCCAAGAGGTCAGGAGTGAGCGGACTCACAGTGATGAGGTTCTTGATGCGCGGGCCGTCACAGTACTGCGCGTACCAGCGGAGGAAGAGCCCGCCCTGACTGAACCCAATTGCGTCGAAACCGTCCGCGAGCTCGGGGATATCCTTGATCTGGTCGCATCCGCCTTGCGACAGTTCCTCTCCAATGCCCCACTGGAGTCAGCTCCCCACAAGAGTTGCCGTCTGCCGAGCTCGGTTCCTTCAAGTTGATGGCCTCGGAACCACCATTCCGACTCACCCATCCAGCCTTCTGCTCGTCTCTCGGACTACCCTCATTCGGCGCCACAATAGCATGCACAAAGATACCTGGAAACTCGTCGCGCACGTAATCGGCGAACTGATCCATGCCCTTTGAGTGCGCCGTGTCGCCCAGCCCGTGCCAGATTACAAGGGGCCGAGGGCCAGATGACCCAAGCAAGGCCTGGGACGGAGCCGCCACAGCTGACGACACGAGCAGCAGCGAGACGACCTGCGTGAGGATCATGTTGGTTGCTTGATGCTCGATAACGAGCTTGTGAGTTTGGTGGCGGCTAAACCGAGGATGTTATGAGTGGTGCCCCGCCACCCACCTCCACCAGCCCCTCCACCAACTTCCTTACCCTGGAGATTCGGGATTACCGCAGTGGCAGACCCAGCCGGCGGCAGGCGGCAGTGACAGGGCCCGCTGCTCCGCTTGGACTGGCGGGGGGCCGAGGTGACATTCCCCGCACCTCGTTCGTTCGAGTTCGACTCGGTACCACAACTCACCACTCCACAAAGATGTCGCAAGCAGCCAGCACAGTCGCCAACCAGGGCATGTCTAAGTGGCAGAAGTTCCTCAACCACGAGGTCGGACCAAAGTACGTGCTTGGAGGCGGCGTTGGGATGCGATGCTGACTGTCCCACCTCGGTCCGGGCGCGCTCCCATTTCATCGCGTCTGATTAACTCATCGTTCGCCGTCGCGCGTGTGGCTTCATCACGCTATTCGTTTCTCCTCATTCGCATCGATTGCCTCTTATTGCGCACATTTCTGCCTGACTTCAACTGATTGCGGCGCATCATCTCCACCTCCGTTCTCGTTGCCCCGCCATTGCCCACATGACGCGCCTTGAACCAACAGGACCGTCTTCTTCTGGGCACCCGTCGCCAAGTGGGGTCTTGTCGCCGCTGGCATCAAGGACCTGCAGCGCCCCGCCGACAAGCTCTCGCTGTCGCAGAACCTCGCCCTTGCCGCGACTGGCTTCATCTGGGTGAGTCACTGCGCAAGGTCGAGAAGGGAGGTAGATGTTGCGCACGTCGTACCGTATGCCGCCTGTGTGTGCGGAGGATGTGGCGCTTGTGTGTGGCGTTGCGAGGCTTGCTCGAGGCGGAGATGTGGGCGCGATCGCAAGAAAAGCAGAGAATGTGGATGTGGGACTCGCGTAGATACGCAACCTCTCGCGACGGCCCGAAAGATGCTGGTGTGGTGCGGTCCAGGCGGCCGTCTCGGCGCTGTGCAGAGAGGCCTCGGTTCTGCGCTGTGACGGCTGTGAGATGCTGCCGCCGAAGTGGCAACTTCACGATGCGGCATGCTCCTCATGCACGAGTTGTTCTTGCGAGGAGCTTCTCGCCGCACTCAGAGTGACGGGTGATTGCGGAGCTGTTCTGCGCGTGGCCACATTTCTCGATAGTTCTCTTCCTGCGTGTAGCTGTCAACACGAGCAGAAGGGCCCGCCGCCTTGGCTCCACTTGTACCATCTTATTTCTCGACTCTCGCTAACCTCAGGTGCGCTACTGCATGGTCATCACGCCTGTCAACTACGCGCTTGCTGCGGTCAACTTCTTTGTCGGCACCACCGGCCTTGTGCAGCTGGCGCGCATCTACCAGTGGCGCAAGCAACACCCCGTCCTAGCTGCAATTGAGGACAAGGTCCACTCCAACAAGGAGTAGTAGGCGTGTCTGTATGTATAGAGGCTGGCTTTTTATGGCGGAGTTTGATGGCGTGGAGGAACTGGTCTGGCATGATAAGCGGTGAAGCCTGCAAGAGTGGTGGGTACGGGTGTAAGCGTTGACATGTAGCAGGGCGGGGATGGCCGAGCACATGCGGTAACTGAATGCGGTTATCCACTGCCTCGTGCCTATTTTCTTCCTTCTGCAGCGACTTGAGCGTCAGCGGCGAGCTCGTAAGGCGTAGTCGGCAGCGCGTCCAGGGCGTCCCTTGGGGTGGGGATACATGGCCCATGGTCATGGGCTGCAGACGGGGTGTGCGGCGGCCGAAGTCGGATTGCGCAGGAGGCCGACGGCCGTTGCAGACGTCATCGTAGGTAGGATAAAGAATTCTGAACGCCCATATCATTAGTCATCTGATGAACACGCACCCAGTTATTGCAGCAGATCAGCAACTGCACACTTCTTCGTCGCACACTCCTATCATCACACGCTTCTGTCACCCGCAGAGACTTGGCACTCGACAAATCGACAGCGACAGCTCAGACCGTCTGACATCTCCCTCGGTTCCCCTCGCTGCTCTCCTCGCTTCCTGACTTGGCATCGACGCAGAAGCGGTGTTGGCCACCCTTACCTTCTGAGACATCGTGCGTTGTTAGTCGAACAGAGAGTCCCAAGAAGCGACAACTTTCGATATCTCCACCCCCTGACTCCCCCGCATTCCTCCTCTTCTTTCATCCTCCCACCACACCACGCCATGTCCACCCTACCACCACCTCCGCGCCACTTGGGCCCCGTGTCCAGCTCGCGCACCTCATCCCCCACACCGGGCCCTACATTCAAGAGCCGAATCAAGGCGACTGGGGCCCGGTGGGGCAAGGCGGCTGCTGACCGCGCCGTCAAGGTCAATGACTATGTCGGCCCCAAGGTCAACACGTTTGCCGAGAACAGGTTGGGGACTCACGCCTTCTGGCCTACCAGCGGCGACTTCCCCGCCGAGATGGACAAGGCTGCAGAGATCCTCCGCGAGTTCACCGTCTCAGGCGTCATGACACTCGACAAGCGGTCGAAGAGCAAGGTGCTGCGCAAGGTGCCCTCATCGGTGCTGCGGGAGGCCAAGGGCCTGGCCATCTTCACGAGCATGCGCACTGGCATTGCTCCGCTCGGAGGTGCTGGTGGTATGGGTGTCGTGGTCGCGCGGTTAGAGGACGGGTCGTGGTCTGCGCCTGCGAGCATTTCGCCGCAGAACCTCGCAACAGGCTTCCTCCTCGGCATCGACGTGTACGACTGCATCTTAGTGATTCGGACGCGCAAGGCGCTCGAGTCGTTCTTCGGACACAAGGTCACGCTCGGGACGGAGATCGGCATCGCAGCTGGACCCTACGGCGCCGGCGCGGCAATGGAGGCCGGTCGTGAGGCAGCCCCGGTCTTCTCTTACGTCAAGAGCCGGGGAATGTACGCCGGCGTGGAAGTGGTTGGGCAGGTCTTCGTCAGCCGTTTCGAAGAGAACGCCAACATGTACCACTGGCCTGGAATCTCAGCAGGCGACATTCTCATGGGCAAGGTCAAGATTCCACGCGAAGCTGAGGCACTGCAGGCGGCGCTGGAGGATGCAGCTTCTGGCCGAGCGCAGGTGATCAAGGGTAACGACCTTGACCAGCCGGTCGATGAGCTCGCACAAACGGTCGTGCTCGAGGACGGTGAGGTGCTCAAGTTACCGCCTACGCCCGATCAGACCGACGGACACGAGTATGAGTCGGACCCCGAGACTGAGACGGTGATCCGCCGCTCCATGCCTCCCCGTCTCCCGCCGCGCAGAGACGGCCCGCCGCCACCCCTCCCTCCTCGCCACCCACGTCGTTCAGGCGACCTCGAGCCAAACTTAAGAGGTTCGGCGTCCGTCGGAGCAAGTCCACACGGCAGCCCGCTCATCGCCCTTCCCCTCCCGCCCCGATCCCAGGCCAGGCCACATAGCGTGGTCATTACGCCGGCGGCGCTTCCTCTCTCCCCTCCCACTTCGCCAGTGGACAGGTTCGACACCGCGGCCCAACCTACCGACCTTCCGCCCAGCTACGAGACGGCCGAGGCGCTCCCCGTCGACGCCAATGTCTACCTCGTACCTGCACCCGCCGATGCGCACCTCGGCCCGCCCCTTGCTGAGGCGTCTCCAGCCTCGAACTATGGCACGCACGACGACGATGATGTTGACCTCCTCAGCCTCTCGTCTGCTCCCGGGCCCGCGCCTGCAATTGTGCCCAGCCCGGCGTTCGAGCACAACCCCGTCATGCCCGAGGGTACGATGAGCGAAAGCGAGCTCCGCGAATGGGAGCAGCACTGGGAGACAGAGCGCGTTAAAGCTTAAGGAAGAGAGCATGTTGTAGCATAGGCAGCAGACAATAGACGCATTGTGTGCATTGCATGGCATCGAGTGTGAAGTGGTACCGGATCAGGCAACTCGCGGCCGTCTCAGTTGTCCCAACAAGCAGGACCTTGCTGTCAGCTACCGCACGTGCGTTGAAGCGACCTCAAATGCTTGAAGCCCGTTCCCGATCGCCACCAACATTCCAGCAACTCTCAAGGCCGCAATGGACTTTGGCACACCGCATTACCAACACTTGCCTTTATAGCCAAGTTTTATAGCTCAGCACGGCCGCCAATAGCCAAGAATCGCACACTCTCGCCAACAATGCATCGTCCTTGGCTATGGGGCAGGGCTTAGGAGCACTGCGTGATCAGCGGGCTGGCTCACCCGGGCGGCATGCGGCGGCATCGGCCCGGGGCCCGGACCGGCATTAGGCGGCAGCTGCGGGCATGGACATGTATATGGGCTCTGAAGTGGATGCTGCTTCCCAACGCCCACAAACATGTCCGACGCATACCTCAACTACGACGCGCTCAAGCTGCCCTCGCATGTCGAGACGGTGCTGCTGACTGGCGCTGGTGGTGCGTCCGCTGCGCCTCTCCTCCCGTCCCACGCTCACACCAGGCTTCGTCGGGCGCGAGGTCACCAAGCTCATGCTGGACCTGTACCCGGCCCTGCGCATCATCACGACGGACATCGCCGAGCCTCCTCGCTTCACGGCCGACTCACGTCTACGTGTTGTGAAAGCGGACCTGGGCGACGACGCGCAGATCGACGCCCTCTTCGCTGGCGAGAAGGTCGGCGGCCTCATCGCTCTCCAGTACGTCACTCCCTCCTCCAACCTAACCGCAGCGGGATCATGTCGGGCGGGTCCGAGGCCGACTTTGAGCTCGGCTACACCGTCAACGTCGACAGCCACGTCGCGCTTCTCAAAGCCGCCCGCCGGCACTCTGAGACCGTGCTTGCTCGCCCGATGACATACGTCTTCATCTCCTCCCTAGCCGTGTACGGCGGCGACAAGTGCAAGCCGACCGACCGCGTCATCCCGGCCGACACGCCCATCATCCCCGGCACAAGCTACGGTGTCGAGAAGACGATCGTCGAGCTCTACGCCTACGACTACGCGCGCAGGGGGTACCTCGACGCGCGGTCGTGCCGCCTGCCCACTGTCGCGATCCGGACCGGCGCGCCGTCGACCGCAGCCTCGTCTTTTATTTCGGGCCTCATCCGCGAGCCACTGCAGGGGATCGGGAGCGTGTGTCCCATTGCCGAGTCCGCGGACGATCCGATGCTCGACAACATGCCCGTCTACCTTGCGCGTGCGAAGACGGTGTTCCGCAACATCGTCTGGGGATTGTGCATGCCCTCCGAGAACTGGAAGTACGGCAAGGGCGACCGCAGCATCAACATCCCAGGCATCAGGGTGACGCCGCGCCAGATCCTCGCTGCGCTCAAGGAACATGGGGGGGAGGAGGGTATGCGCCTCGTATCCTATAAAAAGGACGCGGCAGTCATCGCCATCTGCGAGACCTGGGCGGGCGATTACGACTCGAGTGCAGAGATCAAGCAGGGCTTCGTGGTAGATAACGTTGAGACTGGCTTCTCAGCCGCCGTCCAGGACTTCAAAGACGAGCTGGCAGAGACCAAGTAGTGTATGCATATGGTACTAGGTGCGCGCACCCCACCATCCCTTGCCGTACGAGACGAGGATCTCGTCGCCCTTCTCGATGCGGCGCGTACTCCACACCTCCATCTGCGCCTCGCCTGCGTCTCCGCGTCCGAGGCGGAACTCGGCATTCGGCGCCGTGGCAATCCCGCGAAAGTCGTTGACGAAGCGCGCAGCGTTGCCGGCCTGTGCGGCGTCGACGCCAATCGAGACGTGCAGAGGGCCCTGGCCTTCCTGGAGCGTGCTGGTCTCGCCGAATGGGTTCCGCACGTCGCTCGCGCTCAGCCGCACCAGGCTCAGGTCGTAGTCGCTCGCCTCGTGCGCGCTCGCTGTCGGCTGGCCGCAGGCGTCGACGCGGCGGCCGTGCGCGTCGGTGAAGTCGGCGTGGAGGATTCCGAGGTAGGGGATCAGGAAGGTTTTCGCGTCCAAGCGTTTGCGCGCGATGAGGGAGCGCTGGCCATGTGCGGGGTGGCCGGGGGCAGTTACGACTTTGATGGCTAGTATTGAGGGATGGGTGGTGGGGCGAGGCCCGAATTTTGTTGGTGCAGGAGGGGTGTAGAGGAGCGGCACTAGGGCGTGCGGGAAAGACGGCGCGAGGCGCGCACGCGTGAGATATGCCACGGCCTCGGGCCAGGCCGGCGGCGGGGCTGTGTCGTGCTGGAGTCGACGCAGTTTGGCTAGTTGGAGACTGGACCCCCAAGTAACGTGAACCGACCTCGTTGCTTGACACCGGTGGAGGCGGGGTAGGATGACAAAGGTGTGGGGTTGGACACCGCTTTCTCATCTTCTAGGCCGACAAAACTCGGATGTAGGGTTTGGAACTAGATGAAGCATAACGAGTCTACAGGCTGCCTACAGATACACGAACCCAGCCTTTAGAGCGCAACGACAGCGAGAGCAGCTACAGCCAATGCACCAGTGCCCCAGGTGGCGGAAGCCGCGCCACCGCTGGGCGTCGTGGACTGCACTGCCTGGCTCGGGGTCCCGGTAGCCGCTGAAGGGGTGCTCACACCAGTCACGTTCATGCCAAAGTCGGCACCGCACTGCCCCGTGACGGCCTGGCCGACCGACGAACCCGCGACTCCGCTGTTGATCTCCAACGCAGCATTGTAGATGCTGTTGGTCAGCCTTCTTTCGATCCGATCTGAGAAACGAGTTCGTTCCGACTCACCCAGCCACACAACCGGTGCAGAGGTCGCCCGTCCCGAGTACCTGCTGCAGCTGCGACTCGACGTCCGCGCTGCCGCCGAGCAGCGAGGTGATCGTGTTGAACGTCACGTCCGTTCCCGAGATGTTCTGGATGGTGTTGAGCGAGTCTGTAACACAGAACTCATTGTTGCTGGTGTTAGTGGGTCCAATACACACGACCAAGTACCGCGGTCGGCCTTTGTCGATGCACGCCACCCATGAGTGGTCTCGCTCCGCCTTGCCTGAAGCCACTCACGTTGTGTTCTTTGAGCATGCAGCCTTCTGGATGGGTGTGTAGTTGTCGAGGACAGTCAGGATGACGCTGGGAATACTGGCCGAGTTGGCCAGCTCCTGCGTGCACCCGTTGCGCACCCGGCTGGCTGCACTCGAGAGGGTTGCGTTCGTGCACGTTGGCGTGCTGCTCGCACACAGGGACGAGAGGTAACCATTGAGTGCGGGCACAGCCGAGCTGTTGCCCCCACTGCTGAGGACGGGAAGGAGGGCCGTGACCTGTAGGCATGAGCTGAGGTCGCCAACGATGAAACCGGCAAACGCGGTGGTACAGCCGGTCGAGAGGCCAGGAATGGAGATTTGGCTGGCGTCAGTTGGGCCTGGTTGGGAAGGTGGAGGTCGGTCATGAGGAGGAGGGAAAGGAACGAGTGGAAGAGACTCACGCGTTGGCACCCGCGGCGAGGGCGAGGGCAGCAGCAACGGTGGCGAGCTTCATGTGAGTGCAAGTGGTGGACGATTGAGAGAGGAGAGAAGGTTGATGAAAGAGAGTAGGATAGGGACCCCAGTGGCAGTTATCAAGGCAAGGGCCAGGGGCCTGCGTAAGCCAAGCCGTGGCTCTCAGCTGCGCTCTCAGTCACCTTCTGCGAGGTGCGCAGTGCGACGCCTCTTTGCTCGGCTCCCCTCGGAAGGATGGAATGTGATTTCTGCACTGTAGCGAGCTACGCAATGCCCACCCTTGGCAGTTTGCACAAGGCGACAACGGACAATGGACCGGGTCCACCGTTGTCTGCTTCTTTGGAACAGCCAGACGTTGCTGTGATGAACAAATCAACCACGCCGAGCATCAACGTACACATGCTTAGCAGCCCACAGGCTTGTATCGCATAGATCATAGATCCACGCCAGTCTTGTTGCTGCTCTCATGCTACAATCACAATCGAGCAGCAGCATTTGTGACACTACGGCTGTGGGGCTGTGCTGTCAACTGGAATATGTATCATCAGGTCGTCAGGTCGTCCATCGAGCCCTGCGTCAGATGAATCAATCCACGGCGTCCGCGGCGCAGTGGCGCAGTGTGCGGGGAAGGTTGCGGTCGAAAACTGGGTTACCTTGTTAAGTAATCCACGTGGATCACAATAATCAAGCAACGGGAGCGTCTCGAACCGCCGCTCTTGACTTGTTTTGTTGACACAAATTCCGCAACTTCCACAATCCGGTCATGGAGACCCGCAAGCTCCCCCGCATCCTGTCGTCGCGCTCGCTAGCCGGTGTGGCGGCAGCGTACTCGGGCCGCAACATGTCGTGGAATGACGATGGGCAGCTCCTCCTTGTGACACGTCAAGCGGTAACTGTTGCGGTGAGCTCCGCCCTTCTCTGAAGAGCTAATGGCAGACAGCGTACCTCACAACAACCCTCGCCCCGCCGTCCGTGCAGCTAGACCTTGCACTGCATCGTTCCTTGAACCCAGCTGCACGTATTGTCAAGGAAGAAGAAGACGACGATGACGACACGATCCACGTTGACTTGCCTGAGCAGGCAACGCATGTGCTTGCGCGCAGCCAGTTTGAGGTCCGGTGGTGGGTGACCGCTGCCGTGTCCAAGGAAAAAGGGAGTGAGGACGAGTACGAATGGACGGGGCTGGGAGGTGAGTGAAGAGCCATGAGGAACGAAGACGGTGGAGCTGATTTCAGACGAGGTGACGGGGATTGTGGCAGATCGCGATCGACTAATGCGCGCCGCGGTTTGGTCGCCGTCGGGGCTGAATGCGCTTGGCGGCGTGCTCTTGGTCGTACTGAGTAACCACGGCGTCGCGAGCGTGCACGCCCCCGAAGACGCGTACAACCAAGCCTGGAGCGAGGTGTGTTAGTGAATGCTAGAGCTAATGCAGATTGCCGACCTGTCGCGTGAGACGATTGCGCGGCTCGGCGACGGTGAGATTGAGGACGACAAGCCTACGCTGGCAGGTATGCTGCACATGCGCAAGACGGCCATGGAATGGTCCCCGCCCACTCCTCTACGGTCCATGCTCGGTATTGATGGGAGCCTACTTGCCCTCGGGAACAGGGCTGGAGGCGTCGAGCTTTGGGCGTACGACAGAGCGTTTGCACACCTGTCGGCCGTGTACCTGCCGCGTCCGTTCGCGACGGAGGTCACATGGTCACCGTGGAAGATTGTGGACACGGAGACTTGTGAGAGCTGGTTGCGAGGCAGATGCTGATCGCAGGCGTCGCACAACTCGCAGCAGCCACGTCCGACGGCGGCGTCTACGTGCTACCTGTTACGCGCAAGGCCTATGCGGAGAGCGGCACTTGGGACCTCACGGTAGGGTCGTTCTCAACAGTCGTCCCGCCAGACAAGCGCACCGTCAACGCCATGAAGTGGATCACTGTTGGTGTTGCGTGTAGTATGGACTGACGGCAGAACGACGCACTTGTGATGACCAAGCCCGGCACAGTGTCGATCTGGTCGACTTCGGAGGACGCGCCCAAGACAATACGTCTCGAACGGGTCGGCAACTGGGCTGGCTGCAACGCACTGGGCCAGGCCATGGGTGAGTTTGTCTCCAACGATCCAGCTCACGCAGACATCCACTTTGTCGCGCCGCACACGCTTCGCATCGTGCTATCAAGTCTAACACACCACGTCATCACCGACATCTTCAACTCCCCACGCCAGCTGTACGACGAGTCGCTACGGCTCACGCTCTCGGCGCGCGACGTCTTCTTGGACGGCCGGAAGAAGAGACGACGCACGTTCCTTGCGCAGACCGACCGCGAGCTCACGGCCAATACGGGGGGTTACGCTGCCACAGATGAGACTGGAGACATTGCTGCCTGGATTGCTGAGTGCGTCAGCATCATGCATACGAAGCGCTTACCCATCCAGACCCGTCAACTTTCACAACCTTGACAACGCGACTGAGGTGAACCGCGCTTTCGACTTTGTAGTAGCGGATCTGGCGCCGGAAGGTGCGGATGCGTGTGTTCAGCGGCTGCAGCGCGCGCTGGAGGGTCCCCCCAGTCGTGAGTGACGACGGACCAGTGGTGGCCAGCACGGTGGAGAGGCCAGTGCGGGCAGCGATGGGGACAGGGTTGGCCGCGACACGGGCGGACGACAGAGTCGACCGCCCAAAGGCAGTAGTGGTTCGGCTCGTGAGAGAATACATTGAAGAAACTAACCCCAGTGCTCCACCGTTCGCCTTTATCTGTTCTGTTGCCCCATCTCTTGGGGCTGATTGCGTTGCGCGACTTCGCAGAAGTAGGCGTGGCAGTGTTAGCCCTCCTGACTCCCCATGATCTCCCGAATCCCACAGCGGCCAAAGATAGCCATCAAAGCGGGAGACGCGCGCTAACGCACATTTTCTGGGGTGGATCGCTTGACGCGCATCGCCTGGGCATGGTACTGGCGCAGTGGGCCGAGGTGAGTCGATCGAAACTTGATTCTGGGGCCGGCGGCAAGTCGTGGGGAGGTGGAGGTTTCCCGCGGTCCAGATCTCCACTGGACAATATAGGGCATGATAGCCGAGGCTTCGCGACCCGCCTCCTCCAAGACTTCTCGCCTCCTGGCGCGGAATGCTGTTTGCGAGTTTGGCTGACTCTAGCGCGCTTGGCCACCGCTCGCGCCGGACTTCCGTGCCGCAGCCCTGAAGTTCCACGACATTATACAGCGCTCGCTTGCGGAATCCATGGCGAAGTGGGCTGGTACCGACATTGGGGAGGATGACGCTATGTTCGTGGCCCAACTTGCCAACCGCGCAGTAGCCGCCAGCGAGTGTCCAGCCTGTGGTGACAAGATTGAATTTGCTTCCGGTACTGCGGTGTGTGCCAACGGCCACGATTGGGGTGAGTAGATTCAAGCGGGAAGGTATGATCCGTTGCACGTGAAAGATGGGGTACCTTGTGCGGGAGAGGTCCTCATTGTGCACGTGCGAAGACTTAGACTTGTTGCCGCCGGCAAGACGAGGCACGAGTTGGTGCTGACACCAGAGCGCTGCAGCGTCACCGGATTGCTCATCACCACGCCAGAGTACCGGATCTGCACAGTGTGTCCGGCGGTGTCGCGCGTACCCTCGTCTTGGAGTGGACAGGAGACGGTGGGCCTCGCGCAGACGGCTCTGGATGCGGCCGTGGCGTGCGTGATGTGCGGCGGGCGGTGGGCGAGGCCGGTGTAGGTGGAGTGGCAACTGGCGTGCCCGGTTGATGCTGGGCTTGGGACACTCTCACTGGGAGACTGAGCGCTGGGACACATGCATCCGGTGCTCTCGAGAAAGATGAGGTTGCAGCAATGAGTGGCCAAGTAAGGTACATACAGAAAGAACACTTTTCTGGGAAAACCTGCCCGGGCGAGCACGGATGGACTTGTGACGTCACTCCGTCTCCGAGAGCCGCCACTGACCGCGTCCGCGCTGGATGTCAATGCTGACATAGCTCCGAGTCCACACTCCGGATCGGTGGTCTACGTCTGTGATCCGCATCTGTTATCCATGCGGCTAACATTTTCGCCGTCGGTATTCTGGCGGCACGGCTCCGAATCTGCACATGTAGCCTGCTCAACTAGGCTTCTTTCGAGGTGGCCAGCGGAGAGCGGCAACGGCAACGGCAAGCCAGTGGGACAGCCTGGAAAGTCGAAAGCGGTTCCCCCTTTGGACTGTGTCCGTCAAGCAGCTCTTCTATGCCCGTAACAGCTCGGTTGCAAGGCCAGGCTGTCCAACCGGTCCTTCCATGCTTCCTAACGGCCCGCCCGGTTACCGCTCTTGCCCCTATCGCGTCACTAAACCAAATCCCAGACAAAGTACACTTCAAACACCGTATACTAACACACTACCCTCATAGACATTACAGATAGCTGCGATGTGGTGAACGCTTTTCCGAGGGATGGGTGCGATTCCCTCCGAGTGATCGAGGGTTCCGCACATTTGGCACGGACACGCGCTTGCCTCGCGTTCACGGGAAGGTACGGGAGAGCGCCAAGTTGGACTCAGCTTGGACTCGACAGGTGTCAAGCAATGCTATACTATGCGCTGCATGGGGCATGGGGTCGGTTGGATGAGATGAGACGATGAGGAACAGTTGGGGGAGAGGGATGATGGCGAGAGGGATGGGATATCAGGGAGGTTTAGTTTGGCGTACCGGCGGCAAGTTATGAGGATTCGTACAGGGATTGGTGAGTCGGGCGGTGCCTCGTTGCAGCTGACCTCGGGCATGACTCACCACTCCAGATACCGAACCCGTCGGTGGCATCTGTCATCGGTGGCATCCACTCCATCTCGAGTCTCACATTCTCATTCCACTCTCGAGTCGGCCTAGTGCCCGACTCTTTCCGGCTCATGGTACTTCACAACCATGTAAAAGCGTGGTACCCGTCGCTTCCCACCCCAACATCACAACCCCAACACTGCAACACCACACCAGTCACTAGTGGAAGCCCAACACTTCGGACACAATGTCCTTCCTCACAGCCACCCGTCTCACCCCAGCCGGGCTGCGCGCTACGTCTTCTCTGCGCCGCTTGCCCGTTATCTCCGCCCTTTCGCAGCACCCCATCCCGACCCCTCCTCCGTCGCTTGCAATCCGTTCACTCCAGTCCACGGCTGTCGTCGCGACAGAAGTCCGGCCTCGCGCCCGCCAAGCTCCGACTTCTGCGACGTCTGCTGCGGTCGCAGCTGGCCGTGCCCACTCCACCCTCATGTCTAACCTGTCCATCCCTGCCACGGGCGAGGCTGATACGGGCCTCAAGCATGGCGGACGGCCGGCCGACATGAAGGTCCACTCGAATACCACTGCTCTACGTCCCGATGTAGCAAAGAGAGAGGAAGGGCAGTTTGTCGTGGGCGGCGGGCGGGGAGCTGAGGGCGCTTACAACGCCAGTGAGTATGAGCCGGCTTGAGCGACACGTGCTCTGGTCCTCCTCGACCACCTTCCTCCATCTCATCCTCAATACCAACCGACACACCCTAACTCCAGACCCCGAACACGATGTCCAAGACCCTCTCTCCTCGTCCCATGGCACGTGGACGCTCATGAACCCCATCTACACCGACGCCGAACTCGACAGCGTCAAGATTGTCGAGCGCACTCCCCAGACAATGAGCGACAAGGCCGCTCACGCAATTGTCAAGATCCTCCGCCGCAGCTTCGACGTCTTCACCGGCTACATTGCCAAGGACATTCCGAAGGAGGTGCTGGCCCAGCGGCCCATCCCTGTCGCCGAACTGCGCGCCAAGCGAGAAGTTCTCTCAGATAAGCAGTGGCTCCTCCGCATCATCCTGCTCGAAAGCATTGCCGGCGTACCCGGCATGGTGGCCGGTACACTTCGGCACCTGCGGTCGCTTCGCTTGATGCGCCGTGATGGAGGCTGGATCCACACGCTACTCGAGGAGGCCGAGAACGAGCGTATGCACCTCCTCACCTTCCTGACGGTCTCGCAGCCGACGTGGTTTACACGCGCTCTCGTCCTGTGTGCCCAAGGCGTCTTCTACAACGTCTTCTTCCTCACATACCTCTTTGCACCGAAGACGGCGCACCGTTTCGTCGGTGCACTCGAGGAAGAGGCCGTGCGCACGTACACGCACTGCATCGAGGACATGCAGAACGGCCTCCTGCCCGAATGGGAGAACAAGCCTGCTCCTCAAATCGCCATTGACTACTGGCGCATGTCGCCTGACGCCAAGCTATTTGACGTGATTCGGGCCGTGCGCGCCGATGAGGCAAGTCACCGCTTCGTCAACCACTCGCTTGCCAACCTCGACCAGAAGCACGACTTCAACCCGTTTGCCCTTGCAGAGGCGTCGCCCGAAGTCCGGGGCTCGATGCCAGGCTTCACACGTGAGGAGAGTGCCGAGTTTGCCCGCCAGACGCAGCTGAAGCACCTCGGCCCGGCCGCAGACAAGACTGCCGAAGAGGGTAGCAAGAAGACCAGCTCCGGGATCGAGTAGCCGGTCATATGCTCCCAATATTTGTAAAAAGGCCCGTAGCCTAGTCACAACTCTGTAGACAGAAGATAGATGGACAATTTGTGCATGTAGAGTTCTTGGGTTCCCTCCGGTAGGCTCTCGTTGTCCATTCCCCCCCTGAAGCATGGTCACCCACGCGGTACACACTTGCGGCAAACGCCGTCCCCAACAATGCATTCCTGAATGACCGCACCAGAGCGTGGTCATGACTCCTCGACGGCACCTGGCATGGAATGTCTCGAGAAACGTGACAATTCATACTCTGCCCACCAGAGCGGTCCTTTGGGTTGTACCCGAGCTCGTCCTCCGGAAAGTACGGAGGGGTTTCTGGTAGATTGCAACTCAGGTGGGCACAGTTTAACAGGAGTCTACCGGTGCGTCGGGCGGGCATATACCTGATTCCGGTCGAGAGCCGTTCTTCCACCCTTCTTCCTCCGTTCTTCCTGGGCTAGTAATAGGTACTGGACGGGGCTGGGTCTGGGCTGGGTGGGACCTGGGCTGGACATGGGGTTCTGGGAACTGGGAGCGCGGTACAGGGTGCGAGGTACATGTGAGCGGGGGCGCCCCACTCGCCGCCTGCGTGGGTTAAGCGGACGTCTGGGGATGGTGCGAGAACAAGATCCAATGATACTTCCCACTCACCGGGCCGGGGTTGGGCCGGTGTAAATCTGCGTTCTGGAACCACCTACGCTGGAACCACATTTGGAACCAATATTCTGAATTAACACAGGCGCTCCTGAGGCGCTGTTGGCTGTTACTTGCTGTTGGTTGCTGGTTTCTGGTTTCTGTTGCTGGGTGCTGTCAACTTCCCACACACTGAGTACGCGTACGCCCTACTTTGTTCAAAACTGGACCTTGCACGTGTGTGGCATTCCTTGTATGAGAAAGAAATAGGACACTGAGTTGCCATGAACTTGGGAACGCCTCAGCCTCACGCCTCATACCTCACACCTTGCAGCCTCGCACCTCACAGCAGAGAGAAGCGGCCAGAGTAACAACCAGAGAGTAACAGCCAGAGAGCACATGTAACAACGTCGGGCCCAGCCGGATCGCGAGGTGACCGGCGCATGCGGGATGTAAATGAGCGGATATGAGGATCCCGGAATATCAGGCGCCAGGTTTCACGCGTCTGGCATCAGGCGAAGGCAGCAGGTGGATTTTCACACAATCGCGACGGGCCAAGTGGCGGACATGTGGCGGTGTGGCGTCGGGTGGCGTGAGTCGGCGTGAGTGTAACCCTATTAAAGACACGACCACAAGGATCTGGGCGTTGCCGTCATTTCCCCCCCCCCTCTCTCTCTCTCCCCACTCAGCGCTCCATATCTCCAGAGAGCACGAGATGCGCCGTGTCTGCCGATAATCATAGCGTAGGCAGGTTGGAGTTGTTGCATCATATTCATCTGTTGCTCGGTTATTAACCGTTCCCAAAGCCGGCAACGAGGATGAGGGGTGTGGCTTTGCGCCACGGCGCCACTGAGATCGGGACCTATCGTGATGTAGTGCCGTTGTTTTGGAGGTGAAGGAAGGATTGTGTGAGAGTTGATGCTGGCTGGCTGGGCTGCATACCATGTGAGAGAGGAGCCAGTACAACAAAGAGCAAGGTCACGTGGATGCCCCTGCCCGGCTCCTCTCGTCGCCGTGCATGGCAACCAAAGCATCCGGCATGTTAGATGGATAGCGGGACCAGATTGAAGTAAAAAGACAGCCAGCAGAGTCACCAAGGTGGACATTTTACACGCCCCGCATACCCTGCTTGGACCCTTTTAGTTTTCCCTCGATTGTCTTGCACCCTACCGCTGTTCACCCTACGTACGGACCTGTCGGGCCTGTCGGGCCTTCCGGGCCCTGAGTGCCTTGAGCTGCTACTTAGCACAAGTTGCCTCGTCCCTTGGCTCTGCCCTTACCCAAAAGCTCCCAGTCACAGGGCGGTGGCTGGCGGCGCAAAGCTCACAGCGACAGGCGGCGGCTACAGGCTGAGCTACGGGCTGAGACTACGAGCTGTGCCAGGTGCAAGGTGTGCGAGGTGTCCATCAAACGACCATCTTGATCATCTTCCATCATTCATCCTAGTCCTTGTCCAACATCAACGACTTTTAGGACACGACCTAAACAAAGACAAACCAAACTACAGCCTCTCTCATCCCCATCTTCCCCATCGCCATCGCCATCACCCCCACGTTCTCCTCGCTTCCATCGACCCCGCCGCCTCACTCTCCTTCCGTCGACTCATCCGACTAGCACGTCGAGCAACGCACGGTCCTCGTCCGACCGCTGGCTCGATATCCCAACCTACAACTCTGCCCACACTCACTCTCATTCTCTCTCATTCATCTACAACTCATCCTTTTCCCAATGTCCAGGGTTGGTACTAGCGCTTTGTTCTTCCTCTCAAGAGGAACAGCGTGCGCGCATACGCGCCTCGAGACGGTCGATTGAATCTTGCTGACTCTTCAGGCCCAGTTTATTCGCGAGTACAAGCTCGTCGTCGTTGGCGGTGGTGGTGAGTGTCGCAGTCTCGTACGACCGGATGCGGTTGGGCGCATCGACGCGAGGAAGGTCGGGGCTGCAAGGGAATACGGCCAAGGGAAGATCGGGAGAGGGCGGGGCGTCATTGGCGCCATTGTCCCACACGAGTGGCGAGAAGCCCGTGCGGACCACTTGTGGAGCACGCCGCCATCGCAAGTGGTCTGGATATCAGCGGCGCACCCTCAGTTGCGTGCTCGCTGGCGCCTGTCCGCGCGGTACAGTGCCAAGCCTTGAAAGTGCTGCGGCTGGATTGGACTACGGCCGGAAATGGAGCCGCGATCCAGCGGACCACGTCGGAGGCGTCGCGCACGTGCACTTCCCAAGTCGGGACATCCGATCTTGCGCGATTGACGGGGATCTCGCCAGCACTGGCACCCTCTTCCCTCCTCACTCTCGTGATCAGTGGCGACGGCAAACAGTTATGTTTGCCGGTTGCCCGATCTTTCCTTGCTTACCCGACGCACCCGAGACGAGACATGCCATTCATACTCGGAAAGTTGATCTGACTAACGCCAACAGGTGTCGGCAAGTCGGCTCTCACCATTCAGTTCATCCAGTCACATTTCGTCGACGAGTATGTTGATCACGCGCCCTCCTCTATCGCGGGTCATCTGCTGGTATTGATGCTGATCCTGTCCACAGGTATGACCCGACCATTGAGGACTCTTACCGCAAGCAATGCATTATCGACGACGAGGTCGCTCTTCTCGATGTCCTCGACACGGCCGGCCAGGAGGAGTACGGCGCGATGAGGGAGCAGTACATGCGGACGGGTACGTTGTGTGATCTAGTCTATGGTTTTAAAACGCACTGACACCTTCAGGTGAAGGCTTCCTCCTCGTTTACTCGATCACGTCGCGCTCGTCGTTTGAGGAAGTGTCGACATTCCACCAGCAGATCCTGCGCGTGAGTTGGGCTCTATACCATTGCCTTGTTCGAAGTTGGGGCGGCTAACGTATCCCAGGTCAAGGACAGAGACTACTTCCCTGTCGTGGTCGTTGCCAACAAGTGCGACCTTGAGTATGAGCGCCAGGTTCAGGTGCACGAGGGCCGCAGTCTCGCCACGCGTTTCGGTGCGCAGTGCATCGAGACGTCTGCAAAGCAGCGTGTCAACGTCGACGACGCATTCGTGGCCGTTGTTCGCGCCATCCGGCGGTACCAGCGTGTGAGTGGTAGACAAGTGGACAAGCAGGGACGAAGAACCGCCAGTAGCCGCCAGCCTGTTGCTACTGCTCTAGCCGACAGGCTGGCAGTCGGAACTTTGTCTGTCCTGTTCGAGTCACTGACAAGCAGGAGACTGGGCCCCAGCAGGGCGCAATTCCCACCACACCTGGCCAGGCGACGACGGGTGTCACTGGTGGCCGCCCCGCTGAGAAGCCCAAGGAGGACGATGCCCCGGGCTGCTGCGGTGGCTGCGTGATCCTCTAAAGAGTCGGTTGTACATTGAATAATTGCGTAGCGCGTAGTGGTCTCGCGAGGCTTGCCGGTTTGTTTTCTTTTATACTCTATACAGCAGTCTCGTGTGTGTGATGCATCCATCGAGGGAGTGCGTGAGGGGGAAAGGATGGCAAGTTTGGGCGACACGTCTCGGGGGGAGTGTTCGGTGCCGCTTAGCCTTACAGTGATATATGAATTGACGCGTCTGGTGGTGTGGCGGAATCGTTTGCCTGACAGCCTGGCACGGCTGGGTGTACGGAAGCATCAGCTTCCGACGCCGATCACACTCCACGGTTTGAGAGGGGCATGACCGACACGACGTCAGCCCAGCAACGAGTGCGTCATTTCTACATCAAACACTCACCCTCCTCCACATCATCCTCCATTCCTCCTTCCCTACTCCAGACAACTCGTACAACTCCTTTCAACCCCCTCCTCCTCGCAATGTACGCAACCCGCCGTCTACTCCGTGCCCCCAAAGGCGTCCCCGGCTGGGCGCAGCACATGGCCAAACAGCCCGCCAAGGCCGGGCGCTTGCCTCCGCAGCAGTGGGCCAACGCGCCCGAGTCAGACGGACACGGCACACATGAAAAGGTGCCTCCCACAGACTGGAAAGCCGGGGAGTCCGGACAGGGGTCCGAGGCGCGTGCGTGGGAGGAGATCCGCAGGCCAGGCGCAGCGTCCGAGATGCCAGCCGGCGCCAAGGCCGTGCCGCCACAGGAGGGGCCCTATGCGCCGAAGACGGACCGGAGTAAGGGGTTCATGGACAGTTTCCGGTGTGAGTTTGTTACGTCTCCTCGTCCCTCCCCTCCCTCGTCCCTCCCCTCCCTCGTCCCTCCCCTCCCTCGTCCCTCCCCTCCCTCGTCCCTCCCCTCCCTCGTCCCTCCCCTCCCTCGTCCCTCCCACGCCCTTCTCCCCGCGGTCTCGCCGCGCTCCGCTCAGCCCCCTAACCCCAGCCCTCAAACCCAACCAACGCATCCTAATCGGCGCTACGCTCTTCGTCTTCGGCCTTGGCATCATGGCCTACGACAGCGTCCTGAAGAAAGAGCGTAACAAAGACCAAGAGATCGAGGACGATCTCCGCGAGCGTCTCGCCAGAGCCAGCGCAATCACCAAGATTGCCGACAAGGAGGGCGTGCAGGTCAACCCGGTCGATATCAAGGACACGATGACCAAGGCCGCTGAGAGCGAGGCTGAAAAGCTCAAGGCGGCCGAGAAGGCCGTCTCTGCGGCGGCGGAGCGCGGCTCGGACCATGTGCTCGGAAAGGCTGTGAAGAAGGCCGAGACCGCGGTGGCCGATGTCGTGCAGATTGTGCAGGAGTCGCGGTACACTGCCGAGGGCAATGCCGGGGATGTTCAGGCTGGCCAGAGTAAGGGTGAGGTGGGGGAGGAGGGAGATGTCGTTAATGGCAAGGTGCCGGAGCGCACTGGCTGGTTTGGCATCCGGCTGCGGTAGCGCACACCACTCATGCATCATCTGAAGACGCCGTGCTGTCGGTGGACATTTACGGCTTATCCTCTGTGGTGGCGCAAGGGCCAATCGCTTGGTGACGGCACAGTGCTTCTGACGGACACATGGACAAGGGTAGCTGGCATTTGAGGACGAGGTGCCATGACAGCGTGCATCCAGCAGTTCAAGCGTAGGTACTGTATCTAACCCGCAAACAGCCACAGCCGCGGTTCTCCAGAATAGACCTCCTCACGAGCTGCACCACCACCCACCGCCCACACCTACTCGCGGTCAAACCAGCTCATGCTCTCGCTCCAGCCCCAGTCAGCGCCCCAGAAGCCCGCGCCCACGAGGCCTCCAGCGGCCTGCCACCGCATGCGAGGCGAGACAACAGCCCAGTCCGGCACCGGAACGCCCGTGCGCAGAGGCAGCAGGCGCGCGGCAAGCTCGAGGCCCAGGGCGTCATTCCCCGCCACGATGCAGGCGAGCCCATTCGACGGAAAAGGGTGCGGATGCAAGGCGATGATGCCTGGTGTCAGAGGGCTCAACCAATTGCTGCATGGCAGTGCTCACCTGTCCCCGCCTCCCACACGGCCCTCCCCGCAACGGTCATGACGCCTCTCGTAGGGAACGAGACGGGGATGTGCTTCTGCGCGAGCATCCACGCCGCGAACTTGTTCTGCTCTGGTCCGCCGAGCACGATGATGTTGCCGTTTCCCAGCGTCCCATCCAGGAGGCCGCGGAGGGCGTCGACGTCGTCGAGCAGCACCGCGTCGATGCGGTGGTATACCCTCAGGTCGTGGGCGTATCGCGTCGCGATGGAGCGTGCGTGCTCGGCAGCGACACGCGAGCCGACGACTAGACTCAACGTATCCTCCGAGTCTAGGAGGCGGAGCATGGGACCGTACCGGCGTGGTTTGGTGGGCTTATGCACGTCCTTTACGAACGCGCGATCTGCCTTGGACCATACCAGGGACTTGGGCTCGTCTCGGCCGTTGGCCCAGCCCGAAATTTCAACACGGCGCACATTCGTGCCGTGCAGGTCGAGAGGCGGCGCACCGGGCCGCCGCCACTGTCGCGCGTTCACATCCAGTCGCGCCAGGCGGCCGGGGACGGCCAGCTCGGCGATGCGGATGCCGGCCTTTGACCCCGTTTCGTTTGGGTTGGCAGTGGCGAGCGTGAAGCCAGCGGTACGGATCTCGTCGGCTGTCCTCTTGGGGGGGAGGGTAGTTAAGAAGCGCAGGATCGCCGGGTGTCGCAAAACGCCGTCCCATACGTGTCCGACGTTGGGCACCTCAACGAAGCGCACGTCCTCCGGGGCGGCAGAGCCCAGCCACGCAGATAGGATGAACGCCTGCGCGCGCCCATGGCGGGGTGGGACGTTGTCGTCGTACGCCCCGTGTACGGCGAGTACAGGTATGCTGGCCAGGTTGGAGAGGTAGAGGTCGTTGTTGTACGGTGCGAGAGCGGCTGAAAGAATGCCTTGGAGGGCGGGGTCGGCAAAGTGGGCCCCAATGCACTCGGTGTATGGGACATAATCTTGGATCTTGGTGTAGCCGGCTACGGCGATCACACCCCGAAATTTGTCGGGGTAGCGCGCCGCCATGTGCCACACGCCCTGCCCACCGTTACTATGCCCGATCAGCACTGTGTCGTCGGACACATTGTGGCCCAGCTTGCGGACCAGAGCCTCGAACGCAGTGCGGCTATCCCATGCCTGGCGGAGACTCGCGCCGTGCCAGTCCTCGCCCCATTCAGTCTGGCCGGATGGGAGAATGACCCACATCCCAGGCAGGCGGGGGATAGTCTCGATCCATTCATTGGAGGGTGTCGATACACCAGCACCATGCAGCGCGAGAAGGACGGGTGGGATGTCAGTCGTGGATGCTGAAGGGGCAATGGGCGGGATAACGACAGCAGTGGATACGACCGGAAGCGCATCGAGACTGCTGGGGACTGTCATCACCACGGGTTTGCCGTCGCGGGACGAGACGTGCTTGAGCGGAAGGCTGGTCTCAATCAGCCACTCCTCCATGCCTTGCGTGACTCTGACGGTGATCTCGATCTCCTGTGCATTCGATGGTCCGCTTTGGAGCACCATGACCCGGATGCATCTGGTCTGCCCCGGCGCGATGCGTACATCTTGCCTCGAGATGAGTGCAATGCCATCAGCGAAACCTGCAACACGGACACGAATGACCTGGTCGTCCTCCGGCGAGTAAGGACTGGGAGCGTTGAGTGGAGATACTCGCACCGCAACGCTAACGCAGCTGCCCATTGCCCACCTGTCCATCAGGTCTGGCACGAGACTGAGCTTTGGCAGGACAATAACGTTAACGTGAGGAGCCGAAGATGGAATGTCATCGGCAGATGTTGACGTGTCGTCAAGAAACACGCGCAGCCCAATCTTGATAGTGGGCGGCTTCTTTCCCGGGTCACCGAACATGCGACACTCGTACAGCGCGCGCACGAGGACGACGTACTCGCCGGGGGCTAACGCGAGAGCCCTTGCGTAGTTGGACGGCCCGTTCTCCTCCGTACCCGCCGAGCCTGACGGCGTGTTACAGTAACCATAGATGTCGCCAGCATACCATGATAACAGTTGTTCTGAAGAGGATGCAGGAACGAACGCATACTCGACGACCTGCGCCGCGTCGACAAGCACAGGCGTGAGTTTGCCGTTCCCAGGAGGGATGTCAATCCGCGTGCGTAGCAGAACCGAATACTGCAGCGCCGCCCATCCGTGGTCGGAACGTAGCTGTGCCCATCTGCCTTCAGCTTCCTTCACAGCTGACCTGCCTTACTGTACGTCGGGGTACGCGATCTCGACCTCACCGTCCTTTTCCTCGA
Organism: Cutaneotrichosporon spelunceum; assembly: GCA_030805415.1. Lineage (NCBI taxonomy): Eukaryota > Fungi > Basidiomycota > Tremellomycetes > Trichosporonales > Trichosporonaceae > Cutaneotrichosporon > Cutaneotrichosporon spelunceum. The sequence goes on from BTCM01000001.1 coordinate 2,333,268, forward strand.
AGGCCGCCCACCCTGCCCGCCCGCCAGTGGGCAGTTCGCTAGGCCAGTCACCTTCGCCGTAGGCCACATGAGCAAAGGTAAGTTCCGGGTCGGCATAGGAGGCGTTGGAGTCTGCGAAGCGCCCGAACGCGGCTAGAGGCGAGGCGGTGAGGGGGTGCTCGCGCATGCCAGCGGGGAAGGGGCCAGCCGCCTCCCACCGCTTCACAGGGAGGTGTTTACGGACGGCATGAGGTGTCTCGGCCATGGATTGTGAGTGGGCTGCAGCGGAGTGTTGGGCGACTTCAGCTTCCTTGAAGCGTGCCATGGCGGATGGATGCAGACGGGAGAGATGAGTGCTCTCAGAAAGATGATGCGGTGCTTCACGCTGGTTTGGTCCCGAACATGGGTCCGGAAGCATGCTCCCGGGCCTCTTGTTGCTGCCGAAGAACCAAACAAAGGTGGTACAGATGGATTTTCAGTAAATTAAAATAACGAATGCTGAATCACGGCGGCCCTACCGTGCCAGAGAGCTACCTGGGCCATCTAGATGGTGTGGAATCCACGTCAAACTTTGACTCATCTGACAACTGAAGTGGACAGCGGTGTGAGACAAGCAACGGCAATTGATTCCTGAAAGCTCGCAGTCTACCACGTAATAGCCACATCAAGCATTGCTAATGGATCCGCTGCATGTCTATATTCCTGGGTCCTGTCACTCCGAGCGGCTCCGATGTGATCAGCATAAACAGACAGCGGCATGAGTCGAGCTGGTTGCTGAGCTGGCGCTATAGACGGAAGGCTCTGACCCCGACGCGAGGTAAACGCCTGTCGCATTGTTGAGATTCTCGACCAGGGAGTCAATGAAGGTCATGAGGTTCTGGGCGCGCTGGGTCCACCCACGTCCTCTGACCGTATCGAGGGCCTCGCAGAACGGGTAGAAGGCGAGAGTGTCTCCCAGCTGGTCCCCTGGGGCATGGTGTTCCAAGAGGTCGGGACGCGGCCCTCTCGCTCCATGCCACCGAGGAAGGCTAGAGCGAGCTCTTAGGAGCCAAGGATGCATTTTAGTCGATCGGACATCTGGGTGACCTCGATGAGCTGGCGCTCGTCCCAGCGCTGGTGGTGGCGGAGGTTGTAGTATGCCTTGGCCGGCATCTCTACGGCGGCGATTGTGGCTTGCAGCTCGGCGTGGAAGTACAGCAGGTCGTCGCGGGACAGGCAGACTTTCGGGCCCAGATCAAGAGCCTCGATGTGATTCCGTACACCGCCGTGGTATGTACAGATCATGGTTGCTTCGGTGGAAGATTGCGTGGCTGTGGGCGGACGGAAGCCACGCAGGAAGTGGACAGCTTTAGGGGAAGAATCAGGTTTTGCAGGGCTACGAAACCAGCAGAGAGCATTGGCACGGCGGAAGCGGTTGGGTCGGGGCATTGTGTGAGGAGTAGATGTATCTCTGGGAGTATGGCTGGAGAACAAGAAGAACAGTAACAAGGTGGGACAAGGTTTTAACAGTAGGTTGACAGTGGAGAGCTGAAGACGCAGCGAGGGAATGGTTGTCAGAGGCCAGCCACTCGATTCGTGCACCAGACGAGTGAATGTGCACCACCCATCCATTCCACAAAGTACCTAGGTCATGTTTCAGACATGGCGTTTGCTTATGCTGGCTAAGCACAGAAATGCTGCTAGTACAATACTCATTCAATGATAATCACACAGTCTTTGACACATCAATTGATGCTCAAATTGTCACGTCGGATCTATCTCGAACCTAGGGACCTCTGTACGGCGAACATCCGCGATAGACTATAACGACAGGCGAATGGATTTCGGAACACCTGCACCCGCATCGACGGAAAGAAAGGATCAGTGTTGTCTCGTAGTTGGCTTCTATCCAAGCCTCTGGCATCCCGCAAATGAGAGCAAAAACTAATAATAATTCACCTTGAGTATTCATTACAACAGCGCTTGCCCATGGATGCGATACCCTGGGCTTTATGTACATGATGTGAAATGTCTACATTACCCGGTTTGACAGTATTTGGGGGAAGCTGGTAGCGGCCGACAACAGATCCTGGGCCATTTGTAACGGTCATTTAAACTCGCCTAGTCACGGCGTGTGATGCTTAGCGACGGCATTCGGCCGACATTGGCACATCCATTGGGCCAGGCGCATACTGAGTGCAGTGTGTCCAAGCCTCCTTGTCGAAGTGAGGATAGTGGGTGAACTTGAATGAGGAGCGAGCTGAAGTCCTCGATAGGTGCTGGCTCCGAGCATAGCGTGACTGGCCAGCACTATATACAGGGGAAGAAGCGGCTGGGGGAGGAGGCTGGGGGCCATTGGGGTGGGATGGAGAAGCCTGTTTGGCCCCTACGCCTGCACTCCAACCGGGTCCGTCCTCGAAGTCGAAAGGGCGGGCAATCCTAGTCTGCGACGGCGGAGCAGTGCGGGACGACGGCCGGTTAAGGTGAGTTGACTTGGAGAAGCTAGACAAGACGCCACGGCGAAAGCCATGGTTTGGGATGGGAAGCGGCTTGTAGGTGGCAAAAGAGGCCATAGGTTTGATAACGTGCTTGACGGTCGCTTTGCCAGGTCGGGGAGGAAGAGTGGGAGCAGACTTTCCCGTGGCCCCAGAGGAGTTGTCGAGGCTTGGGCCGACAGCTGGAGGCTCGGGGCTAGGGCCAACATCCACGATGGCGGAAGAGTTCGCTTTTGAGGGAGCTTTGGTGGAGGAAGCAGTTGGGGAAGTGGACGCCATCTTGGAAGGGGTAGTGGTAGACGGAGCAGCATTGACCTCGGGAACTGCCTTTCGACGAACTCGAAATGGGAGTTGTGCCCGAAGCTCTTGAGGGCTATGGCTCGTAATACACGTAGCAGTAGTTATGGAGGGTGACGCCACGGGCACTGGGGATGGGACAACCGGCGAGAGCGGCTTATCCTTTGGAAGGACGGGCGGAAGTGCCGCCCCAGCTTTAAGAGGACTAGCTCGCGAGGAGTGCGAGGAGGGCTCGCCGTGCATGCCTACGAGGGGGAGCTTGAGAGATCTGGTGTGGTGGACGTAGAGGCGGCGGCGAGAGAGGGGGAAGCAGCAGGACACTGGTTAATCTGGTAACCGAGGCCAGAGATGCAGCGCTCAGCGTTCTTGAATAGGACTCCGCCCTGCATCAAGTAAATGACGTTGAAGGGCCCAACGTCTATCTCACCATCCTTTGGTCGGAAGGTGATGCGATTAGGTGCGGTGCCGCGCCGCTCATAATCTGCCAGTTCCGTCCCCCAAGGCTGGCTCAATCTTCTCGAGATGCTGCCGAAGCTCGACCGCGCGCGACTGAGCAAACGTCAGGAAAGGTCGGGACCTCGACTTGGGCTCGGGGATTGCGTTCCATTCAGCAACAATGGCCTCAAGCTGGCTGGTGTATTCGACGAGGGCGGTATGGATGCGGATGATCTCCCCGCTCGAGAGCAGAATGTTGGAGCCAGAGGTGAGAGGTTCGAGAACTACTTCTGCGTGTACAGCACGCCAGGCGAGGTAAGGAGGTAAGTCGCTGGCTGGGTGGTATGTGTCGTTACGTCTCTAGTCGAGGGCATCGCGGCCAGAACGAAGTCGATGGAAGTGCCCATGATGAACTACGCAGTGGATGGATGTAGTTGAAACGTTGGGGAGCTTTAGAGGTGGGTGTTGGCGTTGTGATAGCCAGAAGCTTGAAAGATGGGAAAGTGAGTGAAGAACAACACAAAAGCAGGCAATAATTATGATTTCAAGTGCACAGGCTTGCTGGGGCCAGTGGCCCCGTCCTTGGGCAAGCGATTGTGGTAGCTTGTGGTAGCCCTGGGTACCACTCGAATGTCCTCAGACATTCAATCAATTGATGAGAAACACAACAACCCGTTTGGCCTGTTTAGCCGCTGCCATTGTCGAACTGTACAATGCTTGGGGCTGAGATAACAACTCGCGGCGTCGGCACTATAGAGGTCGTAACAAGCCAGGTGACGAGTAGTCGCGTCCTTGGGCGAACGATTGTGATAGCCCAGGTGGCCGCGGCTGGAGTGGCTTGCGCACTACTAAAGCCAAGATCTGGGTAACCCTGAGTGGCAAATGAGAGTCTCAGGTAAATACATCGAGCACGTGTGCTGTCCCAGTGTGTTGAATTCCTAACTATTGGGTCGAGTGTAATCGCGAGGTGGGGTGACACAGAGGTTGACCAACCCTCAGGGTGGAGGACTGAATGGCTCTGGCTGCTATTGCAATGCGCTGCTTGAGGGCCAAGCCATCGACTGCGCCTACGTAATCGACGAGCCTGGAGTCGCGGATGGTTCAGTGCTGCCGTTTTCAGAGAGCGGACTGGCGTGCTTAGGGAGCTGATACCACGACGTTTCGGGGACCAGGGTTGGGGAGCTTGAAGCACTGGAGCTGGGGAGATGACAAGGGCCACCACGGTATGTGAAATGTACATCTTCAGAGGGCCCAGTCGTTGCACGAGGGTCACGGCGGCGCAGGTAGTTGTTGTCTCTGCCAACCGTGGCGACAGTGGAATCGGTCTCGGAATCAAGGACAGGGGAGGCAGCGGTTACGTTGCGGCGGCCCGACTCCAAAGTGAATTCGGCGCTTGACTCTGTGACAACAGAGCCCTTGCCGTGAGGAGGTGAAGCCGGGGTTGTCATGTAGTTGGGGGTGCTCGAACAGAAAGTGCCAGTGGGCTTCCGACCCCGTTCTCCAGCTTACAAGCTGGGGCGGAGGAGTTCCGGTCTTGGAATTTGCTGGTGGGATAGAACTTCAGGTTGCACGCAGTTGTGGTGGGCCGGAAGGAGAGGCCGTTCGATACCGCCTCCTGCTGGCTGTACTTGACTACTACGAGTCCCTCATTGCCGTGGCGCTTCTGCGAAATGTGCGAGGCACGACTACTGCAACGTGCGTCTGACAGGGTTGAGACATCGACGTCGTGGCGGTGTTGGGTGGCCAGGGAACCGCACTCAAGAGTGTGTGATTTGGTGACCTCTGTAGTAGGACGGGACGCAGATTTGCCAGTCCTGGAAGTGCAATGAATCTGGGAGGAACGAGGTGGTTCGTAGATCTCTGGCCAGGGCTTGTGGGTGTTGAATGTCATGTTGACCAGTAGCGCTTCTCCTCGTAATTCTCCACCTCCGTTGCCTTGGTCGTATTGCTCATTGGGGCAAGTGGTTCTGTGGGACGCGGGACCGTGTAACGGCTCCGGTTCTCGATCTCTATACCGTAGCATGAAGAGGAATAGAAAAATTGTGTCTCGAGCGTTTCTCGAGCGTTTTTGTCTTGGCGACCAGCCTAGCAGCTTTGACAAGCTCGGCATCAGTGAGGGGCCCTTTCATGCAGTGCACGATGTCAAAGGGACCGCGGAATATCGCAATGGGACCCTTTATTCAAGACTCTCGTACAACGGGAAGGACGGACTGGAGCGAATGTCTGTCCACCAACAGTGCTGGAGTGACACACAGGGGGGTCAAGGTCTTTAGATCCAATTATGTTGGGTGAGTCGCCGAATGGGTTGGGTTAGTGAATACTGCTGATGGTGGCACCTTGGCCTTTATTGCCAAGCGGACGCGATCGAGGCGGGCCACAGGGTGGTCCTCGGCGCTGCATGGCGTCTAACCGAAGGTAAACCAACATACGGTGCCGCGCTGCAATATGAGGTGCATCAACCGCTCTCTTCTCACGCAGTGTGTCAGGGTCAGGAAGTGGAGCGGATTGAGAATCCGGGGTCAGGCAAGGTCAGATAACCGCGACGCATGTTGATTGCAAGTTAGCTGTGTCGACAAGCTTGGCTGGCAGTATCATGCTTAAGCAGAAGGTCTAATGCATTGGTAGTTGTACACTGGTGTCAGCTCGTCCGCAATCGCTCGTACAAATGGGAGAATTGATGCAGTAGCTGGTGAGTGCAGGCGGTACCAACGCTTGTACGGCTGTGAGTTGCGATGCGCTGAGCCTTGTAGTCGTTCGCTGGGTGTCAGAGACCAGGCAACACGCCTTCCTCCTGCCCAACACGAGGCCACAGGCTACCACACGCCCTTTTTCCCCGGCTCGACGTCGATCTTGACACCGCTATCGCCGAGGAGTGGACCAGGGAATTCTTTGCGTGAGCTGCGGGGGTCCTTGCTCCGACGCTGCGACAGGAGGAGGAAAGTGACAGATGAGAGGCCAAAGAGGCCGAGCATGAGGAAGATGTTGGGGCCCTTGCGGGATTGCGGGGCCATCGTCGTGTATATTGTGTAGAGGCGGGCAGTTGGTAAGACGAGACGGTTTCCTGGTGGAGGTCGGAACTGAACTGGACATTCGTCGTCCAATCCCCTACTTGCCACCGGCTTTGTTACAGAGTACTGAGCCAACCTAGGCCATTGTTCTTGGGCGATGTTGTGACGAGCATGGATATTGCTGTCGGATCCTCTGACATCTTTACTTGCACCAGCAGAAACCAAGTGCCCCTCCGCCACCTCGAGCCCACCCAAATAAGCACTAGTCACTAAAGCTATGCACTGCTTGCTACAATACGATCCTCCCTCTTCCCTTCTTCGGGCTGGCGGCCTCCTCCCCGCCCTCTACCGGCGGTGCGTCAGCATTTGCAACGCCATCCTCTGCGGTGGCGATCTTATCCTTCCCTACGCCTGTTAATACGTTGCCACAGAAGGATAAGTACGCCGGAGCGTGTAGGGTGACTGTCCTCTCTCTAAAGAGAGGCGTGGTTTTGCTCGAGGTTTCCCCAACATAAAACCAGGACTACACGTAACGCTACACACTCACAGTCAGATGGATTGGCACGAAGGCCACGTGCACGCTGGTCTTTCCACCGCTCCTCGTTGACGCCCTTGGCTGCCATTAGGCCACACTTTAGCTCCAGCTCACCAAAATAGTAGCCTACACCGGTAGCGGCGATGAGCGCCTTCCGTCAGCGCTGCCAAACATGGCCACGTACAGCCCACCCGTATGCCACTGATCGAGGTGTGTTCATGGCCGAGCTTCTGATTGTAGAGCTGCTTGCTGGTCAAGCCTGGTCGAGGAAGTCCCGAGATGGAGGTTCAGACAAGGTGCACGACGGACGACCTCCACCAGATCGTTGCCACATTCTTCAAATGCCGAGGCCCCGGGAGCATTGTGTATTTTAGGCTCTGGAGCACGTGGATAATGTGCGCCACAATCGGAAGCCTCCGCTCCAGAGATACACAGCCCGATCATTGACGAGAGAGAGTAGCAAGAGCAGAGAACAGAACAGATAGCAGAGTAGCAGAGCTTCCGATGGTTGCCAAGTTGCGGGTATCGTACGCCTCGCATGCTTTGGAGACCGCAGGCAACACGCTGTACGTGCACCTTGGCCTGAAGTCCCACGTCCTTGGGTATGTCCAGGCAGTCGCCACCGAAAATGAGAGAATAAGCGGGGGCCAACCTCGACAATTGCATGCCATACATACCCTATAGCTCCGCTGGCTCATGGCTCTGCTGGCTCAAGGCTCCCAAGGCTCAGAGCTACCATGGTTCATGTTCACGGCTCAAAAGCTCAAGTACTACCCAGAATAGGTGCTTCAAGGTCCGAGGCTCACAGGGTGAGGCATGGAGAGAGGTGCAGGACGAGAGAGAGATCATAAGCTTTCGACATAGCATCGTCTCAGGGAGACCGTTGGAGATGCCAAAAAGGGGAGGGTAGTAAGCTTGAGACCGAATAGGCTGCTGGCTCGCAACTGATGAGCTGCCTCGTGCCAGGGTAGCCTGGGTGGCGAGGATTGGAGATCTCGCCGTCATGCTCCTTGGATGAGCAGCGACTGGAGTGTCACCAGGCGCCAGCAGTGTGATCAGATCTGGCAGGCAAGCAGTTGATAGGGAGGACTGGTAGTTGTGGGGGCCAAAACGCGTGGAGAGAGGTGGATGAGTTGAGGGCCCACGTTTCGTATCGAAAGCGAGACGCACCAATTACACTGTACGATTCCACTCAAAGACAGTCAGCTATCAGGCAAGCAGGCAGCCATGGGTCTGGGGATGGAAGCCGTACGTAAAGTAACAGTAACCATCACATAGGTAGGGGTACAGGTACACTGACTCAGTTGGCCCATGACCCAATTCCCCCCCCCCTGTACCCCGTCCAGTACATAGTGCCGCTTTCCCCCTCGGGCCCAGCGTCCGTCCGTTGTCCCCCTCTCCCTGCGTTCCTCTCACGGCCCCGGCTCACTCGTCCTCACACCGCTCTGCTACCCCTTTGCCAGCCAGACGATATGTAATGCAATCCTCGACTGATCCATAATCCATCATCCACCCATCCCTTCCACTTGAACTCTCTCTCGTCCTCACTCTTCTTGTCAACACACTTGAGTCACCCCTCATCCCTCTCGGCATTCAGGACCCAGGCCCTCTGCTACACCCGAAACACCCGCCTCGCCGTCCACTCCCTACTTACTCCCCCCCTCACACCCACCCACAATACACACACTCCTCGGCGGCATCTAACCGCACTCGCCCTTACCCATATATCCACCTTCCTTCCCGGCCTCTCCCACCGAGCATCCTGTCCTTGTGTCGTCGACTTGTCGTGCCAGTACTTTAACTAGACGTCTTGACGCGTCGACCACACCCTTGTGTAAGTATTCCCCTTGTCCACGCATGCAACAACAATATCCTCCGGGACGCGTGTCTACATGTCTCCACACACCTCCAGCTCGCGCTGACTTCATCAGCCACATAGCCTTACCGAATTGCCCAGGCATTCTCCCCTTCCTCGCAACAGTGCCGTCTTGTGGTAGTCACAGCAGACTAGGTGCCCTTCACGCATACGCCACATGGAACATGACGACACCGCCTTCCTTTGACCAGCTCTACCATTCTCAAGGGGACATCAACATGCCGTCACAGCAGAGCTCGTTTGACCAGTACACGGCCAGCGCATTCGCCTCGGCGTCAGGTGCCGAGCACCAGTTTGGTCCCATCTACGCCCAACAGCTCGGCGACGAGCCGGGGTCTCTTGGCGTCGACGATTCTGCACGCATCCTCAACCATCGTTCGAGCCAGGAAGTTCTCCGCCCCCGCTATGGCCTGGGGGACCCCCGAGCTGATGTTGAGCGTAAGGACAGCGTCCCTTTCGACCCAATATCGAGCAGCACGATCATTGCATCTGCATCCAACACTCCTTCCAAGTCGTTCATGCACCAGCAACAATATCACGACCAGTACAACCATGGTGGCCAGTTCAGTCTCACGCCTCACCACCAGGCCATGTCGCCACAGATGCAGGACCTGTCTCCCCAGCAGTCTGACATGATGCCGCCACCCCATCGGCCGGATTTCTCCTTCCAGAACCAAGGCTTTCATCAAGAACCACAGGTCTTGGCTGGAACTGCACAGACCAACGAGTGGCAGAGTGCAAACGACTTCCTCCAGCAGAATGGCGGCGATCCTGAGAGCGACAATCACCGTGCGTCATGGGCCGGGAGCCAACATTTGGGGTATGACGGGCAGCAACAGATGGATGAGATACAGCGGATGTGAGTGAGAAGAACGGCACACTTTGTCGTAGGAGTTGTGCTCACTCTTGCAGCATCTCGAACGCACCGTCACACGCCGGTACACCTGCCCCTGGATCTCGCGTTGCGTCGCCATTCCTTCCTCCAGAGAACCCTAACATGGGCCATGTCAGACACGACTCGACATCGAGCATCGCTCGTTCACCATCTCCCTTTGGCAGCATGGCTGCGCCCTCGCCTCCCGCGTTCCAAACCACGAGCGCTTCGGGGTCGCCTTCGTTTTCGAAGCCGCAGTCGCCGCCAGCGCTCATCATTCCCAACTCGGCCCCATCGCCTTCTTTCGCATCCGTCTCGGTGGTAGCAAACATGAATCAACAGTCTGATGGAAGCTCTAGGTTTGGCAAGTCCCTCCTTCCTCCTGTCAATCCGCAGCTCGAACACCTCACGGGGATGGCTGGAATAAGCCCTATTGCGCCCAGCGCCGATGGCCCCATGATCACTATCCAGCCCAGCACCCCGATCTCGCCCCTGAAGGCACATGCGAGTATCTTTGACAACGTTCTCCGCCGCGTGAGCTCCAACTTTCAGCAGCTGAACCAGCAGAATCATCAGGACCAGCAGTTGTCAGACCAGCACCAGCTGCATCAGCAGCAGCTGCCGCTGTCGAACGGCATGCCTTCCCCAGGCGAGGGCCTACAAAGTGTTGAGCACGACAACTCTGTCTTTGACGCGCAGTGGAACGACGGCGACTTCGGTGACTTAGCTGTCCCGGGCCAAATGCGCCCTCGATCCAAGTCCGACTCGTACATGGCGGATGGGGGAGCGTTTGATCGCCAGGCCGCGACGCAGCTTATGGGTGGGCCGATGGCTCAGTTCTTCCCACAACAACAGCAACAACACCCTCAGCAGCAGCAGCAGCAAGGGATCAACATGGGCTCTGGCAATCAGTGGGGCGACATCAATGCGTGGCGTGTCGACCAGGCTCGCGAGACCCATATGATGACCCTGGACCCCCGCAACTTGACAAGCCGTGAGGCAACACACATCCAGAGCCAGCTACACCACATGGAGGCCCAGCAGCGAGCACACCAACTACAGATTAACACCTGCGACGTGGGCAGCAGCGGCGTCTTCAAGTACGAGCCAGACCAGGTTTCACCCACGTCTGCGGCGTTTTACGTATCAATGGGATTGCAAGCTCCAAGTACCAACATCATCCGTAGACGGTCTTTCAACGACGGCCTGCATCCTGCGGCAGGTGCTGGTACTCCAGGCTATGGCGTCCAGTTCTCAATGCCTGGCGCAATCACACCGCCTGGCCGTGTGCGCGGTGGCTCATTCAATCTTGGTCATCGGCGCAAGGTGCAAAGCGAGGACTTTTCACGAGGTGGCTGGGGCATCGGACAAGAAGGAGCGTCGACGTAGGTTGAAGAGCGCTCCTGGAAGCTGACACAAGTGCGGCCTTCATTCAGGCGATGGCCAACTCCAATGACGGCATGCTGCTTCCTCCAACGAACCGTGGTCGGTCAATGTCGCATTCACGCCACTCGTCGGCGTCGAGTGTGCGCTCACCGTCGCCTGCCCTCTCAATCTCGTCACAGGGCTCGTCCTACTCACACCACTCCCGCATGGCCATGCCTGATGGTGTGCAGCCAGAGCAATTCATTGCCGCGCCCGGCGATGCGCAAGGTATTGCCAGGCTGAGGGTGACGAGTTCGGCTACTGAAGCTGCGAGTACGAGCCGGCGCACAAACAATGCCTTCTTCAAGTGCACAGGTTGGCTTTCCTGCACCCAACAGTGGCTGACTTCCAGTTGAGGGCTGCGGCTCGACGTTCACGCGCGCGTTCAACCTCAAGGGACACATGCGTAGTCACAAAGATGAACGGCCATACAAGTGCACGTACCCGAACTGCAACAAGGCGATCGTCGGCTTCGCTCGTCAGCACGACTGCAAGCGGCACATGTTACTGCACGAAAAGCAGAGACCGTTCAAGTGTGAAGGATGTGGGAAGAGCTTTGCCCGACTGGACGCTCTTACTCGTCATCGTGACTTTCTAGGGGCGACTCAGCTGATAGCAGACCGATCCGAGCAAGGCCAGCAGTGTGCCATCACGCACCCGCTACCAACCAACCCGGATGGCTCTGCCATGACGGAATCGCAGTACAAGGCACGGCTGCGACAGTTAGGAGAACGGAACGGAGCATCTGCTGGCGATTCTTCGCGCGGAGGCCGAAGCAGCATCGGGCTCAGCGGCGATGGCAGTGCTGACGAGCGTGATTTGATGAACGGGCTCGAGGCCGATGAATGACAGTGATGCGGTCCCACTCGGGCAGCCACACCTCGACGCGAAACCCCTTTCCGCCGCTGCGCAACGTACCCGCCACACCGAACGCGTTTGATGGATGAAGACGGGCAAGGTGCAGCCCCACGGACGTTTTGGCATGTTATGAATATTGTATTGCTCGTGTAGTAGAAGAAACATATCCAGCTTCCAGTTTTCAGCCGTGGCATTAGAGTCTATGGATGGTGTGTGATCTAGCTCCCGCGGTATGTGCTGTACGAGAAGGGCGAGAGGAGGAGGGGGATGTGGTAGTGCTGGCTAGGGTTGGCATAATTGAAGGTGATCTCGACGAAAGGGTAAAAGGTCGGCACCCCCCGCGACTGGAAGTATTCGCCGACCTCGAACCGCATCTTGTAGACGCCTGCCTGAAGCTGTGCCGTAGGCGGGAGGAGGTTAGTCACGCGGCCATCGTCGTCGGTGTTGCTACGGACGTTAGTGATGGTCGGTTGACAGTGCATGTGGGGGTGGAGGTGGGGAAGTAGGCTGGAGTGGAGGAGGTGGAGGTGGCAATTGAGATAACTGGAATAATGCTGGTCCGTTGCGGTCGGAGTTGGACAACCGAACGCTGCCCACAAGAGCCGACCGCGCCGGACATGGCCAGCCGGTCACACCGGAGCGCCTTGTACCTGGTACTCACCCAGAGGCGATCACCTGCACCTGCACGCCGTTGAGTTGGCTGAGCTCGACTTTGACGCCCGGCGCAGGCTTTCCGACAGACGAGTCGAGGACTGGTGTAAGTGTAAGTGTAAGCGTAAGGGTAAGTAGTGGTGGCAGTACCAGTCGCAGTGGCAATGGGAGGCGTGGAGAAGCAGCTCAACGTGGTCGCGTGGAAAGCGGGAGATGGGAAGAGAAGCCGGGTGAAGGTGAGATGGTGGAAAGGAAGGCAGTGCGGCCACAGCGCCACTGCGTCGAACTTAGAGCAGCGTTGCTATCCCCCACAAGTGACTCACTGTGGCAGGTAATGGGCGACTTGGACATGGTGAGCTGAGCGGCGTGGTGAGCGATGCGCTGCGACATGGTGTGGGGGGAACCGATATTCGTCCTGCCTTCTTATCTGCAAGCCGCCGCGGTTCACATGGCAAGGTGTGCGCCTTGCCCACTTGGTCATACCTCCACCTCCACCTCATACTCTGTCTGCCCCACTCGCATTCAAGAAGCGTATCTGGTACACGCTGCAGGCCTCAAAGGGCGACCCTCTTGCGCGCAAACTGGTGCAAGGGAGGATGGAGGATAACCTCAAGAACAGATTATGTTATGAGGTGGAAGGGTCTGTGGGAAGTGCTCAAATGTGCGGGTTCCATAATGACGAACTTTGTGATGCCACCAACTCAATCTTATATGTTGGATCTGGGTAGATGCCGTGGGGCTTACTCTACACCAGATGTTGCCCTGGCGCGTAGTCTTGCAGTCTGGGATGCAAACGGGCTAGTGCAAGGGGATGCAGATGAGTGATGATGTGATGCAAAGAGTAAACTACTGAAGATCCGAGTAATCTACGGTGTGAAGGGCGTTGCAACGTGGCAAGGTGGAGGTTTGCCGCCTTGCTGTAATGGGACTATTTGGTAGTATTGAATAAACATAAGAAGGAATATCCTCCTTAGCTCAGTTGGTAGAGCGCGACACTAGTAATGTCGAGGTCAGTCGTTCGAGTCGGCTAGGAGGAAGTCAATATCTTTTTGATTTCGTGGAATATCCCAACTTTTTCAATACTGCGTGACTGTTTCGTCATGCAATCCCTCCACGTTGCGCTTGCATGCAGTATGCCTGTGCGTAATGTTGCGATGGCGACGATGACGCCCAATTTCAGTTTTGAACGGCTAATGAGTGCTAGTACATAAATAGTTTGAACCTGACTTTCTTCTGACGTTCGGCTGACGTCTGGCTGACGTTTCAGAGGTCGATGACAGCATGGCTTCGAGGTCTGGAACGGACCCGCGCGGCTACGTCCGAGGCTAAACCGCTAATAGTCGATCCCGCACACTTGTCAACCCAATGCTTCGTGACGTGATTAACGCACTGCCCCACATCTCTTTGTGAGCCCGGATAACCGGCACGTGTCATCCAGAGTGTTTGTCGGTGTCCAATACACGCAGTTGCGCGACGAGAAGTGCGATACAGGATGGGTTGGCACAAAAGGACCATGAGACCGAGCCAGAGTCAAAAATCCGCGACCTGGAGCTTATGGCACAGTCGAGCTTATCCGATTTGCCAAGTGTGGTAGTCTGGGGGCCTGTCGAATCCATCTCAAACGCGCGACATGCGACAAGACAACTTTGAACATGAGTAAAAGGCACCAGAGGCACCAGAACACACCGTGGCCGAGCCGCGCTCCAGCAAGGCAAATGAAATGGCCAGCCCCAGCTCAGGGTGGCATGCCGTAGTAACCCCTGTCGTTTCTATGTTTTTTTTGCCATTTTGCCCCCGATCTGCCTCGATTCCTTCCGTCACATGCCTTCTATCCATCCTTGAGTTCGAGATTGTCCAGCCCTTCATCACCCTCCTTCTTACTCGGAATGGTCCTCGGACAGAATGAGGAGTGGCCTCTGTCGTAACGACAGAACAGGAACAGGGCGTACACACTCGCCGGCCCCCATCCGGGCAACCCCAAACCTTGACCACTTCTCAAATCAGCAAAATCTAGCGAGGTAGCACGATGACGATCCAAGTCCTCATCTGGCAGCCAGTCTCCAGGCACTTTCAGGCCATTGCTGGCCAGACAAGGCTCGAGCTTGTTTCACGGAGTTAGGAGCTGTTCATGTTGGGCGCAGCGGAGTCCTTTGACGACGCATACCCCCTCACCTCTACTCGATCTTGCTGTTTCTCATCGTTCATCGTTCAGCGCTCATCGCTCGTTGTTCATCGATAATCGTTCATCGCTCATCGTTTATCCACTTTCCACATGAGTCAAGACATCCCGCTCCGTGCCTCCATCCCCAATTTGCCGGTTCGACTCGAGATGGCCGAACGACAGGCCGGCGCCGTCCGCGAGGCATACCTCGCCGAACGTCTCGCCCAGATCGACGCGTGGGCCTACGACCGGAAACCTTGGGGTCCGGCAGAGCTGCCTGTCCCGTCCAGCCTAGTATTTGGACGCGACCCTCGGGCACGTGTACGCGCCCGTGTTGAGGATGCGATGAGGGAGGCTGTGGCGCCACCTCAACAGCGCAAGGAGGCGGACACGAACCCGGCCGAGATGCCAGAAGCGAAGCAGCCAACGGAGCACAACCTTGAACTCGAAGAGCACACACTCAAGGATAAGCGTTGCTGGAGCATGCTCAACCTCAAGTCTGCTGCCGAGGCACACGAGACCGGCCATCACTTCAAGACCGGCCCTCCCAGCGCGTTCAAGCGCTGGAGCCCGCTCAATCCCAACGACGCGGCGGCCGAGCTGCCCCATCCCCCGACCATGCCAGCGTTGACCCACATGCGAAGCGCTTCCGAGACGACGATGCACCCGGCGCCTCTGAAGCGAAACCGCCGCTGGAGCCTACAGAACCTAAAAGAGGCGCTGGTACCTCCCACCAACTCAGCCACGGTTCCACCCAAAGAAGAGACAATCATCACGCATCTCCCAAAGCGGATCAGCTCAATTTCGCCTACGCAGACCAAGAAACCGACGCCGTCCACCCTGCCCTCTCCCACACTGAGCATGGCATCTCTCGACTTGGACTTTGACATGTTCGGCCTCTCGTCGGACAGCCAGAGTGTCAAGACACCCGAGTCTGCCAACTCGGTGCCCGATCCACTTCAAGTCCATGACTCCATCCCAACTGACGATCCTCAGCTACACGTCGAGCGTGACGCGTGGAGACACGAAGCACTGCTCTTGTACGACCAGATGAGTTACTGGCGTCTCGAAGCGCTCGAGCGCGGCCGGGAGCGTGACGGGTGGCGCCGGATTGCCGTCTCGGCCGGCGCCCAGGTGCCCGCCTCCGTTGCCAAATCTCTACCCCCATCCGCGGCGCCTCTGAGCGAGGCCCAGCGCCGGGTAAAGGAGGTAGAGAGGGAACGGGAGAAGGGGCGTGAGCGTGTCCGCCAGTGGCATCTAGCGAGCATCGAGCGCGAGCGGGTAGAACACGCCGCACGTGAAGCAGAGCGCCGTGCGGCAGCGAGGGAAAACGCGGACCGCAAAGAGCTCGACCGTCGTGTTCGCGAGCGGAGAGCGTGGGAGAGACATGGCGAGCGCGGGATGGCGCGGCGTGAAGGGCGCGCACACAGCAGGAGCCGCGAATGGCCAGCGGGACGGCACAGCCGGCAACCGAGCTACGAATGGGCGATCCCCAGCCCAGCGGCTGAGGCGGCGGCCGACGCCATGGCCGTCGTTGGCGCAGCACCAGCTGGCGTCCAGCCTCCCCCGGGCTTGCCAGGATTGCCAGGGCACATGTCACCCCTAACTGGAAGCTGTGGCCGCCAAAGCCACAGCAGTGGTGCTAACAGCCACCGCTTCCCCGTCCCCCGCGACTATGCACCGGAACACGAACACGATGCGCGGTCCAGGGCTGTGGGTTGGCCTGCTAGTGAAAGTGGGCGTGAGCGGGCTAGGGAGATGCTCACCCCGCCGCGGATACGGCAGGCGGTGCGGAGCGGGACAGCGTAGAGTTGATTAGTGAGAGTTTGTTCTTGGATGTAATCTTAACGACTTGCACTAGTCCAGACTAGTCCAGGCTATGTGGTGCCCACTAGACTCTCCCTGCCTATCCCAGAAAAGAACTTCCAGACTTGGCACATACATCCGCGGCCAGCGCGTTAGGAATTACTACAACCATGTACAGGAGCACAGCTCTTGGCACCGTCCGGTTTCATCGGTGCGCGCTGCGTCTCTCCCGTCTTTCCGGTCTCTCCTGCTCGCGATCCTGCTCGACAGCCTCACACCGTTCCCGCCACGCATTGCGCTCATATAGCCTCTCGACGGCCAGGATGCGCGCCGCACACAGCTGGTGATACACAAGATTCGCTTCGTGGCGCCACGCATCTGCTTCCGCACGCGCCCGTGTGAGGCGGCGTGCCTCCTTGTCTAGGCCGGCGAGCTTAGCCTCGCCCAGCCTTGCGGCGACGCGGACTGGCGCGCGTGCCTTTGGGTCCTGGATGTCGAGGAGAGAGAGGGGCTGGTCCATCGGTGTACGTGGTTCAAGCAGGTCCGAATTGGCCTGGACCTGGAGCCAGGAGAGGCGCGCGCTGAGGTACGCCATGCGCGCGGGTGACTCGGGGTCGTCGAACGGGTCCGCGTCGAGCGACATGTATTCGCCGGTTGAGGCTGTGCGGACTGATGCAGTCACTGACGCAGCTGAAATGGAGGACGCTTGTGAGCAGCCAGTGTCCGTTGGGCGGAGAGGGGCCAAGGTGTGGCGGCGGGGAGGAAGAGGTGGCGGGTGGGAGGCGCGAGAGTGCGCTGGGAGTGGGTGGCGGGAGGGGGGGTGGCACAGTGTCCGAGTATGCTGGGAGAGGCGGGGAGGGTGGCGCGTGCACACTCTTCTCGTCGCTGTCGGGGATACGCGCCCAGACTCTGTTCTCGAGGCGCTTGCGCCGCGAGAACGGCCAGAGAGAGCAGGTCGGGACGTCGTCCTCGTCGAGAGACGGCATGGCTGGCGCTTGCGAAGCGTTGGGCGGCACAGTCGGGGGAGTTGGTGCCACCGCAGGAGCAGAGAGCGGTGCACAAGCGGATGCGGGGGGGGGGGGGGAGAAGTCGTGGCGCACAGTTATTGTATGGATTGTGCTCTGCTGTCCACGTCGATGTTGGTGGGGGTGCCACGACTGCGCAACAAGATTGAGATGGTAAGGTGGGTTCAGATCATGTGGCGGAGATGACATCACCCCACCGCAGCACCGCCTCACTGAGATGGCATTCCTGACTTTTTTCCTCCAACAGCCTGCGAGCGTCGTCAACCTCGATTGTCATCTCGGCACTAGCATTTCGGAGCCGAACTCGTACAGAGTACGTACAGAGTGCGCAGTGCGCAGATATTCTCCGCAGCCATCTCTGGTCATAGTCCCCGCTGTGCAATGTCTGTAGTGATACATGCCGTACAAACCATGCTAACGACGCCGACCAATCTCGCTGCGCTCGGCTACTTCTTCTTTACAGCCATGGCAACAACGTCTCCCTCGCCGAGGTTGACGCTCGCCAGAGTCGCGCTGTTGTTCATCACTCGCCCGCCATACGTCAGCTGTAGGCGCGAGACTGGAAGGTCCACATCTAGCGTGCGCTTAATATGTTCGCGAAGGGCGCCAAACGTCGTGTTCACCGGCACGCCTGGCACTGGAAGCACGCTCCCGTCGAGGCGCCACTCGGGCTTGTCGCCCATCACGGGGAGTTGGACGGCGACCGTGATCGGGTCGATATGCAGGCTCATCCAGTCGATCTCCGAGTAAAGCTGGCCACCGGGGAGTTTCTCGACGCGCGCACGCTTGAAAGGGCGGGCGGGCAGATCCGCGTCGGGAGCTGGCCGGGTGACGCCTGCACCCGAGATCATGGCCGCGCGCGCCGGGTTCATTGCTGGACCAGTGGCGTACTTCTGTGCTTCACCCGTAACGCTCGTGCCAGTGGCTGGAGCCTTCGGCTGTAGTGGCGCAGAAGTCTTGGCGCCCTTGATTCCGGGACCAACCTGCGGGCCCACCGTGTTGACGGGCCCATCTGTAACACCTGCCGCCTCTTGCGCCTTGCGCCGCCGGTCCTCAGCACTGAACCGCTCCTTGAAAGTATCCTGCACGCGCGACGCCGATGCCGTGTGTCCATCCCACACAATCTTCTCGCGCTCCTTTCGCTTCCGCGCCGCCTCCTCCTCACGCTGCTTGCGTGTTTCCTCGTCCTCCTCGTCGCCGAACAGGTCGGTACGCGCTGCAGCGAGGTTGCGAAGTGATGTCGAAATGTCTGCGCCCACCTGCAGTTGCTGCTGCTGCTGCCGCCGGGCCTCGAGCTCACGCTTCTGGTCCTTCCATCGTGGATCGAGAAGCTCGATGCGAATGTGCTCAGACAATTCGTCTTCGGGGATCGACTGTCCACAGTACGGGCACTTGGCGCGCGCCACAGGCCCTCCACGCTGGATACCTGATGTCAGCTACCGTGTGAGCATTTAGGCTCACCCTTAGGCACGTAGTCCTTCTTGATCTTGACACCCTTCTTCTCCAGCGCCGCGCGTTGAACGTCGCGTGTGCGCTGCTGCTCGCGCTCAGCCTTGACACGTTCGATCCGCGCCTCCTCGTCCTCCTCGTCTTCTTCTAACTCCATCTCGTCGTCGTCGGCTGCACCCTGCGCGGCTGGCTCCTCCATAATCATGGCAGCCATGCGGCGCTCGGCCATGCTCATCTCCTTGAGCTTGTCGTTACTTGAGGGTGGCGGGAGGTCAAGTTCCATGTCGGCCTGCGTGAACTCGATTGTCTCAACAGTCACAAAGTCCTGCCAGTCGATGACAGCCATGGCCTCCTCCTCTTCCTGCTTCTCGGCGGCCTTGACGTCGTCGCGTGCGCGCTCACCCTCCTCCCATAACGCGCGCTTGCGCGCCTCCTCAAGCGTCTTCCACTTGGCTTCTGGGTCGGCATCGGCACGGATAATCTCCTCGATCTGCCCTGGCGCAGGCTGCATGACCTTCTGGTAGGACTCGACCATGCGGTTGTAGTACCCGTACAGCGAGTGGGTCGGACGCAGGAAGTCGAACTGATAGTTACGGCCTTCTCGCACCGACAGCGCCGAAAGGAACGAGCGTCCTCGACGGGCGTGGAACAACGCAGTAAGCCGCAGGATGTCCAGGTCCTGCGCCGTCACGCCAGGCAGGTCGGCCTTGAACTCCCACTGCTTGGGTTCGTACCCGACTAGTTCGGGGTGAATGGTCTTGGGAGCTGCCGGCGCCGGTGTCGAGCCAGACGGTGTCCCGTTCGCTGTCGTGAGACCCTTGGCCTGGTCTTCGAGCTCCTCACGCGAGGACTCGACCTTCCAACGGTAGTACTGGTAGTACGGGTCCTCGTCGTTCAAGAATGCAAAGCGCGGGTCAGTCGTCTGCGACTCGCGAATCTTGTCCTCAAGCACCTGCGGCTTCGACGTCTTGGCGACTGCCATGGCCGTCTTGTCGATTATTTCTGCTATGAGTCGTGCCCAGTTGGGTACTCACTCCTCATCTCGGGAGGCGGGTAGATGATGCCCTTGAGATACTTGTCGGACATGCGGGGCGGGCGGTACACGCCCTCATCCTCGACGTCCTCGACGGCCGCCTTACCGTTGAGGTTTTTGAGGTCATCCTCCCCCGCGTACGAGTGTACGGGCTTTGGGAGATTGAGGGCCATGATGGAGATGGGGAGTTTAAGAGGAGTGGTTGTGCGTACAGATTGCCACCCAACAACATTCAACTCGACGTTGAGCCGCGGCCAAGCACCAGACGCACCTGGCGGATTTTTCGGCGCTTTGCTTCCGTGGCAAACCTCCACGTGGAGCCATTTGTAACGAATATTACTGTAACACTCAATTTCATTAGTTTTTGTTTGAAAAGAGGATTCTCAGGGCTTTGGGCTGGATGGACGCGCATGACTTTTGACTCCGCCCTGAACCTGAACATGGCAACAGCACCAAACATTGCCAGTTCCCGTCTAGCTGATGGATACAAGACATCTCTCCTCTGCCCATACAACATTGTCCCTTGCGTAGTCACGCTGTCGTATTCTACTCCTTCCTCTACCATGTCGCAAGGCGCTCCCAGGCTAGGAGTTCACCTCGGCCAGCCCCCACTACTACCAGCTGGCTTACCGATCTCGGGCGGAGCTGCAGCTGTCAAACAAGCCTTGCAGAACCCCAATGGCTCCCAGCGTAGCGGACGGAATATGCCCCCTCCTTCACTCCCTGTCCCGCCTGCCCGCTCGATCCACTCCAGTACGAGCTCAAGGCCCAGCGTGTCCACCAGCGATCAGTCGAGCAACTCCTGGCGGTCCCCGCGGTTGGGCATGGACGAGAGAATCAAGACACCACTTCAGGAGAGTACAGGTGCCGGCAACGTGGACATCCACGACATCGATGCCCAGTTTGAGGACCTCCTTGTGAGCTATGTCGCCACTGTTATCAGCTGACGACAGGACCAACTCGAGGTGCCCACTACAGTGCGGATGAAGTTCGCGACTGTCAACAAAGAGGTCAAGGCGTCCATTCTCTCGTCGAGCATGACATCGAATCCAAACCTACTCGCGGCCTTAGGCCTCCCTCCGCCCACCAAGAAGCAGCCCAAGAATAAGGCCTCAGGGCCAAAGCTGCGCAAGGCCAAGTCATCCTCGGCTCTCAAGCAGCAGCCTCCCCCCAGCCCTCGCAGAGGCGTGGGCAGCACGTGCAAAGTGCAAGGCGAGGAATTTGTTATCGTCGCAGGAGAGCCGGGATCTCGGCGTGGTGGTCATGGGAGGGGATACAGTATCGACCTCCCTGCCCCAAATCCATCTTACATCAGCAGACCTTCGACACCCAAGTCGCGGCCTAGCTCGGCATTCATGCCCCAGTCACCTTCGAGGCGAGGCGAAAACATCGGTCCTTCCGAGATGCCCAATGATTACGTCCAATGGCTCTCTGCTTTCAAGGGCACCGACCTCACCATGGACGTCAACAAAGCCAAGAAGTTACGCATGCTGCTCCGCCACGAGACAACTGGATGGGTAGCAGCGTTCCTTGATGCGGGAGGCTACGCCCGTATCCTCGACCGTCTCCAGGACCTCTTAGACATTGAGTGGCGGTGAGTTGTAGCAACCCAGCTCTTACTGACTTCAGCGAGGAGCAACACGACGACCAGATGCTGTACGAGATGCTGCGGTGCGTCAAGGCCCTCGGCACCTCAGAGGTGGGCAAGCAGGCCTTGCGAGCAGCCCATCCTCGCCCGTTCCTGGCGCTCTCAGCCCTCCTATTCTCCGAGAAGAAACCGGGAGAGCTCGCTTGCCGACAGATCATTGTCGAGCTCTTCCTTTTCCAGTTTGAGCTGTACAACAAACAGGCTACTTCTCCAGCCACCAGGGCAAGCCGTCCCGCAACACCCGTCCCGACCTCGTTCAACGTGACCTACTTTGTGCGCCAGCTGCTCCTCCCGGAGGGGGACGATAAGACCAAGGATTACCACGACTTCGTGCAGGCTGCGCATCGCCCACGCATCTTCAAGGCATGGGTGCAGGAACTGAGTGACATCTGCCGGGATTATTTCTGGTGAGCTTCTTAGCTTGCTTGTTGAAGCTGACAACAGGATCATGTGTCACGCATCCAACACACTGTGGCAACTGAGCGAGGTGGACGAGAAATTAGTCGAACGGCCCGTGGCCCCCGGGGGCGCAACCGGCGGCGTCGAGTTCGAGGCCATGGGCTATGTCACAACCCACTTTAGGCTAATGAACTCGCTCGCGTCCAGCCTTGCCGAGGAGAACCCTGCCGACGCACGCCAGATGCACCACGACCTGATGATGAGCGGCATGGACCGCATCCTGGTCGTGAGTTGGCTTCTAGCCAATCCTTGAAATAATCTAACGTCAGACGATGCGCAAGGCATCGACGACCTACTACCCCACTCTCCACCTTGAGCTCGCGCGCTACGTCGAGATCATGCGCCTAGCGTCTGAGGGTAATAAGCTCCCCTACCTCATCGGCAAGCTTGTTGGCCCGCCGCCGGAGGAGGTGCGCAGGCACCGCAGCGCGAACGAATGGCTGCCCCGTCTCACACTCGAATCGGCTGGCAGAAGTCCAGGCAGAGCGCACAGCTAGGCGTTTTGCTCCGTCAGTACGAGTTACGACCCCTCATTACCTCATTCATGGACATGTCGACAAACTACTTGGCCGTCCCATATCCCAGTTGTGCAGTATGGATTCCTTGTACCAGGCTGTTGCGGGCCCAATGAGTTGGTCGTTGTGTTAGTCGACTGATTTGGCAACGCCTTTAAATGAACAGGTGGTCAGTTACGTGGTGCCATGTTTCAGCTTCGGAGTCGCTAGATAATGCATGCTATGCAGAGTGGTGGGCCATGTGGCTAGTGTGTCGTCTGTCGCCAGTCGAGATGCGAACTTGCAGCATCTCGTGCTCCTCAGAGCATCGTGTCGCCGGGGAAAGCGCCTCGAGCAGACATATCGTTTGATCCCTCTCCTAACCCTCTCCCGTCTCTATTACTCCTTCCTGTACTCCTCGAAAGCTCTAGTGCGAGAGGAAGCGGCGGCCCTTCGCCCTTCGCCGCGCGAGCATCTTGCGGCCGAGACGGGTGCGCGCGCGCACAAGGAACCCATGCTTGCGCTTACGCTTGCGCTGAGAGGGCTGGTACGACATGCCGATGGCGCCGCCGCGCGCTTGGATCTCGCCGAACACGGGGGACAGGCGGGCCGCGAGGGGGGCCGGCGCAGCCGCGAGGGTCGAGGGGGACAGGCGGGCGAGTACCGAAGTGGGGCGCACAGGGGAGAGGAGCGACGCGGTTGCGGGCCGCAGGAGGAGGGTGGGTGCGCGCGGCGCAGCCGAGGCCGAGGCCGTCGGAAGCGCGCGCAGGGCGGCGCGAGGGAGGCGGGGCATGGCTGTGTCTGGTTGTTGAGATGTTGGAAGGCGGAAGTTGACTTTGCACTTCGGCTTCTGGCGGGCTGGAGAAATTGAAGAAAAAGTTGAGAATTATTAAGACCTCCACTTCCTCGAAGCTCGATTGTCAACCTGCGATGAGGTCAACACCTGCAACATTATCCATCCTACCATGACCGCGCCATCTGCACAGCCAGGGACTATCATTACCCAGCCGCCTCCTCCCGCGGCGAACCGCGAGAGCAGGATCGCGACGCATTCCCACATCAAGGGGTTGGGACTCGCCGATGATGGAACGGCGATGGAGAGCTCGCAGGGGTTTGTGGGGCAGCGGAACGCGCGTGAGGCGCTTGGACTGCATCTCGCTTTGCTGCGACAGGGGAGGCATTCGGGGAGGCCGCTGCTGCTTGTTGGGCCACCAGGAACTGGTAAGGTGAGTCGCGAGCCGCAAGGATGGGAATGGAAGGCGAGGGAAGGTTGGACGAGCCACCGAGGGCGAGCCGTACACCAGGGTGGCCAGCGGATACATGCATTGTGGGATGTCGCTAGCTGCACATCGTTAAACTAGAGTCGCTTGAGACGAGCTGACACTAGACCGCGCTCGCTGTCGCGTTGTCGCAAGAACTCGGGTCCAAGGTGCCTTTCTGTGCGCTCGTCGGCTCGGAGGTCTACTCTGGCGAGGTGAAGAAGACCGAGGTGCTGTCGAGCTGCTTCAGGCGAGCGATTGGTGAGTCTGAGTGCGTAAGTGAACGAAAGCAGGCGGCTGAGAATGTGGAGGACACCTGGCAGCAAGTCTGGTGGTGGCTCTGCACCGCATTCAAAGCTTCACCAGCCATCTAGCCCACGTGCTCTCAACCGTTCCGTTACACCTGGATGGATTCCCACTAATATCAGGCCTCCGCATCAAAGAGACCAAAGAGGTCTACGAGGGAGAGGTGACCGAATTGACACCATCCGAGGCTGAGAACCCGCTCAGCGGCTACGGCAAGACGATCTCGCATGTGATTGTCGGTCTCAAGACGGTCAAGGGTACGAAGCAGCTGCGCCTTGACCCCAGCGTGTACGAGGCGATCCAGAAGGAGCGTGTGGTTGTCGGCGACGTCATCTATATCGAGGCAAACACGGGCGCCGTCAAGCGTGTTGGCCGCTCGGACGCATACGCAACCGAGTACGACCTCGAGGCAGAGGAATATGTGCCGCTGCCCAAGGGCGACGTGCACAAGCGCAAGGAGTTGGTGCAGGACGTGACGTTGCACGACCTGGACATGGCCAACGCACGTCCCCAGGGAGGGCAGGACATCATGAGCGTGATGGGGCAGCTGGTCAAGGGTGGGCGCACTGAGGTGACGGACAAACTGCGTCGCGAGATCAACAAGGTTGTGGACAAGTACATCGAGCAGGGTGTTGCCGAGCTCGTACCAGGCGTTGTTTTCATCGATGAGGTGCACATGCTCGACATGGAGTGCTTTACGTACCTGAACCGAGCGCTTGAGTCGCCTCTCTCGCCATATGTCGTCTTCGCGAGCAACCGCGGCGTATGCACAATCCGCGGCACCGAGTTCGACGGTGGCTTTAGCGCTGGCATCCGCTCACCACACGGCATTCCCGTCGACCTCCTCGACCGGTGCATGATCGTCAAGACCGAGCCATACAGCCGCGACGAGGTGCGGAGTGTCGTCGAGACGCGCACTCGCGTTGAGGGGATCGCCGCCACGCCCGCGGCGCTTGACCGGCTCGCGGACGACGGAGAGAAGAGCTCGCTCCGCTACGCGCTCCAGCTCCTGACCCCCGCCAGCATTCTCGCCAAGACTGCTGGCCGCACCGAGGTCGACGTGGCTGACATCGACGAGCTTGGCTCGCTGTTCCTCGACACGAAGCGGAGCACCAACGTGCTCAAGGACCTGGACGCCAGCGCCAAGGTGTACTAAAGGCCCTGCGGTTAATGAATGGGTGAGATCAGACCGGAGTGCAAGGCAGGAGGCCCACCCAGGCTACGCGGCTGGGGTTGGGCCAGGTAGACGGCGGCACGGTAGACCGTACTGCACATGTATAGAATCCATACGCCTGACGCCGCTCAGAGGCAGACTAATTTACCGATCGCTTAGGTTTCGACACACGACTGCAAGCGAGCCTGCATGGCAGCAACATGTTCCATGAACTCTGAATGACACTCCGTGGCATGTTACTGCATCCCGACCGCTCCAGACCTGATCCGTTATCGTACAGTGTGCGCCTCCCGAAGTTGCGACCGATCCCGCACCGCCCAACAGCGTCGACTGAGCTGTCATTGCTGCCCGGCCCCACCTCCGCCAGCCAGACTCTCGCACTGAACCGTTCCGCCACACTCCTCCACGTCACTCCAAGAATGAAGCTCGCCCTCCTCATTCTCGCCGCTACTGCACTCGCGAACCGCGTCCCAGACGCGCCAGCGCTCGACGTTGACGTGCGCGCCAGACGACGGTAAGCACGGATGCCCAGCGGCGTACGCATGTATCAAGATGATCAAGTACACATGCCTCCGCAAGAGCAGTGGGTACGGAGGAGGGTACTGTACGCTGACGCACAAGTCGACAGCATCCCACCCCAGCCGCCAGTTGACTGAAGCATACTGTATAGTACATACATGTACGGCTGAGATAAAAGATGGACAGTTTTGTCTTCTGCCTCACTTCTACGCCATACATCTGGAGCTACAGAAAGTCTTACGACTTCTTCACGCAAAACCGTAACGTCGGCCAGGCTATCTGAAACCGGCAGATGTATCCCTCTGGACACTGGAGGTGACCACCCACTGGTGTCAGTACAGCTTGCTGCCCACTCACAGCAACACCGCCTCTCCTTCCACCAGTTGTACTTGCAAGGAGGGATCACATGGTCCGGGCCACGGGGCGACGGGAGGCCGTCATGAATTGGGCTATACGTTGCCTCGCAGGCAGGCGCTGGCGACGGCGAATGCGACGGATGTTAAGCCTAAGAAGCGCATAGCTGTTGATATAGAGCTGGGGCAGGGATAACCCGGCTGTTTGTACAGCATATTAAGGCGGCTGTTTGGACAGCAGATTAGGTGAGCGTAGGAACAGCCAGAGCCAGAGGTTATGACAACAGAGGATTAAGCTCCTGGCAAGTGAGGAACACAGGCATTGAATATACGCATTCATCTTGCAGGCAGTACTGTACTGTACAATCTCTGAATCAGTCTTCACCAAACAAAGGTGGCAGCCATCTCGGACACGATAGCGGCTTGCAGCACCGCCGAGGTAGGAATCTCGAGGTTTATCCTCAGCTTCAGGGTGCGCAGTGGTGGGGGCAGCGAGTGCGAGGTTGTTATGGCAAAGAGGCGCCTGGTTGCTTGGTAGAGAAACAGAGAGGGGAAGGGGGGATAATTATGCTGTATTTACTGTATTCTGGATGGCTTGGAACTGCCACAGTCGGCCCTAGCGGAGGCTTAGGCAACCGGGGTGACCCGAATGGAAGCGCTTGGCGACGACGAGGGACACAGGCACCGAGCCACACTTCATCTCGCAACGGCCATCCCGCAACGAGTACAGTCTCCTTCTCCCGCTCAATGCAAGCAAGATTGGGACGATGGAAACGGCGCCCGGCCAGTCGGCTGCGGATCCGGACAATCCGGACGCCAATGCTAAAACCCCGGCTCCACAGATGCTTGTCCGCCAGGGTCCAGCAACAAGCTTATTTAGGTGCCGCTTGGCAACTGCCATTGGAACAATTGCATTCGAACGGTCATTTGGCCTGCGCGTTCCTGCGGACTTTACAGAGTATCAGAGGTATTTGCCTTCACAATCCAAGTGGGCGGGACAGCACCGGTACCCGTCCGAGGTGTTGATGCAAATATCACCCTTCTCGCATGCGATCCGGCCCCAACCTTGCGTCAGCGTGTCCACTGCACACTCACCACAGCAGGGGCCGGCTCCGCAGCGGTATCCGACCACTTGAGGGCAGACGAGGTTTTACTTCGAGTAACTACAATGGGACCCGTCGGCAGTGGGAACGGGAAGGTCCTTGAACCAAGAGTATTCTAGTCGTGTTGTGGTGGGGATGGGGTTCGGGCCGGGGACGTAGGGCAGTGCCGTCGCGGCGGTGGCAAGGAAGAGAAGGAGGACGTGCATGATGACATGGATGAGAGGCGCTCTGATCAGGATCTGGCTGAGCTGCCTCCGAGACGGCTCTGGAATATATAGCCTTAAATGCAGTGAATGGAGAGGAACCATGCCGCCGGAGGTGGCCATAAACTCTAACACCCCGGGTTCCGCGGCGACGCATTCTAGACTCCACCATCACGTCAGGTATCCATACAGCTACAACCTTGCTACATATAAACAGGCCCTCCAGGGGCCTCAGCGCCAGGTCGCCTACAGACGTGCCGGCCGTTGACGGGGACACATGACCAACCTTGCGGACAGGAGCTTTTACCGCCGGCTGTTTGTCAGGTGTTGTACTGTACAGTAGTTGGGGGGAGGGACTCACGGCAACACTCGCTGTAACAAGGCGCGCGGATGCATTGAGCTACGAAGCACTTGCCCGGCTTGGGTATGGGTACGGCGGCGCCCGCCTCCGAGTCCGCGTCGGGGCTGGGGAGCGGAGAGGCCGCCACGAGGGACAAGAGGGCGGTAGTGATGGCGAGTAGCTTCATGTCTCGGTGTTAATGTCAACTCTGGCGAGGACTAGGTGTCGCCAGGCTTTATAGAGCAGGGACAGGCGGTATCATCTGACCTCGACTTGATGCTTTTGTGCCGAGCTGAGGATGGATACGGGATACCGACATGGCAGTGCCTAGAGTAGGAACACACCAGATGACCCCTCTCACGTCAGCTGCTCCGTGTGCGTTTCATCGGAATCAATGACGGCAGCAGGCATACTGCACGAAGCTGTTGCATTCTGAGTTGACTACACGTCGCCGTACCCGCAACCCCCCTTTCTGCAGTCGATCGGTCCATCGGGCGCTGCATCAGCCTGCATAACTCGCGACTCTTACCGTCACACCACCACCATGATGGGCAACAGGTCCCGTTCTTGGAGCAAGTCCCAACAACGCAGTAAGAATCACCGTTCGCTGGGGTCAGTGGCTTCAGATGGGACTCACGGCAGCACTTCTGGAGACAGGGCCCGTGGTTGATGTCAGTGAGGCAGTAGGTCTGGTCGCACCGTTTCTTGATGGGCTGTTCGGTGTATGAGCCCCAAGGATGGTCAGGTGGTGGCACGATTGTGAAGATTGGTCCGGGTTTGAAGACTTTGGTTACCACAGCGTCAGAGGTGGCCGTTGGGTCGGGAGGCGGGCGCTCGACGTCTGGAGGGAGGACGACGGAGGGCGTGCCCGTGGGGCGGGGGCTCTGTGGCGCACCCAGGACAAGACACGGCATAGCGAGGAGGAACAGCTTGATGTTCATTTTGAGAGTTGGAAAGAAGAAGAAGAGTGGGAACGGTGTTTTATGAGTGGCACTTGACACAGTTGGGGAGCATCATAAGGTATTGTACTGTAAGTAGATGCCGGCGAGTCCAGGTCGAGTCTATCCCCGTCCGCGTCCGGCCCCGTCCCAGCTGCTCCAGTGTCCTCCTGTGGGCCGCGCTTCCGGCTCCACACCCACTCCGACTGCATCACGAGAGATGCATAACCGCCCTGCCCATGTCCTACATTCCCTACCAACCCCGTCGACCCTACATTGCGTGGGCTCGTGCACCGAGTCACAGCTCTCTCCACGGCAGTCTCCTGTCCTCTAGGCGCTGGGTAAGGACGTGGCGGGGGTAAGGTCAGGAGGGATAGGCGACGAGTTTCATAGTGGGTTCAGATGGGTGGGACCGGACAGGTCCTGCTTAGACAAGTCATGCACTGCTGTGCAGTGAGGTGGGGCTGTCCTTTTAGCTCTCTCGGTCTTGGTCGGCCAGTGAGCCTGCCTTGCGGAGAAAGTTTGAAAGGGCACACAAGGTTTAGGCCCACGGGATGTGTACGGCAGGCATGAGCACGGGACCGCTGTAACAGCCATAAAGACTAGAGCAGCTCCACAATACACATTCATCGACTTCTGAGCGGTGCTTGGTACATTCCCTTCCTTGCTCAACACTTCTGGGTGTGGCAGTTGCGAGGGCCACCAGGGGCTGCTGTCAGCGCATTTTCCGCAGCTCGCCACTCGCCATCACACCACCAGCCAGGTGGGCAGCACTTGGACGGGGTGCCGTAGCACGAGAATCCTTTGGGGCAGTGCGACTGTCGGTCGCCTGGGGTCAGCTGTGGAGATGGGGTTTGACTTACCACAGCAGTTGTTGAAACACGGGGCGCGGATGCACATGATGATGTCGCACTTGCCGGGGATGGGCTCGACGCAGCCCGGGAAGGGGTGGCACTCGGGGACAGCGTTCGAGCCGGCATCGGCACCAGGAAGAGGGGTGGCTGCCACGAGGGCGGTGAAGAGGGCAAGGAGGACAAACTTCATGGTGTGTTTAGTTGTTGACGGGGGAAGTGAAAGTGGAAGGAAGACTGAACACGAGTGGCCTTATTGTTGTCCGATAAGGGGCGGCGAACAAGATCGGATGTGGGCTGTCGGTCAAGCGACATTGCAAGGAAATGCGGATGCTGGGAGCCGAAATACAAAGTTGGGTGATCGATTTGCTTTCGTGTGCTCGCCGTCCAAGGCCACTCCCTCTGAGAAAAGCCCGGCCCCTTGACGTGCAGTGATGCATGATACAACAGGCGTCTAGCTTTCTATATTATACCTAGTGTGCAGCTGTGTAGCGCACTTGCTACGAGTCAAGACCAGCAAGACAAGAGACGGGCCCAAGGCAAGAACCTCGCGGGCATGGCCGTAGGCCTGCGAGCTCAGAGCTTGTCCTTGATGTCGGGGTTGTATCCCTCGACCTTCATGTCGCTGAGGCCCAGGTCGTCGTTCTGTTGCTTGCTGCGCTCGTACTCCTCAATGGTCATGTCCGGATCCGGGTCGGGTGCGTTCGTGTTCTGCAGATACGAGTTGGAAAGGGGGTCGTCGAGGATAAGGGTAAAGTCGTGCTTGCAAGTCATGACGTCCTTGAGGCCCTGGAGGAAGTGCTCAAAGTTGCGGTCGCCCGCGACAATCGCCTCGCCGATGGCGCCCTGCGCATGTCCCGCAGTGCCCGAGTCGCCAGTACGGAACACCTTGGTGGACAGCTCGTCGTAGATCTCATTCAGGATGCCCTCAACGGTTGTGAAACGGCCACCAAGCGTGCCGGGCTGTAGGACGAGGTCGATCTCAGGGATCGTGAGGCCACAGGTGTCGCTCTTGAGAATGTCGCGCGAGAGCGCGTCCTCGTCGCCTGCTTCAACCTTGAGTGTGATCTTCTTGCCGTGCGGCTTGATCTTCCCGCCGCTCTTGACCTCATTGTCCTTGTACCCGCAGGTTGGGCACGACGACGACATGATGATCACCTCATCAAAGTAGGGGATGTGGATCTGCTGCATGCGCGTCTCGAGCTCGTGTCCACACGAGCTGCAGGTCGCCGGGAACGAGAACACCTCTTCGGGGACGTCGACGTCGTGTTCAACGACGTTCGCGCGTTGGCGCCGGTAAAACTCGTCGGCGTTGGCAATCTTGGTCGTCTCCTCTGTGCCCTCCTCCTTCGGTGCGACAAGGCCGAGCTGAACGTTGTGTTCAAACGTGCGGTTGTATGCGCGCATGTTCCACTGAGGGTCGTTGGTCGATTCCTTGAACGCGAGGAACGAGTTGCCGCTGGGGTCGTCAAGCGTGATAGTGAATGGCTTGAAGGGCTTGTTGGAGTGCACGCTTTCGTGCATGACGGCGGGGCCATCGCGGCCGATCTCACCGCCCTCGTCACCCTCTTCCATGTCAAGCGCATCGCGGAGTGGTACGAGTAGCGCGTCAATCTTGTCGGCCGTCTCCTTGTCCATGATACGGCGCACGGGCTGCTCCATCGCGAGGTCACGCACAGTGTCACGCAGGATGCCCTCTACAGTGGTGAGCTGGCCACGTCCGGGTGGGATTGTGAGCTGGAATTCGGGGATGGTCACAGTCGCCCGGTTCGACTTGACGAGCTGGCGGTCGAGGTCGGTGCGTGACAGCATGTGCACGGTGTAGGCGCAGCCTTTGGCTGCGTGTCAGCTTGACCTTGACCTTCTACACCATAGCGAGACAACTCACGTTGAATCTCGCCTGC
This sequence comes from Cutaneotrichosporon spelunceum, assembly GCA_030805415.1. NCBI lineage: Eukaryota > Fungi > Basidiomycota > Tremellomycetes > Trichosporonales > Trichosporonaceae > Cutaneotrichosporon > Cutaneotrichosporon spelunceum. The sequence continues at coordinate 2,364,705 of BTCM01000001.1, forward strand.
AGGCTGAACCTCGGTGTCACGGTACCCGCAGTGGTCGCACAGGAAAGACGACACGACAATCTCCTTGAAGTATGGGATAGTGGTGAGGAGAAAGCGGGTCGTACCAGACTCGTGGCAGCGCATGCAGAGCGACTCGACCTCACGGATCGCCTTGGTGTCATCGTCGACGTCCTCCACGGAGTCGGTGCGAGCCGCAACGTCACCAAGCGTCGGGAAGAGGTTGTCCTTTTTCTCAGCCACTGGAGTTAGCGCACGTCCTAGAACGGCGAAGGAAGGTTGGAGTATCAGTCGTTAGGCATAGGTTTGGTTTCATGGCCGAAGCCTTCAAACGCAAATTACATTGAACATCATGAAGAAGGTGAGAAAGGGCTCGGCGCCGTCCGAACAGGCGCGGAGAAGCTATTACTCACTGTTGTGAAGTGGTGGATGGTGGAGAGTGACGTTGTGATGAGAGGGGGGTGTGGTGAGCATGCTGCTCGAGATTTTTGTAGTTGAAGGCTGATTCATGCGTCATGCGCACGCATACGGAATCAAAATTTGAGCCTCCAGGGTGAGGAGATGACGAAGCGGAGTGCATTCCAGTGCCTTCCTAACTTCGAGAGCGGATCCAAAAATCGGCCGGTGGAGGGTGTCCACTGTCCTCAACAACTCCGTGCGCTCAATCTCCACCATCAAGCGACACTTGCGCACCTCACGAACATACGAGAAGCTACAGAAGGAAGATGACGAACAAACTGGAGCCTCGGCAATGTGGTCGAGTTCCGACTAAGTAATCCGCTAACCTGACCTCTGATGCTGACAGGGCTTCGCAAACTTAGACTGCGTCTCACGATTTTCACTGCTCCGGTCTTCTTGGTAACATGTATTCACTGCACATTCTTCATTCTTCATATTCACATCTAGAGACGCCATTACCACATTCTGGCCAGGGGACTGACTACTCCAGGAGACACTCTCCAGGGCGCAGGGCACACCACTCGGGCTGGATAGGCACGGCGCGGATGCCACGGGCATCGAGGCGGTACCTCACGTCGTGCATGCGACCGACAGCGGTGATCGCGTCGCGGGGAAATCCCTTTTCGCCGCCGCCAGACCAGAACACCTCGGCGAAAGCGGCTGCGCGGGGCCAAAGCTGGGCCTCGAGGTTGTTGGCGTCCGTCTGCTCGGCCCAGAGCGACGCCTGGCCACCGACGACGAGATCCTTCTGTGCGTCGGTCGTGAGGTTCAGGTACGGGTCGTACGAGAGTGCCTTCATCCATGTCTTGTACGGGTCACACCACGAGTTAATGTTGCCCGTCTTGGCGATCTCGGGGTTGCCGTTCACCCAACCACCCTGGCCACAGTCCTGGGCATCAGCATTGTTTGTTTAGGAACTCACGAGGTAGAAGTAGTTGTAGTCAGCCATGATGACACGGAAGCCCTTCTCGATCACGCCGGCGGTGGACTCGGGACCACGCCACGCCTGAATGAGCGTATCATTGCCGATGCCACTTTCGAACTCGATCGCCATCTCATCCCACACCACGGGCGTGCGTCCAATCTCGCGGATGACCTCGTGCGTCTTCTCCGTGAAGGGGCGCAGGGCGACGCTGAGCGTAGCGTCGCTCTCAGCCTTGGTACTGAAGTTGTACCGCCAGCCGTTGGCGGCGTAGATGTCCGCGGTCTGGGTGTCGTTGCTCACACACACGGCGTTGATCTCGTCGCCTCCCGTGCCAAAGTACGGCGATTTGAGCAGGCCAAGCGTCTGCTTGAACATCTTGCGCGTAAACTCGATCGTGGCGGGGTCCGCGAACCGCAGCTGTCCGCTTGGCGGCTCGTTGGCCCACAGACTCCACGGGTGGCGCACGAAGCCCGCAATCAGCTCGGGCCAAGTGTGGTACACGGCGGCAGTGTGGCCGGGCGTGTCGATCTCGATCACGACATCAATGCCGCGTGCACCGGCATAGTCGACAATGCCACGCACGTCGTCCTCGGTGTAGATCTTGGCGGGTGTGTAAGCAGCGTTGTCGGCCAGAGCACCGAGCTCGCCGCTGAACTTGAGGGGGAACGACTGCGAGTCGACAATGTGCCTGTGATTAGAGAATGAACGTGAGGGCGGGGACGAGTTTGCACCGAAGGAAGAACGCACCAGTGGAAGACATTGATCTTGACGGCAGCCATAGCGTCGATCTGGCGCCTGATCACGTCAAGGGGAAGGTAATGCCGGCTCGAGTCGAGGAGCACTGCGCGCCACCCAAACGCGGGGCGGTCCGTGATCTCGTAAGGCGCAAACGGCGCATACACTTGTCTCTTATTCTTGTGGCGCTCGTGGCCGTGGTCTTTGTTCCCGTCGCGGGGCCCAGGAAGGCTAGAGTAAAGGAGGTTCTCAAACGTCGTGAGGCCGCGGTAGAGGCCGATGCTCGTCTTGGCCGTGATAACAGCAGCGCCATCAACCGGGATGGAGAGGGTGTAAGCCTCGTTCTCGATGCGCTTCTCGAGGCGTTCCTGTGCGTGGGTCGCGATGGGCTTGGCATCGCCTGTGAAGCGGAGAACGAGAGAGCGGAGCTGGCCGCCACAGGTAAACTCGGATCCATGGGTGGGAGAGAGGTACAGGGGCGCACTGTCCAGGCGGTTCTGGACGACGATGGCAGCCTTGGAGAGGTCGTCGGCCCGGCCGCCCTCGATTTTGATCTTGAAGGAAGAGTGGAGGCAGAGCGTCGTGTTGCCCTCAGTATGAGTCGTGGGCTCCGGGACGACGCGGAGCTCGGCGGCAGCCGTGGCCGCCAGTGCAAGGAAGCGGAGGATAGGGAATAGGAGCATGGTGTGAGGGTGATGAGTGATCTGGATGTCAACGGAAGGTTAATATACGAGAAGCCTGGGGTCAGCTTGATCGCCGTATGAGCAGTCAGAGCGACCAGAACACAGTCGGCCATGAGTACCACATAGGAATCTGACCATGCCGGCCCGGGGAACACGGCGCCGCAAGTGGCCCCGACTTGAGTTTCTGTCGGCCCGCGTCAGTTGCTGTCAGCCATCAATGGATTGATCTCGACCCCACATCCGGGGCCCGTATTGATTTGAGTTGCAGGGAGATTGGGTTGCGGTCGGCGTTCCTCCCGTCAGCCATCGGATGGATGTGGCAGGATGCGGGGTGCGTGCCTCAGGTAACAGCAGTTGTTAGTGAGGCAACTCGCTCACACGTACCAACCGACGATGACGGGCGTACGTACAGTGCCTTGGGCCTTCAAAGTGCCCACCGGCGAACGCGGCGATTTTCGGGTTGAACTTGATATCAATGAGAGCCAGCCTGCATGCATCCTCGGCAGGCCCCTTAGCCGATGCGCGCCCAATGTAAGAACAGTTGATTGCGTGCTCGCGTGCTTACATGCTCGTTGAGGCGCTGCTTCGGCTGGGAAGCCGATGCAGTGGTCACCGTGCGCAGACGCGTCATGTGTCTGCTCCATCCGCTCGGTTGACATCGGCGCGAAAGAGTCAGTGAGCTGAGTCGTCCGTCGGTTTGTTTCAGCTGCTGAAGCAAAGGCGAATTTGGTCCTCGACTCCTTCGCAGCTCAGCTCTGATGATACCATTCTCGACACCGCATGTCGCCCCTCGCCAGTCGCCCAGCGTGGACTCCCCTCCCTGACTTCAGTCGCCTCACGCATCGCTCTCGCTGCCTTCCACCCTGGTTTCACTCCCAGTCATCCTCCCCTCAACCTCCCCGTGCCACTCCCGAAGTGCAAATGATGGTACATCGTGCCACTACTCCTCGGCAACCATGTCCCAAGCCCTCTACTCCTCCTGGACAACGTTGGTGCGCTCCGAGATGTAAATACCGTCAAGGAACCTGGGGTCAGCAGAGTCCTTGTGCTGGCGTGGTCATCGTCGCTACTCACTTGCGGATATCCTTGTTCTTCACGCGGCACTTGTCGGTGATCGACGCAGCAGACTGGGAGACCTTCTCGATGTCGTTGCCCTCAAGGATGATCTCGTCCTTGACGTCCGAGAGCTTGACGGTGGTGCCCTCAAGCATGGGGCACTCGCGCACAATCTTCTCGCCAAGGAAGTTGCGGATCTGGAGCGACTTGGCGTCGCCAGCGGGAATGGCGTTGATGGGGAAATGCGCGTAGACGAGCTTCATCTTGTACTGGAAGCCCTTGGTGACACCAATGATCATGTTGGAAACAAGCGACCGGATGGTGTTGAGGCACGCGACGTGCTTGCGGCCACCGTGGAAGATGGTGAAGACGACCTTGTCGCCAACCTGGGGTTAGCGCTCCATTCTAGCCAAAGTTTGTCTGTCACAAGAGCGCGTCGGGTAGATGAAACAGCACCTTGCACGCAGCAGAGAGAGCGAGCGGTTCACGCTGCCGCAGGCGGACCAAGCAGGCTAGACTCGCACAGGTTCGCCTCCTGGCTCGGGGTCTGCCTCACACTGCATCCTGGTCCGCCTGTCCTCTGTGCAACTTCTCGAACCTGTTCGCACCAGACTCTCTTCTTGTCGCCGTCTCCCTTTGTTTCCGCGTCGTGATTGCCAGCTCCCTCGCCATCTTGTCGACACTGTGCTTCCCTCCGTAGTCCTTAAACTCCAAATGCACTCACGACCTGGATGTCCATCGAAACGTGGCGGACGCTCTTGACGAGGGTGCCGCGAGGGCCCTCGACAGTGATCTTGCGCGCCTTAACGGCAACGGTCACACCGGCGGGGATGGGCAGGGTCTCAACGGAGGTGAGGTCCTTCATTGCCTGTTATGTCGGTCGCGAAAGTCGGAGGGGAATTGGGGATTTCGTTCGCGGTGGATCGCGATGGGGGAAACGCGGATAACGGAACGCGGAGAGGGCAAGAACGTCGATGGGAGGCACTGTGTCAGCACAGATGTAGCGGGGTTGACGGCGGACGCACGACTTTTGTTGATGGATGGAGAGGGCTAGACACACGGCGCTGAGCTCTGTCTGCTCGACCCAACGACGACCAGTTTGGAACACTCAATCAATTTTGCATCCGCCTCATTGACGATTGACAAAATGACACGTACAATTTGGTCATTTCCGCCACACTACCTTGTCATTCCAAAACGCCGATAACCGATTAGGTAACCCCACGTGACCGGATGGTGATTGTTTAGTGTAGTAAGCTACCGTGATTGGCGAATAGGCAAACGATGTGTATTCGTATATAGTGAGTGGCCAGTATTTTATATACAACATCGAATGACGTGTACACGGGAAGGGCATATTTTGCCCAATCCAGCAGGCCTGTCATCATCAATCAGACGCCTGTGAGGTCGTAAACGCATCTGAACAGCTCAGTGTCGACGCACCACCAGATCGCGAGACTTGTACTGTAAGACCTCCCAGGTGTACGGTGTAAGGAAGCGATGACTCATCTCCACTCAACATTCATGACTGAGACTGTGATCCGCTAATCTAGGTGCATCGTGTCACTCACCCGCCCGGTCTGTACTTCGAGCCCCTCGAGCTCTTCGCGTTCCAGGTCGGAGACATTGCCTCGATGCTGACGCGCTGACAGACGAGGTAGTCTCGGCAAAACGGCACTCCTCGTCAATACGCGCTACCGAAGCATTCTCACGCATCTCACGTGTGCTTCTGACTGCGTTGTTGTTAATCATTATGTCCTCTTTCTCTAATGCGTCCCGATGAGTCTCTTTGCTCGCTCGGTGACGCTGGGAAAGACCAGCGACATGTCTGGTGACAATACCAATTCCGTCAATCTTAAGCAACATCAGCCACGACGCCACTGAAGCAAACACTCTCGCGGCGCACCCCAGACCCTTCAGCCCATTCGTCGCGTCGGACACATTGTTTGAATACCTCGGTTCCCACACTCAAAGGAGTGGCCAAGGCAGGTATGCGGCCATACCCTCCGATCAGTGGCCACACCTTGCCCATCGTTGGCCCGCTCGCGGTCCTGTGATGAGGTGAGGAATGGGCGGATTGAGCACAGCGCCACCGCCACAGATCACTGATCATGCCCAGCTTACCGCCGGCCACAGCCACCATGGCTCGCCACTTCACCGGTCAATTCACCCTATCACCCTCCCTTCTCACCTCGCGACATCAGCTGTTTGCACTCGCACATCGCATGTCTCGTATTCTGCTGGTCCTTACATCGCTGCGCGGCTGAACCTCTAACATCATTGACACAGCTGACCCTGGAGTTGCATAGTCCAACCCACTCGATCTGTGGGCTCTTGGCCACTGCCGCATCACATGCCCAGCACCGACTCCCCCAAGTACTGTAACCTTTGGGGGTCCGAGCGTCGGAGTAAGTGCTTTTTCGGGCACGAGGCAAAACTGCCCACTCCCCCGTTCAACGGCACCCCGTCCTGCGCGGAGGCGGCGCCATGGTGCTCGCACGGGCCCGCAGGCAATCTACCTTCTGGACCCCCTCAAAGTGCCCGCTTCCTCTCCGTGAGGGACAATGGCGTCGCCGCAAAGAGGGGACGCACAGACCGGACAATGGTGTGTACACGCTTCGCGCGGCAGGCGGTGTGGCCTCTGTGGCTGGTTGTACCACCTGGACGTGCGCTCAGCGATAGTACAGTCTGTAGACTCCACAGAAAGGGGGTATAAAGCTGTCTGACGGATCACTAGTGCGCCCATCATCTCCACCACCATCATCATCATCCTCCTCCTCTTCTGTCTCTCTCCACCATCCTCCCTCTGCTCATATTGTGCACTACTGTCTATCACATATTTGTAGAACATTAACCCCTTGGTCAATTGGAGGCACACCTCTCACGCCACTGCCACTCCTCGCATCTAATTCTCGCCCCATCCCACGACGAGTGGCGCTCACATAATCGCACTCTGTCTTGCATCCCTGTGAGTCACGACTGTGCACTGTCCATCCCTCGTAATTGCACGAGTGGCTAAATAACTCCCCATCATCCACTTCCATCACTGTCCCTCACGCATCATGAAAGCTCTCGTCGCAAATTGGCGCGAGTGGCAGCCCATTCACCGCCCGACACACTCGCTGACCGAACCAGGCGCGTACTGCCCATCTATCTCCTCTCCTTACCGCACGTGCCCCGGCCAATTCCACCGAACAGTGCGTGTCATAACCCGCCGTCACCCAGCCGTCACGGTTGCTTTCCCATCCTCCCTGGGTGCAAGTGGCGGTGATCGGCCATTGTCTGAAGGTGCAACCCTCTTACGCCATTTTTCCGTTACCATTACCCAGGGCTGACGCCAGATAATGGATGTTGACAACGACCACCACTCCTCCTCGTCCGTGACGTTGCCAGCTATCTCCGTCCAGCCATCGCCTTCGAAGCGGGCTCCGCCTCCTCTCAAGCTCAAGGAGAACGCTACCCTTCCTTCGTTCGGTGACCTGTTTGACGGTGTCAACGTTTCCACCCCGTGCACACCATTCACGCGCCTAGCGCGTAACTTTGAGCGTGGATCTCCACTCCGTTCCCCTCTTCGCTCCCCCCCCGGCTTAGCTGTTCCAAGCTTCGCCATCCAGCCAGCCACCCCTGTTGCCCCTGAGAGTACAGCTGGCACCGAGGCAGCCACGTACGTTCCTACAGAGCAGCTCGTCAACAACGACTTTGAGATCGACCCGGCCCTCGCCGACGCCACCACTTCCTTGAACACTTCACCATTCGCGCCTCTTGGCCTGCCCATCACATCCTCCAAAGACATGCTGTACAGGAGGCGCCACGAAAAGACATCGTCAGAGTGAGAAGTTTTGAAGGCAACGAGCTGACCTCAGGCGCAATGTGCTCCGCGACACGTCGCCGGTACGCTCGTACTCGGCCCAGTCACCAGGAACGTCACCGTATCGTCACATGCACAACCGTTGGGACGCGCACAGCATCTCGCCGGCGCAGATCTCGCGCTCTCCCAGCCCATGCCTGTTGCGCGACGATAGCGACGAGGAGCCGGCTGGCTACATGGAGATGGACGCTTCTCCAGTCAAGGGTCCAATGTGGCAACAGCCAGCCCAGCCGGGACAGAACTCGTTCAGCCTCCCGCAGGATGGCTACTTCGGCTCCCACTCTCACCAAACTGCGGAGTTCAGCTCTATAGCTGGCCCCTCGGGCTCCTTAAGGCCAGACAGCAACTGTTATCCTACACCAGTCTTAACCCCTGCCTGGTCGAGAGTAACAACCCCTCTCCCAGTTCCCATGCCGTCGACGCCACCGGGCTACATTCGGACCTCGCCCGCCGCGCACGCTTACTCGGCCCCAGCCGTGCCATGCTACCCCCACCCAACGCCATATGCTTCCCCTGGCGCCGAATTCGCAACCTCCCTCGACAGCACGGTGCCTCCCGGTGCGGCGTTCGAGAGATGGAACGGCCACCCGGCCTCGGCCTACTATGACAACCTGCAAGTCGGTTCCTGGAGCGAGGGCAGTTACCGCCCCGCAACTCCAGCGTACTCGGAAATGAGTATGGACATGAGCCCTAGCCCCGCTAGCCCCCCCCTGCCTTACATGCACGCCGAGTACCGCCACTCGTTCACACGCAGCCCCTCGCCCAGTCCCGCCTCTTGCATCGCCATGGGCTCTGGGCCCGTGCGACCCGGCATGGTCCACGGGCGTTCGCGCCACAGCCCTGTCGCCCGCAAGCGCAGCACTACAGGCGTCCAGCTGAACCAGTTTTCCCAGCTCACAGTCGACCTCGTCTACCCCAACTACGACGGGGCTATGCGGCAATGGAGCCCTATCATTATCGACCAGCACAACCCAGTCCCCCACGACTACCGCGACAAGCGCGGCTTCTGGGACGACAACTGTTTCTGGACGTGGGACTGCACAGTCAAAGTCCACACGCGCTGTATCCGCATCTGCGCTCAGTGCCACACTGCGCGCCCCGGCGCGAAAACGTGGCGCCGCAGTCACATTCAGCTGGAGACGAGCGTGAGTCTTTCCCTGTTGTACGCTCACCACAGCTCTGCAACAAGTGCGGCATCTACGAGCACACGCACCAACAACCGCGGCCACCCAAACCCGGCGATGCCGAGAAGGCTTACAACCCTGCGATGCGTCTCGAGACGTTCAATTACATGATCACGTCCCGCTCCCGCGCGCCCAAGAAGGACGGCACGCCGTCGCCACCGCTCAAGTTCAAGCCCAACCCCGTCTTTGGTGATGTCCAGCGAAAGGAGGATGACGCCAAGCCAGCTACTTCACACCGCACGCGCAAGGACAGAGGCAGCGACGACGGCGAGTATCGCCCAGGTCGCTGAGGGCAGTTAATCGTAATTCAGTTGTGCAGTAATCTTTGGTGTAGCTCAAAAGACAGTAGTGTTGGTTGTCAGACGTTTGAGATATTAGATATAGTAATTGTATGCACTGCTCTATGATCGTTCAGTACTTGTTAGCTGGTGGCAGGTGGCAGGTGGAGGCAGGTATCTGGCTGGCAGACGAGAGACTTGTGCCGATCTGCGATCCAACCCAGGAGCCCACCAGACCCTTGAGTCTCGAGCCATGAGCATGTATTGCGAGCACGGCTCATCAGCTAACGCAGTATCGCCTGCATGCCTACAAATCAGAACCAATACTAAGCCGATGCCGGAACAGTGTTCCACGGTCCGGCATTGGAGAGCGAGCACCCGCCAGGGCACTGGCAAGTGCCTCCAAGGTCGACGGGGAGGTTCTCGGCAGGAATGTACTGCAGCAGCTCGGCCTTGTAGTTCCTGCCGAGGATGTGAATCTTGCGCTGCGTTGCCTCGTCAAGCCACGGCTTGATGATCGACCAAGCCGTGGAGAATAGGTACGGGGCGTTGATGATGAACATGAAGCCCATGGTCTCAGGGTAGTAGTTCTGGCCGATCGTGGATGCGGCCGAGACGTAATCCTTGACTTGTCGTCAGCCAACTTTTCGATAACGTAACCCACCCTTGTAGAAAGTCGAGATGCCAGCATTCTTTAGGTCGAGAATGGTGCACGACGTCTCGATGAGCTCGCCCGCCTGCGCCGAGCACGCCGGAAGGCGCTTGCCCAGGAACTGCTCGTATTCGTCCACCAAGTGGTGGAGCTGGCGGTCCTGGGTGGTGATCTTGTACAGGGCATTGATGTCGAGCTTGCCCATCTGCTCGATGTAGACTGGCCGTCCGTCCTTGTCCGTCCTGTGGTAGAACTGAGGGTAGTACTTGTCGACTTCGATTGCCTCGGGGTAGGGGAAGCCGTTCCTGTAATCAGCATGGTTCCTGGAGTATCGGGAGTATCGAGGGCGAAGCCTGGGTCGAGGTTCGTGAACTGGGCGCCGTCGGCTCCGGCAAGAAGCATATCGTTCTGCCAACGTCCTACGTAATGGCTCCAGAATTCAGACACTGGTACCTCTAATAATGCGAGGCCGGTCCGCTCATCGCAGACTGGCCTGCGTATCCGATTCGTGATCGCTCCGTGCCATAGCCTGGGTCCGTCGCACTCACTTGGCAATGTCATCGGTGCCGAACTCCTTGCGCCACTTCTCGTTGGCCTCCCACATGAGCTTGGCCTTGGGGATGTCAAACTTGCGCGCCCGCAGGAAGCGGAGAAGCGTCTTGTCATCGTAACGGTCGTATCCGACAACCTCGTTCTTGGCCTCCTCCATATCGGCGGGAATCAGGCCCGCCTCTGTGAGCTCCTTGCGGAACTGGGCGAGGATCTCGGTCTGCTGCTCATCACTGCATGGTCAAAGCGCAAGCAGACAGGGAAAGTGAGTTGGTCGAGCGAGTTATGAGATGTCCGGCGAGGGCGGGTTGGACATGGAATCGCGGGCATTGGACGTGACGTCGGGGTAGAGCCAGGGAGGGGCCGATCAGTATGTGGGTCCATGGTTGGTCAAGGTGCATTGGAAGGACGAGGGCAAGACAGGATGGGGAGGATAGCGCGGGGGGACAATGTCAAAGTCAGCACCTGTGCGCACGTTGTTGATAACTCGTTACCAACTCAACCAACGTACAGGTGACCGGGGTGGCCTGAGAGGGGGTCCTTGGGAGGAGCGATGGCTGAAGGGGCCTGTGAGACGAGTCAGTCTGAGAGGACGGGGTTTGGAAAGGACTGAAAGTGGAGGAATTTCGAAAGCGGGGCCGTGACGTTTTGTCGCGTTGGAGAGAGACGAGGGACGCGATGGGGAGCATGACTGGGGCCTGGGACTTACAGACATTGGTGATTGATTGATCGAGGTGGCGTAGTTAACGAGTGTGGAGGGAAGAGAAAAGGATTATATGATGATGGATAGATATGAATGAAATGAGTGCAAGTGAGGATCAGAGGATGAGACTGATACGGTCCAAGTGTTGGACGACTTAGTTTCAAGTCTGAGGTAAGAGGAATGAATGGATGCGAGGTAGATGGAGGAAGGCGATTGTGAAGTGCGCTCCACGCCCGCAGTGTTATTGACCTAGGAGATTAGCAAACCGTCTTAACTGGCCTTTTCGATTTGTTTAATCGGCGTGGCATCGCTTCCCGATCGTCGCGTCCAACCCAGCCCTGGCCCTGGCGGCGGGCTACTGATTGTCATTTGTTTCCGTATATTATCACCCGCAGGCCTAATATTCAGATGGAAGATTGGTAGTTTAGGCGTTCCAAACTGTGCGCCACCCCCTCCAGCGGTAGGCGCGCCTGGCCGAGACACGTGACAATGTCCCAGTTCTCATTGTGCGCGCGTCACACGTCAAGTCAATGATCACAGGACGACAACCGCGTCTTGTACGGTACGCGTGGCAACAGGGGATGCAACGTGATTCATGCAAGGTGTGCAGCAGGCCAAGTAGGGAAGGGGTAGCTATCGGGTGGTGCTGCGTGGCGGATTGTCAACTTGTAAACTGCTGCCGAGAGAGTTCCGGTCCAGGAGCGCGACCGAGGCCCTTCCGGGGAACCTGAATCCACCTTTCCCCTGGCCCGGGGCAGGCATGCGACCCAGCCTTTGTGCCATCCCAAGTCCCGTCACTCACGCAGAGCTGTTCCTTTCATTCACACCGCGCGCGGCAAGCCCACCAAGCACGCGCATCCCTCTCGGCGCTAAACATCTCTCCATCTCTCATCTCTCATCTACACAATCTCGCTCTTCTGCGACCTCGTCTCGAACACGGACGCATTGCGCTTTGTTCTCTGCTCGTGATAGGTAATAGCTCCCCTATCGCTCTCGGACCGCAGTCCGCCCATTCCCCGAGTCAACCTCTCTTGACTGTCCCCGGGTTGACCAAGCCACGTCGTCGTATTCTCCAGGAATCGCAGCCACACCAGGCCCAAGAGCTGTCAACCTTCGGTTACCCTAGCCTCGATTGAATTGGATTGGGATTACACGCACAAACTCGCAAGCACAACGAGAACCCCACAGTAACCGCACGCGCCACCCCTCATCGCCCCAAGCCACGCCTCAAAACAGGCCAGCCCGCGCCAACATGGCCTACCTTGGTCGTCCCTCCGAGGGAGAATCTCCCTTTGCCATTGCCGACCGCGCTATGCGCGACACTTCATCTCCACAGCCTCCTCAACAGAGAAACCCCGCTCCCCGCCAGGCCTACCGCCCACAAGCTGGCTCCATGGCTGCACCAAGTCCTTACGGTAGCGTCAGCGACGAGGCCCGGCGCCGCTACGAAGAGCGCTACGCAAAGAAGGCCGCCGAGGAGCAGGCCAAGAGAGAAGCAGAGGGTCACGCTCAGCAGCACCCGCCTCAGCAGCAGAGCTACGGTGGCCCCGCACAGTCCCAGCAGGCTTACGGCCAACATCCTCAGCAGCAGCAGCAGTACGCTCGCCCTCCTCCTCGCGGTGACTCGTATCAGCAGGCTCCTCCCCAGGCGCAGTACGCCCAACCTCCACCTAGAACGTCCTCGGCGCAAGGCCCAGGCCGGACTGGGCAAGGCCAGCCACCCGCGTCCCCGGCTCAGGCCTACGCGCAGCAATACCAGCAGCAGCACCCCGCCTCGCCACAACAGCAGCAGTATGGTCATCAGCAGGGTTACGGCCAGCCGCCTCCTCAGCAGCAGTACCAACAGGGGCCTCCACGTCAACATGGTGTCCAGCTGACGGACGGTCCTCCTCCCCAGCAACAGCAGCAGCAACATCAACAGCAACAGCATCAACAACAGTACCAGGACCCCAGGCAGCAAGAGATCCGTCAACAGCACCGCCAGTCGATTGGGTCTCAGCACCGCCAAAGCTTCCAGGTCCCGCCGCCCCAAACTGGTGTGGATGAGCTGCGCAACCTGTGAGGGATGATCGTGGTGCATTTGCACGGGTGACGCTAACGCACAGCTTTGCTCAGTTCGACTCTGGCCGTCAAGGCCAGCTCAGCTACCTTGACCTGGAGCGTCTCCTCGCAAAGGACGGGACGGTCGAGGCGCGTGAGGACTGCGTCAAGATGGTGAGAAATTTGCACGCATCCAGCGCTGACCCTCCAGCTCATGAACATCTTCGACACGGACCGAAGCGGCTCTATTAACTTCATGGAGTTTGAGGGCTTGTATCGTTACATTCAGGTGCGTTATGGGATTGGAATCCGCTAACTCGCCCAGGACTGGCACGGCATCTTCAAGCGCTTCGACCAGGACAATTCGGGCCTGATTGACAGCCACGAGCTGCAGGCCGCTTTGCAGGGCTTCGGCTTCAAGCTCCCGGCTGACATGGTCAGCAAGCTTGAGAAGCGCTTCTCGCCTCCGCTGAAGCCTGGAGAGAAGCAGTCAGCTGGTATAACCTTTGACCGCTTCCTCATGGCCTGTGTTACGGTCAAGCACTACACCGAAGCGTTCCGTCTTTTCGACCCAAACCACGGCGGCCAGGCGACCATGGACTACATCTCGTTTGTGAGTATGAGCATCCCGTCGCTGAGGCCCCTCTTCACCGCAATACACCGAGGATGCCGTACGCTGACAGCAGATGGACATTGTCATGGACGCGCCCTCCTAATCCCTAGCGTGAGGTTGCGCTCAGATCTAGAACCCATTTGAGGATACCCTGTGATTATTCCCTCAGCCTAAGCAACCAATACCCTTCTCAGCTGCAATCCCAGTCGTTGCTGTTGACGCTGGCAATGCAATTATTCCCCAGCCGCATTCTACCCAAGCTTCTGGCCTACAGGTCGCATTTGCTGTAGGCTAATGGACGGGCTGACGAGAGCTGACGAGAGGGTGTGCCTCAGCTCATGCCAGCTGACTGCTACGAACATTTATCGCTTAACAGGTCCAATGCCCAGTGCCTCTGTCTGGTGTTGGAGACACTGCCAAGACGGCAATACATCTGCTGGCCAAGCCACACTTCGCTAACTAAAGCGGTCACGATCGATTCTTCCCATCCAACTCTGGCCCCTTGCATTCTCCCTCGTACGCGCAGACCTCGAGCCCACGAGATGCAACCGCCGCTGCATCAGCGTTGGTGACCACAGGCGCCGTGGGGCTGATGTCCTGACCCAATCACTAACAAAAGGTGGCGACGACTTGTCCTGCCCGGCGCAGCGGTGCATTCACTCGCGACGGGGTACTGCTTCGCTCCCGGCATGAAGTCGTGCGGTGGCCGTAGCCGCGTCCGTTGAACCCAGGCCCGCGAGTGGATCTCTTATGTCTGCCTGCCTTCTTGGGCGGAAGCAGCAGCAACGTAGCCGGATGCCGTTCGAGGATGGATCTCGAGACCGACGAACCGCACTGATGACCTGCAGTGTTGGTCCGTCTAGGCCGAGTGGAAAGTGGAATCAAGCGCGAGAGGATGAGAGCGTGATAGTGCGAGAGGGTGGGAGGGCAGTCGAGACTTCGGACACTGTATGGAACTGAACGCAGAACTCGAGTGGCCACTGTGAGTGGGTTATTGGTCTGGGCGAGTGGCCTGAGAGGGTGAGAGAGCAGATACTTGGCGGGATTCTCTGGCTTTCTGCAACACACCAAGTCTGTAGCGCGCTCACGGTGGGGTGCGCGCGGAGATCACGATCGGATGTCGCGGCGGTCACTCGACGCTGAAAGCTTGGGTGGTCGGGTTGCCGTCTAGAACCATACGAGGCATCTCCGCTCAGAGGTCGAGCTTCCGTTTGTATCCAGGCGCAACATACGTTCAGTCGGCCATACATGATTGCTCAATTGCCAGCTCCTTACTCACAATGGCCAACACGTGACTTTTGTCTGCTTCGTACCACTGTTGCCCACTCGGCTATCTACAGTAGATCCATGAGGTCATATCACCACTAAATACCTTTCATACCAGAGCTACAGACAGGAGAGCCAGAAACATATCGTCGAGTTGCCGTGTCGTCGTCGCACAGATCATAGGATGCACGGCTTTTGTAGAGCGCGCTCAGAGGGTCAAGTTGGCGTGGCGGTTGACGTCCTTGTAGAGGAGGTAGCGGAAGCGGGTGGGCCCGCCAGCGTAGCACGCCTGCGGGCAGAAGGCACGGAGCCACATAAAGTCGCCGGCCTGCACTTCGACCCAGTCCTTGTTGAGCAGGTACATCGCCTTGCCCTCGAGGACGTAGAGGCCGTGCTCCATGACGTGTGTCTCAGGGAAGGGGATCGAGCCACCAGGCTGGAACGTGACGATGGTGACGTGCATATCGTGGCGGAGGTCGGTCGTGTCGACGAAGCGCTGGGTGCACCACGCGCCGTTGGTGTCTGGCATGGCAGCCATGTTGACTTCGTTCTCGTTGGTCACGAACGACTCTGGGGCGTCGACACCCTCGGCCTTCTGGTAACGCTTGCGGATCCAGTGGAACGTCGCGTTCTCCGAGCCCTTGTTGTGCAACGTCCACTTGGCGCCTGGTGCGAGGAAGGCGTAGCCGCCCGCGGTCATCTTGTGCTCCTTGCCCTCGAGGGTGAGGACGAGGTCGCCGCCGACAATGAAGACGACGCCCTCGGCACCGGCATCTGGCTCGGGCTGGTCGCTGCCGCCTCCGGGCTGAACCTCGACAATGTACTGGGAGAAGGTCTCGGCGAAGCCGGACAGGGGGCGGGCAATGACCCACAGCCTGGTCTTGGCCCAGTGGGGGAGGAAGGAGGTGACAATGTCGCTCATCACACGGCGGGGGATGACGGCATACGCCTCGGTGAAGACCGCTCGCTCAGTGGTGAGGTCGGTCTGAGGGGGGAGACCGCCCTTGGGGACATAGTATGAGTTGGCCATGGTGATGCGGTGGAATGCAATGAGATGGAGTGAGATGGAGAGAGTTGGGGGTTGAGGTTGCAAGCAAGGTGGCCGGGATGGGTCCTGTGGTATTTAGTTGGATGGCAGAGCGAGCTGGGTGGGCAAGGTACAAGGCGAGGCAGGTGATGCCACTGCTCCGACCAGCACGGCAAGTGCTACAGGCGCCAGTCATTCCGATCCTGGCGGACCGGCCATATTTCATATCAGCCTTTCATATCAGCCTTTGATATCTTTCATATCAACACTGCCCACTTCCACTCCCGCTCCCGCACATCCCCCAACCCGCCACAGCCGGCGGTCCGCAAAGCCACTCACTCAGCCGACGGACACCTGTCGGTTTGTGACGAATGCCGGCGAGCCGCCGCTTCATCGAACATGGACAGGTTGTCACTTTGAAGACGGTCCCTAACCAACACGTGGTGTGCGGTTCGGTTCGGTTCGGTTCGGTGACATTTCATATCAGCCTCCATATCTTTCATATCAGCCCCGACCCTGTCATTGATGCCAGATCACGCTTTCATATCAACCAAGGACGATGTCATATTAAGTCTGGGCGCGTCACATTTGCTTGGTTGGGCTCTCGAGGCTGCACCACGCGGTTCGTGGTTCGCATCTTACGCATGTTGGGCGCCGCCAGAATGCTTCATATCATCGTCTGTTTCAAACGCACTTGGGCCTAACGCAGTGCTTGCAGCTCACGGCTATGAGCAAGCAATGCCGGCCAGCCACGGCTGTACAAATCTAATGCTCTCTTTGTCGAGGACGCACAAAGCCCTTGTTCTGGAGGTTGACGTCTCCGCCCTGGGAACCAGAGGACCGGGCCTGGCGGGACCACCGCCCTCCGTCTGCCATACTTGCTGCCAACCACCAGTTCCTGATGACAATCTTGGCTGATGCTGTACGAGACATGGTGCTACAAAATCAAGCCGTTATCGCCTGAGTTGAGGCCAGCTCTGTTTGGGGCCAGGGCTAGTATGAGTTCGTGCGTCAGCCACAGAGTACGATTCATTGTCAGAGCCAGCTAAAACTTCATTGTGCACAAGTCATTGTTCTTGTTTCCTCCACTGCATGGGTCAACCGCTAGACACAATTGCCTCTGGAGCAATTCTTGCCCGAAGGGCACTGTCGTCAGTCGCGCCTCGGACGAAAGCCATTTCATCAGACCACCTTGAAGCATCGTATCCCCACAGCTATCCTCTTGATTTGGAGAACTTACTCTGTTGTTGCATCGCCCACAGTGTTCGTTGTCGCTCGCGGTGTTCCTGCAGCCACCGTCGCACTTGATCTGGCCGGGGCCACATCCGTCGTTGTCCTGGCACTTGCCATTGACGCAGTTAGAGCCCGTCTTGCACTTTTGTGAGTACCGAGCATGGGCAGTGACCTACGTTGTTCCAGCAGTCGCCGCAGTGCGTATTGTCATTCTGGGGGTTGACGCAGTTGGTATTTCCACACTGAATAAAGCCAGCCTGGCAGGGAACGCACTTGCCGTTGCGGCACGTGCTATCCCGTTCGCACTGAGGTGAGCATGAGCCTCTCATTCGCCGCCGCGCGACGCAGTCCGCTGCGTTCTACCACCCGCGGTAGCCGCAGGAGGCACGTGGTTGATGTCCAACTTACGAAGCCATAGCAACCTCCGCATGTGTACGGGTCATTCATGATGTCGGCGCACCACGAGGCGTGCGAGTCACCGCACAGAGCGTGACCAGGGGGGCATTGACAATGTCCATTGACGCAGCTTGCAATGGTTGGACACTAAGTTAGCTTCAGAGCGTCGGCGATGGCCCATGGGCGTGGCTGAACAGGCCAGACTGGATGGGAGTCCCTCTGCTGTTGATACTCACCCCCTGTCCACAATATCCGCAGTTGCGAGGGTCCGTCTTCGTGTCGACGCACTTGTTCGCAGAACCGTCAGAACAAGATTGTTTCCCCGAAGGGCACTTGACGCACTTGCCCGATTGGCAGATTGCATCGTAGTCGCACAGGAGTTAGCCGGGGCCAGGAGGCGAAACTCACAGCGTTGGTGCAGGAGCCACAGCTGTACACGTCAGTGTCAAAGTCGGGGCAGTAGTAGAAGTCGAGGGAACCGCACGCTTGTGTGCCGGAATTGGTGCAAACGCAGACATCGTTCACACACCGCGTGCCCTGGTAGACGTTGTCACAACGCGGACCACAGGCCGCAAACCCAGTTACCGCTGCTGGCATCAGCTCTGGGCAAGGTCGACGGATGGGCACCACTGACCGAATGCCAACACGGACAGGGCGAGAAGAGGGATAATCGACATGGCGATGTTGCGCTAGGTCAGACGATACAGCGCAGTGAGCGGGATGGGTGGGATGAGGAAGTGGAAAGGATGGATGAGGAAAGGGAGAAGGTGTGAGAATTAAGACAGAACCAACGCACTCGCCACTATGATTGTCTCCTCCAGCTCTCCCTCTGCCTCGACCGGGCCCTCGCCCTTGGCCTGGCTAACCCGACACCGAGGTACATTCAATACCCATACCGTCATCCAATGTTCACCCGGATGGTTGGTTGTAACCCGACAGGAAGGTTGGTGTTGGAAGGTTTGCGGATGTCCAAAGTCATGTGAACACCAATGACTTGAAGAGTGTTCCGCGTTGTTTGTTACGCTCCAACGACGTCATAGTACGGAATCCTTTGGCTGGAAGCGAGCTGTATGAGATCCAGATTAGTGTGGCATTTGGCATTTGGCAATTTTGTTGCCCTTTTGCTCCAAATGCCCTGCACGGGAAGCCTATACAAAGTCAAATGGTACAGCCCTGCTCCACCTTAAGCTTATCATTCCGCCTCTGGACAGTCGCACAGAGCCTCCTCTTTGATCACTTGGTAGATGACGAGTTGACCGAGAATGCCAAGCCTCATGTGCCACCATGCGGTGGACGCTCGCTCCAAACGCGCGAGTTGTGCACGCTACCAGCTAGAGTCTTGACTCAAGTGTAACTTCTGACAGCATGCATAGCGTATATCAGCTGTACAACTTTTGATTCTTGTTCCTCGCATGTCGCGATACTATAAAGTAATTGTCCGCTGCATCATCGTTCCCGAAAACGAAGGACGCATCTCAATGAATCACTCGCCGTCGTGCTCAGCACTGGGCGAGCGTGGCCGGGCAGCACTTGTTCCACCCCGACTTAAGGAGCTGGCCAGTCCTCGAGTCGTACGTGCACGAGCTGAGCTTGCCGAACGTGCGCTCCTCAACCTGGTCCTTCTTGTGGTGCCACTGTCGGTCAGCCCCTGCCTGCGCTTGTTCCTGTTCCACACTCACCCATCCGCTGTAGTAGGTGCAAGTAAGTGAGTGGCCCCAAACGTTGTTAGACGTCTTCTTGCAGGCCTTGCCGCAGTTGTCCGACGTGGGGCAGCAGAGCTGAGTGTTGCTTGTGCACTTGCCGCCGGCGCATGTGCAGTCCCAAGCGCACTGGATAGTTAGCACTGTGAAAGTTCCAGACAAGTCCGCAGTACTCACTTTGTTGCCGCACTTGCCGCAGTTGTTGGGGTCCGAGTTTGTATCAACGCACTTGCCGTTGCACATGGTCTGGCCGTTACCGCACTTGTTGGTGCAGGTACCGAGCTGGCATTGCTGGCCGTTGCCACACTTGTTGCCGCAAGCGCCACAGTTGTCGTTGTCGTCCTGCGGGTTGACGCACTTGCCGTTGCAAGCGACCTGTCCGGGGTTGCAGGGCGTCGTCACCTCACACTTGCCGTTCCTGCAGCTCTGGCCGTTCGCGCACTGGTTACCGCACGAGCCACAGTTCTGCGAGTCGGTCTGAGTGTTGACACACTGGCCGTTGCACTGAGTCTGGCCTGGGGTGCAAGGGCCACCAGGCGTGCACCTGCCACCCTGGCAAGTCTGGCCAGCGCCACACGCGTTGCCGCACGCGCCGCAGTTGGAAGCGTCCGTGTTCGTGTTCGTGCACTTGCCGTTGCAGTTCACCTCAGGAAGCGTGCAGACTGGAGTACCGGGTCTGCACTGGCCGCCCTGGCAGGTCTCACCGTTGCCGCACTTGGTGCCGCACGCGCCGCAGTTGTCGGAGTCCGTGTTAGGGTTGGTGCACTGACCGTTGCAGTTGACCTGCGGAGGAGTGCAGACCGGCGTGCCGGGAGTGCACTGACCGCCCTGGCAAGTCTGGCCAGCGCCACACGCGTTGCCGCACGCGCCGCAGTTGGAAGCGTCCGTGTTCGTGTTCGTGCACTTGCCGTTGCAGTTCACCTCAGGAAGCGTGCAGACTGGAGTACCGGGTCTGCACTGGCCGCCCTGGCAGGTCTCACCGTTGCCGCACTTGGTGCCGCACGCGCCGCAGTTGTCGGAGTCCGTGTTAGGGTTGGTGCACTGACCGTTGCAGTTGACCTGCGGAGGAGTGCAGACCGGCGTGCCGGGAGTGCACTGACCGCCCTGGCAAGTCTGGCCAGCGCCACACGCGTTGCCGCACGCGCCGCAGTTGGAAGCGTCCGTGTTCGTGTTCGTGCACTTGCCGTTGCAGTTCACCTCAGGAAGCGTGCAGACTGGAGTACCGGGTCTGCACTGGCCGCCCTGGCAGGTCTCACCGTCGGCACACTTGGTGCCGCACGCGCCGCAGTTGGAGGAGTCCGTGTTAGGGTTGGTGCACTTGCCGTCGCAGACGACCTCGCCGGGGTTGCAGGTAGGGCCGGTAGGCGTGCACTTGCCAGCCTGGCAAGTCTGACCGTCGCCGCACTTGGTGCCGCATGCGCCGCAGTTGGAGGAGTCGGTCTGGATGTTCACACACTGGCCGTTGCAGTTGACCTGAGGAGGCGTGCAGACCGGCGTGCCGGGAGTGCACTGACCGCCCTGGCAAGTCTGGCCAGCGCCACACGCGTTGCCGCAAGAGCCACAGTTGGAGGAGTCGGACTGGGTGTTCACGCACTGGCCGTCGCAGTTGACCTGAGGAGGCGTACAGACCGGCGTGCCGGGTCTGCACTTGCCGCCCTGGCAGGTCTCGCCGTTGCCACACTTGCTGCCGCAAGCGCCGCAGTTCGAGGGATCAGTCTGTGTGTTCACGCACTGGCCGTCGCAGTTGACCTGAGGAGGCGTGCAGACCGGCGTGCCGGGCCTGCACTGACCGCCCTGGCAGGTCTCGCCGTTGCCGCACGCGTTGCCGCAAGAGCCACAGTTGGAGGAGTCGGACTGGGTGTTCACACACTGACCGTTGCAGTTGACCTGCGGAGGCGTGCAGACCGGCGTGCCGGGTCTGCACTTGCCGCCCTGGCAGGTCTCGCCGTTGCCACACTTGCTGCCGCAAGCGCCGCAGTTCGAGGGATCAGTCTGTGTGTTCACGCACTGGCCGTCGCAGTTGACCTGAGGAGGCGTACAGACCGGCGTGCCGGGTCTGCACTTGCCGCCCTGGCAAGTCTGGCCGTCGGCACACTTGGTGCCACAGGCGCCACAGTTGGAAGCGTCCGTGCCAGTGTTGACACACTTGCCGTCGCAGACGACCTCGCCGGGGTTGCAGGTAGGGCCGGTGGGCGTGCACTTGCCAGCCTGGCAAGTCTGACCATCGCCGCACTTGGTGCCGCACGCGCCGCAGTTGTCGGAGTCGGTCTGGGTGTTCACACACTGGCCGTTGCAGTTGACCTCGCCGGGGTTGCAGGTAGGGCCGGTGGGCGTGCACTTGCCAGCCTGGCAAGTCTGACCGTCGGCACACTTGGTGCCACAGGCGCCACAGTTGGAAGCGTCCGTGCCAGTGTTAGTGCACTTGCCGTCGCAGACGACCTCGCCGGGGTTGCAGGTAGGGCCGGTGGGCGTGCACTTGCCAGCCTGGCAAGTCTGACCGTCGGCACACTTGGTGCCGCAACCGCCACAGTTGGAAGCGTCTGTCTGAGGGTTTACGCACTTGCCGTCGCAACGAATGCCGCCGGGTGGGCAGTTGGGTCCACCAGACGAGCACTTGCCACCACCACACTCCTCGTTGTCAGAGCACTTGGTACCGCAAGCGCCGCAATTGCCAACATCCGTGTCCGGGTTGATGCACTTGCCGTCGCAGGAGATCTCACCAGGGCTGCACGTCGGAACGCCGCACTTGCTGTCCTGGCAGGTCTCGCCGGCCCCACACTTGATGCCGCAAGAGCCACAGTTCGAAGGGTCACTAGAAGTGTCGCTGCACTTGCCGTCGCAGCTGACCTGAGGGGGTGTGCAGGTGGCCGGGGTGCACTTGCCGCCCTGGCAAATCTGACCATCGGGACACTTGGTACCGCAAGAGCCGCAGTTGGAAGCGTCGCCAGACGTGTCTGTGCACTTTCCATCGCAGCTGACCTGAGGAGGCGTGCAAGCGCCGGGGGTGCACTTGCCGCCCTGGCAAGTCTGACCGGCGGGGCACTTGGTCCCGCAGGCGCCGCAGTTGTTGATGTCCGAACCAGTGTTTACGCATTGACCGTTGCACGAAGTCTGGCCGTCCGGGCAGCTGCCAACGCACTTTCCATTCTTGCAAGTTTGACCATCAGGGCACTAATGCGTCAGCTGTTGTCCGCTTTGGGATACTTGTGGAAATGGGTGAAAGCAAGCGTGGGAACCCTGTTCCGGCTCTGGCTCCGGCTCCTACTATACTAACCTTAATGTCGCATCCTCCACAGTGGTTGTTGTCACCGTTGCAGTCGACGCAATCGTTGCCGCACTGCGTTTGCCAGGGCTTGCAGCTGGAGACACACTTGCCCCACTGGCAAGTCTGACCCGGTCCGCACTTGAGTCAGCTTCAGCTTGATTTCTGGCCAGGATGCCACCCAAGACACCTACCTTGTTGTTGCATACGCCACAGTGGTCATTGTGGTTGTTGCAGTCTACACACCCGCCGCCGCACTCCGTCTGCCCACCTCTGCAAGTTGCGACACACTTGCCCCACGTGCAGGTGTAGCCGACGGGACACTAACGTGAGCTGGCTCCCTCGCCAAGCGCCCGTTTGGTGATACGTACGCTTGAACTGGAGACGCAGAACTTATGTCCCCATCCCCATCCAAAGGTGGGACTGGCCATAACCGTGGTCGCCATGCCTGCATGTGAGCATCTACCTATGTATATTCATCTCTGCAACTCACCGAAGGCGACCAGGAGTGACCTAATCTTCATGGTGTTAGTTTCTCAGTACTTGTCGAGGCCGTCGAACAAGGGCCAACAAAGAAGAAGAGCATCGAGTGCAATAAGCGATTCTCTTATACCATAGCCAAGGTCGTCTGCCGCCCACGCGAAGGACGGCGAATGGAACGAGACAGGAGCTAGCTACTCAATGCGCTACATTGAGCGCCGCTCACCTGAGGAATGATCAGGTCCGGAGCTGAAAGCCAAAGAGTCGGGGGCACAGAAGGACAATGAGCGGGATCCGATCTCATTGACCCGGATGCAGTTTGCCCGCAAATCATTACCATTTAGGAGCAAGGCCCACATGAACCAGGGCGAGAGCACAGAGACAACTGAGCGCAGAAGACTGTGAAACGCCCAATTGTGCGGAGGCAGGCTGGAGCATGACAGGGCCGGGAAGAAGGCTGTGTAATCGACGGGAATTACCCGAGGTCGAATACGCCTGTTCCCAGGCTGTAGCTCGGTTCTCACACATCCGCACAAGTAACAGCAATTAGAGTCGACACGGGGTTAGGCGCGAGGTCCGCGATGGCAGGAGGGTGACGCCGCACATTACCGAGCCCCACCATGCCGTATGTGCGTTGACGACGTCTGTTCCGCGTCCCGGATCATCAGGGGAGAGGTGGTGCTGACACGCGCCGCGGTTTGGGCGCGGACCAAGAGCAATCGTACGAGGAGGCACCCGGAGAAAACTCGAGGCTGCCAACCAGAGAGGTTCGGATGTACTGGAATGAGTTAGGGTTTCGGGGAGCGGCATCCGAGCTGCGAGGTTAGACGATGACGTTTGCGGGGTATCCAAGGAATTGTGCGATGGTCCGACGTCAGGTGATGGAACGGGCCGCATTCCGTTCGAGGAATCACGATGTAGTGAGTCGTGTTTCAGCTCGCGCACGAGGGTGAAACGCTTTGCCCCCCTGGGTAATAAATCCCGTCCGAGGGATGAGCGCACCGGTCCGCCTAGGCTTGTGCCGTGTTACGGTTCTGGATCCCTGGAATCCTTGGAATCCAGGACACCATGATACACGGAAGTGACGGCGTTGGGCTTGACGACACATTCCTCAGAGCCATCCTCCTCGGCCGCTCCCGTCCTCCCCTTCCGTAACAGCAGAGCACCAGTTCTCCCGCCGCCCATCCGCCGACAGTCGTATCCAGGCCGCTCGTTGCATGCCAACCTCGGTCGAGAGACGGCATGAATGGTGGCCGCGTTCCGCTCACCACCCTTGCAAACACTCCATCTCCCCCTACCTTGTCTTCCATCCTCGGGGGTGTCTTGGACGGGGAGGTGCCTCCAGACCGAACCATCTTGCGCTAAAACCTACGGGTTCCCTGCATGTCACTCGTTTTCGCCTTGCAAACACCGTCGCCATCTGTTACGTGCACAACGTCTTCAAGAACATCTGGTCACCGTCACTTGTTATCCATTCGTTAGCGACCCAGTCCGAACGCCGAATCGAGGCCGAGACTGTTCCTGCCGTGAATGCCACGCAAGGTGTTCTAACTCGTCTCCTCCCCACCGCACACACACACAAATATCCATGCTAGCATCATCAGGCCGGCCGTGGGCTGCCACATGCTCAAGTGCCTTCCTTCCCACTCACGGTCGCCCTCCACTACGCCCGCCATTGTAAGCTCGTTAATTGCCATCCTGCTGCCAACCTGCGACTTCAAACACGGTCGCCATGGTGACCTTAGCGATAGACTTTATCTGTTCAGCATCGTAACCTTCACGGTTGGTGACGTCGCCCGAGTTGTGGTACATGGGATCTGCAATCCACCCATTGCGTTCGAAGACCTGCGTCGCTGGGAACCCCAGCTGGAGGAAGCTCTGGTGGTCCGAGCAGCATGCAGCCGTACGTCCCACAACAAGTTCGGGCGCATACAGCTGCGAGATGTTCGCGACAAGGTAGGACGCTTCAGGCAGATCAATGCTGTCGTAAGCAAACAACCGGGATAGAGGCTTTGACGGTGGTGATGCAAGAGCGCGCAACTGTCGTCCGTTCGTCAACTCACGTTGCTGGAAGGGCAAGTTGCAATGGCTCGCCTGGAACACGGTATCCCAACATATCCGCCTGGAGGTTCAGCTGAACACTGACGCCCTCCTTCTTCAGCGTGTGGGCAAAATGGTTCGACATGACCAAACCTTGCTCCTCCCCAGTAAAGAACGCAAAGGTGACGGGGTGCTGGAAGGTAATGTTGTGTTGAGAAATCGCCCGAGCTATCGCCAGCAAGTGGGCACTGCCACTCCCATCGTCATCTGCACCAGGTGCGCGCAAACTGCCAAACGTCCCCCGTGAATCGAGGTGGGCGGAGATGATTACATGCTCCTCAGAATTCGACTCTGGGTAGATGGAGCAGAGTAGTCCAGGAGCGAATCCCTCCTCATGAAGGTACGGGGAGCAGTCGACGCCTAGCGCTCCCATCTGACCTGCGATAAGCCTGTCACTTGCATCACACTTACGGAGCACCCAGCGGAGTGCCTTCATGATGTCAGGGTGGAAAGAGTGCCGTGACTCGATATCGCTGTCTTCACGCTCGCCAGTAAGGTATCGGACATCCTCGAGGATCTCCTTGGCAGATATAGTGGACGCAATAGCCGCGACCTTGGGGTTGAAGCGCAAGTTCTCGGTGATGTTGATGAGACGCTCGACCTGTTCCTCTGGTATACCCCATCTGTTCCCTCTTGTGCTTGGGAGTGCCAGCGGTTGCCGAGGGAAGGCGACCGGTCTAAGGTGAGCGGGCAGGAAGGTGTCAAGGACAGGAAAGATGGTACTCGGGACAGAGAGATAGAGCCCGCTGGCCGAGGCGTGAATGAGTGCGGGCAGGCGGTCGAGCGAGACTTGGAACGACTTGGTAGAGAACGATGTCTGGCCGTCCTCAGTTTCGGTAGAGAGAAGGCTGCTTGCGATGCTGTCTATAGTCTCCCATGCCGCAAGCATATCCTCGCGTGTAGACGGGAGGGCGTTGGATGCGCCCACCCAGGCGATGCGGTCCTTGGAAGCCAGTGGCACTAGGGAGCCTGAATCGAGCACGCCGAGCGAGGCGGTTGAGGAGCAATCATCGGTGAGAAGATAAGCGTGCTGGCCGGCATAGTGTCCGCGATACGAGGCTGCAACACAGTCGGAGAGTCCACCATGTGGAGCGGACGTTGTTAAGAGGAGCGAGTCTGCGCGAGCTGTTGAGAGGATGGAGAAGAGAGAAACAAAGGCCAGGAGCATGGCTAATAGAGAGATATAACAACGGAGAGCAGGTGACGATCGGGTTCCGGGCTAGGGAAGAAGGAGAGACTGGTGGCGGAAGAAGGGAGGCCTCTGGGTCGATCGAGCACGCGATGGCGAAGAGCGAATGGCGAACGCGTTGATGAGAGATGTAGATGGTGGCGACGTTGCTTTGCTGCGCCTGCAATCAGCGGATGGTATAGAAATAACACTGTCGGTCACATTGTCGTCATCGGAACGCGGTATGGCGAACGCACACGGAAGCAAAGGAGAGGGCCAAGTCACGTGACCGTGCTCCCTCTCTGTAACCTCCCCGAGAAGTGAAATAGCGAACTGTTCGCGACGTGGTAAGCTGGCGGGGCAAGTGTGCACTGCAGTTCTGGTTCGGAGAGTGTATTGTCCTATCTGAATTAAGACCGTGCCTCTGTTTTTAGATTGTGACGATTCCATGTGGCACCAATACTTTGCAGTTGCCCGCTATGCGCCACAATGAGGCCAATCCGCCCCTTTCGTCCGAGGTAAGGTCGATTAGTTGTGATGATCCCGGTCAATCCAAACCAATTACTCTGCCATACTCGTTTGTAGGTCTTAGTCGCGCATGGCCACAATCTTCGGCTCGGGTGTGACTGGTCTCTATAGGTTATTCAGTTGTTCATGACTTCTGTGGGTATCTGGAACAGAACGAGTGTGTAAGTACTATAACGGAACAGTCGGTACCAGTGACATACGATCCCGAGGGTCGAGCTTCTTCCCAAGGCAACTGCTGAGGTCCAATTACCTAGACCACTTCAAATATCAGTTTCTGTTCTCGTCGAGATTCAAGATCTCTGGCATTCTTCCTCAGGCATCTCCACCCGCTGACGTTATCACTCTCGTCAGCCCATATTAAGAGGAGTGTGAAGTCGGCACCTTTGCCTGGGGATGCCTCATACCAAGACTCCACATCAAGAGAAAAAGACTCGGTAGACACATGCCCACCGCAATACATTCCGGAAGATATCAAGACCATGTTGAACAACATCCCTCGGGCGTCGCAGCAAAGCGATATACAAGACGTGTTCCCAATCATTGTAAAAGAGAAAGGGCTTCTGATGTCTTTCTTCGAGACAAGAACGACAACCTTCCTTTGCGCTTGTGCCTTCATTAACAATTGACAGAATATGCAGAGCCGTGGGAGTTGGGAGATGCTCCGCATCTTGATGCGACCTTCCGTACTTGATGGCATTGGCGTGTTACTAGTGGCACTTCATTCCTGACTCCACTTTCATTAATACAAGAAGGCTCCGAACGCATAGACTCGAGACATATAGACTCAAGACCCTTGGATTCGAGACCCATAAACCATGACACACATGTTCTCGGGAACCGTTGACTCAAGACACATACAATGCTTAACCGGGGGATTGCGTCTCAACTGCCGCCGTCCGCGCCAACCTTCAACGCCCTGATGACACCACTAAGTTGCTATAAGACGCTGCCGAGATGTTGAGAGGGCATCGCCTTGTCAAGCCGCCTTCGTTGTTCAAGGCAACGGTGAAATCCCCCGCCAATCTCTGCCCAGTTTTTGTCTCGATGGAATGCCTCTTCTCCGACGGTACACAGGATGGTCTGATTACGGCTTACTGGCCCACCGAGGACGGAGAGGTGAGTAGTCAACATCCGCCACCAGGTACGTGGACTAGCTAAGGGTCTAGCTGTCGAAGTCCGGGATGCCGGGCGTCAGGCTGCCATTTTCACAGGCTTAATGTGGGCACTACACGCCCCAGGCCCCGTGTATCCCATACGTCTATACTCATGCTCGTAACCCTGATGTGTAGCTCGTCACCTCTGGCGCCAATCCCCCTAGATATGCAAAGAGCAGACATGCAAAGCGCGCTTAGAACTGGTCTCGGCCGTAATCTGGAGGCCGAGACGGCGGTACTCGCCCACTCCATCGGCGAACGCCGAGATACCATCCCGGCTTGCCGAATGCCGAGACCACTTTCTCCACATTGCGAAGCAGGCACCATATATCTTCACCTTACTCGTTGTCCAAGTCCGCCAACTCATTGCATACTCAAACATGTCGTACAACGGAAAGCCGGCTGAAGTGTTCTGGAAACCTGGAGATCCGCGGCCCCATTCGGTGAGTCGCCAGTGGAGGTGGTCAATGGCCGTGGAGGTGTGATGATCGGGCAGAGGACGTTGCATGGTGCCGGTCGGTGCTGGTCCGGGTGCACGAAACGCCGAGCCGAACGAGGTCGGTGTGGTGCCGAACGAATGTGACACGACACTTGGAGCTGGCTGAGTGGGGAGCAGGTAGTCACTGGCGACGAGATGCCGAGGTTCACTGCCGCGGCTCAGAGACCGTAGTCAAGAGTTATTAACCGACACGAAGCTGACGGCAGGACGAGGAACCGTTCATGGACAAGTTCCGCAAGGCGGCCAACAAGCGCTACGGGCTCAATATGAAGGACTACTGGGAGTTCCACGCCTGGAGCATCAAGGAGCATGCCAAGTTCATGGACCTTGCATGGGACTACCTCGGCCTCATCGGCGAGCGTGGCGACGGACCGGCCTTTATCCCCGGAACGCCCATGGACCAGGAGCAGCCCTACTTCCCGACGGCGCGCATCAAGTGAGTCGCGTAGCGTGATACCAATTGCTAACAACAGTGTCGCGGAAAACCTCCTGCTCGCACACAAATCCGCACTGAGCAAGACCAAGTACGCGATGATTGCGACTGTCGAGGGCGACCCGAAGACCGGGAGCAAGGAGCCGAAAGAGACGCGCCGCATCTCATATTACGAACTGTACCACGAGGTACGCAAGGCGTCGCATGCACTGCGTAAGATGGGGGTCAAGCCGGGCGAGAGCGTCGTGAGCTTTGCCGCAACCAACTGCGAGATGCTGGTTGTGTTCATGGCGACGGTCGCGATCGGCGCAATCTTCTCGTCCACACCTGCCGAGTTTGGCGTCAACGCCGTTCTCGACCGTTACGACATTATCAAGCCTCGCGTGCTCTTCACCATCGACGCATACCGCTACAGCGGCAAGAGGCACGACGTGAGCGAGCGTGCGCGCGAGGTCGTCCGCCGCCTCGGCGGCATCGAGCATGTCGTCTGTATCGGGCATCTGGACGAGAGCCGCGAGCCCGCCCTCGACGCGCTCAAGGGATACCCCGACGGGCCGGCGATTCATACCTGGCACGGCTTCCTGGGACAGGGCAACGACGCGCCCAAGGAGATCGACTTTACGCGCATGCCGTTCAACCATCCCATGTGGATCGTCTTCTCGTCTGGCACGACGGGCAAGCCCAAGAGCATCATGGGCCCTGGCGGCGGCGTCATGCTCATGCGCAAGCTCGTATACACTGTACATTTCAACATGGACCACCGCGACAGCTACCTCCAGTTTGCGACGATGGGGTGGATCGTGTGGAACATGCACATCATGTGGACGACGATTGGTGGCACCGTCGTCGCCTACGACGGCTCGCCCTTCTACCCGCAGGAGGTGTTGTGGCGCCTCATCGAAAAATACAAGGTGACCCAGCTCGGCGCGTCTCCGCGCTACCTGCAGACATTGGACAAGGACGGCTTCAAGCCCAACGCTGGTCGCGACGTGTCGTCGCTTGCACAGATCTACACCACCGGAGCACCCGTCACCCCGACGGTGTATGAGTACATCAAGCGTGAGATCCCATGGGTGTTCCTGAACAACGCGGCTGGCGGTACCGAGCTTGGTGGAAGTGCGCTCCAGTCCAACCACACCATGCCCATGAACAAGGGTGAGCTTATGGGTCCAGTGCTCGGCGTCGACGCCATTTCTGCAGCACCCGACGGCCGTGCCCTCGAGGGCGAGGAGGGCACGATGGTGTTCCGCTCGCCCTTCCCCAACATGCCCTACCAGTTCGCCGGCGACCTTAAGGAAGCGCGTGCACGCTACGTCGATACCTACTTCTCCGATTGGACCGACCCGCCGATGTTCAACATGAACGACAGCGTGTACCTCAACCCCGAAACCAGGGGCTGGAATGTGCTTGGCCGGGCTGATGGCGTGCTCAACCCCTCCGGTGTGCGCTTCGGCTCGAGCGAGCTGTACTACATTATCGAGAAGGACTTTGGGAATGACATTGAGGACTCGATCGCCGTCGGCCAGAAGGCGGGCGACGACGAGCGCGTCCTCCTCTTCGTCAAGACTGTGGGGGACAAGCCCCTCTCTGCAGAAGTCATCGGCCGCCTTAAGAAGGCGATCGCCAACGCCCTCTCCCGCCGCCACGTCCCCGAGATCATTGCACAGTGCCCTGGAGTACCCGTTACGGCGACTGGCAAGAAGCTCGAGCCGTCCGTCAAGAAGATTGTCAACGGTGTGTCGCTAGCCAAGATCAACCGCACGGGCGTCGCGAACCCCGAACTGTATCCATGGTTTGAGGCGTGGACTGCGTCGCACTCGGGTAAGAATCAGGCCCGTCTGTAAGGAGGGGGGGAGGCACAGGTTGTACTGTAGCACCATTAGAGGTCAAGACTGCATGCAGATCATAGAACCAGTTGGGTGAGGCGTGAAAGAGGGAGTGGCTTGGAATGTGGGTGAGCGAGAGTCACGAGTGAGAGCATGAGGCTCTCAGCACAAGGCAGACACGGCTGATCGATAGAGCGTCGTCACAGACAACAGCCGCGCTTGATGAACCTGCGCGTCCGCTACAGTAACTCTTGGCCACGTCCATCCGCCGCCGGAAACCATGGTCGTGAACTGGGCCCCAGACATGTTCAGCAGCCATGAACGCGGGCCCTCGAAACCCAGATGCAAGCACTTCCCGGTCGCGGTCTTACCGTCGGATTGCGGAGACGGTTGATTTACTTGGCGAAGCCGAGTAGTGCCCGCGGAGTTCAAGAGCACAGCCTGTACTTATGAACGAATTGGGGAGGGTAATCCCGATGACGGCACGGGAGTACGCCAGCAAGTCGCGGCCTCATCGTTAGGCACACTGGCCACCAACCTTGCAAGGTTCCGAAGCGTCTCGAAAAAGTAAGTGAGGAACGAAAAGATGGGGGGTTACGCAACGGCCGGGATCAGAAGTGCCTCGGGGTGATTGACCGAACGGGTGGCTGGGAGTGGCAACTGTCCGTGGCAGCTGACTGACGACAGTGTCCGTGTATTACTGCGGTCAGGTGGAGGTGGAAGGGGAGGTGCAGGTGGGCTTGGGTGTCCAGATGGGCAAGGACGAGGAAGAAGGAGAAGGGGCAAATGCATCCGGCACCAGGCCGGGTACGAACAGCCACTCAGTGGCAAAAATGGTGGCAGAATATGAGCGGGATGGACGAGAAACTTAGAGGCGGCGGCGTTGGGTGCGCTTGCGGCTGCGCTTGCACTTCTTGGGGCGGCCCGAGCCTGTGGTACCGACAGGTACAGACGGGTTGCCACTGCCGGCAGGAGGGGTCGGGCTGCCGTTGCCAGCAGGAGCGGCCGGGGTGCCACTACCAACGGAGGCAGACGGGTTGCCAGCCACAACCGAGGAGCTGTTGACGCCGGACCCCGTCGAGGGAGCCGGGGAGCCGGCCGCAGCCGACCCACTCGTGCCGCTCGCGCTTGCTGAGGGTACGGCGCCGGGAAGCTCTGAGCCGGTGGGCCCGACGTGGAGGTTGCCGTCGTCGGGGTTGAGGCCCGGCACTGAGGGGGAGGATGCAGAAGGGGCCGAGCTGGCAATAGTGGCACTGGATTCGGAGGCCGAGGCAGAAGCACTGGGCGGGGCAACAGGTGTGGACGGGTTCTCAACCGCGGGCGGGTTGTCAGGTGTTGCGTTCGAGTCAGGCGAGTTGACAGCGCCAGGACCCGTTGCGTGACCAACGGGCGCGTTGGGGTCGCGTCCAACAATCGGCTCGTGCCACGCGCCGGACCTGTCAGGGATGGGAGCCTGGTCTGACGAGTTGAGCCAGGTCGTACCCAGGTCGATGAGCCACAGGTCGTCCTGTGCGCCGTCCTTGAACCCGTACGCCTCGTTGTAGAATGGCGCATCCGAGTATCCCTGAGGGTTGTTGTTGCGCTCGCCCATAAGCCAGTAGTGCGGCTGCTTGGCGCCTATCGTGCAGTTGTTCTTGTTGTACGGGCACTTGCGCGCGATGGCGGGCTTGGGGATAGGGACAGTGCCCGTCTCGCCTGTCACGTTGCAGCGGTAGCCGGTAAAGTACAGCTCCTGGCCGCCACCGAGCTCGTTGTGGATCCAGCCCCACATGCAGTGGCATCCGCCTGGTGGGCAGGGCGGCAGACCCTTGGGGATGTGGAAGTCAACGTCGCGGTACCATGGGCAGTGGCGGTTGGTGGAGATGATGGTAAAGTCCTCCGGCTTGATCTTGTGTACGTCCGACTCGTACGCGATGCCAAGACCGCAGCCCATCACCTCCTTGGTCTGATCGGGAGGGATATGGAACGGGTCGAGGGCGTGCAGGAGGCCGTTGCCCTCGTTCATGGACGCCATCTTTCCAGTGTCGGGCGTCGGCTTCTTGCCATAACTCGTGTATACCTTGTTGTTCGAGATCTCGCCTGTGAACACCCCGCCAGCGGGGAGCTCAAGGAACTGGCCGTCGGCTGATGTCAGTCGAGTCGTCGCATCGGAGAAGAGGCACTGATGTGGCACTCTGTACCCGCTGGCCAGTGCCCGCAAGGCCAGACACAGCCGGACCCCATTCATTGTCCTGCTAGACTCACCAGGTGGCTTGTCGATATCGCCGCGGAACCACCAGCGGTCAAACGAGGCGCCGATCGGAATCGGTTGCGAAGCCTTGCTGTACTCCAAATCGTTGGGCACGAACCCGTACATGGCCGGGTGCCACATGGTCATGTGCGCCGCAGCGGGGACAGCGATGAGAGAGAGGAGAGCCGCGAGCATGGTGCCAGACTATGCGCGTGCGTCACTACGGAACCGTCGGAGAGGGGCGTCGAGTAGGTTTGAGAGCTAAAAAGAGCGTGAAATGAAAGAATGGCTTGACAGAGAACGAGAAGTGTGAAAGAGTTTTGGCGTGCGTACTTGAGAGGGCGTACCAGACACAGTCCAAGACAGCGGAAGCGACGAGCTGGTCCGTGCACGGCGGCGGGGCGAGCTGGGCAGTGAGAAAGAAAACGGGTGATGGGTGACGGATGGCGGGCAACTGAACAACCTGGCGCTCTTGTATGGTGAGCATACGTTCGGAGTGGCGCTGGCTGAGGGACAGCCTCGTCGAGGGTCAGCCCCCTCGAGGCAGGTGCTGTGGCTGTGTACAGTTTTGATTGGGACATTTTGGCAGACGGGTGGCTGTGGCGCTCGCGACGTCCTGATGCCAAGGGTCATCTGCCGTGCTCACCTTGCCACGTTCGCGTCGAGATGAGTTGCGTTTCGCAATTGAGACACAGGGTGCCACCTCGCTGGACAAGTGGGGTCAGTCCAAAACGCGTCCAACTGGCCACAACGTTCCGATGTGACAAATCGAGACCCTGAGTCGACCTTTGGAAGCACATCAGCTTGTCTCCCCCTGGTCTCGCGGCCGTCTCGGGTCCTCGAGGCCGCTAAGCATGTTTGAAAAACCTCTGCTAGGGCCCAGAACCCAGCTTATGCTACAACGCTTGGAAGTTGATTGCGTGCAGTGCTCGTCGACGCTCCTTTTCGTCCTCGCGCTTCTCACGCTCGCCCAGCCATACCACCACCATCCCCAGAGTCACCACTGTCCCCACGACAGCCGCAGCAACCCAGGGGATCCAGTCGCCTGGGTGCAAGTACAGCTCGGTGCGCCACTCTTTGGAGCGGTACAGCACAGTCTCGTTGGTGCGGAGCTCGCGCGACCATGGTGGGTTGAGGATCAACTGCGAGTTGGGGATTACTCCGTCAATAGACTTGACTCGGTCTTCGTCCGACCTAAGTGATGTGCCAACCTTGAGGTTCTACTATCAGACAGGTACTACCTGAAACGATGCGACTCACCTCGATGTAGTTGTTTGTCCGGCCTAGACCAATGAAGGTGTGCGGCGAGAGCAGCGAGTGGTAACACGTCTGCGGAAGCTGCGCGACTGGCGTCAGCTTGTCTTGGTGGAAGGCTGGGCCGGTGGTATGTGTTCAAATGTGACGCCCCGGAACGCAACGACACCCCTTAGCCCCGAACGTTTCGGTGCGTCTTCACAACCCCAACCCAAGCAATAAGTCAGTGATGACATAAGACTCACCATTCTGGGCATGCCGCTTCCCTCGTGTGTCAAACGACGTGAACTTGAAAGTCGCTCCACTGGCGCTACCACCCAGCGCCTGGGGTTAGCTAACACATGACGGTGACACGATGTGCCGTACAGGCCGCCACCGATGACATTGAGCACGACAGACGCAACACCTCGAACTTGAGGACGCACGGCCAAAAACGGGTAAAGTGACAGGTCACCACACTTATCAACCGCCTCATCGACTCGCAGAGAGCTCGGCACAGATGCCATCATTTCGGGACTCACAGAGTACGGCTTGCCGCCGTCCACAGGGTAACACCGCCTCCGATCACACGCGCCATTAAGCACTGGGTGGGTCAGCTTGTGGGTTCCCACGAGATACTCACCTTGGCCCTTGAGGAAGAACGCGTCGTGATAGAAGTTGTTCTGGATGAATGTGACCATCTCCCCGCTCTGCTTGCCTGTGCGGTGTACCAAAATGTCGAGAGATCCCTGGGGTGAGCTTCGCCCAATGCGCCACTCACGTCATCATCGAGGTCGATCCAGCTCGCGCCGATGGCGTCCTCGATTGCCTCGAGCGCCTCCCAACCTTTACCGCCCATGACCTGGAAGCCTCGACTTTGCTTATCGCTTATGTCGACGCAGCCGGGCACGTCCTTGCCACACGGTACGTTGTGGAGGACCTTGACTTGGGACTTCTTTCCGTCGCTGATCGTGATCAGGAGGTCGGGGAAGCCGTCGACGTCAAAGTCGCCAGGACGG